>CAWVQO010000436.1:0-2430761 GCA_963932275.1 Andrena praecox
CTAGTCCCGGGGTCGTGGGGACGACCCTATAATCGTTGGACATGACAGTGGCGGGCCAATCTAGTCCCGGGGTCGTAGGGACGACCCTATAGTCGTCGGACATGTTGGGGATTGCCCAACATTGGCCCGGGGTCGTCGGGACGACCCTATAGTCGTCGGACATTTCGGCGGCTTGCCAACTTTGGCCCGGGGTCGTGGGGACGATCCGATTGTCGTCGGACATGTCGGCGGCTGGCCAACTTTGGCCCGTGGTCGTGGGGACGATCCAATAGTCGTCGGACATGTCGGCGGCTGGCCAACTTTGGCGCGTGGGCGTGGGGACGATCCGATTGTCGTCAGACATGTCGGCGGCTGGCCACCCTAGACCCGGGGTCGTGGGGACGACCCTATTGTCGTCGGACATGACGGTGGCGGGCCAATCTAGTCCCGGGGTCGTGGGGACGACCCTATAGTCGTCGGACAAGTCGGCGGCGGGCCAAGCTTGTCCCGGGGTCGTAGGGACGACCCTATAGTCGTCGGACATGTTGGGGATTGGCCAACATTGGCCCGGGGTCGTCGGGACGACCCTATAGTCGTCGGACATTTCGGCGGCTTGCCAACTTTGGCCCGGGGTCGTGGGGACGATCCGATTGTCGTCGGACATGTCGGCGGCTGGCCAACTTTGGCCCGTGGTCGTGGGGACGACCCTACAGTCGTCGGACATTTCGGCGGCTTGCCAACTTTGGCCCGGGGTCGTGGGACGACCCTATAGTCGTCGGACTTGACGGTAGCGGGCCAATCTAGTCCCGAGGTCGTGGGGACGACCCTATAGTAGTCGGACATGTCGGCGGCTGTCCAACTTTGGCGCGGTGTCGTGGGGACGACTCTATAGTCGTCGGACATGTCGGCAGCTGGCCAACCTAGACCCGGGGTCGTGGGGACGACCCTATTGTCGTCGGACATGACGGTGGCGGGCCAATCTAGTCCCGGGGTCGTGGGGACGACCCTATAGTCATCGGACAAGTCGGCGGCGGGCCAAGCTTGTCCCGGGGTCGTGGGGACGACCCTATATTCGTCGGACATGACGGTGGCGGGCCAATCTAGACCCGAGGTCGTGGGGACGACCCTATAGTAGTCGGACATGTCGGCGGCTGTCCAACTTTGGCGCGGTGACGTGGGGACGACTCTATAGTCGTCGGACATGTCGGCAGCTGGCCAACCTAGACCCGGGGTCGTGGGGACGACCCTATTGTCGTCGGACATGACGGTGGCGGGCCAATCTAAACCCGAGGTCCTCGGGACGACCCTATAGTAGTCGGACATGTCGGCGGCTGTCCAACTTTGGCCCGGTGTCGTGGGGACGACTCTATAGTCGTCGGACATGTCGGCGGCTGGCCAACCTAGACCCGGGGTCGTGGGGACGACTCTATAGTCGTCGGACATGTCGGGGGCTGGCCAACCTAGACCCGGGGTCGTGGGGACGACCCTATAATCGTTGGACATGACGGTGGCGGGCCAATCTAGTCCCGGGGTCGTAGGGACGACCCTATAGTCTTCGGACATGTTGGCGGCTTGTCAGCCTAGTCCCGGGGTCGTGGGTACGACCCTATAGTCGTCGGACAAGTCGGCGGCGGGCCAACCTTGCCCCGGGGTCGTGGGGACGACCCTATAGTCGTCGGACATGTTGGCGATTGGCCAACATTGGCCCGGGGTCGTCGGGACGACCCTATAGTCGTCGGACATTTCGGCGGCTTGCCAACTTTGGCCCGGGGTCGTGGGGACGACCCTATAGTCGTCGGACATGTCGGCGGCTGTCCAACTTTGGCGCGGTGTCGTGGGGACGACTCTATAGTCGTCGGACATGTCGGCAGCTGGCCAACGTAGACCCGGGGTCGTGGGGACGACTCTATTGTCGTCGGACATGACGGTGGCTGGCCACCCTAGACCCGGGGTCGTAGGGACGACCCTATAGTCGTCGGACATGTTGGGGATTGCCCAACATTGGCCCGGGGTCGTCGGGACGACCCTATAGTCGTCGGACATTTCGGCGGCTTGCCAACTTTGGCCCGGGGTCGTGGGGACGACCCTATAGTCGTCGGACATGTCGGCGGCTGTCCAACTTTGGCGCGGTGTCGTGGGGACGACTCTATAGTCGTCGGACATGTCGGCAGCTGGCCAACGTAGACCCGGGGTCGTGGGGACGACTCTATTGTCGTCGGACATGACGGTGGCGGGCCAATCTAGTCCCGGGGTCGTGGGGACGACCCTATAATCGTTGGACATGACGGTGGCGGGCCAATCTAGTCCCGGGGTCGTAGGGACGACCCTATAGTCGTCGGACATGTTGGCGATTGGCCAACATTGGCCCGGGGTCGTCGGGACGACCCTATAGTCGTCGGACATGTCGGCGGCTGGCCAACCTAGTCCCGGGGTCGTGGGGACGACCCTATAGTCGTCGGACATGTTGGCGGCTTGTCAGCCTAGTCCCGGGGTCGTGGGTACGGCCCTATATTCGTCGGACATGTCGGCGGCGGGCCAACCTTGTCCCGGGGTCGTGGGGACGACCCTATAGTCGTCGGACATGTCGGCGGCTGGCCAACTTTGGCCCGGTGTCGTGGGGACGACTCTATAGTCGTCGGAAATGTCGGCGGCTGGCCAACCTGGACCCGGGGTCGTGGGGACGACCCTATTGTCGTCGGACATGACGGTAGCAGGCCAATCTAGTCTCGGGGTCGAGGGGACGACCCTATAGTCGTCGGACATGTCGGCGGCTGGCCAACTTTGGCCCGGGGTCGTGGGGACGATCCAATAATCGTCGGACATGTCGGCGGCTGGCCAACTTTGGCCCGTGGTGGTGGGGACGACCCTATAGACGTTGGACATGACGGTGGCAGGCCAATCTAGTCCCGGGGTCGTGGGGACGACCCTATAGGCGTCGGACAAGACGGCGGCTGGACATCTTTGGCCCGTGGTCGTGGGGACGACCCAATAGTTGTCGGACATGTCGGCGGCTGGCCAACCTAGTCCCGAGGTCGTGGGGACGACCCTATAGTCGTCGGACTTGACGGTGGCGGGCCAATCTAGTCCCGGGGTCGTGGAGGCGACCCTACAGTCGTCGGACATTTCGGCGGCTTGCCAACTTTGGCCCGGGGTCGTGGGACGACCCTATAGTCGTCGGACTTGACGGTAGCGGGCCAATCTAGTCCCGAGGTCGTGGGGACGACCCTATAGTCTTCGGACATGACGGTAGCGGGCCAATCTAGACCCGAGGTCGTGGGGACGACCCTATTGTAGTCGGACATGTCGGCGGCTGTCCAACTTTGGCGCGGTGTCGTGGGGACGACTCTATAGTCGTCGGACATGTCGGCAGCTGGCCAACCTAGACCCGGGGTCGTGGGGACGACCCTATTGTCGTCGGACATGATGGTGGCGGGCCAATCTAGTCCCGGGGTCGTGGGGACGACCCTATAGTCGTCGGACAAGTCGGCGGCGGGCCAAGCTTGTCCCGGGGTCGTGGGGACGACCCTATATTCGTCGGACATGACGGTGGCGGGCCAATCTAGTCCCGGGGTCGTGGGGACGACCCTATAATCGTTGGACATGACGGTGGCGGGCCAATCTAGTCCCGGGGTCGTAGGGACGACCCTATAGTCGTCGGACATGTTGGCGATTGGCCATCATTGGCCCGGGGTCGTCGGGACGACCCTATAGTCGTCGGACATGTCGGCGGCTGGCCAACCTAGTCCCGGGGTCGTGGGGACGACCCTACAGTCGTCGGACATTTCGGCGGCTTGCCAACTTTGGCCCGGGGTCGTGGGGACGACCCTATAGTCGTCGGACATTATTATTATTATTATTATTATTATTATTTATTCAACGGGGGAACCCTTTAGAATACAAAGTGTAGAAAAATGCTAAGATACAGAAACATACAATAAAATACAATACGATTAAAAATAAAATATAACGAAAAACATAGAATATAAAGTAAAGTAACAAAACAACAGTAACAACACAAAAACAAGCCAGTCTATACAACGGCTCTAACGCCGTACCCGGTGAAACACTAGATTACCGAGGTGGCAGTATCCTAAGTAATTGATTCCTGAACGACGCTAGGGAGGCTTGAAAGAAATCAATGTCCGCGGGGCTCTGATTAAGCTCATCCATGGCGCGATTTATGGGATCGGCAGTGAAGTGATGATATTCCGGGACGCACGATACAAAAAGGTGTCTCATACGCAGTGACCGTTGCGGAGCGTGAAAGTTGATCAATGCCACCAGCCCTATGCAGTCTATCTGACCATGTAAAACCTTATATAGAAATAGTAGATCAGAACAGACCCGGCGGTCGCAAAGGGTAGAGAGCCTCATCTTTATCAGGGCAGGACTATAATCATGGTCATTGAACCTCATAGGGCTGCCAGATGTCCTCATGGCAAGCCTAAGGAACTTGTGTTGGATCCTTTCAATTATGCTAACATATAGCTTATGCTTAGGGCTCCAAATAACCGACGCATATTCAACTTGTGGCCTAACCAGTGCAACGTATAACATTTTTAATGTCCTGATCTGCTTAAAATGTTTCGCAAACCGTGCTATAAACCCAAGGGTTTTCATTGCCTTACAAGTTATGTTGCGATAATGGTTACGAAAATCCAGACCCGACGTAAATGTGACGCCAAGGTCCAAGACTTCCGCCACCGCCGTCAACGTGGTATCGCCTAGCGTATACGTCGAGGGAATGCCACTGACAGCCCTATGGGTCCTTAATAACACACATTTCCCTGTATTTAGCTGCATTCTATTAACAATACACCACTGCTCGAATCTCCTGAGGTCAGCCTGCAGCAATTCAACGTCAAAAGACCCTCTAATAGTACGGTACACTTTCACACATGTCGGCGGCTGGCCAACTTTGGCCCGTGGTTGTGGGGACGACCCTATAGTCGTTGGATATGACGGTGGCGGGCCAATCTAGCCCCGGGGTCGTGGGGACGACCCTATAGTCGTCGGACATGTCGGCGGCTGGCCAACTTCGAACCGGTGTCGTGGGGACGACTCTATAGTCGTCGGAAATGTCGGCGGCTGGCCAACCTGGACCCGGAGTCGTGGGGCCGACCCTATTGTCGTCGGACATGACGGTGGCGTGCCAATCTAGTCTCGGGGTCGTGGGGACGACCCTATAGTCGTCGGACATGTCGGCGGCTGGCCAACTTTGGCCCGGGGTCGTGGGGACGACCCTATAGTCGTCGGACATGTCGACGGCTGGCTAACTTTGGCCCGTGGTTGTGGGGACGACCCTATAGTCGTTGGACATGACGGTGGCGGGCCAATCTAGTCCCGGGGTCGTAGGGACGACCCTATAGTCGTCGGACAAGACGGCGGCTGGACATCTTTGGCCCGGGGTCGTGGGGACGACCCTATAGTCGTCGGACATGTTGGCGGCCTGTCAGCCTAGTCCCGGGGTGGTGGGTACGACCCTATAGTCGTCGGACAAGTCGGCGGCGGGCCAACCTTGTACCGGGTTCGTGGGGACGACCCTATAATCGTCGGACATGACGGTGGCGGGCCAATCTAGTCCCGGGGTCGTGGGGACGACCCTATAGTCGTCGGACATGTCGGCGGCGGGCCAACTTTGGCCCGGTGTCGTGGGGACGACCCAATAGTGGTCGGACATGTCGGCGGCCGGCCAACCTAGTCCCGAGGTCGTGGGGACGACCCTATAATCGTCGGACATGACGGTGGCGGGCCAATCTAGTCCCGGGGTCGTGGGGACGACCCTATAGTCGTCGGACATGTCGGCGGCGGGCCAACTTTGGCCCGGTGTCGTGGGGACGACCCAATAGTGGTCGGACATGTCGGCGGCCGGCCAACCTAGTCCCGAGGTCGTGGGGACGACCCTATAGTCGTCGGACTTGACGGTGGCGGGCCAATCTAGTCCCGGGGTCGTGGGGACGACCCTACAGTCGTCGGACATTTCGGCGGCAGGCCAACTTTGGCCCGGGGTCGTGGGGACGACCCTATAGTCGTCGGACATGTCGGCGGCTGGCCAACTTTGGCCCGTGGTTGTGGGGACGACCCTATAGTCGTTGGACATGACGGTGGCGGGCCAATCTAGTCCCGGGGTCGTGGGGACGACCCTATAGTCGTCGGACAAGACGGCGGCTGGACATCTTTGGCCCGGGGTCGTGGGGACGACCCTATAGTCGTCGGACATATCGGCGGCTGGCCAACTTTGGCCCGTGGTTGTGGGGACGACCCTATAGTCGTTGGACATGACGGTGGCGGGCCAATCTAGTCCCGGGGTCGTGGGGACGACCCTATAGTCGTCGGACATGTCGGCGGCTGGCCAACTTTGGCGCGTGGTCGTGGGGACGACCCTATAGTCGTCGGACTTGACGGTGGCGGGCCAATCTAGTCCCGGGGTCGTGGGGACGACCCTATAGTCGTCGGACTTGACGGTGGCGGGCCAATCTAGTCCCGAGGTCCTGGGGACGACCCTATAGTCGTCGGACAAGTCGGCGGCTGGCCAACCTAGACCCGGGGTCGTGGGGACGACCCTATTGTCGTCGGACTTGACGGTGGCGGGCCAATCTAGTCCCGGGGTCGTGGAGACGACCCTACAGTCGTCGGACATTTCGGCGGCTTGCCAACTTTGGCCCGGGGTAGTGGGACGACCCTATAGTCGTCGGACATGTCGGCGGCTGGCCAACTTTGGCCCGTGGTGGTGGGGACGACCCTATAGTCGTTGGACATGACGGTGGCAGGCCAATCTAGTCCCGGGGTCGTGGGGACGACCCTATAGGCGTCGGACAAGACGGCGGCTGGACATCTTTGGCCCGGGGTCGTGGGGACGACCCTATAGTCGTCGGACATGTCGGCGGCTGGCCAACTTTGGCCCGTGGTCGTGGGGACGACCCTACAGTCGTCGGACATTTCGGCGGCTTGCCAACTTTGGCCCGGGGTAGTGGGACGACCCTATAGTCGTCGGACTTGACGGTAGCGGGCCAATCTAGTCCCGAGGTCGTGGGGACGACCCTATAGTCTTCGGACATGACGGTAGCGGGCCAATCTAGACCCGAGGTCGTGGGGACGACTCTATAGTAGTCGGACATGTCGGCGGCTGTCCAACTTTGGCGCGGTGTCGTGGGGACGACTCTATAGTCGTCGGACATGTCGGCAGCTGGCCAACCTAGAACCGGGGTCGTGGGGACGACCCTATTGTCGTCGGACATGACGGTGGCGGGCCAATCTAGTCCCGGGGTCGTGGGGACGACCCTATAGTCGTCGGACAAGTCGGCGGCGGGCCAAGCTTGTCCCGGGGTCGTGGGGACGACCCTATAGTCGTCGGACAAGACGGCGGCTGGACATCTTTGGCCCGGGGTCGTGGGGACGACCCTATAGTCGTCGGACATGTTGGCGGCTTGTCAGCCTAGTCCCGGGGTCGTGGGTACGACCCTATAGTCGTCGGACAATTCGGCGGCTGGCCAACCTAGACCCGGGGTCGTGGGGACGACCCTATTGTCGTCGGACATGTTGGCGGCTTGTCAGCCTAGTCCCGGGGTGGTGGGTACGACCCTGTAGTCGTTGGACAAGTCGGCGGAGGGCCAACCTTGTACCGGGGTCGTGGGGACGACCCTATAATCGTCGGACATGACGGTGGCGGGCCAATCTAGTCCCGGGGTCGTGGGGACGACCCTATAGTCGTCGGACAAGTCGGCGGCGGGCCAAGCTTGTCCCGGGGTCGTGGGGACGACCCTATATTCGTCGGACATGACGGTGGCGGGCCAATCTAGTCCCGGGGTCGTGGGGACGACCCTATAATCGTTGGACATGACGGTGGCGGGCCAATCTAGTCCCGGGGTCGTAGGGACGACCCTATAGTCGTCGGACATGTTGGCGATTGGCCAACATTTGCCCGGGGTCGTCGGGACGACCCTATAGTCGTCGGACATGTCGGCGGCTGGCCAACCTAGTCCCGGGGTCGTGGGGACGACCCTATAGTCGTCGGACATTTCGGCGGCTTGCCAACTTTGGCCCGGGGTCGTGGGGACGACCCTATAGTAGTCGGACATGTCGGCGACTGTCCAACTTTGGCGCGGTGTCGTGGGGACGACTCTATAGTCGTCGGACATGTCGGCAGCTGGCCAACGTAGACCCGGGGTCGTGGGGACGACCCTATTGTCGTCGGACATGACGGTGGCGGGCCAATCTAGTCCCGGGGTCGTGGGGACGACCCTATAGTCGTCGGACAAGTCGGCGGCGGGCCAAGTTTGTCCCGGGGTCGTGGGGACGACCCTGTATTCGTCGGACAAGACGGCGGCTGGACATCTTTGGCCCGGGGTCGTGGGGACGACCCTATAGTCGTCGGACATGTTGGCGGCTTGTCAGCCTAGTCCCGGGGTCGTGGGTACGACCCTATAGTCGTCGGACAATTCGGCGGCTGGCCAACCTAGACCCGGGGTCGTGGGGACGACCCTATTGTCGTCGGACATGACGGCGGCGGGCCAATCTAGTCCCGGGGTCGTGGGGACGACCCTATAGTCGTCGGACATGTCGGCGGCTGGCCAACTTTGGCCCGGTGTCGTGGAGACGACTCTATAGTCGTCGGAAATGTCGGCGGCTGGCCAACCTGGACCCGGGGTCGTGGGGACGACCCTATTGTCGTCGGACATGACGGTGGCGGGCCAATCTAGTCTCGGGGTCGTGGGGACGACCCTATAGTCGTCGGACATGTCGGCGTCTGGCCAACTTTGGCCCGGGGTCGTGGGGACGATTCTATAGTCGTCGGAAATGTCGGCGGCTGGCCAACCTGGACTCGGGGTCGTGGGGACGACCCTATAGTCGTCGGACAAGACGGCGGCTGGACATCTTTGGCCCGGGGTCGTGGGGACGACCCTATAGTCGTCGGACATGTCGGCGTCTGGCCAACTTTGGCCCGGGGTCGTGGGGACGATTCTATAGTCGTCGGAAATGTCGGCGGCTGGCCAACCTGGACTCGGGGTCGTGGGGACGACCCTATAGTCGTCGGACAAGACGGCGGCTGGACATCTTTGGCCCGGGGTCGTGGGGACGACCCTATAGTCGTCGGACATGTCGGCGGCTGGCCAACTTTGGCCCGGTGTCGTGGGGACGACTCTATAGTCGTCGGAAATGTCGGCGGCTGGCCAACCTGGACCCGGGGTCGTGACGACGACCCTATAGTCGCCGGAGAAGACGGCGGCTGGACATCTTTGGCCCGGGGTCGTGGGGACGACCCTATAGTGGTCGGACATGTCGGCGGCTGGCCAACCTAGTCCCGAGGTCGTGGGGACGACCCTATAGACGTTGGACATGACGGTGGCAGGCCAATCTAGTCCCGGGGTCGTGGAGGCGACCCTACAGTCGTCGGACAAGACGGCGGCTGGACATCTTTGGCCCGTGGTCGTGGGGACGACCCAATAGTTGTCGGACATGTCGGCGGCTGGCCAACCTAGTCCCGAGGTCGTGGGGACGACCCTATAGTCGTCGGACTTGACGGTGGCGGGCCAATCTAGTCCCGGGGTCGTGGAGGCGACCCTACAGTCGTCGGACATTTCGGCGGCTTGCCAACTTTGGCCCGGGGTCGTGGGACGACCCTATAGTCGTCGGACTTGACGGTAGCGGGCCAATCTAGTCCCGAGGTCGTGGGGACGACCCTATAGTCTTCGGACATGACGGTAGCGGGCCAATCTAGACCCGAGGTCGTGGGGACGACCCTATTGTAGTCGGACATGTCGGCGGCTGTCCAACTTTGGCGCGGTGTCGTGGGGACGACTCTATAGTCGTCGGACATGTCGGCAGCTGGCCAACCTAGACCCGGGGTCGTGGGGACGACCCTATTGTCGTCGGACATGATGGTGGCGGGCCAATCTAGTCCCGGGGTCGTGGGGACGACCCTATAGTCGTCGGACAAGTCGGCGGCGGGCCAAGCTTGTCCCGGGGTCGTGGGGACGACCCTATATTCGTCGGACATGACGGTGGCGGGCCAATCTAGTCCCGGGGTCGTGGGGACGACCCTATAATCGTTGGACATGACGGTGGCGGGCCAATCTAGTCCCGGGGTCGTAGGGACGACCCTATAGTCGTCGGACATGTTGGCGATTGGCCATCATTGGCCCGGGGTCGTCGGGACGACCCTATAGTCGTCGGACATGTCGGCGGCTGGCCAACCTAGTCCCGGGGTCGTGGGGACGACCCTACAGTCGTCGGACATTTCGGCGGCTTGCCAACTTTGGCCCGGGGTCGTGGGGACGACCCTATAGTCGTCGGACATTATTATTATTATTATTATTATTATTATTTATTCAACGGGGGAACCCTTTAGAATACAAAGTGTAGAAAAATGCTAAGATACAGAAACATACAATAAAATACAATACGATTAAAAATAAAATATAACGAAAAACATAGAATATAAAGTAAAGTAACAAAACAACAGTAACAACACAAAAACAAGCCAGTCTATACAACGGCTCTAACGCCGTACCCGGTGAAACACTAGATTACCGAGGTGGCAGTATCCTAAGTAATTGATTCCTGAACGACGCTAGGGAGGCTTGAAAGAAATCAATGTCCGCGGGGCTCTGATTAAGCTCATCCATGGCGCGATTTATGGGATCGGCAGTGAAGTGATGATATTCCGGGACGCACGATACAAAAAGGTGTCTCATACGCAGTGACCGTTGCGGAGCGTGAAAGTTGATCAATGCCACCAGCCCTATGCAGTCTATCTGACCATGTAAAACCTTATATAGAAATAGTAGATCAGAACAGACCCGGCGGTCGCAAAGGGTAGAGAGCCTCATCTTTATCAGGGCAGGACTATAATCATGGTCATTGAACCTCATAGGGCTGCCAGATGTCCTCATGGCAAGCCTAAGGAACTTGTGTTGGATCCTTTCAATTATGCTAACATATAGCTTATGCTTAGGGCTCCAAATAACCGACGCATATTCAACTTGTGGCCTAACCAGTGCAACGTATAACATTTTTAATGTCCTGATCTGCTTAAAATGTTTCGCAAACCGTGCTATAAACCCAAGGGTTTTCATTGCCTTACAAGTTATGTTGCGATAATGGTTACGAAAATCCAGACCCGACGTAAATGTGACGCCAAGGTCCAAGACTTCCGCCACCGCCGTCAACGTGGTATCGCCTAGCGTATACGTCGAGGGAATGCCACTGACAGCCCTATGGGTCCTTAATAACACACATTTCCCTGTATTTAGCTGCATTCTATTAACAATACACCACTGCTCGAATCTCCTGAGGTCAGCCTGCAGCAATTCAACGTCAAAAGACCCTCTAATAGTACGGTACACTTTCACACATGTCGGCGCTGGCCAACTTTGGCCCGTGGTTGTGGGGACGACCCTATAGTCGTTGGATATGACGGTGGCGGGCCAATCTAGCCCCGGGGTCGTGGGGACGACCCTATAGTCGTCGGACATGTCGGCGGCTGGCCAACTTCGAACCGGTGTCGTGGGGACGACTCTATAGTCGTCGGAAATGTCGGCGGCTGGCCAACCTGGACCCGGAGTCGTGGGGCCGACCCTATTGTCGTCGGACATGACGGTGGCGTGCCAATCTAGTCTCGGGGTCGTGGGGACGACCCTATAGTCGTCGGACATGTCGGCGGCTGGCCAACTTTGGCCCGGGGTCGTGGGGACGACCCTATAGTCGTCGGACATGTCGACGGCTGGCTAACTTTGGCCCGTGGTTGTGGGGACGACCCTATAGTCGTTGGACATGACGGTGGCGGGCCAATCTAGTCCCGGGGTCGTAGGGACGACCCTATAGTCGTCGGACAAGACGGCGGCTGGACATCTTTGGCCCGGGGTCGTGGGGACGACCCTATAGTCGTCGGACATGTTGGCGGCCTGTCAGCCTAGTCCCGGGGTGGTGGGTACGACCCTATAGTCGTCGGACAAGTCGGCGGCGGGCCAACCTTGTACCGGGTTCGTGGGGACGACCCTATAATCGTCGGACATGACGGTGGCGGGCCAATCTAGTCCCGGGGTCGTGGGGACGACCCTATAGTCGTCGGACATGTCGGCGGCGGGCCAACTTTGGCCCGGTGTCGTGGGGACGACCCAATAGTGGTCGGACATGTCGGCGGCCGGCCAACCTAGTCCCGAGGTCGTGGGGACGACCCTATAATCGTCGGACATGACGGTGGCGGGCCAATCTAGTCCCGGGGTCGTGGGGACGACCCTATAGTCGTCGGACATGTCGGCGGCGGGCCAACTTTGGCCCGGTGTCGTGGGGACGACCCAATAGTGGTCGGACATGTCGGCGGCCGGCCAACCTAGTCCCGAGGTCGTGGGGACGACCCTATAGTCGTCGGACTTGACGGTGGCGGGCCAATCTAGTCCCGGGGTCGTGGGGACGACCCTACAGTCGTCGGACATTTCGGCGGCAGGCCAACTTTGGCCCGGGGTCGTGGGGACGACCCTATAGTCGTCGGACATGTCGGCGGCTGGCCAACTTTGGCCCGTGGTTGTGGGGACGACCCTATAGTCGTTGGACATGACGGTGGCGGGCCAATCTAGTCCCGGGGTCGTGGGGACGACCCTATAGTCGTCGGACAAGACGGCGGCTGGACATCTTTGGCCCGGGGTCGTGGGGACGACCCTATAGTCGTCGGACATATCGGCGGCTGGCCAACTTTGGCCCGTGGTTGTGGGGACGACCCTATAGTCGTTGGACATGACGGTGGCGGGCCAATCTAGTCCCGGGGTCGTGGGGACGACCCTATAGTCGTCGGACATGTCGGCGGCTGGCCAACTTTGGCGCGTGGTCGTGGGGACGACCCTATAGTCGTCGGACTTGACGGTGGCGGGCCAATCTAGTCCCGGGGTCGTGGGGACGACCCTATAGTCGTCGGACTTGACGGTGGCGGGCCAATCTAGTCCCGAGGTCCTGGGGACGACCCTATAGTCGTCGGACAAGTCGGCGGCTGGCCAACCTAGACCCGGGGTCGTGGGGACGACCCTATTGTCGTCGGACTTGACGGTGGCGGGCCAATCTAGTCCCGGGGTCGTGGAGACGACCCTACAGTCGTCGGACATTTCGGCGGCTTGCCAACTTTGGCCCGGGGTAGTGGGACGACCCTATAGTCGTCGGACATGTCGGCGGCTGGCCAACTTTGGCCCGTGGTGGTGGGGACGACCCTATAGTCGTTGGACATGACGGTGGCAGGCCAATCTAGTCCCGGGGTCGTGGGGACGACCCTATAGGCGTCGGACAAGACGGCGGCTGGACATCTTTGGCCCGGGGTCGTGGGGACGACCCTATAGTCGTCGGACATGTCGGCGGCTGGCCAACTTTGGCCCGTGGTCGTGGGGACGACCCTACAGTCGTCGGACATTTCGGCGGCTTGCCAACTTTGGCCCGGGGTAGTGGGACGACCCTATAGTCGTCGGACTTGACGGTAGCGGGCCAATCTAGTCCCGAGGTCGTGGGGACGACCCTATAGTCTTCGGACATGACGGTAGCGGGCCAATCTAGACCCGAGGTCGTGGGGACGACTCTATAGTAGTCGGACATGTCGGCGGCTGTCCAACTTTGGCGCGGTGTCGTGGGGACGACTCTATAGTCGTCGGACATGTCGGCAGCTGGCCAACCTAGAACCGGGGTCGTGGGGACGACCCTATTGTCGTCGGACATGACGGTGGCGGGCCAATCTAGTCCCGGGGTCGTGGGGACGACCCTATAGTCGTCGGACAAGTCGGCGGCGGGCCAAGCTTGTCCCGGGGTCGTGGGGACGACCCTATAGTCGTCGGACAAGACGGCGGCTGGACATCTTTGGCCCGGGGTCGTGGGGACGACCCTATAGTCGTCGGACATGTTGGCGGCTTGTCAGCCTAGTCCCGGGGTCGTGGGTACGACCCTATAGTCGTCGGACAATTCGGCGGCTGGCCAACCTAGACCCGGGGTCGTGGGGACGACCCTATTGTCGTCGGACATGTTGGCGGCTTGTCAGCCTAGTCCCGGGGTGGTGGGTACGACCCTGTAGTCGTTGGACAAGTCGGCGGAGGGCCAACCTTGTACCGGGGTCGTGGGGACGACCCTATAATCGTCGGACATGACGGTGGCGGGCCAATCTAGTCCCGGGGTCGTGGGGACGACCCTATAGTCGTCGGACAAGTCGGCGGCGGGCCAAGCTTGTCCCGGGGTCGTGGGGACGACCCTATATTCGTCGGACATGACGGTGGCGGGCCAATCTAGTCCCGGGGTCGTGGGGACGACCCTATAATCGTTGGACATGACGGTGGCGGGCCAATCTAGTCCCGGGGTCGTAGGGACGACCCTATAGTCGTCGGACATGTTGGCGATTGGCCAACATTTGCCCGGGGTCGTCGGGACGACCCTATAGTCGTCGGACATGTCGGCGGCTGGCCAACCTAGTCCCGGGGTCGTGGGGACGACCCTATAGTCGTCGGACATTTCGGCGGCTTGCCAACTTTGGCCCGGGGTCGTGGGGACGACCCTATAGTAGTCGGACATGTCGGCGACTGTCCAACTTTGGCGCGGTGTCGTGGGGACGACTCTATAGTCGTCGGACATGTCGGCAGCTGGCCAACGTAGACCCGGGGTCGTGGGGACGACCCTATTGTCGTCGGACATGACGGTGGCGGGCCAATCTAGTCCCGGGGTCGTGGGGACGACCCTATAGTCGTCGGACAAGTCGGCGGCGGGCCAAGTTTGTCCCGGGGTCGTGGGGACGACCCTGTATTCGTCGGACAAGACGGCGGCTGGACATCTTTGGCCCGGGGTCGTGGGGACGACCCTATAGTCGTCGGACATGTTGGCGGCTTGTCAGCCTAGTCCCGGGGTCGTGGGTACGACCCTATAGTCGTCGGACAATTCGGCGGCTGGCCAACCTAGACCCGGGGTCGTGGGGACGACCCTATTGTCGTCGGACATGACGGCGGCGGGCCAATCTAGTCCCGGGGTCGTGGGGACGACCCTATAGTCGTCGGACATGTCGGCGGCTGGCCAACTTTGGCCCGGTGTCGTGGAGACGACTCTATAGTCGTCGGAAATGTCGGCGGCTGGCCAACCTGGACCCGGGGTCGTGGGGACGACCCTATTGTCGTCGGACATGACGGTGGCGGGCCAATCTAGTCTCGGGGTCGTGGGGACGACCCTATAGTCGTCGGACATGTCGGCGTCTGGCCAACTTTGGCCCGGGGTCGTGGGGACGATTCTATAGTCGTCGGAAATGTCGGCGGCTGGCCAACCTGGACTCGGGGTCGTGGGGACGACCCTATAGTCGTCGGACAAGACGGCGGCTGGACATCTTTGGCCCGGGGTCGTGGGGACGACCCTATAGTCGTCGGACATGTCGGCGGCTGGCCAACTTTGGCCCGGTGTCGTGGGGACGACTCTATAGTCGTCGGAAATGTCGGCGGCTGGCCAACCTGGACCCGGGGTCGTGACGACGACCCTATAGTCGCCGGAGAAGACGGCGGCTGGACATCTTTGGCCCGGGGTCGTGGGGACGACCCTATAGTGGTCGGACATGTCGGCGGCTGGCCAACCTAGTCCCGAGGTCGTGGGGACGACCCTATAGTCGTCGGACTTGACGGTGGCGGGCCAATCTAGTCCCGGGGTCGTGGGGACGACCCTATAGTCGTCGGACATTTCGGCGGCTTGCCAACTTTGGCCCGGGGTCGTGGGGACGACCCTATAGTCGTCGGACATTTCGGCGGCTTGCCAACTTTGGCCCGGGGCCGTGGGGACAACCCTATAGTCGTCGGACATGTCGGCGGCTGGCCAACTTTGGCCCGTGGTTGTGGGGACGACCCTATAGTCGTTGGATATGACGGTGGCGGGCCAATCTAGACCCGGGGTCGTGGGGACGACCCTATAGTCGTCGGACATGTCGGCGGCTGGCCAACTTTGAACCGGTGTCGTGGGGACGACTCTATAGTCGTCGGAAATGTCGGCGGCTGGCCAACCTGGACCCGGAGTCGTGGGGCCGACCCTATAGTCGTCGGACATGTCGGCGGCTGGCCAACCTAGTCCCGGGGTCGTGGGGACGACCCTATAGTCGTCGGACATTTCGGCGGCTTGCCAACTTTGGCCCGGGGTCGTGGGGACGACCCTATAGTAGTCGGACATGTCGGCGACTGTCCAACTTTGGCGCGGTGTCGTGGGGACGACTCTATAGTCGTCGGACATGTCGGCAGCTGGCCAACGTAGACCCGGGGTCGTGGGGACGACCCTATTGTCGTCGGACATGACGGTGGCGGGCCAATCTAGTCCCGGGGTCGTGGGGACGACCCTATAGTCGTCGGACAAGTCGGCGGCGGGCCAAGCTTGTCCCGGGGTCGTGGGGACGACCCTGTATTCGTCGGACAAGACGGCGGCTGGACATCTTTGGCCCGGGGTCGTGGGGACGACCCTATAGTCGTCGGACATGTTGGCGGCTTGTCAGCCTAGTCCCGGGGTCGTGGGTACGACCCTATAGTCGTCGGACAATTCGGCGGCTGGCCAACCTAGACCCGGGGTCGTGGGGACGACCCTATTGTCGTCGGACATGACGGCGGCGGGCCAATCTAGTCCCGGGGTCGTGGGGACGACCCTATAGTCGTCGGACATGTCGGCGGCTGGCCAACTTTGGCCCGGTGTCGTGGAGACGACTCTATAGTCGTCGGAAATGTCGGCGGCTGGCCAACCTGGACCCGGGGTCGTGGGGACGACCCTATTGTCGTCGGACATGACGGTGGCGGGCCAATCTAGTCTCGGGGTCGTGGGGACGACCCTATAGTCGTCGGACATGTCGGCGTCTGGCCAACTTTGGCCCGGGGTCGTGGGGACGATTCTATAGTCGTCGGAAATGTCGGCGGCTGGCCAACCTGGACTCGGGGTCGTGGGGACGACCCTATAGTCGTCGGACAAGACGGCGGCTGGACATCTTTGGCCCGTGGTCGTGGGGACGATCCAATAGTCGTCGGACATGTCGGCGGCTGGCCAACTTTGGCGCGTGGGCGTGGGGACGATCCGATTGTCGTCGGACATGTCGGCGGCTGGCCACCCTAGACCCGGGGTCGTGGGGACGACCCTATTGTCGTCGGACATGGCGGTGGCGGGCCAATCTAGTCCCGTGGTCGTGGGGACAACCCTATAGTCTTCGGACATGACGGTAGCGGGCCAATCTAGACCCGAGGTCCTGGGGACGACCCTATAGTAGTCGGACATGTCGGCGGCTGTCCAACTTTGGCCCGGTGTCGTGGGGACGACTCTATAGTCGTCGGACATGTCGGCGGCTGGCCAACCTAGACCCGGGGTCGTGGGGACGACTCTATAGTCGTCGGACATGTCGGGGGCTGGCCAACCTAGACCCGGGGTCGTGGGGACGACCCTATAATCGTTGGACATGACGGTGGCGGGCCAATCTAGTCCCGGGGTCGTAGGGACGACCCTATAGTCTTCGGACATGTTGGCGGCTTGTCAGCCTAGTCCCGGGGTCGTGGGTACGACCCTATAGTCGTCGGACAAGTCGGCGGCGGGCCAACCTTGCCCCGGGGTCGTGGGGACGACCCTATAGTCGTCGGACATGTCGGCGGCTGGCCAACCTAGACCCGGGGTCGTGGGGACGACTCTATAGTCGTCGGACATGTCGGGGGCTGGCCAACCTAGACCCGGGGTCGTGGGGACGACCCTATAATCGTTGGACATGACGGTGGCGGGCCAATCTAGTCCCGGGGTCGTGGGGACGATCCAATAATCGTCGGACATGTAGGCGGCTGGCCAACTTTGGCCCGTGGTGGTGGGGACGACCCTATAGTCGTTGGACATGACGGTGGCAGGCCAATCTAGTCCCGGGGTCGTGGGGACGACCCTATAGGCGTCGGACAAGACGGCGGCTGGACATCTTTGGCCCGGGGTCGTGGGGACGACCCTATAGTCGTCGGACATGTCGGCGGCTGGCCAACTTTGGCCCGTGGTCGTGGGGACGACCCAATAGTTGTCGGACATGTCGGCGGCTGGCCAACCTAGTCCCGAGGTCGTGGGGACGACCCTATAGTCGTCGGACTTGACGGTGGCGGGCCAATCTAGTCCCGGGGTCGTGGAGACGACCCTACAGTCGTCGGACTTGACGGTAGCGGGCCAATCTAGTCCCGAGGTCGTGGGGACGACCCTATAGTCTTCGGACATGACGGTAGCGGGCCAATCTAGACCCGAGGTCGTGGGGACGACCCTATAGTCTTCGGACATGACGGTAGCGGGCCAACCTAGACCCGGGGTCGTGGGGACGACCCTATTGTCGTCGGACATGACGGTGGCGGGCCAATCTAGTCCCGGGGTCGTGGGGACGACCCTATAGTCGTCGGACAAGTCGGCGGCGGGCCAAGCTTGTCCCGGGGTCGTGGGGACGACCCTATATTCGTCGGACATGACGGTGGCGGGCCAATCTAGTCCCGGGGTCGTGGGGACGACCCTATAATCGTTGGACATGACGGTGGCGGGCCAATCTAGTCCCGAGGTCGTGGGGACGACCCTATAGTCTTCGGACATGACGGTAGCGGGCCAATCTAGACCCGAGGTCGTGGAGACGACCCTATAGTAGTCGGACATGTCGGCGGCTGTCCAACTTTGGCGCGGTGTCGTGGGGACGACTCTATAGTCGTCGGACATGTCGGCAGCTGGCCAACCTAGACCCGGGGTCGTGGGGACGACCCTATTGTCGTCGGACATGACGGTGGCGGGCCAATCTAGTCCCGGGGTCGTGGGGACGACCCTATAGTCGTCGGACAAGTCGGTGGCGGGCCAAGCTTGTCCCGGGGTCGTGGGGACGACCCTATATTCGTCGGACATGACGGTGGCGGGCCAATCTAGTCCCGGGGTCGTGGGGACGACCCTATAATCGTTGGACATGACGGTGGCGGGCCAATCTAGTCCCGGGGTCGTAGGGACGACCCTATAGTCGTCGGACATGTCGGCGGCTGACCAACTTTGGCCCGGTGTCGTGGGGACGACTCTATAGTCGTCGGACTTGACGGTGGCGGGCCAATCTAGTCCCGGGGTCGTAGGTACGATCCTATGGTCGTCGGACATGTCGGTGGCTGGCCAACTTTGGCCCGTGGTCGTGGGGACGACCCTATAGTTGTCGGACACGTCGGCGGTGGGTCTACCTAGTCCCGGGGTCGTGGGGACTACCCTATAGTCGCCGGGCAAGTCGGCGGCGGGCGAACCTTGTACCGGGGTCGTGGGGGCGACCCTATAGTCGTCGGACATGTCGGCGATTGGCCAACTTTGGCCCGTGGTCGTGGGGACGATCCGATAGTCGTCGGACATGACGGTGGCGGGCCAATCTAGTCCCGGGGTCGTGGGGACGACCCTATTGTCGTCGGACATGACGGCGATTGGCCAACTTTTGCCCGTGGTCGTTGGGACGACTGTTTAGTCGTCGGACATGTCGGCGGCTGGCCAACCTAGACCCAGGGTTGTGGGGACGACCCTATTTTCGTCGGACTTGACGGTGGCGGTCCAATCTAGTCCCGGGGTCGTAGGTACGATCCTATGGTCGTCGGGCATGTCGGTGGCTGGCCAACGTAGGCCCGCTGTCGTGAGGACGACCCAATAGACGTCGGACATGACGGTGGCGGGCCAATCTAGTCCCGGGGTCGTGGGGACGACCCTATAGTCGTCGGACATGTCGGCGGCTGGCCAACTTTTGCCCGTGGTCGTTGGGACGACTATTTAGTCGTCGGACATGTCGGCGGCTGGCCAACCTAGACCCAGGGTCGTGGGGACGACCCTATTGTCGTCGGACATGACGGTGGCGGGCCAATCTAGTCCCGGGGTCGTAGGTACGACCCTATACTCGTCGGACATGTCGGCGGCTGGCCAACTTTGGCCCGTGGTCGTGGGCACGATCCAATAGTCGTCGGACATGTCGGCGGCTGGCCAACTTTGGCCCGTGGTTGTGGGGACGACCCTATAGTCGTTGGACATGACGGTGGCGGGCCAATCTAGTCTCGGGGTCGTTGGGACGACCCTATAGTCGTCGGACATGCCGGCGGCTGGCCAACTTTGGCCCGTGGTCGTGGGGACGACCCTATAGTTGTCGGACACGTCGGCGGCGGGTCTACCTAGTCCCGGGGTCGTGGGCACGACCCTATAGTCGTCGGACAATTCGGCGGCGAGCCAACCTAGTCCCGGGGTCGTGGGGACGACCCTATAGTGGTCCGACAAGTCGGCGGCGAGCCAACCTAGTCCCGGTGTCGTGGGAACGACCCTACAGTCGTCGGACATTTCCGCGGCTTGCCAACTTGGCCCGGGGTGGTGGGGACGACCCTATAGTCGTCAGACATGTCGGCGGCTGGCCAACTTTGGCCCGTGGTCGTGGGGACGGCCCAATAGTCGTCGGACATGTCGGCGGCTGGCCAACCTAGTCCCGAGGTCGTCGGACTTGACGGTGGCGGGCCAATCTAGTCCCGGGGTCGTGGGGCCGACCCTATAGTCGTCGGACAAGACGGTGGCTGGACATCTTTGGCCCGGGGTCGTGGGGACGACCCTATAGTCGTCGGACATGTCGGCTGCTGGCCACCCTTGTCCCGGGGTCGTGGGGACGACCCTACAGTCGTCGGACATTTCGGCGGCTCGCCAACTTTGGCCCGGGGTCGTGGGGACGACCCAATAGTCGTCGGACTTGACGGTAGCGGGCCAATCTAGTCCCGGGGTCTTGGGGACGACCCTATAGTGGTCCGACAAGTCGGCGGCGAGCCAACCTACTCCGGGGGTCGTGGGGACGAACCTATAGTCGTCGGACATGTCGGCGGCTGGCCAACCTAGTCCCGAGGTCGTGGGGGCGACCCTATAGTCGTCGGACATGTCGGCGGCTGGCCAACCTAGTCCCGAGGTCGTCGGACTTGACGGTGGCGGGCCAATCTAGTCCCGGGGTCGTGGGGACGACCCTATAGTCGTCGGACAAGTCGGCGGTGTGCCAACCTACTCCGGGGGTCGTGCGGACGAACCTATAGTCGTCGGACATGTCGGCGGCGAGCCAACCTAGTCCCAGGGTCGTGGGGACGACCCTATAGTGCTCGGACATGTCGGCGGCGGGCCAATCTAGTCCCGGGGTCGTGGGGCCGACCCTATAGTCGTCGGACAAGACGGTGGCTGGACATCTTTGGCCCGGGGTCGTGGGGACGACCCTATAGTCGTCGGACATGTCGGCGGCTGACCAACTTTGGCCCGGTGTCGTGGGGACGACTCTATAGTCGTCGGACATGTCGGCTGCTGGCCACCCTTGTCCCGGGGTCGTGGGGACGACCCTACAGTCGTCGGACATGTCAGCAGCTGGCCAACATAGTCCCGGTGTCGTGGGAACGACCCTATAGTCGTCGGATATGTCGGCGGCGAGCCAACCTAGTCCCGGTGTCGTGGGGACGACCCTATAGTGGTCGGACATGTCGGCGGCTGGCCAACGTAGGCCCGCTGTCGTGGGGACGACCCTATAGTCGTCGGACAAGACGGTGGCGGGCCAATCTAGTCCCGGGGTCGTGGGGACGACCCTATAGTCGTCGGACAAGTCGGCGGCGAGCCAACCTACTCCGGGGGTCGTGGGGACGAACCTATAGTCGTCGGACATGTCGGCGGCGAGCCAACCTAGTCCCAGGGTCGTGGGGACGACCCTATAGTGCTCGGACATGTCGGCGGCGGGCCAATCTAGTCCCGGGGTCGTGGGGACGACCCTATAGTCGTCGGACAAGACGGTGGCGGGCCAATCTAGTCCCGGGGTCGTGGGGACGACCCTATAGTCGTCGGACAAGACGGTGGCGGGCCAATCTAGTCCCGGGGTCGTGGGGACGACCCTATAGTCGTCGGACAAGTCGGCGGCGAGCCAACCTACTCCGGGGGTCGTGGGGACGAACCTATAGTCGTCGGACATGTCGGCGGCTGGCCAACCTAGTCCCGAGGTCGTGGGGGCGACCCTATAGTCGTCGGACATGTCGGCGGCTGACCAACTTTGGCCCGGTGTCGTGGGGACGACTCTATAGTCGTCGGACATGTCGTCTGCTGGCCACCCTTGTCCCGGGGTCGTGGGGACGACCCTACAGTCGTCGGACATTTCGGCGGCTCGCCAACTTTGGCCCGGGGTCGTGGGGACGACTCAATAGTCGTCGGACTTGACGGTGGCGGGCCAATCTAGTCCCGGGGTCTTGGGGACGACCCTATAGTCGTCGGACAAGTCGGCAGCTTGCCAACTTTGGCCCGGGGTTGTGGGGACGACTCTATAGTCGTCGGACATTTCGGCGGCTGGCCAGCATTGGCCCGGGGTCGTGGGGACGGCCCAATAGTCGTTGAACATGTCGGCGGCGGGCCATCCTAGCCCCGGGGTCGTGGGGACGACCCTATTGTCGTCGGACATGACGGTGGCGGGCCAATCTAGTCCTGGGGTCGTGGGGACGACCCCATAGTCGTCGGACAAGTCGGCGGCTGGCCAACTTTGGCCCGTGGTCGTGGGGACGACCCTATAGTCGTCGGACAAGTCAGCGGCTGACCAACTTTGGCCCGGTGTCGTGGGGACGACTCTATAGTCGTCGGACATGTCGGCTGCTGGCCACCCTTGTCCCGGGGTCGTGGGGACGACCCTACAGTCGTCGGACATTTCGGCGGCTGGCCAACTTTTGCCCGTGGTCTTTGGGACGACTATTTAGTCGTCGGACATGTCGGCGGCTGGCCAACCTAGACCCAGGGTCGTGGGGACGACCCTATTGTCGTCGGACATGACGGTGGCGGGCCAATCTAGTCCCGGGGTCGTAGGTACGACCCTATACTCGTCGGACATGTCGGCGGCTGGCCAACTTTGGCCCGTGGTCGTGGGCACGATCCAATAGTCGTCGGACATGTCGGCGGCTGGCCAACTTTGGCCCGTGGTTGTGGGGACGACCCTATAGTCGTTGGACATGACGGTGGCGGGCCAATCTAGTCTCGGGGTCGTTGGGACGACCCTATAGTCGTCGGACATGCCGGCGGCTGGCCAACTTTGGCCCGTGGTCGTGGGGACGACCCTATAGTTGTCGGACACGTCGGCGGCGGGTCTACCTAGTCCCGGGGTCGTGGGCACGACCCTATAGTCGTCGGACAATTCGGCAGCTTGCCAACTTTGGCCCGGGGTCGTGGGGACGACCCTATAGTTGTCGGACACGTCGGCGGCGGGTCTACCTAGTCCCGGAGTCGTGGGGACGACCCTATAGTCGTCGGACAAGTCGGCAGCTTGCAAACTTTGGCCCGGGGTTGTGGGGACGACTCTATAGTCGTCGGACATTTCGGCGGCTGGCCAGCATTGGCCCGGGGTCGTGGGGACGGCCCAATAGTCGTTGAACATGTCGGCGGCGGGCCATCCTAGCCCCGGGGTCGTGGGGACGACCCTATTGTCGTCGGACATGACGGTGGCGGGCCAATCTAGTCCTGGTGTCGTGGGGACGACCCCATAGTCGTCGGACAAGTCGGCGGCTGGCCAACATTAGCCCGGGGTCGTGGGGACGACCCAATAGTCGTTGAACATGTCGGCGGCGGGCCATCCTAGCCCCGGGGTCGTGGGGACGACCCTATTGTCGTCGGACATGACGGTGGCGGGCCAATCTAGTCCTGGGGTCGTGGGGACGACCCCATAGTCGTCGGACAAGTCGGCGGCTGGCCAACTTTGGCCCGTGGTCGTGGGGACGACCCTATAGTCGTCGGACAAGTCAGCGGCTGGTCAACTTTGGCCCGTGGTCGTGGGGACGGCCCAATAGTCGTTGAACATGTCGGCGGCTGGCCAACATTGGCCCGGGGTCGTGGGGACGACCCTATAGTCGTCAGACATGTCGGCGGCTGGCCAACTTTGGCCCGTGGTCGTGGGGACGGCCCAATAGTCGTCGGACATGTCGGCGGCTGGCCAACCTAGTCCCGAGGTCGTCGGACTTGACGGTGGCGGGCCAATCTAGTCCCGGGGTCGTGGGGACGACCCTATAGTCGTCGGACAAGACGGTGGCTGGACATCTTTGGCCCGGGGTCGTGGGGACTACCCTATAGTCGTCGGACATGTCGGCGGCTGACCAACTTTGGCCCGGTGTCGTGGGGACGACTCTATAGTCGTCGGACATGTCGGCTGCTGGCCACCCTAGTCCCGGGGTCGTGGGGACGACCCTACAGTCGTCGGACATTTCCGCGGCTCGCAAACTTTGGCCCGGGGTCGTGGGGACGACCCAATAGTCGTCGGACTTGACGGTGGCGGGCCAATCTAGTCCCGGGGTCTTGGGGACGACCCTACAGTCGTCGGACATTTCGGCGGCTTGCCAACTTGGCCCGGGGTGGTGGGGACGACCCTATAGTCGTCGGACATGTCGGCGGCGAGCCAACCTAGTCCCGGGGTCGTGGGGACGACCCTATAGTGGTCCGACAAGTCGGCGGCGAGCCAACCTAGTCCCGGTGTCGTGGGAACGACCCTATAGTCGTCGGACATGTCGGCGGCGAGCCAACCTAGTCCCGGGGTCGTGGGGACGACCCTATAGTGGTCCGACAAGTCGGCGGCGAGCCAACCTAGTCCCGGTGTCGTGGGAACGACCCTATAGTCGTCGGACATGTCGGTGGCTGGACATCTTTGGCCCGGGGTCGTGGGGACGACCCTATAGTCGTCGGACATGTCGGCGGCTGACCAACTTTGGCCCGGTGTCGTGGGGACGACTCTATAGTCGTCGGACATGTCGGCTGCTGGCCACCCTTGTCCCGGGGTCGTGGGGACGACCCTACAGTCGTCGGACATTTCGGCGGCTCGCCAACTTTGGCCCGGGGTCGTGGGGACGACCCAATAGTCGTCGGACTTGACGGTGGCGGGCCAATCTAGTCCCGGGGTCTTGGGGACGACCCTATAGTGGTCCGACAAGTCGGCGGCGAGCCAACCTAGTCCCGGTGTCGTGGGAACGACCCTACAGTCGTCGGACATTTCGGCGGCTTGCCAACTTGGCCCGGGGTGGTGGGGACGACCCTATAGTCGTCGGACATGTCGGTGGCTGGACATCTTTGGCCCGGGGTCGTGGGGGCGACCCTATAGTCGTCGGACATTTCGGCGGCTTGCCAACTTGGCCCGGGGTGGTGGGGACGACCCTATAGTCGTCGGACATGTCGGCGGCGAGCCAACCTAGTCCCGGGGTCGTGGGGACGACCCTATAGTGGTCCGACAAGTCGGCGGCGAGCCAACCTAGTCCCGGTGTCGTGGGAACGACCCTACAGTCGTCGGACATTTCGGCGGCTTGCCAACTTGGCCCGGGGTGGTGGGGACGACCCTATAGTCGTCAGACATGTCGGCGGCTGGCCAACTTTGGCCCGTGGTCGTGGGGACGGCCCAATAGTCGTCGGACATGTCGGCGGCTGGCCAACCTAGTCCCGAGGTCGTCGGACTTGACCGTGGCGGGCCAATCTAGTCCCGGGGTCGTGGGGCCGACCCTATAGTCGTCGGACAAGACGGTGGCTGGACATCTTTGGCCCGGGGTCGTGGGGACGACCCTATAGTCGTCGGACAAGTCGGCGGCGAGCCAACCTACTCCGGGGGTCGTGGGGACGAACCTATAGTCGTCGGACATGTCGGCGGCTGGCCAACCTAGTCCCGAGGTCGTGGGGGCGACCCTATAGTCGTCGGACATGTCGGCGGCTGGCCAACCTAGTCCCGAGGTCGTCGGACTTGACGGTGGCGGGCCAATCTAGTCCCGGGGTCGTGGGGACGACCCTATAGTCGTCGGACAAGTCGGCGGCGAGCCAACCTACTCCGGGGGTCGTGGGGACGAACCTATAGTCGTCGGACATGTCGGCGGCGAGCCAACCTAGTCCCAGGGTCGTGGGGACGACCCTATAGTGCTCGGACATGTCGGCGGCGGGCCAATCTAGTCCCGGGGTCGTGGGGCCGACCCTATAGTCGTCGGACAAGACGGTGGCTGGACATCTTTGGCCCGGGGTCGTGGGGACGACCCTATAGTCGTCGGACATGTCGGCGGCTGACCAACTTTGGCCCGGTGTCGTGGGGACGACTCTATAGTCGTCGGACATGTCGGCTGCTGGCCATCCTTGTCCCGGGGTCGTGGGGACGACCCTACAGTCGTCGGACATGTCAGCAGCTGGCCAACATAGTCCCGGTGTCGTGGGAACGACCCTATAGTCGTCGGATATGTCGGCGGCGAGCCAACCTAGTCCCGGTGTCGTGGGGACGACCCTATAGTGGTCGGACATGTCGGCGGCTGGCCAACGTAGGCCCGCTGTCGTGGGTACGACCCTATAGTCGTCGGACAAGACGGTGGCGGGCCAATCTAGTCCCGGGGTCGTGGGGACGACCCTATAGTCGTCGGACAAGTCGGCGGCGAGCCAACCTACTCCGGGGGTCGTGGGGACGAACCTATAGTCGTCGGACATGTCGGCGGCGAGCCAACCTAGTCCCAGGGTCGTGGGGACGACCCTATAGTGCTCGGACATGTCGGCGGCGGGCCAATCTAGTCCCGGGGTCGTGGGGACGACCCTATAGTCGTCGGACAAGACGGTGGCGGGCCAATCTAGTCCCGGGGTCGTGGGGACGACCCTATAGTCGTCGGACAAGACGGTGGCGGGCCAATCTAGTCCCGGGGTCGTGGGGACGACCCTATAGTCGTCGGACAAGTCGGCGGCGAGCCAACCTACTCCGGGGGTCGTGGGGACGAACCTATAGTCGTCGGACATGTCGGCGGCTGGCCAACCTAGTCCCGAGGTCGTGGGGGCGACCCTATAGTCGTCGGACATGTCGGCGGCTGGCCAACCTAGTCCCGAGGTCGTCGGACTTGACGGTGGCGGGCCAATCTAGTCCCGGGGTCGTGGGGACGACCCTATAGTCGTCGGACATGACGGTGGCGGGCCAATCTAGTCCCGGGGTCGTGGGGACGACCCTATAGTCTTCGGACATGACGGTAGCGGGCCAATCTAGACCCGAGGGCGTGGGGACGACCCTATAGTAGTCGGACATGTCGGCGGCTGTCCAACTTTGGCGCGGTGTCGTGGGGACGACTCTATAGTCGTCGGACATGTCGGCGGCTGGCCAACCTAGTCCCGAGGTCGTCGGACTTGACGGTGGCGGGCCAATCTAGTCCCGGGGTCGTGGGGACGACCCTATAGTCGTCGGACAAGACGGTGGCTGGACATCTTTGGCCCGGGGTCGTGGGGACGACCCTATAGTCGTCGGACATGTCGGCGGCTGACCAACTTTGGCCCGGTGTCGTGGGGACGACTCTATAGTCGTCGGACATGTCGGCTGCTGGCCACCCTTGTCCCGGGGTCGTGGGGACGACCCTACAGTCGTCGGACATTTCGGCGGCTCGCAAACTTTGGCCCGGGGTCGTGGGGACGACCCAATAGTCGTCGGACTTGACGGTGGCGGGCCAATCTAGTCCCGGGGTCTTGGGGACGACCCTACAGTCGTCGGACATTTCGGCGGCTTGCCAACTTGGCCCGGGGTGGTGGGGACGACCCTATAGTCGTCGGACATGTCGGCGGCGAGCCAACCTAGTCCCGGGGTCGTGGGGACGACCCTATAGTGGTCCGACAAGTCGGCGGCGAGCCAACCTAGTCCCGGTGTCGTGGGAACGACCCTATAGTCGTCGGACATGTCGGCGGCGAGCCAACCTAGTCCCGGGGTCGTGGGGACGACCCTATAGTGGTCCGACAAGTCGGCGGCGAGCCAACCTAGTCCCGGTGTCGTGGGAACGACCCTATAGTCGTCGGACATGTCGGTGCCTGGACATCTTTGGCCCGGGGTCGTGGGGACGACCCTATAGTCGTCGGACATGTCGGCGGCTGACCAACTTTGGCCCGGTGTCGTGGGGACGACTCTATAGTCGTCGGACATGTCGGCTGCTGGCCACCCTTGTCCCGGGGTCGTGGGGACGACCCTACAGTCGTCGGACATTTCGGCGGCTGGCCAACCTAGTCCCGAGGTCGTCGGACTTGACGGTGGCGGACCAATCTAGTCCCGGGGTTGTGGGGACGACCCTATAGTCGTCGGACACTTCGGCGGCTTGCCAACTTTGGCCCGGGGTCGTGGGCACGACGCTATAGTCGTCGGACATGTTGCCGGCTGGTCAACCTAGTCCCGGGGTCGTGGGGACGACCCTATAGTCGTCGGGCAAGCCGGCGGCTGGCCAACTTTGGCCCGTGGTCGTGGGGACGACCCTATAGTTGTCGGACACGTCGGCGGCGGGTCTACCTAGTCCCGGGGTCGTGGGCACGACCCTATAGTCGTCGGACAATTCGGCAGCTTGCCAACTTTGGCCCGGGGTCGTGGGGACGACCCTATAGTTGTCGGACACGTCGGCGGCGGGTCTACCTAGTCCCGGAGTCGTGGGGACGACCCTATAGTCGTCGGACAAGTCGGCAGCTTGCCAACTTTGGCCCGGGGTTGTGGGGACGACTCTATAGTCGTCGGACATTTCGGCGGCAGGCCAGCATTGGCCCGGGGTCGTGGGGACGGCCCAATAGTCGTTGAACATGTCGGCGGCGGGCCATCCTAGCCCCGGGGTCGTGGGGACGACCCTATTGTCGTCGGACATGACGGTGGCGGGCCAATCTAGTCCCGGGGTCGTGGGGACGACCCTATTGTCGTCGGACATGACGGCGATTGGCCAACTTTTGCCCGTGGTCGTTGGGACGACTGTTTAGTCGTCGGACATGTCGGCGGCTGGCCAACCTAGACCCAGGGTTGTGGGGACGACCCTATTGTCGTCGGACATGACGGTGGCGGTCCAATCTAGTCCCGGGGTCGTAGGTACGATCCTATGGTCGTCGGGCATGTCGGTGGCTGGCCAACGTAGGCCCGCTGTCGTGGGGACGACCCAATAGACGTCGGACATGACGGTGGCGGGCCAATCTAGTCCCGGGGTCGTGGGGACGACCCTATAGTCGTCGGACATGTCGGCGGCTGGCCAACTTTTGCCCGTGGTCGTTGGGACGACTGTTTAGTCGTCGGACATGTCGGCGGCTGGCCAACCTAGACCCAGGGTCGTGGGGTCGACCCTATTGTCGTCGGACATGACGGTGGCGGGCCAATCTAGTCCCGGGGTCGTAGGTACGACCCTATACTCGTCGGACATGTCGGCGGCTGGCCAACTTTGGCCCGTGGTCGTGGGCACGATCCAATAGTCGTCGGACATGTCGGCGGCTGGCCAACTTTGGCCCGTGGTTGTGGGGACGACCCTATAGTCGCTGGACATGACGGTGGCGGGCCAATCTAGTCTCGGGGTCGTTGGGACGACCCTATAGTCGTCGGACATGCCGGCGGCTGGCCAACTTTGGCCCGTGGTCGTGGGGACGACCCTATAGTTGTCGGACACGTCGGCGGCGGGTCTACCTAGTCCCGGGGTCGTGGGCACGACCCTATAGTCGTCGGACAATTCGGCAGCTTGCCAACTTTGGCCCGGGGTCGTGGGGACGACCCTATAGTTGTCGGACACGTCGGCGGCGGGTCTACCTAGTCCCGGAGTCGTGGGGACGACCCTATAGTCGTCAGACAAGTCGGCAGCTTGCCAACTTTGGCCCGGGGTTGTGGGGACGACTCTATAGTCGTCGGACATTTCGGCGGCTGGCCAGCATTGGCCCGGGGTCGTGGGGACGGCCCAATAGTCGTTGAACATGTCGGCGGCGGGCCATCCTAGCCCCGGGGTCGTGGGGACGACCCTATTGTCGTCGGACATGACGGTGGCGGGCCAATCTAGTCCTGGGGTCGTGGGGACGACCCCATAGTCGTCGGACAAGTCGGCGGCTGGCCAACATTAGCCCGGGGTCGTGGGGACGACCCAATAGTCGTTGAACATGTCGGCGGCGGGCCATCCTAGCCCCGGGGTCGTGGGGACGACCCTATTGTCGTCGGACATGACGGTGGCGGGCCAATCTAGTCCTGGGGTCGTGGGGACGACCCCATAGTCGTCGGACAAGTCGGCGGCTGGCCAACTTTGGCCCGTGGTCGTGGGGACGACCCTATAGTCGTCGGACAAGTCAGCGGCTGGTCAACTTTGGCCCGTGGTCGTGGGGACGGCCCAATAGTCGTTGAACATGTCGGCGGCTGGCCAACATTGGCCCGGGGTCGTGGGGACGACCCTATAGTCGTCAGACATGTCGGCGGCTGGCCAACGTTGGTCCGTGGTCGTGGGGACGGCCCAATAGTCGTCGGACATGTCGGCGGCTGGCCAACCTAGTCCCGAGGTCGTCGGACTTGACGGTGGCGGGCCAATCTAGTCCCGGGGTCGTGGGGACGACCCTATAGTCGTCGGACAAGTCGGCGGCGAGCCAACCTACTCCGGGGGTCGTGGGGACGAACCTATAGTCGTCGGACATGTCGGCGGCGAGCCAACCTAGTCCCAGGGTCGTGGGGACGACCCTATAGTGCTCGGACATGTCGGCGGCGGGCCAATCTAGTCCCGGGGTCGTGGGGACGACCCTATAGTCGTCGGACAAGACGGTGGCGGGCCAATCTAGTCCCGGGGTCGTGGGGACGACCCTATAGTCGTCGGACAAGACGGTGGCGGGCCAATCTAGTCCCGGGGTCGTGGGGACGACCCTATAGTCGTCGGACAAGTCGGCGGCGAGCCAACCTACTCCGGGGGTCGTGGGGACGAACCTATAGTCGTCGGACATGACGGTGGCGGGCCAATCTAGTCCTGGGGTCGTGGGGACGACCCCATAGTCGTCGGACAAGTCGGCGGCTGGCCAACTTTGGCCCGTGGTCGTGGGGACGACCCTATAGTCGTCGGACAAGTCAGCGGCTGGTCAACTTTGGCCCGTGGTCGTGGGGACGGCCCAATAGTCGTTGAACATGTCGGCGGCTGGCCAACATTGGCCCGGGGTCGTGGGGACGACACTATTGTCGTCAGACATGTCGGCGGCTGGCCAACTTTGGCCCGTGGTCGTGGGGACGGCCCAATAGTCGTCGGACATGTCGGCGGCTGGCCAACCTAGTCCCGAGGTCGTCGGACTTGACGGTGGCGGGCCAATCTAGTCCCGGGGTCGTGGGGACGACCCTATAGTCGTCGGACAAGACGGTGGCTGGACATCTTTGGCCCGGGGTCGTGGGGACGACCCTATAGTCGTCGGACATGTCGGCGGCTGACCAACTTTGGCCCGGTGTCGTGGGGACGACTCTATAGTCGTCGGACATGTCGGCTGCTGGCCACCCTTGTCCCGGGGTCGTGGGGACGACCCTACAGTCGTCGGACATTTCGGCGGCTCGCAAACTTTGGCCCGGGGTCGTGGGGACGACCCAATAGTCGTCGGACTTGACGGTGGCGGGCCAATCTAGTCCCGGGGTCTTGGGGACGACCCTACACTCGTCGGACATTTCGGCGGCTTGCCAACTTGGCCCGGGGAGGTGGGGACGACCCTATAGTCGTCGGACATGTCGGCGGCGAGCCAACCTAGTCCCGGGGTCGTGGGGACGACCCTATAGTGGTCCGACAAGTCGGCGGCGAGCCAACCTAGTCCCGGTGTCGTGGGAACGACCCTACAGTCGTCGGACATTTCGGCGGCTTGCCAACTTGGCCCGGGGTGGTGGGGACGACCCTATAGTCGTCAGACATGTCGGCGGCTGGCCAACTTTGGCCCGTGGTCGTGGGGACGGCCCAATAGTCGTCGGACATGTCGGCGGCTGGCCAACCTAGTCCCGAGGTCGTCGGACTTGACGGTGGCGGGCCAATCTAGTCCCGGGGTCGTGGGGCCGACCCTATAGTCGTCGGACAAGACGGTGGCTGGACATCTTTGGCCCGGGGTCGTGGGGACGACCCTATAGTCGTCGGACATGTCGGCGGCTGACCAACTTTGGCCCGGTGTCGTGGGGACGACTCTATAGTCGTCGGACATGTCGGCTGCTGGCCACCCTTGTCCCGGGGTCGTGGGGACGACCCTACAGTCGTCGGACATGTCGGCAGCTGGCCAACATAGTCCCGGTGTCGTGGGAACGACCCTATAGTCCTCGGATATGTCGGCGGCGAGCCAACCTAGTCCCGGTGTCGTGGGGACGACCCTACAGTCGTCGGACATTTCGGCGGCTTGCCAACTTGGCCCGGGGTGGTGGGGACGACCCTATAGTCGTCAGACATGTCGGCGGCGGGCCAATCTAGTCCCGGGGTCGTGGGGACGACCCTATAGTCGTCGGACAAGTCGGCGGCGGGCCAAGCTTGTCCCGGGGTCGTGGGGACGACCCTATATTCGTCGGACATGACGGTGGCGGGCCAATCTAGTCCCGGGGTCGTAGGGACGACCCTATAGTCGTCGGACATGTTGGCGATTGGCCAACCTAGTCCCGAGGTCGTGGGGACGACCCTATAGTCGTCGGACTTGACGGTGGCGGGCCAATCTAGTCCCGAGGTCCAGGCGACGACCCTATAGTCGTCGGACTTGACGGTGGCGGGCCAATGTAGTCCCGGGGTCGTGGGGACATCCCTAAAGCCGTCGGACATTTCAGCGGCTTGCCAACTTTGGCCCGGGGTCGTGGGGACTACCCTATAGTCGTCGGACATTTCGGCGGCTGACCAACTTTGGCCCGGGGTCGTGGGGACGACCCTATAGTCGTCGGACATGTCGGCGGCTGGCCAACTTTGGCCCGGTGTCGTGGGGACGACCCAATAGTGGTCGGACATGTCGGCGGCCGGCCAACCTAGTCCCGAGGTCGTGGGGACGACCCTATAGTCGTCGGACTTGACGGTGGCGGGCCAATCTAGTCCCGAGGTCCAGGGGGCGACCCTATAGTCGTCGGACTTGACGGTGGCGGGCCAATGTAGTCCCGGGGTCGTGGGGACATCCCTAAAGCCGTCGGACATTTCAGCGGCTTGCCAACTTTGGCCCGGGGTCGTGGGGACTACCCTATAGTCGTCGGACATTTCGGCGGCTGACCAACTTTGGCCCGGGGTCGTGGGGACGACCCTATAGTCGTCGGACATGTCGGCGGCTGGCCAACCTGGACCCGGGGTCGTGGGGACGACCCTATTGTCGTCGGACATGACGGTAGCGGGCCAATCTAGTCTCGGGGTCGTGGGGACGACCCTATAGTCGTCGGACCTGTCGGCGGCTGGCCAACTTTGGCCCGGGGTCGTGGGGACGATCCAATAATCGTCGGACATGTCGGCGGCTGGCCAACTTTGGCCCGTGGTGGTGGGGACGACCCTATAGTCGTTGGACATGACGGTGGCAGGCCAATCTAGTCCCGGGGTCGTGGGGACGACCCTATAGGCGTCGGACAAGACGGCGGCTGGACATCTTTGGCCCGGGGTCGTGGGGACGACCCTATAGTCGTCGGACATGTCGGCGGCTGGCCAACTTTGGCCCGTGGTTGTGGGGACGACCCTATAGTCGTTGGACATGACGGTGGCGGGCCAATCTAGTCCCGGGGTCGTGGGGACGACCCTATAGTCGTCGGACATGTCGGCGGCTGGCCAACTTTGGACCGGTGTCGTGGGGACGACTCTATAGTCGTCGGAAAGGTCGGCGGCTGGCCAACCTGGACCCGAGGTCGTGGGGACGACCCTATTGTCGTCGGACATGACGGTGGCGGGCCAATCTAGTCCCGGGGTCGTGGGGACGACCCTATAGTCGTCGGACATTTCGGCGGCTTGCCAACTTTGGCCCGGGGTCGTGGGGACGACCCTATAGTCGTCGGACATGTCGGCGGCTGGCCAACTTTGGCCCGTGGTTGTGGGGACGACCCTATAGTTGTTGGACATGACGGTGGCGGGCCAATCTAGTCCCGGGGTCGTGGGGACGGCCCTATAGTCGTCGGACATGTCGGCGGCTGGCCAACTTTGGACCGGTGTCGTGGGGACGACTCTATAGTCGTCGGAAATGACGGCGGCTGGCCAACCTGGACCCGAGGTCGTGGGGACGACCCTATTGTCGTCGGACATGACGGTGGCGGGCCAATCTAGTCTCGGGGTCGTGGGGACGACCCTATAGTCGTCGGACATGTCGGCGGCTGGCCAACTTTGGCCCGGGATCGTGGGGACGACCCTATAGTAGTCGGACATGTCGTCGGCTGTCCAACTTTGGCGCGGTGTCGTGGGGACGACTCTATAGTCGTCGGACATGTCGGCAGCTGGCCAACGTAGACCCGGGGTCGTGGGGACGACCCTATTGTCGTCGGACATGACGGTGGCGGGCCAATCTAGTCCCGGGGTCGTGGGGACCACCCTATAGTCGCCGGACAAGTCGGCGGCGGGCCAAGCTTGTCCCGGGGTCGTGGGGACGACCCTATATTCGTCGGACATGACGGTGGCGGGCCAATCTAGTCCCGGGGTCGTAGGGACGACCCTATAGTCGTCGGACATGTTGGCGATTGGCCAACCTAGTCCCGAGGTCGTGGGGACGACCCTACAGTCGTCGGACTTGACGGTGGCGGGCCAATCTAGTCCCGAGGTCCAGGGGACGACCCTATAGTCGTCGGACTTGACGGTGGCGGGCCAATGTAGTCCCGGGGTCGTGGGGACATCCCTAAAGCCGTCGGACATTTCAGCGGCTTGCCAACTTTGGCCCGGGGTCGTGGGGACTACCCTATAGTCGTCGGACATTTCGGCGGCTGACCAACTTTGGCCCGGTGTCGTGGGGACGACCCAATAGTGGTCGGACATGTCGGCGGCCGGCCAACCTAGTCCCGAGGTCGTGGGGACGACCCTATAGTCGTCGGACTTGACGGTGGCGGGCCAATCTAGTCCCGAGGTCCAGGGGACGACCCTATAGTCGTCGGACTTGACGGTGGCGGGCCAATGTAGTCCCGGGGTCGTGGGGACATCCCTAAAGCCGTCGGACATTTCAGCGGCTTGCCAACTTTGGCCCGGGGTCGTGGGGACTACCCTATAGTCGTCGGACATTTCGGCGGCTGACCAACTTTGGCCCGGGGTCGTGGGGACGACCCTATAGTCGTCGGACATGTCGGCGGCTGGCCAACCTGGACCCGGGGTCGTGGGGACGACCCTATTGTCGTCGGACATGACGGTAGCGGGCCAATCTAGTCTCGGGGTCGTTGGGACGACCCTATAGTCGTCGGACCTGTCGGCGGCTGGCCAACTTTGGCCCGGGGTCGTGGGGACGATCCAATAATCGTCGGACATGTCGGCGGCTGGCCAACTTTGGCCCGTGGTGGTGGGGACGACCCTATAGTCGTTGGACATGACGGTGGCAGGCCAATCTAGTCCCGTGGTCGTGGGGACGACGCAATAGTGGTCGGACATGTCGGCGGCTGGCCAACCTAGTCCCGAGGTCGTGGGGACGACCCTATAGTCGTCAGACATGTCGGCGGCGGGCCAATCTAGTCCCGGGGTCGTGGGGACGACCCTATAGTCGTCGGACAAGTCGGCGGCGGGCCAAGCTTGTCCCGGGGTCGTGGGGACGACCCTATATTCGTCGGACATGACGGTGGCGGGCCAATCTAGTCCCGGGGTCGTAGGGACGACCCTATAGTCGTCGGACATGTTGGCGATTGGCCAACCTAGTCCCGAGGTCGTGGGGACGACCCTATAGTCGTCGGACTTGACGGTGGCGGGCCAATCTAGTCCCGGGGTCTTGGGGACGACCCTACACTCGTCGGACATTTCGGCGGCTTGCCAACTTGGCCCGGGGAGGTGGGGACGACCCTATAGTCGTCGGACATGTCGGCGGCGAGCCAACCTAGTCCCGGGGTCGTGGGGACGACCCTATAGTGGTCCGACAAGTCGGCGGCGAGCCAACCTAGTCCCGGTGTCGTGGGGACGACCCTATAGTCGTCAGACATGTCGGCGGCTGGCCAACTTTGGCCCGTGGTCGTGGGGACGGCCCAATAGTCGTCGGACATGTCGGCGGCTGGCCAACCTAGTCCCGAGGTCGTCGGACTTGACGGTGGCGGGCCAATCTAGTCCCGGGGTCGTGGGGACGACCCTATAGTCGTCGGACAAGACGGTGGCTGGACATCTTTGGCCCGGGGTCGTGGGGACGACCCTATAGTCGTCGGACATGTCGGCGGCTGACCAACTTTGGCCCGGTGTCGTGGGGACGACTCTATAGTCGTCGGACATGTCGGCTGCTGGCCACCCTTGTCCCGGGGTCGTGGGGACGACCCTACAGTCGTCGGACATTTCGGCGGCTCGCAAACTTTGGCCCGGGGTCGTGGGGACGACCCAATAGTCGTCGGACTTGACGGTGGCGGGCCAATCTAGTCCCGGGGTCTTGGGGACGACCCTACACTCGTCGGACATTTCGGCGGCTTGCCAACTTGGCCCGGGGAGGTGGGGACGACCCTATAGTCGTCGGACATGTCGGCGGCGAGCCAACCTAGTCCCGGGGTCGTGGGGACGACCCTATAGTGGTCCGACAAGTCGGCGGCGAGCCAACCTAGTCCCGGTGTCGTGGGAACGACCCTACAGTCGTCGGACATTTCGGCGGCTTGCCAACTTGGCCCGGGGTGGTGGGGACGACCCTATAGTCGTCAGACATGTCGGCGGCTGGCCAACTTTGGCCCGTGGTCGTGGGGACGGCCCAATAGTCGTCGGACATGTCGGCGGCTGGCCAACCTAGTCCCGAGGTCGTCGGACTTGACGGTGGCGGGCCAATCTAGTCCCGGGGTCGTGGGGCCGACCCTATAGTCGTCGGACAAGACGGTGGCTGGACATCTTTGGCCCGGGGTCGTGGGGACGACCCTATAGTCGTCGGACATGTCGGCGGCTGACCAACTTTGGCCCGGTGTCGTGGGGACGACTCTATAGTCGTCGGACATGTCGGCTGCTGGCCACCCTTGTCCCGGGGTCGTGGGGACGACCCTACAGTCGTCGGACATGTCGGCAGCTGGCCAACATAGTCCCGGTGTCGTGGGAACGACCCTATAGTCCTCGGATATGTCGGCGGCGAGCCAACCTAGTCCCGGTGTCGTGGGGACGACCCTACAGTCGTCGGACATTTCGGCGGCTTGCCAACTTGGCCCGGGGTGGTGGGGACGACCCTATAGTCGTCAGACATGTCGGCGGCGGGCCAATCTAGTCCCGGGGTCGTGGGGACGACCCTATAGTCGTCGGACAAGTCGGCGGCGGGCCAAGCTTGTCCCGGGGTCGTGGGGACGACCCTATATTCGTCGGACATGACGGTGGCGGGCCAATCTAGTCCCGGGGTCGTAGGGACGACCCTATAGTCGTCGGACATGTTGGCGATTGGCCAACCTAGTCCCGAGGTCGTGGGGACGACCCTATAGTCGTCGGACTTGACGGTGGCGGGCCAATCTAGTCCCGAGGTCCAGGCGACGACCCTATAGTCGTCGGACTTGACGGTGGCGGGCCAATGTAGTCCCGGGGTCGTGGGGACATCCCTAAAGCCGTCGGACATTTCAGCGGCTTGCCAACTTTGGCCCGGGGTCGTGGGGACTACCCTATAGTCGTCGGACATTTCGGCGGCTGACCAACTTTGGCCCGGGGTCGTGGGGACGACCCTATAGTCGTCGGACATGTCGGCGGCTGGCCAACTTTGGCCCGGTGTCGTGGGGACGACCCAATAGTGGTCGGACATGTCGGCGGCCGGCCAACCTAGTCCCGAGGTCGTGGGGACGACCCTATAGTCGTCGGACTTGACGGTGGCGGGCCAATCTAGTCCCGAGGTCCAGGGGGCGACCCTATAGTCGTCGGACTTGACGGTGGCGGGCCAATGTAGTCCCGGGGTCGTGGGGACATCCCTAAAGCCGTCGGACATTTCAGCGGCTTGCCAACTTTGGCCCGGGGTCGTGGGGACTACCCTATAGTCGTCGGACATTTCGGCGGCTGACCAACTTTGGCCCGGGGTCGTGGGGACGACCCTATAGTCGTCGGACATGTCGGCGGCTGGCCAACCTGGACCCGGGGTCGTGGGGACGACCCTATTGTCGTCGGACATGACGGTAGCGGGCCAATCTAGTCTCGGGGTCGTGGGGACGACCCTATAGTCGTCGGACCTGTCGGCGGCTGGCCAACTTTGGCCCGGGGTCGTGGGGACGATCCAATAATCGTCGGACATGTCGGCGGCTGGCCAACTTTGGCCCGTGGTGGTGGGGACGACCCTATAGTCGTTGGACATGACGGTGGCAGGCCAATCTAGTCCCGGGGTCGTGGGGACGACCCTATAGGCGTCGGACAAGACGGCGGCTGGACATCTTTGGCCCGGGGTCGTGGGGACGACCCTATAGTCGTCGGACATGTCGGCGGCTGGCCAACTTTGGCCCGTGGTTGTGGGGACGACCCTATAGTCGTTGGACATGACGGTGGCGGGCCAATCTAGTCCCGGGGTCGTGGGGACGACCCTATAGTCGTCGGACATGTCGGCGGCTGGCCAACTTTGGACCGGTGTCGTGGGGACGACTCTATAGTCGTCGGAAAGGTCGGCGGCTGGCCAACCTGGACCCGAGGTCGTGGGGACGACCCTATTGTCGTCGGACATGACGGTGGCGGGCCAATCTAGTCCCGGGGTCGTGGGGACGACCCTATAGTCGTCGGACATTTCGGCGGCTTGCCAACTTTGGCCCGGGGTCGTGGGGACGACCCTATAGTCGTCGGACATGTCGGCGGCTGGCCAACTTTGGCCCGTGGTTGTGGGGACGACCCTATAGTTGTTGGACATGACGGTGGCGGGCCAATCTAGTCCCGGGGTCGTGGGGACGGCCCTATAGTCGTCGGACATGTCGGCGGCTGGCCAACTTTGGACCGGTGTCGTGGGGACGACTCTATAGTCGTCGGAAATGACGGCGGCTGGCCAACCTGGACCCGAGGTCGTGGGGACGACCCTATTGTCGTCGGACATGACGGTGGCGGGCCAATCTAGTCTCGGGGTCGTGGGGACGACCCTATAGTCGTCGGACATGTCGGCGGCTGGCCAACTTTGGCCCGGGATCGTGGGGACGACCCTATAGTAGTCGGACATGTCGTCGGCTGTCCAACTTTGGCGCGGTGTCGTGGGGACGACTCTATAGTCGTCGGACATGTCGGCAGCTGGCCAACGTAGACCCGGGGTCGTGGGGACGACCCTATTGTCGTCGGACATGACGGTGGCGGGCCAATCTAGTCCCGGGGTCGTGGGGACCACCCTATAGTCGCCGGACAAGTCGGCGGCGGGCCAAGCTTGTCCCGGGGTCGTGGGGACGACCCTATATTCGTCGGACATGACGGTGGCGGGCCAATCTAGTCCCGGGGTCGTAGGGACGACCCTATAGTCGTCGGACATGTTGGCGATTGGCCAACCTAGTCCCGAGGTCGTGGGGACGACCCTATAGTCGTCGGACTTGACGGTGGCGGGCCAATCTAGTCCCGAGGTCCAGGGGACGACCCTATAGTCGTCGGACTTGACGGTGGCGGGCCAATGTAGTCCCGGGGTCGTGGGGACATCCCTAAAGCCGTCGGACATTTCAGCGGCTTGCCAACTTTGGCCCGGGGTCGTGGGGACTACCCTATAGTCGTCGGACATTTCGGCGGCTGACCAACTTTGGCCCGGTGTCGTGGGGACGACCCAATAGTGGTCGGACATGTCGGCGGCCGGCCAACCTAGTCCCGAGGTCGTGGGGACGACCCTATAGTCGTCGGACTTGACGGTGGCGGGCCAATCTAGTCCCGAGGTCCAGGGGACGACCCTATAGTCGTCGGACTTGACGGTGGCGGGCCAATGTAGTCCCGGGGTCGTGGGGACATCCCTAAAGCCGTCGGACATTTCAGCGGCTTGCCAACTTTGGCCCGGGGTCGTGGGGACTACCCTATAGTCGTCGGACATTTCGGCGGCTGACCAACTTTGGCCCGGGGTCGTGGGGACGACCCTATAGTCGTCGGACATGTCGGCGGCTGGCCAACCTGGACCCGGGGTCGTGGGGACGACCCTATTGTCGTCGGACATGACGGTAGCGGGCCAATCTAGTCTCGGGGTCGTTGGGACGACCCTATAGTCGTCGGACCTGTCGGCGGCTGGCCAACTTTGGCCCGGGGTCGTGGGGACGATCCAATAATCGTCGGACATGTCGGCGGCTGGCCAACTTTGGCCCGTGGTGGTGGGGACGACCCTATAGTCGTTGGACATGACGGTGGCAGGCCAATCTAGTCCCGTGGTCGTGGGGACGACGCAATAGTGGTCGGACATGTCGGCGGCTGGCCAACCTAGTCCCGAGGTCGTGGGGACGACCCTATAGTCGTCGGACTTGACGGTGGCGGGCCAATCTAGTCCCGGGGTCGTGGAGACGACCCTACAGTCGTCGGACATTTCGGCGGCTTGCCAACTTTGGCCCGGCGTCGTGGGACGACCCAATAGTGGTCGGACATGTCGGCGGCTGGCCAATCTAGTCCCGAGGTCGTGGGGACGACCCTATAGTCTTCGGACATGACGGTAGCGGGCCAATCTAGACCCGAGGTCGTGGGGACGACCCTATAGTAGTCGGACATGTCGCCGGCTGTCCAACTTTGGCGCGGTGTCGTGGGGACGACTCTATAGTCGTCGGACATGTCGGCAGCTGGCCAACGTAGACCCGGGGTCGTGGGGACGACCCTATTGTCGTCGGACATGACGGTGGCGGGCCAATCTAGTCCCGGGGTCGTGGGGACGACCCTATAGTCGTCGGACAAGTCGGCGGCGGGCCAAGCTTGTCCCGGGGTCGTGGGGACGACCCTATATTCGTCGGACATGACGGTGGCGGGCCAATCTAGTCCCGGGGTCGTGGGGACGACCCTATAATCGTTGGACATGACGGTGGCGGGCCAATCTAGTCCCGGGGTCGTAGGGACGACCCTATAGTCGTCGGACATGTTGGCGATTGGCCAACATTGGCCCGGGGTCGTCGGGACGACCCTATAGTCGTCGGACATGTTGGCGATTGGCCAACATTGGCCCGGGGTCGTCGGGACGAGCCTATAGTCGTCGGACATGTCGGCGGCTGGCCAACCTAGTCCCGGGGTCGTGGGGACGACCCTATAGTCGTCGGACATGTCGGCGGCTGGCCAACTTTGGCCCGTGGTTGTGGGGACGACCCTATAGTCGTTGGACGTGACGGTGGCGGGCCAATCTAGTCCCGGGGTCGTGGGGACGACCCTATAGTCGTCGGACATGTCGGCGGCTGGCCAACTTTGGACCGGTGTCGTGGGGACGACTCTATGGTCGTCGGAAATGTCGGCGGCTGGCCAACCTGGACCCGAGGTCGTAGGGACGACCCTATTGTCGTCGGACATGACGGTGGCGGGCCAATCTAGTCTCGGGGTCGTGGGGACGACCCTATAGTCGTCGGACATGTCGGCGGCTGGCCAACTTTGGCCCGGGGTCGTGGGGACGACCCTATAGTCGTCGGACATGTCGGCGGCTGGCCAACTTTGGCCCGTGGTTGTGGGGACGACCCTATAATCGTTGGACATGACGGTGGCGGGCCAATCTAGTCCCGGGGTCGTGGGGACGACCCTATAGTCGTCGGACAAGACGGCGGCTGGACATCATTGGCCCGGGGTCGTGGGGACGACCCTATAATCTTCGGACATGTTGGCGGCTTGTCAGCCTAGTCCCGGGGTCGTGGGTACGACCCTATAGTCGTCGGACAAGTCGGCGGCGGGCCAACCTTGTCCCGGGGTCGTGGGGACGACCCTATAGTCGTCGGACTTGACGGTGGCGGGCCAATCTAGTCCCGAGGTCCTGGGGACGACCCTATAGTCGTCGGACTTGACGGTGGCGGGCCAATGTAGTCCCGGGGTCGTGGGGACATCCCTAAAGCCGTCGGACATTTCAGCGGCTTGCCAACTTTGGCCCGGGGTCGTGGGGACTACCCTATAGTCGTCGGACATTTCGGCGGCTGACCAACTTTGGCCCGGGGTCGTGGGGACGACCCTATAGTCGTCGGACATGTTGGCGGCTGGCCAACTTTGGCCCGTGGTTGTGGGGACGACCCTATAGTCGTTGGACATGACGGTGGCGGGCCAATCTAGTCCCGGGGTCGTGGGGACGACCCTATAGTCGTCGGACATGTCGGCGGCTGGCCAACTTTGGACCGGTGTCGTGGGGACGACTCTATAGTCGTCGGACATGTCGGCGGCTGGCCAACTTTGGCCCGGTGTCGTGGGGACGACCCAATAGTGGTCGGACATGTCGGCGGCCGGCCAACCTAGTCCCGAGGTCGTGGGGACGACCCTATAGTCGTCGGACTTGACGGTGGCGGGCCAATCTAGTCCCGAGGTCCTGGGGACGACCCTATAGTCGTCGGACTTGACGGTGGCGGGCCAATGTAGTCCCGGGGTCGTGGGGACATCCCTAAAGCCGTCGGACATTTCAGCGGCTTGCCAACTTTGGCCCGGGGTCGTGGGGACTACCCTATAGTCGTCGGACATTTCGGCGGCTGACCAACTTTGGCCCGGGGTCGTGGGGACGACCCTATAGTCGTCGGACATGTTGGCGGCTTGTCAGCCTAGTCCCGGGGTCGTGGGTACGGCCCTATATTCGTCGGACATGTCGGCGGCTGGCCAACTTTGGCCCGGTGTCGTGGGGACGACTCTATAGTCGTCGGAAATGTCGGCGGCAGGCCAACCTGGACCCGGGGTCGTGGGGACGACCCTATTGTCGTCGGACATGACGGTAGCGGGCCAATCTAGTCTCGGGGTCGTGGGGACGACCCTATAGTCGTCGGACCTGTCGGCGGCTGGCCAACTTTGGCCCGGGGTCGTGGGGACGATCCAATAATCGTCGGACATGTCGGCGGCTGGCCAACTTTGGCCCGTGGTGGTGGGGACGACCCTATAGTCGTTGGACATGACGGTGGCAGGCCAATCTAGTCCCGGGGTCGTGGGGACGACCCTATAGGCGTCGGACAAGACGGCGGCTGGACATCTTTGGCCCGGGGTCGTGGGGACGACCCTATAGTCGTCGGACATGTCGGCGGCTGGCCAACTTTGGCCCGTGGTTGTGGGGACGACCCTATAGTCGTTGGACATGACGGTGGCGGGCCAATCTAGTCCCGGGGTCGTGGGGACGACCCTATAGTCGTCGGACATGTCGGCGGCTGGCCAATCTTGACCCGAGGTCGTGGGGACGACCCTATAGTAGTCGGACATGTCGGCGGCTGTCCAACTTTGGCGCTGTGTCGTGGGGACGACTCTATAGTCGTCGGACATGTCGGCAGTTGGGCAACCTAGACCCGGCGTCGTGGGGACGACCCTATTGTCGTCGGACATGACGGTGGCGGGCCAATCTAGTCCCGGGGTCGTGGGGACGACCCTATAGTCGTCGGACAAGTCGGCGGCGGGCCAAGCTTGTCCCGGGGTCGTGGGGACGACCCTATATTCGTCGGACATGACGGTGGCGGGCCAATCTAGTCCCGTGGTCGTGGGGACGACCCTATAATCGTTGGACATGACGGTGGCGGGCCAATCTAGTCCCGGGGTCGTAGGGACGACCCTATAGTCGTCGGACATGTTGGCGATTGGCCAACATTGGCCCGGGGTCGTCGGGACGACCCTATAGTCGTCGGACAAGACGGCGGCTGGACATCATTGGCCCGGGGTCGTGGGGACGACCCTATAATCTTCGGACATGTTGGCGGCTTGTCAGCCTAGTCCCGGGGTCGTGGGTACGACCCTATAGTCGTCGGACAAGTCGGCGGCGGGCCAACCTTGTCCCGGGGTCGTGGGGACGACCCTATAGTCGTCGGACATGTCGGCGGCTGGCCAACTTTGGCCCGGTGTCGTGGGGTCGACCCAATAGTGGTCGGACATGTCGGCGGCCGGCCAACCTAGTCCCGAGGTCGTGGGGACGACCCTATAGTCGTCGGACTTGACGGTGGCGGGCCAATCTAGTCCCGGGGTCGTGGGGACGACCCTACAGTCGTCGGACATTTCGGCGGCTGGCCAACTTTGGCCCGTGGTTGTGGGGACGACCCTATAGTCGTTGGACATGACGGTGGCGGGCCAATCTAGTCCCGGGGTCGTGGGGACGACCCTATAGTCGTCGGACATGTCGGCGGCTGGCCAACTTTGGAACGGTGTCGTGGGGACGACTCTATAGTCGTCGGACATGTCGGCGGCTGGCCAACTTTGGCCCGGTGTCGTGGGGACGACCCAATAGTGGTCGGACATGTCGGCGGCCGGCCAACCTAGTCCCGAGGTCGTGGGGACGACCCTATAGTCGTCGGACTTGACGGTGGCGGGCCAATCTAGTCCCGGGGTCGTGGGGACGACCCTACAGTCGTCGGACATTTCGGCGGCTTGCCAACTTTGGCCCGGGGTCGTGGGGACGACCCTATAGTCGTCGGACTTGACGGTGGCGGGCCAATCTAGTCCCGAGGTCGTGGGGACGACCCTATAGTCGTCGGACTTGACGGTGGCGGGCCAATCTAGTCCCGGGGTCGTGGGGACGACCCTACAGTCGTCGGACATTTCGGCGGCTTGCCAACTTTGGCCCGTGGTTGTGGGGACGACCCTATAGTCGTTGGACATGACGGTGGCGGGCCAATCTAGTCCCGGGGTCGTGGGGACGACCCTATAGTCGTCGGACAAGACGGCGGCTGGACATCTTGGGCCCGGGGTCGTGGGGACGACCCTATAGTCGTCGGACATGTTGGCGGCTTGTCAGCCTAGTCCCGGGGTCGTGGGTACGACCCTATAGTCGTCGGACAATTCGGCGGCTGGCCAACCTAGACCCGGGGTCGTGGGGACGACCCTATTGTCGTCGGACATGACGGCGGCGGGCCAATCTAGTCCCGGGGTCGTGGGGACGACCCTATAGTCGTCGGACATGTCGGCGGCTGGCCAACTTTGGCCCGGTGTCGCGGGGACGACTCTATAGTCGTCGGAAATGTCGGCGGCTGGCCAACCTGGACCCGGGGTCGGAGGGACGACCCTATTGTCGTCGGACATGACGGTGGCGGGCCAATCTAGTCTCGGGGTCGTGGGGACGACCCTATAGTCGTCGGACATGTCGGCGTCTGGCCAACTTTGGCCCGGGGTCGTGGGGACGACTCTATAGTCGTCGGAAATGTCGGCGGCTGGCCAACCTGGACTCGGGGTCGTGGGGACGACCCTATAGTCGTCGGACAAGACGGCGGCTGGACATCTTTGGCCCGGGGTCGTGGGGACGACCCTATAGTCGTCGGACATGTCGGCGGCTGGCCAACTTTGGCCCGGTGTCGTGGGTACGACTCTATAGTCGTCGGAAATGTCGGCGGCTGGCCAACCTGGACCCGGGGTCGTGACGACGACCCTATAGTCGCCGGAGAAGACGGCGGCTGGACATCTTTGGCCCGGGGTCGTGGGGACGACCCTATAGTGGTCGGACATGTCGGCGGCTGGCCAACCTAGTCCCGAGGTCGTGGGGACGACCCTACAGTCGTCGGAAATGTCGGCGGCTTGCCAACTTTGGCCCGGGGTCGTGGGGACGACCCTATAGTCGTCGGACTTGACGGTGGCGGGCCAATCTAGTCTCGAGGTACTGGGGACGACCCTATAGTCGTCGGACAAGTCGGCGGCTGGCCAACCTAGACCCGGGGTCGTGGGGACGACCCTATTGTCGTCGGACATGACGGTGGCGGGCCAATCTAGTCCCGGGGTCGTGGGGACGACCCTATAGTCGTCGAACAATTCGGCGGCGGGCCAAGCTTGTCCCGGGGTCGTGGGGACGACCCTATAATCGTCGGACATGACGGTGGCGGGCCAATCTAGTCCCGGGGTCGTGGGGACGACCCTATAGTCGTCGGACATGTCGGCGGCTGGCCAACATTGGCCCGTGGTCGTGGGGACGACGCAATAGTGGTCGGACATGTCGGCGGCTGGCCAACCTAGTCCCGAGGTCGTGGGGACGACCCTATAGTCGTCGGACTTGACGGTGGCGGGCCAATCTAGTCCCGGGGTCGTGGAGACGACCCTACAGTCGTCGGACATTTCGGCGGCTTGCCAACTTTGGCCCGGCGTCGTGGGACGACCCAATAGTGGTCGGACATGTCGGCGGCTGGCCAATCTAGTCCCGAGGTCGTGGGGACGACCCTATAGTCTTCGGACATGACGGTAGCGGGCCAATCTAGACCCGAGGTCGTGGGGACGACCCTATAGTAGTCGGACATGTCGCCGGCTGTCCAACTTTGGCGCGGTGTCGTGGGGACGACTCTATAGTCGTCGGACATGTCGGCAGCTGGCCAACGTAGACCCGGGGTCGTGGGGACGACCCTATTGTCGTCGGACATGACGGTGGCGGGCCAATCTAGTCCCGGGGTCGTGGGGACGACCCTATAGTCGTCAGACGTGTTGGCGGCTTGCCAACTTTGGCCCAGGGTCGTGGGGACGACCCTATAGTCGTCGGACATGACGGTGGCGGGCCAATCTAGTCCCGGGGTCGTGGGGACGACCCTATAGTCGTCGGACATTTCGGCGGCTTGCCAACTTTGGCCCGGGGTCGTGGGGACGACCCTATAGTCGTCGGACATTTCGGCGGCATGCCAACTTTGGCCCGTGGTCGTGGGGACAACCCTATAGTCGTCGGACATGACGGTGGCGGGCCAATCTAGTCTCGGGGTCGTGGGGACGACCCTATAGTAGTCGGACATGTCGGCGGCTGTCCAACTTTGGCGCGGTGTCGTGGGGACGACTCTATAGTCGTCGGACATGGCGGCAGCTGGCCAACCTAGACCCGGGGTCGTGGGGACGACCCTATTGTCGTCGGACATGACGGTGGCGGGCCAATCTAGTCCCGGGGTCGTGGGGACGACCCTATAGTCGTCGGACAAGTCGGCGGCGGGCCAAGCTTGTCCCGGGGTCGTGGGGACGACCCTATATTCGTCGGACATGACGGTGGCGGGCCAATCTAGTCCCGGGGTCGTGGGGACGACCCTATAATCGTTGGACATGACGGTGGCGGGCCAATCTAGTCCCGGGGTCGTAGGGACGACCCTATAGTCGTCGGACATGTTGGCGATTGGCCATCATTGGCCCGGGGTCGTCGGGACGACCCTATAGTCGTCGGACATGTCGGCGGCTGGCCAACCTAGTCCCGTGGTCGTGGGGACGACCCTACAGTCGTCGGACATTTCGGCAGCTTGCCAACTTTGGCCCGGGGTCGTGGGGACGACCCTATAGTCGTCGGACATGTCGGCGGCTGGCCAACTTTGGCCCGTGGTTGTGGGGACGACCCTATAGTCGTTGGATATGACGGTGGCGGGCCAATCTAGTCCCGGGGTCGTGGGGACGACCCTATAGTCGTCGGACATGTCGGCGGCTGGCCAACTTTGAACCGGTGTCGTGGGGACGACTCTATAGTCGTCGGAAATGTCGGCGGCTGGCCAACCTGGACCCGGAGTCGTGGGGCCGACCCTATTGTCGTCGGACATGACGGTGGCGGGCCAATCTAGTCTCGGGGTCGTGGGGACGACCCTATAGTCGTCGGACATGTCGGCGGCTGGCCAACTTTGGCCCGGGGTCGTGGGGACGATCCAATAGTCGTCGGACATGTCGGCGGTTGGCCAACTTTGGCCCGGGGTCGTGGGGACGACCCTACAGTCGTCGGACATGTCGGCGGCTGGCCAACTTTGGCCCGTGGTTGTGGGGACGACCCTATAGTCGTTGGACATGACGGTGGCGGGCCAATCTAGTCCCGGGGTCGTGGGGACGACCCTATAGGCGTCGGACAAGACGGCGGCTGGACATCTTTGGCCCGGGGTCGTGGGGACGACCCTACAGTCGTCGGACATGTCGGCGGCTGACCAACTTTGGCCCGTGGTTGTGGGGACGACCCTATAGTCGTTGGACATGACGGTGGCGGGCCAATCTAGTCCCGGGGTCGTGGGGACGACCCTATAGTCGTCGGACATGTCGGCGGCTGGCCAACTTTGGCGCGTGGTCGTGGGGACGATCCGATTGTCGTCGGACATGTCGGCGGCTGGCCAACTTTGGCCCGTGGTCGTGGGGACGATCCAATAGTCGTCGGACATGTCGGCGGCTGGCCAACTTTGGCGCGTGGGCGTGGGGACGATCCGATTGTCGTCGGACATGTCGGCGGCTGGCCAACCTAGACCCGGGGTCGTGGGGACGACCCTATTGTCGTCGGACATGGCGGTGGCGGGCCAATCTAGTCCCGTGGTCGTGGGGACGACCCTATAGTCTTCGGACATGACGGCAGCGGGCCAATCTAAACCCGAGGTCCTGGGGACGACCCTATAGTAGTCGGACATGTCGGCGGCTGTCCAACTTTGGCCCGGTGTCGTGGGGACGACTCTATAGTCGTCGGACATGTCGGCGGCTGGCCAACCCAGACCCGGGGTCGTGGGGACGACTCTATAGTCGTCGGACATGTCGGGGGCTGGCCAACCTAGACCCGGGGTCGTGGGGACGACCCTATAATCGTTGGACATGAAGGTGGCGGGCCAATCTAGTCCCGGGGTCGTAGGGACGACCCTATAGTCTTCGGACATGTTGGCGGCTTGTCAGCCTAGTCCCGGGGTCGTGGGTACGACCCTATAGTCGTCGGACAAGTCGGCGGCGGGCCAACCTTGCCCCGGGGTCGTGGGGACGACCCTATAGTCGTCGGACATGTCGGCGGCTGGCCAACTTTGGCCCGGTGTCGTGGGGACGACCCAATAGTGGTCGGACATGTCGGCGGCCGGCCAACCTAGTCCCGAGGTCGTGGGGACGACCCTATAGTCGTCGGACTTGACGGTGGCGGGCCAATCTAGTCCCGGGGTCGTGGGGACGACCCTACAGTCGTCGGACATTTCGGCGGCTTGCCAACTTTGGCCCGGGGTCGTGGGGACGACCCTATAGTCGTCGGACTTGACGGTGGCGGGCCAATCTAGTCCCGAGGTCCTGGGGACGACCCTATTGTCGTCGGACTTGACGGTGGCGGGCCAATGTAGTCCCGGGGTCGTGGGGACAACCCTAAAGTCGTCGGACATTTCAGCGGCTTGCCAACTTTGGCCCGGGGTCGTGGGGACGACCCTATAGTCGTCGGACATTTCGGCGGCTGACCAACTTTGGCCCGGGGTCGTGGGGACGACCCTATAGTCGTCGGACATGTTGGCGGCTTGTCAGCCTAGTCCCGGGGTCGTGGGTACGGCCCTATATTCGTCGGACATGTCGGCGGCGGGCCAACCATGTCCCGGGGTCGTGGGGACGACCCTATAGTCGTCGGTGTTGCGGCCGAACTCCAGCGCTCAGCTGGTGCGCGAATTTAAATGTGCGTGCGAGAGCGTGTCAACACGGTGACGCACCGTTCGTCAAGACGGTTACGCGCGTCACCCGTTTTTGCACGGCTCGAGCGTTGGCCTTCCCGGAATCCGACCGTTAGTTCCTCGAACACCTTCGAACTCCACGAAACGCTCTCGCACGCACGACCCCGCACAATCTTTGTCGCCCAGCGACCCACCGGTTTTTGAGCCCTGTAAAACGGCCCTTCGAGCCATCGCGCCCAGCGCCCTGTACATAGTTTGTACATATTCGTGTCTCGTGTTGACTGCGTGTTTTGTGAGTAGTGTTTTGTTCGTGATATCTCTGCGTGTTGTATATATATTGTTGCAACGACGCCCAGTTCGGCTAATAAACGTGCCGTCAACGTCACCAAGTCCTTGGAGTGCATCTCTTCTCTGGCCAGTCCCAGCGATCCACACCGCCTCCACTAGGCAGCAGTTAAACATTTTGGTCCTTCGAGCCGGATCGCTTTGAAAGATGGCTCCAACGAACCGGGATGGAGACGAGGAGGCTACCCCGACATCACCTCCAAGATGGCAGTCGTTGGTGAAGGAGATTCGTCTCCTCCTCCAGGGATCCGTTCGCCTCCTCGCCAACTTCAAGAAGATGGGGAGGGCGAAATTCACGGAGGAGAATGCTGAAGACCGCCTGGCTAAGCTGACCGAGACGTGGGCCCGGTGCGAGGCCCTCAACCTAGAGCTGGAGCTCCTGCTTCCTGACGCCGAGAGGGCGGCGTGCCCCTTCGTCGCGCAGGAGGAGTTCGTCCGGGCGGAGGACGAGTACTGGGCAGCGCGGGACTTTCTGCGGGAGGTCATCCGCTCATTCAAGACGCTGCCACCTTCGGGAACGTCGGAGCCGACCAGCGGGGAGTCCAGCAAGGGCCTGGCGCGCCTTCCGCACATCGCGTTACCGAAGTTCACCGGTGAGTACACGGAGTGGCCGAGTTTCCGCGATTTGTTCACGTCGTTGGTCATCGGCAACGCGACCCTCAGCGACACGACGCGACTGCAATATCTGCAATCGGCGGTGGAGGGCCAGGCGGCCGAGACGATCGCCCACGTTACCATCACGGAGGCCAATTTCGGCACCGCGTGGGCCCTCCTGACCCAAGAGTTCGAAAACAAACGGGCGATCGTCTCGGCACACCTGCGTGACCTTATCACCTTGCCGCCGATGGCGGCTGCGTCGGCCGAGGAGTTGAAGCGGTTGCGTGGCCCCACCAACCGAGCGCTCTCCCTCCTCGCCAACCTAGGTCGCCCCACCGAGCATTGGGATGACATCATCGTCGCTCTGACGACGATGAAGCTCGATCCCGAGCTGATAGAGGAGTGGGAGCTCTCTCTTGGCGTCAGCACCGACCCCCCCTCTTACGCGGAGCTAGATCGGTTCATGAAGGCGCGAATTCAGTCGCTGGATGCCGCGCGACTCGCGAAACAAGCCGCCGCGCCCGATAAGACCAAAGCGGCGAAATCGTCGCGCGGGTCCGTCGCTCGGGTCTGCATGACCAACCCTGCGCCAGACCCTCCGTCGTACGGGACGAACTCCCAATGCCCTTTGTGCCGGGCGCGACATGCAATGTATCGGTGCCCGGCGTTTAAAGCCCTTCGCCTCGACCAGCGCCGCGAACTCGCGGCTGACAAGCGCGTCTGTTATAATTGTCTTGCGCCCGGCCACATGGCCCCGTCCTGCCCCGTCGCAGCCACGTGCTCGCATTGCGGCCGGCGGCATCACTCGCTGCTCCATCCGTCGAACGCCGAAACATTACCCGATGCCCACGATGCCGACGAGGCCACTGCGGGCCCGCCGGCAAACGGAGAGCAGCCCCGCGAGGCGGCGATAAATTCCATCGCGTCGCCCGCGAGTACGGATGGAGCGCCAGTGGTGCTAGCCACCGGGATCGTCGGCGTTCGGTCATCGGGCGGCGAGTTGCTGACCATCCGCGCACTGCTGGACCAAGGAGCGCAGGTGTCACTCGTGTCGGAGTCAGTGGTCCAGATGTTGGGTCTCCCCCGGCAACCGCACGTGACTGGGAGCCTCGCAGTCGCAGGTGAGGCTGACCTTGACGCCGCCTGCTGGAGCACCCCCGGCAGCCATTACCATCACCGCCCATGTTGTGCCCAAGGTGTCCTCGTACGTGCACGAGTGGACTCCGACCACGCAGCGGAAGGATTTCGCCGGTCTGACGTTCGCGGATCCAGATCCGTCAGCCAGTCGCCCGATTGACCTGATCGTCGGCGCCGACTATTTCGGAGCCCTGCTGCTCCCCGGGCTTCGTCGCGGCACCCCTTCGGCCCTGATCGCGCAACGGACAGTCTTCGGATGGATTGTCTCCGGTCCCACCGGTCCCAACGGTCGTTCGCCCGCCGCCGGTGCGGTGCACCACGTCACGGCCCAGCCCGTGACCATGGAGACCGACCTCCGTGCGGTACCACCGAAGTTTCTGGAGGGTCGACGAAGCAACCGTGGCCCCGACCCTCGATCCAGACGACACACGCTGCGAGCGGCTTGTCGCGAGCACCAGCCCACGGCGGGCGGACGATCGCGACCCCGTCCGACTCCTTCTGAGGGCCGGACGTCCGCTCGATGTCGGCGAGTCCGGCCTGCTCGCGATCGCCCTCCTGAGCTCGCTCGACTGGCGCCTCCCTCGCTTCGTCCTCAAGGCCGACATCGACGCGATGTACCGGCAACCCCTCGTGCACCGAGCGACGCGACCCTCCCGTGCATTCGGTGGTACCCCTGCGAATCCATGGGTCCGATCACTCGCGTCGTGCTCCTTCCGTGCCCCCCCGCGCCTGCTGACGTGGCCACGACGTAAACAACATATGTATACCACCGCCACCAATGTACCGCGCCACTCCGGTCCACCTTGTCGCGTCACTGCTTGTCACGGCGGGCGGACGCCCTGCGTCGGCGTCCGCCAAGGTCGGCCCGGGCCTCCGGGCCGAGGCGGGCGGAATGTTGCGGCCGAACTCCAGCGCTCAGCTGGTGCGCGAATTTAAATGTGCGTGCGAGAGCGTGTCAACACGGTGACGCACCGTTCGTCAAGACGGTTACGCGGGTCACCCGTTTTTGCACGGCTCGAGCGTTGGCCTTCCCGGAATCCGACCGTTAGTTCCTCGAACACCTTCGAACTCCACGAAACGCTCTCGCACGCACGACCCCGCACAATCTTTGTCGCCCAGCGACCCACCGGTTTTTGAGCCCTGTAAAACGGCCCTTCGAGCCATCGCGCCCAGCGCCCTGTACATAGTTTGTACATATTCGTGTCTCGTGTTGACTGCGTGTTTTGTGAGTAGTGTTTTGTTCGTGATATCTCTGCGTGTTGTATATATATTGTTGCAACGACGCCCAGTTCGGCTAATAAACGTGCCGTCAACGTCACCAAGTCCTTGGAGTGCATCTCTTCTCTGGCCAGTCCCAGCGATCCACACCGCCTCCACTAGGCAGCAGTTAAACAGTCGGACATGTCGGCGGCTGGCCAACTTTGGCCCGGGGTCGTGGGGGCGACCCTATAGTCGTCGGACATGTTGGCGGATTGTCAGCCTAGTCCCGGGGTCGTGGGTACGACCCTACAGTCGTCGGACATTTCGGCGGCTGGCCAACCTAGTCCCGAGGTCGTGGGGACGACCCTATAGTCGTCGGACTTGACGGTGGCGGGCCAATCTAGTCCCGGGGTCGTGGGGACGACCCTATAGTCGTCGGACTTGACGGTGGCGGGCCAATCTAGTCCCGAGGTCCTGGGGACGACCCTATAGTCGTCGGACAAGTCGGCGGCTGGCCAACCTAGACCCGGGGTCGTGGGGACGACCCTATTGTCGTCGGACATGACGGTGGCGGGCCAATCTAGTCCCGGGGTCGTGGGGACGACCCTATAGTCGTCGAACAATTCGGCGGCGGGCCAAGCTTGTCCCGGGGTCGTGGGGACGACCCTATAATCGTCGGACATGACGGTGGCGGGCCAATCTAGTCCCGGGGTCGTGGGGACGACCCTATAGTCGTCGGACATGTCGGCGGCTGGCCAACTTTGGCCCGGTGTCGTGGGGACGACTCTATAGTCGTCGGAAATGTCGGCGGCTGGCCAACTTTGGCCCGTGGTTGTGGGGACGACCCTATAGTCGTTGGACATGACGGTGGCGGGCCAATCTAGTCCCGGGGTCGTGGGTAAGACCCTATAGTCGTCGGACAAGACGGCGGCTGGACATCCTGGCAAGGAATTCCTGGTAAGGTACATCTTGACCGTACTTCTGCCTCTACGCACGTGGCAGCTGCTAATCTTTTTGCTGAGTTTTTTGGCTCTGTTTATAATCCTCAATCCAGAGTAACGCCTACCTTGAATCCCGGGCCGTCATCTGGCAATGGAATAAATATTCACTCTATAGCTATTTCCATTGGCCAAATATATTCCAAGCTAGAATCCCTAAATACTGCTAAAGGTCCGGGATATGATGGAATTCCGCCTTTGTTTTTAAAGGAGTGTCGCTTCATTCTTGCAAGGCCTCTCTGGCACATTTTTAACTCATCACTTTCTAGGGGCACTTTCCCTGCAGCTTGGAAGACTACTTTGGTTACCCCGGTATTTAAGGCAGGTGACCGCGCAGATGTAAGAAATTATCGACCGATTTGCAAATTATCTGTCATACCGAAGATCTTCGAGGAAATTGTGACAGAGCACTTAACGCCCTGTCTCGCAAGTGTCATATCCGAGGAACAACACGGATTTGTTCCTGGTAGGTCAACGGCTAGCAATCTGGCGGTATACCACAGTTCTGTTTCTGCTGCGTTGGATGCGGGGCTGCAAGTCGACACTGTATACACAGACTTTAGGAAGGCATTCGACTCTGTTGATCATTGTATCCTGTATAATAAGTTAATCTCAATTGGTATCAATGGGCCTCTCCTTGCTTGGATCGTCAGCTATCTCGAAGGTCGCGTGCAAGTTATAAAGTTGCAGGAACAGTTTTCTGATCAGGTTAGGGTGACGTCGGGTGTCCCCCAGGGATCGCACCTGGGTCCCCTCCTGTTCCTGATTTTTGTTAATGATGTCAACGAAGTTTTCCTGCACAGTAATTTCCTAATGTACGCTGACGATCTAAAAATCTTCCGAACTATTAGTGGGGCTTTTGACGTTGACTTATTGCAGACTGATCTTTTTAGGTTTGAGCAGTGGTGTATCGCCAACAAGATGCAGCTAAATACCGGAAAATGTATGTTATTAAGGTCCTATAGGGGTATTATTGGCATCCCATCGTCGTATATGCTTGGTGACTCTCCGCTCGCGGAGGTGACGGAAGTCTCTGACCTCGGTGTTACATTTACTTCTGGTTTGGACTTCCGCAACCATTATCGCAGCATCACGTGTAGGGCGATGAAAACCCTCGGGTTTATCACCAGGTTTGCCAAACACTTCAGACAGATCAGGACGCTGAAATTGTTGTATGTTGCTTTGGTAAGGCCATTGGTAGAATACGCGTCGGTTATCTGGAGCCCAAAACATAAGCAATATGTGTGTTTAATTGAAAGGGTCCAGCATAAGTTTCTTAGATTTGCTATGAGAGCTATTGGTACCCCTATGCGGTTTGATAACCATGACTACGGTCCAGCTTTGCGAAGGATGAGGCTTTCTAATCTCTGTGACCGCCGTATCTGTTCTGACCTATTATTTTTGTATAAAGTAATCCATGGCCAGATCAACTGCCAGGATTTGGTCGCACGGATTCGTCTCCGAGCCCCACAACGGGCATTGCGTCCGAGACCTCTTTTTGCATCAGGTGTCCCTGAATATTATCACTACACAGTTGATCCTTTAAATCGTGCCATGGACGAGATGAACCGGTGCCCTGCTGACATTGATGTGTTCGCAGACTCCTTCGCATCGTTCAGGAACCGAGTGCTTACTAGAATGTTACCTCAGTAATTCTAATTCTATTTAATTTAAATTAATTTTTGTTTGTTTGTGTTTATTTTATTTCTTAATATTCTATTTTATTGTTTTATATTTTATTTTATGTTATTGTATGTCTTTGTTATGTTTATTTTATCTTTGTACTTTTTTTTGCTCTAAACTTTGTCTCTAAAGGGTTCTCCCGTTAATAAAATAATAATAATAATAATCTTTGGCCCGGGGTCGTGGGGACGACCCTATAGTCGTCGGACATGTTGGCGGGTTGTCAGCCTAGTCCCGGGGTCGTGGGGACGACCCTATAGTCGTCGGACATGACGGTGGCGGACCAATCTAGTCCCGGGGTCGTGGGGACGACCGTATAGTCGTCGCACATGTCGGCGGCTGGCCAACTTTGGCCCGTGGTCGTGGGGACGATCCAATAATCGTCGGACATGTCGGCGGCTGGCCAACTTTGGCCCGTGGTTGTGGGGACGACCCTATAGTCGTTGGACATGACGGTGGCGGGCCAATCTAGTCCCGGGGTCGTGGGGACGACCCTATAGTCGTCGGACATGTCGGCGGCTGGCCAACTTTGGCACGGTGTCGTGGGGACGACTCTATAGTCGTCGGAAATGTCGGCGGCTGGCCAACCTGGACCCGGGGTCGTGGAGACGACCCTATTGTCGTCGGACATGACGGTGGCGGGCCAATCTAGTCCCGGGGTCGTAGGGACGACCCTATAGTCGTCGGACATTTCGGCGGCTGGCCAACTTTGGCCCGGGGTCGTGGGGACGACCCTATAGTCGTCGGACATGTTGGCGGCTTGTCAGCCTAGTCCCGGGATCGTGGGTACGGCCCTATAGTCGTCGGACAAGTCGGCGGCGGGCCAACCTTTTCCCGGGGTCGTGGGGACGACCCTATAGTCGTCGGAAATGTCGGCGGCTGGCCAACTTTGGCGCGTGGTCGTGGGGACGATCCGATTGTCGTCGGACATGTCGGCGGCTGGCCAACTTTGGCCCGTGGTCGTGGGGACGATCCAATAGTCGTCGGACATGTCGGCGGCTGGCCAACTTTGGCGCGTGGTCGTGGGGACGATCCGATTGTCGTCGGACATGTCGGCGGCTGGCCAACCTAGACCCGGGGTCGTGGGGACGACCCTATTGTCGTCGGACATGGCGGTGGCGGGCCAATCTAGTCCCGTGGTCGTGGGGACGACCCTATAGTCTTCGGACATGACGGTAGCGGGCCAATCTAGACCCGAGGTCGTGGGGACGACCCTATAGTCGTCGGACATGTCGGCGGCTGGCCAACTTTGGCCCGGGGTCGTGGGGGCGACCCTATACTCGTCGGACATGTTGGCGGCTTGTCAGCCTAGTCCCGGGGTCGTGGGTACGACCCTACAGTCGTCGGACATTTCGGCGGCTTGCCAACTTGGGCCCGGTGTCGTGGGGACGACCCTATGGTCGTCGGACTTGACGGTGGCGGGCCAATCTAGTCCCGAGGTCCTGGGGACGACCCTATAGTCGTCGGACTTGACGGTGGCGGGCCAATCTAGTCCCGGGGTCGTGGGGACGACCCTACAGTCGTCGGACATTTCGGCGGCTTGCCAACTTTGGCCCGGGGTCGTGGGGACGACCCTATAGTCGTCGGACATGTTGGCGGCTTGTCAGCCTAGTCCCGGGGTCGTGGGTACGACCCTACAGTCGTCGGACATTTCGGCGGCTTGCCAACTTTGGCCCGGGGTCGTGGGGACGACCCTATAGTCGTCAGACATGACGGTGGCGGGCCAATCTAGTCCCGGGGTCGTGGGGACGACCCTATAGTCGTCGGACATTTCGGCGGCTGGCCAACTTTGGCCCGGGGTCGTGGGGACGACCCTATAGTCGTCGGACATGTTGGCGGCTTGTCAGCCTAGTCCCGGGGTCGTGGGGACGACCCTATAGTCGTCGGACATGTCGGCGGCTGGCCAACTTTGGCCCGGTGTCGTGGGGACGACTCTATAGTCGTCGGAAATGTCGGCGGCTGGCCAACTTTGGCCCGTGGTTGTGGGGACGACTCTATAGTCGTTGGACATGACGGTGGCGGGCCAATCTAGTCCCGGGGTCGTGGGTAAGACCCTATAGTCGTCGGACAAGACGGCGGCTGGACATCTTTGGCCCGGGGTCGTGGGGACGACCCTATAGTCGTCGGACATGTTGGCGGGTTGTCAGCCTAGTCCCGGGGTCGCGGGGACGACCCTATAGTCGTCGGACATGACGGTGGCGGACCAATCTAGTCCCGTGGTCGTGGGGACGACCGTATAGTCGTCGCACATGTCGGCGGCTGGCCAACTTTGGCCCGTGGTCGTGGGGACGATCCAATAATCGTCGGACATGTCGGCGGCTGGCCAACTTTGGCCCGTGGTTGTGGGGACGACCCTATAGTCGTTGGACATGACGGTGGCGGGCCAATCTAGTCCCGGGGTCGTGGGGACGACCCTATAGTCGTCGGACATGTCGGCGGCTGGCCAACTTTGGCACGGTGTCGTGGGGACGACTCTATAGTCGTCGGAAATGTCGGCGGCTGGCCAACCTGGACCCGGGGTCGTGGAGACGACCCTACTGTCGTCGGACATGACGGTGGCGGGCCAATCTAGTCCCGGGGTCTTAGGGACGACCATATAGTCGTCGGACATGTTGGCGATTGGCCAACATTGGCCCGGGGTCGTCGGGACGACCCTATAATCGTCGGACATGCCTGCGGCTGGCCAACCTAGTCCCGGGGTCGTGGGGACGACGCTATTGTCGTCGGACATGACGGTGGCGGGCCAATCTAGTCTCGAGGTCGTGGGGACGACCCTATAGTCGTCGGACATGTCGGCGGCTGGCCAACTTTGGCCCGGTGTCGTGGGGACGACTCTATAGTCGTCGGAAATGTCGGCGGCTGGCCAACTTTGGCCCGGTGTCGTGGGGACGACTCTATAGTCGTCGGAAATGTCGGCGGCTGGCCAACCTGGACCCGGGGTCCTGGGGACGACCCTATTGTCGTCGGACATGACGGTGGCGGGCCAATCTAGTCTCGGGGTCGTGGGGACGACCCTATAGTCGTCGGACATGTCGGCGGCTGGCCAAGTTTGGCCCGTGGTCGTGGGGACGACCCTATAGTCGTGTGACATGACGGTGGCGGGCTATTCTAGTCCCGGGGTCGTGGGGACGACCCTATAGGCGTCGGACAAGACGGCGGCTGGACATCTTTGGCCCGTGGTCGTGGGGACGACCCAATAGTGGTCGGACATGTCGGCGGCTGGCCAACCTAGTCCCGAGGTCGTGGGGACGACCCTATAGTCGTCGGACTTGACGGTGGCGGACCAATCTAGTCCCGGGGTCGTGGGGACGACCCTATAGTCGAACATGTCGGCGGCTGGCCAACTTTGGCCCGCGGTCGTGGGGACGATCCAATAGTCGTCGGACATGACGGTGGCGGGCCAATCTAGTCCCGGGGTCGTGGGGACGACCCTATAGTCGTCGAACAAGTCGGCGGCGGGACAAGCTTGTCCCGGGGTCTTGGGGACGACCCTATAATCGTCGGACATGACGGTGCCGGGCCAATCTAGTCCCGGGGTCGTGGTGACGACCCTATAGTCGTCGGACATGTCGGCGGCTGGCCAACTTTGGACCGGTGTCGTGGGGACGACTCTATAGACGTCGGAAATGTCGGCGGCTGGCCAACCTGGACCCGGGGTCGTGGAGACGACCCTATTGTCGTCGGACATGACGGTGGCGGGCCAATCTAGTCTCGGGGTAGTGGGGACGACCCTATAGTCGTCGGACATGTCGGCGGCTGGCCAACTTTGGCCCGGGGTCGTGGGGACGACCGTATAGTCGTCGGACATGACGGTGGCGGACCAATCTAGTCCTGGAGTCGTGGGGACGACCCTACAGTCGTCGGACATTTCGGCGGCTTGCCAACTTTGGCCCGGGGTCGAGGGGACGACCCTATAGTCGTCGGACTTGACGGTGGCGGGCCAATCTAGTCCCGGGGTCGTGGGGACGACCCTATAGTCGTCGGACATTTCGGCGGCTGGCCAACTTTGGCCCGGGGTCGTGGGGACGACCCTATAATCGTCGGACATGACGGTGGCGGGCCAATCTAGTCCCGGGGTCGTAGGGACGACCCTATAGTCGTCGGACATGTTGGCGATTGGCCAACATTGGCCCGGGGTCGTCGGGACGACCCTATAGTCGTCGGACATGTCTGCGGCTGGCCAACCTAGTCCCGGGGTCGTGGGGACGACCCTATAGTCGTCGGATATTTCGGCCGCTTGCCAACTTTGGCCCGGGTTCGTGGGGACGACCCTATAGTCGTCGGACATGTCGGCGGCTGGCCAACTTTGGCCCGTGGTTGTGGGGACGACCCTATAGTCGTTGGACATGACGGTGGCGGGCCAATCTAGTCCCGGGGTCGTGGGGACGACCCTATAGTCGTCGGACATGTCGGCCGCTGGCCAACTTTGGACCGGTGTCGTGGGGACGACTCTATAGTCGTCGGAAATGTCGGCGGCTGGCCAACCTGGACCCGGGGTCGTGAGGACGACCCTATTGTCGTCGGACATGACGGTGGCGGGCCAATCTAGTCTCGGGGTCGTGGGGACGACCCTATAGTCGTCGGACATGTCGGCGGCTGACCAACTTAGGCCCAGGGTCGTAGGGGCGACCCTGTAGTCGTCGGACATGTTGGCGGCTTGTCAGCCTAGTCCCGGGGTCGTGGGTACCACCCTACAGTCGTCGGACATTTCGGCGGCTTGCCAACTTTGGCCCGGGGTCCTGGGGACGACCCTATTGTCGTCGGACATGACGGTGGCGGGCCAATCTAGTCTCGGGGTCGTGGGGACGACCCTATAGTCGTCGGACATGTCGGCGGCTGGCCAAGTTTGGCCCGTGGTCGTGGGGACGACCCTATAGTCGTCAGACATGACGGTGGCGGGCCAGTCTAGTCCCGGGGTCGTGGGGACGACCCTATAGTCGTCGGACATTTCGGCGGCTGGCCAACTTTGGCCCGGGGTCGTGGGGACGACCCTATAGTCGACGGACATGTTGGCGGCTTGTCAGCCTAGTCCCGGGGTCGTGGGGACGACCCTATAGTCGTCGGACATTTCGGCGGCTGGCCAACTTTGGCCCGGGGTCGTGGGGACGACCCTATAGTCGTCGGACATGTTGGCGGCTTGTCAGCCTAGTCCCGGGGTCGTGGGTACGGCCCTATAGTCGTCGGACAAGTCGGCGGCGGGCCAACCTTGTCCCGGGGTCGTGGGGACGACCCTATAGTCGTCGGACATGTCGGCGGCTGGCCAACTTTGGCCCGGTGTCGTGGGGACGACTCTATAGTCGTCGGAAATGTCGGCGGCTGGCCAACTTTGGCCCGTGGTTGTGGGGACGACCCTATAGTCGTTGGACATGACGGTGGCGGGCCAATCTAGTCCCGGGGTCGTGGGTAAGACCCTATAGTCGTCGGACAAGACGGCGGCTGGACATCTTTGGCCCGGGGTCGTGGGGACGACCCTATAGTCGTCGGACATGTTGGCGGGTTGTCAGCCTAGTCCCGGGGTCGTGGGGACGACCCTATAGTCGTCGGACATGACGGTGGCGGACCAATCTAGTCCCGGGGTCGTGGGGACGACCGTATAGTCGTCGCACATGTCGGCGGCTGGCCAACTTTGGCCCGTGGTCGTGGGGACGATCCAATAATCGTCGGACATGTCGGCGGCTGGCCAACTTTGGCCCGTGGTTGTGGGGACGACCCTATAGTCGTTGGACATGACGGTGGCGGGCCAATCTAGTCCCGGGGTCGTGGGGACGACCCTATAGTCGTCGGACATGTCGGCGGCTGGCCAACTTTGGCACGGTGTCGTGGGGACGACTCTATAGTCGTCGGAAATGTCGGCGGCTGGCCAACCTGGACCCGGGGTCGTGGAGACGACCCTATTGTCGTCGGACATGACGGTGGCGGGCCAATCTAGTCCCGGGGTCGTAGGGACGACCCTATAGTCGTCGGACATTTCGGCGGCTGGCCAACTTTGGCCCGGGGTCGTGGGGACGACCCTATAGTCGTCGGACATGTTGGCGGCTTGTCAGCCTAGTCCCGGGGTCGTGGGTACGGCCCTATAGTCGTCGGACAAGTCGGCGGCGGGCCAACCTTTTCCCGGGGTCGTGGGGACGACCCTATAGTCGTCGGAAATGTCGGCGGCTGGCCAACTTTGGCGCGTGGTCGTGGGGACGATCCGATTGTCGTCGGACATGTCGGCGGCTGGCCAACTTTGGTCCGTGGTCGTGGGGACGATCCAATAGTCGTCGGACATGTCGGCGGCTGGCCAACTTTGGCGCGTGGTCGTGGGGACGATCCGATTGTCGTCGGACATGTCGGCGGCTGGCCAACCTAGACCCGGGGTCGTGGGGACGACCCTATTGTCGTCGGACATGGCGGTGGCGGGCCAATCTAGTCCCGTGGTCGTGGGGACGACCCTATAGTCTTCGGACATGACGGTAGCGGGCCAATCTAGACCCGAGGTCGTGGGGACGACCCTATAGTCGTCGGACATGTCGGCGGCTGGCCAACTTTGGCCCGGGGTCGTGGGGGCGACCCTATACTCGTCGGACATGTTGGCGGCTTGTCAGCCTAGTCCCGGGGTCGTGGGTACGACCCTACAGTCGTCGGACATTTCGGCGGCTTGCCAACTTTGGCCCGAGGTCGTGGGGACGACCCTATGGTCGTCGGACTTGACGGTGGCGGGCCAATCTAGTCCCGAGGTCCTGGGGACGACCCTATAGTCGTCGGACTTGACGGTGGCGGGCCAATCTAGTCCCGGGGTCGTGGGGACGACCCTACAGTCGTCGGACATTTCGGCGGCTTGCCAACTTTGGCCCGGGGTCGTGGGGACGACCCTATAGTCGTCGGACATGTTGGCGGCTTGTCAGCCTAGTCCCGGGGTCGTGGGTACGACCCTACAGTCGTCGGACATTTCGGCGGCTTGCCAACTTTGGCCCGGGGTCGTGGGGACGACCCTATAGTCGTCAGACATGACGGTGGCGGGCCAATCTAGTCCCGGGGTCGTGGGGACGACCCTATAGTCGTCGGACATTTCGGCGGCTGGCCAACTTTGGCCCGGGGTCGTGGGGACGACCCTATAGACGTCGGACATGTTGGCGGCTTGTCAGCCTAGTCCCGGGGTCGTGGGTAAGATCCTATAGTCGTCGGACAAGACGGCGGCTGGACATCTTTGGCCCGGGGTCGTGGGGACGACCCTATAGTCGTCGGACAAGTCGGCGGCTGGCCAACTTTGGCCCGTGGTCGTGGGGACGACCCTATAGTCGTCAGACATGACGGTGGCGAGCCAACCTACTCCCGGGGTCGTGGGGACGACCCTATGGTCGTCGGACAAGTCGGCGGCGGGGCAACCTAGTCCCGGGGTCGTGGGGAGGACCCTATACTCGTCGGACAAGTCGGCGGCGAGCCAACCTAGTCCGGGCGTCGTGGGGACGACCCTATAGTCGTCGGCGAAGTCTGCGGCGGGCCAACCTAGTCCCGGGGTCGTAGGGACGACCCTATAGTCGTCGGACATGTCGCCGGCTGGCCAACTTTGGCCCGTACTCGTGGGTACGACCCTATAGTCGTCGGACATGACGGTGTCGGGCCAATCTAGTCCCGGGGTCGTGGGGACGACCCTATAGTCGTCGGACATGTGGGCGGCTGGCCAACTTTGGCCCGTGGTCGTGGGGACGACCCTATAGTCGTCGGATATGTCGGCGGCTGGCCAACTTTGGCCCGTGGTCGTGGGGACGACCCTATAGTCGTCGGACAAGTCAGCGGCTGGCCAACACTGGCCCGTGGTCGTGGGAAAGAGCCTATAGTCGTCGGACAAGTCAGCGGCTGGCCAACATTGACCCGTGGTCGTGGGGACGACCCTACAGTCGTCGGATATGTCGGCGGCTGGCCAACTTTGGCCCGTGGTCGTGGGGACGACCCTATAGTCGTCGGACATGACGGTGGCGGGCCAGTCTAGTCCCGGGTCATGGGGACGACCCTATAGTCGTCGGACAAGACGGCGGCTGGACATCTTTGGCCCGGGGTCTTGGGGACGACCCTATAGTCGTCGGACAAGTCAGCGGCTGGCCAACATTGGCCCGTGGTCGTGGGGACGACCATATAGTCGTCGGACATGACGGTGGCGGGCCACTCTAGTCCCGGGTCGTGGGGACGACCCTATAGTCGTCGGACATGTCGGCGGCTGGCCAACTTTGGCCCGGGGTCGTGGGGACGACCCTATAGTCGTCGGATATGTCGGCGGCTGGCCAACTTTGGCCCGTGGTCGTGGGGACGACCCTATAGTCGTCGGACATGACGGTGGCGGGCCAGTCTAGTCCCGGGTCATGGGGACGACACTATAGTCGTCGGACAAGTCGGCGGCTGGCCAACTTTGGCCCGTGGTCGTGGGGACGACCCTATAGTCGTCAGACATGACGGTGGCGAGCCAACCTACTCCCGGGGTCGTGGGGACGACCCTATAGTCGTCGGACAAGTCGGCGGCGGGGCAACCTAGTCCCGGGGTCGTGGGGACCACCCTATAGTCGTCGGACATGACGGTGGTGGGCCAACCTAGTCCCGGGGTCGTAGGGACGACCCTATAGTCGTCGGACATGTCGGCGGCTGGCCAACTTTGGCCCGGGGTCGTGGGGACGACCCTATAGTCGTCGGATATGTCGGCGGCTGGCCAACTTTGGCCCGTGGTCGTGGGGACGACCCTATAGTCGTCGGCGAAGTCTGCGGCGGGCCAACCTAGTCCCGGGGTCGTGGGGACCACCCTATAGTCGTCGGACATGACGGTGGCTGGCCAACTTTGGCCCGTGGTCGTGGGGAGGACCCTATAGTCGTCAGACATGACGGTGGCGAGCCAACCTACTCCCGTGGTCGTGGGGACGACCCTATAGTCGTCGGACAAGTCGGCGGCGGGGCAACCTAGTCCCGGGATCGTGGGGACCACCCTATAGTCGTCGGACATGACGGTGGTGGGCCAGTCTCGTCCCGGGTCGTGGGGACGACCCTATAGTCGTCGGACATGTCGGCGGCTGGCCAACTTTGGCCCGTGGTCGTGGGGAGGACCCTATACTCGTCGGACAAGTCGGCGGCGAGCCAACCTAGTCCGGGGGTCGTGGGGACGACCCTATAGTCGTCGGAGAAGTCTGCGGCGGGCCAACCTAGTCCCGGGGTCGTGGGGACGACCCTATAGTCGTCGGACATGTCGGCGGCTGGCCAACTTTGGCCCGTGGTCGTGGGGACGATCCAATAGTCGACGGACATGTCGGCGGCTGGCCAACTTTGGCCCGTGGTTGTGGGGACGACCCTATAGTCGTTGGACATGACGGTGGCGGGCCAATCTAGTCCCGGGGTCGTGGGTACGACCCTACAGTCGTCGGACATTTCGGTGGCTTGCCAACTTTGGCCCGGGGTCGTGGGGACGACCCTATAGTCGTCGGACATGACGGTGGCGGGCCAGTCTAGTCCCGGGTTGTGGGGACGACCCTATAGTCGTCGGACATGTCGGCGGCTGGCCAACTTTGGCCCGGGGTCGTGGGGACGACCCTATAGTCGTCGGACATGTCGGCGGCCGGCCAACTTTGGCCCGTGGTCGTGGGGACGATCCAATAATCGTCGGACATGTCGGCGGCTGGCCAACTTTGGCCCGTGGTTGTGGGGACGACCCTATAGTCGTTGGACATGACGGTGGCGGGCCAATCTAGTCCCGGGGTCGTGGGGACGACCCTATAGTCGTCGGACAAGACGACGGCTGGACATCTTTGGCCCGGGGTCGTGGGGACGACCCTACAGTCGTCGGACATTTCGGCGGCTTGCCAACTTTGGCCCGGGGTCGTGGGGACGACCCTATAGTCGTCGGACAAGTCGGCGGCTGGCCAACTTTGGCCCGTGGTCGTGGGGACGACCCTATAGTCGTCAGACATGACGGTGGCGAGCCAACCTACTCCCGGGGTCGTGGGGACGACCCTATGGTCGTCGGACAAGTCGGCGGCGGGGCAACCTAGTCCCGGGGTCGTGGGGAGGACCCTATACTCGTCGGACAAGTCGGCGGCGAGCCAACCTAGTCCGGGCGTCGTGGGGACGACCCTATAGTCGTCGGCGAAGTCTGCGGCGGGCCAACCTAGTCCCGGGGTCGTAGGGACGACCCTATAGTCGTCGGACATGTCGCCGGCTGGCCAACTTTGGCCCGTACTCGTGGGTACGACCCTATAGTCGTCGGACATGACGGTGTCGGGCCAATCTAGTCCCGGGGTCGTGGGGACGACCCTATAGTCGTCGGACATGTCGGCGGCTGGCCAACTTTGGCCCGTGGTCGTGGGGACGACCCTATAGTCGTCGGATATGTCGGCGGCTGGCCAACTTTGGCCCGTGGTCGTGGGGACGACCCTATAGTCGTCGGACAAGTCAGCGGCTGGCCAACACTGGCCCGTGGTCGTGGGAAAGAGCCTATAGTCGTCGGACAAGTCAGCGGCTGGCCAACATTGACCCGTGGTCGTGGGGACGACCCTACAGTCGTCGGATATGTCGGCGGCTGGCCAACTTTGGCCCGGGGTCGTGGGGACGACCCTATAGTCGTCAGACATGACGGTGGCGAGCCAACCTACTCCCGGGGTCGTGGGGACGACCCTATAGTCGTCGGACAAGTCGGCGGCGGGGCAAACTAGTCCCGGGGTCGTGGGGACCACCCTATAGTCGTCGGACATGACGGTGGTGGGCCAACCTAGTCCCGGGGTCGTAGGGACGACCCTATAGTCGTCGGACATGTCGCCGGCTGGCCAACTTTGGCCCGTGGTCGTGGGGACGACCCTATAGTCGTCGGACAAGTCGGCGGCTGGCCAATCTAGTCCCGGGGTCTTGGGGACGACCCTATAGTCGTCGGACAAGTCAGCGGCTGGCCAACATTGGCCCGTGGTCGTGGGGACGACCATATAGTCGTCGGACATGACGGTGGCGGGCCACTCTAGTCCCGGGTCGTGGGGACGACCCTATAGTCGTCGGACATGTCGGCGGCTGGCCAACTTTGGCCCGGGGTCGTGGGGACGACCCTATAGTCGTCGGATATGTCGGCGGCTGGCCAACTTTGGCCCGTGGTCGTGGGGACGACCCTATAGTCGTCGGACATGACGGTGGCGGGCCAGTCTAGTCCCGGGTCATGGGGACGACACTATAGTCGTCGGACAAGTCGGCGGCTGGCCAACTTTGGCCCGTGGTCGTGGGGACGACCCTATAGTCGTCAGACATGACGGTGGCGAGCCAACCTACTCCCGGGGTCGTGGGGACGACCCTATAGTCGTCGGACAAGTCGGCGGCGGGGCAAACTAGTCCCGGGGTCGTGGGGACCACCCTATAGTCGTCGGACATGACGGTGGTGGGCCAACCTAGTCCCGGGGTCGTAGGGACGACCCTATAGTCGTCGGACATGTCGCCGGCTGGCCAACTTTGGCCCGTGGTCGTGGGGACGACCCTATAGTCGTCGGACAAGTCGGCGGCTGGCCAACTTTGGCCCGTGGTCGTGGGGACGACCCTATAGTCGTCAGACATGACGGTGGCGAGCCAACCTAGTCCCGGTGTCGTGGGGACGACTCTATAGTCGTCGGAAATGTCGGCGGCTGGCCAACCTGGACCCGGGGTCGTGGGGACGACCCTATTTTCGTCGGACATGACGGTGGCGGGCCAATCTAGTCTCGGGGTCGTGGGGACGACCCTATAGTCGTCGGACATGTCGGCGGCTGGCCAACTTTGGCCCGGGGTCGTGGGGACGACCCTATAGTCGTCAGACATGACGGTGGCGAGCCAACCTACTCCCGGGGTCGTGGGGACGACCCTATGGTCGTCGGACAAGTCGGCGGCGGGGCAACCTAGTCCGGGGGTCGTGGGGACGACCCTATAGTCGTCGGAGAAGTCTGCGGCGGGCCAACCTAGTCCCGGGGTCGTGGGGACGACCCTATAGTCGTCGGACATGTCGGCGGCTGGCCAACTTTGGCCCGTGGTCGTGGGGACGATCCAATAGTCGACGGACATGTCGGCGGCTGGCCAACTTTGGCCCGTGGTTGTGGGGACGACCCTATAGTCGTTGGACATGACGGTGGCGGGCCAATCTAGTCCCGGGGTCGTGGGTACGACCCTACAGTCGTCGGACATTTCGGTGGCTTGCCAACTTTGGCCCGGGGTCGTGGGGACGACCCTATAGTCGTCGGACATGACGGTGGCGGGCCAGTCTAGTCCCGGGTTGTGGGGACGACCCTATAGTCGTCGGACATGTCGGCGGCTGGCCAACTTTGGCCCGGGGTCGTGGGGACGACCCTATAGTCGTCGGACATGTCGGCGGCTGGCCAACTTTGGCCCGTGGTCGTGGGGACGATCCAATAATCGTCGGACATGTCGGCGGCTGGCCAACTTTGGCCCGTGGTTGTGGGGACGACCCTATAGTCGTTGGACATGACGGTGGCGGGCCAATCTAGTCCCGGGGTCGTGGGGACGACCCTATAGTCGTCGGACAAGACGACGGCTGGACATCTTTGGCCCGGGGTCGTGGGGACGACCCTACAGTCGTCGGACATTTCGGCGGCTTGCCAACTTTGGCCCGGGGTCGTGGGGACGACCCTATAGTCGTCGGACAAGTCGGCGGCTGGCCAACTTTGGCCCGTGGTCGTGGGGACGACCCTATAGTCGTCAGACATGACGGTGGCGAGCCAACCTACTCCCGGGGTCGTGGGGACGACCCTATGGTCGTCGGACAAGTCGGCGGCGGGGCAACCTAGTCCCGGGGTCGTGGGGAGGACCCTATACTCGTCGGACAAGTCGGCGGCGAGCCAACCTAGTCCGGGCGTCGTGGGGACGACCCTATAGTCGTCGGCGAAGTCTGCGGCGGGCCAACCTAGTCCCGGGGTCGTAGGGACGACCCTATAGTCGTCGGACATGTCGCCGGCTGGCCAACTTTGGCCCGTACTCGTGGGTACGACCCTATAGTCGTCGGACATGACGGTGTCGGGCCAATCTAGTCCCGGGGTCGTGGGGACGACCCTATAGTCGTCGGACATGTCGGCGGCGGGCCTACCTAGTCCCGGGGTCGTGGGGACGACCCTATAGTCGTCGGATAGGTCGGCAGCTTGCCAACTTTGGCCCGGGGTCGTGGGAACGACCCTATAGTCGTCGGACAAGGCGGCGGCGAGCCCACCTAGTCGGGGGGTCGTGGGGACGACCCTATAGTCGTCGGACATGACGGTGGCGGGCCAGTCTAGTCCCGGATCATGGGGACGACCCTATAGTCGGAGGACAAGTCGGCGGCTGGCCAACTTTGGCCCGTGGTCGTGGGGACGACCCTATAGTCGTCGGAAATGACGGTGGCGAGCCAACCTAGTCCCGGGGTCGTGGGGACGACCCTATAGTCGTCGGACATAACGGTGGCGGGCCAATCTAGTCCCGGGGTCGTGGGGACAACCCTATAGTCGTCGGACAAGTCGGCGGCGGGCCTACCTAGTCCTGGGGTCGTGGGGACGACCCTATAGTCGTCGGATAGGTCGGCAGCTTGCCAACTTTGGCCCGGGGTCGTGGGAACGACCCTATAGTCGTCGGACAAGGCGGCGGCGAGCCCACCTAGTCGGGGGGTCGTGGGGACGACCCTATAGTCGTCGGACAAGTCAGCGGCTGGCCAACACTGGCCCGTGGTCGTGGGAAAGAGCCTATAGTCGTCGGACAAGTCAGCGGCTGGCCAACATTGACCCGTGGTCGTGGGGACGACCCTACAGTCGTCGGACATGACGGTGGCGGGCCAGTCTAGTCCCGGGTCGTGGGGACGACCCTCTAGTCGTCGGACATGTCGGTGGCGGGCCAGTCTAGTCCCGGGTCGTGGGGACGACCCTATAGTCGTCGGACATGTCGGCGGCAGGCCAACTTTGGCCCGTAGTCGTGGGGACGACCCTATAGTCGTCGGACATGTCGGCGGCGGGCCAACCTAGTCCCGGGGTCGTGGGGATGACCCTATAGTCGTCGGACATGACGGTGGCGGGCCAGTCTTGTCCCGGGTCGTGGGTACGACCCTATAGTCGTCGGACATGTCGCCGGATGGCCAACTTTGGCCCGTGGTCGTGGGGACGATCCAATAATCGTCGGACATGTCGGCGGCTGGCCAACTTTGGCCCGTGGTTGTGGGGACGACCCTATAGTCGTTGGACATGACGGTGGCGGGCCAATCTAGTCCCGCACTCGTGGGTACGACCCTATAGCCGTCGGACATGACGGTGTCGGGCCAATCAAGTCCCGGGGTCGTGGGGACGACCCTATAGTCGTCGGACATGTCGGCGGCTGGACATCTTTGGCCCGGGGTCGTGGGGACGACCCTACAGTCGTCGGACATTTCGGCGGCTTGCCAACTTTGGCCCGGGGTCGTGGGGACGACCCTATAGTCGTCGGACATGTCGGCGGCTGGCCAACTTTGGCCCGTGGTTGTGGGGACGACCCTATAGTCGTTGGACATGACGGTGGCGGGCCAATCTAGTCCCGGGGTCGTGGGTAAGACCCTATAGTCGTCGGACAAGACGGCGGCTGGACATCTTTGGCCCGGGGTCGTGGGGACGACCCTATATTCGTCGGACATGTTGGCGGCTTGTCAGCCTAGTCCCGGGGTCGTGGGTACGACCCTATAGTCGTCGGACAAGTCGGCGGCGGGTCAACCTTGTCCCGGGGTCGTGGGGACGACCCTATAGTCGTCGGACATGTCGGCGGCTGGCCAACTTTGGCCCGGTGTCGTGGGGACGACTCTATAGTCGTCGGAAATGTCGGCGGCTGGCCAACCTGGACCCGGGATCGTGGGGACGACCCTATTGTCGTCGGACATGACGGTGGCGGGCCAATCTAGTCTCGCGGTCGTGGGGACGACCCTATAGTCGCCGGACATGTCGCCGGATGGCCAACTTTGGCCCGGGGTCGTGGGACGACCCTATAGTCGTCGGACTTGACGGTAGCGGGCCAATCTAGTCCCGAGGTCGTGGGGACGACCCTATAGTCGTCGGACTTGACGGTGGCGGGCCAACCTAGTCCCGGGGTCGTGGGGACGACCCTACAGTCGTCGGACATTTCGGCGGCTTGCCAACTTTGGCCCGGTGTCGTGGGGACGACTCTATAGTCGTCGGAAATGTCGGCGGCTGGCCAACTTTGGCCCGTGGTTGTGGGGACGACCCTATAGTCGTTGGACATGACGGTGGCGGGCCAATCTAGTCCCGGGGTCGTGGGTAAGACCCTATAGTCGTCGGACAAGACGGCGGCTGGACATCTTTGGCCCGGGGTCGTGGGGACGACCCTATAGTCGTCGGACATGTTGGCGGCTGGCCAACCTAGACCCGGGGTCGTGGGGACGACCCTATAGTCGTCGGACATGTCGGTGGCGGGCCAATCTAGTCCGGGGGTCGTGGGGACGACCCTACAGTCGTCGGACATTTCGGCGGCTTGCCAACTGTGGCCCGGGGTCGTGGGGACGATCCAATAGTCGTCGGACATGTCGGCGGCTGGTCAACTTTGGCCCGTGGTCGTGGGGACGACCCTATAGTCGTTGGACATGTCACCGGCTGGCCAACTTTGGCCCGGTGTCGTAGGGACGACCCAATAGTCGTCGACCATGTCGGCGGCTGGCCAACTTTGGCCCGTGGTTGAGGGGACGACCCTATAGTCGTTGGACATGACGGTGGCGGGCCAATCTAGACCCGGGGTCGTGGGGACGACCCTATAGTCGTCGGACATGTCGGCGGCTGGCCAACTTTGGACCGGTGTCGTGGGGACGACTCTATAGTCGTCGGAAATGTCGGCGGCTGGCCAACCTGGACCCGGGGTCATGGGGACGACCCTATTGTCGTCGGACATGACGGTGGCGGGCCAATCTAGTCTCGGGGTCGTGGGGACGACCCTATAGTCGTCGGACATGTCGGCGGCTGGCCAACTTTGGCCCGGGGTCGTGGGGGCGACCCTATAGTCGTCGGACATGTTGGCGGCTTGTCAGCCTAGTCCCGGGGTCGTGGGTACGACCCTATAGTCGTCGGACATTTCGGCGGCTTGCCAACTTTGGCCCGGGGTCGTGGGGACGACCCTATAGTCGTCGGACTTGACGGTGGCGGGCCAATCTAGTACCGAGGTCCTGGGCACGACCCTATAGTCGTCGGACTTGACGGTGGCGGGCCAATCTAGTCCCGGGGTCGTGGGGACGACCCTACAGTCGTCGGACATTTCGGCGGCTTGCCAACTTTGGCCCGGGGTCGTGGGGACGACCCTATAGTCGTCGGACATGTTGGGGGCTTGTCAGCCTAGTCCCGGGGTCGTGGGTACGACCCTACAGTCGTCGGACATTTCGGTGGCTTGCCAACTTTGGCCCGGGGTCGTGGGGACGACCCTATAGTCGTCGGACATGACGGTGGCGGGCCAATCTAGTCCCGGGGTCGTGGGGACGACCCTATAGTCGTCGGACATTTCGGCGGCTTGCCAACTTTGGCCCGGGGTCGTGGGGACGACCCTATAGTCGTCGGACTTGACGGTGGCGGGCCAATCTAGTACCGAGGTCCTGGGGACGACCCTATAGTCGTCGGACTTGACGGTGGCGGGCCGATCTAGTCCCGGGGTCGTGGGGACGACCCTACAGTCGTCGGACATTTCGGCGGCTTGCCAACTTTGGCCCGGGGTCGTGGGGACGATCCAATAGTCGTCGGACATGTCGGCGGCTGGTCAACTTTGGCCCGTGGTCGTGGGGACGACCCTATAGTCGTTGGACATGTCACCGGCTGGCCAACTTTGGCCCGGTGTCGTAGGGACGACCCAATAGTCGTCGACCATGTCGGCGGCTGGCCAACTTTGGCCCGTGGTTGAGGGGACGACCCTATAGTCGTTGGACATGACGGTGGCGGGCCAATCTAGACCCGGGGTCGTGGGGACGACCCTATAGTCGTCGGACATTTCGGCGGCTTGCCAACTTTGGCCCGGGGTCGTGGGGACGACCCTATAGTCGTCGGACATGTTGGGGGCTTGTCAGCCTAGTCCCGGGGTCGTGGGTACGACCCTACAGTCGTCGGACATTTCGGTGGCTTGCCAACTTTGGCCCGGGGTCGTGGGGACGACCCTATAGTCGTCGGACTTGACGGTGGCGGGCCAATCTAGTACCGAGGTCCTGGGCACGACCCTATAGTCGTCGGACTTGACGGTGGCGGGCCAATCTAGTCCCGGGGTCGTGGGGACGACCCTACAGTCGTCGGACATTTCGGCGGCTTGCCAACTTTGGCCCGGGGTCGTGGGGACGACCCTATAGTCGTCGGACATGTTGGGGGCTTGTCAGCCTAGTCCCGGGGTCGTGGGTACGACCCTACAGTCGTCGGACATTTCGGTGGCTTGCCAACTTTGGCCCGGGGTCGTGGGGACGACCCTATAGTCGTCGGACATGACGGTGGCGGGCCAATCTAGTCCCGGGGTCGTGGGGACGACCCTATAGTCGTCGGACATTTCGGCGGCTTGCCAACTTTGGCCCGGGGTCGTGGGGACGACCCTATAGTCGTCGGACTTGACGGTGGCGGGCCAATCTAGTACCGAAGTCCTGGGGACGACCCTATAGTCGTCGGACTTGACGGTGGCGGGCCAATCTAGTCCCGGGGTCGTGGGGACGACCCTACAGTCGTCGGACATTTCGGCGGCTTGCCAACTTTGGCCCGGGGTCGTGGGGACGACCCTATAGTCGTCGGACATGTTGGGGGCTTGTCAGCCTAGTCCCGGGGTCGTGGGTACGACCCTACAGTCGTCGGACATTTCGGTGGCTTGCCAACTTTGGCCCGGGGTCGTGGGGACGACCCTATAGTCGTCGGACATGACGGTGGCGGGCCAATCTAGTCCCGGGGTCGTGGGGACGACCCTATAGTCGTCGGACATTTCGGCGGCTTGCCAACTTTGGCCCGGGGTCGTGGGGACGACCCTATAGTCGTCGGACTTGACGGTGGCGGGCCAATCTAGTACCGAGGTCCTGGGGACGACCCTATAGTCGTCGGACTTGACGGTGGCGGGCCAATCTAGTCCCGGGGTCGTGGGGACGACCCTACAGTCGTCGGACATTTCGGCGGCTGGCCAACTTTGGACCGGTGTCGTGGGGACGACTCTATAGTCGTCGGAAATGTCGGCGGCTGGCCAACCTGGACCCGGGGTCATGGGGACGACCCTATTGTCGTCGGACATGACGGTGGCGGGCCAATCTAGTCTCGGGGTCGTGGGGACGACCCTATAGTCGTCGGATATGTCGGCGGCTGGCCAACTTTGGCCCGTGGTCGTGGGGACGACCCTATAGTCGTCGGACATGACGGTGGCGGGCCAGTCTAGTCCCGGGTCATGGGGACGACACTATAGTCGTCGGACAAGTCGGCGGCTGGCCAACTTTGGCCCGTGGTCGTGGGGACGACCCTATAGTCGTCAGACATGACGGTGGCGAGCCAACCTACTCCCGGGGTCGTGGGGACGACCCTATAGTCGTCGGACAAGTCGGCGGCGGGGCAAACTAGTCCCGGGGTCGTGGGGACCACCCTATAGTCGTCGGACATGACGGTGGTGGGCCAACCTAGTCCCGGGGTCGTAGGGACGACCCTATAGTCGTCGGACATGTCGCCGGCTGGCCAACTTTGGCCCGTGGTCGTGGGGACGACCCTATAGTCGTCGGACAAGTCGGCGGCTGGCCAACTTTGGCCCGTGGTCGTGGGGACGACCCTATAGTCGTCAGACATGACGGTGGCGAGCCAACCTAGTCCCGGTGTCGTGGGGACGACTCTATAGTCGTCGGAAATGTCGGCGGCTGGCCAACCTGGACCCGGGGTCGTGGGGACGACCCTATTTTCGTCGGACATGACGGTGGCGGGCCAATCTAGTCTCGGGGTCGTGGGGACGACCCTATAGTCGTCGGACATGTCGGCGGCTGGCCAACTTTGGCCCGGGGTCGTGGGGACGACCCTATAGTCGTCGGACATGACGGTGGCGGGCCTACCTAGTCCCGGGGTCGTGGGGACGACCCTGTAGTCGTCGGATAGGTCGGCAGCTTGCCAACTTTGGCCCGGGGTCATGGGAACGACCCTATAGTCGTCGGACATGACGGTGTCGGGCCAACCTAGTCCCGGGGTCGTGGGGATGACCCTATAGTCGTCGGACATGACGGTGGCGGGCCAGTCTTGTCCCGGGTCGTGGGTACGACCCTATAGTCGTCGGACATGTCGGCGGCTGGCCAACTTTGGCCCGTGGTCGTGGGGAGGACCCTATACTCGTCGGACAAGTCGGCGGCGAGCCAACCTAGTCCGGGGGTCGTGGGGACGACCCTATAGTCGTCGGAGAAGTCTGCGGCGGGCCAACCTAGTCCCGGGGTCGTGGGGACGACCCTATAGTCGTCGGACATGTCGGCGGCTGGCCAACTTTGGCCCGTGGTCGTGGGGACGATCCAATAGTCGACGGACATGTCGGCGGCTGGCCAACTTTGGCCCGTGGTTGTGGGGACGACCCTATAGTCGTTGGACATGACGGTGGCGGGCCAATCTAGTCCCGGGGTCGTGGGTACGACCCTACAGTCGTCGGACATTTCGGCGGCTTGCCAACTTTGGCCCGGGGTCGTGGGGACGACCCTATAGTCGTCGGACATGACGGTGGCGGGCCAGTCTAGTCCCGGGTTGTGGGGACGACCCTATAGTCGTCGGACATGTCGGCGGCTGGCCAACTTTGGCCCGGGGTCGTGGGGACGACCCTATAGTCGTCGGACATGTCGGCGGCTGGCCAACTTTGGCCCGTGGTCGTGGGGAGGACCCTATACTCGTCGGACAAGTCGGCGGCGAGCCAACCTAGTCCGGGGGTCGTGGGGACGACCCTATAGTCGTCGGAGAAGTCTGCGGCGGGCCAACCTAGTCCCGGGGTCGTAGGGACGACCCTATAGTCGTCGGACATGTCGGCGGCGGGCCAACCTAGTCCCGGGGTCGTGGGGATGACCCTATAGTCGTCGGACATGACGGTGGCGGGCCAGTCTTGTCCCGGGTCGTGGGTACGACCCTATAGTCGTCGGACATGTCGCCGGATGGCCAACTTTGGCCCGTGGTCGTGGGGACGATCCAATAATCGTCGGACATGTCGGCGGCTGGCCAACTTTGGCCCGTGGTTGTGGGGACGACCCTATAGTCGTTGGACATGACGGTGGCGGGCCAATCTAGTCCCGCACTCGTGGGTACGACCCTATAGCCGTCGGACATGACGGTGTCGGGCCAATCAAGTCCCGGGGTCGTGGGGACGACCCTATAGTCGTCGGACATGTCGGCGGCTGGACATCTTTGGCCCGGGGTCGTGGGGACGACCCTACAGTCGTCGGACATTTCGGCGGCTTGCCAACTTTGGCCCGGGGTCGTGGGGACGACCCTATAGTCGTCGGACATGTCGGCGGCTGGCCATCTTTGGCCCGTGGTTGTGGGGACGACCCTATAGTCGTTGGACATGACGGTGGCGGGCCAATCTAGTCCCGGGGTCGTGGGTAAGACCCTATAGTCGTCGGACAAGACGGCGGCTGGACATCTTTGGCCCGGGGTCGTGGGGACGACCCTATATTCGTCGGACATGTTGGCGGCTTGTCAGCCTAGTCCCGGGGTCGTGGGTACGACCCTATAGTCGTCGGACAAGTCGGCGGCGGGTCAACCTTGTCCCGGGGTCGTGGGGACGACCCTATAGTCGTCGGACATGTCGGCGGCTGGCCAACTTTGGCCCGGTGTCGTGGGGACGACTCTATAGTCGTCGGAAATGTCGGCGGCTGGCCAACCTGGACCCGGGATCGTGGGGACGACCCTATTGTCGTCGGACATGACGGTGGCGGGCCAATCTAGTCTCGCGGTCGTGGGGACGACCCTATAGTCGCCGGACATGTCGCCGGATGGCCAACTTTGGCCCGGGGTCGTGGGACGACCCTATAGTCGTCGGACTTGACGGTAGCGGGCCAATCTAGTCCCGAGGTCGTGGGGACGACCCTATAGTCGTCGGACTTGACGGTGGCGGGCCAACCTAGTCCCGGGGTCGTGGGGACGACCCTACAGTCGTCGGACATTTCGGCGGCTTGCCAACTTTGGCCCGGTGTCGTGGGGACGACTCTATAGTCGTCGGAAATGTCGGCGGCTGGCCAACTTTGGCCCGTGGTTGTGGGGACGACCCTATAGTCGTTGGACATGACGGTGGCGGGCCAATCTAGTCCCGGGGTCGTGGGTAAGACCCTATAGTCGTCGGACAAGACGGCGGCTGGACATCTTTGGCCCGGGGTCGTGGGGACGACCCTATAGTCGTCGGACATGTTGGCGGCTGGCCAACCTAGACCCGGGGTCGTGGGGACGACCCTATAGTCGTCGGACATGTCGGTGGCGGGCCAATCTAGTCCGGGGGTCGTGGGGACGACCCTACAGTCGTCGGACATTTCGGCGGCTTGCCAACTTTGGCCCGGGGTCGTGGGGACGATCCAATAGTCGTCGGACATGTCGGCGGCTGGTCAACTTTGGCCCGTGGTCGTGGGGACGACCCTATAGTCGTTGGACATGTCACCGGCTGGCCAACTTTGGCCCGGTGTCGTAGGGACGACCCAATAGTCGTCGACCATGTCGGCGGCTGGCCAACTTTGGCCCGTGGTTGAGGGGACGACCCTATAGTCGTTGGACATGACGGTGGCGGGCCAATCTAGACCCGGGGTCGTGGGGACGACCCTATAGTCGTCGGACATGTCGGCGGCTGGCCAACTTTGGACCGGTGTCGTGGGGACGACTCTATAGTCGTCGGAAATGTCGGCGGCTGGCCAACCTGGACCCGGGGTCATGGGGACGACCCTATTGTCGTCGGACATGACGGTGGCGGGCCAATCTAGTCTCGGGGTCGTGGGGACGACCCTATAGTCGTCGGACATGTCGGCGGCTGGCCAACTTTGGCCCGGGGTCGTGGGGGCGACCCTATAGTCGTCGGACATGTTGGCGGCTTGTCAGCCTAGTCCCGGGGTCGTGGGTACGACCCTATAGTCGTCGGACATTTCGGCGGCTTGCCAACTTTGGCCCGGGGTCGTGGGGACGACCCTATAGTCGTCGGACTTGACGGTGGCGGGCCAATCTAGTACCGAGGTCCTGGGCACGACCCTATAGTCGTCGGACTTGACGGTGGCGGGCCAATCTAGTCCCGGGGTCGTGGGGACGACCCTACAGTCGTCGGACATTTCGGCGGCTTGCCAACTTTGGCCCGGGGTCGTGGGGACGACCCTATAGTCGTCGGACATGTTGGGGGCTTGTCAGCCTAGTCCCGGGGTCGTGGGTACGACCCTACAGTCGTCGGACATTTCGGTGGCTTGCCAACTTTGGCCCGGGGTCGTGGGGACGACCCTATAGTCGTCGGACATGACGGTGGCGGGCCAATCTAGTCCCGGGGTCGTGGGGACGACCCTATAGTCGTCGGACATTTCGGCGGCTTGCCAACTTTGGCCCGGGGTCGTGGGGACGACCCTATAGTCGTCGGACTTGACGGTGGCGGGCCAATCTAGTACCGAGGTCCTGGGGACGACCCTATAGTCGTCGGACTTGACGGTGGCGGGCCAATCTAGTCCCGGGGTCGTGGGGACGACCCTACAGTCGTCGGACATTTCGGCGGCTTGCCAACTTTGGCCCGGGGTCGTGGGGACGATCCAATAGTCGTCGGACATGTCGGCGGCTGGTCAACTTTGGCCCGTGGTCGTGGGGACGACCCTATAGTCGTTGGACATGTCACCGGCTGGCCAACTTTGGCCCGGTGTCGTAGGGACGACCCAATAGTCGTCGACCATGTCGGCGGCTGGCCAACTTTGGCCCGTGGTTGAGGGGACGACCCTATAGTCGTTGGACATGACGGTGGCGGGCCAATCTAGACCCGGGGTCGTGGGGACGACCCTATAGTCGTCGGACATGTCGGCGGCTGGCCAACTTTGGACCGGTGTCGTGGGGACGACTCTATAGTCGTCGGAAATGTCGGCGGCTGGCCAACCTGGACCCGGGGTCATGGGGACGACCCTACTGTCGTCGGACATGACGGTGGCGGGCCAATCTAGTCTCGGGGTCGTGGGGACGACCCTATAGTCGTCGGACATGTCGGCGGCTGGCCAACTTTGGCCCGGGGTCGTGGGGGCGACCCTATAGTCGTCGGACATGTTGGCGGCTTGTCAGCCTAGTCCCGGGGTCGTGGGTACGACCCTATAGTCGTCGGACATTTCGGCGGCTTGCCAACTTTGGCCCGGGGTCGTGGGGACGACCCTATAGTCGTCGGACTTGACGGTGGCGGGCCAATCTAGTACCGAGGTCCTGGGCACGACCCTATAGTCGTCGGACTTGACGGTGGCGGGCCAATCTAGTCCCGGGGTCGTGGGGACGACCCTACAGTCGTCGGACATTTCGGCGGCTTGCCAACTTTGGCCCGGGGTCGTGGGGACGACCCTATAGTCGTCGGACATGTTGGCGGCTTGTCAGCCTAGTCCCGGGGTCGTGGGTACGGCCCTATAGTCGTCGGACAAGTCGGCGGCGGGCCAACCTTGTCCCGGGGTCGTGGGGACGACCCTATAGTCGTCGGACATGTCGGCGGCTGGCCAACTTTGGCCCGGTGTCGTGGGGACGACTCTATAGTCGTCGGAAATGTCGGCGGCTGGCCAACCTGGACCCGGGGTCGTGGGGACGACCCTATTTTCGTCGGACATGACGGTGGCGGGCCAATCTAGTCTCGGGGTCGTGGGTACGACCCTATAGTCGTCGGACATGTCGGCGGCTGGCCAACTTTGGCCCGTGGTCGTGGGGACGATCCAATAGTCGTCGGACATGTCGGCGGCTGGCCAACCTATACCCGGGGTCGTGGGGACGATCCGATTGTCGTCGGACATGTCGGCGGCTGGCCAACCTATACCCGGGGTCGTGGGGACGATCCTATTGTCGTCGGACAAGGCGGTGGCGGGCCAATCTAGTCTCGGGGTCGTGGGTACGACCCTATAGTCGTCGGACATGTCGGCGGCTGGCCAACTTTGGCCCGTGGTCGTGGGGACGATCCAATAGTCGTCGGACATGTCGGCGGCTGGCCAACTTTGGCGCGTGGTCGTGGGGACGATCCGATTGTCGTCGGACATGTCGGCGGCTGGCCAACCTATACCCGGGGTCGTGGGGACGATCCGATTGTCGTCGGACATGTCGGCGGCTGGCCAACCTATACCCGGGGTCGTGGGGACGATCCTATTGTCGTCGGACAAGGCGGTGGCGGGCCAATCTAGTCCCGGGGTCGTGGGGACGACCCTATAGTCGTCGGACTTGTCGGTGGCGGGCCAATCTAGTCCGGGGGTCGTGGGGACGACCCTACAGTCGTCGGACATTTCGGCGGCTTGCCAACTTTGGCCCGGGGTCGTGGGGAGGACCCTATACTCGTCGGACAAGTCGGCGGCGAGCCAACCTAGTCCGGGGGTCGTGGGGACGACCCTATAGTCGTCGGAGAAGTCTGCGGCGGGCCAACCTAGTCCCGGGGTCGTCGGGACGACCCTATAGTCGCCGGACATGTCGGCGGCGGGCCAACTTTGGCCCGTGGTTGTGGGGACGACCCAATAGTCGTCGGACATGTCGGCGGCTGGCCAACTTTGACCCGGGGTCGTGGGGACGACTCTATAGTCGTCGGACATGTCGGCGGCTGGCCAAATATGACCCGGGGACGTGGGGACGAGCCTATAGTCTTCGGACAAGTCGGCGGCTGGCCAACTTTGGCCCGTGGTTGTGTAGACGACCCTATAGTCGTTGGATATGTCGGCGGCTGGCCAACTTTGACCCGTGGTCGTGGGGACGACCCTATTGTCGTCGGAAATGACGGTGGCGGGCCAATCTATTCCCGGGGTCGTGGGGACGACCCTATAGTCGTCGGACAAGACGGCGGCTGGACATCTTTGGCCCGGGGACGTGGGGACGACCCTACATTCGTCGGACATTTCGGCGGCTTGCCAACTTTGGCCCGTGGTCGTGGGGACGACCCTATAGTCGTCGGACATGACGGTGGCGGGCCAGTCTAGTCCCGGGTCATGGGGACGACCCTATAGTCGTCGGACAAGTCGGCGGCTGGCCAACTTTGGCCCGTGGTCGTGGGGACGACCCTATAGTCGGCAGACATGACGGTGGCGAGCCAACCTACTCCCGGGGTCGTGGGGACGACCCTATAGTCGTCGGACAAGTCGGCGGCGGGGCAACCTAGTCCCGGGGTCGTGGGGACCACCCTATAGTCGTCGGACATGACGATGGTGGGCCAGTCTAGTCCCGGGTCGTGGGGACGACCCTATAGTCGTCGGACATGTCGGCGGCTGGCCAACTTTGGCCCGTGGTCGTGGGGACGACCCTATAATCGTCGGACATGACGGTGGCGGGCCAGTCTAGTCCCGGGTCATGGGGACGACCCTATAGTCGTCGGACAAGTCGGCGGCTGGCCAACTTTGGCCCGTGGTCGTGGGGACGACCCTATAGTCGTCAGACATGACGGTGGCGAGCCAACCTACTCCCGGGGTCGTGGGGACGACCCTATAGTCGTCGGAAATGACGGTGGCGGGCCAATCTAGTCACGGGGTCATGGGGACGACCCTACAGTCGTCGGACAAGTCGGTGACGGGCCACTCTAGTCCCGGGTCGTGGGGACGACCCTATAGTCGTCGGACATGTCGGCGGCTGGCCAACTTTGGCCCGGGGTCGTGGGGACGACCCTATAGTCGTCGGACAAGACGGTGGCGGACCAATCTAGTCCCGAGGTGCTGGGGACGACCCTATAGTCGTCGGACTTGACGGTGGCGGGCCAATCTAGTCCCGGGGTCGTGGGGACGACCCTACAGTCGTCGGACATTTCGGCGGCTTGCCAACTTTGGCCCGGGGTCGTGGGGACGACCCTATAGTCGTCGGACATGACGGTGGCGGGCCAATCTAGTCCCGGGGTCGTGGGGACGACCCTACAGTCGTCGGACATTTCGGCGGCTTGCCAACTTTGGCCCGGGGTCGTGGGGACGACCCTATAGTCGTTGGACATGTCAGCGGCTGGCCAACTTTGGCCCGGTGTCGTGGGGACGACCCAATAGTCGTCGGACATGTCGGCGGCTGGCCAACATTGGCCCGTGGTCGTGGGGACGACCATATAGTCGTCGGACATGACGGTGACGGGCCACTCTAGTCCCGGGTCGTGGGGACGACCCTATAGTCGTCGGACATGTTGGCGGCTTGTCAGCCTAGTCCCGGGGTCGTGGGTACGGCCCTATAGTCGTCGGACAAGTCGGCGGCGGGCCAACCTTGTCCCGGGGTCGTGGGGACGACCCTATAGTCGTCGGACATGTCGGCGGCTGGCCAACTTTGGCCCGGTGTCGTGGGCACGACTCTATAGTCGTCGGAAATGTCGGCGGCTGGCCAACCTGGACCCGGGGTCGTGGGGACGACCCTATTTTCGTCGGACATGACGGTGGCGGGCCAATCTAGTCTGGGGGTCGTAGGGACGACCCTATAGTCGTCGGACATGTCGGCGGCTGGCCAACTTTGGCCCGGGGCGTGGGGACGACCCTATAGTCGTCGGACATGACGGTGGCGGGCCAATCTAGTCCCGAGGTCCTGGGGACGACCCTATAGTCGTCGGACTTGACGGTGGCGGGCCAATCTATTCCGGGGGTCGTGGGGACGACCCTACAGTCGTCGGACATTTCGGCGGCTTGCCAACTTTGGCCCGGGGTCGTGGGGACGACCCTATAGTCGTCGGACATGTTGGCGGCTTGTCAGCCTAGTCCCGGGGTCGTGGGTACGACCCTACAGTCGTCTGACATTTCGGCGGCTTGCCAACTTTGGCCCGGGGTCGTGGGGACGACCCTATAGTCGTCGGACATGTCGGCGGCTTGCCAACTTTGGCCCGGGTTCGTGGGGACGATCCAATAGTCGTCGGACATGTCGGCGGCTGGTCAACTTTGGCCCATGACGTGGGGACGACCCTATAGTCGTTGGACATGTCAGCGGCTGGCCAACTTTGGCCCGGTGTCGTGGGGACGACCCAATAGTCGTCGGACATGTCGGCGGCTGGCCAACATTGGCCCGTGGTCGTGGGGACGATCCGATAGTCGTTGGACATGACGGTGGCGGGCCAATCTAGTCCCGGGGTCGTGGGGACGACCCTATAGTCGTCGGACTTGTCGGTGGCGGGCCAATCTAGTCCGGGGGTCGTGGGGACGACCCTACAGTCGTCGGACATTTCGGCGGCTTGCCAACTTTGGCCCGGGGTCGTGGGGACGATCCAATAGTCGTCGGACATGTCGGCGGCTGGTCAACTTTGGCCCGTGGTCGTGGGGACGACCCTATAGTCGTTGAACATGTCAGCGGCTGGCCAACTTTGGCCCGGTGTCGTGGGGACGACCCAATAGTCGTCGGACATGTCGGCGGCTGGTCAACTTTGGCCCATGACGTGGGGACGACCCTATAGTCGTCGGACATGTTGGCGGCTTGTGAGCCTAGTCCCGGGGTCGTGGGTACGGCCCTATAATCGTCGGACAAGTCGGCGGCGGGCCAACCTTGTCCCGGGTTCGTGGGGACGACCCTATAGTCGTCGGACATGTCGGCGGCTGGCCAACTTTGGCCCGGTGTCGTGGGCACGACTCTATAGTCGTCGGAAATGTCGGCGGCTGGCCAACCTGGACCCGGGGTCGTGGGGACGACCCTATTTTCGTCGGACATGACGGTGGCGGGCCAATCTAGTCTCGGGGTCGTGGGGACGACCCTATAGTCGTCGGACATGACGGTGGCGGGCCAATCTAGTCCCGAGGTCCTGGGGACGACCCTATAGTCGTCGGACATGTCGGCGGCTGGCCAACTTTGGCCCGGGGTCGTGGGGGCGACCCTATAGTCGTCGGACATGTTGGCGGCTTGTCAGCCTAGTCCCGGGGTCGTGGGTACCACCCTACAGTCGTCGGACAAGTCGGCGGCTGGCCAACTTTGGCCCGTGGTCGTGGGGACGATCCGATAGTCGTCGGACATGACGGTGGCGGGCCAATCTAGTCCCGGGGTCATAGGGACGACCCTATAGTCATCGGACATGTCGGCGGCTGGTCAACTTAGGCCCGTGGTCGTAGGGACGATCCGATAGTCGTTGGACATGACGGTGCCGGGCCAATCAAGTCCCGGGGCCGTGGGTACGACCCTATAGTCGTCGGACATGTCGTCGATTGGCCATTATTGGCCCGGGGTCGTGGGGACGACCCTATAATCGTCGGACATGTCGGCGGCTGACCAACATTGGCCCGTGGACGTGGGGACGACCCAACAGTCGTCGGACATGTCGGCGGCTGGCCAACTTTGGCCCGTGGTCGTGGGAACGACCCTATAGTCGTCGGAGATGTCGGCGGCTGTCCTACTTTGGCCCGGTGTCTTGGGGACGACTCTATAGTCGTCGGACATGTCGGCGGCTGGCCAACCTAGACCCGGGGTCGTGGGGACGACCCTATAGTCGTCGGACAAGTCGGCGGCTGGCCAAATATGGCCCGTGGTCGTCGGAAATGTCGGCGGCGAGCCAACCTAGTCCCGGCGTCGTGGGGACGACCCTATAATGTTCGGACAAGTCGGCAGCTGGCCAAATTTGGCCCGTGGTCGTGAGGACGACCCTATAGTCGTCGGACATGTCGGCGGCTGGCCATCTTTGGCCCGGGGTTGTGGGGACGAATCTATAGTCGCCGGACATGTCGGCGGCTGGCCAACTTTGGCCCGTGGCCGTGGGGACGACCCTATAGTCGTCGGAAATGTCGCCGGCTGGCCAACTTTGGCCCGTGGTCGTGGGGACGACCCTTTAGTCGTCGGACAAGTCGGCGGCTGTCCAACTTTGGCCCGGGGTCGTGGGGACGACCGTATAGTCGTCGGACATGTCGGCGGCGAGCCCACCTAGTCGGGGGGTCGTGGGGACGACCCTATAGTCGTCGGACAAGTCGGCGGCCGGCCAACCTAGTCCCGGGGTCGTGGGGACGACCCTATAGTCGTCAGACATATCGGTGGCGAGCGAACCTAGTCCCGGGGTCGTGGGGACGACCCTATAGTCGTCGGACAAGTCGGCGGCTGGCCAACTTTGGCCCGTGGTCGTGGGGACGATCCTATAGTCGTCGGACATGACGGTGGCGGGCCAATCTAGTCCCGGGGTCATAGGGACGACCCTATAGTCATCGGACATGTCGGCGGCTGGTCAACTTAGGCCCGTGGTCATAGGGACGATCCGATAGTCGTTGGATATGACGGTGCCGGGCCAATCAAGTCCGGGGGCGTGGGTACGACCCTATAGTCGTCGGACATGTCGTCGATTGGCCATTATTGGCCCGGGGTCGTGGGGACGACCCTATAATCGTCGGACATGTCGGCGGCTGGCCAACATTGGCCCGTGGTCGTGGGGACCACCCAACAGTCGTCGGACATGTCGGCGGCTGGCCAACTTTGGCCCGTGGTCGTGGGGACGATCCGATAGTCGTCGGACGTGACGGTGGCTAGCCAATCTAGTCCCGGGATCGTGGGGACGACCCTATAGTCGTCGGAGATGTCGGCGGCTGTCCTACTTTGGCCCGGTGTCTTGGGGACGACTCTATAGTCGTCGGACATGTCGGCGGCTGGCCAACCTAGACGCGGGGTCGTGGGGACGACCCTATAGTCCTCGAACAAGTCGGCGGCTGGCCAACTTTGGCCCGTGGTCGTGGGAACGACCCTATAGTCGTCGGAAAAGTCGGCGGCTGGCCAAATATGGCCCGTGGTCGTGGGGACGACCCTATAGTCGTCGGAAATGTCGGCGGCGAGCCAACCTAGTCCCGGCGTCGTGGGGACGACCCTATAGTCGTCAGACATATCGGTGGCGAGCGAACCTAGTCCCGGGGTCGTGGGGACGACCCTATAGTCGTCGGACAAGTCGGCGGCTGGCCAACTTTGGCCCGTGGTCGTGGGGACGATCCGATAGTCGTCGGACATGACGGTGGCGGGCCAATCTAGTCCCGGGGTCATAGGGACGACCCTATAGTCATCGGACATGTCGGCGGCTGGTCAACTTAGGCCCGTGGTCATAGGGACGATCCGATAGTCGTTGGACATGACGGTGCCGGGCCAATCAAGTCCGGGGGCGTGGGTACGACCCTATAGTCGTCGGACATGTCGTCGATTGGCCATTATCGGCCCGGGGTCGTGGGGACGACCCTATAATCGTCGGACATGTCGGCGGCTGGCCAACATTGGCCCGTGGTCGTGGGGACCACCCAACAGTCGTCGGACATGTCGGCGGCTGGCCAACTTTGGCCCGTGGTCGTGGGGACGATCCGATAGTCGTCGGACGTGACCGTGGCTAGCCAATCTAGTCCCGGGATCGTGGGGACGACCCTATAGTCGTCGGAGATGTCGGCGGCTGTCCTACTTTGGCCCGGTGTCATGGGGACGACTCTATAGTCGTCGGACATGTCGGCGGCTGGCCAACCTAGACCCGGGGTCGTGGGGACGACCCTATAGTCCTCGAACAAGTCGGCGGCTGGCCAACTTTGGCCCGTGGTCGTGGGAACGACCCTATAGTCGTCGGAAAAGTCGGCGGCTGGCCAAATATGGCCCGTGGTCGTGGGGACGACCCTATAGTCGTCGGAAATGTCGGCGGCGAGCCAACCTAGTCCCGGCGTCGTGGGGACGACCCTATAGTCGTCAGAAATATCGGTGGCGTGCCAACCTAGTCCCGGGGTCGTGGGGACGACCCTATAGTCGTCGGACAAGTCGGCGGCGAGCCCACCTAGTCCGGGGGTCGTGGGGACGACCCTATAGTCGTCGGACAATTCGGCGGCCGGCCAACCTAGTCCGGGGGTCGTGGGGACGACCCTATAGTCGTCGGAAATGACGGTGGCGGGCCAGTCTAGTCCCGGGTCGTGGGGACGACCCTATAGTCGTCGGACATGTCGGCGGCTGGCCAACTTTGGCCCGTGGTCGTGGGGACGAGCCTATAGCCGTCGGACATAACGGTGGCGGGCCAATCTAGTCCCGGGGTCATAGGGACGACCCTATAGTCATCGGACATGTCGGCGGCTGGTCAACTTAGGCCCGTGGTCGTAGGGACGATCCGATAGTCGTTGGACATGACGGTGCCGGGCCAATCAAGTCCCGGGGTCGTGGGTACGACCCTATAGTCGTCGGACAAGTCGGCGGCTGGCCAACTTTGGCCCGTGGTCGTGGGGACGATCCGATAGTCGTCGGACATGACGGTGGCGGGCCAATCTAGTCCCGGGGTCATAGGGACGACCCTATAGTCATCGGACATGTCGGCGGCTGGTCAACTTAGGCCCGTGGTCGTAGGGACGATCCGATAGTCGTTGGACATGACGGTGCCGGGCCAATCAAGTCCCGGGGCCGTGGGTACGACCCTATAGTCGTCGGACATGTCGTCGATTGGCCATTATTGGCCCGGGGTCGTGGGGACGACCCTATAATCGTCGGACATATCGGCGGCTGACCAACATTGGCCCGTGGTCGTGGGGACGACCCAACAGTCGTCGGACATGTCGGCGGCTGGCCAACTTTGGCCCGGGGTCGTGGGGACGACCCTATAGTCGTCGGACAACACGGTGGCGGACCAATCTAGTCCCGGGGTCGTGGGGACGACCCTATAGTTGTCGGACATGACGGTGGCGGGCTAATCTAGTCCCGGGGTCGAGGGGACGACCCTATAGGCGTCGGACAAGACGGCGGCTGGACATCTTTGGCCCGGGGTCGTGGGGACGACCCTATAGTCGTCGGACATGTCGGCGGCTGGCCAACTTTGGCCCGTGGTCGTGGGGACAACCCAATAGTGGTCGGACATGTCGGCGGCTGGCCAACCTAGTCCAGAGGTCGTGGGGACGACCCTATAGTCGTCGGACTTGACGGTGGCGGGCCAATCTAGTCCCGGGGTCGTGGGGACGACCCTACAGTCGTCGGACATTTCGGCGGCTTGCCAACTTTGGCCCGGGGTCGTGGGACGACCCTATAGTCGTCGGACTTGACGGTAGCGGGCCAATCTAGTCCCGAGGTCGTGGGGACGACCCTATAGTCGTCGGACTTGACGGTGGCGGGCCAACCTAGTCCCGGGGTCGTGGGGACGACCCTACAGTCGTCGGACATTTCGGCGGCTTGCCAACTTTGGCCCGGTGTCGTGGGGACGACTCTATAGTCGTCGGAAATGTCGGCGGCTGGCCAACTTTCGCCCGTGGTTGTGGGGACGACCCTATAGTCGTTGGACATGACGGTGGCGGGCCAATCTAGTCCCGGGGTCGTGGGTAAGACCCTATAGTCGTCGGACAAGACGGCGGCTGGACATCTTTGGCCCGGGGTCGTGGGGACGACCCTATAGTCGTCGGACATGTTGGCGGCTGGCCAACGTAGACCCGGGGTCGTGGGGACGACCCTATAGTCGTCGGACATGTCGGTGGCGGGCCAATCTAGTCCGGGGGTCGTGGGGACGACCCTACAGTCGTCGGACAATTCGGCGGCTTGCCAACTTTGGCCCGGGGTCGTGGGGACGATCCAATAGTCGTCGGACATGTCGGCGGCTGGTCAACTTTGGCCCGTGGTCGTGGGGACGACCCTATAGTCGTTGGACATGTCACCGGCTGGCCAACTTTGGCCCGGTGTCGTAGGGACGACCCAATAGTCGTCGACCATGTCGGCGGCTGGCCAACTTTGGCCCGTGGTTGAGGGGACGACCCTATAGTCGTTGGACATGACGGTGGCGGGCCAATCTAGACCCGGGGTCGTGGGGACGACCCTATAGTCGTCGGACATGTCGGCGGCTGGCCAACTTTGGACCGGTGTCGTGGGGACGACTCTATAGTCGTCGGAAATGTCGGCGGCTGGCCAACCTGGACCCGGGGTCATGGGGACGACCCTATTGTCGTCGGACATGACGGTGGCGGGCCAATCTAGTCTCGGGGTCGTGGGGACGACCCTATAGTCGTCGGACATGTCGGCGGCTGGCCAACTTTGGCCCGGGGTCGTGGGGGCGACCCTATAGTCGTCGGACATGTTGGCGGCTTGTCAGCCTAGTCCCGGGGTCGTGGGTACGACCCTATAGTCGTCGGACATTTCGGCGGCTTGCCAACTTTGGCCCGGGGTCGTGGGGACGACCCTATAGTCGTCGGACTTGACGGTGGCGGGCCAATCTAGTCCCGGGGTCGTGGGGACGACCCTACAGCCGTCGGACATTTCGGCGGCTTGCCAACTTTGGCCCGGGGTCGTGGGGACGACCCTATAGTCGTCGGACATGTTGGGGGCTTGTCAGCCTAGTCCCGGGGTCGTGGGTACGACCCTACAGTCGTCGGACATTTCGGTGGCTTGCCAACTTTGGCCCGGGGTCGTGGGGACGACCCTATAGTCGTCGGACATGACGGTGGCAGGCCAATCTAGTCCCGGGGTCGTGGGGACGACCCTATAGTCGTCGGACATTTCGGCGGCTGGCCAACTTTGGCCCGGGGTCGTGGGGACGACCCTATAGTCGTCGGACATGTCGGCGGCTGGCCAACTTTGGCCCGGGGTCGTGGGGGCGACCCTATAGTCGTCGGACATGTTGGCGGCTTGTCAGCCTAGTCCCGGGGTCGTGGGTACGACCCTATAGTCGTCGGACATTTCGGCGGCTTGCCAACTTTGGCCCGGGGTCGTGGGGACGACCCTATAGTCGTCGGACTTGACGGTGGCGGGCCAATCTAGTACCGAGGTCCTGGGCACGACCCTATAGTCGTCGGACTTGACGGTGGCGGGCCAATCTAGTCCCGGGGTCGTGGGGACGACCCTACAGCCGTCGGACATTTCGGCGGCTTGCCAACTTTGGCCCGGGGTCGTGGGGACGACCCTATAGTCGTCGGACATGTTGGGGGCTTGTCAGCCTAGTCCCGGGGTCGTGGGTACGACCCTACAGTCGTCGGACATTTCGGTGGCTTGCCAACTTTGGCCCGGGGTCGTGGGGACGACCCTATAATCGTCGGACATGTCGGCGGCTGGCCAACATTGGCCCGTGGTCGTGGGGACCACCCAACAGTCGTCGGACATGTCGGCGGCTGGCCAACTTTGGCCCGTGGTCGTGGGGACGATCCGATAGTCGTCGGACGTGACCGTGGCTAGCCAATCTAGTCCCGGGATCGTGGGGACGACCCTATAGTCGTCGGAGATGTCGGCGGCTGTCCTACTTTGGCCCGGTGTCATGGGGACGACTCTATAGTCGTCGGACATGTCGGCGGCTGGCCAACCTAGACCCGGGGTCGTGGGGACGACCCTATAGTCCTCGAACAAGTCGGCGGCTGGCCAACTTTGGCCCGTGGTCGTGGGAACGACCCTATAGTCGTCGGAAAAGTCGGCGGCTGGCCAAATATGGCCCGTGGTCGTGGGGACGACCCTATAGTCGTCGGAAATGTCGGCGGCGAGCCAACCTAGTCCCGGCGTCGTGGGGACGACCCTATAGTCGTCAGAAATATCGGTGGCGTGCCAACCTAGTCCCGGGGTCGTGGGGACGACCCTATAGTCGTCGGACAAGTCGGCGGCGAGCCCACCTAGTCCGGGGGTCGTGGGGACGACCCTATAGTCGTCGGACAATTCGGCGGCCGGCCAACCTAGTCCGGGGGTCGTGGGGACGACCCTATAGTCGTCGGAAATGACGGTGGCGGGCCAGTCTAGTCCCGGGTCGTGGGGACGACCCTATAGTCGTCGGACATGTCGGCGGCTGGCCAACTTTGGCCCGTGGTCGTGGGGACGAGCCTATAGCCGTCGGACATAACGGTGGCGGGCCAATCTAGTCCCGGGGTCATAGGGACAACCCTATAGTCATCGGACATGTCGGCGGCTGGTCAACTTAGGCCCGTGGTCGTAGGGACGATCCGATAGTCGTTGGACATGACGGTGCCGGGCCAATCAAGTCCCGGGGTCGTGGGTACGACCCTATAGTCGTCGGACAAGTCGGCGGCTGGCCAACTTTGGCCCGTGGTCGTGGGGACGATCCGATAGTCGTCGGACATGACGGTGGCGGGCCAATCTAGTCCCGGGGTCATAGGGACGACCCTATAGTCATTGGACATGTCGGCGGCTGGTCAACTTAGGCCCGTGGTCGTAGGGACGATCCGATAGTCGTTGGACATGACGGTGCCGGGCCAATCAAGTCCCGGGGCCGTGGGTACGACCCTATAGTCGTCGGACATGTCGTCGATTGGCCATTATTGGCCCGGGGTCGTGGGGACGACCCTATAATCGTCGGACATGTCGGCGGCTGACCAACATTGGCCCGTGGTCGTGGGGACGACCCAACAGTCGTCGGACATGTCGGCGGCTGGCCAACTTTGGCCCGGGGTCGTGGGGACGACCCTATAGTCGTCGGACAACACGGTGGCGGACCAATCTAGTCCCGGGGTCGTGGGGACGACCCTATAGTTGTCGGACATGACGGTGGCGGGCTAATCTAGTCCCGGGGTCGAGGGGACGACCCTATAGGCGTCGGACAAGACGGCGGCTGGACATCTTTGGCCCGGGGTCGTGGGGACGACCCTATAGTCGTCGGACATGTCGGCGGCTGGCCAACTTTGGCCCGTGGTCGTGGGGACAACCCAATAGTGGTCGGACATGTCGGCGGCTGGCCAACCTAGTCCCGAGGTCGTGGGGACGACCCTATAGTCGTCGGACTTGACGGTGGCGGGCCAATCTAGTCCCGGGGTCGTGGGGACGACCCTACAGTCGTCGGACATTTCGGCGGCTTGCCAACTTTGGCCCGGGGTCGTGGGACGACCCTATAGTCGTCGGACTTGACGGTAGCGGGCCAATCTAGTCCCGAGGTCGTGGGGACGACCCTATAGTCGTCGGACTTGACGGTGGCGGGCCAACCTAGTCCCGGGGTCGTGGGGACGACCCTACAGTCGTCGGACATTTCGGCGGCTTGCCAACTTTGGCCCGGTGTCGTGGGGACGACTCTATAGTCGTCGGAAATGTCGGCGGCTGGCCAACTTTGGCCCGTGGTTGTGGGGACGACCCTATAGTCGTTGGACATGACGGTGGCGGGCCAATCTAGTCCCGGGGTCGTGGGTAAGACCCTATAGTCGTCGGACAAGACGGCGGCTGGACATCTTTGGCCCGGGGTCGTGGGGACGACCCTATAGTCGTCGGACATGTTGGCGGCTGGCCAACGTAGACCCGGGGTCGTGGGGACGACCCTATAGTCGTCGGACATGTCGGTGGCGGGCCAATCTAGTCCGAGGGTCGTGGGGACGACCCTACAGTCGTCGGACAATTCGGCGGCTTGCCAACTTTGGCCCGGGGTCGTGGGGACGATCGAATAGTCGTCGGACATGTCGGCGGCTGGTCAACTTTGGCCCGTGGTCGTGGGGACGACCCTATAGTCGTTGGACATGTCACCGGCTGGCCAACTTTGGCCCGGTGTCGTAGGGACGACCCAATAGTCGTCGACCATGTCGGCGGCTGGCCAACTTTGGCCCGTGGTCGTGGGGACGACCCTATAGTCGTCGGACAACACGGTGGCGGGCCAATCTAGACCCGGGGTCGTGGGGACGACCCTATAGTCGTCGGACATGTCGGCGGCTGGCCAACTTTGGACCGGTGTCGTGGGGACGACTCTATAGTCGTCGGAAATGTCGGCGGCTGGCCAACCTGGACCCGGGGTCATGGGGACGACCCTATTGTCGTCGGACATGACGGTGGCGGGCCAATCTAGTCTCGGGGTCGTGGGGACGACCCTATAGTCGTCGGACATGTCGGCGGCTGGCCAACTTTGGCCCGGGGTCGTGGGGGCGACCCTATAGTCGTCGGACATGTTGGCGGCTGGCCAACTTTGGCCCGGGGTCGTGGGGACGACCCTATAGTCGTCGGACAACACGGTGGCGGGACAATCTAGACCCGGGGTCGTGGGGACGACCCTATAGTCGTCGGACATGTCGGCGGCTGGCCAACTTTGGACCGGTGTCGTGGGGACGACTCTATAGTCGTCGGAAATGTCGGCGGCTGGCCAACCTGGACCCGGGGTCATGGGGACGACCCTATTGTCGTCGGACATGACGGTGGCGGGCCAATCTAGTCTCGGGGTCGTGGGGACGACCCTATAGTCGTCGGACATGTCGGCGGCTGGCCAACTTTGGCCCGGGGTCGTGGGGGCGACCCTATAGTCGTCGGACATGTTGGCGGCTTGTCAGCCTAGTCCCGGGGTCGTGGGTACGACCCTATAGTCGTCGGACATTTCGGCGGCTTGCCAACTTTGGCCCGGGGTCGTGGGGACGACCCTATAGTCGTCGGACTTGACGGTGGCGGGCCAATCTAGTACCGAGGTCCTGGGCACGACCCTATAGTCGTCGGACTTGACGGTGGCGGGCCAATCTAGTCCCGGGGTCGTGGGGACGACCCTACAGTCGTCGGACATTTCGGCGGCTTGCCAACTTTGGCCCGGGGTCGTGGGGACGACCCTATAGTCGTCGGACATGTTGGGGGCTTGTCAGCCTAGTCCCGGGGTCGTGGGTACGACCCTACAGTCGTCGGACATTTCGGTGGCTTGCCAACTTTGGCCCGGGGTCGTGGGGACGACCCTATAGTCGTCGGACATGACGGTGGCAGGCCAATCTAGTCCCGGGGTCGTGGGGACGACCCTATAGTCGTCGGACATTTCGGCGGCTGGCCAACTTTGGCCCGGGGTCGTGGGGACGACCCTATAGTCGTCGGACATGTTGGCGGCTTGTCAGCCTAGTCCCGGGGTCGTGGGTACGGCCCTATAGTCGTCGGACAAGTCGGCGGCGGGCCAACCTTGTCCCGGGGTCGTGGGGACGACCCTATTTTCGTCGGACATGACGGTGGCGGGCCAATCTAGTCACCGGGGTCGTGGGGACGACCCTATAGTCGTCGGACATGTCGGCGGCTGGCCAACTTTGGCCCGGGGTCGTGGGGACGACCCTATAGTCGTCGGACATGACGGTGGCGGGCCAATCTAGTCCCGGGGTCGTGGGGACGACCCTATAGTCGTCGGACATGTCGGCGGCTGGCCAACTTTGGCCCGTGGTCGTGGGGACGATCCAATAGTCGTCGGACATGTCGGCGGCTGGTCAACTTTGGCCCGTGGTCGTGGGGACGACCCTATAGTCGTTGGACATGTCAGCGGCTGGCCAACTTTGGCACGGTGTCGTGGGGACGACCCAATAGTCGTCGGACATGTCGGCGGCTGGCCAACTTTGACCCGGGGTCGTGGGGACGACTCTATAGTCGTCGGACATGTCGGCGGCTGGCCAAATATGACCCGGGGACGTGGGGACGAGCCTATAGTCTTCGGACAAGTCGGCGGCTGGCCAACTTTGGCCCGTGGTTGTGTAGACGACCCTATAGTCGTCGGATATGTCGGCGGCTGGCCAACTTTGACCCGTGGTCGTGGGGACGACCCTATTGTCGTCGGAAATGACGGTGGCGATCCAATCTATTCCCGGGGTCGTGGGGACGACCCTATAGTCGTCGGACAAGACGGCGGCTGGACATCTTTGGCCCGGGGTCGTGGGGACGACCCTACAGTCGTCGGACATTTCGGCGGCTTGCCAACTTTGGCCCGTGGTCGTGGGGACCACCCTATAGTCGTAGGACATGACGGTGGTGGGCCAGTCTAGTCCCGGGTCGTGGGGACGACCCTATAGTCGTCGGACATGTCGGCGGCTGGCCAACTTGGCCCGTGGTCGTGGGGACGACCCTATAGTCGTCGGACATGACGGTGGCGGGCCAGTCTAGTCCCGGGTCATGGGGACGACCCTATAGTCGTCGGACAAGTCGGCGGCTGGCCAACTTTGGCCCGTGGTCGTGGGGACGACCCTATAGTCGTCAGACATGACGGTGGCGAGCCAACCTACTCCCGGGGTCGTGGGGACGACCCTATGGTCGTCGGACAAGTCGGCGGCGGGGCAACCTAGTCCCGGGGTCGTGGGGAGGACCCTATACTCGTCGGACAAGTCGGCGGCGAGCCAACCTAGTCCGGGCGTCGTGGGGACGACCCTATAGTCGTCGGCGAAGTCTGCGGCGGGCCAACCTAGTCCCGGGGTCGTAGGGACGACCCAATAGTCGTCGGACATGTCGCCGGCTGGCCAACTTTGGCCCGTACTCGTGGGTACGACCCTATAGTCGTCGGACATGACGGTGTCGGGCCAATCTAGTCCCGGGGTCGTGGGGACGACCCTATAGTCGTCGGACATGTCGGCGGCTGGCCAACTTTGGCCCGTGGTCGTGGGGACGACCCTATAGTCGTCGGACATGTCGGCGGCTGGCCAACTTTGGCCCGGGGTCGTGGGGACGACCCTATAGTCGTCGGACAAGACGGTGGCGGACCAATCTAGTCCCGGGGTCGTGGGGACGACCCTATAGTCGTCGGACATGACGGTGGCGGGCTAATCTAGTCCCGGGGTCGAGGGGACGACCCTATAGGCGTCGGACAAGACGGCGGCTGGACATCTTTGGCCCGGGGTCGTGGGGACGACCCTATAGTCGTCGGACATATCGGCGGCTGGCCAACTTTGGCCCGTGGTCGTGGGGACAACCCAATAGTGGTCGGACATGTCGGCGGCTTGCCAACTTTGGCCCGGGGTCGTGGGACGACCCTATAGTCGTCGGACTTGACGGTAGCGGGCCAATCTAGTCCCGAGGTCGTGGGGACGACCCTATAGTCGTCGGACTTGACGGTGGCGGGCCAACCTAGTCCCGGGGTCGTGGGGACGACCCTACAGTCGTCGGACATTTCGGCGGCTTGCCAACTTTGGCCCGGTGTCGTGGGGACGACTCTATAGTCGTCGGAAATGTCGGCGGCTGGCCAACTTTGGCCCGTGGTCGTGGGGACGACCCTATAGTCGTTGGACATGTCACCGGCTGGCCAACTTTGGCCCGGTGTCGTGGGGACGACCCAATAGTCGTCGACCATGTCGGCGGCTGGCCAACTTTGGCCCGTGGTTGAGGGGACGACCCTATAGTCGTTGGACATGACGGTGGCGGGCCAATCTAGTCCCGGGGTCGTGGGGACGACCCTATAGTCGTCGGACATGTCGGCGGCTGGCCAACTTTGGACCGGTGTCGTGGGGACGACTCTATAGTCGTCGGAAATGTCGGCGGCTGGCCAACCTGGACCCGGGGTCGTGGGGACGACCTTATTGTCGTCGGACATGACGGTGGCGGGCCAATCTAGTCTCGGGGTCGTGGGGACGACCCTATAGTCGTCGGACATGTCGGCGGCTGGCCAACTTTGGCCCGGGGTCGTGGGGGCGACCCTATAGTCGTCGGACATGTTGGCGGCTTGTCAGCCTAGTCCCGGGGTCGTGGGTACGACCCTATAGTCGTCGGACATTTCGGCGGCTTGCCAACTTTGGCCCGGGGTCGTGGGGACGACCCTATAGTCGTCGGACTTGACGGTGGCGGGCCAATCTAGTACCGAGGTCCTGGGGACGACCCTATAGTCGTCGGACTTGACGGTGGCGGGCCAATCTAGTCCCGGGGTCGTGGGGACGACCCTACAGTCGTCGGACATTTCGGCGGCTTGCCAACTTTGGCCCGGGGTCGTGGGGACGACCCTATAGTCGTCGGACATGTTGGGGGCTTGTCAGCCTAGTCCCGGGGTCGTGGGTACGACCCTACAGTCGTCGGACATTTCGGTGGCTTGCCAACTTTGGCCCGGGGTCGTGGGGACGACCCTATAGTCGTCGGACATGACGGTGGCGGGCCAATCTAGTCCCGGGGTCGTGGGGACGACCCTATAGTCGTCGGACATTTCGGCGGCTGGCCAACTTTGGCCCGGGGTCGTGGGGACGACCCTATAGTCGTCGGACATGTTGGCGGCTTGTCAGCCTTGTCCCGGGGTCGTGGGTACGGCCCTATAGTCGTCGGACAAGTCGGCGGCGGGCCAACCTTGTCCCGGGGTCGTGGGGACGACCCTATAGTCGTCGGACATGTCGGCGGCTGGCCAACTTTGGCCCGGTGTCGTGGGGACGACTCTATAGTCGTCGGAAATGTCGGCGGCTGGCCAACCTGGACCCGGGGTCGTGGGGACGACCCTATTTTCGTCGGACATGACGGTGGCGGGCCAATCTAGTCTCGGGGTCGTGGGTACGACCCTATAGTCGTCGGACATGTCGGCGGCTGGCCAACTTTGGCCCGTGGTCGTGGGGACGATCGAATAGTCGTCGGACATGTCGGCGGCTGGCCAACTTTGGCGCGTGGTCGTGGGGACGATCCGATTGTCGTCGGACATGTCGGCGGCTGGCCAACCTATACCCGGGGTCGTGGGGACGATCCTATTGTCGTCGGACAAGGCGGTGGCGGGCCAATCTAGTCCCGGGGTCGTGGGGACGACCCTATAGTCGTCGGACTTGTCGGTGGCGGGCCAATCTAGTCCGGGGGTCGTGGGGACGACCCTACAGTCGTCGGACATTTCGGCGGCTTGCCAACTTTGGCCCGGGGTCGTGGGGACGATCTAATAGTCGTCGGACATGTCGGCGGCTGGTCAACTTTGGCCCGTGGTCGTGGGGACGACCCTATAGTCGTTGGACATGTCAGCGGCTGGCCAACTTTGGCCCGGGGTCGTGGGGACGACCCTATAGTCGTCGGACAAGTCGGCGGCGGGGCAACCTAGTCCCGGGGTCGTGGGGACCACCCTATAGTCGTCGGACATGACGGTGGTGGGCCAACCTAGTCCCGGGGTCGTAGGGACGACCCTATAGTCGTCGGACATGTCGCCGGCTGGCCAACTTTGGCCCGTGGTCGTGGGGACGACCCTATAGTCGTCGGACAAGTCGGCGGCTGGCCAACTTTGGCCCGTGGTCGTGGGAACGACCCTATAGTCGTCAGACATGACGGTGGCGAGCCAACCTAGTCCCGGGGTCGTGGGGACGACCCTATAGTCGTCGGCGAAGTCTGCGGCGGGCCAACCTAGTCCCGGGGTCGTGGGGACCACCCTATAGTCGTCGGACATGACGGTGGTGGGCCAGTCTAGTCCCGGGTCGTGGGGACGACCCTATAGTCGTCGGACATGTCGGCGGCTGGCCAACTTTGGCCCGTGGTCGTGGGGAGGACCCTATAGTCGTCAGACATGACGGTGGCGAGCCAACCTACTCCCGGTGTCGTGGGGACGACCCTATAGTCGTCGGACAAGTCGGCGGCGGGGCAACCTAGTCCCGGGGTCGTGGGGACCACCCTATAGTCGTCGGACATGACGGTGGTGGGCCAACCTAGTCCCGGGGTCGTAGGGACGACCCTATAGTCGTCGGACATGTCGCCGGCTGGCCAACTTTGGCCCGTGGTCGTGGGGACGACCCTATAGTCGTCGGACAAGTCGGCGGCTGGCCAACTTTGGCCCGTGGTCGTGGGAACGACCCTATAGTCGTCAGACATGACGGTGGCGAGCCAACCTAGTCCCGGGGTCGTGGGGACGACCCTATAGTCGTCGGCGAAGTCTGCGGCGGGCCAACCTAGTCCCGGGGTCGTGGGGACCACCCTATAGTCGTCGGACATGACGGTGGTGGGCCAGTCTAGTCCCGGGTCGTGGGGACGACCCTATAGTCGTCGGACATGTCGGCGGCTGGCCAACTTTGGCCCGTGGTCGTGGGGAGGACCCTATAGTCGTCAGACATGACGGTGGCGAGCCAACCTACTCCCGGTGTCGTGGGGACGACCCTATAGTCGTCGGACAAGTCGGCGGCGGGGCAACCTAGTCCCGGGGTCGTGGGGACCACCCTATAGTCGTCGGACATGACGGTGGTGGGCCAGTCTCGTCCCGGGTCGTGGGGACGACCCTATAGTCGTCGGACATGTCGGCGGCTGGCCAACTTTGGCCCGTGGTCGTGGGGAGGACCCTATACTCGTCGGACAAGTCGGCGGCGAGCCAACCTAGTCCGGGGGTCGTGGGGACGACCCTATAGTCGTCGGAGAAGTCTGCGGCGGGCCAACCTAGTCCCGGGGTCGTAGGGACGACCCTATAGTCGTCGGACATGTCGGCGGCGGGCCAACCTAGTCCCGGGGTCGTGGGGACGACCCTATAGTCGTTGGACATGACGGTGGCGGGCCAATCTAGTCCCGGGGTCGTGGGTAAGACCCTATAGTCGTCGGACAAGACGGCGGCTGGACATCTTTGGCCCGGGGTCGTGGGGACGACCCTATAGTCGTCGGACATGTTGGCGGCTGGCCAACGTAGACCCGGGGTCGTGGGGACGACCCTATAGTCGTCGGACATGTCGGTGGCGGGCCAATCTAGTCCGGGGGTCGTGGGGACGACCCTACAGTCGTCGGACAATTCGGCGGCTTGCCAACTTTGGCCCGGGGTCGTGGGGACGATCCAATAGTCGTCGGACATGTCGGCGGCTGGTCAACTTTGGCCCGTGGTCGTGGGGACGACCCTATAGTCGTTGGACATGTCACCGGCTGGCCAACTTTGGCCCGGTGTCGTAGGGACGACCCAATAGTCGTCGACCATGTCGGCGGCTGGCCAACTTTGGCCCGTGGTTGAGGGGACGACCCTATAGTCGTTGGACATGACGGTGGCGGGCCAATCTAGACCCGGGGTCGTGGGGACGACCCTATAGTCGTCGGACATGTCGGCGGCTGGCCAACTTTGGACCGGTGTCGTGGGGACGACTCTATAGTCGTCGGAAATGTCGGCGGCTGGCCAACCTGGACCCGGGGTCATGGGGACGACCCTATTGTCGTCGGACATGACGGTGGCGGGCCAATCTAGTCTCGGGGTCGTGGGGACGACCCTATAGTCGTCGGACATGTCGGCGGCTGGCCAACTTTGGCCCGGGGTCGTGGGGGCGACCCTATAGTCGTCGGACATGTTGGCGGCTTGTCAGCCTAGTCCCGGGGTCGTGGGTACGACCCTATAGTCGTCGGACATTTCGGCGGCTTGCCAACTTTGGCCCGGGGTCGTGGGGACGACCCTATAGTCGTCGGACTTGACGGTGGCGGGCCAATCTAGTACCGAGGTCCTGGGCACGACCCTATAGTCGTCGGACTTGACGGTGGCGGGCCAATCTAGTCCCGGGGTCGTGGGGACGACCCTACAGTCGTCGGACATTTCGGCGGCTTGCCAACTTTGGCCCGGGGTCGTGGGGACGATCTAATAGTCGTCGGACATGTCGGCGGCTGGTCAACTTTGGCCCGTGGTCGTGGGGACGACCCTATAGTCGTTGGACATGTCAGCGGCTGGCCAACTTTGGCCCGGGGTCGTGGGGACGACCCTATAGTCGTCGGACAAGTCGGCGGCGGGGCAACCTAGTCCCGGGGTCGTGGGGACCACCCTATAGTCGTCGGACATGACGGTGGTGGGCCAACCTAGTCCCGGGGTCGTAGGGACGACCCTATAGTCGTCGGACATGTCGCCGGCTGGCCAACTTTGGCCCGTGGTCGTGGGGACGACCCTATAGTCGTCGGACAAGACGGCGGCTGGCCAACTTTGGCCCGTGGTCGTGGGGACGACCCTATAGTCGTCAGACATGACGGTGGCGAGCCAACCTAGTCCCGGGGTCGTGGGGACGACCCTATAGTCGTCGGCGAAGTCTGCGGCGGGCCAACCTAGTCCCGGGGTCGTGGGGACCACCCTATAGTCGTCGGACATGACGGTGGTGGGCCAGTCTAGTCCCGGGTCGTGGGGACGACCCTATAGTCGTCGGACATGTCGGCGGCTGGCCAACTTTGGCCCGTGGTCGTGGGGAGGACCCTATAGTCGTCAGACATGACGGTGGCGAGCCAACCTACTCCCGGGGTCGTGGGGACGACCCTATAGTCGTCGGACAAGTCGGCGGCGGGGCAACCTAGTCCCGGGGTCGTGGGGACCACCCTATAGTCGTCGGACATGACGGTGGTGGGCCAGTCTCGTCCCGGGTCGTGGGGACGACCCTATAGTCGTCGGACATGTCGGCGGCTGGCCAACTTTGGCCCGTGGTCGTGGGGAGGACCCTATACTCGTCGGACAAGTCGGCGGCGAGCCAACCTAGTCCGGGGGTCGTGGGGACGACCCTATAGTCGTCGGAGAAGTCTGCGGCGGGCCAACCTAGTCCCGGGGTCGTAGGGACGACCCTATAGTCGTCGGACATGTCGGCGGCGGGCCAACCTAGTCCCGGGGTCGTGGGGACGACCCTATAGTCGTTGGACATGACGGTGGCGGGCCAATCTAGTCCCGGGGTCGTGGGTAAGACCCTATAGTCGTCGGACAAGACGGCGGCTGGACATCTTTGGCCCGGGGTCGTGGGGACGACCCTATAGTCGTCGAACATGTTGGCGGCTGGCCAACGTAGACCCGGGGTCGTGGGGACGACCCTATAGTCGTCGGACATGTCGGTGGCGGGCCAATCTAGTCCGGGGGTCGTGGGGACGACCCTACAGTCGTCGGACAATTCGGCGGCTTGCCAACTTTGGCCCGGGGTCGTGGGGACGATCCAATAGTCGTCGGACATGTCGGCGGCTGGTCAACTTTGGCCCGTGGTCGTGGGGACGACCCTATAGTCGTTGGACATGTCACCGGCTGGCCAACTTTGGCCCGGTGTCGTAGGGACGACCCAATAGTCGTCGACCATGTCGGCGGCTGGCCAACTTTGGCCCGTGGTTGAGGGGACGACCCTATAGTCGTTGGACATGACGGTGGCGGGCCAATCTAGACCCGGGGTCGTGGGGACGACCCTATAGTCGTCGGACATGTCGGCGGCTGGCCAACTTTGGACCGGTGTCGTGGGGACGACTCTATAGTCGTCGGAAATGTCGGCGGCTGGCCAACCTGGACCCGGGGTCATGGGGACGACCCTATTGTCGTCGGACATGACGGTGGCGGGCCAATCTAGTCTCGGGGTCGTGGGGACGACCCTATAGTCGTCGGACATGTCGGCGGCTGGCCAACTTTGGCCCGGGGTCGTGGGGGCGACCCTATAGTCGTCGGACATGTTGGCGGCTTGTCAGCCTAGTCCCGGGGTCGTGGGTACGACCCTATAGTCGTCGGACATTTCGGCGGCTTGCCAACTTTGGCCCGGGGTCGTGGGGACGACCCTATAGTCGTCGGACTTGACGGTGGCGGGCCAATCTAGTACCGAGGTCCTGGGCACGACCCTATAGTCGTCGGACTTGACGGTGGCGGGCCAATCTAGTCCCGGGGTCGTGGGGACGACCCTACAGTCGTCGGACATTTCGGCGGCTTGCCAACTTTGGCCCGGGGTCGTGGGGACGACCCTATAGTCGTCGGACATGTTGGGGGCTTGTCAGCCTAGTCCCGGGGTCGTGGGTACGACCCTACAGTCGTCGGACATTTCGGTGGCTTGCCAACTTTGGCCCGGGGTCGTGGGGACGACCCTATAGTCGTCGGACATGACGGTGGCAGGCCAATCTAGTCCCGGGGTCGTGGGGACGACCCTATAGTCGTCGGACATTTCGGCGGCTGGCCAACTTTGGCCCGGGGTCGTGGGGACGACCCTATAGTCGTCGGACATGTTGGCGGCTTGTCAGCCTAGTCCCGGGGTCGTGGGTACGGCCCTATAGTCGTCGGACAAGTCGGCGGCGGGCCAACCTTGTCCCGGGGTCGTGGGGACGACCCTATAGTCGTCGGACATGTCGGCGGCTGGCCAACTTTGGCCCGGTGTCGTGGGGACGACTCTATAGTCGTCGGAAATGTCGGCGGCTGGCCAACCTGGACCCGGGGTCGTGGGGACGACCCTATTTTCGTCGGACATGACGGTGGCGGGCCAATCTAGTCTCGGGGTCGTGGGGACGACCCTATAGTCGTCGGACATGTCGGCGGCTGGCCAACTTTGGCCCGGGGTCGTGGGGACGACCCTATAGTCGTCGGACATGACGGTGGCGGGCCAATCTAGTCCCGGGGTCGTGGGGACGACCCTATAGTCGTCGGACATGTCGGCGGCTGGCCAACTTTGGCCCGTGGTCGTGGGGACGATCCAATAGTCGTCGGACATGTCGGCGGCTGGTCAACTTTGGCCCGTGGTCGTGGGGACGACCCTATAGTCGTTGGACATGTCAGCGGCTGGCCAACTTTGGCCCGGTGTCGTGGGGACGACCCAATAGTCGTCGGACATGTCGGCGGCTGGCCAACTTTGACCCGGGGTCGTGGGGACGACTCTATAGTCGTCGGACATGTCGGCGGCTGGCCAAATATGACCTGGGGACGTGGGGACGAGCCTATAGTCTTCGGACAAGTCGGCGGCTGGCCAACTTTGGCCCGTGGTTGTGTAGACGACCCTATAGTCGTCGGATATGTCGGCGGCTGGCCAACTTTGACCCGTGGTCGTGGGGACGACCCTATTGTCGTCGGAAATGACGGTGGCGATCCAATCTATTCCCGGGGTCGTGGGGACGACCCTATAGTCGTCGGACAAGACGGCGGCTGGACATCTTTGGCCCGGGGTCGTGGGGACGACCCTACAGTCGTCGGACATTTCGGCGGCTTGCCAACTTTGGCCCGTGGTCGTGGGGACGACCCTATAGTCGTCGGACATGACGGTGGCGGGCCAGTCTAGTCCCGGGTCATGGGGACGACCCTATAGTCGTCGGACAAGTCGGCGGCTGGCCAACTTTGGCCCGTGGTCGTGGGGACGACCCTATAGTCGTCAGACATGACGGTGGCGAGCCAACCTACTCCCGGGGTCGTGGGGACGACCCTATAGTCGTCGGACAAGTCGGCGGCGGGGCAACCTAGTCCCGGGGTAGTGGGGACCACCCTATAGTCGTCGGACATGACGGTGGTGGGCCAGTCTAGTCCCGGGTCGTGGGGACGACCCTATAGTCGTCGGACATGTCGGCGGCTGGCCAACTTGGCCCGTGGTCGTGGGGACGACCCTATAGTCGTCGGACATGACGGTGGCGAGCCAACCTACTCCCGGGGTCGTGGGGACGACCCTATGGTCGTCGGACAAGTCGGCGGCGGGGCAACCTAGTCCCGGGGTCGTGGGGAGGACCCTATACTCGTCGGACAAGTCGGCGGCGAGCCAACCTAGTCCGGGCGTCGTGGGGACGACCCTATAGTCGTCGGCGAAGTCTGCGGCGGGCCAACCTAGTCCCGGGGTCGTAGGGACGACCCAATAGTCGTCGGACATGTCGCCGGCTGGCCAACTTTGGCCCGTACTCGTGGGTACGACCCTATAGTCGTCGGACATGACGGTGTCGGGCCAATCTAGTCCCGGGGTCGTGGGGACGACCCTATAGTCGTCGGACATGTCGGCGGCTGGCCAACTTTGGCCCGTGGTCGTGGGGACGACCCTATAGTCGTCGGACATGTCGGCGGCTGGCCAACTTTGGCCCGGGGTCGTGGGGACGACCCTATAGTCGTCGGACAAGACGGTGGCGGACCAATCTAGTCCCGGGGTCGTGGGGACGACCCTATAGTCGTCGGACATGACGGTGGCGGGCTAATCTAGTCCCGGGGTCGAGGGGACGACCCTATAGGCGTCGGACAAGACGGCGGCTGGACATCTTTGGCCCGGGGTCGTGGGGACGACCCTATAGTCGTCGGACATATCGGCGGCTGGCCAACTTTGGCCCGTGGTCGTGGGGACAACCCAATAGTGGTCGGACATGTCGACGGCTTGCCAACTTTGGCCCGGGGTCGTGGGACGACCCTATAGTCGTCGGACTTGACGGTAGCGGGCCAATCTAGTCCCGAGGTCGTGGGGACGACCCTATAGTCGTCGGACTTGACGGTGGCGGGCCAACCTAGTCCCGGGGTCGTGGGGACGACCCTACAGTCGTCGGACATTTCGGCGGCTTGCCAACTTTGGCCCGGTGTCGTGGGGACGACTCTATAGTCGTCGGAAATGTCGGCGGCTGGCCAACTTTGGCCCGTGGTCGTGGGGACGACCCTATAGTCGTTGGACATGTCACCGGCTGGCCAACTTTGGCCCGGTGTCGTGGGGACGACCCAATAGTCGTCGACCATGTCGGCGGCTGGCCAACTTTGGCCCGTGGTTGAGGGGACGACCCTATAGTCGTTGGACATGACGGTGGCGGGCCAATCTAGTCCCGGGGTCGTGGGGACGACCCTATAGTCGTCGGACATGTCGGCGGCTGGCCAACTTTGGACCGGTGTCGTGGGGACGACTCTATAGTCGTCGGAAATGTCGGCGGCTGGCCAACCTGGACCCGGGGTCGTGGGGACGACCTTATTGTCGTCGGACATGACGGTGGCGGGCCAATCTAGTCTCGGGGTCGTGGGGACGACCCTATAGTCGTTGGACATGTCGGCGGCTGGTCAACTTTGGCCCGTGGTCGTGGGGACGACCCTATAGTCGTTGGACATGTCACCGGCTGGCCAACTTTGGCCCGGTGTCGTAGGGACGACCCAATAGTCGTCGACCATGTCGGCGGCTGGCCAACTTTGGCCCGTGGTTGAGGGGACGACCCTATAGTCGTTGGACATGACGGTGGCGGGCCAATCTAGACCCGGGGTCGTGGGGACGACCCTATAGTCGTCGGACATGTCGGCGGCTGGCCAACTTTGGACCGGTGTCGTGGGGACGACTCTATAGTCGTCGGAAATGTCGGCGGCTGGCCAACCTGGACCCGGGGTCATGGGGACGACCCTATTGTCGTCGGACATGACGGTGGCGGGCCAATCTAGTCTCGGGGTCGTGGGGACGACCCTATAGTCGTCGGACATGTCGGCGGCTGGCCAACTTTGGCCCGGGGTCGTGGGGGCGACCCTATAGTCGTCGGACATGTTGGCGGCTTGTCAGCCTAGTCCCGGGGTCGTGGGTACGACCCTATAGTCGTCGGACATTTCGGCGGCTTGCCAACTTTGGCCCGGGGTCGTGGGGACGACCCTATAGTCGTCGGACTTGACGGTGGCGGGCCAATCTAGTACCGAGGTCCTGGGCACGACCCTATAGTCGTCGGACTTGACGGTGGCGGGCCAATCTAGTCCCGGGGTCGTGGGGACGACCCTACAGTCGTCGGACATTTCGGCGGCTTGCCAACTTTGGCCCGGGGTCGTGGGGACGACCCTATAGTCGTCGGACATGTTGGGGGCTTGTCAGCCTAGTCCCGGGGTCGTGGGTACGACCCTACAGTCGTCGGACATTTCGGTGGCTTGCCAACTTTGGCCCGGGGTCGTGGGGACGACCCTATAGTCGTCGGACATGACGGTGGCAGGCCAATCTAGTCCCGGGGTCGTGGGGACGACCCTATAGTCGTCGGACATTTCGGCGGCTGGCCAACTTTGGCCCGGGGTCGTGGGGACGACCCTATAGTCGTCGGACATGTTGGCGGCTTGTCAGCCTAGTCCCGGGGTCGTGGGTACGGCCCTATAGTCGTCGGACAAGTCGGCGGCGGGCCAACCTTGTCCCGGGGTCGTGGGGACGACCCTATAGTCGTCGGACATGTCGGCGGCTGGCCAACTTTGGCCCGGTGTCGTGGGGACGACTCTATAGTCGTCGGAAATGTCGGCGGCTGGCCAACCTGGACCCGGGGTCGTGGGGACGACCCTATTTTCGTCGGACATGACGGTGGCGGGCCAATCTAGTCTCGGGGTCGTGGGGACGACCCTATAGTCGTCGGACATGTCGGCGGCTGGCCAACTTTGGCCCGGGGTCGTGGGGACGACCCTATAGTCGTCGGACATGACGGTGGCGGGCCAATCTAGTCCCGGGGTCGTGGGGACGACCCTATAGTCGTCGGACATGTCGGCGGCTGGCCAACTTTGGCCCGTGGTCGTGGGGACGATCCAATAGTCGTCGGACATGTCGGCGGCTGGTCAACTTTGGCCCGTGGTCGTGGGGACGACCCTATAGTCGTTGGACATGTCAGCGGCTGGCCAACTTTGGCCCGGTGTCGTGGGGACGACCCAATAGTCGTCGGACATGTCGGCGGCTGGCCAACTTTGACCCGGGGTCGTGGGGACGACTCTATAGTCGTCGGACATGTCGGCGGCTGGCCAAATATGACCTGGGGACGTGGGGACGAGCCTATAGTCTTCGGACAAGTCGGCGGCTGGCCAACTTTGGCCCGTGGTTGTGTAGACGACCCTATAGTCGTCGGATATGTCGGCGGCTGGCCAACTTTGACCCGTGGTCGTGGGGACGACCCTATTGTCGTCGGAAATGACGGTGGCGATCCAATCTATTCCCGGGGTCGTGGGGACGACCCTATAGTCGTCGGACAAGACGGCGGCTGGACATCTTTGGCCCGGGGTCGTGGGGACGACCCTACAGTCGTCGGACATTTCGGCGGCTTGCCAACTTTGGCCCGTGGTCGTGGGGACGACCCTATAGTCGTCGGACATGACGGTGGCGGGCCAGTCTAGTCCCGGGTCATGGGGACGACCCTATAGTCGTCGGACAAGTCGGCGGCTGGCCAACTTTGGCCCGTGGTCGTGGGGACGACCCTATAGTCGTCAGACATGACGGTGGCGAGCCAACCTACTCCCGGGGTCGTGGGGACGACCCTATAGTCGTCGGACAAGTCGGCGGCGGGGCAACCTAGTCCCGGGGTAGTGGGGACCACCCTATAGTCGTCGGACATGACGGTGGTGGGCCAGTCTAGTCCCGGGTCGTGGGGACGACCCTATAGTCGTCGGACATGTCGGCGGCTGGCCAACTTGGCCCGTGGTCGTGGGGACGACCCTATAGTCGTCGGACATGACGGTGGCGAGCCAACCTACTCCCGGGGTCGTGGGGACGACCCTATGGTCGTCGGACAAGTCGGCGGCGGGGCAACCTAGTCCCGGGGTCGTGGGGAGGACCCTATACTCGTCGGACAAGTCGGCGGCGAGCCAACCTAGTCCGGGCGTCGTGGGGACGACCCTATAGTCGTCGGCGAAGTCTGCGGCGGGCCAACCTAGTCCCGGGGTCGTAGGGACGACCCAATAGTCGTCGGACATGTCGCCGGCTGGCCAACTTTGGCCCGTACTCGTGGGTACGACCCTATAGTCGTCGGACATGACGGTGTCGGGCCAATCTAGTCCCGGGGTCGTGGGGACGACCCTATAGTCGTCGGACATGTCGGCGGCTGGCCAACTTTGGCCCGTGGTCGTGGGGACGACCCTATAGTCGTCGGACATGTCGGCGGCTGGCCAACTTTGGCCCGGGGTCGTGGGGACGACCCTATAGTCGTCGGACAAGACGGTGGCGGACCAATCTAGTCCCGGGGTCGTGGGGACGACCCTATAGTCGTCGGACATGACGGTGGCGGGCTAATCTAGTCCCGGGGTCGAGGGGACGACCCTATAGGCGTCGGACAAGACGGCGGCTGGACATCTTTGGCCCGGGGTCGTGGGGACGACCCTATAGTCGTCGGACATATCGGCGGCTGGCCAACTTTGGCCCGTGGTCGTGGGGACAACCCAATAGTGGTCGGACATGTCGACGGCTTGCCAACTTTGGCCCGGGGTCGTGGGACGACCCTATAGTCGTCGGACTTGACGGTAGCGGGCCAATCTAGTCCCGAGGTCGTGGGGACGACCCTATAGTCGTCGGACTTGACGGTGGCGGGCCAACCTAGTCCCGGGGTCGTGGGGACGACCCTACAGTCGTCGGACATTTCGGCGGCTTGCCAACTTTGGCCCGGTGTCGTGGGGACGACTCTATAGTCGTCGGAAATGTCGGCGGCTGGCCAACTTTGGCCCGTGGTCGTGGGGACGACCCTATAGTCGTTGGACATGTCACCGGCTGGCCAACTTTGGCCCGGTGTCGTGGGGACGACCCAATAGTCGTCGACCATGTCGGCGGCTGGCCAACTTTGGCCCGTGGTTGAGGGGACGACCCTATAGTCGTTGGACATGACGGTGGCGGGCCAATCTAGTCCCGGGGTCGTGGGGACGACCCTATAGTCGTCGGACATGTCGGCGGCTGGCCAACTTTGGACCGGTGTCGTGGGGACGACTCTATAGTCGTCGGAAATGTCGGCGGCTGGCCAACCTGGACCCGGGGTCGTGGGGACGACCTTATTGTCGTCGGACATGACGGTGGCGGGCCAATCTAGTCTCGGGGTCGTGGGGACGACCCTATAGTCGTTGGACATGTCGGCGGCTGGCCAACTTTGGCCCGGGGTCGTGGGGGCGACCCTATAGTCGTCGGACATGTTGGCGGCTTGTCAGCCTAGTCCCGAGGTCGTGGGTACGACCCTATAGTCGTCGGACATTTCGGCGGCTTGCCAACTTTGGCCCGGGGTCGTGGGGACGACCCTATAGTCGTCGGACTTGACGGTGGCGGGCCAATCTAGTACCGAGGTCCTGGGGACGACCCTATAGTCGTCGGACTTGACGGTGGCGGGCCAATCTAGTCCCGGGGTCGTGGGGACGAGCCTACAGTCGTCGGACATTTCGGCGGCTTGCCAACTTTGGCCCGGGGTCGTGGGGACGACCCTATAGTCGTCGGACATGTTGGGGGCTTGTCAGCCTAGTCCCGGGGTCGTGGGTACGACCCTACAGTCGTCGGACATTTCGGTGGCTTGCCAACTTTGGCCCGGGGTCGTGGGGACGACCCTATAGTCGTCGGACATGACGGTGGCGGGCCAATCTAGTCCCGGGGTCGTGGGGACGACCCTATAGTCGTCGGACATTTCGGCGGCTGGCCAACTTTGGCCCGGGGTCGTGGGGACGACCCTATAGTCGTCGGACATGTTGGCGGCTTGTCAGCCTAGTCCCGGGGTCGTGGGTACGGCCCTATAGTCGTCGGACAAGTCGGCGGCGGGCCAACCTTGTCCCGGGGTCGTGGGGACGACCCTATAGTCGTCGGACATGTCGGCGGCTGGCCAACTTTGGCCCGGTGTCGTGGGGACGACTCTATAGTCGTCGGAAATGTCGGCGGCTGGCCAACCTGGACCCGGGGTCGTGGGGACGACCCTATTTTCGTCGGACATGACGGTGGCGGGCCAATCTAGTCTCGGGGTCGTGGGTACGACCCTATAGTCGTCGGACATGTCGGCGGCTGGCCAACTTTGGCCCGTGGTCGTGGGGACGATCCAATAGTCGTCGGACATGTCGGCGGCTGGCCAACTTTGGCGCGTGGTCGTGGGGACGATCCGATTGTCGTCGGACATGTCGGCGGCTGGCCAACCTATACCCGGGGTCGTGGGGACGATCCTATTGTCGTCGGACAAGGCGGTGGCGGGCCAATCTAGTCCCGGGGTCGTGGGGACGACCCTATAGTCGTCGGACTTGTCGGTGGCGGGCCAATCTAGTCCGGGGGTCGTGGGGACGACCCTACAGTCGTCGGACATTTCGGCGGCTTGCCAACTTTGGCCCGGGGTCGTGGGGACGATCTAATAGTCGTCGGACATGTCGGCGGCTGGTCAACTTTGGCCCGTGGTCGTGGGGACGACCCTATAGTCGTTGGACATGTCAGCGGCTGGCCAACTTTGGCCCGGGGTCGTGGGGACGACCCTATAGTCGTCGGACAAGTCGGCGGCGGGGCAACCTAGTCCCGGGGTCGTGGGGACCACCCTATAGTCGTCGGACATGACGGTGGTGGGCCAACCTAGTCCCGGGGTCGTAGGGACGACCCTATAGTCGTCGGACATGTCGCCGGCTGGCCAACTTTGGCCCGTGGTCGTGGGGACGACCCTATAGTCGTCGGACAAGTCGGCGGCTGGCCAACTTTGGCCCGTGGTCGTGGGGACGACCCTATAGTCGTCAGACATGACGGTGGCGAGCCAACCTAGTCCCGGGGTCGTGGGGACGACCCTATAGTCGTCGGCGAAGTCTGCGGCGGGCCAACCTAGTCCCGGGGTCGTGGGGACCACCCTATAGTCGTCGGACATGACGGTGGTGGGCCAGTCTAGTCCCGGGTCGTGGGGACGACCCTATAGTCGTCGGACATGTCGGCGGCTGGCCAACTTTGGCCCGTGGTCGTGGGGAGGACCCTATAGTCGTCAGACATGACGGTGGCGAGCCAACCTACTCCCGGGGTCGTGGGGACGACCCTATAGTCGTCGGACAAGTCGGCGGCGGGGCAACCTAGTCCCGGGGTCGCGGGGACCACCCTATAGTCGTCGGACATGACGGTGGTGGGCCAGTCTCGTCCCGGGTCGTGGGGACGACCCTATAGTCGTCGGACATGTCGGCGGCTGGCCAACTTTGGCCCGTGGTCGTGGGGAGGACCCTATACTCGTCGGACAAGTCGGCGGCGAGCCAACCTAGTCCGGGGGTCGTGGGGACGACCCTATAGTCGTCGGAGAAGTCTGCGGCGGGCCAACCTAGTCCCGGGGTCGTAGGGACGACCCTATAGTCGTCGGACATGTCGGCGGCGGGCCAACCTAGTCCCGGGGTCGTGGGGATGACCCTATAGTCGTCGGACATGACGGTGGCGGGCCAGTCTTGTCCCGGGTCGTGAGTACGACCCTATAGTCGTCGGACATGTCGCCGGATGGCCAACTTTGGCCCGTGGTCGTGGGGACGATCCAATAATCGTCGGACATGTCGGCGGCTGGCCAACTTTGGCCCGTGGTTGTGGGGACGACCCTATAGTCGTCGTCCATGTCGGCGGCTGGCCAACTTTGGCCCGTGGTTGAGGGGACGACCCTATAGTCGTTGGACATGACGGTGGCGGGCCAATCTAGTCCCGGGGTCGTGGGGACGACCCTATAGTCGTCGGACATGTCGGCGGCTGGCCAACTTTGGACCGGTGTCGTGGGGACGACTCTATAGTCGTCGGAAATGTCGGCGGCTGGCCAACCTGGACCCGGGGTCGTGGGGGCGACCTTATTGTCGTCGGACATGACGGTGGCGGGCCAATCTAGTCTCGGGGTCGTGGGGACGACCCTATAGTCGTCGGACATGTCGGCGGCTGGCCAACTTTGGCCCGGGGTCGTGGGGGCGACCCTATAGTCGTCGGACATGTTGGCGGCTTGTCAGCCTAGTCCCGGGGTCGTGGGTACGACCCTATAGTCGTCGGACATTTCGGCGGCTTGCCAACTTTGGCCCGGGGTCGTGGGGACGACCCTATAGTCGTCGGACTTGACGGTGGCGGGCCAATCTAGTACCGAGGTCCTGGGGACGACCCTATAGTCGTCGGACTTGACGGTGGCGGGCCAATCTAGTCCCGGGGTCGTGGGGACGACCCTACAGTCGTCGGACATTTCGGCGGCTTGCCAATTTTGGCCCGGGGTCGTGGGGACGACCCTATAGTCGTCGGACATGTTGGGGGCTTGTCAGCCTAGTCCCGGGGTCGTGGGTACGACCCTACAGTCGTCGGACATTTCGGTGGCTTGCCAACTTTGGCCCGGGGTCGTGGGGACGACCCTATAGTCGTCGGACATGACGGTGGCGGGCCAATCTAGTCCCGGGGTCGTGGGGACGACCCTATAGTCGTCGGACATTTCGGCGGCTGGCCAACTTTGGCCCGGGGTCGTGGGGACGACCCTATAGTCGTCGGACATGTTGGCGGCTTGTCAGCCTAGTCCCGGGGTCGTGGGTACGGCCCTATAGTCGTCGGACAAGTCGGCGGCGGGCCAACCTTGTCCCGGGGTCGTGGGGACGACCCTATAGTCGTCGGACATGTCGGCGGCTGGCCAACTTTGGCCCGGTGTCGTGGGGACGACTCTATAGTCGTCGGAAATGTCGGCGGCTGGCCAACCTGGACCCGGGGTCGTGGGGACGACCCTATTTTCGTCGGACATGACGGTGGCGGGCCAATCTAGTCTCGGGGTCGTGGGTACGACCCTATAGTCGTCGGACATGTCGGCGGCTGGCCAACTTTGGCCCGTGGTCGTGGGGACGATCCAATAGTCGTCGGACATGTCGGCGGCTGGCCAACTTTGGCGCGTGGTCGTGGGGACGATCCGATTGTCGTCGGACATGTCGGCGGCTGGCCAACCTATACCCGGGGTCGTGGGGACGATCCTATTGTCGTCGGACAAGGCGGTGGCGGGCCAATCTAGTCCCGGGGTCGTGGGGACGACCCTATAGTCGTCGGACTTGTCGGTGGCGGGCCAATCTAGTCCGGGGGTCGTGGGGACGACCCTACAGTCGTCGGACATTTCGGCGGCTTGCCAACTTTGGCCCGGGGTCGTGGGGACGATCTAATAGTCGTCGGACATGTCGGCGGCTGGTCAACTTTGGCCCGTGGTCGTGGGGACGACCCTATAGTCGTTGGACATGTCAGCGGCTGGCCAACTTTGGCCCGGGGTCGTGGGGACGACCCTATAGTCGTCGGACAAGTCGGCGGCGGGGCAACCTAGTCCCGGGGTCGTGGGGACCACCCTATAGTCGTCGGACATGACGGTGGTGGGCCAACCTAGTCCCGGGGTCGTAGGGACGACCCTATAGTCGTCGGACATGTCGCCGGCTGGCCAACTTTGGCCCGTGGTCGTGGGGACGACCCTATAGTCGTCGGACAAGTCGGCGGCTGGCCAACTTTGGCCCGTGGTCGTGGGGACGACCCTATAGTCGTCAGACATGACGGTGGCGAGCCAACCTAGTCCCGGGGTCGTGGGGACGACCCTATAGTCGTCGGCGAAGTCTGCGGCGGGCCAACCTAGTCCCGGGGTCGTGGGGACCACCCTATAGTCGTCGGACATGACGGTGGTGGGCCAGTCTAGTCCCGGGTCGTGGGGACGACCCTATAGTCGTCGGACATGTCGGCGGCTGGCCAACTTTGGCCCGTGGTCGTGGGGAGGACCCTATAGTCGTCAGACATGACGGTGGCGAGCCAACCTACTCCCGGGGTCGTGGGGACGACCCTATAGTCGTCGGACAAGTCGGCGGCGGGGCAACCTAGTCCCGGGGTCGCGGGGACCACCCTATAGTCGTCGGACATGACGGTGGTGGGCCAGTCTCGTCCCGGGTCGTGGGGACGACCCTATAGTCGTCGGACATGTCGGCGGCTGGCCAACTTTGGCCCGTGGTCGTGGGGAGGACCCTATACTCGTCGGACAAGTCGGCGGCGAGCCAACCTAGTCCGGGGGTCGTGGGGACGACCCTATAGTCGTCGGAGAAGTCTGCGGCGGGCCAACCTAGTCCCGGGGTCGTAGGGACGACCCTATAGTCGTCGGACATGTCGGCGGCGGGCCAACCTAGTCCCGGGGTCGTGGGGATGACCCTATAGTCGTCGGACATGACGGTGGCGGGCCAGTCTTGTCCCGGGTCGTGGGTACGACCCTATAGTCGTCGGACATGTCGCCGGATGGCCAACTTTGGCCCGTGGTCGTGGGGACGATCCAATAATCGTCGGACATGTCGGCGGCTGGCCAACTTTGGCCCGTGGTTGTGGGGACGACCCTATAGTCGTCGTCCATGTCGGCGGCTGGCCAACTTTGGCCCGTGGTTGAGGGGACGACCCTATAGTCGTTGGACATGACGGTGGCGGGCCAATCTAGTCCCGGGGTCGTGGGGACGACCCTATAGTCGTCGGACATGTCGGCGGCTGGCCAACTTTGGACCGGTGTCGTGGGGACGACTCTATAGTCGTCGGAAATGTCGGCGGCTGGCCAACCTGGACCCGGGGTCGTGGGGACGACCTTATTGTCGTCGGACATGACGGTGGCGGGCCAATCTAGTCTCGGGGTCGTGGGGACGACCCTATAGTCGTCGGACATGTCGGCGGCTGGCCAACTTTGGCCCGGGGTCGTGGGGGCGACCCTATAGTCGTCGGACATGTTGGCGGCTTGTCAGCCTAGTCCCGGGGTCGTGGGTACGACCCTATAGTCGTCGGACATTTCGGCGGCTTGCCAACTTTGGCCCGGGGTCGTGGGGACGACCCTATAGTCGTCGGACTTGACGGTGGCGGGCCAATCTAGTACCGAGGTCCTGGGGACGACCCTATAGTCGTCGGACATTTCGGCGGCTTGCCAACTTTGGCCCGGGGTCGTGGGGACGACCCTATAGTCGTCGGACATGTTGGGGGCTTGTCAGCCTAGTCCCGGGGTCGTGGGTACGACCCTACAGTCGTCGGACATTTCGGTGGCTTGCCAACTTTGGCCCGGGGTCGTGGGGACGACCCTATAGTCGTCGGACATGACGGTGGCGGGCCAATCTAGTCCCGGGGTCGTGGGGACGACCCTATAGTCGTCGGACATTTCGGCGGCTGGCCAACTTTGGCCCGGGGTCGTGGGGACGACCCTATAGTCGTCGGACATGTTGGCGGCTTGTCAGCCTAGTCCCGGGGTCGTGGGTACGGCCCTATAGTCGTCGGACAAGTCGGCGGCGGGCCAACCTTGTCCCGGGGTCGTGGGGACGACCCTATAGTCGTCGGACATGTCGGCGGCTGGCCAACTTTGGCCCGGTGTCGTGGGGACGACTCTATAGTCGTCGGAAATGTCGGCGGCTGGCCAACCTGGACCCGAGGTCGTCGGACTTGACGGTGGCGGGCCAATCTAGTCCCGGGGTCGTGGGGACGACCCTACAGTCGTCGGACATTTCGGCGGCTTGCCAACTTTGGCCCGGGGTCGTGGGGACGACCCTATAATCGTCGGACATGACGGTGGCGGACCAATCTAGTCCCGGGGTCGTGGGGACGACCCTATAGTCGTCGGACATGTCGGCGGCTGGCCAACTTTGGCCCGTGGTCGTGGGGACGATCCAATAGTCGTCGGACATGTCGGCGGCTGGCCAGCTTTGGCCCGTGTTCGTGGGGACGACCCTACAGTCGTCGGACATTTCGGCGGCTAGCCAACATTGGCCCGTGGTCGTGGGGACGACCCAATAGTCGTTGGAAATGTCAGCGGCTGGCCAACTTTGACCCGGTGTCGTGGGGACGACTCTATAGTCGTCGGACATGTCGGTGGCTGGCCAATCTAGTCCCGGGGTCGTGGGGACGACCCTATAGTCTTCGGACATGTCGGCGGCTGGCCAACTTTGGCCCGTGGTCGTGGGGACGATCCAATAGTCGTCGGACATGTCGGCGGCTGGCCAGCTTTGGCCCGGGGTCGTAGGGACGACCCTATAGTCGTCGGACATGTCGGCGATTGGCCAACATTGGCCCGGGGTCGTGGGGGCGACATTATAGTCGTCGGACATGACGGTGGCGGGCCAATCTAGTCCCGGGGTCGTGGGGACGACCCTACAGTCGTCGGACAAGTCGGCGGCGAGCCAATCTAGTCCCGCGGTCTTGGGGACGACCCTATAGTCGTCGGACAAGTCAGCGGCAGGCCATCATTGGCCCGGGGTCGTGGGGACGACCCTATAGTTGTCGGACATGTCGGCGGCTGGCCAACTTTGCCCCGTGGTCGTGGGGACGATCCAATAGTCGTCGGACATATCGGCGGCTGGCCAGCTTTGGCCCGTGGTCGTGGGGACGACCCTATTGTCGTCGGACATGACGGTGGCGGGCCAATCTAGTCCCGGGGTCGTAGGGACGACCCTATAGTCGTCGGACATGTTGGCGATTGGCCAACATTGGCCCGGGGTCGTCGGGACGACCCTATAGTCGTCGGACATGTGTGCGGCTGGCCAACCTAGTCCCGGGGTCGTGGGGACGACCCTATAGTCGTCGGACATTTCGGCGGCTTGCCAACTTTGGCCCGGGTTCGTGGGGACGACCCTATAGTCGTCGGACATGTCGGCGGCTGGCCAACTTTGGCCCGTGGTTGTGGGGACGACCATATAGTCGTTGGACATGACGGTGGCGGGTCAATCTAGTCCCGGGGTCGTGGGGACGACCCTATAGTCGTCGGACATGTCGGCGGCTGGCCAACTTTGGACCGGTGTCGTGGGGACGACTCTATAGTCGTCGGAAATGTCGGCGGCTGGCCAACTTTGGCCCGGGGTCGTGGGGACGACCCTATAGTCGTCGGATATGTCGGCGGCTGTCCAACTTTGGCCCGTGGTCGTGGGGACGACCCTATAGTCGTCGGACATGACGGTGGCGGGCCAATCTAGTCCCGGGGTCGTGGGGACGACCCTACAGTCGTCGGACAAGTCGGCGGCGAGCCAATCTAGTCCCGCGGTCTTGGGGACGACCCTATAGTCGTCGGACAAGTCAGCGGCAGGCCAACATTGGCCCGTGGTCGTGGGGACGACCATATAGTCGTCGGACATGACGGTGGCGGGTCACTCTAGTCCCGGGTCGTGGGGACGACCCTATAGTCGTCGGACATGTCGGCGGCTGGCCAACTTTGGCCCGGGGTCGTGGGGACGACCCTATAGTCGTCGGATATGTCGGCGGCTGGCCAACTTTGGCCCGTGGTCGTGGGGACGACCCTATAGTCGTCGGACATGACGGTGGCGGGCCAATCTAGTCCCGGGGTCGTGGGGACGACCCTATAGTCGTCGAACAAGTCGGCGGCGGGCCAAGCTTGTCCCGGGGTCGTGGGGACGACCCTATAGTCGTCGGACATGACGGTGGCGGACCAATCTAGTCCTGGAGTCGTGGGGACGACCCTACAGTCGTCGGACATTTCGGCGGCTTGCCAACTTTGGCCCGGGTTCGTGGGGACGACCCTATAATCGTCGGACATGACGGTGGCGGGCCAATCTAGTCCCGGGGTCGTAGGGACGACCCTATAGTCGTCGGACATGTTGGCGATTGGCCAACATTGGCCCGGGGTCGTCGGGACGACCCTATAGTCGTCGGACATGTCTGCGGCTGGCCAACCTAGTCCCGGGGTCGTGGGGACGACCCTATTGTCGTCGGACATGACGGTGGCGGGCCAATCTAGTCTCGGGGTCGTGGGGACGACCCTATAGTCGTCGGACATGTCGGCGGCTGGCCAACTTTGGCCCCGGGTCGTGGGGGCGACCCTATAGTCGTCGGACATGTTGGCGGCTTGTCAGCCTAGTCCCGGGGTCGTGGGTACCACCCTACAGTCGTCGGACATTTCGGCGGCTTGCCAACTTAGGCCCGGGGTCGTGGGGACGACCCTATAGTCGTCGGACTTGACGGTGGCGGGCCAATCTAGTCCCGAGGTCCTGGGGACGACCCTATAGTCGTCGGACTTGACGGTGGCGGGCCAATCTAGTCCCGGGGTCGTGGGGACGACCCTACAGTCGTCGGACATTTCGGCGGCTTGCCAACTTTGGCCCTGGGTCGTGGGGACGACCCTATAGTCGTCGGACATGTTGGCGGCTTGTCAGCCTAGTCCCGGGGTCGTGGGTACGACCCTACAGTCGTCGGACATTTCGGCGGCTTGCCAACTTTGGCCCGGGGTCGTGGGGACGACCCTATAGTCGTCGGACATGACGGTGGCGGGCCAATCTAGTCCCGGGGTCGTGGGGTCGACCCTATAGTCGTCGGACTTGTCGGTGGCGGGCCAATCTAGTCCGGGGGTCGTGGGGACGACCCTACAGTCGTCGGACTTGTCGGTGGCGGGCCAATCTAGTCCCGGGGTTGTGGGGACGACCCTACAGTCGTCGGACATTTCGGCGGCTTGCCAACTTTGGCCCGGGGTCGTGGGGACGATCCAATAGTCGTCGGACATGTCGGCGGCTGGTCAACTTTGGCCCGTGGTCGTGGGGACGACCCTATAGTCGTTGGACATGTCAGCGGCTGGCCAACTTTGGCCCGGTGTCGTGGGGACGACCCTATTGTCGTCGGACTTGTCGGTGGCGGGCCAATCTAGTCCGGGGGTCGTGGGGACGACCCTACAGTCGTCGGACTTGTCGGTGGCGGGCCAATCTAGTCCCGGGGTTGTGGGGACGACCCTACAGGCGTCGGACATTTCGGCGGCTTGCCAACTTTGGCCCGGGGTCGTGGGGACGACCCTATAGTCGTCGGACTTGACGGTGGCGGGCCAATCTAGTCCCGAGGTCGTGGGGACGACCCTATAGTCGTCGGACTTGACGGTGGCCGGCCAATCTATTCCCGGGGTCGTGGGGACGACCCTACAGTCGTCGGACATTTCGGCGGCTTGTCAACTTTGGCCCGGGGTCGTGGGGACGACCCTATAGTCGTCGGACATGTCGGCGGCTGGCCAAAATTGGCCCGAGGTCGTGGGGGCGACCCTATAGTCGTCCGACATGTCGGCGGCTGGCCAACCTAGTCCCGAGGTCGTCGGACTTGACGGTGGCGGGCCAATTTGGTCCCGGGGTCGTGGGGACGACCCTACAGTCGTCGGACATTTCGGCGGCTTGCCAACTTTGGCCCGGGGTCGTGGGGACGACCCTATAGTCGTCGGACATGACGGTGGCGGGCCAATCTAGTCCCGGGGTCGTGGGGACGACCCTATAGTCGTCGGACATTTCGGCGGCTGGCCAACTTTGGCCCGGGGTCGTGGGGACGACCCTATAGTCGTCGGACATGTTGGCGGCTTGTCAGCCTAGTCCCGGGGTCGTGGGTACGACCCTACAGTCGTCGGACATTTCGGCGGCTTGCCAAATTTGGCCCGGGGTCGTGGGGACGACCCAATAGTCGTCGGACATGACGGTGGCGGGCCAATCTAGTCCCGGGGTCGTGGGGACGACCCTATAGTCGTCGGACATTTCGGCGGCTGGCCAACTTTGGCCCGGGGTCGTGGGGACGACCCTATAGTCGTCGGACATGTTGGCGGCTTGTCAGCCTAGTCCCGGGGTCGTGGGTACGGCCCTATAGTCGTCGGACAAGTCGGCGGCGGGCCAACCTTGTCCCGGGGTCGTGGGGACGACCCTATAGTCATCGGACATGTCGGTGGCTGGCCAACTTTGGCCCGGTGTCGTGGGGACGACTCTATAGTCGTCGGACATGTCGCCGGCTGGCCAACTTTGGCCCGTTGTCGTGGGGACGACCATATAGTCGTCGCACATGACGGTGGCGGGCCACTCTAGTCCCGGGTCGTGGGGACGACCCTATAGTCGTCGGACAAGTCGGCGGCTGTCCAACTTTGGCCCGGGGTCGTGGGGACGACCCTATAGTCGTCGGACTTGACGGTGGCGGGCCAATCTATTCCCGGGGTCGTGGGGACGACCGTATAGTCGTCGGACATATCAGCGGCTGGCCAACTTTGGCCCGGGGTCGTGGGGACGAGTCTATAGTCGTCGGACATGTCGGCGGCTGGCCAATCTAGTCCCGGGATCGTGGGGACGACCCTATAGTCTTCGGACATATCGGCGGCTGGCCAACTTTTGCCCGTGGTCGTGGGAACGACCCTATAGTCGTCGGACAAGTCGGCGGCTGGCCAAATTTGGTCCGTGATCGTGGGGACGACCCTATAGTCGTCGGAAATGTCGGCGGCTGGCCAACTTTGGCCCGTGGTCGTGGGGACGACCCAATAGTCGTCGGACAAGTCGGCGGCGGGCCAACCTAGTCCCGGGGTCGTGGGGACGTCCCTATAATCGTCGGACAAGCCGGCGGCTGGCCAACTTTGGCCCGTGGTCGTGGGGACGACCCTATAGTCGTCGGACAAGTCGGCGGCTGTCCAACTTTGGCCCGGGGTCGTGGGGACGACCCTATAGTCGTCGGACTTGACGGTGGCGGGCCAATCTAGTCCCGGGGTCGTGGGGACGACCCTATAGTCGTCAGACATGTCGGTGGCGAGCCAACCTAGTCCCGGGGTCGTAGGGACGACCCTATAGTCGTCGGACATGTCGCCGGCTGGCCAACTTTGGCCCGTGGTCGTGGGGACGACCCTATAGTCGTCGGACAAGTCGGCGGCCGGCCAACCTAGTCCGGGGGTCGTGGGGACGACCATATAGTCGTCGGACATGACGGTGGCGGGCCACTCTAGTCCCGGGGTCGTGGAGACGACCCTATAGTCGTCGGATATGTCGGCGGCTGGCCAACTTTGGCCCGTGGTCGTGGGGACGACCCTATAGTCGTCGGACAAGTCGGCGGCGGGCCAACCTAGTCCCGGGGTCGTGGGGACGACCCTATAATCGTCGGACAAGTCGGCGGTTATCCAACTTTGGCCCGGGGTCGTGGGGACGACCCTATAGTCGTCGGACTTGACGGTGGCGGGCCAATCTAGTCCCGGGGTCGTGGGGACGACCCTATAATCGTCGGACAAGCCGGCGGCTGGCCAACTTTGGCCCGTGGTCGTGGGGACGACCCTATAGTCGTCGGACAAGTCGGCGGTTATCCAACTTTGGCCCGGGGTCGTGGGGACGACCCTATAGTCGTCGGACTTGACGGTGGCGGGCCAATCTAGTCCCGGGGTCGTGGGGACGACCCTATAGTCGTCAGACATGTCGGTGGCGAGCCAACCTAGTCCCGGGGTCGTAGGGACGACCCTATAGTCGTCGGACATGTCGCCGGCTGGCCAACTTTGGCCCGTGGTCGTGGGGACGACCCTATAGTCGTCGGGCATGTCGGCGGCGAGCCAACATTGACCCGGGGTCGTGGGGACGACTCTATAGTCGTCGGACATGTCGGTGGCGGGCCAGTCTAGTCCCGGGTCGTGGGGACGACCCTATAGTCGTCGGACATGTCGGCGGCTGGCCAACTTTGGCCCTTGGTCGTGGGGAGGACCCTATACCCGTCGGACAAGTCGGCGGCGTACCAACCTAGTCCGGGGGTCGTGGGGACGACCCTATAGTCGTCGGACATGACGGTGGCGGGCCAGTCTAGTCCCGGGTCATGGGGACGACCCTATAGTCGTCGGACAAGTCGGCGGCTGGCCAACTTTGGCCCGTGGTCGTGGGGACGACCCTATAGTCGTCGGACATAACGGTGGCGGGCCAATCTAGTCCCGGGGTCGTGGGGACGACCCTATAGTCGTCGGACAAGTCGGTGGCGGGCCTACCTAGTCCCGGGGTCGTGGGGACGACCCTATAGTCGTCGGATAAGTCGGCAGCTTGCCAACTTTGGCCCGGGGTCGTGGGAACGACCCTATAGTCGTCGGACAAGTCGGCGGCGAGCCCACCTAGTCCGGGGGTCGTGGGGACGCCCCTATAGTCGTTGGACAAGTCGGCGGCCGGCCAACCTAGTCCGGGGGTCGTGGGGACGACCCTATAGTCGTCGGACATGACGGTGGCGGGCCAGTCTAGTCCCGGGTCGTGGGGACGACCCTATAGCCGTCGGACATGTCGGTGGCGGGCCAGTCTAGTCCCGGGTCGTGGGGACGACCCTATAGTCGTCGGACATGTCGGCGGCTGGCCAACTTTGGCCCGGGGTCGTGGGGACGAATCTATAGTCGTCGGACATGTCGGCGGCTGACCAACTTTGGCCCGTGGCCGTGGGGACGACCTTATTGTCGTCGGACATGGCGGTGGCGGCCCAATCTAGTCCCGGGATCGTAGGGACGACCCTATAGTCTTCGGACAAGTCGGCGGCTGGCCATCTTTGGCCCGGGGTTGTGGGGACGAATCTATAGTCGCCGGACATGTCGGCGGCTGGCCAACTTTGGCCCGTGGCCGTGGGGACGACCCTATAGTCGTCGGACATGTCGGCGGCGAGCCCACCTAGTCGGGGTGTCGTGGGGACGACCCTATAGTCGTCGGACATGTCGGCGGCCGGCCAACCTAGTCCCGGGGTCGTGGGGACGACCCTATAGTCGTCAGACATGTCGGTGGCGGGCCAGTCTAGTCCCGGGATCGTGGGGACGACCCTATAGTCGTCGGAGATGTCGGCGGCTGTCCTACTTTGGCCCGGTGTCTTGGGGACGACTCTATAGTCGTCGGACATGTCGGCGGCTGGCCAACCTAGACCCGGGGTCGTGGGGACGACCCTATAGTCCTCGAACAAGTCGGCGGCTGGCCAACTTTGGCCCGTGGTCGTGGGAACGACCCTATAGTCGTCGGACAAGTCTGCGGCTGGCCAAATATGGCCCGTGGTCGTGGGGACGACCCTATAGTCGTCGGAAATGTCGGCGGCGAGCCAACCTAGTCCCGGCGTCGTGGGGACGACCCTATAGTCGACAGAAATATCGGTGGCGAGCCAACCTAGTCCCGGGGTCGTGGGGACGACCCTATAGTCGTCGGACAAGTCGGCGGCGGGCCAACCTAGACCCGGGGTCGTGTGGATGACCCTATAGTCGTCGGACATGACGGTGGCGGGCCAGTCTAGGCCCGGGTCGTGGGGACGACCCTATAGTCGTCGGACATGTTGGCGGCTGGCCAACTTTGGCCCGTGGTCGTGGGGACGACCCTATAGTCGTCGGACATAACGGTGGCGGGCCAATCTAGTCCCGGGGTCGTGGGGACGACCCTATAGTCGTCGGACAAGTCGGCGGCGGGCCTACCTAGTCCCGGGGTCGTGGGGACGACCCTCTAGTCGTCGGATAAGTCGGCAGCTTGCCAACTTTGGCCCGGGGTCGTGGGAACGACCCTATAGTCGTCGGACAAGTCGGCGGCGAGCCCACCAAGTCCGGGGGTCGTGGGGACGACCCTATAGTCGTCGGACAATTCGGCGGCCGGCCAACCTAGTCCGGGGGTCGTGGGGACGACCCTATAATCGTCGGAAATGACGGTGGCGGGCCAGTCTAGTCCCGGGTCGTGGGGACGACCCTATAGTCGTCGGACAAGTCGGCGGCTGTCCAACTTTGGCCCGGGGTCGTGGGGACGACCCTATAGTCGTCGGACTTGACGGTGGCGGGCCAATCTAGTCCCGGGGTCGTGGGGACGACCCTATAGTCGTCGGACAAGTCGGCGGCGGGCCAACCTAGTCCCGGGGTCGTGGGGACGACCCTATAGTCGTCGGACAAGTCGGCGGCGGGCCAACCTAGTCCCGCGGTCGTGGGGATGACCCTATAGTCGTCGGACAAGTCGGCGGCGAGCCCACCTAGTCGGGGGGTCGTGGGGACGACCCTATAGTCGTAGGACAAGTCGGCGGCCGGCCAACCTAGTCCGGGGGTCGTGGGGACGACCCTATAGTCGTCGGACATGACGGTGGCGGGCCAGTCTAGTCCCGGGTCGTGGGGACGACCCTATAGTCGTCGGACAAGTCGGCGGCGGGTCAACCTAGTCCCGGGGTCGTGGGGACGACCCTATAGTCGTCGGACAAGTCGGCGGCGGGCCAACCTAGTCCCGCGGTCGTGGGGATGACCCTATAGTCGTCGGACAAGTCGGCGGCGAGCCCACCTAGTCGGGGGGTCGTGGGGACGACCCTACAGTCGTCGGACATTTCGGCGGCTTGCCAACTTTGGCCCGGGGTCGTGGGGACGACCCTATAGTCGTCGGATATGACGGTGGCGGGCCAATCTAGTCTAGGGGTCGTGGGGACGACCCTATAGTCGTCGGACATGTCGGCGGCTGGTCAACTTTGGCCCGGGGTCGTGGGGACGACCCTATAGTCGTCGGACATGACAGTGGCGGGCCAATCTAGTCCCGGGGTCGTGGGGACGACCCTATAGTCGTCGAACAAGTCGGCGGCGGGCCAAGCTTGTCCCGGGGTCGTGGGGACGACCCTATAATCGTCGGACATGACGGTGGCGGGCCAATCTAGTCCCGGGGTCGTGGGGACGACCCTATAGTCGTCGGACATGTCGGCGGCTGGCCAACTTTGGCCCGGTGTCGTGGGGACGACTCTATAGTCGTCGGAAATGTCGGCGGCTGGCCAACCTGGACCCGGGGTCGTGGAGACGACCCTATTGTCGTCGGACATGACGGTGGCGGGCCAATCTAGTCTCGGGGTCGTGGGGACGACCCTATAGTCGTCGGACATGTCGGCGGCTGGCCAACTTTGACCCGGGGTCGTGGGGACGACCCTATAGTCGTCGGACATGACGGTGGCGGGCCAATCTAGTCCCGGGGTCGTGGGGACGACCCTATAGTCGTCGGACATTTCGGCGGCTGGCCAACTTTGGCCCGGGGTCGTGGGGACGACCCTATAGTCGTCGGACATGTTGGCGGTTTGTCAGCCTAGTCCCGGGGTCGTGGGTACGGCCCTATAGTCGTCGGACAAGTCGGCGGCGGGCCAACCTTGTCCCGTGGTCGTGGGGACGACCCTATAGTCGTCGGACATGTCGGCGGCTGGCCGACTTTGGCCCGGTGTCGTGGGGACGACTCTATAGTCGTCGGAAATGTCGGCGGCTGGCCAACTTTGGCCCGTGGTTGTGGGGACGACCCTATAGTCGTTGGACATGACGGTGGCGGGCCAATCTAGTCCCGGGGTCGTGGGTAAGACCCTATAGTCGTCGGACAAGACGGCGGCTGGACATCTTTGGCCTGGGTCGTGGGGACGACCCTATAGTCGTCGGACATTTCGGCGGCATGCCAACTTTGGCCCGTGGTCGTGGGGACGACCCTATAGTCGTTGGACATGACGGTGGCGGGCTAATCTAGTCCCGGGGTCGTAGGGACGACCCTATAGTCGTTGGACATGTCGGCGATTGGCCAACATTGGCCCGGGGTCGTGGGGACGACCCTATAGTCGTCGGACATGTCGGCGGCTGGCCAACTTTGGCGCGTGGTCGTGGGGACGATCCGATTGTCGTCGGACATGTCGGCGGCTGGCCAACTTTGGCCCGTGGTGGTGGGGACGATCCAATAGTCGTCGGACATGTCGGCGGTTGGCCAACTTTGGCGCGTGGTCGTGGGGACGATCCGATTGTCGTCGGACATGTCGGCGGCTGGCCAACCTAGACCCGGGGTCGTGGGGACGACCCTATTGTCGTCGGACATGGCGGTGGCGGGCCAATCTAGTCCCGTGGTCGTGGGGACGACCCTATAGTCGTCGGACATGTCGTCGGTTGGCCAACTTTGGCCCGGTGTCGTGGGGACGACTCTATAGTCGTCGGAAATGTCGGCGGCTGGCCAACTTTGGCCCGTGGTTGTGGGGACGACCCTATAGTCGTTGGACATGACGGTGGCGGGCCAATCTAGTCCCGGGGTCGTGGGTAAGACCCTATAGTCGTCGGACAAGACGGCGGCTGGACATCTTTGGCACGGGGTCGTGGGGACGACCCTATAGTCGTCGGAAATGTCGGCGGCTGACCAACCTGGACCCGGGGTCGTGGGGACGACCCTATTGTCGTCGGACATGACGGTGGCGGGCCAATCTAGACTCGCGGTAGTGGGGACGACCCTATAATCGTCGGACATGACGGTGGCGGGCCAATCTAGTCCCGGGGTCGTGCGGACGACCCTATAGTTGTCGGACATGTCGGCGGCTGGCCAACTTTGGCCCGGTGTCGTGGGGACGACTCTATAGTCGTCGGAAATGTCGGCGGCTGGCCAACCTGGACCCGGGGTCGTGGGGACGACCCTATTGTCGTCGGACATGTCGGCGGCTGGCCAACCTAGACCCGGGGTCGTGGGGACGACCCTATAGTCGTCGGACTTGACGGTGGCGGGCCAATCTAGTCCCGGGGTCGTGGGGACGACCCTACAGTCGTCGGACATTTCGGCGGCTTGCCAACTTTGGCCCGGGGTCGTGGGACGACCCTATAGTCGTCGGACTTGACGGTAGCGGGCCAATCTAGTCCCGAGGTCGTGGGGACGACCCTATAGTCGTCGGACTTGACGGTGGCGGGCCAATCTAGTCCCGGGGTCGTGGGGACGACCCTACAGTCGTCGGACATTTCGGCGGCTTGCCAACTTTGGCCCGGTGTCGTGGGGACGACTCTATAGTCGTCGGAAATGTCGGCGGCTGGCCATCCTGGACCCGGGGTCGTGGGGACGACCCTATTGTCGTCGGACATGTCGGCGGCTGGCCAACCTAGACCCGGGGTCGTGGGGACGACCCTATAGTCGTCGGACTTGACGGTGGCGGGCCAATCTAGTCCCGGGGTCGTGGGGACGACCCTACAGTCGTCGGACATTTCGGCGGCTTGCCAACTTTGGCCCGGGGTCGTGGGACGACCCTATAGTCGTCGGACTTGACGGTAGCGGGCCAATCTAGTCCCGAGGTCGTGGGGACGACCCTATAGTCGTCGGACTTGACGGTGGCGGGCCAATCTAGTCCCGGGGTCGTGGGGACGACCCTACAGTCGTCGGACATTTCGGCGGCTTGCCAACTTTGGCCCGGTGTCGTGGGGACGACTCTATAGTCGTCGGAAATGTCGGCGGCTGGCCAACTTTGGCCCGTGGTTGTGGGGACGACCCTATAGTCGTTGGACATGACGGTGGCGGGCCAATCTAGTCCCGGGGTCGTGGGTAAGACCCTATAGTCGTCGGACAAGACGGCGGCTGGACATCTTTGGCCCGGGGTCGTGGGGACGACCCTATAGTCGTCGGACATGTTGGCGGGTTGTCAGCCTAGTCCCGGGGTCGTGGGGACGTCCCTATTGTCGTCGGACATGACGGTGGCGGGCCAATCTAGACTCGCGGTCGTGGGGACGACCCTATAATCGTCGGACATGACGGTGGCGGGCCAATCTAGTCCCGGGGTCGTGCGGACGACCCTATAGTCGTCGGACTTGACGGTGGCGGGCCAATCTAGTCCCGGGGTCGTGGGGACGACCCTATAGTCGTCGGACAAGTCGGCGGCGGGCCAACCTAGTCCCGGGGTCGTGGGGACGACCCTATAGTCGTCGGACAAGTCGGCGGCGGGCCAACCTAGTCCCGCGGTCGTGGGGATGACCCTATAGTCGTCGGACAAGTCGGCGGCGAGCCCACCTAGTCGGGGGGTCGTGGGGACGACCCTATAGTCGTAGGACAAGTCGGCGGCCGGCCAACCTAGTCCGGGGGTCGTGGGGACGACCCTATAGTCGTCGGACATGACGGTGGCGGGCCAGTCTAGTCCCGGGTCGTGGGGACGACCCTATAGTCGTCGGACAAGTCGGCGGCGAGCCCACCTAGTCGGGGGGTCGTGGGGACGACCCTACAGTCGTCGGACATTTCGGCGGCTTGCCAACTTTGGCCCGGGGTCGTGGGGACGACCCTATAGTCGTCGGATATGACGGTGGCGGGCCAATCTAGTCTAGGGGTCGTGGGGACGACCCTATAGTCGTCGGACATGTCGGCGGCTGGTCAACTTTGGCCCGGGGTCGTGGGGACGACCCTATAGTCGTCGGACATGACGGTGGCGGGCCAATCTAGTCCCGGGGTCGTGGGGACGACCCTATAGTCGTCGAACAAGTCGGCGGCGGGCCAAGCTTGTCCCGGGGTCGTGGGGACGACCCTATAATCGTCGGACATGACGGTGGCGGGCCAATCTAGTCCCGGGGTCGTGGGGACGACCCTATAGTCGTCGGACATGTCGGCGGCTGGCCAACTTTGGCCCGGTGTCGTGGGGACGACTCTATAGTCGTCGGAAATGTCGGCGGCTGGCCAACCTGGACCCGGGGTCGTGGAGACGACCCTATTGTCGTCGGACATGACGGTGGCGGGCCAATCTAGTCTCGGGGTCGTGGGGACGACCCTATAGTCGTCGGACATGTCGGCGGCTGGCCAACTTTGACCCGGGGTCGTGGGGACGACCCTATAGTCGTCGGACATGACGGTGGCGGGCCAATCTAGTTCCGGGGTCGTGGGGACGACCCTATAGTCGTCGGACATTTCGGCGGCTGGCCAACTTTGGCCCGGGGTCGTGGGGACGACCCTATAGTCGTCGGACATGTTGGCGGTTTGTCAGCCTAGTCCCGGGGTCGTGGGTACGGCCCTATAGTCGTCGGACAAGTCGGCGGCGGGCCAACCTTGTCCCGTGGTCGTGGGGACGACCCTATAGTCGTCGGACATGTCGGCGGCTGGCCAACTTTGGCCCGGTGTCGTGGGGACGACTCTATAGTCGTCGGAAATGTCGGCGGCTGGCCAACTTTGGCCCGTGGTTGTGGGGACGACCCTATAGTCGTTGGACATGACGGTGGCGGGCCAATCTAGTCCCGGGGTCGTGGGTAAGACCCTATAGTCGTCGGACAAGACGGCGGCTGGACATCTTTGGCCCGGGGTCGTGGGGACGACCCTATAGTCGTCGGACATTTCGGCGGCATGCCAACTTTGGCCCGTGGTCGTGGGGACGACCCTATAGTCGTTGGACATGACGGTGGCGGGCTAATCTAGTCCCGGGGTCGTAGGGACGACCCTATAGTCGTTGGACATGTCGGCGATTGGCCAACATTGGCCCGGGGTCGTGGGGACGACCCTATAGTCGTCGGACATGTCGGCGGCTGGCCAACTTTGGCGCGTGGTCGTGGGGACGATCCGATTGTCGTCGGACATGTCGGCGGCTGGCCAACTTTGGCCCGTGGTCGTGGGGACGATCCAATAGTCGTCGGACATGTCGGCGGTTGGCCAACTTTGGCGCGTGGTCGTGGGGACGATCCGATTGTCGTCGGACATGTCGGCGGCTGGCCAACCTAGACCCGGGGTCGTGGGGACGACCCTATTGTCGTCGGACATGGCGGTGGCGGGCCAATCTAGTCCCGTGGTCGTGGGGACGACCCTATAGTCGTCGGACATGTCGGCGGTTGGCCAACTTTGGCCCGGTGTCGTGGGGACGACTCTATAGTCGTCGGAAATGTCGGCGGCTGGCCAACTTTGGCCCGTGGTTGTGGGGACGACCCTATAGTCGTTGGACATGACGGTGGCGGGCCAATCTAGTCCCGGGGTCGTGGGTAAGACCCTATAGTCGTCGGACAAGACGGCGGCTGGACACCTTTGGCACGGGGTCGTGGGGACGACCCTATAGTCGTCGGAAATGTCGGCGGCTGACCAACCTGGACCCGGGGTCGTGGGGACGACCCTATTGTCGTCGGACATGACGGTGGCGGGCCAATCTAGACTCGCGGTCGTGGGGACGACCCTATAATCGTCGGACATGACGGTGGCGGGCCAATCTAGTCCCGGGGTCGTGCGGACGACCCTATAGTTGTCGGACATGTCGGCGGCTGGCCAACTTTGGCCCGGTGTCGTGGGGACGACTCTATAGTCGTCGGAAATGTCGGCGGCTGGCCAACCTGGACCCGGGGTCGTGGGGACGACCCTATTGTCGTCGGACATGTCGGCGGCTGGCCAACCTAGACCCGGGGTCGTGGGGACGACCCTATAGTCGTCGGACTTGACGGTGGCGGGCCAATCTAGTCCCGGGGTCGTGGGGACGACCCTACAGTCGTCGGACATTTCGGCGGCTTGCCAACTTTGGCCCGGGGTCGTGGGACGACCCTATAGTCGTCGGACTTGACGGTAGCGGGCCAATCTAGTCCCGAGGTCGTGGGGACGACCCTATAGTCGTCGGACTTGACGGTGGCGGGCCAATCTAGTCCCGGGGTCGTGTGGACGACCCTACAGTCGTCGGACATTTCGGCGGCTTGCCAACTTTGGCCCGGTGTCGTGGGGACGACTCTATAGTCGTCGGAAATGTCGGCGGCTGGCCAACTTTGGCCCGTGGTTGTGGGGACGACCCTATAGTCGTTGGACATGACGGTGGCCGGCCAATCTAGTCCCGGGGTCGTGGGTAAGACCCTATAGTCGTCGGACAAGACGGCGGCTGGACATCTTTGGCCCGGGGTCGTGGGGACGACCCTATAGTCGTCGGACATGTTGGCGGCTTGCCAACTTTGGCCCGGGGTCGTGGGACGACCCTATAGTCGTCGGACTTGACGGTAGCGGGCCAATCTAGTCCCGAGGTCGTGGGGACGACCCTATAGTCGTCGGACTTGACGGTGCCGGGCCAATCTAGTCCCGGGGTCGTGGGGACGACCCTATAGTCGTCGGACAAGTCGGCGGCGGGCCTACCTAGTCCCGGGGTCGTGGGGACGACCCTATAGTCGTCGGATAAGTCGGCAGCTTGCCAACTTTGGCCCGGGGTCGTGGGAACGACCCTATATTCGTCGGACAAGTCGGCGGCGAGCCCACCTAGTCGGGGGGTCGTGGGGACGCCCCTTTAGTCGTCGGACAAGTCGGCGGCCGGCCAACCTAGTCCGGGGGTCGTGAGGACGACCCTATAGTCGTCGGACATGTCGGTGGCAGGCCAGTCTAGTCCCGGGTCGTGGGGACGACCCTATAGTCGTCGGACATGTCGGCGGCTGGCCAACTTTGGCCCGTGATCGTGGGGAGGACCCTATACTCGTCGGACAAGTCGGCGGCGTACCAACCTAGTCCGGGGGTCGTGGGGACGACCCTATAGTCGTCGGACATGACGGTGGCGGGCCAGTCTAGTCCCGGGTCATGGGGACGACCCTATAGTCGTCGGACATGTCGGCGGCTGGCCAACTTTGGCCCGGGGTCGTGGGGAAGACCCTATAATCGTCGGACAAGCCGGCGGCTGGCCAACTTTGGCCCGTGGTCGTGGGGACGACCCTATAGTCGTCGGACATGACGGTGGCGAGCCAACCTAGTCCCGGGGTCGTGGGGACGACCCTATAGTCGTCGGACATGTTGGCGGCTGGTCAACCTAGTCCCGGGGTCGTGGGGACGACCCTATAGTCGTCGGACAAGTCAGCGGCTGGCCTACATTGGCCCGTGGTCGTGGGGACGACCATATAGTCGTCGGACATGACGGTGGCGGGCCACTCTAGTCCCGGGTCGTGGGGACGACCCTATAGTCGTCGGACATGTCGGCGGCTGGCCAACTTTGGCCCGGGGTCGTGGGGAAGACCCTATAGTCGTCGGATATGTCGGCGGCTGGCCAACTTTGGCCCGTGGTCGTGGGGACGACCCTATAGTCGTCGGACAAGTCGGCGGCGGGCCAACCTAGTCCCGGGGTCGTGGGGACGACCCTATAATCGTCGGACAAGCCGGCGGCTGGCCAACTTTGGCCCGTGGTCGTGGGGACGACCCTATAGTCGTCGGACATGACGGTGGCGAGCCAACCTAGTCCCGGGGTCGTGGGGACGACCCTATAGTCGTCGGACATGTTGGCGGCTGGTCAACCTAGTCCCGGGGTCGTGGGGACGACCCTATAGTCTTTGGACATGTCGGCGGCGGGCCAATTTTGGCCCGTGGTCGTGGGGACGACCCTATTGTCGTCGGACATGACGGTGGCGGGCCAATCTAGTCCCCGGCTCGTGGGGACGACCCTATAGTCGTCGGACAAGTCAGCGGCTGGCCTACATTGGCCCGTGGTCGTGGGGACGACCATATAGTCGTCGGACATGACGGTGGCGGGCCACTCTAGTCCCGGGTCGTGGGGACGACCCTATAGTCGTCGGACATGTCGGCGGCTGGCCAACTTTGGCCCGGGGTCGTGGGGAAGACCCTATAGTCGTCGGATATGTCGGCGGCTGGCCAACTTTGGCCCGTGGTCGTGGGGACGACCCTATAGTCGTCGGACAAGTCGGCGGCGGGCCAACCTAGTCCCGGGGTCGTGGGGACGACCCTATAATCGTCGGACAAGCCGGCGGCTGGCCAACTTTGGCCCGTGGTCGTGGGGACGACCCTATAGTCGTCGGACATGACGGTGGCGAGCCAACCTAGTCCCGGGGTCGTGGGGACGACCCTATAGTCGTCGGACATGTTGGCGGCTGGTCAACCTAGTCCCGGGGTCGTGGGGACGACCCTATAGTCTTTGGACATGTCGGCGGCGGGCCAATTTTGGCCCGTGGTCGTGGGGACGACCCTATTGTCGTCGGACATGACGGTGGCGGGCCAATCTAGTCCCCGGCTCGTGGGGACGACCCTATAGTCGTCGGACATGTCGGTGGCGGGCCAATCTAGTACCGGGGTCGTGGGGACGACCCTATAGTCTTTGGACATGTCGGCGGCGGGCCAACTTTGGCCCGTGGTCGTAGGGACGACCCTACAGTCGTCGGACAAGTCGGCGGCGAGCCAACATTGGGCCGGGGTCGTCGGGACGACCCTATAGTCGTCGGACATGTCGGCGGCGAGCCAACCTAGTCCCGGGGTCGTGGGGACGACCCTATAATGGTCGGACAAGTCGGCAGCGAGCCAACCTAGTCCCGAGGTCGTGGGGACGACCCTATAGTCGTCGGAAATGTCGGTGGCTGTCCAACTTTGGCCCGGGGGTCGTGGGGACGTCCCTATTGTCGTCGGACATGACGGTGGCGGGCCAATCTAGACTCGCGGTCGTGGGGACGACCCTATAATCGTCGGACATGACGGTGGCGGGCCAATCTAGTCCCGGGGTCGTGCGGACGACCCTATAGTTGTCGGACATGTCGGCGGCTGGCCAACTTTGGCCCGGTGTCGTGGGGACGACTCTATAGTCGTCGGAAATGTCGGCGGCTGGCCAACCTGGACCCGGGGTCGTGGGGACGACCCTATTGTCGTCGGACATGTCGGCGGCTGGCCAACCTAGACCCGGGGTCGTGGGGACGACCCTATAGTCGTCGGACTTGACGGTGGCGGGCCAATCTAGTCCCGGGGTCGTGGGGACGACCCTACAGTCGTCGGACATTTCGGCGGCTTGCCAACTTTGGCCCGGGGTCGTGGGACGACCCTATAGTCGTCGGACTTGACGGTAGCGGGCCAATCTAGTCCCGAGGTCGTGGGGACGACCCTATAATCGTCGGACATGACGGTGGCGGGCCAATCTAGTCCCGGGGTCGTGCGGACGACCCTATAGTTGTCGGACATGTCGGTGGCGAGCCAATCTAGTCCCGAGGTCGTGGGGACGACCCTATAGTCGTCGGACTTGACGGTGGCGGGCCAATCTAGTCCCGGGGTCGTGGGGACGACCCTACAGTCGTCGGACATTTCGGCGGCTTGCCAACTTTGGCCCGGTGTCGTGGGGACGACTCTATAGTCGTCGGAAATGTCGGCGGCTGGCCAACTTTGGCCCGTGGTTGTGGGGACGACCCTATAGTCGTTGGACATGACGGTGGCGGGCCAATCTAGTCCCGGGGTCGTGGGTAAGACCCTATAGTCGTCGGACAAGACGGCGGCTGGACATCTTTGGCCCGGGGTCGTGGGGACGACCCTATAGTCGTCGGACATGTTGGCGGCTTGCCAACTTTGGCCCGGGGTCGTGGGACGACCCTATAGTCGTCGGACTTGACGGTAGCGGGCCAATCTAGTCCCGAGGTCGTGGGGACGACCCTATAGTCGTCGGACTTGACGGTGCCGGGCCAATCTAGTCCCGGGGTCGTGGGGACGACCCTACAGTCGTCGGACATTTCGGCGGCTTGCCAACTTTGGCCCGGTGTCGTGGGGACGACTCTATAGTCGTCGGAAATGTCGGCGGCTGGCCAACTTTGGCCCGTGGTTGTGGGGACGACCCTATAGTTGTTGGACATGACGGTGGCGGGCCAATCTAGTCCCGGGGTCGTGGGTAAGACCCTATAGTCGTCGGACAAGACGGCGGCTGGACATCTTTGGCCCGGGGTCGTGGGGACGACCCTATAGTCGTCGGACATGTTGGCGGGTTGTCAGCCTAGTCCCGGGGTCGTGGGGACGTCCCTATTGTCGTCGGACATGACGGTGGCGGGCCAATCTAGACTCGCGGTCGTGGGGACGACCCTATAATCGTCGGACATGACGGTGGCGGGCCAATCTAGTCCCGGGGTCGTGCGGACGACCCTATAGTTGTCGGACATGTCGGTGGCGGTCCAATCTAGTCCCGAGGTCGTGGGGACGACCCTATAGTCGTCGGACTTGACGGTGGCGGGCCAATCTAGTCCCGGGGTCGTGGGGACGACCCTACAGTCGTCGGACATTTCGGCGGCTTGCCAACTTTGGCCCGGTGTCGTGGGGACGACTCTATAGTCGTCGGAAATGTCGGCGGCTGGCCAACTTTGGCCCGTGGTTGTGGGGACGACCCTATAGTCGTTGGACATATCGGTGGCGGGCCAATCTAGTCCCGGGGTCGTGGGTAAAACCCTATAGTCGTCGGACAAGACGGCGGCTGGACATCTTTGGCCCGGGGTCGTGGGGACGACCCTATAGTCGTCGGACATGTTGGCGGGTTGTCAGCCTAGTCCCGGGGTCGTGGGTACGACCCTATAGTCGTCGGACAAGTCGGCGGCTGGCCAACTTTGGCCCGTGGTCGTGGGGACGATCCAATAATCGTCGGACATGTCGGCGGCTGGCCAACTTTGGCCCGTGGTTGTGGGGACGACCCTATAGTCGTTGGACATGACGGTGGCGGGCCAATCTAGTCCCGGGGTCGTGGGGACGACCCTATAGTCGTCGGACATGTCGGCGGCGGGCCAACCTAGTCCCGGGGTCGTGGGGATGACCCTATAGTCGTCGGACATGACGGTGGCGGGCCAGTCTTGTCCCAGGTCGTGGGGACGACCCTATAGTCGTCGGACATGTCGCCGGATGGCCAACTTTGGCCCGTGGTCGTGGGGACGATCCAATAATCGTCGGACATGTCGGTGGCGGGCCAATCTAGTCCCGGGGTCGTGGGGACGACCCTATAGTCGTCGGACATGTTGGCGGCTTGTCAGCCTAGTCCCGGGGTCTTGGGGACGACCCTATAGTCGTCGGACATGACGGTGGCGGACCAATCTAGTCCCGGGGTCGTGGGGACGACCGTATAGTCGTCGCACATGTCGGCGGCTGGCCAACTTTGGCCCGTGGTCGTGGGGACGATCCAATAATCGTCGGACATGTCGGCGGCTGGCCAACTTTGGCCCGTGGTTGTGGGGACGACCCTATAGTCGTTGGACATGACGGTGGCGGGCCAATCTAGTCCCGGGGTCGTGGGGACGACCGTATAGTCGTCGCACATGTCGGCGGCTGGCCAACTTTGGCCCGTGGTCGTGGGGACGATCCAATAATCGTCGGACATGTCGGCGGCTGGCCAACTTTGGCCCGTGGTTGTGGGGACGACCCTATAGTCGTTGGACATGACGGTGGCGGGCCAATCTAGTCCCGGGGTCGTGGGGACGACCCTATAGTCGTCGGAAATGTCGGCGGCTGGCCAACCTGGACGCGGGGTCGTGGGGACGACCCTATTGTCGTCGGACTTGACGGTAGCGGGCCAATCTAGTCCCGAGGTCGTGGGGACGACCCTATAGTCGTCGGACTTGACGGTGGCGGGCCAATCTAGTCCCGGGGTCGTGGGGACGACCCTACAGTCGTCGGACATTTCGGCGGCTTGCCAACTTTGGCCCGGTGTCGTGGGGACGACTCTATAGTCGTCGGAAATGTCGGCGGCTGACCAACCTGGACCCGGGGTCGTGGGGACGACCCTATTGTCGTCGGACATGACGGTGGCGGGCCAATCTAGTCTCGCGGTCGTGGGGACGACCCTATAATCGTCGGACATGACGGTGGCGGGCCAATCTAGTCCCGGGGTCGTGCGGACGACCCTATAGTCGTCGGACATGTCGGCGGCTGGCCAACTTTGGCCCGGTGTCGTGGGGACGACCCTATAGTCGTCGGACTTGACGGTGGCGGGCCAACCTAGTCCCGGGGTCGTGGGGATGACCCTATAGTCGTCGGACATGACGGTGGCGGGCCAGTCTTGTCCCGGGTCGTGGGGACGACCCTATAGTCGTCGGACATGTCGGCGGCTGGCCAACTTTGGCCCGGGGTCGTGGGGGCGACCCTATACTCGTCGGACATGTTGGCGGCTTGTCAGCCTAGTCCCGGGGTCGTGGGTACGACCCTACAGTCGTCGGACATTTCGGCGGCTTGCCAACTTTGGCCCGGGGTCGTGGGGACGACCCTATGGTCGTCGGACTTGACGGTGGCGGGCCAATCTAGTCCCCAGGTCCTGGGGACGACCCTATGGTCGTCGGACTTGACGGTGGCGGGCCAATCTAGTCCCGAGGTCCTGGGGACGACCCTATAGTCGTCGGACTTGACGGTGGCGGGCCAATCTAGTCCCAGGGTCGTGGGGACGACCCTACAGTCGTCGGACATTTCGGCGGCTTGCCAACTTTGGCCCGGGGTCGTGGGGACGACCCTATAGTCGTCGGACATGTTGGCGGCTTGTCACCCTAGTCCCGGGGTCGTGGGTACGACCCTACAGTCGTCGGACATTTCGGCGGCTTGCCAACTTTGGCCCGGGGTCGTGGGGACGACCCTATAGTCGTCGGACATTTCGGCGGCTGGCCAACTTTGGCCCGGGGTCGTGGGGACGACCCTATAGTCGTCGGACATGACGGTGGCGGGCCAATCTAGTCCCGGGGTCGTGGGGACGACCCTATAGTCGTCGGACATTTCGGCGGCTGGCCAACTTTGGCCCGGGGTCGTGGGGACGACCCTATAGTCGTCGGACATGTTGGCGGCTTGTCAGCCTAGTCCCGCGGTCGTGGGTACGGCCCTATAGTCGTCGGACAAGTCGGCGGCGGGCCAACCTTGTCCCGTGGTCGTGGGGACGACCCTATAGTCGTCGGACATGTCGGCGGCTGGCCAACTTTGGCCCGGTGTCGTGGGGACGACTCTATAGTCGTCGGAAATGTCGGCGGCTGGCCAACTTTGGCCCGTGGTTGTGGGGACGACCCTATAGTCGTTGGACATGACGGTGGCGGGCCAATCTAGTCCCGGGGTCGTGGGTAAGACCCTATAGTCGTCGGACAAGACGGCGGCTGGACATCTTTGGCCCGGGGTCGTGGGGACGACCCTATAGTCGTCGGACATGTTGGCGGGTTGTCAGCCTAGTCCCGGGGTCGTGGGTACGACCCTATAGTCGTCGGACAAGTCGGCGGCGGGCCAACCTTGTCCCGGGGTCGTGGGGACGACCCTATAGTCGTCGGACATGTCGGCGGCTGGCCAACTTTGGCCCGGTGTCGTGGGGACGACTCTATAGTCGTCGGAAATGTCGGCGGCTGACCAACCTGGACCCGGGGTCGTGGGGACGACCCTATTGTCGTCGGACATGACGGTGGCGGGCCAATCTAGTCTCGCGGTCGTGGGGACGACCCTATAATCGTCGGACATGACGGTGGCGGGCCAATCTAGTCCCGGGGTCGTGCGGACGACCCTATAGTCGTCGGACATGTCGGCGGCTGGCCAACTTTGGCCCGGTGTCGTGGGGACGACCCTATAGTCGTCGGACTTGACGGTGGAGGGCCAATCTAGTCCCGAGGTCCTGGGGACGACCCTATAGTCGTCGGACTTGACGGTGGCGGGCCAATCTAGTCCCGGGGTCGTGGGGACGACCCTACAGTCGTCGGACATTTCGGCGGCTTGCCATCTTTGGCCCGGGGTCGTGGGGACGACCCTATAGTCGTCGGACATGTTGGCGGCTTGTCAGCCTAGTCCCGGGGTCGTGGGTACGACCCTACAGTCGTCGGACATTTCGGCGGCTTGCCAACTTTGGCCCGGGGTCGTGGGGACGACCCTATAGTCGTCGGACATGACGGTGGCGGGCCAATCTAGTCCCGGGGTCGTGGGGACGACCCTATAGTCGTCGGACATTTCGGCGGCTGGCCAACTTTGGCCCGGGGTCGTGGGGACGACCCTATAGTCGTCGGACATGTTGGCGGCTTGTCAGCTGAGTCCCGGGGTCGTGGGTACGGCCCTATAGTCGTCGGACAAGACGGCGGCTGGACATCTTTGGCCCGGGGTCGTGGGGACGACCCTACAGTCGTCGGACATTTCGGCGGCTTGCCAACTTTGGCCCGGGGTCGTGGGGACGACCCTATAGTCGTCGGACATGTCGGCGGCTGGCCAACTTTGGCCCGGGGTCGTGGGGACGACTCTATAGTCGTCGGAAATGTCGGCGGCTGGCCAACCTGGACTCGGGATCGTGGGGACGACCCTATAGTCGTCGGACAAGACGGCGGCTGGACATCTTTGGCCCGGGGTCGTGGGGACGACCCTATAGTCGTCGGACATGTCGGCGGCTGGCCAACTTTGGCCCGGTGTCGTGGGGACGACTCTATAGTCGTCGGAAATGTCGGCGGCTGGCCAACCTGGACCCGGGGTCGTGACGACGACCCTATAGTCGTCGGACAAGACGGCGGCTGGACATCTTTGGCCCGGGGTCGTGGGGACGACCCTATAGTCGTCGGACATGACGGTGGCGGACCAATCTAGTCCCGGGGTCGTGGGGACGACCCTATAGTCGTCGGACATGTCGGCGGCTGGCCAACTTTGGCCCGTGGTCGTGGGGACGATCCAATAGTCGACGGACATGTCGGCGGCTGGCCAACTTTGGCCCGTGGTCGTGGGGACGACCCAATAATCGTCGGACATGTCGGCGGCTGGCCAACTTTGGCCCGTGGTTGTGGGGACGACCCTATAGTCGTTGGACATGACGGTGGCGAGCCAACCTAGTCCCGGGGTCGTGGGGACGACCCTATAGTCGTCGGACAAGACGGCGGCTGGACATCTTTGGCCCGGGGTCGTGGGGACGACCCTATAGTCGTCGGACATGTTTGCGGGTTGTCAGCCTAGTCCCGGGGTCGTGGGGACGTCCCTATTGTCGTCGGACATGACGGTGGCGGGCCAATCTAGACTCGCGGTCGTGGGGACGATCCAATAATCGTCGGACATGTCGGCGGCTGGCCAACTTTGGCCCGTGGTTGTGGGGACGACCCTATAGTCGTTGGACATGACGGTGGCGAGCCAACCTAGTCCCGGGGTCGTGGGGACGACCCTATAGTCGTCGGACATGTCGGCGGCGGGCCAACCTAGTCCCGGGGTCGTGGGGATGACCCTATAGCCGTCGGACATGACGGTGGCGGGCCAGTCTTGTCCCGGGTCGAGGGGACGACCCTATAGTCGTCGGACATGTCGGCGGCTGGCCAACTTTGGCCCGTGGTCGTGGGGAGGACCCTATACTCGTCGGACAAGTCGGCGGCGAGCCAACCTAGTCCGGGGGTCGTGGGGACGACCCTATAGTCGTCGGAGAAGTCTGCGGCGGGCCAACCTAGTCCCGGGGTCGTAGGGACGACCCTATAGTCGTCGGACATGTCGCCGGCTGGCCAACTTTGGCCCGTGGTCGTGGGGACGACCCTATAGTCGTCGGACAAGTCGGCGGCTGGCCAACTTTGGCCCGTGGTCGTGGGGACGACCCTATAGTCGTCAGACATGACGGTGGCGAGCCAACCTAGTCCCGGGGTCGTGGGGACGACCCTATAGTCGTCGGACATGTCGGCGGCGGGCCAACCTAGTCCCGGGGTCGTGGGGATGACCCTATAGTCGTCGGACATGACGGTGGCGGGCCAGTCTTGTCCCGGGTCGTGGGGACGACCCTATAGTCGTCGGACATTTCGGCGGCTTGCCAACTTTGGCCCGGGGTCGAGGGGACGACCCTATAGTCGTCGGACTTGACGGTGGCGGGCCAATCTAGTCCCGGGGTCGTGGGGACGACCCTATAGTCGTCGGACATGTTGGCGGCTTGTCAGCCTAGTCCCGGGGTCGTGGGTACGGCCCTATAGTCGTCGGACAAGTCGGCGGCGGGCCAACCTTGTCCCGGGGTCGTGGGGACGACCCTATAGTCGTCGGACATGTCGGCGGCTGGCCAACTTTGGCCCGGTGTCGTGGGGACGACTCTATAGTCGTCGGAAATGTCGGCGGCTGGCCAACCTTGGCCCGTGGTTGTGGGGACGACCCTATAGTCGTTGGACATGACGGTGGCGGGCCAATCTAGTCCCGGGGTCGTGGGGACGACCCTATAGTCGTCGGACATGTCGGCGGCTGGCCAACTTTGGCACGGTGTCGTGGGGACGACTCTATAGTCGTCGGAAATGTCGGCGGCTGGCCAACCTGGACCCGGGGTCGTGGAGACGACCCTATTGTCGTCGGACATGACGGTGGCGGGCCAATCTAGTCCCGGGGTCGTGGGGACGACCCTATAGTCGTCGGACATTTCGGCGGCTTGCCAACTTTGGCCCGGGGTCGAGGGGACGACCCTATAGTCGTCGGACTTGACGGTGGCGGGCCAATCTAGTCCCGGGGTCGTGGGGACGACCCTATAGTCGTCGGACATTTCGGCGGCTGGCCAACTTTGGCCCGGGGTCGTGGGGACGACCCTATAATCGTCGGACATGACGGTGGCGGGCCAATCTAGTCCCGGGGTCGTAGGGACGACCCTATAGTCGTCGGACATGTTGGCGATTGGCCAACATTGGCCCGGGGTCGTCGGGACGACCCTATAGTCGTCGGACATGTCTGCGGCTGGCCAACCTTGTCCCGGGGTCGTGGGGACGACCCTATAGTCGTCGGACATTTCGGCGGCTTGCCAACTTTGGCCCGGGTTCGTGGGGACGACCCTATAGTCGTCGGACATGTCGGCGGCTGGCCAACTTTGGCCCGTGGTTGTGGGGACGACCCTATAATCGTCGGACATGACGGTGGCGGGCCAATCTAGTCCCGGGGTCGTGGGGACGACCCTATAGTCGTCGGACATGTCGGCGGCTGGCCAACTTTGGCCCGGTGTCGTGGGGACGACTCTATAGTCGTCGGAAATGTCGGCGGCTGGCCAACCTGGACCCGGGGTCGTGGGGACGACCCTATTGTCGTCGGACAGGGACGGTGGCGGGCCAATCTAGTCTCGGGGTCGTGGGGACGACCCTATAGTCGTCGGACATGTCGGCGGCTGGCCAACTTTGGCCCGGGGTCGTGGGGACGACTCTATAGTCGTCGGAAATGTCGGCGGCTGGCCAACCTGGACTCGGGATCGTGGGGACGACCCTGTAGTCGTCGGACAAGACGGCGGCTGGACATCTTTGGCCCGGGGTCGTGGGGACGACCCTATAGTCGTCGGACATGTCGGCGGCTGGCCAACTTTGGCCCGGTGTCGTGGGGACGACTCTATAGTCGTCGGAAATGTCGGCGGCTGGCCAACCTGGACCCGGGGTCGTGACGACGACCCTATAGTCGTCGGACAAGACGGCGGCTGGACATCTTTGGCCCGGGGTCGTGGGGACGACCCTATAGTCGTCGGACATGACGGTGGCGGACCAATCTAGTCCCGGGGTCGTGGGGACGACCCTATAGTCGTCGGACATGTCGGCGGCTGGCCAACTTTGGCCCGTGGTCGTGGGGACGATGCAATAGTCGACGGACATGTCGGCGGCTGGCCAACTTTGGCCCGTGGTTGTGGGGACGACCCTATAGTCGTTGGACATGACGGTGGCGGGCCAATCTAGTCCCGGGGTCGTGGGTACGATCCTACAGTCGTCGGACATTTCGGCGGCTTGCCAACTTTGGCCCGGGGTCGTGGGGACGACCCTATAGTCGTCGGACATGACGGTGACGGGCCAGTCTAGTCCCGGGTCGTGGGGACGACCCTATAGTCGTCGGACATGTCGGCGGCTGGCCAACTTTGGCCCGTGGTCGTGGGGACGACCCTATAGTCGTTGGACATGACGGTGGCGGGCCAACCTGGACCCGGGGTCGTGGGGACGACCCTATTGTCGTCGGACATGTCGGTGGCGGGCCAATCTAGTCTCGGGGTCGTGGGGACGACCCTATAGTCGTCGGACATGTCGGCGGCTGACCAACTTAGGCCCAGGGTCGTGGGGGCGACCCTGTAGTCGTCGGACATGTTGGCGGCTTGTCAGCCTAGTCCCGGGGTCGTGGGTACCACCCTACTGTCGTCGGAAATTTCGGCGGCTTGCCAACTTTGGCCCGGGGTCGTGGGGACGACCCTATAGTCGTCGGACTTGACGGTGGCGGGCCAATCTAGTCCCGAGGTCCTGGGGACGACCCTATAGTCGTCGGACTTGACGGTGGCGGGCCAATCTAGTCCCGAGGTCCTGGGGACGACCCTATAGTCGTCGGACTTGACGGTGGCGGGCCAATCTAGTCCCGGGGTCGTGGGGACGACCCTACAGTCGTCGGACATTTCGGCGTCTTGCCAACTTTGGCCCGGGGTCGTGGGGACGACCCTATAGTCGTCGGACATGACGGTGGCGGACCAATCTAGTCCCGGGATCGTGGGGACGACCCTATAGTCGTCGGACATGTCGGCGGCTGGCCAACTTTGGCCCGTGGTCGTGGGGACGATCCTATAGTCGTTGGACATGTCGGCGGCTGGCCAACTTTGGCCCGTGGTCGTGGGGACGACCCGATAGTCGTCGGACATGTCGGCGGCTGGCCAACTTTGGCCCGCGGTCGTGGGGAGGACCCTATACTCGTCGGAAATGACGGTGGCGGGCCAATCTAGTCCCGGGGTCGTGGGGACGACCCTACAGTCGTCGGACAAGTCGGCGGCGAGCCAATCTAGTCCCGCGGTCGTGGGGACGACCCTATAGTCGTCGGACAAGTCAGCGGCTGGCCAACATTGGCCCGTGGTCGTGGGGACGACCATATAGTCGTCGGACATGACGGTGGCGGGCCACTCTAGTCCCGGGTCGTGGGGACGACCCTATAGTCGTCGGACATGTCGGCGGCTGTCCAACTTTGGCCCGGTGTCGTGGGGACGACTCTATAGTCGTCGGACATGTCGGCGGCTGGCCAACCTAGACCCGGGGTCGTGGGGACGACCCTATTGTCGTCGGACATGACGGTGGCGGGCCAATCTAGTCCCGGGGTCGTGGGGACGACCCTATAGTCGTCGGTCAAGTCGGCGGCGGGCCAAGCTTGTCCCGGGGTCGTGGGGACGACCCTATAATCATCGGACATGACGGTGGCGGGCCAATCTAGTCCCGGGGTCGTGGGGACGACCCTATAATCGTTGGACATGACGGTGGCGGGCCAATCTAGTCCCGGGGTCGTAGGGACGACCCAATAGTCGTCGGACATGGCGATTGGCCAACATTGGCCCGGGGTCGTCGGGACGACCCGATAGTCGTCGGACATGTCGGCGGCTGGCCAACCTAGTCCCGGGGTCGTGGGGACGACCCTATAGTCGTCGGACATGTCGGCGGCTGGCCAACTTTGGCCCGTGGTCGTGGGGACGATCCAATAGTCGTCGGACATGTCGGCGGCTGGCCAACTTTGGCCCGTTGTCGTGGGGACGACCCTATAGTCGTTGGACATGTCAGCGGCTGGCCAACTTTGGTCCGGTGTCGTGGGGACGACTCTATTGTCGTCGGACATGTCGGCGGCTGGCCAACCTAGACCCGGGGTCGTGGGGACGACCCTATATTCGTTGGACATGTCAGCGGCTGGCCAACTTTGGCCCGGTGTCGTGGGGACGACTCTATTGTCGTCGGACATGTCGGCGGCGTACCAACCTAGTCCGGGGGTCGTGGGGACGACCCTACAGTCGTCGGACAAGTCGGCGGCGAGCCAATCTAGTCCCGCGGTCATGGGGACGACCCTATAGTCGTCGGACATGTCGGCGGCTGGCCAACTTTGGCCCGTGGTCGTGGGGACGATCCAATAGTCGTCGGACATGTCGGCGGCTGGCTAACTTTGGCCCGTGGTCGTGGGGACGACCCTATAGTCGTTGGACATGTCAGCGGCTGGCCAACTTTGGTCCGGTGTCGTGGGGACGACTCTATTGTCGTCGGACATGTCGGCGGCTGGCCAACCTAGACCCGGGGTCGTGGGGACGACCCTATATTCGTTGGACATGTCAGCGGCTGGCCAACTTTGGCCCGGTGTCGTGGGGACGACTCTATTGTCGTCGGACATGTCGGCGGCGTACCAACCTAGTCCGGGGGTCGTGGGGACGACCCTACAGTCGTCGGACAAGTCGGCGGCGAGCCAATCTAGTCCCGCGGTCGTGGGGACGACCCTATAGTCGTCGGATAAGTCAGCGGCTGGCCAACATTGGCCCGTGGTCGTGGGGACGACCATATAGTCGTCGGACATGACGGTGGCGGGCCACTCTAGTCCCGGGGTCGTGGGGACGACCCTATAGTCGTCGGACATGTCGGCGGCTGGCCAACTTTGGCCCGTGGTCGTGGGGACGATCCAATAGTCGTCGGACATGTCGGCGGCTGGCCAACTTTGGCCCGTGGTCGTGGGGACGACCCGATAGTCGTCGGACATGTCGGCGGCTGGCCAACTTTGGCCCGTGGTCGTGGGGAGGACCCTATACTCGTCGGAAATGACGGTGGCGGGCCAATCTAGTCCCGGGGTCGTGGGGACGACCCTACAGTCGTCGGACAAGTCGGCGGCGAGCCAATCTAGTCCCGCGGTCGTGGGGACGACCCTATAGTCGTCGGACAAGTCAGCGGCTGGCCAACATTGTCCCGTGGTCGTGGGGACGACCATATAGTCGTCGGACATGACGGTGGCGGGCCAATCTAGTCCCGGGGTCGTGGGGACGACCGTATAGTCGTCGGACATGTCGGCGGCTGGCCAACTTTGGCCCGTGGTCGTGGGGACGATCCAATAGTCGTCGGACATGTCGGCGGCTGGCCAACTTTGGCCCGTGGTCGTGGGGACGACCCGATAGTCGTCGGACATGTCGGCGGCTGGCCAACTTTGGCCCGTGGTCGTGGGGAGGACCCTATACTCGTCGGAAATGACGGTGGCGGGCCAATCTAGTCCCGGGGTCGTGGGGACGACCCTATAGTCGTTGGACATGACGGTGGCGGGCCAATCTAGTCCCGGGGTCGTGGGTACGACCCTATAGTCGTCGGACATGACGGTGGCGGGCCAATCTAGTCCCGGGGTCGTGGGGACGACCCTATAGTCGTCGGACAAGACGGCGGCTGGATATCCTTGGCTCGCGGTCGTGGGGACGACCCTATAGTCGTCGGACATTTCGGCGGCTTGCCAACTTTGGCCCGGGGTCGTGGGGACGACCCTATAGTCGTCGGAAATTTCGGCGGCTGGCTAACTTTGGCCCGTGGTCGTGGAGACGATCCTATAGTCGTCGGACTTGACGGTGGCGGGCCAATCTAGTCCCGGGGTCGTAGGGACGACCCTATAGTCGTCGGACATGTCGGCGATTGGCCAACATTGGCCCGGGGTCGTGGGGACGACCCTATAGTCGTCGGACTTGTCGCTGGCGGGCCAATCTAGTCCCGGGGTCGTGGGGACGACCCTACAGTCGTCGGACATTTCGGCGGCTTGCCAACTTTGGCCCGGGGTCGTGGGGACGACCCTATAGTCGTCGGACATGTCGACGGCTGGCCAACCTAGTCCCGAGGTCGTTGGGACGACCCTATAGTCGTCGGACAAGACGGCGGCTGGACATCTTTGGCCCGCGGTCGTGGGGACGACCCTATAGTCGTCGGACATTTCGGCGGCTTGCCAACTTTGGCCCGGGGTCGTGGGGACGACCCTATAGTCGTCGGACATTTCGGCGGCATGCCAACTTTGGCCCGGGGTCGTGGGAACGACCCTATAGTCGTCGGACTTGTCGCTGGCGGGCCAATCTAGTCCCGGGGTCGTGGGGACGACCCTTCGGTCGTCGGACATTTCGGCGGCTTGCCAACTTTGGCCCGGGGTCGTGGGGACGACCCTATAGTCGTCGGACATGTCGGCGGCTGGCTAACTTTGGCCCGTGGTCGTGGGGACGACCCAATAGTCGTTGGACATGTCGGCGGCTTGCCAACTTTGGGCCGTGGTCGTGGAGACGACCCTACAGTCGTCGGACAAGTCGGCGGCGAGCCAATCTAGTCCCGCGGTCGTGGGGACGACCCTATAGTCGTCGGACATGTCGGCGGCTGGCCAACTTTGGCCCGTGGTCGTGGGGACGATCCAATAGTCGTCGGACATGTCGGCGGCTGGCCAACTTTGGCCCGTGGTCGTGGGGACGACCCGATAGTCGTCGGACATGTCGGCGGCTGGCCAACTTTGGCCCGTGGTCGTGGGGAGGACCCTATACTCGTCGGAAATGACGGTGGCGGGCCAATCTAGTCCCGGGGTCGTGGGGACGACCCTACAGTCGTCGGACAAGTCGGCGGCGAGCCAATCTAGTCCCGCGGTCGTGGGGACGACCCTATAGTCGTCGGACATGACGGTGGCGGGCCACTCTAGTCCCGGGTCGTGGGGACGACCCTATAGTCGTCGGACATGTCGGCGGCTGTCCAACTTTGGCCCGGTGTCGTGGGGACGACTCTATAGTCGTCGGACATGTCGGCGGCTGGCCAACCTAGACCCGGGGTCGTGGGGACGACCCTATTGTCGTCGGACATGACGGTGGCGGGCCAATCTAGTCCCGGGGTCGTGGGGACGACCCCATAGTCGTCGGACATGTCGGCGGCTGGCCAACTTTGGCCCGTGGTCGTGGGGACGATCCAATAGTCGTCGGACATGTCGGCGGCTGGCCAACTTTGGCCCGTGGTCGTGGGGAGGACCCTATACTCGTCGGAAATGACGGTGGCGGGCCAATCTAGTCCCGGGGTCGTGGGGACGACCCTACAGTCGTCGGACAAGTCGGCGGCGAGCCAATCTAGTCCCGCGGTCGTGGGGACGACCCTATAGTCGTCGGACATGACGGTGGCGGGCCACTCTAGTCCCGGGTCGTGGGGACGACCCTATAGTCGTCGGACATGTCGGCGGCTGTCCAACTTTGGCCCGGTGTCGTGGGGACGACTCTATAGTCGTCGGACATGTCGGCGGCTGGCCAACCTAGACCCGGGGTCGTGGGGACGACCCTATTGTCGTCGGACATGACGGTGGCGGGCCAATCTATTCCCGGGGTCGTGGGGACGACCCTATAGTCGTCGGACATGACGGTGGCGGGCCAATCTAGTCCCGGGGTCGTGGGGACGACCCTTCGGTCGTCGGACATTTCGGCGGCTTGCCAACTTTGGCCCGGGGTCGTGGGGACGACCCTATAGTCGTCGGACATGTCGGCGGCTGGCTAACTTTGGCCCGGGGTCGTGGGGACGACCCTATAGTCGTCGGACATTTCGGCGGCATGCCAACTTTGGCCCGGGGTCGTGGGGACGACCCTATAGTCGTTGGACATGACGGTGGCGGGCCAATCTAGTCCCGGGGTCGTGGGTACGACCCTATAGTCGTCGGACATGACGGTGGCGGGCCAATCTAGTCCCGGGGTCGTGGGGACGACCCTATAGTCGTCGGACAAGACGGCGGCTGGATATCCTTGGCTCGCGGTCGTGGGGACGACCCTATAGTCGTCGGACATTTCGGCGGCTTGCCAACTTTGGCCCGGGGTCGTGGGGACGACCCTATAGTCGTCGGAAATTTCGGCGGCTGGCTAACTTTGGCCCGTGGTCGTGGAGACGATCCTATAGTCGTCGGACTTGACGGTGGCGGGCCAATCTAGTCCCGGGGTCGTAGGGACGACCCTATAGTCGTCGGACATGTCGGCGATTGGCCAACATTGGCCCGGGGTCGTGGGGACGACCCTATAGTCGTCGGACTTGTCGCTGGCGGGCCAATCTAGTCCCGGGGTCGTGGGGACGACCCTACAGTCGTCGGACATTTCGGCGGCTTGCCAACTTTGGCCCGGGGTCGTGGGGACGACCCTATAGTCGTCGGACATGTCGACGGCTGGCCAACCTAGTCCCGAGGTCGTTGGGACGACCCTATAGTCGTCGGACAAGACGGCGGCTGGACATCTTTGGCCCGCGGTCGTGGGGACGACCCTATAGTCGTCGGACATTTCGGCGGCTTGCCAACTTTGGCCCGGGGTCGTGGGGACGACCCTATAGTCGTCGGACATTTCGGCGGCATGCCAACTTTGGCCCGGGGTCGTGGGAACGACCCTATAGTCGTCGGACTTGTCGCTGGCGGGCCAATCTAGTCCCGGGGTCGTGGGGACGACCCTTCGGTCGTCGGACATTTCGGCGGCTTGCCAACTTTGGCCCGGGGTCGTGGGGACGACCCTATAGTCGTCGGACATGTCGGCGGCTGGCTAACTTTGGCCCGTGGTCGTGGGGACGACCCAATAGTCGTTGGACATGTCGGCGGCTTGCCAACTTTGGGCCGTGGTCGTGGAGACGACCCTATAGTCGTCGGACAAGTCAGCGGCGGGCCAACCTTGTCCCGGGGTCGTGGGGACGACCCTATAGCCGTCGGACATGACGGTGACGGGCCAATCTAGTCCCGGGGTCGTGGGGACGACCCTATAGTCGTCGGACAAGACGGCGGCGGGCCAATCTAGTCCCGGGGTCGTAGGGACGACCCTATAGTCGTCGGACATGTCGGCGATTGGCCAACATTGGCCCGGGGTCGTGGGGACGACCCTATAGTCGTCGGACATGTCGGAGGCTGGCCAACCTAGTCCCGAGGTCGTGGGGACGACCCTATAGTCGTCGGACTTGTCGCTGGCTGGCCAATCTAGTCCCGGGGTCGTGGGGACGACCCTACAGTCGTCGGACATTTCGGCGTCTTGCCAACTTTGGCCCGGGGTCGTGGGGACGACCCTATAGTCGTCGGACATGTCGGCGGCTGGCCAACTTAGTCCCGAGGTCGTGGGGACGACCCTATAGTCGTCGGACAAGACGGCGGCTGGACATCTTTGGCCCGCGGTCGTGGGGACGACCCTATAATCGTCGGACATTTCGGCGGCATGCCAACTTTGGCCCGGGGTCGTGGGGACGACCCTACAGTCGTCGGACAAGTCGGCGGCGAGCCAATCTAGTCCCGCGGTCGTGGGGACGACCCTATAGTCGTCGGACATGACGGTGGCGGGCCACTCTAGTCCCGGGTCGTGGGGACGACCCTATAGTCGTCGGACATGTCGGCGGCTGTCCAACTTTGGCCCGGTGTCGTGGGGACGACTCTATAGTCGTCGGACATGTCGGCGGCTGGCCAACCTAGACCCGGGGTCGTGGGGACGACCCTATTGTCGTCGGACATGACGGTGGCGGGCCAATCTAGTCCCGGGGTCGTGGGGACGACCCCATAGTCGTCGGACATGTTGGCGGCTGGCCAACTTTGGCCCGTGGTCGTGGGGACGATCCAATAGTCGTCGGACATGTCGGCGGCTGGCCAACTTTGGCCCGTGGTCGTGGGGAGGACCCTATACTCGTCGGAAATGACGGTGGCGGGCCAATCTAGTCCCGGGGTCGTGGGGGCGACCCTACAGTCGTCGGACAAGTCGGCGGCGAGCCAATCTAGTCCCGCGGTCGTGGGGACGACCCTATAGTCGTCGGACATGACGGTGGCGGGCCACTCTAGTCCCGGGTCGTGGGGACGACCCTATAGTCGTCGGACATGTCGGCGGCTGTCCAACTTTGGCCCGGTGTCGTGGGGACGACTCTATAGTCGTCGGACATGTCGGCGGCTGGCCAACCTAGACCCGGGGTCGTGGGGACGACCCTATTGTCGTCGGACATGACGGTGGCGGGCCAATCTATTCCCGGGGTCGTGGGGACGACCCTATAGTCGTCGGACATGACGGTGGCGGGCCAATCTAGTCCCGGGGTCGTGGGGACGACCCTTCGGTCGTCGGACATTTCGGCGGCTTGCCAACTTTGGCCCGGGGTCGTGGGGACGACCCTATAGTCGTCGGACATGTCGGCGGCTGGCTAACTTTGGCCCGGGGTCGTGGGGACGACCCTATAGTCGTCGGACATTTCGGCGGCATGCCAACTTTGGCCCGGGGTCGTGGGGACGACCCTATAGTCGTTGGACATGACGGTGGCGGGCCAATCTAGTCCCGGGGTCGTGGGTACGACCCTATAGTCGTCGGACATGACGGTGGCGGGCCAATCTAGTCCCGGGGTCGTGGGGACGACCCTATAGTCGTCGGACAAGACGGCGGCTGGATATCCTTGGCTCGCGGTCGTGGGGACGACCCTATAGTCGTCGGACATTTCGGCGGCTTGCCAACTTTGGCCCGGGGTCGTGGGGACGACCCTATAGTCGTCGGAAATTTCGGCGGCTGGCTAACTTTGGCCCGTGGTCGTGGAGACGATCCTATAGTCGTCGGACTTGACGGTGGCGGGCCAATCTAGTCCCGGGGTCGTAGGGACGACCCTATAGTCGTCGGACATGTCGGCGATTGGCCAACATTGGCCCGGGGTCGTGGGGACGACCCTATAGTCGTCGGACTTGTCGCTGGCGGGCCAATCTAGTCCCGGGGTCGTGGGGACGACCCTACAGTCGTCGGACATTTCGGCGGCTTGCCAACTTTGGCCCGGGGTCGTGGGGACGACCCTATAGTCGTCGGACATGTCGACGGCTGGCCAACCTAGTCCCGAGGTCGTGGGGACGACCCTATAGTCGTCGGACAAGACGGCGGCTGGACATCTTTGGCCCGCGGTCGTGGGGACGACCCTATAGTCGTCGGACATTTCGGCGGCTTGCCAACTTTGGCCCGGGGTCGTGGGGACGACCCTATAGTCGTCGGACATTTCGGCGGCATGCCAACTTTGGCCCGGGGTCGTGGGAACGACCCTATAGTCGTCGGACTTGTCGCTGGCGGGCCAATCTAGTCCCGGGGTCGTGGGGACGACCCTTCGGTCGTCGGACATTTCGGCGGCTTGCCAACTTTGGCCCGGGGTCGTGGGGACGACCCTATAGTCGTCGGACATGTCGGCGGCTGGCTAACTTTGGCCCGTGGTCGTGGGGACGACCCAATAGTCGTTGGACATGTCGGCGGCTTGCCAACTTTGGGCCGTGGTCGTGGAGACGACCCTATAGTCGTCGGACAAGTCAGCGGCGGGCCAACCTTGTCCCGGGGTCGTGGGGACGACCCTATAGCCGTCGGACATGACGGTGACGGGCCAATCTAGTCCCGGGGTCGTGGGGACGACCCTATAGTCGTCGGACAAGACGGCGGCGGGCCAATCTAGTCCCGGGGTCGTAGGGACGACCCTATAGTCGTCGGACATGTCGGCGATTGGCCAACATTGGCCCGGGGTCGTGGGGACGACCCTATAGTCGTCGGACATGTCGGAGGCTGGCCAACCTAGTCCCGAGGTCGTGGGGACGACCCTATAGTCGTCGGACTTGTCGCTGGCTGGCCAATCTAGTCCCGGGGTCGTGGGGACGACCCTACAGTCGTCGGACATTTCGGCGTCTTGCCAACTTTGGCCCGGGGTCGTGGGGACGACCCTATAGTCGTCGGACATGTCGGCGGCTGGCCAACTTAGTCCCGAGGTCGTGGGGACGACCCTATAGTCGTCGGACAAGACGGCGGCTGGACATCTTTGGCCCGCGGTCGTGGGGACGACCCTATAATCGTCGGACATTTCGGCGGCATGCCAACTTTGGCCCGGGGTCGTGGGGACGACCCTATAGTCGTTGGACATGACGGTGGCGGGCCAATCTAGTCCCGGGGTCGTAGGGACGACCCTATAGTCGTCGGACATGTCGGCGATTGGCCAACATTGGCCCGGGGTCGTGGGGACGACCCTATAGTCGTCGGACAAGACGGCGGCTGGATATCCTTGGCTCGCGGTCGTGGGGACGACCCTATAGTCGTCGGACATTTCGGCGGCTTGCCAACTTTGGCCCGGGGTCGTGGGGACGACCCTATAGTCGTCGGACATTTCGGCGAATTGCCAACTTTGGCCCGGGGTCGTGGGGACGACCCTATAGTCGTCGGACATGTCGGCGGCGGCCAACTTTGGCCCGTGGTCGTGGGGACGACCCTATAGTCGTCGGACAAGTCGTCGGACAAGTCAGCGGCTGGCCAACATTGGCCCGTGGTCGTGGGGACGACCCTATAATCGTCGGACAAGTCGGCGGCGAGCCCACCTAGTCGGGGGGTCGTGGGGACGACCCTATAGTCGTCGGACAAGTCGGCGGCCGGCCAACCTAGTCCGGGGGTCGTGGGGACGACCATATAGTCGTCGGACATGACGGTGGCGGGCCACTCTAGTCCCGGGGGTCGTGGGGACGACCCTATAGTCGTCGGACGTGTCGGCGGCGAGCCAACATTGACCCGGGGTCGTGGGGACGACTCTATAGCCGTCGGATATGTCGGTGGCGGGCCAGTCTAGTCCCGGGTCGTGGGCACGACCCTATCGTCGTCGGACATGTCGGCGGCTGGCCAACTTTGGCCCGTGGTCGTGGGGAGGACCCTATACTCGTCGCACAAGTCGGCGGCGTACCACCTAGTCCGGGGGTCGTGGGGACGACCCTATAGTCGTCGGACATGACGGTGGCGGGCCAGTCTAGTCCCGGGTCATGGGGACGACCCTATAGTCGTCGGACAAGTCGGCGGCTGGCCAACTTTGGCCCGTGGTCGTGGGGAGGACCCTATACTCGTCGCACAAGTCGGCGGCGTACCAACCTAGTCCGGGGGTCGTGGGGACGACCATATAGTCGTCGGACATGACGGTGGCGGGCCACTCTAGTCCCGGGGTCGTGGGGACGACCCTATAGTCGTCGGACATGTCGGCGGCTGGCTAACATTGGCCCGTGGTCGTGGGGACGACCCAATAGTCGTTGGACATATCGGCGGCTGGCCAACTTTGGCCCATGGTCGTGGGGACGACCCTATAGTCGTTGGACATGACGGTGGCGGGCCAATCTAGTCCCGGGGTCGTAGGGACGACCCTATAGTCGTCGGACATGTCGGCGATTGGCCAACATTGGCCCGGGGTCGTGGGGACGACCCTATAGTCGTCGGAGAAGACGGCGGCTGGACATCTTTGGCCCGGGGTCGTGGGGACGACCCTATAGTCGTCGGTCATTTCGGCGGCATGCCACCTTTGGCCCGGGGTCGTGGGGACGACCCTATAGTCGTCGGACATGTCGACGGCTGGCCAACCTAGTCCCGAGGTCGTGGGGACGACCCTATAGTCGTCGGACAAGACGGCGGCTGGACATCTTTGGCCCGCGGTCGTGGGGACGACCCTATAGTCGTCGGACATTTCGGCGGCTTGCCAACTTTGGCCCGGGGTCGTGGGGACGACCCTATAGTCGTCGGACATTTCGGCGGCATGCCAACTTTGGCCCGCGGTCGTGGGAACGACCCTATAGTCGTCGGACTTGTCGCTGGCGGGCCAATCTAGTCCCGGGGTCGTGGGGACGACCCTTCGGTCGTCGGACATTTCGGCGGCTTGCCAACTTTGGCCCGGGGTCGTGGGGACGACCCTATAGTCGTCGGACATGTCGGCGGCTGGCTAACTTTGGCCCGTGGTCGTGGGGACGACCCAATAGTCGTTGGACATGTCGGCGGCTGGCCAACTTTGGGCCGTGGTCGTGGAGACGACCCTATAGTCGTCGGACAAGTCAGCGGCGGGCCAACCTTGTCCCGGGGTCGTGGGGACGACCCTATAGCCGTCGGACATGACGGTGACGGGCCAATCTAGTCCCGGGGTCGTGGGGACGACCCTATAGTCGTCGGACAAGACGGCGGCGGGCCAATCTAGTCCCGGGGTCGTAGGGACGACCCTATAGTCGTCGGACATGTCGGCGATTGGCCAACATTGGCCCGGGGTCCTGGGGACGACCCTATAGTCGTCGGACATGTCGGAGGCTGGCCAACCTAGTCCCGAGGTCGTGGGGACGACCCTATAGTCGTCGGACTTGTCGCTGGCTGGCCAATCTAGTCCCGGGGTCGTGGGGACGACCCTACAGTCGTCGGACATTTCGGCGTCTTGCCAACTTTGGCCCGGGGTCGTGGGGACGACCCTATAGTCGTCGGACATGTCGGCGGCTGGCCAACTTAGTCCCGAGGTCGTGGGGACGACCCTATAGTCGTCGGACAAGACGGCGGCTGGACATCTTTGGCCCGCGGTCGTGGGGACGACCCTATAATCGTCGGACATTTCGGCGGCTTGCCAACTTTGGCCCGGGGTCGTGGGGACGACCCTATAGTCGTCGGACATTTCGGCGGCATGCCAACTTTGGCCCGGGGTCGTGGGGACAACCCTATAGTCGTCGGACATGACGGTGGCGGGCCAATCTAGTCCCGGGGTCGTGGGGACGACCCTATAGTCGTCGGACAAGACGGCGGCTGGATATCCTTGGCTCGCGTTCGAGGGGACGACCCTATAGTCGTCGGACATTTCGGCGGCTTGCCAACTTTGGCCCGGGGTCGTGGGGACGACCCTATAGTCGTCGGACATTTCGGCGGCATGCCAACTTTGGCCCGGGGTCGTGGGGACGACCCTATAGTCGTTGGACATGACGGTGGCGGGCCAATCTAGTCCCGGGGTCGTAGGGACGACCCTATAGTCGTCGGACATGTCGGCGATTGGCCAACATTGGCCCGGGGTCGTGGGGACGACCCTATAGTCGCCGGACATGTCGGCGGCTGTCCAACCTAGTCCCGAGGTCGTGGGGACGACCCTATAGTCGTCGGACAAGACGGCGGCTGGATATCCTTGGCTCGCCGTCGTGGGGACGACCCTATAGTCGTCGGACATTTCGGCGGCTTGCCAACTTTGGCCCGGGGTCGTGGGGACGACCCTATAGTCGTCGGACATTTCGGCGAATTGCCAACTTTGGCCCGGGGTCGTGGGGACGACCCTATAGTCGTCGGACATGTCGGCGGCTGGCCAACTTTGGCCCGTGGTCGTGGGGACGACCCTATAGTCGTCGGACAAGTCGTCGGACAAGTCAGCGGCTGGCCAACATTGGCCCGTGGTCGTGGGGACGACCATATAGTCGTCGGACATGACGGTGGCGGGCCAGTCTAGTCCCGGGTCATGGGGACGACCCTATTGTCGTCGGACAAGTCGGCGGCTGGCCAACTTTGGCCCGTGGTCGTGGGGACGACCCTATAGTCGTCGGACAAGTCGGCGGCGAGCCAATCTAGTCCCGCGGTCGTGGGGACGACCCTATAATCGTCGGACAAGTCGGCGGCGAGCCCACCTAGTCGGGGGGTCGTGGGGACGACCCTATAGTCGTCGGACAAGTCGGCGGCCGGCCAACCTAGTCCGGGGGTCGTGGGGACGACCATATAGTCGTCGGACATGACGGTGGCGGGCCACTCTAGTCCCGGGGGTCGTGGGGACGACCCTATAGTCGTCGGACATGTCGGCGGCGAGCCAACATTGACCCGGGGTCGTGGGGACGACTCTATAGCCGTCGGATATGTCGGTGGCGGGCCAGTCTAGTCCCGGGTCGTGGGCACGACCCTATAGTCGTCGGACATGTCGGCGGCTGGCCAACTTTGGCCCGTGGTCGTGGGGAGGACCCTATACTCGTCGCACAAGTCGGCGGCGTACCAACCTAGTCCGGGGGTCGTGGGGACGACCCTATAGTCGTCGGACATGACGGTGGCGGGCCAGTCTAGTCCCGGGTCATGGGGACGACCCTATAGTCGTCGGACAAGTCGGCGGCTGGCCAACTTTGGCCCGTGGTCGTGGGGAGGACCCTATACTCGTCGCACAAGTCGGCGGCGTACCAACCTAGTCCGGGGGTCGTGGGGACGACCATATAGTCGTCGGACATGACGGTGGCGGGCCACTCTAGTCCCGGGGTCGTGGGGACGACCCTATAGTCGTCGGACATGTCGGCGGCTGGCTAACATTGGCCCGTGGTCGTGGGGACGACCCAATAGTCGTTGGACATGACGGTGGCGAGCCAACCTAGTCCCGGGTCATGGGGACGACCCTATAGTCGTCGGACAAGTCGGCGGCTGTCCAACTTTGGCCCGGGGTCGTGGGGACGACCCTATAGTCGTCGGACATGACGGTGGCGGGCCAGTCTAGTCCCGGGTCGTGGGGACGACCCTATAGTCGTCGGACATGTCGGCGGCTGGCCAACTTTGGCCCGTGGTCGTGGGGACGACCCTATAGTCGTCGGAAATGTCGGTGGCTGTCCAACTTTGGCCCGGGGGTCGTGGGGACGACCCTATAGTCGTCGGACAAGTCGGCGGCTGTCCAACTTTGGCCCGGGGTCGTGGGGACGACCCTATAGTCGTCGGACATGACGGTGGCGGGCCAGTCTAGTCCCGGGTCGTGGGGACGACCCTATAGTCGTCGGACATGTCGGCGGCTGGCCAACTTTGGCCCGTGGTCGTGGGGACGACCCTATAGTCGTCGGAAATGTCGGTGGCTGTCCAACTTTGGCCCGGGGGTCGTGGGGACGACCCTATAGTCGTCGGACATGTCGGCGGCGAGCCAACATTGACCCGGGGTCGTGGGGACGACCCTATAGTCGTCGGACATGACGGTGGCGGGCCAGTCTAGTCCCGGGTCGTGGGGACGACCCTATAGTCGTCGGACATGTCGGCGGCTGGCCAACTTTGGCCCGTGGTCGTGGGGACGACCCTATAGTCGTCGGAAATGTCGGTGGCTGTCCAACTTTGGCCCGGGGGTCGTGGGGACGACCCTATAGTCGTCGGACATGTCGGCGGCGAGCCAACATTGACCCGGGGTCGTGGGGACGACTCTATAGTCGTCGGACATGTCGGTGGCGGGCCAGTCTAGTCCCGGGTCGTGGGGAAGACTCTATAGTCGTCGGACATGTCGGCGGCTGGCCAACTTTGGCCCGTGGTCGTGGGGACGACCCTATAGTCGTCGGACAAGTCGGCGGCTGTCCAACTTTGGCCCGGGGTCGTGGGGACGACCCTATAGTCGTCAGACAAGTCGGCGGCGGGCCTACCTAGTCCCGGGGTCGTGGGGACGACCCTATAGTCGTCGGACAAGTCAGCGGCTGGCCTACATTGGCCCGTGGTCGTGGGGACGACCATATAGTCGTCAGACAAGTCGGCGGCTGGCCAACTTTGGCCCGTGGCCGTGGGGACGACCCTATAGTCGTCGGACAAGTCGGCGGCGAGCCAATCTAGTCCCGCGGTCGTGGGGACGACCCTATAGTCGTCGGACAAGTCGGCGGCGAGCCCACCTAGTCGGGGGGTCGTGGGGACGACCCTATAGTCGTCGGACAAGTCGGCGGCCGGCCAACCTAGTCCGGGGGTCGTGGGGACGACCCTATAGTCGTCGGACATGACGGTGGCGGGCCAGTCTAGTCCCGGGTCGTGGGGACGACCCTATAGTCGTCGGACATGTCGGCGGCTGGCCAACTTTGGCCCGTGGTCGTGGGGACGACCCTATAGTCGTCGGAAATGTCGGTGGCTGTCCAACTTTGGCCCGGGGGTCGTGGGGACGACCCTATAGTCGTCGGACATGTCGGCGGCGAGCCAACATTGACCCGGGGTCGTGGGGACGACTCTATAGTCGTCGGACGTGTCGGTGGCGGGCCAGTCTAGTCCCGGGTGGTGGGCACGACCCTATAGTCGTCGGACATGTCGGCGGCTGGCCAACATTGGCCCGTGGTCGTGGGGAGGACCCTATACTCGTCGGACAAGTCGGCGGCGTACCAACCTAGTCCGGGGGTCGTGGGGACGACCCTATAGTCGTCGGACATGACGGTGGCGGGCCAGTCTAGTCCCGGGTCATGGGGACGACCCTATAGTCGTCGGACAAGTCGGCGGCTGGCCAACTTTGGCCCGTGGTCGTGGGGACGACCCTATAGTCGTCGGAAATGACGGTGGCGGGCCAATCTAGTCCCGGGGTCGTGGGGACGACCCGACAGTCGTCGGACAAGTCGGCGGCGAGCCAATCTAGTCCCGCGGTCGTGGGGACGACCCTATAGTCGTCGGACATGTCGGCGGCTGGCCAACTTTGGCCCGGGGTCGTGGGGACGACCCTATAGTCGTCGGATATGTCGGCGGCTGGCCAACTGTGGCCCGTGGTCGTGGGGACGACCCTATAGTCGTCGGACAAGTCGGCGGCGGGCCAACCTAGTCCCGGGGTCGTGGGGACGACCCTATAATCGTCGGGCAAGCCGGCGGCTGGCCAACTTTGGCCCGTGGTCGTGGGGACGACCCTATAGTCGTCGGACAAGTCGGCGGGTGTCCAACTTTGGCCCGGGGTCGTGGGGACGACTCTATAGTCGTCGGACATGTCGGTGGCGGGCCAGTCTAGTCCCGGGTCGTGGGGAAGACCCTATAGTCGTCGGACATGTCGGCGGCCGGCCAACCTAGTCCGGGGGTCGTGGGGACGACCCTATAGTCGTCGGACATGACGGTGGCGGGCCAGTCTAGTCCCGGGTCGTGGGGACGACCCTATAGTCGTCGGACATGTCGGCGGCTGGCCAACTTTGGCCCGTGGTCGTGGGGACGACCCTATAGTCGTCGGAAATGTCGGTGGCTGTCCAACTTTGGCCCGGGGGTCGTGGGGACGACCCAATAGTCGTCGGACAAGTCGGCGGCGGGCCAACCTAGTCCCGGGGTCGTGGGGACGACCCTATAATCGTCGGGCAAGCCGGCGGCTGGCCAACTTTGGCCCGTGGTCGTGGGGACGACCCTATAGTCGTCGGACAAGTCGGCGGGTGTCCAACTTTGGCCCGGGGTCGTGGGGACGACTCTATAGTCGTCGGACATGTCGGTGGCGGGCCAGTCTAGTCCCGGGTCGTGGGGAAGACCCTATAGTCGTCGGACATGTCGGTGGCCGGCCAACCTAGTCCGGGGGTCGTGGGGACGACCCTATAGTCGTCGGACATGACGGTGGCGGGCCAGTCTAGTCCCGGGTCGTGGGGACGACCCTATAGTCGTCGGACATGTCGGCGGCTGGCCAACTTTGGCCCGTGGTCGTGGGGACGACCCTATAGTCGTCGGAAATGTCGGTGGCTGTCCAACTTTGGCCCGGGGGTCGTGGGGACGACCCTATAGTCGTCGGACATGTCGGCGGCGAGCCAACATTGACCCGGGGTCCTGGGGACGACTCTATAGTCGTCGGACATGTCGGTGGCGGGCCAGTCTAGTCCCGGGTCGTGGGGAAGACCCTATAGTCGTCGGACATGTCGGCGGCTGGCCAACTTTGGCCCGTGGTCGTGGGGAGGACCCTATACTCGTCGGACAAGTCGGCGGCGTACCAACCTAGTCCGGGGGTCGTGGGGACGACCCTATAGTCGTCGGACATGACGGTGGCGGGCCAGTCTAGTCCCGGGTCATGGGGACGACCCTATAGTCGTCGGACAAGTCGGCGGCTGGCCAACTTTGGCCCGTGGTCGTGGGGACGACCCTATAGTCGTCGGAAATGACGGTGGCGGGCCAATCTAGTCCCGGGGTCGCGGGGACGACCCTACAGTCGTCGGACAAGTCGGCGGCGAGCCAATCTAGTCCCGCGGTCGTGGGGACGACCCTATAGTCGTCGGACAAGTCAGCGGCTGGCCAACATTGGCCCGTGGTCGTGGGGACGACCATATAGTCGTCGGACATGACGGTGGCGGGCCAGTCTAGTCCCGGGTCGTGGGGACGACCCTATAGTCGTCGGACATGTCGGCGGCTGGCCAACTTTGGCCCGTGGTCGTGGGGACGACCCTATAGTCGTCGGAAATGTCGGTGGCTGTCCAACTTTGGCCCGTGGTCGTGGGGACGACCCTATAGTCGTCGGACATGTCGGCGGCTGGCCAACTTTGGCCCGGTGTCGTGGGGACGACTCTATAGTCGTCGGAAATGTCGGCGGCTGGCCAACCTTGGCCCGTGGTTGTGGGGACGACCCTATAGTCGTTGGACATGACGGTGGCGGGCCAATCTAGTCCCGGGGTCGTGGGGACGACCCTATAGTCGTCGGACATGTCGGCGGCTGGCCAACTTTGGCACGGTGTCGTGGGGACGACTCTATAGTCGTCGGAAATGTCGGCGGCTGGCCAACCTGGACCCGGGGTCGTGGAGACGACCCTATTGTCGTCGGACATGACGGTGGCGGGCCAATCTAGTCCCGGGGTCGTGGGGACGACCCTATAGTCGTCGGACATTTCGGCGGCTTGCCAACTTTGGCCCGGGGTCGAGGGGACGACCCTATAGTCGTCGGACTTGACGGTGGCGGGCCAATCTAGTCCCGGGGTCGTGGGGACGACCCTATAGTCGTCGGACATTTCGGCGGCTGGCCAACTTTGGCCCGGGGTCGTGGGGACGACCCTATAATCGTCGGACATGACGGTGGCGGGCCAATCTAGTCCCGGGGTCGTAGGGACGACCCTATAGTCGTCGGACATGTTGGCGATTGGCCAACATTGGCCCGGGGTCGTCGGGACGACCCTATAGTCGTCGGACATGTCTGCGGCTGGCCAACCTTGTCCCGGGGTCGTGGGGACGACCCTATAGTCGTCGGACATTTCGGCGGCTTGCCAACTTTGGCCCGGGTTCGTGGGGACGACCCTATAGTCGTCGGACATGTCGGCGGCTGGCCAACTTTGGCCCGTGGTTGTGGGGACGACCCTATAATCGTCGGACATGACGGTGGCGGGCCAATCTAGTCCCGGGGTCGTGGGGACGACCCTATAGTCGTCGGACATGTCGGCGGCTGGCCAACTTTGGCCCGGTGTCGTGGGGACGACTCTATAGTCGTCGGAAATGTCGGCGGCTGGCCAACCTGGACCCGGGGTCGTGGGGACGACCCTATTGTCGTCGGACAGGGACGGTGGCGGGCCAATCTAGTCTCGGGGTCGTGGGGACGACCCTATAGTCGTCGGACATGTCGGCGGCTGGCCAACTTTGGCCCGGGGTCGTGGGGACGACTCTATAGTCGTCGGAAATGTCGGCGGCTGGCCAACCTGGACTCGGGATCGTGGGGACGACCCTGTAGTCGTCGGACAAGACGGCGGCTGGACATCTTTGGCCCGGGGTCGTGGGGACGACCCTATAGTCGTCGGACATGTCGGCGGCTGGCCAACTTTGGCCCGGTGTCGTGGGGACGACTCTATAGTCGTCGGAAATGTCGGCGGCTGGCCAACCTGGACCCGGGGTCGTGACGACGACCCTATAGTCGTCGGACAAGACGGCGGCTGGACATCTTTGGCCCGGGGTCGTGGGGACGACCCTATAGTCGTCGGACATGACGGTGGCGGACCAATCTAGTCCCGGGGTCGTGGGGACGACCCTATAGTCGTCGGACATGTCGGCGGCTGGCCAACTTTGGCCCGTGGTCGTGGGGACGATGCAATAGTCGACGGACATGTCGGCGGCTGGCCAACTTTGGCCCGTGGTTGTGGGGACGACCCTATAGTCGTTGGACATGACGGTGGCGGGCCAATCTAGTCCCGGGGTCGTGGGTACGATCCTACAGTCGTCGGACATTTCGGCGGCTTGCCAACTTTGGCCCGGGGTCGTGGGGACGACCCTATAGTCGTCGGACATGACGGTGACGGGCCAGTCTAGTCCCGGGTCGTGGGGACGACCCTATAGTCGTCGGACATGTCGGCGGCTGGCCAACTTTGGCCCGTGGTCGTGGGGACGACCCTATAGTCGTTGGACATGACGGTGGCGGGCCAACCTGGACCCGGGGTCGTGGGGATGACCCTATTGTCGTCGGACATGTCGGTGGCGGGCCAATCTAGTCTCGGGGTCGTGGGGACGACCCTATAGTCGTCGGACATGTCGGCGGCTGACCAACTTAGGCCCAGGGTCCTGGGGGCGACCCTGTAGTCGTCGGACATGTTGGCGGCTTGTCAGCCTAGTCCCGGGGTCGTGGGTACCACCCTACTGTCGTCGGAAATTTCGGCGGCTTGCCAACTTTGGCCCGGGGTCGTGGGGACGACCCTATAGTCGTCGGACTTGACGGTGGCGGGCCAATCTAGTCCCGAGGTCCTGGGGACGACCCTATAGTCGTCGGACTTGACGGTGGCGGGCCAATCTAGTCCCGAGGTCCTGGGGACGACCCTATAGTCGTCGGACTTGACGGTGGCGGGCCAATCTAGTCCCGGGGTCGTGGGGACGACCCTACAGTCGTCGGACATTTCGGCGTCTTGCCAACTTTGGCCCGGGGTCGTGGGGACGACCCTATAGTCGTCGGACATGACGGTGGCGGACCAATCTAGTCCCGGGATCGTGGGGACGACCCTATAGTCGTCGGACATGTCGGCGGCTGGCCAACTTTGGCCCGTGGTCGTGGGGACGATCCTATAGTCGTTGGACATGTCGGCGGCTGGCCAACTTTGGCCCGTGGTCGTGGGGACGACCCGATAGTCGTCGGACATGTCGGCGGCTGGCCAACTTTGGCCCGCGGTCGTGGGGAGGACCCTATACTCGTCGGAAATGACGGTGGCGGGCCAATCTAGTCCCGGGGTCGTGGGGACGACCCTACAGTCGTCGGACAAGTCGGCGGCGAGCCAATCTAGTCCCGCGGTCGTGGGGACGACCCTATAGTCGTCGGACAAGTCAGCGGCTGGCCAACATTGGCCCGTGGTCGTGGGGACGACCATATAGTCGTCGGACATGACGGTGGCGGGCCACTCTAGTCCCGGGTCGTGGGGACGACCCTATAGTCGTCGGACATGTCGGCGGCTGTCCAACTTTGGCCCGGTGTCGTGGGGACGACTCTATAGTCGTCGGACATGTCGGCGGCTGGCCAACCTAGACCCGGGGTCGTGGGGACGACCCTATTGTCGTCGGACATGACGGTGGCGGGCCAATCTAGTCCCGGGGTCGTGGGGACGACCCTATAGTCGTCGGTCAAGTCGGCGGCGGGCCAAGCTTGTCCCGGGGTCGTGGGGACGACCCTATAATCATCGGACATGACGGTGGCGGGCCAATCTAGTCCCGGGGTCGTGGGGACGACCCTATAATCGTTGGACATGACGGTGGCGGGCCAATCTAGTCCCGGGGTCGTAGGGACGACCCAATAGTCGTCGGACATGGCGATTGGCCAACATTGGCCCGGGGTCGTCGGGACGACCCGATAGTCGTCGGACATGTCGGCGGCTGGCCAACCTAGTCCCGGGGTCGTGGGGACGACCCTATAGTCGTCGGACATGTCGGCGGCTGGCCAACTTTGGCCCGTGGTCGTGGGGACGATCCAATAGTCGTCGGACATGTCGGCGGCTGGCCAACTTTGGCCCGTTGTCGTGGGGACGACCCTATAGTCGTTGGACATGTCAGCGGCTGGCCAACTTTGGTCCGGTGTCGTGGGGACGACTCTATTGTCGTCGGACATGTCGGCGGCTGGCCAACCTAGACCCGGGGTCGTGGGGACGACCCTATATTCGTTGGACATGTCAGCGGCTGGCCAACTTTGGCCCGGTGTCGTGGGGACGACTCTATTGTCGTCGGACATGTCGGCGGCGTACCAACCTAGTCCGGGGGTCGTGGGGACGACCCTACAGTCGTCGGACAAGTCGGCGGCGAGCCAATCTAGTCCCGCGGTCATGGGGACGACCCTATAGTCGTCGGACATGTCGGCGGCTGGCCAACTTTGGCCCGTGGTCGTGGGGACGATCCAATAGTCGTCGGACATGTCGGCGGCTGGCTAACTTTGGCCCGTGGTCGTGGGGACGACCCTATAGTCGTTGGACATGTCAGCGGCTGGCCAACTTTGGTCCGGTGTCGTGGGGACGACTCTATTGTCGTCGGACATGTCGGCGGCTGGCCAACCTAGACCCGGGGTCGTGGGGACGACCCTATATTCGTTGGACATGTCAGCGGCTGGCCAACTTTGGCCCGGTGTCGTGGGGACGACTCTATTGTCGTCGGACATGTCGGCGGCGTACCAACCTAGTCCGGGGGTCGTGGGGACGACCCTACAGTCGTCGGACAAGTCGGCGGCGAGCCAATCTAGTCCCGCGGTCGTGGGGACGACCCTATAGTCGTCGGATAAGTCAGCGGCTGGCCAACATTGGCCCGTGGTCGTGGGGACGACCATATAGTCGTCGGACATGACGGTGGCGGGCCACTCTAGTCCCGGGGTCGTGGGGACGACCCTATAGTCGTCGGACATGTCGGCGGCTGGCCAACTTTGGCCCGTGGTCGTGGGGACGATCCAATAGTCGTCGGACATGTCGGCGGCTGGCCAACTTTGGCCCGTGGTCGTGGGGACGACCCGATAGTCGTCGGACATGTCGGCGGCTGGCCAACTTTGGCCCGTGGTCGTGGGGAGGACCCTATACTCGTCGGAAATGACGGTGGCGGGCCAATCTAGTCCCGGGGTCGTGGGGACGACCCTACAGTCGTCGGACAAGTCGGCGGCGAGCCAATCTAGTCCCGCGGTCGTGGGGACGACCCTATAGTCGTCGGACAAGTCAGCGGCTGGCCAACATTGTCCCGTGGTCGTGGGGACGACCATATAGTCGTCGGACATGACGGTGGCGGGCCAATCTAGTCCCGGGGTCGTGGGGACGACCGTATAGTCGTCGGACATGTCGGCGGCTGGCCAACTTTGGCCCGTGGTCGTGGGGACGATCCAATAGTCGTCGGACATGTCGGCGGCTGGCCAACTTTGGCCCGTGGTCGTGGGGACGACCCGATAGTCGTCGGACATGTCGGCGGCTGGCCAACTTTGGCCCGTGGTCGTGGGGAGGACCCTATACTCGTCGGAAATGACGGTGGCGGGCCAATCTAGTCCCGGGGTCGTGGGGACGACCCTATAGTCGTTGGACATGACGGTGGCGGGCCAATCTAGTCCCGGGGTCGTGGGTACGACCCTATAGTCGTCGGACATGACGGTGGCGGGCCAATCTAGTCCCGGGGTCGTGGGGACGACCCTATAGTCGTCGGACAAGACGGCGGCTGGATATCCTTGGCTCGCGGTCGTGGGGACGACCCTATAGTCGTCGGACATTTCGGCGGCTTGCCAACTTTGGCCCGGGGTCGTGGGGACGACCCTATAGTCGTCGGAAATTTCGGCGGCTGGCTAACTTTGGCCCGTGGTCGTGGAGACGATCCTATAGTCGTCGGACTTGACGGTGGCGGGCCAATCTAGTCCCGGGGTCGTAGGGACGACCCTATAGTCGTCGGACATGTCGGCGATTGGCCAACATTGGCCCGGGGTCGTGGGGACGACCCTATAGTCGTCGGACTTGTCGCTGGCGGGCCAATCTAGTCCCGGGGTCGTGGGGACGACCCTACAGTCGTCGGACATTTCGGCGGCTTGCCAACTTTGGCCCGGGGTCGTGGGGACGACCCTATAGTCGTCGGACATGTCGACGGCTGGCCAACCTAGTCCCGAGGTCGTTGGGACGACCCTATAGTCGTCGGACAAGACGGCGGCTGGACATCTTTGGCCCGCGGTCGTGGGGACGACCCTATAGTCGTCGGACATTTCGGCGGCTTGCCAACTTTGGCCCGGGGTCGTGGGGACGACCCTATAGTCGTCGGACATTTCGGCGGCATGCCAACTTTGGCCCGGGGTCGTGGGAACGACCCTATAGTCGTCGGACTTGTCGCTGGCGGGCCAATCTAGTCCCGGGGTCGTGGGGACGACCCTTCGGTCGTCGGACATTTCGGCGGCTTGCCAACTTTGGCCCGGGGTCGTGGGGACGACCCTATAGTCGTCGGACATGTCGGCGGCTGGCTAACTTTGGCCCGTGGTCGTGGGGACGACCCAATAGTCGTTGGACATGTCGGCGGCTTGCCAACTTTGGGCCGTGGTCGTGGAGACGACCCTACAGTCGTCGGACAAGTCGGCGGCGAGCCAATCTAGTCCCGCGGTCGTGGGGACGACCCTATAGTCGTCGGACATGTCGGCGGCTGGCCAACTTTGGCCCGTGGTCGTGGGGACGATCCAATAGTCGTCGGACATGTCGGCGGCTGGCCAACTTTGGCCCGTGGTCGTGGGGACGACCCGATAGTCGTCGGACATGTCGGCGGCTGGCCAACTTTGGCCCGTGGTCGTGGGGAGGACCCTATACTCGTCGGAAATGACGGTGGCGGGCCAATCTAGTCCCGGGGTCGTGGGGACGACCCTACAGTCGTCGGACAAGTCGGCGGCGAGCCAATCTAGTCCCGCGGTCGTGGGGACGACCCTATAGTCGTCGGACATGACGGTGGCGGGCCACTCTAGTCCCGGGTCGTGGGGACGACCCTATAGTCGTCGGACATGTCGGCGGCTGTCCAACTTTGGCCCGGTGTCGTGGGGACGACTCTATAGTCGTCGGACATGTCGGCGGCTGGCCAACCTAGACCCGGGGTCGTGGGGACGACCCTATTGTCGTCGGACATGACGGTGGCGGGCCAATCTAGTCCCGGGGTCGTGGGGACGACCCCATAGTCGTCGGACATGTCGGCGGCTGGCCAACTTTGGCCCGTGGTCGTGGGGACGATCCAATAGTCGTCGGACATGTCGGCGGCTGGCCAACTTTGGCCCGTGGTCGTGGGGAGGACCCTATACTCGTCGGAAATGACGGTGGCGGGCCAATCTAGTCCCGGGGTCGTGGGGACGACCCTACAGTCGTCGGACAAGTCGGCGGCGAGCCAATCTAGTCCCGCGGTCGTGGGGACGACCCTATAGTCGTCGGACATGACGGTGGCGGGCCACTCTAGTCCCGGGTCGTGGGGACGACCCTATAGTCGTCGGACATGTCGGCGGCTGTCCAACTTTGGCCCGGTGTCGTGGGGACGACTCTATAGTCGTCGGACATGTCGGCGGCTGGCCAACCTAGACCCGGGGTCGTGGGGACGACCCTATTGTCGTCGGACATGACGGTGGCGGGCCAATCTATTCCCGGGGTCGTGGGGACGACCCTATAGTCGTCGGACATGACGGTGGCGGGCCAATCTAGTCCCGGGGTCGTGGGGACGACCCTTCGGTCGTCGGACATTTCGGCGGCTTGCCAACTTTGGCCCGGGGTCGTGGGGACGACCCTATAGTCGTCGGACATGTCGGCGGCTGGCTAACTTTGGCCCGGGGTCGTGGGGACGACCCTATAGTCGTCGGACATTTCGGCGGCATGCCAACTTTGGCCCGGGGTCGTGGGGACGACCCTATAGTCGTTGGACATGACGGTGGCGGGCCAATCTAGTCCCGGGGTCGTGGGTACGACCCTATAGTCGTCGGACATGACGGTGGCGGGCCAATCTAGTCCCGGGGTCGTGGGGACGACCCTATAGTCGTCGGACAAGACGGCGGCTGGATATCCTTGGCTCGCGGTCGTGGGGACGACCCTATAGTCGTCGGACATTTCGGCGGCTTGCCAACTTTGGCCCGGGGTCGTGGGGACGACCCTATAGTCGTCGGAAATTTCGGCGGCTGGCTAACTTTGGCCCGTGGTCGTGGAGACGATCCTATAGTCGTCGGACTTGACGGTGGCGGGCCAATCTAGTCCCGGGGTCGTAGGGACGACCCTATAGTCGTCGGACATGTCGGCGATTGGCCAACATTGGCCCGGGGTCGTGGGGACGACCCTATAGTCGTCGGACTTGTCGCTGGCGGGCCAATCTAGTCCCGGGGTCGTGGGGACGACCCTACAGTCGTCGGACATTTCGGCGGCTTGCCAACTTTGGCCCGGGGTCGTGGGGACGACCCTATAGTCGTCGGACATGTCGACGGCTGGCCAACCTAGTCCCGAGGTCGTTGGGACGACCCTATAGTCGTCGGACAAGACGGCGGCTGGACATCTTTGGCCCGCGGTCGTGGGGACGACCCTATAGTCGTCGGACATTTCGGCGGCTTGCCAACTTTGGCCCGGGGTCGTGGGGACGACCCTATAGTCGTCGGACATTTCGGCGGCATGCCAACTTTGGCCCGGGGTCGTGGGAACGACCCTATAGTCGTCGGACTTGTCGCTGGCGGGCCAATCTAGTCCCGGGGTCGTGGGGACGACCCTTCGGTCGTCGGACATTTCGGCGGCTTGCCAACTTTGGCCCGGGGTCGTGGGGACGACCCTATAGTCGTCGGACATGTCGGCGGCTGGCTAACTTTGGCCCGTGGTCGTGGGGACGACCCAATAGTCGTTGGACATGTCGGCGGCTTGCCAACTTTGGGCCGTGGTCGTGGAGACGACCCTATAGTCGTCGGACAAGTCAGCGGCGGGCCAACCTTGTCCCGGGGTCGTGGGGACGACCCTATAGCCGTCGGACATGACGGTGACGGGCCAATCTAGTCCCGGGGTCGTGGGGACGACCCTATAGTCGTCGGACAAGACGGCGGCGGGCCAATCTAGTCCCGGGGTCGTAGGGACGACCCTATAGTCGTCGGACATGTCGGCGATTGGCCAACATTGGCCCGGGGTCGTGGGGACGACCCTATAGTCGTCGGACATGTCGGAGGCTGGCCAACCTAGTCCCGAGGTCGTGGGGACGACCCTATAGTCGTCGGACTTGTCGCTGGCTGGCCAATCTAGTCCCGGGGTCGTGGGGACGACCCTACAGTCGTCGGACATTTCGGCGTCTTGCCAACTTTGGCCCGGGGTCGTGGGGACGACCCTATAGTCGTCGGACATGTCGGCGGCTGGCCAACTTAGTCCCGAGGTCGTGGGGACGACCCTATAGTCGTCGGACAAGACGGCGGCTGGACATCTTTGGCCCGCGGTCGTGGGGACGACCCTATAATCGTCGGACATTTCGGCGGCATGCCAACTTTGGCCCGGGGTCGTGGGGACGACCCTACAGTCGTCGGACAAGTCGGCGGCGAGCCAATCTAGTCCCGCGGTCGTGGGGACGACCCTATAGTCGTCGGACATGACGGTGGCGGGCCACTCTAGTCCCGGGTCGTGGGGACGACCCTATAGTCGTCGGACATGTCGGCGGCTGTCCAACTTTGGCCCGGTGTCGTGGGGACGACTCTATAGTCGTCGGACATGTCGGCGGCTGGCCAACCTAGACCCGGGGTCGTGGGGACGACCCTATTGTCGTCGGACATGACGGTGGCGGGCCAATCTAGTCCCGGGGTCGTGGGGACGACCCCATAGTCGTCGGACATGTTGGCGGCTGGCCAACTTTGGCCCGTGGTCGTGGGGACGATCCAATAGTCGTCGGACATGTCGGCGGCTGGCCAACTTTGGCCCGTGGTCGTGGGGAGGACCCTATACTCGTCGGAAATGACGGTGGCGGGCCAATCTAGTCCCGGGGTCGTGGGGGCGACCCTACAGTCGTCGGACAAGTCGGCGGCGAGCCAATCTAGTCCCGCGGTCGTGGGGACGACCCTATAGTCGTCGGACATGACGGTGGCGGGCCACTCTAGTCCCGGGTCGTGGGGACGACCCTATAGTCGTCGGACATGTCGGCGGCTGTCCAACTTTGGCCCGGTGTCGTGGGGACGACTCTATAGTCGTCGGACATGTCGGCGGCTGGCCAACCTAGACCCGGGGTCGTGGGGACGACCCTATTGTCGTCGGACATGACGGTGGCGGGCCAATCTATTCCCGGGGTCGTGGGGACGACCCTATAGTCGTCGGACATGACGGTGGCGGGCCAATCTAGTCCCGGGGTCGTGGGGACGACCCTTCGGTCGTCGGACATTTCGGCGGCTTGCCAACTTTGGCCCGGGGTCGTGGGGACGACCCTATAGTCGTCGGACATGTCGGCGGCTGGCTAACTTTGGCCCGGGGTCGTGGGGACGACCCTATAGTCGTCGGACATTTCGGCGGCATGCCAACTTTGGCCCGGGGTCGTGGGGACGACCCTATAGTCGTTGGACATGACGGTGGCGGGCCAATCTAGTCCCGGGGTCGTGGGTACGACCCTATAGTCGTCGGACATGACGGTGGCGGGCCAATCTAGTCCCGGGGTCGTGGGGACGACCCTATAGTCGTCGGACAAGACGGCGGCTGGATATCCTTGGCTCGCGGTCGTGGGGACGACCCTATAGTCGTCGGACATTTCGGCGGCTTGCCAACTTTGGCCCGGGGTCGTGGGGACGACCCTATAGTCGTCGGAAATTTCGGCGGCTGGCTAACTTTGGCCCGTGGTCGTGGAGACGATCCTATAGTCGTCGGACTTGACGGTGGCGGGCCAATCTAGTCCCGGGGTCGTAGGGACGACCCTATAGTCGTCGGACATGTCGGCGATTGGCCAACATTGGCCCGGGGTCGTGGGGACGACCCTATAGTCGTCGGACTTGTCGCTGGCGGGCCAATCTAGTCCCGGGGTCGTGGGGACGACCCTACAGTCGTCGGACATTTCGGCGGCTTGCCAACTTTGGCCCGGGGTCGTGGGGACGACCCTATAGTCGTCGGACATGTCGACGGCTGGCCAACCTAGTCCCGAGGTCGTGGGGACGACCCTATAGTCGTCGGACAAGACGGCGGCTGGACATCTTTGGCCCGCGGTCGTGGGGACGACCCTATAGTCGTCGGACATTTCGGCGGCTTGCCAACTTTGGCCCGGGGTCGTGGGGACGACCCTATAGTCGTCGGACATTTCGGCGGCATGCCAACTTTGGCCCGGGGTCGTGGGAACGACCCTATAGTCGTCGGACTTGTCGCTGGCGGGCCAATCTAGTCCCGGGGTCGTGGGGACGACCCTTCGGTCGTCGGACATTTCGGCGGCTTGCCAACTTTGGCCCGGGGTCGTGGGGACGACCCTATAGTCGTCGGACATGTCGGCGGCTGGCTAACTTTGGCCCGTGGTCGTGGGGACGACCCAATAGTCGTTGGACATGTCGGCGGCTTGCCAACTTTGGGCCGTGGTCGTGGAGACGACCCTATAGTCGTCGGACAAGTCAGCGGCGGGCCAACCTTGTCCCGGGGTCGTGGGGACGACCCTATAGCCGTCGGACATGACGGTGACGGGCCAATCTAGTCCCGGGGTCGTGGGGACGACCCTATAGTCGTCGGACAAGACGGCGGCGGGCCAATCTAGTCCCGGGGTCGTAGGGACGACCCTATAGTCGTCGGACATGTCGGCGATTGGCCAACATTGGCCCGGGGTCGTGGGGACGACCCTATAGTCGTCGGACATGTCGGAGGCTGGCCAACCTAGTCCCGAGGTCGTGGGGACGACCCTATAGTCGTCGGACTTGTCGCTGGCTGGCCAATCTAGTCCCGGGGTCGTGGGGACGACCCTACAGTCGTCGGACATTTCGGCGTCTTGCCAACTTTGGCCCGGGGTCGTGGGGACGACCCTATAGTCGTCGGACATGTCGGCGGCTGGCCAACTTAGTCCCGAGGTCGTGGGGACGACCCTATAGTCGTCGGACAAGACGGCGGCTGGACATCTTTGGCCCGCGGTCGTGGGGACGACCCTATAATCGTCGGACATTTCGGCGGCATGCCAACTTTGGCCCGGGGTCGTGGGGACGACCCTATAGTCGTTGGACATGACGGTGGCGGGCCAATCTAGTCCCGGGGTCGTAGGGACGACCCTATAGTCGTCGGACATGTCGGCGATTGGCCAACATTGGCCCGGGGTCGTGGGGACGACCCTATAGTCGTCGGACAAGACGGCGGCTGGATATCCTTGGCTCGCGGTCGTGGGGACGACCCTATAGTCGTCGGACATTTCGGCGGCTTGCCAACTTTGGCCCGGGGTCGTGGGGACGACCCTATAGTCGTCGGACATTTCGGCGAATTGCCAACTTTGGCCCGGGGTCGTGGGGACGACCCTATAGTCGTCGGACATGTCGGCGGCGGCCAACTTTGGCCCGTGGTCGTGGGGACGACCCTATAGTCGTCGGACAAGTCGTCGGACAAGTCAGCGGCTGGCCAACATTGGCCCGTGGTCGTGGGGACGACCATATAGTCGTCGGACATGACGGTGGCGGGCCAGTCTAGTCCCGGGTCATGGGGACGACCCTATTGTCGTCGGACAAGTCGGCGGCTGGCCAACTTTGGCCCGTGGTCGTGGGGACGACCCTATAGTCGTCGGACAAGTCGGCGGCGAGCCAATCTAGTCCCGCGGTCGTGGGGACGACCCTATAATCGTCGGACAAGTCGGCGGCGAGCCCACCTAGTCGGGGGGTCGTGGGGACGACCCTATAGTCGTCGGACAAGTCGGCGGCCGGCCAACCTAGTCCGGGGGTCGTGGGGACGACCATATAGTCGTCGGACATGACGGTGGCGGGCCACTCTAGTCCCGGGGGTCGTGGGGACGACCCTATAGTCGTCGGACGTGTCGGCGGCGAGCCAACATTGACCCGGGGTCGTGGGGACGACTCTATAGCCGTCGGATATGTCGGTGGCGGGCCAGTCTAGTCCCGGGTCGTGGGCACGACCCTATCGTCGTCGGACATGTCGGCGGCTGGCCAACTTTGGCCCGTGGTCGTGGGGAGGACCCTATACTCGTCGCACAAGTCGGCGGCGTACCACCTAGTCCGGGGGTCGTGGGGACGACCCTATAGTCGTCGGACATGACGGTGGCGGGCCAGTCTAGTCCCGGGTCATGGGGACGACCCTATAGTCGTCGGACAAGTCGGCGGCTGGCCAACTTTGGCCCGTGGTCGTGGGGAGGACCCTATACTCGTCGCACAAGTCGGCGGCGTACCAACCTAGTCCGGGGGTCGTGGGGACGACCATATAGTCGTCGGACATGACGGTGGCGGGCCACTCTAGTCCCGGGGTCGTGGGGACGACCCTATAGTCGTCGGACATGTCGGCGGCTGGCTAACATTGGCCCGTGGTCGTGGGGACGACCCAATAGTCGTTGGACATATCGGCGGCTGGCCAACTTTGGCCCATGGTCGTGGGGACGACCCTATAGTCGTTGGACATGACGGTGGCGGGCCAATCTAGTCCCGGGGTCGTAGGGACGACCCTATAGTCGTCGGACATGTCGGCGGCTGGACATCTTTGGCCCGGGGTCGTGGGGACGACCCTATAGTCGTCGGTCATTTCGGCGGCATGCCACCTTTGGCCCGGGGTCGTGGGGACGACCCTATAGTCGTCGGACATGTCGACGGCTGGCCAACCTAGTCCCGAGGTCGTGGGGACGACCCTATAGTCGTCGGACAAGACGGCGGCTGGACATCTTTGGCCCGCGGTCGTGGGGACGACCCTATAGTCGTCGGACATTTCGGCGGCTTGCCAACTTTGGCCCGGGGTCGTGGGGACGACCCTATAGTCGTCGGACATTTCGGCGGCATGCCAACTTTGGCCCGCGGTCGTGGGAACGACCCTATAGTCGTCGGACTTGTCGCTGGCGGGCCAATCTAGTCCCGGGGTCGTGGGGACGACCCTTCGGTCGTCGGACATTTCGGCGGCTTGCCAACTTTGGCCCGGGGTCGTGGGGACGACCCTATAGTCGTCGGACATGTCGGCGGCTGGCTAACTTTGGCCCGTGGTCGTGGGGACGACCCAATAGTCGTTGGACATGTCGGCGGCTGGCCAACTTTGGGCCGTGGTCGTGGAGACGACCCTATAGTCGTCGGACAAGTCAGCGGCGGGCCAACCTTGTCCCGGGAGTAGTAGGGTAATGCCGATTCCAACTCAGGTCCTCTGAGGGGGGTGCGGGGCGGGGGGAAGTGAAGGCGCGCGGGGGAGCGCGGTGGAGGGAAACATGGGCGCGGGGGGAAGCGGGGGAAGCGGGGAATGGATGACCGGTTGCGCGCGCATGAGCCGCGGAGTGGGGGAAGCCGCAATCGTGGAGGGGATCAGTCCGGACCGAACCGCCGCGGAGACCTCTCCACGTCGGACCCACCCCCGAAAATTTCCACCGAGGGTCATCCCCTCCCTCTAAAAAAATTTCTGGGGCCGGGTCTTGTATGAAAAATCTTTTTTCAGACTCGATCCAGCCCCTGAAATTTTTTTCCCCAAATATTTTTTTTTTCAAACCATTATAAAGCTGAAATTGCTTAATACTTTATCGGATGACGTTGGACAATGTCGGGGAAGATCGGCTTTTTCCAAACCACGCATTTGGAGGAGCGAAAGAGAGAGCAATACTTTAAAAGCTAAATTCGGAGGAAGGAAAGAGAGAGCAATACTTAACGTCGCAGCGTCTCGCGCGATCGCGTGTAACTCGAATCCTCTGGAGCAGCCGTGAGGGATGACGTCATTTAGCAGCGCGAATCATAGAAATAATTATGCAGCGTCAGCAGAAATGCTGAATCTTAAAATTAGATGGTGAGAGAAGGAGGCGGAAGGCGGGTAAATAAAATTGAAAAGTAATGTATGTTCATGAAATTATATATTGTTACATAATAATAATAAATAAATAAAAGGTCTCCAACGCAGAGAAATAATACTTTTTAGAAACGTTGAATCTTAAAATTAGGTGGCGAGAGAAGGAGGAAGGTGGGTAAATAAAATGTAGAGGAAAGAAAGAGGATGATGGGTAAAGAAGAAGGTGTGAACGAAAGAATGGAGAAATAATATGTTTTTTAAGTAATTTATTTTAAAATAATATAAATAAAATATAATTTAACATTTTTTACAGCGAGCAACATCTACAATTTCATTTATGGTACATGCTAACAGTTCACAATCTATGAGACATTCACTATCGAAATATTCACTGTCAAGGATGATTTTAGTAGCATGATGCATATTTAATGTTTCACATGCAACATCGCTCTGTTGTAGCACGCTAACAAAATTTAAAAATTTCGTCTGCACAAGATGTGCAGTTTCATACAACCGCGAATACACATAGTTCATACACAGCTCAAGATTAAATAAAAATGTTATCGTGTCCGGTCTGAAATACAGCGACTTATTGTATAGTGTCATCTTTACCATCGGAGAATTATACATCAAGCAAAATTCTACAATCAACTCATCAAAGCATAGTGGTATTGAACCAATGGACCGCATGCGCTGCTCGATAGCTGTACGTTTCTCGACTAGCGCATTCCATGTTGAAATCGGCAATATGAGATGGTTCCCACGATTGTCACCGAGAACAAGTTCAACATGAGCTGTGGGTCGTACACCGATCCCAATTTCCAAATATTTGTAGGCCGTGGATGTTAATGCGTATCTTCTAACCATGATACGCAACGTCTGGCGGAGTCTAAGAGAACAATCAAAGCTATGAAATTGCTCGCTCGTATCAGGAATAAACATAAAATTTCGAGAAGTTATGAAAATTAAGCCTTACCTGTTATTCTCCTTGCTTGCAACGATATTATTTTCGCCAATCATTGAAGCAGTATAATTCACATGTCCAGCGTTTTCTTCAGCGTTTCCTTCAGCACTGATATTAAACATTTTGGAGCACAGTCTGTCCCGTCAAAAGTTGTTGCGACTGTTGAGCGATTGATGGAATATAGCATGCAGGGCTGGCTTTAATAGAGGTGCATAGCACCATCCCCTCCATAGAATGTTGGGATGGATCATCAGTTTTTTTTTTGCATACAATGCATCCGAGGGAGAACATCATATGGAAGCGTCGAATCTTAGAATTATGCGATGTCGGTAGAAACTGTGTCGGATGATTTTTTTTGCGCGGTAATTCGTCATACATGTGTCACATAGAATCTTCGTTTTTGCATGCAATGCATTCGAGGGAGGAACACAGAAAGAGTTTAAGACTTGACACGTGTTGAATGTAATATAATACTTTTGGAAGCGTTGAATCTTAGAATTATGCGATGTTGGCAGAAACTGTGTCGCATGATTTTTTGCGCAGTAATTCGTCATATGTGTGTATCACATAGAATCTTCGTTTTTTTTTTGCATGCAATGCATTGGAGGGAGGAACACAGAAAGAGTTCAATAATATAGGGTTAAGAAATTTTATTTAAAATTAAAAGAATATAAATTAACATTTTTCCTACGAGTTCACTATCACGTATTATTTTAGCAGCATGACGCGCGTCTAACGTTTTGCAGACAACATCGCTCTGCTGTAGCACATTAACAAAAGTTTTAAATTTCATCTGCACATCTCTTACATTTTGGTACAGCCGCGAATATACATAGCTTACACATGGCTCAAGATTTAATAAAAATGTTACTGTATCCGGTTTGAAATACAACAGCTTATCATGTAGCGTCATCATTACAATTGGAGAATTATAGATCTTACAAAAATCTATCGTTAATTTATCCATATGCATCGAAGGTGATCCAGGTAATCGGGAAAGAATATAAATAGAACATAAATAGAATATAAATAGAATATAAAAATATAATATAAAAAAATAAACATAAAAATTCAATATAAAAATACATCATAAAAAGAAAAAAGAAAATAATAATAATAATTTAATTGATTGCCCACTTTTCTGTTACAATTTAACGATCGTATACTTTTTCCATTTCATTCCCGTGATTGTATCAGTGTAAGTCCTATCGTTCTAATGTATCCTACTGTGTCTTAACAAATTTTTCTATTTTACAAGTGTTTCCTAATTTATTTTATGTTGCATAATCTTCTTTTATCACTTTCCTCTCCCTCACATCTTTTTCTTCTCCCTATTATCTCCCGTAGAATAGCCAAGTTTATCCATTCTCATCCAATTACCTCTTTCCAATTCCTACCACTCTCTCCACTTACTTCACATGCTTCAATCACATGTTTCACTATTTCTTCATCTTTCTTAAATTTTTTGTACGAAAGAACTTAATTTATAAATTATTTTTTTTTGCTATATTCAATAAAAATTGGAATTTCATATTTATTAAGAATTGATGTTTACCCTATGATAATTGTTGGTTGGGCTTCAAATTTGAATTATTCAATATTAGGAGCGATTGGGTCAATTTCACAGTCAGATTCTTATGAAGTAAGTTTATTTTTTTAACAATATTTTCTGTAGTATACGTTTAAGATATATATACACAAAAATAATATAGAATAATACAAATATAAATATAAAAATATAAAAATACAATTAAAATAGAAAATAGAAAATAGAAAATAGAAAATAAAATAAAATAAAATAAAAGAAAATCAAATAAAATAATAAATATAATATAAAAAGAAAAAATATATAAATAGAATATAACTAGAATATAAAATAAATATGAAATAAAAAAATAAAAATATAAAAATTCAATATAAAAAATACATTATAAAAAGAAAAAATGTAATAATAATAATAATTTAATTTATTACCCACTTTTGTGTTACAATTTAACGATCATATTCTCTTTCCATTTCATTCCTGTGATTGTGTCAGTGTAAGTCCTACCCTTCTAATGTATCCTGCTGTGTCTTAACAAATTTTTTTTTCTATTTTACAAGTGTTTCCTAATATATTTTATGTTGCATAATCTTCTTTTATCACTTTCCTGTTCTTCCCATCTTTTCCTTCTCCCTATTATCTCCTGTAGAATAGCCAAGTTTCTCCCTTCTCCTCTAATTACCTCTTTATGTGATGGAATTATCCCCCCCAACACAGAGAAATAATAATTTATTTTTATCGGATTATGTTTCGGACAATGTCGGGAAAGATCGGCATTTTACAAACCACGTATTCGGAGGAGGGAAAGAGAGAGCATTACATTAAACACTAAATTCGTGGAGGGAAAGAGAGAGCAATACTTAGCGTCTCGCGCGATCGTGTGTAATTTGACTCCTCTGGAGCAGCCGCGCGGGATGATATCATTTGGTAGCGCGAAGAACGCCGAATCTTAAAATTAGGTGGCGAGGCGAAAGACGGGTAAATAAAATTGAGAAATAATATACGTTTAAGAAATATATATTGTTACAAATATTATATAAAAATAGAATACGAAAAATATAATTAAGATTTATTTGGCTTAATTATCCCACTCAATAACATCATCAGCAAATAGCTTAGTTAGTGATAAATCCACAGGAACTTGCACAGGGTCAGTTTGAACTGCAACAACGCTAACCCGAAGCTCCGATATTTTATTCGCGCAAACGGTATTATAATCAATCTTTGTTTTAACGTTTCGCCAAACCACACTCTTTGGAGCACACACACGATTCCGCAGAGATATATTCCTATGTACATAATCATCATCATCATCATCATCATCATCATCATAACCATAGCTGTTATTGTCTAAAAAGGTTTGGTCCGCATATCGATTCAACCAATATTGCTCATCATCGTAGCGGTCATCCACGTAGTCATCTATTAGGTTACCATGTATTTTGTCAGCATTACGAAATACTTTTAAATAAATGTCGCCATCCTGATTAGCTTCCGCCTCATAAAGTTCTGCACATCGAATTTCTACGGTTTGAACCGCAACATTTCGACACACCACATACACTTTCGGGCTGGATGAATGGATAACTGTCGCAGTAGCGGTGATCGTAGCGGTAGCTGGACGTTTCAAATTCATGGGCAACGACATAATCTGAAACCGATTTTTCTTATAATTCTCAAAGTTACTAACACAACGATTCACTAAAATATGATAATGGAAACTTACGGTATTAATCCATTGTATTTCTATGCGTTGAATGACTGACGATATCCTTCAAAAGCAATCTTCTTCAAAGCAATTTCACTTAGCACAAAAAAATGAAAAAGGTGTTTAAAAAAAAAACGGTCAAAGTGACTGCACATCAACCACGATTAACAGACAACTGGTCTCACTGCATCTCCAAGCTCGCGCATGTAAAGTCATATCTTGAAACCGAAAAGTGCATTGCTTTGCAAAAGTAAGATGCCTTTGTTCTCCACATTCATTTTTGCTGACCATCCTCTCCTTATTCACACGCACTTTGAATGTATATCAAACGTTTATCGAACGGGTATTGAACGGCTTGGAACGTGTATTGAACCACTTTGATCGTGCATCGAACGGCTTGGAACGTGTATCGAACGGGTATTGAACGGCTTTGATTGTGTATCGAACGGGTATCGAACGTGTATTAAACCACTTTCAACGCCTAACGTACCCCTCTGGACGTGTATTGAACCACTTTCAACGCCTAACGTACCCCTCTGAACGTGTATCGGACATCTATCAAACGTCTATCCTACCACTTTCAACGCCTAACGTACCACTCTGAACATGTATTGGACATCTATCAAACGTCTATCGTACCACTTTCAACGTCTATCGTACCACTCTGAACGTGTATAAAACGTCTAACGTACCACTTTGAACGTGTATCGAACGTCTAACGTACCACTTTGAACGTGTATCGAACGTGTATCGAACCACTCTGAACGTGTATTGAACGTGTATCGAACCACTCTGAACGTGTATTGAACATCTATCGAACCACTCTGAACGTGTATTGAACGTGAATCGTACCACTCTGAACGTAAATCGAACGTGAATCGTATCACTCTGAACGTGTATTGAACGTGTATCGAACCACTCTGAACGTGTATTGAACATGTATCGAACCACTTTCAACATGTATCGAACGTGAATCGAACGACTTTGAACGGGTATTGAACGGCTTTGAACGTGAATCGAACGGGTATTGAACGGATTTGATCGGGTATTGAACGGCTTTGAACGGGTATTGAACGGCTTTGAACGGGTATTGAACGGGTATTGAACGGCTTTGAACGTGAATCGAACGGGTATTGAACGGCTTTGAACGTGAATCGAACGGGTATTGAACGGCTTTGATAGGGTATTGAACGTAAATCGTACCACTCTGAACGTGAATCGTACTAGTTCTACATAATTATAACTATCGTCTTAATCTAGCGTACATCATATATAGGAGGTTGGGGAGGGTGAAAAATAACATTTATTAAATAAAATATGATCAATTTTTTAATGCATCTTTACGAACTGATTTCTCACCCCCCCCAACCTCCTATAGGAAATCAGTTCGTAAAGATGCATTAAAAAATTGATCATATTTTATTTAATAAATGTTATTTTTCACCCTCCCCAACCTCCTATATATGATGTACGCTAGATTAAGACGATAGTTATAATTATGTAGAACTAGTACGATTCACGTTCAGAGTGGTACGATTTACGTTCAATACCCTATCAAAGCCGTTCAATACCCGTTCGATTCACGTTCAAAGCCGTTCAATACCCGTTCGATTCACGTTCAAAGCCGTTCAATACCCGTTCAATACCCGTTCAAAGCCGTTCAATACCCGTTCAAAGCCGTTCAATACCCGATCAAATCCGTTCAATACCCGTTCGATTCACGTTCAAAGCCGTTCAATACCCGTTCAAAGTCGTTCGATTCACGTTCGATACATGTTGAAAGTGGTTCGATACATGTTCAATACACGTTCAGAGTGGTTCGATACACGTTCAATACACGTTCAGAGTGATACGATTCACGTTCGATTTACGTTCAGAGTGGTACGATTCACGTTCAATACACGTTCAGAGTGGTTCGATAGATGTTCAATACACGTTCAGAGTGGTTCGATACACGTTCAATACACGTTCAGAGTGGTTCGATACACGTTCGATACACGTTCAAAGTGGTACGTTAGACGTTCGATACACGTTCAAAGTGGTACGTTAGACGTTTTATACACGTTCAGAGTGGTACGATAGACGTTGAAAGTGGTACGATAGACGTTTGATAGATGTCCAATACATGTTCAGAGTGGTACGTTAGGCGTTGAAAGTGGTAGGATAGACGTTTGATAGATGTCCGATACACGTTCAGAGGGGTACGTTAGGCGTTGAAAGTGGTTCAATACACGTCCAGAGGGGTACGTTAGGCGTTGAAAGTGGTTTAATACACGTTCGATACCCGTTCGATACACAATCAAAGCCGTTCAATACCCGTTCGATACACGTTCCAAGCCGTTCGATGCACGATCAAAGTGGTTCAATACACGTTCCAAGCCGTTCAATACCCGTTCGATAAACGTTTGATATACATTCAAAGTGCGTGTGAATAAGGAGAGGATGGTCAGCAAAAATGAATGTGGAGAACAAAGGCATCTTACTTTTGCAAAGCAATGCACTTTTCGGTTTCAAGATATGACTTTACATGCGCGAGCTTGGAGATGCAGTGAGACCAGTTGTCTGTTAATCGTGGTTGATGTGCAGTCACTTTGACCGTTTTTTTTTTAAACACCTTTTTCATTTTTTTGTGCTAAGTGAAATTGCTTTGAAGAAGATTGCTTTTGAAGGATATCGTCAGTCATTCAACGCATAGAAATACAATGGATTAATACCGTAAGTTTCCATTATCATATTTTAGTGAATCGTTGTGTTAGTAACTTTGAGAATTATAAGAAAAATCGGTTTCAGATTATGTCGTTGCCCATGAATTTGAAACGTCCAGCTACCGCTACGATCACCGCTACTGCGACAGTTATCCATTCATCCAGCCCGAAAGTGTATGTGGTGTGTCGAAATGTTGCGGTTCAAACCGTAGAAATTCGATGTGCAGAACTTTATGAGGCGGAAGCTAATCAGGATGGCGACATTTATTTAAAAGTATTTCGTAATGCTGACAAAATACATGGTAACCTAATAGATGACTACGTGGATGACCGCTACGATGATGAGCAATATTGGTTGAATCGATATGCGGACCAAACCTTTTTAGACAATAACAGCTATGGTTATGATGATGATGATGATGATGATGATGATGATGATGATGATTATGTACATAGGAATATATCTCTGCGGAATCGTGTGTGTGCTCCAAAGAGTGTGGTTTGGCGAAACGTTAAAACAATGATTGATTATAATACCGTTTGCGCGAATAAAATATCGGAGCTTCGGGTTAGCGTTGTTGCAGTTCAAACTGACCCTGTGCAAGTTCCTGTGGATTTATCACTAACTAAGCTATTTGCTGATGATGTTATTGAGTGGGATAATTAAGCCAAATAAATCTTAATTATATTTTTCGTATTCTATTTTTATATAATATTTGTAACAATATATATTTCTTAAACGTATATTATTTCTCAATTTTATTTACCCGTCTTTCGCCTCGCCACCTAATTTTAAGATTCGGCGTTCTTCGCGCTACCAAATGATATCATCCCGCGCGGCTGCTCCAGAGGAGTCAAATTACACACGATCGCGCGAGACGCTAAGTATTGCTCTCTCTTTCCCTCCACGAATTTAGTGTTTAATGTAATGCTCTCTCTTTCCCTCCTCCGAATACGTGGTTTGTAAAATGCCGATCTTTCCCGACATTGTCCGAAACATAATCCGATAAAAATAAATTATTATTTCTCTGTGTTGGGGGGGATAATTCCATCACATAAAGAGGTAATTAGAGGAGAAGGGAGAAACTTGGCTATTCTACAGGAGATAATAGGGAGAAGGAAAAGATGGGAAGAACAGGAAAGTGATAAAAGAAGATTATGCAACATAAAATATATTAGGAAACACTTGTAAAATAGAAAAAAAAATTTGTTAAGACACAGCAGGATACATTAGAAGGGTAGGACTTACACTGACACAATCACAGGAATGAAATGGAAAGAGAATATGATCGTTAAATTGTAACACAAAAGTGGGTAATAAATTAAATTATTATTATTATTATTACATTTTTTCTTTTTATAATGTATTTTTTATATTGAATTTTTATATTTTTATTTTTTTATTTCATATTTATTTTATATTCTAGTTATATTCTATTTATATATTTTTTCTTTTTATATTATATTTATTATTTTATTTGATTTTCTTTTATTTTATTTTATTTTATTTTCTATTTTCTATTTTCTATTTTCTATTTTAATTGTATTTTTATATTTATATTTGTATTATTCTATATTATTTTTGTGTATATATATCTTAAACGTATACTACAGAAAATATTGTTAAAAAAATAAACTTACTTCATAAGAATCTGACTGTGAAATTGACCCAATCGCTCCTAATATTGAATAATTCAAATTTGAAGCCCAACCAACAATTATCATAGGGTAAACATCAATTCTTAATAAATATGAAATTCCAATTTTTATTGAATATAGCAAAAAAAATAATTTATAAATTAAGTTCTTTCGTACAAAAAATTTACTAGATAAATATATATAGAAAACCGATCTGGTTCACGTCGATCTGATCTCAAATCATGTAAGATATTAAAAGTCGAACAGACTTAAAATTTAAACTCCTGCATTTAAATTATATCTTAATTCAACATCGAGGTCGCAATCATCTTCATAAATATAGGTAATCTAACAAAGGTGATAAACAGAACATGGAAGAAAGGGGAACTTTCTGGAAGAATGGAAAGAAGGAATAGTAAGTCCGATGTTCAAAAAACGGAGAAATGGATATGATTAAAAACTATAGGGGCATAACTTTGATGGATACGAGTTATAAGATATACGTGGAAATTCTAAGGAGAAGATTAGAAGAACAAATAGAAAATGGAATATTAAACGATACGCAGATGGGATTCAGGGAGAAGGAGAGGAACAGTAGACGCAATAGTGGTAGTTAAAACGGCTATAAATATAGAAACCTCAAAAATGAGGGAAGCTATACCTGTTTTTCACGGATATGAAAGGAGAATTTGATAGATAGAAAAGGGAAGAAATTTGGAAAAGACTTTAAAAAGAAGGAGTAGGCGAACTATGAATAAGGATATAGGAAATGTATGATAGAACTATAAGCACTTTAAGAGTGATGAAGGAACTCATGGGAAAGTTTTTAACAGGGAAGTGTGTTCGACAAGCTGTTAAAAGAAATATGAAAAGATGACATAGCAATTAAAATGGGAGTAAGGGCAATGAACGTTGAAGAGAGGTTAATAAACTCGAAAGAAGGATCGGAAGAAAGTGGGAGAAGACTAATGAGAGGAAATGAAGTAACGAATAGGGAAAGAATGAGAATCAAATTCCTGGAAAGGAGAGGATGGTCAAATGAAGAATGGAAAAGAAGAAGAAGAAGATTAAATGGGGAAGAAGTGTGGATCAAAATAGAGCAGATAAGTAAAGACATTTAAGAACAAGAAAGAGAGATGAAAATAAAAGAGTCTAAGTTCCTAAGAGAATTAAGAGAGGTTGCAAGGAAACCATGAGATAAGGCGAAATACTTATGTGGAAAAAAAGAAAAAAGGAGAGGAGAATTAGAAAGGATAGGAAAATTCATACAGGGTGGTGAAACAAGGGCATGCAAATATTGGCTATCGAAAGAAGAAAGGATGTGTAGACTTTGTAAGAAAGATGAAGAAATAGTGAAACATGTGATTGAAGCATGTGAAGTAAGTGGAGAGAGTGGTAGGAATTGGAAAGAGGTAATTGGATGAGAATGGATAAACTTGGCTATTCTACGGGAGATAATAGGGAGAAGAAAAAGATGTGAGGGAGAGGAAAGTGATAAAAGAAGATTATGCAACATAAAATAAATTAGGAAACACTTGTAAAATAGAAAAATTTGTTAAGACACAGTAGGATACATTAGAACGATAGGACTTACACTGATACAATCACGGGAATGAAATGGAAAAAGTATACGATCGTTAAATTGTAACACAAAAGTGGGCAATCAATTAAATTATTATTATTATTTTCTTTTTTCTTTTTATGATGTATTTTTATATTGAATTTTTATGTTTATTTTTTTATATTATATTTTTATATTCTATTTATATTCTATTTATGTTCTATTTATATTCTTTCCCGATTACCTGGATCACCTTCGATGCATATGGATAAATTAACGATAGATTTTTGTAAGATCTATAATTCTCCAATTGTAATGATGACGCTACATGATAAGCTGTTGTATTTCAAACCGGATACAGTAACATTTTTATTAAATCTTGAGCCATGTGTAAGCTATGTATATTCGCGGCTGTACCAAAATGTAAGAGATGTGCAGATGAAATTTAAAACTTTTGTTAATGTGCTACAGCAGAGCGATGTTGTCTGCAAAACGTTAGACGCGCGTCATGCTGCTAAAATAATACGTGATAGTGAACTCGTAGGAAAAATGTTAATTTATATTCTTTTAATTTTAAATAAAATTTCTTAACCCTATATTATTGAACTCTTTCTGTGTTCCTCCCTCCAATGCATTGCATGCAAAAAAAAAAACGAAGATTCTATGTGATACACACATATGACGAATTACTGCGCAAAAAATCATGCGACACAGTTTCTGCCAACATCGCATAATTCTAAGATTCAACGCTTCCAAAAGTATTATATTACATTCAACACGTGTCAAGTCTTAAACTCTTTCTGTGTTCCTCCCTCGAATGCATTGCATGCAAAAACGAAGATTCTATGTGACACATGTATGACGAATTACCGCGCAAAAAAAAAATCATCCGACACAGTTTCTACCGACATCGCATAATTCTAAGATTCGACGCTTCCATATGATGTTCTCCCTCGGATGCATTGTATGCAAAAAAAAACTGATGATCCATCCCAACATTCTATGGAGGGGATGGTGCTATGCACCTCTATTAAAGCCAGCCCTGCATGCTATATTCCATCAATCGCTCAACAGTCGCAACAACTTTTGACGGGACAGACTGTGCTCCAAAATGTTTAATATCAGTGCTGAAGGAAACGCTGAAGAAAACGCTGGACATGTGAATGTCCTTATACTGCTTCAATGATTGGCGAAAATAATATCGTTGCAAGCAAGGAGAATAACAGGTAAGGCTTAATTTTCATAACTTCTCGAAATTTTATGTTTATTCCTGATACGAGCGAGCAATTTCATAGCTTTGATTGTTCTCTTAGACTCCGCCAGACGTCGCGTATCATGGTTAGAAGATACGCATTAACATCCACGGCCTACAAATATTTGGAAATTGGGATCGGTGTACGACCCACAGCTCATGTTGAACTTGTTCTCGGTGACAATCGTGGGAACCATCTCATATTGCCGATTTCAACATGGAATGCGCTAGTCGAGAAACGTACAGCTATCGAGCAGCGCATGCGGTCCATTGGTTCAATACCACTATGCTTTGATGAGTTGATTGTAGAATTTTGCTTGATGTATAATTCTCCGATGGTAAAGATGACACTATACAATAAGTCGCTGTATTTCAGACCGGACACGATAACATTTTTATTTAATCTTGAGCTGTGTATGAACTATGTGTATTCGCGGTTGTATGAAACTGCACATCTTGTGCAGACGAAATTTTTAAATTTTGTTAGCGTGCTACAACAGAGCGATGTTGCATGTGAAACATTAAATATGCATCATGCTACTAAAATCATCCTTGACAGTGAATATTTCGATAGTGAATGTCTCATAGATTGTGAACTGTTAGCATGTACCATAAATGAAATTGTAGATGTTGCTCGCTGTAAAAAATGTTAAATTATATTTTATTTATATTATTTTAAAATAAATTACTTAAAAAACATATTATTTCTCCATTCTTTCGTTCACACCTTCTTCTTTACCCATCATCCTCTTTCTTTCCTCTACATTTTATTTACCCACCTTCCTCCTTCTCTCGCCACCTAATTTTAAGATTCAACGTTTCTAAAAAGTATTATTTCTCTGCGTTGGAGACCTTTTATTTATTTATTATTATTATGTAACAATATATAATTTCATGAACATACATTACTTTTCAATTTTATTTACCCGCCTTCCGCCTCCTTCTCTCACCATCTAATTTTAAGATTCAGCATTTCTGCTGACGCTGCATAATTATTTCTATGATTCGCGCTGCTAAATGACGTCATCCCTCACGGCTGCTCCAGAGGATTCGAGTTACACGCGATCGCGCGAGACGCTGCGACGTTAAGTATTGCTCTCTCTTTCCTTCCTCCGAATTTAGCTTTTAAAGTATTGCTCTCTCTTTCGCTCCTCCAAATGCGTGGTTTGGAAAAAGCCGATCTTCCCCGACATTGTCCAACGTCATCCGATAAAGTATTAAGCAATTTCAGCTTTATAATGGTTTGAAAAAAAAAATATTTGGGGAAAAAAATTTCAGGGGCTGGATCGAGTCTGAAAAAAGATTTTTCATACAAGACCCGACCCCAGAAATTTTTTTAGAGGGAGGGGATGACCCTCGGTGGAAATTTTCGGGGGTGGGTCCGACGTGGAGAGGTCTCCGCGGCGGTTCGGTCCGGACTGATCCCCTCCACGATTGCGGCTTCCCCCACTCCGCGGCTCATGCGCGCGCAACCGGTCATCCATTCCCCGCTTCCCCCGCTTCCCCCCGCGCCCATGTTTCCCTCCACCGCGCTCCCCCGCGCGCCTTCACTTCCCCCCCGCCCCGCACCCCCCCTCAGAGGACCTGAGTTGGAATCGGCATTACCCTACTACTCCCGGGGTCGTGGGGACGACCCTATAGCCGTCGGACATGACGGTGACGGGCCAATCTAGTCCCGGGGTCGTGGGGACGACCCTATAGTCGTCGGACAAGACGGCGGCGGGCCAATCTAGTCCCGGGGTCGTAGGGACGACCCTATAGTCGTCGGACATGTCGGCGATTGGCCAACATTGGCCCGGGGTCCTGGGGACGACCCTATAGTCGTCGGACATGTCGGAGGCTGGCCAACCTAGTCCCGAGGTCGTGGGGACGACCCTATAGTCGTCGGACTTGTCGCTGGCTGGCCAATCTAGTCCCGGGGTCGTGGGGACGACCCTACAGTCGTCGGACATTTCGGCGTCTTGCCAACTTTGGCCCGGGGTCGTGGGGACGACCCTATAGTCGTCGGACATGTCGGCGGCTGGCCAACTTAGTCCCGAGGTCGTGGGGACGACCCTATAGTCGTCGGACAAGACGGCGGCTGGACATCTTTGGCCCGCGGTCGTGGGGACGACCCTATAATCGTCGGACATTTCGGCGGCTTGCCAACTTTGGCCCGGGGTCGTGGGGACGACCCTATAGTCGTCGGACATTTCGGCGGCATGCCAACTTTGGCCCGGGGTCGTGGGGACAACCCTATAGTCGTCGGACATGACGGTGGCGGGCCAATCTAGTCCCGGGGTCGTGGGGACGACCCTATAGTCGTCGGACAAGACGGCGGCTGGATATCCTTGGCTCGCGTTCGAGGGGACGACCCTATAGTCGTCGGACATTTCGGCGGCTTGCCAACTTTGGCCCGGGGTCGTGGGGACGACCCTATAGTCGTCGGACATTTCGGCGGCATGCCAACTTTGGCCCGGGGTCGTGGGGACGACCCTATAGTCGTTGGACATGACGGTGGCGGGCCAATCTAGTCCCGGGGTCGTAGGGACGACCCTATAGTCGTCGGACATGTCGGCGATTGGCCAACATTGGCCCGGGGTCGTGGGGACGACCCTATAGTCGCCGGACATGTCGGCGGCTGTCCAACCTAGTCCCGAGGTCGTGGGGACGACCCTATAGTCGTCGGACAAGACGGCGGCTGGATATCCTTGGCTCGCCGTCGTGGGGACGACCCTATAGTCGTCGGACATTTCGGCGGCTTGCCAACTTTGGCCCGGGGTCGTGGGGACGACCCTATAGTCGTCGGACATTTCGGCGAATTGCCAACTTTGGCCCGGGGTCGTGGGGACGACCCTATAGTCGTCGGACATGTCGGCGGCTGGCCAACTTTGGCCCGTGGTCGTGGGGACGACCCTATAGTCGTCGGACAAGTCGTCGGACAAGTCAGCGGCTGGCCAACATTGGCCCGTGGTCGTGGGGACGACCATATAGTCGTCGGACATGACGGTGGCGGGCCAGTCTAGTCCCGGGTCATGGGGACGACCCTATTGTCGTCGGACAAGTCGGCGGCTGGCCAACTTTGGCCCGTGGTCGTGGGGACGACCCTATAGTCGTCGGACAAGTCGGCGGCGAGCCAATCTAGTCCCGCGGTCGTGGGGACGACCCTATAATCGTCGGACAAGTCGGCGGCGAGCCCACCTAGTCGGGGGGTCGTGGGGACGACCCTATAGTCGTCGGACAAGTCGGCGGCCGGCCAACCTAGTCCGGGGGTCGTGGGGACGACCATATAGTCGTCGGACATGACGGTGGCGGGCCACTCTAGTCCCGGGGGTCGTGGGGACGACCCTATAGTCGTCGGACATGTCGGCGGCGAGCCAACATTGACCCGGGGTCGTGGGGACGACTCTATAGCCGTCGGATATGTCGGTGGCGGGCCAGTCTAGTCCCGGGTCGTGGGCACGACCCTATAGTCGTCGGACATGTCGGCGGCTGGCCAACTTTGGCCCGTGGTCGTGGGGAGGACCCTATACTCGTCGCACAAGTCGGCGGCGTACCAACCTAGTCCGGGGGTCGTGGGGACGACCCTATAGTCGTCGGACATGACGGTGGCGGGCCAGTCTAGTCCCGGGTCATGGGGACGACCCTATAGTCGTCGGACAAGTCGGCGGCTGGCCAACTTTGGCCCGTGGTCGTGGGGAGGACCCTATACTCGTCGCACAAGTCGGCGGCGTACCAACCTAGTCCGGGGGTCGTGGGGACGACCATATAGTCGTCGGACATGACGGTGGCGGGCCACTCTAGTCCCGGGGTCGTGGGGACGACCCTATAGTCGTCGGACATGTCGGCGGCTGGCTAACATTGGCCCGTGGTCGTGGGGACGACCCAATAGTCGTTGGACATGACGGTGGCGAGCCAACCTAGTCCCGGGTCATGGGGACGACCCTATAGTCGTCGGACAAGTCGGCGGCTGTCCAACTTTGGCCCGGGGTCGTGGGGACGACCCTATAGTCGTCGGACATGACGGTGGCGGGCCAGTCTAGTCCCGGGTCGTGGGGACGACCCTATAGTCGTCGGACATGTCGGCGGCTGGCCAACTTTGGCCCGTGGTCGTGGGGACGACCCTATAGTCGTCGGAAATGTCGGTGGCTGTCCAACTTTGGCCCGGGGGTCGTGGGGACGACCCTATAGTCGTCGGACAAGTCGGCGGCTGTCCAACTTTGGCCCGGGGTCGTGGGGACGACCCTATAGTCGTCGGACATGACGGTGGCGGGCCAGTCTAGTCCCGGGTCGTGGGGACGACCCTATAGTCGTCGGACATGTCGGCGGCTGGCCAACTTTGGCCCGTGGTCGTGGGGACGACCCTATAGTCGTCGGAAATGTCGGTGGCTGTCCAACTTTGGCCCGGGGGTCGTGGGGACGACCCTATAGTCGTCGGACATGTCGGCGGCGAGCCAACATTGACCCGGGGTCGTGGGGACGACCCTATAGTCGTCGGACATGACGGTGGCGGGCCAGTCTAGTCCCGGGTCGTGGGGACGACCCTATAGTCGTCGGACATGTCGGCGGCTGGCCAACTTTGGCCCGTGGTCGTGGGGACGACCCTATAGTCGTCGGAAATGTCGGTGGCTGTCCAACTTTGGCCCGGGGGTCGTGGGGACGACCCTATAGTCGTCGGACATGTCGGCGGCGAGCCAACATTGACCCGGGGTCGTGGGGACGACTCTATAGTCGTCGGACATGTCGGTGGCGGGCCAGTCTAGTCCCGGGTCGTGGGGAAGACTCTATAGTCGTCGGACATGTCGGCGGCTGGCCAACTTTGGCCCGTGGTCGTGGGGACGACCCTATAGTCGTCGGACAAGTCGGCGGCTGTCCAACTTTGGCCCGGGGTCGTGGGGACGACCCTATAGTCGTCAGACAAGTCGGCGGCGGGCCTACCTAGTCCCGGGGTCGTGGGGACGACCCTATAGTCGTCGGACAAGTCAGCGGCTGGCCTACATTGGCCCGTGGTCGTGGGGACGACCATATAGTCGTCAGACAAGTCGGCGGCTGGCCAACTTTGGCCCGTGGCCGTGGGGACGACCCTATAGTCGTCGGACAAGTCGGCGGCGAGCCAATCTAGTCCCGCGGTCGTGGGGACGACCCTATAGTCGTCGGACAAGTCGGCGGCGAGCCCACCTAGTCGGGGGGTCGTGGGGACGACCCTATAGTCGTCGGACAAGTCGGCGGCCGGCCAACCTAGTCCGGGGGTCGTGGGGACGACCCTATAGTCGTCGGACATGACGGTGGCGGGCCAGTCTAGTCCCGGGTCGTGGGGACGACCCTATAGTCGTCGGACATGTCGGCGGCTGGCCAACTTTGGCCCGTGGTCGTGGGGACGACCCTATAGTCGTCGGAAATGTCGGTGGCTGTCCAACTTTGGCCCGGGGGTCGTGGGGACGACCCTATAGTCGTCGGACATGTCGGCGGCGAGCCAACATTGACCCGGGGTCGTGGGGACGACTCTATAGTCGTCGGACGTGTCGGTGGCGGGCCAGTCTAGTCCCGGGTGGTGGGCACGACCCTATAGTCGTCGGACATGTCGGCGGCTGGCCAACATTGGCCCGTGGTCGTGGGGAGGACCCTATACTCGTCGGACAAGTCGGCGGCGTACCAACCTAGTCCGGGGGTCGTGGGGACGACCCTATAGTCGTCGGACATGACGGTGGCGGGCCAGTCTAGTCCCGGGTCATGGGGACGACCCTATAGTCGTCGGACAAGTCGGCGGCTGGCCAACTTTGGCCCGTGGTCGTGGGGACGACCCTATAGTCGTCGGAAATGACGGTGGCGGGCCAATCTAGTCCCGGGGTCGTGGGGACGACCCGACAGTCGTCGGACAAGTCGGCGGCGAGCCAATCTAGTCCCGCGGTCGTGGGGACGACCCTATAGTCGTCGGACATGTCGGCGGCTGGCCAACTTTGGCCCGGGGTCGTGGGGACGACCCTATAGTCGTCGGATATGTCGGCGGCTGGCCAACTGTGGCCCGTGGTCGTGGGGACGACCCTATAGTCGTCGGACAAGTCGGCGGCGGGCCAACCTAGTCCCGGGGTCGTGGGGACGACCCTATAATCGTCGGGCAAGCCGGCGGCTGGCCAACTTTGGCCCGTGGTCGTGGGGACGACCCTATAGTCGTCGGACAAGTCGGCGGGTGTCCAACTTTGGCCCGGGGTCGTGGGGACGACTCTATAGTCGTCGGACATGTCGGTGGCGGGCCAGTCTAGTCCCGGGTCGTGGGGAAGACCCTATAGTCGTCGGACATGTCGGCGGCCGGCCAACCTAGTCCGGGGGTCGTGGGGACGACCCTATAGTCGTCGGACATGACGGTGGCGGGCCAGTCTAGTCCCGGGTCGTGGGGACGACCCTATAGTCGTCGGACATGTCGGCGGCTGGCCAACTTTGGCCCGTGGTCGTGGGGACGACCCTATAGTCGTCGGAAATGTCGGTGGCTGTCCAACTTTGGCCCGGGGGTCGTGGGGACGACCCAATAGTCGTCGGACAAGTCGGCGGCGGGCCAACCTAGTCCCGGGGTCGTGGGGACGACCCTATAATCGTCGGGCAAGCCGGCGGCTGGCCAACTTTGGCCCGTGGTCGTGGGGACGACCCTATAGTCGTCGGACAAGTCGGCGGGTGTCCAACTTTGGCCCGGGGTCGTGGGGACGACTCTATAGTCGTCGGACATGTCGGTGGCGGGCCAGTCTAGTCCCGGGTCGTGGGGAAGACCCTATAGTCGTCGGACATGTCGGTGGCCGGCCAACCTAGTCCGGGGGTCGTGGGGACGACCCTATAGTCGTCGGACATGACGGTGGCGGGCCAGTCTAGTCCCGGGTCGTGGGGACGACCCTATAGTCGTCGGACATGTCGGCGGCTGGCCAACTTTGGCCCGTGGTCGTGGGGACGACCCTATAGTCGTCGGAAATGTCGGTGGCTGTCCAACTTTGGCCCGGGGGTCGTGGGGACGACCCTATAGTCGTCGGACATGTCGGCGGCGAGCCAACATTGACCCGGGGTCCTGGGGACGACTCTATAGTCGTCGGACATGTCGGTGGCGGGCCAGTCTAGTCCCGGGTCGTGGGGAAGACCCTATAGTCGTCGGACATGTCGGCGGCTGGCCAACTTTGGCCCGTGGTCGTGGGGAGGACCCTATACTCGTCGGACAAGTCGGCGGCGTACCAACCTAGTCCGGGGGTCGTGGGGACGACCCTATAGTCGTCGGACATGACGGTGGCGGGCCAGTCTAGTCCCGGGTCATGGGGACGACCCTATAGTCGTCGGACAAGTCGGCGGCTGGCCAACTTTGGCCCGTGGTCGTGGGGACGACCCTATAGTCGTCGGAAATGACGGTGGCGGGCCAATCTAGTCCCGGGGTCGCGGGGACGACCCTACAGTCGTCGGACAAGTCGGCGGCGAGCCAATCTAGTCCCGCGGTCGTGGGGACGACCCTATAGTCGTCGGACAAGTCAGCGGCTGGCCAACATTGGCCCGTGGTCGTGGGGACGACCATATAGTCGTCGGACATGACGGTGGCGGGCCAGTCTAGTCCCGGGTCGTGGGGACGACCCTATAGTCGTCGGACATGTCGGCGGCTGGCCAACTTTGGCCCGTGGTCGTGGGGACGACCCTATAGTCGTCGGAAATGTCGGTGGCTGTCCAACTTTGGCCCGGGGGTCGTGGGGACGACCCTATAGTCGTCGGACATGTCGGCGGCGAGCCAACATTGACCCGGGGTCCTGGGGACGACTCTATAGTCGTCGGACATGTCGGTGGCGGGCCAGTCTAGTCCCGGGTCGTGGGGAAGACCCTATAGTCGTCGGACATGTCGGCGGCTGGCCAACTTTGGCCCGTGGTCGTGGGGAGGACCCTATACTCGTCGGACAAGTCGGCGGCGTACCAACCTAGTCCGGGGGTCGTGGGGACGACCCTATAGTCGTCGGACATGACGGTGGCGGGCCAGTCTAGTCCCGGGTCATGGGGACGACCCTATAGTCGTCGGACAAGTCGGCGGCTGGCCAACTTTGGCCCGTGGTCGTGGGGACGACCCTATAGTCGTCGGAAATGACGGTGGCGGGCCAATCTAGTCCCGGGGTCGCGGGGACGACCCTACAGTCGTCGGACAAGTCGGCGGCGAGCCAATCTAGTCCCGCGGTCGTGGGGACGACCCTATAGTCGTCGGACAAGTCAGCGGCTGGCCAACATTGGCCCGTGGTCGTGGGGACGACCATATAGTCGTCGGACATGACGGTGGCGGGCCACTCTAGTCCCGGGTCGTGGGGACGACCCGATAGTCGTCGGACAAGTCGGCGGCGGGCCAACCTAGTCCCGGGGTCGTGGGGACGACCCTATAATCGTCGGGCAAGCCGGCGGCTGGCCAACTTTGGCCCGTGGTCGTGGGGACGACCCTATAATCGTCGGACAAGACGGCGGCTGGCCAACTTTGGCCCGGGGTCGTGGGGACGACCCTATAGTCGTCGGACTTGACGGTGGCGGGCCAGTCTAGTCACGGGTCATGGGGACGACCCTATAGTCGTCGGACAAGTCGGCGGCTGGCCAACTTTGGCCCGTGGTCGTGGGGACGACCCTATAATCGTCGGACAAGACGGCGGCTGGCCAACTTTGGCCCGGGGTCGTGGGGACGACCCTATAGTCGTCGGACTTGACGGTGGCGGGCCAGTCTAGTCACGGGTCGTGGGGACGACCCTATAGTCGTCGGACTTGACGGTGGCGGGCCAGTCTAGTCCCAGGTCGTGGGGACGACCCTATAGTCGTCGGACATGTCGGTGGCGAGCCAACATTGGCCCGTGGTCGTGGGGACGACCATATAGTCGTCGGACATGACGGTGGCGGGCCACTCTAGTCCCGGGTCGTGGGGACGACCCTATAGTCGTCGGACATGTCGGCGGCTGGCCAACTTTGGCCCGGGGCCGTGGGGACGACCCTATAGTCGTCGGATATGTCGGCGGCTGGCCAACTTTGGCCCGTGGTCGTGGGGACGACCCTATAGTCGTCGGACAAGTCGGCGGCGGGCCAACCTAGTCCAGGGGCCGTGGGGACGACCCTATTGTCGTCGGACAAGTCGGCGGCGAGCCCACCTAGTCGGGGGGTCGTGGGGACGACCCTATAGTCGTCGGACAAGTCAGCGGCCGGCCAACCTAGTCCGGGGGTCGTGGGGACGACCCTATAGTCGTCGGACATGACGGTGGCGGGCCAGTCTAGTCCCGGGTCGTGGGGACGACCCTATAGTCGTCGGACATGTCGGCGGCTGGCCAACTTTGGCCCGTGGTCGTGGGGACGACCCTATAGTCGTCGGAAATGTCGGTGGCTGTCCAACCTAGTCGGGGGGTCGTGGGGACGACCCTATAGTCGTCGGACTTGACGGTGGCGGGCCAATCTAGTCCCGGGGTCGTGGGGACGACCCTATAGTCGTCAGACATATCGGTGGCGAGCCAACCTAGTCCCGGGGTCGTGGGGACGACCCTATAGTCGTCGGAAATGACGGTGGGGGGCCAATCTATTCCCGGGGTCGTGGGGACGACCGTATAGTCGTCGGACATATCAGCGGCTGGCCAACTTTGGCCCGGGGTCGTGGGGACGACCCTATAGTCGTCGGACAAGTCGGCGGCGGGCCAACCTAGTCCCGGGGTCGTGGGGACGACCCTATAATCGTCGGACAAGCCGGCGGCTGTCCAACTTTGGCCCGGGGTCGTGGGGACGACCCTATAGTCGTCGGACTTGACGGTGGCGGGCCAATCTAGTCCCGGGGTCGTGGGGACGACCCTATTGTCGTCAGACATATCGGTGGCGAGCCAACCTAGTCCCGGGGTCGTGGGGACGACCCTATAGTCGTCGGACAAGACGGCGGCTGGCCAACTTTGGCCCGGGGTCGTGGGGACGACCCTATAGTCGTCGGACTTGACGGTGGCGGGCCAGTCTAGTCACGGGTCATGGGGACGACCCTATAGTCGTCGGACAAGTCGGCGGCTGGCCAACTTTGGCCCGTGGTCGTGGGGACGACCCTATAGTCGTCGGAAATGACGGTGGCGGGCCAATCTAGTCCCGGGGTCGTGGGGACGACCCTACAGTCGTCGGACAAGTCGGCAGCGAGCCAATCTAGTCCCGCGGTCGTGGGGACGACCCTATAGTCGTCGGACAAGTCAGCGGCTGGCCAACATTGGCCCGTGGTCGTGGGGACGACCATATAGTCGTCGGACATGACGGTGGCGGGCCACTCTAGTCCCGGGTCGTGGGGACGACCCTATAGTCGTCGGACAAGTCGGCGGCGGGCCAACCTAGTCCCGGGGTCGTGGGGACGACCCTATAGTCGTCGGACATGACGGTGGCGGGCCAGTCTAGTCCCGGGTCGTGGGGACGACCCTATAGTCGTCGGACATGTCGGCGGCTGGCCAACTTTGGCCCGTGGTCGTGGGGACGACCCTATAATCGTCGGAAATGTCGGTGGCTGTCCAACCTAGTCCCGGGGTCGTGGGGACGACCCTATAATCGTCGGACAAGCCGGCGGCTGGCCAACTTTGTCCCGTGTCGTGGGGACGACCCTATAGTCGTCGGACAAGTCGGCGGCTGTCCAACTTTGGCCCGGGGTCGTGGGGACGACCCTATAGTCGTCGGACTTGACGGTGGCGGGCCAATCTAGTCCCGGGGTCGTGGGGACGACCCTATAGTCGTCAGACATATCGGTGGCGAGCCAACCTAGTCCCGGGGTCGTGGGGACGACCCTATAGTCGTCGGAAATGACGGTGGCGGGCCAATCTATTCCCGGGGTCGTGGGGACGACCGTATAGTCGTCGGACATATCAGCGGCTGGCCAACTTTGGCCCGGGGTCGTGGGGACGACCCTGTAGTCGTCGGACAAGTCGGCGGCGGGCCAACCTAGTCCCGGGGTCGTGGGGACGACCCTATAATCGTCGGACAAGCCGGCGGCTGGCCAACTTTGGCCCGTGGTCGTGGGGACGACCCTATAGTCGTCGGACAAGTCGGCGGCGGGCCAACCTAGACCCGGGGTCGTGGGGATGACCCTATAGTCGTCGGACATGACGGTGGCGGGCCAGTCTAGTCCCGGGGTCGTGGGGACGACCCTATAGTCGTCGGACAAGTCGGCGGCGGGCCAATCTAGTCCCGGGGTCGTGGGGACGACCCTATAGTCGTCGGACATGTCGGCGGCTGGCCAACTTTGGCCCGTGGTCGTGGGGACGACCCTAAAGTCGGACTTGACGGTGGCGGGCCAATCTAGTCCCGGGGTCGTGGGGACGACCCTATAGTCGTCAGACATATCGGTGGCGAGCCAACCTAGTCCCGGGGTCGTGGGGACGACCCCATAGTCGTCGGACAAGTCGGCGGCGGGCCAACCTAGACCCGGGGTCGTGGGGATGACCCTATAGTCGTCGGACATGACGGTGGCGGGCCAGTCTAGTCCCGGGGTCGTGGGGACGACCCTATAGTCGTCGGACAAGTCGGCGGCGGGCCAATCTAGTCCCGGGGTCGTGGGGACGACCCTATAGTCGTCGGACATGTCGGCGGCTGGCCAACTTTGGCCCGGGGTCGTGGGGACGACCCTATAGTCGTCGGATATGTCGGCGGCAGGCCAACCTAGTCCCGGGGTCGTGGGGACGACCCTATAATCGTCGGACAAGACGGCGGCTGGCCAACTTTGGCCCGTGGTCGTGGGGACCACCCTATAGTCGTCGGACAAGTCGGCGGCTGTCCACCTTTGGCCCGGGGTCGTGGGGACGACCCTATAGTCGTCGGACTTGACGGTGGCGGGCCAATCTAGTCCCGGGGTCGTGGGGACGACCCTATAGTCGTCGGACATGTCGGCGGCTGGCCAACTTTGGCCCGTGGTCGTGGGGACGACCCTATAGTCGTCGGACATGTCGGCGGCTGGCCAACTTTGGCCCGTGGTCGTGGGGACGACCCTATAGTCGTCGGACAAGTCGGCGGCGAGCCAATCTAGTCCCGCGGTCGTGGGGACGACCCTATTGTCGTCGGACATGTCGACGGCGAGCTCACCTAGTCGGGGGGTCGTGGGGACGACCCTATAGTCGTCGGACAAGTCGGCGGCTGTCCAACTTTGGCCCGGGGTCGTGGGGACGACCCTAAAGTCAGACAAGTCGGCGGCGGGCCTACCTAGTCCCGGGGTCGTGGGGACGACCCTATAGTCGTCGGACAAGTCGGCGGCGGGCCAACCTAGTCCCGGGGTCGTGGGGACGACCCTATAATCGTCGGGCAAGCCGGCGGCTGGCCAACTTTGGCCCGTGGTCGTGGGGACGACCCTATAATCGTCGGACAAGACGGCGGCTGACCAACTTTGGCCCGGGGTCGTGGGGACGACCCTATAGTCGTCGGACTTGACGGTGGCGGGCCAGTCTAGTCCCGGGTCATGGGGACGACCCTATAGTCGTCGGACAAGTCGGCGGCTGGCCAACTTTGGCCCGTGGTCGTGGGGACGACCCTATAGTCGTCGGAAATGACGGTGGCGGGCCAATCTAGTCCCGGGGTCGTGGGGACGACCCGACAGTCGTCGGACAAGTCGGCGGCGAGCCAATCTAGTCCCGCGGTCGTGGGGACGACCCTATAGTCGTCGGACATGTCGGCGGCTGGCCAACCTAGTCCCGGGGTCGTAGGGACGACCCTATAGTCGTCGGACATGTCGGCGGCTGTCCAACTTTGGCCCGTGGTCGTGGGGACGACCCTATAGTCGTCGGACTTGACGGTGGCGGGCCAATCTAGTCCCGTGGTCGTGGGGACGACCCTATAGTCGTCGGACAAGTCGGCGGGTGTCCAACTTTGGCCCGGGGTCGTGGGGACGATCCTATAGTCGTCGGACTTGACGGTGGCGGGCCAGTCTAGTCCCAGGTCGTGGGGACGACCCTATAGTCGTCGGACATGTCGGTGGCGAGCCAACATTGGCCCGTGGTCGTGGGGACGACCATATAGTCGTCGGACATGACGGTGGCGGGCCACTCTAGTCCCGGGTCGTGGGGACGACCCTATAGTCGTCGGACATGTCGGCGGCTGGCCAACTTTGGCCCGGGGCCGTGGGGACGACCCTATAGTCGTCGGATATGTCGGCGGCTGGCCAACTTTGGCCCGTGGTCGTGGGGACGACCCTATAGTCGTCGGACAAGTCGGCGGCGGGCCAACCTAGTCCAGGGGTCGTGGGGACGACCCTAAAGTCGTCGGATAAGTCGGCAGCTCGCCAACTTTGGCCCGGGGTCGTGGGAACGACCCTATAGTCGTCGGACAAGTCGGCGGCGAGCCCACCTAGTCGGGGGGTCGTGGGGGCGACCCTATAGTCGTCGGACAAGTCGGCGGCCGGCCAACCTAGTTCGGGGGTCGTGGGGACGACCCTATAGTCGTCGGACATGTCGGCGGCTGGCCAACTTTGGCCCGTGGTCGTGGGGACGACCCTATAGTCGTCGGACATGTCGGCGGCTGGCCAACTTTGGCCCGTGGTCGTGGGGACGACCCTATAGTCGTCGGACAAGTCGGCGGCGAGCCAATCTAGTCCCGCGGTCGTGGGGACGACCCTATTGTCGTCGGACAAGTCGGCGGCGAGCCCACCTAGTCGGGGGGTCGTGGGGACGACCCTATAGTCGTCGGACAAGTCAGCGGCCGGCCAACCTAGTCCGGGGGTCGTGGGGACGACCCTATAGTCGTCGGACATGACGGTGGCGGGCCAGTCTAGTCCCGGGTCGTGGGGACGACCCTATAGTCGTCGGACATGTCGGCGGCTGGCCAACCTAGTCCCGGGGTCGTAGGGACGACCCTATAGTCGTCGGACATGTCGGCGGCTGTCCAACTTTGGCCCGTGGTCGTGGGGACGACCCTATAGTCGTCGGACTTGACGGTGGCGGGCCAATCTAGTCCCGTGGTCGTGGGGACGACCCTATAGTCGTCGGACAAGTCGGCGGGTGTCCAACTTTGGCCCGGGGTCGTGGGGACGACCCTATAGTCGTCGGACTTGACGGTGGCGGGCCAGTCTAGTCCCAGGTCGTGGGGACGACCCTATAGTCGTCGGACATGTCGGTGGCGAGCCAACATTGGCCCGTGGTCGTGGGGACGACCATATAGTCGTCGGACATGACGGTGGCGGGCCACTCTAGTCCCGGGTCGTGGGGACGACCCTATAGTCGTCGGACATGTCGGCGGCTGGCCAACTTTGGCCCGGGGCCGTGGGGACGACCCTATAGTCGTCGGATATGTCGGCGGCTGGCCAACTTTGGCCCGTGGTCGTGGGGACGACCCTATAGTCGTCGGACAAGTCGGCGGCGAGCCAATCTAGTCCCGCGGTCGTGGGGACGACCCTATAGTCGTCGGACATGTCGGCGGCGAGCCCACCTAGTCGGGGGGTCGTGGGGACGACCCTATAGTCGTCGGACAAGTCGGCGGCCGGCCAACCTAGTCCGGGGGTCGTGGGGACGACCCTATAGTCGTCGGACATGACGGTGGCGGGCCAGTCTAGTCCCGGGTCGTGGGGACGACCCTATAGTCGTCGGACATGTCGGCGGCTGGCCAACTTTGGCCCGTGGTCGTGGGGACGACCCTATAGTCGTCGGAAATGTCGGTGGCTGTCCAACTTTGGCCCGGGGGTCGTGGGGACGACCCTGTAGTCGTCGGACATGTCGGCGGCGAGCCAACATTGACCCGGGGTCGTGGGGACGACTCTATAGTCGTCGGACATGTCGGTGGCGGGCCAGTCTAGTCCCGGGTCGTGGGGAAGACCCTATAGTCGTCGGACATGTCGGCGGCTGGCCAACTTTGGCCCGTGGTCGTGGGGAGGACCCTATACTCGTCGGACAAGTCGGCGGCGAGCCAATCTAGTCCCGCGGTCGTGGGGACGACCCTATAGTCGTCGGACATGACGGTGGCGGGCCAGTCTAGTCCCGGGTCGTGGGGACGACCCTATAGTCGTCGGACATGTCGGCGGCTGGCCAACTTTGGCCCGTGGTCGTGGGGAGGACCCTATACTCGTCGGACAAGTCGGCGGCGTACCAACCTAGTCCGGGGGTCGTGGGGACGACCCTGTAGTCGTCGGACATGACGGTGGCGGGCCAGTCTAGTCCCGGGTCATGGGGACGACCCTATAGTCGTCGGACAAGCCAGCGGCTGGCCAGCTTTGGCCCGTGGTCGTGGGGACGACCCTATAGTCGTCGGAAATGACGGTGGCGGGCCAATCTAGTCCCGGGGTCGTGGGGACGACCCTACAGTCGTCGGACAAGTCGGCGGCGAGCCAATCTAGTCCCGCGGTCGTGGGGACGACCCTATAGTCGTCGGACAAGTCAGCGGCTAGCCAACATTGGCCCGTGGTCGTGGGGACGACCATATAGTCGTCGGACATGACGGTGGCGAGCCAACCTAGTCCCGGGTCATGGGGACGACCCTATAGTCGTCGGACAAGTCGGCGGCTGTCCAACTTTGGCCCGGGGTCGTGGGGACGACCCTATAGTCGTCGGACATGACGGTGGCGGGCCAGTCTAGTCCCGGGTCGTGGGGACGACCCTATAGTCGTCGGACATGTCGGCGGCTGGCCAACTTTGGCCCGTGGTCGTGGGGACGACCCTATAGTCGTCGGAAATGTCGGTGGCTGTCCAACTTTGGCCCGGGGGTCGTGGGGACGACCCTATAGTCGTCGGACATGTCGGCGGCGAGCCAACATTGACCCGGGGTCGTGGGGACGACTCTATAGTCGTCGGACATGTCGGTGGCGGGCCAGTCTAGTCCCGGGTCGTGGGGAAGACCCTATAGTCGTCGGACATGTCGGCGGCTGGCCAACTTTGGCCCGTGGTCGTGGGGAGGACCCTATACTCGTCGGACAAGTCGGCGGCGTACCAACCTAGTCCGGGGGTCGTGGGGACGACTCTATAGTCGTCGGACATGTCGGTGGCGGGCCAGTCTAGTCCCGGGTCGTGGGGAAGACCCTATAGTCGTCGGACATGTCGGCGGCTGGCCAACTTTGGCCCGTGGTCGTGGGAACGACCCTATAGTCGTCGGACAAGTCGGCGGCTGTCCAACTTTGGCCCGGGGTCGTGGGGACGACCCTATAGTCGTCAGACAAGTCGGCGGCGGGCCTACCTAGTCCCGGGGTCGTGGGGACGACCCTATAGTCGTCGGACAAGTCAGCGGCTGGCCTACATTGGCCCGTGGTCGTGGGGACGACCATATAGTCGTCGGACAAGTCGGCGGCTGGCCAACTTTGGCCCGTGGCCGTGGGGACGACCCTATAGTCGTCGGACAAGTCGGCGGCGAGCCAATCTAGTCCCGCGGTCGTGGGGACGACCCTATAGTCGTCGGACAAGTCGGCGGCGAGCCCACCTAGTCGGGGGGTCGTGGGGACGACCCTATAGTCGTCGGACAAGTCGGCGGCCGGCCAACCTAGTCCGGGGGTCGTGGGGACGACCCTATAGTCGTCGGACATGACGGTGGCGGGCCAGTCTAGTCCCGGGTCGTGGGGACGACCCTATAGTCGTCGGACATGTCGGCGGCTGGCCAACTTTGGCCCGTGGTCGTGGGGACGACCCTATAGTCGTCGGACAAGCCAGCGGCTGGCCAGCTTTGGCCCGTGGTCGTGGGGACGACCCTATAGTCGTCGGAAATGACGGCGGCGGGCCAATCTAGTCCCGGGGTCGTGGGGACGACCCTACAGTCGTCGGACAAGTCGGCGGCGAGCCAATCTAGTCCCGCGGTCGTGGGGACGACCCTATAGTCGTCGGACAAGTCAGCGGCTGGCCAACATTGGCCCGTGGTCGTGGGGACGACCATATAGTCGTCGGACATGACGGTGGCGGGCCACTCTAGTCCCGGGTCGTGGGGACGACCCGATAGTCGTCGGACAAGTCGGCGGCGGGCCAACCTAGTCCCGGGGTCGTGGGGACAACCCTATAATCGTCGGGCAAGCCGGCGGCTGGCCAACTTTGGCCCGTGGTCGTGGGGACGACCCTATAATCGTCGGACAAGACGGCGGCTGGCCAACTTTGGCCCGGGGTCGTGGGGACGACCCTATAGTCGTCGGACTTGACGGTGGCGGGCCAGTCTAGTCACGGGTCATGGGGACGACCCTATAGTCGTCGGACAAGTCGGCGGCTGGCCAACTTTGGCCCGTGGTCGTGGGGACGACCCTATAATCGTCGGACAAGACGGCGGCTGGCCAACTTTGGCCCGGGGTCGTGGGGACGACCCTATAGTCGTCGGACTTGACGGTGGCGGGCCAGTCTAGTCACGGGTCGTGGGGACGACCCTATAGTCGTCGGACTTGACGGTGGCGGGCCAGTCTAGTCCCAGGTCGTGGGGACGACCCTATAGTCGTCGGACATGTCGGTGGCGAGCCAACATTGGCCCGTGGTCGTGGGGACGACCATATAGTCGTCGGACATGACGGTGGCGGGCCACTCTAGTCCCGGGTCGTGGGGACGACCCTATAGTCGTCGGACATGTCGGCGGCTGGCCAACTTTGGCCCGGGGCCGTGGGGACGACCCTATAGTCGTCGGATATGTCGGCGGCTGGCCAACTTTGGCCCGTGGTCGTGGGGACGACCCTATAGTCGTCGGACAAGTCGGCGGCGGGCCAACCTAGTCCAGGGGCCGTGGGGACGACCCTATAGTCGTCGGATATGTCGGCGGCTGGCCAACTTTGGCCCGTGGTCGTGGGGACGACCCTATAGTCGTCGGACAAGTCGGCGGCGGGCCAACCTAGTCCAGGGGTCGTGGGGACGACCCTAAAGTCGTCGGATAAGTCGGCAGCTCGCCAACTTTGGCCCGGGGTCGTGGGAACGACCCTATAGTCGTCGGACAAGTCGGCGGCGAGCCCACCTAGTCGGGGGGTCGTGGGGGCGACCCTATAGTCGTCGGACAAGTCGGCGGCCGGCCAACCTAGTTCGGGGGTCGTGGGGACGACCCTATAGTCGTCGGACATGTCGGCGGCTGGCCAACTTTGGCCCGTGGTCGTGGGGACGACCCTATAGTCGTCGGACATGTCGGCGGCTGGCCAACTTTGGCCCGTGGTCGTGGGGACGACCCTATAGTCGTCGGACAAGTCGGCGGCGAGCCAATCTAGTCCCGCGGTCGTGGGGACGACCCTATTGTCGTCGGACAAGTCGGCGGCGAGCCCACCTAGTCGGGGGGTCGTGGGGACGACCCTATAGTCGTCGGACAAGTCAGCGGCCGGCCAACCTAGTCCGGGGGTCGTGGGGACGACCCTATAGTCGTCGGACATGACGGTGGCGGGCCAGTCTAGTCCCGGGTCGTGGGGACGACCCTATAGTCGTCGGACATGTCGGCGGCTGGCCAACTTTGGCCCGTGGTCGTGGGGACGACCCTATAGTCGTCGGAAATGTCGGTGGCTGTCCAACCTAGTCGGGGGGTCGTGGGGACGACCCTATAGTCGTCGGACTTGACGGTGGCGGGCCAATCTAGTCCCGGGGTCGTGGGGACGACCCTATAGTCGTCAGACATATCGGTGGCGAGCCAACCTAGTCCCGGGGTCGTGGGGACGACCCTATAGTCGTCGGAAATGACGGTGGCGGGCCAATCTATTCCCGGGGTCGTGGGGACGACCGTATAGTCGTCGGACATATCAGCGGCTGGCCAACTTTGGCCCGGGGTCGTGGGGACGACCCTATAGTCGTCGGACAAGTCGGCGGCGGGCCAACCTAGTCCCGGGGTCGTGGGGACGACCCTATAATCGTCGGACAAGCCGGCGGCTGTCCAACTTTGGCCCGGGGTCGTGGGGACGACCCTATAGTCGTCGGACTTGACGGTGGCGGGCCAATCTAGTCCCGGGGTCGTGGGGACGACCCTATAGTCGTCAGACATATCGGTGGCGAGCCAACCTAGTCCCGGGGTCGTGGGGACGACCCTATAGTCGTCGGACAAGTCGGCGGCGGGCCAACCTAGACCCGGGGTCGTGGGGATGACCCTATAGTCGTCGGACATGACGGTGGCGGGCCAATCTAGTCCCGGGTCGTGGGGACGACCCTATAGTCGTCGGACATGTCGGCGGCTGGCCAACTTTGGCCCGTGGTCGTGGGGACGACCCTATAGTCGTCGGAAATGACGGTGGCTGTCCAACTTTGGCCCGGGGGTCGTGGGGACGACTCTATAGTCGTCGGACATGTCGGTGGCGGGCCAGTCTAGTCCCGGGTCGTGGGGAAGACCCTATAGTCGTCGGACATGTCGGCGGCTGGCCAACTTTGGCCCGTGGTCGTGGGGAGGACCCTATACTCGTCGGACAAGTCGGCGGCGTACCAACCTAGTCCGGGGGTCGTGGGGACGACCCTATAGTCGTCGGACATGACGGTGGCGGGCCAGTCTAGTCCCGGGTCATGGGGACGACCCTATAGTCGTCGGACAAGTCGGCGGCTGGCCAACTTTGGCCCGTGGTCGTGGGGACGACCCTATAGTCGTCGGAAATGACGGTGGCGGGCCAATCTAGTCCCGGGGTCGTGGGGACGACCCTACAGTCGTCGGACAAGTCGGCTGCGAGCCAATCTAGTCCCGCGGTCGTGGGGACGACCCTATAGTCGTCGGACAAGTCAGCGGCTGGCCAACATTGGCCCGTGGTCGTGGGGACGACCATATAGTCGTCGGACATGACGGTGGCGGGCCACTCTAGTCCCGGGTCGTGGGGACGACCCTATAGTCGTCGGACAAGTCGGCGGCGGGCCAACCTAGTCCCGGGGTCGTGGGGACGACCCTATAATCGTCGGGCAAGCCGGCGGCTGGCCAACTTTGGCCCGTGGTCGTGGGGACGACCCTATTGTCGTCGGACAAGTCGGCGGCGAGCCCACCTAGTCGGGGGGTCGTGGGGACGACCCTATAGTCGTCGGACAAGTCAGCGGCCGGCCAACCTAGTCCGGGGGTAGTGGGGACGACCCTATAGTCGTCGGACATGACGGTGGCGGGCCAGTCTAGTCCCGGGTCGTGGGGACGACCCTATAGTCGTCGGACATGTCGGCGGCTGGCCAACTTTGGCCCGTGGTCGTGGGGACGACCCTATAATCGTCGGAAATGTCGGTGGCTGTCCAACCTAGTCCCGGGGTCGTGGGGACGACCCTATAATCGTCGGACAAGCCGGCGGCTGGCCAACTTTGTCCCGTGTCGTGGGGACGACCCTATAGTCGTCGGACAAGTCGGCGGCTGTCCAACTTTGGCCCGGGGTCGTGGGGACGACCCTATAGTCGTCGGACTTGACGGTGGCGGGCCAATCTAGTCCCGGGGTCGTGGGGACGACCCTATAGTCGTCAGACATATCGGTGGCGAGCCAACCTAGTCCCGGGGTCGTGGGGACGACCCTATAGTCGTCGGAAATGACGGTGGCGGGCCAATCTATTCCCGGGGTCGTGGGGACGACCGTATAGTCGTCGGACATATCAGCGGCTGGCCAACTTTGGCCCGGGGTCGTGGGGACGACCCTGTAGTCGTCGGACAAGTCGGCGGCGGGCCAACCTAGTCCCGGGGTCGTGGGGACGACCCTATAATCGTCGGACAAGCCGGCGGCTGGCCAACTTTGGCCCGTGGTCGTGGGGACGACCCTATAGTCGTCGGACAAGTCGGCGGCTGTCCAACTTTGGCCCGGGGTCGTGGGGACGACCCTAAAGTCGGACTTGACGGTGGCGGGCCAATCTAGTCCCGGGGTCGTGGGGACGACCCTATAGTCGTCAGACATATCGGTGGCGAGCCAACCTAGTCCCGGGGTCGTGGGGACGACCCTATAGTCGTCGGACAAGTCGGCGGCGGGCCAACCTAGACCCGGGGTCGTGGGGATGACCCTATAGTCGTCGGACATGACGGTGGCGGGCCAGTCTAGTCCCGGGGTCGTGGGGACGACCCTATAGTCGTCGGACAAGTCGGCGGCGGGCCAATCTAGTCCCGGGGTCGTGGGGACGACCCTATAGTCGTCGGACATGTCGGCGGCTGGCCAACTTTGGCCCGTGGTCGTGGGGACGACCCTATAGTCGTCGGAAATTTCGGTGGCTGTCCAACTTTGGCCCGGGGGTCGTGGGGACGACCCTATAGTCGTCGGACATGTCGGCGGCGAGCCAACATTGACCCGGGGTCGTGGGGACGACCCTATAGTCGTCGGACATGACGGTGGCGGGCCAGTCTAGTCCCGGGTCATGGGGACGACCCTATAGTCGTCGGACAAGTCGGCGGCTGGCCAACTTTGGCCCGTGGTCGTGGGGACGACCCTATAGTCGTCGGAAATGACGGTGGCGGGCCAATCTAGTCCCGGGGTCGTGGGGACGACCCTACAGTCGTCGGACAAGTCGGCGGCGAGCCAATCTAGTCCCGCGGTCGTGGGGACGACCCTATAGTCGTCGGACAAGTCAGCGGCTGGCCAACATTGGCCCGTGGTCGTGGGGACGACCATATAGTCGTCGGACATGACGGTGGCGGGCCACTCTAGTCCCGGGTCGTGGGGACGACCCTATAGTCGTCGGACATGTCGGCGGCTGGCCAACTTTGGCCCGGGGTCGTGGGGACGACCCTATAGTCGTCGGATATGTCGGCGGCAGGCCAACCTAGTCCCGGGGTCGTGGGGACGACCCTATAATCGTCGGACAAGACGGCGGCTGGCCAACTTTGGCCCGTGGTCGTGGGGACGACCCTATAGTCGTCGGACAAGCCGGCGGCTGTCCACCTTTGGCCCGGGGTCGTGGGGACGACCCTATAGTCGTCGGACTTGACGGTGGCGGGCCAATCTAGTCCCGGGGTCGTGGGGACGACCCTATAGTCGTCGGACAAGTCGGCGGCGGGCCAACCTAGTCCCGGGGTCGTGGGGATGACCCTATAGTCGTCGGACAAGTCGGCGGCGAGCCCACCTAGTCGGGGGGTCGTGGGGACGACCCTATAGTCGTCAGACAAGTCGGCGGCGGGCCTACCTAGTCCCGGGGTCGTGGGGACGACCCTATAGTCGTCGGACAAGTCAGCGGCTGGCCTACATTGGCCCGTGGTCGTGGGCACGACCATATAGTCGACGGACATGACGGTGGCGGGCCAGTCTAGTCCCGGGTCATGGGGACGACCCTATAGTCGTCGGACAAGTCGGCGGCTGTCCAGCTTTGGCCCGGGGTCGTGGGGACGACCCTATAGTCGTCGGACTTGACGGTGGCGGGCCAATCTAGTCCCGGGGTCGTGGGGACGACCGTATAGTCGTCGGACATATCAGCGGCTGGCCAACTTTGGCCCGGGGTCGTTGGGGACGACCCTATAGTCGTCGGACAAGTCGGCGGCGGGCCAACCTAGTCGGGGGGTCGTGGGGACGACCCTATAGTCGTCAGACAAGTCGGCGGCGGGCCTACCTAGTCCCGGGGTCGTGGGGACGACCCTATAGTCGTCGGACAAGTCGGCGGCGAGCCCACCTAGTCGGGGGGTCGTGGGGACGACCCTATAGTCGTCAGACAAGTCGGCGGCGGGCCTACCTAGTCCCGGGGTCGTGGGGACGACCCTATAGTCGTCGGACAAGTCAGCGGCTGGCCTACATTGGCCCGTGGTCGTGGGGACGACCATATAGTCGACGGACATGACGGTGGCGGGCCAGTCTAGTCCCGGGTCATGGGGACGACTCTATAGTCGTCGGACAAGTCGGCGGCTGTCCAGCTTTGGCCCGGGGTCGTGGGGACGACCCTATAGTCGTCGGACTTGACGGTGGCGGGCCAATCTAGTCCCGGGGTCGTGGGGACGACCGTATAGTCGTCGGACATATCAGCGGCTGGCCAACTTTGGCCCGGGGTCGTTGGGGACGACCCTATAGTCGTCGGACAAGTCGGCGGCGGGCCAACCTAGTCGGGGGGTCGTGGGGACGACCCTATAGTCGTCAGACAAGTCGGCGGCGGGCCTACCTAGTCCCGGGGTCGTGGGGACGACCCTATAGTCGTCGGACAAGTCAGCGGCTGGCCTACATTGGCCCGTGGTCGTGGGGACGACCATATAGACGTCGGACATGACGGTGGCGGGCCAGTCTAGTCCCGGGTCATGGGGACGAACCTATAGTCGTCGGACAAGTCGGCGGCTGTCCAGCTTTGGCCCGGGGTCGTGGGGACGACCCTATAGTCGTCGGACAAGTCGTCGGCGGGCCAACCTAGTCGGGGGGTCGTGGGGACGACCCTATAGTCGTCAGACAAGTCGGCGGCGGGCCTACCTAGTCCCGGGGTCGTGGGGACGACCCTATAGTCGTCGGACAAGTCAGCGGCTGGCCTACATTGGCCCGTGGTCGTGGGGACGACCCTATAATCGTCGGACAAGACGGCGGCTGACCAACTTTGGCCCGGGGTCGTGGGGACGACCCTATAGTCGTCGGACTTGACGGTGGCGGGCCAGTCTAGTCCCGGGTCATGGGGACGACCCTATAGTCGTCGGACAAGTCGGCGGCTGGCCAACTTTGGCCCGTGGTCGTGGGGACGACCCTATAGTCGTCGGAAATGACGGTGGCGGGCCAATCTAGTCCCGGGGTCGTGGGGACGACCCGACAGTCGTCGGACAAGTCGGCGGGTGTCCAACTTTGGCCCGGGGTCGTGGGGACGACCCTATAGTCGTCGGACTTGACGGTGGCGGGCCAGTCTAGTCCCAGGTCGTGGGGACGACCCTATAGTCGTCGGACATGTCGGTGGCGAGCCAACATTGGCCCGTGGTCGTGGGGACGACCATATAGTCGTCGGACATGACGGTGGCGGGCCACTCTAGTCCCGGGTCGTGGGGACGACCCTATAGTCGTCGGACATGTCGGCGGCTGGCCAACTTTGGCCCGGGGCCGTGGGGACGACCCTATAGTCGTCGGATATGTCGGCGGCTGGCCAACTTTGGCCCGTGGTCGTGGGGACGACCCTATAGTCGTCGGACAAGTCGGCGGCGGGCCAACCTAGTCCAGGGGTCGTGGGGACGACCCTAAAGTCGTCGGATAAGTCGGCAGCTCGCCAACTTTGGCCCGGGGTCGTGGGAACGACCCTATAGTCGTCGGACAAGTCGGCGGCGAGCCCACCTAGTCGGGGGGTCGTGGGGGCGACCCTATAGTCGTCGGACAAGTCGGCGGCCGGCCAACCTAGTTCGGGGGTCGTGGGGACGACCCTATAGTCGTCGGACATGTCGGCGGCTGGCCAACTTTGGCCCGTGGTCGTGGGGACGACCCTATAGTCGTCGGACATGTCGGCGGCTGGCCAACTTTGGCCCGTGGTCGTGGGGACGACCCTATAGTCGTCGGACAAGTCGGCGGCGAGCCAATCTAGTCCCGCGGTCGTGGGGACGACCCTATTGTCGTCGGACAAGTCGGCGGCGAGCCCACCTAGTCGGGGGCTCGTGGGGACGACCCTATAGTCGTCGGACAAGTCAGCGGCCGGCCAACCTAGTCCGGGGGTCGTGGGGACGACCCTATAGTCGTCGGACATGACGGTGGCGGGCCAGTCTAGTCCCGGGTCGTGGGGACGACCCTATAGTCGTCGGACATGTCGGCGGCTGGCCAACTTTGGCCCGTGGTCGTGGGGACGACCCTATAATCGTCGGAAATGTCGGTGGCTGTCCAACCTAGTCCCGGGGTCGTGGGGACGACCCTATAGTCGTCGGACAAGTCAGCGGCTGGCCAACATTGGCCCGTGGTCGTGGGGACGACCATATAGTCGTCGGACATGACGGTGGCGGGCCACTCTAGTCCCGGGTCGTGGGGACGACCCTATAGTCGTCGGACATGTCGGCGGCTGGCCAACTTTGGCCCGGGGTCGTGGGGACGACCCTATAGTCGTCGGATATGTCGGCGGCAGGCCAACCTAGTCCCGGGGTCGTGGGGACGACCCTATAATCGTCGGACAAGACGGCGGCTGGCCAACTTTGGCCCGTGGTCGTGGGGACGACCCTATAGTCGTCGGACAAGTCGGCGGCTGTCCAACTTTGGCCCGGGGTCGTGGGGACGACCCTATAGTCGTCGGACTTGACGGTGGCGGGCCAATCTAGTCCCGGGGTCGTGGGGACAACCCTATAGTCGTCGGACAAGTCGGCGGCGGGCCAACCTAGTCCCGGGGTCGTGGGGATGACCCTATAGTCGTCGGACAAGTCGGCGGCGAGCCCACCTAGTCGGGGGGTCGTGGGGACGACCCTATAGTCGTCAGACAAGTCGGCGGCGGGCCTACCTAGTCCCGGGGTCGTGGGGACGACCCTATAGTCGTCGGACAAGTCAGCGGCTGGCCTACATTGGCCCGTGGTCGTGGGGACGACCATATAGTCGTCGGACATGACGGTGGCGGGCCAGTCTAGTCCCGGGTCATGGGGACGACCCTATAGTCGCCGGACAAGTCGGCGGCTGTCCAGCTTTGGCCCGGGGTCGTGGGGACGACCCTATAGTCGTCGGACTTGACGGTGGCGGGCCAATCTAGTCCCGGGGTCGTGGGGACGACCGTATAGTCGTCGGACATATCAGCGGCTGGCCAACTTTGGCCCGGGGTCGTTGGGGACGACCCTATAGTCGTCGGACAAGTCGGCGGCGGGCCAACCTAGTCGGGGGGTCGTGGGGACGACCCTATAGTCGTCAGACAAGTCGGCGGCGAGCCCACCTAGTCGGGGGCTCGTGGGGACGACCCTATAGTCGTCGGACAAGTCAGCGGCCGGCCAACCTAGTCCGGGGGTCGTGGGGACGACCCTATAGTCGTCGGACATGACGGTGGCGGGCCAGTCTAGTCCCGGGTCGTGGGGACGACCCTATAGTCGTCGGACATGTCGGCGGCTGGCCAACTTTGGCCCGTGGTCGTGGGGACGACCCTATAATCGTCGGAAATGTCGGTGGCTGTCCAACCTAGTCCCGGGGTCGTGGGGACGACCCTATAGTCGTCGGACAAGTCAGCGGCTGGCCAACATTGGCCCGTGGTCGTGGGGACGACCATATAGTCGTCGGACATGACGGTGGCGGGCCACTCTAGTCCCGGGTCGTGGGGACGACCCTATAGTCGTCGGACATGTCGGCGGCTGGCCAACTTTGGCCCGGGGTCGTGGGGACGACCCTATAGTCGTCGGATATGTCGGCGGCAGGCCAACCTAGTCCCGGGGTCGTGGGGACGACCCTATAATCGTCGGACAAGACGGCGGCTGGCCAACTTTGGCCCGTGGTCGTGGGGACGACCCTATAGTCGTCGGACAAGTCGGCGGCTGTCCAACTTTGGCCCGGGGTCGTGGGGACGACCCTATAGTCGTCGGACTTGACGGTGGCGGGCCAATCTAGTCCCGGGGTCGTGGGGACAACCCTATAGTCGTCGGACAAGTCGGCGGCGGGCCAACCTAGTCCCGGGGTCGTGGGGATGACCCTATAGTCGTCGGACAAGTCGGCGGCGAGCCCACCTAGTCGGGGGGTCGTGGGGACGACCCTATAGTCGTCAGACAAGTCGGCGGCGGGCCTACCTAGTCCCGGGGTCGTGGGGACGACCCTATAGTCGTCGGACAAGTCAGCGGCTGGCCTACATTGGCCCGTGGTCGTGGGGACGACCATATAGTCGTCGGACATGACGGTGGCGGGCCAGTCTAGTCCCGGGTCATGGGGACGACCCTATAGTCGCCGGACAAGTCGGCGGCTGTCCAGCTTTGGCCCGGGGTCGTGGGGACGACCCTATAGTCGTCGGACTTGACGGTGGCGGGCCAATCTAGTCCCGGGGTCGTGGGGACGACCGTATAGTCGTCGGACATATCAGCGGCTGGCCAACTTTGGCCCGGGGTCGTTGGGGACGACCCTATAGTCGTCGGACAAGTCGGCGGCGGGCCAACCTAGTCGGGGGGTCGTGGGGACGACCCTATAGTCGTCAGACAAGTCGGCGGCGGGCCTACCTAGTCCCGGGGTCGTGGGGACGACCCTATAGTCGTCGGACAAGTCAGCGGCTGGCCTACATTGGCCCGTGGTCGTGGGGACGACCATATAGACGTCGGACATGACGGTGGCGGGCCTACCTAGTCCCGGGGTCGTGGGGACGACCCTATAGTCGTCGGACATGTCGGCGGCTGGCCAACTTTGGCCCGTGGTCGTGGGGACGACCCTATAGTCGTCGGACATGTCGGCGGCTGGCCAACTTTGGCCCGTGGTCGTGGGGACGACCCTATAGTCGTCGGACAAGTCGGCGGCGAGCCAATCTAGTCCCGCGGTCGTGGGGACGACCCTATTGTCGTCGGACAAGTCGACGGCGGGCCAACCTAGTCCCGGGGTCGTGGGGACGACCCTATAATCGTCGGGCAAGCCGGCGGCTGGCCAACTTTGGCCCGTGGTCGTGGGGACGACCCTATAATCGTCGGACAAGACGGCGGCTGACCAACTTTGGCCCGGGGTCGTGGGGACGACCCTATAGTCGTCGGACTTGACGGTGGCGGGCCAGTCTAGTCCCGGGTCATGGGGACGACCCTATAGTCGTCGGACAAGTCGGCGGCTGGCCAACTTTGGCCCGTGGTCGTGGGGACGACCCTATAGTCGTCGGAAATGACGGTGGCGGGCCAATCTAGTCCCGGGGTCGTGGGGACGACCCGACAGTCGTCGGACAAGTCGGCGGCGAGCCAATCTAGTCCCGCGGTCGTGGGGACGACCCTATAGTCGTCGGACATGTCGGCGGCTGGCCAACCTAGTCCCGGGGTCGTAGGGACGACCCTATAGTCGTCGGACATGTCGGCGGCTGTCCAACTTTGGCCCGTGGTCGTGGGGACGACCCTATAGTCGTCGGACTTGACGGTGGCGGGCCAATCTAGTCCCGTGGTCGTGGGGACGACCCTATAGTCGTCGGACAAGTCGGCGGGTGTCCAACTTTGGCCCGGGGTCGTGGGGACGACCCTATAGTCGTCGGACTTGACGGTGGCGGGCCAGTCTAGTCCCAGGTCGTGGGGACGACCCTATAGTCGTCGGACATGTCGGTGGCGAGCCAACATTGGCCCGTGGTCGTGGGGACGACCATATAGTCGTCGGACATGACGGTGGCGGGCCACTCTAGTCCCGGGTCGTGGGGACGACCCTATAGTCGTCGGACATGTCGGCGGCTGGCCAACTTTGGCCCGGGGCCGTGGGGACGACCCTATAGTCGTCGGATATGTCGGCGGCTGGCCAACTTTGGCCCGTGGTCGTGGGGACGACCCTATAGTCGTCGGACAAGTCGGCGGCGGGCCAACCTAGTCCAGGGGTCGTGGGGACGACCCTAAAGTCGTCGGATAAGTCGGCAGCTCGCCAACTTTGGCCCGGGGTCGTGGGAACGACCCTATAGTCGTCGGACAAGTCGGCGGCGAGCCCACCTAGTCGGGGGGTCGTGGGGGCGACCCTATAGTCGTCGGACAAGTCGGCGGCCGGCCAACCTAGTTCGGGGGTCGTGGGGACGACCCTATAGTCGTCGGACATGTCGGCGGCTGGCCAACTTTGGCCCGTGGTCGTGGGGACGACCCTATAGTCGTCGGACATGTCGGCGGCTGGCCAACTTTGGCCCGTGGTCGTGGGGACGACCCTATAGTCGTCGGACATGTCGGCGGCTGGCCAACTTTGGCCCGTGGTCGTGGGGACGACCCTATAGTCGTCGGACATGTCGGCGGCTGGCCAACTTTGGCCCGTGGTCGTGGGGACGACCCTATAGTCGTGGGACAAGTCGGCGGCGAGCCAATCTAGTCCCGCGGTCGTGGGGACGACCCTATTGTCGTCGGACAAGTCGGCGGCGAGCCCACCTAGTCGGGGGGTCGTGGGGACGACCCTATAGTCGTCGGACAAGTCAGCGGCCGGCCAACCTAGTCCGGGGGTCGTGGGGACGACCCTATAGTCGTCGGACATGACGGTGGCGGGCCAGTCTAGTCCCGGGTCGTGGGGACGACCCTATAGTCGTCGGACATTTCGGCGGCTGGCCAACTTTGGCCCGTGGTCGTGGGGACGACCCTATAATCGTCGGAAATGTCGGTGGCTGTCCAACCTAGTCCCGGGGTCGTGGGGACGACCCTATAGTCGTCGGACAAGTCAGCGGCTGGCCAACATTGGCCCGTGGTCGTGGGGACGACCATATAGTCGTCGGATATGTCGGCGGCAGGCCAACCTAGTCCCGGGGTCGTGGGGACGACCCTATAATCGTCGGACAAGACGGCGGCTGGCCAACTTTGGCCCGTGGTCGTGGGGACGACCCTATAGTCGTCGGACAAGTCGGCGGCTGTCCAACTTTGGCCCGGGGTCGTGGGGACGACCCTATAGTCGTCGGACTTGACGGTGGCGGGCCAATCTAGTCCCGGGGTCGTGGGGACGACCCTATAGTCGTCGGACAAGTCGGCGGCGGGCCAACCTAGTCCCGGGGTCGTGGGGATGACCCTATAGTCGTCGGACAAGTCGGCGGCGAGCCCACCTAGTCGGGGGGTCGTGGGGACGACCCTATAGTCGTCAGACAAGTCGGCGGCGGGCCTACCTAGTCCCGGGGTCGTGGGGACGACCCTATAGTCGTCGGACAAGTCAGCGGCTGGCCTACATTGGCCCGTGGTCGTGGGGACGACCATATAGTCGTCGGACATGACGGTGGCGGGCCAGTCTAGTCCCGGGTCATGGGGACGACCCTATAGTCGTCGGACAAGTCGGCGGCTGTCCAGCTTTGGCCCGGGGTCGTGGGGACGACCCTATAGTCGTCGGACTTGACGGTGGCGGGCCAATCTAGTCCCGGGGTCGTGGGGACGACCGTATAGTCGTCGGACATATCAGCGGCTGGCCAACTTTGGCCCGGGGTCGTTGGGGACGACCCTATAGTCGTCGGACAAGTCGGCGGCGGGCCAACCTAGTCGGGGGGTCGTGGGGACGACCCTATAGTCGTCAGACAAGTCGGCGGCGGGCCTACCTAGTCCCGGGGTCGTGGGGACGACCCTATAGTCGTCGGACAAGTCAGCGGCTGGCCTACATTGGCCCGTGGTCGTGGGGACGACCATATAGACGTCGGACATGACGGTGGCGGGCCAGTCTAGTCCCGGGTCATGGGGACGAACCTATAGTCGTCGGACAAGTCGGCGGCTGTCCAGCTTTGGCCCGGGGTCGTGGGGACGACCCTGTAGTCGTCGGACAAGTCGTCGGCGGGCTAACCTAGTCGGGGGGTCGTGGGGACGACCCTATAGTCGTCAGACAAGTCGGCGGCGGGCCTACCTAGTCCCGGGGTCGTGGGGACGACCCTATAGTCGTCGGACAAGTCAGCGGCTGGCCTACATTGGCCCGTGGTCGTGGGGACGACCCTATAGTCGTCGGACAAGTCAGCGGCTGGCCAACTTTGGCCCGTGGTCGTGGGGAGGACCCTATACTCGTCGGACAAGTCGGCGGCGTACCAACCTAGTCCGGGGGTCGTGGGGACGACCCTATAGTCATCGGACATGACGGTGGCCGGCCAACCTAGTCCGGGGGTCGTGGGGACGACCCTATAGTCGTCGGACATGTCGGCGGCTGGCCAACTTTGGCCCGTGGTCGTGGGTACGACCCTATAGTCGTCGGACATGTCGGCGGCTGGCCAACTTTGGCCCGTGGTCGTGGGGACGACCCTATAGTCGTCGGACAAGTCGGCGGCGAGCCAATCTAGTCCCGCGGTCGTGGGGACGACCCTATTGTCGTCGGACAAGTCGACGGCGAGCTCACCTAGTCGGGGGGTCGTGGGGACGACCCTATAGTCGTCGGACAAGTCGGCGGCTGTCCAACTTTGGCCCGGGGTCGTGGGGACGACCCTAAAGTCGGACTTGACGGTGGCGGGCCAATCTAGTCCCGGGGTCGTGGGGACGACCCTATAGTCGTCAGACATATCGGTGGCGAGCCAACCTAGTCCCGGGGTCGTGGGGACGACCCTATAGTCGTCGGACAAGTCGGCGGCGGGCCAACCTAGACCCGGGGTCGTGGGGATGACCCTATAGTCGTCGGACATGACGGTGGCGGGCCAGTCTAGTCCCGGGGTCGTGGGGACGACCCTATAGTCGTCGGACAAGTCGGCGGCGGGCCAATCTAGTCCCGGGGTCGTGGGGACGACCCTATAGTCGTCGGACATGTCGGCGGCTGGCCAACTTTGGCCCGTGGTCGTGGGGACGACCCTATAGTCGTCGGAAATGTCGGTGGCGGGCCAGTCTAGTCCCGGGTCATGGGGACGACCCTATAGTCGTCGGACAAGTCAGCGGCTGGCCTACATTGGCCCGTGGTCGTGGGGACGACCATATAGACGTCGGACATGACGGTGGCGGGCCAGTCTAGTCCCGGGTCATGGGGACGAACCTATAGTCGTCGGACAAGTCGGCGGCTGTCCAGCTTTGGCCCGGGGTCGTGGGGACGACCCTATAGTCGTCGGACAAGTCGTCGGCGGGCTAACCTAGTCGGGGGGTCGTGGGGACGACCCTATAGTCGTCAGACAAGTCGGCGGCGGGCCTACCTAGTCCCGGGGTCGTGGGGACGACCCTATAGTCGTCGGACAAGTCAGCGGCTGGCCTACATTGGCCCGTGGTCGTGGGGACGACCCTATAGTCGTCGGACAAGTCAGCGGCTGGCCAACTTTGGCCCGTGGTCGTGGGGAGGACCCTATACTCGTCGGACAAGTCGGCGGCGTACCAACCTAGTCCGGGGGTCGTGGGGACGACCCTATAGTCGTCGGACATGACGGTGGCCGGCCAACCTAGTCCGGGGGTCGTGGGGACGACCCTATAGTCGTCGGACATGTCGGCGGCTGGCCAACTTTGGCCCGTGGTCGTGGGTACGACCCTATAGTCGTCGGACATGTCGGCGGCTGGCCAACTTTGGCCCGTGGTCGTGGGGACGACCCTATAGTCGTCGGACAAGTCGGCGGCGAGCCAATCTAGTCCCGCGGTCGTGGGGACGACCCTATTGTCGTCGGACAAGTCGACGGCGAGCTCACCTAGTCGGGGGGTCGTGGGGACGACCCTATAGTCGTCGGACAAGTCGGCGGCTGTCCAACTTTGGCCCGGGGTCGTGGGGACGACCCTAAAGTCGGACTTGACGGTGGCGGGCCAATCTAGTCCCGGGGTCGTGGGGACGACCCTATAGTCGTCAGACATATCGGTGGCGAGCCAACCTAGTCCCGGGGTCGTGGGGACGACCCTATAGTCGTCGGACAAGTCGGCGGCGGGCCAACCTAGACCCGGGGTCGTGGGGATGACCCTATAGTCGTCGGACATGACGGTGGCGGGCCAGTCTAGTCCCGGGGTCGTGGGGACGACCCTATAGTCGTCGGACAAGTCGGCGGCGAGCCAATCTAGTCCCGCGGTCGTGGGGACGACCCTATAGTCGTCGGACAAGTCGGCGGCGAGCCCACCTAGTCGGGGGGTCGTGGGGACGACCCTATAGTCGTCGGACAAGTCGGCGGCCGGCCAACCTAGTCCGGGGGTCGTGGGGACGACCCTATAGTCGTCGGACATGACGGTGGCGGGCCAGTCTAGTCCCGGGTCGTGGGGACGACCCTATAGTCGTCGGACAAGTCGGCGGGTGTCCAACTTTGGCCCGGGGTCGTTGGGACGACCCTATAGTCGTCGGACTTGACGGTGGCGGGCCAGTCTAGTCCCAGGTCGTGGGGACGACCCTATAGTCGTCGGACATGTCGGTGGCGAGCCAACATTGGCCCGTGGTCGTGGGGACGACCATATAGTCGTCGGACATGACGGTGGCGGGCCACTCTAGTCCCGGGTCGTGGGGACGACCCTATAGTCGTCGGACATGTCGGCGGCTGGCCAACTTTGGCCCGGGGCCGTGGGGACGACCCTATAGTCGTCGGATATGTCGGTGGCTGGCCAACTTTGGCCCGTGGTCGTGGGGACGACCCTATAGTCGTCGGACAAGTCGGCGGCGGGCCAACCTAGTCCAGGGGTCGTGGGGACGACCCTAAAGTCGTCGGAAATATCGGCAGCTCGCCAACTTTGGCCCGGGGTCGTGGGAACGACCCTATAGTCGTCGGACAAGTCGGCGGCGAGCCCACCTAGTCGGGGGGTCGTGGGGGCGACCCTATAGTCGTCGGACAAGTCGGCGGCCGGCCAACCTAGTCCGGGGGTCGTGGGGACGACCCTATAGTCGTCGGACATGTCGGCGGCGAGCCAATCTAGTCCCGCGGTCGTGGGGACGACCCTATTGTCGTCGGACAAGTCGGCGGCGAGCCCACCTAGTCGGGGGGTCGTGGGGACGACCCTATAGTCGTCGGACAAGTCGGCGGCCGGCCAACCTAGTCCGGGGGTCGTGGGGACGACCCTATAGTCGTCGGACATGACGGTGGCGGGCCAGTCTAGTCCCGGGTCGTGGGGACGACCCTATAGTCGTCGGACATGTCGGCGGCTGGCCAACTTTGGCCCGTGGTCGTGGGGACGACCCTATAGTCGCCGGAAATGTCGGTGGCTATCCAACCTAGTCCCGGGGTCGTGGGGACGACCCTATAATCGTCGGACAAGCCGGCGGCTGGCCAACTTTGGCCCGTGGTCGTGGGGACGACCCTATAGTCGTCGGACAAGTCAGCGGCTGGCCTACATTGGCCCGTGGTCGTGGGGACGACCATATAGTCGTCGGACATGACGGTGGCGGGCCAGTCTAGTCCCGGGTCATGGGGACGACCCTATAGTCGTCGGACAAGTCGGCGGCTGGCCAACTTTGGCCCGTGGTCGTGGGGACGACCCTATAGTCGTCGGACAAGTCGGCGGCGAGCCAATCTAGTCCCGCGGTCGTGGGGACGACCCTATAGTCGTCGGACAAGTCGGCGGCGGGCCAACCTAGTCCCGGGGTCGTGGGGACGACCCTATAATCTTCGGACAAGCCGGCGGCTGGCCCACTTTGGCCCGTGGTCGTGAGGACGACCCTATAGTCGTCGGACAAGTCGGCGGCTGTCCAACTTTGGCCCGGGGTCGTGGGGACGACCCTATAGTCGTCGGACTTGACGGTGGCGGGCCAATCTAGTCCCGGGGTCGTGGGGACGACCCTATAGTCGTCAGACATATCGGTGGCGAGCCAACCTAGTCCCGGGGTCGTGGGGACGACCCTATAGTCGTCGGACAAGTCGGCGGCGGGCCAACCTAGACCCGGGGTCGTGGGGATGACCCTATAGTCGTCGGACATGACGGTGGCGGGCCAGTCTAGTCCCGGGTCGTGGGGACGACCCTATAGTCGTCGGACATGTCGGCGGCTGGCCAACTTTGGCCCGTGGTCGTGGGGACGACCCTATAGTCGTCGGAAATGTCGGTGGCTGTCCAACTTTGGCCCGGGGGTCGTGGGGACGACCCTATAGTCGTCGGACATGTCGGCGGCGAGCCAACATTGACCCGGGGTCGTGGGGACGACTCTATAGTCGTCGGACATGTCGGTGGCGGGCCAGTCTAGTCCCGGGTCGTGGGGAAGACCCTATAGTCGTCGGACATGTCGGCGGCTGGCCAACTTTGGCCCGTGGTTGTGGGGAGGACCCTATACTCGTCGGACAAGTCGGCAGCGTACCAACCTAGTCCGGGGGTCGTGGGGATGACCCTATAGTCGTCGGACATGACGGTGGCGGGCCAGTCTAGTCCCGGGTCATGGGGACGACCCTATAGTCGTCGGACAAGTCGGCGGCTGGCCAACTTTGGCCCGTGGTCGTGGGGACGACCCTATAGTCGTCGGAAATGACGGTGGCGGGCCAATCTAGTCCCGGGGTCGTGGGGATGACCCTACAGTCGTCGGACAAGTCGGCGGCGAGCCAATCTAGTCCCGCGGACGTGGGGACGACCCTATAGTCGTCGGACAAGTCGGCGGCTGGCCAACTTTGGCCCGTGGTCGTGGGGACGACCCTATAGTCGTCGGATATGTCGGCGGCTGGCCAACTTTGGCCCGTGGTCGTGGGGACGACCCTATAGTCGTCGGACAAGTCAGCGGCTGGCCAACTTTGGCCCGTGGTTGAGGGGACGACCCTATAGTCGTTGGACATGACGGTGGCGGGCCAATCTAGTCCCGGGGTCGTGGGGACGACCCGATAGTCGTTGGACATGACGGTGGCGGGCCAATCTAGTCCCGGGGTCGTGGGGACGACCCTATAGTCGTCGGACTTGTCGGTGGCGGGCCAATCTAGTCCGGGGGTCGTGGGGACGACCCTACAGTCGTCGGACATTTCGGCGGCTTGCCAACTTTGGCCCGGGGTCATGGGGACGATCCAATAGTCGTCGGACATGTTGGCGGCTGGCCAACTTTGGCCCGTGGTCGTGGGGACGACCCTATAGTCGTTGGACATGTCGGCGGCTGGCCAACTTTGGCCCGGTGTCGTGGGGACGACCCAATAGTCGTCGGACATGTCGGCGGCTGGCCAACTTTGGCCCGTGGTCGTGGGGACGATCCGATAGTCGTTGGACATGACGGTGGCGGGCCAATCTAGTCCCGGGGTCGTGGGGACGACCCTATAGTCGTCGGACTTGTCGGTGGCGGGCCAATCTAGTCCGGGGGTCGTGGGGACGACCCTACAGTCGTCGGACATTTCGGCGGCTTGCCAACTTTGGCCCGGGGTCGTGGGGACGATCCAATAGTCGTCGGACATGTTGGCGGCTGGTCAACTTTGGCCCGTGGTCGTGGGGACGACCCTATAGTCGTTGGACATGTCGGCGGCTGGCCAACTTTGGCCCGTGGTCGTGGGGACGATCCGATAGTCGTTGGACATGGCGGTGGCGGGCCAATCTAGTCCCGGGGTCGTGGGGACGACCCTATAGTCGTCGGACTTGTCGGTGGCGGGCCAATCTAGTCCGGGGGTCGTGGGGACGACCCTACAGTCGTCGGACATTTCGGCGGCTTGCCAACTTTGGCCCGGGGTCGTGGGGACGATCCAATAGTCGTCGGACATGTTGGCGGCTGGCCAACTTTGGCCCGTGCTCGTGGGGACCATCCAATAGTCGTCGGACATGTCGGCGGCAGGCCAACTTTGGCCCGGGGTCGTGGGGACGACCCTATAGTCGTCGGACATGTCGGCGGCTGGCCAACTTTGGCCCGGGGTCGTGGGGACGACCCTAGAGTCGTCGGACATGTCGGCGGCTGGCCAACTTTGGCCCGTGGTCGTGGGGACGATCCAATAGTCGTCGGACATGTCGGCGGCTGGCCAACTTTGGCGCGTGGTCGTGGGGACGATCCGATTGTCGTCGGACATGTCGGCGGCTGGCCAACCTAGATACGGGGTCGTGGGGACGACCCTATAGTCGTCGGATATGTCGGTGGCGGGCCAATCTAGTCCGGGGGTCGTGGGGACGACCCTACAGTCGTCGGACATTTCGGCGGCTTGCCAACTTTGGCCCGGGGTCGTGGGGACGATCCAATAGTCGTCGGACATGTCGGCGGCTGGTCAACTTTGGCCCGTGGTCGTGGGGACGACCCTATAGTTGTCGGACATGTCGGCGGCTGGCCAACTTTGGACCGGTGTAGTGGGGACGACTCTATAGTCGTCGGAAATGTCGGCGGCTGGCCAACCTGGACCCGGGGTCGTGGGGACGACCCTATTGTCGTCGGACATGACGGTGGCGGGCCAATCTAGTCTCGGGGTCGTGGGGACGACCCTACAGTCGTCGGACATTTCGGCGGCTTGCCAACTTTGGCCCGGGGTCGTGGGGACGATCCAATAGTCGTCGGACATGTCGGAGGCTGGTCAACTTTGGCCCGTGGTCGTGGGTACGACCCTACAGTCGTCGGACATTTCGGCGGCTTGCCAACTTTGGCCCGGGGTCGTGGGGACGACCCTATAGTCGTCGGACTTGACGGTGGCGGGCCAATCTAGTCCCGGGGTTGTGGGGACGACCCTACAGTCGTCGGATATGTCGGCGGCTGGCCAACTTTGGCCTGTGGTCGTGGGGACGACCCTATAGTCGTCGGAAATGACGGTGGCGGGCCAATCTAGTCCCGGGGTCATGGGGACGACCCTACAGTCGTCGCACAAGTCGGCGGCGAGCCAATCTAGTCCCGCGGTCGTGGGGACGACCCTATAGTCGTCGGACAAGTCAGCGGCTGGCCAACATTGGCCCGTGGTCGTGGGGACGACCATATAGTCGTCGGACATGACGGTGGCGGGCCACTCTAGTCCCGGGTCGTGGGGACGACCCTATAGTCGCCGGACATGTCGGCGGCTGGCCAACTTTGGCCCGGGGTCGTGGGGGCGACCCTATAGTCGTCGGACATGTTGGCGGCTTGTCAGCCTAGTCCCGGGGTCGTGGGTACGACCCTACAGTCGTCGGACATTTCGGCGGTCTGCCAACTTTGGCCCGGGGTCGTGGGGACGACCCTATAGTCGTCGGACTTGACGGTGGCGGGCCAATCTAGTTCCGAGGTCCTGGGGACGACCCTATAGTCGTCGGACTTGACGGTGGCGGGCCAATCTAGTCCCGGGGTCGTGGGGACGACCCTACAGTCGTCGGACATTTCGGCGGCTGGCCAAATTTGGCCCGGGGTCGTGGGGACGACCCTATAGTCGTCGGACATGACGGTGGCGGGCCAATCTAGTCCCGGGGTCGTGGGGAAGACCCTATAGTCGTCGGACTTGTCGGTGGCGGGCCAATCTAGTCCGGGGGTCGTGGGGACGACCCTACAGTCGTCGGACATTTCGGCGGCTGGCCAACTTTGGCGCGGGGTCGTGGGGACGACCCTATAGTCGTCGGACATGTCGGCGGCTGGCCAACTTTGGCCCGTGGTCGTGGGGACGATCCAATAGTCGTCGGACATGTCGGCGGCTGGCCAACTTTGGCGCGTGGTCGTGGGGACGATCCGATTGTCGTCGGACATGTCGGCGGCTGGCCAACCTAGACCCGGGGTCGTGGGAACGACCCTATTGTCGTCGGACAAGGCGGTGGCGGGCCAATCCAGTCCCGGGGTCGTGGGGACGACCCTATAGTCGTCGGACTTGTCGGTGGCGGGCCAATCTAGTCCGGGGGTCGTGGGGACGACCCTACAGTCGTCGGACATTTCGGCGGCTTGCCAACTTTGGCCCGGGGTCGTGGGGACGATCCAATAGTCGTCGGACATGTCGGCGGCTGGTCAACTTTGGCCCGTGGTCGTGGGGACGACCCTATAGTCGTTGGACATGTCAGCGTCTGGCCAACTTTGGCCCGGTGACGTGGGGACGACCCAATATTCGTCGGACATGTCGGCGGCTGGCCAACTTTGGCCCGTGGTCGTGGGGACGATCCGATAGTCGTTGGACATGACGGTGGCGGGCCAATCTAGTCCCGGGGTCGTGGGGACGACCCTATAGTCGTCGGACTTGTCGGTGGCTGGCCAACTTTGGCCCGTGGTCGTGGGGACGACCCTATAGTCGTCGGACTTGTCGGTGGCGGGCCAATCTAGTCCGGGGGTCGTGGGGACGACCCTACAGTCGTCGGACATTTCGGCGGCTTGCCAACTTCGGCCCGGCGTCGTGGGGACGATCCAATAGTCGTCGGACATGTTGGCGGCTGGCCAACTTTGGCCCGTGGTCGTGGGGACGATCCAATAGTCGTCGGACATGTCGGCGGCTGGCCAACTTTGGCCCGGGGTCGTGGGGACGACCCTATAGTCGTCGGACATGTTGGCGGCTTGTCAGCCTAGTCCCGGGGTCGTGGGTACGGCCCTATAGTCGTCGGACATGTCGGCGGCTGGCCAACTTTGGCCCGGGGTCGTGGGGACGATCCAATAGTCGTCGGACAAGGCGGTGGCGGGCCAATCCAGTCCCGCGGTCGTGGGGACGACCCTATAGTCGTCGGACAAGTCAGCGGCTGGCCAACATTGGCCCGTGGTCGTGGGGACGACCATATAGTCGTCGGACATGACGGTGGCGGGCCACTCTAGTCCCGGGTCGTGGGGACGACCCTATAGTCGCCGGACATGTCGGCGGCTGGCCAACTTTGGCCCGGGGTCGTGGGGGCGACCCTATAGTCGTCGGACATGTTGGCGGCTTGTCAGCCTAGTCCCGGGGTCGTGGGTACGACCCTACAGTCGTCGGACATTTCGGCGGTCTGCCAACTTTGGCCCGGGGTCGTGGGGACGACCCTATAGTCGTCGGACTTGACGGTGGCGGGCCAATCTAGTTCCGAGGTCCTGGGGACGACCCTATAGTCGTCGGACTTGACGGTGGCGGGCCAATCTAGTCCCGGGGTCGTGGGGACGACCCTACAGTCGTCGGACATTTCGGCGGCTGGCCAAATTTGGCCCGGGGTCGTGGGGACGACCCTATAGTCGTCGGACATGACGGTGGCGGGCCAATCTAGTCCCGGGGTCGTGGGGACGACCCTATAGTCGTCGGACATGTCGGCGGCTGGCCAACTTTGGCCCGTGGTCGTGGGGACGATCCAATAGTCGTCGGACATGTCGGCGGCTGGCCAACTTTGGCGCGTGGTCGTGGGGACGATCCGATTGTCGTCGGACATGTCGGCGGCTGGCCAACCTAGACCCGGGGTCGTGGGAACGACCCTATTGTCGTCGGACAAGGCGGTGGCGGGCCAATCCAGTCCCGGGGTCGTGGGGACGACCCTATAGTCGTCGGACTTGTCGGTGGCGGGCCAATCTAGTCCGGGGGTCGTGGGGACGACCCTACAGTCGTCGGACATTTCGGCGGCTTGCCAACTTTGGCCCGGGGTCGTGGGGACGATCCAATAGTCGTCGGACATGTCGGCGGCTGGTCAACTTTGGCCCGTGGTCGTGGGGACGACCCTATAGTCGTTGGACATGTCAGCGTCTGGCCAACTTTGGCCCGGTGACGTGGGGACGACCCAATATTCGTCGGACATGTCGGCGGCTGGCCAACTTTGGCCCGTGGTCGTGGGGACGATCCGATAGTCGTTGGACATGACGGTGGCGGGCCAATCTAGTCCCGGGGTCGTGGGGACGACCCTATAGTCGTCGGACTTGTCGGTGGCGGGCCAATCTAGTCCGGGGGTCGTGGGGACGACCCTACAGTCGTCGGACATTTCGGTGGCTTGCCAACTTCGGCCCGGGGTCGTGGGGACGATCCAATAGACGTCGGACATGTTGGCGGCTGGCCAACTTTGGCCCGTGGTCGTGGGGACGATCCAATAGTCGTCGGACATGTCGGCGGCTGGCCAACTTTGGCCCGGGGTCGTGGGGACGACCCTATAGTCGTCGGACATGTTGGCGGCTTGTCAGCCTAGTCCCGGGGTCGTGGGTACGGCCCTATAGTCGTCGGACATGTCGGCGGCTGGCCAACTTTGGCCCGGGGTCGTGGGGACGATCCAATAGTCGTCGGACAAGGCGGTGGCGGGCCAATCCAGTCCCGGGGTCGTGGGGACGACCCTATAGTCGTCGGACTTGTCGGTGGCGGGCCAATCTAGTCCGGGGGTCGTGGGGACGACCCTATACTCGTCGGACTTGACGGTGGCGGGCCAATCTATTTCCGAGGTCCTGGGGACGACCCTATAGTCGTCGGACTTGACGGTGGCGGGCCAATCTAGTCCCGGGGTCGTGGGGACGACCCTACAGTCGTCGGACATTTCGGCGGCTGGCCAACTTTGGCCCGTGGTCGTGGGGACGATCCAATAGTCGTCGGACATGTCGGCGGCTGGCCAACTTTGGCCCGGGGTCGTGGGGACGACCCTATAGTCGTCGGACATGTTGGCGGCTTGTCAGCCTAGTCCCGGGGTCGTGGGTACGGCCCTATAGTCGTCGGACATGTCGGCGGCTGGCCAACTTTGGCCCGGGGTCGTGGGAACGACCCTATTGTCGTCGGACAAGGCGGTGGCGGGCCAATCCAGTCCCGGGGTCGTGGGGACGACCCTATAGTCGTCGGACTTGTCGGTGGCGGGCCAATCTAGTCCGGGGGTCGTGGGGACGACCCTACAGTCGTCGGACATTTCGGCGGCTGGCCAACTTTGGCCCGGGGTCGTGGGGACGACCCTATAGTCGTCGGACATGTCGGCGGCTGGCCAACTTTGGCCCGTGGTCGTGGGGACGACTCTACAGTCGTCGGACATGTCGGCGGCTGGCCAACCTAGACCCGGGGTCGTGGGGACGACCCTATTGTCGTCGGACATGACGGTGGCGGGCCAATCTAGTCCCGGGGTCGTGGGGACGACCCTATAGTCGTCGGACATGTCGGCGGCTGGCCAACTTTGGCCCGTGGTCTTGGGGACGACCCTATAGTCGTCGGACATGTCGGCGGCTGGCCAACTTTGGCCCGTGGTCGTGGGGACGATCCGATAGTCGTCGGACAAGTCGGCGGCTGGCCAACAATGGCCCGTGGTTGTGGGGACGACCCTATAGTCGTCGGAAATGTCGGCGGCGAGCCAACCTAGTCCCGGCGTCGTGGGGACGACCCTATAATGTTCGGACAAGTCGGCAGCTGGCCAAATTTGGCCCGTGGTCGTGAGGACGACCCTATAGTCGTCGGAAATGTCGGCAGCTGGCCAACTTTGGCCCGTGGTCGTGAAGACGACCCTATAGTCGTCGGACAAGACGGTGGCGGGCCAATCTAGTCCCGGGGTCGTGGGGACGACCCTATAGTCGTCGGACATGTCGGTGGCTGGCCAATTTTGGCCCGTGGTCGTGGGGACGACCCTATTGTCGTCGGACATGACGGTGGCGGGCCAATCTAGTCCCGGGCTCGTGGGGACGACCCTATAGTCGTCGGACATGTCGGTGGCGGGCCAATCTAGTACCGGGGTCGTGGGGACGACCCTATAGTCTTTGGACATGTCGGCGGCGGGCCAACTTTGGCCCGTGGTCGTAGGGACGACCCTACAGTCGTCGGACAAGTCGGCGGCGAGCCAACATTGGGCCGGGGTCGTCGGGACGACCCTATAGTCGTCGGACATGTCGGCGGCGAGCCAGCCTAGTCCCGGGGTCGTGGGGACGACCCTATAATGGTCGGACAAGTCGGCGGCAGGCCCACCTAGCCCCGGGGTCGTGGGGACGACCCAATAGTCTTCGGACAAGTCGGCGGCTGGCCAACTTTGGCCCGTGGTCGTGAGGACGACCCTATAGTCGTCGGACAAATCGGCGGCTGACCAACTTTGGCCCGGGGTCGTCGGGACGACCCTATAGTCGTCGGACAAGTCGGCAGCGAGCCAACCTAGTCCCGGGTCATGGGGACGAACCTATAGTCGTCGGACAAGTCGGCGGCTGGCCAACTTTGGCCCGGGGGTCGTGGGGACGACCCTATAGTCGTCGGAAATGACGGTGGCGGGCCAATCTAGTCCCGGGGTCGTGGGGACGACCCTACAGTCGTCGGACAAGTCGGCGGCGAGCCAATCTAGTCCCGCGGTCGTGGGGACGACCCTATAGTCGTCGGACAAGTCAGCGGCTAGCCAACATTGGCCCGTGGTCGTGGGGACGACCATATAGTCGTCGGACATGACGGTGGCGGGCCACTCTAGTCCCGGGTCGTGGAGACGATCCTATAGTCGTCGGACATGTCGGCGGCTGGCCAACTTTGGCCCGGGGTCGTGGGGACGACCCTATAGTCGTCGGAAATGACGGTGGCTGGCCAATCTATTCCCGGGGTCGTGGGGACGACCGTATAGTCGTCGGACATATCAGCGGCTGGCCAACTTTGGCCCGGGGTCGTGGGGACGACCCTATAGTCGTCGGACAAGTCGGCGGCGGGCCAACCTAGTCCCGGGGTCGTGGGGACGACCCTATAATCGTCGGACAAGCCGGCGGCTGGCCAACTTTGGCCCGTGGTCGTGGGGACGACCCTTTAGTCGTCGGACAAGTCGGCGGCTGTCCAACTTTGGCCCGGGGTCGTGGGGACGACCCTATAGTCGTCGGACATGTCGGCGGCGAGGCCACCTAGTCGGGGGGTCGTGGGGACGACCCTATAGTCGTCGGACAAGTCGGCGGCCGGCCAACCTAGTCCCGGGGTCGTGGGGACGACCCTATAGTCGTCGGACAAGTCGGCGGCTGGCCAACATTGGCCCGTGGTCGTGGGGACGACCCAACAGTCGTCCGACATGTCGGCGGCTGGCCAACTTTGGCCCGTGGTCGTGGGGACGATCCGATAGTCGTCGGACGTGACGGTGGCAAGTCAATCTAGTCCCGGGATCGTGGGGACGACCCTATAGTCGTCGGAGATGTCGGCGGCTGTCCTACTTTGGCCCGGTGTCTTGGGGACGACTCTATAGTCGTCGGACATGTCGGCGGCTGGCCAACCTAGACCCGGGGTCGTGGGGTCGACCCTATAGTCCTCGAACAAGTCGGCGGCTGGCCAACTTTGGCCCGTGGTCGTGGGAACGACCCTATAGTCTTTGGACAAGTCTGCGGCTGGCCAAATATGGCCCGTGGTCGTGGGGACGACCCTATAGTCGTCGGAAATGTCGGCGGCGAGCCAACCTAGTCCCGGCGTCGTGGGGACGACCCTATAGTCGTCAGAAATATCGGTGGCGAGCCAACCTAGTCCCGGGGTCGTGGGGACGACCCTATAGTCGTCGGACAAGTCGGCGGCGGGCCAACCTAGTCCCGGGGTCGTGGGGACGACCCTATAGTCGTCGGACAAGTCGGCGGCGGGCCAACCTAGTCCCGGGGTCGTGGGGATGACCCTATAGTCGTCGGACAAGTCGGCGGCGAGCCCACCTAGTCGGGGGGTCGTGGGGACGACCCTATAGTCGTAGGACAAGTCGGCGGCCGGCCAACCTAGTCCGGGAGTCGTGGGGACGACCCTATAGTCGTCGGACATGACGGTGGCGGGCCAGTCTAGTCCCGGGTCGTGGGGACGACCCTATAGTCGTCGGACATGTCGGCGGCTGGCCAACTTTGGCCCGTGGTCGTGGGGACGACCCTATAGTCGTCGGACATGTCGGCGGCTGGCCAACTTTGGCCCGTGGTCGTGGGGACGACCCTATTGTCGTCGGACATGACGGTGGCGGGCCAATCTAGTCTCGGGGTCGTGGGGACGACCCTATAGTCGTCGGACATGTCGGCGGCTGGCCAACTTTGGCCCGGGGTCGTGGGGACAACCCTATAGTCGTCGGACAAGACGGTGGCGGACCAATCTAGTCCCGAGGTCCTGGGGACGACCCTATAGTCGTCGGACTTGACGGTGGCGGGCCAATCTAGTCCCGGGGTCGTGGGGACGACCCTACAGTCGTCGGACATTTCGGCGGCTTGCCAACTTTGGCCCGGGGTCGTGGGGACGACCCTATAGTCGTCGGACATGACGGTGGCGGGCCAATCTAGTCCCGGGGTCGTGGGGACGACCCTATAGTCGTCGGACTTGTCGGTGGCGGGCCAATCTAGTCCGGGGGTCGTGGGGACGACCCTACAGTCGTCGGACATTTCGGCGGCTTGCCAACTTTGGCCCGGTGTCGTGGGGACGACCCAATAGTCGTCGGACATGTCGGCGGCTGGCCAACTTTGGCCCGTGGTCGTGGGGACGATCCGATAGTCGTTGGACATGAAGGTGGCGGGCCAATCTAGTCCGGGGGTCGTGGGGACGACCCTACAGTCGTCGGACATTTCGGCGGCTTGCCAACTTTGGCCCGGGGTCGTGGGGACGACCCTATAGTCGTCGGAGTTGACGGTGGGGGGCCAATCTAGTCCCGAGGTCGTGGGGACGACCCTATAGTCGTCGGACTTGACGGTGGCCGGCCAATCTATTCCCGGGGGTCGTGGGGACGACCCTATAGTCGTCGGACATGTCGGCGGCGAGCCAACATTGACCCGGGGTCGTGGGGACGACTCTATAGTCGTCGAACATGTCGGCGGCTGGCCAAATATGACCCGGGGACGTGGGGACGAGCCTATAGTCTTCGGACAAGTCGGCGGCTGGCCAACTTTGGCCCGTGGTCGTGGGGACGACCCTATAGTCGTCGGACAAATCGGCGGCTGACCAACTTTGGCCCGGGGTCGTCGGGACGACCCTATAGTCGTCGGACAAGTCGGCAGCGAGCCAACCTAGTCCCGGGTCATGGGGACGACCCTATAGTCGTCGGACAAGTCGGCGGCTGGCCAACTTTGGCCCGGGGGTCGTGGGGACGACCCTGTAGTCGTCGGAAATGACGGTGGCGGGCCAATCTAGTCCCGGGGTCGTGGGGACGACCCTACAGTCGTCGGACAAGTCGGCGGCGAGCCAATCTAGTCCCGCGGTCGTGGGGACGACCCTATAGTCGTCGGACAACTCAGCGGCTAGCCAACATTGGCCCGTGGTCGTGGGGACGACCATATAGTCGTCGGACATGACGGTGGCGGGCCACTCTAGTCCCGGGTCGTGGGGACGATCCTATAGTCGTCGGACATGTCGGCGGCTGGCCAACTTTGGCCCGGGGTCGTGGGGACGACCCTATAGTCGTCGGAAATGACGGTGGCTGGCCAATCTATTCCCGGGGTCGTGGGGACGACCGTATAGTCGTCGGACATATCAGCGGCTGGCCAACTTTGGCCCGGGGTCGTGGGGACGACCCTATAGTCGTCGGACAAGTCGGCGGCGGGCCAACCTAGTCCCGGGGTCGTGGGGACGACCCTATAATCGTCGGACAAGCCGGCGGCTGGCCAACTTTGGCCCGTGGTCGTGGGGACGACCCTTTAGTCGTCGGACAAGTCGGCGGCTGTCCAACTTTGGCCCGGGGTCGTGGGGACGACCCTATAGTCGTCGGAAATGTCGGCGGCCGGCCAACCTAGTCCCGGGGTCGTGGGGACGACCCTATAGTCGTCGGACATGTCGGCGGCTGCCCAACTTTGGCCCGTGGTCGTGGGGACGACCCTATAGTCGTCGGACATATCGGTGGCGAGCCAACCTAGTCCCGGGATCGTGGGGACGACCCTATAGTCGTCGGACAAGTCGGCGGCTGGCCAACATTGGCCCGTGGTCGTGGGGACGATCCGATAGTCGTCGGACAAGTCGGCAGCGAGCCAACCTAGTCCCGGGTCATGGGGACGACCCTATAGTCGTCGGACAAGTCGGCGGCTGGCCAACTTTGGCCCGGGGGTCGTGGGGACGACCCTGTAGTCGTCGGAAATGACGGTGGCTGGCCAATCTATTCCCGGGGTCGTGGGGACGACCGTATAGTCGTCGGACATATCAGCGGCTGGCCAACTTTGGCCCGGGGTCGTGGGGACGACCCTATAGTCGTCGGACAAGTCGGCGGCGGGCCAACCTAGTCCCGGGGTTGTGGGGACGACCCTATAGTCGTCGGACATGTCGGCGGCGAGGCCACCTAGTCGGGGGGTCGTGGGGACGACCCTATAGTCGTCGGACAAGTCGGCGGCCGGCCAACCTAGTCCCGGGGTCGTGGGGACGACCCTATAGTCGTCGGATAAGTCGGCAGCTTGCCAACTTTGGCCCGGGGTCGTGGGAACGACCCTATAGTCGTCGGACAAGTCGGCGGCGAGCCCACCTAGTCCGGGGGTCGTGGGGACGACCCTATAGTCGTCGGACAAGTCGGCGGCCGGCCAACCTACTCCGGGGGTCGTGGGGACGACCCTATAGTCGTCGGACAAGTCAGCGGCTGGCCTACATTGGCCCGTGGTCGTGGGGACGACCATATAGTGGTCGGACATGACGGTGGCGGGCCACTCTAGTCCCGGGTCGTGGGGACGACCCTATAGTCGTCGGACATGTCGGCGGCTGGCCAACTTTGGCCCGGGGTCGTGGGGACGACCCTATAGTCGTCGGACTTGACGGTGGCGGGCCAATCTAGTCCCGGTGTCGTGGGGACGACCCTATAGTCGTCAGACATGACGGTGGCGAGCCAACCTAGTCCCGGGGTCGTGGGGACGACCCTATAGTCGTCGGACATGTTGGCGGCTGGTCAACCTAGTCCCGGGGTCGTGGGGACGACCCTATAGTCGTCGGACAAGTCGGCGGCGGACCAACCTTGTCCCGGGGTCGTGGGGACGACCCTATAGTCGTCGGACATGACGGTGGCGGGCCAATCTAGTCTCGGCGTCGTGGGGACGACCCTATAGTCGTCGGACATGACGGTGGCGGGCCAATCTAGTTCCGGGGTCGTGGGGACGACCCTATAGTCGTCGGACATGTCGGCGGCTGGACAACTTTGGCCCGTGGACGTGGGGACGACCCCATAGTCGTCGGACATGTCGGCGGCTGGCCAACTTTGGCCCGTGGTCGTGGGGACGATCCGATAGTCGTCGGACATGACGGTGGCGGGCCAATCTAGTCCCGGGGTCATAGGGACGACCCTATAGTCATCGGACATGTCGGCGGCTGGTCAACTTAGGCCCGTGGTCGTAGGGACGATCCGATAGTCGTTGGACATGACGGTGCCGGGCCAATCAAGTCCCGGGGTCGTGGGTACGACCCTATAGTCGTCGGACATGTCGGCGATTGGCCATTATTGGCCCGGGGTCGTGGGGACGACCCTATAATCGTCGGACAAGTCGGCGGCTGGCCAACAATGGCCCGTGGTCGTGGGGACGACCCAACAGTCGTCGGACATGTCGGCGGCTGGCCAACTTTGGACCGGTGTAGTGGGGACGACTCTATAGTCGTCGGAAATGTCGGCGGCTGGCCAACCTGGACCCGGGGTCGTGGGGACGACCCTATTGTCGTCGGACATGACGGTGGCGGGCCAATCTAGTCCCGGGCTCGTGGGGACGACCCTATAGTCGTCGGACATGTCGGTGGCGGGCCAATCTAGTACCGGGGTCGTGGGGACGACCCTATAGTCTTTGGACATGTCGGCGGCGGGCCAACTTTGGCCCGTGGTCGTAGGGACGACCCTACAGTCGTCGGACAAGTCGGCGGCGAGCCAACATTGGGCCGGGGTCGTCGGGACGACCCTATAATCGTCGGACATGTCGGCGGCGAGCCAGCCTAGTCCCGGGGTCGTGGGGACGACCCTATAATGGTCGGACAAGTCGGCGGCAGGCCCACCTAGCCCCGGGGTCGTGGGGACGACCCAATAGTCTTCGGACAAGTCGGCGGCTGGACAACTTTGGCCCGTGGTCGTGGGGACGACCCTATAGTCGTCGGACAAATCGGCGGCTGACCAACTTTGGCCCGGGGTCGTCGGGACGACCCTATAGTCGTCGGACAAGTCGGCAGCGAGCCAACCTAGTCCCGGGTCATGGGGACGACCCTATAGTCGTCGGACAAGTCGGCGGCTGGCCAACTTTGGCCCGGGGGTCGTGGCGACGACCCTATAGTCGTCGGACAAGTCGGCGGCGGGGCAACCTAGTCCCGGGGTCGTGGGGACCACCCTATAGTCGTCGGACATGACGGTGGTGGGCCAGTCTAGTCCCGGGTCGTGGGGACGACCCTATAGTCGTCGGACATGTCGCCGGATGGCCAACTTTGGCCCGTGGTCGTGGGGACGATCCAATAATCGTCGGACATGTCGGCGGCTGGCCAACTTTGGCCCGTGGTTGTGGGGACGACCCTATAGTCGTTGGACATGACGGTGGCGGGCCAATCTAGTCCCGTACTCGTGGGTACGACCCTATAGTCGTCGGACATGACGGTGTCGGGCCAATCTAGTCCCGGGGTCGTGGGGACGACCCTATAGTCGTCGGACATGTCGGCGGCTGGACATCTTTGGTCCGGGGTCGTGGGGACGACCCTACAGTCGTCGGACATTTCGGCGGCTTGCCAACTTTGGCCCGGGGTCGTGGGGACGACCCTATAGTCGTCGGACATGTCGGCGGCTGGCCAACTTTGGCCCGTGGTTGTGGGGACGACCCTATAGTCGTTGGACATGACGGTGGCGGGCCAATCTAGTCCCGGGGTCGTGGGTAAGACCCTATAGTCGTCGGACAAGACGGCGGCTGGACATCTTTGGCCCGGGGTCGTGGGGACGACCCTATATTCGTCGGACATGTTGGCGGCTTGTCAGCCTAGTCCCGGGGTCGTGGGTACGACCCTATAGTCGTCGGACAAGTCGGCGGCGGGTCAACCTTGTCCCGGGGTCGTGGGGACGACCCTATAGTCGTCGGACATGTCGGCGGCTGGCCAACTTTGGCCCGGTGTCGTGGGGACGACTCTATAGTCGTCGGAAATGTCGGCGGCTGGCCAACCTGGACCCGGGGTCGTGGGGACGACCCTATTGTCGTCGGACATGACGGTGGCGGGCCAATCTAGTCTCGCGGTCGTGGGGACGACCCTATAATCGTCGGGCACGACGGTGGCGGGCCAATCTAGTCCCGGGGTCGTGCGGACGACGCTATAGTCGTCGGACACGTCGGCGGCTGGCCAACTTTGGCCCGGTGTCGTGGGGACGACTCTATAGTCGTCGGAAATGTCGGCGGCTAGCCAACCTGGACCCGGGGTCGTGGGGACGACCCTATTGTCGTCGGACATGACGGTGGCGGGCCAATCTAGTCTCGGGGTCGTGGGGACGACCCTATAGTCGTCGGACATGTCGGCGGCTGGCCAACTCTGGACCGGTGTCGTGGGGACGACTCTATAGTCGTCGGAAATGTCGGCGGCTGGCCAACCTGGACCCGGGGTCGTGGGGACGACCCTATTGTCGTCGGACATGACGGTGGCGGGCCAATCTAGTCTCGGGGTCGTGGGGACGACCCTATAGTCGTCGGACATGTCGGCGGCTGGCCAACTTTGGCCCGTGGTCTTGGGGACGATCCAATAGTCGTCGGACATGTCGGCGGCTGGCCAACTTTGGCGCGTGGTCGTGGGGACGATCCGATTGTCGTCGGACATGTCGGCGGCTGGCCAACCTAGATACGGGGTCGTCGGAACGACCCTATAGTCGTCGGATATGTCGGTGGCGGGCCAATCTAGTCCGGGGGTCGTGGGGACGACCCTACAGTCGTCGGACATTTCGGCGGCTTGCCAACTTTGGCCCGGGGTCGTGGGGACGATCCAATAGTCGTCGGACATATCGGCGGCTGGTCAACTTTGGCCCGTGGTCGTGGGGACGACCCTATAGTCGTCGGACATGTCGGCGGCTGGCCAACTTTGGACCGGTGTAGTGGGGACGACTCTATAGTCGTCGGAAATGTCGGCGGCTGGCCAACCTGGACCCGGGGTCGTGGGGACGACCCTATTGTCGTCGGACATGACGGTGGCGGGCCAATCTAGTCTCGGGGTCGTGGGGACGACCCTACAGTCGTCGGACATTTCGGCGGCTTGCCAACTTTGGCCCGGGGTCGTGGGGACGATCCAATAGTCGTCGGACATGTCGGCGGCTGGTCAACTTTGGCCCGTGGTCGTGGGTACGACCCTACAGTCGTCGGACATTTCGGCGGCTTGCCAACTTTGGCCCGGGGTCGTGGGGACGACCCTATTGTCGTCGGACTTGACGGTGGCGGGCCAATCTAGTACCGAGGTCCTGGGGACGACCCTATAGTCGTCGGACTTGACGGTGGCGGGCCAATCTAGTCCCGGGGTCGTGGGGACGACCCTACAGTCGTCGGACATTTCGGCGGTTTGCCAACTTTGGCCCGGGGTCGTGGGGACGACCCAATAGTCGTTGGACATGTCAGCGGCTGGCCAACTTTGCCCCGGTGTCGTGGGGACGATCCGATAGTCGTCGGACATGACGGTGGCGGGCCAATCTAGTCCCAGGGTCGTTGGGACGATTCTATAGTCGTCGGACATGTCGGCGGCTGGCCAACTTTGGCCCGTGGTCGTGGGGACGACTCTACAGTCGTCGGACATGTCGGCGGCTGGCCAACCTAGACCCGGGGTCGTGGGGACGACCCTATTGTCGTCGGACATGACGGTGGCGGGCCAATCTAGTCCCGGGGTCGTGGGGACGACCCTATAGTCGTCGGACATGTCGGCGGCTGGCCAACTTTGGCCCGTGGTCGTGGGGACGACCCTATAGTCGTCGGACATGTCGGCGGCTGGCCAACTTTGGCCCGTGGTCGTGGGGACGATCCGATAGTCGTCGGACAAGTCGGCGGCTGGCCAACAATGGCCCGTGGTCGTGGGGACGACCCAACAGTCGTCGGACATGTCGGCGGCTGGCCAACTTTGGCCCGTGGTCGTGGGGACGATCCGATAGTCGTCGGACGTGACGGTGGCTAGCCAATCTAGTCCCGGGATCGTGGGGACGACCCTATAGTCGTCGGAGATGTCGGCGGCTGTCCTACTTTGGCCCGGTGTCTTGGGGACGACTCTATAGTCGTCGGACATGTCGGCGGCTGGCCAACCTAAACCCGGGGTCGTGGGGACGACCCTATAGTCCTCGCACAAGTCGGCGGCAGACCAGCTTTGGCCCGTGGTCGTGGGAACGACCCTATAGTCGTCGGACATGTCGGCGGCTGGCCAACTTTGGCCCGTGGTCGTGGGGACGACCCAATAGTCGTTGGACATGTCAGCGGCTGGCCAACTTTGCCCCGGTGTCGTGGGGACGATCCGATAGTCGTCGGACATGACGGTGGCGGGCCAATCTAGTCCCAGGGTCGTTGGGACGATTCTATAGTCGTCGGACATGTCGGCGGCTGGCCAACTTTGGCCCGTGGTCGTGGGGAGGACCCTATACTCGTCGGACAAGTCGGCGGCGAGCCAACCTAGTCCGGGGGTCGTGGGGACGACCCTATAGTCGTCGGAGAAGTCTGCGGCGGGCCAACCTAGTCCCGGGGTCGTAGGGACGACCCTATAGTCGTCGGACATGTCGGCGGCGGGCCAACCTAGTCCCGGGGTCGTGGGGATGACCCTATAGTCGTCGGACATGACGGTGGCGGGCCAGTCTTGTCCCGGGTCGTGGGGAGGACCCTATACTCGTCGGACAAGTCGGCGGCGAGCCAACCTAGTCCGGGGGTCGTGGGGACGACCCTATAGTCGTCGGACAAGTCGGCGGCGGGGCAACCTAGTCCCGGGGTCGTGGGGACCACCCTATAGTCGTCGGACATGACGGTGGTGGGCCAGTCTAGTCCCGGGTCGTGGGGACGACCCTATAGTCGTCGGACATGTCGCCGGATGGCCAACTTTGGCCCGTGGTCGTGGGGACGATCCAATAATCGTCGGACATGTCGGCGGCTGGCCAACTTTGGCCCGTGGTTGTGGGGACGACCCTATAGTCGTTGGACATGACGGTGGCGGGCCAATCTAGTCCCGTACTCGTGGGTACGACCCTATAGTCGTCGGACATGACGGTGTCGGGCCAATCTAGTCCCGGGGTCGTGGGGACGACCCTATAGTCGTCGGACATGTCGGCGGCTGGACATCTTTGGTCCGGGGTCGTGGGGACGACCCTACAGTCGTCGGACATTTCGGCGGCTTGCCAACTTTGGCCCGGGGTCGTGGGGACGACCCTATAGTCGTCGGACATGTCGGCGGCTGGCCAACTTTGGCCCGTGGTTGTGGGGACGACCCTATAGTCGTTGGACATGACGGTGGCGGGCCAATCTAGTCCCGGGGTCGTGGGTAAGACCCTATAGTCGTCGGACAAGACGGCGGCTGGACATCTTTGGCCCGGGGTCGTGGGGACGACCCTATATTCGTCGGACATGTTGGCGGCTTGTCAGCCTAGTCCCGGGGTCGTGGGTACGACCCTATAGTCGTCGGACAAGTCGGCGGCGGGTCAACCTTGTCCCGGGGTCGTGGGGACGACCCTATAGTCGTCGGACATGTCGGCGGCTGGCCAACTTTGGCCCGGTGTCGTGGGGACGACTCTATAGTCGTCGGAAATGTCGGCGGCTGGCCAACCTGGACCCGGGGTCGTGGGGACGACCCTATTGTCGTCGGACATGACGGTGGCGGGCCAATCTAGTCTCGCGGTCGTGGGGACGACCCTATAATCGTCGGGCACGACGGTGGCGGGCCAATCTAGTCCCGGGGTCGTGCGGACGACGCTATAGTCGTCGGACACGTCGGCGGCTGGCCAACTTTGGCCCGGTGTCGTGGGGACGACTCTATAGTCGTCGGAAATGTCGGCGGCTGGCCAACCTGGACCCGGGGTCGTGGGGACGACCCTATTGTCGTCGGACATGACGGTGGCGGGCCAATCTAGTCTCGGGGTCGTGGGGACGACCCTATAGTCGTCGGACATGTCGGCGGCTGGCCAACTCTGGACCGGTGTCGTGGGGACGACTCTATAGTCGTCGGAAATGTCGGCGGCTGGTCAACCTGGACCCGGGGTCGTGGGGACGACCCTATTGTCGTCGGACATGACGGTGGCGGGCCAATCTAGTCTCGGGGTCGTGGGGACGACCCTATAGTCGTCGGACATGTCGGCGGCTGGCCAACTTTGGCCCGTGGTCGTGGGGACGATCCAATAGTCGTCGGACATGTCGGCGGCTGGCCAACTTTGGCCCGTGGTCGTGGGGACGACCCTTTAGTCGTCGGACAAGTCGGCGGCTGTCCAACTTTGGCCCGGGGTCGTGGGGACGACCCTATAGTCGTCGGACATGTCGGCGGCGAGGCCACCTAGTCGGGGGGTCGTGGGGACGACCCTATAGTCGTCGGACAAGTCGGCGGCCGGCCAACCTAGTCCCGGGGTCGTGGGGACGACCCTATAGTCGTCGGACAAGTCGGCGGCTGGCCAACATTGGCCCGTGGTCGTGGGGACGACCCAACAGTCGTCCGACATGTCGGCGGCTGGCCAACTTTGGCCCGTGGTCGTGGGGACGATCCGATAGTCGTCGGACGTGACGGTGGCAAGTCAATCTAGTCCCGGGATCGTGGGGACGACCCTATAGTCGTCGGAGGTGTCGGCGGCTGTCCTACTTTGGCCCGGTGTCTTGGGGACGACTCTATAGTCGTCGGACATGTCGGCGGCTGGCCAACCTAGACCCGGGGTCGTGGGGTCGACCCTATAGTCCTCGAACAAGTCGGCGGCTGGCCAACTTTGGCCCGTGGTCGTGGGAACGACCCTATAGTCTTTGGACAAGTCTGCGGCTGGCCAAATATGGCCCGTGGTCGTGGGGACGACCCTATAGTCGTCGGAAATGTCGGCGGCGAGCCAACCTAGTCCCGGCGTCGTGGGGACGACCCTATAGTCGTCAGAAATATCGGTGGCGAGCCAACCTAGTCCCGGGGTCGTGGGGACGACCCTATAGTCGTCGGACAAGTCGGCGGCGGGCCAACCTAGTCCCGGGGTCGTGGGGACGACCCTATAGTCGTCGGACAAGTCGGCGGCGGGCCAACCTAGTCCCGGGGTCGTGGGGATGACCCTATAGTCGTCGGACAAGTCGGCGGCGAGCCCACCTAGTCGGGGGGTCGTGGGGACGACCCTATAGTCGTAGGACAAGTCGGCGGCCGGCCAACCTAGTCCGGGAGTCGTGGGGACGACCCTATAGTCGTCGGACATGACGGTGGCGGGCCAGTCTAGTCCCGGGTCGTGGGGACGACCCTATAGTCGTCGGACATGTCGGCGGCTCGCCAACTTTGGCCCGTGGTCGTGGGGACGACCCTATAGTCGTCGGACATGTCGGCGGCTGGCCAACTTTGGCCCGTGGTCGTGGGGACGACCCTATTGTCGTCGGACTTGACGGTGGCGGGCCAATCTAGTCCCGGGGTCGTGGGGTCGACCCTATAGTCCTCGAACAAGTCGGCGGCTAGCCAACTTTGGCCCGTGGTCGTGGGAACGACCCTATAGTCTTTGGACAAGTCTGCGGCTGGCCAAATATGGCCCGTGGTCGTGGGGACGACCCTATAGTCGTCGGAAATGTCGGCGGCGAGCCAACCTAGTCCCGGCGTCGTGGGGACGACCCTATAGTCGTCAGAAATATCGGTGGCGAGCCAACCTAGTCCCGGGGTCGTGGGGACGACCCTATAGTCGTCGGACAAGTCGGCGGCGGGCCAACCTAGTCCCGGGGTCGTGGGGACGACCCTATAGTCGTCGGACAAGTCGGCGGCGGGCCAACCTAGTCCCGGGGTCGTGGGGATGACCCTATAGTCGTCGGACAAGTCGGCGGCGAGCCCACCTAGTCGGGGGGTCGTGGGGACGACCCTATAGTCGTAGGACAAGTCGGCGGCCGGCCAACCTAGTCCGGGAGTCGTGGGGACGACCCTATAGTCGTCGGACATGACGGTGGCGGGCCAATCTATTCCCGGGGTCGTGGGGACGACCCTACAGTCGTCGGACATTTCGGCGGCTTGCCAACTTTGGCCCGGGGTCGTGGGGACGACCCTATAGTCGTCGGACATGTTGGCGGCTTGTCAGCCTAGTCCCGGGGTCGTGGGTACGACCCTACAGTCGTCTGACATTTCGGCGGCTTGCCAACTTTGGCCCGGGGTCGTGGGGACGACCCTATAGTCGTCGGACATGTCGGCGGCTTGCCAACTTTGGCCCGGGTTCGTGGGGACGATCCAATAGTCGTCGGACATGTCGGCGGCTGGTCAACTTTGGCCCGTGGTCGTGGGGACGACCCTATAGTCGTTGGACATGTCAGCGGCTGGCCAACTTTGGCCCGGTGTCGTGGGGACGACCCAATAGTCGTCGGACATGTCGGCGGCTGGCCAACTTTGGCCCGTGGTCGTGGGGACGATCCGATAGTCGTTGGACATGACGGTGGCGGGCCAATCTAGTCCCGGGGTCGTGGGGACGACCCTATAGTCGTCGGACTTGTCGGTGGCGGGCCAATCTAGTCCGGGGGTCGTGGGGACGACCCTACAGTCGTCGGACATTTCGGCGGCTTGCCAACTTTGGCCCGGGGTCGTGGGGACGATCCAATAGTCGTCGGACATGTCGGCGGCTGGTCAACTTTGGCCCGTGGTCGTGGGGACGACCCTATAGTCGTTGGACATGTCAGCGGCTGGCCAACTTTGGCCCGGTGTCGTGGGGACGACCCAATAGTCGTCGGACATGTCGGCGGCGGGCCAACCTGGACCCGGGGTCGTGGGGACGACCCTATTGTCGTCGGACATGACGGTGGCGGGCCAATCTAGTCTCGGGGTCGTGGGGACGACCCTACAGTCGTCGGACATTTCGGCGGCTTGCCAACTTTGGCCCGGGGTCGTGGGGACGATCCAATAGTCGTCGGACATGTCGGCGGCTGGTCAACTTTGGCCCGTGGTCGTGGGTACGACCCTACAGTCGTCGGACATTTCGGCGGCTTGCCAACTTTGGCCCGGGGTCGTGGGGACGACCCTATTGTCGTCGGACTTGACGGTGGCGGGCCAATCTAGTACCGAGGTCCTGGGGACGACCCTATAGTCGTCGGACTTGACGGTGGCGGGCCAATCTAGTCCCGGGGTCGTGGGGACGACCCTACAGTCGTCGGACATTTCGGCGGTTTGCCAACTTTGGCCCGGGGTCGTGGGGACGACCCTATAGTCGTCGGACATGTCGGCGGCTGGCCAACTGTGGCCCGTGGTCGTGGAGACGACCCAATAGTCGTTGGACATGTCGGCGGCTGGCCAACTTTGGCCCGTGGCTGTGGGGACGACCCTATAGTCGTTGGACATGACGGTGGCGAGCCAATCTAGTCCCGGGGTCGTGGGGACGACCCTATAGTCGTCGGACAAGACGGCGGCTGGACATCTTTGGCCCGGGGTCGTGGGGACGACCCTATAGTCGTCGGACATGTCGGCGGCTGGCCAACTTTGGCCCGTGGTCGTGGGGACGACCCAATAGTCGTTGGACATGTCAGCGGCTGGCCAACTTTGCCCCGGTGTCGTGGGGACGATCCGATAGTCGTCGGACATGACGGTGGCGGGCCAATCTAGTCCCAGGGTCGTTGGGACGATTCTATAGTCGTCGGACATGTCGGCGGCTGGCCAACTTTGGCCCGTGGTCGTGGGGACGACTCTACAGTCGTCGGACATGTCGGCGGCTGGCCAACCTAGACCCGGGGTCGTGGGGACGACCCTATTGTCGTCGGACATGACGGTGGCGGGCCAATCTAGTCCCGGGGTCGTGGGGACGACCCTATAGTCGTCGGACATGTCGGCGGCTGGCCAACTTTGGCCCGTGGTCGTGGGGACGACCCTATAGTCGTCGGACATGTCGGCGGCTGGCCAACTTTGGCCCGTGGTCGTGGGGACGATCCGATAGTCGTCGGACAAGTCGGCGGCTGGCCAACAATGGCCCGTGGTTGTGGGGACGACCCTATAGTCGTCGGAAATGTCGGCGGCGAGCCAACCTAGTCCCGGCGTTGTGGGGACGACCCTATAATGTTCGGACAAGTCGGCAGCTGGCCAAATTTGGCCCGTGGTCGTGAGGACGACCCTATAGTCGTCGGAAATGTCGGCAGCTGGCCAACTTTGGCCCGTGGTCGTGAAGACGACCCTATAGTCGTCGGACAAGACGGTGGCGGGCCAATCTAGTCCCGGGGTCGTGGGGACGACCCTATAGTCGTCGGACATGTCGGTGGCTGGCCAATTTTGGCCCGTGGTCGTGGGGACGACCATATTGTCGTCGGACATGACTGTGGCGGGCCAATCTAGTCCCGGGCTCGTGGGGACGACCCTATAGTCGTCGGACATGTCGGTGGCGTGCCAATCTAGTACCGGGGTCGTGGGGACGACCCTATAGTCTTTGGACATGTCGGCGGCGGGCCAACTTTGGCCCGTGGTCGTAGGGACGACCCTACAGTCGTCGGACAAGTCGGCGGCGAGCCAACATTGGGCCGGGGTCGTCGGGACGACCCTATAGTCGTCGGACATGTCGGCGGCGAGCCAGCCTAGTCCCGGGGTCGTGGGGACGACCCTATAATGGTCGGACAAGTCGGCGGCAGGCCCACTAGCCCCGGGGTCGTGGGGACGACCCAATAGTCTTCGGACAAGTCGGCGGCTGGCCAACTTTGGCCCGTGGTCGTGGGGACGACCCTATAGTCGTCGGACAAATCGGCGGCTGACCAACTTTGGCCCGGGGTCGTCGGGACGACCCTATAGTCGTCGGACAAGTCGGCAGCGAGCCAACCTAGTTCCGGGTCATGGGGACGACCCTATAGTCGTCGGACAAGTCGGCGGCTGGCCAACTTTGGCCCGGGGGTCGTGGGGACGACCCTATAGTCGTCGGAAATGACGGTGGCGGGCCAATCTAGTCCCGGGGTCGTGGGGACGACCCTACAGTCGTCGGACAAGTCGGCGGCGAGCCAATCTAGTCCCGCGGTCGTGGGGACGACCCTATAGTCGTCGGACAAGTCAGCGGCTAGCCAACATTGGCCCGTGGTCGTGGGGACGACCATATAGTCGTCGGACATGACGGTGGCGGGCCACTCTAGTCCCGGGTCGTGGGGACGATCCTATAGTCGTCGGACATGTCGGCGGCTGGCCAACTTTGGCCCGGGGTCGTGGGGACGACCCTATAGTCGTCGGAAATGACGGTGGCTGGCCAATCTATTCCCGGGGTCGTGGGGACGACCGTATAGTCGTCGGACATATCAGCGGCTGGCCAACTTTGGCCCGGGGTCGTGGGGACGACCCTATAGTCGTCGGACAAGTCGGCGGCGGGCCAACCTAGTCCCGGGGTCGTGGGGACGACCCTATAATCGTCGGACAAGCCGGCGGCTGGCCAACTTTGGCCCGTGGTCGTGGGGACGACCCTTTAGTCGTCGGACAAGTCGGCGGCTGTCCAACTTTGGCCCGGGGTCGTGGGGACGACCCTATAGTCGTCGGACATGTCGGCGGCGAGGCCACCTAGTCGGGGGGTCGTGGGGACGACCCTATAGTCGTCGGACAAGTCGGCGGCCGGCCAACCTAGTCCCGGGGTCGTGGGGACGACCCTATAGTCGTCGGACAAGTCGGCGGCTGGCCAACATTGGCCCGTGGTCGTGGGGACGACCCAACAGTCGTCCGACATGGCGGCGGCTGGCCAACTTTGGCCCGTGGTCGTGGGGACGATCCGATAGTCGTCGGACGTGACGGTGGCAAGTCAATCTAGTCCCGGGATCGTGGGGACGACCCTATAGTCGTCGGAGATGTCGGCGGCTGTCCTACTTTGGCCCGGTGTCTTGGGGACGACTCTATAGTCGTCGGACATGTCGGCGGCTGGCCAACCTAGACCCGGGGTCGTGGGGTCGACCCTATAGTCCTCGAACAAGTCGGCGGCTGGCCAACTTTGGCCCGTGGTCGTGGGAACGACCCTATAGTCTTTGGACAAGTCTGCGGCTGGCCAAATATGGCCCGTGGTCGTGGGGACGACCCTATAGTCGTCGGAAATGTCGGCGGCGAGCCAACCTAGTCCCGGCGTCGTGGGGACGACCCTATAGTCGTCAGAAATATCGGTGGCGAGCCAACCTAGTCCCGGGGTCGTGGGGACGACCCTATAGTCGTCGGACAAGTCGGCGGCGGGCCAACCTAGTCCCGGGGTCGTGGGGACGACCCTATAGTCGTCGGACAAGTCGGCGGCGGGCCAACCTAGTCCCGGGGTCGTGGGGATGACCCTATAGTCGTCGGACAAGTCGGCGGCGAGCCCACCTAGTCGGGGGGTCGTGGGGACGACCCTATAGTCGTAGGACAAGTCGGCGGCCGGCCAACCTAGTCCGGGAGTCGTGGGGACGACCCTATAGTCGTCGGACATGACGGTGGCGGGCCAGTCTAGTCCCGGGTCGTGGGGACGACCCTATAGTCGTCGGACATGTCGGCGGCTCGCCAACTTTGGCCCGTGGTCGTGGGGACGACCCTATAGCCGTCGGACATGTCGGCGGCTGGCCAACTTTGGCCCGTGGTCGTGGGGACGACCCTATTGTCGTCGGACATGACGGTGGCGGGCCAATCTAGTCTCGGGGTCGTGGGGACGACCCTATAGTCGTCGGACATGTCGGCGGCTGGCCAACTTTGGCCCGGGGTCGTGGGGACGACCCTATAGTCGTCGGACAAGACGGTGGCGGACCAATCTAGTCCCGAGGTCCTGGGGACGACCCTATAGTCGTCGGACTTGACGGTGGCGGGCCAATCTAGTCCCGGGGTCGTGGGGACGACCCTACAGTCGTCGGACATTTCGGCGGCTTGCCAACTTTGGCCCGGGGTCGTGGGGACGACCCTATAGTCGTCGGACTTGACGGTGGCGGGCCAATCTAGTCCCGAGGTCCTGGGGACGACCCTATAGTCGTCGGACTTGACGGTGGCGGGCCAATCTATTCCCGGGGTCGTGGGGACGACCCTACAGTCGTCGGACATTTCGGCGGCTTGCCAACTTTGGCCCGGGGTCGTGGGGACGACCCTATAGTCGTCGGACATGTTGGCGGCTTGTCAGCCTAGTCCCGGGGTCGTGGGTACGACCCTACAGTCGTCTGACATTTCGGCGGCTTGCCAACTTTGGCCCGGGGTCGTGGGGACGACCCTATAGTCGTCGGACATGTCGGCGGCTTGCCAACTTTGGCCCGGGTTCGTGGGGACGATCCAATAGTCGTCGGACATGTCGGCGGCTGGTCAACTTTGGCCCGTGGTCGTGGGGACGACCCTATAGTCGTTGGACATGTCAGCGGCTGGCCAACTTTGGCCCGGTGTCGTGGGGACGACCCAATAGTCGTCGGACATGTCGGCGGCTGGCCAACTTTGGCCCGTGGTCGTGGGGACGATCCGATAGTCGTTGGACATGACGGTGGCGGGCCAATCTAGTCCCGGGGTCGTGGGGACGACCCTATAGTCGTCGGACTTGTCGGTGGCGGGCCAATCTAGTCCGGGGGTCGTGGGGACGACCCTACAGTCGTCGGACATTTCGGCGGCTTGCCAACTTTGGCCCGGGGTCGTGGGGACGATCCAATAGTCGTCGGACATGTCGGCGGCTGGTCAACTTTGGCCCGTGGTCGTGGGGACGACCCTATAGTCGTTGGACATGTCAGCGGCTGGCCAACTTTGGCCCGGTGTCGTGGGGACGACCCAATAGTCGTCGGACATGTCGGCGGCGGGCCAACTTTGGCCCGTGGTCGTGGGGACGATCCGATAGTCGTTGGACATGAAGGTGGCGGGCCAATCTAGTCCGGGGGTCGTGGGGACGACCCTACAGTCGTCGGACATTTCGGCGGCTTGCCAACTTTGGCCCGGGGTCGTGGGGACGACCCTATAGTCGTCGGAGTTGACGGTGGGGGGCCAATCTAGTCCCGAGGTCGTGGGGACGACCCTATAGTCGTCGGACTTGACGGTGGCCGGCCAATCTATTCCCGGGGGTCGTGGGGACGACCCTATAGTCGTCGGACATGTCGGCGGCGAGCCAACATTGACCCGGGGTCGTGGGGACGACTCTATAGTCATCGGACATGTCGGCGGCTGGTCAACTTAGGCCCGTGGTCGTAGGGACGATCCGATAGTCGTTGGACATGACGGTGCCGGGCCAATCAAGTCCCGGGGTCGTGGGTACGACCCTATAGTCGTCGGACATGTCGGCGATTGGCCATTATTGGCCCGGGGTCGTGGGGACGACCCTATAATCGTCGGACAAGTCGGCGGCTGGCCAACAATGGCCCGTGGTCGTGGGGACGACCCAACAGTCGTCGGACATGTCGGCGGCTGGCCAACTTTGGCCCGTGGTCGTGGGGACGATCCGATAGTCGTCGGACGTGACGGTGGCTAGCCAATCTAGTCCCGGGATCGTGGGGACGACCCTATTGTCGTCGGACAAGACGGTGGCGGGCCAATCTAGTCCCGGGCTCGTGGGGACGACCCTATAGTCGTCGGACATGTCGGTGGCGGGCCAATCTAGTACCGGGGTCGTGGGGACGACCCTATAGTCTTTGGACATGTCGGCGGCGGGCCAACTTTGGCCCGTGGTCGTAGGGACGACCCTACAGTCGTCGGACAAGTCGGCGGCGAGCCAACATTGGGCCGGGGTCGTCGGGACGACCCTATAATCGTCGGACATGTCGGCGGCGAGCCAGCCTAGTCCCGGGGTCGTGGGGACGACCCTATAATGGTCGGACAAGTCGGCGGCAGGCCCACCTAGCCCCGGGGTCGTGGGGACGACCCAATAGTCTTCGGACAAGTCGGCGGCTGGACAACTTTGGCCCGTGGTCGTGGGGACGACCCTATAGTCGTCGGACAAATCGGCGGCTGACCAACTTTGGCCCGGGGTCGTCGGGACGACCCTATAGTCGTCGGACAAGTCGGCAGCGAGCCAACCTAGTCCCGGGTCATGGGGACGACCCTATAGTCGTCGGACAAGTCGGCGGCTGGCCAACTTTGGCCCGGGGGTCGTGGCGACGACCCTATAGTCGTCGGAAATGACGGTGGCGGGCCAATCTAGTCCCGGGGTCGTGGGGACGACCCTACAGTCGTCGGACAAGTCGGCGGCGAGCCAATCTAGTCCCGCGGTCGTGGGGACGACTCTATAGTCGTCGGACAAGTCAGCGGCTAGCCAACATTGGCCCGTGGTCGTGGGGACGACCATATAGTCGTCGGACATGACGGTGGCGGGCCACTCTAGTCCCGGGTCGTGGGGACGATCCTATAGTCGTCGGACATGTCGGCGGCTGGCCAACTTTGGCCCGGGGTCGTGGGGACGATCCAATAGTCGTCGGACAAGGCGGTGGCGGGCCAATCTAGTCCCGGGGTCGTGGGGACGACCCTATAGTCGTCGGACTTGTCGGTGGCGGGCCAATCTAGTCCGGGGGTCGTGGGGACGACCCTACAGTCGTCGGACATTTCGGCGGCTTGCCAACTTTGGCCCGGGGTCGTGGGGACGATCTAATAGTCGTCGGACATGTCGGCGGCTGGCCAAATTTGGCGCGTGGTCGTGGGGACGATCCGATTGTCGTCGGACATGTCGGCGGCTGGCCAACCTATACCCGGGGTCGTGGGGACGATCCTATTGTCGTCGGACAAGGCGGTGGCGGGCCAATCTAGTCCCGGGGTCGTGGGGACGACCCTATAGTCGTCGGACTTGTCAGTGGCGGGCCAATCTAGTCCGGGGGTCGTGGGGACGACCCTACAGTCGTCGGACATTTCGGCGGCTTGCCAACTTTGGCCCGGGGTCGTGGGGACGATCTAATAGTCGTCGGACATGTCGGCGGCTGGTCAACTTTGGCCCGTGGTCGTGGGGACGACCCTATAGTCGTTGGACAGGTCAGCGGCTGGCCAACTTTGGCCCGGTGTCGTGGGGACGACCCAATAGTCGTCGGACATTTCGGCGGCTGGCCAACTTTGGCCCGGGGTCGTGGGGACGACCCTATAGTCGTCGGACATGTTGGCGGCGGGCCAATTTTGGCGCGTGGTCGTGGGGACGATCCGATTGTCGTCGGACATGTCGGCGGCTGGCCAACTTTGGCCCGTGGTCGTGGGGACGATCCAATAGTCGTCGGACATGTCGGCGGCTGGCCAACTTTGGCGCGTGGTCGTGGGGACGATCCGATTGTCGTCGGACTTGACGGTGGCGGGCCAATCTAGTCCCGGGGTCGTGGGGACGACCCTACAGTCGTCGGACATTTCGGCGGCTTGCCAACTTTGGCCCGGGTCGTGGGGACGACCCTATAGTCGTCGGACATGACGGTGGCGGGCCAATCTAGTCCCGGGGTCGTGGGGACGACCCTATAGTCGTCGGACATTTCGGCGGCTGGCCAACTTTGGCCCGGGGTCGTGGGGACGACCCTATAGTCGTCGGACATGTTGGCGGCTTGTCAGCCTAGTCCCGGGGTCGTGGGTACGGCCCTATAGTCGTCGGACAAGTCGGCGGCGGGCCAACCTTGTCCCGGGGTCGTGGGGACGACCCTATAGTCGTCGGACATGTCGGCGGGTGGCCATCCTATTCCCGAGGTCGTGGGGACGACCCTATAGTCGTCGGACATGTCGGCGGCTTGCCAACTTTTGCCCGGGGTCGTGGGGACGATCCAATAGTCGTCGGACATGTCGGCGGCTGGTCAACTTTGGCCCGTGGTCGTGGGGACGACCCTATAGTCGTTGGACATGTCAGCGGCTGGCCTACTTTGGCCCGGTGTCGTGGGGACGACCCAATAGTCGTCGGACATGTCGGCGGCTGGCCAACTTTGGCCCGTGGTCGTGGGGACGATCCGATAGTCGTTGGACATGACGGTGGCGGGCCAATCGAGTCCCGGGGTCGTGGGGCCGACCCTATAGTCGTCGGACTTGTCGGTGGCGGGCCAATCTAGTCCGGGGGTCGTGGGGACGACCCTACAGTCGTCGGACATTTCGGCGGCTTGCCAACTTTGGCCCGGGGTCGTGGGGACGATCCAATAGTCGTCGGACATGTCGGCGGCTGGTCAACTTTGGCCCGTGGTCGTGGGGACGACCCTATAGTCGTTGGACATGTCAGCGGCTGGCCAACTTTGGCCCGGTGTCGTGGGGACGACCCAATAGTCGTCGGACATGTCGGCGGCTGGCCAACTTTGGCCCGTACTCGTGGGTACGACCCTATAGTCGTCGGACATGACGGTGTCGGGCCAATCTAGTCCCGGGGTCGTGGGGACGACCCTATAGTCGTCGGACATGTCGGCGGCTGGCCAACTTTGGCCCGTGGTCGTGGGGACGACCCTATAGTCGTCGGATATGTCGGCGGCTGGCCAACTTTGACCCGTGGTCGTGGGGACGACCCTATTGTCGTCGGAAATGACGGTGGCGGGCCAATCTATTCCCGGGGTCGTGGGGACGACCCTATAGTCGTCGGACAAGACGGCGGCTGGACATCTTTGGCCCGGGGTCGTGGGGACGACCCTACAGTCGTCGGACATTTCGGCGGCTTGCCAACTTTGGCCCGTGGTCGTGGGGACGACCCTATAGTCGTCGGACATGACGGTGGCGGGCCAGTCTAGTCCCGGGTCATGGGGACGACCCTATAGTCGTCGGACAAGTCGGCGGCTGGCCAACTTTGGCCCGTGGTCGTGGGGACGACCCTATAGTCGTCAGACATGACGGTGGCGAGCCAACCTACTCCCGGGGTCATGGGGACGACCCTATAGTCGTCGGACAAGTCGGCGGCGGGGCAACCTAGTCCCGGGGTCGTGGGGACCACCCTATAGTCGTCGGACATGACGGTGGTGGGCCAGTCTAGTCCCGGGTCGTGGGGACGACCCTATAGTCGTCGGACATGTCGGCGGCTGGCCAACTTTGGCCCGTGGTCGTGGGGACGACCCTATAGTTGTCGGACATGACGGTGGCGGGGCAACCTAGTCCCGGGATCGTGGGGACCACGCTATAGTCGTCGGACATGACGGTGGTGGGCCAGTCTAGTCCCGGGTCGTGGGGACGACCCTATAGTCGTCGGACATGTCGGCGGCTGGCCAACTTTGGCCCGTGGTCGTGGGGAGGACCCTATACTCGTCGGACAAGTCGGCGGCGAGCCAACCTAGTCCGGGGGTCGTGGGGACGACCCTATAGTCGTCGGAGAAGTCTGCGGCGGGCCAACCTAGTCCCGGGGTCGTAGGGACGACCCTATAGTCGTCGGACATGTCGGCGGCGGGCCAACCTAGTCCCGGGGTCGTGGGGATGACCCTATAGTCGTCGGACATGACGGTGGCGGGCCAGTCTTGTCCCGGGTCGTGGGGACGACCCTATAGTCGTCGGACATGTCGGCGGCTGGCCAACTTTTGCCCGTGGTCGTGGGGAGGACCCTATACTCGTCGGACAAGTCGGCGGCGAGCCAACCTAGTCCGGGGGTCGTGGGGACGACCCTATAGTCGTCGGACAAGTCGGCGGCGGGGCAACCTAGTCCCGGGGTCGTGGGGACCACCCTATAGTCGTCGGACATGACGGTGGTGGGCCAGTCTAGTCCCGGGTCGTGGGGACGACCCTATAGTCGTCGGACATGTCGCCGGATGGCCAACTTTGGCCCGTGGTCGTGGGGACGATCCAATAATCGTCGGACATGTCGGCGGCTGGCCAACTTTGGCCCGTGGTTGTGGGGACGACCCTATAGTCGTTGGACATGACGGTGGCGGGCCAATCTAGTCCCGTACTCGTGGGTACGACCCTATAGTCGTCGGACATGACGGTGTCGGGCCAATCTATTCCCGGGGTCGTGGGGACGACCCTATAGTCGTCGGACATGTCGGCGGCTGGACATCTTTGGTCCGGGGTCGTGGGGACGACCCTACAGTCGTCGGACATTTCGGCGGCTTGCCAACTTTGGCCCGGGGTCGTGGGGACGACCCTATAGTCGTCGGACATGTCGGCGGCTGGCCAACTTTGGCCCGTGGTTGTGGGGACGACCCTATAGTCGTTGGACATGACGGTGGCGGGCCAATCTAGTCCCGGGGTCGTGGGTAAGACCCTATAGTCGTCGGACAAGACGGCGGCTGGACATCTTTGGCCCGGGGTCGTGGGGACGACCCTATATTCGTCGGACATGTTGGCGGCTTGTCAGCCTAGTCCCGGGGTCGTGGGTACGACCCTATAGTCGTCGGACAAGTCGGCGGCGGGTCAACCTTGTCCCGGGGTCGTGGGGACGACCCTATAGTCGTCGGACATGTCGGCGGCTGGCCAACTTTGGCCCGGTGTCGTGGGGACGACTCTATAGTCGTCGGAAATGTCGGCGGCTGGCCAACCTGGACCCGGGGTCGTGGGGACGACCCTATTGTCGTCGGACATGACGGTGGCGGGCCAATCTAGTCTCGCGGTCGTGGGGACGACCCTATAATCGTCGGGCACGACGGTGGCGGGCCAATCTAGTCCCGGGGTCGTGCGGACGACGCTATAGTCGTCGGACACGTCGGCGGCTGGCCAACTTTGGCCCGGTGTCGTGGGGACGACTCTATAGTCGTCGGAAATGTCGGCGGCTGGCCAACCTGGACCCGGGGTCGTGGGGACGACCCTATTGTCGTCGGACATGACGGTGGCGGGCCAATCTAGTCTCGGGGTCGTGGGGACGACCCTATAGTCGTCGGACATGTCGGCGGCTGGCCAACTCTGGACCGGTGTCGTGGGGACGACTCTATAGTCGTCGGAAATGTCGGCGGCTGGCCAACCTGGACCCGGGGTCGTGGGGACGACCCTATTGTCGTCGGACATGACGGTGGCGGGCCAATCTAGTCTCGGGGTCGTGGGGACGACCCTATAGTCGTCGGACATGTCGGCGGCTGGCCAACTTTGGCCCGTGGTCTTGGGGACGATCCAATAGTCGTCGGACATGTCGGCGGCTGGCCAACTTTGGCGCGTGGTCGTGGGGACGATCCGATTGTCGTCGGACATGTCGGCGGCTGGCCAACCTAGATACGGGGTCGTGGGAACGACCCTATAGTCGTCGGATATGTCGGTGGCGGGCCAATCTAGTCCGGGGGTCGTGGGGACGACCCTACAGTCGTCGGACATTTCGGCGGCTTGCCAACTTTGGCCCGGGGTCGTGGGGACGATCCAATAGTCGTCGGACATATCGGCGGCTGGTCAACTTTGGCCCGTGGTCGTGGGGACGACCCTATAGTCGTCGGACATGTCGGCGGCTGGCCAACTTTGGACCGGTGTAGTGGGGACGACTCTATAGTCGTCGGAAATGTCGGCGGCTGGCCAACCTGGACCCGGGGTCGTGGGGACGACCCTATTGTCGTCGGACATGACGGTGGCGGGCCAATCTAGTCTCGGGGTCGTGGGGACGACCCTACAGTCGTCGGACATTTCGGCGGCTTGCCAACTTTGGCCCGGGGTCGTGGGGACGATCCAATAGTCGTCGGACATGTCGGCGGCTGGTCAACTTTGGCCCGTGGTCGTGGGTACGACCCTACAGTCGTCGGACATTTCGGCGGCTTGCCAACTTTGGCCCGGGGTCGTGGGGACGACCCTATTGTCGTCGGACTTGACGGTGGCGGGCCAATCTAGTACCGAGGTCCTGGGGACGACCCTATAGTCGTCGGACTTGACGGTGGCGGGCCAATCTAGTCCCGGGGTCGTGGGGACGACCCTACAGTCGTCGGACATTTCGGCGGTTTGCCAACTTTGGCCCGGGGTCGTGGGGACGACCCAATAGTCGTTGGACATGTCAGCGGCTGGCCAACTTTGCCCCGGTGTCGTGGGGACGATCCGATAGTCGTCGGACATGACGGTGGCGGGCCAATCTAGTCCCAGGGTCGTTGGGACGATTCTATAGTCGTCGGACATGTCGGCGGCTGGCCAACTTTGGCCCGTGGTCGTGGGGACGACTCTACAGTCGTCGGACATGTCGGCGGCTGGCCAACCTAGACCCGGGGTCGTGGGGACGACCCTATTGTCGTCGGACATGACGGTGGCGGGCCAATCTAGTCCCGGGGTCGTGGGGACGACCCTATAGTCGTCGGACATGTCGGCGGCTGGCCAACTTTGGCCCGTGGTCGTGGGGACGACCCTATAGTCGTCGGACATGTCGGCGGCTGGCCAACTTTGGCCCGTGGTCGTGGGGACGATCCGATAGTCGTCGGACAAGTCGGCGGCTGGCCAACAATGGCCCGTGGTCGTGGGGACGACCCAACAGTCGTCGGACATGTCGGCGGATGGCCAACTTTGGCCCGTGGTCGTGGGGACGATCCGATAGTCGTCGGACGTGACGGTGGCTAGCCAATCTAGTCCCGGGATCGTGGGGACGACCCTATAGTCGTCGGAGATGTCGGCGGCTGTCCTACTTTGGCCCGGTGTCTTGGGGACGACTCTATAGTCGTCGGACATGTCGGCGGCTGGCCAACCTAAACCCGGGGTCGTGGGGACGACCCTATAGTCCTCGCACAAGTCGGCGGCAGACCAGCTTTGGCCCGTGGTCGTGGGAACGACCCTATAGTCGTCGGACATGTCGGCGGCTGGCCAACTTTGGCCCGTGGTCGTGGGGACGACCCAATAGTCGTTGGACATGTCAGCGGCTGGCCAACTTTGCCCCGGTGTCGTGGGGACGATCCGATAGTCGTCGGACATGACGGTGGCGGGCCAATCTAGTCCCAGGGTCGTTGGGACGATTCTATAGTCGTCGGACATGTCGGCGGCTGGCCAACTTTGGCCCGTGGTCGTGGGAACGACCCTATAGTCGTCGGACATGTCGGCGGCTGGCCAACTTTGGCCCGTGGTCGTGGGGACGACCCAATAGTCGTTGGACATGTCAGCGGCTGGCCAACTTTGCCCCGGTGTCGTGGGGACGACCCTATACTCGTCGGACAAGTCGGCGGCGAGCCAACCTAGTCCGGGGGTCGTGGGGACGACCCTATAGTCGTCGGAGAAGTCTGCGGCGGGCCAACCTAGTCCCGGGGTCGTAGGGACGACCCTATAGGCGTCGGACATGTCGGCGGCGGGCCAACCTAGTCCCGGGGTCGTGGGGATGACCCTATAGTCGTCGGACATGACGGTGGCGGGCCAGTCTTGTCCCGGGTCGTGGGGACGACCCTATAGTCGTCGGACATGTCGGCGGCTGGCCAACTTTGGCCCGTGGTCGTGGGGAGGACCCTATACTCGTCGGACAAGTCGGCGGCGAGCCAACCTAGTCCGGGGGTCGTGGGGACGACCCTATAGTCGTCGGACAAGTCGGCGGCGGGGCAACCTAGTCCCGGGGTCGTGGGGACCACCCTATAGTCGTCGGACATGACGGTGGTGGGCCAGTCTAGTCCCGGGTCGTGGGGACGACCCTATAGTCGTCGGACATGTCGCCGGATGGCCAACTTTGGCCCGTGGTCGTGGGGACGATCCAATAATCGTCGGACATGTCGGCGGCTGGCCAACTTTGGCCCGTGGTTGTGGGGACGACCCTATAGTCGTTGGACATGACGGTGGCGGGCCAATCTAGTCCCGTACTCGTGGGTACGACCCTATAGTCGTCGGACATGACGGTGTCGGGCCAATCTAGTCCCGGGGTCGTGGGGACGACCCTATAGTCGTCGGACATGTCGGCGGCTGGACATCTTTGGTCCGGGGTCGTGGGGACGACCCTACAGTCGTCGGACATTTCGGCGGCTTGCCAACTTTGGCCCGGGGTCGTGGGGACGACCCTATAGTCGTCGGACATGTCGGCGGCTGGCCAACTTTGGCCCGTGGTTGTGGGGACGACCCTATAGTCGTTGGACATGACGGTGGCGGGCCAATCTAGTCCCGGGGTCGTGGGTAAGACCCTATAGTCGTCGGACAAGACGGCGGCTGGACATCTTTGGCCCGGGGTCGTGGGGACGACCCTATATTCGTCGGACATGTTGGCGGCTTGTCAGCCTAGTCCCGGGGTCGTGGGTACGACCCTATAGTCGTCGGACAAGTCGGCGGCGGGTCAACCTTGTCCCGGGGTCGTGGGGACGACCCTATAGTCGTCGGACATGTCGGCGGCTGGCCAACTTTGGCCCGGTGTCGTGGGGACGACTCTATAGTCGTCGGAAATGTCGGCGGCTGGCCAACCTGGACCCGGGGTCGTGGGGACGACCCTATTGTCGTCGGACATGACGGTGGCGGGCCAATCTAGTCTCGCGGTCGTGGGGACGACCCTATAATCGTCGGGCACGACGGTGGCGGGCCAATCTAGTCCCGGGGTCGTGCGGACGACGCTATAGTCGTCGGACACGTCGGCGGCTGGCCAACTTTGGCCCGGTGTCGTGGGGACGACTCTATAGTCGTCGGAAATGTCGGCGGCTGGCCAACCTGGACCCGGGGTCGTGGGGACGACCCTATTGTCGTCGGACATGACGGTGGCGGGCCAATCTAGTCTCGGGGTCGTGGGGACGACCCTATAGTCGTCGGACATGTCGGCGGCTGGCCAACTCTGGACCGGTGTCGTGGGGACGACTCTATAGTCGTCGGAAATGTCGGCGGCTGGCCAACCTGGACCCGGGGTCGTGGGGACGACCCTATTGTCGTCGGACATGACGGTGGCGGGCCAATCTAGTCTCGGGGTCGTGGGGACGACCCTATAGTCGTCGGACATGTCGGCGGCTGGCCAACTTTGGCCCGTGGTCGTGGGGACGATCCAATAGTCGTCGGACATGTCGGCGGCTGGCCAACTTTGGCGCGTGGTCGTGGGGACGATCCGATTGTCGTCGGACATGTCGGCGGCTGGCCAACCTAGATACGGGGTCGTGGGAACGACCCTATAGTCGTCGGATATGTCGGTGGCGGGCCAATCTAGTCCGGGGGTCGTGGGGACGACCCTACAGTCGTCGGACATTTCGGCGGCTTGCCAACTTTGGCCCGGGGTCGTGGGGACGATCCAATAGTCGTCGGACATATCGGCGGCTGGTCAACTTTGGCCCGTGGTCGTGGGGACGACCCTATAGTCGTCGGACATGTCGGCGGCTGGCCAACTTTGGACCGGTGTAGTGGGGACGACTCTATAGTCGTCGGAAATGTCGGCGGCTGGCCAACCTGGACCCGGGGTCGTGGGGACGACCCTATTGTCGTCGGACATGACGGTGGCGGGCCAATCTAGTCTCGGGGTCGTGGGGACGACCCTACAGTCGTCGGACATTTCGGCGGCTTGCCAACTTTGGCCCGGGGTCGTGGGGACGATCCAATAGTCGTCGGACATGTCGGCGGCTGGTCAACTTTGGCCCGTGGTCGTGGGTACGACCCTACAGTCGTCGGACATTTCGGCGGCTTGCCAACTTTGGCCCGGGGTCGTGGGGACGACCCTATTGTCGTCGGACTTGACGGTGGCGGGCCAATCTAGTACCGAGGTCCTGGGGACGACCCTATAGTCGTCGGACTTGACGGTGGCGGGCCAATCTAGTCCCGGGGTCGTGGGGACGACCCTACAGTCGTCGGACATTTCGGCGGTTTGCCAACTTTGGCCCGGGGTCGTGGGGACGACCCTATAGTCGTCGGACATGTCGGCGGCTGGCCAACTGTGGCCCGTGGTCGTGGAGACGACCCAATAGTCGTTGGACATGTCGGCGGCTGGCCAACTTTGGCCCGTGGCTGTGGGGACGACCCTATAGTCGTTGGACATGACGGTGGCGAGCCAATCTAGTCCCGGGGTCGTGGGGACGACCCTATAGTCGTCGGACAAGACGGCGGCTGGACATCTTTGGCCCGGGGTCGTGGGGACGACCCTATAGTCGTCGGACATGTCGGCGGCTGGCCAACTTTGGCCCGTGGTCGTGGGGACGACCCAATAGTCGTTGGACATGTCAGCGGCTGGCCAACTTTGCCCCGGTGTCGTGGGGACGATCCGATAGTCGTCGGACATGACGGTGGCGGGCCAATCTAGTCCCAGGGTCGTTGGGACGATTCTATAGTCGTCGGACATGTCGGCGGCTGGCCAACTTTGGCCCGTGGTCGTGGGGACGACTCTACAGTCGTCGGACATGTCGGCGGCTGGCCAACCTAGACCCGGGGTCGTGGGGACGACCCTATTGTCGTCGGACATGACGGTGGCGGGCCAATCTAGTCCCGGGCTCGTGGGGACGACCCTATAGTCGTCGGACATGTCGGTGGCGGGCCAATCTAGTACCGGGGTCGTGGGGACGACCCTATAGTCTTTGGACATGTCGGCGGCGGGCCAACTTTGGCCCGTGGTCGTAGGGACGACCCTACAGTCGTCGGACAAGTCGGCGGCGAGCCAACATTGGGCCGGGGTCGTCGGGACGACCCTATAGTCGTCGGACATGTCGGCGGCGAGCCAGCCTAGTCCCGGGGTCGTGGGGACGACCCTATAATGGTCGGACAAGTCGGCGGCAGGCCCACCTAGCCCCGGGGTCGTGGGGACGACCCAATAGTCTTCGGACAAGTCGGCGGCTGGCCAACTTTGGCCCGTGGTCGTGGGGACGACCCTATAGTCGTCGGACAAATCGGCGGCTGACCAACTTTGGCCCGGGGTCGTCGGGACGACCCTATAGTCGTCGGACAAGTCGGCAGCGAGCCAACCTAGTCCCGGGTCATGGGGACGAACCTATAGTCGTCGGACAAGTCGGCGGCTGGCCAACTTTGGCCCGGGGGTCGTGGGGACGACCCTATAGTCGTCGGAAATGACGGTGGCGGGCCAATCTAGTCCCGGGGTCGTGGGGACGACCCTACAGTCGTCGGACAAGTCGGCGGCGAGCCAATCTAGTCCCGCGGTCGTGGGGACGACCCTATAGTCGTCGGACAAGTCAGCGGCTAGCCAACATTGGCCCGTGGTCGTGGAGACGACCATATAGTCGTCGGACATGACGGTGGCGGGCCACTCTAGTCCCGGGTCGTGGGGACGATCCTATAGTCGTCGGACATGTCGGCGGCTGGCCAACTTTGGCCCGGGGTCGTGGGGACGACCCTATAGTCGTCGGAAATGACGGTGGCTGGCCAATCTATTCCCGGGGTCGTGGGGACGACCGTATAGTCGTCGGACATATCAGCGGCTGGCCAACTTTGGCCCGGGGTCGTGGGGACGACCCTATAGTCGTCGGACAAGTCGGCGGCGGGCCAACCTAGTCCCGGGGTCGTGGGGACGACCCTATAATCGTCGGACAAGCCGGCGGCTGGCCAACTTTGGCCCGTGGTCGTGGGGACGACCCTTTAGTCGTCGGACAAGTCGGCGGCTGTCCAACTTTGGCCCGGGGTCGTGGGGACGACCCTATAGTCGTCGGACATGTCGGCGGCGAGGCCACCTAGTCGGTGGGTCGTGGGGACGACCCTATAGTCGTCGGACAAGTCGGCGGCCGGCCAACCTAGTCCCGGGGTCGTGGGGACGACCCTATAGTCGTCGGACAAGTCGGCGGCTGGCCAACATTGGCCCGTGGTCGTGGGGACGACCCAACAGTCGTCCGACATGTCGGCGGCTGGCCAACTTTGGCCCGTGGTCGTGGGGACGATCCGATAGTCGTCGGACGTGACGGTGGCAAGTCAATCTAGTCCCGGGATCGTGGGGACGACCCTATAGTCGTCGGAGATGTCGGCGGCTGTCCTACTTTGGCCCGGTGTCTTGGGGACGACTCTATAGTCGTCGGACATGTCGGCGGCTGGCCAACCTAGACCCGGAGTCGTGGGGTCGACCCTATAGTCCTCGAACAAGTCGGCGGCTGGCCAACTTTGGCCCGTGGTCGTGGGAACGACCCTATAGTCTTTGGACAAGTCTGCGGCTGGCCAAATATGGCCCGTGGTCGTGGGGACGACCCTATAGTCGTCGGAAATGTCGGCGGCGAGCCAACCTAGTCCCGGCGTCGTGGGGACGACCCTATAGTCGTCAGAAATATCGGTGGCGAGCCAACCTAGTCCCGGGGTCGTGGGGACGACCCTATAGTCGTCGGACAAGTCGGCGGCGGGCCAACCTAGTCCCGGGGTCGTGGGGATGACCCTATAGTCGTCGGACAAGTCGGCGGCGAGCCCACCTAGTCGGGGGGTCGTGGGGACGACCCTATAGTCGTAGGACAAGTCGGCGGCCGGCCAACCTAGTCCGGGAGTCGTGGGGACGACCCTATAGTCGTCGGACATGACGGTGGCGGGCCAGTCTAGTCCCGGGTCGTGGGGACGACCCTATAGTCGTCGGACATGTCGGCGGCTCGCCAACTTTGGCCCGTGGTCGTGGGGACGACCCTATAGTCGTCGGACATGTCGGCGGCTGGCCAACTTTGGCCCGTGGTCGTGGGGACGACCCTATTGTCGTCGGACTTGACGGTGGCGGGCCAATCTAGTCCCGGGGTCGTGGGGTCGACCCTATAGTCCTCGAACAAGTCGGCGGCTGGCCAACTTTGGCCCGTGGTCGTGGGAACGACCCTATAGTCTTTGGACAAGTCTGCGGCTGGCCAAATATGGCCCGTGGTCGTGGGGACGACCCTATAGTCGTCGGAAATGTCGGCGGCGAGCCAACCTAGTCCCGGCGTCGTGGGGACGACCCTATAGTCGTCAGAAATATCGGTGGCGAGCCAACCTAGTCCCGGGGTCGTGGGGACGACCCTATAGTCGTCGGACAAGTCGGCGGCGGGCCAACCTAGTCCCGGGGTCGTGGGGACGACCCTATAGTCGTCGGACAAGTCGGCGGCGGGCCAACCTAGTCCCGGGGTCGTGGGGATGACCCTATAGTCGTCGGACAAGTCGGCGGCGAGCCCACCTAGTCGGGGGGTCGTGGGGACGACCCTATAGTCGTAGGACAAGTCGGCGGCCGGCCAACCTAGTCCGGGAGTCGTGGGGACGACCCTATAGTCGTCGGACATGACGGTGGCGGGCCAATCTATTCCCGGGGTCGTGGGGACGACCCTACAGTCGTCGGACATTTCGGCGGCTTGCCAACTTTGGCCCGGGGTCGTGGGGACGACCCTATAGTCGTCGGACATGTCGGCGGCTGGCCAACTTTGGCCCGTGGTCGTGGGGACGACCCTTTAGTCGTCGGACAAGTCGGCGGCTGTCCAACTTTGGCCCGGGGTCGTGGGGACGACCCTATAGTCGTCGGACATGTCGGCGGCGAGGCCACCTAGTCGGGGGGTCGTGGGGACGACCCTATAGTCGTCGGACAAGTCGGCGGCCGGCCAACCTAGTCCCGGGGTCGTGGGGACGACCCTATAGTCGTCGGACAAGTCGGCGGCTGGCCAACATTGGCCCGTGGTCGTGGGGACGACCCAACAGTCGTCCGACATGTCGGCGGCTGGCCAACTTTGGCCCGTGGTCGTGGGGACGATCCGATAGTCGTCGGACGTGACGGTGGCAAGTCAATCTAGTCCCGGGATCGTGGGGACGACCCTATAGTCGTCGGAGATGTCGGCGGCTGTCCTACTTTGGCCCGGTGTCTTGGGGACGACTCTATAGTCGTCGGACATGTCGGCGGCTGGCCAACCTAGACCCGGGGTCGTGGGGTCGACCCTATAGTCCTCGAACAAGTCGGCGGCTGGCCAACTTTGGCCCGTGGTCGTGGGAACGACCCTATAGTCTTTGGACAAGTCTGCGGCTGGCCAAATATGGCCCGTGGTCGTGGGGACGACCCTATAGTCGTCGGAAATGTCGGCGGCGAGCCAACCTAGTCCCGGCGTCGTGGGGACGACCCTATAGTCGTCAGAAATATCGGTGGCGAGCCAACCTAGTCCCGGGGTCGTGGGGACGACCCTATAGTCGTCGGACAAGTCGGCGGCGGGCCAACCTAGTCCCGGGGTCGTGGGGACGACCCTATAGTCGTCGGACAAGTCGGCGGCGGGCCAACCTAGTCCCGGGGTCGTGGGGATGACCCTATAGTCGTCGGACAAGTCGGCGGCGAGCCCACCTAGTCGGGGGGTCGTGGGGACGACCCTATAGTCGTAGGACAAGTCGGCGGCCGGCCAACCTAGTCCGGGAGTCGTGGGGACGACCCTATAGTCGTCGGACATGACGGTGGCGGGCCAGTCTAGTCCCGGGTCGTGGGGACGACCCTATAGTCGTCGGACATGTCGGCGGCTCGCCAACTTTGGCCCGTGGTCGTGGGGACGACCCTATAGCCGTCGGACATGTCGGCGGCTGGCCAACTTTGGCCCGTGGTCGTGGGGACGACCCTATTGTCGTCGGACATGACGGTGGCGGGCCAATCTAGTCTCGGGGTCGTGGGGACGACCCTATAGTCGTCGGACATGTCGGCGGCTGGCCAACTTTGGCCCGGGGTCGTGGGGACGACCCTATAGTCGTCGGACAAGACGGTGGCGGACCAATCTAGTCCCGAGGTCCTGGGGACGACCCTATAGTCGTCGGACTTGACGGTGGCGGGCCAATCTAGTCCCGGGGTCGTGGGGACGACCCTACAGTCGTCGGACATTTCGGCGGCTTGCCAACTTTGGCCCGGGGTCGTGGGGACGACCCTATAGTCGTCGGACTTGACGGTGGCGGGCCAATCTAGTCCCGAGGTCCTGGGGACGACCCTATAGTCGTCGGACTTGACGGTGGCGGGCCAATCTATTCCCGGGGTCGTGGGGACGACCCTACAGTCGTCGGACATTTCGGCGGCTTGCCAACTTTGGCCCGGGGTCGTGGGGACGACCCTATAGTCGTCGGACATGTTGGCGGCTTGTCAGCCTAGTCCCGGGGTCGTGGGTACGACCCTACAGTCGTCTGACATTTCGGCGGCTTGCCAACTTTGGCCCGGGGTCGTGGGGACGACCCTATAGTCGTCGGACATGTCGGCGGCTTGCCAACTTTGGCCCGGGTTCGTGGGGACGATCCAATAGTCGTCGGACATGTCGGCGGCTGGTCAACTTTGGCCCGTGGTCGTGGGGACGACCCTATAGTCGTTGGACATGTCAGCGGCTGGCCAACTTTGGCCCGGTGTCGTGGGGACGACCCAATAGTCGTCGGACATGTCGGCGGCTGGCCAACTTTGGCCCGTGGTCGTGGGGACGATCCGATAGTCGTTGGACATGACGGTGGCGGGCCAATCTAGTCCCGGGGTCGTGGGGACGACCCTATAGTCGTCGGACTTGTCGGTGGCGGGCCAATCTAGTCCGGGGGTCGTGGGGACGACCCTACAGTCGTCGGACATTTCGGCGGCTTGCCAACTTTGGCCCGGGGTCGTGGGGACGATCCAATAGTCGTCGGACATGTCGGCGGCTGGTCAACTTTGGCCCGTGGTCGTGGGGACGACCCTATAGTCGTTGGACATGTCAGCGGCTGGCCAACTTTGGCCCGGTGTCGTGGGGACGACCCAATAGTCGTCGGACATGTCGGCGGCGGGCCAACTTTGGCCCGTGGTCGTGGGGACGATCCGATAGTCGTTGGACATGAAGGTGGCGGGCCAATCTAGTCCGGGGGTCGTGGGGACGACCCTACAGTCGTCGGACATTTCGGCGGCTTGCCAACTTTGGCCCGGGGTCGTGGGGACGACCCTATAGTCGTCGGAGTTGACGGTGGGGGGCCAATCTAGTCCCGAGGTCGTGGGGACGACCCTATAGTCGTCGGACTTGACGGTGGCCGGCCAATCTATTCCCGGGGGTCGTGGGGACGACCCTATAGTCGTCGGACATGTCGGCGGCGAGCCAACATTGACCCGGGGTCGTGGGGACGACTCTATAGTCGTCGAACATGTCGGCGGCTGGCCAAATATGACCCGGGGACGTGGGGACGAGCCTATAGTCTTCGGACAAGTCGGCGGCTGGCCAACTTTGGCCCGTGGTCGTAGGGACGACCCTACAGTCGTCGGACAAGTCGGCGGCGAGCCAACATTGGGCCGGGGTCGTCGGGACGACCCTATAGTCGTCGGACATGTCGGCGGCGAGCCAACCTAGTCCCGGGGTCGTGGGGACGACCCTATAATGGTCGGACAAGTCGGCGGCTGACCAACTTTGGCCCGTGGTCGTGGGGACGATCCGATAGTCGTCGGACATGACGGTGGCGGGCCAATCTAGTCCCGGGGTCATAGGGACGACCCTATAGTCATCGGACATGTCGGCGGCTGGTCAACTTAGGCCCGTGGTCGTAGGGACGATCCGATAGTCGTTGGACATGACGGTGCCGGGCCAATCAAGTCCCGGGGTCGTGGGTACGACCCTATAGTCGTCGGACATGTCGGCGATTGGCCATTATTGGCCCGGGGTCGTGGGGACGACCCTATAATCGTCGGACAAGTCGGCGGCTGGCCAACAATGGCCCGTGGTCGTGGGGACGACCCAACAGTCGTCGGACATGTCGGCGGCTGGCCAACTTTGGCCCGTGGTCGTGGGGACGATCCGATAGTCGTCGGACGTGACGGTGGCTAGCCAATCTAGTCCCGGGATCGTGGGGACGACCCTATTGTCGTCGGACATGACGGTGGCGGGCCAATCTAGTCCCGGGCTCGTGGGGACGACCCTATAGTCGTCGGACATGTCGGTGGCGGGCCAATCTAGTACCGGGGTCGTGGGGACGACCCTATAGTCTTTGGACATGTCGGCGGCGGGCCAACTTTGGCCCGTGGTCGTAGGGACGACCCTACAGTCGTCGGACAAGTCGGCGGCGAGCCAACATTGGGCCGGGGTCGTCGGGACGACCCTATAATCGTCGGACATGTCGGCGGCGAGCCAGCCTAGTCCCGGGGTCGTGGGGACGACCCTATAATGGTCGGACAAGTCGGCGGCAGGCCCACCTAGCCCCGGGGTCGTGGGGACGACCCAATAGTCTTCGGACAAGTCGGCGGCTGGACAACTTTGGCCCGTGGTCGTGGGGACGACCCTATAGTCGTCGGACAAATCGGCGGCTGACCAACTTTGGCCCGGGGTCGTCGGGACGACCCTATAGTCGTCGGACAAGTCGGCAGCGAGCCAACCTAGTCCCGGGTCATGGGGACGACCCTATAGTCGTCGGACAAGTCGGCGGCTGGCCAACTTTGGCCCGGGGGTCGTGGCGACGACCCTATAGTCGTCGGAAATGACGGTGGCGGGCCAATCTAGTCCCGGGGTCGTGGGGACGACCCTACAGTCGTCGGACAAGTCGGCGGCGAGCCAATCTAGTCCCGCGGTCGTGGGGACGACTCTATAGTCGTCGGACAAGTCAGCGGCTAGCCAACATTGGCCCGTGGTCGTGGGGACGACCATATAGTCGTCGGACATGACGGTGGCGGGCCACTCTAGTCCCGGGTCGTGGGGACGATCCTATAGTCGTCGGACATGTCGGCGGCTGGCCAACTTTGGCCCGGGGTCGTGGGGACGATCCAATAGTCGTCGGACAAGGCGGTGGCGGGCCAATCTAGTCCCGGGGTCGTGGGGACGACCCTATAGTCGTCGGACTTGTCGGTGGCGGGCCAATCTAGTCCGGGGGTCGTGGGGACGACCCTACAGTCGTCGGACATTTCGGCGGCTTGCCAACTTTGGCCCGGGGTCGTGGGGACGATCTAATAGTCGTCGGACATGTCGGCGGCTGGCCAAATTTGGCGCGTGGTCGTGGGGACGATCCGATTGTCGTCGGACATGTCGGCGGCTGGCCAACCTATACCCGGGGTCGTGGGGACGATCCTATTGTCGTCGGACAAGGCGGTGGCGGGCCAATCTAGTCCCGGGGTCGTGGGGACGACCCTATAGTCGTCGGACTTGTCGGTGGCGGGCCAATCTAGTCCGGGGGTCGTGGGGACGACCCTACAGTCGTCGGACATTTCGGCGGCTTGCCAACTTTGGCCCGGGGTCGTGGGGACGATCTAATAGTCGTCGGACATGTCGGCGGCTGGTCAACTTTGGCCCGTGGTCGTGGGGACGACCCTATAGTCGTTGGACAGGTCAGCGGCTGGCCAACTTTGGCCCGGTGTCGTGGGGACGACCCAATAGTCGTCGGACATTTCGGCGGCTGGCCAACTTTGGCCCGGGGTCGTGGGGACGACCCTATAGTCGTCGGACATGTTGGCGGCGGGCCAATTTTGGCGCGTGGTCGTGGGGACGATCCGATTGTCGTCGGACATGTCGGCGGCTGGCCAACTTTGGCCCGTGGTCGTGGGGACGATCCAATAGTCGTCGGACATGTCGGCGGCTGGCCAACTTTGGCGCGTGGTCGTGGGGACGATCCGATTGTCGTCGGACTTGACGGTGGCGGGCCAATCTAGTCCCGGGGTCGTGGGGACGACCCTACAGTCGTCGGACATTTCGGCGGCTTGCCAACTTTGGCCCGGGTCGTGGGGACGACCCTATAGTCGTCGGACATTTCGGCGGCTGGCCAACTTTGGCCCGTGGTCGTGGGAACGACCCTATAGTCTTTGGACAAGTCTGCGGCTGGCCAAATATGGCCCGTGGTCGTGGGGACGACCCTATAGTCGTCGGAAATGTCGGCGGCGAGCCAACCTAGTCCCGGCGTCGTGGGGACGACCCTATAGTCGTCAGAAATATCGGTGGCGAGCCAACCTAGTCCCGGGGTCGTGGGGACGACCCTATAGTCGTCGGACAAGTCGGCGGCGGGCCAACCTAGTCCCGGGGTCGTGGGGACGACCCTATAGTCGTCGGACAAGTCGGCGGCGGGCCAACCTAGTCCCGGGGTCGTGGGGATGACCCTATAGTCGTCGGACAAGTCGGCGGCGAGCCCACCTAGTCGGGGGGTCGTGGGGACGACCCTATAGTCGTAGGACAAGTCGGCGGCCGGCCAACCTAGTCCGGGAGTCGTGGGGACGACCCTATAGTCGTCGGACATGACGGTGGCGGGCCAGTCTAGTCCCGGGTCGTGGGGACGACCCTATAGTCGTCGGACATGTCGGCGGCTCGCCAACTTTGGCCCGTGGTCGTGGGGACGACCCTATAGCCGTCGGACATGTCGGCGGCTGGCCAACTTTGGCCCGTGGTCGTGGGGACGACCCTATTGTCGTCGGACATGACGGTGGCGGGCCAATCTAGTCTCGGGGTCGTGGGGACGACCCTATAGTCGTCGGACATGTCGGCGGCTGGCCAACTTTGGCCCGGGGTCGTGGGGACGACCCTATAGTCGTCGGACAAGACGGTGGCGGACCAATCTAGTCCCGAGGTCCTGGGGACGACCCTATAGTCGTCGGACTTGACGGTGGCGGGCCAATCTAGTCCCGGGGTCGTGGGGACGACCCTACAGTCGTCGGACATTTCGGCGGCTTGCCAACTTTGGCCCGGGGTCGTGGGGACGACCCTATAGTCGTCGGACTTGACGGTGGCGGGCCAATCTAGTCCCGAGGTCCTGGGGACGACCCTATAGTCGTCGGACTTGACGGTGGCGGGCCAATCTATTCCCGGGGTCGTGGGGACGACCCTACAGTCGTCGGACATTTCGGCGGCTTGCCAACTTTGGCCCGGGGTCGTGGGGACGACCCTATAGTCGTCGGACATGTTGGCGGCTTGTCAGCCTAGTCCCGGGGTCGTGGGTACGACCCTACAGTCGTCTGACATTTCGGCGGCTTGCCAACTTTGGCCCGGGGTCGTGGGGACGACCCTATAGTCGTCGGACATGTCGGCGGCTTGCCAACTTTGGCCCGGGTTCGTGGGGACGATCCAATAGTCGTCGGACATGTCGGCGGCTGGTCAACTTTGGCCCGTGGTCGTGGGGACGACCCTATAGTCGTTGGACATGTCAGCGGCTGGCCAACTTTGGCCCGGTGTCGTGGGGACGACCCAATAGTCGTCGGACATGTCGGCGGCTGGCCAACTTTGGCCCGTGGTCGTGGGGACGATCCGATAGTCGTTGGACATGACGGTGGCGGGCCAATCTAGTCCCGGGGTCGTGGGGACGACCCTATAGTCGTCGGACTTGTCGGTGGCGGGCCAATCTAGTCCGGGGGTCGTGGGGACGACCCTACAGTCGTCGGACATTTCGGCGGCTTGCCAACTTTGGCCCGGGGTCGTGGGGACGATCCAATAGTCGTCGGACATGTCGGCGGCTGGTCAACTTTGGCCCGTGGTCGTGGGGACGACCCTATAGTCGTTGGACATGTCAGCGGCTGGCCAACTTTGGCCCGGTGTCGTGGGGACGACCCAATAGTCGTCGGACATGTCGGCGGCGGGCCAACTTTGGCCCGTGGTCGTGGGGACGATCCGATAGTCGTCGGACAAGTCGGCGGCTGGCCAACAATGGCCCGTGGTCGTGGGGACGACCCAACAGTCGTCGGACATGTCGGCGGCTGGCCAACTTTGGCCCGTGGTCGTGGGGACGATCCGATAGTCGTCGGACGTGACGGTGGCTAGCCAATCTAGTCCCGGGATCGTGGGGACGACCCTATAGTCGTCGGAGATGTCGGCGGCTGTCCTACTTTGGCCCGGTGTCTTGGGGACGACTCTATAGTCGTCGGACATGTCGGCGGCTGGCCAACCTAAACCCGGGGTCGTGGGGACGACCCTATAGTCCTCGCACAAGTCGGCGGCAGACCAGCTTTGGCCCGTGGTCGTGGGAACGACCCTATAGTCGTCGGACATGTCGGCGGCTGGCCAACTTTGGCCCGTGGTCGTGGGGACGACCCAATAGTCGTTGGACATGTCAGCGGCTGGCCAACTTTGCCCCGGTGTCGTGGGGACGATCCGATAGTCGTCGGACATGACGGTGGCGGGCCAATCTAGTCCCAGGGTCGTTGGGACGATTCTATAGTCGTCGGACATGTCGGCGGCTGGCCAACTTTGGCCCGTGGTCGTGGGAACGACCCTATAGTCGTCGGACATGTCGGCGGCTGGCCAACTTTGGCCCGTGGTCGTGGGGACGACCCAATAGTCGTTGGACATGTCAGCGGCTGGCCAACTTTGCCCCGGTGTCGTGGGGACGACCCTATACTCGTCGGACAAGTCGGCGGCGAGCCAACCTAGTCCGGGGGTCGTGGGGACGACCCTATAGTCGTCGGAGAAGTCTGCGGCGGGCCAACCTAGTCCCGGGGTCGTAGGGACGACCCTATAGTCGTCGGACATGTCGGCGGCGGGCCAACCTAGTCCCGGGGTCGTGGGGATGACCCTATAGTCGTCGGACATGACGGTGGCGGGCCAGTCTTGTCCCGGGTCGTGGGGACGACCCTATAGTCGTCGGACATGTCGGCGGCTGGCCAACTTTGGCCCGTGGTCGTGGGGAGGACCCTATACTCGTCGGACAAGTCGGCGGCGAGCCAACCTAGTCCGGGGGTCGTGGGGACGACCCTATAGTCGTCGGACAAGTCGGCGGCGGGGCAACCTAGTCCCGGGGTCGTGGGGACCACCCTATAGTCGTCGGACATGACGGTGGTGGGCCAGTCTAGTCCCGGGTCGTGGGGACGACCCTATAGTCGTCGGACATGTCGCCGGATGGCCAACTTTGGCCCGTGGTCGTGGGGACGATCCAATAATCGTCGGACATGTCGGCGGCTGGCCAACTTTGGCCCGTGGTTGTGGGGACGACCCTATAGTCGTTGGACATGACGGTGGCGGGCCAATCTAGTCCCGTACTCGTGGGTACGACCCTATAGTCGTCGGACATGACGGTGTCGGGCCAATCTAGTCCCGGGGTCGTGGGGACGACCCTATAGTCGTCGGACATGTCGGCGGCTGGACATCTTTGGTCCGGGGTCGTGGGGACGACCATACAGTCGTCGGACATTTCGGCGGCTTGCCAACTTTGGCCCGGGGTCGTGGGGACGACCCTATAGTCGTCGGACATGTCGGCGGCTGGCCAACTTTGGCCCGTGGTTGTGGGGACGACCCTATAGTCGTTGGACATGACGGTGGCGGGCCAATCTAGTCCCGGGGTCGTGGGTAAGACCCTATAGTCGTCGGACAAGACGGCGGCTGGACATCTTTGGCCCGGGGTCGTGGGGACGACCCTATATTCGTCGGACATGTTGGCGGCTTGTCAGCCTAGTCCCGGGGTCGTGGGTACGACCCTATAGTCGTCGGACAAGTGGCGGCGGGTCAACCTTGTCCCGGGGTCGTGGGGACGACCCTATAGTCGTCGGACATGTCGGCGGCTGGCCAACTTTGGCCCGGTGTCGTGGGGACGACTCTATAGTCGTCGGAAATGTCGGCGGCTGGCCAACCTGGACCCGGGGTCGTGGGGACGACCCTATTGTCGTCGGACATGACGGTGGCGGGCCAATCTAGTCTCGCGGTCGTGGGGACGACCCTATAATCGTCGGGCACGACGGTGGCGGGCCAATCTAGTCCCGGGGTCGTGCGGACGACGCTATAGTCGTCGGACACGTCGGCGGCTGGCCAACTTTGGCCCGGTGTCGTGGGGACGACTCTATAGTCGTCGGAAATGTCGGCGGCTGGCCAACCTGGACCCGGGGTCGTGGGGACGACCCTATTGTCGTCGGACATGACGGTGGCGGGCCAATCTAGTCTCGGGGTCGTGGGGACGACCCTATAGTCGTCGGACATGTCGGCGGCTGGCCAACTCTGGACCGGTGTCGTGGGGACGACTCTATAGTCGTCGGAAATGTCGGCGGCTGGCCAACCTGGACCCGGGGTCGTGGGGACGACCCTATTGTCGTCGGACATGACGGTGGCGGGCCAATCTAGTCTCGGGGTCGTGGGGACGACCCTATAGTCGTCGGACATGTCGGCGGCTGGCCAACTTTGGCCCGTGGTCGTGGGGACGATCCAATAGTCGTCGGACATGTCGGCGGCTGGCCAACTTTGGCGCGTGGTCGTGGGGACGATCCGATTGTCGTCGGACATGTCGGCGGCTGGCCAACCTAGATACGGGGTCGTGGGAACGACCCTATAGTCGTCGGATATGTCGGTGGCGGGCCAATCTAGTCCGGGGGTCGTGGGGACGACCCTACAGTCGTCGGACATTTCGGCGGCTTGCCAACTTTGGCCCGGGGTCGTGGGGACGATCCAATAGTCGTCGGACATATCGGCGGCTGGTCAACTTTGGCCCGTGGTCGTGGGGACGACCCTATAGTCGTCGGACATGTCGGCGGCTGGCCAACTTTGGACCGGTGTAGTGGGGACGACTCTATAGTCGTCGGAAATGTCGGCGGCTGGCCAACCTGGACCCGGGGTCGTGGGGACGACCCTATTGTCGTCGGACATGACGGTGGCGGGCCAATCTAGTCCCGGGCTCGTGGGGACGACCCTATAGTCGTCGGACATGTCGGTGGCGGGCCAATCTAGTACCGGGGTCGTGGGGACGACCCTATAGTCGTCGGACATTTCGGCGGTTTGCCAACTTTGGCCCGGGGTCGTGGGGACGACCCTATAGTCGTCGGACATGTCGGCGGCTGGCCAACTGTGGCCCGTGGTCGTGGAGACGACCCAATAGTCGTTGGACATGTCGGCGGCTGGCCAACTTTGGCCCGTGGCTGTGGGGACGACCCTATAGTCGTTGGACATGACGGTGGCGAGCCAATCTAGTCCCGGGGTCGTGGGGACGACCCTATAGTCGTCGGACAAGACGGCGGCTGGACATCTTTGGCCCGGGGTCGTGGGGACGACCCTATAGTCGTCGGACATGTCGGCGGCTGGCCAACTTTGGCCCGTGGTCGTGGGGACGACCCAATAGTCGTTGGACATGTCAGCGGCTGGCCAACTTTGCCCCGGTGTCGTGGGGACGATCCGATAGTCGTCGGACATGACGGTGGCGGGCCAATCTAGTCCCAGGGTCGTTGGGACGATTCTATAGTCGTCGGACATGTCGGCGGCTGGCCAACTTTGGCCCGTGGTCGTGGGGACGACTCTACAGTCGTCGGACATGTCGGCGGCTGGCCAACCTAGACCCGGGGTCGTGGGGACGACCCTATTGTCGTCGGACATGACGGTGGCGGGCCAATCTAGTCCCAGGGTCGTTGGGACGATTCTATAGTCGTCGGACATGTCGGCGGCTGGCCAACTTTGGCCCGTGGTCGTGGGGACGACTCTACAGTCGTCGGACATGTCGGCGGCTGGCCAACCTAGACCCGGGGTCGTGGGGACGACCCTATTGTCGTCGGACAAGACGGCGGCTGGCCAACTGTGGCCCGTGGTCGTGGAGACGACCCAATAGTCGTTGGACATGTCGGCGGCTGGCCAACTTTGGCCCGTGGCTGTGGGGACGACCCTATAGTCGTTGGACATGACGGTGGCGAGCCAATCTAGTCCCGGGGTCGTGGGGACGACCCTACAGTCGTCGGACATTTCGGCGGTTTGCCAACTTTGGCCCGGGGTCGTGGGGACGACCCTATAGTCGTCGGACATGTCGGCGGCTGGCCAACTGTGGCCCGTGGTCGTGGAGACGACCCAATAGTCGTTGGACATGTCGGCGGCTGGCCAACTTTGGCCCGTGGCTGTGGGGACGACCCAATAGTCGTTGGACATGTCGGCGGCTGGCCAACTTTGGCCCGTGGCTGTGGGGACGACCCTATAGTCGTTGGACATGACGGTGGCGAGCCAATCTAGTCCCGGGGTCGTGGGGACGACCCTATAGTCGTCGGACAAGACGGCGGCTGGACATCTTTGGCCCGGGGTCGTGGGGACGACCCTATAGTCGTCGGACATGTCGGCGGCTGGCCAACTTTGGCCCGTGGTCGTGGGGACGACCCAATAGTCGTTGGACATGTCAGCGGCTGGCCAACTTTGCCCCGGTGTCGTGGGGACGATCCGATAGTCGTCGGACATGACGGTGGCGGGCCAATCTAGTCCCAGGGTCGTTGGGACGATTCTATAGTCGTCGGACATGTCGGCGGCTGGCCAACTTTGGCCCGGGGTCGTGGGGACGACCCTACAGTCGTCGGACATTTCGGCGGTTTGCCAACTTTGGCCCGGGGTCGTGGGGACGACCCTATAGTCGTCGGACATGTCGGCGGCTGGCCAACTGTGGCCCGTGGTCGTGGAGACGACCCAATAGTCGTTGGACATGTCGGCGGCTGGCCAACTTTGGCCCGTGGCTGTGGGGACGACCCTATAGTCGTTGGACATGACGGTGGCGAGCCAATCTAGTCCCGGGGTCGTGGGGACGACCCTATAGTCGTCGGACAAGACGGCGGCTGGACATCTTTGGCCCGGGGTCGTGGGGACGACCCTATAGTCGTCGGACATGTCGGCGGCTGGCCAACTTTGGCCCGTGGTCGTGGGGACGACCCAATAGTCGTTGGACATGTCAGCGGCTGGCCAACTTTGCCCCGGTGTCGTGGGGACGATCCGATAGTCGTCGGACATGACGGTGGCGGGCCAATCTAGTCCCAGGGTCGTTGGGACGATTCTATAGTCGTCGGACATGTCGGCGGCTGGCCAACTTTGGCCCGTGGTCGTGGGGACGACTCTACAGTCGTCGGACATGTCGGCGGCTGGCCAACCTAGACCCGGGGTCGTGGGGACGACCCTATTGTCGTCGGACATGACGGTGGCGGGCCAATCTAGTCCCGGGCTCGTGGGGACGACCCTATAGTCGTCGGACATGTCGGTGGCGGGCCAATCTAGCCCCGGGGTCGTGGGGACGACCCAATAGTCTTCGGACAAGTCGGCGGCTGGCCAACTTTGGCCCGTGGTCGTGGGGACGACCCTATAGTCGTCGGACAAATCGGCGGCTGACCAACTTTGGCCCGGGGTCGTCGGGACGACCCTATAGTCGTCGGACAAGTCGGCAGCGAGCCAACCTAGTCCCGGGTCATGGGGACGAACCTATAGTCGTCGGACAAGTCGGCGGCTGGCCAACTTTGGCCCGGGGGTCGTGGGGACGACCCTATAGTCGTCGGAAATGACGGTGGCGGGCCAATCTAGTCCCGGGGTCGTGGGGACGACCCTACAGTCGTCGGACAAGTCGGCGGCGAGCCAATCTAGTCCCGCGGTCGTGGGGACGACCCTATAGTCGTCGGACAAGTCAGCGGCCAGCCAACATTGGCCCGTGGTCGTGGAGACGACCATATAGTCGTCGGACATGACGGTGGCGGGCCACTCTAGTCCCGGGTCGTGGGGACGATCCTATAGTCGTCGGACATGTCGGCGGCTGGCCAACTTTGGCCCGGGGTCGTGGGGACGACCCTATAGTCGTCGGAAATGACGGTGGCTGGCCAATCTATTCCCGGGGTCGTGGGGACGACCGTATAGTCGTCGGACATATCAGCGGCTGGCCAACTTTGGCCCGGGGTCGTGGGGACGACCCTATAGTCGTCGGACAAGTCGGCGGCGGGCCAACCTAGTCCCGGGGTCGTGGGGACGACCCTATAATCGTCGGACAAGCCGGCGGCTGGCCAACTTTGGCCCGTGGTCGTGGGGACGACCCTTTAGTCGTCGGACAAGTCGGCGGCTGTCCAACTTTGGCCCGGGGTCGTGGGGACGACCCTATAGTCGTCGGACATGTCGGCGGCGAGGCCACCTAGTCGGGGGGTCGTGGGGACGACCCTATAGTCGTCGGACAAGTCGGCGGCCGGCCAACCTAGTCCCGGGGTCGTGGGGACGACCCTATAGTCGTCGGACAAGTCGGCGGCTGGCCAACATTGGCCCGTGGTCGTGGGGACGACCCAACAGTCGTCCGACATGTCGGCGGCTGGCCAACTTTGGCCCGTGGTCGTGGGGACGATCCGATAGTCGTCGGACGTGACGGTGGCAAGTCAATCTAGTCCCGGGATCGTGGGGACGACCCTATAGTCGTCGGAGATGTCGGCGGCTGTCCTACTTTGGCCCGGTGTCTTGGGGACGACTCTATAGTCGTCGGACATGTCGGCGGCTGGCCAACCTAGACCCGGGGTCGTGGGGTCGACCCTATAGTCCTCGAACAAGTCGGCGGCTGGCCAACTTTGGCCCGTGGTCGTGGGAACGACCCTATAGTCTTTGGACAAGTCTGCGGCTGGCCAAATATGGCCCGTGGTCGTGGGGACGACCCTATAGTCGTCGGAAATGTCGGCGGCGAGCCAACCTAGTCCCGGCGTCGTGGGGACGACCCTATAGTCGTCAGAAATATCGGTGGCGAGCCAACCTAGTCCCGGGGTCGTGGGGACGACCCTATAGTCGTCGGACAAGTCGGCGGCGGGCCAACCTAGTCCCGGGGTCGTGGGGACGACCCTATAGTCGTCGGACAAGTCGGCGGCGGGCCAACCTAGTCCCGGGGTCGTGGGGATGACCCTATAGTCGTCGGACAAGTCGGCGGCGAGCCCACCTAGTCGGGGGGTCGTGGGGACGACCCTATAGTCGTAGGACAAGTCGGCGGCCGGCCAACCTAGTCCGGGAGTCGTGGGGACGACCCTATAGTCGTCGGACATGACGGTGGCGGGCCAGTCTAGTCCCGGGTCGTGGGGACGACCCTATAGTCGTCGGACATGTCGGCGGCTCGCCAACTTTGGCCCGTGGTCGTGGGGACGACCCTATAGTCGTCGGACATGTCGGCGGCTGGCCAACTTTGGCCCGTGGTCGTGGGGACGACCCTATTGTCGTCGGACTTGACGGTGGCGGGCCAACCTAGTCCCGGGGTCGTGGGGTCGACCCTATAGTCCTCGAACAAGTCGGCGGCTGGCCAACTTTGGCCCGTGGTCGTGGGAACGACCCTATAGTCTTTGGACAAGTCTGCGGCTGGCCAAATATGGCCCGTGGTCGTGGGGACGACCCTATAGTCGTCGGAAATGTCGGCGGCGAGCCAACCTAGTCCCGGCGTCGTGGGGACGACCCTATAGTCGTCAGAAATATCGGTGGCGAGCCAACCTAGTCCCGGGGTCGTGGGGACGACCCTATAGTCGTCGGACAAGTCGGCGGCGGGCCAACCTAGTCCCGGGGTCGTGGGGACGACCCTATAGTCGTCGGACAAGTCGGCGGCGGGCCAACCTAGTCCCGGGGTCGTGGGGATGACCCTATAGTCGTCGGACAAGTCGGCGGCGAGCCCACCTAGTCGGGGGGTCGTGGGGACGACCCTATAGTCGTAGGACAAGTCGGCGGCCGGCCAACCTAGTCCGGGAGTCGTGGGGACGACCCTATAGTCGTCGGACATGACGGTGGCGGGCCAATCTATTCCCGGGGTCGTGGGGACGACCCTACAGTCGTCGGACATTTCGGCGGCTTGCCAACTTTGGCCCGGGGTCGTGGGGACGACCCTATAGTCGTCGGACATGTTGGCGGCTTGTCAGCCTAGTCCCGGGGTCGTGGGTACGACCCTACAGTCGTCTGACATTTCGGCGGCTTGCCAACTTTGGCCCGGGGTCGTGGGGACGACCCTATAGTCGTCGGACATGTCGGCGGCTTGCCAACTTTGGCCCGGGTTCGTGGGGACGATCCAATAGTCGTCGGACATGTCGGCGGCTGGTCAACTTTGGCCCGTGGTCGTGGGGACGACCCTATAGTCGTTGGACATGTCAGCGGCTGGCCAACTTTGGCCCGGTGTCGTGGGGACGACCCAATAGTCGTCGGACATGTCGGCGGCTGGCCAACTTTGGCCCGTGGTCGTGGGGACGATCCGATAGTCGTTGGACATGACGGTGGCGGGCCAATCTAGTCCCGGGGTCGTGGGGACGACCCTATAGTCGTCGGACTTGTCGGTGGCGGGCCAATCTAGTCCGGGGGTCGTGGGGACGACCCTACAGTCGTCGGACATTTCGGCGGCTTGCCAACTTTGGCCCGGGGTCGTGGGGACGATCCAATAGTCGTCGGACATGTCGGCGGCTGGTCAACTTTGGCCCGTGGTCGTGGGGACGACCCTATAGTCGTTGGACATGTCAGCGGCTGGCCAACTTTGGCCCGGTGTCGTGGGGACGACCCAATAGTCGTCGGACATGTCGGCGGCGGGCCAACCTGGACCCGGGTCGTGGGGACGACCCTACAGTCGTCGGACATTTCGGCGGCTTGCCAACTTTGGCCCGGGGTCGTGGGGACGATCCAATAGTCGTCGGACATGTCGGCGGCTGGTCAACTTTGGCCCGTGGTCGTGGGTACGACCCTACAGTCGTCGGACATTTCGGCGGCTTGCCAACTTTGGCCCGGGGTCGTGGGGACGACCCTATTGTCGTCGGACTTGACGGTGGCGGGCCAATCTAGTACCGAGGTCCTGGGGACGACCCTATAGTCGTCGGACTTGACGGTGGCGGGCCAATCTAGTCCCGGGGTCGTGGGGACGACCCTACAGTCGTCGGACATTTCGGCGGTTTGCCAACTTTGGCCCGGGGTCGTGGGGACGACCCTATAGTCGTCGGACATGTCGGCGGCTGGCCAACTGTGGCCCGTGGTCGTGGAGACGACCCAATAGTCGTTGGACATGTCGGCGGCTGGCCAACTTTGGCCCGTGGCTGTGGGGACGACCCTATAGTCGTTGGACATGACGGTGGCGAGCCAATCTAGTCCCGGGGTCGTGGGGACGACCCTATAGTCGTCGGACAAGACGGCGGCTGGACATCTTTGGCCCGGGGTCGTGGGGACGACCCTATAGTCGTCGGACATGTCGGCGGCTGGCCAACTTTGGCCCGTGGTCGTGGGGACGACCCAATAGTCGTTGGACATGTCAGCGGCTGGCCAACTTTGCCCCGGTGTCGTGGGGACGATCCGATAGTCGTCGGACATGACGGTGGCGGGCCAATCTAGTCCCAGGGTCGTTGGGACGATTCTATAGTCGTCGGACATGTCGGCGGCTGGCCAACTTTGGCCCGTGGTCGTGGGGACGACTCTACAGTCGTCGGACATGTCGGCGGCTGGCCAACCTAGACCCGGGGTCGTGGGGACGACCCTATTGTCGTCGGACATGACGGTGGCGGGCCAATCTAGTCCCGGGGTCGTGGGGACGACCCTATAGTCGTCGGACATGTCGGCGGCTGGCCAACTTTGGCCCGTGGTCGTGGGGACGACCCTATAGTCGTCGGACATGTCGGCGGCTGGCCAACTTTGGCCCGTGGTCGTGGGGACGATCCGATAGTCGTCGGACAAGTCGGCGGCTGGCCAACAATGGCCCGTGGTTGTGGGGACGACCCTATAGTCGTCGGAAATGTCGGCGGCGAGCCAACCTAGTCCCGGCGTTGTGGGGACGACCCTATAATGTTCGGACAAGTCGGCAGCTGGCCAAATTTGGCCCGTGGTCGTGAGGACGACCCTATAGTCGTCGGAAATGTCGGCAGCTGGCCAACTTTGGCCCGTGGTCGTGGGGACGACCCTATAGTCGTCGGACATGTCGGCGGCTGGCCAACTTTGGCCCGTGGTCGTGGGGACGACCCAATAGTCGTTGGACATGTCAGCGGCTGGCCAACTTTGCCCCGGTGTCGTGGGGACGATCCGATAGTCGTCGGACATGACGGTGGCGGGCCAATCTAGTCCCAGGGTCGTTGGGACGATTCTATAGTCGTCGGACATGTCGGCGGCTGGCCAACTTTGGCCCGTGGTCGTGGGGACGACTCTACAGTCGTCGGACATGTCGGCGGCGGGCCAATCTAGTCCCGTGGTCGTGGGGACGACCCTATAGTCGTTGGACATGTCAGCGGCTGGCCAACTTTGGCCCGGTGTCGTGGGGACGACCCAATAGTCGTCGGACATGTCGGCGGCATGCCAACTTTGGCCCGGGGTCGTGGGGACGATCCAATAGTCGTCGGACATGTCGGCGGCTGGTCAACTTTGGCCCGTGGTCGTGAAGACGACCCTATAGTCGTCGGACAAGACGGTGGCGGGCCAATCTAGTCCCGGGGTCGTGGGGACGACCCTACAGTCGTCGGACATGTCGGTGGCTGGCCAATTTTGGCCCGTGGTCGTGGGGACGACCCTATTGTCGTCGGACATGACGGTGGCGGGCCAATCTAGTCCCGGGCTCGTGGGGACGACCCTATAGTCGTCGGACATGTCGGTGGCGGGCCAATCTAGTACCGGGGTCGTGGGGACGACCCTATAGTCTTTGGACATGTCGGCGGCGGGCCAACTTTGGCCCGTGGTCGTAGGGACGACCCTACAGTCGTCGGACAAGTCGGCGGCGAGCCAACATTGGGCCGGGGTCGTCGGGACGACCCTATAGTCGTCGGACATGTCGGCGGCGAGCCAGCCTAGTCCCGGGGTCGTGGGGACGACCCTATAATGGTCGGACAAGTCGGCGGCAGGCCCACTAGCCCCGGGGTCGTGGGGACGACCCAATAGTCTTCGGACAAGTCGGCGGCTGGCCAACTTTGGCCCGTGGTCGTGGGGACGACCCTATAGTCGTCGGACAAATCGGCGGCTGACCAACTTTGGCCCGGGGTCGTCGGGACGACCCTATAGTCGTCGGACAAGTCGGCAGCGAGCCAACCTAGTTCCGGGTCATGGGGACGACCCTATAGTCGTCGGAAAAGTCGGCGGCTGGCCAACTTTGGCCCGGGGGTCGTGGGGACGACCCTATAGTCGTCGGAAATGACGGTGGCGGGCCAATCTAGTCCCGGGGTCGTGGGGACGACCCTACAGTCGTCGGACAAGTCGGCGGCGAGCCAATCTAGTCCCGCGGTCGTGGGGACGACCCTATAGTCGTCGGACAAGTCAGCGGCTAGCCAACATTGGCCCGTGGTCGTGGGGACGACCATATAGTCGTCGGACATGACGGTGGCGGGCCACTCTAGTCCCGGGTCGTGGGGACGATCCTATAGTCGTCGGACATGTCGGCGGCTGGCCAACTTTGGCCCGGGGTCGTGGGGACGACCCTATAGTCGTCGGAAATGACGGTGGCTGGCCAATCTATTCCCGGGGTCGTGGGGACGACCGTATAGTCGTCGGACATATCAGCGGCTGGCCAACCTAGTCCCGGGGTCGTGGGGACGACCCTATAATCGTCGGACAAGCCGGCGGCTGGCCAACTTTGGCCCGTGGTCGTGGGGACGACCCTTTAGTCGTCGGACAAGTCGGCGGCTGTCCAACTTTGGCCCGGGGTCGTGGGGACGACCCTATAGTCGTCGGACATGTCGGCGGCGAGGCCACCTAGTCGGGGGGTCGTGGGGACGACCCTATAGTCGTCGGACAAGTCGGCGGCCGGCCAACCTAGTCCCGGGGTCGTGGGGACGACCCTATAGTCGTCGGACAAGTCGGCGGCTGGCCAACATTGGCCCGTGGTCGTGGGGACGACCCAACAGTCGTCCGACATGTCGGCGGCTGGCCAACTTTGGCCCGTGGTCGTGGGGACGATCCGATAGTCGTCGGACGTGACGGTGGCAAGTCAATCTAGTCCCGGGATCGTGGGGACGACCCTATAGTCGTCGGAGATGTCGGCGGCTGTCCTACTTTGGCCCGGTGTCTTGGGGACGACTCTATAGTCGTCGGACATGTCGGCGGCTGGCCAACCTAGACCCGGGGTCGTGGGGTCGACCCTATAGTCCTCGAACAAGTCGGCGGCTGGCCAACTTTGGCCCGTGGTCGTGGGAACGACCCTATAGTCTTTGGACAAGTCTGCGGCTGGCCAAATATGGCCCGTGGTCGTGGGGACGACCCTATAGTCGTCGGAAATGTCGGCGGCGAGCCAACCTAGTCCCGGCGTCGTGGGGACGACCCTATAGTCGTCAGAAATATCGGTGGCGAGCCAACCTAGTCCCGGGGTCGTGGGGACGACCCTATAGTCGTCGGACAAGTCGGCGGCGGGCCAACCTAGTCCCGGGGTCGTGGGGACGACCCTATAGTCGTCGGACAAGTCGGCGGCGGGCCAACCTAGTCCCGGGGTCGTGGGGATGACCCTATAGTCGTCGGACAAGTCGGCGGCGAGCCCACCTAGTCGGGGGGTCGTGGGGACGACCCTATAGTCGTAGGACAAGTCGGCGGCCGGCCAACCTAGTGCGGGAGTCGTGGGGACGACCCTATAGTCGTCGGACATGACGGTGGCGGGCCAGTCTAGTCCCGGGTCGTGGGGACGACCCTATAGTCGTCGGACATGTCGGCGGCTCGCCAACTTTGGCCCGTGGTCGTGGGGACGACCCTATAGTCGTCGGACAAGTCAGCGGCTAGCCAACATTGGCCCGTGGTCGTGGGGACGACCATATAGTCGTCGGACATGACGGTGGCGGGCCAACCTAAACCCGGGGTCGTGGGGACGACCCTATAGTCCTCGCACAAGTCGGCGGCAGACCAGCTTTGGCCCGTGGTCGTGGGAACGACCCTATAGTCGTCGGACAAGTCGGCGGCTGGCCAAATATGGCCCGTGGTTGTGGGGACGACCCTATAGTCGTCGGAAATGTCGGCGGCGAGCCAACCTAGTCCCGGCGTCGTGGGGACGACCCTATAATGTTCGGACAAGTCGGCAGCTGGCCAAATTTGGCCCGTGGTCGTGAGGACGACCCTATAGTCGTCGGAAATGTCGGCAGCTGGCCAACTTTGGCCCGTGGTCGTGAAGACGACCCTATAGTCGTCGGACAAGACGGTGGCGGGCCAATCTAGTCCCGGGGTCGTGGGGACGACCCTATAGTCGTCGGACATGTCGGTGGCTGGCCAATTTTGGCCCGTGGTCGTGGGGACGACCCTATTGTCGTCGGACATAACGGTGGCGGGCCAATCTAGTCCCGGGCTCGTGGGGACGACCCTATAGTCGTCGGACATGTCGGTGGCGGGCCAATCTAGTACCGGGGTCGTGGGGACGACCCTATAGTCTTTGGACATGTCGGCGGCGGGCCAACTTTGGCCCGTGGTCGTAGGGACGACCCTACAGTCGTCGGACAAGTCGGCGGCGAGCCAACATTGGGCCGGGGTCGTCGGGACGACCCTATAGTCGTCGGACATGTCGGCGGCGAGCCAGCCTAGTCCCGGGGTCGTGGGGACGACCCTATAATGGTCGGACAAGTCGGCGGCAGGCCCACTAGCCCCGGGGTCGTGGGGACGACCCAATAGTCTTCGGACAAGTCGGCGGCTGGCCAACTTTGGCCCGTGGTCGTGGGGACGACCCTATAGTCGTCGGACAAATCGGCGGCTGACCAACTTTGGCCCGGGGTCGTCGGGACGACCCTATAGTCGTCGGACAAGTCGGCAGCGAGCCAACCTAGTTCCGGGTCATGGGGACGACCCTATAGTCGTCGGACAAGTCGGCGGCTGGCCAACTTTGGCCCGGGGGTCGTGGGGACGACCCTGTAGTCGTCGGAAATGACGGTGGCGGGCCAATCTAGTCCCGGGGTCGTGGGGACGACCCTACAGTCGTCGGACAAGTCGGCGGCGAGCCAATCTAGTCCCGCGGTCGTGGGGACGACCCTATAGTCGTCGGACAAGTCAGCGGCTAGCCAACATTGGCCCGTGGTCGTGGGGACGACCATATAGTCGTCGGACATGACGGTGGCGGGCCACTCTAGCCCCGGGGTCGTGGGGACGACCCAATAGTCTTCGGACAAGTCGGCGGCTGGCCAACTTTGGCCCGTGGTCGTGGGGACGACCCTATAGTCGTCGGACAAATCGGCGGCTGACCAACTTTGGCCCGGGGTCGTCGGGACGACCCTATAGTCGTCGGACAAGTCGGCAGCGAGCCAACCTAGTTCCGGGTCATGGGGACGACCCTATAGTCGTCGGACAAGTCGGCGGCTGGCCAACTTTGGCCCGGGGGTCGTGGGGACGACCCTGTAGTCGTCGGAAATGACGGTGGCGGGCCAATCTAGTCCCGGGGTCGTGGGGACGACCCTACAGTCGTCGGACAAGTCGGCGGCGAGCCAATCTAGTCCCGCGGTCGTGGGGACGACCCTTTAGTCGTCGGACATGTCGGCGGCGAGGCCACCTAGTCGGGGGGTCGTGGGGACGACCCTATAGTCGTCGGACAAGTCGGCGGCGGGCCAACCTAGTCCCGGGGTCGTGGGGACGACCCTATAATCGTCGGACAAGCCGGCGGCTGGCCAACTTTGGCCCGTGGTCGTGGGGACGACCCTTTAGTCGTCGGACAAGTCGGCGGCTGTCCAACTTTGGCCCGGGGTCGTGGGGACGACCCTATAGTCGTCGGACATTTCGGCGGCGAGGCCACCTAGTCGGGGGGTCGTGGGGACGACCCTATAGTCGTCGGACAAGTCGGCGGCCGGCCAACCTAGTCCCGGGGTCGTGGGGACGACCCTATAGTCGTCGGACATGTCGGCGGCTGCCCAACTTTGGCCCGTGGTCGTGGGGACGACCCTATAGTCGTCGGACATATCGGTGGCGAGCCAACCTAGTCCCGGGGTCGTGGGGACGACCCTATAGTCGTCGGACAAGTCGGCGGCTGGCCAACATTGGCCCGTGGTCGTGGGGACGACCCATCAGTCGTCCGACATGTCGGCGGCTGGCCAACTTTGGCCCGTGGTCGTGGGGACGATCCGATAGTCGTCGGACGTGACGGTGGCTAGTCAATCTAGTCCCGGGATCGTGGGGACGACCCTATAGTCGTCGGAGATGTCGGCGGCTGTCCTACTTTGGCCCGGTGTCTTGGGGACGACTCTATAGTCGTCGGACATGTCGGCGGCTGGCCAACCTAGACCCGGGGTCGTGGGGTCGACCCTATAGTCCTCGAACAAGTCGGCGGCTGGCCAACTTTGGCCCGTGGTCGTGGGAACGACCCTATAGTCTTTGGACAAGTCTGCGGCTGGCCAAATATGGCCCGTGGTCGTGGGGACGACCCTATAGTCGTCGGAAATGTCGGCGGCGAGCCAACCTAGTCCCGGCGTCGTGGGGACGACCCTATAGTCGTCGGACAAGTCGGCGGCTGGCCAACATTGGCCCGTGGTCGTGGGGACGATCCGATAGTCGTCGGACAAGTCGGCAGCGAGCCAACCTAGTCCCGGGTCATGGGGACGACCCTATAGTCGTCGGACAAGTCGGCGGCTGGCCAACTTTGGCCCGGGGGTCGTGGGGACGACCCTGTAGTCGTCGGAAATGACGGTGGCTGGCCAATCTATTCCCGGGGTCGTGGGGACGACCGTATAGTCGTCGGACATATCAGCGGCTGGCCAACTTTGGCCCGGGGTCGTGGGGACGACCCTATAGTCGTCGGACAAGTCGGCGGCGGGCCAACCTAGTCCCGGGGTTGTGGGGACGACCCTATAGTCGTCGGACAAGTCGGCGGCTGGCCAACTTTGGCCCGGGGGTCGTGGGGACGACCCTGTAGTCGTCGGAAATGACGGTGGCGGGCCAATCTAGTCCCGGGGTCGTGGGGACGACCCTACAGTCGTCGGACAAGTCGGCGGCGAGCCAATCTAGTCCCGCGGTCGTGGGGACGACCCTATAGTCGTCGGACATGTCGGCGGCGAGCCAACATTGACCCGGGGTCGTGGGGACGACTCTATAGTCGTCGAACATGTCGGCGGCTGGCCAAATATGACCCGGGGACGTGGGGACGAGCCTATAGTCTTCGGACAAGTCGGCGGCTGGCCAACTTTGGCCCGTGGTTGTGTGGACGACCCTATAGTCGTCGGATATGTCGGCGGCAGGCCAACTTTGACCCGTGGTCGTGGGGACGACCCTATAGTCGTCGGACATGTCGGTGGCTGGCCAATTTTGGCCCGTGGTCGTGGGGACGACCCTATTGTCGTCGGACATGACGGTGGCGGGCCAATCTAGTCCCGGGCTCGTGGGGACGACCCTATAGTCGTCGGACAAGTCGGTGGCGGGCCAATCTAGTACCGGGGTCGTGGGGACGACCCTATAGTCTTTGGACATGTCGGCGGCGGGCCAACTTTGGCCCGTGGTCGTGGGGACGACCCTTTAGTCGTCGGACAAGTCGGCGGCTGTCCAACTTTGGCCCGGGGTCGTGGGGACGACCCTATAGTCGTCGGACATGTCGGCGGCGAGGCCACCTAGTCGGGGGGTCGTGGGGACGACCCTATAGTCGTCGGACAAGTCGGCGGCCGGCCAGCCTAGTCCCGGGGTCGTGGGGACGACCCTATAGTCGTCGGATAAGTCGGCAGCTTGCCAACTTTGGCCCGGGGTCGTGGGAACGACCCTATAGTCGTCGGACAAGTCGGCGGCGAGCCCACCTAGTCCGGGGGTCGTGGGGACGACCCTATAGTCGTCGGACAAGTCGGCGGCCGGCCAACCTACTCCGGGGGTCGTGGGGACGACCCTATAGTCGTCGGAAATGACGGTGGCGGGCCAGTCTAGTCCCGGGTCGTGGGGACGGCCCTATAGTCGTCGGACATGTCGGCGGCTGGCCAACTTTGGCCCGTGGTCGTGGGGACGAGCCTATAGTCGTCGGAAATGACGGTGGCGGGCCAATCTAGTCCCGGGGTCGTGGGGACGACCCTACAGTCGTCGGACAAGTCGGCGGCGAGCCAATCTAGTCCCGCGGTCGTGGGGACGACCCTATAGTCGTCGGACAAGTCAGCGGCTGGCCTACATTGGCCCGTGGTCGTGGGGACGACCATATAGTCGTCGGACATGACGGTGGCGGGCCACTCTAGTCCCGGGTCGTGGGGACGACCCTATAGTCGTCGGACATGTCGGCGGCTGGCCAACTTTGGCCCGGGGTCGTGGGGACGACCCTATAGTCGTCGGACTTGACGGTGGGGGGCCAATCTAGTCCCGGTGTCGTGGGGACGACCCTATAGTCGTCAGATATGACGGTGGCGAGCCAACCTAGTCCCGGGGTCGTGGGGACGACCCTATAGTCGTCGGACATGTTGGCGGCTGGTCAACCTAGTCCCGGGGTCGTGGGGACGACCCTATAGTCGTCGGACAAGTCGGCGGCGGACCAACCTTGTCCCGGGGTCGTGGGGACGACCCTATAGTAGTCGGACATGACGGTGGCGGGCCAATCTAGTCTCGGCGTCGTGGGGACCACCCTATAGTCGTCGGACATGACGGTGGCGGGCCAATCTAGTTCCAGGGTCGTGGGGACGACCCTATAGTCGTCGGACATGTCGGCGGCTGGACAACTTTGGCCCGTGGACGTGGGGACGACCCCATAGTCGTCGGACATGTCGGCGGCTGGCCAACTTTGGCCCGTGGTCGTGGGGACGATCCGATAGTCGTCGGACATGACGGTGGCGGGCCAATCTAGTCCCGGGGTCATAGGGACGACCCTATAGTCATCGGACATGTCGGCGGCTGGTCAACTTAGGCCCGTGGTCGTAGGGACGATCCGATAGTCGTTGGACATGACGGTGCCGGGCCAATCAAGTCCCGGGGTCGTGGGTACGACCCTATAGTCGTCGGACATGTCGGCGATTGGCCATTATTGGCCCGGGGTCGTGGGGACGACCCTATAATCGTCGGACAAGTCGGCGGCTGGCCAACAATGGCCCGTGGTCGTGGGGACGACCCAACAGTCGTCGGACATGTCGGCGGCTGGCCAACTTTGGCCCGTGGTCGTGGGGACGATCCGATAGTCGTCGGACGTGACGGTGGCTAGCCAATCTAGTCCCGGGATCGTGGGGACGACCCTATAGTCGTCGGAGATGTCGGCGGCTGTCCTACTTTGGCCCGGTGTCTTGGGGACGACTCTATAGTCGTCGGACATGTCGGCGGCTGGCCAACCTAAACCCGGGGTCGTGGGGACGACCCTATAGTCGTCGGAAATGTCGGCAGCTGGCCAACTTTGGCCCGTGGTCGTGAAGACGACCCTATAGTCGTCGGACAAGTCGGCGGCTGGCCAAATATGGCCCGTGGTTGTGGGGACGACCCTATAGTCGTCGGAAATGTCGGCGGCGAGCCAACCTAGTCCCGGCGTCGTGGGGACGACCCTATAATGTTCGGACAAGTCGGCAGCTGGCCAAATTTGGCCCGTGGTCGTGAGGAGGACCCTATAGTCGTCGGAAATGTCGGCAGCTGGCCAACTTTGGCCCGTGGTCGTGAAGACGACCCTATAGTCGTCGGACAAGACGGTGGCGGGCCAATCTAGTCCCGGGATCGTGGGGACGACCCTATAGTCGTCGGACATGTCGGTGGCTGGCCAATTTTGGCCCGTGGTCGTGGGGACGACCCTATTGTCGTCGGACATGACGGTGGCGGGCCAATCTAGTCCCGGGCTCGTGGGGACGACCCTATAGTCGTCGGACATGTCGGTGGCGGGCCAATCTAGTACCGGGGTCGTGGGAACGACCCTATAGTCTTTGGACATGTCGGCGGCGGGCCAACTTTGGCCCGTGGTCGTAGGGACGACCCTACAGTCGTCGGACAAGTCGGCGGCGAGCCAACATTGGGCCGGGGTCGTCGGGACGACCCTATAGTCGTCGGACATGTCGGCGGCGAGCCAGCCTAGTCCCGGGGTCGTGGGGACGACCCTATAATGGTCGGACAAGTCGGCGGCAGGCCCACCTAGCCCCGGGGTCGTGGGGACGACCCAATAGTCTTCGGACATGTCGGCGGCTGGCCAACTTTGGCCCGTGGTCGTGGGGACGACCCTATAGTCGTCGGACAAATCGGCGGCTGACCAACTTTGGCCCGGGGTCGTCGGGACGACCCTATAGTCGTCGGACAAGTCGGCAGCGAGCCAACCTAGTCCCGGGTCATGGGGACGACCCTATAGTCGTCGGACAAGTCGGCGGCTGGCCAACTTTGGCCCGGGGGTCGTGGGGACGACCCTATAGTCGTCGGAAATGACGGTGGCGGGCCAATCTAGTCCCGGGGTCGTGGGGACGACCCTACAGTCGTCGGACAAGTCGGCGGCTGGCCAAATATGGCCCGTGGTTGTGGGGACGACCCTATAGTCGTCGGAAATGTCGGCGGCGAGCCAACCTAGTCCCGGCGTCGTGGGGACGACCCTATAATGTTCGGACAAGTCGGCAGCTGGCCAAATTTGGCCCGTGGTCGTGAGGAGGACCCTATAGTCGTCGGAAATGTCGGCAGCTGGCCAACTTTGGCCCGTGGTCGTGAAGACGACCCTATAGTCGTCGGACAAGACGGTGGCGGGCCAATCTAGTCCCGGGGTCGTGGGGACGACCCTATAGTCGTCGGACATGTCGGTGGCTGGCCAATTTTGGCCCGTGGTCGTGGGGACGACCCTATTGTCGTCGGACATGACGGTGGCGGGCCAACCTAGTCCCGGCGTCGTGGGGACGACCCTATAGTCGTCAGAAATATCGGTGGCGAGCCAACCTAGTCCCGGGGTCGTGGGGACGACCCAATAGTCGTCGGACAAGTCGGCGGCGGGCCAACCTAGTCCCGGGGTCGTGGGGACGACCCTATAGTCGTCGGACAAGTCGGCGGCGGGCCAACCTAGTCCCGGGGTCGTGGGGATGACCCTATAGTCGTCGGACAAGTCGGCGGCGAGCCCACCTAGTCGGGGGGTCGTGGGGACGACCCTATAGTCGTAGGACAAGTCGGCGGCCGGCCAACCTAGTCCCGGGGTCGTGCGGACGACCCTATAGTCGTCGGACATGACGGTGGCGGGCCAGTCTAGTCCCGGGTCGTGGGGACGACCCTATAGTCGTCGGACATGTCGGCGGCTGGCCAACTTTGGCCCGTGGCCGTGGGGACGACCCTATAGTCGTCGGACATGTCGGCGGCTGGCCAACTTTGGCCCGTGGTCGTGGGGACGACCCTATTGTCGTCGGACATGACGGTGGCGGGCCAATCTAGTCTCGGGGTCGTGGGGACGACCCTATAGTCGTCGGACATGTCGGCGGCTGGCCAACTTTGGCCCGGGGTCGTGGGGACGACCCTATAGTCGTCGGACAAGACGGTGGCGGACCAATCTAGTCCCGAGGTCCTGGGGACGACCCTATAGTCGTCGGAAAAGTCGGCGGCGAGCCAACCTAGTCCCGGCGTCGTGGGGACGACCCTATAGTCGTCAGAAATATCGGTGGCGAGCCAACCTAGTCCCGGGGTCGTGGGGACGACCCTATAGTCGTCGGACAAGTCGGCGGCGGGCCAACCTAGTCCCGGGGTCGTGGGGACGACCCTATAGTCGTCGGACAAGTCGGCGGCGGGCCAACCTAGCCCCGGGGTCGTGGGGATGACCCTATAGTCGTCGGACAAGTCCGCGGCGAGCCCACCTAGTCGGGGGGTCGTGGGGACGACCCTATAGTCGTAGGACAAGTCGGCGGCCGGCCAACCTAGTCCGGGGGTCGTGGGGACGACCCTATAGTCGTCGGACATGACGGTGGCGGGCCAGTCTAGTCCCGGGTCGTGGGGACGACCCTATAGTCGTCGGACATGTCGGCGGCTGGCCAACTTTGGCCCGTGGTCGTGGGGACGACCCTATAGTCGTCGGACATGTCGGCGGCTGGCCAACTTTGGCCCGTGGTCGTGGGGACGACCCTATTGTCGTCGGACATGACGGTGGCGGGCCAATCTAGTCTCGGGGTCGTGGGGACGACCCTATAGTCGTCGGACATGTCGGCGGCTGGCCAACTTTGGCCCGGGGTCGTGGGGACGTCCCTATAGTCGTCGGACAAGACGGTGGCGGACCAATCTAGTCCCGAGGTCCTGGGGACGACCCTATAGTCGTCGGACTTGACGGTTGCGGGCCAATCTAGTCCCGGGGTCGTGGGGACGACCCTACAGTCGTCTGACATTTCGGCGGCTTGCCAACTTTGGCCCGGGGTCGTGGGGACGACCCTATAGTCGTCGGACATGTCGGCGGCTTGCCAACTATGGCCCGGGTTCGTGGGGACGATCCAATAGTCGTCGGACATGTCGGCGGCTGGTCAACTTTGGCCCGTGGTCGTGGGGACGACCCTATAGTCGTTGGACATGTCAGCGGCTGGCCAACTTTGGCCCGGTGTCGTGGGGACGACCCAATAGTCGTCGGACATGTCGGCGGCTGGCCAACTTTGGCCCGTGGTCGTGGGGACGACCCTATTGTCGTCGGACATGACGGTGGCGGGCCAATCTAGTCTCGGGGTCGTGGGGACGACCCTATAGTCGTCGGACATGTCGGCGGCTGGCCAACTTTGGCCCGGGGTCGTGGGGACGACCCTATAGTCGTCGGACAAGACGGTGGCGGACCAATCTAGTCCCGAGGTCCTGGGGACGACCCTATAGTCGTCGGACTTGACGGTGGCGGGCCAATCTATTTCCGGGGTCGTGTGGACGACCCTACAGTCGTCGGACATTTCGGCGGCTTGCCAACTTTGGCCCGGGGTCGTGGGGACGACCCTATAGTCGTCGGACATGTTGGCGGCTTGTCAGCCTAGTCCCGGGGTCGTGGGTACGACCCTACAGTCGTCTGACATTTCGGCGGCTTGCCAACTTTGGCCCGGGGTCGTGGGGACGACCCTATAGTCGTCGGACATGTCGGCGGCTTGCCAACTTTGGCCCGGGTTCGTGGGGACGATCCAATAGTCGTCGGACATGTCGGCGGCTGGTCAACTTTGGCCCATGACGTGGGGACGACCCTATAGTCGTTGGACATGTCAGCGGCTGGCCAACTTTGGCCCGGTGTCGTGGGGACGACCCAATAGTCGTCGGACATGTCGGCGGCTGGCCAACTTTGGCCCGAGGTCGTGGGGACGATCCGATAGTCGTTGGACATGACGGTGGCGGTCCAATCTAGTCCCGGGGTCGTGGGGACGACCCTATAGTCGTCGGACTTGTCGGCGGCTGGCCAACTTTGGCCCGTGGTCGTGGGGACGATCCGATAGTCGTTGGACATGACGGTGGCGGGCCAATCTAGTCCGGGGGTCGTGGGGACGACCCTACAGTCGTCGGACATTTCGGCGGCTTGCCAACTTTGGCCGGGGGTCGTGGGGACGACCCTATAGTCGTCGGACTTGACGGTGGCGGGCCAATCTAGTCCCGGGGTTGTGGGGACGACCCTACAGTCGTCGGACATTTCGGCGGCTTGCCAACTTTGGCCCGGGGTCGTGGGGACGACCCTATAGTCGTCGGACTTGACGGTGGGGGGCCAATCTAGTCCCGAGGTCGTGGGGACGACCCTATAGTCGCCGGACTTGACGGTGGCCGGCCAATCTATTCCCGGGGGTCGTGGGGACGACCCTATAGTCGTCGGACATGTCGGCGGCGAGCCAACATTGACCCGGGGTCGTGGGGACGACTCTATAGTCGTCGAACATGTCGGCGGCTGGCCAAATATGACCCGGGGACGTGGGGACGATCCTATAGTCTTCGGACAAGTCGGCGGCTGGCCAACTTTGGCCCGTGGTTGTGTGGACGACCCTATAGTCGTCGGATATGTCGGCGGCAGGCCAACTTTGACCCGTGGTCGTGGGGACGACCCTATTGTCGTCGGAAATGACGGTGGCGGGCTAATCTATTCCCGGGGTCGTGGGGACGACCCTATAGTCGTCGGACAAGTCGGCAGCCTGCCAACTTTGGCACGGAGTCGTGGGGACGACCCTACAGTCGTCGGACAAGTCGGCGGCGAGCCAATCTAGCCCCGCGGTCGTGGGGACGACCCTATTGTCGTCGGACAAGTCAGCGGCTGGCCAACATTGGCCCGTGGTACGTGGGGACGACCCTATAGTCGTCGGATATGTCGGCGGCTGGCCAACTTTGGCCCGTGGTCGTGGGGACGACCCTATAGTGGTCGGAAATGACGGTGGCGGGCCAATCTATTCCCGGGGTCGTGGGGACGACCCTATAGTCGTCAGAAACATCGGTGGCGAGCCAACCTAGTCCCGGGGTCGTGGGGACGACCCTATAGTCGTCGGACAAGTCGGCGGCGGCCCAACCTAGACCCGGGGTCGTGGGGATGACCCTATAGTCGTCGGACATGACGGTGGCGGGCCAGTCTAGTCCCGGGTCCTGGGGACGACCCTATAGTCGTCGGACATGTCGGCGGCTGGCCAACTTTGGCCCGTGGTCGTGGGGACGACCCTATAGTCGTCGGACATAACGGTGGCGGGCCAATCTAGTCCCGGGGTCGTGGGGACGACCCTATAGTCGTCGGACAAGTCGGCGGCGGGCCTACCTAGTCCCGGGGTAGTGGGGACGACCCTATAGTCGTCGGATAAGTCGGCAGCTTGCCAACTTTGGCCCGGGGTCGTGGGAACGACCCTATAGTCGTCGGACAAGTCGGCGGCGAGCCCACCTAGTCCGGGGGTCGTGGGGACGACCCAATAGTCGTCGGACAATTCGGCGGCCGGCCAACCTAGTCCGGGGGTCGTGGGGACGACCCTATAGTCGTCGGAAATGACGGTGGCGGGCCAGTCTAGTCCCGGGTCGTGGGGACGACCCTATAGTCGTCGGACATGTCGGCGGCTGGCCAACTTTGGCCCGTGGTCGTGGGGACGAGCCTATAGTCGTCGGACATAACGGTGGCGGGCCAATCTAGTCCCGGGGTCATAGGGACGACCCTATAGTCATCGGACATGTCGGCGGCTGGTCAACTTAGGGCCGTGGTCGTAGGGACGATCCGATAGTCGTTGGACATGACGGTGCCGGGCCAATCAAGTCCCGGGGTCGTGGGTACGACCCTATAGTCGTCGGACAAGTCGGCGGCTGGCCAACTTTGGCCCGTGGTCGTGGGGACGATCCGATAGTCGTCGGACATGACGGTGGCGGGCCAATCTAGTCCCGGGGTCATAGGGACGACCCTATAGTCATCGGACATGTCGGCGGCTGGTCAACTTAGGCCCGTGGTCGTAGGGACGATCCGATAGTCGTTGGACATGACGGTGCCGGGCCAATCAAGTCCCGGGGCCGTGGGTACGACCCTATAGTCGTCGGACATGTCGTCGATTGGCCATTATTGGCCCGGGGTCGTGGGGACGACCCTATAATCGTCGGACATGTCGGCGGCTGGCCAACATTGGCCCGTGGTCGTGGGGACGACCCAACAGTCGTCGGACATGTCGGCGGCTGGCCAACTTTGGCCCGTGGTCGTGGGGACGATCCGATAGTCGTTGGACAAGTCGGCGGCTGGCCAAATATGGCCCGTGGTCGTGGGGACGACCCTATAGTCGTCGGAAATGTCGGCGGCGAGCCAACCTAGTCCCGGCGTCGTGGGGACGACCCTATAATGTTCGGACAAGTCGGCAGCTGGCCAAATTTGGCCCGTGGTCGTGAGGACGACCCTATAGTCGTCGGACATGTCGGCGGCTGGCCATCTTTGGCCCGTGGTCGTGGGAACGACCCTATAGTCGTCGGAGATGTCGGCGGCTGTCCTACTTTGGCCCGGTGTCTTGGGGACGACTCTATAGTCGTCGGACATATCGGCGGCTGGCCAACCTAGACCCGGGGTCGTGGGGACGACCCTATAGTCGTCGGACAAGTCGGCGGCTGGCCAAATATGGCCCGTGGTCGTGGGGACGACCCTATAGTCGTCGGAAATGTCGGCGGCGAGCCAACCTAGTCCCGGCGTCGTGGGGACGACCCTATAATGTTCGGACAAGTCGGCAGCTGGCCAAATTTGGCCCGTGGTCGTGAGGACGACCCTACAGTCGTCGGACATGTCGGCGGCTGGCCATCTTTGGCCCGGGGTTGTGGGGACGAATCTATAGTCGCCGGACATGTCGGCGGCTGGCCAACTTTGGCCCGTGGCCGTGGGGACGACCCTATAGTCGTCGGAAATGTCGCCGGCTGGCCAACTTTGGCCCGTGGTCGTGGGGACGACCCTTTAGTCGTCGGACAAGTCGGCGGCTGTCCAACTTTGGCCCGGGGTCGTGGGGACGACCCTATAGTCGTTGGACATGTCAGCGGCTGGCCAACTTTGGCCCGGTGTCGTGGGGACGACCCAATAGTCGTCGGACATGTCGGCGGCTGGCCAACTTTGGCCCGTGGTCGTGGGGACGATCCGATAGTCGTTGGACATGACGGTGGCGGTCCAATCTAGTCCCGGGGTCGTGGGGACGACCCTATAGTCGTCGGACTTGTCGGTGGCGGGCCAATCTAGTCCGGGGGTCGTGGGGACGACCCTACAGTCGTCGGACATTTCGGCGGCTTGCCAACTTTGGCCCGGGGTCGTGGGGACGATCCAATAGTCGTCGGACATGTCGGCGGCTGGTCAACTTTGGCCCGTGGTTGTGGGGACGACCCTATAGTCGTTGGACATGTCAGCGGCTGGCCAACTTTGGCCCGGGGTCGTGGGGACGACCCTATAGTCGTTGGACATGTCAGCGGCTGGCCAACTTTGGCCCGGTGTCGTGGGGACGACCCAATAGTCGTCGGACATGTCGGCGGCTGGCCAACTTTGGCCCGTGGTCGTGGGGACGATCCGATAGTCGTTGGACATGACGGTGGCGGTCCAATCTAGTCCCGGGGTCGTGGGGACGACCCTATAGTCGTCGGACTTGTCGGTGGCGGGCCAATCTAGTCCGGGGGTCGTGGGGACGACCCTACAGTCGTCGGACATTTCGGCGGCTTGCCAACTTTGGCCCGGGGTCGGGGGGGCGACCCTATAGTCGTCGGACATGTTGGCGGCTTGTCAGCCTAGTCCCGGGGTCGTGGGTACCACCCTACAGTCGTCGGACATTTCGGCGGCTTGCCAACTTTGGCCCGGGGTCGTGGGGACGACCCTATAGTCGTCGGACTTGACGGTGGCGGGCCAATCTAGTCCCGAGGTCCTGGGGACGACCCTATAGTCGTCGGACTTGACGGTGGCGGGCCAATCTATTCCCGGGGTCGTGGGGGACGACCCTACAGTCGTCGGACATTTCGGCGGCTTGCCAACTTTGGCCCGGGGTCGTGGGGACGACCCTATAGTCGTCGGACATGTTGGCGGCTTGTCAGCCTAGTCCCGGGGTCATGGGTACGACCCTACAGTCGTCTGACATTTCGGCGGCTTGCCAACTTTGGCCCGGGGTCGTGGGGACGACCCTATAGTCGTCGGACATGTCGGCGGCTTGCCAACTATGGCCCGGGTTCGTGGGGACGATCCAATAGTCGTCGGACATGTCGGCGGCTGGTCAACTTTGGCCCGTGGTCGTGGGGACGACCCTATAGTCGTTGGACATGTCAGCGGCTGGCCAACTTTGGGCCGGTGTCGTGGGGACGACCCAATAGTCGTCGGACATGTCGGCGGCTGGCCAACTTTGGCCCGTGGTCGTGGGGACGATCCGATAGTCGTTGGACATGACGGTGGCGGGCCAATATAGTCCCGGGGTCGTGGGGACGACCCTATAGTCGTCGGACTTGTCGGTGGCGGGCCAATCTAGTCCGGGGGTCGTGGGGACGACCCTACAGTCGTCGGACATTTCGGCGGCTTGCCAACTTTGGCCCGGGGTCGTGGGGACGATCCAATAGTCGTCGGACATGTCGGCGGCTGGTCAACTTTAGCCCGTGGTCGTGGGGACGACCCTATAGTCGTTGGACATGTCAGCGGCTGGCCAACTTTGGCCCGGTGTCGTGGGGACGACCGAATAGTCGTCGGACATGTCGGCGGCTGGCCAACTTTGGCCCGTGGTCGTGGGGACGATCCGATTGTCGTTGGACATGACGGTGGCGGGCCAATCTAGTCCGGGGGTCGTGGGGACGACCCTACAGTCGTCGGACATTTCGGCGGCTTGCCAACTTTGGCCCGGGGTCGTGGGGACGACCCTATAGTCGTCGGAAATGACGGTGGCTGGCCAATCTATTCCCGGGGTCGTGGGGACGACCGTATAGTCGTCGGACATATCAGCGGCTGGCCAACTTTGGCCCGGGGTCGTGGGGACGACCCTATAGTCGTCGGACAAGTCGGCGGCGGGCCAACCTAGTCCCGGGGTTGTGGGGACGACCCTACAGTCGTCGGACATTTCGGCGGCTTGCCAACTTTGGCCCGGGGTCGTGGGGACGACCCTATAGTCGTCGGACATGTCGGCGGCGAGCCAACATTGACCCGGGGTCGTGGGGACGACTCTATAGTCGTCGAACATGTCGGCGGCTGGCCAAATATGACCCGGGGACGTGGGGACGAGCCTATAGTCTTCGGACAAGTCGGCGGCTGGCCAACTTTGCCCCGTGGTTGTGTGGACGACCCTATAGTCGTCGGATATGTCGGCGGCAGGCCAACTTTGACCCGTGGTCGTGGGGACGACCCTATAGTCGTCGGACATGTCGGTGGCTGGCCAATTTTGGCCCGTGGTCGTGGGGACGACCCTATTGTCGTCGGACATGACGGTGGCGGGCCAATCTAGTCCCGGGCTCGTGGGGACGACCCTATAGTCGTCGGACAAGTCGGTGGCGGGCCAATCTAGTACCGGGGTCGAGGGGACGACCCTATAGTCTTTGGACATGTCGGCGGCGGGCCAACTTTGGCCCGTGGTCGTGGGGACGACCCTTTAGTCGTCGGACAAGTCGGCGGCTGTCCAACTTTGGCCCGGGGTCGTGGGGACGACCCTATCGTCGTCGGACATGTCGGCGGCGAGGCCACCTAGTCGGGGGGTCGTGGGGACGACCCTATAGTCGTCGGACAAGTCGGCGGCCGGCCAACCTAGTCCCGGGGTCATGGGGACGACCCAACAGTCGTCGGACATGTCGGCGGCTGGCCAACTTTGGCCCGTGGTCGTGGGGACGATCCGATAGTCGTCGGACGTGACGGTGGCTAGCCAATCTAGTCCCGGGATCGTGGGGACGACGCTATAGTCGTCGGAGATGTCGGCGGCTGTCCTACTTTGGCCCGGTGTCTTGGGGACGACTCTATAGTCGTCGGACATGTCGGCGGCTGGCCAACCTAGACCCGGGGTCGTGGGGACGACCCTATAGTCCTCGAACAAGTCGGCGGCTGGCCAACTTTGGCCCGTGGTCGTGGGAACGACCCTATAGTCTTCGGACAAGTCTGCGGCTGGCCAAATATGGCCCGTGGTCGTGGGGACGACCCTATAGTCGTCGGAAATGTCGGCGGCGAGCCAGCCTAGTCCCGGCGTCGTGGAGACGACCCTATAGTCGTCAGAAATATCGGTGGCGAGCCAACCTAGTCCCGGGGTCGTGGGGACGACCCTATAGTCGTCGGACAAGTCGGCGGCGGGCCAATCTAGTCCCGGGGTCATGGGGACGACCCTATAGTCGTCGGACTTGACGGTGGCGGGCCAATCTAGTCCCGGGGTCGTGGGGACGACCCTACAGTCGTCGGACATTTCGGCGGCTTGCCAACTTTGGCCCGGGGTCGTGGGGACGACCCTATAGTCGTCGGACATGACGGTGGCGGACCAATCTAGTCCCGGGGTCGTGGGGACGACCCTATAGTCGTCGGACATTTCGGCGGCTGGCCAACTTTGGCCCGGGGTCGTGGGGACGACCCTATAGTCGTCGGACATGTTGGCGGCTTGTCAGCCTAGTCCCGGGGTCGTGGGTACGGCCCTATAGTCGTCGGACAAGTCGGCGGCGGGCCAACCTTGTCCCGGGGTCGTGGGGACGACCCTATAGTCGTCGGACATGTCGGCGGCTGGCCAACTTTGGCCCGGTGTCGTGGGCACGACTCTATAGTCGTCGGAAATGTCGGCGGCGGGCCAACCTTGTCCCGGGGTCGTGGGGACGACCCTATAGTCGTCGGACATGTCGGCGGCTGGCCAACTTTGGCCCGGGGTCGTGGGGACGACCCTATAGTCGTCGGACATGACGGTGGCGGGCCAATCTAGTCCCGAGGTCCTGGGGACGACCCTATAGTCGTCGGACATGTCGGCGGCTGGCCAACTTTGGCCCGGGGTCGTGGGGGCGACCCTATAGTCGTCGGACATGTTGGCGGCTTGTCAGCCTAGTCCCGGGGTCGTGGGTACCACCCTACAGTCGTCGGACATTTCGGCGGCTTGCCAACTTTGGCCCGGGGTCGTGGGGACGACCCTATAGTCGTCGGACTTGACGGTGGCGGGCCAATCTAGTCCCGAGGTCCTGGGGACGACCCTATAGTCGTCGGACTTGACGGTGGCGGGCCAATCCATTCCCGGGGTCGTGGGGACGACCCTACAGTCGTCGGACATTTCGGCGGCTTGCCAACTTTGGCCCGGGGTCGTGGGGACGACCCTATAGTCGTCGGACATGTTGGCGGCTTGTCAGCCTAGTCCCGGGGTCGTGGGTACGACCCTACAGTCGTCTGACATTTCGGCGGCTTGCCAACTTTGGCCCGGGGTCGTGGGGACGACCCTACAGTCGTCGGACATTTCGGCGGCTTGCCAACTTTGGCCCGGGGTCGTGGGGACGATCCAATAGTCGTCGGACATGTCGGCGGTTGGTCAACTTTGGCCCGTGGTTGTGGGGACGACCCTATAGTCGTTGGACATGTCAGCGGCTGGCCAACTTTGGCCCGGTGTCGTGGGGACGACCCAATAGTCGTCGGACATGTCGGCGGCTGGCCAACTTTGGCCCGTGGTCGTGGGGACGATCCGATAGTCGTTGGACATGACGGTGGCGGGCCAATCTAGTCCGGGGGTCGTGGGGACGACCCTACAGTCGTCGGACATTTCGGCGGCTTGCCAACTTTGGCCCGGGGTCGTGGGGACGACCCTATAGTCGTCGGACTTGACGGTGGCGGGCCAATCTAGTCCCGGGGTTGTGGGGACGACCCTACAGTCGTCGGACATTTCGGCGGCTTGCCAACTTTGGCCCGGGGTCGTGGGGACGACCCTATAGTCGTCGGACTTGACCGTGGGGGGCCAATCTAGTCCCGAGGTCGTGGGGACGACCCTATAGTCGCCGGACTTGACGGTGGCCGGCCAATCTATTCCCGGGGGTCGTGGGGACGACCCTATAGTCGTCGGACATGTCGGCGGCGAGCCAACATTGACCCGGGGTCGTGGGGACGAGCCTATAGTCTTCGGACAAGTCGGCGGCTGGCCAACTTTGGCCCGTGGTTGTGTGGACGACCCTATAGTCGTCGGATATGTCGGCGGCAGGCCAACTTTGACCCGTGGTCGTGGGGACGACCCTATTGTCGTCGGAAATGACGGTGGCGGGCTAATCTATTCCCGGGGTCGTGGGGACGACCCTATAGTCGTCGGACAAGTCGGCAGCCTGCCAACTTTGGCACGGAGTCGTGGGGACGACCCTACAGTCGTCGGACAAGTCGGCGGCGAGCCAATCTAGCCCCGCGGTCGTGGGGACGACCCTATTGTCGTCGGACAAGTCAGCGGCTGGCCAACATTGGCCCGTGGTACGTGGGGACGACCCTATAGTCGTCGGATATGTCGGCGGCTGGCCAACTTTGGCCCGTGGTCGTGGGGACGACCCTATAGTGGTCGGAAATGACGGTGGCGGGCCAATCTATTCCCGGGGTCGTGGGGACGACCCTATAGTCGTCAGAAACATCGGTGGCGAGCCAACCTAGTCCCGGGGTCGTGGGGACGACCCTATAGTCGTCGGACAAGTCGGCGGCGGCCCAACCTAGACCCGGGGTCGTGGGGATGACCCTATAGTCGTCGGACATGACGGTGGCGGGCCAGTCTAGTCCCGGGTCCTGGGGACGACCCTATAGTCGTCGGACATGTCGGCGGCTGGCCAACTTTGGCCCGTGGTCGTGGGGACGACCCTATAGTCGTCGGACATAACGGTGGCGGGCCAATCTAGTCCCGGGGTCGTGGGGACGACCCTATAGTCGTCGGACAAGTCGGCGGCGGGCCTACCTAGTCCCGGGGTAGTGGGGACGACCCTATAGTCGTCGGATAAGTCGGCAGCTTGCCAACTTTGGCCCGGGGTCGTGGGAACGACCCTATAGTCATCGGACATGTCGGCGGCTGGTCAACTTAGGGCCGTGGTCGTAGGGACGATCCGATAGTCGTTGGACATGACGGTGCCGGGCCAATCAAGTCCCGGGGTCGTGGGTACGACCCTATAGTCGTCGGACAAGTCGGCGGCTGGCCAACTTTGGCCCGTGGTCGTGGGGACGATCCGATAGTCGTCGGACATGACGGTGGCGGGCCAATCTAGTCCCGGGGTCATAGGGACGACCCTATAGTCATCGGACATGTCGGCGGCTGGTCAACTTAGGCCCGTGGTCGTAGGGACGATCCGATAGTCGTTGGACATGACGGTGCCGGGCCAATCAAGTCCCGGGGCCGTGGGTACGACCCTATAGTCGTCGGACATGTCGTCGATTGGCCATTATTGGCCCGGGGTCGTGGGGACGACCCTATAATCGTCGGACATGTCGGCGGCTGGCCAACATTGGCCCGTGGTCGTGGGGACGACCCAACAGTCGTCGGACATGTCGGCGGCTGGCCAACTTTGGCCCGTGGTCGTGGGGACGATCCGATAGTCGTTGGACAAGTCGGCGGCTGGCCAAATATGGCCCGTGGTCGTGGGGACGACCCTATAGTCGTCGGAAATGTCGGCGGCGAGCCAACCTAGTCCCGGCGTCGTGGGGACGACCCTATAATGTTCGGACAAGTCGGCAGCTGGCCAAATTTGGCCCGTGGTCGTGAGGACGACCCTATAGTCGTCGGACATGTCGGCGGCTGGCCATCTTTGGCCCGTGGTCGTGGGAACGACCCTATAGTCGTCGGAGATGTCGGCGGCTGCCCTACTTTGGCCCGGTGTCTTGGGGACGACTCTATAGTCGTCGGACATGTCGGCGGCTGGCCAACCTAGACCCGGGGTCGTGGGGACGACCCTATAGTCGTCGGACAAGTCGGCGGCTGGCCAAATATGGCCCGTGGTCGTGGGGACGACCCTATAGTCGTCGGAAATGTCGGCGGCGAGCCAACCTAGTCCCGGCGTCGTGGGGACGACCCTATAATGTTCGGACAAGTCGGCAGCTGGCCAAATTTGGCCCGTGGTCGTGAGGACGACCCTACAGTCGTCGGACATGTCGGCGGCTGGGCATCTTTGGCCCGGGGTTGTGGGGACGAATCTATAGTCGCCGGACATTTCGGCGGCTGGCCAACTTTGGCCCGTGGCCGTGGGGACGACCCTATAGTCGTCGGAAATGTCGCCGGCTGGCCAACTTTGGCCCGTGGTCGTGGGGACGACCCTTTAGTCGTCGGACAAGTCGGCGGCTGCCAACTTTGGCCCGGGGTCGTGGGGACGACCCTATAGTCGTTGGACATGTCAGCGGCTGGCCAACTTTGGCCCGGTGTCGTGGGGACGACCCAATAGTCGTCGGACATGTCGGCGGCTGGCCAACTTTGGCCCGTGGTCGTGGGGACGATCCGATAGTCGTTGGACATGACGGTGGCGGTCCAATCTAGTCCCGGGGTCGTGGGGACGACCCTATAGTCGTCGGACTTGTCGGTGGCGGGCCAATCTAGTCCGGGGGTCGTGGGGACGACCCTACAGTCGTCGGACATTTCGGCGGCTTGCCAACTTTGGCCCGGGGTCGTGGGGACGATCCAATAGTCGTCGGACATGTCGGCGGCTGGTCAACTTTGGCCCGTGGTTGTGGGGACGACCCTATAGTCGTTGGACATGTCAGCGGCTGGCCAACTTTGGCCCGGTGTCGTGGGGACGACCCAATAGTCGTCGGACATGTCGGCGGCTGGCCAACTTTGGCCCGTGGTCGTGGGGACGATCCGATAGTCGTTGCACATGACGGTGGCGGGCCAATCTAGTCCGGGGGTCGTGGGGACGACCCTACAGTCGTCGGACATTTCGGCGGCTTGCCAACTTTGGCCCGGGGTCGTGGGGACGACCCTATAGTCGTCGGACTTGACGGTGGCGGGCCAATCTAGTCCCGGGGTTGTGGGGACGACCCTACAGTCGTCGGACATTTCGGCGGCTTGCCAACTTTGGCCCGGGGTCGTGGGGACGACCCTATAGTCGTCGGACTTGACGGTGGGGGGCCAATCTAGTCCCGAGGTCGTGGGGACGACCCTATAGTCGTCGGACTTGACGGTGGCCGGCCATCTATTCCCGGGGGTCGTGGGGACGACCCTATAGTCGTCGGACATGTCGGCGGCGAGCCAACATTGACCCGGGGTCGTGGGGACGACTCTATAGTCGTCGAACATGTCGGCGGCTGGCCAAATATGACCCGGGGACGTGGGGACGAGCCTATAGTCTTCGGACAAGTCGGCGGCTGGCCAACTTTGGCCCGTGGTTGTGTGGACGACCCTATAGTCGTCGGATATGTCGGCGGCAGGCCAACTTTGACCCGTGGTCGTGGGGACGACCCTATTGTCGTCGGAAATGACGGTGGCGGGCCAATCTATTCCCGGGGTCGTGGGGACGACCCTATAGTCGTCGGACAAGTCGGCAGCCTGCCAACTTTGGCACGGAGTCGTGGGGACGACCCTACAGTCGTCGGACAAGTCGGCGGCGAGCCAATCTAGCCCCGCGGTCGTGGGGACGACCCTATAGTCGTCGGACAAGTCAGCGGCTGGCCAACATTGGCCCGTGGTACGTGGGGACGACCCTATAGTCGTCGGATATGTCGGCGGCTGGCCAACTTTGGCCCGTGGTCGTGGGGACGACCCTATAGTGGTCGGAAATGACGGTGGCGGGCCAATCTATTCCCGGGGTCGTGGGGACGACCCTATAGTCGTCAGAAACATCGGTGGCGAGCCAACCTAGTCCCGGGGTCGTGGGGACGACCCTATAGTCGTCGGACAAGTCGGCGGCGGCCCAACCTAGACCCGGGGTCGTGGGGATGACCCTATAGTCGTCGGACATGACGGTGGCGGGCCAGTCTAGTCCCGGGTCCTGGGGCGACCCTATAGTCGTCGGACATGTCGGCGGCTGGCCAACTTTGGCCCGTGGTCGTGGGGACGACCCTATAGTCGTCGGACATGTCGGCGGCTGGCCAACTTTGGCCCGTGGTCGTGGGGACGACCCTATTGTCGTCGGACATGACGGTGGCGGGCCAATCTAGTCTCGGGGTCGTGGGGACGACCCTATAGTCGTCGGACATGTCGGCGGCTGGCCAACTTTGGCCCGGGGTCGTGGGGACGACCCTATAGTCGTCGGACAAGACGGTGGCGGACCAATCTAGTCCCGAGGTCCTGGGGACGACCCTATAGTCGTCGGACTTGACGGTGGCGGGCCAATCTATTCCCGGGGTCGTGGGGACGACCCTACAGTCGTCGGACATTTCGGCGGCTTGCCAACTTTGGCCCGGGGTCGTGGGGACGACCCTATAGTCGTCGGACATGTTGGCGGCTTGTCAGCCTAGTCCCGGGGTCGTGGGTACGACCCTACAGTCGTCTGACATTTCGGCGGCTTGCCAACTTTGGCCCGGGGTCGTGGGGACGACCCTATAGTCGTCGGACATGTCGGCGGCTTGCCAACTTTGGCCCGGGTTCGTGGGGACGATCCAATAGTCGTCGGACATGTCGGCGGCTGGTCAACTTTGGCCCATGACGTGGGGACGACCCTATAGTCGTTGGACATGTCAGCGGCTGGCCAACTTTGGCCCGGTGTCGTGGGGACGACCCAATAGTCGTCGGACATGTCGGCGGCTGGCCAACTTTGGCCCGAGGTCGTGGGGACGATCCGATAGTCGTTGGACATGACGGTGGCGGTCCAATCTAGTCCCGGGGTCGTGGGGACGACCCTATAGTCGTCGGACTTGTCGGTGGCGGGCCAATCTAGTCCGGGGGTCGTGGGGACGACCCTACAGTCGTCGGACATTTCGGCGGCTTGCCAACTTTGGCCCGGGGTCGTGGGGACGATCCAATAGTCGTCGGACATGTCGGCGGCTGGTCAACTTTGGCCCGTGGTTGTGGGGACGACCCTATAGTCGTTGGACATGTCAGCGGCTGGCCAACTTTGGCCCGGTGTCGTGGGGACGACCCAATAGTCGTCGGACATGTCGGCGGCTGGCCAACTTTGGCCCGTGGTCGTGGGGACGATCCGATAGTCGTTGGACATGACGGTGGCGGGCCAACCTAGTCCCGGGGTCGTGGGGACGACCCTATAGTCGTCGGACATGTCGGCGGCTGGCCAACTTTGGCCCGTGGTCGTGGGGACGACCCAATAGTCGTCGGAAATGTCAGTGGCTGTCCAACTTTGGCCCGGGGGTCGTGCGGACGACCCTATAGTCGTCGGCGAAGTCTGCGGCGGGCCAACCTAGTCCCGGGGTCGTGGGGACCACCCTATAGTCGTCTGACATGACGGTGGTGGGCCAGTCTAGTCCCGGGTCGTGGGGACGACCCTATAGTCGTCGGACATGTCGGCGGCTGGCCAACTTTGGCCCGTGGTCGTGGGGAGGACCCTATAGTCGTCAGACATGACGGTGGCGAGCCAACCTACTCCCGGGGTCGTGGGGACGACCCTATAGTCGTCGGACAAGTCGGCGGCGGGGCAACCTAGTCCCGGGGTCGTGGGGACCACCCTATAGTCGTCGGACATGACGGTGGTGGGCCAGTCTAGTCCCGGGTCGTGGGGACGACCCTATAGTCGTCGGACATGTCGGCGGCTGGCCAACTTTGGCCCGTGGTCGTGGGGAGGACCCTATACTCGTCGGACAAGTCGGCGGCGAGCCAACCTAGTCCGGGGGTCGTGGGGACGACCCTATAGTCGTCGGAGAAGTCTGCGGCGGGCCAACCTAGTCCCGGGGTCGTAGGGACCACCCTATAGTCGTCGGACATGTCGGCGGCGGGCCAACCTAGTCCCGGGGTCGTGGGGATGACCCTATAGTCGTCGGACATGACGGTGGCGGGCCAGTCTTGTCCCGGGTCGTGGGGACGACCCTATAGTCGTCGGACATGTCGCCGGATGGCCAACTTTGGCCCGTGGTCGTGGGGACGATCCAATAATCGTCGGACATGTCGGCGGCTGGCCAACTTTGGCCCGTGGTTGTGGGGACGACCCTATAGTCGTTGGACATGGCGGTGGCGGGCCAATCTAGTCCCGGGGTCGTGGGGACGACCCTATAGTCGTCGGACAAGACGGCGGCTGGACATCTTTGGCCCGGGGTCGTGGGGACGACCCTACAGTCGTCGGACATTTCGGCGGCTTGCCAACTTTGGCCCGGGGTCGTGGGGACGACCCTATAGTCGTCGGACATGTCGGCGGCTGGCCAACTTTGGCCCGTGGTTGTGGGGACGACCCTATAGTCGTTGGACATGACGGTGGCGGGCCAATCTAGTCCAGGGGTCGTGGGTAAGACCCTATAGTCGTCGGACATGACGGTGGCGGGCCAATCTAGTCTCGGGGTCGTGGGGACGACCCTATAGTCGTCGGACATGTCGGCGGCTGGCCAACTTTGGCCCGGGGTCGTGGGGACGACCCTATAGTCGTCGGACATGACGGTGGCGGGCCAATCTAGTCTCGGGGTCGTGGGGACGACCCTATAGTCGTCGGACATTTCGGCGGCTTGCCAACTTTGGCCCGGGGTCGTGGGGACGACCCTATAGTCGTCGGACATTTCGGCGGCATGCCAACTTTGGCCCGTGGTCGTGGGGACGACCCTATAGTCGTTGGACATGACGGTGGCGGGCTAATCTAGTCCCGGGGTCGTAGGGACGACCCTATAGTCGTTGGACATGTCGGTGATTGGCCAACATTGGCCCGGGGTCGTGGGGACGACCCTATAGTCGTCGGACATGTCGGCGGCTGGCCAACTTTGGCCCGGGGTCGTGGGGACGACCCTATAGTCGTCGGACTTGACGGTGGCGGACCAATCTAGTCTCGGGGTCGTGGGGACGACCCTACAGTCGTCGGACATTTCGGCGGCTTGCCAACTTTGGCCCGGGGTCGTGGGGACGACCCTATAGTCGTCGGACATGACGGTGGCGGGCCAATCTAGTCCCGGGGTCGTGGGGACGACCCTATAGTCGTCGGACATTTCGGCGGCTTGCCAACTTTGGCCCGGGGTCGTGGGGACGACCCTATAGTCGTCGGACATTTCGGCGGCATGCCAACTTTGGCCCGTGGTCGTGGGGACGACCCTATAGTCGTTGGACATGACGGTGGCGGGCTAATCTAGTCCCGGGGTCGTAGGGACGACCCTATAGTCGTTGGACATGTCGGCGATTGGCCAACATTGGCCCGGGGTCGTGGGGACGACCCTATAATCGTCGGACATGTCGGCGGCTGGCCAACTTTGGCGCGTGGTCGTGGGGACGATCCGATTGTCGTCGGACATGTCGGCGGCTGGCCAACTTTGGCCCGTGGTCGTGGGGACGATCCAATAGTCGTCGGACATGTCGGCGGTTGGCCAACTTTGGCGCGTGGTCGTGGGGACGATCCGATTGTCGTCGGACATGTCGGCGGCTTGCCAACTTTGGCCCGGGGTCGTGGGGACGACCCTATAGTCGTCGGACATGACGGTGGCGGGCCAATCTAGTCCCGGGGTCGTGGGGACGACCCTATAGTCGTCGGACATGTCGGCGGCTGGCCAACTTTGGCCCGGGGTCGTGGGGACGACCCTATTGTCGTCGGACATGACGGTGGCGGGCCAATCTAGTCTCGGGGTCGTGGGGACGACCCTATAGTCGTCGGACATGTCGGCGGCTGGCCAACTTTGGCCCGGTGTCGTGGGGACGACTCTATAGTCGTCGGAAATGTCGGCGGCTGGCCAACCTGGACCCGGGGTCGTGACGACGACCCTATAGTCGTCGGACAAGACGGCGGCTGGACATCTTTGGCCCGGGGTCGTGGGGACGACCCTATAGTCGTCGGACATGACGGTGGCGGACCAATCTAGTCCCGGGGTCGTGGGGACGACCCTATAGTCGTCGGACATGTCGGCGGCTGGCCAACTTTGGCCCGTGGTCGTGGGGACGATCCAATAGTCGACGGACATGTCGGCGGCTGGCCAACTTTGGCCCGTGGTTGTGGGGACGACCCTATAGTCGTTGGACATGACGGTGGCGGGCCAATCTAGTCCCGGGGTCGTGGGTACGACCCTACAGTCGTCGGACATTTCGGCGGCTTGCCAACTTTGGCCCGGGGTCGTGGGGACGACCCTATAGTCGTCGGACATGACGGTGGCGGGCCAGTCTAGTCCCGGGGTCGTAGGGACGACCCTATAGTCGTCGGACAAGACGGCGGCTGGACATCTTTGGCCCGGGGTCGTGGGGACGACCCTACAGTCGTCGGACATTTCGGCGGCTTGCCAACTTTGGCCCGGGGTCGTGGGGACGACCCTATAGTCGTCGGACATGTCGGCGGCTGGCCAACTTTGGCCCGTGGTTGTCGGGACGACCCTATAGTCGTTGGACATGACGGTGGCGGGCCAATCTAGTCCCGGGGTCGTGGGTAAGACCCTATAGTCGTCGGACAAGACGGCGGCTGGACATCTTTGGCCCGGGGTCGTGGGGACGACCCTATATTCGTCGGACATGTTGGCGGCTTGTCAGCCTAGTCCCGGGGTCGTGGGTACGACCCTATAGTCGTCGGACAAGTCGGCGGCTGGCCAACTTTGGCCCGTGGTCGTGGGGAGGACCCTATAGTCGTCGGACATTTCGGCGGCTTGCCAACATTGGCCCGGTGTCGTGGGGACGACTCTATAGTCGTCGGAAATGTCGGCGGCTGGCCAACTTTGGCCCGTGGTTGTGGGGACGACCCTATAGTCGTTGGACATGACGGTGGCGGGCCAATCTAGTCCCGGGGTCGTGGGTAAGACCCTATAGTCGTCGGACATGACGGCGGCTGGACATCTTTGGCCCGGGGTCATGGGGACGACCCTATAGTCGTCGGACGTGTTGGCGGGTTGTCAGCCTAGTCCCGGGGTCGTGGGTACGACCCTATAGTCGTCGGACAAGTCGGCGGCGGGCCAACCTAGTCCCGGGGTCGTGGGGACGACCCTATAGTCGTCGGACATGTCGGCGGCTGGCCAACTTTGGCCCGTGGTCGTGGGGACGACCCAATAGTCGTCGGAAATGTCGGTGGCTGTCCAACTTTGGCCCGGGGGTCGTGCGGACGACCCTATAGTCGTCGGCGAAGTCTGCGGCGGGCCAACCTAGTCCCGGGGTCGTGGGGACCACCCTATAGTCGTCTGACATGACGGTGGTGGGCCAGTCTAGTCCCGGGACGTGGGGACGACCCTATAGTCGTCGGACATGTCGGCGGCTGGCCAACTTTGGCCCGTGGTCGTGGGGAGGACCCTATAGTCGTCAGACATGACGGTGGCGAGCCAACCTACTCCCGGGGTCGTGGGGACGACCCTATAGTCGTCGGACAAGTCGGCGGCGGGGCAACCTAGTCCCGGGGTCGTGGGGACGACCCTATAGTCGTCGGACTTGACGGTGGCGGGCCAATCTAGTCTCGGGGTCGTGGGGACGACCCTATAGTCGTCGGACATGTCGGCGGCTGGCCAACTTTGGCCCGTGGTCGTGGGGACGATCCAATAGTCGTCGGACATGTCGGCGGCTGGCCAACTTTGGCGCGTGGGCGTGGGGACGATCCGATTGTCGTCGGACATGTCGGCGGCTGGCCAACCTAGACCCGGGGTCGTGGGGACGACCCTATGGTCGTCGGACATGGCGGTGGCGGGCCAATCTAGTCCCGTGGTCGTGGGGACGACCCTATAGTCTTCGGACATGACGGTAGCGGGCCAATCTAGACCCGAGGTCCTGGGGACGACCCTATAGTAGTCGGACATGTCGGCGGCTGTCCAACTTTGGCCCGGTGTCGTGGGGACGACTCTATAGTCGTCGGACATGTCGGCGGCTGGCCAACCTAGACCCGGGGTCGTGGGGACGACCCTATTGTCGTCGGACATGACGGTGGCGGGCCAATCTAGTCCCGGGGTCGTGGGGAAGACCCTATAGTCGTCGAACAATTCGGCGGCGGGCCAAGCTTGTCCCGGGGTCGTGGGGACGACCCTATAATCGTCGGACATGACGGTGGCGGGCCAATCTAGTCCCGGGGTCGTGGGGACGACCCTATAGTCGTCGGACATGTCGGCGGCTGGCCAACTTTGGCCCGGTGTCGTGGGGACGACTCTATAGACGTCGGAAATGTCGGCGGCTGGCCAACCTGGACCCGGGGTCGTGGGGACGACCCTATTGTCGTCGGACATGACGGTGGCGGGCCAATCTAGTCTCGGGGTCATGGGGACGACCCTATAGTCGTCGGACATGTCGGCGGCTGGCCAACTTTGGCCCGGGGTCGTGTGGACGAGTCTATAGTCGTCGGAAATGTCGGCGGCTGGCCAACCTGGACTCGGGGTCGTGGGGACGACCCTATAGTCGTCGGACAAGACGGCGGCTGGACATCTTTGGCCCGGGGTCGTGGGGACGACCCTATAGTCGTCGGACATGTTGGCGGCTTGACAGCCTAGTCCCGAGGTGGTGGGTACGACCCTATAGTCGTCGGACAAGTCGGCGGCGGGCCAACCTTGTCCCGGGGTCGTGGGGACGACCCTATAGTCGTCGGACATGTCGGCAGCTGGCCAACTTTGGCCCGGGGTCGTGGGGACGACCCTATAGTCGTCGGACATGTCGGCGGCTGGCCAACTTTGGCCCGTGGTTGTGGGGACGACCCTATAGTCGTTGGACATGACGGTGGCGGGCCAATCTAGTCCCGGGGTCGTGGGGACGACCCTATAGTCGTCGGACAAGACGGCGGCTGGACATCTTTGGCCCGGGGTCGTGGGGACGACCCTATAGTCGTCGGACATGTTGGCGGCTTGTCAGCCTAGTCCCGGGGTCGTGGGTACGACCCTATAGTCGTCGCACAATTCGGCGGCTGGCCAACCTAGACCCGGGGTCGTGGGGACGACCCTATTGTCGTCGGACATGACGGCGGCGGGCCAATCTAGTCCCGGGGTCGTGGGGACGACCCTATAGTCGTCGGACATGTCGGCGGCTGGCCAACTTTGGCCCGGTGTCGTGGAGACGACTCTATAGTCGTCGGAAATGTCGGCGGCTGGCCAACCTGGACCCGGGGTCGTGGGGACGACCCTATTGTCGTCGGACATGACGGTGGCGGGCCAATCTAGTCTCGGGGTCGTGGGGACGACCCTATAGTCGTTGGACATGTCGGCGTCTGGCCAACTTTGGCCCGGGGTCGTGGGGACGACTCTATAGTCGTCGGAAATGTCGGCGGCTGGCCAACCTGGACTCGGGGTCGAGGGGACGACCCTATAGTCGTCGGACAAGACGGCGGCTGGACATCTTTGGCCCGGGGTCGTGGGGACGACCCTATAGTCGTCGGACATGTCGGCGGCTGGCCAACTTTGGCCCGGTGTCGTGGGGACGACTCTATAGTCGTCGGAAATGTCGGCGGCTGGCCAACCTGGACCCGGGGTCGTGACGACGACCCTATAGTCGCCGGACTTGACGGTGGCGGGCCAATCTAGTCCCGGGGTCGTGGGGACGACCCTATAGTCGTCGGACATTTCGGCGGCTTGCCAACTTTGGCCCGGGGTCGTGGGGACGACCCTTTAGTCGTCGGACTTGACGGTGGCGGGCCAATCTAGTCCCGAGGTCCTGGGGACGACCCTATAGTCGTCGGACTTGACGGTGGCGGGCCAATGTAGTCCCGGGGTCGTGGGGACAACCCTAAAGTCGTCGGACATTTCAGCGGCTTGCCAACTTTGGCCCGGGGTCGTGGGGACGACCCTATAGTCGTCGGACATGTTGGCGGCTTGTCAGCCTAGTCCCGGGGTCGTGGGTACGGCCCTATATTCGTCGGACATGTCGGCGGCGGGCTAACCTTGTCCCGGGGTCGTGGGGACGACCCTATAGTCGTCGGACATGTTGGCGGCTGGCCAACTTTGGCCCGGTGTCGTGGGGACGACTCTATAGTCGTCGGACATGTCGGCAGCTGGCCAACCTAGACCCGGGGTCGTGGGGATGACCCTATTGTCGTCGGACATGACGGTAGCGGGCCAATCTAGTCTCGGGGTCGTGGGGACGACCCTATAGTCGTCGGACATGTCGGCGGCTGGCCAACTTTGGCCCGGGGTCGTGGGGACGATCCAATAATCGTCGGACATGTCGGCGGCTGGCCAACGTTCGCCCGTGGTGGTGGAGACGACCCTATAGTCGTCGGACTTGACGGTGGCGGGCCAATGTAGTCCCGGGGTCGTGGGGACAACCCTAAAGTCGTCGGACATTTCAGCGGCTTGCCAACTTTGGCCCGGGGTCGTGGGGACGACCCTATAGTCGTCGGACATGTTGGCGGCTTGTCAGCCTAGTCCCGGGGTCGTGGGTACGGCCCTATATTCGTCGGACATGTCGGCGGCGGGCTAACCTTGTCCCGGGGTCGTGGGGACGACCCTATAGTAGTCGGACATGTCGGCGGCTGTCCAACTTTGGCGCGGTGTCGTGGGGACGACTCTATAGTCGTCGGACATGTCGGCAGCTGGCCAACCTAGACCCGGGGTCGTGGGGATGACCCTATTGTCGTCGGACATGACGGTGGCGGGCCAATCTAGTCCCGGGGTCGTGGGGACGACCCTATAGTAGTCGGACATGTCGGCGGCTGTCCAACTTTGGCGCGGTGTCGTGGGGACGACTCTATAGTCGTCGGACATGTCGGCAGCTGGCCAACGTAGACCCGGGGTCGTGGGGACGACCCTATTGTCGTCGGACATGACGGTGGCGGGCCAATCTAGTCCCGGGGTCGTGGGGACGACCCTATAGTCGTCGGACAAGTCGGCGGCGGGCCAAGCTTGTCCCGGGGTCGTGGGGCCGACCCTATTGTCGTCGGACATGACGGTGGCGGGCCAATCTAGACCCGAGGTCCTGGGGACGACCCTATAGTAGTCGGACATGTCGGCGGCTGTCCAACTTTGGCCCGGTGTCGTGGGGACGACTCTATAGTCGTCGGACATGTCGGCGGCTGGCCAACCTAGACCAGGGGTCGTGGGGACGACCCTATTGTCGTCGGACATGACGGTGGCGGGCCAATCTAGTCCCGGGGTCGTGGGGACGACCCTATAGTCGTCGAACAATTCGGCGGCGGGCCAAGCTTGTCCCGGGGTCGTGGGGACGACCCTATAATCGTCGGACATGACGGTGGCGGGCCAATCTAGTCCCGGGGTCGTGGGGACGACCCTATAGTCGTCGGACATGTCGGCGGCTGGCCAACTTTGGCCCGGTGTCGTGGGGACGACTCTATAGACGTCGGAAATGTCGGCGGCTGGCCAACCTGGACCCGGGGTCGTGGGGACGACCCTATTGTCGTCGGACATGACGGTGGCGGGCCAATCTAGTCTCGGGGTCATGGGGACGACCCTATAGTCGTCGGACATGTCGGCGGCTGGCCAACTTTGGCCCGGGGTCGTGGGGACGACTCTATAGTCGTCGGAAATGTCGGCGGCTGGCCAACCTGGACTCGGGGTCGTGGGGACGACCCTATAGTCGTCGGACAAGACGGCGGCTGGACATCTTTGGCCCGGGGTCGTGGGGACGACCCTATAGTCGTCGGACATGTTGGCGGCTTGACAGCCTAGTCCCGAGGTGGTGGGTACGACCCTATAGTCGTCGGACAAGTCGGCGGCGGGCCAACCTTGTCCCGGGGTCGTGGGGACGACCCTATAGTCGTCGGACATGTCGGCAGCTGGCCAACTTTGGCCCGGGGTCGTGGGGACGACCCTATAGTCGTCGGACATGTCGGCGGCTGGCCAACTTTGGCCCGTGGTTGTGGGGACGACCCTATAGTCGTTGGACATGACGGTGGCGGGCCAATCTAGTCCCGGGGTCGTGGGGACGACCCTATAGTCGTCGGACAAGACGGCGGCTGGACATCTTTGGCCCGGGGTCGTGGGGACGACCCTATAGTCGTCGGACATGTTGGCGGCTTGTCAGCCTAGTCCCGGGGTCGTGGGTACGACCCTATAGTCGTCGCACAATTCGGCGGCTGGCCAACCTAGACCCGGGGTCGTGGGGACGACCCTATTGTCGTCGGACATGACGGCGGCGGGCCAATCTAGTCCCGGGGTCGTGGGGACGACCCTATAGTCGTCGGACATGTCGGCGGCTGGCCAACTTTGGCCCGGGGTCGTGGGGACGACCCTATAGTCGTCGGACATGTCGGCGGCTGGCCAACTTTGGCCCGTGGTTGTGGGGACGACCCTATAGTCGTTGGACATGACGGTGGCGGGCCAATCTAGTCCCGGTGTCGTGGAGACGACTCTATAGTCGTCGGAAATGTCGGCGGCTGGCCAACCTGGACCCGGGGTCGTGGGGACGACCCTATTGTCGTCGGACATGACGGTGGCGGGCCAATCTAGTCGCGGGGTCGTGGGGACGACCCTATAGTCGTCGGACATGTCGGCGTCTGGCCAACTTTGGCCCGGGGTCGTGGGGACGACTCTATAGTCGTCGGAAATGTCGGCGGCTGGCCAACCTGGACTCGGGGTCGTGGGGACGACCCTATAGTCGTCGGACAAGACGGCGGCTGGACATCTTTGGCCCGGGGTCGTGGGGACGACCCTATAGTCGTCGGACATGTCGGCGGCTGGCCAACTTTGGCCCGGTGTCGTGGGGACGACTCTATAGTCGTCGGAAATGTCGGCGGCTGGCCAACCTGGACCCGGGGTCGTGACGACGACCCTATAGTCGCCGGACTTGACGGTGGCGGGCCAATCTAGTCCCGGGGTCGTGGGGACGACCCTATAGTCGTCGGACATTTCGGCGGCTTGCCAACTTTGGCCCGGGGTCGTGGGGACGACCCTTTAGTCGTCGGACTTGACGGTGGCGGGCCAATCTAGTCCCGAGGTCCTGGGGACGACCCTATAGTCGTCGGACTTGACGGTGGCGGGCCAATGTAGTCCCGGGGTCGTGGGGACAACCCTAAAGTCGTCGGACATTTCAGCGGCTTGCCAACTTTGGCCCGGGGTCGTGGGGACGACCCTATAGTCGTCGGACATGTTGGCGGCTTGTCAGCCTAGTCCCGGGGTCGTGGGTACGGCCCTATATTCGTCGGACATGTCGGCGGCGGGCTAACCTTGTCCCGGGGTCGTGGGGACGACCCTATAGTCGTCGGACATGTTGGCGGCTGGCCAACTTTGGCCCGGTGTCGTGGGGACGACTCAATAGTCGTCGGACATGTCGGCAGCTGGCCAACCTAGACCCGGGGTCGTGGGGATGACCCTATTGTCGTCGGACATGACGGTAGCGGGCCAATCTAGTCTCGGGGTCGTGGGGACGACCCTATAGTCGTCGGACATGTCGGCGGCTGGCCAACTTTGGCCCGGGGTCGTGGGGACGATCCAATAATCGTCGGACATGTCGGCGGCTGGCCAACGTTCGCCCGTGGTGGTGGAGACGACCCTATAGTCGTCGGACTTGACGGTGGCGGGCCAATGTAGTCCCGGGGTCGTGGGGACAACCCTAAAGTCGTCGGACATTTCAGCGGCTTGCCAACTTTGGCCCGGGGTCGTGGGGACGACCCTATAGTCGTCGGACATGTTGGCGGCTTGTCAGCCTAGTCCCGGGGTCGTGGGTACGGCCCTATATTCGTCGGACATGTCGGCGGCGGGCTAACCTTGTCCCGGGGTCGTGGGGACGACCCTATAGTAGTCGGACATGTCGGCGGCTGTCCAACTTTGGCGCGGTGTCGTGGGGACGACTCTATAGTCGTCGGACATGTCGGCAGCTGGCCAACCTAGACCCGGGGTCGTGGGGATGACCCTATTGTCGTCGGACATGACGGTGGCGGGCCAATCTAGTCCCGGGGTCGTGGGGACGACCCTATAGTAGTCGGACATGTCGGCGGCTGTCCAACTTTGGCGCGGTGTCGTGGGGACGACTCTATAGTCGTCGGACATGTCGGCAGCTGGCCAACGTAGACCCGGGGTCGTGGGGACGACCCTATTGTCGTCGGACATGACGGTGGCGGGCCAATCTAGTCCCGGGATCGTGGGGACGACCCTATAGTCGTCGGACAAGTCGGCGGCGGGCCAAGCTTGTCCCGGGGTCGTGGGGACGACCCTGTATTCGTCGGACATGTTGGCGATTGGCCATCATTGGCCCGGGGTCGTCGGGACGACCCTATAGTCGTCGGACATGTCGGCGGCTGGCCAACCTAGTCCCGTGGTCGTGGGGACGACCCTACAGTCGTCGGACATTTCGGCGGCTTGCCAACTTTGGCCCGGGGTCGTGGGGACGACCCTATAGTCGTCGGACATGACGGTGGCGGGCCAATCTAGTCTCGGGGTCGTGGGGACGACCCTATAGTCGTCGGACAAGTTGGCGGCGGGCCAAGCTTGTCCCGGGGTCGTGGGGACGACCCTATATTCGTCGGACATGACGGTGGCGGGCCAATCTAGTCCCGGGGTCGTGGGGACGACCCTATAATCGTTGGACATGACGGTGGCGGGCCAATCTAGTCCCAGGGTCGTAGGGACGGCCCTATAGTCGTCGGACATGTTGGCGATTGGCCATCATTGGCCCGGGGTCGTCGGGACGACCCTATAGTCGTCGGACATGTCGGCGGCTGGCCAACCTAGTCCCGTGGTCGTGGGGACGACCCTACAGTCGTCGGACATTTCGGCGGCTTGCCAACTTTGGCCCGGGGTCGTGGGGACGACCCTATAGTCGTCGGACATGTCGGCGGCTGGCCAACTTTGGCCCGTGGTTGTGGGGACGACCCTATAGTCGTTGGATATGACGGTGGCGGGCCAATCTAGTCCCGGGGTCGTGGGGACGACCCTATAGTCGTCGGACATGTCGGCGGCTGGCCAACTTTGAACCGGTGTCGTGGGGACGACTCTATAGTCGTCGGAAATGTCGGCGGCTGGCCAACCTGGACCCGGAGTCGTGGGGCCGACCCTATTGTCGTCGGACATGACGGTGGCGGGCCAATCTAGTCTCGGGGTCGTGGGGACGACCCTATAGTCGTCGGACATGTCGGCGGCTGGCCAACTTTGGCCCGGGGTCGTGGGGACGATCCAATAGTCGTCGGACATGTCGGCGGCTGGCCAACTTTGGCCCGGGGTCGTGGGGACGACTCTATAGTCGTCGGACATGTCGGCAGCTGGCCAACCTAGACCCGGGGTCGTGGGGACGACCCTATAGTCGTCGGACATGTTGGCGGCTTGTCAGCCTAGTCCCGGGGTCGTGGGTACGGCCCTATATTCGTCGGACATGTCGGCGGCGGGCTAACCTTGTCCCGGGGTCGTGGGGACGACCCTATAGTAGTCGGACATGTCGGCGGCTGTCCAACTTTGGCGCGGTGTCGTGGGGACGACTCTATAGTCGTCGGACATGTCGGCAGCTGGCCAACCTAGACCCGGGGTCGTGGGGATGACCCTATTGTCGTCGGACATGACGGTGGCGGGCCAATCTAGTCCCGGGGTCGTGGGGACGACCCTATAGTAGTCGGACATGTCGGCGGCTGTCCAACTTTGGCGCGGTGTCGTGGGGACGACTCTATAGTCGTCGGACATGTCGGCAGCTGGCCAACGTAGACCCGGGGACGTGGGGACGACCCTATTGTCGTCGGACATGACGGTGGCGGGCCAATCTAGTCCCGGGGTCGTGGGGACGACCCTATAGTCGTCGGACAAGTCGGCGGCGGGCCAAGCTTGTCCCGGGGTCGTGGGGACGACCCTGTATTCGTCGGACATGACGGTGGCGGACCAATCTAGTCCCGGGGTCGTGGGGACGACCCTATAGTCGTCGGTCATGTCGGCGGCTGGCCAACCTAGTCCCGGGGTCGTAGGGACGACCCTATAGTCGTCGGACAAGTCGGCGGCGGGCCAAGCTTGTCCCGGGGTCGTGGGGACGACCCTATATTCGTCGGACATGACGGTGGCGGGCCAATCTAGTCCCGGGGTCGTGGGGACGACCCTATAATCGTTGGACATGACGGTGGCGGGCCAATCTAGTCCCGGGGTCGTAGGGACGGCCCTATAGTCGTCGGACATGTTGGCGATTGGCCATCATTGGCCCGGGGTCGTCGGGACGACCCTATAGTCGTCGGACATGTCGGCGGCTGGCCAACCTAGTCCCGTGGTCGTGGGGACGACCCTACAGTCGTCGGACATTTCGGCGGCTTGCCAACTTTGGCCCGGGGTCGTGGGGACGACCCTATAGTCGTCGGACATGTCGGCGGCTGGCCAACTTTGGCCCGTGGTTGTGGGGACGACCCTATAGTCGTTGGATATGACGGTGGCGGGCCAATCTAGTCCCGGGGTCGTGGGGACGACCCTATAGTCGTCGGACATGTCGGCGGCTGGCCAACTTTGAACCGGTGTCGTGGGGACGACTCTATAGTCGTCGGAAATGTCGGCGGCTGGCCAACCTGGACCCGGAGTCGTGGGGCCGACCCTATTGTCGTCGGACATGACGGTGGCGGGCCAATCTAGTCTCGGGGTCGTGGGGACGACCCTATAGTCGTCGGACATGTCGGCGGCTGGCCAACTTTGGCCCGGGGTCGTGGGGACGACCCTACAGTCGTCGGACATGTCGGCGGCTGGCCAACTTTGGCCCGTGGTTGTGGGGACGACCCTATAGTCGTTGGACATGACGGTGGCGGGCCAATCTAGTCCCGGGGTCGTGGGGACGACCCTATAGGCGTCGGACAAGACGGCGGCTGGACATCTTTGGCCCGGGGTCGTGGGGACGACCCTACAGTCGTCGGACATGTCGGCGGCTGGCCAACTTTGGCCCGCGGTTGTGGGGACGACCCTATTGTCGTTGGACATGACGGTGGCGGGCCAATCTAGTCCCGGGGTCGTGGGGACGACCCTATAGTCGTCGGACATGTCGGCGGCTGGCCAACTTTGGCGCGTGGTCGTGGGGACGATCCGATTGTCGTCGGACATGTCGGCGGCTGGCCAACTTTGGCCCGTGGTCGTGGGGACGATCCAATAGTCGTCGGACATGTCGGCGGCTGGCCAACTTTGGCGTGGGGTCGTGGGGACGACCCTATTGTCGTCGGACATGGCGGTGGCGGGCCAATCTAGTCCCGTGGTCGTGGGGACAACCCTATAGTCTTCGGACATGACGGTAGCGGGCCAATCTAGACCCGAGGTCCTGGGGACGACCCTATAGTAGTCGGACATGTCGGCGGCTGTCCAACTTTGGCCCGGTGTCGTGGGGACGACTCTATAGTCGTCGGACATGTCGGCAGCTGGCCAACCTAGACCCGGGGTCGTGGGGACGACTCTATAGTCGTCGGACATGTCGGGGGCTGGCCAACCTAGACCCGGGGTCGTGGGGACGAACCTATAATCGTTGGACATGACGGTGGCGGGCCAATCTAGTCCCGGGGTCGTAGGGACGACCCTATAGTCTTCGGACATGTTGGCGGCTTGTCAGCCTAGTCCCGGGGTCGTGGGTACGACCCTATAGTCGTCGGACAAGTCGGCGGCGGGCCAACCTTGCCCCGGGGTCGTGGGGACGACCCTATAGTCGTCGGAAATGTCGGCGGCTGGCCAACTATGGCCCGGTGTCGTGGGGACGACCCAATAGTGGTCGGACATGTCGGCGGCCGGCCAACCTAGTCCCGAGGTCGTGGGGACGACCCTATAGTCGTCGGACTTGACGGTGGCGGGCCAATCTAGTCCCGGGGTCGTGGGGACGACCCTACAGTCGTCGGACATTTCGGCGGCTTGCCAACTTTGGCCCGGGGTCGTGGGGACGACCCTATAGTCGACGGACTTGACGGTGGCGGGCCAATCTAGTCCCGAGGTCCTGGGGACGACCCTATAGTCGTCGGACTTGACGGTGGCGGGCCAATGTAGTCCCGGGGTCGTGGGGACAACCCTAAAGTCGTCGGACATTTCAGCGGCTTGCCAACTTTGGCCCGGGGTCGTGGGGACGACCCTATAGTCGTCGGACATTTCGGCAGCTGACCAACTTTGGCCCGGGGTCGTGGGGACGACCCTATAGTCGTCGGACATGTTGGCGGCTTGTCAGCCTAGTCCCGGGGTCGTGGGTACGGCCCTATATTCGTCGGACATGTCGGCGGCGGGCCAACCATGTCCCGGGGTCGTGGGGACGACCCTATAGTCGTCGGACAAGTCGGCGGCTGGCCAACCTAGACCCGGGGTCGTGGGGACGACCCTATTGTCGTCGGACATGACGGTGGCGGGCCAATCTAGTCCCGGGGTCGTGGGGACGACCCTATAGTCGTCGAACAATTCGGCGGCGGGCCAAGCTTGTCCCGGGGTCGTGGGGACGACCCTATTGTCGTCGGACATGACGGCGGCGGGCCAATCTAGTCCCGGGGTCGTGGGGACGACCCTATAGTCGTCGGACATGTCGGCAGCTGGCCAACTTTGGCCCGGGGTCGTGGGGACGACCCTATAGTCGTCGGACATGTCGGCGGCTGGCCAACTTTGGCCCGTGGTTGTGGGGACGACCCTATTGTCGTCGGACATGACGGCGGCGGGCCAATCTAGTCCCGGGGTCGTGGGGACGACCCTATAGTCGTCGGACATGTCGGCAGCTGGCCAACTTTGGCCCGGGGTCGTGGGGACGACCCTATAGTCGTCGGACATGTCGGCGGCTGGCCAACTTTGGCCCGGTGTCGTGGGGACGACTCTATAGTCGTCGGAAATGTCGGCGGCTGGCCAACCTGGACCCGGGGTCGTGACGACGACCCTATAGTCGCCGGACTTGACGGTGGCGGGCCAATCTAGTCCCGGGGTCGTGGGGACGACCCTATAGTCGTCGGACATTTCGGCGGCTTGCCAACTTTGGCCCGGGGTCGTGGGGACGACCCTTTAGTCGTCGGACTTGACGGTGGCGGGCCAATCTAGTCCCGAGGTCCTGGGGACGACCCTATAGTCGTCGGACTTGACGGTGGCGGGCCAATGTAGTCCCGGGGTCGTGGGGACAACCCTAAAGTCGTCGGACATTTCAGCGGCTTGCCAACTTTGGCCCGGGGTCGTGGGGACGACCCTATAGTCGTCGGACATGTTGGCGGCTTGTCAGCCTAGTCCCGGGGTCGTGGGTACGGCCCTATATTCGTCGGACATGTCGGCGGCGGGCTAACCTTGTCCCGGGGTCGTGGGGACGACCCTATAGTCGTCGGACATGTTGGCGGCTGGCCAACTTTGGCCCGGTGTCGTGGGGACGACTCAATAGTCGTCGGACATGTCGGCAGCTGGCCAACCTAGACCCGGGGTCGTGGGGATGACCCTATTGTCGTCGGACATGACGGTAGCGGGCCAATCTAGTCTCGGGGTCGTGGGGACGACCCTATAGTCGTCGGACATGTCGGCGGCTGGCCAACTTTGGCCCGGGGTCGTGGGGACGATCCAATAATCGTCGGACATGTCGGCGGCTGGCCAACGTTCGCCCGTGGTGGTGGAGACGACCCTATAGTCGTCGGACTTGACGGTGGCGGGCCAATGTAGTCCCGGGGTCGTGGGGACAACCCTAAAGTCGTCGGACATTTCAGCGGCTTGCCAACTTTGGCCCGGGGTCGTGGGGACGACCCTATAGTCGTCGGACATGTTGGCGGCTTGTCAGCCTAGTCCCGGGGTCGTGGGTACGGCCCTATATTCGTCGGACATGTCGGCGGCGGGCTAACCTTGTCCCGGGGTCGTGGGGACGACCCTATAGTAGTCGGACATGTCGGCGGCTGTCCAACTTTGGCGCGGTGTCGTGGGGACGACTCTATAGTCGTCGGACATGTCGGCAGCTGGCCAACCTAGACCCGGGGTCGTGGGGATGACCCTATTGTCGTCGGACATGACGGTGGCGGGCCAATCTAGTCCCGGGGTCGTGGGGACGACCCTATAGTAGTCGGACATGTCGGCGGCTGTCCAACTTTGGCGCGGTGTCGTGGGGACGACTCTATAGTCGTCGGACATGTCGGCAGCTGGCCAACGTAGACCCGGGGTCGTGGGGACGACCCTATTGTCGTCGGACATGACGGTGGCGGGCCAATCTAGTCCCGGGGTCGTGGGGACGACCCTATAGTCGTCGGACAAGTCGGCGGCGGGCCAAGCTTGTCCCGGGGTCGTGGGGACGACCCTGTATTCGTCGGACATGTTGGCGATTGGCCATCATTGGCCCGGGGTCGTCGGGACGACCCTATAGTCGTCGGACATGTCGGCGGCTGGCCAACCTAGTCCCGTGGTCGTGGGGACGACCCTACAGTCGTCGGACATTTCGGCGGCTTGCCAACTTTGGCCCGGGGTCGTGGGGACGACCCTATAGTCGTCGGACATGACGGTGGCGGGCCAATCTAGTCTCGGGGTCGTGGGGACGACCCTATAGTCGTCGGACAAGTTGGCGGCGGGCCAAGCTTGTCCCGGGGTCGTGGGGACGACCCTATATTCGTCGGACATGACGGTGGCGGGCCAATCTAGTCCCGGGGTCGTGGGGACGACCCTATAATCGTTGGACATGACGGTGGCGGGCCAATCTAGTCCCGGGGTCGTAGGGACGGCCCTATAGTCGTCGGACATGTTGGCGATTGGCCATCATTGGCCCGGGGTCGTCGGGACGACCCTATAGTCGTCGGACATGTCGGCGGCTGGCCAACCTAGTCCCGTGGTCGTGGGGACGACCCTACAGTCGTCGGACATTTCGGCGGCTTGCCAACTTTGGCCCGGGGTCGTGGGGACGACCCTATAGTCGTCGGACATGTCGGCGGCTGGCCAACTTTGGCCCGTGGTTGTGGGGACGACCCTATAGTCGTTGGATATGACGGTGGCGGGCCAATCTAGTCCCGGGGTCGTGGGGACGACCCTATAGTCGTCGGACATGTCGGCGGCTGGCCAACTTTGAACCGGTGTCGTGGGGACGACTCTATAGTCGTCGGAAATGTCGGCGGCTGGCCAACCTGGACCCGGAGTCGTGGGGCCGACCCTATTGTCGTCGGACATGACGGTGGCGGGCCAATCTAGTCTCGGGGTCGTGGGGACGACCCTATAGTCGTCGGACATGTCGGCGGCTGGCCAACTTTGGCCCGGGGTCGTGGGGACGATCCAATAGTCGTCGGACATGTCGGCGGCTGGCCAACTTTGGCCCGGGGTCGTGGGGACGACTCTATAGTCGTCGGACATGTCGGCAGCTGGCCAACCTAGACCCGGGGTCGTGGGGACGACCCTATAGTCGTCGGACATGTTGGCGGCTTGTCAGCCTAGTCCCGGGGTCGTGGGTACGGCCCTATATTCGTCGGACATGTCGGCGGCGGGCTAACCTTGTCCCGGGGTCGTGGGGACGACCCTATAGTAGTCGGACATGTCGGCGGCTGTCCAACTTTGGCGCGGTGTCGTGGGGACGACTCTATAGTCGTCGGACATGTCGGCAGCTGGCCAACCTAGACCCGGGGTCGTGGGGATGACCCTATTGTCGTCGGACATGACGGTGGCGGGCCAATCTAGTCCCGGGGTCGTGGGGACGACCCTATAGTAGTCGGACATGTCGGCGGCTGTCCAACTTTGGCGCGGTGTCGTGGGGACGACTCTATAGTCGTCGGACATGTCGGCAGCTGGCCAACGTAGACCCGGGGACGTGGGGACGACCCTATTGTCGTCGGACATGACGGTGGCGGGCCAATCTAGTCCCGGGGTCGTGGGGACGACCCTATAGTCGTCGGACAAGTCGGCGGCGGGCCAAGCTTGTCCCGGGGTCGTGGGGACGACCCTGTATTCGTCGGACATGACGGTGGCGGACCAATCTAGTCCCGGGGTCGTGGGGACGACCCTATAGTCGTCGGTCATGTCGGCGGCTGGCCAACCTAGTCCCGGGGTCGTAGGGACGACCCTATAGTCGTCGGACAAGTCGGCGGCGGGCCAAGCTTGTCCCGGGGTCGTGGGGACGACCCTATATTCGTCGGACATGACGGTGGCGGGCCAATCTAGTCCCGGGGTCGTGGGGACGACCCTATAATCGTTGGACATGACGGTGGCGGGCCAATCTAGTCCCGGGGTCGTAGGGACGGCCCTATAGTCGTCGGACATGTTGGCGATTGGCCATCATTGGCCCGGGGTCGTCGGGACGACCCTATAGTCGTCGGACATGTCGGCGGCTGGCCAACCTAGTCCCGTGGTCGTGGGGACGACCCTACAGTCGTCGGACATTTCGGCGGCTTGCCAACTTTGGTCCGGGGTCGTGGGGACGACCCTATAGTCGTCGGACATGTCGGCGGCTGGCCAACTTTGGCCCGTGGTTGTGGGGACGACCCTATAGTCGTTGGATATGACGGTGGCGGGCCAATCTAGTCCCGGGGTCGTGGGGACGACCCTATAGTCGTCGGACATGTCGGCGGCTGGCCAACTTTGAACCGGTGTCGTGGGGACGACTCTATAGTCGTCGGAAATGTCGGCGGCTGGCCAACCTGGACCCGGAGTCGTGGGGCCGACCCTATTGTCGTCGGACATGACGGTGGCGGGCCAATCTAGTCTCGGGGTCGTGGGGACGACCCTATAGTCGTCGGACATGTCGGCGGCTGGCCAACTTTGGCCCGGGGTCGTGGGGACGACCCTACAGTCGTCGGACATGTCGGCGGCTGGCCAACTTTGGCCCGTGGTTGTGGGGACGACCCTATAGTCGTTGGACATGACGGTGGCGGGCCAATCTAGTCCCGGGGTCGTGGGGACGACCCTATAGGCGTCGGACAAGACGGCGGCTGGACATCTTTGGCCCGGGGTCGTGGGGACGACCCTACAGTCGTCGGACATGTCGGCGGCTGGCCAGCTTTGGCCCGTGGTTGTGGGGACGACCCTATTGTCGTTGGACATGACGGTGGCGGGCCAATCTAGTCCCGGGGTCGTGGGGACGACCCTATAGTCGTCGGACATGTCGGCGGCTGGCCAACTTTGGCGCGTGGTCGTGGGGACGATCCGATTGTCGTCGGACATGTCGGCGGCTGGCCAACTTTGGCCCGTGGTCGTGGGGACGATCCAATAGTCGTCGGACATGTCGGCGGCTGGCCAACTTTGGCGCGGGGTCGTGGGGACGACCCTATTGTCGTCGGACATGGCGGTGGCGGGCCAATCTAGTCCCGTGGTCGTGGGGACAACCCTATAGTCTTCGGACATGACGGTAGCGGGCCAATCTAGACCCGAGGTCCTGGGGACGACCCTATAGTAGTCGGACATGTCGGCGGCTGTCCAACTTTGGCCCGGTGTCGTGGGGACGACTCTATAGTCGTCGGACATGTCGGCAGCTGGCCAACCTAGACCCGGGGTCGTGGGGACGACTCTATAGTCGTCGGACATGTCGGGGGCTGGCCAACCTAGACCCGGGGTCGTGGGGACGACCCTATAATCGTTGGACATGACGGTGGCGGGCCAATCTAGTCCCGGGGTCGTAGGGACGACCCTATAGTCTTCGGACATGTTGGCGGCTTGTCAGCCTAGTCCCGGGGTCGTGGGTACGACCCTATAGTCGTCGGACAAGTCGGCGGCGGGCCAACCTTGCCCCGGGGTCGTGGGGACGACCCTATAGTCGTCGGAAATGTCGGCGGCTGGCCAACTATGGCCCGGTGTCGTGGGGACGACCCAATAGTGGTCGGACATGTCGGCGGCCGGCCAACCTAGTCCCGAGGTCGTGGGGACGACCCTATAGTCGTCGGACTTGACGGTGGCGGGCCAATCTAGTCCCGGGGTCGTGGGGACGACCCTACAGTCGTCGGACATTTCGGCGGCTTGCCAACTTTGGCCCGGGGTCGTGGGGACGACCCTATAGTCGACGGACTTGACGGTGGCGGGCCAATCTAGTCCCGAGGTCCTGGGGACGACCCTATAGTCGTCGGACTTGACGGTGGCGGGCCAATGTAGTCCCGGGGTCGTGGGGACAACCCTAAAGTCGTCGGACATTTCAGCGGCTTGCCAACTTTGGCCCGGGGTCGTGGGGACGACCCTATAGTCGTCGGACATTTCGGCGGCTGACCAACTTTGGCCCGGGGTCGTGGGGACGACCCTATAGTCGTCGGACATGTTGGCGGCTTGTCAGCCTAGTCCCGGGGTCGTGGGTACGGCCCTATATTCGTCGGACATGTCGGCGGCGGGCCAACCATGTCCCGGGGTCGTGGGGACGACCCTATAGTCGTCGGACAAGTCGGCGGCTGGCCAACCTAGACCCGGGGTCGTGGGGACGACCCTATTGTCGTCGGACATGACGGTGGCGGGCCAATCTAGTCCCGGGGTCGTGGGGACGACCCTATAGTCGTCGAACAATTCGGCGGCGGGCCAAGCTTGTCCCGGGGTCGTGGGGACGACCCTATTGTCGTCGGACATGACGGCGGCGGGCCAATCTAGTCCCGGGGTCGTGGGGACGACCCTATAGTCGTCGGACATGTCGGCAGCTGGCCAACTTTGGCCCGGGGTCGTGGGGACGACCCTATAGTCGTCGGACATGTCGGCGGCTGGCCAACTTTGGCCCGTGGTTGTGGGGACGACCCTATAGTCGTTGGACATGACGGTGGCGGGCCAATCTAGTCCCGGGGTCGTGGGGACGACCCTATAGTCGTCGGACAAGACGGCGGCTGGACATCTTTGGCCCGGGGTCGTGGGGACGACCCTATAGTCGTCGGACATGTTGGCGGCTTGTCAGCCTAGTCCCGGGGTCGTGGGTACGACCCTATAGTCGTCGCACAATTCGGCGGCTGGCCAACCTAGACCCGGGGTCGTGGGGACGACCCTATTGTCGTCGGACATGACGGCGGCGGGCCAATCTAGTCCCGGGGTCGTGGGGACGACCCTATAGTCGTCGGACATGTCGGCGGCTGGCCAACTTTGGCCCGGTGTCGTGGAGACGACTCTATAGTCGTCGGAAATGTCGGCGGCTGGCCAACCTGGACCCGGGGTCGTGGGGACGACCCTATTGTCGTCGGACATGACGGTGGCGGGCCAATCTAGTCTCGGGGTCGTGGGGACGACCCTATAGTCGTCGGACATGTCGGCGTCTGGCCAACTTTGGCCCGGGGTCGTGGGGACGACTCTATAGTCGTCGGAAATGTCGGCGGCTGGCCAACCTGGACTCGGGGTCGTGGGGACGACCCTATAGTCGTCGGACAAGACGGCGGCTGGACATCTTTGGCCCGGGGTCGTGGGGACGACCCTATAGTCGTCGGACATGTCGGCGGCTGGCCAACCTTGGCCCGGTGTCGTGGGGACGACTCTATAGTCGTCGGAAATGTCGGCGGCTGGCCAACCTGGACCCGGGGTCGTGACGACGACCCTATAGTCGCCGGACTTGACGGTGGCGGGCCAATCTAGTCCCGGGGTCGTGGGGACGACCCTATAGTCGTCGGACATTTCGGCGGCTTGCCAACTTTGGCCCGGGGTCGTGGGGACGACCCTTTAGTCGTCGGACTTGACGGTGGCGGGCCAATCTAGTCCCGAGGTCCTGGGGACGACCCTATAGTCGTCGGACTTGACGGTGGCGGGCCAATGTAGTCCCGGGGTCGTGGGGACAACCCTAAAGTCGTCGGACATTTCAGCGGCTTGCCAACTTTGGCCCGGGGTCGTGGGGACGACCCTATAGTCGTCGGACATGTTGGCGGCTTGTCAGCCTAGTCCCGGGGTCGTGGGTACGGCGCTATATTCGTCGGACATGTCGGCGGCGGGCTAACCTTGTCCCGGGGTCGTGGGGACGACCCTATAGTCGTCGGACATGTTGGCGGCTGGCCAACTTTGGCCCGGTGTCGTGGGGACGACTCTATAGTCGTCGGACATGTCGGCAGCTGGCCAACCTAGACCCGGGGTCGTGGGGATGACCCTATTGTCGTCGGACATGACGGTAGCGGGCCAATCTAGTCTCGGGGTCGTGGGGACGACCCTATAGTCGTCGGACATGTCGGCGGCTGGCCAACTTTGGCCCGGGGTCGTGGGGACGATCCAATAGTCGTCGGACATGTCGGCGGCTGGCCAACTTTGGCCCGGGGTCGTGGGGACGACTCTATAGTCGTCGGACATGTCGGCAGCTGGCCAACCTAGACCCGGGGTCGTGGGGACGACCCTATTGTCGTCGGACATGACGGTGGCGGGCCAATCTAGTCTCGGGGTCGTGGGGACGACCCTATAGTCGTCGGACAAGTTGGCGGCGGGCCAAGCTTGTCCCGGGGTCGTGGGGACGACCCTATATTCGTCGGACATGACGGTGGCGGGCCAATCTAGTCCCGGGGTCGTGGGGACGACCCTATAATCGTTGGACATGACGGTGGCGGGCCAATCTAGTCCCGGGGTCGTAGGGACGACCCTATAGTCGTCGGACATGTTGGCGATTGGCCATCATTGGCCCGGGGTCGTGGGGACGACCCTATAGTCGACGGACTTGACGGTGGCGGGCCAATCTAGTCCCGAGGTCCTGGGGACGACCCTATAGTCGTCGGACTTGACGGTGGCGGGCCAATGTAGTCCCGGGGTCGTGGGGACAACCCTAAAGTCGTCGGACATTTCAGCGGCTTGCCAACTTTGGCCCGGGGTCGTGGGGACGACCCTATAGTCGTCGGACATTTCGGCGGCTGACCAACTTTGGCCCGGGGTCGTGGGGACGACCCTATAGTCGTCGGACATGTTGGCGGCTTGTCAGCCTAGTCCCGGGGTCGTGGGTACGGCCCTATATTCGTCGGACATGTCGGCGGCGGGCCAACCATGTCCCGGGGTCGTGGGGACGACCCTATAGTCGTCGGACAAGTCGGCGGCTGGCCAACCTAGACCCGGGGTCGTGGGGACGACCCTATTGTCGTCGGACATGACGGTGGCGGGCCAATCTAGTCCCGGGGTCGTGGGGACGACCCTATAGTCGTCGAACAATTCGGCGGCGGGCCAAGCTTGTCCCGGGGTCGTGGGGACGACCCTATTGTCGTCGGACATGACGGCGGCGGGCCAATCTAGTCCCGGGGTCGTGGGGACGACCCTATAGTCGTCGGACATGTCGGCAGCTGGCCAACTTTGGCCCGGGGTCGTGGGGACGACCCTATAGTCGTCGGACATGTCGGCGGCTGGCCAACTTTGGCCCGTGGTTGTGGGGACGACCCTATAGTCGTTGGACATGACGGTGGCGGGCCAATCTAGTCCCGGGGTCGTGGGGACGACCCTATAGTCGTCGGACAAGACGGCGGCTGGACATCTTTGGCCCGGGGTCGTGGGGACGACCCTATAGTCGTCGGACATGTTGGCGGCTTGTCAGCCTAGTCCCGGGGTCGTGGGTACGACCCTATAGTCGTCGCACAATTCGGCGGCTGGCCAACCTAGACCCGGGGTCGTGGGGACGACCCTATTGTCGTCGGACATGACGGCGGCGGGCCAATCTAGTCCCGGGGTCGTGGGGACGACCCTATAGTCGTCGGACATGTCGGCGGCTGGCCAACTTTGGCCCGGTGTCGTGGAGACGACTCTATAGTCGTCGGAAATGTCGGCGGCTGGCCAACCTGGACCCGGGGTCGTGGGGACGACCCTATTGTCGTCGGACATGACGGTGGCGGGCCAATCTAGTCTCGGGGTCGTGGGGACGACCCTACAGTCGTCGGACATGTCGGCGGCTGGCCAACTTTGGCCCGTGGTTGTGGGGACGACCCTATTGTCGTTGGACATGACGGTGGCGGGCCAATCTAGTCCCGGGGTCGTGGGGACGACCCTATAGTCGTCGGACATGTCGGCGGCTGGCCAACTTTGGCGCGTGGTCGTGGGGACGATCCGATTGTCGTCGGACATGTCGGCGGCTGGCCAACTTTGGCCCGTGGTCGTGGGGACGATCCAATAGTCGTCGGACATGTCGGCGGCTGGCCAACTTTGGCGCGGGGTCGTGGGGACGACCCTATTGTCGTCGGACATGGCGGTGGCGGGCCAATCTAGTCCCGTGGTCGTGGGGACAACCCTATAGTCTTCGGACATGACGGTAGCGGGCCAATCTAGACCCGGGGTCCTGGGGACGACCCTATAGTAGTCGGACATGTCGGCGGCTGTCCAACTTTGGCCCGGTGTCGTGGGGACGACTCTATAGTCGTCGGACATGTCGGCAGCTGGCCAACCTAGACCCGGGGTCGTGGGGACGACTCTATAGTCGTCGGACATGTCGGGGGCTGGCCAACCTAGACCCGGGGTCGTGGGGACGACCCTATAATCGTTGGACATGACGGTGGCGGGCCAATCTAGTCCCGGGGTCGTAGGGACGACCCTATAGTCTTCGGACATGTTGGCGGCTGGTCAGCCTAGTCCCGGGGTCGTGGGTACGACCCTATAGTCGTCGGACAAGTCGGCGGCGGGCCAACCTTGCCCCGGGGTCGTGGGGACGACCCTATATTCGTCGGAAATGTCGGCGGCTGGCCAACTATGGCCCGGTGTCGTGGGGACGACCCAATAGTGGTCGGACATGTCGGCGGCCGGCCAACCTAGTCCCGAGGTCGTGGGGACGACCCTATAGTCGTCGGACTTGACGGTGGCGGGCCAATCTAGTCCCGGGGTCGTGGGGACGACCCTACAGTCGTCGGACATTTCGGCGGCTTGCCAACTTTGGCCCGGGGTCGTGGGGACGACCCTATAGTCGACGGACTTGACGGTGGCGGGCCAATCTAGTCCCGAGGTCCTGGGGACGACCCTATAGTCGTCGGACTTGACGGTGGCGGGCCAATGTAGTCCCGGGGTCGTGGGGACAACCCTAAAGTCGTCGGACATTTCAGCGGCTTGCCAACTTTGGCCCGGGGTCGTGGGGACGACCCTATAGTCGTCGGACATTTCGGCGGCTGACCAACTTTGGCCCGGGGTCGTGGGGACGACCCTATAGTCGTCGGACATGTTGGCGGCTTGTCAGCCTAGTCCCGGGGTCGTGGGTACGGCCCTATATTCGTCGGACATGTCGGCGGCGGGCCAACCATGTCCCGGGGTCGTGGGGACGACCCTATAGTCGTCGGACAAGTCGGCGGCTGGCCAACCTAGACCCGGGGTCGTGGGGACGACCCTATTGTCGTCGGACATGACGGTGGCGGGCCAATCTAGTCCCGGGGTCGTGGGGACGACCCTATAGTCGTCGAACAATTCGGCGGCGGGCCAAGCTTGTCCCGGGGTCGTGGGGACGACCCTATTGTCGTCGGACATGACGGCGGCGGGCCAATCTAGTCCCGGGGTCGTGGGGACGACCCTATAGTCGTCGGACATGTCGGCAGCTGGCCAACTTTGGCCCGGGGTCGTGGGGACGACCCTATAGTCGTCGGACATGTCGGCGGCTGGCCAACTTTGGCCCGTGGTTGTGGGGACGACCCTATAGTCGTTGGACATGACGGTGGCGGGCCAATCTAGTCCCGGGGTCGTGGGGACGACCCTATAGTCGTCGGACAAGACGGCGGCTGGACATCTTTGGCCCGGGGTCGTGGGGACGACCCTATAGTCGTCGGACATGTTGGCGGCTTGTCAGCCTAGTCCCGGGGTCGTGGGTACGACCCTATAGTCGTCGCACAATTCGGCGGCTGGCCAACCTAGACCCGAGGTCGTGGGGACGACCCTATTGTCGTCGGACATGACGGCGGCGGGCCAATCTAGTCCCGGGGTCGTGGGGACGACCCTATAGTCGTCGGACATGTCGGCGGCTGGCCAACTTTGGCCCGGTGTCGTGGAGACGACTCTATAGTCGTCGGAAATGTCGGCGGCTGGCCAACCTGGACCCGGGGTCGTGGGGACGACCCTATTGTCGTCGGACATGACGGTGGCGGGCCAATCTAGTCTCGGGGTCGTGGGGACGACCCTATAGTCGTCGGACATGTCGGCGTCTGGCCAACTTTGGCCCGGGGTCGTGGGGACGACTCTATAGTCGTCGGAAATGTCGGCGGCTGGCCAACCTGGACTCGGGGTCGTGGGGACGACCCTATAGTCGTCGGACAAGACGGCGGCTGGACATCTTTGGCCCGGGGTCGTGGGGACGACCCTATAGTCGTCGGACATGTCGGCGGCTGGCCAACTTTGGCCCGGTGTCGTGGGGACGACTCTATAGTCGTCGGAAATGTCGGCGGCTGGCCAACCTGGACCCGGGGTCGTGACGACGACCCTATAGTCGCCGGACTTGACGGTGGCGGGCCAATCTAGTCCCGGGGTCGTGGGGACGACCCTATAGTCGTCGGACATTTCGGCGGCTTGCCAACTTTGGCCCGGGGTCGTGGGGACGACCATTTAGTCGTCGGACTTGACGGTGGCGGGCCAATCTAGTCCCGAGGTCCTGGGGACGACCCTATAGTCGTCGGACTTGACGGTGGCGGGCCAATGTAGTCCCGGGGTCGTGGGGACAACCCTAAAGTCGTCGGACATTTCAGCGGCTTGCCAACTTTGGCCCGGGGTCGTGGGGACGACCCTATAGTCGTCGGACATGTTGGCGGCTTGTCAGCCTAGTCCCGGGGTCGTGGGTACGGCCCTATATTCGTCGGACATGTCGGCGGCGGGCTAACCTTGTCCCGGGGTCGTGGGGACGACCCTATAGTCGTCGGACATGTTGGCGGCTGGCCAACTTTGGCCCGGTGTCGTGGGGACGACTCTATAGTCGTCGGACATGTCGGCAGCTGGCCAACCTAGACCCGGGGTCGTGGGGATGACCCTATTGTCGTCGGACATGACGGTAGCGGGCCAATCTAGTCTCGGGGTCGTGGGGACGACCCTATAGTCGTCGGACATGTCGGCGGCTGGCCAACTTTGGCCCGGGGTCGTGGGGACGATCCAATAATCGTCGGACATGTCGGCGGCTGGCCAACGTTCGCCCGTGGTGGTGGAGACGACCCTATAGTCGTCGGACTTGACGGTGGCGGGCCAATGTAGTCCCGGGGTCGTGGGGACAACCCTAAAGTCGTCGGACATTTCAGCGGCTTGCCAACTTTGGCCCGGGGTCGTGGGGACGACCCTATAGTCGTCGGACATGTCGGCGGCTGGCCAACTTTGGCCCGTGGTTGTGGGGACGACCCTATAGTCGTTGGATATGACGGTGGCGGGCCAATCTAGTCCCGGGGTCGTGGGGACGACCCTATAGTCGTCGGACATGTCGGCGGCTAGCCAACTTTGAACCGGTGTCGTGGGGACGACTCTATAGTCGTCGGAAATGTCGGCGGCTGGCCAACCTGGACCCGGAGTCGTGGGGCCGACCCTATTGTCGTCGGACATGACGGTGGCGGGCCAATCTAGTCTCGGGGTCGTGGGGACGACCCTATAGTCGTCGGCCATGTCGGCGGCTGGCCAACTTTGGCCCGGGGTCGTGGGGACGATCCAATAGTCGTCGGACATGTCGGCGGCTGGCCAACTTTGGCCCGGGGTCGTGGGGACGACCCTACAGTCGTCGGACATGTCGGCGGCTGGCCAACTTTGGCCCGTGGTTGTGGGGACGACCCTATAGTCGTTGGACATGACGGTGGCGGGCCAATCTAGTCCCGGGGTCGTGGGGACGACCCTATAGGCGTCGGACAAGACGGCGGCTGGACATCTTTGGCCCGGGGTCGTGGGGACGACCCTACAGTCGTCGGACATGTCGGCGGCTGGCCAACTTTGGCCCGTGGTTGTGGGGACAACCCTATAGTCTTCGGACATGACGGTAGCGGGCCAATCTAGACCCGAGGTCCTGGGGACGACCCTATAGTAGTCGGACATGTCGGCGGCTGTCCAACTTTGGCCCGGTGTCGTGGGGACGACTCTATAGTCGTCGGACATGTCGGGGGCTGGCCAACCTAGACCCGGGGTCGTGGGGACGACCCTATAATCGTTGGACATGACGGTGGCGGGCCAATCTAGTCCCGGGGTCGTAGGGACGACCCTATAGTCTTCGGACATGTTGGCGGCTTGTCAGCCTAGTCCCGGGGTCGTGGGTACGACCCTATAGTCGTCGGACAAGTCGGCGGCGGGCCAACCTTGCCCCGCGGTCGTGGGGACGACCCTATAGTCGTCGGAAATGTCGGCGGCTGGCCAACTATGGCCCGGTGTCGTGGGGACGACCCAATAGTGGTCGGACATGTCGGCGGCCGGCCAACCTAGTCCCGAGGTCGTGGGGACGACCCTATAGTCGTCGGACTTGACGGTGGCGGGCCAATCTAGTCCCGGGGTCGTGGGGACGACCCTACAGTCGTCGGACATTTCGGCGGCTTGCCAACTTTGGCCCGGGGTCGTGGGGACGACCCTATAGTCGACGGACTTGACGGTGGCGGGCCAATCTAGTCCCGAGGTCCTGGGGACGACCCTATAGTCGTCGGACTTGACGGTGGCGGGCCAATGTAGTCCCGGGGTCGTGGGGACAACCCTAAAGTCGTCGGACATTTCAGCGGCTTGCCAACTTTGGCCCGGGGTCGTGGGGACGACCCTATAGTCGTCGGACATTTCGGCGGCTGACCAACTTTGGCCCGGGGTCGTGGGGACGACCCTATAGTCGTCGCACATGTTGGCGGCTTGTCAGCCTAGTCCCGGGGTCGTGGGTACGGCCCTATATTCGTCGGACATGTCGGCGGCGGGCCAACCATGTCCCGGGGTCGTGGGGACGACCCTATAGTCGTCGGACAAGTCGGCGGCTGGCCAACCTAGACCCGGGGTCGTGGGGACGACCCTATTGTCGTCGGACATGACGGTGGCGGGCCAACCATGTCCCGGGGTCGTGGGGACGACCCTATAATCGTCGGATATGACGGTGGCGGGCCAATCTAGTCCCGGGGTCGTGGGGACGACCCTATAGTCGTCGGACATGTCGGCGGCTGGCCAACTTTGGCCCGGGGTCGTGGGGGCGACCCTATAGTCGTCGAACAATTCGGCGGCGGGCCAAGCTTGTCCCGGGGTCGTGGGGACGACCCTATAATCGTCGGATATGACGGTGGCGGGCCAATCTAGTCCCGGGGTCGTGGGGACGACCCTATAGTCGTCGGACATGTCGGCGGCTGGCCAACTTTGGCCCGGGGTCGTGGGGGCGACCCTATAGTCGTCGGACATGTTGGCGGCTTGTCAGCCTAGTCCCGGGGTCGTGGGTACGACCCTACAGTCGTCGGACATTTCGGCGGCTGGCCAACCTAGTCCCGAGGTCGTGGGGACGACCCTATAGTCGTCGGACTTGACGGTGGCGGGCCAATCTAGTCCCGAGGTCCTGGGGACGACCCTATAGTCGTCGGACAAGTCGGCGGCTGGCCAACCTAGACCCGGGGTCGTGGGGACGACCCTATTGTCGTCGGACATGACGGTGGCGGGCCAATCTAGTCCCGGGGTCGTGGGGACGACCCTATAGTCGTCGAACAATTCGGCGGCGGGCCAAGCTTGTCCCGGGGTCTTGGGGACGACCCTATAGTCGTCGGACATGTTGGCGATTGGCCATCATTGGCCCGGGGTCGTCGGGACGACCCTATAGTCGTCGGACATGTCGGCGGCTGGCCAACCTAGTCCCGTGGTCGTGGGGACGACCCTACAGTCGTCGGACATTTCGGCGGCTTGCCAACTTTGGCCCGGGGTCGTGGGGACGACCCTATAGTCGTCGGACATGTCGGCGGCTGGCCAACTTTGGCCCGTGGTTGTGGGGACGACCCTATAGTCGTTGGATATGACGGTGGCGGGCCAATCTAGTCCCGGGGTCGTGGGGACGACCCTATAGTCGTCGGACATGTCGGCGGCTGGCCAACTTTGAACCGGTGTCGTGGGGACGACTCTATAGTCGTCGGAAATGTCGGCGGCTGGCCAACCTGGACCCGGAGTCGTGGGGCCGACCCTATTGTCGTCGGACATGACGGTGGCGGGCCAATCTAGTCTCGGGGTCGTGGGGACGACCCTATAGTCGTCGGACATGTCAGCGGCTGGCCAACTTTGGCCCGGGGTCGTGGGGACGATCCAATAGTCGTCGGACATGTCGGCGGCTGGCCAACTTTGGCCCGGGGTCGTGGGGACGACCCTACAGTCGTCGGACATGTCGGCGGCTGGCCAACTTTGGCCCGTGGTTGTGGGGACGACCCTATAGTCGTTGGACATGACGGTGGCGGGCCAATCTAGTCCCGGGGTCGTGGGGACGACCCTATAGGCGTCGGACAAGACGGCGGCTGGACATCTTTGGCCCGGGGTCGTGGGGACGACCCTACAGTCGTCGGACATGTCGGCGGCTGGCCAACTTTGGCCCGTGGTTGTGGGGACGACCCTATAGTCGTTGGACATGACGGTGGCGGGCCAATCTAGTCCCGGGGTCGTGGGGACGACCCTATAGTCGTCGGACATGTCGGCGGCTGGCCAACTTTGGCGCGTGGTCGTGGGGACGATCCGATTGTCGTCGGACATGTCGGCGGCTGGCCAACTTTGGCCCGTGGTCGTGGGGACGATCCAATAGTCGTCGGACATGTCGGCGGCTGGCCAACTTTGGCGCGTGGGCGTGGGGACGATCCGATTGTCGTCGGACATGTCGGCGGCTGGCCACCCTAGACCCGGGGTCGTGGGGACGACCCTATTGTCGTCGGACATGGCGGTGGCGGGCCAATCTAGTCCCGTGGTCGTGGGGACAACCCTATAGTCTTCGGACATGACGGTAGCGGGCCAATCTAGACCCGAGGTCCTGGGGACGACCCTATAGTAGTCGGACATGTCGGCGGCTGTCCAACTTTGGCCCGGTGTCGTGGAGACGACTCTATAGTCGTCGGACATGTCGGCGGCTGGCCAACCTAGACCCGGGGTCGTGGGGACGACCCTATAGTCGTCGGACATGTCGGCGGCTGCCCAACTTTGGCCCGGTGTCGTGGGGACGACCCAACAGTGGTCGGACATGTCGGCGGCCGGCCAACCTAATCCCGAGTTCGTGGGGACGACCCTATAGTCGTCGGACTTGACGGTGGCGGGCCAATCTAGTCCCGGGGTCGTGGGGACGACCCTACAGTCGTCGAACAATTCGGCGGCGGGCCAAGCTTGTCCCGGGGTCGTGGGGACGACCCTATAATCGTCGGATATGACGGTGGCGGGCCAATCTAGTCCCGGGGTCGTGGGGACGACCCTATAGTCGTCGGACATGTCGGCGGCTGGCCAACTTTGGCCCGGGGTCGTGGGGGCGACCCTATAGTCGTCGGACATGTTGGCGGCTTGTCAGCCTAGTCCCGGGGTCGTGGGTACGACCCTACAGTCGTCGGACATTTCGGCGGCTGGCCAACCTAGTCCCGAGGTCGTGGGGACGACCCTATAGTCGTCGGACTTGACGGTGGCGGGCCAATCTAGTCCCGGGGTCGTGGGGACGACCCTATAGTCGTCGGACTTGACGGTGGCGGGCCAATCTAGTCCCGAGGTCCTGGGGACGACCCTATAGTCGTCGGACAAGTCGGCGGCTGGCCAACCTAGACCCGGGGTCGTGGGGACGACCCTATTGTCGTCGGACATGACGGTGGCGGGCCAATCTAGTCCCGGGGTCGTGGGGACGACCCTATAGTCGTCGAACAATTCGGCGGCGGGCCAAGCTTGTCCCGGGGTCGTGGGGACGACCCTATAATCGTCGGACATGACGGTGGCGGGCCAATCTAGTCCCGGGGTCGTGGGGACGACCCTATAGTCGTCGGACATGTCGGCGGCTGGCCAACTTTGGCCCGGTGTCGTGGGGACGATCCAATAGTCGTCGGAAATGTCGGCGGCTGGCCAACCTGGACCCGGAGTCGTGGGGCCGACCCTATTGTCGTCGGACATGACGGTGGCGGGCCAATCTAGTCTCGGGGTCGTGGGGACGACCCTATAGTCGTCGGCCATGTCGGCGGCTGGCCAACTTTGGCCCGGGGTCGTGGGGACGATCCAATAGTCGTCGGACATGTCGGCGGCTGGCCAACTTTGGCCCGGGGTCGTGGGGACGACCCTACAGTCGTCGGACATGTCGGCGGCTGGCCAACTTTGGCCCGTGGTTGTGGGGACGACCCTATAGTCGTTGGACATGACGGTGGCGGGCCAATCTAGTCCCGGGGTCGTGGGGACGACCCTATAGGCGTCGGACAAGACGGCGGCTGGACATCTTTGGCCCGGGGTCGTGGGGACGACCCTACAGTCGTCGGACATGTCGGCGGCTGGCCAACTTTGGCCCGTGGTTGTGGGGACGACCCTATTGTCGTTGGACATGACGGTGGCGGGCCAATCTAGTCCCGGGGTCGTGGGGACGACCCTATAGTCGTCGGACATGTCGGCGGCTGGCCAACTTTGGCGCGTGGTCGTGGGGACGATCCGATTGTCGTCGGACATGTCGGCGGCTGGCCAACTTTGGCCCGTGGTCGTGGGGACGATCCAATAGTCGTCGGACATGTCGGCGGCTGGCCAACTTTGGCGCGGGGTCGTGGGGACGACCCTATTGTCGTCGGACATGGCGGTGGCGGGCCAATCTAGTCCCGTGGTCGTGGGGACAACCCTATAGTCTTCGGACATGACGGTAGCGGGCCAATCTAGACCCGAGGTCCTGGGGACGACCCTATAGTAGTCGGACATGTCGGCGGCTGTCCAACTTTGGCCCGGTGTCGTGGGGACGACTCTATAGTCGTCGGACATGTCGGCAGCTGGCCAACCTAGACCCGGGGTCGTGGGGACGACTCTATAGTCGTCGGACATGTCGGGGGCTGGCCAACCTAGACCCGGGGTCGTGGGGACGACCCTATAATCGTTGGACATGACGGTGGCGGGCCAATCTAGTCCCGGGGTCGTAGGGACGACCCTATAGTCTTCGGACATGTTGGCGGCTTGTCAGCCTAGTCCCGGGGTCGTGGGTACGACCCTATAGTCGTCGGACAAGTGGGCGGCGGGCCAACCTTGCCCCGGGGTCGTGGGGACGACCCTATAGTCGTCGGAAATGTCGGCGGCTGGCTAACCTTGTCCCGGGGTCGTGGGGACGACCCTATAGTCGTCGGACATGTTGGCGGCTGGCCAACTTTGGCCCGGTGTCGTGGGGACGACTCTATAGTCGTCGGACATGTCGGCAGCTGGCCAACTTAGACCCGGGGTCGTGGGGATGACCCTATTGTCCTCGGACATGACGGTAGCGGGCCAATCTAGTCTCGGGGTCGTGGGGACGACCCTATAGTCGTCGGACATGTCGGCGGCTGGCCAACTTTGGCCCGGGGTCGTGGGGACGATCCAATAATCGTCGGACATGTCGGCGGCTGGCCAACGTTCGCCCGTGGTGGTGGAGACGACCCTATAGTCGTCGGACTTGACGGTGGCGGGCCAATGTAGTCCCGGGGTCGTGGGGACAACCCTAAAGTCGTCGGACATTTCAGCGGCTTGCCAACTTTGGCCCGGGGTCGTGGGGACGACCCTATAGTCGTCGGACATGTTGGCGGCTTGTCAGCCTAGTCCCGGGGTCGTGGGTACGGCCCTATATTCGTCGGACATGTCGGCGGCGGGCTAACCTTGTCCCGGGGTCGTGGGGACGACCCTATAGTAGTCGGACATGTCGGCGGCTGTCCAACTTTGGCGCGGTGTCGTGGGGACGACTCTATAGTCGTCGGACATGTCGGCAGCTGGCCAACCTAGACCCGGGGTCGTGGGGATGACCCTATTGTCGTCGGACATGACGGTGGCGGGCCAATCTAGTCCCGGGGTCGTGGGGACGACCCTATAGTAGTCGGACATGTCGGCGGCTGTCCAACTTTGGCGCGGTGTCGTGGGGACGACTCTATAGTCGTCGGACATGTCGGCAGCTGGCCAACGTAGACCCGGGGTCGTGGGGACGATCCAATAGTCGTCGGACATGTCGGCGGCTGGCCAACTTTGGCCCGGGGTCGTGGGGACGACTCTATAGTCGTCGGACATGTCGGCAGCTGGCCAACCTAGACCCGGGGTCGTGGGGACGACCCTATTGTCGTCGGACATGACGGTGGCGGGCCAATCTAGTCTCGGGGTCGTGGGGACGACCCTATAATCGTCGGACAAGTTGGCGGCGGGCCAAGCTTGTCCCGGGGTCGTGGGGACGACCCTATATTCGTTGGACATGACGGTGGCGGGCCAATCTAGTCCCGGGGTCGTGGGGACGACCCTATAATCGTTGGACATGACGGTGGCGGGCCAATCTAGTCCCGGGGTCGTAGGGACGACCCTATAGTCGTCGGACATGTTGGCGATTGGCCATCATTGGCCCGGGGTCGTCGGGACGACCCTATAGTCGTCGGACATGTCGGCGGCTGGCCAACCTAGTCCCGTGGTCGTGGGGACGACCCTACAGTCGTCGGACATTTCGGCGGCTTGCCAACTTTGGCCCGGGGTCGTGGGGACGACCCTATAGTCGTCGGACATGTCGGCGGCTGGCCAACTTTGGCCCGTGGTTGTGGGGACGACCCTATAGTCGTTGGATATGACGGTGGCGGGCCAATCTAGTCCCGGGGTCGTGGGGACGACCCTATAGTCGTCGGACATGTCGGCGGCTAGCCAACTTTGAACCGGTGTCGTGGGGACGACTCTATAGTCGTCGGAAATGTCGGCGGCTGGCCAACCTGGACCCGGAGTCGTGGGGCCGACCCTATTGTCGTCGGACATGACGGTGGCGGGCCAATCTAGTCTCGGGGTCGTGGGGACGACCCTATAGTCGTCGGCCATGTCGGCGGCTGGCCAACTTTGGCCCGGGGTCGTGGGGACGATCCAATAGTCGTCGGACATGTCGGCGGCTGGCCAACTTTGGCCCGGGGTCGTGGGGACGACCCTACAGTCGTCGGACATGTCGGCGGCTGGCCAACTTTGGCCCGTGGTTGTGGGGACGACCCTATAGTCGTTGGACATGACGGTGGCGGGCCAATCTAGTCCCGGGGTCGTGGGGACGACCCTATAGGCGTCGGACAAGACGGCGGCTGGACATCTTTGGCCCGGGGTCGTGGGGACGACCCTACAGTCGTCGGACATGTCGGCGGCTGGCCAACTTTGGCCCGTGGTTGTGGGGACAACCCTATAGTCTTCGGACATGACGGTAGCGGGCCAATCTAGACCCGAGGTCCTGGGGACGACCCTATAGTAGTCGGACATGTCGGCGGCTGTCCAACTTTGGCTCGGTGTCGTGGGGACGACTCTATAGTCGTCGGACATGTCGGGGGCTGGCCAACCTAGACCCGGGGTCGTGGGGACGACCCTATAATCGTTGGACATGACGGTGGCGGGCCAATCTAGTCCCGGGGTCGTAGGGACGACCCTATAGTCTTCGGACATGTTGGCGGCTTGTCAGCCTAGTCCCGGGGTCGTGGGTACGACCCTATAGTCGTCGGACAAGTCGGCGGCGGGCCAACCTTGCCCCGCGGTCGTGGGGACGACCCTATAGTCGTCGGAAATGTCGGCGGCTGGCCAACTATGGCCCGGTGTCGTGGGGACGACCCAATAGTGGTCGGACATGTCGGCGGCCGGCCAACCTAGTCCCGAGGTCGTGGGGACGACCCTATAGTCGTCGGACTTGACGGTGGCGGGCCAATCTAGTCCCGGGGTCGTGGGGACGACCCTACAGTCGTCGGACATTTCGGCGGCTTGCCAACTTTGGCCCGGGGTCGTGGGGACGACCCTATAGTCGACGGACTTGACGGTGGCGGGCCAATCTAGTCCCGAGGTCCTGGGGACGACCCTATAGTCGTCGGACTTGACGGTGGCGGGCCAATGTAGTCCCGGGGTCGTGGGGACAACCCTAAAGTCGTCGGACATTTCAGCGGCTTGCCAACTTTGGCCCGGGGTCGTGGGGACGACCCTATAGTCGTCGGACATTTCGGCGGCTGACCAACTTTGGCCCGGGGTCGTGGGGACGACCCTATAGTCGTCGCACATGTTGGCGGCTTGTCAGCCTAGTCCCGGGGTCGTGGGTACGGCCCTATATTCGTCGGACATGTCGGCGGCGGGCCAACCATGTCCCGGGGTCGTGGGGACGACCCTATAGTCGTCGGACAAGTCGGCGGCTGGCCAACCTAGACCCGGGGTCGTGGGGACGACCCTATTGTCGTCGGACATGACGGTGGCGGGCCAATCTAGTCCCGGGGTCGTGGGGACGACCCTATAGTCGTCGAACAATTCGGCGGCGGGCCAAGCTTGTCCCGGGGTCGTGGGGACGACCCTATAATCGTCGGACATGACGGTGGCGGGCCAATCTAGTCCCGGGGTCGTGGGGACGACCCTATAGTCGTCGGACAAGTCGGCGGCTGGCCAACCTAGACCCGGGGTCGTGGGGACGACCCTATAGTCGTCGAACAATTCGGCGGCGGGCCAAGCTTGTCCCGGGGTCGTGGGGACGACCCTATAATCGTCGGATATGACGGTGGCGGGCCAATCTAGTCCCGGGGTCGTGGGGACGACCCTATAGTCGTCGGACATGTCGGCGGCTGGCCAACTTTGGCCCGGGGTCGTGGGGGCGACCCTATAGTCGTCGGACATGTTGGCGGCTTGTCAGCCTAGTCCCGGGGTCGTGGGTACGACCCTACAGTCGTCGGACATTTCGGCGGCTGGCCAACCTAGTCCCGAGGTCGTGGGGACGACCCTATAGTCGTCGGACTTGACGGTGGCGGGCCAATCTAGTCCCGAGGTCCTGGGGACGACCCTATAGTCGTCGGACAAGTCGGCGGCTGGCCAACCTAGACCCGGGGTCGTGGGGACGACCCTATTGTCGTCGGACATGACGGTGGCGGGCCAATCTAGTCCCGGGGTCGTGGGGACGACCCTATAGTCGTCGAACAATTCGGCGGCGGGCCAAGCTTGTCCCGGGGTCTTGGGGACGACCCTATAGTCGTCGGACATGTTGGCGATTGGCCATCATTGGCCCGGGGTCGTCGGGACGACCCTATAGTCGTCGGACATGTCGGCGGCTGGCCAACCTAGTCCCGTGGTCGTGGGGACGACCCTACAGTCGTCGGACATTTCGGCGGCTTGCCAACTTTGGCCCGGGGTCGTGGGGACGACCCTATAGTCGTCGGACATGTCGGCGGCTGGCGAACTTTGGCCCGTGGTTGTGGGGACGACCCTATAGTCGTTGGATATGACGGTGGCGGGCCAATCTAGTCCCGGGGTCGTGGGGACGACCCTATAGTCGTCGGACATGTCGGCGGCTGGCCAACTTTGGCGCGTGGTCGTGGGGACGATCCGATTGTCGTCGGACATGTCGGCGGCTGGCCAACTTTGGCCCGTGGTCGTGGGGACGATCCAATAGTCGTCGGACATGTCGGCGGCTGGCCAACTTTGGCGCGTGGGCGTGGGGACGATCCGATTGTCGTCGGACATGTCGGCGGCTGGCCACCCTAGACCCGGGGTCGTGGGGACGACCCTATTGTCGTCGGACATGGCGGTGGCGGGCCAATCTAGTCCCGTGGTCGTGGGGACAACCCTATAGTCTTCGGACATGACGGTAGCGGGCCAATCTAGACCCGAGGTCCTGGGGACGACCCTATAGTAGTCGGACATGTCGGCGGCTGTCCAACTTTGGCCCGGTGTCGTGGAGACGACTCTATAGTCGTCGGACATGTCGGCGGCTGGCCAACCTAGACCCGGGGTCGTGGGGACGACCCTATAGTCGTCGGACATGTCGGCGGCTGGCCAACTTTGGCCCGGTGTCGTGGGGACGACCCAACAGTGGTCGGACATGTCGGCGGCCGGCCAACCTAATCCCGAGTTCGTGGGGACGACCCTATAGTCGTCGGACTTGACGGTGGCGGGCCAATCTAGTCCCGGGGTCGTGGGGACGACCCTACAGTCGTCGAACAATTCGGCGGCGGGCCAAGCTTGTCCCGGGGTCGTGGGGACGACCCTATAATCGTCGGATATGATGGTGGCGGGCCAATCTAGTCCCGGGGTCGTGGGGACGACCCTATAGTCGTCGGACATGTCGGCGGCTGGCCAACTTTGGCCCGGGGTCGTGGGGGCGACCCTATAGTCGTCGGACATGTTGGCGGCTTGTCAGCCTAGTCCCGGGGTCGTGGGTACGACCCTACAGTCGTCGGACATTTCGGCGGCTGGCCAACCTAGTCCCGAGGTCGTGGGGACGACCCTATAGTCGTCGGACTTGACGGTGGCGGGCCAATCTAGTCCCGGGGTCGTGGGGACGACCCTATAGTCGTCGGACTTGACGGTGGCGGGCCAATCTAGTCCCGAGGTCCTGGGGACGACCCTATAGTCGTCGGACAAGTCGGCGGCTGGCCAACCTAGACCCGGGGTCGTGGGGACGACCCTATTGTCGTCGGACATGACGGTGGCGGGCCAATCTAGTCCCGGGGTCGTGGGGACGACCCTATAGGCGTCGGACAAGACGGCGGCTGGACATCTTTGGCCCGGGGTCGTGGGGACGACCCTACAGTCGTCGGACATGTCGGCGGCTGGCCAACTTTGGCCCGTGGTTGTGGGGACGACCCTATTGTCGTTGGACATGACGGTGGCGGGCCAATCTAGTCCCGGGGTCGTGGGGACGACCCTATAGTCGTCGGACATGTCGGCGGCTGGCCAACTTTGGCGCGTGGTCGTGGGGACGATCCGATTGTCGTCGGACATGTCGGCGGCTGGCCAACTTTGGCCCGTGGTCGTGGGGACGATCCAATAGTCGTCGGACATGTCGGCGGCTGGCCAACTTTGGCGCGGGGTCGTGGGGACGACCCTATTGTCGTCGGACATGGCGGTGGCGGGCCAATCTAGTCCCGTGGTCGTGGGGACAACCCTATAGTCTTCGGACATGACGGTAGCGGGCCAATCTAGACCCGAGGTCCTGGGGACGACCCTATAGTAGTCGGACATGTCGGCGGCTGTCCAACTTTGGCCCGGTGTCGTGGGGACGACTCTATAGTCGTCGGACATGTCGGCAGCTGGCCAACCTAGACCCGGGGTCGTGGGGACGACTCTATAGTCGTCGGACATGTCGGGGGCTGGCCAACCTAGAACCGGGGTCGTGGGGACGACCCTATAATCGTTGGACATGACGGTGGCGGGCCAATCTAGTCCCGGGGTCGTAGGGACGACCCTATAGTCTTCGGACATGTTGGCGGCTTGTCAGCCTAGTCCCGGGGTCGTGGGTACGACCCTATAGTCGTCGGACAAGTCGGCGGCGGGCCAACCTTGCCCCGGGGTCGTGGGGACGACCCTATAGTCGTCGGAAATGTCGGCGGCTGGCCAACTATGGCCCGGTGTCGTGGGGACGACCCAATAGTGGTCGGACATGTCGGCGGCCGGCCAACCTAGTCCCGAGGTCGTGGGGACGACCCTATAGTCGTCGGACTTGACGGTGGCGGGCCAATCTAGTCCCGGGGTCGTGGGGACGACCCTACAGTCGTCGGACATTTCGGCGGCTTGCCAACTTTGGCCCGGGGTCGTGGGGACGACCCTATAGTCGACGGACTTGACGGTGGCGGGCCAATCTAGTCCCGAGGTCCTGGGGACGACCCTATAGTCGTCGGACTTGACGGTGGCGGGCCAATGTAGTCCCGGGGTCGTGGGGACAACCCTAAAGTCGTCGGACATTTCAGCGGCGGGCCAAGCTTGTCCCGGGGTCGTGGGGACGACCCTATAATCGTCGGACATGACGGTGGCGGGCCAATCTAGTCCCGGGGTCGTGGGGACGACCCTATAGGCGTCGGACAAGACGGCGGCTGGACATCTTTGGCCCGGGGTCGTGGGGATGACCCTACAGTCGTCGGACATGTCGGCGGCTGGCCAACTTTGGCCCGTGGTTGTGGGGACGACCCTATAGTCGTTGGACATGACGGTGGCGGGCCAATCTAGTCCCGGGGTCGTGGGGACGACCCTATAGTCGTCGGACATGTCGGCGGCTGGCCAACTTTGGCGCGTGGTCGTGGGGACGATCCGATTGTCGTCGGACATGTCGGCGGCTGGCCAACTTTGGCCCGTGGTCGTGGGGACGATCCAATAGTCGTCGGACATGTCGGCGGCTGGCCAACTTTGGCGCGTGGGCGTGGGGACGATCCGATTGTCGTCGGACATGTCGGCGGCTGGCCACCCTAGACCCGGGGTCGTGGGGACGACCCTATTGTCGTCGGACATGGCGGTGGCGGGCCAATCTAGTCCCGTGGTCGTGGGGACAACCCTATAGTCTTCGGACATGACGGTAGCGGGCCAATCTAGACCCGAGGTCCTGGGGACGACCCTATAGTAGTCGGACATGTCGGCGGCTGTCCAACTTTGGCCCGGTGTCGTGGGGACGACTCTATAGTCGTCGGACATGTCGGCGGCTGGCCAACCTAGACCCGGGGTCGTGGGGACGACTCTATAGTCGTCGGACATGTCGGGGGCTGGCCAACCTAGACCCGGGGTCGTGGGTACGACCCTATAGTCGTCGGACAAGTCGGCGGCGGGCCAACCTTGCCCCGGGGTCGTGGGGACGACCCTATAGTCGTCGGACATGTCGGCGGCTGGCCAACTTTGGCCCGGTGTCGTGGGGACGACCCAATAGTGGTCGGACATGTCGGCGGCCGGCCAACCTAGTCCCGAGGTCGTGGGGACGACCCTATAGTCGTCGGACTTGACGGTGGCGGGCCAATCTAGTCCCGGGGTCGTGGGGACGACCCTACAGTCGTCGGACATTTCGGCGGCTTGCCAACTTTGGCCCGGGGTCGTGGGGACGACCCTATAGTCGACGGACTTGACGGTGGCGGGCCAATCTAGTCCCGAGGTCCTGGGGACGACCCTATAGTCGTCGGACTTGACGGTGGCGGGCCAATGTAGTCCCGGGGTCGTGGGGACAACCCTAAAGTCGTCGGACATTTCAGCGGCTTGCCAACTTTGGCCCGGGGTCGTGGGGACGACCCTATAGTCGTCGGACATTTCGGCGGCTGACCAACTTTGGCCCGGGGTCGTGGGGACGACCCTATAGTCGTCGCACATGTTGGCGGCTTGTCAGCCTAGTCCCGGGGTCGTGGGTACGGCCCTATATTCGTCGGACATGTCGGCGGCGGGCCAACCATGTCCCGGGGTCGTGGGGACGACCCTATAGTCGTCGGACAAGTCGGCGGCTGGCCAACCTAGACCCGGGGTCGTGGGGACGACCCTATTGTCGTCGGACATGACGGTGGCGGGCCAATCTAGTCCCGGGGTCGTGGGGACGACCCTATAGTCGTCGAACAATTCGGCGGCGGGCCAAGCTTGTCCCGGGGTCGTGGGGACGACCCTATAATCGTCGGACATGACGGTGGCGGGCCAATCTAGTCCCGGGGTCGTGGGGACGACCCTATAGTCGTCGGACAAGTCGGCGGCTGGCCAACCTAGACCCGGGGTCGTGGGGACGACCCTATAGTCGTCGAACAATTCGGCGGCGGGCCAAGCTTGTCCCGGGGTCGTGGGGACGACCCTATAATCGTCGGATATGACGGTGGCGGGCCAATCTAGTCCCGGGGTCGTGGGGACGACCCTATAGTCGTCGGACATGTCGGCGGCTGGCCAACTTTGGCCCGGGGTCGTGGGGGCGACCCTATAGTCGTCGGACATGTTGGCGGCTTGTCAGCCTAGTCCCGGGGTCGTGGGTACGACCCTACAGTCGTCGGACATTTCGGCGGCTGGCCAACCTAGTCCCGAGGTCGTGGGGACGACCCTATAGTCGTCGGACTTGACGGTGGCGGGCCAATCTAGTCCCGAGGTCCTGGGGACGACCCTATAGTCGTCGGACAAGTCGGCGGCTGGCCAACCTAGACCCGGGGTCGTGGGGACGACCCTATTGTCGTCGGACATGACGGTGGCGGGCCAATCTAGTCCCGGGGTCGTGGGGACGACCCTATAGTCGTCGAACAATTCGGCGGCGGGCCAAGCTTGTCCCGGGGTCTTGGGGACGACCCTATAGTCGTCGGACATGTTGGCGATTGGCCATCATTGGCCCGGGGTCGTCGGGACGACCCTATAGTCGTCGGACATGTCGGCGGCTGGCCAACCTAGTCCCGTGGTCGTGGGGACGACCCTACAGTCGTCGGACATTTCGGCGGCTTGCCAACTTTGGCCCGGGGTCGTGGGGACGACCCTATAGTCGTCGGACATGTCGGCGGCTGACCAATCTAGTCCCGGGGTCGTGGGGACGACCCTATAATCGTTGGACATGACGGTGGCGGGCCAATCTAGTCCCGGGGTCGTAGGGACGACCCTATAGTCGTCGGACATGTTGGGGATTGGCCAACATTGGCCCGGGGTCGTCGGGACGACCCTATAGTCGTCGGACATGTCGGCGGCTGGCGAACCTAGTCCCGGGGTCGTGGGGACGACCCTATAGTCGTCGGACATTTCGACGGCTTGCCAAATTTGGCCCGGGGTCGTGGGGACGACCCTATAGTAGTCGGACATGTCGGCGGCTGTCCAACTTTGGCGCGGTGTCGTGGGGACGACTCTATAGTCGTCGGACATGTCGGCAGCTGGCCAACGTAGACCCGGGGTCGTGGGGACGACCCTATTGTCGTCGGACATGACGGTGGCGGGCCAATCTAGTCCCGGGGTCGTGGGGACGATCCTATAGTCGTCGGACAAGTCGGCGGCGGGCCAAGCTTGTCCCGGGGTCGTGGGGACGACCCTATATTCGTCGGACATGACGGTGGCGGGCCAATCTAGTCCCGGGGTCGTGGGGACGACCCTATAATCGTTGGACATGACGGTGGCGGGCCAATCTAGTCCCGGGGTCGTAGGGACGACCCTATAGTCGTCGGACATGTTGGCGATTGGCCAACATTGGCCCGGGGTCGTAGGGACGACCCTATAGTCGTCGGACATGTTGGCGATTGGCCAACATTGGCCCGGGGTCGTCGGGACGACCCTATAGTCGTCGGACATGTCGGCGGCTGGCCAACCTAGTCCCGGGGTCGTGGGGACGACCCTATAGTCGTCGGACATGTTGGCGGCTTGTCAGCCTAGTCCCGGGGTCGTGGGTACGGCCCTATATTCGTCGGACATGTCGGCGGCGGGCCAACCTTGTCCCGGGGTCGTGGGGACGACCCTATAGTCGTCGGACATGTCGGCGACTGGCCAACTTTGGCCCGGTGTCGAGGGGACAACTCTATAGTCGTCGGAAATGTCGGCGGCTGGCCAACCTGGACCCGGGGTCGTGGGGACGACCCTATTGTCGTCGGACATGACGGTAGCAGGCCAATCTAGTCTCGGGGTCGAGGGGACGACCCTATAGTCGTCGGACATGTCGGCGGCTGGCCAACTTTGGCCCGGGGTCGTGGGGACGATCCAATAATCGTCGGACATGTCGGCGGCTGGCCAACTTTGGCCCGTGGTGGTGGGGACGACCCTATAGTCGTTGGACATGACGGTGGCAGGCCAATCTAGTCCCGGGGTCGTGGGGACGACCCTATAGGCGTCGGACAAGACGGCGGCTGGACATCTTTGGCCCGGGGTCGTGGGGACGACCCTATAGTCGTCGGACATGTCGGCGGCTGGCCAACTTTGGCCCGTGGTCGTGGGGACGACCCAATAGTTGTCGGACATGTCGGCGGCTGGCCAACCTAGTCCCGAGGTCGTGGGGACGACCCTATAGTCGTCGGACTTGACGGTGGCGGGCCAATCTAGTCCCGGGGTCGTGGAGACGACCCTACAGTCGTCGGACATTTCGGCGGCTTGCCAACTTTGGCCCGGGGTAGTGGGACGACCCTATAGCCGTCGGACTTGACGGTAGCGGGCCAATCTAGTCCCGAGGTCGTGGGGACGACCCTATAGTCTTCGGACATGACGGTAGCGGGCCAATCTAGACCCGAGGTCGTGGGGACGACTCTATAGTAGTCGGACATGTCGGCGGCTGTCCAACTTTGGCGCGGTGTCGTGGGGACGACTCTATAGTCGTCGGACATGTCGGCAGCTGGCCAACCTAGACCCGGGGTCGTGGGGACGACCCTATTGTCGTCGGACATGACGGTGGCGGGCCAATCTAGTCCCAGGGTCGTGGGGACGACCCTATAGTCGTCGGACAAGTCGGCGGCGGGCCAAGCTTGTCCCGGGGTCGTGGAGACGACCCTATATTCGTCGGACATGACGGTGGCGGGCCAATCTAGTCCCGGGGTCGTGGGGACGATCCTATAATCGTTGGACATGACGGCGGCGGGCCAATCTAGTCCCGGGGTCGTGGGGACGACCCTATAGTCGTCGGACATGTCGGCGGCTGGCCAACTTTGGCCCGGTGTCGTGGAGACGACTCTATAGTCGTCGGAAATGTCGGCGGCTGGCCAACCTGGACCCGGGGTCGTGGGGACGACCCTATTGTCGTCGGACATGACAGTGGCGGGCCAATCTAGTCTCGGGGTCGTGGGGACGACCCTATAGTCGTCGGACATGTCGGCGTCTGGCCAACTTTGGCCCGGGGTCGTGGGGACGATTCTATAGTCGTCGGAAATGTCGGCGGCTGGCCAACCTGGACTCGGGGTCGTGGGGACGACCCTATAGTCGTCGGACAAGTCGGCGGCGGGCCAAGCTTGTCCCGGGGTCGTGGAGACGACCCTATATTCGTCGGACATGACGGTGGCGGGCCAATCTAGTCCCGGGGTCGTGGGGACGACCCTATAATCGTTGGACATGACGGTGGCGGGCCAATCTAGTCCCGGGGTCGTAGGGACGACCCTATAGTCGTCGGACATGTTGGCGATTGGCCATCATTGGCCCGGGGTCGTCGGGACGACCCTATAGTCGTCGGACATGTCGGCGGCTGGCCAACCTAGTCCCGGGGTCGTGGGGACGACCCTACAGTCGTCGGACATTTCGGCGGCTTGCCAACTTTGGCCCGGGGTCGTGGGGACGACCCTATTGTCGTCGGACATGACGGCGGCGGGCCAATCTAGTCCCGGGGTCGTGGGGACGACCCTATAGTCGTCGGACATGTCGGCGGCTGGCCAACTTTGGCCCGGTGTCGTGGAGACGACTCTATAGTCGTCGGAAATGTCGGCGGCTGGCCAACCTGGACCCGGGGTCGTGGGGACGACCCTATTGTCGTCGGACATGACGGTGGCGGGCCAATCTAGTCTCGGGGTCGTGGGGACGACCCTATAGTCGTCGGACATGTCGGCGTCTGGCCAACTTTGGCCCGGGGTCGTGGGGACGATTCTATAGTCGTCGGAAATGTCGGCGGCTGGCCAACCTGGACTCGGGGTCGTGGGGACGACCCTATAGTCGTCGGACAAGACGGCGGCTGGACATCTTTGGCCCGGGGTCGTGGGGACGACCCTATAGTCGTCGGATATGTCGGCGGCTGGCCAACTTTGGCCCGGTGTCGTGGGGACGACTCTATAGTCGTCGGAAATGTCGGCGGCTGGCCAACCTGGACCCGGGGTCGTGACGACGACCCTATAGTCGCCGGAGAAGACGGCGGCTGGACATCTTTGGCCCGGGGTCGTGGGGACGACCCTATAGTGGTCGGACATGTCGGCGGCTGGCCAACCTAGTCCCGAGGTCGTGGGGACGACCCTATAGTCGTCGGACTTGACGGTGGCGGGCCAATCTAGTCCCGGGGTCGTGGGGACGACCCTATAGTCGTCGGACATTTCGGCGGCTTGCCAACTTTGGCCCGGGGTCGTGGGGACGACCCTATAGTCGTCGGACATTTCGGCGGCTTGCCAACTTTGGCCCGGGGTCGTGGGGACGACCCTATAGTCGTCGGACATGTCGGCGGCTGGCCAACTTTGGCCCGTGGTTGTGGGGACGACCCTATAGTCGTTGGATATGACGGTGGCGGGCCAATCTAGTCCCGGGGTCGTGGGGACGACCCTATAGTCGTCGGACATGTCGGCGGCTGGCCAACTTTGAACCGGTGTCGTGGGGACGACTCTATAGTCGTCGGAAATGTCGGCGGCTGGCCAACCTGGACCCGGAGTCGTGGGGCCGACCCTATTGTCGTCGGACATGACGGTGGCGGGCCAATCTAGTCTCGGGGTCGTGGGGACGACCCTATAGTCGTCGGACATGTCGGCGGCTGGCCAACTTTGGCCCGGGGTCGTGGGGACGATCCAATAGTCGTCGGACATGTCGGCGGCTGGCCAACTTTGGCCCGGGGTCGTGGGGACGACCCTACAGTCGTCGGACATGTCAGCGGCTGGCCAACTTTGGCCCGTGGTTGTGGGGACGACCCTATAGTCGTCGGACAAGACGGCGGCTGGACATCTTTGGCCCGGGGTCGTGGAGACGACCCTATAGTCGTCGGACATGTCGGCGGCTGGCCAACTTTGGCCCGGTGTCGTGGGGACGACTCTATAGTCGTCGGAAATGTCGGCGGCTGGCCAACCTGGACCCGGGGTCGTGACGACGACCCTATAGTCGCCGGAGAAGACGGCGGCTGGACATCTTTGGCCCGGGGTCGTGGGGACGACCCTATAGTGGTCGGACATGTCGGCGGCTGGCCAACCTAGTCCCGAGGTCGTGGGGACGACCCTATAGTCGTCGGACATTTCGGCGGCTTGCCAACTTTGGCCCGGGGTCGTGGGGACGACCCTATAGTCGTCGGACATGTTGGCGGCTTGTCAGCCTAGTCCCGGGGTCGTGGGGACGACCCTATAGGCGTCGGACAAGACGGCGGCTGGACATCTTTGGCCCGGGGTCGTGGGGACGACCCTATAGTCGTCGGACATGTCGGCGGCTGGCCAACTTTGGCCCGTGGTCGTGGGGACGACCCAATAGTTGTCGGACATGTCGGCGGCTGGCCAACCTAGTCCCGAGGTCGTGAGGACGACCCTATAGTCGTCGGACAAGACGGCGGCTGGACATCTTTGGCCCGGGGTCGTGGGGACGACCCTATAGTCGTCGGACATGTTGGCGGCTTGTCAGCCTAGTCCCGGGGTCGTGGGTACGACCCTATAGTCGTCGGACAATTCGGCGGCTGGCCAACCGAGACCCGGGGTCGTGGGGACGACCCTATTGTCGTCGGACATGACGGCGGCGGGCCAATCTAGTCCCGGGGTCGTGGGGACGACCCTATAGTCGTCGGACATGTCGGCGGCTGGCCAACTTTGGCCCGGTGTCGTGGGGACGACTCTATAGTCGTCGGAAATGTCGGCGGCTGGCCAACCTGGACCCGGGGTCGTGGGGACGACCCTATTGTCGTCGGACATGACGGTGGCGGGCCAATCTAGTCTCGGGGTCGTGGGGACGACCCTATAGTCGTCGGACTTGACGGTGGCGGGCCAATCTAGTCCCGGGGTCGTGGGGACGATCCAATAATCGTCGGACATGTCGGCGGCTGGCCAACTTTGGCCCGTGGTGGTGGGGACGACCCTATAGTCGTTGGACATGACGGTGGCAGGCCAATCTAGTCCCGGGGTCGTGGGGACGACCCTATAGGCGTCGGACAAGACGGCGGCTGGACATCTTTGGCCCCGGGTCGTGGGGACGACCCTACAGTCGTCGGACATGTCAGCGGCTGGCCAACTTTGGCCCGTGGTTGTTGGGACGACCCTATAGTCGTTGGACATGACGGTGGCGGGCCAATCTAGTCCCGGGGTCGTGGGGACGACCCTATAGGCGTCGGACAAGACGGCGGCTGGACATCTTTGGCCCGGGGTCGTGGGGACGACCCTACAGTCGTCAGACATGTCGGCGGCTGGCCAACTTTGGCCCGTGGTTGTGGGGACGACCCTATAGTCGTTGGACATGACGGTGGCGGGCCAATCTAGTCCCGGGGTCGTGGGGACGACCCTATAGTCGTCGGACATGTCGGCGGCTGGCCAACTTTGGCGCGTGGTCGTGGGGACGATCCGATTGTCGTCGGACATGTCGGCGGCTGGCCAACTTTGGCCCGTGGTCGTGGGGACGATCCAATAGTCGTCGGACATGTCGGCGGCTGGCCAACTTTGGCGCGTGGGCGTGGGGACGATCCGATTGTCGTCGGACATGTCGGCGGCTGGCCACCCTAGACCCGGGGTCGTGGGGACGACCCTATTGTCGTCGGACATGGCGGTGGCGGGCCAATCTAGTCCCGTGGTCGTGGGGACAACCCTATAGTCTTCGGACATGACGGTAGCGGGCCAATCTAGACCCGAGGTCCTGGGGACGACCCTATAGTAGTCGGACATGTCGGCGGCTGTCCAACTTTGGCCCGGTGTCGTGGGGACGACTCTATAGTCGTCGGACATGTCGGCGGCTGGCCAACCTAGACCCGGGGTCGTGGGGACGACTCTATAGTCGTCGGACATGTCGGGGGCTGGCCAACCTAGACCCGGGGTCGTGGGGACGACCCTATAATCGTTGGACATGACGGTGGCGGGCCAATCTAGTCCCGGGGTCGTAGGGACGACCCTATAGTCTTCGGACATGTTGGCGGCTTGTCAGCCTAGTCCCGGGGTCGTGGGTACGACCCTATAGTCGTCGGACAAGTCGGCGGCGGGGCAACCTTGCCCCGGGGTCGTGGGGACGACCCTATAGTCGTCGGACATGTCGGCGGCTGGCCAACCTAGACCCGGGGTCGTGGGGACGACTCTATAGTCGTCGGACATGTCGGGGGCTGGCCAACCTAGACCCGGAGTCGTGGGGACGACCCTATAATCGTTGGACATGACGGTGGCGGGCCAATCTAGTCCCGGGGTCGTGGGGACGATCCAATAATCGTCGGACATGTCGGCGGCTGGCCAACTTTGGCCCGTGGTGGTGGGGACGACCCTATAGTCGTTGGACATGACGGTGGCAGGCCAATCTAGTCCCGGGGTCGTGGGGACGACCCTATAGGCGTCGGACAAGACGGCGGCTGGACATCTTTGGCCCGGGGTCGTGGGGACGACCCTATAGTCGTCGGACATGTCGGCGGCTGGCCAACTTTGGCCCGTGGTCGTGGGGACGACCCAATAGTTGTCGGACATGTCGGCGGCTGGCCAACCTAGTCCCGAGGTCGTGGGGACGACCCTATAGTCGTCGGACAAGACGGCGGCTGGACATCTTTGGCCCGGGGTCGTGGGGACGACCCTATAGTCGTCGGACATGTTGGCGGCTTGTCAGCCTAGTCCCGGGGTCGTGGGTACGACCCTATAGTCGTCGGACAATTCGGCGGCTGGCCAACCTAGACCCGGGGTCGTGGGGACGACCCTATTGTCGTCGGACATGACGGCGGCGGGCCAATCTAGTCCCGGGGTCGTGGGGACGACCCTATAGTCGTCGGACATGTCGGCGGCTGGCCAACTTTGGCCCGGTGTCGTGGGGACGACTCTATAGTCGTCGGAAATGTCGGCGGCTGGCCAACCTGGACCCGGGGTCGTGGGGACGACCCTATAGTGGTCGGACATGTCGGCGGCTGGCCAACCTAGTCCCGAGGTCGTGGGGACGACCCTATAGTCGTCGGACATTTCGGCGGCTTGCCAACTTTGGCCCGGGGTCGTGGGGACGACCCTATAGTCGTCGGACATGTTGGCGGCTTGTCAGCCTAGTCCCGGGGTCGTGGGGACGACCCTATAGGCGTCGGACAAGACGGCGGCTGGACATCTTTGGCCCGGGGTCGTGGGGACGACCCTATAGTCGTCGGACATGTCGGCGGCTGGCCAACTTTGGCCCGTGGTCGTGGGGACGACCCAATAGTTGTCGGACATGTCGGCGGCTGGCCAACCTAGTCCCGAGGTCGTGAGGACGACCCTATAGTCGTCGGACAAGACGGCGGCTGGACATCTTTGGCCCGGGGTCGTGGGGACGACCCTATAGTCGTCGGACATGTTGGCGGCTTGTCAGCCTAGTCCCGGGGTCGTGGGTACGACCCTATAGTCGTCGGACAATTCGGCGGCTGGCCAACCTAGACCCGGGGTCGTGGGGACGACCCTATTGTCGTCGGACATGACGGCGGCGGGCCAATCTAGTCCCGGGGTCGTGGGGACGACCCTATAGTCGTCGGACATGTCGGCGGCTGGCCAACTTTGGCCCGGTGTCGTGGGGACGACTCTATAGTCGTCGGAAATGACGGCGGCTGGCCAACCTGGACCCGGGGTCGTGGGGACGACCCTATTGTCGTCGGACATGACGGTGGCGGGCCAATCTAGTCTCGGGGTCGTGGGGACGACCCTATAGTCGTCGGACTTGACGGTGGCGGGCCAATCTAGTCCCGGGGTCGTGGGGACGATCCAATAATCGTCGGACATGTCGGCGGCTGGCCAACTTTGGCCCGTGGTGGTGGGGACGACCCTATAGTCGTTGGACATGACGATGGCAGGCCAATCTAGTCCCGGGGTCGTGGGGACGACCCTATAGGCGTCGGACAAGTCGGCGGCTGGACATCTTTGGCCCCGGGTCGTGGGGACGACCCTACAGTCGTCGGACATGTCAGCGGCTGGCCAACTTTGGCCCGTGGTTGTGGGGACGACCCTATAGTCGTTGGACATGACGGTGGCGGGCCAATCTAGTCCCGGGGTCGTGGGGACGACCCTATAGGCGTCGGACAAGACGGCGGCTGGACATCTTTGGCCCGGGGTCGTGGGGACGACCCTACAGTCGTCAGACATGTCGGCGGCTGGCCAACTTTGGCCCGTGGTTGTGGGGACGACCCTATAGTCGTTGGACATGACGGTGGCGGGCCAATCTAGTCCCGGGGTCGTGGGGACGACCCTATAGTCGTCGGACATGTCGGCGGCTGGCCAACTTTGGCGCGTGGTCGTGGGGACGATCCGATTGTCGTCGGACATGTCGGCGGCTGGCCAACTTTGGCCCGTGGTCGTGGGGACGATCCAATAGTCGTCGGACATGTCGGCGGCTGGCCAACTTTGGCGCGTGGGCGTGGGGACGATCCGATTGTCGTCGGACATGTCGGCGGCTGGCCACCCTAGACCCGGGGTCGTGGGGACGACCCTATTGTCGTCGGACATGGCGGTGGCGGGCCAATCTAGTCCCGTGGTCGTGGGGACAACCCTATAGTCTTCGGACATGACGGTAGCGGGCCAATCTAGACCCGAGGTCCTGGGGACGACCCTATAGTAGTCGGACATGTCGGCGGCTGTCCAATTTTGGCCCGGTGTCGTGGGGACGACTCTATAGTCGTCGGACATGTCGGCGGCTGGCCAACCTAGACCCGGGGTCGTGGGGACGACTCTATAGTCGTCGGACATGTCGGGGGCTGGCCAACCTAGACCCGGGGTCGTGGGGACGACCCTATAATCGTTGGACATGACGGTGGCGGGCCAATCTAGTCCCGGGGTCGTAGGGACGACCCTATAGTCTTCGGACATGTTGGCGGCTTGTCAGCCTAGTCCCGGGGTCGTGGGTACGACCCTATAGTCGTCGGACAAGTCGGCGGCGGGGCAACCTTGCCCCGGGGTCGTGGGGACGACCCTATAGTCGTCGGACATGTCGGCGGCTGGCCAACCTAGACCCGGGGTCGTGGGGACGACTCTATAGTCGTCGGACATGTCGGGGGCTGGCCAACCTAGACCCGGAGTCGTGGGGACGACCCTATAATCGTTGGACATGACGGTGGCGGGCCAATCTAGTCCCGGGGTCGTGGGGACGATCCAATAATCGTCGGACATGTCGGCGGCTGGCCAACTTTGGCCCGTGGTGGTGGGGACGACCCTATAGTCGTTGGACATGACGGTGGCAGGCCAATCTAGTCCCGGGGTCGTGAGGACGACCCTATAGGCGTCGGACAAGACGGCGGCTGGACATCTTTGGCCCGGGGTCGTGGGGACGACCCTATAGTCGTCGGACATGTCGGCGGCTGGCCAACTTTGGCCCGTGGTCGTGGGGACGACCCAATAGTTGTCGGACATGTCGGCGGCTGGCCAACCTAGTCCCGAGGTCGTGGGGACGACCCTATAGTCGTCGGACAAGACGGCGGCTGGACATCTTTGGCCCGGGGTCGTGGGGACGACCCTATAGTCGTCGGACATGTTGGCGGCTTGTCAGCCTAGTCCCGGGGTCGTGGGTACGACCCTATAGTCGTCGGACAATTCGGCGGCTGGCCAACCTAGACCCGGGGTCGTGGGGACGACCCTATTGTCGTCGGACATGACGGCGGCAGGCCAATCTAGTCCCGGGGTCGTGGGGACGACCCTATAGTCGTCGGACATGTCGGCGGCTGGCCAACTTTGGCCCGGTGTCGTGGGGACGACTCTATAGTCGTCGGAAATGTCGGCGGCTGGCCAACCTGGACCCGGGGTCGTGGGGACGACCCTATTGTCGTCGGACATGACGGTGGCGGGCCAATCTAGTCTCGGGGTCGTGGGGACGACCCTATAGTCGTCGGACATGTCGGCGTCTGGCCAACTTTGGCCCGGGGTCGTGGGGACGACTCTATAGTCGTCGGAAATGTCGGCGGCTGGCCAACCTGGACTCGGGGTCGTGGGGACGACCCTATAGTCGTCGGACAAGACGGCGGCTGGACATCTTTGGCCCGGGGTCGTGGAGACGACCCTATAGTCGTCGGACATGTCGGCGGCTGGCCAACTTTGGCCCGGTGTCGTGGGGACGACTCTATAGTCGTCGGAAATGTCGGCGGCTGGCCAACCTGGACCCGGGGTCGTGACGACGACCCTATAGTCGCCGGAGAAGACGGCGGCTGGACATCTTTGGCCCGGGGTCGTGGGGACGACCCTATAGTGGTCGGACATGTCGGCGGCTGGCCAACCTAGTCCCGAGGTCGTGGGGACGACCCTATAGTCGTCGGACATTTCGGCGGCTTGCCAACTTTGACCCGGGGTCGTGGGGACGACCCTATAGTCGTCGGACATGTTGGCGGCTTGTCAGCCTAGTCCCGGGGTCGTGGGGACGACCCTATAGGCGTCGGACAAGACGGCGGCTGGACATCTTTGGCCCGGGGTCGTGGGGACGACCCTATAGTCGTCGGACATGTCGGCGGCTGGCCAACTTTGGCCCGTGGTCGTGGGGACGACCCAATAGTTGTCGGACATGTCGGCGGCTGGCCAACCTAGTCCCGAGGTCGTGGGGACGACCCTATAGTCGTCGGACAAGACGGCGGCTGGACATCTTTGGCCCGGGGTCGTGGGGACGACCCTATAGTCGTCGGACATGTTGGCGGCTTGTCAGCCTAGTCCCGGGGTCGTGGGTACGACCCTATAGTCGTCGGACAATTCGGCGGCTGGCCAACCTAGACCCGGGGTCGTGGGGACGACCCTATTGTCGTCGGACATGACGGCGGCGGGCCAATCTAGTCCCGGGGTCGTGGGGACGACCCTATAGTCGTCGGACATGTCGGCGGCTGGCCAACTTTGGCCCGTGGTGGTGGGGACGACCCTATAGTCGTTGGACATGACGGTGGCAGGCCAATCTAGTCCCGGGGTCGTGGGGACGACCCTATAGGCGTCGGACAAGACGGCGGCTGGACATCTTTGGCCCGGGGTCGTGGGGACGACCCTATAGTCGTCGGACAAGTCGGCGGCGGGCCAAGCTTGTCCCGTGGTCGTGGGGACGACCCTATAATCGTCGGACATGTCGGTGGCTGGCCAACTTTGGCCCGTAGTCGTGGGGACGATCCGACAGTCGCCGGACATGTCGGCGGCTGGCCAACCTTGTCCCGAGGTCGTTGGACATGACGGTGGCGGGCCAATCTAGTCCCGGGGTCGTAGGGACGACCCTATAGTCGTCGGACATGTTGGCGATTGGCCAACATTGGCCCGGGGTCGTCGGGACGACCCTATAGTCGTCGGACATGTCGGCGGCTGGCCAACCTAGTCCCGGGGGTCGTGGGGACGACCCTATAGTCGTCGGACATTTCGGCGGCTTGCCAACTTTGGCCCGGGGTCGTGGGGACGACCCTATAGTCGTCGGACATGTCGGCGGCTGGCCAACTTTGGCCCGTGGTTGTGGGGACGACCCTATAGTCGTTGGACATGACGGTGGCGGGCCAATCTAGTCCCGGGGTCGTGGGGACGACCCTATAGTCGTCGGACATGTCGGCGGCTGGCCAACTTTGGACCGGTGTCGTGGGGACGACTCTATGGTCGTCGGAAATGTCGGCGGCTGGCCAACCTGGACCCGAGGTCGTAGGGACGACCCTATTGTCGTCGGACATGACGGTGGCGGGCCAATCTAGTCTCGGGGTCGTGGGGACGACCCTATAGTCGTCGGACATGTCGGCGGCTGGCCAACTTTGGCCCGGGGTCGTGGGGACGATCCAATAGTCGTCGGACATGTCGGCGGCTGGCCAACTTTGGCCCGGGGTCGTGGGGACGACCCTACAGTCGTCGGACATGTCGGCGGCTGGCCAACTTTGGCCCGTGGTTGTGGGGACGACCCTATAGTCGTTGGACATGACGGTGGCGGGCCAATCTAGTCCCGGGGTCGTGGGGACGACCCTATAGTCGTCGGACATGTCGGCGGCTGGCCAACTTTGGCGCGTGGTCGTGGGGACGATCCGATTGTCGTCGGACATGTCGGCGGCTGGCCAACTTTGGCCCGTGGTCGTGGGGACGATCCAATAGTCGTCGGACATGTCGGCGGCTGGCCAACTTTGGCGCGTGGGCGTGGGGACGATCCGATTGTCGTCGGACATGTCGGCGGCTGGCCAACCTAGACCCGGGGTCGTGGGGACGACCCTATTGACGTCGGACATGGCGGTGGCGGGCCAATCTAGTCCCGTGGTCGTGGGGACGACCCTATAGTCTTCGGACATGACGGTAGCGGGCCAATCTAGTCCCGGGGTCGTGGGGACGACCCTATAATCGTTGGACATGACGGTGGCGGGCCAATCTAGTCCCGGGGTCGTAGGGACGACCCTATAGTCGTCGGACATGTTGGCGATTGGCCAACATTGGCCCGGGGTCGTCGGGACGACCCTATAGTCGTCGGACATGTCGGCGGCTGGCCAACCTAGTCCCGGGGTCGTGGGGACGACCCTATAGTCGTCGGACATGTTGGCGGCTTGTCAGCCTAGTCCCGGGGTCGTGGGTACGGCCCTATATTCGTCGGACATGTCGGCGGCGGGCCAACCTTCTCCCGGGGTCGTGGGGACGACCCTATAGTCGTCGGACATGTCGGCGGCTGGCCAACTTTGGCCCGGTGTCGTGGGGACGACTCTATAGTCGTCGGAAATGTCGGCGGCTGGCCAACCTGGACCCGGGGTCGTGGGGACGACCCTATTGTCGTCGGACATGACGGTAGCAGGCCAATCTAGTCTCGGGGTCCAGGGGACGACCCTATAGTCGTCGGACATGTCGGCGGCTGGCCAACTTTGGCCCGGGGTCGTGGGGACGATCCAATAATCGTCGGACATGTCGGCGGCTGGCCAACTTTGGCCCGTGGTGGTGGGGACGACCCTATAGACGTTGGACATGACGGTGGCAGGCCAATCTAGTCCCGGGGTCGTGGGGACGACCCTATAGGCGTCGGACATGTCGGCGGCGGGCCAACTTTGGCCCGGTGTCGTGGGGACGACCCAATAGTGGTCGGACATGTCGGCGGCCGGCCAACCTAGTCCCGAGGTCGTGGGGACGACCCTATAGTCGTCGGACTTGACGGTGGCGGGCCAATCTAGTCCCGGGGTCGTGGAGACGACCCTACAGTCGTCGGAAATTTCGGCGGCAGGCCAACTTTGGCCCGGGGTCGTGGGGACGACCCTATAGTCGTCGGACTTGACGGTGGCGGGCCAATCTAGTCCCGAGGTCCTGGAGACGACCCTATAGTCGTCGGACTTGACGGTGGCGGGCCAATGTAGTCCCGGGGTCGTGGGGACAACCCTAAAGCCGTCGGACATTTCAGCGGCTTGCCAACTTTGGCCCGGGGTCGTGGGGACGACCCAATAGTGGTCGGACATGTCGGCGGCCGGCCAACCTAGTCCCGAGGTCGTGGGGACGACCCTATAGTCGTCGGACAAGTCGGCGGCGGGCCAACCTTGTACCGGGTTCGTGGGGACGACCCTACAGTCGTCGGACATTTCGGCGGCTTGCCAACTTTGGCCCGGGGTCGTGGGGACGACCCTATAGTCGTCGGACATGTCGGCGGCTGGCCAACTTTGGCCCGTGGTTGTGGGGACGACCCTATAGTCGTTGGATATGGCGGTGGCGGGCCAATCTAGTCCCGGGGTCGTGGGGACGGCCCTATAGTCGTCGGACATGTCGGCGGCTGGCCAACTTTGAACCGGTGTCGTGGGGACGACTCTATAGTCGTCGGAAATGTCGGCGGCTGGCCAACCTGGACCCGGAGTCGTGGGGCCGACCCTATTGTCGTCGGACATGACGGTGGCGGGCCAATCTAGTCTCGGGGTCGTGGGGACGACCCTATAGTCGTCGGACATGTCGGCGGCTGGCCAACTTTGGCCCGGGGTCGTGGGGACGATCCAATAGTCGTCGGACATGTCGGCGGCTGGCCAACTTTGGCCCGGGGTCGTGGGGACGACCCTACAGTCGTCGGACATGTCGGCGGCTGGCCAACTTTGGCCCGTGGTTGTGGGGACGACCCTATAGTCGTTGGACATGACGGTGGCGGGCCAATCTAGTCCCGGGGTCGTGGGGACGACCCTATAGGCGTCGGACAAGACGGCGGCTGGACATCTTTGGCCCGGGGTCGTGGGGACGACCCTACAGTCGTCGGACATGTCGGCGGCTGGCCAACTTTGGCCCGTGGTTGTGGGGACGACCCTATAGTCGTTGGACATGACGGTGGCGGGCCAATCTAGTCCCGGGGTCGTGGGGACGACCCTATATTCGTCGGACATGTCGGCGGCTGGCCAACTTTGGCGCGTGGGCGTGGGGACGATCCGATTGTCGTCGGACATGTCGGCGGCTGGCCAACCTAGACCCGGGGTCGTGGGGACGACCCTATTGTCGTCGGACATGGCGGTGGCGGGCCAATCTAGTCCCGTGGTCGTGGGGACGACCCTATAGTCTTCGGACATGACGGTAGCGGGCCAATCTAAACCCGAGGTCCTGGGGACGACCCTATAGTAGTCGGACATGTCGGCGGCTGGCCAACCTAGACCCGGGGTCGTGGGGACGACCCTATAATCGTTGGGCATGACGGTGGCGGGCCAATCTAGTCCCGGGGTCGTAGGGACGACCCTATAGTCTTCGGACATGTTGGCGGCTTGTCAGCCTAGTCCCGGGGTCGTGGGTACGACCCTATAGTCGTCGGACAAGTCGGCGGCGGGCCAACCTTGCCCCGGGGTCGTGGGGACGACCCTATAGTCGTCGGACATGTCGGCGGCTGGCCAACTTTGGCCCGGTGTCGTGGGGACGACTCTATAGTCGTCGGACATGTCGGCGGCTGGCCAACCTAGTCCCGGGGTCGTGGGGACGACCCTATAGGCGTCGGACAAGACGGCGGCTGGACATCTTTGGCCCGGGGTCGTGGGGACGACCCTACAGTCGTCGGACATGTCGGCGGCTGGCCAACTTTGGCCCGTGGTTGTGGGGACGACCCTATAGTCGTTGGACATGACGGTGGCGGGCCAATCTAGTCCCGGGGTCGTGGGGACGACCCTATATTCGTCGGACATGTCGGCGGCTGGCCAACTTTGGCGCGTGGGCGTGGGGACGATCCGATTGTCGTCGGACATGTCGGCGGCTGGCCAACCTAGACCCGGGGTCGTGGGGACGACCCTATTGTCGTTGGACATGACGGTGGCGGGCCAATCTAGTCCCGGGGTCGTGGGGACGACCCTATAGGCGTCGGACAAGACGGCGGCTGGACATCTTTGGCCCGGGGTCGTGGGGACGACCCTACAGTCGTCGGACATGTCGGCGGCTGGCCAACTTTGGCGCGTGGGCGTGGGGACGATCCGATTGTCGTCGGACATGTCGGCGGCTGGCCAACCTAGACCCGGGGTCGTGGGGACGACCCTATTGTCGTCGGACATGGCGGTGGCGGGCCAATCTAGTCCCGTGGTCGTGGGGACGACCCTATAGTCTTCGGACATGACGGTAGCGGGCCAATCTAAACCCGAGGTCCTGGGGACGACCCTATAGCAGTCGGACATGTCGGCGGCTGTCCAACTTTGGCCCGGTGTCGTGGGGACGACTCTATAGTCGTCGGACATGTCGGCGGCTGGCCAACCTAGACCCGGGGTCGTGGGGACGACTCTATAGTCGTCGGACATGTCGGGGGCTGGCCAACCTAGACCCGGGGTCGTGGGGACGACCCTATAATCGTTGGGCATGACGGTGGCGGGCCAATCTAGTCCCGGGGTCGTAGGGACGACCCTATAGTCTTCGGACATGTTGGCGGCTTGTCAGCCTAGTCCCGGGGTCGTGGGTACGACCCTATAGTCGTCGGACAAGTCGGCGGCGGGCCAACCTTGCCCCGGGGTCGTGGGGACGACCCTATAGTCGTCGGACATGTCGGCGGCTGGCCAACTTTGGCCCGGTGTCGTGGGGACGACCCAATAGTGGTCGGACATGTCGGCGGCCGGCCAACCTAGTCCCGAGGTCGTGGGGACGACCCTATAGTCGTCGGACATGTTGGGGATTGGCCAACATTGGCCCGGGGTCGTCGGGACGACCCTATAGTCGTCGGACATGTCGGCGGCTGGCCAACCTAGTCCCGGGGTCGTGGGGACGACCCTATAGTCGTCGGACATTTCGACGGCTTGCCAACTTTGGCCCGGGGTCGTGGGGACGACCCTATAGTAGTCGGACATGTCGGCGGCTGTCCAACTTTGGCGCGGTGTCGTGGGGACGACTCTATAGTCGTCGGACATGTCGGCAGCTGGCCAACGTAGACCCGGGGTCGTGGGGACGACCCTATTGTCGTCGGACATGACGGTGGCGGGCCAATCTAGTCCCGGGGTCGTGGGGACGATCCTATAGTCGTCGGACAAGTCGGCGGCGGGCCAAGCTTGTCCCGGGGTCGTGGGGACGACCCTATATTCGTCGGACATGACGGTGGCGGGCCAATCTAGTCCCGGGGTCGTGGGGACGACCCTATAATCGTTGGACATGACGGTGGCGGGCCAATCTAGTCCCGGGGTCGTAGGGACGACCCTATAGTCGTCGGACATGTTGGCGATTGGCCAACATTGGCCCGGGGTCGTAGGGACGACCCTATAGTCGTCGGACATGTTGGCGATTGGCCAACATTGGCCCGGGGTCGTCGGGACGACCCTATAGTCGTCGGACATGTCGGCGGCTGGCCAACCTAGTCCCGGGGTCGTGGGGACGACCCTATAGTCGTCGGACATGTTGGCGGCTTGTCAGCCTAGTCCCGGGGTCGTGGGTACGGCCCTATATTCGTCGGACATGTCGGCGGCGGGCCAACCTTGTCCCGGGGTCGTGGGGACGACCCTATAGTCGTCGGACATGTCGGCGGCTGGCCAACTTTGGCCCGGTGTCGAGGGGACAACTCTATAGTCGTCGGAAATGTCGGCGGCTGGCCAACCTGGACCCGGGGTCGTGGGGACGACCCTATTGTCGTCGGACATGACGGTAGCAGGCCAATCTAGTCTCGGGGTCGAGGGGACGACCCTATAGTCGTCGGACATGTCGGCGGCTGGCCAACTTTGGCCCGGGGTCGTGGGGACGATCCAATAATCGTCGGACATGTCGGCGGCTGGCCAACTTTGGCCCGTGGTGGTGGGGACGACCCTATAGTCGTTGGACATGACGGTGGCAGGCCAATCTAGTCCCGGGGTCGTGGGGACGACCCTATAGGCGTCGGACAAGACGGCGGCTGGACATCTTTGGCCCGGGGTCGTGGGGACGACCCTATAGTCGTCGGACATGTCGGCGGCTGGCCAACTTTGGCCCGTGGTCGTGGGGACGACCCAATAGTTGTCGGACATGTCGGCGGCTGGCCAACCTAGTCCCGAGGTCGTGGGGACGACCCTATAGTCGTCGGACTTGACGGTGGCGGGCCAATCTAGTCCCGGGGTCGTGGAGACGACCCTACAGTCGTCGGACATTTCGGCGGCTTGCCAACTTTGGCCCGGGGTAGTGGGACGACCCTATAGTCGTCGGACTTGACGGTAGCGGGCCAATCTAGTCCCGAGGTCGTGGGGACGACCCTATAGTCTTCGGACATGACGGTAGCGGGCCAATCTAGACCCGAGGTCGTGGGGACGACTCTATAGTAGTCGGACATGTCGGCGGCTGTCCAACTTTGGCGCGGTGTCGTGGGGACGACTCTATAGTCGTCGGACATGTCGGCAGCTGGCCAACCTAGACCCGGGGTCGTGGGGACGACCCTATTGTCGTCGGACATGACGGTGGCGGGCCAATCTAGTCCCGGGGTCGTGGGGACGACCCTATAGTCGTCGGACAAGTCGGCGGCGGGCCAAGCTTGTCCCGGGGTCGTGGAGACGACCCTATATTCGTCGGACATGACGGTGGCGGGCCAATCTAGTCCCGGGGTCGTGGGGACGATCCTATAATCGTTGGACATGACGGAGGCGGGCCAATCTAGTCCCGGGGTCGTAGGGACGACCCTATAGTCGTCGGACATGTTGGCGGCTGGCCATCATTGGCCCGGGGTCGTCGGGACGACCCTATAGTCGTCGGACATGTCGGCGGCTGGCCAACCTAGTCCCGGGGTCGTGGGGACGACCCTACAGTCGTCGGACATTTCGGCGGCTTGCCAACTTTGGCCCGGGGTCGTGGGGACGACCCTATTGTCGTCGGACATGACGGCGGCGGGCCAATCTAGTCCCGGGGTCGTGGGGACGACCCTATAGTCGTCGGACATGTTGGCGGCTTGTCAGCCTAGTCCCGGGGTCGTGGGTACGACCCTATAGTCGTCGGACAATTCGGCGGCTGGCCAACCTAGACCCGGGGTCGTGGGGACGACCCTATTGTCGTCGGACATGACGGCGGCGGGCCAATCTAGTCCCGGGGTCGTGGGGACGACCCTATAGTCGTCGGACATGTCGGCGGCTGGCCAACTTTGGCCCGGTGTCGTGGAGACGACTCTATAGTCGTCGGAAATGTCGGCGGCTGGCCAACCTGGACCCGGGGTCGTGGGGACGACCCTATTGTCGTCGGACATGACGGTGGCGGGCCAATCTAGTCTCGGGGTCGTGGGGACGACCCTATAGTCGTCGGACATGTCGGCGTCTGGCCAAGTTTGGCCCGGGGTCGTGGGGACGATTCTATAGTCGTCGGAAATGTCGGCGGCTGGCCAACCTGGACTCGGGGTCGTGGGGACGACCCTATAGTCGTCGGACAAGTCGGCGGCGGGCCAAGCTTGTCCCGGGGTCGTGGAGACGACCCTATATTCGTCGGACATGACGGTGGCGGGCCAATCTAGTCCCGGGGTCGTGGGGACGACCCTATAATCGTTGGACATGACGGTGGCGGGCCAATCTAGTCCCGGGGTCGTAGGGACGACCCTATAGTCGTCGGACATGTTGGCGATTGGCCATCATTGGCCCGGGGTCGTCGGGACGACCCTATAGTCGTCGGACATGTCGGCGGCTGGCCAACCTAGTCCCGGGGTCGTGGGGACGACCCTATTGTCGTCGGACATGACGGTGGCGGGCCAATCTAGTCTCGGGGTCGTGGGGACGACCCTATAGTCGTCGGACTTGACGGTGGCGGGCCAATCTAGTCCCGGGGTCGTGGGGACGATCCAATAATCGTCGGACATGTCGGCGGCTGGCCAACTTTGGCCCGTGGTGGTGGGGACGACCCTATAGTCGTTGGACATGACGGTGGCAGGCCAATCTAGTCCCGGGGTCGTGGGGACGAGCCTATAGGCGTCGGACAAGACGGCGGCTGGACATCTTTGGCCCGGGGTCGTGGGGACGACCCTATAGTCGTCGGACATGTCGGCGGCTGGCCAACTTTGGCCCGTGGTCGTGGGGACGACCCAATAGTTGTCGGACATGTCGGCGGCTGGCCAACCTAGTCCCGAGGTCGTGGGGACGACCCTATAGTCGTCGGACAAGACGGCGGCTGGACATCTTTGGCCCGGGGTCGTGGGGACGACCCTATAGTCGTCGGACATGTCGGCGGCTGGCCAACTTTGGCCCGGTGTCGAGGGGACAACTCTATAGTCGTCGGAAATGTCGGCGGCTGGCCAACCTGGACCCGGGGTCGTGGGGACGACCCTATTGTCGTCGGACATGACGGTAGCAGGCCAATCTAGTCTCGGGGTCGAGGGGACGACCCTATAGTCGTCGGACATGTCGGCGGCTGGCCAACTTTGGCCCGGGGTCGTGGGGACGATCCAATAATCGTCGGACATGTTGGCGGCTGGCCAACTTTGGCCCGTGGTGGTGGGGACGACCCTATAGTCGTTGGACATGACGGTGGCAGGCCAATCTAGTCCCGGGGTCGTGGGGACGACCCTATAGGCGTCGGACAAGACGGCGGCTGGACATCTTTGGCCCGGGGTCGTGGGGACGACCCTATAGTCGTCGGACATGTCGGCGGCTGGCCAACTTTGGCCCGTGGTCGTGGGGACGACCCAATAGTTGTCGGACATGTCGGCGGCTGGCCAACCTAGTCCCGAGGTCGTGGGGACGACCCTATAGTCGTTGACAAGACGGCGGCTGGACATCTTTGGCCCGGGGTCGTGGGGACGACCCTATAGTCGTCGGACATGTTGGCGGCTTGTCAGCCTAGTCCCGGGGTCGTGGGTACGACCCTATAGTCGTCGGACAATTCGGCGGCTGGCCAACCTAGACCCGGGGTCGTGGGGACGACCCTATTGTCGTCGGACATGACGGCGGCGGGCCAATCTAGTCCCGGGGTCGTGGGGACGACCCTATAGTCGTCGGACATGTCGGCGGCTGGCCAACTTTGGCCCGGTGTCGTGGGGACGACTCTATAGTCGTCGGAAATGTCGGCGGCTGGCCAACCTGGACCCGGGGTCGTGGGGACGACCCTATATTCGTCGGACATGACGGTGGCGGGCCAATCTAGTCCCGGGGTCGTGGGGACGATCCTATAGTCGTCGGACTTGACGGTGGCGGGCCAATCTAGTCCCGGGGTCGTGGAGACGACCCTACAGTCGTCGGACATTTCGGCGGCTTGCCAACTTTGGCCCGGGGTAGTGGGACGACCCTATAGTCGTCGGACTTGACGGTAGCGGGCCAATCTAGTCCCGAGGTCGTGGGGACGACCCTATAGTCTTCGGACATGACGGTAGCGGGCCAATCTAGACCCGAGGTCGTGGGGACGACTCTATAGTAGTCGGACATGTCGGCGGCTGTCCAACTTTGGCGCGGTGTCGTGGGGACGACTCTATAGTCGTCGGACATGTCGGCAGCTGGCCAACCTAGACCCGGGGTCGTGGGGACGACCCTATTGTCGTCGGACATGACGGTGGCGGGCCAATCTAGTCCCGGGGTCGTGGGGACGACCCTATAGTCGTCGGACAAGTCGGCGGCGGGCCAAGCTTGTCCCGGGGTCGTGGAGACGACCCTATATTCGTCGGACATGACGGTGGCGGGCCAATCTAGTCCCGGGGTCGTGGGGACGATCCTATAATCGTTGGACATGACGGAGGCGGGCCAATCTAGTCCCGGGGTCGTAGGGACGACCCTATAGTCGTCGGACATGTCGGCGTCTGGCCAAGTTTGGCCCGGGGTCGTGGGGACGATTCTATAGTCGTCGGAAATGTCGGCGGCTGGCCAACCTGGACTCGGGGTCGTGGGGACGACCCTATAGTCGTCGGACAAGTCGGCGGCGGGCCAAGCTTGTCCCGGGGTCGTGGAGACGACCCTATATTCGTCGGACATGACGGTGGCGGGCCAATCTAGTCCCGGGGTCGTGGGGACGACCCTATAATCGTTGGACATGACGGTGGCGGGCCAATCTAGTCCCGGGGTCGTAGGGACGACCCTATAGTCGTCGGACATGTTGGCGATTGGCCATCATTGGCCCGGGGTCGTCGGGACGACCCTATAGTCGTCGGACATGTCGGCGGCTGGCCAACCTAGTCCCGGGGTCGTGGGGACGACCCTATTGTCGTCGGACATGACGGTGGCGGGCCAATCTAGTCTCGGGGTCGTGGGGACGACCCTATAGTCGTCGGACTTGACGGTGGCGGGCCAATCTAGTCCCGGGGTCGTGGGGACGATCCAATAATCGTCGGACATGTCGGCGGCTGGCCAACTTTGGCCCGTGGTGGTGGGGACGACCCTATAGTCGTTGGACATGACGGTGGCAGGCCAATCTAGTCCCGGGGTCGTGGGGACGAGCCTATAGGCGTCGGACAAGACGGCGGCTGGACATCTTTGGCCCGGGGTCGTGGGGACGACCCTATAGTCGTCGGACATGTCGGCGGCTGGCCAACTTTGGCCCGTGGTCGTGGGGACGACCCAATAGTTGTCGGACATGTCGGCGGCTGGCCAACCTAGTCCCGAGGTCGTGGGGACGACCCTATAGTCGTCGGACAAGACGGCGGCTGGACATCTTTGGCCCGGGGTCGTGGGGACGACCCTATAGTCGTCGGACATGTCGGCGGCTGGCCAACTTTGGCCCGGTGTCGAGGGGACAACTCTATAGTCGTCGGAAATGTCGGCGGCTGGCCAACCTGGACCCGGGGTCGTGGGGACGACCCTATTGTCGTCGGACATGACGGTAGCAGGCCAATCTAGTCTCGGGGTCGAGGGACGACCCTATAGTCGTCGGACATGTCGGCGGCTGGCCAACTTTGGCCCGGGGTCGTGGGGACGATCCAATAATCGTCGGACATGTTGGCGGCTGGCCAACTTTGGCCCGTGGTGGTGGGGACGACCCTATAGTCGTTGGACATGACGGTGGCAGGCCAATCTAGTCCCGGGGTCGTGGGGACGACCCTATAGGCGTCGGACAAGACGGCGGCTGGACATCTTTGGCCCGGGGTCGTGGGGACGACCCTATAGTCGTCGGACATGTCGGCGGCTGGCCAACTTTGGCCCGTGGTCGTGGGGACGACCCAATAGTTGTCGGACATGTCGGCGGCTGGCCAACCTAGTCCCGAGGTCGTGGGGACGACCCTATAGTCGTTGACAAGACGGCGGCTGGACATCTTTGGCCCGGGGTCGTGGGGACGACCCTATAGTCGTCGGACATGTTGGCGGCTTGTCAGCCTAGTCCCGGGGTCGTGGGTACGACCCTATAGTCGTCGGACAATTCGGCGGCTGGCCAACCTAGACCCGGGGTCGTGGGGACGACCCTATTGTCGTCGGACATGACGGCGGCGGGCCAATCTAGTCCCGGGGTCGTGGGGACGACCCTATAGTCGTCGGACATGTCGGCGGCTGGCCAACTTTGGCCCGGTGTCGTGGGGACGACTCTATAGTCGTCGGAAATGTCGGCGGCTGGCCAACCTGGACCCGGGGTCGTGGGGACGACCCTATTGTCGTCGGACATGACGGTGGCGGGCCAATCTAGTCTCGGGGTCGTGGGGACGACCCTATAGTCGTCGGACATGTAGGCGTCTGGCCAACTTTGGCCCGGGGTCGTGGGGACGACTCTATAGTCGTCGGAAATGTCGGCGGCTGGCCAACCTGGACTCGGGGTCGTGGGGACGACCCTATAGTCGTCGGACAAGACGGCGGCTGGACATCTTTGGCCCGGGGTCGTGGAGACGGCCCTATAGTCGTCGGACATGTCGGCGGCTGGCCAACTTTGGCCCGGGGTCGTGGGGACGATCCAATAATCGTCGGACATGTCGGCGGCTGGCCAACTTTGGCCCGTGGTGGTGGGGACGACCCTATAGACGTTGGACATGACGGTGGCAGGCCAATCTAGTCCCGGGGTCGTGGGGACGACCCTATAGGCGTCGGACATGTCGGCGGCGGGCCAACTTTGGCCCGGTGTCGTGGGGACGACCCAATAGTGGTCGGACATGTCGGCGGCCGGCCAACCTAGTCCCGAGGTCGTGGGGACGACCCTATAGTCGTCGGACTTGACGGTGGCGGGCCAATCTAGTCCCGGGGTCGTGGAGACGACCCTACAGTCGTCGGAAATTTCGGCGGCAGGCCAACTTTGGCCCGGGGTCGTGGGGACGACCCTATAGTCGTCGGACTTGACGGTGGCGGGCCAATCTAGTCCCGAGGTCCTGGAGACGACCCTATAGTCGTCGGACTTGACGGTGGCGGGCCAATGTAGTCCCGGGGTCGTGGGGACAACCCTAAAGCCGTCGGACATTTCAGCGGCTTGCCAACTTTGGCCCGGGGTCGTGGGGACGACCCTATAGTCGTCGGACATGTTGGCGGCCTGTCAGCCTAGTCCCGGGGTGGTGGGTACGACCCTATAGTCGTCGGACAAGTCGGCGGCGGGCCAACCTTGTACCGGGTTCGTGGGGACGACCCTACAGTCGTCGGACATTTCGGCGGCTTGCCAAATTTGGCCCGGGGTCGTGGGGACGACCCTATAGTCGTCGGACATGTCGGCGGCTGGCCAACTTTGGCCCGTGGTTGTGGGGACGACCCTATAGTCGTTGGATATGACGGTGGCGGGCCAATCTAGTCCCGGGGTCGTGGGGACGGCCCTATAGTCGTCGGACATGTCGGCGGCTGGCCAACTTTGAACCGGTGTCGTGGGGACGACTCTATAGTCGTCGGAAATGTCGGCGGCTGGCCAACCTGGACCCGGAGTCGTGGGGCCGACCCTATTGTCGTCGGACATGACGGTGGCGGGCCAATCTAGTCTCGGGGTCGTGGGGACGACCCTATAGTCGTCGGACATGTCGGCGGCTGGCCAACTTTGGCCCGGGGTCGTGGGGACGATCCAATAGTCGTCGGACATGTCGGCGGCTGGCCAACTTTGGCCCGGGGTCGTGGGGACGACCCTACAGTCGTCGGACATGTCGGCGGCTGGCCAACTTTGGCCCGTGGTTGTGGGGACGACCCTATAGTCGTTGGATATGACGGTGGCGGGCCAATCTAGTCCCGGGGTCGTGGGGACGACCCTATAGTCGTCGGACATGTCGGCGGCTGGCCAACTTTGAACCGGTGTCGTGGGGACGACTCTATAGTCGTCGGAAATGTCGGCGGCTGGCCAACCTGGACCCGGAGTCGTGGGGCCGACCCTATTGTCGTCGGACATGACGGTGGCGGGCCAATCTAGTCTCGGGGTCGTGGGGACGACCCTATAGTCGTCGGACATGTCGGCGGCTGGCCAACTTTGGCCCGGGGTCGTGGGGACGATCCAATAGTCGTCGGACATGTCGGCGGCTGGCCAACTTTGGCCCGGGGTCGTGGGGACGACCCTACAGTCGTCGGACATGTCGGCGGCTGGCCAACTTTGGCCCGTGGTTGTGGGGACGACCCTATAGTCGTTGGACATGACGGTGGCGGGCCAATCTAGTCCCGGGGTCGTGGGGACGACCCTATTGTCGTCGGACATGACGGTGGCGGGCCAATCTAGTCTCGCGGTCGTGGGGACGACCCTATAATCGTCGGACTTGACGGTGGCGGGCCAATGTAGTCCCGGGGTCGTGGGGACAACCCTAAAGTCGTCGGACATTTCAGCGGATTGCCAACTTTGGCCCGGGGTCGTGGGGACGACCCTATAGTCGTCGGACATTTCGGCGGCTGACCAACTTTGGCCCGGGGTCGTTGGGACGACCCTATAGTCGTCGGACATGTTGGCGGCTTGTCAGCCTAGTCCCGGGGTCGTGGGTACGGCCCTATATTCGTCGGACATGTCGGCGGCGGGCTAACCTTGTCCCGGGGTCGTGGGGCGACCCTATAGTCGTCGGACATGTCGGCGGCTGGCCAACTTTGGCCCGGGGTCGTGGGGACGATCCAATAATCGTCGGACATGTCGGCGGCTGGCCAACTTTGGCCCGTGGTGGTGGAGACGACCCTATAGTCGTTGGACATGACGGTGGCGGGCCAATCTAGTCCCGGGGTCGTGGGGACGACCCTATAGGCGTCGGACAAGACGGCGGCTGGACATCTTTGGCCCGGGGTCGTGGGGCCGACCCTATAGTCGTCGGACATGTCGGCGGCTGGCCAACCTAGTCCCGAGGTCGTGGGGACGACCCTATAGTCGTCGGACTTGACAGTGGCGGGCCAATCTAGTCCCGGGGTCGTGGAGACGACCCTACAGTCGTCGGACATTTCGGCGGCTTGCCAACTTTGGACCGGTGTCGTGGGGACGACTCTATAGTCGTCGGAAATGTCGGCGGCTGGACATCTTTGGCCCGGGGTCGTGGGGACGATCCAATAATCGTCGGACATGTCGGCGGCTGGCCAACTTTGGCCCGTGGTGGTGGGGACGACCCTATAGTCGTTGGACATGACGGTGGCAGGCCAATCTAGTCCCGGGGTCGTGGGGACGACCCTATAGGCGTCGGACAAAACGGCGGCTGGACATTTTTGGCCCGGGGTCGTGGGGACGACCCTATAGTCGTCGGACATGTCGGCGGCTGGCCAACTTTGGCCCGTGGTTGTGGGGACGACCCTATAGTCGTTGGACATGACGGTGGCGGGCCAATCTAGTCCCGGGGTCGTGGGGACGACCCTATAGTCGTCGGACATGTCGGCGGCTGGCCAACTTTGGACCGGTGTCGTGGGGACGACTCTATAGTCGTCGGAAATGTCGGCGGCTGGCCAACCTGGACCCGAAGTCGTGGGGACGACCCTATTGTCGTCGGACATGACGGTGGCGGGCCAATCTAGTCTCGTGGTCGTGGGGACGACCCTATAGTCGTCGGACATGTCGGCGGCTGGCCAACTTTGGCCCGGGGTCGTGGGGACGATCCAATAATCGTCGGACATGTCGGCGGCTGGCCAACTTTGGCCCGTGGTGGTGGGGACGACCCTATAGTCGTTGGACATGACGGTGGCGGGCCAATCTAGTCCCGGGGTCGTGGGGACGACCCTATAGGCGTCGGACAAGACGGCGGCTGGACATCTTTGGCCCGGGGTCGTGGGGACGACCCTATAGTCGTCGGACATGTCGGCGGCTGGTCAACCTAGTCCCGAGGTCGTGGGGACGACCCTATAGTCGTCGGACTTGACGGTGGCGGGCCAATCTAGTCCCGGGGTCGTGGAGACGACCCTACAGTCGTCGGACATTTCGGCGGCTTGCCAACTTTGGCCCGGGGTCGTGGGACGACCCTATAGTCGTCGGACATGACGGTAGCGGGCCAATCTAGTCCCGAGGTCGTGGGGACGACCCTATAGTCTTCGGACATGACGGTAGCGGGCCAATCTAGACCCGAGGTCGTGGGGACGACCCTATAGTAGTCGGACATGTCGGCGGCTGTCCAACTTTGGCGCGGTGTCGTGGGGACGACTCTATAGTCGTCGGACATGTCGGCAGCTGGCCAACCTAGACCCGGGGTCGTGGGGACGACCCTATTGTCGTCGGACATGACGGCGGCGGGCCAAGCTTGTCCCGGGGTCGTTGGGACGACCCTATATTCGTCGGACATGACGGTGGCGCGCCAATCTAGTCCCGGGGTCGTGGGGACGACCCTATAATCGTTGGACATGACGGTGGCGGGCCAATCTAGTCCCGGGGTCGTAGGGACGACCCTATAGTCGTCGGACATGTTGGCGATTGGCCAACATTGGCCCGGGGTCGTCGGGACGACCCTATAGTCGTCGGACATGTCGGCGGCTGGCCGACCTAGTCCCGGGGTCGTGGGGACGACCCTATAGTCGTCGGACATTTCGGCGGCTTGCCAACTTTGGCCCGGGGTCGTGGGGACGACCCTATAGTAGTCGGACATGTCGGCGGCTGTCCAACTTTGGCGCGGTGTCGTGGGGACGACTCTATAGTCGTCGGACATGTCGGCAGCTGGCCAATCTAGTCCCGGGGTCGTGGGGACGACCCTATAATCGTTGGACATGACGGTGGCGGGCTAATCTAGTCCCGGGGTCGTAGGGACGACCCTATAGTCGTCGGACATGTTGGCGATTGACCAACATTGGCCCGGGGTCGTCGGGACGACCCTATAGTCGTCGGACATGTCGGCGGCTGGCCAACCTTGTCCCGGGGTCGTGGGGACGACCCTATAGTCGTCGGACATGTCGGCGGCTGGCCAACTTTGGCCCGTGGTTGTGGGGACGACCCTATAGTCGTTGGACATGACAGTGGCGGGCCAATCTAGCCCCGGGGTCGTGGGGACGACTCTATAGTCGTCGGACAAGTCGACGGCGGGCCAACCTTGTCCCGGGGTCGTGGGGACGACCCTATAGTCGTCGGACATGTCGGCGGCTGGCCAACTTTGGCCCGGTGTCGTGGGGACGACTCTATAGTCGTCGGAAATGTCGGCGGCTGGCCAACCTGGACCCGGGGTCGTGGGGACGACCCTATTGTCGTCGAACATGACGGTGGCGGGCCAATCTAGTCTCGCGGTCGTGGGGACGACCCTATAATCGTCGGACTTGACGGTGGCGGGCCAATGTAGTCCCGGGGTCGTGGGGACAACCCTAAAGTCGTCGGACATTTCAGCGGCTTGCCAACTTTGGCCCGTGGTTGTGGGGACGACCCTATAGTCGTTGGATATGACGGTGGCGGGCCAATCTAGTCCCGGGGTCGTGGGGACGACCCTATAGTCGTTGGATATGACGGTGGCGGGCCAATCTAGTCCCGGGGTCGTGGGGACGACCCTATAGTCGTCGGACATGTCGGCGGCGGGCCAACCATGTCCCGGGGTCGTGGGGACGGCCCTATAGTCGTCGGACAAGTCGGCGGCTGGCCAACCTAGACCCGGGGTCGTGGGGACGACCCTATTGTCGTCGGACATGTTGGCGGCTTGTCAGCCTAGTCCCGGGGTCGTGGGTACGACCCTATAGTCGTCGGACAAGTCGGCGGCGGGCCAACCTTGTCCCGGGGTCGTGGGGACGACCCTATAATCGTCGGATATGACGGTGGCGGGCCAATCTAGTCCCGGGTTCGTGGGGACGACCGTATAGTCGTCGGACAAGACGGCGGCTGGACATCATTGGCCCGGGGTCGTGGGGACGACCCTATAGTCTTCGGACATGTTGGCGGCTTGTCAGCCTAGTCCCGGGGTCGTGGGTACGACCCTATAGTCGTCGGACATGTCGGCGGCTGGCCAACTTTGGCCCGGTGTCGTGGGTACGACCCTATAGTCGTCGGACATGTTGGCGGCTTGTCAGCCTAGTCCCGGGGTCGTGGGTACGGCCCTATATTCGTCGGACATGTCGGCGGCTGGCCAACTTTGGCCCGGTGTCGTGGGGACGACTCTATAGTCGTCGGAAATGTCGGCGGCTGGCCAACCTGGACCCGGGGTCGTGGGGACGACCCTATTGTCGTCGGACATGACGGTAGCGGGCCAATCTAGTCTCGGGGTCGTGGGGACGACCCTATAGTCGTCGGACATGTCGGCGGCTGGCCAACTTTGGCCCGGGGTCGTGGGGACGATCCAATAATCGTCGGACATGTCGGCGGCTGGCCAACTTTGGCCCGTGGTGGTGGGGACGACCCTATAGTCGTTGGACATGACGGTGGCAGGCCAATCTAGTCCCGGGGTCGTGGGGACGACCCTATAGGCGTCGGACAAAACGGCGGCTGGACATCTTTGGCCCGGGGTCGTGGGGATGACCCTATAGTCGTCGGACATGTCGGCGGCTGGCCAACTTTGGCCCGTGGTTGTGGGGACGACCCTATAGTCGTTGGACATGACGGTGGCGGGCCAATCTAGTCCCGGGTTCGTGGGGACGACCCTATAGTCGTCGGACATGTCGGCGGCTGGCCAACTTTGGCCCGTGGTCGTGGGGACGACTGTTTAGTCGTCGGACATGGCGGCGGCTGGCCAATCTAGACCCAGGGTCGTGGGGACGACCCTATTGTCGTCGGACATGACGGTGGCGGGGCAATCTAATCCCGGGGTCGTAGGTACGACCCTATAGTCGTCGGACATGTCGGCGATTGGCCAATACTGGCCCGGGGTCGTGGGGACGATCCGATAGTCGTTGGATATGACGGTGGCGGGCCAATCTAGTCCCGGGGTCGTGGGGACGACCCTATAGTCGTCGGACATGTCGGCGGCTGGACAACTTTGGCCCGTGGTCGTGGGGACGACCCTATAGTCGTCGGACATGTTGGCGGAAGGTCAACGTAGGCCCGTGGTCGTGGGGACGACCCTATAGACGTCCGACATGACGGTGGTGGGCCAATATTGGCCCGGGGTCGTGGGGACGATCCGATAGTCGTCGGACATGACGGTGGCTGGCCAACTTTGGCCCGTGGTCGTGGGGACGACTGTTTAGTCGTCGGACATGTCGGCGGCTGGCCAACCTAGACCCGGGGTCGTGGGGACGACCCTATTGTCGTCGGACATGACGGTGGCGGGCCAATCTAGTCCCGGGGTCGTAGGTACGACCCTGTAGTCGTCGGACATGTCGCCGGCTGGCCAACCTAGTCCCGGGGTCGTGGGGACGACCCTATAGTCGTCGGACATGGCGGCGGCTGGCCAACGTAGGCCCGTTGTCGTGGGGACGACCCTATAGACGTCGGACATGACGTTGGCGGGCCAATCTAGTCCCGGGGTCGTGGGGACGACCTTATAGTCGTCGTACATGTCGCCGGCTGGCCAACTTTGGCCCAGTGTCGTGGGGCGACTCTATATTCGTCGGCCATGTCGGCGGCTGGCCAACCTGGACCCGGGGTCGTGGGGACGACCCTATTGTCGTCGGACATGACGGTGGCGGGCCAATCTAGACCCGGGGTCCTGGGGACGAACCTATAGTCGTCGGACATGTCGGCGGCTGGCCAACTTTGGCCCGTGGTCGTGGGGACGACTCAATAGTCGTCGGACATGTCGGCGGCTGGCCAACTTTGGCCCGTAGTCGTGGGGACGATCCGATAGTCGTCGGACATGACGGTGGAGGGCCAATCTAGTCCCGTGGTCGTGGGGACGACTGTTTAGTCGTCGGACATGTCGGCGGCTGGCCAATCTAGACCCAGGGTCGTGGGGACGATCCTATTGTCGTCGGACATGACGGTGGCGGGCCAATCTAGTCCCGGGGTCGTAGGTACGACCCTATAGTCGTCGGACATGTCGGCGATTGTCCAATATTGGCCCGTGGTCGTGGGAACGACCCTATAGTCGTCGGACAAGACGGCGGCTGGCCAAATTTGGCCCGTGGTCGTGGGGACGACCCTATAGTCGTCGGAAATGTCGGCGGCTGGCCAACTTTGGCCCGTGGTCGTGAAGAGGACCCTATAGTCGTCGGACAAGACGGTGGCGGGCCAATCTAGTCCCGGGGTCGTGGGGACGACCCTATAGTCGTCGGACAAGTCGGCGGCGAGCCAACCTACTCCGGGGGTCGTGGGGACGAACCTATAGTCGTCGGACATGACGGTGGCGGGCCAATCTAGTCCCGGGGTCGTGGGGACGATCCTATAGTCGTCGGACAAGTCGGCGGCTGGCCAACTTGGCCCGTGGTCGTGGGAACGACCCTATAGTCGTCGGACAAGACGGCGGCTGGCCAAATTTGGTCCGTGCTCGTGGGGACGACCCTATAGTCGTCGGAAATGTCGGCGGCTGGCCAACTTTGGCCCGTGGTCGTGAAGACGACCCTATTGTCGTCGGACAACACGGCGGCTGGCCATCTTTGGCCCGTGGTCGTGGGGACGACCCTATAATCGTCGGACATGACGGTGGCTGGCCAATCTAGTCCGGGGGTCGTGGGGACGACACTATAGTCGTCGGACAACACGGCGGCTGGCCATCTTTGGCCCGTGGTCGTGGGGACGACCCTATAGTCGTCGGACATGACGGCGGCGGGCCAATCTATTCTCGGGGTCGTGGGGACGACCCTATAGTCGTCGGACATGTCGGCGGTTGGCCAACTTTGGCCCGGGGTCGTGGGGACGACCCTATAGTCGTCGGACATGTCGGCGATTGGCCAACTTTGGCCCGGTGTCGTGGGGACGACCCTATAGTCGTCGGACATGTCGCCGGCTGGCCAACTTTGGCCCGTGGTCGTGGGGACGAACCGATAATCGTCGGACATGACGGTGGCGGGCCAACTTTGGCCCGTGGTCGTGGGGACGACCCTATAGTCGTCGGACATGACGGTGGCGGGCCAATCTAGCCCCGGGGTCGTGGGGACAACCCTATAGTCGACGGGCAAGTCGGCGGCGGGCCAACCTTGTACCGGGGTCGTGGGGACGACCTTATTGTCGTCGGACATGGCGGTGGCGGGCCAATCTAGTCCCGGGGTCGTGGGGACGACCCTATAGTCGTCGCACATGTCGGCGGCTGGCCAACTTTGGCCCGTGGTCGTGGGGACGACTCAATAGTCGTCGGACATGTCGGCGGCTGGCCAGCTTTCGCCTGTGGTCGTGGGGACGATCCGATAGTCGTCGGACATGACGGTCTAGGGCCAATCTAGTCCCGGGGTCGTGGGGACGACCCTATAGTCGTCGGACATGTCGCCGGCTGGCCAAATTTGGCCCGGTGTCGTGGGGACGACTCTATATTCTTCGGACATGTCGGCGGCTGGCCGACCTGGACCCGGGGTCGTGGGGACGACCCTATTGTCGTCGGACATGACGGTGGCGGGCCAATCTAGTCCCGGGGTCATAGGGACGAACCTATAGTCGTCGGACATGTCGGCGATTGGCCAACTTTGGTCCGTGGTCGTGGGGTCGATCCGATAGTCGTCGGACATGACGGCGGCTGGCCAACTTTGGCCAGTGGTCGTGGGGACGACTGTTTAGTCGTCGGACATGTCGGCGGCTGGCCAACCTAGACCCGGGGTCGTGGGGACGACCCTATAGTCGTCGGACATGTCGCCGGCTGGCCATCTTTGGCCCGGTGTCGTGGGGACGACTCTATATTCGTCGGACATGTCGGCGGCTGGCCGACCTGGACCCGGGGTCGTGGGGACGACCCTATTGTCGTCGGACATGACGGTGGCGGGCCAAACTAGCCCCGGGCTCATAGGGACGACCCTATAGTCGTCGGACATGTCGGCGATTGACCAACTTTGGTCCGTGGTCGTTGGGTCGATCCGATAGTCGTCGGACATGACGGCGGCTGGCCAACTTTGGCCCGTGGTCGTGGGGACGACTGTTTAGTCGTCGGACATGTCGGCGGCTAGCCAACCTAGACCCGGGGTCGTGGGGACGACCCTATTGTCGTCGGACATGACGGTGGCGGGCCAATCTCGTTCCGGGGTCATAGGGACGACCCTATAGTCGTCGGACATGTCGGCGATTGGCCAACTTTGGTCCGTGGTCGTTGGGTCGATCCGATAGTCGTCGGACATGACGGCGGCTGGCCAACTTTGGCCCGTGGTCGTGAGGACGACTGTTTAGTTGTCGGACATGTCGGCGGCTGGCCAATCTAGACCCAGGGTCGTGGGGACGACCCTATTGTCGTCGGACATGACGGTGGCGGGGCAATCTAGTCCCGGGGTCGTAGGTACGACCCTATAGTCGTCGGACATGTCGGCGATTGGCCAATATTGGCCCGGGGTCGTTGGCACGTTCCGATAGTCGTTGGACATGACGGTGGCGGCCCGTCTAGTCCCGGGGTTGTGGGGACGACCCTATAGTCGTCGGACATGTCGGCGGCTGGACAACTTTGGCCCGTGGTCGTGGGGACGACCCTATAGTCGTCGGACATGTTGGCGGAAGGTCAACGTAGGCCCGTGGTCGTGGGGACGACCCTATAGACGTCCGACATGACGGTGGTGGGCCAATATTGGCCCGGGGTCGTGGGGACGATCCGATAGTCGTCGGACATGACGGTGGCTGGCCAACTTTGGCCCGTGGTCGTGGGGACGACTGTTTAGTCGTCGGACATGTCAGCGATTGGCCAACTTTGGCCCGGTGTCGTGGGGACGACCCTATAGTCGTCGGACATGTTGGCGGAAGGTCAACGTAGGCCCGTGGTCGTGGGGACGACCCTATAGACGTCCGACATGACGGTGGTGGGCCAATATTGGCCCGGGGTCGTGGGGACGATCCGATAGTCGTCGGACATGACGGTGGCTGCCCAACTTTGGCCCGTGGTCGTGGGGACGAATGTTTAGTCGTCGGACATGTCGGCGGCTGGTCAACCTAGACCCGGGGTCGTGGGGACGACCCTATTGTCGTCGGACATGACGGTGGCGGGCCAATCTAGTACCGGGGTCGTGGGGACGACCCTATAGTCGTCGGACATGTCGGTGGCTGGCCAACTTTGGCCCGTGGTCGTGGGGACGAATGTTTAGTCGTCGGACATGTCGGCGGCTGGTCAACCTAGACCCGGGGTCGTGGGGACGACCCTATTGTCGTCGGACATGACGGTGGCGGGCCAATCTAGTACCGGGGTCGTGGGGACGACCCTATAGTCGTCGGACATGTCGCCGGCTGGCCAAATTTGGCCCGGTGTCGTGGGGACGACTCTATATTCGTCGGACATATCGGCGGCTGGCCGACCTGGACCCGGGGTCGTGGGGACGACCCTATTGTCGTCGGACATGACGGTGGCGGGCCAATCTAGTCCCGGGGTCATAGGGACGACCCTATAGTCGTCGGACATGTCGGCGATTGGCCAACTTTGGCCCGTGGTCGTGGGGTCGATCCGATAGTCGTCGGACATGACGGTGGCGGCCAATCTAGTCCCGGGGTCGTGGTGACGACCCTATAGCCGTCGGACATGTCGGCGGCTGGCCAACTTTGGCCCGTGGTCGTGGGGACGACTCAATAGTCGTCGGACATGTCGGCGGCTGGCCAGCTTTCGCCCGTGGTCGTGGGGACGACCCAATAGTCGTCGGACATGTCGGCGGCGGGCCAATCTAGTCCCGGGGTCGTGGGGACGACCCTATAGTCGTCGCACATGTCGGCGGCTGGCCAACTTTGGCCCGTGGTCGTGGGGACGACTCAATAGTCGTCGGACATGTCGGCGGCTGGCCAGCTTTCGCCCGTGGTCGTGGGGACGATCCGATAGTCGTCGGACATGACGGTCTAGGGTCAATCTAGTCCCGGGGTCGTGGGGACGACCCTATAGTCGTCGGACATGTCGCCGGCTGGCCAAATTTGGCCCGGTGTCGTGGGGACGACTCTATATTCGTCGGACATGTCGGCGGCTGGCCGACCTGGACCCGGGGTCGTGGGGACAACCCTATTGTCGTCGGACATGTCGGCGATTTGCCAACATTGGCCCGGGGTCGTGGGGACGACTCTATATTCGTCGGACATATCGGCGGCTGGCCAACCTGGACCCGGGGTCATAGGGACGACCCTATAGTCGTCGGACATGTCGGCGATTGGCCAACTTTAGCCAGTGGTCGTGGGGTCGATACGATAGTCGTCGGACATGACGGTGGCGGCCAATCCAGGCCCGGGGTCGTGGGGACGACCCTATTGTCGTCGGACATGTCGGCGGCTGGCCAATCTAGTACCGGGGTCGTGGGGAGGACCGTATAGTCGTCGGACAATTCGGCGGCCGGCCAACTTTGGCCCGGGGTTGCGGGGACGACCCAATAGTCGTCGGACATGTCGGCGGCTGGCCAACCTAGTCCCGAGGACGTGGGGGCGACCCTATAGTCGTCGGACATGTCGGCGGCTGGCCAACCTATTCCCTAGGTCGTGGGGACGACCCTATTGTCGTCGGACATGACGGTGGCGGGCCAACTTTGGCCCCTGGTCTTGGGGACGACCCAATAGTCGTCAGACATGTCGGCGGCGAGCCAACCTAGTCCGGGGGTTCGTGGGGACGACCCTCTAGTCGTCGGACATGTCGGCGGCTGGCCAACCTAGTCCCGAGGTCGTGGGGACGACCCTATAGTGGTCGGACAAGTCGGCGGCGAGCCAGCCTAGTCCGGGGGTGGTGGGGACGACCCTATAGTCGTCGGACATGTCGGCGGCTGGCCAACTTTGGCCCGTGGTCGTGGGAACGACTGTTTAGTCGTCGGACATGTCGGCGGCTGGCCAACCTAGTCCCGAGGTCGTGGGGACGAGCCTATAGTCGTCGGACATGTCGGCGGCGGGCCAATCTATTCCCGGGGTCGTGGGGACGACCCTATTGTCGTCGGACATGACGGTGGCGGGGCAATCTAGTCCCGGGGTCGTAGGAATGACCCTATAGTCTTCGGACATGTCGGCGGCGGGCCAATCTATTCCCGGGGTCGTGGGGACGACCCTATTGTCGTCGGACATGACGGTGGCGGGCCAATCTAGTCCCGGGGTCGTGGGGACGACCCTATAGTCGTCGCACATGTCGGCGGCTGGCCAACCTAGTATCGAGGTCGTGGGGACGACCCAATAGTGGTCGGGCAAGTCGGCGGCTGGCCAACCTAGTCCCGAGGTCGTGGGGACGATCCTATAGTGGTCGGAGAAGTCGGCGGCTAGCCAACCTAGTCCGGGGGTCGTGGGGACGACCCTATAGTCGTCGGACATGTAGGCGGCTGGCCAATCCAGTCCCGGGGTCGTGGGGACGACCCTATTGACGTCGGACATGTCGGCGGCTGGCCAATCTAGTACCGGGGTCGTGGGGAGGACCGTATAGTCGTCGGACAATTCGGCGGCCGGCCAACTTTGGCCCGGGGATGCGGGGACGACCCTATAGTCGTCGGACATGTCGGCGGCTGGCCAACCTAGTCCCGAGGTCGTGGGGGCGACCCTATAGTCGTCGGACATGTCGGCGGCTGGCCAACCTATTCCCTAGGTCGTGGGGACGACCCTATTGTCGTCGGACATGACGGTGGCGGGCCAACTTTGGCCCCTGGTCTTGGGGACGACCCAATAGTCGTCAGACATGTCGGCGGCGAGCCAACCTAGTCCGGGGGTTCGTGGGGACGACCCTATAGTCGTCGGACAAGTCGGCGGCTGGCCAATCCAGGCCCGGGGTCGTGGGGACGACCCTATTGTCGTCGGACATGTCGGCGGCTGGCCAATCTAGTACCGGGGTCGTGGGGAGGACCGTATAGTCGTCGGACAATTCGGCGGCCGGCCAACTTTGGCCCGGGGTTGCGGGGACGACCCTATAGTCGTCGGACATGTCGGCGGCTGGCCAACCTAGTCCCGAGGACGTGGGGGCGACCCTATAGTCGTCGGACATGTCGGCGGCTGGCCAACCTATTCCCTAGGTCGTGGGGACGACCCTATTGTCGTCGGACATGACGGTGGCGGGCCAACTTTGGCCCCTGGTCTTGGGGACGACCCAATAGTCGTCAGACATGTCGGCGGCGAGCCAACCTAGTCCGGGGGTTCGTGGGGACGACCCTCTAGTCGTCGGACATGTCGGCGGCTGGCCAACCTAGTCCCGAGGTCGTGGGGACGACCCTATAGTGGTCGGACAAGTCGGCGGCGAGCCAGCCTAGTCCGGGGGTGGTGGGGACGACCCTATAGTCGTCGGACATGTCGGCGGCTGGCCAACTTTGGCCCGTGGTCGTGGGAACGACTGTTTAGTCGTCGGACATGTCGGCGGCTGGCCAACCTAGTCCCGAGGTCGTGGGGACGAGCCTATAGTCGTCGGACATGTCGGCGGCGGGCCAATCTATTCCCGGGGTCGTGGGGACGACCCTATTGTCGTCGGACATGACGGTGGCGGGGCAATCTAGTCCCGGGGTCGTAGGAATGACCCTATAGTCTTCGGACATGTCGGCGGCGGGCCAATCTATTCCCGGGGTCGTGGGGACGACCCGATTGTCGTCGATCATGTCGACGGCTGGCCAACTTTGGCCCGTGGTCGTGGGGACGACTCAATAGTCGTCGGACATGTCGGCGGCTGGCCAGCTTTCGCCCGTGGTCGTGGGGACGACCCAATAGTCGTCGGACATGTCGGCGGCGGGCCAATCTAGTCCCGGGGTCGTGGGGACGACCCTATAGTCGTCGCACATGTCGGCGGCTGGCCAACTTTGGCCCGTGGTCGTGGGGACGACTCAATAGTCGTCGGACATGTCGGCGGCTGGCCAGCTTTCGCCCGTGGTCGTGGGGACGATCCGATAGTCGTCGGACATGACGGTCTAGGGTCAATCTAGTCCCGGGGTCGTGGGGACGACCCTATAGTCGTCGGACATGTCGCCGGCTGGCCAAATTTGGCCCGGTGTCGTGGGGACGACTCTATATTCGTCGGACATGTCGGCGGCTGGCCGACCTGGACCCGGGGTCGTGGGGACAACCCTATTGTCGTCGGACATGTCGGCGATTTGCCAACATTGGCCCGGGGTCGTGGGGACCACTCTATATTCGTCGGACATATCGGCGGCTGGCCAACCTGGACCCGGGGTCATAGGGACGACCCTATAGTCGTCGGACATGTCGGCGATTGGCCAACTTTGGCCCGTGGTCGTGGGGTCGATACGATAGTCGTCGGACATGACGGTGGCGGCCAATCTAGTCCGGGGGTCGTGGTGACGACCCTATAGCCGTCGGACATGTCGGCGGCCGGCCAATCTAGACCCAGGGTCGTGGGGACGACCCTATTGTCGTCGGACATGACGGCGATTGGCCAACATTGGCCCGGGGTCGTGGGGACGACCCTATAGTCGTCGGACATATCGGCGGCTGGCCAACTTTGGCCCGCGGTCGGCGGGACGACCCTATAGTCGTCGGACATGTCGGCGGCTGGACAATTTAGTCCCGGGGTCGTGGGGACGACCCAATAGTCGTCGGAAATGTCGGCGGCTGGCCAACTTTGGCCCGTGGTCGTGGGGACGACTGTTTAGTCGTCGGACATGTCGGCGGCTGGCCAACCTAGACCCGGGGTCGTGGGGACGACCCTATTGTCGCCGGACATGAGGGTGGCGGGCCAATCTAGTCCCGGGGTCGTGGAGACGACCCAATAGTCGTCGGACATGTCGGCGGCTGGCCAATTTAGTCCCGGGGTCGTGGGGACGAACCTATAGTCGTCGGACAATTCGGCGGCCGGCCAACTTTGGCCCGGGGTTCCGGGGACGACCCTATAGTCGTCGGACATGTCGGCGGCTGGCCAACCTAGTCCCGAGGTCGTGGGGGCGACCCTATAGTCGTCGGACATGTCGGCGGCTGGCCAGCCTATTCCCGAGGTCGTGGGGACGACCCTATTGTCGTTGGACATGTCGGCGGCTGGCCAACTTTGGCCCGGGGTCGTGGGGACGATCCGATAGTCGTCGGACATGACGGTGGCGGGCCAATCTAGTCCCGGGGTCGTGGGGACGACCCAATAGCCGTCGGACATGTCGGCGGCTGGCCAACTTTGGCCCGTGGTCGTGGGGACGACTGTTTAGTCGTCGGACATGTCGGCGGCTGGCCAATCTAGACCCAGGGTCGTGGGGACGATCCAATTGTCGTCGGACATGACGGTGGCGGGCCAATCTAGTCCCGGGGTCGTGGGGACGACCCTATAGTCGTCGCACATGTCGGCGGCTGGCCAACTTTGGCCCGTGGTCGTGGGGACGACTCAATAGTCGTCGGACATGTCGGCGGCTGGCCAGCTTTCGCCCGTGGTCGTGGGGACGATCCGATAGTCGTCGGACATGACGGTCTAGGGTCAATCTAGTCCCGGGGTCGTGGGGACGACCCTATAGTCGTCGGACATGTCGCCGGCTGGCCAAATTTGGCCCGGTGTCGTGGGGACGACTCTATATTCGTCGGACATGTCGGCGGCTCGCCGACCTGGACCCGGGGTCGTGGGGACGACCCTATTGTCGTCGGACATGTCGGCGATTTGCCAACATTGGCCCGGGGTCGTGGGGACGACTCTATATTCGTCGGACATATCGGCGGCTGGCCAACCTGGACCCGGGGTCGTGGGGACGACCCTATTGTCGTCGGACATGACGGTGGCGGGCCAATCTAGTCCCGGGGTCATGGGGACGACCCTATAGTCGTCGGACAATTCGGCGGCCGGCCAACTTTGGCCCGGGGTCGTGGGGGCGACCCTATAGTCGTCGGACATGTCGGCGGCTGGCCAACCTAGCCCGGGGTCGTGGGGACGACCCTATAGTCGTCGGACATGTAGGCGGCTGGCCAATCTAGTCCCGGGGTCATAGGGACGACCCTATAGTCGTCGGACATGTCGGCGATTGGCCAACTTTGGCCCGTGGTCGTGGGGTCGATACGATAGTCGTCGGACATGACGGTGGCGGCCAATCTAGTCCCGGGGTCGTGGTGACGACCCTATAGCCGTCGGACATGTCGGCGGCTGGCCAACTTTGGCCCGTGGTCGTGGGGACGACTGTTTAGTCGTCGGACTTGACGGTGGCGGGCCAATCTAGTCCCGGGGTTTTGGGGACGACCCTATAGTCGTCGGATATGTCGGCGGCTTGCCAAATTTGCCCGGGGTCGTGGGGACGACCCTATAGTCGTCGGACTTGACGGTGGCGGGCCAATCTTATCCCGGGGTCGTGGGGACGACCCAAAAGTCGTTGGACATATCGGCGGCTGGCCAACTTTGGCCCATGGTCGTGGGGACGACCCTATAGTCGTTGGACATTACGGTGGCGGGCCAATCTAGTCCCGGGGTCGTGGGGACGACCCTATAGTCGTCGGACTTGTCGCTGGCGGGCCAATCTAGTCCCGGGGTCGTGGGGACAACCCTACAGTCGTCGGACATTTCGGCGGCTTGCCAACTTCCGCCCGGGGTCGTGGGGACGACCCTATAGTCGTCGGACATGTCGGCGGCTGGCTAACTTTGGCCCGTGGTCGTGGGGACGACCCAATAGTCGTTGGACATGTCGGCGGCTGGCCAACTTTGGGCCGTGGTCGTGGAGACGATCCTATAGTCGTCGGACTTGACGGTGGCGGGCCAATCTAGTCCCGGGGTTTTGGGGACGACCCTATAGTCGTCGGATATGTCGGCAGCTTGCCAAATTTGCCCGGGGTCGTGGGGACGACCCTATAGTCGTCGGACTTGACGGTGGCGGGCCAATCTTATCCCGGGGTCGTGGGGACGACCCAAAAGTCGTTGGACATATCGGCGGCTGGCCAACTTTGGCCCATGGTCGTGGGGACGACCCTATAGTCGTTGGACATTACGGTGGCGGGCCAATCTAGTCCCGGGGTCGTGGGGACGACCCTATAGTCGTCGGACAAGACGGCGGCTGGACATCTTTGGCCCGCGGTCGTGGGGACGACCCTATAGTCGTCGGACATTTCGGCGGCTAGCCAACTTTGGCCCGGGGTCGTGGGGGCGACCCTATAGTCGTCGGACATGTCGGCGGCTGGCCAACATTGGCCCGGGGTCGTGGGGACGACCCAATAGTCGTCGGACATGTCGGCGGCTGGCCAACTTTGGCCCGTGGTCGTGGGGACGACCCTATAGTCGTCGGACATGTCGGCGATTGGCCAACTTTGGCCCGTGGTCGTGGGGTCGATCCGATAGTCGTCGGACATGACGGTGGCGGGCCAATCTAGTCCCGGGGTCGTGGGGACGACCCAATAGTCGTCGGACATGTCGGCGGCTGGCCAACAATGGCCCGGGGTCGTGGGGACGACCCAATAGTCGTCGGACATGTCGGCGGCTGGACAACTTTGGCCCGTGGTCGTGGGGACGACCCTATAGTCGTCGGACATGTCGGCGATTGGCCAACTTTGGCCCGTGGTCGTGGGGTCGATCCGATAGTCGCCGGACATGAGGGTGGCGGGCCAATCTAGTCCCGGGGTCGTGGAGACGACCCAATAGTCGTCGGACATGTCGGCGGCTGGCCAATTTAGTCCCGGGGTCGTGGGGACGAACCTATAGTCGTCGGACAATTCGGCGGCCGGCCAACTTTGGCCCGGGGTCGTGGGGGCGACCCTATAGTCGTCGGACATGTCGGCGGCTGGCCAACCTAGCCCGGGGTCGTGGGGACGACCCTATAGTCGTCGGACATGTCGGCGGCTGGCAAACCTAGTCCCGAGGTCGTGGGGACGATCCTATAGTGGTCGGAGAAGTCGGCGGCTAGCCAACCTAGTCCGGGGGTCGTGGGGACGACCCTATAGTCGTCGGACATGTAGGCGGCTGGCCAATCCAGTCCCGGGGTCGTGGGGACGACCCTATTGACGTCGGACATGTCGGCGGCTGGCCAATCTAGTACCGGGGTCGTGGGGAGGACCGTATAGTCGTCGGACAATTCGGCGGCCGGCCAACTTTGGCCCGGGGATGCGGGGACGACCCTATAGTCGTCGGACATGTCGGCGGCTGGCCAACCTAGTCCCGAGGTCGTGGGGGCGACCCTATAGTCGTCGGACATGTCGGCGGCTGGCCAACCTATTCCCTAGGTCGTGGGGACGACCCTATTGTCGTCGGACATGACGGTGGCGGGCCAACTTTGGCCCCTGGTCTTGGGGACGACCCAATAGTCGTCAGACATGTCGGCGGCGAGCCAACCTAGTCCGGGGGTTCGTGGGGACGACCCTATAGTCGTCGGACAAGTCGGCGGCTGGCCAATCCAGGCCCGGGGTCGTGGGGACGACCCTATTGTCGTCGGACATGTCGGCGGCTGGCCAATCTAGTACCGGGGTCGTGGGGAGGACCGTATAGTCGTCGGACAATTCGGCGGCCGGCCAACTTTGGCCCGGGGTTGCGGGGACGACCCTATAGTCGTCGGACATGTCGGCGGCTGGCCAACCTAGTCCCGAGGACGTGGGGGCGACCCTATAGTCGTCGGACATGTCGGCGGCTGGCCAACCTATTCCCTAGGTCGTGGGGACGACCCTATTGTCGTCGGACATGACGGTGGCGGGCCAACTTTGGCCCCTGGTCTTGGGGACGACCCAATAGTCGTCAGACATGTCGGCGGCGAGCCAACCTAGTCCGGGGGTTCGTGGGGACGACCCTCTAGTCGTCGGACATGTCGGCGGCTGGCCAACCTAGTCCCGAGGTCGTGGGGACGACCCTATAGTGGTCGGACAAGTCGGCGGCGAGCCAGCCTAGTCCGGGGGTGGTGGGGACGACCCTATAGTCGTCGGACATGTCGGCGGCTGGCCAACTTTGGCCCGTGGTCGTGGGAACGACTGTATAGTCGTCGGACATGTCGGCGGCTGGCCAACCTAGTCCCGAGGTCGTGGGGACGAGCCTATAGTCGTCGGACATGTCGGCGGCGGGCCAATCTATTCCCGGGGTCGTGGGGACGACCCTATTGTCGTCGGACATGACGGTGGCGGGGCAATCTAGTCCCGGGGTCGTAGGAATGACCCTATAGTCTTCGGACATGTCGGCGGCGGGCCAATCTATTCCCGGGGTCGTGGGGACGACCCTATTGTCGTCGGACATGACGGTGGCCGGCCAATCTAGTCCCGGGGTCGTAGGAATGACCCTATAGTCGTCGGACAAGTCGGCGGCTGGCCAATCTAGTCCCGGGGTCGTGGGGACGACCCGATTGTCGTCGATCATGTCGACGGCTGGCCAACTTTGGCCCGTGGTCGTGGGGACGACTCAATAGTCGTCGGACATGTCGGCGGCTGGCCAGCTTTCGCCCGTGGTCGTGGGGACGACCCAATAGTCGTCGGACATGTCGGCGGCGGGCCAATCTAGTCCCGGGGTCGTGGGGACGACCCTATAGTCGTCGCACATGTCGGCGGCTGGCCAACTTTGGCCCGTGGTCGTGGGGACGACTCAATAGTCGTCGGACATGTCGGCGGCTGGCCAGCTTTCGCCCGTGGTCGTGGGGACGATCCGATAGTCGTCGGACATGACGGTCTAGGGTCAATCTAGTCCCGGGGTCGTGGGGACGACCCTATAGTCGTCGGACATGTCGCCGGCTGGCCAAATTTGGCCCGGTGTCGTGGGGACGACTCTATATTCGTCGGACATGTCGGCGGCTGGCCGACCTGGACCCGGGGTCGTGGGGACAACCCTATTGTCGTCGGACATGTCGGCGATTTGCCAACATTGGCCCGGGGTCGTGGGGACCACTCTATATTCGTCGGACATATTGGCGGCTGGCCAACCTGGACCCGGGGTCATAGGAACGACCCTATAGTCGTCGGACATGTCGGCGATTGGCCAACTTTGGCCCGTGGTCGTGGGGTCGATACGATAGTCGTCGGACATGACGGTGGCGGCCAATCTAGTCCGGGGGTCGTGGTGACGACCCTATAGCCGTCGGACATGTCGGCGGCCGGCCAATCTAGACCCAGGGTCGTGGGGACGACCCTATTGTCGTCGGACATGACGGCGATTGGCCAACATTGGCCCGGGGTCGTGGGGACGACCCTATAGTCGTCGGACATATCGGCGGCTGGCCAACTTTGGCCCGCGGTCGGCGGGACGACCCTATAGTCGTCGGACATGTCGGCGGCTGGACAATTTAGTCCCGGGGTCGTGGGGACGACCCAATAGTCGTCGGAAATGTCGGCGGCTGGCCAACTTTGGCCCGTGGTCGTGGGGACGACTGTTTAGTCGTCGGACATGTCGGCGGCTGGCCAACCTAGACCCGGGGTCGTGGGGACGACCCTATTGTCGCCGGACATGAGGGTGGCGGGCCAATCTAGTCCCGGGGTCGTGGAGACGACCCAATAGTCGTCGGACATGTCGGCGGCTGGCCAATTTAGTCCCGGGGTCGTGGGGACGAACCTATAGTCGTCGGACAATTCGGCGGCCGGCCAACTTTGGCCCGGGGTTCCGGGGACGACCCTATAGTCGTCGGACATGTCGGCGGCTGGCCAACCTAGTCCCGAGGTCGTGGGGGCGACCCTATAGTCGTCGGACATGTCGGCGGCTGGCCAGCCTATTCCCGAGGTCGTGGGGACGATCCTATTGTCGTTGGACATGTCGGCGGCTGGCCAACTTTGGCCCGGGGTCGTGGGGACGATCCGATAGTCGTCGGACATGACGGTGGCGGGCCAATCTAGTCCCGGGGTCGTGGGGACGACCCAATAGCCGTCGGACATGTCGGCGGCTGGCCAACTTTGGCCCGTGGTCGTGGGGACGACTGTTTAGTCGTCGGACATGTCGGCGGCTGGCCAATCTAGACCCAGGGTCGTGGGGACGATCCAATTGTCGTCGGACATGACGGTGGCGGGCCAATCTAGTCCCGGGGTCGTGGGGACGACCCTATAGTCGTCGCACATGTCGGCGGCTGGCCAACTTTGGCCCGTGGTCGTGGGGACGACTCAATAGTCGTCGGACATGTCGGCGGCTGGCCAGCTTTCGCCCGTGGTCGTGGGGACGATCCGATAGTCGTCGGACATGACGGTCTAGGGTCAATCTAGTCCCGGGGTCGTGGGGACGACCCTATAGTCGTCGGACATGTCGCCGGCTGGCCAAATTTGGCCCGGTGTCGTGGGGACGACTCTATATTCGTCGGACATGTCGGCGGCTCGCCGACCTGGACCCGGGGTCGTGGGGACGACCCTATTGTCGTCGGACATGTCGGCGATTTGCCAACATTGGCCCGGGGTCGTGGGGACGACTCTATATTCGTCGGACATATCGGCGGCTGGCCAACCTGGACCCGGGGTCGTGGGGACGACCCTATTGTCGTCGGACATGACGGTGGCGGGCCAATCTAGTCCCGGGGTCATGGGGACGACCCTATAGTCGTCGGACAATTCGGCGGCCGGCCAACTTTGGCCCGGGGTCGTGGGGGCGACCCTATAGTCGTCGGACATGTCGGCGGCTGGCCAACCTAGCCCGGGGTCGTGGGGACGACCCTATAGTCGTCGGACATGTAGGCGGCTGGCCAATCTAGTCCCGGGGTCATAGGGACGACCCTATAGTCGTCGGACATGTCGGCGATTGGCCAACTTTGGCCCGTGGTCGTGGGGTCGATACGATAGTCGTCGGACATGACGGTGGCGGCCAATCTAGTCCCGGGGTCGTGGTGACGACCCTATAGCCGTCGGACATGTCGGCGGCTGGCCAACTTTGGCCCGTGGTCGTGGGGACGACTGTTTAGTCGTCGGTCATGTCGGCGGCCGGCCAATCTAGACCCAGGGTCGTGGGGACGACCCTATAGTCGTCGGACATGTCGGCGGCTGTCCAACTTTGGCCCGGTGTCTTGGGGACGACTCTATAGTCGTCGGACATGTCGGCTGCAGGCCACCCTTGTCCCGGGGTCGTGGGGACGACCCAATAGTCGTCGGACATGTCGGCGGCTGGCCAACATTGGCCCGGGGTCGTGGGGACGACCCAATAGTCGTCGGACATGTCGGCGGCTGGCCAACTTTGGCCCGTGGTCGTGGGGACGACCCTATAGTCGTCGGACATGTCGGCGATTGGCCAACTTTGGCCCGTGGTCGTGGGGTCGATCCGATAGTCGTCGGACATGACGGTGGCGGGCCAATCTAGTCCCGGGGTCGTGGGGACGACCCAATAGTCGTCGGACATGTCGGCGGCTGGCCAATTTAGTCCCGGGGTCGTGGGGACGAACCTATAGTCGTCGGACAATTCGGCGGCCGGCCAACTTTGGCCCGGGGTCGTGGGGGCGACCCTATAGTCGTCGGACATGTCGGCGGCTGGCCAACCTAGCCCGGGGTCGTGGGGACGACCCTATAGTCGTCGGACATGTCGGCGGCTGGCAAATCTAGTCCCGAGGTCGTGAGGACGATCCTATAGTGGTCGGAGAAGTCGGCGGCTAGCCAACCTAGTCCGGGGGTCGTGGGGACGACCCTATAGTCGTCGGACATGTAGGCGGCTGGCCAATCCAGTCCCGGGGTCGTGGGGACGACCCTATTGACGTCGGACATGTCGGCGGCTGGCCAATCTAGTACCGGGGTCGTGGGGAGGACCGTATAGTCGTCGGACAATTCGGCGGCCGGCCAACTTTGGCCCGGGGATGCGGGGACGACCCTATAGTCGTCGGACATGTCGGCGGCTGGCCAACCTAGTCCCGAGGTCGTGGGGGCGACCCTATAGTCGTCGGACATGTCGGCGGCTGGCCAACCTATTCCCTAGGTCGTGGGGACGACCCTATTGTCGTCGGACATGACGGTGGCGGGCCAACTTTGGCCCCTGGTCTTGGGGACGACCCAATAGTCGTCAGACATGTCGGCGGCGAGCCAACCTAGTCCGGGGGTTCGTGGGGACGACCCTATAGTCGTCGGACAAGTCGGCGGCTGGCCAATCCAGGCCCGGGGTCGTGGGGACGACCCTATTGTCGTCGGACATGTCGGCGGCTGGCCAATCTAGTACCGGGGTCGTGGGGAGGACCGTATAGTCGTCGGACAATTCGGCGGCCGGCCAACTTTGGCCCGGGGTTGCGGGGACGACCCTATAGTCGTCGGACATGTCGGCGGCTGGCCAACCTAGTCCCGAGGACGTGGGGGCGACCCTATAGTCGTCGGACATGTCGGCGGCTGGCCAACCTATTCCCTAGGTCGTGGGGACGACCCTATTGTCGTCGGACATGACGGTGGCGGGCCAACTTTGGCCCCTGGTCTTGGGGACGACCCAATAGTCGTCAGACATGTCGGCGGCGAGCCAACCTAGTCCGGGGGTTCGTGGGGACGACCCTCTAGTCGTCGGACATGTCGGCGGCTGGCCAACCTAGTCCCGAGGTCGTGGGGACGACCCTATAGTGGTCGGACAAGTCGGCGGCGAGCCAGCCTAGTCCGGGGGTGGTGGGGACGACCCTATAGTCGTCGGACATGTCGGCGGCTGGCCAACTTTGGCCCGTGGTCGTGGGAACGACTGTTTAGTCGTCGGACATGTCGGCGGCTGGCCAACCTAGTCCCGAGGTCGTGGGGACGAGCCTATAGTCGTCGGACATGTCGGCGGCGGGCCAATCTATTCCCGGGGTCGTGGGGACGACCCTATTGTCGTCGGACATGACGGTGGCGGGGCAATCTAGTCCCGGGGTCGTAGGAATGACCCTATAGTCTTCGGACATGTCGGCGGCGGGCCAATCTATTCCCGGGGTCGTGGGGACGACCCTATTGTCGTCGGACATAACGGTGGCCGGCCAATCTAGTCCCGGGGTCGTAGGAATGACCCTATAGTCGTCGGACAAGTCGGCGGCTGGCCAATCTAGTCCCGGGGTCGTGGGGACGACCCGATTGTCGTCGATCATGTCGACGGCTGGCCAACTTTGGCCCGTGGTCGTGGGGACGACTCAATAGTCGTCGGACATGTCGGCGGCTGGCCAGCTTTCGCCCGTGGTCGTGGGGACGACCCAATAGTCGTCGGACATGTCGGCGGCGGGCCAATCTAGTCCCGGGGTCGTGGGGACGACCCTATAGTCGTCGCACATGTCGGCGGCTGGCCAACTTTGGCCCGTGGTCGTGGGGACGACTCAATAGTCGTCGGACATGTCGGCGGCTGGCCAGCTTTCGCCCGTGGTCGTGGGGACGATCCGATAGTCGTCGGACATGACGGTCTAGGGTCAATCTAGTCCCGGGGTCGTGGGGACGACCCTATAGTCGTCGGACATGTCGCCGGCTGGCCAAATTTGGCCCGGTGTCGTGGGGACGACTCTATATTCGTCGGACATGTCGGCGGCTGGCCGACCTGGACCCGGGGTCGTGGGGACAACCCTATTGTCGTCGGACATGTCGGCGATTTGCCAACATTGGCCCGGGGTCGTGGGGACCACTCTATATTCGTCGGACATATCGGCGGCTGGCCAACCTGGACCCGGGGTCATAGGGACGACCCTATAGTCGTCGGACATGTCGGCGATTGGCCAACTTTGGCCCGTGGTCGTGGGGTCGATACGATAGTCGTCGGACATGACGGTGGCGGCCAATCTAGTCCGGGGGTCGTGGTGACGACCCTATAGCCGTCGGACATGTCGGCGGCCGGCCAATCTAGACCCAGGGTCGTGGGGACGACCCTATTGTCGTCGGACATGACGGCGATTGGCCAACATTGGCCCGGGGTCGTGGGGACGACCCTATAGTCGTCGGACATATCGGCGGCTGGCCAACTTTGGCCCGCGGTCGGCGGGACGACCCTATAGTCGTCGGACATGTCGGCGGCTGGACAATTTAGTCCCGGGGTCGTGGGGACGACCCAATAGTCGTCGGAAATGTCGGCGGCTGGCCAACTTTGGCCCGTGGTCGTGGGGACGACTGTTTAGTCGTCGGACATGTCGGCGGCTGGCCAACCTAGACCCGGGGTCGTGGGGACGACCCTATTGTCGCCGGACATGAGGGTGGCGGGCCAATCTAGTCCCGGGGTCGTGGAGACGACCCAATAGTCGTCGGACATGTCGGCGGCTGGCCAATTTAGTCCCGGGGTCGTGGGGACGAACCTATAGTCGTCGGACAATTCGGCGGCCGGCCAACTTTGGCCCGGGGTTCCGGGGACGACCCTATAGTCGTCGGACATGTCGGCGGCTGGCCAACCTAGTCCCGAGGTCGTGGGGGCGACCCTATAGTCGTCGGACATGTCGGCGGCTGGCCAGCCTATTCCCGAGGTCGTGGGGACGACCCTATTGTCGTTGGACATGTCGGCGGCTGGCCAACTTTGGCCCGGGGTCGTGGGGACGATCCGATAGTCGTCGGACATGACGGTGGCGGGCCAATCTAGTCCCGGGGTCGTGGGGACGACCCAATAGCCGTCGGACATGTCGGCGGCTGGCCAACTTTGGCCCGTGGTCGTGGGGACGACTGTTTAGTCGTCGGACATGTCGGCGGCTGGCCAATCTAGACCCAGGGTCGTGGGGACGATCCAATTGTCGTCGGACATGACGGTGGCGGGCCAATCTAGTCCCGGGGTCGTGGGGACGACCCTATAGTCGTCGCACATGTCGGCGGCTGGCCAACTTTGGCCCGTGGTCGTGGGGACGACTCAATAGTCGTCGGACATGTCGGCGGCTGGCCAGCTTTCGCCCGTGGTCGTGGGGACGATCCGATAGTCGTCGGACATGACGGTCTAGGGTCAATCTAGTCCCGGGGTCGTGGGGACGACCCTATAGTCGTCGGACATGTCGCCGGCTGGCCAAATTTGGCCCGGTGTCGTGGGGACGACTCTATATTCGTCGGACATGTCGGCGGCTCGCCGACCTGGACCCGGGGTCGTGGGGACGACCCTATTGTCGTCGGACATGTCGGCGATTTGCCAACATTGGCCCGGGGTCGTGGGGACGACTCTATATTCGTCGGACATATCGGCGGCTGGCCAACCTGGACCCGGGGTCGTGGGGACGACCCTATTGTCGTCGGACATGACGGTGGCGGGCCAATCTAGTCCCGGGGTCATGGGGACGACCCTATAGTCGTCGGACAATTCGGCGGCCGGCCAACTTTGGCCCGGGGTCGTGGGGGCGACCCTATAGTCGTCGGACATGTCGGCGGCTGGCCAACCTAGCCCGGGGTCGTGGGGACGACCCTATAGTCGTCGGACATGTAGGCGGCTGGCCAATCTAGTCCCGGGGTCATAGGGACGACCCTATAGTCGTCGGACATGTCGGCGATTGGCCAACTTTGGCCCGTGGTCGTGGGGTCGATACGATAGTCGTCGGACATGACGGTGGCGGCCAATCTAGTCCCGGGGTCGTGGTGACGACCCTATAGCCGTCGGACATGTCGGCGGCTGGCCAACTTTGGCCCGTGGTCGTGGGGACGACTGTTTAGTCGTCGGTCATGTCGGCGGCCGGCCAATCTAGACCCAGGGTCGTGGGGACGACCCTATAGTCGTCGGACATGTCGGCGGCTGTCCAACTTTGGCCCGGTGTCTTGGGGACGACTCTATAGTCGTCGGACATGTCGGCTGCAGGCCACCCTTGTCCCGGGGTCGTGGGGACGACCCAATAGTCGTCGGACATGTCGGCGGCTGGCCAACATTGGCCCGGGGTCGTGGGGACGACCCAATAGTCGTCGGACATGTCGGCGGCTGGCCAACTTTGGCCCGTGGTCGTGGGGACGACCCTATAGTCGTCGGACATGTCGGCGATTGGCCAACTTTGGCCCGTGGTCGTGGGGTCGATCCGATAGTCGTCGGACATGACGGTGGCGGGCCAATCTAGTCCCGGGGTCGTGGGGACGACCCAATAGTCGTCGGACATGTCGGCGGCTGGCCAATTTAGTCCCGGGGTCGTGGGGACGAACCTATAGTCGTCGGACAATTCGGCGGCCGGCCAACTTTGGCCAGGGGTCGTGGGGGCGACCCTATAGTCGTCGGACATGTCGGCGGCTGGCCAACCTAGCCCGGGGTCGTGGGGACGACCCTATAGTCGTCGGACATGTCGGCGGCTGGCAAACCTAGTCCCGAGGTCGTGGGGACGATCCTATAGTGGTCGGAGAAGTCGGCGGCTAGCCAACCTAGTCCGGGGGTCGTGGGGACGACCCTATAGTCGTCGGACATGTAGGCGGCTGGCCAATCCAGTCCCGGGGTCGTGGGGACGACCCTATTGACGTCGGACATGTCGGCGGCTGGCCAATCTAGTACCGGGGTCGTGGGGAGGACCGTATAGTCGTCGGACAATTCGGCGGCTGGCCAACTTTGGCCCGTGGTCGTGGGGTCGATCCGACAGTCGTCGGACATGACGGTGGCGGGCCAATCTAGTCCCGGGGTCGTGGGGACGACCCAATAGCCGTCGGACATGTCGGCGGCTGGCCAACTTTGGCCCGTGGTCGTGGGGACGACTGTTTAGTCGTCGGACATGTCGGCGGCTGGCCAATCTAGACCCAGGGTCGTGGGGACGATCCTATTGTCGCCGGACATGAGGGTGGCGGGCCAATCTAGTCCCGGGGTCGTGGAGACGACCCAATAGTCGTCGGACATGTCGGCGGCTGGCCAATTTAGTCCCGGGGTCGTGGGGACGAACCTATAGTCGTCGGACAATTCGGCGGCCGGCCAACTTTGGCCCGGGGTCGTGGGGGCGACCCTATAGTCGTCGGACATGTCGGCGGCTGGCCAACCTAGCCCGGGGTCGTGGGGACGATCCTATAGTCGTCGGACATGTCGGCGGCTGGCCAACCTAGTCCCGAGGTCGTGGGGGCGACCCTATAGTCGTCGGACATGTCGGCGGCTGGCCAACTTTGGCCCGTGGTCGTGGGGTCGATCCGACAGTCGTCGGACATGACGGTGGCGGGCCAATCTAGTCCCGGGGTCGTGGGGGCGACCCTGTAGTCGTCGGACATGTCGGCGGCTGGCCAACCTAGTCCCGAGGTCGTCGGACTTGACGGTGGCGGACCAATCTAGTCCCGGGGTTGTGGGGACGACCCTATAGTCGTCGGACACTTCGGCGGCTTGCCAACTTTGGCCCGGGGTCGTGGGCACGACCCTATAGTTGTCGGACACGTCGGCGGCGGGTCTACCTAGTCCCGGGGTCGTGGGCACGACCCTATAGTCGTCGGACAATTCGGCAGCTTGCCAACTTTGGCCCGGGGTCGAGGGGACGACCCTATAGTTGTCGGACACGTCGGCGGCGGGTCTACCTAGTCCCGGAGTCGTGGGGACGACCCTATAGTCGTCGGACAAGTCGGCAGCTTGCCAACTTTGGCCCGGGGTTGTGGGGACGACTCTATAGTCGTCGGACATTTCGGCGGCTGGCCAGCATTGGCCCGGGGTCGTGGGGACGGCCCAATAGTCGTTGAACATGTCGGCGGCGGGCCATCCTAGCCCCGGGGTCGTGGGGACGACCCTATTGTCGTCGGACATGACGGTGGCGGGCCAATCTAGTCCTGGGGTCGTGGGGACGACCCCATAGTCGTCGGACAAGTCGGCGGCTGGCCAACATTAGCCCGGGGTCGTGGGGACGACCCAATAGTCGTTGAACATGTCGGCGGCGGGCCATCCTAGCCCCGGGGTCGTGGGGACGACCCTATTGTCGTCGGACATGACGGTGGCGGGCCAATCTAGACCTGGGGTCGTGGGGACGACCCCATAGTCGTCGGACAAGTCGGCGGCTGGCCAACTTTGGCCCGTGGTCGTGGGGACGACCCTATAGTCGTCGGACAAGTCAGCGGCTGGTCAACTTTGGCCCGTGGTCGTGGGGACGGCCCAATAGTCGTTGAACATGTCGGCGGCTGGCCAACATTGGCCCGGGGTCGTGGGGACGACCCTATAGTCGTCAGACATGTCGGCGTCTGGCCAACTTTGGCCCGTGGTCGTGGGGACGGCCCAATAGTCGTCGGACATGTCGGCGGCTGGCCAACCTAGTCCCGAGGTCGTCGGACTTGACGGTGGCGGGCCAATCTAGTCCCGGGGTCGTGGGGACGACCCTATAGTCGTCGGACAAGACGGTGGCTGGACATCTTTGGCCCGGGGTCGTGGGGACGACCCTATAGTCGTCGGACATGTCGGCGGCTGACCAACTTTGGCCCGGTGTCGTGGGGACGATTCTATAATCGTCGGACATGTCGGCTGCTGGCCACCCTTGTCCCGGGGTCGTGGGGACGACCCTACAGTCGTCGGACATTTCGGCGGCTCGCAAACTTTGGCCCGGGGTCGTGGGGACGACCCAATAGTCGTCGGACTTGACGGTGGCGGGCCAATCTAGTCCCGGGGTCTTGGGGACGACCCTACAGTCGTCGGACATTTCGGCGGCTTGCTAACTTGGCCCGGGGTGGTGGGGACGACCCTATAGTCGTCGGACATGTCGGCGGCGAGCCAACCTAGTCCCGGGGTCGTGGGGACGACCCTATAGTGGTCCGACAAGTCGGCGGCGAGCCAACCTAGTCCCGGTGTCGTGGGAACGACCCTATAGTCGTCGGACATGTCGGTGGCTGGACATCTTTGGCCCGGGGTCGTGGGGACGACCCTATAGTCGTCGGACATGTCGGCGGCTGGCCAACTTTGGCCCGTGGTCGTGGGGACGACCCTATAGTCGTCGGACAAGTCAGCGGCTGGTCAACATTGGCCCGTGGTCGTGGGGACGGCCCAATAGTCGTTGAACATGTCGGCGGCTGGCCAACCTAGTCCCGAGGTCGTCGGACTTGACGGTGGCGGGCCAATCTAGTCCCGGGGTCGTGGGGACGACCCTATAGTCGTCGGACATGTCGGCTGCTGGCCACCCTTGTCCCGGGGTCGTGGGGACGACCCTATAGTCGTCAGACATGTCGGCGGCTGGCCAACTTTGGCCCGTGGTCGTGGGGACGGCCCAATAGTCGTCGGACATGTCGGCGGCTGGCCAACCTAGTCCCGAGGTCGTCGGACTTGACGGTGGCGGGCCAATCTAGTCCCGGGGTCGTGGGGACGACCCTATAGTCGTCGGACAAGACGGTGGCTGGACATCTTTGGCCCGGGGTCGTGGGGACGACCCTATAGTCGTCAGACATGTCGGCGGCTGGCCAACTTTGGCCCGTGGTCGTGGGGACGGCCCAATAGTCGTCGGACATGTCGGCGGCTGGCCAACCTAGTCCCGAGGTCGTCGGACTTGACGGTGGCGGGCCAATCTAGTCCCGGGGTCGTGGGGACGACCCTATAGTCGTCGGACAAGACGGTGGCTGGACATCTTTGGCCCGGGGTCGTGGGGACGACCCTATAGTCGTCGGACATGTCGGCGGCTGACCAACTTTGGCCCGGTGTCGTGGGGACGACTCTATAGTCGTCGGACATGTCGGCTGCTGGCCACCCTTGTCCCGGGGTCGTGGGGACGACCCTACAGTCGTCGGATATTTCGGCGGCTCGCCAACTTTGGCCCGGGGTCGTGGGGACGACCCAATAGCCTTCGGACTTGACGGTGGCGGGCCAATCTAGTCCCGGGGTCTTGGGGACGACCCTACAGTCGTCGGACATTTCGGCGGCTTGCCAACTTGGCCCGGGGTGGTGGGGACGACCCTATAGTCGTCGGACATGTCGGCGGCGAGCCAACCTAGTCCCGGGGTCGTGGGGACGACCCTATAGTGGTCCGACAAGTCGGCGGCGAGCCAACCTAGTCCCGGTGTCGTGGGAACGACCCTATAGTCGTCGGACATGTCGGCGGCGAGCCAACCTAGTCCCGGGGTCGTGGGTACGACGCTATAGTGGTCCGACAAGTCGGCGGCGAGCCAACCTAGTCCCGGTGTCGTGGGAACGACCCTATAGTCGTCGGACATGTCGGCGGCGAGCCAACCTAGTCCCGGGGTCGTGGGGACGACCCTATAGTCGTCGGACATGTCGGCGGCTGGCCAACATAGTCCCGGTGTCGTGGGAACGACCCTATAGTCGTCGGATATGTCGGCGGCGAGCCAACCTAGTCCCGGGGTCGTGGGGACGACCCTATAGTGGTCGGACATGTCGGCGGCTGGCCAACGTAGGCCCGCTGTCGTGGGGACGACCCTATAGTCGTCGGACAAGACGGTGGCGGGCCAATCTAGTCCCGGGGTCGTGGGGACGACCCTATTGTCGTCGGACAAGTCGGCGGCGAGGCAACCTACTCCGGGGGTCGTGGGGACGAACCTATAGTCGTCGGACATGTCGGCGGCGAGCCAACCTAGTCCCAGGGTCGTGGGGACGACCCTATAGTGCTCGGACATGTCGGCGGCGGGCCAATCTAGTCCCGGGGTCGTGGGGACGACCCTATAGTCGTCGGACAAGACGGTGGCGGGCCAATCTAGTCCCGGGGTCGTGGGGACGACCCTATAGTCGTCAGACAAGACGGTGGCGGGCCAATCTAGTCCCGGGGTCGTGGGGACGACCCTATAGTCGTCGGACAAGTCGGCGGCGAGCCAACCTACTCCGGGGGTCGTGGGGACGAACCTATAGTCGTCGGACATGTCGGCGGCTGGCCAACCTAGTCCCGAGGTCGTGGGGGCGACCCTATAGTCGTCGGACATGTCGGCGGCTGGCCAACCTAGTCCCGAGGTCGTCGGACTTGACGGTGGCGGGCCAATCTAGTCCCGGGGTCGTGGGGACGACCCTATAGTTGTCGGACACGTCGGCGGCGGGTCTACCTAGTCCCGGGGTCGTGGGCACGACCCTATAGTCGTCGGACAATTCGGCAGCTTGCCAACTTTGGCCCGGGGTCGTGGGGACGACCCTATAGTTGTCGGACACGTCGGCGGCGGGACTACCTAGTCCCGGAGTCGTGGGGACGACCCTATAGTCGTCGGACAAGTCGGCAGCTGGCCAACTTTGGCCCGGGGTTGTGGGGACGACTCTATAGTCGTCGGACATTTCGGCGGCTGGCCAGCATTGGCCCGCGGTCGTGGGGACGGCCCAATAGTCGTTGAACATGTCGGCGGCGGGCCATCCTAGCCCCGGGGTCGTGGGGACGACCCTATTGTCGTCGGACATGACGGTGGCGGGCCAATCTAGTCCTGGTGTCGTGGGGACGACCCCATAGTCGTCGGACAAGTCGGCGGCTGGCCAACATTAGCCCGGGGTCGTGGGGACGACCCAATAGTCGTTGAACATGTCGGCGGCGGGCCATCCTAGCCCCGGGGTCGTGGGGACGACCCTATTGTCGTCGGACATGACGGTGGCGGGCCAATCTAGTCCTGGGGTCGTGGGGACGACCCCATAGTCGTCGGACAAGTCGGCGGCTGGCCAACTTTGGCCCGTGGTCGTGGGGACGACCCTATAGTCGTCGGACAAGTCAGCGGCTGGTCAACTTTGGCCCGTGGTCGTGGGGACGGCCCAATAGTCGTTGAACATGTCGGCGGCGGGCCATCCTAGCCCCGGGGTCGTGGGGACGACCCTATTGTCGTCGGACATGACGGTGGCGGGCCAATCTAGTCCCGTGGTCGTGGGGACGACCCTATAGTCGTCGGACAAGTCGGCGGCTGGCCAACCTAGACCCGGGGTCGTGGGGACGACCCTATTGTCGTCGGACATGACGGTGGCGGGCCAATCTAGTCCCGGGGTCGTGGGGACGACCCTATAGTCGTCGAACAATTCGGCGGCGGGCCAAGCTTGTCCCGGGGTCGTGGGGACGACCCTATAATCGTCGGACATGACGGTGGCGGGCCAATCTAGTCCCGGGGTCGTGGGGACGACCCTATAGTCGTCGAACAATTCGGCGGCGGGCCAAGCTTGTCCCGGGGTCGTGGGGACGACCCTATAATCGTCGGATATGACGGTGGCGGGCCAATCTAGTCCCGGGGTCGTGGGGACGACCCTATAGTCGTCGGACATGACGGCGGCTGGCCAACTTTGGCCCGGGGTCGTGGGGGCGACCCTATAGTCGTCGGACATGTTGGCGGCTTGTCAGCCTAGTCCCGGGGTCGTGGGTACGACCCTACAGTCGTCGGACATTTCGGCGGCTGGCCAACTTTGAACCGGTGTCGTGGGGACGACTCTATAGTCGTCGGAAATGTCGGCGGCTGGCCAACCTGGACCCGGAGTCGTGGGGCCGACCCTATTGTCGTCGGACATGACGGTGGCGGGCCAATCTAGTCTCGGGGTCGTGGGGACGATCCTATAGTCGTCGGACATGTCAGCGGCTGGCCAACTTTGGCCCGGGGTCGTGGGGACGATCCAATAGTCGTCGGACATGTCGGCGGCTGGCCAACTTTGGCCCGGGGTCGTGGGGACGACCCTACAGTCGTCGGACATGTCGGCGGCTGGCCAACTTTGGCCCGTGGTTGTGGGGACGACCCTATAGTCGTTGGACATGACGGTGGCGGGCCAATCTAGTCCCGGGGTCGTGGGGACGACCCTATAGGCGTCGGACAAGACGGCGGCTGGACATCTTTGGCCCGGGGTCGTGGGGACGACCCTACAGTCGTCGGACATGTCGGCGGCTGGCCAACTTTGGCCCGTGGTTGTGGGGACGACCCTATAGTCGTTGGACATGACGGTGGCGGGCCAATCTAGTCCCGGGGTCGTGGGGACGACCCTATAGTCGTCGGACATGTCGGCGGCTGGCCAACTTTGGCGCGTGGTCGTGGGGACGATCCGATTGTCGTCGGACATGTCGGCGGCTGGCCACCCTAGACCCGGGGTCGTGGGGACGACCCTATTGTCGTCGGACATGACGGTGGCGGGCCAATCTAGTCCCGGGGTCGTGGGGACGACCCTATAATCGTTGGACATGACGGTGGCGGGCCAATCTAGTCCCGGGGTCGTAGGGACGACCCTATAGTCGTCGGACATGTTGGCGATTGGCCATCATTGGCCCGGGGTCGTCGGGACGACCCTATAGTCGTCGGACATGTCGGCGGCTGGCCAACCTAGTCCCGGGGTCGTGGGGACGACCCTACAGTCGTCGGACATGTCGGCGGCTGGCCAACTTTGGCCCGTGGTTTTGGGGACGACCCTATAGTCGTTGGACATGACGGTGGCGGGCCAATCTAGTCCCGGGGTCGTGGGGACGACCCTATAGGCGTCGGACAAGACGGCGGCTGGACATCTTTGGCCCGGGGTCGTGGGGACGACCCTACAGTCGTCGGACATGTCGGCGGCTGGCCAACTTTGGCCCGGTGTCGTGGGGACGACTCTATAGTCGTCGGACATGTCGGCGGCTGGCCAACCTAGACCCGGGGTCGTGGGGACGACTCTATAGTCGTCGGACATGTCGGGGGCTGGCCAACCTAGACCCGGGGTCGTGGGGACGACCCTATAATCGTTGGACATGACGGTGGCGGGCCAATCTAGTCCCGGGGTCGTAGGGACGACCCTATAGTCTTCGGACATGTTGGCGGCTTGTCAGCCTATTCCCGGGGTCGTGGGTACGACCCTATAGTCGTCGGACAAGTCGGCGGCGGGCCAACCTTGCCCCGGGGTCGTGGGGACGACCCTATAGTCGTCGGAAATGTCGGCGGCTGGCCAACTATGGCCCGGTGTCGTGGGGACGACCCAATAGTGGTCGGACATGTCGGCGGCCGGCCAACCTAGTCCCGAGGTCGTGGGGACGACCCTATAGTCGTCGGACTTGACGGTGGCGGGCCAATCTAGTCCCGGGGTCGTGGGGACGACCCTACAGTCGTCGGACATTTCGGCGGCTTGCCAACTTTGGCCCGGGGTCGTGGGGACGACCCTATAGTCGACGGACTTGACGGTGGCGGGCCAATCTAGTCCCGAGGTCCTGGGGACGACCCTATAGTCGTCGGACTTGACGGTGGCGGGCCAATGTAGTCCCGGGGTCGAGGGGACAACCCTAAAGTCGTCGGACATTTCAGCGGCTTGCCAACTTTGGCCCGGGGTCGTGGGGACGACCCTATAGTCGTCGGACATTTCGGCGGCTGACCAACTTTGGCCCGGGGTCGTGGGGACGACCCTATAGTCGTCGGACATGTTGGCGGCTTGTCAGCCTAGTCCCGGGGTCGTGGGTACGGCCCTATATTCGTCGGACATGTCGGCGGCGGGCCAACCATGTCCCGGGGTCGTGGGGACGACCCTATAGTCGTCGGACAAGTCGGCGGCTGGCCAACCTAGACCCGGGGTCGTGGGGACGACACTATTGTCGTCGGACATGACGGTGGCGGGCCAATCTAGTCCCGGGGTCGTGGGGACGACCCTATAGTCGTCGAACAATTCGGCGGCGGGCCAAGCTTGTCCCGGGGTCGTGGGGACGACCCTATAATCGTCGGACATGACGGTGGCGGGCCAATCTAGTCCCGGGGTCGTGGGGACGACCCTATAGTCGTCGAACAATTCGGCGAAGGGCCAAGCTTGTCCCGGGGTCGTGGGGACGACCCTATAATCGTCGGATATGACGGTGGCGGGCCAATCTAGTCCCGGGGTCGTGGGGACGACCCTATAGTCGTCGGACATGTCGGCGGCTGGCCAACTTTGGCCCGGGGTCGTGGGGGCGACCCTATAGTCGTCGGACATGTTGGCGGCTTGTCAGCCTAGTCCCGGGGTCGTGGGTACGACCCTACACTCGTCGGACATTTCGGCGGCTGGCCAACCTAGTCCCGAGGTCGTGGGGACGACCCTATAGTCGTCGGACTTGACGGTGGCGGGCCAATCTAGTCCCGGGGTCGTGGGGACGACCCTATAGTCGTCGGACTTGACGGTGGCGGGCCAATCTAGTCCCGAGGTCCTGGGGACGACCCTATAGTCGTCGGACAAGTCGGCGGCTGGCCAACCTAGACCCGGGGTCGTGGGGACGACCCTATTGTCGTCGGACATGACGGTGGCGGGCCAATGTAGTCCCGGGGTCGTGGGGACGACCCTATAGTCGTCGAACAATTCGGCGGCGGGCCAAGCTTGTCCCGGGGTCGTGGGGACGACCCTATAATCGTCGGACATGACGGTGGCGGGCCAATCTAGTCCCGGGGTCGTGGGGACGACCCTATAGTCGTCGGACATGTCGGCGGCTGGCCAGCTTTGGCCCGGTGTCGTGGGGACGACTCTATAGACGTCGGACACGACGGTGGCTTGCCAATCTAGTCCCGGGGTCGTGGGGACGACCCTATAGTCGTCGGACAAGTCGGCGGCTGGCCAACCTAGACCCGGGGTCGTGGGGACGACACTATTGTCGTCGGACATGACGGTGGCGGGCCAATCTAGTCCCGGGGTCGTGGGGACGACCCTATAGTCGTCGAACAATTCGGCGGCGGGCCAAGCTTGTCCCGGGGTCGTGGGGACGACCCTATAATCGTCGGACATGACGGTGGCGGGCCAATCTAGTCCCGGGGTCGTGGGGACGACCCTATAGTCGTCGAACAATTCGGCGAAGGGCCAAGCTTGTCCCGGGGTCGTGGGGACGACCCTATAATCGTCGGATATGACGGTGGCGGGCCAATCTAGTCCCGGGGTCGTGGGGACGACCCTATAGTCGTCGGACATGTCGGCGGCTGGCCAACTTTGGCCCGGGGTCGTGGGGGCGACCCTATAGTCGTCGGACATGTTGGCGGCTTGTCAGCCTAGTCCCGGGGTCGTGGGTACGACCCTACACTCGTCGGACATTTCGGCGGCTGGCCAACCTAGTCCCGAGGTCGTGGGGACGACCCTATAGTCGTCGGACTTGACGGTGGCGGGCCAATCTAGTCCCGGGGTCGTGGGGACGACCCTATAGTCGTCGGACTTGACGGTGGCGGGCCAATCTAGTCCCGAGGTCCTGGGGACGACCCTATAGTCGTCGGACAAGTCGGCGGCTGGCCAACCTAGACCCGGGGTCGTGGGGACGACCCTATTGTCGTCGGACATGACGGTGGCGGGCCAATCTAGTCCCGGGGTCGTGGGGACGACCCTATAGTCGTCGAACAATTCGGCGGCGGGCCAAGCTTGTCCCGGGGTCGTGGGGACGACCCTATAATCGTCGGACATGACGGTGGCGGGCCAATCTAGTCCCGGGGTCGTGGGGACGACCCTATAGTCGTCGGACATGTCGGCGGCTGGCCAGCTTTGGCCCGGTGTCGTGGGGACGACTCTATAGACGTCGGACACGACGGTGGCTTGCCAATCTAGTCCCGGGGTCGTGGGGACGACCCTATAATCGTTGGACATGACGGTGGCGGGCCAATCTAGTCCCGGGGTCGTAGGGACGACCCTATAGTCGTCGGACATGTTGGGGATTGGCCAACATTGGCCCGGGGTCGTCGGGACGACCCTATAGTCGTCGGACATGTCGGCGGCTGGCCAACCTAGTCCCGGGGTCGTGGGGACGACCCTATAGTCGTCGGACATGTTGGCGATTGGCCATCATTGGCCCGGGGTCGTCGGGACGACCCTATAGTCGTCGGACATGTCGGCGGCTGGCCAACCTAGTCCCGTGGTCGTGGGGACGACCCTACAGTCGTCGGACATTTCGGCGGCTTGCCAACTTTGGCCCGGGGTCGTGGGGACGACCCTATAGTCGTCGGACATGTCGGCGGCTGGCCAACTTTGGCCCGTGGTTGTGGGGACGACCCTATAGTCGTTGGATATGACGGTGGCGGGCCAATCTAGTCCCGGGGTCGTGGGGACGACCCTATAGTCGTCGGACATGTCGGCGGCGGGCCAACCATGTCCCGGGGTCGTGGGGACGGCCCTATAGTCGTCGGACAAGTCGGCGGCTGGCCAACCTAGACCCGGGGTCGTGGGGACGACCCTATTGTCGTCGGACATGTTGGCGGCTTGTCAGCCTAGTCCCGGGGTCGTGGGTACGACCCTATAGTCGTCGGACAAGTCGGCGGCGGGCCAACCTTGCCCCGTGGTCGTGGGGACGACCCTATAGTCGTCGGAAATGTCGGCGGCTGGCCAACTATGGCCCGGTGTCGTGGGGACGACCCTATAGTCGACGGACTTGACGGTGGCGGGCCAATCTAGTCCCGAGGTCCTGGGGACGACCCTATAGTCGTCGGACTTGACGGTGGCGGGCCAATGTAGTCCCGGGGTCGTGGGGACAACCCTAAAGTCGTCGGACATTTCAGCGGCTTGCCAACTTTGGCCCGGGGTCGTGGGGACGACCCTATAGTCGTCGGACATTTCGGCGGCTGACCAACTTTGGCCCGGGGTCGTGGGGACGACCCTATAGTCGTCGGACATGTTGGCGGCTTGTCAGCCTAGTCCCGGGGTCGTGGGTACGGCCCTATATTCGTCGGACATGTCGGCGGCGGGCCAACCATGTCCCGGGTTCGTGGGGACGACCTTATAGTCGTCGGACAAGTCGGCGGCTGGCCAACCTAGACCCGGGGTCGTGGGGACGACCCAATAGTGGTCGGACATGTCGGCGGCCGGCCAACCTAGTCCCGAGGTCGTGGGGACGACCCTATAGTCGTCGGACTTGACGGTGGCGGGCCAATCTAGTCCCGGGGTCGTGGGGACGACCCTACAGTCGTCGGACATTTCGGCGGCTTGCCAACTTTGGCCCGGGGTCGTGGGGACGACCCTATAGTCGACGGACTTGACGGTGGCGGGCCAATCTAGTCCCGAGGTCCTGGGGACGACCCTATAGTCGTCGGACTTGACGGTGGCGGGCCAATGTAGTCCCGGGGTCGTGGGGACAACCCTAAAGTCGTCGGACATTTCAGCGGCTTGCCAACTTTGGCCCGGGGTCGTGGGGACGACCCTATAGTCGTCGGACATTTCGGCGGCTGACCAACTTTGGCCCGGGGTCGTGGGGACGACCCTATAGTCGTCGGACATGTTGGCGGCTTGTCAGCCTAGTCCCGGGGTCGTGGGTACGGCCCTATATTCGTCGGACATGTCGGCGGCGGGCCAACCATGTCCCGGGTTCGTGGGGACGACCCTATAGTCGTCGGACAAGTCGGCGGCTGGCCAACCTAGACCCGGGGTCGTGGGGACGACCCTATTGTCGTCGGACATGACGGTGGCGGGCCAATCTAGTCCCGGGGTCGTGGGGACGACCCTATAGTCGTCGGACTTGACGGTGGCGGGCCAATGTAGTCCCGGGGTCGTGGGGACAACCCTAAAGTCGTCGGACATTTCAGCGGCTTGCCAACTTTGGCCCGGGGTCGTGGGGACGACCCTATAGTCGTCGGACATTTCGGCGGCTGACCAACTTTGGCCCGGGGTCGTGGGGACGACCCTATAGTCGTCGGACATGTTGGCGGCTTGTCAGCCTAGTCCCGGGGTCGTGGGTACGGCCCTATATTCGTCGGACATGTCGGCGGCGGGCCAGCCATGTCCCGGGGTCGTGGGGACGACCCTATAGTCGTCGGACAAGTCGGCGGCTGGCCAACCTAGACCCGGGGTCGTGGGGACGACCCGATTGTCGTCGGACATGACGGTGGCGGGCCAATCTAGTCCCGGGGTCGTGGGGACGACCCTATAGTCGTCGAACAATTCGGCGGCGGGCCAAGCTTGTCCCGGGGTCGTGGGGACGACCCTATAATCGTCGGACATGACGGTGGCGGGCCAATCTAGTCCCGGGGTCGTGGGGACGACCCTATAGTCGTCGGACAAGTCGGCGGCTGGCCAACCTAGACCCGGGGTCGTGGGGACGACCCTATAGTCGTCGAACAATTCGGCGGCGGGCCAAGCTTGTCCCGGGGTCGTGGGGACGACCCTATAATCGTCGGATATGACGGTGGCGGGCCAATCTAGTCCCGGGGTCGTGGGGACGACCCTATAGTCGTCGAACAATTCGGCGGCGGGCCAAGCTTGTCCCGGGGTCGTGGGGACGACCCTATAGTCGTCGGACATGTTGGCGGCTTGTCAGCCTAGTCCCGGGGTCGTGGGTACGACCCTACAGTCGTCGGACATTTCGGCGGCTGGTCAACCTAGTCCCGAAGTCGTGGGGACGACCCTATAGTCGTCGGACTTGACGGTGGCGGGCCAATCTAGTCCCGGGGTCGTGGGGACGACCCTATAGTCGTCGGACTTGACGGTGGCGGGCCAATCTAGTCCCGAGGTCCTGGGGACGACCCTATAGTCGTCGGACAAGTCGGCGGCTGGCCAACCTAGACCCGGGGTCGTGGGGACGACCCTATTGTCGTCGGACATGACGGTGGCGGGCCAATCTAGTCCCGGGGTCGTGGGGACGACCCTATAGTCGTCGAACAATTCGGCGGCTGGACATCTTTGGCCCGGGGTCGTGGGGACGACCCTACAGTCGTCGGACATGTCGGCGGCTGGCCAACTTTGGCCCGTGGTTGTGGGGACGACCCTATAGTCGTTGGACATGACGGTGGCGGGCCAATCTAGTCCCGGGGTCGTGGGGACGACCCTATAGTCGTCGGACATGTCGGCGGCTGGCCAACTTTGGCGCGTGGTCGTGGGGACGATCCGATTGTCGTCGGACATGTCGGCGGCTGGCCAACTTTGGCCCGTGGTCGTGGGGACGATCCAATAGTCGTCGGACATGTCGGCGGCTGGCCAACTTTGGCGCGTGGGCGTGGGGACGATCCGATTGTCGTCGGACATGTCGGCGGCTGGCCACCCTAGACCCGGGGTCGTGGGGACGACCCTATTGTCGTCGGACATGACGGTGGCGGGCCAATCTAGTCCCGGGGTCGTGGGGACGACCCTATAGTCGTCGAACAATTCGGCGGCGGGCCAAGCTTGTCCCGGGGTCGTGGGGACGACCCTATAATCGTCGGACATGACGGTGGCGGGCCAATCTAGTCCCGGGGTCGTGGGGACGACCCTATAGTCGTCGGACATGTCGGCGGCTGGCCAACTTTGGCCCGGTGTCGTGGGGACGACTCTATAGACGTCGGACACGACGGTGGCGGGCCAATCTAGTCCCGGGGTCGTGGGGACGACCCTATAATCGTTGGACATGACGGTGGCGGGCCAATCTAGTCCCGGGGTCGTAGGGACGACCCTATAGTCGTCGGACATGTTGGGGATTGGCCAACATTGGCCCGGGGTCGTCGGGACGACCCTATAGTCGTCGGACATGTCGGCGGCTGGCCAACCTAGTCCCGGGGTCGTGGGGACGACCCTATAGTCGTCGGACATTTCGACGGCTTGCCAACTTTGGCCCGGCGTCGTGGGGACGACCCTATAGTAGTCGGACATGTCGGCGGCTGTCCAACTTTGGCGCGGTGTCGTGGGGACGACTCTATAGTCGTCGGACATGTCGGCAGCTGGCCAACGTAGACCCGGGGTCGTGGGGACGACCCTATTGTCGTCGGACATGACGGTGGCGGGCCAATCTAGTCCCGGGGTCGTGGGGACGATCCTATAGTCGTCGGACAAGTCGGCGGCGGGCCAAGCTTGTCCCGGGGTCGTGGGGACGACCCTATATTCGTCGGACACGACGGTGGCGGGCCAATCTAGTCCCGGGGTCGTGGGGACGACCCTATAATCGTTGGACATGACGGTGGCGGGCCAATCTAGTCCCGGGGTCGTAGGGACGACCCTATAGTCGTCGGACATGTTGGCGATTGGCCAACATTGGCCCGGGGTCGTAGGGACGACCCTATAGTCGTCGGGCATGTCGGCGGCTGGCCAACTTTGGCCCGGTGTCGTGGGGACGACTCTATAGTCGTTGGAAATGTCGGCGGCTGGCCAACCTGGACCCGGGGTCGTGACGACGACCCTATAGTCGCCGGAGAAGACGGCGGCTGGACATCTTTGGCCCGGGGTCGTGGGGACGACCCTATAGTGGTCGGACATGTCGGCGGCTGGCCAACCTAGTCCCGAGGTCGTGGGGACGACCCTATAGTCGTCGGACTTGACGGTGGCGGGCCAATCTAGTCCCGGGGTCGTGGGGACGACCCTATAGTCGTCGGACATTTCGGCGGCTTGCCAACTTTGGCCCGGGGTCGTGGGGACGACCCTATAGTCGTCGGACATTTCGGCGGCTTGCCAACTTTGGCCCGGGGTCGTGGGGACGACCCTATAGTCGTCGGACATGTCGGCGGCGGGCCAAGCTTGTCCCGGGGTCGTGGGGACGACCCTATATTCGTCGGACATGACGGTGGCGGGCCAATCTAGACCCGAGGTCGTGGGGACGACCCTATAGTAGTCGGACATGTCGGCGGCTGTCCAACTTTGGCGCGGTGTCGTGGGGACGACTCTATAGTCGTCGGACATGTCGGCAGCTGGCCAACCTAGACCCGGGGTCGTGGGGACGACCCTATTGTCGTCGGACATGACGGTGGCGGGCCAATCTAGTCCCGGGGTCGTGGGGACGACCCTATAGTCGTCGGACAAGTCGGCGGCGGGCCAAGCTTGTCCCGGGGTCGTGGGGACGACCCTATATTCGTCGGACATGACGGTGGCGGGCCAATCTAGTCCCGGGGTCGTGGGGACGACCCTATAATCGTTGGACATGACGGTGGCGGGCCAATCTAGTCCCGGGGTCGTAGGGACGACCCTATAGTCGTCGGACATGTTGGCGATTGGCCATCATTGGCCCGGGGTCGTCGGGACGACCCTATAGTCGTCGGACATGTCGGCGGCTGGCCAACCTATTCCCGTGGTCGTGGGGACGACCCTACAGTCGTCGGACATTTCGGCGGCTTGCCAACTTTGGCCCGGGGTCGTGGGGACGACCCTATAGTCGTCGGACATGTCGGCGGCTGGCCAACTTTGGCCCGTGGTTGTGGGGACGACCCTATAGTCGTTGGATATGACGGTGGCGGGCCAATCTAGTCCCGGGGTCGTGGGGACGACCCTATAGTCGTCGGACATGTCGGCGGCTGGCCAACTTTGAACCGGTGTCGTGGGGACGACTCTATAGTCGTCGGAAATGTCGGCGGCTGGCCAACCTGGACCCGGAGTCGTGGGGCCGACCCTATTGTCGTCGGACATGACGGTGGCGGGCCAATCTAGTCTCGGGGTCGTGGGGACGACCCTATAGTCGTCGGACATGTCGGCGGCTGGCCAACTTTGGCCCGGGGTCGTGGGGACGATCCAATAGTCGTCGGACATGTCGGCGGCTGGCCAACTTTGGCCCGGGGTCGTGGGGACGACCCTACAGTCGTCGGACATGTCGGCGGCTGGCCAACTTTGGCCCGTGGTTGTGGGGACGACCCTATAGTCGTTGGACATGACGGTGGCGGGCCAATCTAGTCCCGGGGTCGTGGGGACGACCCTACAGGCGTCGGACAAGACGGCGGCTGGACATCTTTGGCCCGGGGTCGTGGGGACGACCCTACAGTCGTCGGACATGTCGGCGGCTGGCCAACTTTGGCCCGTGGTTGTGGGGACGACCCTATAGTCGTTGGACATGACGGTGGCGGGCCAATCTAGTCCCGGGGTCGTGGGGACGACCCTATAGTCGTCGGACATGTCGGCGGCTGGCCAACTTTGGCGCGTGGTCGTGGGGACGATCCGATTGTCGTCGGACATGTCGGCGGCTGGCCAACTTTGGCCCGTGGTCGTGGGGACGATCCAATAGTCGTCGGACATGTCGGCGGCTGGCCAACTTTGGCGCGTGGGCGTGGGGACGATCCGATTGTCGTCGGACATGTCGGCGGCTGGCCAACCTAGACCCGGGGTCGTGGGGACGACCCTATTGTCGTCGGACATGGCGGTGGCGGGCCAATCTAGTCCCGTGGTCGTGGGGACGACCCTATAGTCTTCGGACATGACGGTAGCGGGCCAATCTAAACCCGAGGTCCTGGGGACGACCCTATAGTAGTCGGACATGTCGGCGGCTGTCCAACTTTGGCCCGGTGTCGTGGGGACGACTCTATAGTCGTCGGACATGTCGGCGGCGGGCCAACCTAGACCCGGGGTCGTGGGGACGACCCTATTGTCGTCGGACATGACGGTGGCGGGCCAATCTAGTCCCGGGGTCGTGGGGACGATCCTATAGTCGTCGGACAAGTCGGCGGCGGGCCAAGCTTGTCCCGGGGTCGTGGGGACGACCCTATAGTCGTCGGACATTTCGACGGCTTGCCAACTTTGGCCCGGCGTCGTGGGGACGACCCTATAGTAGTCGGACATGTCGGCGGCTGTCCAACTTTGGCGCGGTGTCGTGGGGACGACTCTATAGTCGTCGGACATGTCGGCAGCTGGCCAACGTAGACCCGGGGTCGTGGGGACGACCCTATTGTCGTCGGACATGACGGTGGCGGGCCAATCTAGTCCCGGGGTCGTGGGGACGATCCTATAGTGGTCGGACATGTCGGCGGCTGGCCAACCTAGTCCCGAGGTCGTGGGGACGACCCTATAGTCGTCGGACTTGACGGTGGCGGGCCAATCTAGTCCCGGGGTCGTGGGGACGACCCTATAGTCGTCGGACATTTCGGCGGCTTGCCAACTTTGGCCCGGGGTCGTGGGGACGACCCTATAGTCGTCGGACATGTCGGCGGCTGGCCAACCTAGTCCCGGGGTCGTGGGGACGACCCTATAGTCGTCGGACATTTCGACGGCTTGCCAACTTTGGCCCGGCGTCGTGGGGACGACCCTATAGTAGTCGGACATGTCGGCGGCTGTCCAACTTTGGCGCGGTGTCGTGGGGACGACTCTATAGTCGTCGGACATGTCGGCAGCTGGCCAACGTAGACCCGGGGTCGTGGGGACGACCCTATTGTCGTCGGACATGACGGTGGCGGGCCAATCTAGTCCCGGGGTCGTGGGGACGATCCTATAGTCGTCGGACAAGTCGGCGGCGGGCCAAGCTTGTCCCGGGGTCGTGGGGACGACCCTATATTCGTCGGACACGACGGTGGCGGGCCAATCTAGTCCCGGGGTCGTGGGGACGACCCTATAATCGTTGGACATGACGGTGGCGGGCCAATCTAGTCCCGGGGTCGTAGGGACGACCCTATAGTCGTCGGACATGTTGGCGATTGGCCAACATTGGCCCGGGGTCGTAGGGACGACCCTATAGTCGTCGGGCATGTCGGCGGCTGGCCAACTTTGGCCCGGTGTCGTGGGGACGACTCTATAGTCGTTGGAAATGTCGGCGGCTGGCCAACCTGGACCCGGGGTCGTGACGACGACCCTATAGTCGCCGGAGAAGACGGCGGCTGGACATCTTTGGCCCGGGGTCGTGGGGACGACCCTATAGTGGTCGGACATGTCGGCGGCTGGCCAACCTAGTCCCGAGGTCGTGGGGACGACCCTATAGTCGTCGGACTTGACGGTGGCGGGCCAATCTAGTCCCGGGGTCGTGGGGACGACCCTATAGTCGTCGGACATTTCGGCGGCTTGCCAACTTTGGCCCGGGGTCGTGGGGACGACCCTATAGTCGTCGGACATTTCGGCGGCTTGCCAACTTTGGCCCGGGGTCGTGGGGACGACCCTATAGTCGTCGGACATGTCGGCGGCGGGCCAAGCTTGTCCCGGGGTCGTGGGGACGACCCTATATTCGTCGGACATGACGGTGGCGGGCCAATCTAGACCCGAGGTCGTGGGGACGACCCTATAGTAGTCGGACATGTCGGCGGCTGTCCAACTTTGGCGCGGTGTCGTGGGGACGACTCTATAGTCGTCGGACATGTCGGCAGCTGGCCAACCTAGACCCGGGGTCGTGGGGACGACCCTATTGTCGTCGGACATGACGGTGGCGGGCCAATCTAGTCCCGGGGTCGTGGGGACGACCCTATAGTCGTCGGACAAGTCGGCGGCGGGCCAAGCTTGTCCCGGGGTCGTGGGGACGACCCTATATTCGTCGGACATGACGGTGGCGGGCCAATCTAGTCCCGGGGTCGTGGGGACGACCCTATAATCGTTGGACATGACGGTGGCGGGCCAATCTAGTCCCGGGGTCGTAGGGACGACCCTATAGTCGTCGGACATGTTGGCGATTGGCCATCATTGGCCCGGGGTCGTCGGGACGACCCTATAGTCGTCGGACATGTCGGCGGCTGGCCAACCTATTCCCGTGGTCGTGGGGACGACCCTACAGTCGTCGGACATTTCGGCGGCTTGCCAACTTTGGCCCGGGGTCGTGGGGACGACCCTATAGTCGTCGGACATGTCGGCGGCTGGCCAACTTTGGCCCGTGGTTGTGGGGACGACCCTATAGTCGTTGGATATGACGGTGGCGGGCCAATCTAGTCCCGGGGTCGTGGGGACGACCCTATAGTCGTCGGACATGTCGGCGGCTGGCCAACTTTGAACCGGTGTCGTGGGGACGACTCTATAGTCGTCGGAAATGTCGGCGGCTGGCCAACCTGGACCCGGAGTCGTGGGGCCGACCCTATTGTCGTCGGACATGACGGTGGCGGGCCAATCTAGTCTCGGGGTCGTGGGGACGACCCTATAGTCGTCGGACATGTCGGCGGCTGGCCAACTTTGGCCCGGGGTCGTGGGGACGATCCAATAGTCGTCGGACATGTCGGCGGCTGGCCAACTTTGGCCCGGGGTCGTGGGGACGACCCTACAGTCGTCGGACATGTCGGCGGCTGGCCAACTTTGGCCCGTGGTTGTGGGGACGACCCTATAGTCGTTGGACATGACGGTGGCGGGCCAATCTAGTCCCGGGGTCGTGGGGACGACCCTACAGGCGTCGGACAAGACGGCGGCTGGACATCTTTGGCCCGGGGTCGTGGGGACGACCCTACAGTCGTCGGACATGTCGGCGGCTGGCCAACTTTGGCCCGTGGTTGTGGGGACGACCCTATAGTCGTTGGACATGACGGTGGCGGGCCAATCTAGTCCCGGGGTCGTGGGGACGACCCTATAGTCGTCGGACATGTCGGCGGCTGGCCAACTTTGGCGCGTGGTCGTGGGGACGATCCGATTGTCGTCGGACATGTCGGCGGCTGGCCAACTTTGGCCCGTGGTCGTGGGGACGATCCAATAGTCGTCGGACATGTCGGCGGCTGGCCAACTTTGGCGCGTGGGCGTGGGGACGATCCGATTGTCGTCGGACATGTCGGCGGCTGGCCAACCTAGACCCGGGGTCGTGGGGACGACCCTATTGTCGTCGGACATGGCGGTGGCGGGCCAATCTAGTCCCGTGGTCGTGGGGACGACCCTATAGTCTTCGGACATGACGGTAGCGGGCCAATCTAAACCCGAGGTCCTGGGGACGACCCTATAGTAGTCGGACATGTCGGCGGCTGTCCAACTTTGGCCCGGTGTCGTGGGGACGACTCTATAGTCGTCGGACATGTCGGCGGCGGGCCAACCTAGACCCGGGGTCGTGGGGACGACTCTATAGTCGTCGGACATGTCGGGGGCTGGCCAACCTAGACCCGGGGTCGTGGGGACGACCCTATAATCGTTGGACAAGTCGGCGGCGGGCCAAGCTTGTCCCGGGGTCGTGGGGACGACCCTATATTCGTCGGACATGACGGTGGCGGGCCAATCTAGTCCCGGGGTCGTGGGGACGACCCTATAATCGTTGGACATGACGGTGGCGGGCCAATCTAGTCCCGGGGTCGTAGGGACGACCCTATAGTCGTCGGACATGTTGGCGATTGGCCATCATTGGCCCGGGGTCGTCGGGACGACCCTATAGTCGTCGGACATGTCGGCGGCTGGCCAACCTAGTCCCGTGGTCGTGGGGACGACCCTACAGTCGTCGGACATTTCGGCGGCTTGCCAACTTTGGCCCGGGGTCGTGGGGACGACCCTATAGTCGTCGGACATGTCGGCGGCTGGCCAACTTTGGCCCGTGGTTGTGGGGACGACCCTATAGTCGTTGGATATGACGGTGGCGGGCCAATCTAGTCCCGGGGTCGTGGGGACGACCCTATAGGCGTCGGACAAGACGGCGGCTGGACATCTTTGGCCCGGGGTCGTGGGGACGACCCTACAGTCGTCGGACATGTCGGCGGCTGGCCAACTTTGGCCCGTGGTCGTGGGGACGACCCTATAGTCTTCGGACATGACGGTAGCGGGCCAATCTAAACCCGAGGTCCTGGGGACGACCCTATAGTCGTCGGACATGTCGGCGGCTGGCCAACTTTGAACCGGTGTCGTGGGGACGACTCTATAGTCGTCGGAAATGTCGGCGGCTGGCCAACCTGGACCCGGAGTCGTGGGGCCGACCCTATTGTCGTCGGACATGACGGTGGCGGGCCAATCTAGTCTCGGGGTCGTGGGGACGACCCTATAGTCGTCGGACATGTCGGCGGCTGGCCAACTTTGGCCCGGGGTCGTGGGGACGATCCAATAGTCGTCGGACATGTCGGCGGCTGGCCAACTTTGGCCCGGGGTCGTGGGGACGACCCTACAGTCGTCGGACATGTCGGCGGCTGGCCAACTTTGGCCCGTGGTTGTGGGGACGACCCTATAGTCGTCGGACATGACGGTGGCGGGCCAATCTAGTCCCGGGGTCGTGGGGACGACCCTATAGGCGTCGGACAAGACGGCGGCTGGACATCTTTGGCCCGGGGTCGTGGGGACGACCCTACAGTCGTCGGACATGTCGGCGGCTGGCCAACTTTGGCCCGTGGTTGTGGGGACGACCCTATAGTCGTTGGACATGACGGTGGCGGGCCAATCTAGTCCCGGGGTCGTGGGGACGACCCTATAGTCGTCGGACATGTCGGCGGCTGGCCAACTTTGGCGCGTGGTCGTGGGGACGATCCGATTGTCGTCGGACATGTCGGCGGCTGGCCAACTTTGGCCCGTGGTCGTGGGGACGATCCAATAGTCGTCGGACATGTCGGCGGCTGGCCAACTTTGGCGCGTGGGCGTGGGGACGATCCGATTGTCGTCGGACATGTCGGCGGCTGGCCAACCTAGACCCGGGGTCGTGGGGACGACCCTATTGTCGTCGGACATGGCGGTGGCGGGCCAATCTAGTCCCGTGGTCGTGGGGACGACCCTATAGTCTTCGGACATGACGGTAGCGGGCCAATCTAAACCCGAGGTCCTGGGGACGACCCTATAGTAGTCGGACATGTCGGCGGCTGTCCAACTTTGGCCCGGTGTCGTGGGGACGACTCTATAGTCGTCGGACATGTCGGCGGCGGGCCAACCTAGACCCGGGGTCGTGGGGACGACTCTATAGTCGTCGGACATGTCGGGGGCTGGCCAACCTAGACCCGGGGTCGTGGGGACGACCCTATAATCGTTGGACATGACGGTGGCGGGCCAATCTAGTCCCGGGGTCGTAGGGACGACCCTATAGTCTTCGGACATGTTGGCGGCTTGTCAGCCTAGTCCCGGGGTCGTGGGTACGACCCTATAGTCGTCGGACAAGTCGGCGGCGGGCCAACCTTGCCCCGGGGTCGTGGGGACGACCCTATAGTCGTCGGACATGTCGGCGGCTGGCCAACTTTGGCCCGGTGTCGTGGGGACGACCCAATAGTGGTCGGACATGTCGGCGGCCGGCCAACCTAGTCCCGAGGTCGTGGGGACGACCCTATAGTCGTCGGACTTGACGGTGGCGGGCCAATCTAGTCCCGGGGTCGTGGGGACGACCCTACAGTCGTCGGACATTTCGGCGGCTTGCCAACTTTGGCCCGGGGTCGTGGGGACGACCCTATAGTCGTCGGACTTGACGGTGGCGGGCCAATCTAGTCCCGAGGTCCTGGGGACGACCCTATAGTCGTCGGACTTGACGGTGGCGGGCCAATGTAGTCCCGGGGTCGTGGGGACAACCCTAAAGTCGTCGGACATTTCAGCGGCTTGCCAACTTTGGCCCGGGGTCGTGGGGACGACCCTATAGTCGTCGGACATTTCGGCGGCTGACCAACATTGGCCCGGGGTCGTGGGGACGACCCTATAGTCGTCGGACATGTTGGCGGCTTGTCAGCCTAGTCCCGGGGTCGTGGGTACGGCCCTATATTCGTCGGACATGTCGGCGGCGGGCCAACCATGTCCCGGGGTCGTGGGGACAACCCTATAGTCGTCGGACATGTCGGCGGCTGGCCAACTTTGGCCCGGGGTCGTGGGGGCGACCCTATAGTCGTCGGACATTTTGGCGGATTGTCAGCCTAGTCCCGGGGTCGTGGGTACGACCCTACAGTCGTCGGACATTTCGGCGGCTGGCCAACCTAGACCCGGGGTCGTGGGGACGACCCTATTGTCGTCGGACATGGCGGTGGCGGGCCAATCTAGTCCCGTGGTCGTGGGGACAACCCTATAGTCTTCGGACATGACGGTAGCGGGCCAATCTAGACCCGAGGTCCTGGGGACGACCCAATAGTAGTCGGACATGTCGGCGGCTGTCCAACTTTGGCCCGGTGTCGTGGGGACGACTCTATAGTCGTCGGACATGTCGGCGGCTGGCCAACCTAGACCCGGGGTCGTGGGGACGACTCTATAGTCGTCGGACAAGTCGGGGGCTGGCCAACCTAGACCCGGGGTCGTGGGGACGACCCTATAATCGTTGGACATGACGGTGGCGGGCCAATCTAGTCCCGGGGTCGTAGGGACGACCCTATAGTCTTCGGACATGTTGGCGGCTTGTCAGCCTAGTCCCGGGGTCGTGGGTACGACCCTATAGTCGTCGGATAAGTCGGCGGCGGGCCAACCTTGCCCCGGGGTCGTGGGGACGACCCTATAGTCGTCGGACATGTCGGCGGCTGGCCAACTTTGGCCCGGTGTCGTGGGGACGACCCAATAGTGGTCGGACATGTCGGCGGCCGGCCAACCTAGTCCCGAGGTCGTGGGGACGACCCTATAGTCGTCGGACTTGACGGTGGCGGGACAATGTAGTCCCGGGGTCGTGGGGACAACCCTAAAGTCGTCGGACATTTCAGTGGCTTGCCAACTTTGGCCCGGGGTCGTGGGGACGACCCTATAGTCGTCGGACATTTCGGCGGCTGACCAACTTTGGCCCGGGGTCGTGGGGACGACCCTATAGTCGTCGGACATGTTGGCGGCTTGTCAGCCTAGTCCCGGGGTCGTGGGTACGGCCCTATATTCGTCGGACATGTCGGCGGCGGGCCAACCATGTCCCGGGGTCGTGGGGACGACCCTATAGTCGTCGGACATTTCGGCGGCTGACCAACATTGGCCCGGAGTCGTGGGGACGACCCTATAGTCGTCGGACATGTTGGCGGCTTGTCAGCCTAGTCCCGGGGTCGTGGGTACGGCCCTATTGTCGTCGGACATGACGGTAGCGGGCCAATCTAGACCCGAGGTCGTGGGGACGACCCTATTGTAGTCGGACATGTCGGCGGCTGTCCAACTTTGGCCCGGTGTCGTGGGGACGACTCTATAGACGTCGGACACGACGGTGGCGGGCCAATCTAGTCCCGGGGTCGTGGGGACGACCCTATAATCGATGGACATGACGGTGGCGGGCCAATCTAGTCCCGGGGTCGTAGGGACGACCCTATAGTCGTCGGACATGTTGGGGATTGGCCAACATTGGCCCGGGGTCGTCGGGACGACCCTATGGTCGTCGGACATGTCGGCGGCTGGCCAACCTAGTCCCGGGGTCGTGGGGACGACCCTATAGTCGTCGGACATTTCGGCGGCTTGCCAACTTTGGCCCGGGGTCGTGGGGACGACCCTATAGTAGTCGGACATGTCGGCGGCTGTCCAACTTTGGCGCGGTGTCGTGGGGACGACTCTATAGTCGTCCGACATGTCGGCAGCTGGCCAACGTAGACCCGGGGTCGTGGGGACGACCCTATTGTCGTCGGACATGACGGTGGCGGGCCAATCTAGTCCCGGGGTCGTGGGGACGACCCTATAATCGTTGGACATGACGGTGGCGGGCCAATCTAGTCCCGGGGTCGTAGGGACGACCCTATAGTCGTCGGACATGTTGGCGATTGGCCAACTTTGGCCCGTGGTCGTGGGGACGACCCTATAGTCTTCGGACATGACGGTAGCGGGCCAATCTAAACCCGAGGTCCTGGGGACGACCCTATAGTCGTCGGACATGTCGGCGGCTGGCCAACTTTGAACCGGTGTCGTGGGGACGACTCTATAGTCGTCGGAAATGTCGGCGGCTGGCCAACCTGGACCCGGAGTCGTGGGGCCGACCCTATTGTCGTCGGACATGACGGTGGCGGGCCAATCTAGTCTCGGGGTCGTGGGGACGACCCTATAGTCGTCGGACATGTCGGCGGCTGGCCAACTTTGGCCCGGGGTCGTGGGGACGATCCAATAGTCGTCGGACATGTCGGCGGCTGGCCAACTTTGGCCCGGGGTCGTGGGGACGACCCTACAGTCGTCGGACATGTCGGCGGCTGGCCAACTTTGGCCCGTGGTTGTGGGGACGACCCTATAGTCGTCGGACATGACGGTGGCGGGCCAATCTAGTCCCGGGGTCGTGGGGACGACCCTATAGGCGTCGGACAAGACGGCGGCTGGACATCTTTGGCCCGGGGTCGTGGGGACGACCCTACAGTCGTCGGACATGTCGGCGGCTGGCCAACTTTGGCCCGTGGTTGTGGGGACGACCCTATAGTCGTTGGACATGACGGTGGCGGGCCAATCTAGTCCCGGGGTCGTGGGGACGACCCTATAGTCGTCGGACATGTCGGCGGCTGGCCAACTTTGGCGCGTGGTCGTGGGGACGATCCGATTGTCGTCGGACATGTCGGCGGCTGGCCAACTTTGGCCCGTGGTCGTGGGGACGATCCAATAGTCGTCGGACATGTCGGCGGCTGGCCAACTTTGGCGCGTGGGCGTGGGGACGATCCGATTGTCGTCGGACATGTCGGCGGCTGGCCAACCTAGACCCGGGGTCGTGGGGACGACCCTATTGTCGTCGGACATGGCGGTGGCGGGCCAATCTAGTCCCGTGGTCGTGGGGACGACCCTATAGTCTTCGGACATGACGGTAGCGGGCCAATCTAAACCCGAGGTCCTGGGGACGACCCTATAGTAGTCGGACATGTCGGCGGCTGTCCAACTTTGGCCCGGTGTCGTGGGGACGACTCTATAGTCGTCGGACATGTCGGCGGCGGGCCAACCTAGACCCGGGGTCGTGGGGACGACTCTATAGTCGTCGGACATGTCGGGGGCTGGCCAACCTAGACCCGGGGTCGTGGGGACGACCCTATAATCGTTGGACATGACGGTGGCGGGCCAATCTAGTCCCGGGGTCGTAGGGACGACCCTATAGTCTTCGGACATGTTGGCGGCTTGTCAGCCTAGTCCCGGGGTCGTGGGTACGACCCTATAGTCGTCGGACAAGTCGGCGGCGGGCCAACCTTGCCCCGGGGTCGTGGGGACGACCCTATAGTCGTCGGACATGTCGGCGGCTGGCCAACTTTGGCCCGGTGTCGTGGGGACGACCCAATAGTGGTCGGACATGTCGGCGGCCGGCCAACCTAGTCCCGAGGTCGTGGGGACGACCCTATAGTCGTCGGACTTGACGGTGGCGGGCCAATCTAGTCCCGGGGTCGTGGGGACGACCCTACAGTCGTCGGACATTTCGGCGGCTTGCCAACTTTGGCCCGGGGTCGTGGGGACGACCCTATAGTCGTCGGACTTGACGGTGGCGGGCCAATCTAGTCCCGAGGTCCTGGGGACGACCCTATAGTCGTCGGACTTGACGGTGGCGGGCCAATGTAGTCCCGGGGTCGTGGGGACAACCCTAAAGTCGTCGGACATTTCAGCGGCTTGCCAACTTTGGCCCGGGGTCGTGGGGACGACCCTATAGTCGTCGGACATTTCGGCGGCTGACCAACATTGGCCCGGGGTCGTGGGGACGACCCTATAGTCGTCGGACATGTTGGCGGCTTGTCAGCCTAGTCCCGGGGTCGTGGGTACGGCCCTATATTCGTCGGACATGTCGGCGGCGGGCCAACCATGTCCCGGGGTCGTGGGGACAACCCTATAGTCGTCGGACATGTCGGCGGCTGGCCAACTTTGGCCCGGGGTCGTGGGGGCGACCCTATAGTCGTCGGACATTTTGGCGGATTGTCAGCCTAGTCCCGGGGTCGTGGGTACGACCCTACAGTCGTCGGACATTTCGGCGGCTGGCCAACCTAGACCCGGGGTCGTGGGGACGACCCTATTGTCGTCGGACATGGCGGTGGCGGGCCAATCTAGTCCCGTGGTCGTGGGGACAACCCTATAGTCTTCGGACATGACGGTAGCGGGCCAATCTAGACCCGAGGTCCTGGGGACGACCCAATAGTAGTCGGACATGTCGGCGGCTGTCCAACTTTGGCCCGGTGTCGTGGGGACGACTCTATAGTCGTCGGACATGTCGGCGGCTGGCCAACCTAGACCCGGGGTCGTGGGGACGACTCTATAGTCGTCGGACAAGTCGGGGGCTGGCCAACCTAGACCCGGGGTCGTGGGGACGACCCTATAATCGTTGGACATGACGGTGGCGGGCCAATCTAGTCCCGGGGTCGTAGGGACGACCCTATAGTCTTCGGACATGTTGGCGGCTTGTCAGCCTAGTCCCGGGGTCGTGGGTACGACCCTATAGTCGTCGGATAAGTCGGCGGCGGGCCAACCTTGCCCCGGGGTCGTGGGGACGACCCTATAGTCGTCGGACATGTCGGCGGCTGGCCAACTTTGGCCCGGTGTCGTGGGGACGACCCAATAGTGGTCGGACATGTCGGCGGCCGGCCAACCTAGTCCCGAGGTCGTGGGGACGACCCTATAGTCGTCGGACTTGACGGTGGCGGGACAATGTAGTCCCGGGGTCGTGGGGACAACCCTAAAGTCGTCGGACATTTCAGTGGCTTGCCAACTTTGGCCCGGGGTCGTGGGGACGACCCTATAGTCGTCGGACATTTCGGCGGCTGACCAACTTTGGCCCGGGGTCGTGGGGACGACCCTATAGTCGTCGGACATGTTGGCGGCTTGTCAGCCTAGTCCCGGGGTCGTGGGTACGGCCCTATATTCGTCGGACATGTCGGCGGCGGGCCAACCATGTCCCGGGGTCGTGGGGACGACCCTATAGTCGTCGGACATTTCGGCGGCTGACCAACATTGGCCCGGAGTCGTGGGGACGACCCTATAGTCGTCGGACATGTTGGCGGCTTGTCAGCCTAGTCCCGGGGTCGTGGGTACGGCCCTATTGTCGTCGGACATGACGGTAGCGGGCCAATCTAGACCCGAGGTCGTGGGGACGACCCTATTGTAGTCGGACATGTCGGCGGCTGTCCAACTTTGGCCCGGTGTCGTGGGGACGACTCTATAGACGTCGGACACGACGGTGGCGGGCCAATCTAGTCCCGGGGTCGTGGGGACGACCCTATAATCGATGGACATGACGGTGGCGGGCCAATCTAGTCCCGGGGTCGTAGGGACGACCCTATAGTCGTCGGACATGTTGGGGATTGGCCAACATTGGCCCGGGGTCGTCGGGACGACCCTATGGTCGTCGGACATGTCGGCGGCTGGCCAACCTAGTCCCGGGGTCGTGGGGACGACCCTATAGTCGTCGGACATTTCGGCGGCTTGCCAACTTTGGCCCGGGGTCGTGGGGACGACCCTATAGTAGTCGGACATGTCGGCGGCTGTCCAACTTTGGCGCGGTGTCGTGGGGACGACTCTATAGTCGTCCGACATGTCGGCAGCTGGCCAACGTAGACCCGGGGTCGTGGGGACGACCCTATTGTCGTCGGACATGACGGTGGCGGGCCAATCTAGTCCCGGGGTCGTGGGGACGACCCTATAATCGTTGGACATGACGGTGGCGGGCCAATCTAGTCCCGGGGTCGTAGGGACGACCCTATAGTCGTCGGACATGTTGGCGATTGGCCAACATTGGCCCGGGGTCGTCGGGACGACCCTATAGTCGTCGGACATGTCGGCGGCTGGCCAACCTAGTCCCGGGGTCGTGGGGACGACCCTATAGTCGTCGGACATGTTGGCGGCTTGTCAGCCTAGTCCCGGGGTCGTGGGTACGGCCCTATATTCGTCGGACATGTCGGCGGCGGGCCAACCTTGTCCCGGGGTCGTGGGGACGACCCTATAGTCGTCGGACATGTCGGCGGCTGGCCAACTTTGGCCCGGTGTCGTGGGGACGACTCTATAGTCGTCGGAAATGTCGGCGGCTGGCCAACCTGGACCCGGGGTCGTGGGGACGACCCTATTGTCGTCGGACATGACGGTAGCAGGCCAATCTAGTCTCGGGGTCGAGGGGACGACCCTATAGTCGTCGGACATGTCGGCGGCTGGCCAACTTTGGTCCGGGGTCGTGGGGACGATCCAATAATCGTCGGACATGTCGGCGGCTGGCCAACTTTGGCCCGTGGTGGTGGGGACGACCCTATAGACGTTGGACATGACGGTGGCAGGCCAATCTAGTCCCGGGGTCGTGGGGACGACCCTATAGGCGTCGGACAAGACGGCGGCTGGACATATTTGGCCCGTGGTCGTGGGGACGACCCAATAGTTGTCGGACATGTCGGCGGCTGGCCAACCTAGTCCCGAGGTCGTGGGGACGACCCTATAGTCGTCGGACTTGACGGTGGCGGGCCAATCTAGTCCCGGGGTCGTGGAGACGACCCTACAGTCGTCGGACATTTCGGCGGCTTGCCAACTTTGGCCCGGGGTCGTGGGACGACCCTATAGTCGTCGGACTTGACGGTAGCGGGCCAATCTAGTCCCGAGGTCGTGGGGACGACCCTATTGTAGTCGGACATGTCGGCGGCTGTCCAACTTTGGCGCGGTGTCGTGGGGACGACTCTATAGTCGTCGGACAAGTCGGCGGCGGGCCAAGCTTGTCCCGGGGTCGTGGGGACGACCCTATATTCGTCGGACATGACGGTGGCGGGCCAATCTAGTCCCGGGGTCGTGGGGACGACCCTATAATCGTTGGACATGACGGTGGCGGGCCAATCTAGTCCCGGGGTCGTAGGGACGACCCTATAGTCGTCGGACATGTTGGCGATTGGCCATCATTGGCCCGGGGTCGTCGGGACGACCCTATAGTCGTCGGACATGTCGGCGGCTGGCCAACCTAGTCCCGGGGTCGTGGGGACGACCCTACAGTCGTCGGACATGTCGGCGGCTGGCCAACTTTGGCCCGTGGTTGTGGGGACGACCCTATAGTCGTTGGAAATGACGGTGGCGGGCCAATCTAGTCCCGGGGTCGTGGGGACGACCCTATAGTCGTCGGAAATGTCGGCGGCTGGCCAACTATGGCCCGGTGTCGTGGGGACGACCCAATAGTGGTCGGACATGTCGGCGGCCGGCCAACCTAGTCCCGAGGTCGTGGGGACGACCCTATAGTCGTCGGACTTGACGGTGGCGGGCCAATCTAGTCCCGGGGTCGTGGGGACGACCCTACAGTCGTCGGACATTTCGGCGGCTTGCCAACTTTGGCCCGGGGTCGTGGGGACGACCCTATAGTCGACGGACTTGACGGTGGCGGGCCAATCTAGTCCCGAGGTCCTGGGGACGACCCTATAGTCGTCGGACTTGACGGTGGCGGGCCAATGTAGTCCCGGGGTCGTGGGGACAACCCTAAAGTCGTCGGACATTTCAGCGGCTTGCCAACTTTGGCCCGGGGTCGTGGGGACGACCCTATAGTCGTCGGACATTTCGGCGGCTGACCAACTTTGGCCCGGGGTCGTGGGGACGACCCTATAGTCGTCGGACATGTTGGCGGCTTGTCAGCCTAGTCCCGGGGTCGTGGGTACGGCCCTATATTCGTCGGACATGTCGGCGGCGGGCCAACCATGTCCCGGGGTCGTGGGGACGACCCTATAGTCGTCGGACAAGTCGGCGGCTGGCCAACCTAGACCCGGGGTCGTGGGGACGACCCTATTGTCGTCGGACATGACGGTGGCGGGCCAATCTAGTCCCGGGGTCGTGGGGACGACCCTATAGGCGTCGGACAAGACGGCGGCTGGACATCTTTGGCCCGGGGTCGTGGGGACGACCCTACAGTCGTCGGACATGTCGGCGGCTGGCCAACTTTGGCCCGGTGTCGTGGGGACGACTCTATAGTCGTCGGACATGTCGGCGGCTGGCCAACCTAGACCCGGGGTCGTGGGGACGACTCTATAGTCGTCGGACATGTCGGGGGCTGGCCAACCTAGACCCGGGGTCGTGGGGACGACCCTATAATCGTTGGACATGACGGTGGCGGGCCAATCTAGTCCCGGGGTCGTAGGGACGACCCTATAGTCTTCGGACATGTTGGCGGCTTGTCAGCCTATTCCCGGGGTCGTGGGTACGACCCTATAGTCGTCGGACAAGTCGGCGGCGGGCCAACCTTGCCCCGGGGTCGTGGGGACGACCCTATAGTCGTCGGAAATGTCGGCGGCTGGCCAACTATGGCCCGGTGTCGTGGGGACGACCCAATAGTGGTCGGACATGTCGGCGGCCGGCCAACCTAGTCCCGAGGTCGTGGGGACGACCCTATAGTCGTCGGACTTGACGGTGGCGGGCCAATCTAGTCCCGGGGTCGTGGGGACGACCCTACAGTCGTCGGACATTTCGGCGGCTTGCCAACTTTGGCCCGGGGTCGTGGGGACGACCCTATAGTCGACGGACTTGACGGTGGCGGGCCAATCTAGTCCCGAGGTCCTGGGGACGACCCTATAGTCGTCGAACAATTCGGCGGCGGGCCAAGCTTGTCCCGGGGTCGTGGGGACGACCCTATAATCGTCGGATATGACGGTGGCGGGCCAATCTAGTCCCGGGGTCGTGGGGACGACCCTATAGTCGTCGGACATGTCGGCGGCTGGCCAACTTTGGCCCGGGGTCGTGGGGGCGACCCTATAGTCGTCGGACATGTTGGCGGCTTGTCAGCCTAGTCCCGGGGTCGTGGGTACGACCCTACACTCGTCGGACATTTCGGCGGCTGGCCAACCTAGTCCCGAGGTCGTGGGGACGACCCTATAGTCGTCGGACATGTCGGCGGCTGGCCAACTTTGGCCCGTGGTTGTGGGGACGACCCTATAGTCGTTGGATATGACGGTGGCGGGCCAATCTAGTCCCGGGGTCGTGGGGACGACCCTATAGTCGTTGGATATGACGGTGGCGGGCCAATCTAGTCCCGGGGTCGTGGGGACGACCCTATAGTCGTCGGACATGTCGGCGGCGGGCCAACCATGTCCCGGGGTCGTGGGGACGGCCCTATAGTCGTCGGACAAGTCGGCGGCTGGCCAACCTAGACCCGGGGTCGTGGGGACGACCCTATTGTCGTCGGACATGTTGGCGGCTTGTCAGCCTAGTCCCGGGGTCGTGGGTACGACCCTATAGTCGTCGGACAAGTCGGCGGCGGGCCAACCTTGCCCCGGGGTCGTGGGGACGACCCTATAGTCGTCGGAAATGTCGGCGGCTGGCCAACTATGGCCCGGTGTCGTGGGGACGACCCAATAGTGGTCGGACATGTCGGCGGCCGGCCAACCTAGTCCCGAGGTCGTGGGGACGACCCTATAGTCGTCGGACTTGACGGTGGCGGGCCAATCTAGTCCCGGGGTCGTGGGGACGACCCTACAGTCGTCGGACATTTCGGCGGCTTGCCAACTTTGGCCCGGGGTCGTGGGGACGACCCTATAGTCGACGGACTTGACGGTGGCGGGCCAATCTAGTCCCGAGGACTTGGGGACGACCCTATAGTCGTCGGACTTGACGGTGGCGGGCCAATGTAGTCCCGGGGTCGTGGGGACAACCCTAAAGTCGTCGGACATTTCAGCGGCTTGCCAACTTTGGCCCGGGGTCGTGGGGACGACCCTATAGTCGTCGGACATTTCGGCGGCTGACCAACTTTGGCCCGGGGTCGTGGGGACGACCCTATAGTCGTCGGACATGTTGGCGGCTTGTCAGCCTAGTCCCGGGGTCGTGGGTACGGCCCTATATTCGTCGGACATGTCGGCGGCGGGCCAACCATGTCCCGGGTTCGTGGGGACGACCCTATAGTCGTCGGACAAGTCGGCGGCTGGCCAACCTAGACCCGGGGTCGTGGGGACGACCCTATTGTCGTCGGACATGACGGTGGCGGGCCAATCTAGTCCCGGGGTCGTGGGGACGACCCTATAGTCGTCGAACAATTCGGCGGCGGGCCAAGCTTGTCCCGGGGTCGTGGGGACGACCCTATAATCGTCGGACATGACGGTGGCGGGCCAATCTAGTCCCGGGGTCGTGGGGACGACCCTATAGTCGTCGAACAATTCGGCGGCGGGCCAAGCTTGTCCCGGGGTCGTGGGGACGACCCTATAATCGTCGGATATGACGGTGGCGGGCCAATCTAGTCCCGGGGTCGTGGGGACGACCCTATAGTCGTCGGACATGTCGGCGGCTGGCCAACTTTGGCCCGGGGTCGTGGGGGCGACCCTATAGTCGTCGGACATGTTGGCGGCTTGTCAGCCTAGTCCCGGGGTCGTGGGTACGACCCTACAGTCGTCGGACATTTCGGCGGCTGGCCAACTTTGCACCGGTGTCGTGGGGACGACTCTATAGTCGTCGGAAATGTCGGCGGCTGGCCAACCTGGACCCGGAGTCGTGGGGCCGACCCTATTGTCGTCGGACATGACGGTGGCGGGCCAATCTAGTCTCGGGGTCGTGGGGACGACCCTATAGTCGTCGGACATGTCAGCGGCTGGCCAACTTTGGCCCGGGGTCGTGGGGACGATCCAATAGTCGTCGGACATGTCGGCGGCTGGCCAACTTTGGCCCGGGGTCGTGGGGACGACCCTACAGTCGTCGGACATGTCGGCGGCTGGCCAACTTTGGCCCGTGGTTGTGGGGACGACCCTATAGTCGTTGGACATGACGGTGGCGGGCCAATCTAGTCCCGGGGTCGTGGGGACGACCCTATAGGCGTCGGACAAGACGGCGGCTGGACATCTTTGGCCCGGGGTCGTGGGGACGACCCTATAGTCGTCGGACATGTCGGCGGCTGGCCAACTTTGGCCCGGTGTCGTGGGGACGACCCAATAGTGGTCGGACATGTCGGCGGCCGGCCAACCTAGTCCCGAGTTCGTGGGGACGACCCTATAGTCGACGGACTTGACGGTGGCGGGCCAATCTAGTCCCGAGGTCCTGGGGACGACCCTATAGTCGTCGGACTTGACGGTGGCGGGCCAATGTAGTCCCGGGGTCGTGGGGACAACCCTAAAGTCGTCGGACATTTCAGCGGCTTGCCAACTTTGACCCGGGGTCGTGGGGACGACCCTATAGTCGTCGGACATTTCGGCGGCTGACCAACTTTGGCCCGGGGTCGTGGGGACGACCCTATAGTCGTCGGACATGTTGGCGGCTTGTCAGCCTAGTCCCGGGGTCGTGGGTACGGCCCTATATTCGTCGGACATGTCGGCGGCGGGCCAACCATGTCCCGGGGTCGTGGGGACGACCCTATAGTCGTCGGACAAGTCGGCGGCTGGCCAACCTAGACCCGGGGTCGTGGGGACGACCCTATTGTCGTCGGACATGACGGTGGCGGGCCAATCTAGTCCCGGGGTCGTGGGGACGACCCTATAGTCGTCGAACAATTCGGCGGCGGGCCAAGCTTGTCCCGGGGTCGTGGGGACGACCCTATAATCGTCGGACATGACGGTGGCGGGCCAATCTAGTCCCGGGGTCGTGGGGACGACCCTATAGGCGTCGGACAAGACGGCGGCTGGACATCTTTGGCCCGGGGTCGTGGGGACGACCCTACAGTCGTCGGACATGTCGGCGGCTGGCCAACTTTGGCCCGTGGTTGTGGGGACGACCCTATAGTCGTTGGACATGACGGTGGCGGGCCAATCTAGTCCCGGGGTCGTGGGGACGACCCTATAGTCGTCGGACATGTCGGCGGCTGGCCAACTTTGGCGCGTGGTCGTGGGGACGATCCGATTGTCGTCGGACATGTCGGCGGCTGGCCAACTTTGGCCCGTGGTCGTGGGGACGATCCAATAGTCGTCGGACATGTCGGCGGCTGGCCAACTTTGGCGCGTGGGCGTGGGGACGATCCGATTGTCGTCGGACATGTCGGCGGCTGGCCACCCTAGACCCGGGGTCGTGGGGACGACCCTATTGTCGTCGGACATGGCGGTGGCGGGCCAATCTAGTCCCGTGGTCGTGGGGACAACACTATAGTCTTCGGACATGACGGTAGCGGGCCAATCTAGACCCGAGGTCCTGGGGACGACCCTATAGTAGTCGGACATGTCGGCGGCTGTCCAACTTTGGCCCGGTGTCGTGGGGACGACTCTATAGTCGTCGGACATGTCGGCGGCTGGCCAACCTAGACCCGGGGTCGTGGGGACGACTCTATAGTCGTCGGACATGTCGGGGGCTGGCCAACCTAGACCCGGGGTCGTGGGGACGACCCTATAGTCGTTGGACATGACGGTGGCGGGCCAATCTAGTCCCGGGGTCGTAGGGACGACCCTATAGTCTTCGGACATGTTGGCGGCTTGTCAGCCTAGTCCCGGGGTCGTGGGTACGACCCTATAGTCGTCGGACAAGTCGGCGGCGGGCCAACCTTGCCCCGGGGTCGTGGGGACGACCCTATAGTCGTCGGACATGTCGGCGGCTGGCCAACTTTGGCCCGGTGTCGTGGGGACGACCCAATAGTGGTCGGACATGTCGGCGGCCGGCCAACCTAGTCCCGAGGTCGTGGGGACGACCCTATAGTCGTCGGACTTGACGGTGGCGGGCCAATCTAGTCCCGGGGTCGTGGGGACGACCCTACAGTCGTCGGACATTTCGGCGGCTTGCCAACTTTGGCCCGGGGTCGTGGGGACGACCCTATAGTCGACGGACTTGACGGTGGCGGGCCAATCTAGTCCCGAGGTCCTGGGGACGACCCTATAGTCGTCGGACTTGACGGTGGCGGGCCAATGTAGTCCCGGGGTCGTGGGGACAACCCTAAAGTCGTCGGACATTTCAGCGGCTTGCCAACTTTGGCCCGGGGTCGTGGGGACGACCCTATAGTCGTCGGACATTTCGGCGGCTGACCAACTTTGGCCCGGGGTCGTGGGGACGACCCTATAGTCGTCGGACATGTTGGCGGCTTGTCAGCCTAGTCCCGGGGTCGTGGGTACGGCCCTATATTCGTCGGACATGTCGGCGGCGGGCCAGCCATGTCCCGGGGTCGTGGGGACGACCCTATAGTCGTCGGACAAGTCGGCGGCTGGCCAACCTAGACCCGGGGTCGTGGGGACGACCCGATTGTCGTCGGACATGACGGTGGCGGGCCAATCTAGTCCCGGGGTCGTGGGGACGACCCTATAGTCGTCGAACAATTCGGCGGCGGGCCAAGCTTGTCCCGGGGTCGTGGGGACGACCCTATAATCGTCGGACATGACGGTGGCGGGCCAATCTAGTCCCGGGGTCGTGGGGACGACCCTATAGTCGTCGGACAAGTCGGCGGCTGGCCAACCTAGACCCGGGGTCGTGGGGACGACCCTATAGTCGTCGAACAATTCGGCGGCGGGCCAAGCTTGTCCCGGGGTCGTGGGGACGACCCTATAATCGTCGGATATGACGGTGGCGGGCCAATCTAGTCCCGGGGTCGTGGGGACGACCCTATAGTCGTCGGACATGTCGGCGGCTGGCCTACTTTGGCCCGGGGTCGTGGGGGCGACCCTATAGTCGTCGGACATGTTGGCGGCTTGTCAGCCTAGTCCCGGGGTCGTGGGTACGACCCTACAGTCGTCGGACATTTCGGCGGCTGGCCAACCTAGTCCCGAAGTCGTGGGGACGACCCTATAGTCGTCGGACTTGACGGTGGCGGGCCAATCTAGTCCCGGGGTCGTGGGGACGACCCTATAGTCGTCGGACTTGACGGTGGCGGGCCAATCTAGTCCCGAGGTCCTGGGGACGACCCTATAGTCGTCGGACAAGTCGGCGGCTGGCCAACCTAGACCCGGGGTCGTGGGGACGACCCTATTGTCGTCGGACATGACGGTGGCGGGCCAATCTAGTCCCTGGGTCGTGGGGACGACCCTATAGTCGTCGAACAATTCGGCGGCTGGACATCTTTGGCCCGGGGTCGTGGGGACGACCCTACAGTCGTCGGACATGTCGGCGGCTGGCCAACTTTGAACCGGTGTCGTGGGGACGACTCTATAGTCGTCGGAAATGTCGGCGGCTGGCCAACCTGGACCCGGAGTCGTGGGGCCGACCCTATTGTCGTCGGACATGACGGTGGCGGGCCAATCTAGTCTCGGGGTCGTGGGGACGACCCTATAGTCGTCGGACATGTCGGCGGCTGGCCAACTTTGGCCCGGGGTCGTGGGGACGATCCAATAGTCGTCGGACATGTCGGCGGCTGGCCAACTTTGGCCCGGGGTCGTGGGGACGACCCTACAGTCGTCGGACATGTCGGCGGCTGGCCAACTTTGGCCCGTGGTTGTGGGGACGACCCTATAGTCGTTGGACATGACGGTGGCGGGCCAATCTAGTCCCGGGGTCGTGGGGACGACCCTATAGGCGTCGGACAAGACGGCGGCTGGACATCTTTGGCCCGGGGTCGTGGGGACGACCCTATAGTCGTTGGACATGACGGTGGCGGGCCAATCTAGTCCCGGGGTCGTGGGGAGGACCCTATAGTCGTCGGACATGTCGGCGGCTGGCCAACTTTGGCGCGTGGTCGTGGGGACGATCCGATTGTCGTCGGACATGTCGGCGGCTGGCCAACTTTGGCCCGTGGTCGTGGGGACGATCCAATAGTCGTCGGACATGTCGGCGGCTGGCCAACATTGGCGCGTGGGCGTGGGGACGATCCGATTGTCGTCGGACATGTCGGCGGCTGGCCACCCTAGACCCGGGGTCGTGGGGACGACCCTATTGTCGTCGGACATGGCGGTGGCGGGCCAATCTAGTCCCGTGGTCGTGGGGACAACCCTATAGTCTTCGGACATGACGGTAGCGGGCCAATCTAGACCCGAGGTCCTGGGGACGACCCTATAGTAGTCGGACATGTCGGCGGCTGTCCAACTTTGGCCCGGTGTCGTGGGGACGACTCTATAGTCGTCGGACATGTCGGCGGCTGGCCAACCTAGACCCGGGGTCGTGGGGACGACTCTATAGTCGTCGGACATGTCGGGGGCTGGCCAACCTAGACCCGGGGTCGTGGGGACGACCCTATAATCGTTGGACATGACGGTGGCGGGCCAATCTAGTCCCGGGGTCGTAGGGACGACCCTATAGTCTTCGGACATGTTGGCGGCTTGTCAGCCTAGTCCCGGGGTCGTGGGTACGACCCTATAGTCGTCGGACAAGTCGGCGGCGGGCCAACCTTGCCCCGGGGTCGTGGGGACGACCCTATAGTCGTCGGACATGTCGGCGGCTGGCCAACCTAGACCCGGGGTCGTGGGGACGACTCTATAGTCGTCGGACATGTCGGGGGCTGGCCAACCTAGACCCGGGGTCGTGGGGACGACCCTATAGTCGTCGAACAATTCGGCGGCGGGCCAAGCTTGTCCCGGGGTCGTGGGGACGACCCTATAGTCGTCGGACATGTCGGCAGCTGGCCAACGTAGACCCGGGGTCGTGGGGACGACCCTATTGTCGTCGGACATGACGGTGGCGGGCCAATCTAGTCCCGGGGTCGTGGGGACGATCCTATAGTCGTCGGACAAGTCGGCGGCGGGCCAAGCTTGTCCCGGGGTCGTGGGGACGACCCTATATTCGTCGGACATGACGGTGGCGGGCCAATCTAGTCCCGGGGTCGTGGGGACGACCCTATAATCGTTGGACATGACGGTGGCGGGCCAATCTAGTCCCGGGGTCGTAGGGACGACCCTATAGTCGTCGGACATGTTGGCGATTGGCCAACATTGGCCCGGGGTCGTAGGGACGACCCTATAGTCGTCGGACATGTAGGCGATTGGCCAACATTGGCCCGGGGTCGTAGGGACGACCCTATAGTCGTCGGACATGTCGGCGGCTGGCCAACTTTGGCCCGGTGTCGTGGGGACGACTCTATAGTCGTCGGAAATGTCGGCGGCTGGCCAACCTGGACCCGGGGTCGTGACGACGACCCTATAGTCGCCGGAGAAGACGGCGGCTGGACATCTTTGGCCCGGGGTCGTGGGGACGACCCTATAGTGGTCGGACATGTCGGCGGCTGGCCAACCTAGTCCCGAGGTCGTGGGGACGACCCTATAGTCGTCGGACTTGACGGTGGCGGGCCAATCTAGTCCCGGGGTCGTGGGGACGACCCTATAGTCGTCGGACATTTCGGCGGCTTGCCAACTTTGGCCCGGGGTCGTGGGGACGACCCTATAGTCGTCGGACATTTCGGCGGCTTGCCAACTTTGGCCCGGGGTCGTGGGGACGACCCTATAGTCGTCGGACATGTCGGCGGCTGGCCAACTTTGGCCCGTGGTTGTGGGGACGACCCTATAGTCGTTGGATATGACGGTGGCGGGCCAATCTAGTCCCGGGGTCGTGGGGACGACCCTATAGTCGTCGGACATGTCGGCGGCTGGCCAACTTTGAACCGGTGTCGTGGGGACGACTCTATAGTCGTCGGAAATGTCGGCGGCTGGCCAACCTGGACCCGGAGTCGTGGGGCCGACCCTATTGTCGTCGGACATGACGGTGGCGGGCCAATCTAGTCTCGGGGTCGTGGGGACGACCCTATAGTCGTCGGACATGTCGGCGGCTGGCCAACTTTGGCCCGGGGTCGTGGGGACGATCCAATAGTCGTCGGACATGTCGGCGGCTGGCCAACTTTGGCCCGGGGTCGTGGGGACGACCCTACAGTCGTCGGACATGTCGGCGGCTGGCCAACTTTGGCCCGTGGGTGTGGGGACGACCCTATAGTCGTTGGACATGACGGTGGCGGGCCAATCTAGTCCCGGGGTCGTGGGGACGACCCTATAGGCGTCGGACAAGACGGCGGCTGGACATCTTTGGCCCGGGGTCGTGGGGACGACCCTATAGTCGTTGGACATGACGGTGGCGGGCCAATCTAGTCCCGGGGTCGTGGGGACGACCCTATAGTCGTCGGACATGTCGGCGGCTGGCCAACTTTGGCGCGTGGTCGTGGGGACGATCCGATTGTCGTCGGACATGTCGGCGGCTGGCCAACTTTGGCCCGTGGTCGTGGGGACGATCCAATAGTCGTCGGACATGTCGGCGGCTGGCCAACATTGGCGCGTGGGCGTGGGGACGATCCGATTGTCGTCGGACATGTCGGCGGCTGGCCACCCTAGACCCGGGGTCGTGGGGACGACCCTATTGTCGTCGGACATGGCGGTGGCGGGCCAATCTAGTCCCGTGGTCGTGGGGACAACCCTATAGTCTTCGGACATGACGGTAGCGGGCCAATCTAGACCCGAGGTCCTGGGGACGACCCTATAGTAGTCGGACATGTCGGCGGCTGTCCAACTTTGGCCCGGTGTCGTGGGGACGACTCTATAGTCGTCGGACATGTCGGCGGCTGGCCAACCTAGACCCGGGGTCGTGGGGACGACTCTATAGTCGTCGGACATGTCGGGGGCTGGCCAACCTAGACCCGGGGTCGTGGGGACGACCCTATAATCGTTGGACATGACGGTGGCGGGCCAATCTAGTCCCGGGGTCGTAGGGACGACCCTATATTCTTCGGACATGTTGGCGGCTTGTCAGCCTAGTCCCGGGGTCGTGGGTACGACCCTATAGTCGTCGGACAAGTCGGCGGCGGGCCAACCTTGCCCCGGGGTCGTGGGGACGACCCTATAGTCGTCGGACATGTCGGCGGCTGGCCAACCTAGACCCGGGGTCGTGGGGACGACTCTATAGTCGTCGGACATGTCGGGGGCTGGCCAACCTAGACCCGGGGTCGTGGGGACGACCCTATAGTCGTCGAACAATTTGGCGGCGGGCCAAGCTTGTCCCGGGGTCGTGGGGACGACCCTATAGTCGTCGGACATGTCGGCAGCTGGCCAACGTAGACCCGGGGTCGTGGGGACGACCCTATTGTCGTCGGACATGACGGTGGCGGGCCAATCTAGTCCCGGGGTCGTGGGGACGATCCTATAGTCGTCGGACAAGTCGGCGGCGGGCCAAGCTTGTCCCGGGGTCGTGGGGACGACCCTATATTCGTCGGACATGACGGTGGCGGGCCAATCTAGTCCCGGGGTCGTGGGGACGACCCTATAATCGTTGGACATGACGGTGGCGGGCCAATCTAGTCCCGGGGTCGTAGGGACGACCCTATAGTCGTCGGACATGTTGGCGATTGGCCAACATTGGCCCGGGGTCGTAGGGACGACCCTATAGTCGTCGGACATGTCGGCGGCTGGCCAACTTTGGCCCGGTGTCGTGGGGACGACTCTATAGTCGTCGGAAATGTCGGCGGCTGGCCAACCTGGACCCGGGGTCGTGACGACGACCCTATAGTCGCCGGAGAAGACGGCGGCTGGACATCTTTGGCCCGGGGTCGTGGGGACGACCCTATAGTGGTCGGACATGTCGGCGGCTGGCCAACCTAGTCCCGAGGTCGTGGGGACGACCCTATAGTCGTCGGACTTGACGGTGGCGGGCCAATCTAGTCCCGGGGTCGTGGGGACGACCCTATAGTCGTCGGACATTTCGGCGGCTTGCCAACTTTGGCCCGGGGTCGTGGGGACGACCCTATAGTCGTCGGACATTTCGGCGGCTTGCCAACTTTGGCCCGGGGTCGTGGGGACGACCCTATAGTCGTCGGACATGTCGGCGGCTGGCCAACTTTGGCCCGTGGTTGTGGGGACGACCCTATAGTCGTTGGATATGACGGTGGCGGGCCAATCTAGTCCCGGGGTCGTGGGGACGACCCTATAGTCGTCGGACATGTCGGCGGCTGGCCAACTTTGAACCGGTGTCGTGGGGACGACTCTATAGTCGTCGGAAATGTCGGCGGCTGGCCAACCTGGACCCGGAGTCGTGGGGCCGACCCTATTGTCGTCGGACATGACGGTGGCGGGCCAATCTAGTCTCGGGGTCGTGGGGACGACCCTATAGTCGTCGGACATGTCGGCGGCTGGCCAACTTTGGCCCGGGGTCGTGGGGACGATCCAATAGTCGTCGGACATGTCGGCGGCTGGCCAACTTTGGCCCGGGGTCGTGGGGACGACCCTACAGTCGTCGGACATGTCGGCGGCTGGCCAACTTTGGCCAGTGGTTGTGGGGACGACCCTATAGTCGTTGGACATGACGGTGGCGGGCCAATCTAGTCCCGGGGTCGTGGGGACGACCCTATAGGCGTCGGACAAGACGGCGGCTGGACATCTTTGGCCCGGGGTCGTGGGGACGACCCTACAGTCGTCGGACATGTCGGCGGCTGGCCAACTTTGGCCCGTGGTTGTGGGGACGACCCTATAGTCGTTGGACATGACGGTGGCGGGCCAATCTAGTCCCGGGGTCGTGGGGACGACCCTATAGTCGTCGGACATGTCGGCGGCTGGCCAACTTTGGCGCGTGGTCGTGGGGACGATCCGATTGTCGTCGGACATGTCGGCGGCTGGCCAACTTTGGCCCGTGGTCGTGGGGACGATCCAATAGTCGTCGGACATGTCGGCGGCTGGCCAACTTTGGCGCGTGGGCGTGGGGACGATCCGATTGTCGTCGGACATGTCGGCGGCTGGCCACCCTAGACCCGGGGTCGTGGGGACGACCCTATTGTCGTCGGACATGGCGGTGGCGGGCCAATCTAGTCCCGTGGTCGTGGGGACAACCCTATAGTCTTCGGACATGACGGTAGCGGGCCAATCTAGACCCGAGGTCCTGGGGACGACCCTATAGTAGTCGGACATGTCGGCGGCTGTCCAACTTTGGCCCGGTGTCGTGGGGACGACTCTATAGTCGTCGGACATGTCGGCGGCTGGCCAACCTAGACCCGGGGTCGTGGGGACGACTCTATAGTCGTCGGACATGTCGGGGGCTGGCCAACCTAGACCCGGGGTCGTGGGGACGACCCTATAATCGTTGGACATGACGGTGGCGGGCCAATCTAGTCCCGGGGTCGTGGGGACGACCCTATAGTCGTCGGACAAGTCGGCGGCTGGCCAACCTAGACCCGGGGTCGTGGGGACGACCCTATTGTCGTCGGACATGACGGTGGCGGGCCAATCTAGTCCCGGGGTCGTGGGGACGACCCTATAGTCGTCGAACAATTCGGCGGCGGGCCAAGCTTGTCCCGGGGTCGTGGGGACGACCCTATAATCGTCGGACATGACGGTGGCGGGCCAATCTAGTCCCGGGGTCGTGGGGACGACCCTATAGTCGTCGGACAAGTCGGCGGCTGGCCAACCTAGACCCGGGGTTGTGGGGACGACCCTATAGTCGTCGAACAATTCGGCGGCTTGCCAACTTTGGCCCGGGGTCGTGGGGACGATCTAATAGTCGTCGGACATGTCGGCGGCTGGTCAACTTTGGCCCGTGGTCGTGGGGACGACCCTATAGTCGTTGGACATGTCAGCGGCTGGCCAACTTTGGCCCGGTGTCGTGGGGACGACCCAATAGTCGTCGGACATGTCGGCGGCTGGCCAACTTTGACCCGGGGTCGTGGGGACGACTCTATAGTCGTCGGACATGTCGGCGGCTGGCCAAATATGACCCGGGGACGTGGGGACGAGCCTATAGTCTTCGGACAAGTCGGCGGCTGGCCAACTTTGGCCCGTGGTTGTGTAGACGACCCTATAGTCGTCGGATATGTCGGCGGCTGGCCAACTTTGACCCGTGGTCGTGGGGACGACCCTATTGTCGTCGGAAATGACGGTGGCGATCCAATCTATTCCCGGGGTCGTGGGGACGACCCTATAGTCGTCGGACAAGACGGCGGCTGGACATCTTTGGCCCGGGGTCGTGGGGACGACCCTACAGTCGTCGGACATTTCGGCGGCTTGCCAACTTTGGCCCGTGGTCGTGGGGACGACCCTATAGTCGTCGGACATGTTGGGGGCTTGTCAGCCTAGTCCCGGGGTCGTGGGTACGACCCTACAGTCGTCGGACATTTCGGTGGCTTGCCAACTTTGGCCCGGGGTCGTGGGGACGACCCTATAGTCGTCGGACATGACGGTGGCGGGCCAATCTAGTCCCGGGGTCGTGGGGACGACCCTATAGTCGTCGGACATTTCGGCGGCTGGCCAACTTTGGCCCGGGGTCGTGGGGACGACCCTATAGTCGTCGGACATGTTGGCGGCTTGTCAGCCTAGTCCCGGGGTCGTGGGTACGGCCCTATAGTCGTCGGACAAGTCGGCGGCGGGCCAACCTTGTCCCGGGGTCGTGGGGACGACCCTATAGTCGTCGGACATGTCGGCGGCTGGCCAACTTTGGCCCGGTGTCGTGGGGACGACTCTATAGTCGTCGGAAATGTCGGCGGCTGGCCAACCTGGACCCGGGATCGTGGGGACGACCCTATTGTCGTCGGACATGACGGTGGCGGGCCAATCTAGTCTCGCGGTCGTGGGGACGACCCTATAGTCGTCGGACAAGTCGGCGGCTGGCCAACCTAGACCCGGGGTCGTGGGGACGACCCTATTGTCGTCGGACATGACGGTGGCGGGCCAATCTAGTCCCGGGGTCGTGGGGACGACCCTATAGTCGTCGAACAATTCGGCGGCGGGCCAAGCTTGTCCCGGGGTCGTGGGGACGACCCTATAATCGTCGGACATGACGGTGGCGGGCCAATCTAGTCCCGGGGTCGTGGGGACGACCCTATAGTCGTCGGACAAGTCGGCGGCTGGCCAACCTAGACCCGGGGTTGTGGGGACGACCCTATAGTCGTCGAACAATTCGGCGGCTTGCCAACTTTGGCCCGGGGTCGTGGGGACGATCTAATAGTCGTCGGACATGTCGGCGGCTGGTCAACTTTGGCCCGTGGTCGTGGGGACGACCCTATAGTCGTTGGACATGTCAGCGGCTGGCCAACTTTGGCCCGGTGTCGTGGGGACGACCCAATAGTCGTCGGACATGTCGGCGGCTGGCCAACTTTGACCCGGGGTCGTGGGGACGACTCTATAGTCGTCGGACATGTCGGCGGCTGGCCAAATATGACCCGGGGACGTGGGGACGAGCCTATAGTCTTCGGACAAGTCGGCGGCTGGCCAACTTTGGCCCGTGGTTGTGTAGACGACCCTATAGTCGTCGGATATGTCGGCGGCTGGCCAACTTTGACCCGTGGTCGTGGGGACGACCCTATTGTCGTCGGAAATGACGGTGGCGATCCAATCTATTCCCGGGGTCGTGGGGACGACCCTATAGTCGTCGGACAAGACGGCGGCTGGACATCTTTGGCCCGGGGTCGTGGGGACGACCCTACAGTCGTCGGACATTTCGGCGGCTTGCCAACTTTGGCCCGTGGTCGTGGGGACGACCCTATAGTCGTCGGACATGTTGGGGGCTTGTCAGCCTAGTCCCGGGGTCGTGGGTACGACCCTACAGTCGTCGGACATTTCGGTGGCTTGCCAACTTTGGCCCGGGGTCGTGGGGACGACCCTATAGTCGTCGGACATGACGGTGGCGGGCCAATCTAGTCCCGGGGTCGTGGGGACGACCCTATAGTCGTCGGACATTTCGGCGGCTGGCCAACTTTGGCCCGGGGTCGTGGGGACGACCCTATAGTCGTCGGACATGTTGGCGGCTTGTCAGCCTAGTCCCGGGGTCGTGGGTACGGCCCTATAGTCGTCGGACAAGTCGGCGGCGGGCCAACCTTGTCCCGGGGTCGTGGGGACGACCCTATAGTCGTCGGACATGTCGGCGGCTGGCCAACTTTGGCCCGGTGTCGTGGGGACGACTCTATAGTCGTCGGAAATGTCGGCGGCTGGCCAACCTGGACCCGGGATCGTGGGGACGACCCTATTGTCGTCGGACATGACGGTGGCGGGCCAATCTAGTCTCGCGGTCGTGGGGACGACCCTATAGTCGTCGGACATGTCGCCGGATGGCCAACTTTGGCCCGTGGTCGTGGGGACGATCCAATAATCGTCGGACATGTCGGCGGCTGGCCAACTTTGGCCCGTGGTTGTGGGGACGACCCTATAGTCGTTGGACATGACGGTGGCGGGCCAATCTAGTCCCGCACTCGTGGGGACGACCCTACAGTCGTCGGACATTTCGGCGGCTTGCCAACTTTGGCCCGGGGTCGTGGGGACGATCTAATAGTCGTCGGACATGTCGGCGGCTGGTCAACTTTGGCCCGTGGTCGTGGGGACGACCCTATAGTCGTTGGACATGTCAGCGGCTGGCCAACTTTGGCCCGGTGTCGTGGGGACGACCCAATAGTCGTCGGACATGTCGGCGGCTGGCCAACTTTGACCCGGGGTCGTGGGGACGACTCTATAGTCGTCGGACATGTCGGCGGCTGGCCAAATATGACCCGGGGACGTGGGGACGAGCCTATAGTCTTCGGACAAGTCGGCGGCTGGCCAACTTTGGCCCGTGGTTGTGTAGACGACCCTATAGTCGTCGGATATGTCGGCGGCTGGCCAACTTTGACCCGTGGTCGTGGGGACGACCCTATTGTCGTCGGAAATGACGGTGGCGATCCAATCTATTCCCGGGGTCGTGGGGACGACCCTATAGTCGTCGGACAAGACGGCGGCTGGACATCTTTGGCCCGGGGTCGTGGGGACGACCCTACAGTCGTCGGACATGTCGGCGGCTGGCCAACTTTGGCCCGTGGTCGTGGGGACGATCCGATAGTCGTCGGACGTGACCGTGGCTAGCCAATCTAGTCCCGGGATCGTGGGGACGACCCTATAGTCGTCGGAGATGTCGGCGGCTGTCCTACTTTGGCCCGGTGTCATGGGGACGACTCTATAGTCGTCGGACAATTCGGCGGCCGGCCAACCTAGTCCGGGGGTCGTGGGGACGACCCTATAGTCGTCGGACATGTTGGCGGCTTGTCAGCCTAGTCCCGGGGTCGTGGGTACGGCCCTATAGTCGTCGGACAAGTCGGCGGCGGGCCAACCTTGTCCCGGGTTCGTGGGGACGACCCTATAGTCGTCGGACATGTCGGCGGCTGGCCAACTTTGGCCCGGTGTCGTGGGCACGACTCTATAGTCGTCGGAAATGTCGGCGGCTGGCCAACCTGGACCCGGGGTCGTGGGGACGACCCTATTTTCGTCGGACATGACGGTGGCGGGCCAATCTAGTCTCGGGGTCGTGGGGACGACCCTATAGTCGTCGGACATGTCGGCGGCTGGCCAACTTTGGCCCGGGGTCGTGGGGACGACCCTATAGTCGTCGGACATGACGGTGGCGGGCCAATCTAGTCCCGAGGTCCTGGGGACGACCCTATAGTCGTCGGACATGTCGGCGGCTGGCCAACTTTGGCCCGGGGTCGTGGGGGCGACCCTATAGTCGTCGGACATGTTGGCGGCTTGTCAGCCTAGTCCCGGGGTCGTGGGTACCACCCTACAGTCGTCGGACAAGTCGGCGGCTGGCCAACTTTGGCCCGTGGTCGTGGGGACGACCCTATAGTCGTCGGACATGTCGGCGGCTGGCCAACTTTGGCCCGGGGTCGTGGGGGCGACCCTATAGTCGTCGGACATGTTGGCGGCTTGTCAGCCTAGTCCCGGGGTCGTGGGTACCACCCTACAGTCGTCGGACAAGTCGGCGGCTGGCCAACTTTGGCCCGTGGTCGTGGGGGCGACCCTATAGTCGTCGGACATGTTGGCGGCTTGTCAGCCTAGTCCCGGGGTCGTGGGTACCACCCTACAGTCGTCGGACATTTCGGCGGCTTGCCAACTTTGGCCCGGGGTCGTGGGGACGACCCTATAGTCGTCGGACATGTTGGCGGCTTGTCAGCCTAGTCCCGGGGTCGTGGGTACGACCCTACAGTCGTCTGACATTTCGGCGGCTTGCCAACTTTGGCCCGGGGTCGTGGGGACGACCCTATAGTCGTCGGACATGTCGGCGGCTTGCCAACTTTGGCCCGGGTTCGTGGGGACGATCCAATAGTCGTCGGACATGTCGGCGGCTGGTCAACTTTGGCCCATGACGTGGGGACGACCCTATAGTCGTTGGACATGTCAGCGGCTGGCCAACTTTGGCCCGGTGTCGTGGGGACGACCCAATAGTCGTCGGACATGTCGGCGGCTGGCCAACATTGGCCCGTGGTCGTGGGGACGATCCGATAGTCGTTGGACATGACGGTGGCGGGCCAATCTAGTCCCGGGGTCGTGGGGACGACCCTATAGTCGTCGGACTTGTCGGTGGCGGGCCAATCTAGTCCGGGGGTCGTGGGGACGACCCTACAGTCGTCGGACATTTCGGCGGCTTGCCAACTTTGGCCCGGGGTCGTGGGGACGATCCAATAGTCGTCGGACATGACGGTGGCGGGCCAATCTAGTCTCGAGGTCCTGGGGACGACCCTATAGTCGTCGGACATGTCGGCGGCTGGCCAACTTTGGCCCGGGGTCGTGGGGGCGACCCTATAGTCGTCGGACATGTTGGCGGCTTGTCAGCCTAGTCCCGGGGTCGTGGGTACCACCCTACAGTCGTCGGACAAGTCGGCGGCTGGCCAACTTTGGCCCGTGGTCGTGGGGACGATCCGATAGTCGTCGGACATGACGGTGGCGGGCCAATCTAGTCCCGGGGTCATAGGGACGACCCTATAGTCATCGGACATGTCGGCGGCTGGTCAACTTAGGCCCGTGGTCGTAGGGACGATCCGATAGTCGTTGGACATGACGGTGCCGGGCCAATCAAGTCCCGGGGCCGTGGGTACGACCCTATAGTCGTCGGACATGTCGTCGATTGGCCATTATTGGCCCGGGGTCGTGGGGACGACCCTATAATCGTCGGACATGTCGGCGGCTGACCAACATTGGCCCGTGGTCGTGGGGACGACCCAACAGTCGTCGGACATGTCGGCGGCTGGCCAACTTTGGCCCGTGGTCGTGGGAACGACCCTATAGTCGTCGGAGATGTCGGCGGCTGTCCTACATTGGCCCGGTGTCTTGGGGACGACTCTATAGTCGTCGGACATGTCGGCGGCTGGCCAACCTAGACCCGGGGTCGTGGGGACGACCCTATAGTCGTCGGACAAGTCGGCGGCTGGCCAAATATGGCCCGTGGTCGTGGGGACGACCCTATAGTCGTCGGAAATGTCGGCGGCGAGCCAACCTAGTCCCGGCGTCGTTGGGACGACCCTATAATGTTCGGACAAGTCGGCAGCTGGCCAAATTTGGCCCGTGGTCGTGAGGACGAACCTATAGTCGTCGGACATGTCGGCGGCTGGCCATCTTTGGCCCGGGGTTGTGGGGACGAATCTATAGTCGCCGGACATGTCGGCGGCTGGCCAACTTTGGCCCGTGGCCGTGGGGACGACCCTATAGTCGTCGGAAATGTCGCCGGCTGGCCAACTTTGGCCCGTGGTCGTGGGGACGACCCTTTAGTCGTCGGACAAGTCGGCGGCTGTCCAACTTTGGCCCGGGGTCGTGGGGACGACCGTATAGTCGTCGGACATGTCGGCGGCGAGCCCACCTAGTCGGGGGGTCGTGGGGACGACCCTATAGTCGTCGGACAAGTCGGCGGCCGGCCAACCTAGTCCCGGGGTCGTGGGGACGACCCTATAGTCGTCAGACATATCGGTGGCGAGCGAACCTAGTCCCGGGGTCGTGGGGACGACCCTATAGTCGTCGGACAAGTCGGCGGCTGGCCAACTTTGGCCCGTGGTCGTGGGGACGATCCGATAGTCGTCGGACATGACGGTGGCGGGCCAATCTAGTCCCGGGGTCATAGGGACGACCCTATAGTCATCGGACATGTCGGCGGCTGGTCAACTTAGGCCCGTGGTCATAGGGACGATCCGATAGTCGTTGGATATGACGGTGCCGGGCCAATCAAGTCCGGGGGCGTGGGTACGACCCTATAGTCGTCGGACATGTCGTCGATTGGCCATTATTGGCCCGGGGTCGTGGGGACGACCCTATAATCGTCGGACATGTCGGCGGCTGGCCAACATTGGCCCGTGGTCGTGGGGACCACCCAACAGTCGTCGGACATGTCGGCGGCTGGCCAACTTTGGCCCGTGGTCGTGGGGACGATCCGATAGTCGTCGGACGTGACGGTGGCTAGCCAATCTAGTCCCGGGATCGTGGGGACGACCCTATAGTCGTCGGAGATGTCGGCGGCTGTCCTACTTTGGCCCGGTGCCTTCGGGACGACTCTATAGTCGTCGGACATGTCGGCGGCTGGCCAACCTAGACCCGGGGTCGTGGGGACGACCCTATAGTCCTCGAACAAGTCGGCGGCTGGCCAACTTTGGCCCGTGGTCGTGGGAACGACCCTATAGTCGTCGGAAAAGTCGGCGGCTGGCCAAATATGGCCCGTGGTCGTGGGGACGACCCTATAGTCGTCGGAAATGTCGGCGGCGAGCCAACCTAGTCCCGGCGTCGTGGGGACGACCCTATAGTCGTCAGACATATCGGTGGCGAGCGAACCTAGTCCCGGGATCGTGGGGACGACCCTATAGTCGTCGGACAAGTCGGCGGCTGGCCAACTTTGGCCCATGGTCGTGGGGACGATCCGATAGTCGTCGGACATGACGGTGGCGGGCCAATCTAGTCCCGGGGTCATAGGGACGACCCTATAGTCATCGGACATGTCGGCGGCTGGTCAACTTAGGCCCGTGGTCATAGGGACGATCCGATAGTCGTTGGACATGACGGTGCCGGGCCAATCAAGTCCGGGGGCGTGGGTACGACCCTATAGTCGTCGGACATGTCGGCGGCTGGCCAACTTTGGCCCGGTGTCGTGGGGACGACTCTATAGTCGTCGGAAATGTCGGCGGCTGGCCAACCTGGACCCGGGATCGTGGGGACGACCCTATTGTCGTCGGACATGACGGTGGCGGGCCAATCTAGTCTCGCGGTCGTGGGGACGACCCTATAGTCGTCGGACATGTCGCCGGATGGCCAACTTTGGCCCGTGGTCGTGGGGACGATCCAATAATCGTCGGACATGTCGGCGGCTGGCCAACTTTGGCCCGTGGTTGTGGGGACGACCCTATAGTCGTTGGACATGACGGTGGCGGGCCAATCTAGTCCCGCACTCGTGGGGACGACCCTACAGTCGTCGGACATTTCGGCGGCTTGCCAACTTTGGCCCGGGGTCGTGGGGACGATCTAATAGTCGTCGGACATGTCGGCGGCTGGTCAACTTTGGCCCGTGGTCGTGGGGACGACCCTATAGTCGTTGGACATGTCAGCGGCTGGCCAACTTTGGCCCGGTGTCGTGGGGACGACCCAATAGTCGTCGGACATGTCGGCGGCTGGCCAACTTTGACCCGGGGTCGTGGGGACGACTCTATAGTCGTCGGACATGTCGGCGGCTGGCCAAATATGACCCGGGGACGTGGGGACGAGCCTATAGTCTTCGGACAAGTCGGCGGCTGGCCAACTTTGGCCCGTGGTTGTGTAGACGACCCTATAGTCGTCGGATATGTCGGCGGCTGGCCAACTTTGACCCGTGGTCGTGGGGACGACCCTATTGTCGTCGGAAATGACGGTGGCGATCCAATCTATTCCCGGGGTCGTGGGGACGACCCTATAGTCGTCGGACAAGACGGCGGCTGGACATCTTTGGCCCGGGGTCGTGGGGACGACCCTACAGTCGTCGGACATGTCGGCGGCTGGCCAACTTTGGCCCGTGGTCGTGGGGACGATCCGATAGTCGTCGGACGTGACCGTGGCTAGCCAATCTAGTCCCGGGATCGTGGGGACGACCCTATAGTCGTCGGAGATGTCGGCGGCTGTCCTACTTTGGCCCGGTGTCATGGGGACGACTCTATAGTCGTCGGACAATTCGGCGGCCGGCCAACCTAGTCCGGGGGTCGTGGGGACGACCCTATAGTCGTCGGACATGTTGGCGGCTTGTCAGCCTAGTCCCGGGGTCGTGGGTACGGCCCTATAGTCGTCGGACAAGTCGGCGGCGGGCCAACCTTGTCCCGGGTTCGTGGGGACGACCCTATAGTCGTCGGACATGTCGGCGGCTGGCCAACTTTGGCCCGGTGTCGTGGGCACGACTCTATAGTCGTCGGAAATGTCGGCGGCTGGCCAACCTGGACCCGGGGTCGTGGGGACGACCCTATTTTCGTCGGACATGACGGTGGCGGGCCAATCTAGTCTCGGGGTCGTGGGGACGACCCTATAGTCGTCGGACATGTCGGCGGCTGGCCAACTTTGGCCCGGGGTCGTGGGGACGACCCTATAGTCGTCGGACATGACGGTGGCGGGCCAATCTAGTCCCGAGGTCCTGGGGACGACCCTATAGTCGTCGGACATGTCGGCGGCTGGCCAACTTTGGCCCGGGGTCGTGGGGGCGACCGTATAGTCGTCGGACATGTTGGCGGCTTGTCAGCCTAGTCCCGGGGTCGTGGGTACCACCCTACAGTCGTCGGACAAGTCGGCGGCTGGCCAACTTTGGCCCGTGGTCGTGGGGACGACCCTATAGTCGTCGGACATGTCGGCGGCTGGCCAACTTTGGCCCGGGGTCGTGGGGGCGACCCTATAGTCGTCGGACATGTTGGCGGCTTGTCAGCCTAGTCCCGGGGTCGTGGGTACCACCCTACAGTCGTCGGACAAGTCGGCGGCTGGCCAACTTTGGCCCGTGGTCGTGGGGGCGACCCTATAGTCGTCGGACATGTTGGCGGCTTGTCAGCCTAGTCCCGGGGTCGTGGGTACCACCCTACAGTCGTCGGACATTTCGGCGGCTTGCCAACTTTGGCCCGGGGTCGTGGGGACGACCCTATAGTCGTCGGACATGTTGGCGGCTTGTCAGCCTAGTCCCGGGGTCGTGGGTACGACCCTACAGTCGTCTGACATTTCGGCGGCTTGCCAACTTTGGCCCGGGGTCGTGGGGACGACCCTATAGTCGTCGGACATGTCGGCGGCTTGCCAACTTTGGCCCGGGTTCGTGGGGACGATCCAATAGTCGTCGGACATGTCGGCGGCTGGTCAACTTTGGCCCATGACGTGGGGACGACCCTATAGTCGTTGGACATGTCAGCGGCTGGCCAACTTTGGCCCGGTGTCGTGGGGACGACCCAATAGTCGTCGGACATGTCGGCGGCTGGCCAACATTGGCCCGTGGTCGTGGGGACGATCCGATAGTCGTTGGACATGACGGTGGCGGGCCAATCTAGTCCCGGGGTCGTGGGGACGACCCTATAGTCGTCGGACTTGTCGGTGGCGGGCCAATCTAGTCCGGGGGTCGTGGGGACGACCCTACAGTCGTCGGACATTTCGGCGGCTTGCCAACTTTGGCCCGGGGTCGTGGGGACGATCCAATAGTCGTCGGACATGACGGTGGCGGGCCAATCTAGTCCCGAGGTCCTGGGGACGACCCTATAGTCGTCGGACATGTCGGCGGCTGGCCAACTTTGGCCCGGGGTCGTGGGGGCGACCCTATAGTCGTCGGACATGTTGGCGGCTTGTCAGCCTATTCCCGGGGTCGTGGGTACCACCCTACAGTCGTCGGACAAGTCGGCGGCTGGCCAACTTTGGCCCGTGGTCGTGGGGACGATCCGATAGTCGTCGGACATGACGGTGGCGGGCCAATCTAGTCCCGGGGTCATAGGGACGACCCTATAGTCATCGGACATGTCGGCGGCTGGTCAACTTAGGCCCGTGGTCGTAGGGACGATCCGATAGTCGTTGGACATGACGGTGCCGGGCCAATCAAGTCCCGGGGCCGTGGGTACGACCCTATAGTCGTCGGACATGTCGTCGATTGGCCATTATTGGCCCGGGGTCGTGGGGACGACCCTATAATCGTCGGACATGTCGGCGGCTGACCAACATTGGCCCGTGGTCGTGGGGACGACCCAACAGTCGTCGGACATGTCGGCGGCTGGCCAACTTTGGCCCGTGGTCGTGGGAACGACCCTATAGTCGTCGGAGATGTCGGCGGCTGTCCTACATTGGCCCGGTGTCTTGGGGACGACTCTATAGTCGTCGGACATGTCGGCGGCTGGCCAACCTAGACCCGGGGTCGTGGGGACGACCCTATAGTCGTCGGACAAGTCGGCGGCTGGCCAAATATGGCCCGTGGTCGTGGGGACGACCCTATAGTCGTCGGAAATGTCGGCGGCGAGCCAACCTAGTCCCGGCGTCGTGGGGACGACCCTATAATGTTCGGACAAGTCGGCAGCTGGCCAAATTTGGCCCGTGGTCGTGAGGACGAACCTATAGTCGTCGGACATGTCGGCGGCTGGCCATCTTTGGCCCGGGGTTGTGGGGACGAATCTATAGTCGCCGGACATGTCGGCGGCTGGCCAACTTTGGCCCGTGGCCGTGGGGACGACCCTATAGTCGTCGGAAATGTCGCCGGCTGGCCAACTTTGGCCCGTGGTCGTGGGGACGACCCTTTAGTCGTCGGACAAGTCGGCGGCTGTCCAACTTTGGCCCGGGGTCGTGGGGACGACCGTATAGTCGTCGGACATGTCGGCGGCGAGCCCACCTAGTCGGGGGGTCGTGGGGACGACCCTATAGTCGTCGGACAAGTCGGCGGCCGGCCAACCTAGTCCCGGGGTCGTGGGGACGACCCTATAGTCGTCAGACATATCGGTGGCGAGCGAACCTAGTCCCGGGGTCGTGGGGACGACCCTATAGTCGTCGGACAAGTCGGCGGCTGGCCAACTTTGGCCCGTGGTCGTGGAGACGATCCGATAGTCGTCGGACATGACGGTGGCGGGCCAATCTAGTCCCGGGGTCATAGGGACGACCCTATAGTCATCGGACATGTCGGCGGCTGGTCAACTTAGGCCCGTGGTCATAGGGACGATCCGATAGTCGTTGGATATGACGGTGCCGGGCCAATCAAGTCCGGGGGCGTGGGTACGACCCTATAGTCGTCGGACATGTCGTCGATTGGCCATTATTGGCCCGGGGTCGTGGGGACGACCCTATAATCGTCGGACATGTCGGCGGCTGGCCAACATTGGCCCGTGGTCGTGGGGACCACCCAACAGTCGTCGGACATGTCGGCGGCTGGCCAACTTTGGCCCGTGGTCGTGGGGACGATCCGATAGTCGTCGGACGTGACGGTGGCTAGCCAATCTAGTCCCGGGATCGTGGGGACGACCCTATAGTCGTCGGAGATGTCGGCGGCTGTCCTACTTTGGCCCGGTGCCTTGGGGACGACTCTATAGTCGTCGGACATGTCGGCGGCTGGCCAACCTAGACCCGGGGTCGTGGGGACGACCCTATAGTCCTCGAACAAGTCGGCGGCTGGCCAACTTTGGCCCGTGGTCGTGGGAACGACCCTATAGTCGTCGGAAAAGTCGGCGGCTGGCCAAATATGGCCCGTGGTCGTGGGGACGACCCTATAGTCGTCGGAAATGTCGGCGGCGAGCCAACCTAGTCCCGGCGTCGTGGGGACGACCCTATAGTCGTCAGACATATCGGTGGCGAGCGAACCTAGTCCCGGGATCGTGGGGACGACCCTATAGTCGTCGGACAAGTCGGCAGCTGGCCAACTTTGGCCCATGGTCGTGGGGACGATCCGATAGTCGTCGGACATGACGGTGGCGGGCCAATCTAGTCCCGGGGTCATAGGGACGACCCTATAGTCATCGGACATGTCGGCGGCTGGTCAACTTAGGCCCGTGGTCATAGGGACGATCCGATAGTCGTTGGACATGACGGTGCCGGGCCAATCAAGTCCGGGGGCGTGGGTACGACCCTATAGTCGTCGGACATGTCGTCGATTGGCCATTATTGGCCCGGGGTCGTGGGGACGACCCTATAATCGTCGGACATGTCGGCGGCTGGCCAACATTGGCCCGTGGTCGTGGGGACCACCCAACAGTCGTCGGACATGTCGGCGGCTGGCCAACTTTGGCCCGTGGTCGTGGGGACGATCCGATAGTCGTCGGACGTGACCGTGGCTAGCCAATCTAGTCCCGGGATCGTGGGGACGACCCTATAGTCGTCGGAGATGTCGGCGGCTGTCCTACTTTGGCCCGGTGTCATGGGGACGACTCTATAGTCGTCGGACATTTCGGCGGCCGGCCAACCTAGTCCGGGGGTCGTGGGGACGACCCTATAGTCGTCGGACATGTTGGCGGCTTGTCAGCCTAGTCCCGGGGTCGTGGGTACGGCCCTATAGTCGTCGGACAAGTCGGCGGCGGGCCAACCTTGTCCCGGGTTCGTGGGGACGACCCTATAGTCGTCGGACATGTCGGCGGCTGGCCAACTTTGGCCCGGTGTCGTGGGCACGACTCTATAGTCGTCGGAAATGTCGGCGGCTGGCCAACCTGGACCCGGGGTCGTGGGGACGACCCTATTTTCGTCGGACATGACGGTGGCGGGCCAATCTAGTCTCGGGGTCGTGGGGACGACCCTATAGTCGTCGGACATGTCGGCGGCTGGCCAACTTTGGCCCGGGGTCGTGGGGACGACCCTATAGTCGTCGGACATGACGGTGGCGGGCCAATCTAGTCCCGAGGTCCTGGGGACGACCCTATAGTCGTCGGACATGTCGGCGGCTGGCCAACTTTGGCCCGGGGTCGTGGGGGCGACCCTATAGTCGTCGGACATGTTGGCGGCTTGTCAGCCTAGTCCCGGGGTCGTGGGTACCACCCTACAGTCGTCGGACAAGTCGGCTGTCCAACTTTGGCCCGTGGTCGTGGGGACGATCCGATAGTCGTCGGACATGACGGTGGCGGGCCAATCTAGTCCCGGGGTCATAGGGACGACCCTATAGTCATCGGACATGTCGGCGGCTGGTCAACTTAGGCCCGTGGTCGTAGGGACGATCCGATAGTCGTTGGACATGACGGTGCCGGGCCAATCAAGTCCCGGGGCCGTGGGTACGACCCTATAGTCGTCGGACATGTCGTCGATTGGCCATTATTTGCCCGGGGTCGTGGGGACGACCCTATAATCGTCGGACATGTCGGCGGCTGACCAACATTGGCCCGTGGTCGTGGGGACGACCCAACAGTCGTCGGACATGTCGGCGGCTGGCCAACTTTGGCCCGTGGTCGTGGGAACGACCCTATAGTCGTCGGAGATGTCGGCGGCTGTCCTACATTGGCCCGGTGTCTTGGGGACGACTCTATTGTCGTCGGACATGTCGGCGGCTGGCCAACCTAGACCCGGGGTCGTGGGGACGACCCTATAGTCGTCGGACAAGTCGGCGGCTGGCCAAATATGGCCCGTGGTCGTGGGGACGACCCTATAGTCGTCGGAAATGTCGGCGGCGAGCCAACCTAGTCCCGGCGTCGTGGGGACGACCCTATAATGTTCGGACAAGTCGGCAGCTGGCCAAATTTGGCCCGTGGTCGTGAGGACGAACCTATAGTCGTCGGACATGTCGGCGGCTGGCCAACTTTGGCCCGTGGTCGTGGGGACGACCCTTTAGTCGTCGGACAAGTCGGCGGCTGTCCAACTTTGGCCCGGGGTCGTGGGGACGACCGTATAGTCGTCGGACATGTCGGCGGCGAGCCCACCTAGTCGGGGGGTCGTGGGGACGACCCTATAGTCGTCGGACAAGTCGGCGGCCGGCCAACCTAGTCCCGGGGTCGTGGGGACGACCCTATAGTCGTCAGACATATCGGTGGCGAGCGAACCTAGTCCCGGGGTCGTGGGGACGACCCTATAGTCGTCGGACAAGTCGGCGGCTGGCCAACTTTGGCCAGTGGTCGTGGGGACGATCCGATAGTCGTCGGACATGACGGTGGCGGGCCAATCTAGTCCCGGGGTCATAGGGACGACCCTATAGTCATCGGACATGTCGGCGGCTGGTCAACTTAGGCCCGTGGTCATAGGGACGATCCGATAGTCGTTGGATATGACGGTGCGGGGCCAATCAAGTCCGGGGGCGTGGGTACGACCCTATAGTCGTCGGACATGTCGTCGATTGGCCATTATTGGCCCGGGGTCGTGGGGACGACCCTATAATCGTCGGACATGTCGGCGGCTGGCCAACATTGGCCCGTGGTCGTGGGGACCACCCAACAGTCGTCGGACATGTCGGCGGCTGGCCAACTTTGGCCCGTGGTCGTGGGGACGATCCGATAGTCGTCGGACGTGACGGTGGCTAGCCAATCTAGTCCCGGGATCGTGGGGACGACCCTATAGTCGTCGGAGATGTCGGCGGCTGTCCTACTTTGGCCCGGTGCCTTGGGGACGACTCTATAGTCGTCGGACATGTCGGCGGCTGGCCAACCTAGACCCGGGGTCGTGGGGACGACCCTATAGTCCTCGAACAAGTCGGCGGCTGGCCAACTTTGGCCCGTGGTCGTGGGAACGACCCTATAGTCGTCGGAAAAGTCGGCGGCTGGCCAAATATGGCCCGTGGTCGTGGGGACGACCCTATAGTCGTCGGAAATGTCGGCGGCGAGCCAACCTAGTCCCGGCGTCGTGGGGACGACCCTATAGTCGTCAGACATATCGGTGGCGAGCGAACCTAGTCCCGGGATCGTGGGGACGACCCTATAGTCGTCGGACAAGTCGGCGGCTGGCCAACTTTGGCCCATGGTCGTGGGGACGATCCGATAGTCGTCGGACATGACGGTGGCGGGCCAATCTAGTCCCGGGGTCATAGGGACGACCCTATAGTCATCGGACATGTCGGCGGCTGGTCAACTTAGGCCCGTGGTCATAGGGACGATCCGATAGTCGTTGGACATGACGGTGCCGGGCCAATCAAGTCCGGGGGCGTGGGTACGACCCTATAGTCGTCGGACATGTCGTCGATTGGCCATTATTGGCCCGGGGTCGTGGGGACGACCCTATAATCGTCGGACATGTCGGCGGCTGGCCAACATTGGCCCGTGGTCGTGGGGACCACCCAACAGTCGTCGGACATGTCGGCGGCTGGCCAACTTTGGCCCGTGGTCGTGGGGACGATCCGATAGTCGTCGGACGTGACCGTGGCTAGCCAATCTAGTCCCGGGATCGTGGGGACGACCCTATAGTCGTCGGAGATGTCGGCGGCTGTCCTACTTTGGCCCGGTGTCATGGGGACGACTCTATAGTCGTCGGACATGTCGGCGGCTGGCCAACCTAGACCCGGGGTCGTGGGGACGACCCTATAGTCCTCGAACAAGTCGGCGGCTGGCCAACTTTGGCCCGTGGTCGTGGGAACGACCCTATTGTCGTCGGAAAAGTCGGCGGCTGGCCAAATATGGCCCGTGGTCGTGGGGACGACCCTATAGTCGTCGGAAATGTCGGCGGCGAGCCAACCTAGTCCCGGCGTCGTGGGGACGACCCAATAGTCGTCAGAAATATCGGTGGCGTGGCAACCTAGTCCCGGGGTCGTGGGGACGACCCTATAGTCGTCGGACAAGTCGGCGGCGAGCCCACCTAGTCCGGGGGTCGTGGGGACGACCCTATAGTCGTCGGACAATTCGGCGGCCGGCCAACCTAGTCCGGGGGTCGTGGGGACGACCCTATAGTCGTCGGAAATGACGGTGGCGGGCCAGTCTAGTCCCGGGTCGTGGGGACGACCCTATAGTCGTCGGACATGTCGGCGGCTGGCCAACTTTGGCCCGTGGTCGTGGGGACGAGCCTATAGCCGTCGGACATAACGGTGGCGGGCCAATCTAGTCCCGGGGTCATAGGGACGACCCTATAGTCATCGGACATGTCGGCGGCTGGTCAACTTAGGCCCGTGGTCGTAGGGACGATCCGATAGTCGTTGGACATGACGGTGCCGGGCCAATCAAGTCCCGGGGTCGTGGGTACGACCCTATAGTCGTCGGACAAGTCGGCGGCTGGCCAACTTTGGCCCGTGGTCGTGGGGACGATCCGATCGTCGTCGGACATGACGGTGGCGGGCCAATCTAGTCCCGGGGTCATAGGGACGACCCTATAGTCATCGGACATGTCGGCGGCTGGTCAACTTAGGCCCGTGGTCGTAGGGACGATCCGATAGTCGTTGGACATGACGGTGCCGGGCCAATCAAGTCCCGGGGCCGTGGGTACGACCCTATAGTCGTCGGACATGTCGTCGATTGGCCATTATTGGCCCGGGGTCGTGGGGACGACCCTATAATCGTCGGACATGTCGGCGGCTGACCAACATTGGCCCGTGGTCGTGGGGACGACCCAACAGTCGTCGGACATGTCGGCGGCTGGCCAACTTTGGCCCGTGGTCGTGGGAACGACCCTATAGTCGTCGGAGATGTCGGCGGCTGTCCTACATTGGCCCGGTGTCTTGGGGACGACTCTATAGTCGTCGGACATGTCGGCGGCTGGCCAACCTAGACCCGGGGTCGTGGGGACGACCCTATAGTCGTCGGACAAGTCGGCGGCTGGCCAAATATGGCCCGTGGTCGTGGGGACGACCCTATAGTCGTCGGAAATGTCGGCGGCGAGCCAACCTAGTCCCGGCGTCGTGGGGACGACCCTATAATGTTCGGACAAGTCGGCAGCTGGCCAAATTTGGCCCGTGGTCGTGAGGACGAACCTATAGTCGTCGGACATGTCGGCGGCTGGCCATCTTTGGCCCGGGGTTGTGGGGACGAATCTATAGTCGCCGGACATGTCGGCGGCTGGCCAACTTTGGCCCGTGGCCGTGGGGACGACCCTATAGTCGTCGGAAATGTCGCCGGCTGGCCAACTTTGGCCCGTGGTCGTGGGGACGACCCTTTAGTCGTCGGACAAGTCGGCGGCTGTCCAACTTTGGCCCGGGGTCGTGGGGACGACCGTATAGTCGTCGGACATGTTGGCGGCGAGCCCACCTAGTCGGGGGGTCGTGGGGACGACCCTATAGTCGTCGGACAAGTCGGCGGCCGGCCAACCTAGTCCCGGGGTCGTGGGGACGACCCTATAGTCGTCAGACATATCGGTGGCGAGCGAACCTAGTCCCGGGGTCGTGGGGACGACCCTATAGTCGTCGGACAAGTCGGCGGCTGGCCAACTTTGGCCCGTGGTCGTGGGGACGATCCGATAGTCGTCGGACATGACGGTGGCGGGCCAATCTAGTCCCGGGGTCATAGGGACGACCCTATAGTCGTCGGAGATGTCGGCGGCTGTCCTACTTTGGCCCGGTGCCTTGGGGACGACTCTATAGTCGTCGGACATGTCGGCGGCTGGCCAACCTAGACCCGGGGTCGTGGGGACGACCCTATAGTCTTCGAACAAGTCGGCGGCTGGCCAACTTTGGCCCGTGGTCGTGGGAACGACCCTATAGTGGTCGGAAAAGTCGGCGGCTGGCCAAATATGGCCCGTGGTCGTGGGGACGACCCTATAGTCGTCGGAAATGTCGGCGGCGAGCCAACCTAGTCCCGGCGTCGTGGGGACGACCCTATAGTCGTCAGACATATCGGTGGCGAGCGAACCTAGTCCCGGGGTCGTGGGGACGACCCTATAGTCGTCGGACAAGTCGGCGGCTGGCCAACTTTGGCCCATGGTCGTGGGGACGATCCGATAGTCGTCGGACATGACGGTGGCGGGCCAATCTAGTCCCGGGGTCATAGGGACGACCCTATAGTCATCGGACATGTCGGCGGCTGGTCAACTTAGGCCCGTGGTCATAGGGACGATCCGATAGTCGTTGGACATGACGGTGCCGGGCCAATCAAGTCCGGGGGCGTGGGTACGACCCTATAGTCGTCGGACATGTCGTCGATTGGCCATTATTGGCCCGGGGTCGTGGGGACGACCCTATAATCGTCGGACATGTCGGCGGCTGGCCAACATTGGCCCGTGGTCGTGGGGACCACCCAACAGTCGTCGGACATGTCGGCGGCTGGCCAACTTTGGCCCGTGGTCGTGGGGACGATCCGATAGTCGTCGGACGTGACGGTGGCTAGCCAATCTAGTCCCGGGATCGTGGGGACGACCCTATAGTCGTCGGAGATGTCGGCGGCTGTCCTACTTTGGCCCGGTGCCTTGGGGACGACTCTATAGTCGTCGGACATGTCGGCGGCTGGCCAACCTAGACCCGGGGTCGTGGGGACGACCCTATAGTCCTCGAACAAGTCGGCGGCTGGCCAACTTTGGCCCGTGGTCGTGGGAACGACCCTATAGTCGTCGGAAAAGTCGGCGGCTGGCCAAATATGGCCCGTGGTCGTGGGGACGACCCTATAGTCGTCGGAAATGTCGGCGGCGAGCCAACCTAGTCCCGGCGTCGTGGGGACGACCCTATAGTCGTCAGACATATCGGTGGCGAGCGAACCTAGTCCCGGGATCGTGGGGACGACCCTATAGTCGTCGGACAAGTCGGCGGCTGGCCAACTTTGGCCCATGGTCGTGGGGACGATCCGATAGTCGTCGGACATGACGGTGGCGGGCCAATCTAGTCCCGGGGTCATAGGGACGACCCTATAGTCATCGGACATGTCGGCGGCTGGTCAACTTAGGCCCGTGGTCATAGGGACGATCCGATAGTCGTTGGACATGACGGTGCCGGGCCAATCAAGTCCGGGGGCGTGGGTACGACCCTATAGTCGTCGGACATGTCGTCGATTGGCCATTATTGGCCCGGGGTCGTGGGGACGACCCTATAATCGTCGGACATGTCGGCGGCTGGCCAACATTGGCCCGTGGTCGTGGGGACCACCCAACAGTCGTCGGACATGTCGGCGGCTGGCCAACTTTGGCCCGTGGTCGTGGGGACGATCCGATAGTCGTCGGACGTGACCGTGGCTAGCCAATCTAGTCCCGGGATCGTGGGGACGACCCTATAGTCGTCGGAGATGTCGGCGGCTGTCCTACTTTGGCCCGGTGTCATGGGGACGACTCTATAGTCGTCGGACATGTCGGCGGCTGGCCAACCTAGACCCGGGGTCGTGGGGACGACCCTATAGTCCTCGAACAAGTCGGCGGCTGGCCAACTTTGGCCCGTGGTCGTGGGAACGACCCTATTGTCGTCGGAAAAGTCGGCGGCTGGCCAAATATGGCCCGTGGTCGTGGGGACGACCCTATAGTCGTCGGAAATGTCGGCGGCGAGCCAACCTAGTCCCGGCGTCGTGGGGACGACCCAATAGTCGTCAGAAATATCGGTGGCGTGGCAACCTAGTCCCGGGGTCGTGGGGACGACCCTATAGTCGTCGGACAAGTCGGCGGCGAGCCCACCTAGTCCGGGGGTCGTGGGGACGACCCTATAGTCGTCGGACAATTCGGCGGCCGGCCAACCTAGTCCGGGGGTCGTGGGGACGACCCTATAGTCGTCGGAAATGACGGTGGCGGGCCAGTCTAGTCCCGGGTCGTGGGGACGACCCTATAGTCGTCGGACATGTCGGCGGCTGGCCAACTTTGGCCCGTGGTCGTGGGGACGAGCCTATAGCCGTCGGACATAACGGTGGCGGGCCAATCTAGTCCCGGGGTCATAGGGACGACCCTATAGTCATCGGACATGTCGGCGGCTGGTCAACTTAGGCCCGTGGTCGTAGGGACGATCCGATAGTCGTTGGACATGACGGTGCCGGGCCAATCAAGTCCCGGGGTCGTGGGTACGACCCTATAGTCGTCGGACAAGTCGGCGGCTGGCCAACTTTGGCCCGTGGTCGTGGGGACGATCCGATCGTCGTCGGACATGACGGTGGCGGGCCAATCTAGTCCCGGGGTCATAGGGACGACCCTATAGTCATCGGACATGTCGGCGGCTGGTCAACTTAGGCCCGTGGTCGTAGGGACGATCCGATAGTCGTTGGACATGACGGTGCCGGGCCAATCAAGTCCCGGGGCCGTGGGTACGACCCTATAGTCGTCGGACATGTCGTCGATTGGCCATTATTGGCCCGGGGTCGTGGGGACGACCCTATAATCGTCGGACATGTCGGCGGCTGACCAACATTGGCCCGTGGTCGTGGGGACGACCCAACAGTCGTCGGACATGTCGGCGGCTGGCCAACTTTGGCCCGTGGTCGTGGGAACGACCCTATAGTCGTCGGAGATGTCGGCGGCTGTCGTACATTGGCCCGGTGTCTTGGGGACGACTCTATAGTCGTCGGACATGTCGGCGGCTGGCCAACCTAGACCCGGGGTCGTGGGGACGACCCTATAGTCGTCGGACAAGTCGGCGGCTGGCCAAATATGGCCCGTGGTCGTGGGGACGACCCTATAGTCGTCGGAAATGTCGGCGGCGAGCCAACCTAGTCCCGGCGTCGTGGGGACGACCCTATAATGTTCGGACAAGTCGGCAGCTGGCCAAATTTGGCCCGTGGTCGTGAGGACGAACCTATAGTCGTCGGACATGTCGGCGGCTGGCCATCTTTGGCCCGGGGTTGTGGGGACGAATCTATAGTCGCCGGACATGTCGGCGGCTGGCCAACTTTGGCCCGTGGCCGTGGGGACGACCCTATAGTCGTCGGAAATGTCGCCGGCTGGCCAACTTTGGCCCGTGGTCGTGGGGACGACCCTTTAGTCGTCGGACAAGTCGGCGGCTGTCCAACTTTGGCCCGGGGTCGTGGGGACGACCGTATAGTCGTCGGACATGTCGGCGGCGAGCCCACCTAGTCGGGGGGTCGTGGGGACGACCCTATAGTCGTCGGACAAGTCGGCGGCCGGCCAACCTAGTCCCGGGGTCGTGGGGACGACCCTATAGTCGTCAGACATATCGGTGGCGAGCGAACCTAGTCCCGGGGTCGTGGGGACGACCCTATAGTCGTCGGACAAGTCGGCGGCTGGCCAACTTTGGCCCGTGGTCGTGGGGACGATCCGATAGTCGTCGGACATGACGGTGGCGGGCCAATCTAGTCCCGGGGTCATAGGGACGACCCTATAGTCGTCGGAGATGTCGGCGGCTGTCCTACTTTGGCCCGGTGCCTTGGGGACGACTCTATAGTCGTCGGACATGTCGGCGGCTGGCCAACCTAGACCCGGGGTCGTGGGGACGACCCTATAGTCTTCGAACAAGTCGGCGGCTGGCCAACTTTGGCCCGTGGTCGTGGGAACGACCCTATAGTGGTCGGAAAAGTCGGCGGCTGGCCAAATATGGCCCGTGGTCGTGGGGACGACCCTATAGTCGTCGGAAATGTCGGCGGCGAGCCAACCTAGTCCCGGCGTCGTGGGGACGACCCTATAGTCGTCAGACATATCGGTGGCGAGCGAACCTAGTCCCGGGGTCGTGGGGACGACCCTATAGTCGTCGGACAAGTCGGCGGCTGGCCAACTTTGGCCCATGGTCGTGGGGACGATCCGATAGTCGTCGGACATGACGGTGGCGGGCCAATCTAGTCCCGGGGTCATAGGGACGACCCTATAGTCATCGGACATGTCGGCGGCTGGTCAACTTAGGCCCGTGGTCATAGGGACGATCCGATAGTCGTTGGACATGACGGTGCCGGGCCAATCAAGTCCGGGGGCGTGGGTACGACCCTATAGTCGTCGGACATGTCGTCGATTGGCCATTATTGGCCCGGGGTCGTGGGGACGACCCTATAATCGTCGGACATGTCGGCGGCTGGCCAACATTGGCCCGTGGTCGTGGGGACCACCCAACAGTCGTCGGACATGTCGGCGGCTGGCCAACTTTGGCCCGTGGTCGTGGGGACGATCCGATAGTCGTCGGACGTGACCGTGGCTAGCCAATCTAGTCCCGGGATCGTGGGGACGACCCTATAGTCGTCGGAGATGTCGGCGGCTGTCCTACTTTGGCCCGGTGTCATGGGGACGACTCTATAGTCGTCGGACATGTCGGCGGCTGGCCAACCTAGACCCGGGGTCGTGGGGACGACCCTATAGTCCTCGAACAAGTCGGCGGCTGGCCAACTTTGGCCCGTGGTCGTGGGAACGACCCTATTGTCGTCGGAAAAGTCGGCGGCTGGCCAAATATGGCCCGTGGTCGTGGGGACGACCCTATAGTCGTCGGAAATGTCGGCGGCGAGCCAACCTAGTCCCGGCGTCGTGGGGACGACCCTATAGTCGTCAGAAATATCGGTGGCGTGCCAACCTAGTCCCGGGGTCGTGGGGACGACCCTATAGTCGTCGGACAAGTCGGCGGCGAGCCCACCTAGTCCGGGGGTCGTGGGGACGACCCTATAGTCGTCGGACAATTCGGCGGCCGGCCAACCTAGTCCGGGGGTCGTGGGGACGACCCTATAGTCGTCGGAAATGACGGTGGCGGGCCAGTCTAGTCCCGGGTCGTGGGGACGACCCTATAGTCGTCGGACATGTCGGCGGCTGGCCAACTTTGGCCCGTGGTCGTGGGGACGATCCAATAGTCGTCGGACATGTCGGCGGTTGGCCAACTTTGGCGCGTGGTCGTGGGGACGATCCGATTGTCGTCGGACATGTCGGCGGCTTGCCAACTTTGGCCCGGGGTCGTGGGGACGACCCTATAGTCGTCGGACATGACGGTGGCGGGCCAATCTAGTCCCGGGGTCGTGGGGACGACCCTATAGTCGTCGGACATTTCGGCGGCTTGCCAACTTTGGCCCGGGGTCGTGGGGACGACCCTATAGTCGTCGGACATTTCGGCGGCATGCCAACTTTGGCCCGTGGTCGTGGGGACGACCCTATAGTCGTTGGACATGACGGTGGCGGGCTAATCTAGTCCCGGGGTCGTAGGGACGACCCTATAGTCGTTGGACATGTCGGCGATTGGCCAACATTGGCCCGGGGTCGTGGGGACGACCCTATAATTGTCGGACATGTCGGCGGCTTCCCAACTTTGGCGCGTGGTCGTGGGGACGATCCGATTGTCGTCGGACATGTCGGCGGCTGGCCAACTTTGGCCCGTGGTCGTGGGGACGATCCAATAGTCGTCGGACATGTCGGCGGTTGGCCAACTTTGGCGCGTGGTCGTGGGGACGATCCGATTGTCGTTGGACATGTCGGCGGCTTGCCAACTTTGGCCCGGGGTCGTGAGGACGACCCTATAGTCGTCGTACATGACGGTGGCGGGCCAATCTAGTCCCGGGGTCGTGGGGACGACCCTATAGTCGTCGGACATTTCGGCGGCTTGCCAACTTTGGCCCGGGGTCGTGGGGACGACCCTATAGTCGTCGGACATTTCGGCGGCATGCCAACTTTGGCCCGTGGTCGTGGGGACGACCCTATAGTCGTTGGACATGACGGTGGCGGGCTAATCTAGTCCCGGGGTCGTAGGGACGACCCTATAGTCGTTGGACATGTCGGCGATTGGCCAACATTGGCCCGGTGTCGTGGGGACGACTCTATAGTCGTCGGACATGTCGGCGGCTGGCCAACCTAGACCCGGGGTCGTGGGGACGACCCTATAATCGTTGGACATGACGGTGGCGGGCCAATCTAGTCCCGGGGTCGTAGGGACGACCCTAAAGTCGTCGGACATGTTGGCGATTGGCCAACATTGGCCCGGGGTCGTCGGGACGACCCTATAGTCGTCGGACATTTTGGCGGCTGGCCAACCTAGTCCCGGGGTCGTGGGGACGACCCTATAGTCGTCGGACATTTCGGCGGCTTGCCAACTTTGGCCCGGGTTCGTGGGGACGACCCTATAGTCGTCGGACATGTCGGCGGCTGGCCAACTTTGGCCCGGGGTCGTGGGGGCGACCCTATACTCGTCGGACATGTTGGCGGCTTGTCAGCCTAGTCCCGGGGTCGTGGGTACGACCCTACAGTCGTCGGACATTTCGGCGGCTTGCCAACTTTGGCCGGGGTCGTGGGGACGACCCTATGGTCGTCGGACTTGACGGTGGCGGGCCAATCTAGTCCCGAGGTCCTGGGGACGACCCTATAGTCGTCGGACTTGACGGTGGCGGGCCAATCTAGTCCCGGGGTCGTGGGGACGACCCTACAGTCGTCGGACATTTCGGCGGCTTGCCAATTTTGGCCCGGGGTCGTGGGGACGACCCTATAGTCGTCGGACATGTTGGCGGCTTGTCACCCTAGTCCCGGGGTCGTGGGTACGACCCTACAGTCTTCGGACATTTCGGCGGCTTGCCAACTTTGGCCCGGGGTCGTGCGGACGACCCTATAGTCGTCGGACATGACGGTGGCGGGCCAATCTAGTCCCGGGGTCGTGGGGACGACCCTATAGTCGCCGGACATTTCGGCGGCTGGCCAACTTTGGCCCGGGGTCGTGGGGACGACCCTATAGTCGTCGGACATGTTGGCGGCTTGTCACCCTAGTCCCGGGGTCGTGGGTACGACCCTACAGTCGTCGGACATTTCGGCGACTTGCCAACTTTGGCCCGGGGTCGTGGGGACGACCCTATAGTCGTCGGACATGACGGTGGCGGGCCAATCTAGTCTCGGGGTCGTGGGGACGACCCTATAGTCGTCGGACATTTCGGCGGCTGGCCAACTTTGGCCCGGGGTCGTGGGGACGACCCTATAGTCGTCGGACTTGTTGGCGGCTTGTCAGCCTAGTCCCGGGGTCGTGGGTACGGCCCTATAGTCGTCGGACAAGTCGGCGGCGGGCCAACCTTGTCCCGGGGTCGTGGGGACGACCCTATAGTCGTCGGACATGTCGGCGGCTGGCCAACTTTGGCCCGGTGTCGTGGGGACGACTCTATAGTCGTCGGAAATGTCGGCGGCTGGCCAACTTTGGCCCGTGGTCGTGCGGACGATCCAATAATCGTCGGACATGTCGGCGGCTGGCCAACTTTGGCCCGTGGTTGTGGGGACGACCCTATAGTCGTTGGACATGACGGTGGCGGGCCAATCTAGTCCCGGGGTCCTGGGGACGACCCTATAGTCGTCGGACAAGACGGCGGCTGGACATCTTTGGCCCGGGGTCGTGGGTACGACCCTATAGTCGTCGGACATGACGGTGTCGGGCCAATCTAGTCCCGGGGTCGTGGGGACGACCCTGTAGTCGTCGGACATGTCGGCGGCTGGCCAACTTTGGCCCGGGGTCGTGGGGACGACCCTACAGTCGTCGCACATGTCGGCGGCTGGCCAACTTTGGCCCGTGGTCGTGCGGACGATCCAATAATCGTCGGACATGTCGGCGGCTGGCCAACTTTGGCCCGTGGTTGTGGGGACGACCCTATAGTCGTTGGACATGACGGTGGCGGGCCAATCTAGTCCCGGGGTCCTGGGGACGACCCTATAGTCGTCGGACAAGACGGCGGCTGGACATCTTTGGCCCGGGGTCGTGGGGACGACCCTACAGTCGTCGGACATTTCGGCGGCTTGCCAACTTTGGCCCGGGGTCGTGGGGACGACCCTATAGTCGTCGGACATGTCGGCGGCTGGCCAACTTTGGCCCGTGGTTGTGGGGACGACCCTATAGTCGTTGGACATGACGGTGGCGGGCCAATCTAGTCCCGGGGTCGTGGGTAAGACCCTATAGTCGTCGGACAAGACGGCGGCTGGACATCTTTGGCCCGGGGTCGTGGGGACGACCCTATAGTCGTCGGAAATGTCGGCGGCTGACCAACCTGGACCCGGGGTCGTGGGGACGTCCCTATTGTCGTCGGACATGACGGTGGCGGGCCAATCTAGACTCGCGGTCGTGGGGACGACCCTATAATCGTCGGACATGACGGGGGCGGGCCAATCTAGTCCCGGGGTCGTGCGGACGACCCTATAGTTGTCGGACATGTCGGCGGCTGGCCAACTTTGGCCCGGTGTCGTGGGGACGACTCTATAGTCGTCGGAAATGTCGGCGGCTGGCCAACCTGGACCCGGGGTCGTGGGGACGACCCTACAGTCGTCGGACATGGCGGTGGCGGGCCAATCTAGTCTCGGGGTCGTGGGGACGACCCTATAGTCGTCGGACATGTCGGCGGCTGGCCAACTTTGGCCCGGGGTCGTGGGGACGACCCTATAGTCGTCGGACAAGACGGTGGCGGACCAATCTAGTCCCGAGGTCCTGGGGACGACCCTATAGTCGTCGGACTTGACGGTGGCGGGCCAATCTAGTCCCGGGGTCGTGGGGACGACCCTACAGTCGTCGGACATTTCGGCGGCTTGCCAACTTTGGCCCGGGGTCGTGGGGACGACCCTATAGTCGTCGGACATGACGGTGGCGGGCCAATCTAGTCCCGGGGTCGTGGGGACGACCCTATAGTCGTCGGACTTGACGGTGGCGGGCCAATCTAGTCCCGGGGTCGTGGGGACGACCCTACAGTCGTCGGACATTTCGGCGGCTTGCCAACTTTGGCCCGGGGTCGTGGGGACGACCCTATAGTCGTCGGACATGTTGGCGGCTTGTCAGCCTAGTCCCGGGGTCGTGGGGACGACCCTATAGTCGTCGGACATTTCGGCGGCTGGCCAACTTTGGCCCGTGGTCGTGGGGACGATCCAATAGTCGTCGGACATGTCGGCGGCTGGCCAACTTTGGCACGTGGTCGTGGGGACGATCCGATTGTCGTCGGACATGTCGGCGGCTGGCCAACCTAGACCCGGGGTCGTGGGGACGACCCTATTGTCGTCGGACATGGCGGTGGCGGGCCAATCTAGTCCCGTGGTCGTGGGGACGACCCTATAGTCTTCGGACATGACGGTAGCGGGCCAATCTAGACCCGAGGTCGTGGGGACGACCCTATAGTAGTCGGACATGTCGGCGGCTGTCCAACTTTGGCCCGGTGTCGTGGGGACGACTCTATAGTCGTCGGACATGTCGGCGGCTGGCCAACCTAGACCCGGGGTCGTGGGGACGACCCTATAATCGTTGGACATGACGGTGGCGGGCCAATCTAGTCCCGGGGTCGTAGGGACGACCCTATAGTCGTCGGACATGTTGGCGATTGGCCAACATTGGCCCGGGGTCGTCGGGACGACCCTATAGTCGTCGGACATTTTGGCGGCTGGCCAACCTAGTCCCGGGGTCGTGGGGACGACCCTATAGTCGTCGGACATTTCGGCGGCATGCCAACTTTGGCCCGGGTTCGTGGGGACGACCCTATAGTCGTCGGACATGTCGGCGGCTGGCCAACTTTGGACCGGTGTCGTGGGGACGACCCTACAGTCGTCGGACATTTCGGCGGCTTGCCAACTTTGGCCCGGGGTCGTGGGGACGACCCTATAGTCGTCGGACATGACGGTGGCGGGCCAATCTAGTCCCGGGGTCGTGGGGACGACCTTATAGTCGTCGGACATTTCGGCGGCTGGCCAACTTTGGCCCGGGGTCGTGGGGACGACCCTATAGTCGTCGGACATGTCGGCGGCTGGCCAACTTTGGACCGGTGTCGTGGGGACGACCCTATAGTCTTCGGACATGACGGTAGCGGGCCAATCTAGACCCGAGGTCGTGGGGACGACCCTATAGTCGTCGGACATGTCGGCGGCTGGCTAACTTTGGCCCGTGGTCGAGGGGACGAGCCTATAGTCGTCGGAAATGACGGTGGCGGGCCAATCTAGTCCCGGGGTCGTGGGGACGACCCTACAGTCGTCGGACAAGTCGGCGGCGAGCCAATCTAGTCCCGCGGTCGTGGGGACGACCCTATAGTCGTCGGACAAGTCAGCGGCTGGCCTACATTGGCCCGTAGTCGTGGGGACGACCATATAGTCGTCGGACATGACGGTGGCGGGCCACTCTAGTCCCGGGTCGTGGGGACGACCCTATAGTCGTCGGACAATATCGGCGGCTGGCCAACTTTGGCCCGGGGTCGTGGGGACGACCCTATAGTCGTCGGACATGTTGGCGGCTTGTCAGCCTAGTCCCGGGGTCGTGGGTACGGCCCTATAGTCGTCGGACAAGTCGGCGGCGGGCCAACCTTTTCCCGGGGTCGTGGGGACGACCCTATAGTCGTCGGAAATGTCGGCGGCTGGCCAACTTTGGCGCGTGGTCGTGGGGACGATCCGATTGTCGTCGGACATGTCGGCGGCTGGCCAACTTTGGCCCGTGGTCGTGGGGACGATCCTATAGTCGTTGGACATGACGGTGGCGGGCCAATCTAGTCCCGGGGTCGTGGGGACGACCCTATAGTCGTCGGACATTTCGGCGGCTTGCCAACTTTGGCCCGGGGTCGTGGGGACGACCCTATAGTCGTCGGACATGTTGGCGGCTTGTCAGCCTAGTCCCGGGGTCGTGGGTACGACCCTACAGTCGTCGGACATTTCGGCGGCTTGCCAACTTTGGCCCGGGGTCGTGGAGACGACCCTGTAGTCGTCGGACATGACGGTGGCGGGCCAATCTAGTCCCGGGTTCGTGGGGACGACCCTATAGTCGTCGGACATTTCGGCGGCTGGCCAACTTTGGCCCGGGGTCGTGGGGACGACCCTATTGTCGTCGGACAAGGCGGTGGCGGGCCAATCTAGTCCCGGGGTCGTGGGGACGACCCTATAGTCGTCGGACTTGTCGGTGGCGGGCCAATCTAGTCCGGGGGTCGTGGGGACGAGCCTACAGTCGTCGGACATTTCGGCGGCTTGCCAACTTTGGCCCGGGGTCGTGGGGACGATCCAATAGTCGTCGGACATGTCGGCGGCTGGCCAACTTTGGCCCGTGGTCTTGGGGACGATCCGATAGTCGTTGGACATGTCGGCGGCTGGCCAACTTTGGCCCGTGGTCTTGGGGACGATCCGATAGTCGTTGGACATGTCGGCGGCTGGCCAACCTAGACCCGGGGTCGTGGGGACGACCCTATAGTCGTCGGACATGTCGGCGGGTGGCCAACCTATTCCCGAGGTCGTGGGGACGACCCTATAGTCGTCGGACATGTCGGCGGCTTGCCAACTTTGGCCCGGGGTCGTGGGGACGATCCAATAGTCGTCGGACATGTCGGCGGCTGGTCAACTTTGGCCCGTGGTCGTGGGGACGACCCTATAGTCGTTGGACATGTCAGCGGCTGGCCTACTTTGGCCCGGTGTCGTGGGGACGACCCAATAGTCGTCGGACATGTCGGCGGCTGGCCAACTTTGGCCCGTGGTCGTGGGGACGATCCGATAGTCGTTGGACATGACGGTGGCGGGCCAATCTAGTCCCGGGGTCGTGGGGACGACCCTATAGTCGTCGGACTTGTCGGTGGCGGGCCAATCTAGTCCGGGGGTCGTGGGGACGACCCTACAGTCGTCGGACATTTCGGCGGCTTGCCAACTTTGGCCCGGGGTCGTGGGGACGATCCAATAGTCGTCGGACATGTCGGCGGCTGGTCAACTTTGGCCCGTGGTCGTGGGGACGACCCTATAGTCGTTGGACATGTCAGCGGCTGGCCAACTTTGGCCCGGTGTCGTGGGGACGACCCAATAGTCGTCGGACATGTCGGCGGCTGGCCAACTTTGGCCCGTACTCGTGGGTACGACCCTATAGTCGTCGGACATGACGGTGTCGGGCCAATCTAGTCCCGGGGTCGTGGGGACGACCCTATAGTCGTCGGACATGTCGGCGGCTGGCCAACTTTGGCCCGTGGTCGTGGGGACGACCCTATAGTCGTCGGATATGTCGGCGGCTGGCCAACTTTGGCCCGTGGTCGTGGGGACGACCCTATAGTCGTCGGACAAGTCAGCGGCTGGCCAACACTGGCCCGTGGTCGTGGGAAAGAGCCTATAGTCGTCGGACAAGTCAGCGGCTGGCCAACATTGACCCGTGGTCGTGGGGACGACCCTACAGTCGTCGGACATGTCGGCGGCTGGCCAACTTTGGCCCGGGGTCGTGGGGACGACCCTATAGTCGTCGGACATGACGGTGGCGGGCCAGTCTAGTCCCGGGTCATGGGGACGACCCTATAGTCGTCGGACAAGTCGGCGGCTGGCCAACTTTGGCCCGTGGTCGTGGGGACGACTCTATTGTCGTCGGAAATGTCGGCGGCTGGCCAACCTGGACCCGGGGTCGTGGGGACGACCCTATTGTCGTCGGACATGACGGTGGCGGGCCAATCTAGTCTCGCGGTCGTGGGGACGACCCTATAATCGTCGGACATGACGGTGGCGGGCCAATCTAGTCCCGGGGTCGTGCGGACGACCCTATAATCGTCGGACATGACGGTGGCGGGCCAATCTAGTCCCGGGGTCGTGCGGACGACCCTATAGTCGTCGGACATGTCGGCGGCTGGCCAACATTGGCCCGGTGTCGTGGGGACGACTCTATAGTCGTCGGAAATGTCGGCGGCTGGCCAACCTGGACCCGGGGTCGTGGGGACGACTCTATTGTCGTCGGACATGACGGTGGCGGGCCAATCTAGTCTCGGGGTCGTGGGGACGACCCTATAGTCGTCAGACATATCGGTGGCGAGCGAACCTAGTCCCGGGGTCGTGGGGACGACCCTATAGTCGTCGGACAAGTCGGCGGCTGGCCAACTTTGGCCCGTGGTCGTGGGGACGATCCGATAGTCGTCGGACATGACGGTGGCGGGCCAATCTAGTCCCGGGGTCATAGGGACGACCCTATAGTCGTCGGAGATGTCGGCGGCTGTCCTACTTTGGCCCGGTGCCTTGGGGACGACTCTATAGTCGTCGGACATGTCGGCGGTTGGCCAACTTTGGCCCGTGGTCGTGGGGACGACCCAATAGTGGTCGGACATGTCGGCGGCTGGCCAACCTAGTCCCGAGGTCGTGGGGACGACCCTATAGTCGTCGGACTTGACGGTGGCGGGCCAATCTTGTCCCGGGGTCGTGGGGACGACCCTACAGTCGTCGGACATTTCGGCGGCTTGCCAACTTTGGCCCGGGGTCGTGGGACGACCCTATAGTCGTCGGACTTGACGGTAGCGGGCCAATCTAGTCCCGAGGTCGTGGGGACGACCCTATAGTCGACGGACTTGACGGTGGCGGGCCAATCTAGTCCCGGGGTCGTGGGGACGACCCTACAGTCGTCGGACATTTCGGCGGCTTGCCAACTTTGGGCCGGTGTCGTGGGGACGACTCTATAGTCGTCGGAAATGTCGGCGGCTGGCCAACCTGGACCCGGGATCGTGGGGACGACCCTATTGTCGTCGGATATGACGGTGGCGGGCCAATCTAGTCTCGGGGTCGTGGGGACGACCCTATAGTCGTCGGACATGTCGGCGGCTGGTCAACTTTAGCCCGGGGTCGTGGGGACGACCCTATAGTCGTCGGACATGACGGTGGCGGGCCAATCTAGTCCCGGGGTCGTGGGCACGACCCTATAGTCGTCGAACAAGTCGGCGGCGGGCCAAGCTTGTCCCGGGGTCGTGGGACGACCCTATAATCGTCGGACATGACGGTGGCGGGCCAATCTAGTCCCGGGGTCTTGGGGACGACCCTATAGTCGTCGGACATGTCGGCGGCTGGCCAACTTTGGCCCGGTGTCGTGGGGACGACTCTATAGTCGTCGGAAATGTCGGCGGCTGGCCAACCTGGACCCGGGGTCGTGGAGACGACCCTATTGTCGTCGGACATGACGGTGGCGGGCCAATCTAGTCCCGGGGTCGTGGGGACGACCCTATAGTCGTCGGACATTTCGGCGGCTTGCCAACTTTGGCCCGGGGTCGTGGGGACGACCCTATAGTCGTCGGACATTTCGGCGGCATGCCAACTTTGGCCCGTGGTCGTGGGGACGACCCTATAGTCGTTGGACATGACGGTGGCGGGCTAATCTAGTCCCGGGGTCGTAGGGACGACCCTATAGTCGTTGGACATGTCGGCGATTGGCCAACATTGGCCCGGGGTCGTGGGGACGACCCTATAATCGTCGGACATGTCGGCGGCTGGCCAACTTTGGCGCGTGGTCGTGGGGACGATCCGATTGTCGTCGGACATGTCGGCGGCTGGCCAACTTTGGCCCGTGGTCGTGGGGACGATCCAATAGTCGTCGGACATGTCGGCGGTTGGCCAACTTTGGCGCGTGGTCGTGGGGACGATCCGATTGTCGTCGGACATGTCGGCGGCTTGCCATCTTTGGCCCGGGGTCGTGGGGACGACTCTATAGTCGTCGGAAATGTCGGCGGCTGGCCAACCTGGACCCGGGGTCGTGGGGACGACCCTATTGTCGTCGGATATGACGGTGGCGGGCCAATCAAGTCTCGGGGTCGTGGGGACGACCCTATAGCCGTCGGACATGTCGGCGGCTGGTCAACTTTGGCCCGGGGTCGTGGGGACGACCCTATAGTCGTCGGACATGACGGTGGCGGGCCAATCTAGTCCCGGGGTCGTGGGGACGACCCTATAGTCGTCGAACAAGTCGGCGGCGGGCCAAGCTTGTCCCGGGGTCGTGGGGACGACTCTATAATCGTCGGACATGACGGTGGCGGGCCAATCTAGTCCCGGGGTCTTGGGGACGACCCTATAGTCGTCGGACATGTCGGCGGCTGGCCAACTTTGGCCCGGTGTCGTGGGGACGACTCTATAGTCGTCGGAAATGTCGGCGGCTGGCCAACCTGGACCCGGGGTCGTGGAGACGACCCTATTGTCGTCGGACATGACGGTGGCGGCCCAATCTAGTCCCGGGGTCGTGGGGACGACCCTATAGTCGTCGGACATTTCGGCGGCTTGCCAACTTTGGCCCGGGGTCGTGGGGACGACCCTATAGTCGTCGGACATTTCGGCGGCATGCCAACTTTGGCCCGTGGTCGTGGGGACGACCCTATAGTCGTTGGACATGACGGTGGCGGGCTAATCTAGTCCCGGGGTCGTAGGGACGACCCTATAGTCGTTGGACATGTCGGCGATTGGCCAACATTGGCCCGGGGTCGTGGGGACGACCCTATAATCGTCGGACATGTCGGCGGCTGGCCAACTTTGGCCCGTGGTCGTGGGGACGATCCAATAGTCGTCGGACATGTCGGCGGTTGGCCAACTTTGGCGCGTGGTCGTGGGGACGATCCGATTGTCGTCGGACATGTCGGCGGCTTGCCAACTTTGGCCCGGGGTCGTGGGGACGACCCTATAGTCGTCGGACATGACGGTGGCGGGCCAATCTAGTCCCGGGGTCGTGGGGACGACCCTATAGTCGTCGGACATTTCGGCGGCTTGCCAACTTTGGCCCGGGGTCGTGGGGACGACCCTATAGTCGTCGGACATTTCGGCGGCATGCCAACTTTGGCCCGTGGTCGTGGGGACGACCCTATAGTCGTTGGACATGACGGTGGCGGGCTAATCTAGTCCCGGGGTCGTAGGGACGACCCTATAGTCGTTGGACATGTCGGCGATTGGCCAACATTGGCCCGGGGTCGTGGGGACGACCCTATAGTCTTCGGACATGACGGTAGCGGGCCAATCTAGACCCGAGTTCGTGGGGACGACCCTATAGTAGTCGGACATGTCGGCGGCTGTCCAACTTTGGCCCGGTGTCGTGGGGACGACTCTATAGTCGTCGGACATGTCGGCGGCTGGCCAACCTAGACCCGGGGTCGTGGGGACGACCCTATAATCGTTGGACATGACGGTGGCGGGCCAATCTAGTCCCGGGGTCGTAGGGACGACCCTAAAGTCGTCGGACATGTTGGCGATTGGCCAACATTGGCCCGGGGTCGTCGGGACGACCCTATAGTCGTCGGACATTTTGGCGGCTGGCCAACCTAGTCCCGGGGTCGTGGGGACGACCCTATAGTCGTCGGACATTTCGGCGGCTTGCCAACTTTGGCCCGGGTTCGTGGGGACGACCCTATAGTCGTCGGACATGTCGGCGGCTGGCCAACTTTGGACCGGTGTCGTGGGGACGACCTTATAGTCTTCGGACATGACGGTAGCGGGCCAATCTAGACCCGAGGCCGTGGGGACGACCCTATAGTCGTCGGACATGTCGGCGGCTGGCCAACTTTGGCCCGGGGTCGTGGGGGCGACCCTATACTCGTCGGACATGTTGGCGGCTTGTCAGCCTAGTCCCGGGGTCGTGGGTACGACCCTACAGTCGTCGGACATTTCGGCGGCTTGCCAACTTTGGCCGGGGTCGTGGGGACGACCCTATGGTCGTCGGACTTGACGGTGGCGGGCCAATCTAGTCCCGAGGTCCTGGGGACGACCCTATAGTCGTCGGACTTGACGGTGGCGGGCCAATCTAGTCCCGGGGTCGTGGGGACGACCCTACAGTCGTCGGACATTTCGGCGGCTTGCCAACTTTGGCCCGGGGTCGTGGGGACGACCCTATAGTCGTCGGACATGTTGGCGGCTTGTCAGCCTAGTCCCGGGGTTGTGGGTACGACCCTACAGTCGTGGGACATTTCGGCGGCTTGCCAACTTTGGCCCGGGGTCGTGGGGACGACCCTATAGTCGTCGGACATGACGGTGGCGGGCCAATCTAGTCCCGGGGTCGTGGGGACGACCCTATAGTCGTCGGACATTTCGGCGGCTGGCCAACTTTGGCCCGGGGTCGTGGGGACGACCCTATAGTCGTCGGACATGTTGGCGGCTTTTCACCCTAGTCCCGGGGTCGTGGGTACGACCCTACAGTCGTCGGACATTTCGGCGGCTTGCCAACTTTGGCCCGGGGTCGTGGGGACGACCCTATAGTCGTCGGACATTTCGGCGGCATGCCAACTTTGGCCCGTGGTCGTGGGGACGACCCTATAGTCGTTGGACATTTCGGCGGCTGGCCAACTTTGGCCCGGGGTCGTGGGGACGACCCTATAGTCGTCGGACATGTTGGCGGCTTGTCACCCTAGTCCCGGGGTCGTGGGTACGACCCTACAGTCGTCGGACATTTCGGCGGCTGGCCAACTTTGGCCCGGGGTCGTGGGGACGACCCTATAGTCGTCGGACATGTTGGCGGCTTGTCACCCTAGTCCCGGGGTCGTGGGTACGACCCTACAGTCGTCGGACATTTCGGCGGCTTGCCAACTTTGGCCCGGGGTCGTGGGGACGACCCTATAGTCGTCGGACATTTCGGCGGCATGCCAACTTTGGCCCGTGGTCGTGGGGCCGACCCTATAGTCGTTGGACATGACGGTGGCGGGCTAATCTAGTCCCGGGGTCGTAGGGACGACCCTATAGTCGTTGGACATGTCGGCGATTGGCCAACATTGGCCCGGGGTCGTGGGGACGAACCTATAATCGTCGGACATGTCGGCGGCTGGCCAACTTTGGCGCGTGGTCGTGGGGACGATCCGATTGTCGTCGGACATGTCGGCGGCTGGCCAACTTTGGCCCGTGGTCGTGGGGACGATCCAATAGTCGTCGGACATGTCGGCGCTTGGCCAACTTTGGCGCGTGGTCGTGGGGACGATCCGATTGTCGTCGGACATGTCGGCGGCTTGCCAACTTTGGCCCGGGGTCGTGGGGACGACCCTATAGTCGTCGGACATGACGGTGGCGGGCCAATCTAGTCCCGGGGTCGTGGGGACGACCCTGTAGTCGTCGGACATTTCGGCGGCTTGCCAACTTTGGCCCGGGGTCGTGGGGACGACCCTATAGTCGTCGGACTTGACGGTGGCGGGCCAATCTAGTCCCGGGGTCGTGGGGACGACCCTACAGTCGTCGGACATTTCGGCGGCTTGCCAACTTTGGCCCGGGGTCGTGGGTACGACCCTACAGTCGTCGGACATTTCGGCGGCTTGCCAACTTTGGCCCGGGGTCGTGGGGACGACCCTATAGTCGTCAGACATGACGGTGGCGGGCCAATCTAGTCCCGGGGTCGTGGGGACGACCCTATAGTCGTCGGACATTTCGGCGGCTGGCCAACTTTGGCCTGGGGTCGTGGGGACGACCCTATAGTCGTCGGACATGTTGGCGGCTTGTCAGCCCAGTCCCGGGGTCGTGGGGACGACCCTATAGTCGTCGGACATTTCGGCGGCTGGCCAACTTTGGCCCGGGGTCGTGGGGACGACCCTATAGTCGTCGGACATGTTGGCGGCGGGCCAATTTTGGCGCGTGGTCGTGGGGACGATCCGATTGTCGTCGGACAAGTCAGCGGCTGGCCAGCATTGGCCCGTGGTCGTGGGGACGACCCTATAGTCGTCGGACATGTTGGCGGCGGGCCAATTTTGGCGCGTGGTCGTGGGGACGATCCGATTGTCGTCGGACAAGTCAGCGGCTGGCCAACATTGGCCCGTGGTCGTAGGGACGACCATATAGTCGTCGGACATGACGGTGGCGGGCCACTCTAGTCCCGGGTCGTGGGGACGACCCTATAGTCGCCGGACATGTCGGCGGCTGGCCAACTTTGGCCCGGGGTCGTGGGGGCGACCCTATAGTCGTCGGACATGTTGGCGGCTTGTCAGCCTAGTCCCGGGGTCGTGGGTACGACCCTACAGTCGTCGGACATTTCGGCGGCTTGCCAACTTTGGCCCGGGGTCGTGGGGACGACCCTATAGTCGTCGGACTTGACGGTGGCGGGCCAATCTAGTCCCGAGGTCCTGGGGACGACCCTATAGTCGTCGGACTTGACGGTGGCGGGCCAATCTAGTCCCGGGGTCGTGGGGACGACCCTACAGTCGTCGGACATTTCGGCGGCTGGCCAAATTTGGCCCGGGGTCGTGGGGACGACCCTATAGTCGTCGGACATGACGGTGGCGGGCCAATCTAGTCCCGGGGTCGTGGGGACGACCCTATAGTCGTCGGACATGTCGGCGGCTGGCCAACTTTGGCCCGTGGTCGTGGGGACGATCCAATAGTCGTCGGACATGTCGGCGGCTGGCCAACTTTGGCGCGTGGTCGTGGGGACGATCCGATTGTCGTCGGACATGTCGGCGGCTGGCCAACCTAGACCCGGGGTCGTGGGAACGACCCTATTGTCGTCGGACAAGGCGGTGGCGGGCCAATCTAGTCCCGGGGTCGTGGGGACGACCCTATAGTCGTCGGACTTGTCGGTGGCGGGCCAATCTAGTCCGGGGGTCGTGGGGACAACCCTACAGTCGTCGGACATTTCGGCGGCTTGCCAACTTTGGCCCGGGGTCGTGGGGACGATCCAATAGTCGTCGGACATGTCGGCGGCTGGTCAACTTTGGCCCGTGGTCGTGGGGACGACCCTATAGTCGTTGGACATGTCAGCGGCTGGCCAAATTTGGCCCGGTGTCGTGGGGACGACCCAATAGTCGTCGGACATGTCGGCGGCTGGCCAACTTTGGCCCGTGGTCGTGGGGACGATCCGATAGTCGTTGGACATGACGGTGGCGGGCCAATCTAGTCCCGGGGTCGTGGGGACGACCCTATAGTCGTCGGACTTGTCGGTGGCGGGCCAATCTAGTCCGGGGGTCGTGGGGACGACCCTACAGTCGTCGGACATTTCGGCGGCTTGCCAACTTTGGCCCGGGGTCATGGGGACGATCCAATAGTCGTCGGACATGTTGGCGGCTGGCCAACTTTGGCCCGTGGTCGTGGGGACGACCCAATAGTCGTTGGACATGTCGGCGGCTGGCCAACTTTGGCCCGGTGTCGTGGGGACGACCCAATAGTCGTCGGACATGTCGGCGGCTGGCCAACTTTGGCCCGTGGTCGTGGGGACGATCCGATAGTCGTTGGACATGACGGTGGCGGGCCAGTCTAGTCCCGGGGTCGTGGGGACGACCCTACAGTCGTCAGACATTTCGGCGGCTTGCCAACTTTGGCCCGGGGTCGTGGGGACGATCCAATAGTCGTCGGACATGTTGGCGGCTGGCCAACTTTGGCCCGTGGTTGTGGGGACGACCCTATAGTCGTTGGACATGACGGTGGCGGGCCAATCTAGTCCCGGGGTCGTGGGTAAGACCCTATAGTCGTCGGACAAGACGGCGTGCTGGACATCTTTGGCCCGGGGTCGTGGGGACGACCCTATAGTCGTCGGAAATGTCGGCGGCTGACCAACCTGGACCCGGGGTCGTGGGGACGTCCCTATTGTCGTCGGACATGACGGTGGCGGGCCAATCTAGACTCGCGGTCGTGGGGACGACCCTATAATCGTCGGACATGACGGTGGCGAGCCAATCTAGTCCCGGGGTCGTGCGGACGACCCTATAGTTGTCGGACATGTCGGCGGCTGGCCAACTTTGGCCCGGTGTCGTGGGGACGACTCTATAGTCGTCGGAAATGTCGGCGGCTGGCCAACCTGGACCCGGGGTCGTGGGGACGACCCTATTGTCGTCGGACATGACGGTGGCGGGCCAATCTAGTCTCGGGGTCGTGGGGACGACCCTATAGTCGTCGGACATGTCGGCGGCTGGCCAACTTTGGCCCGGGGTCGTGGGGACGACCCTATAGTCGTCGGACAAGACGGTGGCGGACCAATCTAGTCCCGGGGTCGTGGGGACGACCCTATAGTCGTCGGACATTTCGGCGGCTGGCCAACTTTGGCCTGGGGTCGTGGGGACGACCCTATAGTCGTCGGACATGTTGGCGGCTTGTCAGCCCAGTCCCGGGGTCGTGGGGACGACCCTATAGTCGTCGGACATTTCGGCGGCTGGCCAACTTTGGCCCGGGGTCGTGGGGACGACCCTATAGTCGTCGGACATGTTGGCGGCGGGCCAATTTTGGCGCGTGGTCGTGGGGACGATCCGATTGTCGTCGGACAAGTCAGCGGCTGGCCAGCATTGGCCCGTGGTCGTGGGGACGACCCTACAGTCGTCGGATATGTCGGCGGCTGGCCAACTTTGGCCTGTGGTCGTGGGGACGACCCTATAGTCGTCGGACAAGTCGGCGGCGAGCCAATCTAGTCCCGCGGTCGTGGGGACGACCCTATAGTCGTCGGACAAGTCAGCGGCTGGCCAACATTGGCCCGTGGTCGTAGGGACGACCATATAGTCGTCGGACATGACGGTGGCGGGCCACTCTAGTCCCGGGTCGTGGGGACGACCCTATAGTCGCCGGACATGTCGGCGGCTGGCCAACTTTGGCCCGGGGTCGTGGGGGCGACCCTATAGTCGTCGGACATGTTGGCGGCTTGTCAGCCTAGTCCCGGGGTCGTGGGTACGACCCTACAGTCGTCGGACATTTCGGCGGCTTGCCAACTTTGGCCCGGGGTCGTGGGGACGACCCTATAGTCGTCGGACTTGACGGTGGCGGGCCAATCTAGTCCCGAGGTCCTGGGGACGACCCTATAGTCGTCGGACTTGACGGTGGCGGGCCAATCTAGTCCCGGGGTCGTGGGGACGACCCTACAGTCGTCGGACATTTCGGCGGCTGGCCAAATTTGGCCCGGGGTCGTGGGGACGACCCTATAGTCGTCGGACATGACGGTGGCGGGCCAATCTAGTCCCGGGGTCGTGGGGACGACCCTATAGTCGTCGGACATGTCGGCGGCTGGCCAACTTTGGCCCGTGGTCGTGGGGACGATCCAATAGTCGTCGGACATGTCGGCGGCTGGCCAACTTTGGCGCGTGGTCGTGGGGACGATCCGATTGTCGTCGGACATGTCGGCGGCTGGCCAACCTAGACCCGGGGTCGTGGGAACGACCCTATTGTCGTCGGACAAGGCGGTGGCGGGCCAATCTAGTCCCGGGGTCGTGGGGACGACCCTATAGTCGTCGGACTTGTCGGTGGCGGGCCAATCTAGTCCGGGGGTCGTGGGGACAACCCTACAGTCGTCGGACATTTCGGCGGCTTGCCAACTTTGGCCCGGGGTCGTGGGGACGATCCAATAGTCGTCGGACATGTCGGCGGCTGGTCAACTTTGGCCCGTGGTCGTGGGGACGACCCTATAGTCGTTGGACATGTCAGCGGCTGGCCAAATTTGGCCCGGTGTCGTGGGGACGACCCAATAGTCGTCGGACATGTCGGCGGCTGGCCAACTTTGGCCCGTGGTCGTGGGGACGATCCGATAGTCGTTGGACATGACGGTGGCGGGCCAATCTAGTCCCGGGGTCGTGGGGACGACCCTATAGTCGTCGGACTTGTCGGTGGCGGGCCAATCTAGTCCGGGGGTCGTGGGGACGACCCTACAGTCGTCGGACATTTCGGCGGCTTGCCAACTTTGGCCCGGGGTCATGGGGACGATCCAATAGTCGTCGGACATGTTGGCGGCTGGCCAACTTTGGCCCGTGGTCGTGGGGACGACCCAATAGTCGTTGGACATGTCGGCGGCTGGCCAACTTTGGCCCGGTGTCGTGGGGACGACCCAATAGTCGTCGGACATGTCGGCGGCTGGCCAACTTTGGCCCGTGGTCGTGGGGACGATCCGATAGTCGTTGGACATGACGGTGGCGGGCCAGTCTAGTCCCGGGGTCGTGGGGACGACCCTACAGTCGTCAGACATTTCGGCGGCTTGCCAACTTTGGCCCGGGGTCGTGGGGACGATCCAATAGTCGTCGGACATGTTGGCGGCTGGCCAACTTTGGCCCGTGGTTGTGGGGACGACCCTATAGTCGTTGGACATGACGGTGGCGGGCCAATCTAGTCCCGGGGTCGTGGGTAAGACCCTATAGTCGTCGGACAAGACGGCGTGCTGGACATCTTTGGCCCGGGGTCGTGGGGACGACCCTATAGTCGTCGGAAATGTCGGCGGCTGACCAACCTGGACCCGGGGTCGTGGGGACGTCCCTATTGTCGTCGGACATGACGGTGGCGGGCCAATCTAGACTCGCGGTCGTGGGGACGACCCTATAATCGTCGGACATGACGGTGGCGAGCCAATCTAGTCCCGGGGTCGTGCGGACGACCCTATAGTTGTCGGACATGTCGGCGGCTGGCCAACTTTGGCCCGGTGTCGTGGGGACGACTCTATAGTCGTCGGAAATGTCGGCGGCTGGCCAACCTGGACCCGGGGTCGTGGGGACGACCCTATTGTCGTCGGACATGACGGTGGCGGGCCAATCTAGTCTCGGGGTCGTGGGGACGACCCTATAGTCGTCGGACATGTCGGCGGCTGGCCAACTTTGGCCCGGGGTCGTGGGGACGACCCTATAGTCGTCGGACAAGACGGTGGCGGACCAATCTAGTCCCGGGGTCGTGGGGACGACCCTATAGTCGTCGGACATTTCGGCGGCTGGCCAACTTTGGCCTGGGGTCGTGGGGACGACCCTATAGTCGTCGGACATGTTGGCGGCTTGTCAGCCCAGTCCCGGGGTCGTGGGGACGACCCTATAGTCGTCGGACATTTCGGCGGCTGGCCAACTTTGGCCCGGGGTCGTGGGGACGACCCTATAGTCGTCGGACATGTTGGCGGCGGGCCAATTTTGGCGCGTGGTCGTGGGGACGATCCGATTGTCGTCGGACAAGTCAGCGGCTGGCCAGCATTGGCCCGTGGTCGTGGGGACGACCCTACAGTCGTCGGATATGTCGGCGGCTGGCCAACTTTGGCCTGTGGTCGTGGGGACGACCCTATAGTCGTCGGACAAGTCGGCGGCGAGCCAATCTAGTCCCGCGGTCGTGGGGACGACCCTATAGTCGTCGGACAAGTCAGCGGCTGGCCAACATTGGCCCGTGGTCGTAGGGACGACCATATAGTCGTCGGACATGACGGTGGCGGGCCACTCTAGTCCCGGGTCGTGGGGACGACCCTATAGTCGCCGGACATGTCGGCGGCTGGCCAACTTTGGCCCGGGGTCGTGGGGGCGACCCTATAGTCGTCGGACATGTTGGCGGCTTGTCAGCCTAGTCCCGGGGTCGTGGGTACGACCCTACAGTCGTCGGACATTTCGGCGGCTTGCCAACTTTGGCCCGGGGTCGTGGGGACGACCCTATAGTCGTCGGACTTGACGGTGGCGGGCCAATCTAGTCCCGAGGTCCTGGGGACGACCCTATAGTCGTCGGACTTGACGGTGGCGGGCCAATCTAGTCCCGGGGTCGTGGGGACGACCCTACAGTCGTCGGACATTTCGGCGGCTGGCCAAATTTGGCCCGGGGTCGTGGGGACGACCCTATAGTCGTCGGACATGACGGTGGCGGGCCAATCTAGTCCCGGGGTCGTGGGGACGACCCTATAGTCGTCGGACATGTCGGCGGCTGGCCAACTTTGGCCCGTGGTCGTGGGGACGATCCAATAGTCGTCGGACATGTCGGCGGCTGGCCAACTTTGGCGCGTGGTCGTGGGGACGATCCGATTGTCGTCGGACATGTCGGCGGCTGGCCAACCTAGACCCGGGGTCGTGGGAACGACCCTATTGTCGTCGGACAAGGCGGTGGCGGGCCAATCTAGTCCCGGGGTCGTGGGGACGACCCTATAGTCGTCGGACTTGTCGGTGGCGGGCCAATCTAGTCCGGGGGTCGTGGGGACAACCCTACAGTCGTCGGACATTTCGGCGGCTTGCCAACTTTGGCCCGGGGTCGTGGGGACGATCCAATAGTCGTCGGACATGTCGGCGGCTGGTCAACTTTGGCCCGTGGTCGTGGGGACGACCCTATAGTCGTTGGACATGTCAGCGGCTGGCCAACTTTGGCCCGGTGTCGTGGGGACGACCCAATAGTCGTCGGACATGTCGGCGGCTGGCCAACTTTGGCCCGTGGTCGTGGGGACGATCCGATAGTCGTTGGACATGACGGTGGCGGGCCAATCTAGTCCCGGGGTCGTGGGGACGACCCTATAGTCGTCGGACTTGTCGGTGGCGGGCCAATCTAGTCCGGGGGTCGTGGGGACGACCCTACAGTCGTCGGACATTTCGGCGGCTTGCCAATTTTGGCCCGGGGTCGTGGGGACGACCCTACAGTCGTCGGACATTTCGGCGGCTTGCCAACTTTGGCCCAGGGTCATGGGGACGATCCAATAGTCGTCGGACATGTTGGCGGCTGGCCAACTTTGGCCCGTGGTCGTGGGGACGACCCTATAGTCGTTGGACATGTCGGCGGCTGGCCAACTTTGGCCCGGTGTCGTGGGGACGACCCAATAGTCGTCGGACATGTCGGCGGCTGGCCAACTTTGGCCCGTGGTCGTGGGGACGATCCGATAGTCGTTGGACATGACGGTGGCGGGCCAGTCTAGTCCCGGGGTCGTGGGGACGACCCTACAGTCGTCAGACATTTCGGCGGCTTGCCAACTTTGGCCCGGGGTCGTGGGGACGATCCAATAGTCGTCGGACATGTTGGCGGCTGGCCAACTTTGGCCCGTGGTCGTGGGGACCATCCAATAGTCGTCGGACATGTCGGCGGCTGGCCAACCTAGATACGGGGTCGTGGGGACGACCCTATAGTCGTCGGATATGTCGGTGGCGGGCCAATCTAGTCCGGGGGTCGTGGGGACGACCCTACAGTCGTCGGACATTTCGGCGGCTTGCCAATTTTGGCCCGGGGTCGTGGGGACGACCCTATATTCGTCGGACATGTTGGCGGCTTGTCAGCCTAGTCCCGGGGTCGTGGGTACGGCCCTATAGTCGTCGGACATGTCGGCGGCTGGCCAACTTTGGCCCGGGGTCGTGGGGACGACCCTATAGTCGTCGGACATGTCGGCGGCTGGCCAACTTTGGCCCGTGGTCGTGGGGACGATCCAATAGTCGTCGGACATGTCGGCGGCTGGCCAACTTTGGCGCGTGGTCGTGGGGACGATCCGATTGTCGTCGGACATGTCGGCGGCTGGCCAACCTAGATACGGGGTCGTGGGGACGACCCTATAGTCGTCGGATATGTCGGTGGCGGGCCAATCTAGTCCGGGGGTCGTGGGGACGACCCTACAGTCGTCGGACATTTCGGCGGCTTGCCAACTTTGGCCCGGGGTCGTGGGGACGATCCAATAGTCGTCGGACATGTCGGCGGCTGGTCAACTTTGGCCCGTGGTCGTGGGGACGACCCTATAGTCGTCGGACATGTCGGCGGCTGGCCAACTTTGGACCGGTGTAGTGGGGACGACTCTATAGTCGTCGGAAATGTCGGCGGCTGGCCAACCTGGACCCGGGGTCGTGGGGACGACCCTATTGTCGTCGGACATGACGGTGGCGGGCCAATCTAGTCTCGGGGTCGTGGGGACGACCCTACAGTCGTCGGACATTTCGGCAGCTTGCCAACTTTGGCACGGAGTCGTGGGGACGACCCTACAGTCGTCGGACAAGTCGGCAGCGAGCCAACACTGGCCCGTGGTACGTGGGGACGACCCTATAGTCGTCGGATATGTCGGCGGCTGGCCAACTTTGGCCCGTGGTCGTGGGGACGACCCTATAGTCGTCGGACAAGTCAGCGGCTGGCCAACACTGGCCCGTGGTCGTGGGGAAGAGCCTATAGTCGTCGGACAAGTCAGCGGCTGGCCAACATTGGCCCGTGGTCGTGGGGACGACCCTACAGTCGTCGGATATGTCGGCGGCTGGCCAACTTTGGCCTGTGGTCGTGGGGACGACCCTATAGTCGTCGGACAAGTCGGCGGCGAGCCAATCTAGTCCCGCGGTCGTGGGGACGACCCTATAGTCGTCGGACAAGTCAGCGGCTGGCCAACATTGGCCCGTGGTCGTGGGGACGACCATATAGTCGTCGGACATGACGGTGGCGGGCCACTCTAGTCCCGGGTCGTGGGGACGATCCAATAGTCGTCGGACATGTTGGCGGCTGGTCAACTTTGGCCCGTGGTCGTGGGGGCGACCCTATAGTCGTCGGATATGTCGGCGACTGGCCAACGTTGACCCGTGGTCGTGGGGACGACCCTATTGTCGTCGGAAATGACGGTGTCGGGCCAATCTATTCCCGGGGTCGTGGGGACGACCCTATAGTCGTCGGACAAGTCGGCAGCTTGCCAACTTTGGCACGGAGTCGTGGGGACGACCCTACAGTCGTCGGACAAGTCGGCAGCGAGCCAACACTGGCCCGTGGTACGTGGGGACGACCCTATAGTCGTCGGATATGTCGGCGGCTGGCCAACTTTGGCCCGTGGTCGTGGGGACGACCCTATAGTCGTCGGACAAGTCAGCGGCTGGCCAACACTGGCCCGTGGTCGTGGGGAAGAGCCTATAGTCGTCGGACAAGTCAGCGGCTGGCCAACATTGGCCCGTGGTCGTGGGGACGACCCTACAGTCGTCGGATATGTCGGCGGCTGGCCAACTTTGGCCTGTGGTCGTGGGGACGACCCTATAGTCGTCGGACAAGTCGGCGGCGAGCCAATCTAGTCCCGCGGTCGTGGGGACGACCCTATAGTCGTCGGACAAGTCAGCGGCTGGCCAACATTGGCCCGTGGTCGTGGGGACGACCATATAGTCGTCGGACATGACGGTGGCGGGCCACTCTAGTCCCGGGTCGTGGGGACGATCCAATAGTCGTCGGACATGTTGGCGGCTGGTCAACTTTGGCCCGTGGTCGTGGGGGCGACCCTATAGTCGTCGGATATGTCGGCGACTGGCCAACGTTGACCCGTGGTCGTGGGGACGACCCTATTGTCGTCGGAAATGACGGTGTCGGGCCAATCTATTCCCGGGGTCGTGGGGACGACCCTATAGTCGTCGGACAAGTCGGCAGCTTGCCAACTTTGGCACGGAGTCGTGGGGACGACCCTACAGTCGTCGGACAAGTCGGCAGCGAGCCAACACTGGCCCGTGGTACGTGGGGACGACCCTATAGTCGTCGGATATGTCGGCGGCTGGCCAACTTTGGCCCGTGGTCGTGGGGACGACCCTATAGTCGTCGGACAAGTCAGCGGCTGGCCAACATTGGCCCGTGGTCGTGGGGACGACCCTACAGTCGTCGGATATGTCGTCGGCTGGCCAACTTTGGCCTGTGGTCGTGGGGACGACCCTATAGTCGTCGGACAAGTCGGCGGCGAGCCAATCTAGTCCCGCGGTCGTGGGGACGACCCTATAGTCGTCGGACAAGTCAGCGGCTGGCCAACATTGGCCCGTGGTCGTGGGGACGACCATATAGTCGTCGGACATGACGGTGGCGGGCCACTCTAGTCCCGGGTCGTGGGGACGATCCAATAGTCGTCGGACATGTTGGCGGCTGGTCAACTTTGGCCCGTGGTCGTGGGGGCGACCCTATAGTCGTCGGATATGTCGGCGACTGGCCAACGTTGACCCGTGGTCGTGGGGACGACCCTATTGTCGTCGGAAATGACGGTGTCGGGCCAATCTATTCCCGGGGTCGTGGGGACGACCCTATAGTCGTCGGACAAGTCGGCAGCTTGCCAACTTTGGCACGGAGTCGTGGGGACGACCCTACAGTCGTCGGACAAGTCGGCAGCGAGCCAACACTGGCCCGTGGTACGTGGGGACGACCCTATAGTCGTCGGATATGTCGGCGGCTGGCCAACTTTGGCCCGTGGTCGTGGGGACGACCCTATAGACGTCGGACAAGTCAGCGGCTGGCCAACACTGGCCCGTGGTCGTGGGGAAGAGCCTATAGTCGTCGGACAAGTCAGCGGCTGGCCAACATTGGCCCGTGGTCGTGGGGACGACCCTACAGTCGTCGGATATGTCGGCGGCTGGCCAACTTTGGCCTGTGGTCGTGGGGACGACCCTATAGTCGTCGGACAAGTCGGCGGCGAGCCAATCTAGTCCCGCGGTCGTGGGGACGACCCTATAGTCGTCGGACAAGTCAGCGGCTGGCCAACATTGGCCCGTGGTCGTGGGGACGACCATATAGTCGTCGGACATGACGGTGGCGGGCCACTCTAGTCCCGGGTCGTGGGGACGACCCTATAGTCGCCGGACATGTCGGCGGCTGGCCAACTTTGGCCCGGGGTCGTGGGGGCGACCCTATAGTCGTCGGACATGTTGGCGGCTTGTCAGCCTAGTCCCGGGGTCGTGGGTACGACCCTACAGTCGTCGGACATTTCGGCGGCTTGCCAACTTTGGCCCGGGGTCGTGGGGACGACCCTATAGTCGTCGGACTTGACGGTGGCGGGCCAATCTAGTCCCGAGGTCCTGGGGACGACCCTATAGTCGTCGGACTTGACGGTGGCGGGCCAATCTAGTCCCGGGGTCGTGGGGACGACCCTACAGTCGTCGGACAAGTCAGCGGCTGGCCAACATTGGCCCGTGGTCGTGGGGACGACCATATAGTCGTCGGACATGACGGTGGCGGGCCACTCTAGTCCCGGGTCGTGGGGACGACCCTATAGTCGCCGGACATGTCGGCGGCTGGCCAACTTTGGCCCGGGGTCGTGGGGGCGACCCTATAGTCGTCGGACATGTTGGCGGCTTGTCAGCCTAGTCCCGGGGTCGTGGGTACGACCCTACAGTCGTCGGACATTTCGGCGGCTTGCCAACTTTGGCCCGGGGTCGTGGGGACCACCCTATAGTCGTCGGACTTGACGGTGGCGGGCCAATCTAGTCCCGAGGTCCTGGGGACGACCCTATAGTCGTCGGACTTGACGGTGGCGGGCCAATCTAGTCCCGGGGTCGTGGGGACGACCCTACAGTCGTCGGACATTTCGGCGGCTGGCCAAATTCGGCCCGGGGTCGTGGGGACGACCCTATAGTCGTCGGACATGACGGTGGCGGGCCAATCTAGTCCCGGGGTCGTGGGGACGACCATATAGTCGTCGGACATGTCGGCGGCTGGCCAACTTTGGCCCGTGGTCGTGGGGACGATCCAATAGTCGTCGGACATGTCGGCGGCTGGCCAACTTTGGCGCGTGGTCGTGGGGACGATCCGATTGTCGTCGGACATGTCGGCGGCTGGCCAACCTAGACCCGGGGTCGTGGGAACGACCCTATTGTCGTCGGACAAGGCGGTGGCGGGCCAATCTAGTCCCGGGGTCGTGGGGACGACCCTATAGTCGTCGGACTTGTCGGTGGCGGGCCAATCTAGTCCGGGGGTCGTGGGGACAACCCTACAGTCGTCGGACATTTCGGCGGCTTGCCAACTTTGGCCCGGGGTCGTGGGGACGATCCAATAGTCGTCGGACATGTCGGCGGCTGGTCAACTTTGGCCCGTGGTCGTGGGGACGACCCTATAGTCGTTGGACATGTCAGCGGCTGGCCAACTTTGGCCCGGTGTCGTGGGGACGACCCAATAGTCGTCGGACATGTCGGCGGCTGGCCAACTTTGGCCCGTGGTCGTGGGGACGATCCGATAGTCGTTGGACATGACGGTGGCGGGCCAATCTAGTCCCGGGGTCGTGGGGACGACCCTATAGTCGTCGGACTTGTCGGTGGCGGGCCAATCTAGTCCGGGGGTCGTGGGGACGACCCTACAGTCGTCGGACATTTCGGCGGCTTGCCAACTTTGGCCCGGGGTCATGGGGACGATCCAATAGTCGTCGGACATGTTGGCGGCTGGCCAACTTTGGCCCGTGGTCGTGGGGACGACCCTATAGTCGTTGGACATGTCGGCGGCTGGCCAACTTTGGCCCGGTGTCGTGGGGACGACCCAATAGTCGTCGGACATGTCGGCGGCTGGCCAACTTTGGCCCGTGGTCGTGGGGACGATCCGATAGTCGTTGGACATGACGGTGGCGGGCCAATCTAGTCCCGGGGTCGTGGGGACGACCCTACAGTCGTCGGACATTTCGGCGGCTTGCCAACTTTGGCCCGGGGTCGTGGGGACGATCCAATAGTCGTCGGACATGTTGGCGGCTGGCCAACTTTGGCCCGTGGTCGTGGGGACCATCCAATAGTCGTCGGACATGTCGGCGGCTGGCCAACTTTGGCCCGGGGTCGTGGGGACGACCCTATAGTCGTCGGACATGTTGGCGGCTTGTCAGCCTAGTCCCGGGGTCGTGGGTACGGCCCTATAGTCGTCGGACATGTCGGCGGCTGGCCAACTTTGGCCCGGGGTCGTGGGGACGACCCTATAGTCGTCGGACATGTCGGCGGCTGGCCAACTTTGGCCCGTGGTCGTGGCGAGGATCCAATAGTCGTCGGACATGTCGGCGGCTGGCCAACTTTGGCGCGTGGTCGTGGGGACGATCCGATTGTCGTCGGACATGTCGGCGGCTGGCCAACCTAGATACGGGGTCGTGGGGACGACCCTATAGTCGTCGGATATGTCGGTGGCGGGCCAATCTAGTCCGGGGGTCGTGGGGACGACCCTACAGTCGTCGGACATTTCGGCGGCTTGCCAACTTTGGCCCGGGATCGTGGGGACGATCCAATAGTCGTCGGACATGTCGGCGGCTGGTCAACTTTGGCCCGTGGTCGTGGGGACGACCCTATAGTCGTCGGACATGTCGGCGGCTGGCCAACTTTGGACCGGTGTAGTGGGGACGACTCTATAGTCGTCGGAAATGTCGGCGGCTGGCCAACCTGGACCCGGGGTCGTGGGGACGACCCTATTGTCGTCGGACATGACGGTGGCGGGCCAATCTAGTCTCGGGGTCGTGGGGACGACCCTACAGTCGTCGGACATTTCGGCGGCTTGCCAACTTTGGCCCGGGGTCGTGGGGACGATCCAATAGTCGTCGGACATGTCGGCGGCTGGTCAACTTTGGCCCGTGGTCGTGGGTACGACCCTACAGTCGTCGGACATTTCGGCGGCTTGACAACTTTGGCCCGGGGTCGTGGGGACGACCCTATAGTCGTCGGACTTGACGGTGGCGGGCCAATCTAGTCCCGGGGTCGTGGGGACGACCCTATAGTCGTCGGACATGTCGGCGGCTGGTCAACTTTGGCCCGTGGTCGTGGGGACGACCGTATAGTCGTCGGACATTTCGGCGGCTGGCCAACCTGGACCTGGGGTCGTGGGGACGGCCCTATGGTCGTCGGACATGACGGTGGCGGGCCAATCTAGTCCCGGGGTTGTGGGGACATGTCGGCGGCTTGACAAATGTGCCCGGGGTCGTGGGGACGACCCTATAGTCGTCGGACATGACGGTGTCGGGCCAATCTAGTCCCGGGAATGTGGGGATATGTCGGCGACTTGCGAAATGTGCCCGGGGTCGTGGGGACGACCCTATAGTGGTCGGACAAGTCGGCGGCTGGCCAACCTGGACCCGGGGTCGTGGGGACGACCCTATAGTCGTCGGACAAGTCGGCGGCGGGCCAACCTAGTCCCGGGGTCATGGGGACGACCCTATAGTCGTCGGATATGTCGGCGGCTGTCCAACTTGGGTCCGTGGTCGTGGGGACGACCCTATAGTCGTCAGAAATAACGGTGGCGGGGCAATCAACTCCCGGGGTCGTGGAGTCGACCCTATAGTCGTCGGACATGTTGGTGGCGGGCCAATCTAGTCCCGAGGTCATGGGGACGACCCTATAGTCGTCGGATATGTCGGCGGCTGGCCAACTTTGGTCCGTGGTCGTGGGGACGACCCTATAGTCATCGGACATGTCGGCGATTGGCCATTATTGGCCCGGGGTCGTGGGGACGACCCTATAGTCGTCGGACATGTCGGCGGCTGGCCAACGTTGGCTCGGGGTCGTGGGGACGACCCTATAATCGTCGGACATGACGGTAGCGGGCCAATCTAGTCCCGAGGTCGTGGTGGACGACCCTATAGTCGTCGGACATGTCGGCGGCTGGCCAACAGTGGCCCGGTGTCGTGGGGACGACTCTATAGTCGTCGGACATGTCGACGGCTGGCCAATCTAGTCCCGGGGTCGTGTGGACGACCCTATAGTCTTCGGACATGTCAGCGGCTGGCCAACTTTGCCCCGGTGTCGTGGTGACGACTCTATAGTCGTCGGACATGTCGGCGGCTGGCCAATCCAGTCCCGGGGTCGTGGGGACGACCCTATAGTCGTCGGACATTCCGGCGGCTGGCCAACTTTGGCCCGTGGTCGTGGGGACGACCCTATAGTCGTCGACCAGTCGGCGTCGAGCCAACATAGTCCCGGGGTCGTGGGGACGACACTATAGTCGTCGACAAGTCGGCGCCGAGCCAACTTTGGGCCGTGGTCGTGGGGACGACCCTCTAGTCGTCGGACATGACGGTGCCGAGCCAATCTAGTCCCGGGATCGTGGGGACGACCCTATAGTCGTCGGACAAGTCGGCGGCTGGCCAGCTTTGGACCGTGGCCGTGGGGACGACCCTATAGTCGTCGGACATGTCGGCGACGGGCGAATCTACTACCGGGGTCGTGGGGACGACCCTATAGTCGTCCACCAGTCGGCGTCGAGCCAACCTAGTCCCGGGGTCGTGGGGACGACACTATAGTCGTCGACAAGTCGGCGCCGAGCCAACTTTGGGCCGTGGTCGTGGGGAGGACCCTCTAGTCGTCGGACATGACGGTGCCGAGCCAATCTACTCCCGGGATCGTGGGGACGACCCTATAGTCTTCGGACATGTCAGCGGCTGGCCAACTTTGCCCCGGTGTCGTGGTGACGATCCAATAGTCGTCGGACATGTCGGCGGCTGGCCAATCTAGTCCCGGGGTCGTGGGGACGACCCTATAGTCGTCGGACATTCCGGCGGCTGGCCAACTTTGGCCCGTGGTCGTGGGGACAACCCTATAGTCTTCGGACATGTCGGCGGCTGGCCAACTTTGGCCCGTAGTCGTGGGGACGATCCGATAGTCGCCGGACATGACAGTGCCGAGCCAATCTATTCCCGGGGTCGTGGGGACGACCCTATAGTCCTCGGACATGTCGGCGGCTGGCCAACTTTGGCCCGGTGTCGTGGGGACGACTCTATAGTCGTCGGACATGTCGGCGACGGGCCAATCTACTACCGGGGTCGTGGGGACGACCCTATAGTCGTCGACCAGTCGGCGTCGAGCCAACCTAGTCCCGGGGTCGTGGGGACGACACTATAGTCGTCGACAAGTCGGCGCCGAGCCAACTTTGGGCCGTGGTCGTGGGGAGGACCCTCTAGTCGTCGGACATGACGGTGCCGAGCCAATCTAGTCCCGGGATCGTGGGGACGACCCTATAGTCGTCGGACATGTCGGCGGCTGGCCAACTTTGGCCCGTGGTCGGGGGGACGACCCAATAGTCGTTGGACATGTCAGCGGCTGGCCAACTTTGCCCCGGTGTCGTGGTGGACGACCCTATAGTCGTCGGACATGTCGGCGGCTGGCCAACAGTGGCCCGGTGTCGTGGGGACGACTCTATAGTCGTCGGACATGTCGGCGGCTGGCCAATCTAGTCCCGGGGTCGTGGGGACGACCCTATAGTCTTCGGACATGTCAGCGGCTGGCCAACTTTGCCCCGGTGTCGTGGTGACGACCCTATAGTCGTCGGACATGTCGGCGGCTGGCCAACTTTGGCCCGTGGTCGTGGGGACGATCCAATAGTCGTCGGACATGTCGGCGGCTGGCCAACTTTGGCGCGTGGTCGTGGGGACGATCCGATTGTCGTCGGACATGTCGGCGGCTGGCCAACCTAGACCCGGGGTCGTGGGAACGACCCTATTGTCGTCGGACAAGGCGGTGGCGGGCCAATCTAGTCCCGGGGTCGTGGGGACGACCCTATAGTCGTCGGACTTGTCGGTGGCGGGCCAATCTAGTCCGGGGGTCGTGGGGACAGCCCTACAGTCGTCGGACATTTCGGCGGCTTGCCAACTTTGGCCCGGGGTCGTGGGGACGATCCAATAGTCGTCGGACATGTCGGCGGCTGGTCAACTTTGGCCCGTGGTCGTGGGGACGACCCTATAGTCGTTGGACATGTCAGCGGCTGGCCAACTTTGGCCCGGTATCGTGGGGACGACCCAATAGTCGTCGGACATGTCGGCGGCTGGCCAACTTTGGCCCGTGGTCGTGGGGACGATCCGATAGTCGTTGGACATGACGGTGGCGGGCCAATCTAGTCCCGGGGTCGTGGGGACGACCCTATAGTCGTCGGACTTGTCGGTGGCGGGCCAATCTAGTCCGGGGGTCGTGGGGACGACCCTACAGTCTTCGGACATTTCGGCGGCTTGCCAACTTTGGCCCGGGGTCACGGGGACGATCCAATAGTCGTCGGACATGTTGGCGGCTGGCCAACTTTGGCCCGTGGTCGTGGGGACGACCCTATAGTCGTTGGACATGTCGGCGGCTGGCCAACTTTGGCCCGGTGTCGTGGGGACGACCCAATAGTCGTCGGACATGTCGGCGGCTGGCCAACTTTGGCCCGTGGTCGTGGGGACGATCCAATAGTCGTCGGACATGTCGGCGGCTGGCCAACTTTGGCGCGTGGTCGTGGGGACGATCCGATTGTCGTCGGACATGTCGGCGGCTGGCCAACCTAGATACGGGGTCGTGGGGACGACCCTATAGTCGTCGGATATGTCGGTGGCGGGCCAATCTAGTCCGGGGGTCGTGGGGACGACCCTACAGTCGTCGGACATTTCGGCGGCTTGCCAACTTTGGCCCGGGGTCGCGGGGACGATCCAATAGTCGTCGGACATGTCGGCGGCTGGTCAACTTTGGCCCGTGGTCGTGGGGACGACCCTATAGTCGTCGGACATGTCGGCGGCTGGCCAACTTTGGACCGGTGTAGTGGGGACGACTCTATAGTCGTCGGAAATGTCGGCGGCTGGCCAAACTGGACCCGGGGTCGTGGGGACGACCCTATTGTCGTCGGACATGACGGTGGCGGGCCAATCTAGTCTCGGGGTCGTGGGGACGACCCTACAGTCGTCGGACATTTCGGCGGCTTGACAACTTTGGCCCGGGGTCGTGGGGACGATCCAATAGTCGTCGGACATGTCGGCGGCTGGTCAACTTTGGCCCGTGGTCGTGGGTACGACCCTACAGTCGTCAGAAATAACGGTGGCGGGGCAATCAACTCCCGGGGTCGTGGGGTCGACCCTATAGTCGTCGGACATGTTGGTGGCGGGCCAATCTAGTCCCGAGGTCATGGGGACGACCCTATAGTCGTCGGATATGTCGGCGGCTGGCCAACTTTGGTCCGTGGTCGTGGGGACGACCCTATAGTCATCGGACATGTCGACGATTGGCCATTATTGGCCCGGGGTCGTGGGGACGACCCTATAGTCGTCGGACATGTCGGCGGCTGGCCAACGTTGGCTCGGGGTCGTGGGGACGACCCTATAATCGTCGGACATGACGGTAGCGGGCCAATCTAGTCCCGAGGTCGTGGTGGACGACCCTATAGTCGTCGGACATGTCGGCGGCTGGCCAACAGTGGCCCGGTGTCGTGGGGACGACTCTATAGTCGTCGGACATGTCGGCGGCTGGCCAATCTAGTCCCGGGGTCGTGTGGACGACCCTATAGTCTTCGGACATGTCAGCGGCTGGCCAACTTTGCCCCGGTGTCGTGGTGACGACTCTATAGTCGTCGGACATGTCGGCGGCTGGCCAATCCAGGCCCGGGGTCGTGGGGACGACCCTATAGTCGTCGGACATTCCGGCGGCTGGCCAACTTTGGCCCGTGGTCGTGGGGACGACCCTATAGTCGTCGACCAGTCGGCGTCGAGCCAACATAGTCCCGGGGTCGTGGGGACGACACTATAGTCGTCGACAAGTCGGCGCCGAGCCAACTTTGGGCCGTGGTCGTGGGGACGACCCTCTAGTCGTCGGACATGACGGTGCCGAGCCAATCTAGTCCCGGGATCGTGGGGACGACCCTATAGTCGTCGGACAAGTCGGCGGCTGGCCAGCTTTGGACCGTGGCCGTGGGGACGACCCTATAGTCGTCGGACATGTCGGCGACGGGCGAATCTACTACCGGGGTCGTGGGGACGACCCTATAGTCGTCCACCAGTCGGCGTCGAGCCAACCTAGTCCCGGGGTCGTGGGGACGACACTATAGTCGTCGACAAGTCGGCGCCGAGCCAACTTTGGGCCGTGGTCGTGGGGAGGACCCTCTAGTCGTCGGACATGACGGTGCCGAGCCAATCTACTCCCGGGATCGTGGGGACGACCCTATAGTCTTCGGACATGTCAGCGGCTGGCCAACTTTGCCCCGGTGTCGTGGTGACGATCCAATAGTCGTCGGACATGTCGGCGGCTGGCCAATCTAGTCCCGGGGTCGTGGGGACGACCCTATAGTCGTCGGACATTCCGGCGGCTGGCCAACTTTGGCCCGTGGTCGTGGGGACAACCCTATAGTCTTCGGACATGTCGGCGGCTGGCCAACTTTGGCCCGTAGTCGTGGGGACGATCCGATAGTCGCCGGACATGACAGTGCCGAGCCAATCTATTCCCGGGGTCGTGGGGACGACCCTATAGTCCTCGGACATGTCGGCGGCTGGCCAACTTTGGCCCGGTGTCGTGGGGACGACTCTATAGTCGTCGGACATGTCGGCGACAGGCCAATCTACTACCGGGGTCGTGGGGACGACCCTATAGTCGTCGACCAGTCGGCGTCGAGCCAACCTAGTCCCGGGGTCGTGGGGACGACACTATAGTCGTCGACAAGTCGGCGCCGAGCCAACTTTGGGCCGTGGTCGTGGGGAGGACCCTCTAGTCGTCGGACATGACGGTGCCGAGCCAATCTAGTCCCGGGATCGTGGGGACGACCCTATAGTCGTCGGACATGTCGGCGGCTGGCCAACTTTGGCCCGTGGTCGGGGGGACGACCCAATAGTCGTTGGACATGTCAGCGGCTGGCCAACTTTGCCCCGGTGTCGTGGTGGACGACCCTATAGTCGTCGGACATGTCGGCGGCTGGCCAACAGTGGCCCGGTGTCGTGGGGACGACTCTATAGTCGTCGGACATGTCGGCGGCTGGCCAATCTAGTCCCGGGGTCGTGGGGACGACCCTATAGTCTTCGGACATGTCAGCGGCTGGCCAACTTTGCCCCGGTGTCGTGGTGACGACCCTATAGTCGTCGGACATGTCGGCGGCTGGCCAACTTTGGCCCGTGGTCGTGGGGACGATCCAATAGTCGTCGGACATGTCGGCGGCTGGCCAACTTTGGCGCGTGGTCGTGGGGACGATCCGATTGTCGTCGGACATGTCGGCGGCTGGCCAACCTAGACCCGGGGTCGTGGGAACGACCCTATTGTCGTCGGACAAGGCGGTGGCGGGCCAATCTAGTCCCGGGGTCGTGGGGACGACCCTATAGTCGTCGGACTTGTCGGTGGCGGGCCAATCTAGTCCGGGGGTCGTGGGGACAGCCCTACAGTCGTCGGACATTTCGGCGGCTTGCCAACTTTGGCCCGGGGTCGTGGGGACGATCCAATAGTCGTCGGACATGTCGGCGGCTGGTCAACTTTGGCCCGTGGTCGTGGGGACGACCCTATAGTCGTTGGACATGTCAGCGGCTGGCCAACTTTGGCCCGGTATCGTGGGGACGACCCAATAGTCGTCGGACATGTCGGCGGCTGGCCAACTTTGGCCCGTGGTCGTGGGGACGATCCGATAGTCGTTGGACATGACGGTGGCGGGCCAATCTAGTCCCGGGGTCGTGGGGACGACCCTATAGTCGTCGGACTTGTCGGTGGCGGGCCAATCTAGTCCGGGGGTCGTGGGGACGACCCTACAGTCTTCGGACATTTCGGCGGCTTGCCAACTTTGGCCCGGGGTCACGGGGACGATCCAATAGTCGTCGGACATGTTGGCGGCTGGCCAACTTTGGCCCGTGGTCTTGGGGACGACCCTATAGTCGTTGGACATGTCGGCGGCTGGCCAACTTTGGCCCGGTGTCGTGGGGACGACCCAATAGTCGTCGGACATGTCGGCGGCTGGCCAACTTTGGCCCGTGGTCGTGGGGACGATCCAATAGTCGTCGGACATGTCGGCGGCTGGCCAACTTTGGCGCGTGGTCGTGGGGACGATCCGATTGTCGTCGGACATGTCGGCGGCTGGCCAACCTAGATACGGGGTCGTGGGGACGACCCTATAGTCGTCGGATATGTCGGTGGCGGGCCAATCTAGTCCGGGGGTCGTGGGGACGACCCTACAGTCGTCGGACATTTCGGCGGCTTGCAAACTTTGGCCCGGGGTCGCGGGGACGATCCAATAGTCGTCGGACATGTCGGCGGCTGGTCAACTTTGGCCCGTGGTCGTGGGGACGACCCTATAGTCGTCGGACATGTCGGCGGCTGGCCAACTTTGGACCGGTGTAGTGGGGACGACTCTATAGTCGTCGGAAATGTCGGCGGCTGGCCAAACTGGACCCGGGGTCGTGGGGACGACCCTATTGTCGTCGGACATGACGGTGGCGGGCCAATCTAGTCTCGGGGTCGTGGGGACGACCCTACAGTCGTCGGACATTTCGGCGGCTTGACAACTTTGGCCCGGGGTCGTGGGGACGATCCAATAGTCGTCGGACATGTCGGCGGCTGGTCAACTTTGGCCCGTGGTCGTGGGTACGACCCTACAGTCGTCAGAAATAACGGTGGCGGGGCAATCAACTCCCGGGGTCGTGGGGTCGACCCTATAGTCGTCGGACATGTTGGTGGCGGGCCAATCTAGTCCCGAGGTCATGGGGACGACCCTATAGTCGTCGGATATGTCGGCGGCTGGCCAACTTTGGTCCGTGGTCGTGGGGACGACCCTATAGTCATCGGACATGTCGACGATTGGCCATTATTGGCCCGGGGTCGTGGGGACGACCCTATAGTCGTCGGACATGTCGGCGGCTGGCCAACGTTGGCTCGGGGTCGTGGGGACGACCCTATAATCGTCGGACATGACGGTAGCGGGCCAATCTAGTCCCGAGGTCGTGGTGGACGACCCTATAGTCGTCGGACATGTCGGCGGCTGGCCAACAGTGGCCCGGTGTCGTGGGGACGACTCTATAGTCGTCGGACATGTCGGCGGCTGGCCAATCTAGTCCCGGGGTCGTGTGGACGACCCTATAGTCTTCGGACATGTCAGCGGCTGGCCAACTTTGCCCCGGTGTCGTGGTGACGACTCTATAGTCGTCGGACATGTCGGCGGCTGGCCAATCCAGGCCCGGGGTCGTGGGGACGACCCTATAGTCGTCGGACATTCCGGCGGCTGGCCAACTTTGGCCCGTGGTCGTGGGGACGACCCTATAGTCGTCGACCAGTCGGCGTCGAGCCAACATAGTCCCGGGGTCGTGGGGACGACACTATAGTCGTCGACAAGTCGGCGCCGAGCCAACTTTGGGCCGTGGTCGTGGGGACGACCCTCTAGTCGTCGGACATGACGGTGCCGAGCCAATCTAGTCCCGGGATCGTGGGGACGACCCTATAGTCGTCGGACAAGTCGGCGGCTGGCCAGCTTTGGACCGTGGCCGTGGGGACGACCCTATAGTCGTCGACAAGTCGGCGTCGAGCCAACCTAGTCCCGGGGTCGTGGGGACGACCCTATAGTCGTCGGACATGTCGGCGGCTGGCCAACTTTGGCCCGTGGTCGTGGGGACGACCCAATAGTCGTTGGACATGTCAGCGGCTGGCCAACTTTGCCCCGGTGTCGTGGTGACGACTCTATAGTCGTCGGACATGTCGGCGGCTGGCCAATCTAGTCCCGGGGTCGTGGGGACGACCCTATAGTCTTCGGACATGTCGGCGGCTGGCCAACTTTGGCCCGTAGTCGTGGGGACGATCCGATAGTCGCCGGACATGACGGTGGCGAGCCAATCTATTCCCGGGGTCGTGGGGACGACCCTATAGTCCTCGGACATGTCGGCGGCTGGCCAACTTTGGCCCGGTGTCGTGGGGACGACTCTATAGTCGTCGGACATGTCGGCGGCGGGCCAATCTACTACCGGGGTCGTGGGGACGACCCTATAGTCGTCGACCAGTCGGCGTCGAGCCAACCTAGTCCCGGGGTCGTGGGGACGACACTATAGTCGTCGACAAGTCGGCGCCGAGCCAACTTTGGGCCGTGGTCGTGGGGAGGACCCTCTAGTCGTCGGACATGACGGTGCCGAGCCAATCTAGTCCCGGGATCGTGGGGACGACCCTATAGTCGTCGGACATGTCGGCGGCTGGCCAACTTTGGCCCGTGGTCGTGGGGACGACCCAATAGTCGTTGGACATGTCAGCGGCTGGCCAACTTTGCTCCGGTGTCGTGGTGGACGACCCTATAGTCGTCGGACATGTCGGCGGCTGGCCAACAGTGGCCCGGTGTCGTGGGGACGACTCTATAGTCGTCGGACATGTCGGCGGCTGGCCAATCTAGTCCCGGGGTCGTGGGGACGACCCTATAGTCTTCGGACATGTCAGCGGCAGGCCAACTTTGCCCCGGTGTCGTGGTGACGACTCTATAGTCGTCGGACATGTCGGCGGCTGGCCAACTTTGGACCGGTGTAGTGGGGACGACTCTATAGTCGTCGGAAATGTCGGCGGCTGGCCAAACTGGACCCGGGGTCGTGGGGACGACCCTATTGTCGTCGGACATGACGGTGGCGGGCCAATCTAGTCTCGGGGTCGTGGGGACGACCCTACAGTCGTCGGACATTTCGGCGGCTTGACAACTTTGGCCCGGGGTCGTGGGGACGATCCAATAGTCGTCGGACATGTCGGCGGCTGGTCAACTTTGGCCCGTGGTCGTGGGTACGACCCTACAGTCGTCGGACATTTCGGCGGTTTGCCAACTTTGGCCCGGGGTCGTGGGGACGACCCTATAGTCGTCGGACTTGACGGTGGCGGGCCAATCTAGTACCGAGGTCCTGGGGACGACCCTATAGTCGTCGGACTTGACGGTGGCGGGCCAATCTAGTCCCGGGGTCGTGGGGACGACCCTACAGTCGTCGGACATTTCGGCGGCTTGCCAACTTTGGCCCGGGGTCGTGGGGACGACCCTATAGTCGTCGGACATGTCGGCGGCTGGCCAACGTTGGCTCGGGGTCGTGGGGACGACCCTATAATCGTCGGACATGACGGTAGCGGGCCAATCTAGTCCCGAGGTCGTGGTGGACGACCCTATAGTCGTCGGACATGTCGGCGGCTGGCCAACAGTGGCCCGGTGTCGTGGGGACGACTCTATAGTCGTCGGACATGTCGGCGGCTGGCCAATCTAGTCCCGGGGTCGTGTGGACGACCCTATAGTCTTCGGACATGTCAGCGGCTGGCCAACTTTGCCCCGGTGTCGTGGTGACGACTCTATAGTCGTCGGACATGTCGGCGGCTGGCCAATCCAGTCCCGGGGTCGTGGGGACGACCCTATAGTCGTCGGACATTCCGGCGGCTGGCCAACTTTGGCCCGTGGTCGTGGGGACGACCCTATAGTCGTCGACCAGTCGGCGTCGAGCCAACATAGTCCCGGGGTCGTGGGGACGACACTATAGTCGTCGACAAGTCGGCGCCGAGCCAACTTTGGGCCGTGGTCGTGGGGACGACCCTCTAGTCGTCGGACATGACGGTGCCGAGCCAATCTAGTCCCGGGATCGTGGGGACGACCCTATAGTCGTCGGACAAGTCGGCGGCTGGCCAGCTTTGGACCGTGGCCGTGGGGACGACCCTATAGTCGTCGACAAGTCGGCGTCGAGCCAACCTAGTCCCGGGGTCGTGGGGACGACCCTATAGTCGTCGGACATGTCGGCGGCTGGCCAACAGTGGCCCGGTGTCGTGGGGACGACTCTATAGTCGTCGGACATGTCGGCGGCTGGCCAATCTAGTCCCGGGGTCGTGGGGACGACCCTATAGTCTTCGGACATGTCAGCGGCTGGCCAACTTTGCCCCGGTGTCGTGGTGACGACTCTATAGTCGTCGGACATGTCGGCGGCTGGCCAATCTAGTCCCGGGGTCGTGGGATAGACCCTATAGTCGTCGGACATTCCGGCGGCTGGCCAACTTTGGCCCGTGGTCGTGGGGACGACCCTATAGTCGTCGACCAGTCGGCGTCGAGCCAACCTAGTCCCGGGGTCGTGGGGACGACACTATAGTCGTCGACAAGTCGGCGCCGAGCCAACTTTGGGCCGTGGTCGTGGGGACGACCCTCTAGTCGTCGGACATGACGGTGCCGAGCCAATCTAGTCCCGGGATCGTGGGGACGACCCTATAGTCGTCGGACAAGTCGGCGGCTGGCCAGCTTTGGACCGTGGCCGTGGGGACGACACTATAGTCGTCGACAAGTCGGCGTCGAGCCAACCTAGTCCCGTGGTCGTGGGGACGACCCTATAGTCGTCGGACAAGTCGGCGGCGGGCCAACCTAGTCCCGGGGTCGTGGGGACGACCCTATAATCGTCGGACAAGCCGGCGGCTGGCCAACTTTGGCCCGTGGTCGTGGGGACGACCCTATAGTCGTCGGACTAGTCGGCGGCTGTCCAACTTTGGCCCGGGGTCGTGGGGACGACCCTATAGTCGTCGGACTTGACGGTGGCGGGCCAATCTAGTCCCGGGGTCGTGGGGACGACCCTATAGTCGTCAGACATGTCGGTGGCGAGCCAACCTAGACCCGGGGTCGTAGGGACGACCCTATAGTCGTCGGACATGTCGCCGGCTGGCCAACTTTGGGCCGTGGTCGTGGGGACGACCCTATAGTCGTCGGACATAACGGTGGCGGGCCATTCTAGTCCCGGGGTCGTGGGGACGACCCTATAGTCGTCGGACAAGTCGGCGGCGGGCCTACCTAGTCCCGGGGTCGTGGGGACGACCCTATAGTCGTCGGATAATTCGGCAGCTTGCCAACTTTGGCCCGGGGTCGTGGGAACGACCCTATAGTCGTCGGACAAGTCGGCGGCGAGCCCACCTAGTCCGGGGGTCGTGGGGACGACCCTATAGTCGTCGGACAAGTCGGCGGCCGGCCAACCTAGTCCGGGGGTCGTGGGGACGACCCTATAGTCGTCGGACATGACGGTGGCGGGCCAGTCTAGTCCCGGGTCGTGGGGACGACCCTATAGTCGTCGGACATGTCGCCGGCTGGCCAACTTTGGCCCGTGGTCGTGGGGACGACCCTATAGTCGTCGGACATAACGGTGGCGGGCCAATCTAGTCCCGGGATCGAGGGGACGACCCTATAGTCGTCGGACAAGTCGGCGGCGAGGCCACCTAGTCGGGGGGTCGTGAGGACGACCCTATAGTCGTCGGACATGACGGTGGCGGGCCAGTCTAGTCCCGGGTCGTGGGGACGACCCTATAGTCGTCGGACATGTCGGCGGCTGGCCAGCTTTGGCCCGTGGTCGTGGGGACGACCCTATAGTCGTCGGACATGTCGGCGGCTGGCCAACTTTGGCCCGTGGTCGTGGGAACGACCCTATAGTCGTCGGACAAGTCGGCGGCGAGCCCACCTAGTCCGGGGGTCGTGCGGACGACCCTATAGTCGTCGGACAAGTCGGCGGCCGGCCAACCTAGTCCGGGGGTCGTGGGGACGACCCTATAGTCGTCGGACATGACGGTGGCGGGCCAGTCTAGTCCCGGGTCGTGGGGACGACCCTATAGTCGTCGGACATGTCGGCGGCTGGCCAGCTTTGGCCCGTGGTCGTGGGGACGATCCAATAGTCGTCGGACATTTCGGCGGCTGGCCAACTTTGGCGCGTGGTCGTGGGGACGATCCGATTGTCGTCGGACATGTCGGCGGCTGGCCAACCTAGATACGGGGTCGTGGGAACGACCCTATAGTCGTCGGATATGTCGGTGGCGGGCCAATCTAGTCCGGGGGTCGTGGGGACGAAACTACAGTCGTCGGACATTTCGGCGGCTTGCCAACTTTGGCCCGGGGTCGCGGGGACGATCCAATAGTCGTCGGACATGTCGGCGGCTGGTCAACTTTGGCCCGTGGTCGTGGGGACGACCCTATAGTCGTCGGACATGTCGGCGGCTGGCCAACTTTGGACCGGTGTAGTGGGGACGACTCTATAGTCGTCGGAAATGTCGGCGGCTGGCCAAACTGGACCCGGGGTCGTGGGGACGACCCTATTGTCGTCGGACATGACGGTGGCGGGCCAATCTAGTCTCGGGGTCGTGGGGACGACCCTACAGTCGTCGGACATTTCGGCGGCTTGACAACTTTGGCCCGGGGTCGTGGGGACGATCCAATAGTCGTCGGACATGTCGGCGGCTGGTCAACTTTGGCCCGTGGTCGTGGGTACGACCCTACAGTCGTCAGAAATAACGGTGGCGGGGCAATCAACTCCCGGGGTCGTGGGGTCGACCCTATAGTCGTCGGACATGTTGGTGGCGGGCCAATCTAGTCCCGAGGTCATGGGGACGACCCTATAGTCGTCGGATATGTCGGCGGCTGGCCAACTTTGGTCCGTGGTCGTGGGGACGACCCTATAGTCATCGGACATGTCGACGATTGGCCCGGGGTCGTGGGGACGACCCTATAGTCGTCGGACATGTTGGCGGCTTGTCAGCCTAGTCCCGGGGTCGTGGGTACGGCCCTATAGTCGTCGGACATGTCGGCGGCTGGCCAACTTTGGCCCGGGGTCGTGGGGACGACCCTATAGTCGTCGGACATGTCGGCGGCTGGCCAACTTTGGCCCGTGGTCGTGGGGACGATCCAATAGTCGTCGGACATGTCGGCGGCTGGCCAACTTTGGCGCGTGGTCGTGGGGACGATCCGATTGTCGTCGGACATGTCGGCGGCTGGCCAACCTAGATACGGGGTCGTGGGAACGACCCTATAGTCGTCGGATATGTCGGTGGCGGGCCAATCTAGTCCGGGGGTCGTGGGGACGAAACTACAGTCGTCGGACATTTCGGCGGCTTGCCAACTTTGGCCCGGGGTCGCGGGGACGATCCAATAGTCGTCGGACATGTCGGCGGCTGGTCAACTTTGGCCCGTGGTCGTGGGGACGACCCTATAGTCGTCGGACATGTCGGCGGCTGGCCAACTTTGGACCGGTGTAGTGGGGACGACTCTATAGTCGTTGGAAATGTCGGCGGCTGGCCAAACTGGACCCGGGGTCGTGGGGACGACCCTATTGTCGTCGGACATGACGGTGGCGGGCCAATCTAGTCTCGGGGTCGTGGGGACGACCCTACAGTCGTCGGACATTTCGGCGGCTTGACAACTTTGGCCCGGGGTCGTGGGGACGATCCAATAGTCGTCGGACATGTCGGCGGCTGGTCAACTTTGGCCCGTGGTCGTGGGGACGACCCTATAGTCGTCGGACATGTCGGCGGCTGGCCAACTTTGGACCGGTGTAGTGGGGACGACTCTATAGTCGTTGGAAATGTCGGCGGCTGGTCAACTTTGGCCCGTGGTCGTGGGTACGACCCTAGAGTCGTCAGAAATAACGGTGGCGGGGCAATCAACTCCCGGGGTCGTGGGGTCGACCCTATAGTCGTCGGACATGTTGGTGGCGGGCCAATCTAGTCCCGAGGTCATGGGGACGACCCTATAGTCGTCGGATATGTCGGCGGCTGGCCAACTTTGGTCCGTGGTCGTGGGGACGACCCTATAGTCATCGGACATGTCGACGATTGGCCATTATTGGCCCGGGGTCGTGGGGACGACCCTATAGTCGTCGGACATGTCGGCGGCTGGCCAACGTTGGCTCGGGGTCGTGGGGACGACCCTATAATCGTCGGACATGACGGTAGCGGGCCAATCTAGTCCCGAGGTCGTGGTGGACGACCCTATAGTCGTCGGACATGTCGGCGGCTGGCCAACAGTGGCCCGGTGTCGTGGGGACGACTCTATAGTCGTCGGACATGTCGGCGGCTGGCCAATCTAGTCCCGGGGTCGTGTGGACGACCCTATAGTCTTCGGACATGTCAGCGGCTGGCCAACTTTGCCCCGGTGTCGTGGTGACGACTCTATAGTCGTCGGACATGTCGGCGGCTGGCCAATCCAGGCCCGGGGTCGTGGGGACGACCCTATAGTCGTCGGACATTCCGGCGGCTGGCCAACTTTGGCCCGTGGTCGTGGGGACGACCCTATAGTCGTCGACCAGTCGGCGTCGAGCCAACATAGTCCCGGGGTCGTGGGGACGACACTATAGTCGTCGACAAGTCGGCGCCGAGCCAACTTTGGGCCGTGGTCGTGGGGACGACCCTCTAGTCGTCGGACATGACGGTGCCGAGCCAATCTAGTCCCGGGATCGTGGGGACGACCCTATAGTCGTCGGACAAGTCGGCGGCTGGCCAGCTTTGGACCGTGGCCGTGGGGACGACCCTATAGTCGTCGACAAGTCGGCGTCGAGCCAACCTAGTCCCGGGGTCGTGGGGACGACCCTATAGTCGTCGGACATGTCGGCGGCTGGCCAACTTTGGCCCGTGGTCGTGGGGACGACCCAATAGTCGTTGGACATGTCAGCGGCTGGCCAACTTTGCCCCGGTGTCGTGGTGACGACTCTATAGTCGTCGGACATGTCGGCGGCTGGCCAATCTAGTCCCGGGGTCGTGGGGACGACCCTATAGTCTTCGGACATGTCGGCGGCTGGCCAACTTTGGCCCGTAGTCGTGGGGACGATCCGATAGTCGCCGGACATGACGGTGGCGAGCCAATCTATTCCCGGGGTCGTGGGGACGACCCTATAGTCCTCGGACATGTCGGCGGCTGGCCAACTTTGGCCCGGTGTCGTGGGGACGACTCTATAGTCGTCGGACATGTCGGCGGCGGGCCAATCTACTACCGGGGTCGTGGGGACGACCCTATAGTCGTCGACCAGTCGGCGTCGAGCCAACCTAGTCCCGGGGTCGTGGGGACGACACTATAGTCGTCGACAAGTCGGCGCCGAGCCAACTTTGGGCCGTGGTCGTGGGGAGGACCCTCTAGTCGTCGGACATGACGGTGCCGAGCCAATCTAGTCCCGGGATCGTGGGGACGACCCTATAGTCGTCGGACATGTCGGCGGCTGGCCAACTTTGGCCCGTGGTCGTGGGGACGACCCAATAGTCGTTGGACATGTCAGCGGCTGGCCAACTTTGCTCCGGTGTCGTGGTGGACGACCCTATAGTCGTCGGACATGTCGGCGGCTGGCCAACAGTGGCCCGGTGTCGTGGGGACGACTCTATAGTCGTCGGACATGTCGGCGGCTGGCCAATCTAGTCCCGGGGTCGTGGGGACGACCCTATAGTCTTCGGACATGTCAGCGGCAGGCCAACTTTGCCCCGGTGTCGTGGTGACGACTCTATAGTCGTCGGACATGTCGGCGGCTGGCCAACTTTGGACCGGTGTAGTGGGGACGACTCTATAGTCGTCGGAAATGTCGGCGGCTGGCCAAACTGGACCCGGGGTCGTGGGGACGACCCTATTGTCGTCGGACATGACGGTGGCGGGCCAATCTAGTCTCGGGGTCGTGGGGACGACCCTACAGTCGTCGGACATTTCGGCGGCTTGACAACTTTGGCCCGGGGTCGTGGGGACGATCCAATAGTCGTCGGACATGTCGGCGGCTGGTCAACTTTGGCCCGTGGTCGTGGGTACGACCCTACAGTCGTCGGACATTTCGGCGGTTTGCCAACTTTGGCCCGGGGTCGTGGGGACGACCCTATAGTCGTCGGACTTGACGGTGGCGGGCCAATCTAGTACCGAGGTCCTGGGGACGACCCTATAGTCGTCGGACTTGACGGTGGCGGGCCAATCTAGTCCCGGGGTCGTGGGGACGACCCTACAGTCGTCGGACATTTCGGCGGCTTGCCAACTTTGGCCCGGGGTCGTGGGGACGACCCTATAGTCGTCGGACATGTCGGCGGCTGGCCAACGTTGGCTCGGGGTCGTGGGGACGACCCTATAATCGTCGGACATGACGGTAGCGGGCCAATCTAGTCCCGAGGTCGTGGTGGACGACCCTATAGTCGTCGGACATGTCGGCGGCTGGCCAACAGTGGCCCGGTGTCGTGGGGACGACTCTATAGTCGTCGGACATGTCGGCGGCTGGCCAATCTAGTCCCGGGGTCGTGTGGACGACCCTATAGTCTTCGGACATGTCAGCGGCTGGCCAACTTTGCCCCGGTGTCGTGGTGACGACTCTATAGTCGTCGGACATGTCGGCGGCTGGCCAATCCAGTCCCGGGGTCGTGGGGACGACCCTATAGTCGTCGGACATTCCGGCGGCTGGCCAACTTTGGCCCGTGGTCGTGGGGACGACCCTATAGTCGTCGACCAGTCGGCGTCGAGCCAACATAGTCCCGGGGTCGTGGGGACGACACTATAGTCGTCGACAAGTCGGCGCCGAGCCAACTTTGGGCCGTGGTCGTGGGGACGACCCTCTAGTCGTCGGACATGACGGTGCCGAGCCAATCTAGTCCCGGGATCGTGGGGACGACCCTATAGTCGTCGGACAAGTCGGCGGCTGGCCAGCTTTGGACCGTGGCCGTGGGGACGACCCTATAGTCGTCGACAAGTCGGCGTCGAGCCAACCTAGTCCCGGGGTCGTGGGGACGACCCTATAGTCGTCGGACATGTCGGCGGCTGGCCAACAGTGGCCCGGTGTCGTGGGGACGACTCTATAGTCGTCGGACATGTCGGCGGCTGGCCAATCTAGTCCCGGGGTCGTGGGGACGACCCTATAGTCTTCGGACATGTCAGCGGCTGGCCAACTTTGCCCCGGTGTCGTGGTGACGACTCTATAGTCGTCGGACATGTCGGCGGCTGGCCAATCTAGTCCCGGGGTCGTGGGATAGACCCTATAGTCGTCGGACATTCCGGCGGCTGGCCAACTTTGGCCCGTGGTCGTGGGGACGACCCTATAGTCGTCGACCAGTCGGCGTCGAGCCAACCTAGTCCCGGGGTCGTGGGGACGACACTATAGTCGTCGACAAGTCGGCGCCGAGCCAACTTTGGGCCGTGGTCGTGGGGACGACCCTCTAGTCGTCGGACATGACGGTGCCGAGCCAATCTAGTCCCGGGATCGTGGGGACGACCCTATAGTCGTCGGACAAGTCGGCGGCTGGCCAGCTTTGGACCGTGGCCGTGGGGACGACACTATAGTCGTCGACAAGTCGGCGTCGAGCCAACCTAGTCCCGTGGTCGTGGGGACGACCCTATAGTCGTCGGACAAGTCGGCGGCGGGCCAACCTAGTCCCGGGGTCGTGGGGACGACCCTATAATCGTCGGACAAGCCGGCGGCTGGCCAACTTTGGCCCGTGGTCGTGGGGACGACCCTATAGTCGTCGGACTAGTCGGCGGCTGTCCAACTTTGGCCCGGGGTCGTGGGGACGACCCTATAGTCGTCGGACTTGACGGTGGCGGGCCAATCTAGTCCCGGGGTCGTGGGGACGACCCTATAGTCGTCAGACATGTCGGTGGCGAGCCAACCTAGACCCGGGGTCGTAGGGACGACCCTATAGTCGTCGGACATGTCGCCGGCTGGCCAACTTTGGGCCGTGGTCGTGGGGACGACCCTATAGTCGTCGGACATAACGGTGGCGGGCCATTCTAGTCCCGGGGTCGTGGGGACGACCCTATAGTCGTCGGACAAGTCGGCGGCGGGCCTACCTAGTCCCGGGGTCGTGGGGACGACCCTATAGTCGTCGGATAATTCGGCAGCTTGCCAACTTTGGCCCGGGGTCGTGGGAACGACCCTATAGTCGTCGGACAAGTCGGCGGCGAGCCCACCTAGTCCGGGGGTCGTGGGGACGACCCTATAGTCGTCGGACAAGTCGGCGGCCGGCCAACCTAGTCCGGGGGTCGTGGGGACGACCCTATAGTCGTCGGACATGACGGTGGCGGGCCAGTCTAGTCCCGGGTCGTGGGGACGACCCTATAGTCGTCGGACATGTCGCCGGCTGGCCAACTTTGGCCCGTGGTCGTGGGGACGACCCTATAGTCGTCGGACATAACGGTGGCGGGCCAATCTAGTCCCGGGATCGAGGGGACGACCCTATAGTCGTCGGACAAGTCGGCGGCGAGGCCACCTAGTCGGGGGGTCGTGAGGACGACCCTATAGTCGTCGGACATGACGGTGGCGGGCCAGTCTAGTCCCGGGTCGTGGGGACGACCCTATAGTCGTCGGACATGTCGGCGGCTGGCCAGCTTTGGCCCGTGGTCGTGGGGACGACCCTATAGTCGTCGGACATGTCGGCGGCTGGCCAACTTTGGCCCGTGGTCGTGGGAACGACCCTATAGTCGTCGGACAAGTCGGCGGCGAGCCCACCTAGTCCGGGGGTCGTGCGGACGACCCTATAGTCGTCGGACAAGTCGGCGGCCGGCCAACCTAGTCCGGGGGTCGTGGGGACGACCCTATAGTCGTCGGACATGACGGTGGCGGGCCAGTCTAGTCCCGGGTCGTGGGGACGACCCTATAGTCGTCGGACATGTCGGCGGCTGGCCAGCTTTGGCCCGTGGTCGTGGGGACGATCCAATAGTCGTCGGACATTTCGGCGGCTGGCCAACTTTGGCGCGTGGTCGTGGGGACGATCCGATTGTCGTCGGACATGTCGGCGGCTGGCCAACCTAGATACGGGGTCGTGGGAACGACCCTATAGTCGTCGGATATGTCGGTGGCGGGCCAATCTAGTCCGGGGGTCGTGGGGACGAAACTACAGTCGTCGGACATTTCGGCGGCTTGCCAACTTTGGCCCGGGGTCGCGGGGACGATCCAATAGTCGTCGGACATGTCGGCGGCTGGTCAACTTTGGCCCGTGGTCGTGGGGACGACCCTATAGTCGTCGGACATGTCGGCGGCTGGCCAACTTTGGACCGGTGTAGTGGGGACGACTCTATAGTCGTCGGAAATGTCGGCGGCTGGCCAAACTGGACCCGGGGTCGTGGGGACGACCCTATTGTCGTCGGACATGACGGTGGCGGGCCAATCTAGTCTCGGGGTCGTGGGGACGACCCTACAGTCGTCGGACATTTCGGCGGCTTGACAACTTTGGCCCGGGGTCGTGGGGACGATCCAATAGTCGTCGGACATGTCGGCGGCTGGTCAACTTTGGCCCGTGGTCGTGGGTACGACCCTACAGTCGTCAGAAATAACGGTGGCGGGGCAATCAACTCCCGGGGTCGTGGGGTCGACCCTATAGTCGTCGGACATGTTGGTGGCGGGCCAATCTAGTCCCGAGGTCATGGGGACGACCCTATAGTCGTCGGATATGTCGGCGGCTGGCCAACTTTGGTCCGTGGTCGTGGGGACGACCCTATAGTCATCGGACATGTCGACGATTGGCCCGGGGTCGTGGGGACGACCCTATAGTCGTCGGACATGTTGGCGGCTTGTCAGCCTAGTCCCGGGGTCGTGGGTACGGCCCTATAGTCGTCGGACATGTCGGCGGCTGGCCAACTTTGGCCCGGGGTCGTGGGGACGACCCTATAGTCGTCGGACATGTCGGCGGCTGGCCAACTTTGGCCCGTGGTCGTGGGGACGATCCAATAGTCGTCGGACATGTCGGCGGCTGGCCAACTTTGGCGCGTGGTCGTGGGGACGATCCGATTGTCGTCGGACATGTCGGCGGCTGGCCAACCTAGATACGGGGTCGTGGGAACGACCCTATAGTCGTCGGATATGTCGGTGGCGGGCCAATCTAGTCCGGGGGTCGTGGGGACGAAACTACAGTCGTCGGACATTTCGGCGGCTTGCCAACTTTGGCCCGGGGTCGCGGGGACGATCCAATAGTCGTCGGACATGTCGGCGGCTGGTCAACTTTGGCCCGTGGTCGTGGGGACGACCCTATAGTCGTCGGACATGTCGGCGGCTGGCCAACTTTGGACCGGTGTAGTGGGGACGACTCTATAGTCGTTGGAAATGTCGGCGGCTGGCCAAACTGGACCCGGGGTCGTGGGGACGACCCTATTGTCGTCGGACATGACGGTGGCGGGCCAATCTAGTCTCGGGGTCGTGGGGACGACCCTACAGTCGTCGGACATTTCGGCGGCTTGACAACTTTGGCCCGGGGTCGTGGGGACGATCCAATAGTCGTCGGACATGTCGGCGGCTGGTCAACTTTGGCCCGTGGTCGTGGGTACGACCCTAGAGTCGTCAGAAATAACGGTGGCGGGGCAATCAACTCCCGGGGTCGTGGGGTCGACCCTATAGTCGTCGGACATGTTGGTGGCGGGCCAATCTAGTCCCGAGGTCATGGGGACGACCCTATAGTCGTCGGATATGTCGGCGGCTGGCCAACTTTGGTCCGTGGTCGTGGGGACGACCCTATAGTCATCGGACATGTCGACGATTGGCCATTATTGGCCCGGGGTCGTGGGGACGACCCTATAGTCGTCGGACATGTCGGCGGCTGGCCAACGTTGGCTCGGGGTCGTGGGGACGACCCTATAATCGTCGGACATGACGGTAGCGGGCCAATCTAGTCCCGAGGTCGTGGTGGACGACCCTATAGTCGTCGGACATGTCGGCGGCTGGCCAACAGTGGCCCGGTGTCGTGGGGACGACTCTATAGTCGTCGGACATGTCGGCGGCTGGCCAATCTAGTCCCGGGGTCGTGTGGACGACCCTATAGTCTTCGGACATGTCAGCGGCTGGCCAACTTTGCCCCGGTGTCGTGGTGACGACTCTATAGTCGTCGGACATGTCGGCGGCTGGCCAATCCAGGCCCGGGGTCGTGGGGACGACCCTATAGTCGTCGGACATTCCGGCGGCTGGCCAACTTTGGCCCGTGGTCGTGGGGACGACCCTATAGTCGTCGACCAGTCGGCGTCGAGCCAACATAGTCCCGGGGTCGTGGGGACGACACTATAGTCGTCGACAAGTCGGCGCCGAGCCAACTTTGGGCCGTGGTCGTGGGGACGACCCTCTAGTCGTCGGACATGACGGTGCCGAGCCAATCTAGTCCCGGGATCGTGGGGACGACCCTATAGTCGTCGGACAAGTCGGCGGCTGGCCAGCTTTGGACCGTGGCCGTGGGGACGACCCTATAGTCGTCGACAAGTCGGCGTCGAGCCAACCTAGTCCCGGGGTCGTGGGGACGACCCTATAGTCGTCGGACATGTCGGCGGCTGGCCAAGTTTGGCCCGTGGTCGTGGGGACGACCCAATAGTCGTTGGACATGTCAGCGGCTGGCCAACTTTGCCCCGGTGTCGTGGTGACGACTCTATAGTCGTCGGACATGTCGGCGGCTGGCCAATCTAGTCCCGGGGTCGTGGGGACGACCCTATAGTCTTCGGACATGTCGGCGGCTGGCCAACTTTGGCCCGTAGTCGTGGGGACGATCCGATAGTCGCCGGACATGACGGTGGCGAGCCAATCTATTCCCGGGGTCGTGGGGACGACCCTATAGTCCTCGGACATGTCGGCGGCTGGCCAACTTTGGCCCGGTGTCGTGGGGACGACTCTATAGTCGTCGGACATGTCGGCGGCGGGCCAATCTACTACCGGGGTCGTGGGGACGACCCTATAGTCGTCGACCAGTCGGCGTCGAGCCAACCTAGTCCCGGGGTCGTGGGGACGACACTATAGTCGTCGACAAGTCGGCGCCGAGCCAACTTTGGGCCGTGGTCGTGGGGAGGACCCTCTAGTCGTCGGATATGTCGGCGGCTGGCCAACTTTGGTCCGTGGTCGTGGGGACGACCCTATAGTCATCGGACATGTCGACGATTGGCCATTATTGGCCCGGGGTCGTGGGGACGACCCTATAGTCGTCGGACATGTCGGCGGCTGGCCAACGTTGGCTCGGGGTCGTGGGGACGACCCTATAATCGTCGGACATGACGGTAGCGGGCCAATCTAGTCCCGAGGTCGTGGTGGACGACCCTATAGTCGTCGGACATGTCGGCGGCTGGCCAACAGTGGCCCGGTGTCGTGGGGACGACTCTATAGTCGTCGGACATGTCGGCGGCTGGCCAATCTAGTCCCGGGGTCGTGTGGACGACCCTATAGTCTTCGGACATGTCAGCGGCTGGCCAACTTTGCCCCGGTGTCGTGGTGACGACTCTATAGTCGTCGGACATGTCGGCGGCTGGCCAATCCAGGCCCGGGGTCGTGGGGACGACCCTATAGTCGTCGGACATTCCGGCGGCTGGCCAACTTTGGCCCGTGGTCGTGGGGACGACCCTATAGTCGTCGACCAGTCGGCGTCGAGCCAACATAGTCCCGGGGTCGTGGGGACGACACTATAGTCGTCGACAAGTCGGCGCCGAGCCAACTTTGGGCCGTGGTCGTGGGGACGACCCTCTAGTCGTCGGACATGACGGTGCCGAGCCAATCTAGTCCCGGGATCGTGGGGACGACCCTATAGTCGTCGGACAAGTCGGCGGCTGGCCAGCTTTGGACCGTGGCCGTGGGGACGACCCTATAGTCGTCGACAAGTCGGCGTCGAGCCAACCTAGTCCCGGGGTCGTGGGGACGACCCTATAGTCGTCGGACATGTCGGCGGCTGGCCAACTTTGGCCCGTGGTCGTGGGGACGACCCAATAGTCGTTGGACATGTCAGCGGCTGGCCAACTTTGCCCCGGTGTCGTGGTGACGACTCTATAGTCGTCGGACATGTCGGCGGCTGGCCAATCTAGTCCCGGGGTCGTGGGGACGACCCTATAGTCTTCGGACATGTCGGCGGCTGGCCAACTTTGGCCCGTAGTCGTGGGGACGATCCGATAGTCGCCGGACATGACGGTGGCGAGCCAATCTATTCCCGGGGTCGTGGGGACGACCCTATAGTCCTCGGACATGTCGGCGGCTGGCCAACTTTGGCCCGGTGTCGTGGGGACGACTCTATAGTCGTCGGACATGTCGGCGGCGGGCCAATCTACTACCGGGGTCGTGGGGACGACCCTATAGTCGTCGACCAGTCGGCGTCGAGCCAACCTAGTCCCGGGGTCGTGGGGACGACACTATAGTCGTCGACAAGTCGGCGCCGAGCCAACTTTGGGCCGTGGTCGTGGGGAGGACCCTCTAGTCGTCGGACATGACGGTGCCGAGCCAATCTAGTCCCGGGATCGTGGGGACGACCCTATAGTCGTCGGACATGTCGGCGGCTGGCCAACTTTGGCCCGTGGTCGTGGGGACGACCCAATAGTCGTTGGACATGTCAGCGGCTGGCCAACTTTGCTCCGGTGTCGTGGTGGACGACCCTATAGTCGTCGGACATGTCGGCGGCTGGCCAACAGTGGCCCGGTGTCGTGGGGACGACTCTATAGTCGTCGGACATGTCGGCGGCTGGCCAATCTAGTCCCGGGGTCGTGGGGACGACCCTATAGTCTTCGGACATGTCAGCGGCTGGCCAACTTTGCCCCGGTGTCGTGGTGACGACTCTATAGTCGTCGGACATGTCGGCGGCTGGCCAACTTTGGACCGGTGTAGTGGGGACGACTCTATAGTCGTCGGAAATGTCGGCGGCTGGCCAAACTGGACCCGGGGTCGTGGGGACGACCCTATTGTCGTCGGACATGACGGTGGCGGGCCAATCTAGTCTCGGGGTCGTGGGGACGACCCTACAGTCGTCGGACATTTCGGCGGCTTGACAACTTTGGCCCGGGGTCGTGGGGACGATCCAATAGTCGTCGGACATGTCGGCGGCTGGTCAACTTTGGCCCGTGGTCGTGGGTACGACCCTACAGTCGTCGGACATTTCGGCGGTTTGCCAACTTTGGCCCGGGGTCGTGGGGACGACCCTATAGTCGTCGGACTTGACGGTGGCGGGCCAATCTAGTACCGAGGTCCTGGGGACGACCCTATAGTCGTCGGACTTGACGGTGGCGGGCCAATCTAGTCCCGGGGTCGTGGGGACGACCCTACAGTCGTCGGACATTTCGGCGGCTTGCCAACTTTGGCCCGGGGTCGTGGGGACGACCCTATAGTCGTCGGACATGTCGGCGGCTGGCCAACGTTGGCTCGGGGTCGTGGGGACGACCCTATAATCGTCGGACATGACGGTAGCGGGCCAATCTAGTCCCGAGGTCGTGGTGGACGACCCTATAGTCGTCGGACATGTCGGCGGCTGGCCAACAGTGGCCCGGTGTCGTGGGGACGACTCTATAGTCGTCGGACATGTCGGCGGCTGGCCAATCTAGTCCCGGGGTCGTGTGGACGACCCTATAGTCTTCGGACATGTCAGCGGCTGGCCAACTTTGCCCCGGTGTCGTGGTGACGACTCTATAGTCGTCGGACATGTCGGCGGCTGGCCAATCCAGTCCCGGGGTCGTGGGGACGACCCTATAGTCGTCGGACATTCCGGCGGCTGGCCAACTTTGGCCCGTGGTCGTGGGGACGACCCTATAGTCGTCGACCAGTCGGCGTCGAGCCAACATAGTCCCGGGGTCGTGGGGACGACACTATAGTCGTCGACAAGTCGGCGCCGAGCCAACTTTGGGCCGTGGTCGTGGGGACGACCCTCTAGTCGTCGGACATGACGGTGCCGAGCCAATCTAGTCCCGGGATCGTGGGGACGACCCTATAGTCGTCGGACAAGTCGGCGGCTGGCCAGCTTTGGACCGTGGCCGTGGGGACGACCCTATAGTCGTCGACAAGTCGGCGTCGAGCCAACCTAGTCCCGGGGTCGTGGGGACGACCCTATAGTCGTCGGACATGTCGGCGGCTGGCCAACAGTGGCCCGGTGTCGTGGGGACGACTCTATAGTCGTCGGACATGTCGGCGGCTGGCCAATCTAGTCCCGGGGTCGTGGGGACGACCCTATAGTCTTCGGACATGTCAGCGGCTGGCCAACTTTGCCCCGGTGTCGTGGTGACGACTCTATAGTCGTCGGACATGTCGGCGGCTGGCCAATCTAGTCCCGGGGTCGTGGGATAGACCCTATAGTCGTCGGACATTCCGGCGGCTGGCCAACTTTGGGCCGTGGTCGTGGGGACGACCCTATAGTCGTCGGACATAACGGTGGCGGGCCATTCTAGTCCCGGGGTCGTGGGGACGACCCTATAGTCGTCGGACAAGTCGGCGGCGGGCCTACCTAGTCCCGGGGTCGTGGGGACGACCCTATAGTCGTCGGATAATTCGGCAGCTTGCCAACTTTGGCCCGGGGTCGTGGGAACGACCCTATAGTCGTCGGACAAGTCGGCGGCGAGCCCACCTAGTCCGGGGGTCGTGGGGACGACCCTATAGTCGTCGGACAAGTCGGCGGCCGGCCAACCTAGTCCGGGGGTCGTGGGGACGACCCTATAGTCGTCGGACATGACGGTGGCGGGCCAGTCTAGTCCCGGGTCGTGGGGACGACCCTATAGTCGTCGGACATGTCGCCGGCTGGCCAACTTTGGCCCGTGGTCGTGGGGACGACCCTATAGTCGTCGGACATGACGGTGGCGGGCCAATCTAGTCCCGGGGTCGTGGGGACGACCCTATAGTCGTCGGAAATTTCGACGGCTGGCCAACTTTGGCCCGGGGTCGTGGGGACGACCCTATAGTCGTCGGACATGTTGGCGGCTTGTCAGCCTAGTCCCGGGGTCATGGGTACGGCCCTATAGTCGTCGGACAAGTCGGCGGCGGGCCAACCTTGTCCCGGGGTCGTGGGGACGACCCTATAGTCGTCGGACATGTCGGCGGCTGGCCAACTTTGGTCCGGTGTCGTGGGGACGACTCTATAGTCGTCGGAAATGTCGGCGGCTTGCCAACTTTGGCCCGTGGTCGTGGGGACGACCCTATAGTCGTCGGACATGACGGTGGCGGGCCAATCTAGTCTCGGGGTCGTGGGGACGACCCTACAGTCGTCGGACATTTCGGCGGCTTGACAACTTTGGCCCGGGGTCGTGGGGACGATCCAATAGTCGTCGGACATGTCGGCGGCTGGTCAACTTTGGCCCGTGGTCGTGGGTACGACCCTACAGTCGTCGGACATTTCGGCGGTTTGCCAACTTTGGCCCGGGGTCGTGGGGACGACCCTATAGTCGTCGGACTTGACGGTGGCGGGCCAATCTAGTACCGAGGTCCTGGGGACGACCCTATAGTCGTCGGACTTGACGGTGGCGGGCCAATCTAGTCCCGGGGTCGTGGGGACGACCCTACAGTCGTCGGACATTTCGGCGGCTTGCCAACTTTGGCCCGGGGTCGTGGGGACGACCCTATAGTCGTCGGACATGTCGGCGGCTGGCCAACGTTGGCTCGGGGTCGTGGGGACGACCCTATAATCGTCGGACATGACGGTAGCGGGCCAATCTAGTCCCGAGGTCGTGGTGGACGACCCTATAGTCGTCGGACATGTCGGCGGCTGGCCAACAGTGGCCCGGTGTCGTGGGGACGACTCTATAGTCGTCGGACATGTCGGCGGCTGGCCAATCTAGTCCCGGGGTCGTGTGGACGACCCTATAGTCTTCGGACATGTCAGCGGCTGGCCAACTTTGCCCCGGTGTCGTGGTGACGACTCTATAGTCGTCGGACATGTCGGCGGCTGGCCAATCCAGTCCCGGGGTCGTGGGGACGACCCTATAGTCGTCGGACATTCCGGCGGCTGGCCAACTTTGGCCCGTGGTCGTGGGGACGACCCTATAGTCGTCGACCAGTCGGCGTCGAGCCAACATAGTCCCGGGGTCGTGGGGACGACACTATAGTCGTCGACAAGTCGGCGCCGAGCCAACTTTGGGCCGTGGTCGTGGGGACGACCCTCTAGTCGTCGGACATGACGGTGCCGAGCCAATCTAGTCCCGGGATCGTGGGGACGACCCTATAGTCGTCGGACAAGTCGGCGGCTGGCCAGCTTTGGACCGTGGCCGTGGGGACGACCCTATAGTCGTCGACAAGTCGGCGTCGAGCCAACCTAGTCCCGGGGTCGTGGGGACGACCCTATAGTCGTCGGACATGTCGGCGGCTGGCCAACAGTGGCCCGGTGTCGTGGGGACGACTCTATAGTCGTCGGACATGTCGGCGGCTGGCCAATCTAGTCCCGGGGTCGTGGGGACGACCCTATAGTCTTCGGACATGTCAGCGGCTGGCCAACTTTGCCCCGGTGTCGTGGTGACGACTCTATAGTCGTCGGACATGTCGGCGGCTGGCCAATCTAGTCCCGGGGTCGTGGGATAGACCCTATAGTCGTCGGACATTCCGGCGGCTGGCCAACTTTGGGCCGTGGTCGTGGGGACGACCCTATAGTCGTCGGACATAACGGTGGCGGGCCATTCTAGTCCCGGGGTCGTGGGGACGACCCTATAGTCGTCGGACAAGTCGGCGGCGGGCCTACCTAGTCCCGGGGTCGTGGGGACGACCCTATAGTCGTCGGATAATTCGGCAGCTTGCCAACTTTGGCCCGGGGTCGTGGGAACGACCCTATAGTCGTCGGACAAGTCGGCGGCGAGCCCACCTAGTCCGGGGGTCGTGGGGACGACCCTATAGTCGTCGGACAAGTCGGCGGCCGGCCAACCTAGTCCGGGGGTCGTGGGGACGACCCTATAGTCGTCGGACATGACGGTGGCGGGCCAGTCTAGTCCCGGGTCGTGGGGACGACCCTATAGTCGTCGGACATGTCGCCGGCTGGCCAACTTTGGCCCGTGGTCGTGGGGACGACCCTATAGTCGTCGGACATGACGGTGGCGGGCCAATCTAGTCCCGGGGTCGTGGGGACGACCCTATAGTCGTCGGAAATTTCGACGGCTGGCCAACTTTGGCCCGGGGTCGTGGGGACGACCCTATAGTCGTCGGACATGTTGGCGGCTTGTCAGCCTAGTCCCGGGGTCATGGGTACGGCCCTATAGTCGTCGGACAAGTCGGCGGCGGGCCAACCTTGTCCCGGGGTCGTGGGGACGACCCTATAGTCGTCGGACATGTCGGCGGCTGGCCAACTTTGGTCCGGTGTCGTGGGGACGACTCTATAGTCGTCGGAAATGTCGGCGGCTTGCCAACTTTGGCCCGTGGTCGTGGGGACGACCCTATAGTCGTCGGACATGACGGTGGCGGGCCAGTCTAGTCCCGGGTCATGGGGACGACCCTATAGTCGTCGGACAAGTCGGCGGCTGGCCAACTTTGGCCCGTGGTCGTGGGGACGACCCTATAGTCGTCAGACATGACGGTGGCGAGCCAACCTACTCCCGGGGTCGTGGGGACGACCCTATAGTCGTCGGACAAGTCGGCGGCAGGGCAACATAGTCCCGGGGTCGTGGGGACCACCCTATAGTCGTCGGACATGACGGTGGTGGGCCAGTCTAGTCCCGGGTCGTGGGGACGACCCTATAGTCGTCGGACATGTCGGCGGCTGGCCAACTTTGGCCCGTGGTCGTGGGGACGACCCTATAGTCGTCGGACATGACGGTGGCGGGCCAGTCTAGTCCCGGGTCATGGGGACGACCCTATAGTCGTCGGACAAGTCGGCGGCTGGCCAACTTTGGCCCGTGGTCGTGGGGACGACCCTATAGTCGTCAGACATGACGGTGGCGAGCCAACCTACTCCCGGGGTCGTGGGGACGACCCTATGGTCGTCGGACAAGTCGGCGGCGGGGCAACCTAGTCCCGGGGTCGTGGGGAGGACCCTATACTCGTCGGACAAGTCGGCGGCGAGCCAACCTAGTCCGGGCGTCGTGGGGACGACCCTATAGTCGTCGGCGAAGTCTGCGGCGGGCCAACCTAGTCCCGGGGTCGAGGGGACGACCCTATAGGCGTCGGACAAGACGGCGGCTGGACATCTTTGGCCCGGGGTCGTGGGGACGACCCTATAGTCGTCGGACATATCGGCGGCTGGCCAACTTTGGCCCGTGGTCGTGGGGACAACCCAATAGTGGTCGGACATGTCGGCGGCTGGCCAACCTAGTCCCGAGGTCGTGGGGACGACCCTATAGTCGTCGGACTTGACGGTGGCGGGCCAATCTAGTCCCGGGGTCGTGGGGACGACCCTACAGTCGTCGGACATTTCGGCGGCTTGCCAACTTTGGCCCGGGGTCGTGGGACGACCCTATAGTCGTCGGACTTGACGGTAGCGGGCCAATCTAGTCCCGAGGTCGTGGGGACGACCCTATAGTCGTCGGACTTGACGGTGGCGGGCCAACCTAGTCCCGGGGTCGTGGGGACGACCCTACAGTCGTCGGACATTTCGGCGGCTTGCCAACTTTGGCCCGGTGTCGTGGGGACGACTCTATAGTCGTCGGAAATGTCGGCGGCTGGCCAACTTTGGCCCGTGGTTGTGGGGACGACCCTATAGTCGTTGGACATGACGGTGGCGGGCCAATCTAGTCCCGGGGTCGTGGGTAAGACCCTATAGTCGTCGGACAAGACGGCGGCTGGACATCTTTGGCCCGGGGTCGTGGGGACGACCCTATAGTCGTCGGACATGTTGGCGGCTGGCCAACCTAGACCCGGGGTCGTGGGGACGACCCTATAGTCGTCGGACATGTCGGTGGCGGGCCAATCTAGTCCGGGGGTCGTGGGGACGACCCTACAGTCGTCGGACATTTCGGCGGCTTGCCAACTTTGGCCCGGGGTCGTGGGGACGATCCAATAGTCGTCGGACATGTCGGCGGCTGGTCAACTTTGGCCCGTGGTCGTGGGGACGACCTTATAGTCGTTGGACATGTCACCGGCTGGCCAACTTTGGCCCGGTGTCGTGGGGACGACCCAATAGTCGTCGACCATGTCGGCGGCTGGCCAACTTTGGCCCGTGGTTGAGGGGACGACCCTATAGTCGTTGGACATGACGGTGGCGGGCCAATCTAGTCCCGGGGTCGTGGGGACGACCCTATAGTCGTCGGACATGTCGGCGGCTGGCCAACTTTGGACCGGTGTCGTGGGGACGACTCTATAGTCATCGGAAATGTCGGCCGCTGGCCAACCTGGACCCGGGGTCGTGGGGACGACCCTATTGTCGTCGGACATGACGGTGGCGGGCCAATCTAGTCTCGGGGTCGTGGGGACGACCCTATAGTCGTCGGACATGTCGGCGGCTTGTCAGCCTAGTCCCGGGGTCGTGGGTACGACCCTACAGTCGTCGGACATTTCGGTGGCTTGCCAACTTTGGCCCGGGGTCGTGGGGACGACCCTATAGTCGTCGGACATGACGGTGGCGGGCCAATCTAGTCCCGGGGTCGTGGGGACGACCCTATAGTCGTCGGAAATTTCGGCGGCTGGCCAACTTTGGCCCGGGGTCGTGGGGACGACCCTATAGTCGTCGGACATGTTGGCGGCTTGTCAGCCTAGTCCCGGGGTCGTGGGTACGGCCCTATAGTCGTCGGACAAGTCGGCGGCGGGCCAACCTTGTCCCGGGGTCGTGGGGACGACCCTATAGTCGTCGGACATGTCGGCGGCTGGCCAACTTTGGTCCGGTGTCGTGGGGACGACTCTATAGTCGTCGGAAATGTCGGCGGCTGGCCAACCTGGACCCGGGGTCGTGGGGACGACCCTATTTTCGTCGGACATGACGGTGGCGGGCCAATCTAGTCTCGGGGTCGTGGGGACGACCCTATAGTCGTCGGACATGTCGGCGGCTGGCCAACTTTGGCCCGTGGTCGTGGGGACGATCCAATAGTCGTCGGACATGTCGGCGGCTGGCCAACTTTGGCGCGTGGTCGTGGGGACGATCCGATTGTCGTCGGACATGTCGGCGGCTGGCCAACCTATACCCGGGGTCGTGGGGACGATCCTATTGTCGTCGGACAAGGCGGTGGCGGGCCAATCTAGTCCCGGGGTCGTGGGGACGACCCTATAGTCGTCGGACTTGTCGGGGGCGGGCCAATCTAGTCCGGGGGTCGTGGGGACGACCCTACAGTCGTCGGACATTTCGGCGGCTTGCCAACTTTGGCCCGGGGTCGTGGGCACGATCTAATAGTCGTCGGACATGTGGGCGGCTGGTCAACTTTGGCCCGTGGTCGTGGGGACGACCCTATAGTCGTTGGACATGTCAGCGGCTGGCCAACTTTGGCCCGGTGTCGTGGGGACGACCCAATAGTCGTCGGACATGTCGGCGGCTGGCCAACTTTGACCCGGGGTCGTGGGGACGACTCTATAGTCGTCGGACATGTCGGCGGCTGGCCAAATATGACCCGGGGACGTGGGGACGAGCCTATAGTCTTCGGACAAGTCGGCGGCTGGCCAACTTTGGCCCGTGGTTGTGTAGACGACCCTATAGTCGTCGGATATGTCGGCGGCTGGCCAACTTTGACCCGTGGTCGTGGGGACGACCCTATTGTCGTCGGAAATGACGGTGGCGGGCCAATCTATTCCCGGGGTCGTGGGGACGACCCTATAGTCGTCGGACAAGACGGCGGCTGGACATCTTTGGCCCGGGGTCGTGGGGACGACCCTACAGTCGTCGGACATTTCGGCGGCTTGCCAACTTTGGCCCGTGGTCGTGGGGACGACCCTATAGTCGTCGGACATGACGGTGGCGGGCCAGTCTAGTCCCGGGTCATGAGGACGACCCTATAGTCGTCGGACAAGTCGGCGGCTGGCCATCTTTGGCCCGTGGTCGTGGGGACGACCCTATAGTCGGCAGACATGACGGTGGCGAGCCAACCTACTCCCGGGGTCGTGGGGACGACCCTATAGTCGTCGGACAAGTCGGCGGCGGGGCAACCTAGTCCCGGGGTCGTGGGGACCACCCTATAGTCGTCGGACATGACGGTGGTGGGCCAGTCTAGTCCCGGGTCGTGGGGACGACCCTATAGTCGTCGGACATGTCGGCGGCTGGCCAACTTTGGCCCGTGGTCGTGGGGACGACCCTATAGTCGTCGGACATGACGGTGGCGGGCCAGTCTAGTCCCGGGTCATGGGGACGACCCTATAGTCGTCGGACAAGTCGGCGGCTGGCCAACTTTGGCCCGTGGTCGTGGGGACGACCCTATAGTCGTCAGACATGACGGTGGCGAGCCAACCTACTCCCGGGGTCGTGGGGACGACCCTATGGTCGTCGGACAAGTCGGCGGCGGGGCAACCTAGTCCCGGGGTCGTGGGGAGGACCCTATACTCGTCGGACAAGTCGGCGGCGAGCCAACCTAGTCCGGGCGTCGTGGGGACGACCCTATAGTCGTCGGCGAAGTCTGCGGCGGGCCAACCTAGTCCCGGGGTCGTAGGGACGACCCTATAGTCGTCGGACATGTCGCCGGCTGGCCAACTTTGGCCCGTACTCGTGGGTACGACCCTATAGTCGTCGGACATGACGGTGTCGGGCCAATTGAGTCCCGGGGTCGTGGGGACGACCCTATAGTCGTCGGACATGTCGGCGGCTGGCCAACTTTGGCCCGTGGTCGTGGGGACGACCCTATAGTCGTCGGACAAGTCAGCGGCTGGCCAACCCTGGCCCGTGGTCGTGGGAAAGAGCCTATAGTCGTCGGACATGTCGGCGGCTGGTCAACTTTGGCCCATGACGTGGGGACGATCCGATAGTCGTTGGACATGACGGTGGCGGGCCAATCTAGTCCGGGGGTCGTGGGGACGACCCTACAGTCGTCGGACATTTCGGCGGCTTGCCAACTTTGGCCCGGGGTCGTGGGGACGACCCTATAGTCGTCGGACTTGACGGTGGCGGGCCAATCTAGTCCCGGGGTTGTGGGGACGACCCTACAGTCGTCGGACATTTCGGCGGCTTGCCAACTTTGGCCCGGGGTCGTGGGGACGACCCTATAGTCGTCGGACTTGACGGTGGGGGGCCAATCTAGTCCCGAGGTCGTGGGGACGACCCTATAGTCGTCGGACTTGACGGTGGCCGGCCAATCTATTCCCGGGGGTCGTGGGGACGACCCTATAGTCGTCGGACATGTCGGCGGCGAGCCAACATTGACCCGGGGTCGTGGGGACGACTCTATAGTCGTCGAACATGTCGGCGGCTGGCCAAATATGACCCGGGGACGTGGGGACGAGCCTATAGTCTTCGGACAAGTCGGCGGCTGGCCAACTTTGGCCCGTGGTTGTGTGGACGACCCTATAGTCGTCGGATATGTCGGCGGCTGGCCAACTTTGGCCCGTGGTCGTGGGGACGACCCTATAGTCGTCGGACATAACGGTGGCGGGCCAATCTAGTCCCGGGGTCGTGGGGACGACCCTATAGTCGTCGGACAAGTCGGCGGCGGGCCTACCTAGTCCCGGGGTAGTGGGGACGACCCTATAGTCGTCGGATAAGTCGGCAGCTTGCCAACTTTGGCCCGGGGTCGTGGGAACGACCCTATAGTCGTCGGACAAGTCGGCGGCGAGCCCACCTAGTCCGGGGGTCGTGGGGACGACCCTATAGTCGTCGGACAATTCGGCGGCCGGCCAACCTAGTCCGGGGGTCGTGGGGACGACCCTATAGTCGTCGGAAATGACGGTGGCGGGCCAGTCTATTCCCGGGTCGTGGGGACGACCCTATAGTCGTCGGACATGTCGGCGGCTGGCCAACTTTGGCCCGTGGTCGTGGGGACGAGCCTATAGCCGTCGGACATAACGGTGGCGGGCCAATCTAGTCCCGGGGTCATAGGGACGACCCTATAGTCATCGGACATGTCGGCGGCTGGTCAACTTAGGCCCGTGGTCGTAGGGACGATCCGATAGTCGTTGGACATGACGGTGCCGGGCCAATCAAGTCCCGGGGTCGTGGGTACGACCCTATAGTCGTCGGACAAGTCGGCGGCTGGCCAACTTTGGCCCGTGGTCGTGGGGACGATCCGATAGTCGTCGGACATGACGGTGGCGGGCCAATCTAGTCCCGGGGTCATAGGGACGACCCTATAGTCATCGGACATGTCGGCGGCTGGTCAACTTAGGCCCGTGGTCGTAGGGACGATCCGATAGTCGTTGGACATGACGGTGCCGGGCCAATCAAGTCCCGGGGCCGTGGGTACGACCCTATAGTCGTCGGACATGTCGTCGATTGGCCATTATTGGCCCGGGGTCGTGGGGACGACCCTATAATCGTCGGACATGTCAGCGGCTGACCAACATTGGCCCGTGGTCGTGGGGACGACCCAACAGTCGTCGGACATGTCGGCGGCTGGCCAACTTTGGTCCGTGTTCGTGGGAACGACCCTATAGTCGTCGGAGATGTCGGCGGCTGTCCTACTTTGGCCCGGTGTCTTGGGGACGACTCTATAGTCGTCGGACATGTCGGCGGCTGGCCAACCTAGACCCGGGGTCGTGGGGACGACCCTATAGTCGTCGGACAAGTCGGCGGCTGGCCAAATATGGCCCGTGGTCGTGGGGACGACCCTATAGTCGTCGGAAATGTCGGCGGCGAGCCAACCTAGTCCCGGCGTCGTGGGGACGACCCTATAATGTTCGGACAAGTCGGCAGCTGGCCAAATTTGGCCCGTGGTCGTGAGGACGACCCTATAGTCGTCGGACATGTCGGCGGCTGGCCATCTTTGGCCCGGGGTTGTGGGGACGAATCTATAGTCGCCGGACATGTCGGCGGCTGGCCAACTTTGGCCCGTGGCCGTGGGGACGACCCTATAGTCGTCGGAAATGTCGCCGGCTGGCCAACTTTGGCCCGTGGTCGTGGGGACGACCCTTTAGTCGTCGGACAAGTCGGCGGCTGTCCAACTTTGGCCCGGGGTCGTGGGGACGACCGTATAGTCGTCGGACATGTCGGCGGCGAGCCCACCTAGTCGGGGGGTCGTGGGGACGACCCTATAGTCGTCGGACAAGTCGGCGGCCGGCCAACCTAGTCCCGGGGTCGTGGGGACGACCCTATAGTCGTCAGACATATCGGTGGCGAGCGAACCTAGTCCCGGGGTCGTGGGGACGACCCTATAGTCGTCGGACAAGTCGGCGGCTGGCCAACTTTGGCCCGTGGTCGTGGGGACGATCCGATAGTCGTCGGACATGACGGTGGCGGGCCAATCTAGTCCCGGGGTCATAGGGACGACCCTATAGTCATCGGACATGTCGGCGGCTGGTCAACTTAGGCCCGTGGTCATAGGGACGATCCGATAGTCGTTGGACATGACGGTGCCGGGCCAATCAAGTCCGGGGGCGTGGGTACGACCCTATAGTCGTCAGAAATATCGGTGGCGTGCCAACCTAGTCCCGGGGTCGTGGGGACGACCCTATAGTCGTCGGACAAGTCGGCGGCGAGCCCACCTAGTCCGGAGGTCGTGGGGACGACCCTATAGTCGTCGGACAATTCGGCGGCCGGCCAACCTAGTCCCGGGGTCATAGGGACGACCCTATAGTCATCGGACATGTCGGCGGCTGGTCAACTTAGGCCCGTGGTCGTAGGGACGATCCGATAGTCGTTGGACATGACGGTGCCGGGCCAATCAAGTCCCGGGGTCGTGGGTACGACCCTATAGTCGTCGGACAAGTCGGCGGCTGGCCAACTTTGGCCCGTGGTCGTGGGGACGATCCGATAGTCGTCGGACATGACGGTGGCGGGCCAATCTAGTCCCGGGGTCATAGGGACGACCCTATAGTCATCGGACATGTCGGCGGCTGGTCAGCTTAGGCCCGTGGTCGTAGGGACGATCCGATAGTCGTTGGACATGACGGTGCCGGGCCAATCAAGTCCCGGGGCCGTGGGTACGACCCTATAGTCGTCGGACATGTCGTCGATTGGCCATTATTGGCCCGGGGTCGTGGGGACGACCCTATAATCGTCGGACATGTCGGCGGCTGACCAACATTGGCCCGTGGTCGTGGGGACGACCCAACAGTCGTCGGACATGTCGGCGGCTGGCCAACTTTGGCCCCTGGTCGTGGGAACGACCCTATAGTCGTCGGAGATGTCGGCGGCTGTCCTACTTTGGCCCGGTGTCTTGGGGACGACTCTATAGTCGTCGGACATGTCGGCGGCTGGCCAACCTAGACCCGGGGTCGTGGGGAAGACCCTATAGTCGTCGGACAAGTCGGCGGCTGGCCAAATATGGCCCGTGGTCGTGGGGACGACCCTATAGTCGTCGGAAATGTCGGCGGCGAGCCAACCTAGTCCCGGCGTCGTGGGGACGACCCTACAATGTTCGGACAAGTCGGCAGCTGGCCAAATTTGGCCCGTGGTCGTGAGGACGACCCTATAGTCGTCGGACATGTCGGCGGCTGGCCATCTTTGGCCCGGGGTTGTGGGGACGAATCTATAGTCGCCGGACATGTCGGCGGCTGGCCAACTTTGGCCCGTGGCCGTGGGGACGACCCTATAGTCGTCGGAAATGTCGCCGGCTGGCCAACTTTGGCCCGTGGTCGTGGGGACGACCCTTTAGTCGTCGGACAAGTCGGCGGCTGTCCAACTTTGGCCCGGGGTCGTGGGGACGACCCTATAGTCGTCGGACATGTCGGCGGCGAGCCCACCTAGTCGGGGGGTCGTGGGGACGACCCTATAGTCGTCGGACAAGTCGGCGGCCGGCCAACCTAGTCCCGGGGTCGTGGGGACGACCCTATAGTCGTCAGACATATCGGTGGCGAGCCAACCTAGTCCCGGGGTCGTGGGGACGACCCTATAGTCGTCGGACAAGTCGGCGGCTGGCCAACTTTGGCCCGTGGTCGTGGGGACGATCCGATAATCGTCGGACATGACGGTGGCGGGCCAATCTAGTCCCGGGGTCATAGGGACGACCCTATAGTCATCGGACATGTCGGCGGCTGGTCAACTTAGGCCCGTGGTCATAGGGACGATCCGATAGTCGTTGGACATGACGGTGCCGGGCCAATCAAGTCCGGGGGCGTGGGTACGACCCTATAGTCGTCGGACATGTCGTCGATTGGCCATTATTGGCCCGGGGTCGTGGGGACGACCTTATAATCGTCGGACATGTCGGCGGCTGGCCAACATTGGCCCGTGGTCGTGGGGACCACTCAACAGTCGTCGGACATGTCGGCGGCTGGCCAACTTTGGCCCGTGGTCGTGGGGACGATCCGATAGTCGTCGGACGTGACGGTGGCTAGCCAATCTAGTCCCGGGATCGTGGGGACGACCCTATAGTCGTCGGAGATGTCGGCGGCTGTCCTACTTTGGCCCGGTGTCTTGGGGACGACTCTATAGTCGTCGGACATGTCGGCGGCTGGCCAACCTAGACCCGGGGTCGTGGGGACGACCCTATAGTCCTCGAACAAGTCGGCGGCTGGCCAACTTTGGCCCGTGGTCGTGGGAACGACCCTATAGTCGTCGGAAAATTCGGCGGCTGGCCAAATATGGCCCGTGGTCGTGGGGACGACCCTATAGTCGTCGGAAATGTCGGCGGCGAGCCAACCTAGTCCCGGCGTCGTGGGGACGACCCTATAGTCGTCAGAAATATCGGTGGCGTGCCAACCTAGTCCCGGGGTCGTTGGGACGACCCTATAGTCGTCGGACAAGTCGGCGGCGGGCCAACCTAGACCCGGGGTCGTGTGGATGACCCTATAGTCGTCGGACATGACGGTGGCGGGCCAGTCTAGTCCCGGGTCGTGGGGACGACCCTATAGTCGTCGGACATGTCGGCGGCTGGCCAACTTTGGCCCGTGGTCGTGGGAACGACCCTATAGTCGTCGGACAAGTCGGCGGCGAGCCCACCTAGTCCGGGGGTCGTGGGGACGACCCTATAGTGGTCGGACAATTCGGTGGCGTGCCAACCTAGTCCCGGGGTCGTGGGGACGACCCTATAGTCGTCGGACATGACGGTGGCGGGCCAGTCTAGTCCCGGGTCGTAGGGACGACCCTATAGTCGTCGGACATGTCGGCGGCTGGCCAAATATGGCCCGTGGTCGTGGGGACGACCCTATAGTCGTCGGAAATGTCGGCGGCGAGCCAACCTAGTCCCGGCGTCGTGGGGACGACCCTATAGTCGTCAGAAATATCGGTACGACCCTATAGTCGTCGGACAATTCGGCGGCCGGCCAACCTAGTCCGGGGGTCGTGGGGACGACCCTATAATCGTCGGAAATGACGGTGGCGGGCCAGTCTAGTCCCGGGTCGTGGGGACGACCCTATAGTCGTCGGACAAGTCGGCGGCTGTCCAACTTTGGCCCGGGGTCGTGGGGACGACCCTATAGTCGTCGGACTTGACGGTGGCGGGCCAATCTAGTCCCGGGGTCGTGGGGACGACCCTATAGTCGTCGGACAAGTCGGCGGCGGGTCAACCTAGTCCCGGGGTCGTGGGGACGACCCTATAGTCGTCGGACAAGTCGGCGGCGGGCCAACCTAGTCCCGGGGTCGTGGGGATGACCCTATAGTCGTCGGACAAGTCGGCGGCGAGCCCACCTAGTCGGGGGGTCGTGGGGACGACCCTATAGTCGTAGGACAAGTCGGCGGCCGGCCAACCTAGTCCGGGGGTCGTGGGGACGACCCTATAGTCGTCGGACATGACGGTGGCGGGCCAGTCTAGTCCCGGGTCGTGGGGACGACCCTATAGTCGTCGGACATGTCGGCGGCTGGCCAACTTTGGCCCGTGGTCGTGGGGACGACCCTATAGTCGTCGGACATGTCGGCGGCTGGCCAACTTTGGCCCGTGGTCGTGGGACGACCCTATAGTCGTCGGAAATGTCGGTGGCTGTCCAACTTTGGCCCGCGGGTCGTGGGGACGACCCTATAGTCGTCGGACATGTCGGCGGCGAGCCAACATTGACCCGGGGTCGTGGGGACGACTCTATAGTCGTCGGACATGTCGGTGGCGGGCCAGTCTAGTCCCGGGTCGTGGGGACGACCCTATAGTCGTCGGACATGTCGGCGGCAGGCCAACTTTGGCCCGTGGTCGTGGGAAGGACCCTATACTCGTCGGACAAGTGGGCGGCGTACCAACCTAGTCCGGGGGTCGTGGGGACGACCCTATAGTCGTCGGACATGACGGTGGCGGGCCAGTCTAGTCCCGGGTCATGGGGACGACCCTATAGTCGTCGGACAAGTCGGCGGCTGGCCAACTTTGGCCCGTGGTCGTGGGGACGACTCTATTGTCGTCGGAAATGTCGGCGGCTGGCCAACCTGGACCCGGGGTCGTGGGGACGACCCTATTGTCGTCGGACATGACGGTGGCGGGCCAATCTAGTCTCGCGGTCGTGGGGACGACCCTATAATCGTCGGATATGACGGTGGCGGGCCAATCTAGTCCCGGGGTCGTGCGGACGACCCTATAGTCGTCGGACATGTCGGCGGCTGGCCAACATTGGCCCGGTGTCGTGGGGACGACTCTATAGTCGTCGGAAATGTCGGCGGCTGGCCAACCTGGACCCGGGGTCGTGGGGACGACTCTATTGTCGTCGGACATGACGGTGGCGGGCCAATCTAGTCTCTGGGTCGTGGGGACGACCCTATAGTCGTCGGACATGTCGGCGGCTGGCCAACTTTGGCCCGGGGTCGTGGGGACGACCCTATAGTCGTCGGACAAGACGGTGGCGGACCAATCTAGTCCCGGGGTCGTGGGGACAACCCTATAGTCGTCGGGTATGACGGTGGCGGGCTAATCTAGTCCCGGGGTCGAGGGGACGACCCTATAGGCGTCGGACAAGACGGCGGCTGGACATCTTTGGCCCGGGGTCGTGGGGACGACCCTATAGTCGTCGGACTTGACGGTGGCGGGCCAATCTTGTCCCGGGGTCGTGGGGACGACCCTACAGTCGTCGGACATTTCGGCGGCTTGCCAACTTTGGCCCGGGGTCGTGGGACGACCCTATAGTCGTCGGACTTGACGGTAGCGGGCCAATCTAGTCCCGAGGTCGTGGGGACGACCCTATAGTCGTCGGACTTGACGGTGGCGGGCCAATCTAGTCCCGGGGTCGTGGGGACGACCCTACAGTCGTCGGACATTTCGGCGGCTTGCCAACTTTGGCCCGGTGTCGTGGGGACGACTCTATAGTCGTCGGAAATGTCGGCGGCTGGCCAACCTGGACGCGGGGTCGTGGGGACGACCCTATTGTCGTCGGATATGACGGTGGCGGGCCAATCTAGTCTCGGGGTCGTGGGGACGACCCTATAGTCGTCGGACATGTCGGCGGCTGGTCAACTTTGGCCCGGGGTCGTGGGGACGACCCTATAGTCGTCGGACATGACGGTGGCGGGCCAATCTAGTCCCGGGGTCGTGGGGACGACCCTATAGTCGTCGAACAAGTCGGCGGCGGGCCAAGCTTGTCCCGGGGTCGTGGGGACGACCCTATAATCGTCGGACATGACGGTGGCGGGCCAATCTAGTCCCGGGGTCTTGGGGACGACCCTATAGTCGTCGGACATGTCGGCGGCTGGCCAACTTTGGCCCGGTGTCGTGGGGACGACTCAATAGTCGTCGGAAATGTCGGCGGCTGGCCAACCTGGACCCGGGGTCGTGGAGACGACCCTATTGTCGTCGGACATGACGGTGGCGGGCCAATCTAGTCTCGGGGTCGTGGGGACGACCCTATAGTCGTCGGACATTTCGGCGGCTTGCCAACTTTGGCCCGGGGTCGTGGGGACGACCCTATAGTCGTCGGACATTTCGGCGGCATGCCAACTTTGGCCCGTGGTCGTGGGGACGACCCTATAGTCGTTGGACATGACGGTGGCGGGCTAATCTAGTCCCGGGGTCGTAGGGACGACCCTATAGTCGTTGGACATGTCGGCGATTGGCCAACATTGGCCCGGGGTCGTGGGGACGACCCTATAATCGTCGGACATGTCGGCGGCTGGCCAACTTTGGCGCGTGGTCGTGGGGACGATCCGATTGTCGTCGGACATGTCGGCGGCTGGCCAGTCTAGTCCCGGGTTGTGGGGACGACCCTATAGTCGTCGGACATGTCGGCGGCTGGCCAACTTTGGCCCGTGGTCGTGGGGACGATCCGATTTTCGTCGGACATGTCGGCGGCTTGCCAACTTTGGCCCGGGGTCGTGGGGACGACCCTATAGTCGTCGGACATGACGGTGGCGGGCCAGTCTAGTCCCGGGTCATGGGGACGACCCTATAGTCGTCGGACAAGTCGGCGGCTGGCCAACTTTGGCCCGTGGTCGTGGGGACGACTCTATTGTCGTCGGAAATGTCGGCGGCTGGCCAACCTGGACCCGGGGTCGTGGGGACGACCCTATTGTCGTCGGACATGACGGTGGCGGGCCAATCTAGTCTCGCGGTCGTGGGGACGACCCTATAATCGTCGGACATGACGGTGGCGGGCCAATCTAGTCCCGGGGTCGTGCGGACGACCCTATAGTCGTCGGACATGTCGGCGGCTGGCCAACATTGGCCCGGTGTCGTGGGGACGACTCTATAGTCGTCGGAAATGTCGGCGGCTGGCCAACCTGGACCCGGGGTCGTGGGGACGACTCTATTGTCGTCGGACATGACGGTGGCGGGCCAATCTAGTCTCGGGGTCGTGGGGACGACCCTATAGTCGTCGGACATGTCGGCGGCTGGCCAACTTTGGCCCGGGGTCGTGGGGACGACCCTATAGTCGTCGGACAAGACGGTGGCGGACCAATCTAGTCCCGGGGTCGTGGGGACAACCCTATAGTCGTCGGACATGACGGTGGCGGGCTAATCTAGTCCCGGGGTCGAGGGGACGACCCTATAGGCGTCGGACAAGACGGCGGCTGGACATCTTTGGCCCGGGGTCGTGGGGACGACCCTATAGTCGTCGGACATGTCGGCGGTTGGCCAACTTTGGCCCGTGGTCGTGGGGACGACCCAATAGTGGTCGGACATGTCGGCGGCTGGCCAACCTAGTCCCGAGGTCGTGGGGACGACCCTATAGTCTTCGGACTTGACGGTGGCGGGCCAATCTTGTCCCGGGGTCGTGGGGACGACCCTACAGTCGTCGGACATTTCGGCGGCTTGCCAACTTTGGCCCGGGGTCGTGGGACGACCCTATAGTCGTCGGACTTGACGGTAGCGGGCCAATCTAGTCCCGAGGTCGTGGGGACGACCCTATAGTCGTCGGACTTGACGGTGGCGGGCCAATCTAGTCCCGGGGTCGTGGGGACGACCCTACAGTCGTCGGACATTTCGGCGGCTTGCCAACTTTGGCCCGGTGTCGTGGGGACGACTCTATAGTCGTCGGAAATGTCGGCGGCTGGCCAACCTGGACCCGGGGTCGTGGGGACGACCCTATTGTCGTCGGATATGACGGTGGCGGGCCAATCTAGTCTCGGGGTCGTGGGGACGACCCTATAGTCGTCGGACATGTCGGCGGCTGGTCAACTTTGGCCCGGGGTCGTGGGGACGACCCTATAGTCGTCGGACATGACGGTGGCGGGCCAATCTAGTCCCGGGGTCGTGGGGACGACCCTATAGTCGTCGAACAAGTCGGCGGCGGGCCAAGCTTGTCCCGGGGTCGTGGGGACGACCCTATAATCGTCGGACATGACGGTGGCGGGCCAATCTAGTCCCGGGGTCTTGGGGACGACCCTATAGTCGTCGGACATGTCGGCGGCTGGCCAACTTTGGCCCGGTGTCGTGGGGACGACTCTATAGTCGTCGGAAATGTCGGCGGCTGGCCAACCTGGACCCGGGGTCGTGGAGACGACCCTATTGTCGTCGGACATGACGGTGGCGGGCCAATCTAGTCTCGGGGTCGTGGGGACGACCCTATAGTCGTCGGACATTTCGGCGGCATGCCAACTTTGGCCCGTGGTCGTGGGGACGACCCTATAGTCGTTGGACATGACGGTGGCGGGCTAATCTAGTCCCGGGGTCGTAGGGACGACCCTATAGTCGTTGGACATGTCGGTGATTGGCCAACATTGGCCCGGGGTCGTGGGGACGACCCTATAGTCGTCGGACATGTCGGCGGCTGGCCAACTTTGGCCCGGGGTCGTGGGGACGACCCTATAGTCGTCGGACATGTCGGCGGCTGGCCAACTTTGGCCCGGGGTCGTGGGGACGACCCTATAGTCGTCGGACATGTCGGCGGCTGGCCAACTTTGGCCCGGGGTCGTGGGGACGACCCTATAGTCGTCGGACTTGACGGTGGCGGACCAATCCAGTCTCGGGGTCGTGGGGACGACCCTACAGTCGTCGGACATTTCGGCGGCTTGCCAACTTTGGCCCGGGGTCGTGGGGACGACCCTATAGTCGTCGGACATGACGGTGGCGGGCCAATCTAGTCCCGGGGTCGTGGGGACGACCCTATAGTCGTCGGACATTAGTAGTAAGGCAAAGCCGATTCTAACCCAGGTCCTCTGAGGGGAGCGCGGGGGCGGGGGAGTGCAGTGGAGGGAACTATGGGCGCGGGGAGAGCTGGGGAGTGGAAGACCGGTTGCGCGCGCACGAACCGCAGAGTGGGGGAAGCTGTAATCGTGGTGGGGATCAGTCCGGGCCGAGCCGCCGCGGAGACCTCTCCAGACCTGACCCATTGTTGGAAAATTTTCAGAGGGTCGTCCCCTCCCTCTAAAAATTTCTGGGGCCGGGTCTTGTATGAAAAAATCTTTTTTTCAGACTCGATCCGGCCCCCAGAAATTTTTTCCCCCAAATATTGGTTCTAAATCAGATCTACCGCCAGAATATTTTTTTCCAAACCAACCGAGCAAACAAATATGCATCATACATTCTAAAGCTACCAATTTTTCAAACTCCAGCAAACAAATATGCATCATGCATTCATAGCACTGTGAAGAAATGGTATCATCTCAGCGTTGCGATTTAACATCGCAGCATATCGCGCGATTATGCGTAATTTGACTCCTCTGGAGCAGTCGTGCAGGATGTCATTTTCGCGGCGCGAAGAACGTACGAATCACAGAAAGAATTATGCAGCGTCCGCAGAAATGTTTTTTCCATACATATATATGATATAAATTTTTCCCCAACGCAGAGAAATAATACTTTTTAGAAACGTTGAATCTTAAAATTAGGTGGCGAGAAGGAGGAAGGTGGGTAAATAAAATGTAGAGGAAAGAAGGAGGATGGATGACGAGTAAATAAATAATACTTTTTAGAAACGTTGAATCTTAAAATTAGGTGGCGAGAAGGAGGAAGGTGGGTAAATAAAATGTAGAGGAAAGAAGGAGGATGGATGACGAGTAAATAAAATTGAGAAGTATTGTATGTTCAAGAAATTATATATTGTTACATAATAAAAGGAAAATATATATATTGTTACAAAGAATAATTGTACAATTTAACATCAACTGGATATCATTGGGCTAACAGAGACATGGGTGGAGGAAAAAACTGAGAGCAAGTAAAACACAAGCTATCAAACAAATTTCATTGGAAATTCCAGCTTGTAGAGAGATAGTGTTCCCTCAATAACAAATCTTATACGTGCGCGATGTATGAGTCTAGAGTTTCATCGACGGCATCGCACCGCTATAACACGCTCACAAAATTTGAAAACGTCGTATCGATTTGCTGCGAGCGACATCGATAATATCATTCAAGGTACACGCCAGCAGTTCACAATCAACAAGAGATTTACCATCAAAATATTCACTATCGCATATGGCTTTAGCAGCGCAGCATGAGTCTAAAGTTTCATCGATGGTATCACACAGCTGTAACACGCTCACAAAATTTGAAAACTTCGTATCGACATAATGTATAGTTTCATAAAGCTGCATATATACATGATTGATACAGCGCTCGAGATTAAATAAACAGATTAATGTAGCAGGTTTTAAATATAGCGACTTATTATGCCGCATCATCTTTACCATTTGCGAATTATACATTACACAAAATTCCACCACCAAATCATTAATCTGTAGTGATGATCCGCTTGACCGCATGCGCTGCTCGATGTCGGTACGTTTTTCAATTAATCCTTTCCATGTTGGAATAGACAATATCAACCGATTCCCTCGATTGTCGCCGAGAACGATTTCTACTTGTGTTATAGGCCGCACACTGATTCCGATTTCCAAGTACTTATATGCCGTAGATGTTAGCGCATATCTTCTAACCATGATGCGAGCTGTGTAATGGGAGCTAAAAAAGAACAATAAAAGTTATGAAAATGATCACTACTATCGAGAAAACACAACTAAAAATCATGAGAGGATATGAAAAAAATTATATCATACCTGTTAGATGTAGTCGTAATGTTTGAACATGCATTATCGTCTGCGATTATTGGTGTGTAATAATTCCCAACACTAGCGTTATACATTTTTTGGAGCACTGTGCTTGTATATGTCGAACGTCACTGGAGAGCTACTGAGCGATTAATGTAACACCACACGAGGAGCTGGATTAAATAGAGGTGCATAGCACCATCCCCTCCATAGAATATTGGGATGGGTCATCAGTTTTTGCATGCAATGCATTCGAGGGAGAACATCATAGCATATCACACGATTGCAATTTCAGTTCCCATCCTCAAGATTAAAAGTTTCGACACATGTTGAATGTAACAGCATCAGCAGAAACTGGGATAATGGAAGAATTCGCGCAAGTAGAACGCAAAATGTTGGAACAATCTGAACGATTGTTTTTGCAACATCGGCAGAAATATTTTTTTCCATACATATATGTGATGGAAATGAGGAAAGAAGGAGGATGGAAGACTTGACACGTGTCGAATGTAATATAATACTTTTGGAAGCGTCAAATCTTAGAATTATGTGATGTTGGTAGAAACTGTGTCGGATGATTTTTACACACTAATTCGTCATACGTGTGTCACAGAAGGAGGATGGAAGACTTGACACGCGTCGAATGTAATATAATACCTTTGGAAGCGTCGAATCTTAGAATTATGCGGTGTTGGTAGAAACTGTGTCGGATGATTTTTTGCACACTAATTCGTCATATGTGTGTCACATGGAATCTTCGTTTTTGCATGCAATGCATTCGAGGGAGAAACACTGAAAGAGTTCAACAGAGATACCAAATCGCTGCACAAGCTATAAAAGCATGCTCTACTCTGCACAAAGCCTCAAATCGTTGCATCGTGTTGCATAGAAAAAGACATTACATTTACACTCTATCAATGATCATGGAAGAATTCGCGCAAGTAGAACGCCAATTGTCAGATCAATCTGAACGATTGATTTCACGGGAAGAATACCTCACGTGGGAAGAACGGTGCAACGAGTGTATCGAATCGTTGGAAGAACACAGCCGAGTAAAACGTCCTCGATTATCGATTGGTGTTCGGCAATCATTGGTTGCTCGAATCGCGCGACTCGAAGGACTGAAGCTGTCGTTGCGTGGACGTTTCATGCGTGAAGGTGCCGGGCATTCGAGCACAGGACTTTCATGGCGTGAAATAGACACTGCATTCGAAAGCCGCATATTAACTGGTGTCGTGCTAAATTCCAACTACATCGAACCGCGCAACTTCCTCAAGGATGCGGAGACCATTGTGTTGGAACATGTACGAGATGCTTTGAGGAAACATCTGAACCTCAAAGTGAATACGATGTTCAATGGTGAATTTGTTGCGGGGGACAAGCATGCTTGTAAAAGCATCAATACCCGAAACTGTGAACTCTTCGGTACATCTGATCTACATGAGTGGTACCAGCGATGTGTCATCGAACCCACCCTGTCATCGCTGGAAGAGTTCCAGGAACGCGACAGTGGAGGGGCAGTGACGAGAATCCTCAATCTGACTGTCAATGTCAACAAGTATAATCCACTGCATGCGGGGTGTCACCACAAGTTGCCACGAGAATTATTGCTGAAGAAAGCGACGATTAGCATACAATCCTCAGACAACGCCTGTTTCGCATGGGCAGTGGTTGCCGCACTACATCCTGTCGAAAGACATGTTGACCGTCCAAGTTCATACCCCAATTATGACACCATATTAAATCTCCATGGCATTGAGTTTCCAATGTCCATGAAACAGATTGGGAAGTTTGAACAGCTGAACAACATCTCGATCAATGTGTACAGCTTCGAGGAGCGATTGGAGAAGAAGACCGAGAAGATAATTGTCGCAGTGTTTCCACTGCATCTCACTAGCTGCAAGAGGGATCGACATGTCAATCTGCTCTACACACCAAATAAAGAGCATGGGGATGTAGGGCACTTTGTACTAATCAAGGACTTGTCCAGGCTGGTGAGCATGCAGCTGAGCAAGCATGGGAAAAAGAAATTCATCTGTGATCGGTATGTATATAAACTTGCGAAATGTTGAAATGTTGAAATGTCTCGCGAAAAAAATTAAAGAAAAAATTTTGGTTTTTGCAGATGTCTGCATTACTTTGGATCCACCGAGAAGTTGGAGATGCATTCGCTAGACTGTGGAAAAATGAATGATTGTGCAATTCTGCTGCCCAGCGAAGACAACAACTTGCTCAGTTTTAAGAACCACTGCATGAAGGAGCGGCTTCCTTTCGTGGTTTATGCAGATCTCGAATGCATCATCGAGAAAACGGGGGACAATCGAATGGGTGATGATAAATTACATACATATCAACACCATAAAGTGCATAGCATTGCATATTATATGCATTGTTCGTATGATACATCACTGTCGATATATCGATGTCGCCGCGATGTGAATTGTATTTCATGGTTCGTCGACGAATTAAAAAAATTTTCAAATTTTGCCAAGCCCATTCTAGCCAATAATGCTTCCATGGAAAAGTTGACGAAAGACCAGTGGGCGACATTTCGCAATGCGTCACATTGTCATATTTGCGAAGAACCATTTGAAGCTGGTGATAAACGAGTTCGTGATCATTGCCATATATCCGGACGGTTTAGAGGACCTGCACATTCGGAGTGCAATTTAAAATATAAAAATGCGTTTTACATCCCCATAGTTTTTCATAATTTATCCGGCTATGATTCACATTTCATTATCGAAGAAATATCTACCGCTTTCAAAGGTCGTGTTGACGTATTGCCTATAACTAAGGAAAAGTATATTTCTTTCACAAAAAATGTCGAAGATCAGGTTGATTCAGACCCACGAAATTGTATTAAATTGCGATTCATCGATTCATACAAATTTCTCAATACCAGTCTCAACAAATTAGCATCTTTTCTTAGCACAAATAAATTAAAAATTTTACGATCCCAATTTGAAACATTGTCCACTGAAGATTTCAATTTATTAACGCGAAAGGGTGTCTTTCCATACGAATATCTCGATTGTGTGGACAAGCTGCAGGATCCATGCTTACCACCGCGCGAGTCATTCTACAGTTCGTTAACGGGTGAGACTGTATCCGAGAGCGATTACGCACACGCTGAGACTGTTTGGCAGCGTTTCGGGATTAAAACATTGGGCGAATACAGCGACTTGTATTTGAAAACGGATGTCTTGTTATTGGCAGATATTTTTGAAAATTTTCGTGAAAGTTGTATCAAGAGTTATGGATTAGATTCAGCGCATTATTATACATTACCTGGTTTCACATGGGATGCCATGCTAAAACATACCAAAATTACATTCGAATTGCTCACTGATATCGATATGGTCATGTTTATCGAACGTGGTATACGTGGGGGTTTAAGTCAATGTTCTGGAAGATATGCACATGCCAATAACAAGTACATGCCATCTTATGACGCATCGGAACAATCATCATACTTGATGTACTTTGACGTAAACAATTTGTATGGATGGGCAATGTGCCAGGCCCTACCATATGCCCAATTTCAATGGGTTGAAGATGTTGCAAATTTTGATGTGTCTTCAATCGCTATCGATTCGCCCACAGGATACATTCTCGAGGTAGATCTAGAATATCCGCAACGTCTGCACGACGCTCATGCTGATCTACCATTCTGCCCGACGCGTGCCAAACCGCCAGGCAGCAGACAGGAAAAGTTACTCGCGACATTATACGATAAGCAGCGTTACATTATCCATTATCGCAACCTGCAGCAGTGTACACGTCACGGTATTCGTATTACAAAGATACACCGCGTGCTTCAATTCGCGCAATCTCCCTGGCTCCGCGATTACATCGAACTAAATACACGGTTCAGAACAGGCGCGACAAACGATTTTGAAAAAAATTTATACAAATTGATGAACAACGCGGTATTTGGTAAAACTATGGAAAACGTGCGAAATCACGTGGATGTAAAACTTTTAACACAATGGGATGGACGATATGGCGCGGAGGCAATGATCGCTAAATCGAATTTCCACAGCAGAAGTGTATTTTCGGAAAATTTAATAGCTGTTGAATTGCGAAAAGTCGAGGTGAAATTCAACAAACCGATATATGTGGGTATGTGCATTCTGGACATATCAAAAATTTGTTTGTATGAATTTCATCATGAGTACATGTCTCCCCTGCACAGACAAAATTGTAAAATTCTATACACAGACACAGACAGCCTCATTTATCATATTCAGTGCGAAGATATCTATGAAACTATGAAATACAATATCGATAGATTTGACACATCCGATTATCCTATCAACAATCCATATAATATGCCGTGCTTAAATAAGAAGGTTCCAGGGTTGATGAAGGATGAAAATAATGGTGCGATAATGACTGAATTCGTAGGTCTTAGAGCGAAAATGTATGCACTTCGCGTAGACGGTAAAAAAGATACAAAAAAGGCGAAAGGCGTCAAGACCAACGTCATAGCCAGAACGATAACTTTCGACGACTACGCGCAGTGTTTGCAAAGGGAGATCGAAATGGTTCGCAGACAATCATGCATACGGTCTAAATTGCACAAAGTGTACACCATTTCGGAATCCAAAATCGCTCTTAGTCCACACGACGACAAGCGGCATATCGTACCTGATTCGATCGACACTCTGCCCTGGGGACATTACAAAATTCCATTGTAAAAATATCGATGTAAAATAGAAAATTATTTTGTATTTATTGTATAATATAACATGTATGGAAATTATTATAAATAGTGGAATTATTGCATATGTATCATTGTATATTGTATGCACATTTAGATATGTATATGTATATCATTGTATTTATTGAACCATGTATTATTATTTTACAATACATTATTTTTCACTATCCATGAATTGTGTGATTTATCAAACCCCAACCACTTAACGTATACCTTATCCCCCTTCCTACGCAACACTTTTTCCACTAGATATACATCAGGATCGGTGACGCGTTGCAGCTCGTATTCATAGAATCCTCCAGCAACAGGTTTTCCACAGGAATCGATGAGCAGATACGTCGCAGGATTAGTTGTCTGTACTTTCGCTATCTTGAACACCTCCGTTGTCCAATTCGGTGTATAGCCTTTATCGAATATGGTTTTGAATTTGCTCACACGCACAAACTCGCCCAATTTGAATCTCGCTGGAGCAGCAATCTTTATGTTGCTGTATATGGTGGCTAGCAGCTTATCGGCGATCGCAGGGGTAACATCGCGAGGACACATTTTGATGGTTCTATGTTTTCGTGCGTTATATTCTGAAAGTAGACGCGGTAGCGCATCGATCCATTTATAGGTTCCATTGAGCGTAAACAGTTTCCACATATTGTTCTTCAAAGTTCGATTGAAACGTTCTACGACGGAGGCCTTCATCACCGAATACGTCGAATAATGATTAATGTCATGCTTTGCCAAGAGTTTCTGCACATCGGTGTTGTAAAATTCTTTTCCTTGATCGGTTTGCAAATTTTTTGGATATCGATCTCTAAATATCTTTGCAAACGCTTTAGTCACCTCTGCACCACTTTTAGTCTTGAGCGGCAATGCCCATGCATACTTGCTCAGCACATCGATGACGGTGAGTATGTAGTGGTGACCTTGGTTGAATCGCGAGTATGGGCGCATTTCTACAACATCAGCTTGCCACAGATCATCGTATCCATGCACTATGACACGCCTCCGTGGGAAATGTCTTCGAGCTGGAGCATGCAATTCCTCAACAAGCTGCCGCTTCTTGTGGCCGTGGTTTTCTTCTTTACTCTTGGATTTTGATAATGGTTGCATGTTTGATCGCAGAGGTGCCTGACACGAATGGTTCGGTAATTATTGTGTATGTGCATTATGTGTCCTCCACCGCCTCGAGGTAATTCTGAACAAGTTCAACCGTCTCGCATGATTCTCCTTCGCAGCGTTGCTGCGGAATAGAATTCGACGCCTGCGTTATCTTTTGAATGCTGTTTTGCAATGTCAGCATATCTCTCTGAAACATGACCAGCTTCCTCTCTAATTCTTCCTGCTGCTCTCTCAAAAGTTTAATGCTCTTTTCCATGTATAGTTTATTGACAGCATCGCTGTCAGCTGTGGGCTGCGCTACATGCCGTATCTTGCATGATTTTGCATCAAAGTCAGCACCGATCATGCAAAGAGCGTTATCTCGCATATAATTTCGAAGCAAACCGCTCCATTTGTAATAGTCCATTCTAGCTGCCCCACTCTTCTCGAGCGATACCCCAAATTTGTTGATCGGCATCTCGATGCATACAGTGCACATCATCGGCGAGCGGCTTAATTTATAATGAGCCCTGCCTCGCGGAGTTCCTCGATAATCGATAGAATTTCATTGTCGTGCGAGTTATTACCCGCCTGACGCGATGCTTCCAGCAAACGAAATCGCTCCACCAACTCGTTGGGATCGTCCCAGTGCACATAATCGATCTTGTTATCGTTTACCACCATGACTCTCGGTGTCGTCAGACCTTTCCCTGTCCTACTAGTCGATACACGGGGGAGTAGCGGTGCAATTACATGTTTGTATTTATATCCTTTGTTGCCCAATATGGGATTTTGAGCGTTATGATCGCGTCTGTGAGCATTCGTCGCCAGCAGTATGCTTTTGTATTTTTGTTTATCAGCATCGGTGTATGTGGTATCGTCGGGAATTCTCTTGAAAATCAGTTCGTAAAGACCAGGTGTTCCTCCATATCTTACACCATCGATGATTATATTATCATCCATGTCTATATCGAAAGCCTTATCCCCAAGCATCGTTCCACTACCGCCAAAGTATACGCCATACACATAGTCCATGGTTGTATCCCTATCACCACTTAGGATTGCGCTCATGTATTTTTGCCCCAGCGGACCGAAATGGCTGCGAAACGTTTCTTGTCCCTCGGATGTTTGGAGTTGATGTCTAATAGATGTTGCAAACGACACATCGGGACTAGTTTCGAAAACGTCTTCATCATTGGTTGTGAGCGATTGTACATCGAGAAATGTATTTATTGGTGTCGAAGGAATCGAGGAATCGTTTGATGCAACATTCTGCCGTTTCCGCTTCGATTGAACTGGTGTAGAGGTTACGAGTGATTTTTCCGATGACATGTGTGGTTTCCTCTTTGTCTTGCGTGATACGTTCCCTTTCGGATGGATTTTTGTTTTAGGTGTTAATGTTTCATTCCCATCGACATATGTGCTCATCAACGGTGACGTGTCAGCTTCTGTCGCTGTAGTATTTTCCGCAATATGTTTTAGGGGTTCGACAATAGGTTTAAAGTATCTCTCCAACGCAATATCTTCCTCCATCTTGCCAGTCTTCAAAGCCTGATGCTTCTTGCGAATGGATTCGCTGGTTTTTGCAATTTCCTTCGCTATTCTCTCGCGATCCTTAATCTCCAGACTATCGATATCAATCATCGTTGTACCGCAGACGTTGCTTTCCCCACCGACGTGTTGATGACAATTGACAATCTCACGGTATCGCAAACTCGTTAAATCCCTTTCTATAACGTCCTTTGAACATCGCGCTATCCTTGTCTATTACCGCGAAACCATACTCCCGTTGCCAACAATTACGACACAACGCGCAGAAATCCTCGTAAGACATATCAGTGTTTACGTGGTCGTTGTACACATGTTTCAAGTTGGTACAATCCTGCTTAAACAGAATCAATAGATTCGCATTGTCGCGTATAAGATGTTTTGGAATCTTTGCATACGTCTGACAGAGATAGAAACAGTCAACGTTCGAGTGGCGCCCCATTGCAAAGTATTCCCTTATCGTATCTTGCTTGTCACATGCCACATCATCAAAGATAAAAATGGAATTCGGAAGCGATTCGCTCGGTGGGATGACATCACTGTTATTCGAAAACGTAAAGTAGCCAATTTCATCTATCTGAGTCAATAAATTCTCCAAATATTGATATTTTGGTTGTTGCAACGACTTGGAATACACGTACACGTTCTCGAAGCGGACGCCGTGTGGACTTTCCAACAAGCTCACCAGCACGTTGGTCTTTCCACAATTTGATGGACCACAAATGAGGCAGCGTATAGTGTTTGGTAGCATGCTACCATGTCTGTGCATTGTTTTCGAAGACATCATTTGCGATTTATCGTCAAAATTTGTCACGCGTATTGTTTCAGGTTGTCGCACGAATCGCATCCTCTCCGCGAACTGCAAAAATGATTTTGATACATCGAAGCGGTGACGCGACCTATTTATAGGTCTGCGCCGATGCAAAACAGCTCAGTATTCAAAATGCTTCTGGTCCTGTCGGATAATTTCGATATTCGAAACCTAACCTCTGAGCAGCTGAAATATATACCAAAGATTATTCTACTGCGAGAGTTTGACAGACACATTCATCAGTTGTGGGACAGACTCCCCAAGCATATAAAAGCCGATTCTGAGGTTCAACAGTATCGTCGGTGTTTGAAACATTATAATCGCCCTTGGCAGCGAACGCATATCGACGGTCCAGCCCCATTGATTAAAAACTGTGGCGAATGTCGTCGACGAGAATAAAGAAAGGTCGTGGTTTGTTAAATCGGGTGATAAACGCGCTACCTATCGAATTACATATCCCAGGATATCAGTTTTGCGGTCCAGGAACTCATCTGACAAAACGATTGGCTAGAGGTGATCAAGGTATCAATCCGTTGGACGCAGCGTGTCGCGAACACGATATTGCGTATTCGCGTAGCAACGACCTCGGCGAACGACACGCTGCAGATAACGTTCTCGCTGACAAAGCGCGAAAACGCATCGTTGCGCGAGACTCGACACTGGGTGAAAGAGGTGCTGCTACAGCTGTTTGGGCAGCTATGAAGGCTAAGACGAAAATTGGGATGGGAATGAAAACAAAAACTCGCAAAAGGACTCCAAAGAGAGCATTGAAAAAGCGAATTCTTCCGATAGCAAAACGTGGTGGTATATTACCACTTCTCCCACTGCTAGGTGTTCTCGGATCATTAGCTGGTGGAGCAGCGGGGATCGCCAAGGCGGTAAATGATAATAAGGCGGCGCAACATCAGCTACAGGAAATGCAGCGTCATAATCGCTCCATGGAAGGTCGCGGACTTTATCTCGCACCATACAAGCGCGGGCAGGGAATATCAAAACGAAAAAAAAAAACGCCGAAAAGAAAATAAAAATGCCGGTGGGCGTAACTACCGATGTGCAGTTGGAGGAGTTGGCAAAACGTATGCGTATTCCATTCTTTAGAGGTGTTTTTATGCGCAATGCACTACCTGTCGGAGGAGTACATCGAAACGAGAGCGGTATCGTAAATTTGGGCAATGTTGAGGGGTCAGGGACTCATTGGGTGGCATATGTGAAGAGAGGGTGTCGAGCTATATATTTCGACAGCTTTGGGAATCTTCGACCACCTAAGGAATTGGTGCAATATCTGGATAATGATGCTGTGAAAATCGAATACAATCGAACGTCTTATCAGAAGTACAATCAGAGCAATTGTGGACAACTCTGCCTACGCTTTCTACAAACGATCGGCCGCAAATTTAAGGATTGACTTCCCACCGCTATGATTCAGTACTAGCCGAGTCGTACAGCTCGGAATATGTCGTTAACATTCACTCTAACCGGCAAGAGTAGCACCCTCGCGGTGAGCTACTTTCCACCCATAGATTTGAGCGATGATGATTACGAGCTTGGTTTAACAACCTTTGAAACTTATCATACAATACCGAACATCGACTGGAGCAACGATAAATTCTACTTCACCTCGAAATATGGCATAAAAAACAACAGTGTTGATACCACTCCTGAAACTATTAGGATTCCACACGGCTCCTACGAACTAGACGCCATTGCCAAGTATTTGAGGCAGCGATTACTCGAGCGGTATCCTAAAAATCCTGATGACACTGATGATGATATCGATGTGTATCCTATAGTGTTGCGTCCCAACAATAACACCATGAAAAGCGAGCTGTACTGCTCATTCACCGTAGATTTTACGAAGCGCAATAACATTGGATCGCTGCTAGGATTCTCGATGAATCGGGTATTAGAACCAGGACGGTGGCACGAATCGGATGATCCAATTAATATCATGAACGTGAACATTATTCGCGTAGAATGTAGTGTGACCGCTGGCGCATACAACAATGGGAAGCGTGTACATACGATACATGAATTTTCTCCGAGAGTCCCTCCAGGATATAAGATATCGGAAACGCCTGCACAGATCATTTATCTTCCAATCACCGCACGGGTCATTACGGATCTAACGATACGCGTTGTGGATCAAGACGGACGGTTGCTCGATTTTCGAGGTGAAGAGATTACCATCAGGTTGCACATGCGACGGCGGCGATAATACGTGTGGTGTGAATGATTGAGATGCTTGTGCTGAACGACTCCAGAAACCCGTTTCTTCCAAGTGAAATTGTTTACAACTACAATAGCTCTGATTACGCTAAAAAGAAGAGACTCAGTGCTGTAAACATTGCATTTTTGAAATCATTGGGATTTATTGTACGCATATAAGTTGAAAAATGGCAGACATTCTAAGCATTGGAGGGAAGCCGACGTTTGATGATCGCATCGTCAAGCTCGAGACTCACACGTACAACCCATATGTCAACACAACGTTTGGACATAGTGATGAGATAAGAATACCTATACAGCAGCAGGATTTATACACATTGCCGTGTGAAAGTTTCCTCTACGTGGAGGGGAAATTGGTGATAAATAAGCCAAACGATGCATTAACAGTGATGTTGGGAAATAATTGTATGGCGTTCATATTTGATGAGATTCGATACGAGCTGAATGGTGTGGAGATTGACCGTAACAGAAACGTTGGAATAACTAGCACGCTTAAAAACTATGTATCGTTGACATCTGACGAAGACAAAAATATGGAGAATGCTGGATGGGGCTTGAAACGACACGATGAGCTAATAGTGAAAAATCATTTCAATTTTTGCATCCCGCTCAAATATTTGCTGGGATTTTGCGAGGATTACAAACGCATGATTATTAATGCACGTCACGAATTGATTTTAATACGATCGCGCAACGATAACAATTCTCTAATAGGATCATCAACGTTGGAACCGGAAATTGAATTACTTAAAGTGCAATGGCGGATGCCTCATGTGACGCTGAACGATGTTAATAAGCTATCGTTGCTACATGCTTTGGATCGTGGACAAAACCTGAGCATTAGTTTTCGCTCATGGGATCTGTACGAGTATCCTCTCTTACAGAGCACAACCAAGCATTCGTGGGCTGTGAAGGCAGCTGCACAGTTGGAGAAGCCGCGATACGTTATCTTTGCTCTACAGACTGCTCGAAAGAATGTGATGACTGAAGATGCTACTCGGTTCGACCACTGTAAATTGACCAATGTAAAACTTTTTCTCAACTCGGAATTTTATCCATATGATGATCTGAACTTGGACTTTGACAAGAATAAGCACGCCATCTTGTTTAACATGTATACACATTTCCGTAAATCGTATTATGGACATAGTTGCAACGAGGCATTATTCACCGTGGCCCAATTTTTACAATTTGGCCCCCTCGTGGTGATTGATTGTTCGCGACAAAATGAGTCGATCAAGAATGGCACCGTGGATGTGCGCATAGAATTTGATTGTAAAGAGAATGTGCCTGCAAATACTACAGCCTACTGCCTGATTCTGCACGATCGGGTGGTTGAATACAATCCGCTGACAAACGTGGTGCGCAAAATCAATTAAAATTGTCATGCTGCTTACATGCTCTCTCCTATGTCAAAATTCATACAAAAATTTCATCATGAAAATTGAGATGCTTTACAAGAAAGACTGCATTCTCCCGTCTGTTGTGGAAGCGAGTGGACCTCTAAATCGTATCGATAATGGTTGTACCAACATTTGTTGATCTGCAAGGATTCGTCGTTGATGGAAGATTTGTTGTCAAGGAAGTGGCTATCCTACGAATGGGAACAATTCTCTCGCACTATATTTTTGGGAGTTCGATGCCTCAATATCTTCTTACAAAATCTGACAAATCAAGCATCCGATGGTTGGTTGCAAAACATCATGGGCTACGGTGGGATGATGGAGACGTTCCATACAGTATGGCTAAACAGCTAATTACGAAAGCTATAGCTGATGCTGTCGATGAAGAAGATGACGCATCCCATATCGTATATGTTAAAGGGCTGCAGAAATGTGGTTGGCTTGCAGATTTCCTCGATGAAAATACGAGAGCGAACGTGATCATTGAAACGTTGGACATTGACTACGATGCTATCAAATCTCTAAATAAGCTAAATGTAGTTAATACTTTGCGATGCTGTAGACATGTAAAGCATTGTGCTTTGCAAAATGTATTTAAAATATTCTACTGGTGGTCTAAACATCAGATGGAAATTCATAAATAAATATAATCAATTTTTAATGCATAAATGTTTTTTCTTCACCCTTTCCAAACCCAACCTCCTTAATATGATGTACGATAGATTAAGACGGTAGTTGTAATTATTTAGAAGTGGTACGATACACGTTCAGAGTGGTATCATACACGTTCAATACATGTTCAGAGTGGTACCATACAAGTTCGATACATGTTCAATACATGTTCAGAGTGGTATGATCTAGTCGAATAATGTGTCCAAAGAAGAATTCGAAGAAGATGCGTGTAAATATTGAGAGGATTACCAATGAAGAAGAAACTGAAGGTGGAGAAGAAACTTGAGGTGGAGAACAACAAGAGAAGAAACTTGAGGTGGAGAACAATAAGAGAAGAAACTTGAGGTGGAGAACAACAACATCTTACTTTGCAAAGATATGCACTTCTCGATTTCATGATGGTGGGGGTTTTTGCATGCGTGAGCTTGGAAGAGTTTCTATACGCAAGAGCTTGAAGATGCTGCGAGCCTAGTTGTCATTTGAATGTGGTACCGCGCCATGGGGTTCAAAAGAATTGCTCCCGAGTGGGACTCTGAACCGTGCCAACACAATCCTGAGGTATGTACATATCCATATTTTTAATATTTTATCACATTTAACCGTTTAAATCGTGTGAGATTAAATCATACTAATATTATATTGCGGGTTTTCTGTGTTTTAGCAATTACCGCCACAGTTATCATCATCATCATCGTCGTCGCCATCGCTGTCGCGGTCGCCATCGCCATCGCTATCCAGAACACCATCGCCATCGCTTTCGCCGCCGCTCCCTTCAGTGGTATGTAATACATTGCATTGGTGTCCATGCGCGCGCGCGTGTGTGTGTGTGTGTGTGTGTGTGTGTGTGTGTGCGTGCGTGCGTGCGTGCGTGCGTGTGTGTGTGTGTGTGTGTGTGTGTGTGTGTGTGTGTGTGTGTGTGTGTGTGTGTGTATTTTGATGTATTATTCTTATACTGGTGTTTGTGTTCTAGGATAATCAATTATTGCTGGAGCGGTTGCGATTGCTGGCATGTATCATGTCGGGGAGGGTACCTCTGGAGGAGATTGTATCTCCGATGGTACCTCCCCGAGAGCCGAACATGCGACGGCAATCTGGCATGGTTGTCAGCTCATCGATGGCGACTCGGCTGCAGCGCCCGTGGGTGCCATATAGACGAATGGGGCCCCTGCAGCTGAGGCGACCGCGACCCTCATCGCCACCCCCGACATCGTCGCCGCCGTCTCCACCTTGGATAGATGTGGGGCGGTTGCGACGATCACCATCTGTGGCGATGAGGCCCCCCTCACCATCATCGATGGCGGCGGCGATTGGCTCATCGTCATCAACATCTACATCAACATCGCTTGATACGCCGCCCTGGTGGCCACCATCCACTCCCTCTCCCCCTTATACACCAACATCAGCATCGTCATCATCATCATCTATAGAACCCCCATCGCCAGCATCTCCATCCCCTGAGTGGTCCCTCGGGCTGTTTACGCCGCCGGTGTCACCACCATCTCCGCCTTCTCTGTGGCCCGAGGGGTTTTTCACACCCCCACCATCACCACCCTTATAGTAATTATCATTATCATCATCATCATCATCATTATATATATTTTGTTCTATTTTTATTTTGTTCTATTTTTATTTTATTTTATTTTATTTTATTTTATTTTATTTTATTTTATTTTATTTTATTTTATTTTATTTTATTTTATTTTATTTTATTTTATTTTATTTTATTTTATTTTATTTTATTTTATTTTATTTTATTTTATTTTATTTTATTTTATTTTATTTTATTTTATTTTATTTTATTTTATTTTATTTTATTTTATTTTATTTTATTTTATTTTATTTTATTTTATTTTATTTTATTTTATTTTATTTTATTTTATTTTATTTTATTTTATTTTATTTTATTTTATTTTATTTTATTTTATTTTATTTTATTTTATTTTATTTTATTTTATTTTATTTTATTTTATTTTATTTTATTTTATTTTATTTTATTTTATTTTATTTTATTTTATTTTATTTTATTTTATTTTATTTTATTTTATTTTATTTTATTTTATTTTATTTTATTTTATTTTATTTTATTTTATTTTATTTTATTTTATTTTATTTTATTTTATTTTATTTTATTTTATTTTATTTTATTTTATTTTATTTTATTTTATTTTATTTTATTTTATTTTATTTTATTTTATTTTATTTTATTTTATTTTATTTTATTTTATTTTATTTTATTTTATTTTATTTTATTTTATTTTATTTTATTTTATTTTATTTTATTTTATTTTATTTTATTTTATTTTATTTTATTTTATTTTATTTTATTTTATTTTATTTTATTTTATTTTATTTTATTTTATTTTATTTTATTTTATTTTATTTTATTTTATTTTATTTTATTTTATTTTATTTTATTTTATTTTATTTTATTTTATTTTATTTTATTTTATTTTATTTTATTTTATTTTATTTTGTTCTTTTTTTATTTTTTATCATCATTATTAGTATTTTTTTCTGATTTGTATGTAATATATATATCATTATCCGTATCATTTTATATATATATTTTTCCTTTATGTAACAATATATTATCCATATCATTTTATATTTATTTTGTTCTTTTTTTATTCTTTATCATCATTATTAGTATTTTTTCTGATTTGTATGTAATATATATATATTTTTTCCTTTTATTTATATCATTATCCATATCATTTTATATATATTTTTCCTTTATGTAACAATATATATGCTTTCTTAAACATATATTACATCTCAATTTTATTTACTTGTCATCCATCCTCCTTCTTTCCTCTTCCCATAATTTTAAAGCAAACAAAGATGTATCATGCATTCTTAGCACTGTGAAAATGGTATCGGTGAAAATGCTTCTGGTGCAATCGCGCGAGGCGATACCATTTTCACAGTGCTACGAATGCATGATGCATTTTTGTTTGCTACTAGAGTTTGAAAAATTGTTAGCTTTAGAATATGATGTATATTTGTTTGCTCTGAAAAATTTATATCATATATATGTATGGAAAAAACATTTCTGCCGACGCTGCATAATTCTTTCTGTGATTCGTACGTTCTTCGCGCCGCGAAAATGACATCCTGCACGACTGCTCCAGAGGAGTCAAATTACGCATAATCGCGCGATATGCTGCGATGTTAAATCGGAACGCTGAGATGATACCATTTCTTCACAGTGCTATGAATGCATGATGCATATTTGTTTGCTGGAGTTTGAAAAATTGGTAGCTTTAGAATGTATGATGCATATTTGTTTGCTCGGTTGGTTTGGAAAAAAATATTCTGGCGGTAGATCTGATTTAGAACCAATATTTGGGGGAAAAAATTTCTGGGGGCCGGATCGAGTCTGAAAAAAAGATTTTTTCATACAAGACCCGGCCCCAGAAATTTTTAGAGGGAGGGGACGACCCTCTGAAAATTTTCCAACAATGGGTCAGGTCTGGAGAGGTCTCCGCGGCGGCTCGGCCCGGACTGATCCCCACCACGATTACAGCTTCCCCCACTCTGCGGTTCGTGCGCGCGCAACCGGTCTTCCACTCCCCAGCTCTCCCCGCGCCCATAGTTCCCTCCACTGCACTCCCCCGCGCGCCCTCACTTCCTCCCCCGCCCCCGCGCTCCCCTCAGAGGACCTGGGTTAGAATCGGCTTTGCCTTACTACTGACATTTCGGCGGCTTGCCAACTTTGGCCCGGGGTCGTGGGGACGACCCTATAGTCGTCGGACATTTCGGCGGCATGCCAACTTTGGCCCGTGGTCGTGGGGACGACCCTATAGTCGTTGGACATGACGGTGGCGGGCTAATCTAGTCCCGGGGTCGTAGGGACGACCCTATAGTCGTTGGACATGTCGGCGATTGGCCAACATTGGCCCGGGGTCGTGGGGACGACCCTATAATCGTCGGACATGTCGGCGGCTGGCCAACTTTGGCGCGTGGTCGTGGGGACGATCCGATTGTCGTCGGACATGTCGGCGGCTGGCCAACTTTGGCCCGTGGTCGTGGGGACGATCCAATAGTCGTCGGACATGTCGGCGGTTGGCCAACTTTGGCGCGTGGTCGTGGGGACGATCCGATTGTCGTCGGACATGTCGGCGGCTTGCCAACTTTGGCCCGGGGTCGTGGGGACGACCCTATAGTCGTCGGACATGACGGTGGCGGGCCAATCTAGTCCCGGGGTCGTGGGGACGACCCTATAGTCGTCGGTGTTAGACTTATACTTTAGAATATGAAAGAAACTTTATTATAAAAGAAAAGAATAGAATAAAGTACTATAATATTATAATGAAAGAATTAAAGTATATAAAGGTATGCCAGTACTAATGGCCGCCGTTATTATTCCACGTGTCTATCCGTTCGGAAGGACCTTCGAAAAACTCTCGAACATGTACATAATCCCGGACACTCTCGCGACGGCCCATGTGCGCAGAGAGTTACTGCGCACAGGGCCGTGTTTATTCCAACATAAAATCAAAACGGACGAGACATACTTTCATCCAACACTCCCACTTATTCGAGACCGTTTACAACGCTTATTCGGTTTCTTAGGTAAATAAATTGCCCTTTTGGTAAGGGCTTAGTAAGAATATCCGCGAGTTGCTGTTTTGTTTCTATATATGTTATACCTATTTCACCACTCTCACACACATCTCGAACGAAATGATACCGTACATCTATATGTTTGGTTCTGTTATGGTGTTCTGGGTTATTTGCTATCTTTATTGCTGACTGGTTATCCACATTTATCGGAACCATATCACATTTCATGCCCAATTCAGATATCATTCGGCGCACCCAGATTCCTTCTTGTGTACCGGTAGCTAATGCAATGTATTCGGCTTCTGTTGTCGATAGAGCAACTGCACGTTGTCTTCGACTTGACCAAGAGATTGCCCCGCCGTTTAGTAGGAATACAAATCCGCTAGTAGATTTTCGCGTATGAATACACCCGGCATAATCAGCGTCCGTATATCCGATTAGATTGCAATTGCTCCCACTTTTTCCATACACTATTCCGTGGTTTATAGTGGCTTTTAAGTATCGAAAGATTCGTTTGACTGCTTGCCAGTGCTCCTGTCCATAGTTTTCTAAAAACTGACTGGCTCGATTCACCGCGAATTCAATGTCAGGTCGACTAACCCTAGTAATAAACAGAAGCGAACCGATCGCCTCGCGGTAGGGGATCTTTTCATTGTTTTCTTTTCCCGGAAAAACCTGAACGCTTGTTAAAACCGAGCCAGGTTCTATAGGAGTACTCACAACCTTTGCATCTGTCAGTTTGAATCTTTCGATCATTTTCTGAATATACCTACTTTGCCCTATTTTTATCATTTTCTCTTTTCGATCACGTTCAATTTCTATTCCAATGAAAATCTTTGCATCTTCAATTGTTATTTGAAATGACTCCTTTAACCGCGTCAATACTATGTCAATTGCATCCTTGGAACTAGAAATTAACAGCCCGTCATCTACGTACAATGCTAGAAAGACAATCACTCCTCTCAGTTTACCCGAAAACACACAATGGTCACTCTCCGTTCTTTGAAAACTAAAATCTTTCAGAAACGCAACAAATTTTTCGTTCCAGCAACGGGGGGACTGCTTAAGGCCATAAAGACTCCTATGCAATCTACACACGGCCTCGGGGGTCTTATCATCTTTAAACCCCTGGGGCTGTTCCATATATACGACTTCTTTTAATTTACCATATAAAAATGCCGTTTTTACATCAAATTGAGCAACCTCATAATCCTCCCTCGCGGCGATGGCTAAAAGTATTCTAACGGATTCGTACCGTACAACTGGTGCGAAAGTTTCGGTATAGTCAATTCCTTCCCGCTGTGCAAATCCCCGTGCAACGAGTCTTGCCTTGTATCGCTTAATATTACCATTTGAATCAGGTTTTGTACTATAAACCCACTTACATCCAATTGTTTTCTGTCCCAATGGAAGTTTTTCGAGTGTCCATGTTTCATTTTCCCGGAGCGCAGTCACTTCCTCACCCATCGCCATTCGCCATTTATCACTTTCATTACTGCTCACTGCACTTTCATATGTCAACGGCACAGGTTCTACTGTATACGCATGTTCTCGCTCACCATAACGCTCAGGTGGACGTAGGTTCTCTCTATCACGTAGCTGCATTCCTGCGGTTGGCCTCTCATCCCGTTGTTCATCGTCGGGACGATCCTCCGGTGTTGGCTGCAGTTCTCCCACCTCTTCTTCATCCGATGATTCCTCGTACACTCCCAGATCAATCTGGACTTCCCCAGTCTTCTCAGGTCTTCCTTCTGTCTGCTTTGGCCCTTCTGAGGTCTCGTCGAAGTCTACGTTACAGCTTACGTGTATTTCACGAGCTGTAACATCCCATAGCCGATAATTTGTTGACTCACCCTCGTAGCCGACGAAGATCATTTTCTTGCTTTTTGGGTCCAGTTTTCCCCTCCTTTGCTTGGGAATGTTCTTGTATGCGTCACACCCAAACGTACGCATGTGCTTCAGCATTGGTTTATGCCCAAACCATTTTTCATACGCCGTCACATTCTCGACCTGCTTAGATATGGTTCTATTCAACACATACGCCGCCGTTTGAATCGCTTCAGCCCATAAGTATTTCGGAATGTTTCTTGCGATCAACATTGATCTAGCACTCTCAACGAGGGTTCTTATCTCCCGTTCTGCACGCCCATTCTGTTGATGAACGTAAGGTGTAGACCTCTCATGAATAATTCCTTTTGTTTTTAGGAATTCAGAGAACACGTTTGACAAATACTCCGTGCCATTGTCTGAGCGAAACACTTTTATTCGATTATTTGTCTGTCTGAGCACTCGTGCCTCGTATTCTTTGAATTTGTTAAAAACCTCGGATTTTTGACGCAAGAAATAGACCGTTCTAAATCCCGTACAATCGTCCTTAAATACCACAAAATATCTGGAACCACTTGGTGACTGTATGTTTAGCGGGCCACAGACATCCGAGTGGATCTTTTCACCTGGTTTTTCTGCCCTTTCTCTATTACTAGTAAAATGTGGCTTCTGTGTTTGTTTTCCTAGCGTGCACGCTTCACAGAAAAATTCTGTCTCGTCCTCAATTTTCATTCCATCCACGGCTCCACTTGTATTCGTTTCTTTGATTGTTTTCGTGCTAATGTGTCCCAATCTTTCATGCCACAGTCTTAGTGACATCTCCTGTGCTACATTGCACTGCTCCAGTCTATTTGTCTCAAACAGCATGCGAAACAACGACCCGTAGCGGACCCCCACTGCTGATAGCGTTCCGTCTCTCTCTCGCACTTCACAACGGTCATGATAGCTATGAAACGAGAAACCTTTGTCTGTGATTGCGCCCACTGAAAATAGGCTTCGTTTCAAATCCGGAACGAACAGTACGTTCGTTAGCTGGCGATTTTCACATCTGTTATTGACACTTGCTTTAATATTTATGATCCCAACTCCGGCTACCGAAAGGGTTTTATCTCCTGCGACCTTTACGCATTTTATCGTTTTCACCGGACCAAGTTCAGCGAACAAATCCCGCCTCGAGGTCATATGCATGCTCGCTCCAGAGTCGGCCAGCCACACCGCTTCGTCTTTGTTTGTTGTTTCCGAGAAGAACACCGATATATCACACACATAAGCCACTACGGATGTCTTTGTTTTCTTTCCGTCAGCAATACGTTTTTTGCACTCTCGATACCAGTGTCCTGTCTCGTGGCAATAATTACATGGGTGCTTCTTCTTCAGTTCCTCAATTTTCTGCTTACTGGGTTTCATCTTCTCGTCTCGATTTCCGTTTGTCTCTAGACTGTCAAGTTTCGCCTGCAGTGCCTGTACTTGGAGCGCTAATGACGATGTTTCTTCCTCTGTAGCCTTCACTCGCTTATCCTCGCGAATGATTCTCCCGATCAGGTTTTCCTTCTTCCGTTCCCCTTTGGCGGTGCATTCCCACGCCATTCTGAACGCCGAAAATCTTGCCGGCAAGCTATTCAACAACTTCGACATTATGGCCATCTCCGAAGGTTTTTCGCCCGCACTCTCCAGTCTTCTGCAAATATTTTCCAGTTTTTCAATTTGAGTCGCAACGGGCTCCTCGTCAGTCACTTGGAAATCGTAAAACTGCTGCCAACAACGCTGCTTCGCATCCTCCGTTGTATCGCCATAGAGTTCGCATAACTTCCGCCATATTGCGTTAGGTGTTGTGCAATTCACCAAATTAATATGTAAGGCTTGCTCTACCGACCCCAGCAGCGTTACTGCGGTTTTTGACTGTCGCTTCTTCCATTCCTTCCATTCCTTGACTTTAGTCTCCTTTTCGGGCTGCACATCCGTCCCTTCAACGTACTCCAGCAAATCTTGCGATTCCAACATAAGCGACACTCCATGTTTCCACAATTCGAAATTTGTGCCGTCAAATTTCGTGAGGCTGTAATTGTCCTTATCAGCCATCTTCGCACTAATAGGAGACGTATTACTCGACGAAATACTACCGGAGAGACAAACAGGCAAAACACGTGCGCAACGGTACACCGCACTGACTCTATACTCTACACGATGTGAGTGGCGCAGTGGAAGCGTGCTGGGCCCATAACCTGTTAGACTTATACTTTAGAATATGAAAGAAACTTTATTATAAAAGAAAAGAATAGAATAAAGTACTATAATATTATAATGAAAGAATTAAAGTATATAAAGGTATGCCAGTACTAATGGCCGCCGTTATTATTCCACGTGTCTATCCGTTCGGAAGGACCTTCGAAAAACTCTCGAACATGTACATAATCCCGGACACTCTCGCGACGGCCCATGTGCGCAGAGAGTTACTGCGCACAGGGCCGTGTTTATTCCAACATAAAATCAAAACGGACGAGACATACTTTCATCCGACAGTCGGACATTTCGGCGGCTTGCCAACTTTGGCCCGGGGTCGTGGGGACGACCCTATAGTCGTCGGACATTTCGGCGGCATGCCAACTTTGGCCCGTGGTCGTGGGGACGACCCTATAGTCGTTGGACATGACGGTGGCGGGCTAATCTAGTCCCGGGGTCGTAGGGACGACCCTATAGTCGTTGGACATGTCGGCGATTGGCCAACATTGGCCCGGGGTCGTGGGGACGACCCTATAATCGTCGGACATGTCGGCGGCTGGCCAACTTTGGCGCGTGGTCGTGGGGACGATCCGATTGTCGTCGGACATGTCGGCGGCTGGCCAACTTTGGCCCGTGGTCGTGGGGACGATCCAATAGTCGTCGGACATGTCGGCGGTTGGCCAACTTTGGCGCGTGGTCGTGGGGACGATCCGATTGTCGTCGGACATGTCGGCGGCTTGCCAACTTTGGCCCGGGGTCGTGGGGACGACCCTATAGTCGTTGGACATGACGGTGGCGGGCTAATCTAGTCCCGGGGTCGTAGGGACGACCCTATAGTCGTTGGACATGTCGGCGATTGGCCAACATTGGCCCGGGGTCGTGGGGACGACCCTATAATCGTCGGACATGTCGGCGGCTGGCCAACTTTGGCGCGTGGTCGTGGGGACGATCCGATTGTCGTCGGACATGTCGGCGGCTGGCCAACTTTGGCCCGTGGTCGTGGGGACGATCCAATAGTCGTCGGACATGTCGGCGGTTGGCCAACTTTGGCGCGTGGTCGTGGGGACGATCCGATTGTCGTCGGACATGTCGGCGGCTTGCCAACTTTGGCCCGGGGTCGTGGGGACGACCCTATAGTCGTCGGACATGACGGTGGCGGGCCAATCTAGTCCCGGGGTCGTGGGGACGACCCTATAGTCGTCGGACATTTCGGCGGCTTGCCAACTTTGGCCCGGGGTCGTGGGGACGACCCTATAGTCGTCGGACATGACGGTGGCGGGCCAATCTAGTCCCGGGGTCGTGGGGACGACCCTATAGTCGTCGGACATTTCGGCGGCTGGCCAACTTTGGCCCGGGGTCGTGGGGACGACCCTATAGTCGTCGGACATGTTGGCGGCTTGTCAGCCTAGTCCCGGGGTCGTGGGTACGGCCCTATAGTCGTCGGACAAGTCGGCGACGGGCCAACCTTGTCCCGGGGTCGTGGGGACGACCCTATAGTCGTCGGACATGTCGGCGGCTGGCCAACTTTGGCCCGGTGTCGTGGGGACGACTCTATAGTCGTCGGAAATGTCGGCGGCTGGCCAACTTTGGCCCGTGGTTGTGGGGACGACCCTATAGTCGTTGGACATGACGGTGGCGGGCCAATCTAGTCCCGGGGTCGTGGGTAAGACCCTATAGTCGTCGGACAAGACGGCGGCTGGACATCTTTGGCCCGGGGTCGTGGGGACGACCCTATAGTCGTCGGACATGTTGGCGGCTTGTCAGCCTAGTCCCGGGGTCGTGGGGAGGACCCTATAGTCGTCGGACATGACGGTGGCGGACCAATCTAGTCCCGGGGTCGTGGGGACGACCGTATAGTCGTTGCACATGTCGGCGGCTGGCCAACTTTGGCCCGTGGTCGTGCGGACGATCCAATAATCGTCGGACATGTCGGCGGCTGGCCAACTTTGGCCCGTGGTTGTGGGGACGACCCTATAGTCGTTGGACATGACGGTGGCGGGCCAATCTAGTCCCGGGGTCCTGGGGACGACCCTATAGTCGTCGGACAAGACGGCGGCTGGACATCTTTGGCCCGGGGACGACCCTACAGTCGTCGGACATTTCGGCGGCTTGCCAACTTTGGCCCGGGGTCGTGGGGACGACCCTATAGTCGTCGGACATGTCGGCGGCTGGCCAACTTTGGCCCGTGGTTGTGGGGACGACCCTATAGTCGTTGGACATGACGGTGGCGGGCCAATCTAGTCCCGGGGTCGTGGGTAAGACCCTATAGTCGTCGGACAAGACGGCGGCTGGACATCTTTGGCCCGGGGTCGTGGGGACGACCCTATAGTCGTCGGAAATGTCGGCGGCTGACCAACCTGGACCCGGGGTCGTGGGGACGTCCCTATTGTCGTCGGACATGACGGTGGCGGGCCAATCTAGACTCGCGGTCGTGGGGACGACCCTATAATCGTCGGACATGACGGTGGCGGGCCAATCTAGTCCCGGGGTCGTGGGGACGACCCTATAGTCGTCGGACATGACGGTGGCGGGCCAATCTAGTCCCGGGGTCGTGGGTAAGACCCTATAGTCTTCGGACATGACGGGAGCGGGCCAATCTAGACTCGAGGTCGTGGGGACGACCCTATAGTCGTCGGACATGTCGGCGGCTGGCCAACTTTGGCCCGGGGTCGTGGGGGCGACCCTATACTCGTCGGACATGTTGGCGGCTTGTCAGCCTAGTCCCGGGGTCGTGAGTACGACCCTACAGTCGTCGGACATTTCGGCGGCTTGCCAACTTTGGCCCGGGGTCGTGGGGACGACCCTATAGTCGTCAGACATGACGGTGGCGGGCCAATCTAGTCCCGGGGTCGTGGGGACGACCCTATAGTCGTCGGACATTTCGGCGGCTGGCCAACTTTGGCCCGGGGTCGTGGGGACGACCCTATAGTCGTCGGACATGTTGGCGGCTTGTCAGCCTAGTCCCGGGGTCGTGGGGACGACCCTATAGTCGTCGGACATTTCGGCGGCTGGCCAACTTTGGCCCGGGGTCGTGGGGACGACCCTATAGTCGTCGGACATGTCGGCGGCTGGCCAACTTTGGCCCGTGGTTGTGGGGACGACCCTATAGTCGTTGGACATGACGGTGGCGGGCCAATCTAGTCCCGGGGTCGTGGGTAAGACCCTATAGTCGTCGGACAAGACGGCGGCAGGACATCTTTGGCCCGGGGTCGTGGGGACGACCCTATAGTCGTCGGAAATGTCGGCGGCTGACCAACCTGGACCCGGGGTCGTGGGGTCGTCCCTATTGTCGTCGGACATGACGGTGGCGGGCCAATCTAGACTCGCGGTCGTGGGGACGACCCTATAATCGTCGGACATGACGGTGGCGGGCCAATCTAGTCCCGGGGTCGTGCGGACGACCCTATAGTTGTCGGACATGTCGGCGGCTGGCCAACTTTGGCCCGGTGTCGTGGGGACGACTCTATAGTCGTCGGAAATGTCGGCGGCTGGCCAACCTGGACCCGGGGTCGTGGGGACGACCCTATTGTCGTCGTACATGACGGTGGCGGGCCAATCTAGTCTCGGGGTCGTGGGGACGACCCTATAGTCGTCGGACATGTCGGCGGCTGGCCAACTTTGGCCCGGGGTCGTGGGGACGACCCTATAGTCGTCGGACAAGACGGTGGCGGACCAATCTAGTCCCGGGGTCGTGGGGACGACCCTATAGTCGTCGGACATTTCGGCGGCTGGCCAACTTTGGCCCGGGGTCGTGGGGACGACCCTATAGTCGTCGGACATGTTGGCGGCTTGTCAGCCTAGTCCCGGGGTCGTGGGGACGACCCTATAGTCGTCGGACATTTCGGCGGCTGGCCAACTTTGGCCCGGGGTCGTGGGGACGACCCTATAGTCGTCGGACATGTTGGCGGCGGGCCAATTTTGGCGCGTGGTCGTGGGGACGATCCGATTGTCGTCGGACATGTCGGCGGCTGGCCAACTTTGGCCCGTGGTCGTGGGGACGATCCAATAGTCGTCGGACATGTCGGCGGCTGGCCAACTTTGGCGCGTGGTCGTGGGGACGATCCGATTGTCGTCGGACTTGACGGTGGCGGGCCAATCTAGTCCCGGGGTCGTGGGGACGACCCTACAGTCGTCGGACATTTCGGCGGCTTGCCAACTTTGGCCCGGGGTCGTGGGGACGACCCTATAGTCGTCGGACATGACGGTGGCGGGCCAATCTAGTCCCGGGGTCGTGGGGACGACCCTATAGTCGTCGGACATTTCGGCGGCTGGCGAACTTTGGCCCGGGGTCGTGGGGACGACCCTATAGTCGTCGGACATGTTGGCGGCTTGTCAGCCTAGTCCCGGGGTCGTGGGTACGGCCCTATAGTCGTCGGACAAATCGGCAGCGGGCCATCCTTTTCCCGGGGTCGTGGGGACGACCCTATAGTCGTCGGAAATGTCGGCGGCTGGCCAACTTTGGCGCGTGGTCGTGGGGACGATCCGATTGTCGTCGGACATGTCGGCGGCTGGCCAACTTTGGCCCGTGGTCGTGGGGACGATCCTATAGTCGTTGGACATGACGGTGGCGGGCCAATCTAGTCCCGGGGTCGTGGGGACGACCCTATAGTCGTCGGACATGTCGGCGGCTGGCCAACTTTGGACCGGTGTCGTGGGGACGCCTCTATAGTCGTCGGAAATGTCGGCGGCTGGCCAACCTGGACCCGGGGTCGTGGGGACGACCCTATTGTCGTCGGACTTGACGGTGGCGGGCCAATCTAGTCTCGGGGTCGTGGGGACGACCCTATAGTCGTCGGACATGTCGGCGGCTGGCCAACTTTGGCCCGGGGTCGTGGGGACGACCCTATAGTCGTCGGACAAGACGGTGGCGGACCAATCTAGTCCCGAGGTCCTGGGGACGACCCTATAGTCGTCGGACTTGACGGTGGCGGGCCAATCTAGTCCCGGGGTCGTGGGGACGACCCTACAGTCGTCGGACATTTCGGCGGCTTGCCAACTTTGGCCCGGGGTCGTGGGGACGACCCTATAGTCGTCGGACATGACGGTGGCGGGCCAATCTAGTCCCGGGGTCGTGGGGACGACCCTATAGTCGTCGGACTTGACGGTGGCGGGCCAATCTAGTCCCGGGGTCGTGGGGACGACCCTACAGTCGTCGGACATTTCGGCGGCTTGCCAACTTTGGCCCGGGGTCGTGGGGACGACCCTATAGTCGTCGGACATGTTGGCGGCTTGTCAGCCTAGTCCCGGGGTCGTGGGTAAGACCCTATAGTCTTCGGACATGACGGGAGCGGGCCAATCTAGACTCGAGGTCGTGGGGACGACCCTATAGTCGTCGGACATGTCGGCGGCTGGCCAACTTTGGCCCGGGGTCGTGGGGGCGACCCTATACTCGTCGGACATGTTGGCGGCTTGTCAGCCTAGTCCCGGGGTCGTGAGTACGACCCTACAGTCGTCGGACATTTCGGCGGCTTGCCAACTTTGGCCCGGGGTCGTGGGGACGACCCTATAGTCGTCAGACATGACGGTGGCGGGCCAATCTAGTCCCGGGGTCGTGGGGACGACCCTATAGTCGTCGGACATTTCGGCGGCTGGCCAACTTTGGCCCGGGGTCGTGGGGACGACCCTATAGTCGTCGGACATGTTGGCGGCTTGTCAGCCTAGTCCCGGGGTCGTGGGGACGACCCTATATTCGTCGGACATTTCGGCGGCTGGCCAACTTTGGCCCGGGGTCGTGGGGACGACCCTATAGTCGTCGGACATGTCGGCGGCTGGCCAACTTTGGCCCGTGGTTGTGGGGACGACCCTATAGTCGTTGGACATGACGGTGGCGGGCCAATCTAGTCCCGGGGTCGTGGGTAAGACCCTATAGTCGTCGGACAAGACGGCGGCTGGGCATCTTTGGCCCGGGGTCGTGGGGACGACCCTATAGTCGTCGGAAATGTCGGCGGCTGACCAACCTGGACCCGGGGTCGTGGGGACGTCCCTATTGTCGTCGGACATGACGGTGGCGGGCCAATCTAGACTCGCGGTCGTGGGGACGACCCTACAGTCGTCGGACATTTCGGCGGCTTGCCAACTTTGGCCCGGGGTCGTGGGTACGACCCTACAGTCGTCGGACATTTCGGCGGCTTGCCAACTTTGGCCCGGGGTCGTGGGGACGACCCTATAGTCGTCAGACATGACGGTGGCGGGCCAATCTAGTCCCGGGGTCGTGGGGACGACCCTATAGTCGTCGGACATTTCGGCGGCTGGCCAACTTTGGCCCGGGGTCGTGGGGACGACCCTATAGTCGTCGGACATGTTGGCGGCTTGTCAGCCTAGTCCCGGGGTCGTGGGGACGACCCTATAGTCGTCGGACATTTCGGCGGCTGGCCAACTTTGGCCCGGGGTCGTGGGGACGACCCTATAGTCGTCGGACATGTCGGCGGCTGGCCAACTTTGGCCGGTGGTTGTGGGGACGACCCTATAGTCGTTGGACATGACGGTGGCGGGCCAATCTAGTCCCGGGGTCGTGGGTAAGACCCTATAGTCGTCGGACAAGACGGCGGCTGGACATCTTTGGCCCGGGGTCGTGGGGACGACCCTATAGTCGTCGGAAATGTCGGCGGCTGACCACCCTGGACCCGGGGTCGTGGGGACGTCCCTATTGTCGTCGGACATGACGGTGGCGGGCCAATCTAGACTCGCGGTCGTGGGGACGACCCTATAATCGTCGGACATGACGGTGGCGGGCCAATCTAGTCCCGGGGTCGTGCGGACGACCCTATAGTTGTCGGACATGTCGGCGGCTGGCCAACTTTGGCCCGGTGTCGTGGGGACGACTCTATAGTCGTCGGAAATGTCGGCGGCTGGCCAACCTGGACCCGGGGTCGTGGGGACGACCCTATAGTCGTCGGACATGTTGGCGGCTTGTCAGCCTAGTCCCGGGGTCGTGGGGACGACCCTATAGTCGTCGGACATTTCGGCGGCTGGCCAACTTTGGCCCGGGGTCGTGGGGACGACCCTATAGTCGTCGGACATTTTGGCGGCGGGCCAATTTTGGCGCGTGGTCGTGGGGACGATCCGATTGTCGTCGGACATGTCGGCGGCTGGCCAACTTTGGCCCGTGGTCGTGGGGACGATCCAATAGTCGTCGGACATGTCGGCGGCTGGCCAACTTTGGCGCGTGGTAGTGGGGACGATCCGATTGTCGTCGGACTTGACGGTGGCGGGCCAATCTAGTCCCGGGGTCGTGGGGACGACCCTACAGTCGTCGGACATTTCGGCGGCTTGCCAACTTTGGCCCGGGGTCGTGGGGACGACCCTATAGTCGTCGGACATGACGGTGGCGGGCCAATCTAGTCCCGGGGTCGTGGGGACGACCCTATAGTCGTCGGACATTTCGGCGGCTGGCGAACTTTGGCCCGGCGTCGTGGGGACGACCCTATAGTCGTCGGACATGTTGGCGGCTTGTCAGCCTAGTCCCGGGGTCGTGGGTACGGCCCTATAGTCGTCGGACAAATCGGCGGCGGGCCAACCTTTTCCCGGGGTCGTGGGGACGACCCTATAGTCGTCGGAAATGTCGGCGGCTGGCCAACTTTGGCGCGTGGTCGTGGGGACGATCCGATTGTCGTCGGACATGTCGGCGGCTGGCCAACTTTGGCCCGTGGTCGTGGGGACGATCCTATAGTCGTTGGACATGACGGTGGCGGGCCAATCTAGTCCCGGGGTCGTGGGGACGACCCTATAGTCGTCGGACATGTCGGCGGCTGGCCAACTTTGGACCGGTGTCGTGGGGACGCCTCTATAGTCGTCGGAAATGTCGGCGGCTGGCCAATCTAGTCCCGAGGTCCTGGGGACGACCCTATAGTCGTCGGACTTGACGGTGGCGGGCCAATCTAGTCCCGGGGTCGTGGGGACGACCCTACAGTCGTCGGACATTTCGGCGGCTTGCCAACTTTGGCCCGGGGTCGTGGGGACGACCCTATAGTCGTCGGACATGTTGGCGGCTTGTCAGCCTAGTCCCGGGGTCGTGGGGACGACCCTATAGTCGTCGGACATTTCGGCGGCTGGCCAACTTTGGCCCGTGGTCGTGGGGACGATCCAATAGTCGTCGGACATGTCGGCGGCTGGCCAACTTTGGCCCGTGGTTGTGGGGACGACCCTATAGTCGTTGGACATGACGGTGGCGGGCAAATCTAGTCCCGGGGTCGTGGGTAAGACCCTACAGTCGTCGGACATTTCGGCGGCTTGCCAACTTTGGCCCGGGGTCGTGGGGACGACCCTATAGTCTTCGGACATGACGGTGGCGGGCCAATCTAGTCCCGGGGTCGTTGGTAAGACCCTATAGTCTTCGGACATGACGGGAGCGGGCCAATCTAGACTCGAGGTCGTGGGGACGACCCTATAGTCGTCGGACATGTCGGCGGCTGGCCAACTTTGGCCCGGGGTCGTGGGGGCGACCCTATACTCGTCGGACATGTTGGCGGCTTGTCAGCCTAGTCCCGGGGTCGTGAGTACGACCCTACAGTCGTCGGACATTTCGGCGGCTTGCCAACTTTGGCCCGGGGTCGTGGGGACGACCCTATGGTCGTCGGACTTGACGGTGGCGGGCCAATCTAGTCCCGGGGTCGTGGGGACGACCCTACAGTCGTCGGACATTTCGGCGGCTTGCCAACTTTGGCCCGGGGTCGTGGGTACGACCCTACAGTCGTCGGACATTTCGGCGGCTTGCCAACTTTGGCCCGGGGTCGTGGGGACGACCCTATAGTCGTCGGACATTTCGGCGGCTGGCCAACTTTGGCCCGGGGTCGTGGGGACGACCCTATAGTCGTCGGACATGTTGGCGGCTTGTCAGCCTAGTCCCGGGGTCGTGGGGACGACCCTATAGTCGTCGGACATTTCGGCGGCTGGCCAACTTTGGCCCGGGGTCGTGGGGACGACCCTATAGTCGTCGGACATGTCGGCGGCTGGCCAACTTTGGCCCGTGGTTGTGGGGACGACCCTATAGTCGTTGGACATGACGGTGGCGGGCCAATCTAGTCCCGGGGTCGTGGGTAAGACCCTATAGTCGTCGGACAAGGCGGCGGCTGGACATCTTTGGCCCGGGGTCGTGGGGACGACCCTATAGTCGTCGGAAATGTCGGCGGCTGACCAACCTGGACCCGGGGTCGTGGGGACGTCCCTATTGTCGTCGGACATGACGGTGGCGGGCCAATCTAGACTCGCGGTCGTGGGGACGACCCTATAATCGTCGGACATGACGGTGGCGGGCCAATCTAGTCCCGGGGTCGTGCGGACGACCCTATAGTTGTCGGACATGTCGGCGGCTGGCCAACTTTGGCCCGGTGTCGTGGGGACGACTCTATAGTCGTCGGAAATGTCGGCGGCTGGCCAACCTGGACCCGGGGTCGTGGGGACGACCCTATTGTCGTCGTACATGACGGTGGCGGGCCAATCTAGTCTCGGGGTCGTGGGGACGACCCTATAGTCGTCGGACATGTCGGCGGCTGGCCAACTTTGGCCCGGGGTCGTGGGGACGACCCTATAGTCGTCGGACAAGACGGTGGCGGACCAATCTAGTCCCGGGGTCGTGGGGACGACCCTATAGTCGTCGGACATTTCGGCGGCTGGCCAACTTTGGCCCGGGGTCGTGGGGACGACCCTATAGTCGTCGGACATGTTGGCGGCTTGTCAGCCTAGTCCCGGGGTCGTGGGGACGACCCTATAGTCGTCGGACATTTCGGCGGCTGGCCAACTTTGGCCCGGGGTCGTGGGGACGACCCTATAGTCGTCGGACATGTTGGCGGCGGGCCAATTTTGGCGCGTGGTCGTGGGGACGATCCGATTGTCGTCGGACATGTCGGCGGCTGGCCAACTTTGGCCCGTGGTCGTGGGGACGATCCAATAGTCGTCGGACATGTCGGCGGCTGGCCAACTTTGGCGCGTGGTCGTGGGGACGATCCGATTGTCGTCGGACTTGACGGTGGCGGGCCAATCTAGTCCCGGGATCGTGGGGACGACCCTACAGTCGTCGGAAATTTCGGCGGCTTGCCAACTTTGGCCCGGGGTCGTGGGGACGACCCTATAGTCGTCGGACATGACGGTGGCGGGCCAATCTAGTCCCGGGGTCGTGGGGACGACCCTATAGTCGTCGGACATTTCGGCGGCTGGCGAACTTTGGCCCGGGGTCGTGGGGACGACCCTATAGTCGTCGGACATGTTGGCGGCTTGTCAGCCTAGTCCCGGGGTCGTGGGTACGGCCCTATAGTCGTCGGACAAATCGGCGGCGGGCCAACCTTTTCCCGGGGTCGTGGGGACGACCCTATAGTCGTCGGAAATGTCGGCGGCTGGCCAACTTTGGCGCGTGGTCGTGGGGACGATCCGATTGTCGTCGGACATGTCGGCGGCTGGCCAACTTTGGCCCGTGGTCGTGGGGACGATCCTATAGTCGTTGGACATGACGGTGGCGGGCCAATCTAGTCCCGGGGTCGTGGGGACGACCCTATAGTCGTCGGACATGTCGGCGGCTGGCCAACTTTGGACCGGTGTCGTGGGGACGCCTCTATAGTCGTCGGAAATGTCAGCGGCTGGCCAACCTGGACCCGGGGTCGTGGGGACGACCCTATTGTCGTCGGACATGACGGTGGCGGGCCAATCTAGTCTCGGGGTCGTGGGGACGACCCTATAGTCGTCGGACATGTCGGCGGCTGACCAACTTAGGCCCAGGGTCGTGGGGGCGACCCTGTAGTCGTCGGACATGTTGGCGGCTTGTCAGCCTAGTCCCGGGGTGGTGGGTACCACCCTACAGTCGTCGGACATTTCGGCGGCTTGCCAACTTTGGCCCGGGGTCGTGGGGACGACCCTATAGTCGTCGGACTTGACGGTGGCGGGCCAATCTAGTCCCGAGGTCCTGGGGACGACCCTATAGTCGTCGGACTTGACGGTGGCGGGCCAATCTAGTCCCGAGGTCCTGGGGACGACCCTATAGTCGTCGGACTTGACGGTGGCGGGCCAATCTAGTCCCGGGGTCGTGGGGACGACCCTACAGTCGTCGGACATTTCGGCGGCTTGCCAACTTTGGCCCGGGGTCGTGGGGACGACCCTATAGTCGTCGGACATGTTGGCGGCTTGTCAGCCTAGTCCCGGGGTCGTGGGTACGACCCTACAGTCGTCGGACATTTCGGCGGCTTGCCAACTTTGGCCCGGGGTCGTGGAGACGACCCTATAGTCGTCGGACATGACGGTGGCGGGCCAATCTAGTCCCGGGTTCGTGGGGACGACCCTATAGTCGTCGGACATTTCGGCGGCTGGCCAACTTTGGCCCGGGGTCGTGGGGACGACCCTATTGTCGTCGGACAAGGCGGTGGCGGGCCAATCTAGTCCCGGGGTCGTGGGGACGACCCTATAGTCGTCGGACATGACGGTGGCGGGCCAGTCTAGTCCCGGGTCATGGGGACGACCCTATAGTCGTCGGACAAGTCGGCGGCTGGCCAACTTTGGCCCGTGGTCGTGGGGACGACTCTATTCTCGTCGGAAATGTCGGCGGCTGGCCAACCTGGACCCGGGGTCGTGGGGACGACCCTATTGTCGTCGGACATGACGGTGGCGGGCCAATCTAGTCTCGCGGTCGTGGGGACGACCCTATAATCGTCGGACATGACGGTGGCGGGCCAATCTAGTCCCGGGGTCGTGCGGACGACCCTATAGTCGTCGGACATGTCGGCGGCTGGCCAACATTGGCCCGGTGTCGTGGGGACGACTCTATAGTCGTCGGAAATGTCGGCGGCTGGCCAACCTGGACCCGGGGTCGTGGGGACGACTCTATTGTCGTCGGACATGACGGTGGCGGGCCAATCTAGTCTCGGGGTCGTGGGGACGACCCTATAGTCGTCGGACATGTCGGCGGCTGGCCAACTTTGGCCCGGGGTCGTGGGGACGACCCTATAGTCGTCGGACAAGACGGTGGCGGACCAATCTAGTCCCGGGGTCGTGGGGACAACCCTATAGTCGTCGGACATGACGGTGGCGGGCTAATCTAGTCCCGGGGTCGAGGGGACGACCCTATAGGCGTCGGACAAGACGGCGGCTGGACATCTTTGGCCCGGGGTCGTGGGGACGACCCTATAGTCGTCGGACATGTCGGCGGTTGGCCAACTTTGGCCCGTGGTCGTGGGGACGACCCAATAGTGGTCGGACATGTCGGCGGCTGGCCAACCTAGTCCCGAGGTCGTGGGGACGACCCTATAGTCGTCGGACTTGACGGTGGCGGGCCAATCTTGTCCCGGGGTCGTGGGGACGACCCTACAGTCGTCGGACATTTCGGCGGCTTGCCAACTTTGGCCCGGTGTCGTGGGGACGACCCTATAGTCGTCGGACATGTTGGCGGCTTGTCAGCCTAGTCCCGGGGTCGTGGGGACGACCCTATAGTCGTCGGACATTTCGGCGGCTGGCCAACTTTGGCCCGTGGTCGTGGGGACGATCCAATAGTCGTCGGACATGTCGGCGGCTGGCCAACTTTGGCCCGTGGTTGTGGGGACGACCCTATAGTCGTTGGACATGACGGTGGCGGGCCAATCTAGTCCCGGGGTCGTGGGTAAGACCCTACAGTCGTCGGACATTTCGGCGGCTTGCCAACTTTGGCCCGGGGTCGTGGGGACGACCCTATAGTCTTCGGACATGACGGTGGCGGGCCAATCTAGTCCCGGGGTCGTGGGTAAGACCCTATAGTCTTCGGACATGACGGGAGCGGGCCAATCTAGACTCGAGGTCGTGGGGACGACCCTATAGTCGTCGGACATGTCGGCGGCTGGCCAACTTTGGCCCGGGGTCGTGGGGGCGACCCTATACTCGTCGGACATGTTGGCGGCTTGTCAGCCTAGTCCCGGGGTCGTGAGTACGACCCTACAGTCGTCGGACATTTCGGCGGCTTGCCAACTTTGGCCCGGGGTCGTGGGGACGACCCTATAGTCGTCAGACATGACGGTGGCGGGCCAATCTAGTCCCGGGGTCGTGGGGACGACCCTATAGTCGTCGGACATTTCGGCGGCTGGCCAACTTTGGCCCGGGGTCGTGGGGACGACCCTATAGTCGTCGGACATGTTGGCGGCTTGTCAGCCTAGTCCCGGGGTCGTGGGGACGACCCTATAGTCGTCGGACATTTCGGCGGCTGGCCAACTTTGGCCCGGGGTCGTGGGGACGACCCTATAGTCGTCGGACATGTCGGCGGCTGGCCAACTTTGGCCCGTGGTTGTGGGGACGACCCTATAGTCGTTGGACATGACGGTGGCGGGCCAATCTAGTCCCGGGGTCGTGGGTAAGACCCTATAGTCGTCGGACAAGACGGCGGCTGGGCATCTTTGGCCCGGGGTCGTGGGGACGACCCTATAGTCGTCGGAAATGTCGGCGGCTGACCAACCTGGACCCGGGGTCGTGGGGACGTCCCTATTGTCGTCGGACATGACGGTGGCGGGCCAATCTAGACTCGCGGTCGTGGGGACGACCCTACAGTCGTCGGACATTTCGGCGGCTTGCCAACTTTGGCCCGGGGTCGTGGGTACGACCCTACAGTCGTCGGACATTTCGGCGGCTTGCCAACTTTGGCCCGGGGTCGTGGGGACGACCCTATAGTCGTCAGACATGACGGTGGCGGGCCAATCTAGTCCCGGGGTCGTGGGGACGACCCTATAGTCGTCGGATATTTCGGCGGCTGGCCAACTTTGGCCCGGGGTCGTGGGGACGACCCTATAGTCGTCGGACATGTTGGCGGGTTGTCAGCCTAGTCCCGGGGTCGTGGGGACGACCCTATAGTCGTCGGACATTTCGGCGGCTGGCCAACTTTGGCCCGGGGTCGTGGGGACGACCCTATAGTCGTCGGACATGTCGGCGGCTGGCCAACTTTGGCCCGTGGTTGTGGGGACGACCCTATAGTCGTTGGACATGACGGTGGCGGGCCAATCTAGTCCCGGGGTCGTGGGTAAGACCCTATAGTCGTCGGAAATGTCGGCGGCTGACCACCCTGGACCCGGGGTCGTGGGGACGTCCCTATTGTCGTCGGACATGACGGTGGCGGGCCAATCTAGACTCGCGGTCGTGGGGACGACCCTATAATCGTCGGACATGACGGTGGCGGGCCAATCTAGTCCCGGGGTCGTGCGGACGACCCTATAGTTGTCGGACATGTCGGCGGCTGGCCAACTTTGGCCCGGTGTCGTGGGGACGACTCTATAGTCGTCGGAAATGTCGGCGGCTGGCCAACCTGGACCCGGGGTCGTGGGGACGACCCTATAGTCGTCGGACATGTTGGCGGCTTGTCAGCCTAGTCCCGGGGTCGTGGGGACGACCCTATAGTCGTCGGACATTTCGGCGGCTGGCCAACTTTGGCCCGGGGTCGTGGGGACGACCCTATAGTCGTCGGACATTTTGGCGGCGGGCCAATTTTGGCGCGTGGTCGTGGGGACGACCCTATAGTCGTCGGACATTTCGGCGGCTGGCCAACTTTGGCCCGGGGTCGTGGGGACGACCCTATAGTCGTCGGACATGTTGGCGGCTTGTCAGCCTAGTCCCGGGGTCGTGGGGACGACCCTATAGTCGTCGGACATTTCGGCGGCTGGCCAACTTTGGCCCGGGGTCGTGGGGACGACCCTATAGTCGTCGGACATGTCGGCGGCTGGCCAACTTTGGCCCGTGGTTGTGGGGACGACCCTATAGTCGTTGGACATGACGGTGGCGGGCCAATCTAGTCCCGGGGTCGTGGGTAAGACCCTATAGTCGTCGGACAAGACGGCGGCTGGGCATCTTTGGCCCGGGGTCGTGGGGACGACCCTATAGTCGTCGGAAATGTCGGCGGCTGACCAACCTGGACCCGGGGTCGTGGGGACGTCCCTATTGTCGTCGGACATGACGGTGGCGGGCCAATCTAGACTCGCGGTCGTGGGGACGACCCTACAGTCGTCGGACATTTCGGCGGCTTGCCAACTTTGGCCCGGGGTCGTGGGTACGACCCTACAGTCGTCGGACATTTCGGCGGCTTGCCAACTTTGGCCCGGGGTCGTGGGGACGACCCTATAGTCGTCAGACATGACGGTGGCGGGCCAATCTAGTCCCGGGGTCGTGGGGACGACCCTATAGTCGTCGGACATTTCGGCGGCTGGCCAACTTTGGCCCGGGGTCGTGGGGACGACCCTATAGTCGTCGGACATGTTGGCGGCTTGTCAGCCTAGTCCCGGGGTCGTGGGGACGACCCTATAGTCGTCGGACATTTCGGCGGCTGGCCAACTTTGGCCCGGGGTCGTGGGGACGACCCTATAGTCGTCGGACATGTCGGCGGCTGGCCAACTTTGGCCCGTGGTTGTGGGGACGACCCTATAGTCGTTGGACATGACGGTGGCGGGCCAATCTAGTCCCGGGGTCGTGGGTAAGACCCTATAGTCGTCGGACAAGACGGCGGCTGGACATCTTTGGCCCGGGGTCGTGGGGACGACCCTATAGTCGTCGGAAATGTCGGCGGCTGACCACCCTGGACCCGGGGTCGTGGGGACGTCCCTATTGTCGTCGGACATGACGGTGGCGGGCCAATCTAGACTCGCGGTCGTGGGGACGACCCTATAATCGTCGGACATGACGGTGGCGGGCCAATCTAGTCCCGGGGTCGTGCGGACGACCCTATAGTTGTCGGACATGTCGGCGGCTGGCCAACTTTGGCCCGGTGTCGTGGGGACGACTCTATAGTCGTCGGAAATGTCGGCGGCTGGCCAACCTGGACCCGGGGTCGTGGGGACGACCCTATAGTCGTCGGACATGTTGGCGGCTTGTCAGCCTAGTCCCGGGGTCGTGGGGACGACCCTATAGTCGTCGGACATTTCGGCGGCTGGCCAACTTTGGCCCGGGGTCGTGGGGACGACCCTATAGTCGTCGGACATTTTGGCGGCGGGCCAATTTTGGCGCGTGGTCGTGGGGACGATCCGATTGTCGTCGGACATGTCGGCGGCTGGCCAACTTTGGCCCGTGGTCGTGGGGACGATCCAATAGTCGTCGGACATGTCGGCGGCTGGCCAACTTTGGCGCGTGGTCGTGGGGACGATCCGATTGTCGTCGGACTTGACGGTGGCGGGCCAATCTAGTCCCGGGGTCGTGGGGACGACCCTACAGTCGTCGGACATGTCGGCGGCTGGCCAACTTTGGCCCGTGGTTGTGGGGACGACCCTATAGTCGTTGGACATGACGGTGGCGGGCCAATCTAGTCCCGGGGTCGTGGGTAAGACCCTATAGTCGTCGGACAAGACGGCGGCTGGGCATCTTTGGCCCGGGGTCGTGGGGACGACCCTATAGTCGTCGGAAATGTCGGCGGCTGACCAACCTGGACCCGGGGTCGTGGGGACGACCCTATAGTCGTCGGACATTTCGGCGGCTGGCCAACTTTGGCCCGGGGTCGTGGGGACGACCCTATAGTCGTCGGACATGACGGTGGCGGGCCAATCTAGTCCCGGGGTCGTGGGGACGACCCTATAGTCGTCGGACATTTCGGCGGCTGGCGAACTTTGGCCCGGCGTCGTGGGGACGACCCTATAGTCGTCGGACATGTTGGCGGCTTGTCAGCCTAGTCCCGGGGTCGTGGGTACGGCCCTATAGTCGTCGGACAAATCGGCGGCGGGCCAACCTTTTCCCGGGGTCGTGGGGACGACCCTATAGTCGTCGGAAATGTCGGCGGCTGGCCAACTTTGGCGCGTGGTCGTGGGGACGATCCGATTGTCGTCGGACATGTCGGCGGCTGGCCAACTTTGGCCCGTGGTCGTGGGGACGATCCTATAGTCGTTGGACATGACGGTGGCGGGCCAATCTAGTCCCGGGGTCGTGGGGACGACCCTATAGTCGTCGGACATGTCGGCGGCTGGCCAACTTTGGACCGGTGTCGTGGGGACGCCTCTATAGTCGTCGGAAATGTCGGCGGCTGGCCAATCTAGTCCCGAGGTCCTGGGGACGACCCTATAGTCGTCGGACTTGACGGTGGCGGGCCAATCTAGTCCCGGGGTCGTGGGGACGACCCTACAGTCGTCGGACATTTCGGCGGCTTGCCAACTTTGGCCCGGGGTCGTGGGGACGACCCTATAGTCGTCGGACATGTTGGCGGCTTGTCAGCCTAGTCCCGGGGTCGTGGGGACGACCCTATAGTCGTCGGACATTTCGGCGGCTGGCCAACTTTGGCCCGTGGTCGTGGGGACGATCCAATAGTCGTCGGACATGTCGGCGGCTGGCCAACTTTGGCCCGTGGTTGTGGGGACGACCCTATAGTCGTTGGACATGACGGTGGCGGGCAAATCTAGTCCCGGGGTCGTGGGTAAGACCCTACAGTCGTCGGACATTTCGGCGGCTTGCCAACTTTGGCCCGGGGTCGTGGGGGCGACCCTATAGTCTTCGGACATGACGGTGGCGGGCCAATCTAGTCCCGGGGTCGTGGGTAAGACCCTATAGTCTTCGGACATGACGGGAGCGGGCCAATCTAGACTCGAGGTCGTGGGGACGACCCTATAGTCGTCGGACATGTCGGCGGCTGGCCAACTTTGGCCCGGGGTCGTGGGGGCGACCCTATACTCGTCGGACATGTTGGCGGCTTGTCAGCCTAGTCCCGGGGTCGTGAGTACGACCCTACAGTCGTCGGACATTTCGGCGGCTTGCCAACTTTGGCCCGGGGTCGTGGGGACGACCCTATGGTCGTCGGACTTGACGGTGGCGGGCCAATCTAGTCCCGAGGTCCTGGGGACGACCCTATAGTCGTCGGACTTGACGGTGGCGGGCCAATCTAGTCCCGGGGTCGTGGGGACGACCCTACAGTCGTCGGACATTTCGGCGGCTTGCCAACTTTGGCCCGGGGTCGTGGGTACGACCCTACAGTCGTCGGACATTTCGGCGGCTTGCCAACTTTGGCCCGGGGTCGTGGGGACGACCCTATAGTCGTCAGACATGACGGTGGCGGGCCAATCTAGTCCCGGGGTCGTGGGGCCGACCCTATAGTCGTCGGACATTTCGGCGGCTGGCCAACTTTGGCCCGGGGTCGTGGGGACGACCCTATAGTCGTCGGACATGTTGGCGGCTTGTCAGCCTAGTCCCGGGGTCGTGGGGACGACCCTATAGTCGTCGGACATTTCGGCGTCTGGCCAACTTTGGCCCGGGGTCGTGGGGACGACCCTATAGTCGTCGGACATGTCGGCGGCTGGCCAACTTTGGCCCGTGGTTGTGGGGACGACCCTATAGTCGTTGGACATGACGGTGGCGGGCCAATCTAGTCCCGGGGTCGTGGGTAAGACCCTATAGTCGTCGGACAAGGCGGCGGCTGGACATCTTTGGCCCGGGGTCGTGGGGACGACCCTATAGTCGTCGGAAATGTCGGCGGCTGACCAACCTGGACCCGGGGTCGTGGGGACGTCCCTATTGTCGTCGGACATGACGGTGGCGGGCCAATCTAGACTCGCGGTCGTGGGGACGACCCTATAATCGTCGGACATGACGGTGGCGGGCCAATCTAGTCCCGGGGTCGTGCGGACGACCCTATAGTTGTCGGACATGTCGGCGGCTGGCCAACTTTGGCCCGGTGTCGTGGGGACGACTCTATAGTCGTCGGAAATGTCGGCGGCTGGCCAACCTGGACCCGGGGTCGTGGGGACGACCCTATTGTCGTCGTACATGACGGTGGCGGGCCAATCTAGTCTCGGGGTCGTGGGGACGACCCTATAGTCGTCGGACATGTCGGCGGCTGGCCAACTTTGGCCCGGGGTCGTGGGGACGACCCTATAGTCGTCGGACAAGACGGTGGCGGACCAATCTAGTCCCGGGGTCGTGGGGACGACCCTATAGTCGTCGGACATTTCGGCGGCTGGCCAACTTTGGCCCGGGGTCGTGGGGACGACCCTATAGTCGTCGGACATGTTGGCGGCTTGTCAGCCTAGTCCCGGGGTCGTGGGGACGACCCTATAGTCGTCGGACATTTCGGCGGCTGGCCAACTTTGGCCCGGGGTCGTGGGGACGACCCTATAGTCGTCGGACATGTTGGCGGCGGGCCAATTTTGGCGCGTGGTCGTGGGGACGATCCGATTGTCGTCGGACATGTCGGCGGCTGGCCAACTTTGGCCCGTGGTCGTGGGGACGATCCAATAGTCGTCGGACATGTCGGCGGCTGGCCAACTTTGGCGCGTGGTCGTGGGGACGATCCGATTGTCGTCGGACTTGACGGTGGCGGGCCAATCTAGTCCCGGGATCGTGGGGACGACCCTACAGTCGTCGGACATTTCGGCGGCTTGCCAACTTTGGCCCGGGGTCGTGGGGACGACCCTATAGTCGTCGGACATGACGGTGGCGGGCCAATCTAGTCCCGGGGTCGTGGGGACGACCCTATAGTCGTCGGACATTTCGGCGGCTGGCGAACTTTGGCCCGGGGTCGTGGGGACGACCCTATAGTCGTCGGACATGTTGGCGGCTTGTCAGCCTAGTCCCGGGGTCGTGGGTACGGCCCTATAGTCGTCGGACAAATCGGCGGCGGGCCAACCTTTTCCCGGGGTCGTGGGGACGACCCTATAGTCGTCGGAAATGTCGGCGGCTGGCCAACTTTGGCGCGTGGTCGTGGGGACGATCCGATTGTCGTCGGACATGTCGGCGGCTGGCCAACTTTGGCCCGTGGTCGTGGGGACGATCCTATAGTCGTTGGACATGACGGTGGCGGGCCAATCTAGTCCCGGGGTCGTGGGGACGACCCTATAGTCGTCGGACATGTCGGCGGCTGGCCAACTTTGGACCGGTGTCGTGGGGACGCCTCTATAGTCGTCGGAAATGTCGGCGGCTGGCCAACCTGGACCCGGGGTCGTGGGGACGACCCTATTGTCGTCGGACATGACGGTGGCGGGCCAATCTAGTCTCGGGGTCGTGGGGACGACCCTATAGTCGTCGGACATGTCGGCGGCTGACCAACTTAGGCCCAGGGTCGTGGGGGCGACCCTGTAGTCGTCGGACATGTTGGCGGCTTGTCAGCCTAGTCCCGGGGTGGTGGGTACCACCCTACAGTCGTCGGACATTTCGGCGGCTTGCCAACTTTGGCCCGGGGTCGTGGGGACGACCCTATAGTCGTCGGACTTGACGGTGGCGGGCCAATCTAGTCCCGAGGTCCTGGGGACGACCCTATAGTCGTCGGACTTGACGGTGGCGGGCCAATCTAGTCCCGAGGTCCTGGGGACGACCCTATAGTCGTCGGACTTGACGGTGGCGGGCCAATCTAGTCCCGGGGTCGTGGGGACGACCCTACAGTCGTCGGACATTTCGGCGGCTTGCCAACTTTGGCCCGGGGTCGTGGGGACGACCCTATAGTCGTCGGACATGTTGGCGGCTTGTCAGCCTAGTCCCGGGGTCGTGGGTACGACCCTACAGTCGTCGGACATTTCGGCGGCTTGCCAACTTTGGCCCGGGGTCGTGGAGACGACCCTATAGTCGTCGGACATGACGGTGGCGGGCCAATCTAGTCCCGGGTTCGTGGGGACGACCCTATAGTCGTCGGACATTTCGGCGGCTGGCCAACTTTGGCCCGGGGTCGTGGGGACGACCCTATTGTCGTCGGACAAGGCGGTGGCGGGCCAATCTAGTCCCGGGGTCGTGGGGACGACCCTATAGTCGTCGGACATGACGGTGGCGGGCCAGTCTAGTCCCGGGTCATGGGGACGACCCTATAGTCGTCGGACAAGTCGGCGGCTGGCCAACTTTGGCCCGTGGTCGTGGGGACGACTCTATTCTCGTCGGAAATGTCGGCGGCTGGCCAACCTGGACCCGGGGTCGTGGGGACGACCCTATTGTCGTCGGACATGACGGTGGCGGGCCAATCTAGTCTCGCGGTCGTGGGGACGACCCTATAATCGTCGGACATGACGGTGGCGGGCCAATCTAGTCCCGGGGTCGTGCGGACGACCCTATAGTCGTCGGACATGTCGGCGGCTGGCCAACATTGGCCCGGTGTCGTGGGGACGACTCTATAGTCGTCGGAAATGTCGGCGGCTGGCCAACCTGGACCCGGGGTCGTGGGGACGACTCTATTGTCGTCGGACATGACGGTGGCGGGCCAATCTAGTCTCGGGGTCGTGGGGACGACCCTATAGTCGTCGGACATGTCGGCGGCTGGCCAACTTTGGCCCGGGGTCGTGGGGACGACCCTATAGTCGTCGGACAAGACGGTGGCGGACCAATCTAGTCCCGGGGTCGTGGGGACAACCCTATAGTCGTCGGACATGACGGTGGCGGGCTAATCTAGTCCCGGGGTCGAGGGGACGACCCTATAGGCGTCGGACAAGACGGCGGCTGGACATCTTTGGCCCGGGGTCGTGGGGACGACCCTATAGTCGTCGGACATGTCGGCGGTTGGCCAACTTTGGCCCGTGGTCGTGGGGACGACCCAATAGTGGTCGGACATGTCGGCGGCTGGCCAACCTAGTCCCGAGGTCGTGGGGACGACCCTATAGTCGTCGGACTTGACGGTGGCGGGCCAATCTTGTCCCGGGGTCGTGGGGACGACCCTACAGTCGTCGGACATTTCGGCGGCTTGCCAACTTTGGCCCGGGGTCGTGGGACGACCCTATAGTCGTCGGACTTGACGGTAGCGGGCCAATCTAGTCCCGAGGTCGTGGGGACGACCCTATAGTCGTCGGACTTGGCGGTGGCGGGCCAATCTAGTCCCGGGGTCGTGGGGACGACCCTACAGTCGTCGGACATTTCGGCGGCTTGCCAACTTTGGCCCGGTGTCGTGGGGACGACTCTATAGTCGTCGGAAATGTCGGCGGCTGGCCAACCTGGACCCGGGGTCGTGGGGACGACCCTATTGTCGTCGGATATGACGGTGGCGGGCTAATCTAGTCCCGGGGTCGAGGGGACGACCCTATAGGCGTCGGACAAGACGGCGGCTGGACATCTTTGGCCCGGGGTCGTGGGGACGACCCTATTGTCGTCGGACATGACGGTGGCGGGCCAATCTAGTCTCGGGGTCGTGGGGACGACCCTATAGTCGTCGGACATTTCGGCGGCTTGCCAACTTTGGCCCGGGGTCGTGGGGACGACCCTATAGTCGTCGGACATTTCGGCGGCATGCCAACTTTGGCCCTTGGTCGTGGGGACGACCCTATAGTCGTTGGACATGACGGTGGCGGGCTAATCTAGTCCCGGGGTCGTAGGGACGACCCTATAGTCGTTGGACATGTCGGTGATTGGCCAACATTGGCCCGGTGTCGTGGGGACGACTCTATAGTCGTCGGAAATGTCGGCGGCTGGCCAACCTGGACCCGGGGTCGTGGGGACGACCCTATTGTCGTCGGACATGACGGTGGCGGGCCAATCTAGTCTCGGGGTCGTGGGGACGACCCTATAGTCGTCGGACATGTCGGCGGCTGGCCAACTTTGGCCCGGGGTCGTGGGGACGACCCTATAGTCGTCGGGCAAGACGGTGGCGGACCAATCTAGTCCCGAGGTCCTGGGGACGACCCTATAGTCGTCGGACTTGACGGTGGCGGGCCAATCTAGTCCCGGGGTCGTGGGGACGACCCTACAGTCGTCGGACATTTCGGCGGCTTGCCAACTTTGGCCCGGGGTCGTGGGGACGACCCTATAGTCGTCGGACATGACGGTGGCGGGCCAATCTAGTCCCGGGGTCGTGGGGACGACCCTATAGTCGTCGGACTTGACGGTGGCGGGCCAATCTAGTCCCGGGGTCGTGGGGACGACCCTACAGTCGTCGGACATTTCGGCGGCTTGCCAACTTTGGCCCGGGGTCGTGGGGACGACCCTATAGTCGTCGGACATGTTGGCGGCTTGTCAGCCTAGTCCCGGGGTCGTGGGGACGACCCTATAGTCGTCGGACATTTCGGCGGCTGGCCAACTTTGGCCCGTGGTCGTGGGGACGATCCAATAGTCGTCGGACATGTCGGCGGCTGGCCAACTTTGGCCCGTGGTTGTGGGGACGACCCTATAGTCGTTGGACATGACGGTGGCGGGCCAATCTAGTCCCGGGGTCGTGGGTAAGACCCTACAGTCGTCGGACATTTCGGCGGCTTGCCAACTTTGGCCCGGGGTCGTGGGGACGACCCTATAGTCTTCGGACATGACGGTGGCGGGCCAATCTAGTCCCGGGGTCGTGGGTAAGACCCTATAGTCTTCGGACATGACGGGAGCGGGCCAATCTAGACCCGAGGTCGTGGGGACGACCCTATAGTCGTCGGACATGTCGGCGGCTGGCCAACTTTGGCCCGGGGTCGTGAGGACGACCCTATAGTCGTCGGACAAGACGGTGGCGGACCAATCTAGTTCCGGGGTCGTGGGGACGACCCTATAGTCGTCGGACATTTCGGCGGCTGGCCAACTTTGGCCCGGGGTCGTGGGGACGACCCTATAGTCGTCGGACATGTTGGCGGCTTGTCAGCCTACTCCCGGGGTCGTGGGGACGACCCTATAGTCGTCGGACATGTCGGCGGCTGGCCAACTTTGGCCCGTGGTCTTGGGGACGATCCGATAGTCGTTGGACATGTCGGCGGCTGGCCAACTTTGGCCCGTGGTCTTGGGGACGATCCGATAGTCGTCGGACATGTCGGCGGTTGGCCAACTTTGGCGCGTGGTCGTGGGGACGATCCGATTGTCGTCGGACATGTCGGCGGCTTGCCAACTTTGGCCCGGGGTCGTGGGGACGACCCTATAGTCGTCGGACATGACGGTGGCGGGCCAATCTAGTCCCGGGGTCGTGGGGACGACCCTATAGTCGTCGGACATTTCGGCGGCTTGCCAACTTTGGCCCGGGGTCGTGGGGACGACCCTATAGTCGTCGGACATGTCGGCGGCTGGCCAACTTTGGCCCGTGGTTGTGGGGACGACCCTATAGTCGTTGGACATGACGGTGGCGGGCCAATCTAGTCCCGGGGTCGTGGGTAAGACCCTATAGTCGTCGGACAAGACGGCGGCTGGACATCTTTGGCCCGGGGTCGTGGGGACGACCCTATAGTCGTCGGACATGTTGGCGGGTTGTCAGCCTAGTCCCGGGGTCGTGGGGACGACCCTATAGTCGTCGGACATGACGGTGGCGGACCAATCTAGTCCCGGGGTCGTGGGGACGACCGTATAGTCGTTGCACATGTCGGCGGCTGGCCAACTTTGGCCCGTGGTCGTGCGGACGATCCAATAATCGTCGGACATGTCGGCGGCTGGCCAACTTTGGCCCGTGGTTGTGGGGACGACCCTATAGTCGTTGGACATGACGGTGGCGGGCCAATCTAGTCCCGGGGTCCTGGGGACGACCCTATAGTCGTCGGACAAGACGGCGGCTGGACATCTTTGGCCCGGGGTCGTGGGGACGACCCTACAGTCGTCGGACATTTCGGCGGCTTGCCAACTTTGGCCCGGGGTCGTGGGGACGACCCTATAGTCGTCGGACATGTCGGCGGCTGGCCAACTTTGGCCCGTGGTTGTGGGGACGACCCTATAGTCGTTGGACATGACGGTGGCGGGCCAATCTAGTCCCGGGGTCGTGGGTAAGACCCCATAGTCGTTGGACATGTCAGCGGCTGGCCAACTTTGGCCCGGTGTCGTGGGGACGACCCAATAGTCGTCGGACATGTCGGCGGCTTGCCAACTTTGGCGCGAGGTCGTGGGGACGATCCGATTGTCGTCGGACATGTCGGCGGCTGGCCAGTCTAGTCCCGGGTCGTGGGGACGACCCTATAGTCGTCGGACATGTCGGCGGCTGGCCAACTTTGGCCCGTGGTCGTGGGGACGATCCGATTGTCGACGGACATGTCGGCGGCTTGCCAACTTTGGCCCGGGGTCGTGGGGACGACTCTATAGTCGTCGGACATGACGGTGGCGGGCCAGTCTAGTCCCGGGTCATGGGGACGACCCTATAGTCGTCGGACAAGTCGGCGGCTGGCCAACTTTGGCCCGTGGTCGTGGGGACGACTCTATTGTCGTCGGAAATGTCGGCGGCTGGCCAACCTGGACCCGGGGTCGTGGGGACGACCCTATTGTCGTCGGACATGACGGTGGCGGGCCAATCTAGTCTCGCGGTCGTGGGGACGACCCTATAATCGTCGGACATGACGGTGGCGGGCCAATCTAGTCCCGGGGTCGTGCGGACGACCCTATAGTCGTCGGACATGTCGGCGGCTGGCCAACTTTGGCCCGGGGTCGTGGGGACGACCCTATAGTCGTCGGACTTGACGGTGGCGGACCAATCTAGTCTCGGTGTCGTGGGGACGACCCTACAGTCGTCGGACATTTCGGCGGCTTGCCAACTTTGGCCCGGGGTCGTGGGGATGACCCTATAGTCGTCGGACATGACGGTGGCGGGCCAATCTAGTCCCGGGGTCGTGGGGACGACCCTATAGTCGTCGGACATGTCGGCGGCTGGCCAACTTTGGCCCGTGGTCGTGGGGACGATCCAATAGTCGTCGGACATGTCGGCGGTTGGCCAACTTTGGCGCGTGGTCGTGGGGACGATCCGATTGTCGTCGGACATGTCGGCGGCTTCCCAACTTTGGCCCGGGGTCGTGGGGACGACTCTATAGTCGTCGGACATTTCGGCGGCATGCCAACTTTGGCCCGTGGTCGTGGGGACGACCCTATAGTCGTTGGACATGACGGTGGCGGGCTAATCTAGTCCCGGGGTCGTAGGGACGACCCTATAGTCGTTGGACATGTCGGTGATTGGCCAACATTGGCCCGGGGTCGTGGGGACGACCCTATAGTCGTCGGACATGTCGGCGGCTGGCCAACTTTGGCCCGGGGTCGTGGGGACGACCCTATAGTCGTCGGACTTGACGGTGGCGGACCAATCTAGTCTCGGGGTCGTGAGGACGACCCTACAGTCGTCGGACATTTCGGCGGCTTGCCAACTTTGGCCCGGGGTCGTGGGGACGACCCTATAGTCGTCGGACATGACGGTGGCGGGCCAATCTAGTCCCGGGGTCGTGGGGACGACCCTATAGTCGTCGGACATTTCGGCGGCATGCCAACTTTGGCCCGTGGTCGTGGGGACGACCCTATAGTCGTTGGACATGACGGTGGCGGGCTAATCTAGTCCCGGGGTCGTAGGGACGACCCTATAGTCGTTGGACATGTCGGTGATTGGCCAACATTGGCCCGGGGTCGTGGGGACGACCCTATAGTCGTCGGACATGTCGGCGGCTGGCCAACTTTGGCCCGGGGTCGTGGGGACGACCCTATAGTCGTCGGACTTGACGGTGGCGGACCAATCTAGTCTCGGGGTCGTGGGGACGACCCTACAGTCGTCGGACATTTCGGCGGCTTGCCAACTTTGGCCCGGGGTCGTGGGGACGACCCTATAGTCGTCGGACATGACGGTGGCGGGCCAATCTAGTCCCGGGGTCGTGGGGACGACCCTATAGTCGTCGGACATTTCGGCGGCTTGCCAACTTTGGCCCGGGGTCGTGGGGACGACCCTATAGTCGTCGGACATTTCGGCGGCATGCCAACTTTGGCCCGTGGTCGTGGGGACGACCCTATAGTCGATGGACATGACGGTGGCGGGCTAATCTAGTCCCGGGGTCGTAGGGACGACCCTATAGTCGTTGGACATGTCGGCGATTGGCCAACATTTGCCCGGGGTCGTGGGGACGACCCTATAATCGTCGGACATGTCGGCGGCTGGCCAACTTTGGCGCGTGGTCGTGGGGACGATCCGATTGTCGTCGGACATGTCGGCGGCAGGCCAACTTTGGCCCGTGGTCGTGGGGACGATCCAATAGTCGTCGGACATGTCGGCGGTTGGCCAACTTTGGCGCGTGGTCGTGGGGACGATCCGATTGTCGTCGGACATGTCGGTGGCGGGCTAATCTAGTCCCGGGGTCGTAGGGACGACCCTATAGTCGTTGGACATGTCGGCGATTGGCCAACATTGGCCCGGGGTCGTGGGGACGACCCTATAATCGTCGGACATGTCGGCGGCTTCCCAACTTTGGAGCGTGGTCGTGGGGACGATCCGATTGTCGTCGGACATGTCGGCGGCTGGCCAACTTTGGCCCGTGGTCGTGGGGACGATCCAATAGTCGTCGGACATGTCGGCGGTTGGCCAACTTTGGCGCGTGGTCGTGGGGACGATCCGATTGTCGTCGGACATGTCGGCGGCTTGCCAACTTTGGCCCGGGGTCGTGGGGACGACCCTATACTCGTCGGACATGACGGTGGCGGGCCAATCTAGTCCCGGGGTCGTGGGGACGACCCTATAGTCGTCGGACATTTCGGCGGCTGGCCAACTTTGGCCCGGGGTCGTGGGGACGATCCTATAGTCGTCGGACATGTTGGCGGCTTGTCAGTCTAGTCCCGGGGTCGTGGGTACGGCCCTATAGTCGTCGGACAAGTCGGCGGCGGGCCAACCTTGTCCCGGGGTCGTGGGGACGACCCTATAGTCGTCGGACATGTCGGCGGCTGGCCAACTTTGGCCCGGTGTCGTGGGGACGACTCTATAGTCGTCGGAAATGTCGGCGGCTGGCCAACTTTGGCCCGTGGTTGTGGGGACGACCCTATAGTCGTTGGACATGACGGTGGCGGGCCAATCTAGTCCCGGGGTCGTGGGTAAGACCCTATAGTCGTCGGACAAGACGGCGGCTGGACATCTTTGGCCCGGGGTCGTGGGGACGACCCTATAGTCGTCGGACATGTTGGCGGGTTGTCAGCCTAGTCCCGGGGTCGTGGGGACGACCCTATAGTCGTCGGACATGACGGTGGCGGACCAATCTAGTCCCGGGGTCGTGGGGACGACCGTATAGTCGTCGCACATGTCGGCGGCTGGCCAACTTTGGCCCGCGGTCGTGCGGACGATCCAATAATCGTCGGACATGTCGGCGGCTGGCCAACTTTGGCCCGTGGTTGTGGGGACGACCCTATAGTCGTTGGACATGACGGTGGCGGGCCAATCTAGTCCCGGGGTCCTGGGGACGACCCTATAGTCGTCGGACAAGACGGCGGCTGGACATCTTTGGCCCGGGGTCGTGGGGACGACCCTACAGTCGTCGGACATTTCGGCGGCTTGCCAACTTTGGCCCGGGGTCGTGGGGACGACCCTATAGTCGTCGGACATGTCGGCGGCTGGCCAACTTTGGCCCGTGGTTGTGGGGACGACCCTATAGTCGTCGGACATGACGGTGGCGGGCCAATCTAGTCCCGGGGTCGTGGGGACGACCCTATAGTCGTCGGACATTTCGGCGGCATGCCAACTTTGGCCCGTGGTCGTGGGGACGACCCTATAGTCGTTGGACATGACGGTGGCGGGCTAATCTAGTCCCGGGGTCGTAGGGACGACCCTATAGTCGTTGGACATGTCGGTGATTGGCCAACATTGGCCCGGGGTCGTGGGGACGACCCTATAGTCGTCGGACATGTCGGCGGCTGGCCAACTTTGGCCCGCGGTCGTGCGGACGATCCAATAATCGTCGGACATGTCGGCGGCTGGCCAACTTTGGCCCGTGGTTGTGGGGACGGCCCTATAGTCGTTGGACATGACGGTGGCGGGCCAATCTAGTCCCGGGGTCCTGGGGACGACCCTATAGTCGTCGGACAAGACGGCGGCTGGACATCTTTGGCCCGGGGTCGTGGGGACGACCCTACAGTCGTCGGACATTTCGGCGGCTTGCCAACTTTGGCCCGGGGTCGTGGGGACGACCCTATAGTCGTCGGACATGTCGGCGGCTGGCCAACTTTGGCCCGTGGTTGTGGGGACGACCCTATAGTCGTTGGACATGACGGTGGCGGGCCAGTCTAGTCCCGGGTCATGGGGACGACCCTATAGTCGTCGGACATGACGGTGGCGGGCCAGTCTAGTCCCGGGTCATGGGGACGACCCTATAGTCGTCGGACAAGTCGGCGGCTGGCCAACTTTGGCCCGTGGTCGTGGGGACGACCCTATAGTCGTCGGATATGTCGGCGGCTGGCCAAGTTTGGCCCGTGGTCGTGGGGACGACCCTATAGTCGTCGGACAAGTCAGCGGCTGGCCAACACTGGCCCGTGGTCGTGGGAAAGAGCCTATAGTCGTCGGACAAGTCAGCGGCTGGCCAACATTGACCCGTGGTCGTGGGGACGACCCTACAGTCGTCGGATATGTCGGCGGCTGGCCAACTTTGGCCCGTGGTCGTGGGGACGACCCTATAGTCGTCGGAAATGACGGTGGCGGGCCAATCTAGTCCCGGGGTCATGGGGACGACCCTACAGTCGTCGGACAAGTCGGCGGCGAGCCAATCTAGTCCCGCGGTCTTGGGGACGACCCTATAGCCGTCGGACAAGTCAGCGGCTGGCCAACATTGGCCCCTGGTCGTGGGGACGACCATATAGTCGTCGGACATGACGGTGGCGGGCCACTCTAGTCCCGGGTCGTGGGGACGACCCTATAGTCGTCGGACATGTCGGCGGCTGGCCAACTTTGGCCCGGGGTCGTGGGGACGACCCTATAGTCGTCGGATATGTCGGCGGCTGGCCAACTTTGGCCCGTGGTCGTGGGGACGACCCTATAGTCGTCGGACATGGCGGTGGCGGGCCAGTCTAGTCCCGGGTCATGGGGACGACCCTATAGTCGTCGGACAAGTCGGCGGCTGGCCAACTTTGGCCCGTGGTCGTGGGGACGACCCTATAGTCGTCAGACATGACGGTGGCGAGCCAACCTACTCCCGGGGTCGTGGGGACGACCCTATAGTCGTCGGACAAGTCGGCGGCGGGGCAACCTAGTCCCGGGGTCGTGGGGACCACCCTATAGTCGTCGGACATGACGGTGGTGGGCCAGTCTAGTCCCGGGTCGTGGGGACGACCCTATAGTCGTCGGACATGTCGGCGGCTGGCCAACTTTGGCCCGTGGTCGTGGGGAGGACCCTATACTCGTCGGACAAGTCGGTGGCGAGCCAACCTAGTCCGGGGGTCGTGGGGACGACCCTATAGTCGTCGGACAAGTCGGCGGCGGGGCAACCTAGTCCCGGGGTCGTGGGGACCACCCTATAGTCGTCGGACATGACGGTGGTGGGCCAGTCTAGTCCCGGGTCGTGGGGACGACCCTATAGTCGTCGGACATGTCGGCGGCTGGCCAACTTTGGCCCGTGGTCGTGGGGAGGACCCTATACTCGTCCGACAAGTCGGCGGCGAGCCAACCTAGTCCGGGGGTCGTGGGGACGACCCTATAGTCGTCGGAGAAGTCTGCGGCGGGCCAACCTAGTCCCGGGGTCGTAGGGACGACCCTATAGTCGTCGGACATGTCGGCGGCTGGCCAACTTTGGACCGGTGTCGTGGGGACGACTCTATAGTCGTCGGAAATGTCGGCGGCTGGCCAACCTGGACCCGGGGTCGTGGGGACGACCCTATTGTCGTCGGACATGACGGTGGCGGGCCAATCTAGTCTCGGGGTCGTGGGGACGACCCTATAGTCGTCGGACATGTCGGCGGCTGGCCAACTTTGGCCCGGGGTCGTGGGGACGACCCTATAGTCGTCGGACTTGACGGTGGCGGGCCAATCTAGTCCCGGGGTCGTGGGGACGACCCTATAGTCGTCGGACATGTCGGCGGCTGGCCAACGTTGGACCGGTGTCGTGGGGACGACTCTATAGTCGTCGGAAATGTCGGCGGCTGGCCAACCTGGACCCGGGGTCGTGGGGACGACCCTATTGTCGTCGGACATGACGGTGGCGGACCAATCTAGTCCCGGGGTCGTGGGTACGACCCTATAGTCGTCGGACATTTCGGCGGCTTGCCAACTTTGGCCCGGGGTCGTGGGGACGACCCTATAGTCGTCGGACTTGACGGTGGCGGGCCAATCTAGTACCGAGGTCCTGGGGACGACCCTATAGTCGTCGGACTTGACGGTGGCGGGCCAATCTAGTCCCGGGGTCTTGGGGACGACCCTACAGTCGTCGGACATTTCGGCGGCTTGCCAACTTTGGCCCGGGGTCATGGGGACGACCCTATAGTCGTCGGACATGTTGGGGGCTTGTCAGCCTAGTCCCGGGGTCGTGGGTACGACCCTACAGTCGTCGTACATTTCGGTGGCTTGCCAACTTTGGCCCGGGGTCGTGGGGACGACCCTATAGTCGTCGGACATGACGGTGGCGGGCCAATCTAGTCCCGGGGTCGTGGGGACGACCCTATAGTCGTCGGACATTTCGGCGGCTGGCCAACATTGGCCCGGGGTCGTGGGGACGACCCTATAGTCGTCGGACATGTTGGCGGCTTGTCAGCCTAGTCCCGGGGTCGTGGGTACGGCCCTATAGTCGTCGGACAAGTCGGCGGCGGGCCAACCTTGTCCCGGGGTCGTGGGGACGACCCTATAGTCGTCGGACATGTCGGCGGCTGGCCAACTTTGGCCCGGTGTCGTGGGGACGACTCTATAGTCGTCGGAAATGTCGGCGGCTGGCCAACCTGGACCCGGGGTCGTGGGGACGACCCTATTTTCGTCGGACATGACGGTGGCGGGCCAATCTAGTCTCGGGGTCGTGGGGACGACCCTATAGTCGTCGGACATGTCGGCGGCTGGCCAACTTTGGCCCGTGGTCGTGGGGACGATCCAATAGTCGTCGGACAAGGCGGTGGCGGGCCAATCTAGTCCCGGGGTCGTGGGGACGACCCTATAGTCGTCGGACTTGTCGGTGGCGGGCCAATCTAGTCCGGGGGTCGTGGGGACGACCCTACAGTCGTCGGACATTTCGGCGGCTTGCCAACTTTGGCCCGGGGTCGTGGGGACGATCTAACAGTCGTCGGACATGTCGGCGGCTGGCCAAATTTGGCGCGTGGTCGTGGGGACGATCCGATTGTCGTCGGACATGTCGGCGGCTGGCCAACCTATACCCGGGGTCGTGGGGACGATCCTATTGTCGTCGGACAAGGCGGTGGCGGGCCAATCTAGTCCCGGGGTCGTGGGGACGACCCTATAGTCGTCGGACTTGTCGGTGGCGGGCCAATCTAGTCCGGGGGTCGTGGGGACGACCCTACAGTCGTCGGACATTTCGGCGGCTTGCCAACTTTGGCCCGGGGTCGTGGGGACGATCTAATAGTCGTCGGACATGTCGGCGGCTGGTCAACTTTGGCCCGTGGTCGTGGGGACGACCCTATAGTCGTTGGACAGGTCAGCGGCTGGCCAACTTTGGCCCGGTGTCGTGGGGACGACCCAATAGTCGTCGGACATTTCGGCGGCTGGCCAACTTTGGCCCGGGGTCGTGGGGACGACCCTATAGTCGTCGGACATGTTGGCGGCGGGCCAATTTTGGCGCGTGGTCGTGGGGACGATCCGATTGTCGTCGGACATGTCGGCGGCTGGCCAACTTTGGCCCGTGGTCGTGGGGACGATCCAATAGTCGTCGGACATGTCGGCGGCTGGCCAACTTTGGCGCGTGGTCGTGGGGACGATCCGATTGTCGTCGGACTTGACGGTGGCGGGCCAATCTAGTCCCGGGGTCGTGGGGACGACCCTACAGTCGTCGGACATTTCGGCGGCTTGCCAACTTTGGCCCGGGGTCGTGGGGACGACCCTATAGTCGTCGGACATGACGGTGGCGGGCCAATCTAGTCCCGGGGTCGTGGGGACGACCCTATAGTCGTCGGACATTTCGGCGGCTGGCCAACTTTGGCCCGGGGTCGTGGGGACGACCCTATAGTCGTCGGACATGTTGGCGGCTTGTCAGCCTAGTCCCGGGGTCGTGGGTACGGCCCTATAGTCGTCGGACAAGTCGGCGGCGGGCCAACCTTGTCCCGGGGTCGTGGGGACGACCCTATAGTCGTCGGACATGTCGGCGGGTGGCCAACCTATTCCCGAGGTCGTGGGGACGACCCTATAGTCGTCGGACATGTCGGCGGCTTGCCAACTTTGGCCCGGGGTCGTGGGGACGATCCAATAGTCGTCGGACATGTCGGCGGCTGGTCAACTTTGGCCCGTGGTCGTGGGGACGACCCTATAGTCGTTGGACATGTCAGCGGCTGGCCTACTTTGGCCCGGTGTCGTGGGGACGACCCAATAGTCGTCCGACATGTCGGCGGCTGGCCAACTTTGGCCCGTGGTCGTGGGGACGATCCGATAGTCGTTGGACATGACGGTGGCGGGCCAATCTAGTCCCGGGGTCGTGGGGACGACCCTATAGTCGTCGGACTTGTCGGTGGCGGGCCAATCTAGTCCGGGGGTCGTGGGGACGACCCTACAGTCGTCGGACATTTCGGCGGCTGGCCAACTTTGGCCCGTGGTCGTGGGGACGACCCTATAGTCGTCGGATATGTCGGCGGCTGGCCAACTTTGACCCGTGGTCGTGGGGACGACCCTATTGTCATCGGAAATGACGGTGGCGGGCCAATCTATTCCCGGGGTCGTGGGGACGACCCTATAGTCGTCGGACAAGACGGCGGCTGGACATCTTTGGCCCGGGGTCGTGGGGACGACCTTACAGTCGTCGGACATTTCGGCGGCTTGCCAACTTTGGCCCGTGGTCGTGGGGACGACCCTATAGTCGTCGGACATGACGGTGGCGGGCCAGTCTAGTCCCGGGGTCGTGGGGACGACCCTATAGTCGTCGGACATGTCGGCGGCTGGCCAACTTTGGCCCGTGGTCGTGGGGACGACCCTATAGTCGTCGGATATGTCGGCGGCTGGCCAACTTTGACCCGTGGTCGTGGGGACGACCCTATTGTCGTCGGACATGACGGTGGCGGGCCAGTCTAGTCCCGGGTCATGGGGACGACCCTATAGTCGTCGGACAAGTCGGCGGCTGGCCAACTTTGGCCCGTGGTCGTGGGGACGACCCTATAGTCGTCAGACATGACGGTGGCGAGCCAACCTACTCCCGGGGTCGTGGGGACGACCCTATAGTCGTCGGACAAGTCGGCGGCGGGGCAACCTAGTCCCGGGGTCGTGGGGACCACCCTATAGTCGTCGGACATGACGGTGGTGGGCCAGTCTAGTCCCGGGTCGTGGGGACGACCCTATAGTCGTCGGACATGTCGGCGGCTGGCCAACTTTGGCCCGTGGTCGTGGGGACGACCCTATAGTCGTCGGACATGACGGTGGCGGGCCAGTCTAGTCCCGGGTCATGGGGACGACCCTATAGTCGTCGGACATGACGGTGGCGGGCCAGTCTAGTCCCGGGTCATGGGGACGACCCTATAGTCGTCGGACAAGTCGGCGGCTGGCCAACTTTGGCCCGTGGTCGTGGGGACGACCCTATAGTCGTCGGATATGTCGGCGGCTGGCCAACTTTGGCCCGTGGTCGTGGGGACGACCCTATAGTCGTCGGACAAGTCAGCGGCTGGCCAACACTGGCCCGTGGTCGTGGGAAAGAGCCTATAGTCGTCGGACAAGTCAGCGGCTGGCCAACATTGACCCGTGGTCGTGGGGACGACCCTACAGTCGTCGGATATGTCGGCGGCTGGCCAACTTTGGCCCGTGGTCGTGGGGACGACCCTATAGTCGTCGGAAATGACGGTGGCGGGCCAATCTAGTCCCGGGGTCATGGGGACGACCCTACAGTCGTCGGACAAGTCGGCGGCGAGCCAATCTAGTCCCGCGGTCTTGGGGACGACCCTATAGCCGTCGGACAAGTCAGCGGCTGGCCAACATTGGCCCGTGGTCGTGGGGACGACCATATAGTCGTCGGACATGACGGTGGCGGGCCACTCTAGTCCCGGGTCGTGGGGACGACCCTATAGTCGTCGGACATGTCGGCGGCTGGCCAACTTGGGCCCGGGGTCGTGGGGACGACCCTATAGTCGTCGGATATGTCGGCGGCTGGCCAACTTTGACCCGTGGTCGTGGGGACGACCCTATAGTCGTCAGACATGACGGTGGCGAGCCAACCTACTCCCGGGGTCGTGGGTAAGACCCTATAGTCGTCGGACAAGTCGGCGGCGGGGCAACCTAGTCCCGGGGTCGTGGGGACCACCCTATAGTCGTCGGACATGACGGTGGTGGGCCAGTCTAGTCCCGGGTCGTGGGGACGACCCTATAGTCGTCGGACATGTCGCCGGATGGCCAACTTTGGCCCGTGGTCGTGGGGACGATCCAATAATCGTCGGACATGTCGGCGGCTGGCCAACTTTGGCCCGTGGTTGTGGGGACGACCCTATAGTCGTTGGACATGACGGTGGCGGGCCAATCTAGTCCCGTACTCGTGGGTACGACCCTATAGTCGTCGGACATGACGGTGTCGGGCCAATCTAGTCCCGGGGTCGTGGGGACGACCCTATAGTCGTCGGACATGTCGGCGGCTGGACATCTTTGGTCCGGGGTCGTGGGGACGACCCTACAGTCGTCGGACATTTCGGCGGCTTGCCAACTTTGGCCCGGGGTCGTGGGGACGACCCTATAGTCGTCGGACATGTCGGCGGCTGGCCAACTTTGGCCCGTGGTTGTGGGGACGACCCTATAGTCGTTGGACATGACGGTGGCGGGCCAATCTAGTCCCGGGGTCGTGGGTAAGACCCTATAGTCGTCGGACAAGACGGCGGCTGGACATCTTTGGCCCGGGGTCGTGGGGACGACCCTATATTCGTCGGACATGTTGGCGGCTTGTCAGCCTAGTCCCGGGGTCGTGGGTACGACCCTATAGTCGTCGGACAAGTCGGCGGCGGGTCAACCTTGTCCCGGGGTCGTGGGGACGACCCTATAGTCGTCGGACATGTCGGCGGCTGGCCAACTTTGGCCCGGTGTCGTGGGGACGACTCTATAGTCGTCGGAAATGTCGGCGGCTGGCCAACCTGGACCCGGGGTCGTGGGGACGACCCTATTGTCGTCGGACATGACGGTGGCGGGCCAATCTAGTCTCGCGGTCGTGGGGACGACCCTATAATCGTCGGGCACGTCGGTGGCGGGCCAATCTAGTCCCGGGGTCGTGCGGACGACGCTATAGTCGTCGGACACGTCGGCGGCTGGCCAACTTTGGCCCGGTGTCGTGGGGACGACTCTATAGTCGTCGGAAATGTCGGCGGCTGGCCAACCTGGACCCGGGGTCGTGGGGACGACCCTATTGTCGTCGGACATGACGGTGGCGGGCCAATCTAGTCTCGGGGTCGTGGGGACGACCCTATAGTCGTCGGACATGTCGGCGGCTGGCCAACTCTGGACCGGTGTCGTGGGGACGACTCTATAGTCGTCGGAAATGTCGGCGGCTGGCCAACCTGGACCCGGGGTCGTGGGGACGACCCTATTGTCGTCGGACATGACGGTGGCGGGCCAATCTAGTCTCGGGGTCGTGGGGACGACCCTATAGTCGTCGGACATGTCGGCGGCTGGCCAACTTTGGCCCGGGGTCGTGGGGGCGACCCTATAGTCGTCGGACATGTTGGCGGCTTGTCAGCCTAGTCCCGGGGTCGTGGGTACGACCCTATAGTCGTCGGACATTTCGGCGGCTTGCCAACTTTGGCCCGGGGTCGTGGGGACGACCCTATAGTCGTTGGACTTGACGGTGGCGGGCCAATCTAGTACCGAGGTCCTGGGGACGACCCTATAGTCGTCGGACTTGACGGTGGCGGGCCAATCTAGTCCCGGGGTCGTGGGGACGACCCTACAGTCGTCGGACATTTCGGCGGCTTGCCAACTTTGGCCCGGGGTCATGGGGACGACCCTATAGTCGTCGGACATGTTGGGGGCTTGTCAGCCTAGTCCCGGGGTCGTGGGTACGACCCTACAGTCGTCGGACATTTCGGTGGCTTGCCAACTTTGGCCCGGGGTCGTGGGGACGACCCTATAGTCGTCGGACATGACGGCGGCTGGCCAACCTGGACCCGGGGTCGTGGGGACGACCCTATTGTCGTCGGACATGACGGTGGCGGGCCAATCTAGTCTCGGGGTCGTGGGGACGACCCTATAGTCGTCGGACATGTCGGCGGCTGGCCAACTTTGGCCCGGGGTCGTGGGGGCGACCCTATAGTCGTCGGACATGTTGGCGGCTTGTCAGCCTAGTCCCGGGGTCGTGGGTACGACCCTATAGTCGTCGGACATTTCGGCGGCTTGCCAACTTTGGCCCGGGGTCGTGGGGACGACCCTATAGTCGTCGGACTTGACGGTGGCGGGCCAATCTAGTACCGAGGTCCTGGGGACGACCCTATAGTCGTCGGACTTGACGGTGGCGGGCCAATCTAGTCCCGGGGTCGTGGGGACGACCCTACAGTCGTCGGACATTTCGGCGGCTTGCCAACTTTGGCCCGGGGTCATGGGGACGACCCTATAGTCGTCGGACATGTTGGGGGCTTGTCAGCCTAGTCCCGGGGTCGTGGGTACGACCCTACAGTCGTCGGACATTTCGGTGGCTTGCCAACTTTGGCCCGGGGTCGTGGGGACGACCCTATAGTCGTCGGACATGACGGTGGCGGGCCAATCTAGTCCCGGGGTCGTGGGGACGACCCTATAATCGTCGGACATTTCGGCGGCTGGCCAACTTTGGCCCGGGGTCGTGGGGACGACCCTATAGTCGTCGGACATGTTGGCGGCTTGTCAGCCTAGTCCCGGGGTCGTGGGGACGATCCGATAGTCGTCGGACATGACGGTGGCGGGCCAATCTAGTCCCAGGGTCGTTGGGACGATTCTATAGTCGTCGGACATGTCGGCGGCTGGCCAACTTTGGCCCGTGGTCGTGGGGACGACTCTACAGTCGTCGGACATGTCGGCGGCTGGCCAACCTAGACCCGGGGTCGTGGGGACGACCCTATTGTCGTCGGACATGACGGTGGCGGGCCAATCTAGTCCCGGGGTCGTGGGGACGACCCTATAGTCGTCGGACAAGTCGGCGGCTGGCCAACATTGGCCCGTGGTCGTGGGGACGATCCGATAGTCGTCGGACAAGTCGGCAGCGAGCCAACCTAGTCCCGGGTCATGGGGACGACCCTATAGTCGTCGGACAAGTCGGCGGCTGGCCAACTTTGGCCCGGGGGTCGTGGGGACGACCCTGTAGTCGTCGGAAATGACGGTGGCGGGCCAATCTAGTCCCGGGGTCGTGGGGACGACCCTACAGTCGTCGGACAAGTCGACGGCGAGCCAATCTAGTCCCGCGGTCGTGGGGACGACCCTATAGTCGTCGGACAAGTCAGCGGCTAGCCAACATTGGCCCGTGGTCGTGGGGACGACCATATAGTCGTCGGACATGACGGTGGCGGGCCAACCTAAACCCGGGGTCGTGGGGACGACCCTATAGTCCTCGCACAAGTCGGCGGCAGACCAACTTTGGCCCGTGGTCGTGGGAACGACCCTATAGTCGTCGGACAAGTCGGCGGCTGGCCAAATATGGCCCGTGGTTGTGGGGACGGCCCTATAGTCGTCGGAAATGTCGGCGGCGAGCCAACCTAGTCCCGGCGTCGTGGGGACGACCCTATAATGTTCGGACAAGTCGGCAGCTGGCCAAATTTGGCCCGTGGTCGTGAGGACGACCCTATAGTCCTCGGAAATGTCGGCAGCTGGCCAACTTTGGCCCGTGGTCGTGAAGACGACCCTATAGTCGTCGGACAAGTCGGCGGCGGGCCAAGCTTGTCCCGGGGTCGTGGGGACGACCCTATAATCGTCGGACATGACGGTGGCGGGCCAATCTAGTCCCGGGGTCTTGGGGACGACCCTATAGTCGTCGGACATGTCGGCGGCTGGCCAACTTTGGCCCGGTGTCGTGGGGACGACTCTATAGTCGTCGGAAATGTCGGCGGCTGGCCAACCTGGACCCGGGGTCGTGGAGACGACCCTATTGTCGTCGGACATGACGGTGGCGGGCCAATCTAGTCTCGGGGTCGTGGGGACGACCCTATAGTCGTCGGACATTTCGGCGGCTTGCCAACTTTGGCCCGGGGTCGTGGGGACGACCCTATAGTCGTCGGACATTTCGGCGGCATGCCAACTTTGGCCCGTGGTCGTGGGGACGACCCTATAGTCGTTGGACATGACGGTGGCGGGCTAATCTAGTCCCGGGGTCGTAGGGACGACCCTATAGTCGTTGGACATGTCGGTGATTGGCCAACATTGGCCCGGTGTCGTGGGGACGACTCTATAGTCGTCGGAAATGTCGGCGGCTGGCCAACCTGGACCCGGGGTCGTGGGGACGACCCTATTGTCGTCGGACATGACGGTGGCGGGCCAATCTAGTCTCGGGGTCGTGGGGACGACCCTATAGTCGTCGGACATGTCGGCGGCGGGCCAACTTTGGCCCGGGGTCGTGGGGACGACCCTATAGTCGTCGGACAAGACGGTGGCGGACCAATCTAGTCCCGAGGTCCTGGGGACGACCCTATAGTCGTCGGACTTGACGGTGGCGGGCCAATCTAGTCCCGGGGTCGTGGGGACGACCCTACAGTCGTCGGACATTTCGGCGGCTTGCCAACTTTGGCCCGGGGTCGTGGGGACGACCCTATAGTCGTCGGACATGACGGTGGCGGGCCAATCTAGTCCCGGGGTCGTGGGGACGACCCTATAGTCGTCGGACTTGACGGTGGCGGGCCAATCTAGTCCCGGGGTCGTGGGGACGACCCTACAGTCGTCGGACATTTCGGCGGCTTGCCAACTTTGGCCCGGGGTCGTGGGGACGACCTTATAGTCGTCGGACATGTTGGCGGCTTGTCAGCCTAGTCCCGGGGTCGTGGGGACGACCCTATAGTCGTCGGACATTTCGGCGGCTGGCCAACTTTGGCCCGTGGTCGTGGGGACGATCCAATAGTTCGCGGACATGTCGGCGGCTGGCCAACTTTGGCCCGTGGTTGTGGGGACGACCCTATAGTCGTTGGACATGACGGTGGCGGGCCAATCTAGTCCCGGGGTCGTGGGTAAGACCCTATAGTCGTCGGACATGTCGGCGGCTGGACAACTTTGGCCCGTGGACGTGGGGACGACCCCATAGTCGTCGGACATGTCGGCGGCTGGCCAACTTTGGCCCGTGGTCGTGGGGACGATCCGATAGTCGTCGGACAAGTCGGCGGCTGGCCAACAATGGCCCGTGGTCGTGGGGACGACCCAACAGTCGTCGGACATGTCGGCGGCTGGCCAACTTTGGCCCGTGGTCGTGGGGACGATCCGATAGTCGTCGGACGTGACGGTGGCTAGCCAATCTAGTCCCGGGATCGTGGGGACGACCCTATAGTCGTCGGAGATGTCGGCGGCTGTCCTACTTTGGCCCGGTGTCTTGGGGACGACTCTATAGTCGTCGGACATGTCGGCGGCTGGCCAACCTAAACCCGGGGTCGTGGGGACGACCCTATAGTCCTCGCACAAGTCGGCGGCAGACCAGCTTTGGCCCGTGGTCGTGGGAACGACCCTATAGTCGTCGGACAAGTCGGCGGCTGGCCAAATATGGCCCGTGGTTGTGGGGACGACCCTATAGTCGTCGGAAATGTCGGCGGCGAGCCAACCTAGTCCCGGCGTCGTGGGGACGACCCTATAATGTTCGGACAAGTCGGCAGCTGGCCAAATTTGGCCCGTGGTCGTGAGGACGACCCTATAGTCGTCGGAAATGTCGGCAGCTGGCCAACTTTGGCCCGTGGTCGTGAAGACGACCCTATAGTCGTCGGACAAGACGGTGGCGGGCCAATCTAGTCCCGGGGTCGTGGGGACGACCCTATAGTCGTCGGACATGTCGGTGGCTGGCCAATTTTGGCCCGTGGTCGTGGGGACGACCCTATTGTCGTCGGACATGACGGTGGCGGGCCAATCTAGTCCCGGGCTCGTGGGGACGACCCTATAGTCGTCGGACATGTCGGTGGCGGGCCAATCTAGTACCGGGGTCGTGGGGACGACCCTATAGTCTTTGGACATGTCGGCGGCGGGCCAACTTTGGCCCGTGGTCGTAGGGACGACCCTACAGTCGTCGGACAAGTCGGCGGCGAGCCAACATTGGGCCGGGGTCGTCGGGACGACCCTATAGTCGTCGGACATGTCGGCGGCGAGCCAGCCTAGTCCCGGGGTCGTGGGGACGACCCTATAATGGTCGGACAAGTCGGCGGCAGGCCCACTAGCCCCGGGGTCGTGGGGACGACCCAATAGTCTTCGGACAAGTCGGCGGCTGGCCAACTTTGGCCCGTGGTCGTGGGGACGACCCTATAGTCGTCGGACAAATCGGCGGCTGACCAACTTTGGCCCGGGGTCGTCGGGACGACCCTATAGTCGTCGGACAAGTCGGCAGCGAGCCAACCTAGTCCCGGGTCATGGGGACGACCCTATAGTCGTCGGACAAGTCGGCGGCTGGCCAACTTTGGCCCGGGGGTCGTGGGGACGACCCTGTAGTCGTCGGAAATGACGGTGGCGGGCCAATCTAGTCCCGGGGTCGTGGGGACGACCCTACAGTCGTCGGACAAGTCGGCGGCGAGCCAATCTAGTCCCGCGGTCGTGGGGACGACCCTATAGTCGTCGGACAAGTCAGCGGCTAGCCAACATTGGCCCGTGGTCGTGGGGACGACCCTATAGTCGTCGGAAATGACGGTGGCTGGCCAATCTATTCCCGGGGTCGTGGGGACGACCGTATAGTCGTCGGACATATCAGCGGCTGGCCAACTTTGGCCCGGGGTCGTGGGGACGACCCTATAGTCGTCGGACAAGTCGGCGGCGGGCCAACCTAGTCCCGGGGTCGTGGGGACGACCCTATAATCGTCGGACAAGCCGGCGGCTGGCCAACTTTGGCCCGTGGTCGTGGGGACGACCCTTTAGTCAACGGACAAGTCGGCGGCTGTCCAACTTTGGCCCGGGGTCGTGGGGACGACCCTATAGTCGTCGGACATGTCGGCGGCGAGGCCACCTAGTCGGGGGGCCGTGGGGACGACCCTATAGTCGTCGGACAATTCGGCGGCCGGCCAACCTAGTCCCGGGGTCGTGGGGACGACCCTATAGTCGTCGGACATGTCGGCGGCTGCCCAACTTTGGCCCGTGGTCGTGGGGACGACCCTATAGTCGTCGGACATATCGGTGGCGAGCCAACCTAGTCCCGGGGTCGTGGGGACGACCCTATAGTCGTCGGACAAGTCGGCGGCTGGCCAACATTGGCCCGTGGTCGTGGGGACGATCCGATAGTCGTCGGACAAGTCGGCAGCGAGCCAACCTAGTCCCGGGTCATGGGGACGACCCTATAGTCGTCGGACAAGTCGGCGGCTGGCCAACTTTGGCCCGGGGGTCGTGGGGACGACCCTGTAGTCGTCGGAAATGACGGTGGCGGGCCAATCTAGTCCCGGGGTCGTGGGGACGACCCTACAGTCGTCGGACAAGTCGACGGCGAGCCAATCTAGTCCCGCGGTCGTGGGGACGACCCTATAGTCGTCGGACAAGTCAGCGGCTAGCCAACATTGGCCCGTGGTCGTGGGGACGACCATATAGTCGTCGGACATGACGGTGGCGGGCCAACCTAAACCCGGGGTCGTGGGGACGACCCTATAGTCCTCGCACAAGTCGGCGGCAGACCAGCTTTGGCCCGTGGTCGTGGGAACGACCCTATAGTCGTCGGACAAGTCGGCGGCTGGCCAAATATGGCCCGTGGTTGTGGGGACGACCCTATAGTCGTCGGAAATGTCGGCGGCGAGCCAACCTAGTCCCGGCGTCGTGGGGACGACCCTATAATGTTCGGACAAGTCGGCAGCTGGCCAAATTTGGCCCGTGGTCGTGAGGACGACCCTATAGTCGTCGGAAATGTCGGCAGCTGGCCAACTTTGGCCCGTGGTCGTGAAGACGACCCTATAGTCGTCGGACAAGTCGGCGGCGGGCCAAGCTTGTCCCGGGGTCGTGGGGACGACCCTATAATCGTCGGACATGACGGTGGCGGGCCAATCTAGTCCCGGGGTCTTGGGGACGACCCTATAGTCGTCGGACATGTCGGCGGCTGGCCAACTTTGGCCCGGTGTCGTGGGGACGACTCTATAGTCGTCGGAAATGTCGGCGGCTGGCCAACCTGGACCCGGGGTCGTGGAGACGACCCTATTGTCGTCGGACATGACGGTGGCGGGCCAATCTAGTCTCGGGGTCGTGGGGACGACCCTATAGTCGTCGGACATTTCGGCGGCTTGCCAACTTTGGCCCGGGGTCGTGGGGACGACCCTATAGTCGTCGGACATTTCGGCGGCATGCCAACTTTGGCCCGTGGTCGTGGGGACGACCCTATAGTCGTTGGACATGACGGTGGCGGGCTAATCTAGTCCCGGGGTCGTTGGGACGACCCTATAGTCGTTGGACATGTCGGTGATTGGCCAACATTGGCCCGGTGTCGTGGGGACGACTCTATAGTCGTCGGAAATGTCGGCGGCTGGCCAACCTGGACCCGGGGTCGTGGGGACGACCCTATTGTCGTCGGACATGACGGTGGCGGGCCAATCTAGTCTCGGGGTCGTGGGGACGACCCTATAGTCGTCGGACATGTCGGCGGCTGGCCAACTTTGGCCCGGGGTCGTGGGGACGACCCTATAGTCGTCGGACAAGACGGTGGCGGACCAATCTAGTCCCGAGGTCCTGGGGACGACCCTATAGTCGTCGGACTTGACGGTGGCGGGCCAATCTAGTCCCGGGGTCGTGGGGACGACCCTACAGTCGTCGGACATTTCGGCGGCTTGCCAACTTTGGCCCGGGGTCGTGGGGACGACCCTATAGTCGTCGGACATGACGGTGGCGGGCCAATCTAGTCCCGGGGTCGTGGGGACGACCCTATAGTCGTCGGACTTGACGGTGGCGGGCCAATCTAGTCCCGGGGTCGTGGGGACGACCCTACAGTCGTCGGACATTTCGGCGGCTTGCCAACTTTGGCCCGGGGTCGTGGGGACGACCTTATAGTCGTCGGACATGTTGGCGGCTTGTCAGCCTAGTCCCGGGGTCGTGGGGACGACCCTATAGTCGTCGGACATTTCGGCGGCTGGCCAACTTTGGCCCGTGGTCGTGGGGACGATCCAATAGTCGTCGGACATGTCGGCGGCTGGCCAACTTTGGCCCGTGGTTGTGGGGACGACCCTATAGTCGTTGGACATGACGGTGGCGGGCCAATCTAGTCCCGGGGTCGTGGGTAAGACCCTACAGTCGTCGGACATTTCGGCGGCTTGCCAACTTTGGCCCGGGGTCGTGGGGACGACCCTATAGTCTTCGGACATGACGGTGGCGGGCCAATCTAGTCCCGGGGTCGTGGGTAAGACCCTATAGTCTTCGGACATGACGGGAGCGGGCCAATCTAGACCCGAGGTCGTGGGGACGACCCTATAGTCGTCGGACATGTCGGCGGCTGGCCAACTTTGGCCCGGGGTCGTGGGGACGACCCTATAGTCGTCGGACAAGACGGTGGCGGACCAATCTAGTTCCGGGGTCGTGGGGACGACCCTATAGTCGTCGGACATTTCGGCGGCTGGCCAACTTTGGCCCGGGGTCGTGGGGACGACCCTATAGTCGTCGGACATGTCGGCGGTTGGCCAACTTTGGCGCGTGGTCGTGGGGACGATCCGATTGTCGTCGGACATGTCGGCGGCTTGCCAACTTTGGCCCGGGGTCGTGGGGACGACCCTATAGTCGTCGGACATGACGGTGGCGGGCCAATCTAGTCCCGGGGTCGTGGGGACGACCCTATAGTCGTCGGACATTTCGGCGGCTTGCCAACTTTGGCCCGGGGTCGTGGGTACGACCCTACAGTCGTCGGACATTTCGGCGGCTTGCCAACTTTGGCCCGTGGTTGTGGGGACGACCCTATAGTCGTTGGACATGACGGTGGCGGGCCAATCTAGTCCCGGGGTCGTGGGTAAGACCCTATAGTCGTCGGACAAGACGGCGGCTGGACATCTTTGGCCCGGGGTCGTGGGGACGACCCTATAGTCGTCGGATATGTCGGCGGCTGACCAACCTGGACCCGGGGTCGTGGGGACGTCCCTATTGTCGTCGGACATGACGGTGGCGGGCCAATCTAGACTCGCGGTCGTGGGGACGACCCTATAATCGTCGGACATGACGGTGGCGGGCCAATCTAGTCCCGGGGTCGTGCGGACGACCCTATAGTTGTCGGACATGTCGGCGGCTGGCCAACTTTGGCCCGGTGTCGTGGGGACGACTCTATAGTCGTCGGAAATGTCGGCGGCTGGCCAACCTGGACCCGGGGTCGTGGGGACGACCCTATTGTCGTCGGACATGACGGTGGCGGGCCAATCTAGTCTCGGGGTCGTGGGGACGACCCTATAGTCGTCGGACATGTCGGCGGCTGGCCAACTTTGGCCCGGGGTCGTGGGGACGACCCTATAGTCTTCGGACATGACGGTGGCGGGCCAATCTAGTCCCGGGGTCGTGGGTAAGACCCTATAGTCTTCGGACATGACGGGAGCGGGCCAATCTAGACCCGAGGTCGTGGGGACGACCCTATAGTCGTCGGACATGTCGGCGGCTGGCCAACTTTGGCCCGGGGTCGTGGGGGCGACCCTATACTCGTCGGACATGTTGGCGGCTTGTCAGCCTAGTCCCGGGGTCGTGAGTACGACCCTACAGTCGTCGGACATTTCGGCGGCTTGCCAACTTTGGCCCGGGGTCGTGGGGACGACCCTATGGTCGTCGGACTTGACGGTGGCGGGCCAATCTAGTCCCGAGGTCCTGGGGACGACCCTATAGTCGTCGGACTTGACGGTGGCGGGCCAATCTAGTCCCGGGGTCGTGGGGACGACCCTACAGTCGTCGGACATTTCGGCGGCTTGCCAACTTTGGCCCGGGGTCGTGGGTACGACCCTACAGTCGTCGGACATTTCGGCGGCTTGCCAACTTTGGCCCGGGGTCGTGGGGACGACCCTATAGTCGTCAGACATGACGGTGGCGGGCCAATCTAGTCCCGGGGTCGTGGGGACGACCCTATAGTCGTCGGACATTTCGGCGGCTGGCCAACTTTGGCCCGGGGTCGTGGGGACGACCCTATAGTCGTCGGACATGTTGGCGGCTTGTCAGCCTAGTCCCGGGGTCGTGGGGACGACCCTATAGTCGTCGGACATTTCGGCGGCTGGCCAACTTTGGCCCGGGGTCGTGGGGACGACCCTATAGTCGTCGGACATGTCGGCGGCTGGCCAACTTTGGCCCGTGGTTGTGGGGACGACCCTATAGTCGTTGGACATGACGGTGGCGGGCCAATCTAGTCCCGGGGTCGTGGGTAAGACCCTATAGTCGTCGGACAAGACGGCGGCTGGACATCTTTGGCCCGGGGTCGTGGGGACGACCCTATAGTCGTCGGAAATGTCGGCGGCTGACCAACCTGGACCCGGGGTCGTGGGGACGTCCCTATTGTCGTCGGACATTTCGGCGGCTTGCCAACTTTGGCCCGGGGTCGTGGGGACGACCCTATAGTCGTCAGACATGACGGTGGCGGGCCAATCTAGTCCCGGGGTCGTGGGGACGACCCTATAGTCGTCGGACATTTCGGCGGCTGGCCAACTTTGGCCCGGGGTCGTGGGGACGACCCTATAGTCGTCGGACATGTTGGCGGCTTGTCAGCCTAGTCCCGGGGTCGTGGGGACGACCCTATAGTCGTCGGACATTTCGGCGGCTGGCCAACTTTGGCCCGGGGTCGTGGGGACGACCCTATAGTCGTCGGACATGTCGGCGGCTGGCCAACTTTGGCCCGGGGTCGTGGGGACGACCCTATAGTCGTCGGACTTGACGGTGGCGGACCAATCTAGTCTCGGGGTCGTGGGGACGACCCTACAGTCGTCGGACATTTCGGCGGCATGCCAACTTTGGCCCGTGGTCGTGGGGACGACCCTATAGTCGTTGGACATGACGGTGGCGGGCTAATCTAGTCCCGGGGTCGTAGGGACGACCCTATAGTCGTTGGACATGTCGGTGATTGGCCAACATTGGCCCGGGGTCGTGGGGACGACCCTATAGTCGTCGGACATGTCGGCGGCTGGCCAACTTTGGCCCGGGGTCGTGGGGACGACCCTATAGTCGTCGGACTTGACGGTGGCGGACCAATCTAGTCTCGGGGTCGTGGGGACGACCCTACAGTAGTCGGACATTTCGGCGGCTTGCCAACTTTGGCCCGGGGTCGTGGGGACGACCCTATGGTCGTGGGGACGACCCTATATTCGTCGGACATGACGGTGGCGGGCCAATCTAGTCCCGGGGTCGTGGGGACGACCCTATAGTCGTCGGACATTTCGGCGGCATGCCAACTTTGGCCCGTGGTCGTGGGGACGACCCTATAGTCGTTGGACATGACGGTGGCGGGCTAATCTAGTCCCGGGGTCGTAGGGACGACCCTATAGTCGTTGGACATGTCGGTGATTGGCCAACATTGGCCCGGGGTCGTGGGGACGACCCTATAGTCGTCGGACATGTCGGCGGCTGGCCAACTTTGGCCCGGGGTCGTGGGGACGACCCTATAGTCGTCGGACTTGACGGTGGCGGACCAATCTAGTCTCGGGGTCGTGGGGACGACCCTACAGTCGTCGGACATTTCGGCGGCTTGCCAACTTTGGCCCGGGGTCGTGGGGACGACCCTATAGTCGTCGGACATGACGGTGGCGGGCCAATCTAGTCCCGGGGTCGTGGGGACGACCCTATAGTCGTCGGACATTTCGGCGGCTTGCCAACTTTGGCCCGGGGTCGTGGGGACGACCCTATAGTCGTCGGACATTTCGGCGGCATGCCAACTTTGGCCCGTCGTCGTGGGGACGACCCTATAGTCGATGGACATGACGGTGGCGGGCTAATCTAGTCCCGGGGTCGTAGGGACGACCCTATAGTCGTTGGACATGTCGGCGATTGGCCAACATTGGCCCGGGGTCGTGGGGACGACCCTATAATCGTCGGACATGTCGGCGGCTGGCCAACTTTGGCGCGTGGTCGTGGGGACGATCCGATTGTCGTCGGACATGTCGGCGGCAGGCCAACTTTGGCCCGTGGTCGTGGGGACGATCCAATAGTCGTCGGACATGTCGGCGGTTGGCCAACTTTGGCGCGTGGTCGTGGGGACGATCCGATTGTCGTCGGACATGTCGGTGGCGGGCTAATCTAGTCCCGGGGTCGTAGGGACGACCCTATAGTCGTTGGACATGTCGGCGATTGGCCAACATTGGCCCGGGGTCGTGGGGACGACCCTATAATCGTCGGACATGTCGGCGGCTTCCCAACTTTGGCGCGTGGTCGTGGGGACGATCCGATTGTCGTCGGACATGTCGGCGGCTGGCCAACTTTGGCCCGTGGTCGTGGGGACGATCCAATAGTCGTCGGACATGTCGGCGGTTGGCCAACTTTGGCGCGTGGTCGTGGGGACGATCCGATTGTCGTCGGACATGTCGGCGGCTTGCCAACTTTGGCCCGGGGTCGTGGGGACGACCCTATAGTCGTCGGACATGACGGTGGCGGGCCAATCTAGTCCCGGGGTCGTGGGGACGACCCTATAGTCGTCGGACATTTCGGCGGCTGGCCAACTTTGGCCCGGGGTCGTGGGGACGACCCTATAGTCGTCGGACATGTTGGCGGCTTGTCAGCCTAGTCCCGGGGTCGTGGGGACGACCCTATAGTCGTTGGACATGACGGTGGCGGGCTAATCTAGTCCCGGGGTCGTAGGGACGACCCTATAGTCGTTGGACATGTCGGTGATTGGCCAACATTGGCCCGGGGTCGTGGGGACGACCCTATAGTCGTCGGACATGTCGGCGGCTGGCCAACTTTGGCCCGGGGTCGTGGGGACGACCCTATAGTCGTCGGACTTGACGGTGGCGGACCAATCTAGTCTCGGGGTCGTGGGGACGACCCTACAGTCGTCGGACATTTCGGCGGCTTGCCAACTTTGGCCCGGGGTCGTGGGGACGACCCTATAGTCGTCGGACATGACGGTGGCGGGCCAATCTAGTCCCGGGGTCGTGGGGACGACCCTATAGTCGTCGGACATTTCGGCGGCTTGCCAACTTTGGCCCGGGGTCGTGGGGACGACCCTATAGTCGTCGGACATTTCGGCGGCATGCCAACTTTGGCCCGTCGTCGTGGGGACGACCCTATAGTCGATGGACATGACGGTGGCGGGCTAATCTAGTCCCGGGGTCGTAGGGACGACCCTATAGTCGTTGGACATGTCGGCGATTGGCCAACATTGGCCCGGGGTCGTGGGGACGACCCTATAATCGTCGGACATGTCGGCGGCTGGCCAACTTTGGCGCGTGGTCGTGGGGACGATCCGATTGTCGTCGGACATGTCGGCGGCAGGCCAACTTTGGCCCGTGGTCGTGGGGACGATCCAATAGTCGTCGGACATGTCGGCGGTTGGCCAACTTTGGCGCGTGGTCGTGGGGACGATCCGATTGTCGTCGGACATGTCGGTGGCGGGCTAATCTAGTCCCGGGGTCGTAGGGACGACCCTATAGTCGTTGGACATGTCGGCGATTGGCCAACATTGGCCCGGGGTCGTGGGGACGACCCTATAATCGTCGGACATGTCGGCGGCTTCCCAACTTTGGCGCGTGGTCGTGGGGACGATCCGATTGTCGTCGGACATGTCGGCGGCTGGCCAACTTTGGCGCGTGGTCGTGGGGACGATCCGATTGTCGTCGGACATGTCGGCGGCTTGCCAACTTTGGCCCGGGGTCGTGGGGACGACCCTATAGTCGTCGGACATGACGGTGGCGGGCCAATCTAGTCCCGGGGTCGTGGGGACGACCCTATAGTCGTCGGACATTTCGGCGGCTGGCCAACTTTGGCCCGGGGTCGTGGGGACGACCCTATAGTCGTCGGACATGTTGGCGGCTTGTCAGCCTAGTCCCGGGGTCGTGGGGACGACCCTATAGTCGTCGGACATTTCGGCGGCTGGCCAACTTTGGCCCGGGGTCGTGGGGACGACCCTATAGTCGTCGGACATGTCGGCGGCTGGCCAACTTTGGCCCGGGGTCGTGGGGACGACCCTATAGTCGTCGGACTTGACGGTGGCGGACCAATCTAGTCTCGGGGTCGTGGGGACGACCCTACAGTCGTCGGACATTTCGGCGGCTTGCCAACTTTGGCCCGGGGTCGTGGGGACGACCCTATAGTCGTCGGACATGACGGTGGCGGGCCAATCTAGTCCCGGGGTCGTGGGGACGACCCTATAGTCGTCGGACATTTCGGCGGCATGCCAACTTTGGCCCGTGGTCGTGGGGACGACCCTATAGTCGTTGGACATGACGGTGGCGGGCTAATCTAGTCCCGGGGTCGTAGGGACGACCCTATAGTCGTTGGACATGTCGGTGATTGGCCAACATTGGCCCGGGGTCGTGGGGACGACCCTATAGTCGTCGGACATGTCGGCGGCTGGCCAACTTTGGCCCGGGGTCGTGGGGACGACCCTATAGTCGTCGGACTTGACGGTGGCGGACCAATCTAGTCTCGGGGTCGTGGGGACGACCCTACAGTCGTCGGACATTTCGGCGGCTTGCCAACTTTGGCCCGGGGTCGTGGGGACGACCCTATAGTCGTCGGACATGACGGTGGCGGGCCAATCTAGTCCCGGGGTCGTGGGGACGACCCTATAGTCGTCGGACATTTCGGCGGCTTGCCAACTTTGGCCCGGGGTCGTGGGGACGACCCTATAGTCGTCGGACATTTCGGCGGCATGCCAACTTTGGCCCGTCGTCGTGGGGACGACCCTATAGTCGATGGACATGACGGTGGCGGGCTAATCTAGTCCCGGGGTCGTAGGGACGACCCTATAGTCGTTGGACATGTCGGCGATTGGCCAACATTGGCCCGGGGTCGTGGGGACGACCCTATAATCGTCGGACATGTCGGCGGCTGGCCAACTTTGGCGCGTGGTCGTGGGGACGATCCGATTGTCGTCGGACATGTCGGCGGCAGGCCAACTTTGGCCCGTGGTCGTGGGGACGATCCAATAGTCGTCGGACATGTCGGCGGTTGGCCAACTTTGGCGCGTGGTCGTGGGGACGATCCGATTGTCGTCGGACATGTCGGTGGCGGGCTAATCTAGTCCCGGGGTCGTAGGGACGACCCTATAGTCGTTGGACATGTCGGCGATTGGCCAACATTGGCCCGGGGTCGTGGGGACGACCCTATAATCGTCGGACATGTCGGCGGCTTCCCAACTTTGGCGCGTGGTCGTGGGGACGATCCGATTGTCGTCGGACATGTCGGCGGCTGGCCAACTTTGGCCCGTGGTCGTGGGGACGATCCAATAGTCGTCGGACATGTCGGCGGTTGGCCAACTTTGGCGCGTGGTCGTGGGGACGATCCGATTGTCGTCGGACATGTCGGCGGCTTGCCAACTTTGGCCCGGGGTCGTGGGGACGACCCTATAGTCGTCGGACATGACGGTGGCGGGCCAATCTAGTCCCGGGGTCGTGGGGACGACCCTATAGTCGTCGGACATTTCGGCGGCTGGCCAACTTTGGCCCGGGGTCGTGGGGACGACCCTATAGTCGTCGGACATGTTGGCGGCTTGTCAGCCTAGTCCCGGGGTCGTGGGGACGACCCTATAGTCGTTGGACATGACGGTGGCGGGCTAATCTAGTCCCGGGGTCGTAGGGACGACCCTATAGTCGTTGGACATGTCGGTGATTGGCCAACATTGGCCCGGGGTCGTGGGGACGACCCTATAGTCGTCGGACATGTCGGCGGCTGGCCAACTTTGGCCCGGGGTCGTGGGGACGACCCTATAGTCGTCGGACTTGACGGTGGCGGACCAATCTAGTCTCGGGGTCGTGGGGACGACCCTACAGTCGTCGGACATTTCGGCGGCTTGCCAACTTTGGCCCGGGGTCGTGGGGACGACCCTATAGTCGTCGGACATGACGGTGGCGGGCCAATCTAGTCCCGGGGTCGTGGGGACGACCCTATAGTCGTCGGACATTTCGGCGGCTTGCCAACTTTGGCCCGGGGTCGTGGGGACGACCCTATAGTCGTCGGACATTTCGGCGGCATGCCAACTTTGGCCCGTCGTCGTGGGGACGACCCTATAGTCGATGGACATGACGGTGGCGGGCTAATCTAGTCCCGGGGTCGTAGGGACGACCCTATAGTCGTTGGACATGTCGGCGATTGGCCAACATTGGCCCGGGGTCGTGGGGACGACCCTATAATCGTCGGACATGTCGGCGGCTGGCCAACTTTGGCGCGTGGTCGTGGGGACGATCCGATTGTCGTCGGACATGTCGGCGGCAGGCCAACTTTGGCCCGTGGTCGTGGGGACGATCCAATAGTCGTCGGACATGTCGGCGGTTGGCCAACTTTGGCGCGTGGTCGTGGGGACGATCCGATTGTCGTCGGACATGTCGGTGGCGGGCTAATCTAGTCCCGGGGTCGTAGGGACGACCCTATAGTCGTTGGACATGTCGGCGATTGGCCAACATTGGCCCGGGGTCGTGGGGACGACCCTATAATCGTCGGACATGTCGGCGGCTTCCCAACTTTGGCGCGTGGTCGTGGGGACGATCCGATTGTCGTCGGACATGTCGGCGGCTGGCCAACTTTGGCGCGTGGTCGTGGGGACGATCCGATTGTCGTCGGACATGTCGGCGGCTTGCCAACTTTGGCCCGGGGTCGTGGGGACGACCCTATAGTCGTCGGACATGACGGTGGCGGGCCAATCTAGTCCCGGGGTCGTGGGGACGACCCTATAGTCGTCGGACATTTCGGCGGCTGGCCAACTTTGGCCCGGGGTCGTGGGGACGACCCTATAGTCGTCGGACATGTTGGCGGCTTGTCAGCCTAGTCCCGGGGTCGTGGGGCGACCCTATAGTCGTCGGACATTTCGGCGGCTGGCCAACTTTGGCCCGGGGTCGTGGGGACGACCCTATAGTCGTCGGACATGTCGGCGGCTGGCCAACTTTGGCCCGGGGTCGTGGGGACGACCCTATAGTCGTCGGACTTGACGGTGGCGGACCAATCTAGTCTCGGGGTCGTGGGGACGACCCTACAGTCGTCGGACATTTCGGCGGCTTGCCAACTTTGGCCCGGGGTCGTGGGGACGACCCTATAGTCGTCGGACATGACGGTGGCGGGCCAATCTAGTCCCGGGGTCGTGGGGACGACCCTATAGTCGTCGGACATTTCGGCGGCATGCCAACTTTGGCCCGTGGTCGTGGGGACGACCCTATAGTCGTTGGACATGACGGTGGCGGGCTAATCTAGTCCCGGGGTCGTAGGGACGACCCTATAGTCGTTGGACATGTCGGTGATTGGCCAACATTGGCCCGGGGTCGTGGGGACGACCCTATAGTCGTCGGACATGTCGGCGGCTGGCCAACTTTGGCCCGGGGTCGTGGGGACGACCCTATAGTCGTCGGACTTGACGGTGGCGGACCAATCTAGTCTCGGGGTCGTGGGGACGACCCTACAGTCGTCGGACATTTCGGCGGCTTGCCAACTTTGGCCCGGGGTCGTGGGGACGACCCTATAGTCGTCGGACATGACGGTGGCGGGCCAATCTAGTCCCGGGGTCGTGGGGACGACCCTATAGTCGTCGGACATTTCGGCGGCTTGCCAACTTTGGCCCGGGGTCGTGGGGACGACCCTATAGTCGTCGGACATTTCGGCGGCATGCCAACTTTGGCCCGTCGTCGTGGGGACGACCCTATAGTCGATGGACATGACGGTGGCGGGCTAATCTAGTCCCGGGGTCGTAGGGACGACCCTATAGTCGTTGGACATGTCGGCGATTGGCCAACATTGGCCCGGGGTCGTGGGGACGACCCTATAATCGTCGGACATGTCGGCGGCTGGCCAACTTTGGCGCGTGGTCGTGGGGACGATCCGATTGTCGTCGGACATGTCGGCGGCAGGCCAACTTTGGCCCGTGGTCGTGGGGACGATCCAATAGTCGTCGGACATGTCGGCGGTTGGCCAACTTTGGCGCGTGGTCGTGGGGACGATCCGATTGTCGTCGGACATGTCGGTGGCGGGCTAATCTAGTCCCGGGGTCGTAGGGACGACCCTATAGTCGTTGGACATGTCGGCGATTGGCCAACATTGGCCCGGGGTCGTGGGGACGACCCTATAATCGTCGGACATGTCGGCGGCTTCCCAACTTTGGCGCGTGGTCGTGGGGACGATCCGATTGTCGTCGGACATGTCGGCGGCTGGCCAACTTTGGCCCGTGGTCGTGGGGACGATCCAATAGTCGTCGGACATGTCGGCGGTTGGCCAACTTTGGCGCGTGGTCGTGGGGACGATCCGATTGTCGTCGGACATGTCGGCGGCTTGCCAACTTTGGCCCGGGGTCGTGGGGACGACCCTATAGTCGTCGGACATGACGGTGGCGGGCCAATCTAGTCCCGGGGTCGTGGGGACGACCCTATAGTCGTCGGACATTTCGGCGGCTGGCCAACTTTGGCCCGGGGTCGTGGGGACGACCCTATAGTCGTCGGACATGTTGGCGGCTTGTCACCCTAGTCCCGGGGTCGTGGGGACGACCCTATAGTCGTTGGACATGACGGTGGCGGGCTAATCTAGTCCCGGGGTCGTAGGGACGACCCTATAGTCGTTGGACATGTCGGTGATTGGCCAACATTGGCCCGGGGTCGTGGGGACGACCCTATAGTCGTCGGACATGTCGGCGGCTGGCCAACTTTGGCCCGGGGTCGTGGGGACGACCCTATAGTCGTCGGACTTGACGGTGGCGGACCAATCTAGTCTCGGGGTCGTGGGGACGACCCTACAGTCGTCGGACATTTCGGCGGCTTGCCAACTTTGGCCCGGGGTCGTGGGGACGACCCTATAGTCGTCGGACATGACGGTGGCGGGCCAATCTAGTCCCGGGGTCGTGGGGACGACCCTATAGTCGTCGGACATTTCGGCGGCTTGCCAACTTTGGCCCGGGGTCGTGGGGACGACCCTATAGTCGTCGGACATTTCGGCGGCATGCCAACTTTGGCCCGTCGGCGTGGGGACGACCCTATAGTCGATGGACATGACGGTGGCGGGCTAATCTAGTCCCGGGGTCGTAGGGACGACCCTATAGTCGTTGGACATGTCGGCGATTGGCCAACATTGGCCCGGGGTCGTGGGGACGACCCTATAATCGTCGGACATGTCGGCGGCTGGCCAACTTTGGCGCGTGGTCGTGGGGACGATCCGATTGTCGTCGGACATGTCGGCGGCAGGCCAACTTTGGCCCGTGGTCGTGGGGACGATCCAATAGTCGTCGGACATGTCGGCGGTTGGCCAACTTTGGCGCGTGGTCGTGGGGACGATCCGATTGTCGTCGGACATGTCGGTGGCGGGCTAATCTAGTCCCGGGGTCGTAGGGACGACCCTATAGTCGTTGGACATGTCGGCGATTGGCCAACATTGGCCCGGGGTCGTGGGGACGACCCTATAATCGTCGGACATGTCGGCGGCTTCCCAACTTTGGCGCGTGGTCGTGGGGACGATCCGATTGTCGTCGGACATGTCGGCGGCTGGCCAACTTTGGCCCGTGGTCGTGGGGACGATCCAATAGTCGTCGGACATGTCGGCGGTTGGCCAACTTTGGCGCGTGGTCGTGGGGACGATCCGATTGTCGTCGGACATGTCGGCGGCTTGCCAACTTTGGCCCGGGGTCGTGGGGACGACCCTATAGTCGTCGGACATGACGGTGGCGGGCCAATCTAGTCCCGGGGTCGTGGGGACGACCCTATAGTCGTCGGACATTTCGGCGGCTTGCCAACTTTGGCCCGGGGTCGTGGGGACGACCCTATAGTCGTCGGACATTTCGGCGGCATGCCAACTTTGGCCCGTGGTCGTGGGGACGACCCTATAGTCGTTGGACATGACGGTGGCGGGCTAATCTAGTCCCGGGGTCGTAGGGACGACCCTATAGTCGTTGGACATGTCGGCGATTGGCCAACATTGGCCCGGGGTCGTGGGGACGACCCTATAATCGTCGGACATGTCGGCGGCTGGCCAACTTTGGCGCGTGGTCGTGGGGACGATCCGATTGTCGTCGGACATGTCGGCGGCTGGCCAACTTTGGCCCGTGGTCGTGGGGACGATCCAATAGTCGTCGGACATGTCGGCGGTTGGCCAACTTTGGCGCGTGGTCGTGGGGACGATCCGATTGTCGTCGGACATGTCGGCGGCTTGCCAACTTTGGCCCGGGGTCGTGGGGACGACCCTATAGTCGTCGGACATGACGGTGGCGGGCCAATCTAGTCCCGGGGTCGTGGGGACGACCCTATAGTCGTCGGACATTTCGGCGGCTGGCCAACTTTGGCCCGGGGTCGTGGGGACGATCCTATAGTCGTCGGACATGTTGGCGGCTTGTCAGCCTAGTCCCGGGGTCGTGGGTACGGCCCTATAGTCGTCGGACAAGTCGGCGGCGGGCCAACCTTGTCCCGGGGTCGTGGGGACGACCCTATAGTCGTCGCACATGTCGGCGGCTGGCCAACTTTGGCCCGCGGTCGTGCGGACGATCCAATAATCGTCGGACATGTCGGCGGCTGGCCAACTTTGGCCCGTGGTTGTGGGGACGACCCTATAGTCGTTGGACATGACGGTGGCGGGCCAATCTAGTCCCGGGGTCCTGGGGACGACCCTATAGTCGTCGGACAAGACGGCGGCTGGACATCTTTGGCCCGGGGTCGTGGGGACGACCCTACAGTCGTCGGACATTTCGGCGGCTTGCCAACTTTGGCCCGGGGTCGTGGGGACGACCCTATAGTCGTCGGACATGTCGGCGGCTGGCCAACTTTGGCCCGTGGTTGTGGGGACGACCCTATAGTCGTTGGACATGACGGTGGCGGGCCAATCTAGTCCCGGGGTCGTGGGTAAGACCCTATAGTCGTCGGACAAGACGGCGGCTGGACATCTTTGGCCCGGGGTCGTGGGGACGACCCTATAGTCGTCGGAAATGTCGGCGGCTGACCAACCTGGACCCGGGGTCGTGGGGACGTCCCTATTGTCGTCGGACATGACGGTGGCGGGCCAATCTAGACTCGCGGTCGTGGGGACGACCCTATAATCGTCGGACATGACGGTGGCGGGCCAATCTAGTCCCGGGGTCGTGCGGACGACCCTATAGTTGTCGGACATGTCGGCGGCTGGCCAACTTTGGCCCGGTGTCGTGGGGACGACTCTATAGTCGTCGGAAATGTCGGCGGCTGGCCAACCTGGACCCGGGGTCGTGGGGACCACCCTATTGTCGTCGGACATGACGGTGGCGGGCCAATCTAGTCTCGGGGTCGTGGGGACGACCCTATAGTCGTCGGACATGTCGGCGGCTGGCCAACTTTGGCCCGGGGTCGTGGGGACGACCCTATAGTCGTCGGACAAGACGGTGGCGGACCAATCTAGTCCCGAGGTCCTGGGGACGACCCTATAGTCGTCGGACTTGACGGTGGCGGGCCAATCTAGTCCCGGGGTCGTGGGGACGACCCTACAGTCGTCGGACATTTCGGCGGCTTGCCAACTTTGGCCCGGGGTCGTGGGGACGACCCTATAGTCGTCGGACATGACGGTGGCGGGCCAATCTAGTCCCGGGGTCGTGGGGACGACCCTATAGTCGTCGGACTTGACGGTGGCGGGCCAATCTAGTCCCGGGGTCGTGGGGACGACCCTACAGTCGTCGGACATTTCGGCGGCTTGCCAACTTTGGCCCGGGGTCGTGGGGACGACCCTATAGTCGTCGGACATGTTGGCGGCTTGTCAGCCTAGTCCCGTGGTCGTGGGGACGACCCTATAGTCGACGGACATTTCGGCGGCTGGCCAACTTTGGCCCGTGGTCGTGGGGACGATCCAATAGTCGTCGGACATGTCGGCGGCTGGCCAACTTTGGCCCGTGGTTGTGGGGACGACCCTATAGTCGTTGGACATGACGGTGGCGGGACAATCTAGTCCCGGGGTCGTGGGTAAGACCCTACAGTCGTCGGACATTTCGGCGGCTTGCCAACTTTGGCCCGGGGTCGTGGGGACGACCCTATAGTCGTCGGACATGACGGTGGCGGGCCAATCTAGTCCCGGGGTCGTGGGTAAGACCCTATAGTCTTCGGACATGACGGGAGCGGGCCAATCTAGACCCGAGGTCGTGGGGACGACCCTATAGTCGTCGGACATGTCGGCGGCTGGCCAACTTTGGCCCGGGTTCGTGGGGGCGACCCTATACTCGTCGGACATGTTGGCGGCTTGTCAGCCTAGTCCCGGGGTCGTGAGTACGACCCTACAGTCGTCGGACATTTCGGCGGCTTGCCAACTTTGGCCCGGGGTCGTGGGGACGACCCTATGGTCGTCGGACTTGACGGTGGCGGGCCAATCTAGTCCCGAGGTCCTGGGGACGACCCTACAGTCGTCGGACATTTCGGCGGCTTGCCAACTTTGGCCCGGGGTCGTGGGTACGACCCTACAGTCGTCGGACATTTCGGCGGCTTGCCAACTTTGGCCCGGGGTCGTGGGGACGACCCTATAGTCGTCAGACATGACGGTGGCGGGCCAATCTAGTCCCGGGGTCCTGGGGACGACCCTATAGTCATCGGACATTTCGGCGGCTGGCCAACTTTGGCCCGGGGTCGTGGGGACGACCCTATAGTCGTCGGACATGTTGGCGGCTTGTCAGCCTAGTCCCGGGGTCGTGGGGACGACCCTATAGTCGTCGGACATTTCGGCGGCTGGCCAACTTTGGCCCGGGGTCGTGGGGACGACCCTATAGTCGTCGGACATGTCGGCGGCTGGCCAACTTTGGCCCGTGGTTGTGGGGACGACCCTATAGTCGTTGGACATGACGGCGGCTGGCCAACCTGGACCCGGGGTCGTGGGGACGACCCTATTGTCGTCGGACATGACGGTGGCGGGCCAATCTAGTCTCGGGGTCGTGGGGACGACCCTATAGTCGTCGGACATGTCGGCGGCTGGCCAACTTTGGCCCGGGGTCGTGGGGACGACTCTATAGTCGTCGGAAATGTCGGCGGCTGGCCAACCTGGACCCGGGGTCGTGGGGACGACCCTATTGTCGTCGGACATGACGGTGGCGGGCCAATCTAGTCTCGGGGTCGTGGGGACGACCCTATAGTCGTCGGACATGTCGGCGGCTGGCCAACTTTGGCCCGGGGTCGTGGGGACGACCCTATAGTCGTCGGACAAGACGGTGGCGGACCAATCTAGTCCCGGGGTAGTGGGGACGACCCTATAGTCGTCGGACATTTCGGCGGCTGGCCAACTTTGGCCCGGGGTCGTGGGGACGACCCTATAGTCGTCGGACATGTTGGCGGCTTGTCAGCCTAGTCCCGGGGTCGTGGGGACGACCCTATAGTCGTCGGACATTTCGGCGGCTGGCCAACTTTGGCCCGGGGTCGTGGGGACGACCCTATAGTCGTCGGATATGTCGGCGGCTGGCCAACTTTGGCCCGTGGTCGTGGGGACGACCCTATAGTCGTCGGAAATGACGGTGGCGGGCCAATCTAGTCCCGGGGTCATGGGGACGACCCTACAGTCGTCGGACAAGTCGGCGGCGAGCCAATCTAGTCCCGCGGTCTTGGGGACGACCCTATAGCCGTCGGACAAGTCAGCGGCTGGCCAACATTGGCCCCTGGTCGTGGGGACGACCATATAGTCGTCGGACATGACGGTGGCGGGCCACTCTAGTCCCGGGTCGTGGGGACGACCCTATAGTCGTCGGACATGTCGGCGGCTGGCCAACTTTGGCCCGGGGTCGTGGGGACGACCCTATAGTCGTCGGATATGTCGGCGGCTGGCCAACTTTGGCCCGTGGTCGTGGGGACGACCCTATAGTCGTCGGACATGACGGTGGCGGGCCAGTCTAGTCCCGGGTCATGGGGACGACCCTATAGTCGTCGGACAAGTCGGCGGCTGGCCAACTTTGGCCCGTGGTCGTGGGGACGACCCTATAGTCGTCAGACATGACGGTGGCGAGCCAACCTACTCCCGGGGTCGTGGGGACGACCCTATAGTCGTCGGACAAGTCGGCGGCGGGGCAACCTAGTCCCGGGGTCGTGGGGACCACCCTATAGTCGTCGGACATGACGGTGGTGGGCCAGTCTAGTCCCGGGTCGTGGGGACGACCCTATAGTCGTCGGACATGTCGGCGGCTGGCCAACTTTGGCCCGTGGTCGTGGGGAGGACCCTATACTCGTCGGACAAGTCGGTGGCGAGCCAACCTAGTCCGGGGGTCGTGGGGACGACCCTATAGTCGTCGGACAAGTCGGCGGCGGGGCAACCTAGTCCCGGGGTCGTGGGGACCACCCTATAGTCGTCGGACATGACGGTGGTGGGCCAGTCTAGTCCCGGGTCGTGGGGACGACCCTATAGTCGTCGGACATGTTGGCGGCTGGCCAACTTTGGCCCGTGGTCGTGGGGAGGACCCTATACTCGTCGGACAAGTCGGCGGCGAGCCAACCTAGTCCGGGGGTCGTGGGGACGACCCTATAGTCGTCGGAGAAGTCTGCGGCGGGCCAACCTAGTCCCGGGGTCGTAGGGACGACCCTATAGTCGTCGGACATGTCGGCGGCGGGCCAACCTAGTCCCGGGGTCGTGGGGATGACCCTATAGTCGTCGGACATGACGGTGGCGGGCCAGTCTTGTCCCGGGTCGTGGGGACGACCCATAAGTCGTCGGACATGTCGGCGGCTGGCCAACTTTGGCCCGTGGTCGTGGGGAGGACCCTATACTCGTCGGACAAGTCGGCGGCGAGCCAACCTAGTCCGGGGGTCGTGGGGACGACCCTATAGTCGTCGGACAAGTCGGCGGCGGGGCAACCTAGTCCCGGGGTCGTGGGGACCACCCTATAGTCGTCGGACATGACGGTGGTGGGCCAGTCTAGTCCCGGGTCGTGGGGACGACCCTATAGTCGTCGGACATGTCGCCGGATGGCCAACTTTGGCCCGTGGTCGTGGGGACGATCCAATAATCGTCGGACATGTCGGCGGCTGGCCAACTTTGGCCCGTGGTTGTGGGGACGACCCTATAGTCGTTGGACATGACGGTGGCGGGCCAATCTAGTCCCGTACTCGTGGGTACGACCCTATAGTCGTCGGACATGACGGTGTCGGGCCAATCTAGTCCCGGGGTCGTGGGGACGACCCTATAGTCGTCGGACATGTCGGCGGCTGGACATCTTTGGTCCGGGGTCGTGGGGACGACCCTACAGTCGTCGGACATTTCGGCGGCTTGCCAACTTTGGCCCGGGGTCGTGGGGACGACCCTATAGTCGTCGGACATGTCGGCGGCTGGCCAACTTTGGCCCGTGGTTGTGGGGACGACCCTATAGTCGTTGGACATGACGGTGGCGGGCCAATCTAGTCCCGGGGTCGTGGGTAAGACCCTATAGTCGTCGGACAAGACGGCGGCTGGACATCTTTGGCCCGGGGTCGTGGGGACGACCCTATAGTCGTCGGACATGTTGGCGGGTTGTCAGCCTAGTCCCGGGGTCGTGGGGACGACCCTATAGTCGTCGGACATGACGGTGGCGGACCAATCTAGTCCCGGGGTCGTGGGGACGACCGTATAGTCGTCGCACATGTCGGCGGCTGGCCAACTTTGGCCCGCGGTCGTGCGGACGATCCAATAATCGTCGGACATGTCGGCGGCTGGCCAACTTTGGCCCGTGGTTGTGGGGACGACCCTATAGTCGTTGGACATGACGGTGGCGGGCCAATCTAGTCCCGGGGTCCTGGGGACGACCCTATAGTCGTCGGACAAGACGGCGGCTGGACATCTTTGGCCCGGGGTCGTGGGGACGACCCTACAGTCGTCGGACATTTCGGCGGCTTGCCAACTTTGGCCCGGGGTCGTGGGGACGACCCTATAGTCGTCGGACATGTCGGCGGCTGGCCAACTTTGGCCCGGTGTCGTGGGGACGACTCTATAGTCGTCGGAAAGATCGGCGGCTGGCCAACCTGGACCCGGGGTCGTGGGGACGACCCTATTGTCGTCGGACATGACGGTGGCGGGCCAATCTAGTCTCGCGGTCGTGGGGACGACCCTATAATCGTCGGGCACGACGGTGGCGGGCCAATCTAGTCCCGGGGTCGTGCGGACGACCCTATAGTCGTCGGACACGTCGGCGGCTGGCCAACTTTGGCCCGGTGTCGTGGGGACGACTCTATAGTCGTCGGAAATGTCGGCGGCTGGCCAACCTGGACCCGGGGTCGTGGGGACGACCCTATTGTCGTCGGACATGACGGTGGCGGGCCAATCTAGTCTCGGGGTCGTGGGGACGACCCTATAGTCGTCGGACATGTCGGCGGCTGGCCAACTTTGGCCCGGGGTCGTGGGGACGACCCTATAGTCGTCGGACTTGACGGTGGCGGGCCAATCTAGTCCCGGGGTCGTGGGGACGACCCTATAGTCGTCGGACATGTCGGCGGCTGGCCAACTTTGGACCGGTGTCGTGGGGACGACTCTATAGTCGTCGGAAATGTCGGCGGCTGGCCAACCTGGACCCTGGGTCGTGGGGACGACCCTATTGTCGTCGGACATGACGGTGGCGGGCCAATCTAGTCTCGGGGTCGTGGGGACGACCCTATAGTCGTCGGACATGTCGGCGGCTGGCCAACTTTGGCCCGGGGTCGTGGGGACGACCCTATAGTCGTCGGACATGTCGGCGGCTGGCCAACTTTGGACCGGTGTCGTGGGGACGACTCTATAGTCGTCGGAAATGTCGGCGGCTGGCCAACCTGGACCCGGGGTCGTGGGGACGACCCTATTGTCGTCGGACATGACGGTGGCGGGCCAATCTAGTCTCGGGGTCGTGGGGACGACCCTATAGTCGTCGGACATGTCGGCGGCTGGCCAACTTTGGCCCGGGGTCGTGGGGACGACCCTATAGTCGTCGGACTTGACGGTGGCGGGCCAATCTAGTCCCGGGGTCGTGGGGACGACCCTATAGTCGTCGGACATGTCGGCGGCTGGCCAACTTTGGACCGGTGTCGTGGGGACGACTCTATAGTCGTCGGAAATGTCGGCGGCTGGCCAACCTGGACCCGGGGTCGTGGGGACGACCCTATTGTCGTCGGACATGACGGTGGCGGACCAATCTAGTCTCGGGGTCGTGGGGACGACCCTATAGTCGTCGGACATGTCGGCGGCTGGCCAACTTTGGCCCGTGGTCGTGGGGACGATCCAATAGTCGTCGGACATGTCGGCGGCTGGCCAACTTTGGCGCGTGGTCGTGGGGACGATCCGATTGTCGTCGGACTTGACGGTGGCGGGCCAATCTAGTCCCGGGGTCGTGGGGACGACCCTACAGTCGTCGGACATTTCGGCGGCTTGCCAACTTTGGCCCGGGGTCGTGGGGACGACCCTATAGTCGTCGGACATGACGGTGGCGGGCCAATCTAGTCCCGGGGTCGTGGGGACGACCCTATAGTCGTCGGACATTTCGGCGGCTGGCCAACTTTGGCCCGGGGTCGTGGGGACGACCCTATAGTCGTCGGACATGTTGGCGGCTTGTCAGCCTAGTCCCGGGGTCGTGGGTACGGCCCTATAGTCGTCGGACAAGTCGGCGGCGGGCCAACCTTGTCCCGGGGTCGTGGGGACGACCCTATAGTCGTCGGACATGTCGGTGGGTGGCCAACCTATTCCCGAGGTCGTGGGGACGACCCTATAGTCGTCGGACATGTCGGCGGCTTGCCAACTTTGGCCCGGGGTCGTGGGGACGATCCAATAGTCGTCGGACATGTCGGCGGCTGGTCAACTTTGGCCCGTGGTCGTGGGGACGACCCTATAGTCGTTGGACATGTCAGCGGCTGGCCTACTTTGGCCCGGTGTCGTGGGGACGACCCAATAGTCGTCGGACATGTCGGCGGCTGGCCAACTTTGGCCCGTGGTCGTGGGGACGATCCGATAGTCGTTGGACATGACGGTGGCGGGCCAATCTAGTCCCGGGGTCGTGGGGACGACCCTATAGTCGTCGGACTTGTCGGTGGCGGCCAATCTAGTCCGGGGGTCGTGGGGACGACCCTACAGTCGTCGGACATTTCGGCGGCTTGCCAACTTTGGCCCGGGGTCGTGGGGACGATCCAATAGTCGTCGGACATGTCGGCGGCTGGTCAACTTTGGCCCGTGGTCGTGGGGACGACCCTATAGTCGTTGGACATGTCAGCGGCTGGCCAACTTTGGCCCGGTGTCGTGGGGACGACCCAATAGTCGTCGGACATGTCGGCGGCTGGCCAACTTTGGCCCGTACTCGTGGGTACGACCCTATAGTCGTCGGACATGACGGTGTCAGGCCAATCTAGTCCCGGGGTCGTGGGGACGACCCTATAGTCGTCGGACATGTCGGCGGCTGGCCAACTTTGGCCCGTGGTCGTGGGGACGACCCTATAGTCGTCGGATATGTCGGCGGCTGGCCAACTTTGACCCGTGGTCGTGGGGACGACCCTATTGTCGTCGGAAATGACGGTGGCGGGCCAATCTATTCCCGGGGTCGTGGGGACGACCCTATAGTCGTCGGACAAGACGGCGGCTGGACATCTTTGGCCCGGGGTCGTGGGGACGACCCTACAGTCGTCGGACATTTCGGCGGCTTGCCAACTTTGGCCCGTGGTCGTGGGGACGACCCTATAGTCGTCGGACATGACGGTGGCGGGCCAGTCTAGTCCCGGGTCATGGGGACGACCCTATAGTCGTCGGACAAGTCGGCGGCTGGCCAACTTTGGCCCGTGGTCGTGGGGACGACCCTATAGTCGTCAGACATGACGGTGGCGAGCCAACCTACTCCCGGGGTCGTGGGGACGACCCTATAGTCGTCGGACAAGTCGGCGGCGGGGCAACCTAGTCCCGGGGTCGTGGGGACCACCCTATAGTCGTCGGACATGACGGTGGTGGGCCAGTCTAGTCCCGGGTCGTGGGGAGGACCCTATAGTCGTCGGACATGTCGGCGGCTGGCCAACTTTGGCCCGTGGTCGTGGGGACGACCCTATAGTCGTCGGACATGACGGTGGCGGGCCAGTCTAGTCCCGGGTCATGGGGACGACCCTATAGTCGTCGGACATGACGGTGGCGGGCCAGTCTAGTCCCGGGTCATGGGGACGACCCTATAGTCGTCGGACAAGTCGGCGGCTGGCCAACTTTGGCCCGTGGTCGTGGGGACGACCCTATAGTCGTCGGATATGTCGGCGGCTGGCCAACTTTGGCCCGTGGTCGTGGGGACGACCCTATAGTCGTCGGACAAGTCAGCGGCTGGCCAACACTGGCCCGTGGTCGTGGGAAAGAGCCTATAGTCGTCGGACAAGTCAGCGGCTGGCCAACATTGACCCGTGGTCGTGGGGACGACCCTACAGTCGTCGGATATGTCGGCGGCTGGCCAACTTTGGCCCGTGGTCGTGGGGACGACCCTATAGTCGTCGGAAATGACGGTGGCGGGCCAATCTAGTCCCGGGGTCATGGGGACGACCCTACAGTCGTCGGACAAGTCGGCGGCGAGCCAATCTAGTCCCGCGGTCTTGGGGACGACCCTATAGCCGTCGGACAAGTCAGCGGCTGGCCAACATTGGCCCGTGGTCGTGGGGACGACCATATAGTCGTTGGACATGACGGTGGCGGGCCACTCTAGTCCCGGGTCGTGGGGACGACCCTATAGTCGTCGGACATGTCGGCGGCTGGCCAACTTTGGCCCGGGGTCGTGGGGACGACCCTATAGTCGTCGGATATGTCGGCGGCTGGCCAACTTTGACCCGTGGTCGTGGGGACGACCCTATAGTCGTCAGACATGACGGTGGCGAGCCAACCTACTCCCGGGGTCGTGGGGACGACCCTATAGTCGTCGGACAAGTCGGCGGCGGGGCAACCTAGTCCCGGGGTCGTGGGGACCACCCTATAGTCGTCGGACATGACGGTGGTGGGCCAGTCTAGTCCCGGGTCGTGGGGACGACCCTATAGTCGTCGGACATGTCGGCGGCTGGCCAACTTTGGCCCGTGGTCGTGGGGACGACCCTATAGTCGTCGGACAAGTCGGCGGCGGGCCAACCTTGTCCCGGGGTCGTGGGGACGACCCTATAGTCGTCGGACATGTCGGCGGCTGGCCAACTTTGGCCCGGTGTCGTGGGGACGACTCTATAGTCGTCGGAAATGTCGGCGGCTGGCCAACCTGGACCCGGGGTCGTGGGGACGACCCTATTTTCGTCGGACATGACGGTGGCGGGCCAATCTAGTCTCGGGGTCGTGGGGACGACCCTATAGTCGTCGGACATGTCGGCGGCTGGCCAACTTTGGCCCGTGGTCGTGGGGAGGACCCTATACTCGTCGGACAAGTCGGCGGCGAGCCAACCTAGTCCGGGGGTCGTGGGGACGACCCTATAGTCGTCGGACAAGTCGGCGGCGGGGCAACCTAGTCCCGGGGTCGTGGGGACCACCCTATAGTCGTCGGACATGACGGTGGTGGGCCAGTCTAGTCCCGGGTCGTGGGGACGACCCTATAGTCGTCGGACATGTCGCCGGATGGCCAACTTTGGCCCGTGGTCGTGGGGACGATCCAATAATCGTCGGACATGTCGGCGGCTGGCCAACTTTGGCCCGTGGTTGTGGGGACGACCCTATAGTCGTTGGACATGACGGTGGCGGGCCAATCTAGTCCCGTACTCGTGGGTACGACCCTATAGTCGTCGGACATGACGGTGTCGGGCCAATCTAGTCCCGGGGTCGTGGGGACGACCCTATAGTCGTCGGACATGTCGGCGGCTGGACATCTTTGGTCCGGGGTCGTGGGGACGACCCTACAGTCGTCGGACATTTCGGCGGCTTGCCAACTTTGGCCCGGGGTCGTGGGGACGACCCTATAGTCGTCGGACATGTCGGCGGCTGGCCAACTTTGGCCCTTGGTTGTGGGGACGACCCTATAGTCGTTGGACATGACGGTGGCGGGCCAATCTAGTCCCGGGGTCGTGGGTAAGACCCTATAGTCGTCGGACAAGACGGCGGCTGGACATCTTTGGCCCGGGGTCGTGGGGACGACCCTATATTCGTCGGACATGTTGGCGGCTTGTCAGCCTAGTCCCGGGGTCGTGGGTACGACCCTATAGTCGTCGGACAAGTCGGCGGCGGGTCAACCTTGTCCCGGGGTCGTGGGGACGACCCTATAGTCGTCGGACATGTCGGCGGCTGGCCAACTTTGGCCCGGTGTCGTGGGGACGACTCTATAGTCGTCGGAAATGTCGGCGGCTGGCCAACCTGGACCCGGGGTCGTGGGGACGACCCTATTGTCGTCGGACATGACGGTGGCGGGCCAATCTAGTCTCGCGGTCGTGGGGACGACCCTATAATCGTCGGGCACGTCGGTGGCGGGCCAATCTAGTCCCGGGGTCGTGCGGACGACGCTATAGTCGTCGGACACGTCGGCGGCTGGCCAACTTTGGCCCGGTGTCGTGGGGACGACTCTATAGTCGTCGGAAATGTCGGCGGCTGGCCAACCTGGACCCGGGGTCGTGGGGACGACCCTATTGTCGTTGGACATGACGGTGGCGGGCCAATCTAGTCTCGGGGTCGTGGGGACGACCCTATAGTCGTCGGACATGTCGGCGGCTGGCCAACTCTGGACCGGTGTCGTGGGGACGACTCTATAGTCGTCGGAAATGTCGGCGGCTGGCCAACCTGGACCCGGGGTCGTGGGGACGACCCTATTGTCGTCGGACATGACGGTGGCGGGCCAATCTAGTCTCGGGGTCGTGGGGACGACCCTATAGTCGTCGGACATGTCGGCGGCTGGTCAACTTTGGCCCGTGGTCGTGGGGACGACCCTATAGTCGTTGGACATGTCAGCGGCTGGCCTACTTTGGCCCGGTGTCGTGGGGACGACCCAATAGTCGTCGGACATGTCGGCGGCTGGCCAACTTTGGCCCGTGGTCGTGGGGACGATCCGATAGTCGTTGGACATGACGGTGGCGGGCCAATCTAGTCCCGGGGTCGTGGGGACGACCCTATAGTCGTCGGACTTGTCGGTGGCGGGCCAATCTAGTCCGGGGGTCGTGGGGACGACCCTACAGTCGTCGGACATTTCGGCGGCTTGCCAACTTTGGCCCGGGGTCGTGGGGACGATCCAATAGTCGTCGGACATGTCGGCGGCTGGTCAACTTTGGCCCGTGGTCGTGGGGACGACCCTATAGTCGTTGGACATGTCAGCGGCTGGCCAACTTTGGCCCGGTGTCGTGGGGACGACCCAATAGTCGTCGGACATGTCGGCGGCTGGCCAACTTTGGCCCGTGGTCGTGGGGAGGACCCTATACTCGTCGGACAAGTCGGCGGCGAGCCAACCTAGTCCGGGGGTCGTGGGGACGACCCTATAGTCGTCGGACAAGTCGGCGGCGGGCCAACCTTGTCCCGGGGTCGTGGGGAAGACCCTATAGTCGTCGGACATGTCGGCGGCTGGCCAACTTTGGCCCGGTGTCGTGGGGACGACTCTATAGTCGTCGGAAATGTCGGCGGCTGGCCAACCTGGACCCGGGGTCGTGGGGACGACCCTATTTTCGTCGGACATGACGGTGGCGGGCCAATCTAGTCTCGGGGTCGTGGGGACGACCCTATAGTCGTCGGACATGTCGGCGGCTGGCCAACTTTGGCCCGTGGTCGTGGGGACGATCCAATAGTCGTCGGACAAGGCGGTGGCGGGCCAATCTAGTCCCGGGGTCGTGGGGACGACCCTATAGTCGTCGGACTTGTCGGTGGCGGGCCAATCTAGTCCGGGGGTCGTGGGGATGACCCTACAGTCGTCGGACATTTCGGCGGCTTGCCAACTTTGGCCCGGGGTCGTGGGGACGATCTAATAGTCGTCGGACATGTCGGCGGCTGGCCAACTTTGGCGCGTGGTCGTGGGGACGATCCGATTGTCGTCGGACATGTCGGCGGCTGGCCAACCTATACCCGGGGTCGTGGGGACGATCCTATTGTCGTCGGACAAGGCGGTGGCGGGCCAATCTAGTCCCGGGGTCGTGGGGACGACCCTATAGTCGTCGGACTTGTCGGTGGCGGGCCAATCTAGTCCGGGGGTCGTGGGGACGACCCTACAGTCGTCGGACATTTCGGCGGCTTGCCAACTTTGGCCCGGGGTCGTGGGGACGATCTAATAGTCGTCGGACATGTCGTCGGACAAGTCGGCAGCTTGCCAACTTTGGCACGGAGTCGTGGGGACGACCCTACAGTCGTCGGACAAGTCGGCAGCGAGCCAACACTGGCCCGTGGTACGTGGGGACGACCCTACAGTCGTCGGATATGTCGGCGGCTGGCCAACTTTGGCCTGTGGTCGTGGGGACGATCCTATAGTCGTCGGACAAGTCGGCGGCGAGCCAATCTAGTCCCGCGGTCGTGGGGACGACCCTATAGTCGTCGGACATTTCGGCGGCTGGCCAACTTTTGCCCGGGGTCGTGGGGACGACCCTATAGTCGTCGGACATGTTGGCGGCTTGTCAGCCTAGTCCCGGGGTCGTGGGGACGACCCTATAGTCGTCGGACATGACGGTGGCGGACCAATCTAGTCCCGGGGTCGTGGGGACGACCGTATAGTCGTCGCACATGTCGGCGGCTGGCCAACTTTGGCCCGCGGTCGTGCGGACGATCCAATAATCGTCGGACATGTCGGCGGCTGGCCAACTTTGGCCCGTGGTTGTGGGGACGACCCTATAGTCGTTGGACATGACGGTGGCGGGCCAATCTAGTCCCGGGGTCCTGGGGACGACCCTATAGTCGTCGGACAAGACGGCGGCTGGACATCTTTGGCCCGGGGTCGTGGGGACGACCCTACAGTCGTCGGACATTTCGGCGGCTTGCCAACTTTGGCCCGGGGTCGTGGGGACGACCCTATAGTCGTCGGACATGTCGGCGGCTGGCCAACTTTGGCCCGGTGTCGTGGGGACGACTCTATAGTCGTCGGAAAGATCGGCGGCTGGCCAACCTGGACCCGGGGTCGTGGGGACGACCCTATTGTCGTCGGACATGACGGTGGCGGGCCAATCTAGTCTCGCGGTCGTGGGGACGACCCTATAATCGTCGGGCACGACGGTGGCGGGCCAATCTAGTCCCGGGGTCGTGCGGACGACCCTATAGTCGTCGGACACGTCGGCGGCTGGCCAACTTTGGCCCGGTGTCGTGGGGACGACTCTATAGTCGTCGGAAATGTCGGCGGCTGGCCAACCTGGACCCGGGGTCGTGGGGACGACCCTATTGTCGTCGGACATGACGGTGGCGGGCCAATCTAGTCTCGGGGTCGTGGGGACGACCCTATAGTCGTCGGACATGTCGGCGGCTGGCCAACTTTGGCCCGGGGTCGTGGGGACGACCCTATAGTCGTCGGACTTGACGGTGGCGGGCCATTCTAGTCCCGGGGTCGTGGGGACGACCCTATAGTCGTCGGACATGTCGGCGGCTGGCCAACTTTGGACCGGTGTCGTGGGGACGACTCTATAGTCGTCGGAAATGTCGGCGGCTGGCCAACCTGGACCCTGGGTCGTGGGGACGACCCTATTGTCGTCGGACATGACGGTGGCGGGCCAATCTAGTCTCGGGGTCGTGGGGACGACCCTATAGTCGTCGGACATGTCGGCGGCTGGCCAACTTTGGCCCGGGGTCGTGGGGACGACCCTATAGTCGTCGGACATGTCGGCGGCTGGCCAACTTTGGACCGGTGTCGTGGGGACGACTCTATAGTCGTCGGAAATGTCGGCGGCTGGCCAACCTGGACCCGGGGTCGTGGGGACGACCCTATTGTCGTCGGACATGACGGTGGCGGGCCAATCTAGTCTCGGGGTCGTGGGGACGACCCTATAGTCGTCGGACATGTCGGCGGCTGGCCAACTTTGGCCCGGGGTCGTGGGGACGATCCAATAGTCGTCGGACATGTCGGCGGCTGGTCAACTTTGGCCCGTGGTCGTGGGGACGACCCTATAGTCGTTGGACATGTCAGCGGCTGGCCTACTTTGGCCCGGTGTCGTGGGGACGACCCAATAGTCGTCGGACATGTCGGCGGCTGGCCAACTTTGGCCCGTGGTCGTGGGGACGATCCGATAGTCGTTGGACATGACGGTGGCGGGCCAATCTAGTCCCGGGGTCGTGGGGACGACCCTATAGTCGTCGGACTTGTCGGTGGCGGCCAATCTAGTCCGGGGGTCGTGGGGACGACCCTACAGTCGTCGGACATTTCGGCGGCTTGCCAACTTTGGCCCGGGGTCGTGGGGACGATCCAATAGTCGTCGGACATGTCGGCGGCTGGTCAACTTTGGCCCGTGGTCGTGGGGACGACCCTATAGTCGTTGGACATGTCAGCGGCTGGCCAACTTTGGCCCGGTGTCGTGGGGACGACCCAATAGTCGTCGGACATGTCGGCGGCTGGCCAACTTTGGCCCGTACTCGTGGGTACGACCCTATAGTCGTCGGACATGACGGTGTCGGGCCAATCTAGTCCCGGGGTCGTGGGGACGACCCTATAGTCGTCGGACATGTCGGCGGCTGGCCAACTTTGGCCCGTGGTCGTGGGGACGACCCTATAGTCGTCGGATATGTCGGCGGCTGGCCAACTTTGACCCGTGGTCGTGGGGACGACCCTATTGTCGTCGGAAATGACGGTGGCGGGCCAATCTATTCCCGGGGTCGTGGGGACGACCCTATAGTCGTCGGACAAGACGGCGGCTGGACATCTTTGGCCCGGGGTCGTGGGGACGACCCTACAGTCGTCGGACATTTCGGCGGCTTGCCAACTTTGGCCCGTGGTCGTGGGGACGACCCTATAGTCGTCGGACATGACGGTGGCGGGCCAGTCTAGTCCCGGGTCATGGGGACGACCCTATAGTCGTCGGACATGTCGGCGGCTGGCCAACTTTGGCCCGGGGTCGTGGGGACGACCCTATAGTCGTCGGATATGTCGGCGGCTGGCCAACTTTGACCCGTGGTCGTGGGGACGACCCTATAGTCGTCAGACATGACGGTGGCGAGCCAACCTACTCCCGGGGTCGTGGGGACGACCCTATAGTCGTCGGACAAGTCGGCGGCGGGGCAACCTAGTCCCGGGGTCGTGGGGACCACCCTATAGTCGTCGGACATGACGGTGGTGGGCCAGTCTAGTCCCGGGTCGTGGGGACGACCCTATAGTCGTCGGACATGTCGGCGGCTGGCCAACTTTGGCCCGTGGTCGTGGGGACGACCCTATAGTCGTCGGACAAGTCGGCGGCGGGCCAACCTTGTCCCGGGGTCGTGGGGACGACCCTATAGTCGTCGGACATGTCGGCGGCTGGCCAACTTTGGCCCGGTGTCGTGGGGACGACTCTATAGTCGTCGGAAATGTCGGCGGCTGGCCAACCTGGACCCGGGGTCGTGGGGACGACCCTATTTTCGTCGGACATGACGGTGGCGGGCCAATCTAGTCTCGGGGTCGTGGGGACGACCCTATAGTCGTCGGACATGTCGGCGGCTGGCCAACTTTGGCCCGTGGTCGTGGGGAGGACCCTATACTCGTCGGACAAGTCGGCGGCGAGCCAACCTAGTCCGGGGGTCGTGGGGACGACCCTATAGTCGTCGGACAAGTCGGCGGCGGGGCAACCTAGTCCCGGGGTCGTGGGGACCACCCTATAGTCGTCGGACATGACGGTGGTGGGCCAGTCTAGTCCCGGGTCGTGGGGACGACCCTATAGTCGTCGGACATGTCGCCGGATGGCCAACTTTGGCCCGTGGTCGTGGGGACGATCCAATAATCGTCGGACATGTCGGCGGCTGGCCAACTTTGGCCCGTGGTTGTGGGGACGACCCTATAGTCGTTGGACATGACGGTGGCGGGCCAATCTAGTCCCGTACTCGTGGGTACGACCCTATAGTCGTCGGACATGACGGTGTCGGGCCAATCTAGTCCCGGGGTCGTGGGGACGACCCTATAGTCGTCGGACATGTCGGCGGCTGGACATCTTTGGTCCGGGGTCGTGGGGACGACCCTACAGTCGTCGGACATTTCGGCGGCTTGCCAACTTTGGCCCGGGGTCGTGGGGACGACCCTATAGTCGTCGGACATGTCGGCGGCTGGCCAACTTTGGCCCTTGGTTGTGGGGACGACCCTATAGTCGTTGGACATGACGGTGGCGGGCCAATCTAGTCCCGGGGTCGTGGGTAAGACCCTATAGTCGTCGGACAAGACGGCGGCTGGACATCTTTGGCCCGGGGTCGTGGGGACGACCCTATATTCGTCGGACATGTTGGCGGCTTGTCAGCCTAGTCCCGGGGTCGTGGGTACGACCCTATAGTCGTCGGACAAGTCGGCGGCGGGTCAACCTTGTCCCGGGGTCGTGGGGACGACCCTATAGTCGTCGGACATGTCGGCGGCTGGCCAACTTTGGCCCGGTGTCGTGGGGACGACTCTATAGTCGTCGGAAATGTCGGCGGCTGGCCAACCTGGACCCGGGGTCGTGGGGACGACCCTATTGTCGTCGGACATGACGGTGGCGGGCCAATCTAGTCTCGCGGTCGTGGGGACGACCCTATAATCGTCGGGCACGTCGGTGGCGGGCCAATCTAGTCCCGGGGTCGTGCGGACGACGCTATAGTCGTCGGACACGTCGGCGGCTGGCCAACTTTGGCCCGGTGTCGTGGGGACGACTCTATAGTCGTCGGAAATGTCGGCGGCTGGCCAACCTGGACCCGGGGTCGTGGGGACGACCCTATTGTCGTTGGACATGACGGTGGCGGGCCAATCTAGTCTCGGGGTCGTGGGGACGACCCTATAGTCGTCGGACATGTCGGCGGCTGGCCAACTCTGGACCGGTGTCGTGGGGACGACTCTATAGTCGTCGGAAATGTCGGCGGCTGGCCAACCTGGACCCGGGGTCGTGGGGACGACCCTATTGTCGTCGGACATGACGGTGGCGGGCCAATCTAGTCTCGGGGTCGTGGGGACGACCCTATAGTCGTCGGACATGTCGGCGGCTGGTCAACTTTGGCCCGTGGTCGTGGGGACGACCCTATAGTCGTTGGACATGTCAGCGGCTGGCCTACTTTGGCCCGGTGTCGTGGGGACGACCCAATAGTCGTCGGACATGTCGGCGGCTGGCCAACTTTGGCCCGTGGTCGTGGGGACGATCCGATAGTCGTTGGACATGACGGTGGCGGGCCAATCTAGTCCCGGGGTCGTGGGGACGACCCTATAGTCGTCGGACTTGTCGGTGGCGGGCCAATCTAGTCCGGGGGTCGTGGGGACGACCCTACAGTCGTCGGACATTTCGGCGGCTTGCCAACTTTGGCCCGGGGTCGTGGGGACGATCCAATAGTCGTCGGACATGTCGGCGGCTGGTCAACTTTGGCCCGTGGTCGTGGGGACGACCCTATAGTCGTTGGACATGTCAGCGGCTGGCCAACTTTGGCCCGGTGTCGTGGGGACGACCCAATAGTCGTCGGACATGTCGGCGGCTGGCCAACTTTGGCCCGTGGTCGTGGGGAGGACCCTATACTCGTCGGACAAGTCGGCGGCGAGCCAACCTAGTCCGGGGGTCGTGGGGACGACCCTATAGTCGTCGGACAAGTCGGCGGCGGGCCAACCTTGTCCCGGGGTCGTGGGGACGACCCTATAGTCGTCGGACATGTCGGCGGCTGGCCAACTTTGGCCCGGTGTCGTGGGGACGACTCTATAGTCGTCGGAAATGTCGGCGGCTGGCCAACCTGGACCCGGGGTCGTGGGGACGACCCTATTTTCGTCGGACATGACGGTGGCGGGCCAATCTAGTCTCGGGGTCGTGGGGACGACCCTATAGTCGTCGGACATGTCGGCGGCTGGCCAACTTTGGCCCGTGGTCGTGGGGACGATCCAATAGTCGTCGGACAAGGCGGTGGCGGGCCAATCTAGTCCCGGGGTCGTGGGGACGACCCTATAGTCGTCGGACTTGTCGGTGGCGGGCCAATCTAGTCCGGGGGTCGTGGGGATGACCCTACAGTCGTCGGACATTTCGGCGGCTTGCCAACTTTGGCCCGGGGTCGTGGGGACGATCTAATAGTCGTCGGACATGTCGGCGGCTGGCCAACTTTGGCGCGTGGTCGTGGGGACGATCCGATTGTCGTCGGACATGTCGGCGGCTGGCCAACCTATACCCGGGGTCGTGGGGACGATCCTATTGTCGTCGGACAAGGCGGTGGCGGGCCAATCTAGTCCCGGGGTCGTGGGGACGACCCTATAGTCGTCGGACTTGTCGGTGGCGGGCCAATCTAGTCCGGGGGTCGTGGGGACGACCCTACAGTCGTCGGACATTTCGGCGGCTTGCCAACTTTGGCCCGGGGTCGTGGGGACGATCTAATAGTCGTCGGACATGTCGTCGGACAAGTCGGCAGCTTGCCAACTTTGGCACGGAGTCGTGGGGACGACCCTACAGTCGTCGGACAAGTCGGCAGCGAGCCAACACTGGCCCGTGGTACGTGGGGACGACCCTACAGTCGTCGGATATGTCGGCGGCTGGCCAACTTTGGCCTGTGGTCGTGGGGACGATCCTATAGTCGTCGGACAAGTCGGCGGCGAGCCAATCTAGTCCCGCGGTCGTGGGGACGACCCTATAGTCGTCGGACATTTCGGCGGCTGGCCAACTTTTGCCCGGGGTCGTGGGGACGACCCTATAGTCGTCGGACATGTTGGCGGCTTGTCAGCCTAGTCCCGGGGTCGTGGGGACGACCCTATAGTCGTCGGACATGACGGTGGCGGACCAATCTAGTCCCGGGGTCGTGGGGACGACCGTATAGTCGTCGCACATGTCGGCGGCTGGCCAACTTTGGCCCGCGGTCGTGCGGACGATCCAATAATCGTCGGACATGTCGGCGGCTGGCCAACTTTGGCCCGTGGTTGTGGGGACGACCCTATAGTCGTTGGACATGACGGTGGCGGGCCAATCTAGTCCCGGGGTCCTGGGGACGACCCTATAGTCGTCGGACAAGACGGCGGCTGGACATCTTTGGCCCGGGGTCGTGGGGACGACCCTACAGTCGTCGGACATTTCGGCGGCTTGCCAACTTTGGCCCGGGGTCGTGGGGACGACCCTATAGTCGTCGGACATGTCGGCGGCTGGCCAACTTTGGCCCGGTGTCGTGGGGACGACTCTATAGTCGTCGGAAAGATCGGCGGCTGGCCAACCTGGACCCGGGGTCGTGGGGACGACCCTATTGTCGTCGGACATGACGGTGGCGGGCCAATCTAGTCTCGCGGTCGTGGGGACGACCCTATAATCGTCGGGCACGACGGTGGCGGGCCAATCTAGTCCCGGGGTCGTGCGGACGACCCTATAGTCGTCGGACACGTCGGCGGCTGGCCAACTTTGGCCCGGTGTCGTGGGGACGACTCTATAGTCGTCGGAAATGTCGGCGGCTGGCCAACCTGGACCCGGGGTCGTGGGGACGACCCTATTGTCGTCGGACATGACGGTGGCGGGCCAATCTAGTCTCGGGGTCGTGGGGACGACCCTATAGTCGTCGGACATGTCGGCGGCTGGCCAACTTTGGCCCGGGGTCGTGGGGACGACCCTATAGTCGTCGGACTTGACGGTGGCGGGCCAATCTAGTCCCGGGGTCGTGGGGACGACCCTATAGTCGTCGGACATGTCGGCGGCTGGCCAACTTTGGACCGGTGTCGTGGGGACGACTCTATAGTCGTCGGAAATGTCGGCGGCTGGCCAACCTGGACCCTGGGTCGTGGGGACGACCCTATTGTCGTCGGACATGACGGTGGCGGGCCAATCTAGTCTCGGGGTCGTGGGGACGACCCTATAGTCGTCGGACATGTCGGCGGCTGGCCAACTTTGGCCCGGGGTCGTGGGGACGACCCTATAGTCGTCGGACATGTCGGCGGCTGGCCAACTTTGGACCGGTGTCGTGGGGACGACTCTATAGTCGTCGGAAATGTCGGCGGCTGGCCAACCTGGACCCGGGGTCGTGGGGACGACCCTATTGTCGTCGGACATGACGGTGGCGGGCCAATCTAGTCTCGGGGTCGTGGGGACGACCCTATAGTCGTCGGACATGTCGGCGGCTGGCCAACTTTGGCCCGGGGTCGTGGGGACGACCCTATAGTCGTCGGACTTGACGGTGGCGGGCCAATCTAGTCCCGGGGTCGTGGGGACGACCCTATAGTCGTCGGACATGTCGGCGGCTGGCCAACTTTGGACCGGTGTCGTGGGGACGACTCTATAGTCGTCGGAAATGTCGGCGGCTGGCCAACCTGGACCCGGGGTCGTGGGGACGACCCTATTGTCGTCGGACATGACGGTGGCGGACCAATCTAGTCTCGGGGTCGTGGGGACGACCCTATAGTCGTCGGACATGTCGGCGGCTGGCCAACTTTGGCCCGTGGTCGTGGGGACGATCCAATAGTCGTCGGACATGTCGGCGGCTGGCCAACTTTGGCGCGTGGTCGTGGGGACGATCCGATTGTCGTCGGACTTGACGGTGGCGGGCCAATCTAGTCCCGGGGTCGTGGGGACGACCCTACAGTCGTCGGACATTTCGGCGGCTTGCCAACTTTGGCCCGGGGTCGTGGGGACGACCCTATAGTCGTCGGACATGACGGTGGCGGGCCAATCTAGTCCCGGGGTCGTGGGGACGACCCTATAGTCGTCGGACATTTCGGCGGCTGGCCAACTTTGGCCCGGGGTCGTGGGGACGACCCTATAGTCGTCGGACATGTTGGCGGCTTGTCAGCCTAGTCCCGGGGTCGTGGGTACGGCCCTATAGTCGTCGGACAAGTCGGCGGCGGGCCAACCTTGTCCCGGGGTCGTGGGGACGACCCTATAGTCGTCGGACATGTCGGTGGGTGGCCAACCTATTCCCGAGGTCGTGGGGACGACCCTATAGTCGTCGGACATGTCGGCGGCTTGCCAACTTTGGCCCGGGGTCGTGGGGACGATCCAATAGTCGTCGGACATGTCGGCGGCTGGTCAACTTTGGCCCGTGGTCGTGGGGACGACCCTATAGTCGTTGGACATGTCAGCGGCTGGCCTACTTTGGCCCGGTGTCGTGGGGACGATCCGATAGTCGTTGGACATGACGGTGGCGGGCCAATCTAGTCCCGGGGTCGTGGGGACGACCCTATAGTCGTCGGACTTGTCGGTGGCGGCCAATCTAGTCCGGGGGTCGTGGGGACGACCCTACAGTCGTCGGACATTTCGGCGGCTTGCCAACTTTGGCCCGGGGTCGTGGGGACGATCCAATAGTCGTCGGACATGTCGGCGGCTGGTCAACTTTGGCCCGTGGTCGTGGGGACGACCCTATAGTCGTTGGACATGTCAGCGGCTGGCCAACTTTGGCCCGGTGTCGTGGGGACGACCCAATAGTCGTCGGACATGTCGGCGGCTGGCCAACTTTGGCCCGTACTCGTGGGTACGACCCTATAGTCGTCGGACATGACGGTGTCGGGCCAATCTAGTCCCGGGGTCGTGGGGACGACCCTATAGTCGTCGGACATGTCGGCGGCTGGCCAACTTTGGCCCGTGGTCGTGGGGACGACCCTATAGTCGTCGGATATGTCGGCGGCTGGCCAACTTTGACCCGTGGTCGTGGGGACGACCCTATTGTCGTCGGAAATGACGGTGGCGGGCCAATCTATTCCCGGGGTCGTGGGGACGACCCTATAGTCGTCGGACAAGACGGCGGCTGGACATCTTTGGCCCGGGGTCGTGGGGACGACCCTACAGTCGTCGGACATTTCGGCGGCTTGCCAACTTTGGCCCGTGGTCGTGGGGACGACCCTATAGTCGTCGGACATGACGGTGGCGGGCCAGTCTAGTCCCGGGTCATGGGGACGACCCTATAGTCGTCGGACAAGTCGGCGGCTGGCCAACTTTGGCCCGTGGTCGTGGGGACGACCCTATAGTCGTCAGACATGACGGTGGCGAGCCAACCTACTCCCGGGGTCGTGGGGACGACCCTATAGTCGTCGGACAAGTCGGCGGCGGGGCAACCTAGTCCCGGGGTCGTGGGGACCACCCTATAGTCGTCGGACATGACGGTGGTGGGCCAGTCTAGTCCCGGGTCGTGGGGAGGACCCTATAGTCGTCGGACATGTCGGCGGCTGGCCAACTTTGGCCCGTGGTCGTGGGGACGACCCTATAGTCGTCGGACATGACGGTGGCGGGCCAGTCTAGTCCCGGGTCATGGGGACGACCCTATAGTCGTCGGACATGACGGTGGCGGGCCAGTCTAGTCCCGGGTCATGGGGACGACCCTATAGTCGTCGGACAAGTCGGCGGCTGGCCAACTTTGGCCCGTGGTCGTGGGGACGACCCTATAGTCGTCGGATATGTCGGCGGCTGGCCAACTTTGGCCCGTGGTCGTGGGGACGACCCTATAGTCGTCGGACAAGTCAGCGGCTGGCCAACACTGGCCCGTGGTCGTGGGAAAGAGCCTATAGTCGTCGGACAAGTCAGCGGCTGGCCAACATTGACCCGTGGTCGTGGGGACGACCCTACAGTCGTCGGATATGTCGGCGGCTGGCCAACTTTGGCCCGTGGTCGTGGGGACGACCCTATAGTCGTCGGAAATGACGGTGGCGGGCCAATCTAGTCCCGGGGTCATGGGGACGACCCTACAGTCGTCGGACAAGTCGGCGGCGAGCCAATCTAGTCCCGCGGTCTTGGGGACGACCCTATAGCCGTCGGACAAGTCAGCGGCTGGCCAACATTGGCCCGTGGTCGTGGGGACGACCATATAGTCGTTGGACATGACGGTGGCGGGCCACTCTAGTCCCGGGTCGTGGGGACGACCCTATAGTCGTCGGACATGTCGGCGGCTGTCCAACTTTGGCCCGGGGTCGTGGGGACGACCCTATAGTCGTCGGATATGTCGGCGGCTGGCCAACTTTGACCCGTGGTCGTGGGGACGACCCTATAGTCGTCAGACATGACGGTGGCGAGCCAACCTACTCCCGGGGTCGTGGGGACGACCCTATAGTCGTCGGACAAGTCGGCGGCGGGGCAACCTAGTCCCGGGGTCGTGGGGACCACCCTATAGTCGTCGGACATGACGGTGGTGGGCCAGTCTAGTCCCGGGTCGTGGGGACGACCCTATAGTCGTCGGACATGTCGGCGGCTGGCCAACTTTGGCCCGTGGTCGTGGGGACGACCCTATAGTCGTCGGACAAGTCGGCGGCGGGCCAACCTTGTCCCGGGGTCGTGGGGACGACCCTATAGTCGTCGGACATGTCGGCGGCTGGCCAACTTTGGCCCGGTGTCGTGGGGACGACTCTATAGTCGTCGGAAATGTCGGCGGCTGGCCAACCTGGACCCGGGGTCGTGGGGACGACCCTATTTTCGTCGGACATGACGGTGGCGGGCCAATCTAGTCTCGGGGTCGTGGGGACGACCCTATAGTCGTCGGACATGTCGGCGGCTGGCCAACTTTGGCCCGTGGTCGTGGGGAGGACCCTATACTCGTCGGACAAGTCGGCGGCGAGCCAACCTAGTCCGGGGGTCGTGGGGACGACCCTATAGTCGTCGGACAAGTCGGCGGCGGGGCAACCTAGTCCCGGGGTCGTGGGGACCACCCTATAGTCGTCGGACATGACGGTGGTGGGCCAGTCTAGTCCCGGGTCGTGGGGACGACCCTATAGTCGTCGGACATGTCGCCGGATGGCCAACTTTGGCCCGTGGTCGTGGGGACGATCCAATAATCGTCGGACATGTCGGCGGCTGGCCAACTTTGGCCCGTGGTTGTGGGGACGACCCTATAGTCGTTGGACATGACGGTGGCGGGCCAATCTAGTCCCGTACTCGTGGGTACGACCCTATAGTCGTCGGACATGACGGTGTCGGGCCAATCTAGTCCCGGGGTCGTGGGGACGACCCTATAGTCGTCGGACATGTCGGCGGCTGGACATCTTTGGTCCGGGGTCGTGGGGACGACCCTACAGTCGTCGGACATTTCGGCGGCTTGCCAACTTTGGCCCGGGGTCGTGGGGACGACCCTATAGTCGTCGGACATGTCGGCGGCTGGCCAACTTTGGCCCTTGGTTGTGGGGACGACCCTATAGTCGTTGGACATGACGGTGGCGGGCCAATCTAGTCCCGGGGTCGTGGGTAAGACCCTATAGTCGTCGGACAAGACGGCGGCTGGACATCTTTGGCCCGGGGTCGTGGGGACGACCCTATATTCGTCGGACATGTTGGCGGCTTGTCAGCCTAGTCCCGGGGTCGTGGGTACGACCCTATAGTCGTCGGACAAGTCGGCGGCGGGTCAACCTTGTCCCGGGGTCGTGGGGACGACCCTATAGTCGTCGGACATGTCGGCGGCTGGCCAACTTTGGCCCGGTGTCGTGGGGACGACTCTATAGTCGTCGGAAATGTCGGCGGCTGGCCAACCTGGACCCGGGGTCGTGGGGACGACCCTATTGTCGTCGGACATGACGGTGGCGGGCCAATCTAGTCTCGCGGTCGTGGGGACGACCCTATAATCGTCGGGCACGTCGGTGGCGGGCCAATCTAGTCCCGGGGTCGTGCGGACGACGCTATAGTCGTCGGACACGTCGGCGGCTGGCCAACTTTGGCCCGGTGTCGTGGGGACGACTCTATAGTCGTCGGAAATGTCGGCGGCTGGCCAACCTGGACCCGGGGTCGTGGGGACGACCCTATTGTCGTTGGACATGACGGTGGCGGGCCAATCTAGTCTCGGGGTCGTGGGGACGACCCTATAGTCGTCGGACATGTCGGCGGCTGGCCAACTCTGGACCGGTGTCGTGGGGACGACTCTATAGTCGTCGGAAATGTCGGCGGCTGGCCAACCTGGACCCGGGGTCGTGGGGACGACCCTATTGTCGTCGGACATGACGGTGGCGGGCCAATCTAGTCTCGGGGTCGTGGGGACGACCCTATAGTCGTCGGACATGTCGGCGGCTGGTCAACTTTGGCCCGTGGTCGTGGGGACGACCCTATAGTCGTTGGACATGTCAGCGGCTGGCCTACTTTGGCCCGGTGTCGTGGGGACGACCCAATAGTCGTCGGACATGTCGGCGGCTGGCCAACTTTGGCCCGTGGTCGTGGGGACGATCCGATAGTCGTTGGACATGACGGTGGCGGGCCAATCTAGTCCCGGGGTCGTGGGGACGACCCTATAGTCGTCGGACTTGTCGGTGGCGGGCCAATCTAGTCCGGGGGTCGTGGGGACGACCCTACAGTCGTCGGACATTTCGGCGGCTTGCCAACTTTGGCCCGGGGTCGTGGGGACGATCCAATAGTCGTCGGACATGTCGGCGGCTGGTCAACTTTGGCCCGTGGTCGTGGGGACGACCCTATAGTCGTTGGACATGTCAGCGGCTGGCCAACTTTGGCCCGGTGTCGTGGGGACGACCCAATAGTCGTCGGACATGTCGGCGGCTGGCCAACTTTGGCCCGTGGTCGTGGGGAGGACCCTATACTCGTCGGACAAGTCGGCGGCGAGCCAACCTAGTCCGGGGGTCGTGGGGACGACCCTATAGTCGTCGGACAAGTCGGCGGCGGGCCAACCTTGTCCCGGGGTCGTGGGGACGACCCTATAGTCGTCGGACATGTCGGCGGCTGGCCAACTTTGGCCCGGTGTCGTGGGGACGACTCTATAGTCGTCGGAAATGTCGGCGGCTGGCCAACCTGGACCCGGGGTCGTGGGGACGACCCTATTTTCGTCGGACATGACGGTGGCGGGCCAATCTAGTCTCGGGGTCGTGGGGACGACCCTATAGTCGTCGGACATGTCGGCGGCTGGCCAACTTTGGCCCGTGGTCGTGGGGACGATCCAATAGTCGTCGGACAAGGCGGTGGCGGGCCAATCTAGTCCCGGGGTCGTGGGGACGACCCTATAGTCGTCGGACTTGTCGGTGGCGGGCCAATCTAGTCCGGGGGTCGTGGGGATGACCCTACAGTCGTCGGACATTTCGGCGGCTTGCCAACTTTGGCCCGGGGTCGTGGGGACGATCTAATAGTCGTCGGACATGTCGGCGGCTGGCCAACTTTGGCGCGTGGTCGTGGGGACGATCCGATTGTCGTCGGACATGTCGGCGGCTGGCCAACCTATACCCGGGGTCGTGGGGACGATCCTATTGTCGTCGGACAAGGCGGTGGCGGGCCAATCTAGTCCCGGGGTCGTGGGGACGACCCTATAGTCGTCGGACTTGTCGGTGGCGGGCCAATCTAGTCCGGGGGTCGTGGGGACGACCCTACAGTCGTCGGACATTTCGGCGGCTTGCCAACTTTGGCCCGGGGTCGTGGGGACGATCTAATAGTCGTCGGACATGTCGTCGGACAAGTCGGCAGCTTGCCAACTTTGGCACGGAGTCGTGGGGACGACCCTACAGTCGTCGGACAAGTCGGCAGCGAGCCAACACTGGCCCGTGGTACGTGGGGACGACCCTACAGTCGTCGGATATGTCGGCGGCTGGCCAACTTTGGCCTGTGGTCGTGGGGACGACCCTATAGTCGTCGGACAAGTCGGCGGCGAGCCAATCTAGTCCCGCGGTCGTGGGGACGACCCTATAGTCGTCGGACATTTCGGCGGCTGGCCAACTTTTGCCCGGGGTCGTGGGGACGACCCTATAGTCGTCGGACATGTTGGCGGCTTGTCAGCCTAGTCCCGGGGTCGTGGGTACGGCCCTACAGTCGTCGGACAAGTCGGCGGCGGGCCAACCTTGTCCCGGGGTCGTGGGGACGACCCTATAGTCGTCGGACATGTCGGCAGCTGGCCAACTTTGGCCCGGGGTCGTGGGGACGACCCTATAGTCGTCGGACATGTCGGCGGCTGGCCAACTTTGGCCCGTGGTTGTGGGGACGACCCTATAGTCGTTGGACATGACGGTGGCGGGCCAATCTAGTCCCGGGGTCGTGGGGACGACCCTATAGTCGTCGGACTTGTCGGTGGCGGGCCAATCTAGTCCGGGGGTCGTGGGGACGACCCTATAGTCGCCGGACATGTCGGCGGCTGGCCAACTTTGGCCCGGGGTCGTGGGGGCGACCCTATAGTCGTCGGACATGTTGGCGGCTTGTCAGCCTAGTCCCGGGGTCGTGGGTACGACCCTACAGTCGTCGGACATTTCGGCGGTCTGCCAACTTTGGCCCGGGGTCGTGGGGACGACCCTATAGTCGTCGGACTTGACGGTGGCGGGCCAATCTAGTTCCGAGGTCCTGGGGACGACCCTATAGTCGTCGGACTTGACGGTGGCGGGCCAATCTAGTCCCGGGGTCGTGGGGACGACCCTACAGTCGTCGGACATTTCGGCGGCTGGCCAAATTTGGCCCGGGGTCGTGGGGACGACCCTATAGTCGTCGGACATGACGGTGGCGGGCCAATCTAGTCCCGGGGTCGTGGGGACGACCCTATAGTCGTCGGACTTGTCGGTGGCGGGCCAATCTAGTCCGGGGGTCGTGGGGACGACCCTACAGTCGTCGGACATTTCGGCGGCTGGCCAACTTTGGCCCGGGGTCGTGGGGACGACCCTATAGTCGTCGGACATGTCGGCGGCTGGCCAACTTTGGCCCGTGGTCGTGGGGACGATCCAATAGTCGTCGGACATGTCGGCGGCTGGCCAACTTTGGCGCGTGGTCGTGGGGACGATCCGATTGTCGTCGGACATGTCGGCGGCTGGCCAACCTAGACCCGGGGTCGTGGGAACGACCCTATTGTCGTCGGACAAGGCGGTGGCGGGCCAATCCAGTCCCGGGGTCGTGGGGACGACCCTATAGTCGTCGGACTTGTCGGTGGCGGGCCAATCTAGTCCGGGGGTCGTGGGGACGACCCTACAGTCGTCGGACATTTCGGCGGCTTGCCAACTTTGGCCCGGGGTCGTGGGGACGATCCAATAGTCGTCGGACATGTCGGCGGCTGGTCAACTTTGGCCCGTGGTCGTGGGGACGACCCTATAGTCGTCGGACAAGTCGGCGGCGGGCCAACCTTGTCCCGGGGTCGTGGGGACGACCCTATAGTCGTCGGACATGTCGGCGGCTGGCCAACTTTGGCCCGGTGTCGTGGGGACGACTCTATAGTCGTCGGAAATGTCGGCGGCTGGCCAACCTGGACCCGGGGTCGTGGGGACGACCCTATTTTCGTCGGACATGACGGTGGCGGGCCAATCTAGTCTCGGGGTCGTGGGGACGACCCTATAGTCGTCGGACATGTCGGCGGCTGGCCAACTTTGGCCCGTGGTCGTGGGGACGATCCAATAGTCGTCGGACAAGGCGGTGGCGGGCCAATCTAGTCCCGGGGTCGTGGGGACGACCCTATAGTCGTCGGACTTGTCGGTGGCGGGCCAATCTAGTCCGGGGGTCGTGGGGATGACCCTACAGTCGTCGGACATTTCGGCGGCTTGCCAACTTTGGCCCGGGGTCGTGGGGACGATCTAATAGTCGTCGGACATGTCGGCGGCTGGCCAACTTTGGCGCGTGGTCGTGGGGACGATCCGATTGTCGTCGGACATGTCGGCGGCTGGCCAACCTATACCCGGGGTCGTGGGGACGATCCTATTGTCGTCGGACAAGGCGGTGGCGGGCCAATCTAGTCCCGGGGTCGTGGGGACGACCCTATAGTCGTCGGACTTGTCGGTGGCGGGCCAATCTAGTCCGGGGGTCGTGGGGACGACCCTACAGTCGTCGGACATTTCGGCGGCTTGCCAACTTTGGCCCGGGGTCGTGGGGACGATCTAATAGTCGTCGGACATGTCGTCGGACAAGTCGGCAGCTTGCCAACTTTGGCACGGAGTCGTGGGGACGACCCTACAGTCGTCGGACAAGTCGGCAGCGAGCCAACACTGGCCCGTGGTACGTGGGGACGACCCTACAGTCGTCGGATATGTCGGCGGCTGGCCAACTTTGGCCTGTGGTCGTGGGGACGACCCTATAGTCGTCGGACAAGTCGGCGGCGAGCCAATCTAGTCCCGCGGTCGTGGGGACGACCCTATAGTCGTCGGACATTTCGGCGGCTGGCCAACTTTTGCCCGGGGTCGTGGGGACGACCCTATAGTCGTCGGACATGTTGGCGGCGGGCCAATCTAGTCCCGGGGTCGTGGGGACGACCCTATAGTCGTCGGACTTGTCGGTGGCGGGCCAATCTAGTCCGGGGGTCGTGGGGACGACCCTATAGTCGCCGGACATGTCGGCGGCTGGCCAACTTTGGCCCGGGGTCGTGGGGGCGACCCTATAGTCGTCGGACATGTTGGCGGCTTGTCAGCCTAGTCCCGGGGTCGTGGGTACGACCCTACAGTCGTCGGACATTTCGGCGGTCTGCCAACTTTGGCCCGGGGTCGTGGGGACGACCCTATAGTCGTCGGACTTGACGGTGGCGGGCCAATCTAGTTCCGAGGTCCTGGGGACGACCCTATAGTCGTCGGACTTGACGGTGGCGGGCCAATCTAGTCCCGGGGTCGTGGGGACGACCCTACAGTCGTCGGACATTTCGGCGGCTGGCCAAATTTGGCCCGGGGTCGTGGGGACGACCCTATAGTCGTCGGACATGACGGTGGCGGGCCAATCTAGTCCCGGGGTCGTGGGGACGACCCTATAGTCGTCGGACTTGTCGGTGGCGGGCCAATCTAGTCCGGGGGTCGTGGGGACGACCCTACAGTCGTCGGACATTTCGGCGGCTGGCCAACTTTGGCCCGGGGTCGTGGGGACGACCCTATAGTCGTCGGACATGTCGGCGGCTGGCCAACTTTGGCCCGTGGTCGTGGGGACGATCCAATAGTCGTCGGACATGTCGGCGGCTGGCCAACTTTGGCGCGTGGTCGTGGGGACGATCCGATTGTCGTCGGACATGTCGGCGGCTGGCCAACCTAGACCCGGGGTCGTGGGAACGACCCTATTGTCGTCGGACAAGGCGGTGGCGGGCCAATCCAGTCCCGGGGTCGTGGGGACGACCCTATAGTCGTCGGACTTGTCGGTGGCGGGCCAATCTAGTCCGGGGGTCGTGGGGACGACCCTACAGTCGTCGGACATTTCGGCGGCTTGCCAACTTTGGCCCGGGGTCGTGGGGACGATCCAATAGTCGTCGGACATGTCGGCGGCTGGTCAACTTTGGCCCGTGGTCGTGGGGACGACCCTATAGTCGTTGGACATGTCAGCGTCTGGCCAACTTTGGCCCGGTGACGTGGGGACGACCCAATATTCGTCGGACATGTCGGCGGCTGGCCAACTTTGGCCCGTGGTCGTGGGGACGATCCGATAGTCGTTGGACATGACGGTGGCGGGCCAATCTAGTCCCGGGGTCGTGGGGACGACCCTATAGTCGTCGGACTTGTCGGTGGCGGGCCAATCTAGTCCGGGGGTCGTGGGGACGACCCTAAAGTCGTCGGACATTTCGGCGGCTTGCCAACTTCGGCCCGGCGGCGTGGGGACGATCCAATAGTCGTCGGACATGTTGGCGGCTGGCCAACTTTGGCCCGTGGTCGTGGGGACGATCCAATAGTCGTCGGACATGTCGGCGGCTGGCCAACTTTGGCCCGGGGTCGTGGGGACGACCCTATAGTCGTCGGACATGTTGGCGGCTTGTCAGCCTAGTCCCGGGGTCGTGGGTACGGCCCTATAGTCGTCGGACATGTCGGCGGCTGGCCAACTTTGGCCCGGGGTCGTGGGGACGATCCAATAGTCGTCGGACAAGGCGGTGGCGGGCCAATCCAGTCCCGGGGTCGTGGGGACGACCCTATAGTCGTCGGACTTGTCGGTGGCGGGCCAATCTAGTCCGGGGGTCGTGGGGACGACCCAATAGTCGTCGGACTTGACGGTGGCGGGCCAATCTAGTTCCGAGGTCCTGGGGACGACCCTATAGTCGTCGGACTTGACGGTGGCGGGCCAATCTAGTCCCGGGGTCGTGGGGACGACCCTACAGTCGTCGGACATTTCGGCGGCTGGCCAACTTTGGCCCGTGGTCGTGGGGACGATCCAATAGTCGTCGGACATGTCGGCGGCTGGCCAACTTTGGCCCGGGGTCGTGGGGACGACCCTATAGTCGTCGGACATGTTGGCGGCTTGTCAGCCTATTCCCGGGGTCGTGGGTACGGCCCTATAGTCGTCGGACATGTCGGCGGCTGGCCAACTTTGGCCCGGGGTCGTGGGAACGACCCTATTGTCGTCGGACAAGGCGGTGGCGGGCCAATCCAGTCCCGGGGTCGTGGGGACGACCCTATAGTCGTCGGACTTGTCGGTGGCGGGCCAATCTAGTCCGGGGGTCGTGGGGACGACCCTACAGTCGTCGGACATTTCGGCGGCTGGCCAACTTTGGCCCGGGGTCGTGGGGACGACCCTATAGTCGTCGGACATGTCGGCGGCTGGCCAACTTTGGCCCGTGGTCGTGAGGACGACCCTATAGTCGTCGGACAAATCGGCGGCTGACCAACTTTGGCCCGGGGTCGTCGGGACGACCCTATAGTCGTCGGACAAGTCGGCAGCGAGCCAACCTAGTCCCGGGTCATGGGGACGAACCTATAGTCGTCGGACAAGTCGGCGGCTGGCCAACTTTGGCCCGGGGGTCGTGGGGACGACCCTATAGTCGTCGGAAATGACGGTGGCGGGCCAATCTAGTCCCGGGGTCGTGGGGACGACCCTACAGTCGTCGGACAAGTCGGCGGCGAGCCAATCTAGTCCCGCGGTCGTGGGGACGACCCTATAGTCGTCGGACAAGTCAGCGGCTAGCCAACATTGGCCCGTGGTCGTGGGGACGACCATATAGTCGTCGGACATGACGGTGGCGGGCCACTCTAGTCCCGGGTCGTGGGGACGATCCTATAGTCGTCGGACATGTCGGCGGCTGGCCAACTTTGGCCCGGGGTCGTGGGGACGACCCTATAATCGTCGGACAAGCCGGCGGCTGGCCAACTTTGGCCCGTGGTCGTGGGGACGACCCTTTAGTCGTCGGACAAGTCGGCGGCTGTCCAACTTTGGCCCGGGGTCGTGGGGACGACCCTATAGTCGTCGGACATGACGGTGGCGGGCCAGTCTAGTCCCGGGTCGTGGGGACGACCCTATAGTCGTCGGACATGTCGGCGGCTGGCCAACTTTGGCCCGTGGTCGTGGGGACGACCCTATAGTCGTCGGACATGTCGGCGGCTGGCCAACTTTGGCCCGTGGTCGTGGGGACGACCCTATTGTCGTCGGACATGACGGTGGCGGGCCAATCTAGTCTCGGGGTCGTGGGGACGACCCTACAGTCGTCGGACATTTCGGCGGCTTGCCAACTTTGGCCCGGGGTCGTGGGGACGACCATATAGTCGTCGGACATGACGGTGGCGGGCCACTCTAGTCCCGGGTCGTGGGGACGATCCTATAGTCGTCGGACATGTCGGCGGCTGGCCAACTTTGGCCCGGGGTCGTGGGGACGACCCTATAGTCGTCGGAAATGACGGTGGCTGGCCAATCTATTCCCGGGGTCGTGGGGACGACCGTATAGTCGTCGGACATATCAGCGGCTGGCCAACTTTGGCCCGTGGTCGTGGGGACGACCCTTTAGTCGTCGGACAAGTCGGCGGCTGTCCAACTTTGGCCCGGGGTCGTGGGGACGACCCTATAGTCGTCGGACATGTCGGCGGCGAGGCCACCTAGTCGGGGGGTCGTGGGGACGACCCTATAGTCGTCGGACAAGTCGGCGGCCGGCCAACCTAGTCCCGGGGTCGTGGGGACGACCCTATAGTCGTCGGACATGTCGGCGGCTGCCCAACTTTGGCCCGTGGTCGTGGGGACGACCCTATAGTCGTCGGACATATCGGTGGCGAGCCAACCTAGTCCCGGGGTCGTGGGGACGACCCTATAGTCGTCGGACAAGTCGGCGGCTGGCCAACATTGGCCCGTGGTCGTGGGGACGATCCGATAGTCGTCGGACAAGTCGGCAGCGAGCCAACCTAGTCCCGGGTCATGGGGACGACCCTATAGTCGTCGGACAAGTCGGCGGCTGGCCAACTTTGGCCCGGGGGTCGTGGGGACGACCCTGTAGTCGTCGGAAATGACGGTGGCTGGCCAATCTATTCCCGGGGTCGTGGGGACGACCGTATAGTCGTCGGACATATCAGCGGCTGGCCAACTTTGGCCCGGGGTCGTGGGGACGACCCTATAGTCGTCGGACAAGTCGGCGGCGGGCCAACCTAGTCCCGGGGTTGTGGGGACGACCCTATAGTCGTCGGACATGTCGGCGGCGAGGCCACCTAGTCGGGGGGTCGTGGGGACGACCCTATAGTCGTCGGACAAGTCGGCGGCCGGCCAACCTAGTCCCGGGGTCGTGGGGACGACCCTATAGTCGTCGGATAAGTCGGCAGCTTGCCAACTTTGGCCCGGGGTCGTGGGAACGACCCTATAGTCGTCGGACAAGTCGGCGGCGAGCCCACCTAGTCCGGGGGTCGTGGGGACGACCCTATAGTCGTCGGACAAGTCGGCGGCCGGCCAACCTACTCCGGGGGTCGTGGGGACGACCCTATAGTCGTCGGAAATGACGGTGGCGGGCCAGTCTAGTCCCGGGTCGTGGGGACGACCCTATAGTCGTCGGACATGTCGGCGGCTGGCCAACTTTGGCCCGTGGTCGTGGGGACGAGCCTATAGTCGTCGGAAATGACGGTGGCGGGCCAATCTTGTCCCGGGGTCGTGGGGACGACCCTACAGTCGTCGGACAAGTCGGCGGCGAGCCAATCTAGTCCCGCGGTCGTGGGGACGACCCTATAGTCGTCGGACAAGTCAGCGGCTGGCCTACATTGGCCCGTGGTCGTGGGGACGACCATATAGTGGTCGGACATGACGGTGGCGGGCCACTCTAGTCCCGGGTCGTGGGGACGACCCTATAGTCGTCGGACATGTCGGCGGCTGGCCAACTTTGGCCCGGGGTCGTGGGGACGACCCTATAGTCGTCGGACTTGACGGTGGCGGGCCAATCTAGTCCCGGTGTCGTGGGGACGACCCTATAGTCGTCAGACATGACGGTGGCGAGCCAACCTAGTCCCGGGGTCGTGGGGACGACCCTATAGTCGTCGGACATGTTGGCGGCTGGTCAACCTAGTCCCGGGGTCGTGGGGACGACCCTATAGTCGTCGGACAAGTCGGCGGCGGACCAACCTTGTCCCGGGGTCGTGGGGACGACCCTATAGTCGTCGGACATGACGGTGGCGGGCCAATCTAGTCTCGGCGTCGTGGGGACGACCCTATAGTCGTCGGACATGACGGTGGCGGGCCAATCTAGTTCCGGGGTCGTGGGGACGACCCTATAGTCGTCGGACATGTCGGCGGCTGGACAACTTTGGCCCGTGGACGTGGGGACGACCCCATAGTCGTCGGACATGTCGGCGGCTGGCCAACTTTGGCCCGTGGTCGTGGGGACGATCCGATAGTCGTCGGACATGACGGTGGCGGGCCAATCTAGTCCCGGGGTCATAGGGACGACCCTATAGTCATCGGACATGTCGGCGGCTGGTCAACTTAGGCCCGTGGTCGTAGGGACGATCCGATAGTCGTTGGACATGACGGTGCCGGGCCAATCAAGTCCCGGGGTCGTGGGTACGACCCTATAGTCGTCGGACATGTCGGCGATTGGCCATTATTGGCCCGGGGTCGTGGGGACGACCCTATAATCGTCGGACAAGTCGGCGGCTGGCCAACAATGGCCCGTGGTCGTGGGGACGACCCAACAGTCGTCGGACATGTCGGCGGCTGGCCAACTTTGGCCCGTGGTCGTGGGGACGATCCGATAGTCGTCGGACGTGACGGTGGCTAGCCAATCTAGTCCCGGGATCGTGGGGACGACCCTATTGTCGTCGGACATGACGGTGGCGGGCCAATCTAGTCCCGGGCTCGTGGGGACGACCCTATAGTCGTCGGACATGTCGGCGGCGAGGCCACCTAGTCGGGGGGTCGTGGGGACGACCCTATAGTCGTCGGACAAGTAGGCGGCCGGCCAACCTAGTCCCGGGGTCGTGGGGACGACCCTATAGTCGTCGGATAAGTCGGCAGCTTGCCAACTTTGGCCCGGGGTCGTGGGAACGACCCTATAGTCGTCGGACAAGTCGGCGGCGAGCCCACCTAGTCCGGGGGTCGTGGGGACGACCCTATAGTCGTCGGACAAGTCGGCGGCCGGCCAACCTACTCCGGGGGTCGTGGGGACGACCCTATAGTCGTCGGAAATGACGGTGGCGGGCCAGTCTAGTCCCGGGTCGTGGGGACGACCCTATAGTCGTCGGACAAGTCGGCGGCTGTCCAACTTTGGCCCGGGGTCGTGGGGACGACCCTATAGTCGTCGGACATGTCGGCGGCGAGGCCACCTAGTCGGGGGGTCGTGGGGACGACCCAATAGTCTTCGGACAAGTCGGCGGCTGGACAACTTTGGCCCGTGGTCGTGGGGACGACCCTATAGTCGTCGGACAAATCGGCGGCTGACCAACTTTGGCCCGGGGTCGTCGGGACGACCCTATAGTCGTCGGACAAGTCGGCAGCGAGCCAACCTAGTCCCGGGTCATGGGGACGACCCTATAGTCGTCGGACAAGTCGGCGGCTGGCCAACTTTGGCCCGGGGGTCGTGGCGACGACCCTATAGTCGTCGGAAATGACGGTGGCGGGCCAATCTAGTCCCGGGGTCGTGGGGACGACCCTACAGTCGTCGGACAAGTCGGCGGCGAGCCAATCTAGTCCCGCGGTCGTGGGGACGACTCTATAGTCGTCGGACAAGTCAGCGGCTAGCCAACATTGGCCCGTGGTCGTGGGGACGACCCTATAGTCGTCGGACATGTCGGTGGCGGGCCAATCTAGTACCGGGGTCGTGGGGACGACCCTATAATCGTCGGACAAGCCGGCGGCTGGCCAACTTTGGCCCGTGGTCGTGGGGACGACCCTTTAGTCGTCGGACAAGTCGGCGGCTGTCCAACTTTGGCCCGGGGTCGTGGGGACGACCCTATAGTCGTCGGACATGTCGGCGGCGAGGCCACCTAGTCGGGGGGTCGTGGGGACGACCCAATAGTCTTCGGACAAGTCGGCGGCTGGACAACTTTGGCCCGTGGTCGTGGGGACGACCCTATAGTCGTCGGACAAATCGGCGGCTGACCAACTTTGGCCCGGGGTCGTCGGGACGACCCTATAGTCGTCGGACAAGTCGGCAGCGAGCCAACCTAGTCCCGGGTCATGGGGACGACCCTATAGTCGTCGGACAAGTCGGCGGCTGGCCAACTTTGGCCCGGGGGTCGTGGCGACGACCCTATAGTCGTCGGAAATGACGGTGGCGGGCCAATCTAGTCCCGGGGTCGTGGGGACGACCCTACAGTCGTCGGACAAGTCGGCGGCGAGCCAATCTAGTCCCGCGGTCGTGGGGACGACTCTATAGTCGTCGGACAAGTCAGCGGCTAGCCAACATTGGCCCGTGGTCGTGGGGACGACCATATAGTCGTCGGACATGACGGTGGCGGGCCACTCTAGTCCCGGGTCGTGGGGACGATCCTATAGTCGTCGGACATGTCGGCGGCTGGCCAACTTTGGCCCGGGGTCGTGGGGACGATCCAATAGTCGTCGGACAAGGCGGTGGCGGGCCAATCTAGTCCCGGGGTCGTGGGGACGACCCTATAGTCGTCGGACTTGTCGGTGGCGGGCCAATCTAGTCCGGGGGTCGTGGGGACGACCCTACAGTCGTCGGACATTTCGGCGGCTTGCCAACTTTGGCCCGGGGTCGTGGGGACGATCTAATAGTCGTCGGACATGTCGGCGGCTGGCCAAATTTGGCGCGTGGTCGTGGGGACGATCCGATTGTCGTCGGACATGTCGGCGGCTGGCCAACCTATACCCGGGGTCGTGGGGACGATCCTATTGTCGTCGGACAAGGCGGTGGCGGGCCAATCTAGTCCCGGGGTCGTGGGGACGACCCTATAGTCGTCGGACTTGTCGGTGGCGGGCCAATCTAGTCCGGGGGTCGTGGGGACGACCCTACAGTCGTCGGACATTTCGGCGGCTTGCCAACTTTGGCCCGGGGTCGTGGGGACGATCTAATAGTCGTCGGACATGTCGGCGGCTGGTCAACTTTGGCCCGTGGTCGTGGGGACGACCCTATAGTCGTTGGACAGGTCAGCGGCTGGCCAACTTTGGCCCGGTGTCGTGGGGACGACCCAATAGTCGTCGGACATTTCGGCGGCTGGCCAACTTTGGCCCGGGGTCGTGGGGACGACCCTATAGTCGTCGGACATGTTGGCGGCGGGCCAATTTTGGCGCGTGGTCGTGGGGACGATCCGATTGTCGTCGGACATGTCGGCGGCTGGCCAACTTTGGCCCGTGGTCGTGGGGACGATCCAATAGTCGTCGGACATGTCGGCGGCTGGCCAACTTTGGCGCGTGGTCGTGGGGACGATCCGATTGTCGTCGGACTTGACGGTAGCGGGCCAATCTAGTCCCGGGGTCGTGGGGACGACCCTACAGTCGTCGGACATTTCGGCGGCTTGCCAACTTTGGCCCGGGGTCGTGGGGACGACCCTATAGTCGTCGGACATGACGGTGGCGGGCCAATCTAGTCCCGGGGTCGTGGGGACGACCCTATAGTCGTCGGACATTTCGGCGGCTGGCCAACTTTGGCCCGGGGTCGTGGGGACGACCCTATAGTCGTCGGACATGTTGGCGGCTGGCCAACTTTGGCCCGTGGTTGTGGGGACGACCCTATAGTCGTTGGACATGACGGTGGCGGGCCAATCTAGTCCCGTACTCGTGGGTACGACCCTATAGTCGTCGGACATGACGGTGTCGGGCCAATCTAGTTCCGGGGTCGTGGGGACGACCCTATAGTCGTCGGACATGTCGGCGGCTGGACATCTTTGGTCCGGGGTCGTGGGGACGACCCTACAGTCGTCGGACATTTCGGCGGCTTGCCAACTTTGGCCCGGGGTCGTGGGGACGACCCTATAGTCGTCGGACATGTCGGCGGCTGGCCAACTTTGGCCCGTGGTTGTGGGGACGACCCTATAGTCGTTGGACATGACGGTGGCGGGCCAATCTAGTCCCGGGGTCGTGGGTAAGACCCTATAGTCGTCGGACAAGACGGCGGCTGGACATCTTTGGCCCGGGGTCGTGGGGACGACCCTATATTCGTCGGACATGTTGGCGGCTTGTCAGCCTAGTCCCGGGGTCGTGGGGACGACCCTATAGTCGTCGGACATGTCGGCGGGTGGCCATCCTATTCCCGAGGTCGTGGGGACGACCCTATAGTCGTCGGACATGTCGGCGGCTTGCCAACTTTTGCCCGGGGTCGTGGGGACGATCCAATAGTCGTCGGACATGTCGGCGGCTGGTCAACTTTGGCCCGTGGTCGTGGGGACGACCCTATAGTCGTTGGACATGTCAGCGGCTGGCCTACTTTGGCCCGGTGTCGTGGGGACGACCCAATAGTCGTCGGACATGTCGGCGGCTGGCCAACTTTGGCCCGTGGTCGTGGGGACGATCCGATAGTCGTTGGACATGACGGTGGCGGGCCAATCGAGTCCCGGGGTCGTGGGGACGACCCTATAGTCGTCGGACTTGTCGGTGGCGGGCCAATCTAGTCCGGGGGTCGTGGGGACGACCCTACAGTCGTCGGACATTTCGGCGGCTTGCCAACTTTGGCCCGGGGTCGTGGGGACGATCCAATAGTCGTCGGACATGTCGGCGGCTGGTCAACTTTGGCCCGTGGTCGTGGGGACGACCCTATAGTCGTTGGACATGTCAGCGGCTGGCCAACTTTGGCCCGGTGTCGTGGGGACGACCCAATAGTCGTCGGACATGTCGGCGGCTGGCCAACTTTGGCCCGTACTCGTGGGTACGACCCTATAGTCGTCGGACATGACGGTGTCGGGCCAATCTAGTCCCGGGGTCGTGGGGACGACCCTATAGTCGTCGGACATGTCGGCGGCTGGCCAACTTTGGCCCGTGGTCGTGGGGACGACCCTATAGTCGTCGGATATGTCGGCGGCTGGCCAACTTTGACCCGTGGTCGTGGGGACGACCCTATTGTCGTCGGAAATGACGGTGGCGGGCCAATCTATTCCCGGGGTCGTGGGGACGACCCTATAGTCGTCGGACAAGTCGGCGGCGGGGCAACCTAGTCCCGGGGTCGTGGGGACCACCCTATAGTCGTCGGACATGACGGTGGTGGGCCAGTCTAGTCCCGGGTCGTGGGGACGACCCTATAGTCGTCGGACATGTCGGCGGCTGGCCAACTTTGGCCCGTGGTCGTGGGGAGGACCCTATACTCGTCGGACAAGTCGGCGGCGAGCCAACCTAGTCCGGGGGTCGTGGGGACGACCCTATAGTCGTCGGAGAAGTCTGCGGCGGGCCAACCTAGTCCCGGGGTCGTAGGGACGACCCTATAGTCGTCGGACATGACGGTGGCGGGCCAATCTAGTCCCGGGGTCGTGGGTAAGACCCTATAGTCGTCGGACAAGACGGCGGCTGGACATCTTTGGCCCGGGGTCGTGGGGACGACCCTATATTCGTCGGACATGTTGGCGGCTTGTCAGCCTAGTCCCGGGGTCGTGGGTACGACCCTATAGTCGTCGGACAAGTCGGCGGCGGGTCAACCTTGTCCCGGGGTCGTGGGGACGACCCTATAGTCGTCGGACATGTCGGCGGCTGGCCAACTCTGGACCGGTGTCGTGGGGACGACTCTATAGTCGTCGGAAATGTCGGCGGCTGGCCAACCTGGACCCGGGGTCGTGGGGACGACCCTATTGTCGTCGGACATGACGGTGGCGGGCCAATCTAGTCTCGGGGTCGTAGGGACGACCCTATAGTCGTCGGACATGTCGGCGGCTGGCCAACTTTGGCCCGTGGTCGTGGGGACGATCCAATAGTCGTCGGACATGTCGGCGGCTGGCCAACTTTGGCGCGTGGTCGTGGGGACGATCCGATTGTCGTCGGACATGTCGGCGGCTGGCCAACCTAGATACGGGGTCGTGGGAACGACCCTATAGTCGTCGGATATGTCGGTGGCGGGCCAATCTAGTCCGGGGGTCGTGGGGACGACCCTACAGTCGTCGGACATTTCGGCGGCTTGCCAACTTTGGCCCGGGGTCGTGGGGACGATCCAATAGTCGTCGGACATATCGGCGGCTGGTCAACTTTGGCCCGTGGTCGTGGGGACGACCCTATAGTCGTCGGACATGTCGGCGGCTGGCCAACTTTGGACCGGTGTAGTGGGGACGACTCTATAGTCGTCGGAAATGTCGGCGGCTGGCCAACCTGGACCCGGGGTCGTGGGGACGACCCTATTGTCGTCGGACATGACGGTGGCGGGCCAATCTAGTCTCGGGGTCGTGGGGACGACCCTACAGTCGTCGGACATTTCGGCGGCTTGCCAACTTTGGCCCGGGGTCGTGGGGACGATCCAATAGTCGTCGGACATGTCGGCGGCTGGTCAACTTTGGCCCGTGGTCGTGGGTACGACCCTACAGTCGTCGGACATTTCGGCGGCTTGCCAACTTTGGCCCGGGGTCGTGGGGACGACCCTATTGTCGTCGGACTTGACGGTGGCGGGCCAATCTAGTACCGAGGTCCTGGGGACGACCCTATAGTCGTCGGACTTGACGGTGGCGGGCCAATCTAGTCCCGGGGTCGTGGGGACGACCCTACAGTCGTCGGACATTTCGGCGGTTTGCCAACTTTGGCCCGGGGTCGTGGGGACGACCCTATAGTCGTCGGACATGTCGGCGGCTGGCCAACTGTGGCCCGTGGTCGTGGAGACGACCCAATAGTCGTTGGACATGTCGGCGGCTGGCCAACTTTGGCCCGTGGCTGTGGGGACGACCCTATAGTAGTTGGACATGACGGTGGCGAGCCAATCTAGTCCCGGGGTCGTGGGGACGACCCTATAGTCGTCGGACAAGACGGCGGCTGGACATCTTTGGCCCGGGGTCGTGGGGACGACCCTATAGTCGTCGGACATGTCGGCGGCTGGCCAACTTTGGCCCGTGGTCGTGGGGACGACCCAATAGTCGTTGGACATGTCAGCGGCTGGCCAACTTTGCCCCGGTGTCGTGGGGACGATCCGATAGTCGTCGGACATGACGGTGGCGGGCCAATCTAGTCCCAGGGTCGTTGGGACGATTCTATAGTCGTCGGACATGTCGGCGGCTGGCCAACTTTGGCCCGTGGTCGTGGGGACGACTCTACAGTCGTCGGACATGTCGGCGGCTGGCCAACCTAGACCCGGGGTCGTGGGGACGACCCTATTGTCGTCGGACATGACGGTGGCGGGCCAATCTAGTCCCGGGGTCGTGGGGACGACCCTATAGTCGTCGGACATGTCGGCGGCTGGCCAACTTTGGCCCGTGGTCGTGGGGACGACCCTATAGTCGTCGGACATGTCGGCGGCTGGCCAACTTTGGCCCGTGGTCGTGGGGACGATCCGATAGTCGTCGGACAAGTCGGCGGCTGGCCAACAATGGCCCGTGGTCGTGGGGACGACCCAACAGTCGTCGGACATGTCGGCGGCTGGCCAACTTTGGCCCGTGGTCGTGGGGACGATCCGATAGTCGTCGGACGTGACGGTGGCTAGCCAATCTAGTCCCGGGATCGTGGGGACGACCCTATAGTCGTCGGAGATGTCGGCGGCTGTCCTACTTTGGCCCGGTGTCTTGGGGACGACTCTATAGTCGTCGGACATGTCGGCGGCTGGCCAACCTAAACCCGGGGTCGTGGGGACGACCCTATAGTCCTCGCACAAGTCGGCGGCAGACCAGCTTTGGCCCGTGGTCGTGGGAACGACCCTATAGTCGTCGGACATGTCGGCGGCTGGCCAACTTTGGCCCGGGGTCGTGGGGACGACCATATAGTCGTCGGACATGACGGTGGCGGGCCACTCTAGTCCCGGGTCGTGGGGACGATCCTATAGTCGTCGGACATGTCGGCGGCTGGCCAACTTTGGCCCGGGGTCGTGGGGACGACCCTATAGTCGTCGGAAATGACGGTGGCTGGCCAATCTATTCCCGGGGTCGTGGGGACGACCGTATAGTCGTCGGACATATCAGCGGCTGGCCAACTTTGGCCCGGGGTCGTGGGGACGACCCTATAGTCGTCGGACAAGTCGGCGGCGGGCCAACCTAGTCCCGGGGTCGTGGGGACGACCCTATAATCGTCGGACAAGCCGGCGGCTGGCCAACTTTGGCCCGTGGTCGTGGGGACGACCCTTTAGTCGTCGGACAAGTCGGCGGCTGTCCAACTTTGGCCCGGGGTCGTGGGGACGACCCTATAGTCGTCGGACATGTCGGCGGCGAGGCCACCGAGTCGGGGGGTCGTGGGGACGACCCTATAGTCGTCGGACAAGTCGGCGGCCGGCCAACCTAGTCCCGGGGTCGTGGGGACGACCCTATAGTCGTCGGACAAGTCGGCGGCTGGCCAACATTGGCCCGTGGTCGTGGGGACGACCCAACAGTCGTCCGACATGTCGGCGGCTGGCCAACTTTGGCCCGTGGTCGTGGGGACGATCCGATAGTCGTCGGACGTGACGGTGGCAAGTCAATCTAGTCCCGGGATCGTGGGGACGACCCTATAGTCGTCGGAGATGTCGGCGGCTGTCCTACTTTGGCCCGGTGTCTTGGGGACGACTCTATAGTCGTCGGACATGTCGGCGGCTGGCCAACCTAGACCCGGGGTCGTGGGGTCGACCCTATAGTCCTCGAACAAGTCGGCGGCTGGCCAACTTTGGCCCGTGGTCGTGGGAACGACCCTATAGTCTTTGGACAAGTCTGCGGCTGGCCAAATATGGCCCGTGGTCGTGGGGACGACCCTATAGTCGTCGGAAATGTCGGCGGCGAGCCAACCTAGTCCCGGCGTCGTGGGGACGACCCTATAGTCGTCAGAAATATCGGTGGCGAGCCAACCTAGTCCCGGGGTCGTGGGGACGACCCTATAGTCGTCGGACAAGTCGGCGGCGGGCCAACCTAGTCCCGGGGTCGTGGGGACGACCCTATAGTCGTCGGACAAGTCGGCGGCGGGCCAACCTAGTCCCGGGGTCGTGGGGATGACCCTATAGTCGTCGGACAAGTCGGCGGCGAGCCCACCTAGTCGGGGGGTCGTGGGGACGACCCTATAGTCGTAGGACAAGTCGGCGGCCGGCCAACCTAGTCCGGGAGTCGTGGGGACGACCCTATAGTCGTCGGACATGACGGTGGCGGGCCAGTCTAGTCCCGGGTCGTGGGGACGACCCTATAGTCGTCGGACATGTCGGCGGCTCGCCAACTTTGGCCCGTGGTCGTGGGGACGACCCTATAGTCGTCGGACATTTCGGCGGCGAGGCCACCTAGTCGGGGGGTCGTGGGGACGACCCTATAGTCGTCGGACAAGTCGGCGGCCGGCCAACCTAGTCCCGGGGTCGTGGGGACGACCCTATAGTCGTCGGACATGTCGGCGGCTGCCCAACTTTGGCCCGTGGTCGTGGGGACGACCCTATAGTCGTCGGACATATCGGTGGCGAGCCAACCTAGTCCCGGGGTCGTGGGGACGACCCTATAGTCGTCGGACAAGTCGGCGGCTGGCCAACATTGGCCCGTGGTCGTGGGGACGACCCATCAGTCGTCCGACATGTCGGCGGCTGGCCAACTTTGGCCCGTGGTCGTGGGGACGATCCGATAGTCGTCGGACGTGACGGTGGCTTGTCAATCTAGTCCCGGGATCGTGGGGACGACCCTATAGTCGTCGGAGATGTCGGCGGCTGTCCTACTTTGGCCCGGTGTCTTGGGGACGACTCTATAGTCGTCGGACATGTCGGCGGCTGGCCAACCTAGACCCGGGGTCGTGGGGTCGACCCTATAGTCCTCGAACAAGTCGGCGGCTGGCCAACTTTGGCCCGTGGTCGTGGGAACGACCCTATAGTCTTTGGACAAGTCTGCGGCTGGCCAAATATGGCCCGTGGTCGTGGGGACGACCCTATAGTCGTCGGAAATGTCGGCGGCGAGCCAACCTAGTCCCGGCGTCGTGGGGACGACCCTATAGTCGTCGGACAAGTCGGCGGCTGGCCAACATTGGCCCGTGGTCGTGGGGACGATCCGATAGTCGTCGGACAAGTCGGCAGCGAGCCAACCTAGTCCCGGGTCATGGGGACGACCCTATAGTCGTCGGACAAGTCGGCGGCTGGCCAACTTTGGCCCGGGGGTCGTGGGGACGACCCTGTAGTCGTCGGAAATGACGGTGGCTGGCCAATCTATTCCCGGGGTCGTGGGGACGACCGTATAGTCGTCGGACATATCAGCGGCTGGCCAACTTTGGCCCGGGGTCGTGGGGACGACCCTATAGTCGTCGGACAAGTCGGCGGCGGGCCAACCTAGTCCCGGGGTTGTGGGGACGACCCTACAGTCGTCGGACATTTCGGCGGCTTGCCAACTTTGGCCCGGGGTCGTGGGGACGACCCTATAGTCGTCGGACTTGACGGTGGGGGGCCAATCTAGTCCCGAGGCCGTGGGGACGACCCTATAGTCGTCGGACTTGACGGTGGCCGGCCAATCTATTCCCGGGGGTCGTGGGGACGACCCTATAGTCGTCGGACATGTCGGCGGCGAGCCAACATTGACCCGGGGTCGTGGGGACGACTCTATAGTCGTCGAACATGTCGGCGGCTGGCCAAATATGACCCGGGGACGTGGGGACGAGCCTATAGTCTTCGGACAAGTCGGCGGCTGGCCAACTTTGGCCCGTGGTTGTGTGGACGACCCTATAGTCGTCGGATATGTCGGCGGCAGGCCAACTTTGACCCGTGGTCGTGGGGACGACCCTATAGTCGTCGGACATGTCGGTGGCTGGCCAATTTTGGCCCGTGGTCGTGGGGACGACCCTATTGTCGTCGGACATGACGGTGGCGGGCCAATCTAGTCTCGGGGTCGTGGGGACGACCCTATAGTCGTCGGACAAGTCGGCGGCGGGCCAACCTAGTCCCGGGGTCGTGGGGATGACCCTATAGTCGTCGGACAAGTCGGCGGCGAGCCCACCTAGTCGGGGGGTCGTGGGGACGACCCTATAGTCGTAGGACAAGTCGGCGGCCGGCCAACCTAGTCCGGGGGTCGTGGGGACGACCCTATAGTCGTCGGACATGACGGTGGCGGGCCAGTCTAGTCCCGGGTCGTGGGGACGACCCTATAGTCGTCGGACATGTCGGCGGCTGGCCAACTTTGGCCCGTGGTCGTGGGGACGACCCTATAGTCGTCGGACATGTCGGCGGCTGGCCAACTTTGGCCCGTGGTCGTGGGGACGACCCTATTGTCGTCGGACATGACGGTGGCGGGCCAATCTAGTCTCGGGGTCGTGGGGACGACCCTATAGTCGTCGGACATGTCGGCGGCTGGCCAACTTTGGCCCGGGGTCGTGGGGACGTCCCTATTGTCGTCGGACAAGACGGTGGCGGACCAATCTAGTCCCGAGGTCCTGGGGACGACCCTATAGTCGTCGGACTTGACGGTTGCGGGCCAATCTAGTCCCGGGGTCGTGGGGACGACCCTACAGTCGTCGGACATTTCGGCGGCTTGCCAACTTTGGCCCGGGGTCGTGGGGACGACCCTATAGTCGACGGACATGACGGTGGCGGGCCAATCTAGTCCCGGGGTCGTGGGGACGACCCTATAGTACCGTCGGACATTTCGGCGGCTGGCCAACTTTGGCCCGGTGTCGTGGGCACGACTCTATAGTCGTCGGAAATGTCGGCGGCTGGCCAACCTGGACCCGGGGTCGTGGGGACGACCCTATTTTCGTCGGACATGACGGTGGCGGGCCAATCTAGTCTCGGGGTCGTGGGGACGACCCTATAGTCGTCGGACATGTCGGCGGCTGGCCAACTTTGGCCCGGGGTCGTGGGGACGACCCTATAGTCGTCGGACATGACGGTGGCGGGCCAATCTAGTCCCGAGGTCCTGGGGACGACCCTATAGTCGTCGGACATGTCGGCGGCTGGCCAACTTTGGCCCGGGGTCGTGGGGGCGACCCTATAGTCGTCGGACATGTTGGCGGCTTGTCAGCCTAGTCCCGGGGTCGTGGGTACCACCCTACAGTCGTCGGACATTTCGGCGGCTTGCCAACTTTGGCCCGGGGTCGTGGGGACGACCCTATAGTCGTCGGACTTGACGGTGGCGGGCCAATCTAGTCCCGAGGTCCTGGGGACGACCCTATAGTCGTCGGACTTGACGGTGGCGGGCCAATCTATTCCCGGGGTCGTGGGGGACGACCCTACAGTCGTCGGACATTTCGGCGGCTTGCCAACTTTGGCCCGGGGTCGTGGGGACGACCCTATAGTCGTCGGACATGTCGGCGGCTTGCCAACTATGGCCCGGGTTCGTGGGGACGATCCAATAGTCGTCGGACATGTCGGCGGCTGGTCAACTTTGGCCCGTGGTCGTGGGGACGACCCTATAGTCGTTGGACATGTCAGCGGCTGGCCAACTTTGGCCCGGTGTCGTGGGGACGACCCAATAGTCGTCGGACATGTCGGCGGCTGGCCAACTTTGGCCCGTGGTCGTGGGGACGACCCTATTGTCGTCGGACATGACGGTGGCGGGCCAATCTAGTCTCGGGGTCGTGGGGACGACCCTATAGTCGTCGGACATGTCGGCGGCTGGCCAACTTTGGCCCGGGGTCGTGGGGACGACCCTATAGTCGTCGGACAAGACGGTGGCGGACCAATCTAGTCCCGAGGTCCTGGGGACGACCCTATAGTCGTCGGACTTGTCGGTGGCGGGCCAATCTAGTCCCGAGGTCCTGGGGACGACCCTATAGTCGTCGGACATTTCGGCGGCTTGCCAACTTTGGCCCGGGGTCGTGGGGACGATCCAATAGTCGTCGGACATGTCGGCGGCTGGTCAACTTTGGCCCGTGGTTGTGGGGACGACCCTATAGTCGTTGGACATGTCAGCGGCTGGCCAACTTTGGCCCGGTGTCGTGGGGACGACCCAATAGTCGTCGGACATGTCGGCGGCTGGCCAACTTTGGCCCGTGGTCGTGGGGACGATCCGATAGTCGTTGGACATGACGGTGGCGGGCCAATCTAGTCCGGGGGTCGTGGGGACGACCCTACAGTCGTCGGACATTTCGGCGGCTTGCCAACTTTGGCCCGGGGTCGTGGGGACGACCCTATAGTCGTCGGACTTGACGGTGGCGGGCCAATCTAGTCCCGGGGTTGTGGGGACGACCCTACAGTCGTCGGACATTTCGGCGGCTTGCCAACTTTGGCCCGGGGTCGTGGGGACGACCCTATAGTCGTCGGACTTGACGGTGGGGGGCCAATCTAGTCCCGAGGTCGTGGGGACGACCCTATAGTCGCCGGACTTGACGGTGGCCGGCCAATCTATTCCCGGGGGTCGTGGGGACGACCCTATAGCCGTCGGACATGTCGGCGGCGAGCCAACATTGACCCGGGGTCGTGGGGACGACTCTATAGTCGTCGAACATGTCGGCGGCTGGCCAAATATGACCCGGGGACGTGGGGACGAGCCTATAGTCTTCGGACAAGTCGGCGGCTGGCCAACTTTGGCCCGTGGTTGTGTGGACGACCCTATAGTCGTCGGATATGTCGGCGGCAGGCCAACTTTGACCCGTGGTCGTGGGGACGACCCTATTGTCGTCGGAAATGACGGTGGCGGGCTAATCTATTCCCGGGGTCGTGGGGACGACCCTATAGTCGTCGGACAAGTCGGCAGCCTGCCAACTTTGGCACGGAGTCGTGGGGACGACCCTACAGTCGTCGGACAAGTCGGCGGCGAGCCAATCTAGCCCCGCGGTCGTGGGGACGACCCTATTGTCGTCGGACAAGTCAGCGGCTGGCCAACATTGGCCCGTGGTACGTGGGGACGACCCTATAGTCGTCGGATATGTCGGCGGCTGGCCAACTTTGGCCCGTGGTCGTGGGGACGACCCTATAGTGGTCGGAAATGACGGTGGCGGGCCAATCTATTCCCGGGGTCGTGGGGACGACCCTATAGTCGTCAGAAACATCGGTGGCGAGCCAACCTAGTCCCGGGGTCGTGGGGACGACCCTATAGTCGTCGGACAAGTCGGCGGCGGCCCAACCTAGACCCGGGGTCGTGGGGATGACCCTATAGTCGTCGGACATGACGGTGGCGGGCCAGTCTAGTCCCGGGTCCTGGGGACGACCCTATAGTCGTCGGACATGTCGGCGGCTGGCCAACTTTGGCCCGTGGTCGTGGGGACGACCCTATAGTCGTCGGACATAACGGTGGCGGGCCAATCTAGTCCCGGGGTCGTGGGGACGACCCTATAGTCGTCGGACAAGTCGGCGGCGGGCCTACCTAGTCCCGGGGTAGTGGGGACGACCCTATAGTCGTCGGATAAGTCGGCAGCTTGCCAACTTTGGCCCGGGGTCGTGGGAACGACCCTATAGTCGTCGGACAAGTCGGCGGCGAGCCCACCTAGTCCGGGGGTCGTGGGGACGACCCTATAGTCGTCGGACAATTCGGCGGCCGGCCAACCTAGTCCGGGGGTCGTGGGGACGACCCTATAGTCGTCGGAAATGACGGTGGCGGGCCAGTCTAGTCCCGGGTCGTGGGGACGACCCTATAGTCGTCGGACATGTCGGCGGCTGGCCAACTTTGGCCCGTGGTCGTGGGGACGAGCCTATAGTCGTCGGACATAACGGTGGCGGGCCAATCTAGTCCCGGGGTCATAGGGACGACCCTATAGTCATCGGACATGTCGGCGGCTGGTCAACTTAGGGCCGTGGTCGTAGGGACGATCCGATAGTCGTTGGACATGACGGTGCCGGGCCAATCAAGTCCCGGGGTCGTGGGTACGACCCTATAGTCGTCGGACAAGTCGGCGGCTGGCCAACTTTGGCCCGTGGTCGTGGGGACGATCCGATAGTCGTCGGACATGACGGTGGCGGGCCAATCTAGTCCCGGGGTCATAGGGACGACCCTATAGTCATCGGACATGTCGGCGGCTGGTCAACTTAGGCCCGTGGTCGTAGGGACGATCCGATAGTCGTTGGACATGACGGTGCCGGGCCAATCAAGTCCCGGGGCCGTGGGTACGACCCTATAGTCGTCGGACATGTCGTCGATTGGCCATTATTGGCCCGGGGTCGTGGGGACGACCCTATAATCGTCGGACATGTCGGCGGCTGGCCAACATTGGCCCGTGGTCGTGGGGACGACCCAACAGTCGTCGGACATGTCGGCGGCTGGCCAACTTTGGCCCGTGGTCGTGGGGACGATCCGATAGTCGTTGGACAAGTCGGCGGCTGGCCAAATATGGCCCGTGGTCGTGGGGACGACCCTATAGTCGTCGGAAATGTCGGCGGCGAGCCAACCTAGTCCCGGCGTCGTGGGGACGACCCTATAATGTTCGGACAAGTCGGCAGCTGGCCAAATTTGGCCCGTGGTCGTGAGGACGACCCTATAGTCGTCGGACATGTCGGCGGCTGGCCATCTTTGGCCCGTGGTCGTGGGAACGACCCTATAGTCGTCGGAGATGTCGGCGGCTGTCCTACTTTGGCCCGGTGTCTTGGGGACGACTCTATAGTCGTCGGACATATCGGCGGCTGGCCAACCTAGACCCGGGGTCGTGGGGACGACCCTATAGTCGTCGGACAAGTCGGCGGCTGGCCAAATATGGCCCGTGGTCGTGGGGACGACCCTATAGTCGTCGGAAATGTCGGCGGCGAGCCAACCTAGTCCCGGCGTCGTGGGGACGACCCTATAATGTTCGGACAAGTCGGCAGCTGGCCAAATTTGGCCCGTGGTCGTGAGGACGACCCTACAGTCGTCGGACATGTCGGCGGCTGGCCATCTTTGGCCCGGGGTTGTGGGGACGAATCTATAGTCGCCGGACATGTCGGCGGCTGGCCAACTTTGGCCCGTGGCCGTGGGGACGACCCTATAGTCGTCGGAAATGTCGCCGGCTGGCCAACTTTGGCCCGTGGTCGTGGGGACGACCCTTTAGTCGTCGGACAAGTCGGCGGCTGTCCAACTTTGGCCCGGGGTCGTGGGGACGACCCTATAGTCGTTGGACATGTCAGCGGCTGGCCAACTTTGGCCCGGTGTCGTGGGGACGACCCAATAGTCGTCGGACATGTTGGCGGCTGGCCAACTTTGGCCCGTGGTCGTGGGGACGATCCGATAGTCGTTGGACATGACGGTGGCGGTCCAATCTAGTCCCGGGGTCGTGGGGACGACCCTATAGTCGTCGGACTTGTCGGTGGCGGGCCAATCTAGTCCGGGGGTCGTGGGGACGACCCTACAGTCGTCGGACATTTCGGCGGCTTGCCAACTTTGGCCCGGGGTCGTGGGGACGATCCAATAGTCGTCGGACATGTCGGCGGCTGGTCAACTTTGGCCCGTGGTTGTGGGGACGACCCTATAGTCGTTGGACATGTCAGCGGCTGGCCAACTTTGGCCCGGGGTCGTGGGGACGACCCTATAGTCGTTGGACATGTCAGCGGCTGGCCAACTTTGGCCCGGTGTCGTGGGGACGACCCAATAGTCGTCGGACATGTCGGCGGCTGGCCAACTTTGGCCCGTGGTCGTGGGGACGATCCGATAGTCGTTGGACATGACGGTGGCGGTCCAATCTAGTCCCGGGGTCGTGGGGACGACCCTATAGTCGTCGGACTTGTCGGTGGCGGGCCAATCTAGTCCGGGGGTCGTGGGGACGACCCTACAGTCGTCGGACATTTCGGCGGCTTGCCAACTTTGGCCCGGGGTCGGGGGGGCGACCCTATAGTCGTCGGACATGTTGGCGGCTTGTCAGCCTAGTCCCGGGGTCGTGGGTACCACCCTACAGTCGTCGGACATTTCGGCGGCTTGCCAACTTTGGCCCGGGGTCGTGGGGACGACCCTATAGTCGTCGGACTTGACGGTGGCGGGCCAATCTAGTCCCGAGGTCCTGGGGACGACCCTATAGTCGTCGGACTTGACGGTGGCGGGCCAATCTATTCCCGGGGTCGTGGGGGACGACCCTACAGTCGTCGGACATTTCGGCGGCTTGCCAACTTTGGCCCGGGGTCGTGGGGACGACCCTATAGTCGTCGGACATGTTGGCGGCTTGTCAGCCTAGTCCCGGGGTCGTGGGTACGACCCTACAGTCGTCTGACATTTCGGCGGCTTGCCAACTTTGGCCCGGGGTCGTGGGGACGACCCTATAGTCGTCGGACATGTCGGCGGCTTGCCAACTATGGCCCGGGTTCGTGGGGACGATCCAATAGTCGTCGGACATGTCGGCGGCTGGTCAACTTTGGCCCGTGGTCGTGGGGACGACCCTATAGTCGTTGGACATGTCAGCGGCTGGCCAACTTTGGGCCGGTGTCGTGGGGACGACCCAATAGTCGTCGGACATGTCGGCGGCTGGCCAAATTTGGCCCGTGGTCGTGGGGACGATCCGATAGTCGTTGGACATGACGGTGGCGGGCCAATATAGTCCCGGGGTCGTGGGGACGACCCTATAGTCGTCGGACTTGTCGGTGGCGGGCCAATCTAGTCCGGGGGTCGTGGGGACGACCCTACAGTCGTCGGACATTTCGGCGGCTTGCCAACTTTGGCCCGGGGTCGTGGGGACGATCCAATAGTCGTCGGACATGTCGGCGGCTGGTCAACTTTAGCCCGTGGTCGTGGGGACGACCCTATAGTCGTTGGACATGTCAGCGGCTGGCCAACTTTGGCCCGGTGTCGTGGGGACGACCGAATAGTCGTCGGACATGTCGGCGGCTGGCCAACTTTGGCCCGTGGTCGTGGGGACGATCCGATAGTCGTTGGACATGACGGTGGCGGGCCAATCTAGTCCGGGGGTCGTGGGGACGACCCTACAGTCGTCGGACATTTCGGCGGCTTGCCAACTTTGGCCCGGGGTCGTGGGGACGACCCTATAGTCGTCGGACAAGTCGACGGCGAGCCAATCTAGTCCCGCGGTCGTGGGGACGACCCTATAGTCGTCGGACAAGTCGGCGGCGGGCCAACCTAGTCCCGGTGTCATGGGGACGACCCTATAGTCGTCGGACAAGTCGGCGGCTGGCCAACATTGGCCCGTGGTCGTGGGGACGACCCAACAGTCGTCGGACAAGTCGGCGGCGGGCCAACCTAGTCCCGGGGTCGTGGGGATGACCCTATAGTCGTCGGACAAGTCGGCGGCGAGCCCACCTAGTCGGGGGGTCGTGGGGACGACCCTATAGTCGTAGGACAAGTCGGCGGCCCGCCAACCTAGTCCGGGGGTCGTGGGGACGACCCTATAGTCGTCGGACATGACGGTGGCGGGCCAGTCTAGTCCCGGGTCGTGGGGACGACCCTATAGTCGTCGGACATGTCGGCGGCTGGCCAACTTTGGCCCGTGGTCGTGGGGACGACCCTATAGTCGTCGGACATGTCGGCGGCTGGCCAACTTTGGCCCGTGGTCGTGGGGACGACCCTATTGTCGTCGGACATGACGGTGGCGGGCCAATCTAGTCTCGGGGTCGTGGGGACGACCCTATAGTCGTCGGACATGTCGGCGGCTGGCCAACTTTGGTCCGGGGTCGTGGGGACGACCCTATAGTCGTCGGACAAGACGGTGGCGGACCAATCTAGTCCCGAGGTCCTGGGGACAACCCTATAGTCGTCGGACTTGACGGTGGCGGGCCAATCTAGTCCCGGGGTCGTGGGGACGACCCTACAGTCGTCGGACATTTCGGCGGCTTGCCAACTTTGGCCCGGGGTCGTGGGGACGACCCTATAGTCGTCGGACATGACGGTGGCGGACCAATCTAGTCCCGGGGTCGTGGGGACGACCCTATAGTCGTCGGACATTTCGGCGGCTGGCCAACTTTGGCCCGGGGTCGTGGGGACGACCCTATAGTCGTCGGACATGTTGGCGGCTTGTCAGCCTAGTCCCGGGGTCGTGGGGACGACCCTATAGTCGTCGGACATGTCGGCGGCTGGCCAACTTTGGCCCGGGGTCGTGGGGGCGACCCTATAGTCGTCGGACATGTTGGCGGCTTGTCAGCCTAGTCCCGGGGTCGTGGGTACCACCCTACAGTCGTCGGACATTTCGGCGGCTTGCCAACTTTGGCCCGGGGTCGTGGGGACGACCCTATAGTCGTCGGACTTGACGGTGGCGGGCCAATCTAGTCCCGAGGTCCTGGGGACGACCCTATAGTCGTCGGACTTGACGGTGGCGGGCCAATCTATTCCCGGGGTCGTGGGGACGACCCTACAGTCGTCGGACATTTCGGCGGCTTGCCAACTTTGGCCCGGGGTCGTGGGGACGACCCTATAGTCGTCGGACATGTTGGCGGCTTGTCAGCCTAGTCCCGGGGTCATGGGTACGACCCTACAGTCGTCTGACATTTCGGCGGCTTGCCAACTTTGGCCCGGGGTCGTGGGGACGACCCTATAGTCGTCGGACATGTCGGCGGCTTGCCAACTTTGGCCCGGGTTCGTGGGGACGATCCAATAGTCGTCGGACATGTCGGCGGCTGGTCAACTTTGGCCCATGACGTGGGGACGACCCTATAGTCGTTGGACATGTCAGCGGCTGGCCAACTTTGGCCCGGTGTCGTGGGGACGACCCAATAGTCGTCGGACATGTCGGCGGCTGGCCAACTTTGGCCCGTGGTCGTGGGGACGATCCGATAGTCGTTGGACATGACGGTGGCGGTCCAATCTAGTCCCGGGGTCGTGGGGACGACCCTACAGTCGTCGGACATTTCGATGGCTTGCCAACTTTGGCCCGGGGTCGTGGGGACGACCCTATAGTCGTCGGACATGACGGTGGCGGGCCAATCTAGTCCCGGGGTCGTGGGGACGACCCTATAGTCGTCGGACATTTCGGCGGCTGGCCAACTTTGGCCCGGGGTCGTGGGGACGACCCTATAGTCGTCGGACATGTTGGCGGCTTGTCAGCCTAGTCCCGGGGTCGTGGGTACGGCCCTATAGTCGTCGGACAAGTCGGCGGCGGGCCAACCTTGTCCCGGGGTCGTGGGGACGACCCTATAGTCGTCGGACAAGTCGGCGGCGAGCCCACCTAGTCGGGGGGTCGTGGGGACGACCCTATAGTCGTAGGACAAGTCGGCGGCTGGCCAACTTTGGCCCGTGGTCGTGGGGAGGACCCTATAGTCGTCAGACATGACGGTGGCGAGCCAACCTACTCCCGGGGTCGTGGGGACGACCCTATAGTCGTCGGACAAGTCGGCGGCGGGGCAACCTAGTCCCGGGGTCGTGGGGACCACCCTATAGTCGTCGGACATGACGGTGGTGGGCCAGTCTAGTCCCGGGTCGTGGGGACGACCCTATAGTCGTCGGACATGTCGGCGGCTGGCCAACTTTGGCCCGTGGTCGTGGGGAGGACCCTATACTCGTCGGACAAGTCGGCGGCGAGCCAACCTAGTCCGGGGGTCGTGGGGACGACCCTATAGTCGTCGGAGAAGTCTGCGGCGGGCCAACCTAGTCCCGGGGTCGTAGGGACCACCCTATAGTCGTCGGACATGTCGGCGGCGGGCCAACCTAGTCCCGGGGTCGTGGGGATGACCCTATAGTCGTCGGACATGACGGTGGCGGGCCAGTCTTGTCCCGGGTCGTGGGGACGACCCTATAGTCGTCGGACATGTCGCCGGATGGCCAACTTTGGCCCGTGGTCGTGGGGACGATCCAATAATCGTCGGACATGTCGGCGGCTGGCCAACTTTGGCCCGTGGTTGTGGGGACGACCCTATAGTCGTTGGACATGGCGGTGGCGGGCCAATCTAGTCCCGGGGTCGTGGGGACGACCCTATAGTCGTCGGACAAGACGGCGGCTGGACATCTTTGGCCCGGGGTCGTGGGGACGACCCTACAGTCGTCGGACATTTCGGCGGCTTGCCAACTTTGGCCCGGGGTCGTGGGGACGACCCTATAGTCGTCGGACATGTCGGCGGCTGGCCAACTTTGGCCCGTGGTTGTGGGGACGACCCTATAGTCGTTGGACATGACGGTGGCGGGCCAATCTAGTCCAGGGGTCGTGGGTAAGACCCTATAGTCGTCGGACATGACGGTGGCGGGCCAATCTAGTCTCGGGGTCGTGGGGACGACCCTATAGTCGTTGGACATGTCGGCGGCTGGCCAACTTTGGCCCGGGGTCGTGGGGACGACCCTATAGTCGTCGGACATGTCGGCGGCTGGCCAACTTTGGCCCGTGGTTGTGGGGACGACCCTATTGTCGTCGGACATGACGGTGGCGGCCAATCTAGTCTCGGGGTCGTGGGGACGACCCTATAGTCGTCGGACATTTCGGCGGCTTGCCAACTTTGGCCCGGGGTCGTGGGGACGACCCTATAGTCGTCGGACATTTCGGCGGCATGCCAACTTTGGCCCGTGGTCGTGGGGACGACCCTATAGTCGTTGGACATGACGGTGGCGGGCTAATCTAGTCCCGGGGTCGTAGGGACGACCCTATAGTCGTTGGACATGTCGGTGATTGGCCAACATTGGCCCGGGGTCGTGGGGACGACCCTATAGTCGTCGGACATGTCGGCGGCTGGCCAACTTTGGCCCGGGGTCGTGGGGACGACCCTATAGTCGTCGGACTTGACGGTGGCGGACCAATCTAGTCTCGGGGTCGTGGGGACGACCCTACAGTCGTCGGACATTTCGGCGGCATGCCAACTTTGGCCCGTGGTCGTGGGGACGACCCTATAGTCGTTGGACATGACGGTGGCGGGCCAGTCTTGTCCCGGGTCGTGGGGACGACCCTATAGTCGTCGGACATGTCGCCGGATGGCCAACTTTGGCCCGTGGTCGTGGGGACGATCCAATAATCGTCGGACATGTCGGCGGCTTGCCAACTTTGGCCCGGGGTCGTGGGGACGACCCTATAGTCGTCGGACATTTCGGCGGCATGCCAACTTTGGCCCGTGGTCGTGGGGACGACCCTATAGTCGTTGGACATGACGGTGGCGGGCTAATCTAGTCCCGGGGTCGTAGGGACGACCCTATAGTCGTTGGACATGTCGGCGATTGGCCAACATTGGCCCGGGGTCGTGGGGACGACCCTATAATCGTCGGACATGTCGGCGGCTGGCCAACTTTGGCGCGTGGTCGTGGGGACGATCCGATTGTCGTCGGACATGTCGGCGGCTGGCCAACTTTGGCCCGTGGTCGTGGGGACGATCCAATAGTCGTCGGACATGTCGGCGGTTGGCCAACTTTGGCGCGTGGTCGTGGGGACGATCCGATTGTCGTCGGACATGTCGGCGGCTTGCCAACTTTGGCCCGGGGTCGTGGGGACGACCCTATAGTCGTCGGACATGACGGTGGCGGGCCAATCTAGTCCCGGGGTCGTGGGGACGACCCTATAGTCGTCGGACATTTCGGCGGCTTGACAACTTTGGCCCGGGGTCGTGGGGACGACCCTATAGTCGTCGGACATTTCGGCGGCATGCCAACTTTGGCCCGTGGTCGTGGAGACGACCCTATAGTCGTTGGACATGACGGTGGCGGGCTAATCTAGTCCCGGGGTCGTAGGGACGACCCTATAGTCGTTGGACATGTCGGCGATTGGCCAACATTGGCCCGGGGTCGTGGGGACGACCCTATAATCGTCGGACATGTCGGCGGTTGGCCAACTTTGGCGCGTGGTCGTGGGGACGATCCGATTGTCGTCGGACATGTCGGCGGCTTGTCAACTTTGGCCCGGGGTCGTGGGGACGACCCTATAGTCGTCGGACATGACGGTGGCGGGCCAATCTAGTCCCGGGGTCGTGGGGACGACCCTATAGTCGTCGGACATTTCGGCGGCTTGCCAACTTTGGCCCGGGGTCGTGGGGACGACGCTATAGTCGTCGGACATTTCGGCGGCATGCCAACTTTGGCCCGTGGTCGTGGGGACGACCCTATAGTCGTTGGACATGACGGTGGCGGGCTAATCTAGTCCCGGGGTCGTAGGGACGACCCTATAGTCGTTGGACATGTCGGCGATTGGCCAACATTGGCCCGGGGTCGTGGGGACGACCCTATAGTCTTCGGACATGATGGTAGCGGGCCAATCTAGACCCGAGGTCGTGGGGACGACCCTATAGTCGTCGAACAATTCGGCGGCGGGCCAAGCTTGTCCCGGGGTCGTGGGGACGACCCTATAATCGTCGGACATGACGGTGGCGGGCCAATCTAGTCCCGGGGTCGTGGGGACGACCCTATAGTCGTCGGACATGTCGGCGGCTGGCCAACTTTGGCCCGGTGTCGTGGGGACGACTCTATAGTCGTCGGAAATGTCGGCGGCTGGCCAACCTGGACCCGGGGTCGTGGGGACGACCCTATTGTCGTCGGACATGACGGTGGCGGGCCAATCTAGTCTCGGGGTCGTGGGGACGACCCTATAGTCGTCGGACATGTCGGCGGCTGGCCAACTTTGGCCCGGTGTCGTGGGGACGACTCTATAGTCGTCGGAAATGTCGGCGGCTGGCCAACCTGGACCCGGGGTCGTGACGACGACCCTATAGTCGTCGGACAAGACGGCGGCTGGACATCTTTGGCCCGGGGTCGTGGGGACGACCCTATAGTCGTCGGACATGACGGTGGCGGACCAATCTAGTCCCGGGGTCGTGGGGACGACCCTATAGTCGTCGGACATGTCGGCGGCTGGCCAACTTTGGCCCGTGGTCGTGGGGACGATCCAATAGTCGACGGACATGTCGGCGGCTGGCCAACTTTGGCCCGTGGTTGTGGGGACGACCCTATAGTCGTTGGACATGACGGTGGCGGGCCAATCTAGTCCCGGGTCGTGGGACGACCCTATAGTCGTCGGACATGTCGGCGGCTGGCCAACTTTGGCCCGTGGTCGTGGGGACGATCCAATAATCGTCGGACATGTCGGCGGCTGGCCAACTTTGGCCCGTGGTTGTGGGGACGACCCTATAGTCGTTGGACATGACGGTGGCGGGCCAATCTAGTCCCGGGGTCGTAGGGACGACCCTATAGTCGTCGGACAAGACGGCGGCTGGACATCTTTGGCCCGGGGTCGTGGGGACGACCCTACAGTCGTCGGACATTTCGGCGGCTTGCCAACTTTGGCCCGGGGTCGTGGGGACGACCCTATAGTCGTCGGACATGTCGGCGGCTGGCCAACTTTGGCCCGTGGTTGTCGGGACGACCCTATAGTCGTTGGACATGACGGTGGCGGGCCAATCTAGTCCCGGGGTCGTGGGTAAGACCCTATAGTCGTCGGACAAGACGGCGGCTGGACATCTTTGGCCCGGGGTCGTGGGGACGACCCTATATTCGTCGGACATGTTGGCGGCTTGTCAGCCTAGTCCCGGGGTCGTGGGTACGACCCTATAGTCGTCGGACAAGTCGGCGGCTGGCCAACTTTGGCCCGTGGTCGTGGGGAGGACCCTATAGTCGTCGGACATTTCGGCGGCTTGCCAACATTGGCCCGGTGTCGTGGGGACGACTCTATAGTCGTCGGAAATGTCGGCGGCTGGCCAACTTTGGCCCGTGGTTGTGGGGACGACCCTATAGTCGTTGGACATGACGGTGGCGGGCCAATCTAGTCCCGGGGTCGTGGGTAAGACCCTATAGTCGTCGGACATGACGGCGGCTGGACATCTTTGGCCCGGGGTCATGGGGACGACCCTATAGTCGTCGGACGTGTTGGCGGGTTGTCAGCCTAGTCCCGGGGTCGTGGGTACGACCCTATAGTCGTCGGACAAGTCGGCGGCGGGCCAACCTAGTCCCGGGGTCGTGGGGACGACCCTATAGTCGTCGGACATGTCGGCGGCTGGCCAACTTTGGCCCGTGGTCGTGGGGACGACCCAATAGTCGTCGGAAATGTCGGTGGCTGTCCAACTTTGGCCCGGGGGTCGTGCGGACGACCCTATAGTCGTCGGCGAAGTCTGCGGCGGGCCAACCTAGTCCCGGGGTCGTGGGGACCACCCTATAGTCGTCTGACATGACGGTGGTGGGCCAGTCTAGTCCCGGGTCGTGGGGACGACCCTATAGTCGTCGGACATGTCGGCGGCTGGCCAACTTTGGCCCGTGGTCGTGGGGAGGACCCTATAGTCGTCAGACATGACGGTGGCGAGCCAACCTACTCCCGGGGTCGTGGGGACGACCCTATAGTCGTCGGACAAGTCGGCGGCGGGGCAACCTAGTCCCGGGGTCGTGGGGACCACCCTATAGTCGTCGGACATGACGGTGGTGGGCCAGTCTAGTCCCGGGTCGTGGGGACGACCCTATAGTCGTCGGACATGTCGGCGGCTGGCCAACTTTGGCCCGTGGTCGTGGGGAGGACCCTATACTCGTCGGACAAGTCGGCGGCGAGCCAACCTAGTCCGGGGGTCGTGGGGACGACCCTATAGTCGTCGGACATGACGGTGGCGGGCTAATCTAGTCCCGGGGTCGAGGGGACGACCCTATAGGCGTCGGACAAGACGGCGGCTGGACATCTTTGGCCCGGGGTCGTGGGGACGACCCTATAGTCGTCGGACATGTCGGCGGCTGGCCAACTTTGGCCCGTGGTCGTGGGGACAACCCAATAGTGGTCGGACATGTCGGCGGCTGGCCAACCTAGTCCCGAGGTCGTGGGGACGACCCTATAGTCGTCGGACTTGACGGTGGCGGGCCAATCTAGTCCCGGGGTCGTGGGGACGACCCTACAGTCGTCGGACATTTCGGCGGTTTGCCAACTTTGGCCCGGGGTCGTGGGACGACCCTATAGTCGTCGGACTTGACGGTAGCGGGCCAATCTAGTCCCGAGGTCGTGGGGACGACCCTATAGTCGTCGGACTTGACGGTGGCGGGCCAATCTAGTCCTGGGGTCGTGGGGACGACCCTACAGTCGTCGGACATTTCGGCGGCTTGCCAACATTGGCCCGGTGTCGTGGGGACGACTCTATAGTCGTCGGAAATGTCGGCGGCTGGCCAACTTTGGCGCGTGGTCGTGGGGACGATCCGATTGTCGTCGGACATGTCGGCGGCTGGCCAACTTTGGCCCGTGGTCGTGGGGACGATCCAATAGTCGTCGGACATGTCGGCGGTTGGCCAACTTTGGCGCGTGGTCGTGGGGACGATCCGATTGTCGTCGGACATGTCGGCGGCTGGCCAACTTTTGCCCGGGGTCGTGGGGACGACCCTATAGTCGTCGGACAAGACGGTGGCGGACCAATCTTGTCCCGGGGTCGTGGGGACGACCCTATAGTCGTCGGACTTGACGGTAGCGGGCCAATCTAGTCCCGGGGTCGTGGGGACGACCCTATAGTCGTCGGACATTTCGGCGGCATGCCAACTTTGGCCCGTGGTCGTGGAGACGACCCTATAGTCGTTGGACTTGACGGTAGCGGGCCAATCTAGTCCCGAGGTCGTGGGGACGACCCTATAGTCGTCGGACTTGACGGTGGCGGGCCAATCTAGTCCCGGGGTCGTGGGGACGACCCTACAGTCGTCGGACATTTCGGCGGCTTGCCAACATTGGCCCGGTGTCGTGGGGACGACTCTATAGTCGTCGGAAATGTCGGCGGCTGGCCAACTTTGGCCCGTGGTTGTGGGGACGACCCTATAGTCGTTGGACATGACGGTGGCGGGCCAATCTAGTCCCGGGGTCGTGGGTAAGACCCTATAGTCGTCGGACATGACGGCGGCTGGACATCTTTGGCCCGGGGTCATGGGGACGACCCTATAGTCGTCGGACGTGTTGGCGGGTTGTCAGCCTAGTCCCGGGGTCGTGGGTACGACCCTATAGTCGTCGGACAAGTCGGCGGCGGGCCAACCTAGTCCCGGGGTCGTGGGGACGACCCTATAGTCGTCGGACATGTCGGCGGCTGGCCAACTTTGGCCCGTGGTCGTGGGGACGACCCAATAGTCGTCGGAAATGTCGGTGGCTGTCCAACGTTGGCCCGGGGGTCGTGGGGACGACCCTATAGTCGTCGGCGAAGTCTGCGGCGGGCCAACCTAGTCCCGGGGTCGTGGGGACCACCCTATAGTCGTCTGACATGACGGTGGTGGGCCAGTCTAGTCCCGGGTCGTGGGGACGACCCTATAGTCGTCGGACATGTCGGCGGCTGGCCAACTTTGGCCCGTGGTCGTGGGGAGGACCCTATAGTCGTCAGACATGACGGTGGCGAGCCAACCTACTCCCGGGGTCGTGGGGACGACCCTATAGTCGTCGGACAAGTCGGCGGCGGGGCAACCTAGTCCCGGGGTCGTGGGGACCACCCTATAGTCGTCGGACATGACGGTGGTGGGCCAGTCTAGTCCCGGGTCGTGGGGACGACCCTATAGTCGTCGGACATTTCGGCGGCTTGCCAACTTTGGCCCGGGGTCGTGGGGACGACTCTATAGTCGTCGGAAATGTCGGCGGCTGGCCAACCTGGACCCGGGGTCGTGGGGACGACCCTATTGTCGTCGGACATGACGGTGGCGGGCCAATCTAGTCTCGGGGTCGTGGGGACGACCCTATAGTCGTCGGACATGTCGGCGGCTGGCCAACTTTGGCCCGGTGTCGTGGGGACGACTCTATAGTCGTCGGAAATGTCGGCGGCTGGCCAACCTGGACCCGGGGTCGTGACGACGACCCTATAGTCGTCGGACAAGACGGCGGCTGGACATCTTTGGCCCGAGGTCGTGGGGACGACCCTATAGTCGTCGGACATGACGGTGGCGGACCAATCTAGTCCCGGGGTCGTGGGGACGACCCTATAGTCGTCGGACATGTCGGCGGCTGGCCAACTTTGGCCCGTGGTCGTGGGGACGATCCAATAGTCGACGGACATGTCGGCGGCTGGCCAACTTTGGCCCGTGGTTGTGGGGACGACCCTATAGTCGTTGGACATGACGGTGGCGGGCCAATCTAGTCCCGGGTCGTGGGACGACCCTATAGTCGTCGGACATGTCGGCGGCTGGCCAACTTTGGCCCGTGGTCGTGGGGACGATCCAATAATCGTCGGACATGTCGGCGGCTGGCCAACTTTGGCCCGTGGTTGTGGGGACGACCCTATAGTCGTTGGACATGACGGTGGCGGGCCAATCTAGTCCCGGGGTCGTAGGGACGACCCTATAGTCGTCGGACAAGACGGCGGCTGGACATCTTTGGCCCGGGGTCGTGGGGACGACCCTACAGTCGTCGGACATTTCGGCGGCTTGCCAACTTTGGCCCGGGGTCGTGGGGACGACCCTATAGTCGTCGGACATGTCGGCGGCTGGCCAACTTTGGCCCGTGGTTGTCGGGACGACCCTATAGTCGTTGGACATGACGGTGGCGGGCCAATCTAGTCCCGGGGTCGTGGGTAAGACCCTATAGTCGTCGGACAAGACGGCGGCTGGACATCTTTGGCCCGGGGTCGTGGGGACGACCCTATATTCGTCGGACATGTTGGCGGCTTGTCAGCCTAGTCCCGGGGTCGTGGGTACGACCCTATAGTCGTCGGACAAGTCGGCGGCTGGCCAACTTTGGCCCGTGGTCGTGGGGAGGACCCTATAGTCGTCGGACATTTCGGCGGCTTGCCAACATTGGCCCGGTGTCGTGGGGACGACTCTATAGTCGTCGGAAATGTCGGCGGCTGGCCAACTTTGGCCCGTGGTTGTGGGGACGACCCTATAGTCGTTGGACATGACGGTGGCGGGCCAATCTAGTCCCGGGGTCGTGGGTAAGACCCTATAGTCGTCGGACATGACGGCGGCTGGACATCTTTGGCCCGGGGTCATGGGGACGACCCTATAGTCGTCGGACGTGTTGGCGGGTTGTCAGCCTAGTCCCGGGGTCGTGGGTACGACCCTATAGTCGTCGGACAAGTCGGCGGCGGGCCAACCTAGTCCCGGGGTCGTGGGGACGACCCTATAGTCGTCGGACATGTCGGCGGCTGGCCAACTTTGGCCCGTGGTCGTGGGGACGACCCAATAGTCGTCGGAAATGTCGGTGGCTGTCCAACTTTGGCCCGGGGGTCGTGCGGACGACCCTATAGTCGTCGGCGAAGTCTGCGGCGGGCCAACCTAGTCCCGGGGTCGTGGGGACCACCCTATAGTCGTCTGACATGACGGTGGTGGGCCAGTCTAGTCCCGGGTCGTGGGGACGACCCTATAGTCGTCGGACATGTCGGCGGCTGGCCAACTTTGGCCCGTGGTCGTGGGGAGGACCCTATAGTCGTCAGACATGACGGTGGCGAGCCAACCTACTCCCGGGGTCGTGGGGACGACCCTATAGTCGTCGGACAAGTCGGCGGCGGGGCAACCTAGTCCCGGGGTCGTGGGGACCACCCTATAGTCGTCGGACATGACGGTGGTGGGCCAGTCTAGTCCCGGGTCGTGGGGACGACCCTATAGTCGTCGGACATGTCGGCGGCTGGCCAACTTTGGCCCGTGGTCGTGGGGAGGACCCTATACTCGTCGGACAAGTCGGCGGCGAGCCAACCTAGTCCGGGGTTCGTGGGGACGACCCTATAGTCGTCGGACATGACGGTGGCGGGCTAATCTAGTCCCGGGGTCGAGGGGACGACCCTATAGGCGTCGGACAAGACGGCGGCTGGACATCTTTGGCCCGGGGTCGTGGGGACGACCCTATAGTCGTCGGACATGTCGGCGGCTGGCCAACTTTGGCCCGTGGTCGTGGGGACAACCCAATAGTGGTCGGACATGTCGGCGGCTGGCCAACCTAGTCCCGAGGTCGTGGGGACGACCCTATAGTCGTCGGACTTGACGGTGGCGGGCCAATCTAGTCCCGGGGTCGTGGGGACGACCCTACAGTCGTCGGACATGACGGTGGTGGGCCAGTCTAGTCCCGGGTCGTGGGGTCGACCCTATAGTCGTCGGACATGTCGGCGGCTGGCCAACTTTGGCCCGTGGTCGTGGGGAGGACCCTATAGTCGTCAGACATGACGGTGGCGAGCCAACCTACTCCCGGGGTCGTGGGGACGACCCTATAGTCGTCGGACAAGTCGGCGGCGGGGCAACCTAGTCCCGGGGTCGTGGGGACCACCCTATAGTCGTCGGACATGACGGTGGTGGGCCAGTCTAGTCCCGGGTCGTGGGGACGACCCTATAGTCGTCGGACATGTCGGCGGCTGGCCAACTTTGGCCCGTGGTCGTGGGGAGGACCCTATACTCGTCGGACAAGTCGGCGGCGAGCCAACCTAGTCCGGGGGTCGTGGGGACGACCCTATAGTCGTCGGAGAAGTCTGCGGCGGGCCAACCTAGTCCCGGGGTCGTAGGGACCACCCTATAGTCGTCGGACATGTCGGCGGCGGGCCAACCTAGTCCCGGGGTCGTGGGGATGACCCTATAGTCGTCGGACATGACGGTGGCGGGCCAGTCTTGTCCCGGGTCGTGGGGACGACCCTATAGTCGTCGGACATGTCGCCGGATGGCCAACTTTGGCCCGTGGTCGTGGGGACGATCCAATAATCGTCGGACATGTCGGCGGCTGGCCAACTTTGGCCCGTGGTTGTGGGGACGACCCTATAGTCGTTGGACATGGCGGTGGCGGGCCAATCTAGTCCCGGGGTCGTGGGGACGACCCTATAGTCGTCGGACAAGACGGCGGCTGGACATCTTTGGCCCGGGGTCGTGGGGACGACCCTACAGTCGTCGGACATTTCGGCGGCTTGCCAACTTTGGCCCGGGGTCGTGGGGACGACCCTATAGTCGTCGGACATGTCGGCGGCTGGCCAACTTTGGCCCGTGGTTGTGGGGACGACCCTATAGTCGTTGGACATGACGGTGGCGGGCCAATCTAGTCTCCCGGTCGTGGGGACGACCCTATAATCGTCGGGCATGACGGTGGCGGGCCAATCTAGTCCCGGGGTCGTGCGGACGACCCTATAGTCGTCGGACAAGACGGCGGCTGGACATCTTTGGCCCGGGGTCGTGGGGACGACCCTATAGTCGTCGGACATGTCGGCGGCTGGCCAACTTTGGCCCGGGGTCGTGGGGACGACCCTATAGTCGTCGGACTTGACGGTGGCGGGCCAATCTAGTCCCGAAGTCATGGGGACGACCCTACAGTCGTCGGACATTTCGGCGGCTTGCCAACTTTGGCCCGGGGTCGTGGGACGACTCTATAGTCGTCGGACTTGACGGTAGCGGGCCAATCTAGTCCCGAGGTCGTGGGGACGACCCTATAGTCGTCGGACTTGACGGTGGCGGGCCAATCTAGTCCCGGGGTCGTGGGGACGACCCTACAGTCGTCGGACATTTCGGCGGCTTGCCAACATTGGCCCGGTGTCGTGGGGACGACTCTATAGTCGTCGGACATGTCGGCGGCTGGCCAACTTTGGCCCGTGGTTGTGGGGACGACCCTATAGTCGTTGGACATGACGGTGGCGGGCCAATCTAGTCCAGGGGTCGTGGGTAAGACCCTATAGTCGTCGGACATGACGGTGGCGGGCCAATCTAGTCTCGGGGTCGTGGGGACGACCCTATAGTCGTCGGACATGTCGGCGGCTGGCCAACTTTGGCCCGGGGTCGTGGGGACGACCCTATAGTCGTCGGACATGTCGGCGGCTGGCCAACTTTGGCCCGTGGTTGTGGGGACGACCCTATTGTCGTCGGACATGACGGTGGCGGGCCAATCTAGTCTCGGGGTCGTGGGGACGACCCTATAGTCGTCGGACATTTCGGCGGCTTGCCAACTTTGGCCCGGGGTCGTGGGGACGACCCTATAGTCGTTGGACATGACGGTGGCGGGCTAATCTAGTCCCGGGGTCGTAGGGACGACCCTATAGTCGTTGGACATGTCGGTGATTGGCCAACATTGGCCCGGGGTCGTGGGGACGACCCTATAGTCGTCGGACATGTCGGCGGCTGGCCAACTTTGGCCCGGGGTCGTGGGGACGACCCTATAGTCGTCGGACTTGACGGTGGCGGACCAATCTAGTCTCGAGGTCGTGGGGACGACCCTACAGTCGTCGGACATTTCGGCGGCTTGCCAACTTTGGCCCGGGGTCGTGGGGACGACCCTATAGTCGTCGGACATGACGGTGGCGGGCCAATCTAGTCCCGGGGTCGTGGGGACGACCCTATAGTCGTCGGACATTTCGGCGGCTGGACATCTTTGGCCCGGGGTCGTGGGGACGACCCTACAGTCGTCGGACATTTCGGCGGCTTGCCAACTTTGGCCCGGGGTCGTGGGGACGACCCTATAGTCGTCGGACATGTCGGCGGCTGGCCAACTTTGGCCCGTGGTTGTGGGGACGACCCTATAGTCGTTGGACATGACGGTGGCGGGCCAATCTAGTCTCCCGGTCGTGGGGACGACCCTATAATCGTCGGGCATGACGGTGGCGGGCCAATCTAGTCCCGGGGTCGTGCGGACGACCCTATAGTCGTCGGACAAGACGGCGGCTGGACATCTTTGGCCCGGGGTCGTGGGGACGACCCTATAGTCGTCGGACATGTCGGCGGCTGGCCAACTTTGGCCCGGGGTCGTGGGGACGACCCTATAGTCGTCGGACTTGACGGTGGCGGGCCAATCTAGTCCCGAAGTCATGGGGACGACCCTACAGTCGTCGGACATTTCGGCGGCTTGCCAACTTTGGCCCGGGGTCGTGGGACGACCCTATAGTCGTCGGACTTGACGGTAGCGGGCCAATCTAGTCCCGAGGTCGTGGGGACGACCCTATAGTCGTCGGACTTGACGGTGGCGGGCCAATCTAGTCCCGGGGTCGTGGGGACGACCCTACAGTCGTCGGACATTTCGGCGGCTTGCCAACATTGGCCCGGTGTCGTGGGGACGACTCTATAGTCGTCGGACATGTCGGCGGCTGGCCAACTTTGGCCCGTGGTTGTGGGGACGACCCTATAGTCGTTGGACATGACGGTGGCGGGCCAATCTAGTCCAGGGGTCGTGGGTAAGACCCTATAGTCGTCGGACATGACGGTGGCGGGCCAATCTAGTCTCGGGGTCGTGGGGACGACCCTATAGTCGTCGGACATGTCGGCGGCTGGCCAACTTTGGCCCGGGGTCGTGGGGACGACCCTATAGTCGTCGGACATGTCGGCGGCTGGCCAACTTTGGCCCGTGGTTGTGGGGACGACCCTATTGTCGTCGGACATGACGGTGGCGGGCCAATCTAGTCTCGGGGTCGTGGGGACGACCCTATAGTCGTCGGACATTTCGGCGGCTTGCCAACTTTGGCCCGGGGTCGTGGGGACGACCCTATAGTCGTTGGACATGACGGTGGCGGGCTAATCTAGTCCCGGGGTCGTAGGGACGACCCTATAGTCGTTGGACATGTCGGTGATTGGCCAACATTGGCCCGGGGTCGTGGGGACGACCCTATAGTCGTCGGACATGTCGGCGGCTGGCCAACTTTGGCCCGGGGTCGTGGGGACGACCCTATAGTCGTCGGACTTGACGGTGGCGGACCAATCTAGTCTCGAGGTCGTGGGGACGACCCTACAGTCGTCGGACATTTCGGCGGCTTGCCAACTTTGGCCCGGGGTCGTGGGGACGACCCTATAGTCGTCGGACATGACGGTGGCGGGCCAATCTAGTCCCGGGGTCGTGGGGACGACCCTATAGTCGTCGGACATTTCGGCGGCTTGCCAACTTTGGCCCGGGGTCGTGGGGACGACCCTATAGTCGTCGGACATTTCGGCGGCATGCCAACTTTGGCCCGTGGTCGTGGGGACGACCCTATAGTCGTTGGACATGACGGTGGCGGGCTAATCTAGTCCCGGGGTCGTAGGGACGACCCTATAGTCGTTGGACATGTCGGCGATTGGCCAACATTGGCCCGGGGTCGTGGGGACGACCCTATAATCGTCGGACATGTCGGCGGCTGGCCAACTTTGGCGCGTGGTCATGGGGACGATCCGATTGTCGTCGGACATGTCGGCGGCTGGCCAACTTTGGCCCGTGGTCGTGGGGACGATCCAATAGTCGTCGGACATGTCGGCGGTTGGCCAACTTTGGCGCGTGGTCGTGGGGACGATCCGATTGTCGTCGGACATGTCGGCGGCTTGCCAACTTTGGCCCGGGGTCGTGGGGACGACCCTATAGTCGTCGGACATGACGGTGGCGGGCCAATCTAGTCCCGGGGTCGTGGGGACGACCCTATAGTCGTCGGACATTTCGGCGGCTTGCCAACTTTGGCCCGGGGTCGTGGGGACGACCCTATAGTCGTCGGACTTGACGGTGGCGGACCAATCTAGTCTCGAGGTCGTGGGGACGACCCTACAGTCGTCGGACATTTCGGCGGCTTGCCAACTTTGGCCCGGGGTCGTGGGGACGACCCTATAGTCGTCGGACATGACGGTGGCGGGCCAATCTAGTCCCGGGGTCGTGGGGACGACCCTATAGTCGTCGGACATTTCGGCGGCTTGCCAACTTTGGCCCGGGGTCGTGGGGACGACCCTATAGTCGTCGGACATTTCGGCGGCATGCCAACTTTGGCCCGTGGTCGTGGGGACGACCCTATAGTCGTTGGACATGACGGTGGCGGGCTAATCTAGTCCCGGGGTCGTAGGGACGACCCTATAGTCGTTGGACATGTCGGCGATTGGCCAACATTGGCCCGGGGTCGTGGGGACGACCCTATAATCGTCGGACATGTCGGCGGCTGGCCAACTTTGGCGCGTGGTCGTGGGGACGATCCGATTGTCGTCGGACATGTCGGCGGCTGGCCAACTTTGGCCCGTGGTCGTGGGGACGATCCAATAGTCGTCGGACATGTCGGCGGTTGGCCAACTTTGGCGCGTGGTCGTGGGGACGATCCGATTGTCGTCGGACATGTCGGCGGCTTGCCAACTTTGGCCCGGGGTCGTGGGGACGACCCTATAGTCGTCGGACATGACGGTGGCGGGCCAATCTAGTCCCGGGGTCGTGGGGACGACCCTATAGTCGTCGGACATTTCGGCGGCTTGCCAACTTTGGCCCGGGGTCGTGGGGACGACCCTATAGTCGTCGGACATTTCGGCGGCATGCCAACTTTGGCCCGTGGTCGTGGAGACGACCCTATAGTCGTTGGACATGACGGTGGCGGGCTAATCTAGTCCCGGGGTCGTAGGGACGACCCTATAGTCGTTGGACATGTCGGCGATTGGCCAACATTGGCCCGGGGTCGTGGGGACGACCCTATAATCGTCGGACATGTCGGCGGCTGGCCAACTTTGGCGCGTGGTCGTGGGGACGATCCGATTGTCGTCGGACATGTCGGCGGCTGGCCAACTTTGGCCCGTGGTCGTGGGGACGATCCAATAGTCGTCGGCCATGTCGGCGGTTGGCCAACTTTGGCGCGTGGTCGTGGGGACGACCCTATAGTCGTCGGACATGTCGGCGGCTGGCCAACTTTGGCCCGGTGTCGTGGGGACGACTCTATAGTCGTCGGAAATGTCGGCGGCTGGCCAACCTGGACCCGGGGTCGTGGGGACGACCCTATTGTCGTCGGACATGACGGTGGCGGGCCAATCTAGTCTCGGGGTCGTGGGGACGACCCTATAGTCGTCGGACATGTCGGCGGCTGGCCAACTTTGGCCCGGTGTCGTGGGGACGACTCTATAGTCGTCGGAAATGTCGGCGGCTGGCCAACCTGGACCCGGGGTCGTGACGACGACCCTATAGTCGTCGGACAAGACGGCGGCTGGACATCTTTGGCCCGGGGTCGTGGGGACGACCCTATAGTCGTCGGACATGACGGTGGCGGACCAATCTAGTCCCGGGGTCGTGGGGACGACCCTATAGTCGTCGGACATGTCGGCGGCTGGCCAACTTTGGCCCGTGGTCGTGGGGACGATCCAATAGTCGACGGACATGTCGGCGGCTGGCCAACTTTGGCCCGTGGTTGTGGGGACGACCCTATAGTCGTTGGACATGACGGTGGCGGGCCAATCTAGTCCCGGGGTCGTGGGTACGACCCTACAGTCGTCGGACATTTCGGCGGCTTGCCAACTTTGGCCCGGGGTCGTGGGGACGACCCTATAGTCGTCGGACATGACGGTGGCGGGCCAGTCTAGTCCCGGGTCGTGGGACGACCCTATAGTCGTCGGACATGACGGCGGCTGGCCAACTTTGGCCCGTGGTCGTGGGGACGATCCAATAATCGTCGGACATGTCGGCGGCTGGCCAACTTTGGCCCGTGGTTGTGGGGACGACCCTATAGTCGTTGGACATGACGGTGGCGGGCCAATCTAGTCCCGGGGTCGTAGGGACGACCCTATAGTCATCGGACAAGACGGCGGCTGGACATCTTTGGCCCGGGGTCGTGGGGACGACCCTACAGTCGTCGGACATTTCGGCGGCTTGCCAACTTTGGCCCGGGGTCGTGGGGACGACCCTATAGTCGTCGGACTTGACGGTGGCGGGCCAATCTAGTCCCGGGGTCATGGGGACGACCCTACAGTCGTCGGACATTTCGGCGGCTTGCCAACTTTGGCCCGGGGTCGTGGGACGACCCTATAGTCGTCGGACTTGACGGTAGCGGGCCAATCTAGTCCCGAGGTCGTGGGGACGACCCTATAGTCGTCGGACTTGACGGTGGCGGGCCAATCTAGTCCCGGGGTCGTGGGGACGACCCTACAGTCGTCGGACATTTCGGCGGCTTGCCAACATTGGCCCGGTGTCGTGGGGACGACTCTATAGTCGTCGGAAATGTCGGCGGCTGGCCAACTTTGGCCCGTGGTTGTGGGGACGACCCTATAGTCGTTGGACATGACGGTGGCGGGCCAATCTAGTCCCGGGGTCGTGGGGACGACCCTATAGTCGTCGGACAAGACGGCGGCTGGACATCTTTGGCCCGGGGTCGTGGGGACGACCCTACAGTCGTCGGACATTTCGGCGGCTTGCCAACTTTGGCCCGGGGTCGTGGGGACGACCCTATAGTCGTCGGACATGTCGGCGGCTGGCCAACTTTGGCCCGTGGTTGTGGGGACGACCCTATAGTCGTTGGACATGACGGTGGCGGGCCAATCTAGTCCCGGGGTCGTGGGTAAGACCCTATAGTCGTCGGACATGACGGTGGCGGGCCAATCTAGTCTCGGGGTCGTGGGGACGACCCTATAGTCGTCGGACATGTCGGCGGCTGGCCAACTTTGGCCCGGGGTCGTGGGGACGACCCTATAGTCGTCGGACATGTCGGCGGCTGGCCAACTTTGGCCCGTGGTTGTGGGGACGACCCTATAGTCGTTGGACATGACGGTGGCGGGCCAATCTAGTCCCGGGGTCGTGGGTAAGACCCTATAGTCGTCGGACAAGACGGCGGCTGGACATCTTTGGCCCGGGGTCGTGGGGACGACCCTATATTCGTCGGACATGTTGGCGGCTTGTCAGCCTAGTCCCGGGGTCGTGGGTACGACCCTATAGTCGTCGGACAAGTCGGCGGCGGGTCAACCTTGTCCCGGGGTCGTGGGGACGACCCTATAGTCGTCGGACATTTCGGCGGCTTGCCAACTTTGGCCCGGGGTCGTGGGGACGACCCTATAGTCGTCGGACATTTCGGCGGCATGCCAACTTTGGCCCGTGGTCGTGGAGACGACCCTATAGTCGTTGGACATGACGGTGGCGGGCTAATCTAGTCCCGGGGTCGTAGGGACGACCCTATAGTCGTTGGACATGTCGGCGATTGGCCAACATTGGCCCGGGGTCGTGGGGACGACCCTATAATCGTCGGACATGTCGGCGGCTGGCCAACTTTGGCGCGTGGTCGTGGGGACGATCCGATTGTCGTCGGACATGTCGGCGGCTGGCCAACTTTGGCCCGTGGTCGTGGGGACGATCCAATAGTCGTCGGCCATGTCGGCGGTTGGCCAACTTTGGCGCGTGGTCGTGGGGACGACCCTATAGTCGTCGGACATGTCGGCGGCTGGCCAACTTTGGCCCGGTGTCGTGGGGACGACTCTATAGTCGTCGGAAATGTCGGCGGCTGGCCAACCTGGACCCGGGGTCGTGGGGACGACCCTATTGTCGTCGGACATGACGGTGGCGGGCCAATCTAGTCTCGGGGTCGTGGGGACGACCCTATAGTCGTTGGACATGTCGGCGGCTGGCCAACTTTGGCCCGGTGTCGTGGGGACGACTCTATAGTCGTCGGAAATGTCGGCGGCTGGCCAACCTGGACCCGGGGTCGTGACGACGACCCTATAGTCGTCGGACAAGACGGCGGCTGGACATCTTTGGCCCGGGGTCGTGGGGACGACCCTATAGTCGTCGGACATGACGGTGGCGGACCAATCTAGTCCCGGGGTCGTGGGGACGACCCTATAGTCGTCGGACATGTCGGCGGCTGGCCAACTTTGGCCCGTGGTCGTGGGGACGATCCAATAGTCGACGGACATGTCGGCGGCTGGCCAACTTTGGCCCGTGGTTGTGGGGACGACCCTATAGTCGTTGGACATGACGGTGGCGGGCCAATCTAGTCCCGGGGTCGTGGGTACGACCCTACAGTCGTCGGACATTTCGGCGGCTTGCCAACTTTGGCCCGGGGTCGTGGGGACGACCCTATAGTCGTCGGACATGACGGTGGCGGGCCAGTCTAGTCCCGGGTCGTGGGACGACCCTATAGTCGTCGGACATGTCGGCGGCTGGCCAACTTTGGCCCGTGGTCGTGGGGACGATCCAATAATCGTCGGACATGTCGGCGGCTGGCCAACTTTGGCCCGTGGTTGTGGGGACGACCCTATAGTCGTTGGACATGACGGTGGCGGGCCAATCTAGTCCCGGGGTCGTAGGGACGACCCTATAGTCGTCGGACAAGACGGCGGCTGGACATCTTTGGCCCGGGGTCGTGGGGACGACCCTACAGTCGTCGGACATTTCGGCGGCTTGCCAACTTTGGCCCGGGGTCGTGGGGACGACCCTATAGTCGTCGGACTTGACGGTGGCGGGCCAATCTAGTCCCGGGGTCATGGGGACGACCCTACAGTCGTCGGACATTTCGGCGGCTTGCCAACTTTGGCCCGGGGTCGTGGGACGACCCTATAGTCGTCGGACTTGACGGTAGCGGGCCAATCTAGTCCCGAGGTCGTGGGGACGACCCTATAGTCGTCGGACTTGACGGTGGCGGGCCAATCTAGTCCCGGGGTCGTGGGGACGACCCTACAGTCGTCGGACATTTCGGCGGCTTGCCAACATTGGCCCGGTGTCGTGGGGACGACTCTATAGTCGTCGGAAATGTCGGCGGCTGGCCAACTTTGGCCCGTGGTTGTGGGGACGACCCTATAGTCGTTGGACATGACGGTGGCGGGCCAATCTAGTCCCGGGGTCGTGGGGACGACCCTATAGTCGTCGGACAAGACGGCGGCTGGACATCTTTGGCCCGGGGTCGTGGGGACGACCCTACAGTCGTCGGACATTTCGGCGGCTTGCCAACTTTGGCCCGGGGTCGTGGGGACGACCCTATAGTCGTCGGACATGTCGGCGGCTGGCCAACTTTGGCCCGTGGTTGTGGGGACGACCCTATAGTCGTTGGACATGACGGTGGCGGGCCAATCTAGTCCCGGGGTCGTGGGTAAGACCCTATAGTCGTCGGACATGACGGTGGCGGGCCAATCTAGTCTCGGGGTCGTGGGGACGACCCTATAGTCGTCGGACATGTCGGCGGCTGGCCAACTTTGGCCCGGGGTCGTGGGGACGACCCTATAGTCGTCGGACATGTCGGCGGCTGGCCAACTTTGGCCCGTGGTTGTGGGGACGACCCTATAGTCGTTGGACATGACGGTGGCGGGCCAATCTAGTCCCGGGGTCGTGGGTAAGACCCTATAGTCGTCGGACAAGACGGCGGCTGGACATCTTTGGCCCGGGGTCGTGGGGACGACCCTATATTCGTCGGACATGTTGGCGGCTTGTCAGCCTAGTCCCGGGGTCGTGGGTACGACCCTATAGTCGTCGGACAAGTCGGCGGCGGGTCAACCTTGTCCCGGGGTCGTGGGGACGACCCTATAGTCGTCGGACATGTCGGCGGCTGGCCAACTTTGGCCCGGTGTCATGGGGACGACTCTATAGTCGTCGGAAATGTCGGCGGCTGGCCAACCTGGACCCGGGGTCGTGGGGACGACCCTATTGTCGTCGGACATGACGGTGGCGGGCCAATCTAGTCTCGCGGTCGTGGGGACGACCCTATAATCGTCGGGCATGACGGTGGCGGGCCAATCTAGTCCCGGGGTCGTGCGGACGACCCTATAGTCGTCGGACAAGACGGCGGCTGGACATCTTTGGCCCGGGGTCGTGGGGACGACCCTATAGTCGTCGGACATGTCGGCGGCTGGCCAACTTTGGCCCGGGGTCGTGGGGACGACCCTATAGTCGTCGGACAAGACGGTGGCGGACCAATCTTGTCCCGGGGTCGTGGGGACGACCCTATAGTCGTCGGACATGACGGTGGCGGGCTAATCTAGTCCCGGGGTCGAGGGGACGACCCTATAGGCGTCGGACATGTCGGCGGCTGGCCAACTTTGGCCCGTGGTCGTGGGGACGATCCAATAGTCGACGGACATGTCGGCGGCTGGCCAACTTTGGCCCGTGGTTGTGGGGACGACCCTATAGTCGTTGGACATGACGGTGGCGGGCCAATCTAGTCCCGGGGTCGTGGGTACGACCCTACAGTCGTCGGACATTTCGGCGGCTTGCCAACTTTGGCCCGGGGTCGTGGGGACGACCCTATAGTCGTCGGACATGACGGTGGCGGGCCAGTCTAGTCCCGGGTCGTGGGACGACCCTATAGTCGTCGGACATGTCGGCGGCTGGCCAACTTTGGCCCGTGGTCGTGGGGACGATCCAATAATCGTCGGACATGTCGGCGGCTGGCCAACTTTGGCCCGTGGTTGTGGGGACGACCCTATAGTCGTTGGACATGACGGTGGCGGGCCAATCTAGTCCCGGGGTCGTAGGGACGACCCTATAGTCGTCGGACAAGACGGCGGCTGGACATCTTTGGCCCGGGGTCGTGGGGACGACCCTACAGTCGTCGGACATTTCGGCGGCTTGCCAACTTTGGCCCGGGGTCGTGGGGACGACCCTATAGTCGTCGGACTTGACGGTGGCGGGCCAATCTAGTCCCGGGGTCATGGGGACGACCCTACAGTCGTCGGACATTTCGGCGGCTTGCCAACTTTGGCCCGGGGTCGTGGGACGACCCTATAGTCGTCGGACTTGACGGTAGCGGGCCAATCTAGTCCCGAGGTCGTGGGGACGACCCTATAGTCGTCGGACTTGACGGTGGCGGGCCAATCTAGTCCCGGGGTCGTGGGGACGACCCTACAGTCGTCGGACATTTCGGCGGCTTGCCAACATTGGCCCGGTGTCGTGGGGACGACTCTATAGTCGTCGGAAATGTCGGCGGCTGGCCAACTTTGGCCCGTGGTTGTGGGGACGACCCTATAGTCGTTGGACATGACGGTGGCGGGCCAATCTAGTCCCGGGGTCGTGGGGACGACCCTATAGTCGTCGGACAAGACGGCGGCTGGACATCTTTGGCCCGGGGTCGTGGGGACGACCCTACAGTCGTCGGACATTTCGGCGGCTTGCCAACTTTGGCCCGGGGTCGTGGGGACGACCCTATAGTCGTCGGACATGTCGGCGGCTGGCCAACTTTGGCCCGTGGTTGTGGGGACGACCCTATAGTCGTTGGACATGACGGTGGCGGGCCAATCTAGTCCCGGGGTCGTGGGTAAGACCCTATAGTCGTCGGACATGACGGTGGCGGGCCAATCTAGTCTCGGGGTCGTGGGGACGACCCTATAGTCGTCGGACATGTCGGCGGCTGGCCAACTTTGGCCCGGGGTCGTGGGGACGACCCTATAGTCGTCGGACATGTCGGCGGCTGGCCAACTTTGGCCCGTGGTTGTGGGGACGACCCTATAGTCGTTGGACATGACGGTGGCGGGCCAATCTAGTCCCGGGGTCGTGGGTAAGACCCTATAGTCGTCGGACAAGACGGCGGCTGGACATCTTTGGCCCGGGGTCGTGGGGACGACCCTATATTCGTCGGACATGTTGGCGGCTTGTCAGCCTAGTCCCGGGGTCGTGGGTACGACCCTATAGTCGTCGGACAAGTCGGCGGCGGGTCAACCTTGTCCCGGGGTCGTGGGGACGACCCTATAGTCGTCGGACATGTCGGCGGCTGGCCAACTTTGGCCCGGTGTCATGGGGACGACTCTATAGTCGTCGGAAATGTCGGCGGCTGGCCAACCTGGACCCGGGGTCGTGGGGACGACCCTATTGTCGTCGGACATGACGGTGGCGGGCCAATCTAGTCTCGCGGTCGTGGGGACGACCCTATAATCGTCGGGCATGACGGTGGCGGGCCAATCTAGTCCCGGGGTCGTGCGGACGACCCTATAGTCGTCGGACAAGACGGCGGCTGGACATCTTTGGCCCGGGGTCGTGGGGACGACCCTATAGTCGTCGGACATGTCGGCGGCTGGCCAACTTTGGCCCGGGGTCGTGGGGACGACCCTATAGTCGTCGGACAAGACGGTGGCGGACCAATCTTGTCCCGGGGTCGTGGGGACGACCCTATAGTCGTCGGACATGACGGTGGCGGGCTAATCTAGTCCCGGGGTCGAGGGGACGACCCTATAGGCGTCGGACAAGACGGCGGCTGGACATCTTTGGCCCGGGGTCGTGGGGACGACCCTATAGTCGTCGGACATGTCGGCGGCTGGCCAACTTTGGCCCGTGGTCGTGGGGACAACCCAATAGTGGTCGGACATGTCGGCGGCTGGCCAACCTAGTCCCGAGGTCGTGGGGACGACCCTATAGTCGTCGGACTTGACGGTGGCGGGCCAATCTAGTCCCGGGGTCGTGGGGACGACCCTACAGTCGTCGGACATTTCGGCGGTTTGCCAACTTTGGCCCGGGGTCGTGGGACGACCCTATAGTCGTCGGACTTGACGGTAGCGGGCCAATCTAGTCCCGAGGTCGTGGGGACGACCCTATAGTCGTCGGACTTGACGGTGGCGGGCCAATCTAGTCCTGGGGTCGTGGGGACGACCCTACAGTCGTCGGACATTTCGGCGGCTTGCCAACATTGGCCCGGTGTCGTGGGGACGACTCTATAGTCGTCGGAAATGTCGGCGGCTGGCCAACTTTGGCGCGTGGTCGTGGGGACGATCCGATTGTCGTCGGACATGTCGGCGGCTGGCCAACTTTGGCCCGTGGTCGTGGGGACGATCCAATAGTCGTCGGACATGTCGGCGGTTGGCCAACTTTGGCGCGTGGTCGTGGGGACGATCCGATTGTCGTCGGACATGTCGGCGGCTGGCCAACTTTGGCCCGGGGTCGTGGGGACGACCCTATAGTCGTCGGACAAGACGGTGGCGGACCAATCTTGTCCCGGGGTCGTGGGGACGACCCTATAGTCGTCGGACTTGACGGTAGCGGGCCAATCTAGTCCCGGGGTCGTGGGGACGACCCTATAGTCGTCGGACATTTCGGCGGCATGCCAACTTTGGCCCGTGGTCGTGGAGACGACCCTATAGTCGTTGGACTTGACGGTAGCGGGCCAATCTAGTCCCGAGGTCGTGGGGACGACCCTATAGTCGTCGGACTTGACGGTGGCGGGCCAATCTAGTCCCGGGGTCGTGGGGACGACCCTACAGTCGTCGGACATTTCGCCGGCTTGCCAACATTGGCCCGGTGTCGTGGGGACGACTCTATAGTCGTCGGAAATGTCGGCGGCTGGCCAACTTTGGCGCGTGGTCGTGGGGACGATCCGATTGTCGTCGGACATGTCGGCGGCTGGCCAACTTTGGCCCGTGGTCGTGGGGACGATCCAATAGTCGACGGACATGTCGGCGGCTGGCCAACTTTGGCCCGTGGTTGTGGGGACGACCCTATAGTCGTTGGACATGACGGTGGCGGGCCAATCTAGTCCCGGGGTCGTGGGTACGACCCTACAGTCGTCGGACATTTCGGCGGCTTGCCAACTTTGGCCCGGGGTCGTGGGGACGACCCTATAGTCGTCGGACATGACGGTGGCGGGCCAGTCTAGTCCCGGGTCGTGGGACGACCCTATAGTCGTCGGACATGTCGGCGGCTGGCCAACTTTGGCCCGTGGTCGTGGGGACGATCCAATAATCGTCGGACATGTCGGCGGCTGGCCAACTTTGGCCCGTGGTTGTGGGGACGACCCTATAGTCGTTGGACATGACGGTGGCGGGCCAATCTAGTCCCGGGGTCGTAGGGACGACCCTATAGTCGTCGGACAAGACGGCGGCTGGACATCTTTGGCCCGGGGTCGTGGGGACGACCCTACAGTCGTCGGACATTTCGGCGGCTTGCCAACTTTGGCCCGGGGTCGTGGGGACGACCCTATAGTCGTCGGACATGTCGGCGGCTGGCCAACTTTGGCCCGTGGTTGTGGGGACGACCCTATAGTCGTTGGACATGACGGTGGCGGGCCAATCTAGTCCCGGGGTCGTGGGTAAGACCCTATAGTCGTCGGACAAGACGGCGGCTGGACATCTTTGGCCCGGGGTCGTGGGGACGACCCTATATTCGTCGGACATGTTGGCGGCTTGTCAGCCTAGTCCCGGGGTCGTGGGTACGACCCTATAGTCGTCGGACAAGTCGGCGGCGGGTCAACCTTGTCCCGGGGTCGTGGGGACGACCCTATAGTCGTCGGACATGTCGGCGGCTGGCCAACTTTGGCCCGGTGTCGTGGGGACGACTCTATAGTCGTCAGAAATGTCGGCGGCTGGCCAACCTGGACCCGGGGTCGTGGGGACGACCCTATTGTCGTCGGACATGACGGTGGCGGGCCAATCTAGTCTCGCGGTCGTGGGGACGACCCTATAATCGTCGGGCATGACGGTGGCGGGCCAATCTAGTCCCGGGGTCGTGCGGACGACCCTATAGTCGTCGGACAAGACGGCGGCTGGACATCTTTGGCCCGGGGTCGTGGGGACGACCCTATAGTCGTCGGACATGTCGGCGGCTGGCCAACTTTGGCCCGGGGTCGTGGGGACGACCCTATAGTCGTCGGACTTGACGGTGGCGGGCCAATCTAGTCCCGGGGTCGTGGGGACGACCCTACAGTCGTCGGACATTTCGGCGGCTTGCCAACTTTGGCCCGTGGTCGTGGGGACGGCCCAATAGTCGTTGAACATGTCGGCGGCTGGCCAACATTGGCCCGGGGTCGTGGGGACGACCCTATAGTCGACGGAAATGTCGGCGGCTGACCAACTTTGGCCCGGGGTCGTGGGGACGACCCTATAGTCGTCGGACATGTCGGCGGCTGGCCAACTTTGGCCCGGTGTCGTGGGGGCGCGTCTATAGTCGTCGGAAATGTCGGCGCTTGGCCAACCTGGTCCCGGGGTCGTGGGGACGACCCTATTGTCGTTGGACATGACGGTGGCGGGCCAATCTAGTCTCGGGGTCGTGGGGTCGACCCTACAGTCGTCGGACATTTCGGCGGCTTGCCAACTTTGGCCCGGGGTCGTGGGGACGACCCTATAGTCGTCGGACTTGACGGTGGCGGGCCAATCTAGTCCCGGGGTCTTGGGGACGAACCTACAGTCGTCGGACATTTCGGCGGCTTGCCAACTTTGGCCCGGGGTGGTGGGGACGACCCTATAGTCGTCGGACATGTCGGCGGCTGGCCAACTTTGGCCCGGTGTCGTGGGGACGACTCTATAGTCATCGGAAATGTCGGAGCCTGGCCAACCTGGACCCGGGGTCGTGGGGACGACCCTATTGTCGTCGGACATGACGGTGGCGGGCCAATCTAGTCCCGGGGTCGTGGGGACGTTCTATAGTCGTCGGACATGTCGGCGGCTGGCCAACTTTGGCCCGGGGTCGTGGGGACGACCCTATAGTCGTCGGACATGTTGGCGGCTTGTCAGCCTAGTCCCGCGGTCGTGGGGACGACCCTATAGTCGTCGGACATTTCGGCGGCATGCCATCTTTAGCCCGGGGTCGTGGGGGCGACCCTATATTCGTCGAACATTTTGGCGTCTTGTCAACCTAGACCCGGGGTCGTGGGGACGACCCTATAGTCGTTGGACATGACGGTGGCGGGCCAATTTAGTCCCGGGGTCGTATCGACGACCCTATAGTCGTCGGACATGTCGGCGATTGGCCAACATTGGCCCGGGGTCGTGGGGACGACCCTATTGTCGTTGGACATGACGGTGGCGGGCCAATCTAGTCCTGGGGTCGTGGGGACGACCCCATAGTCGTCGGACAAGTCGGCGGCTGGCCAACTTTGGCCCGGGGTCGTGGGGACGACCCAATAGTCGTCGGACATGTCGGCGGCTGGCCAACTTTGGCCCGTGGTCGTGGGGACGATCCGATTGTCGTCGGACATTTCGGCGGCATGCCATCTTTAGCCCGGGGTCATGGGGACGACCCTATATTCGTCGAACATTTTGGCGTCTTGTCAACCTAGACCCTATAGTCGTTGGACATGACGGTGGCGGGCCAATTTAGTCCCGGGGTCGTATGGACGGCCCTATAGTCGTCGGACATGTCGGCGGCTGGCCAACATTGGCCCGGGGTCGTGGGGACGGCCCAATAGTCGTTGAACATGTCGGCGGCGGGCCATCCTAGCCCCGGGGTCGTGGGGACGACCCTATTGCCGTCGGACATGACGGTGGCGGGCCAATCTAGTCCTGGGGTCTTGGGGACGACCCTACAGTCGTCGGACATTTCGGCGGCTTGCCAACTTTGGCCCGGGGTCGTGGGTACGACCCTATAGTCGTCGGACTTGACGGTGGCGGGCCAATCTAGTCCCGGGGTCGTGGGGACGACCCTACAGTCGTCGGACATTTCGGCGGCTTGCCAACTTTGGCCCGTGGTCGTGGGGACGGCCCAATAGTCGTCGGACATGTCGGCGGCTGGCCAACTTTGGCCCGTGGTCGTGGGGACGACCCTATAGTCGTCGGACAAGACGGCGGCTGGACATCTTTGGCCCGGGGTCGTGGGGACGACCCTATAGTCGTCGGACATGTCGGCGGCTGGCCAACCTAGTCCCGAGGTCGTTGGGACGACCCTATAGTCGTCGGACATGTCGGCGGCTGGCCAACTTTGGCCCGGGGTCGTGGGGACGACCCTATAGTCGTCGGACATGTTGGCGGCTTGTCAGCCTAGTCCGCGGTCGTGGGGACGACCCTATAGTCGTCGGACATTTCGGCGGCATGCCATCTTTAGCCCGGGGTCGTGGGGACGACCCTATATTCGTCGAACATTTTGGCGTCTTGTCAACCTAGACCCGGGGTCGTGGGGACGACCCTATAGTCGTTGGACATGACGGTGGCGGGCCAATTTAGTCCCGGGGTCGTATGGACGACCCTATAGTCGTCGGACATGTCGGCGATTGGCCAACATTGGCCCGGGGTCGTGGGGACGACCCTATAGTCATCGGACATGTCGGCGGCTGGCCAACCTAGTCCCGAGGTCGTGGGGACGACCCTATAGTCGTCGGACTTGACGGTGGCGGGCCAATCTAGTCCCGGGGTCTTGGGGACGACCCTAGAGTCGTCGGACATTTCGGCGGCTTGCCAACTTTGGCCCGGGGTGGTGAGGACGACCCTATAGTCGTCGGACATGTCGGCGGCTGGCCATTTGGCCCGGTGTCGTGGGGACGACTCTATAGTCGTCGGAAATGTCGGAGCCTGGCCAACCTGGACCCGGGGTCGTGGGGACGACCCTATTGTCGTCGGACATGACGGTGGCGGGCCAATCTAGTCTCGGGGTCCTGGGGACGACCCTATAGTCGTCGAACATGTCGGCGGCTGGCCAACTTTGGCCCGGGGTCGTGGGGACGACCCCATAGTCGTCGGACAAGTTGGCGGCTGGCCAACTTTGGCCCATGGTTGTGGGGACGACCCTATAGTCGTTGGACATGACGGTGGCGGGCCAATCTAGTCCCGGGGTCGTGTGGACGACCTTATAGTCGACGGACAGGACGGCGGCTGGACATCTTTGGCCCGGGGTCGTGGGGACGACCCTATAGTCGTCGGACATGTCGGCGGCTGGCCAACCTAGTCCCGGGGTCGTTGGGACGACCCTATAGTCGTCGGACTTGACGGTGGCGGGCCAATCTAGTCCCGGTGTCGTGGGGTCGACCCTACAGTCGTCGGACATTTCGGCGGCTTGCCAACTTTGGCCCGGGGTCGTGGGGACGACCCTATAGTCGTCGGACTTGACGGTGGCGGGCCAAACTAGTCCCGGGGTCTTGGGGACGACCCTACAGTCGTCGGACATTTCGGCGGCTTGCCAACTTTGGCCCGGGGTGGTGGGGACGACCCTATAGTCGTCGGACATGTCGGCGGCTGGCCAACTTTGGCCCGGTGTCGTGGGGACGACTCTATAGTCATCGGAAATGTCGGAGCCTGGCCAACCTGGACCCGGGGTCGTGGGGACGACCCTATTGTCGTCGGACATGACGGTGGCGGGCCAATCTATTCTCGGGGTCGTGGGGACGTTCTATAGTCGTCGGACATGTCGGCGGCTGGCCAACTTTGGCCCGGGGTCGTGGGGACGACCCTATAGTCGTCGGACATGTTGGCGGCTTGTCAGCCTAGTCCCGCGGTCGTGGGGACGACCCTATAGTCGTCGGACATTTCGGCGGCATGCCATCTTTAGCCCGGGGTCGTGGGGACGACCCTATATTCGTCGAACATTTTGGCGTCTTGTCAACCTAGACCCGGGGTCGTGGGGACGACCCTATAGTCGTTGGACATGACGGTGGCGGGCCAATTTAGTCCCGGGGTCGTATGGACGACCCTATAGTCGTCGGACATGTCGGCGATTGGCCAACATTGGCCCGGGGTCGTGGGGACGACCCAATAGTCGTCGGACATGTCGGCGATTGGCCAACATTGGCCCGGGGTCGTGGGGACGACCCTATTGTCGTCGGACATGACGGTGGCGGGCCAATCTAGTCCTGGGGTCGTGGGGTCGACCCCATAGTCGTCGGACAAGTCGGCGGCTGGCCAACTTTGGCCCGGGGTCGTGGGGACGACCCAATAGTCGTCGGACATGTCGGCGGCTGGCCAACTTTGGCCCGTGGTCGTGGGGACGATCCGATTGTCGTCGGACATTTCGGCGGCATGCCATCTTTAGCCCGGGGTCGTGGGGACGACCCTATATTCGTTGAACATTTTGGCGTCTTGTCAACCTAGACCCTATAGTCGTTGGACATGACGGTGGCGGGCCAATTTAGTCCCGGGGTCGTATGGACGACCCTATAGTCGTCGGACATGTCGGCGGCTGGCCAACATTGGCCCGGGGTCGTGGGGACGCCCCAATAGTCGTTGAACATGTCGGCGGCGGGCCATCCTAGCCCCGGGGTCGTGGGGACGACCCTATTGTCGTCGGACATGACGGTGGCGGGCCAATCTAGTCCTGGGGTCTTGGGGACGACCCTACAGTCGTCGGACATTTCGGCGGCTTGCCAACTTTGGCCCGGGGTCGTGGGTACGACCCTATAGTCGTCGGACTTGACGGTGGCGGGCCAATCTAGTCCCGGGGTCGTGGGGACGACCCTACAGTCGTCGGACATTTCGGCGGCTTGCCAACTTTGGCCCGTGGTCGTGGGGACGGCCCAATAGTCGTCGGACATGTCGGCGGCTGGCCAACTTTGGCCCGTGGTCGTGGGGACGACCCCATAGTCGTCGGACAAGACGGCGGCTGGACATCTTTGGCCCGGGGTCGTGGGGACGACCCTCTAGTCGTCGGACATGTCGGCGGCTGGCCAACCTAGTCCCGAGGTCGTTGGGACGACCCTATAGTCGTCGGACATGTCGGCGGCTGGCCAACTTTGGCCCGGGGTCGTGGGGACGACCCCATAGTCGTCGGACAAGTTGGCGGCTGGCCAACTTTGGCCCGTGGTTGTGGGGACGACCCTATAGTCGTTGGACATGACGGTGGCGGGCCAATCTAGTCCCGGGGTCGTGTGGACGACCCTATAGTCGACGGACAGGACGGCGGCTGGACATCTTTGGCCCGGGGTCGTTGGGACGACCCTATAGTCGTCGGACTTGACGGTGGCGGGCCAATCTAGTCTCGGGGTCGTGGGGACGACCCTATAGTCGTCGGACATGACGGTGGCGGGCCAATCTAGTCCCGGGGTCGTGGGGACGACCCTATAGTCGTCGGACATTTCGGCGGCTTGCCAACTTTGGCCCGGGGTCGTGGGGACGACCCTATAGTCGTCGGACATGTTGGCGGCTTGTCAGCCTAGTCCCGCGGTCGTGGGGACGACCCTATAGTCGTCGGACATTTCGGCGGCATGCCATCTTTAGCCCGGGGTCGTGGGGACGACCCTATATTCGTCGAACATTTTGGCGTCTTGTCAACCTAGACCCGGGGTCGTGGGGACGACCCTATAGTCGTTGGACATGACGGTGGCGGGCCAATTTAGTCCCGGGGTCGTATGGACGACCCTATAGTCGTCGGACATGTCGGCGATTGGCCAACATTGGCCCGGGGTCGTGGGGACGACCCAATAGTCGTCGGACATGTCGGCGATTGGCCAACATTGGCCCGGGGTCGTGGGGCCGACCCTATTGTCGTCGGACATGACGGTGGCGGGCCAATCTAGTCCTGGGGTCGTGGGGTCGACCCCATAGTCGTCGGACAAGTCGGCGGCTGGCCAACTTTGGCCCGGGGTCGTGGGGACGACCCAATAGTCGTCGGACATGTCGGCGGCTGGCCAACTTTGGCCCGTGGTCGTGGGGACGATCCGATTGTCGTCGGACATTTCGGCGGCATGCCATCTTTAGCCCGGGGTCGTGGGGACGACCCTATATTCGTTGAACATTTTGGCGTCTTGTCAACCTAGACCCTATAGTCGTTGGACATGACGGTGGCGGGCCAATTTAGTCCCGGGGTCGTATGGACGACCCTATAGTCGTCGGACATGTCGGCGGCTGGCCAACATTGGCCCGGGGTCGTGGGGACGCCCCAATAGTCGTTGAACATGTCGGCGGCGGGCCATCCTAGCCCCGGGGTCGTGGGGACGACCCTATTGTCGTCGGACATGACGGTGGCGGGCCAATCTAGTCCTGGGGTCTTGGGGACGACCCTACAGTCGTCGGACATTTCGGCGGCTTGCCAACTTTGGCCCGGGGTCGTGGGTACGACCCTATAGTCGTCGGACTTGACGGTGGCGGGCCAATCTAGTCCCGGGGTCGTGGGGACGACCCTACAGTCGTCGGACATTTCGGCGGCTTGCCAACTTTGGCCCGTGGTCGTGGGGACGGCCCAATAGTCGTCGGACATGTCGGCGGCTGGCCAACTTTGGCCCGTGGTCGTGGGGACGACCCCATAGTCGTCGGACAAGACGGCGGCTGGACATCTTTGGCCCGGGGTCGTGGGGACGACCCTCTAGTCGTCGGACATGTCGGCGGCTGGCCAACCTAGTCCCGAGGTCGTTGGGACGACCCTATAGTCGTCGGACATGTCGGCGGCTGGCCAACTTTGGCCCGGGGTCGTGGGGACGACCCCATAGTCGTCGGACAAGTTGGCGGCTGGCCAACTTTGGCCCGTGGTTGTGGGGACGACCCTATAGTCGTTGGACATGACGGTGGCGGGCCAATCTAGTCCCGGGGTCGTGTGGACGACCCTATAGTCGACGGACAGGACGGCGGCTGGACATCTTTGGCCCGGGGTCGTTGGGACGACCCTATAGTCGTCGGACTTGACGGTGGCGGGCCAATCTAGTCTCGGGGTCGTGGGGACGACCCTATAGTCGTCGGACATGACGGTGGCGGGCCAATCTAGTCCCGGGGTCGTGGGGACGACCCTATAGTCGTCGGACATTTCGGCGGCTTGCCAACTTTGGCCCGGGGTCGTGGGGACGACCCTATAGTCGTCGGACTTGACGGTGGCGGGCCAATCTAGTCCCGGGGTCGTACGGACGACCCTATAGTCGTCGGACATGTCGGCGATTGGCCAACATTGGCCCGGGGTCGTGGGGACGACCCTATAGTCGTCGGACATGTCGGCGGCTGGCCAACCTAGTCCCGAGGTCGTGGGGACGACCCTATAGTCGTCGGACTTGACGGTGGCGGGCCAATCTAGTCCCGGGGTCGTTGGGACGACCCTACAGTCGTCGGACATTTCGGCGGCTGGCCAACTTTGGCCCGGGGTCGTGGGGACGACCCTATACTCGTCGGACTTGACGGTGGCGGGCCAATCTAGTCCCGGGGTCGTGGGGACGACCCTATAGTCGTCGGACAAGACGGCGGCTGGACATCTTTGGCCCGGGGTCGTGGGGACGACCCTATAGTCGTCGGACATGGCGGTGGCGGGCCAATCTAGTCCCGTGGTCGTAGGGACGACCCTATAGTGTTCGGACATGACGGTAGCGGGCCAATCTAGACCCGAGGTCGTGGGGACGACCCTATAGTAGTCGGACATGTCGGCGGCTGTCCAACTTTGGCCCGGTGTCGTGGGGACGACTCTATAGTCGTCGGACATGTCGGCGGCTGGCCAACTTTGGCCCGTGGTCGTGGGGACGACCCTATAGTCGTCGGACAAGACGGCGGCTGGACATCTTTGGCCCGGGGTCGTGGGGACGACCCTCTAGTCGTCGGACATGTCGGCGGCTGGCCAACCTAGTCCCGAGGTCGTTGGGACGACCCTATAGTCGTCGGACATGTCGGCGGCTGGCCAAATTTGGCCCGGGGTCGTGGGGACGACCCCATAGTCGTCGGACAAGTTGGCGGCTGGCCAACTTTGGCCCGTGGTTGTGGGGACGACCCTATAGTCGTTGGACATGACGGTGGCGGGCCAATCTAGTCCCGGGGTCGTGTGGACGACCCTATAGTCGACGGACAGGACGGCGGCGGGCCAATCTAGTCCCGGGGTCGTGGGGACGACCCTATTGTCGTCGGACATGACGGTGGCGGGCCAATCTAGTCCCGGGGTCGTGGGGACGTTCTATAGTCGTCGGACATGTCGGCGGCTGGCCAACTTTGGCCCGGGGTCGTGGGGACGACCCTATAGTCGTCGGACATGTTGGCGGCTTGTCAGCCTAGTCCCGCGGTCGTGGGGACGACCCTATAGTCGTCGGACATTTCGGCGGCATGCCATCTTTAGCCCGGGGTCGTGGAGGCGACCCTATATTCGTCGAACATTTTGGCGTCCTGTCAACCTAGACCCGGGGTCGTGGGGACGACCCTATAGTCGTTGGACATGACGGTGGCGGGCCAATTTAGTCCCGGGGTCGTATCGACGACCCTATAGTCGTCGGACATGTCGGCGATTGGCCAACATTGGCCCGGGGTCGTGGGGACGACCCTATTGTCGTCGGACATGACGGTGGCGGGCCAATCTAGTCCTGGGGTCGTGGGGACGACCCCATAGTCGTCGGACAAGTCGGCGGCTGGCCAACTTTGGCCCGGGGTCGTGGGGACGACCCAATAGTCGTCGGACATGTCGGCGGCTGGCCAACTTTGGCCCGTGGTCGTGGGGACGATCCGATTGTCGTCGGACATTTCGGCGGCATGCCATCTTTAGCCCGGGGTCGTGGGGACGACCCTATATTCGTCGGACATTTTGGCGGCTTGTCAACCTAGACCCTATAGTCGTTGGACATGACGGTGGCGGGCCAATTTAGTCCCGGGGTCGTATGGACGACCCTATAGTCGTCGGACATGTCGGCGGCTGGCCAACATTGGCCCGGGGTCGTGGGGACGGCCCAATAGTCGTTGAACATGTCGGCGGCGGGCCATCCTAGCCCCGGGGTCGTGGGGACGACCCTATTGTCGTCGGACATGACGGTGGCGGGCCAATCTAGTCCTGGGGTCTTGGGGACGACCCTACAGTCGTCGGACATTTCGGCGGCTTGCCAACTTTGGCCCGGGGTCGTGGGTACGACCCTATAGTCGTCGGACTTGACGGTGGCGGGCCAATCTAGTCCCGGGGTCGTGGGGACGACCCTACAGTCGTCGGACATTTCGGCGGCTTGCCAACTTTGGCCCGTGGTCGTGGGGACGGCCCAATAGTCGTCGGACATGTCGGCGGCTGGCCAGCTTTGGCCCGTGGTCGTGGGGACGACCCTATAGTCGTCGGACAAGACGGCGGCTGGACATCTTTGGCCCGGGGTCGTGGGGACGACCCTATAGTCGTCGGACATGTCGGCGGCTGGCCATCCTAGTCCCGAGGTCGTTGGGACGACCCTATAGTCGTCGGACATGTCGGCGGCTGGCCAACTTTGGCCCGGGGTCGTGGGGACGACCCTATAGTCGTCGGACATGTTGGCGGCTTGTCAGCCTAGTCCGCGGTCGTGGGGACGACCCTATAGTCGTCGGACATTTCGGCGGCATGCCATCTTTAGCCCGGGGTCGTGGGGACAACCCTATATTCGTCGAACATTTTGGCGTCTTGTCAACCTAGACCCGGGGTCGTGGGGACGACCCTATAGTCGTTGGACAGGACGGTGGCGGGCCAATCTAGTCTCGGGGTCCTGGGGACGACCCTATAGTCGTCGAACATGTCGGCGGCTGGCCAACCTAGTCCCGGGGTCGTTGGGACGACCCTATTGTCGTCGGACACGACGGTGGCGGGCCAATCTAGTCCCGGGGTCGTGGGGACGACCCTATAGTCGTCGAACAAGTCGGCGATTGGCCAACATTGGCCCGGGGTCGTGGGGACGACCCAATAGTCGTCGGACATGTCGGCAATTGGCCAACATTGGCCCGGGGTCGTGGGGACGACCCCATAGTCGTCGGACAAGTTGGCGGCTGGCCAACTTTGGCCCGTGGTTGTGGGGACGACCCTATAGTCGTTGGACATGACGGTGGCGGGCCAATCTAGTCCCGGGGTCGTGTGGACGACCCTATAGTCGACGGACAGGACGGCGGCTGGGCATCTTTGGCCCGGGGTCGTGGGGACGACCCTATAGTCGTCGGACATGTCGGCGGCTGGCCAACCTAGTCCCGGGGTCGTTGGGACGACCCTATAGTCGTCGGACTTGACGGTGGCGGGCCAATATAGTCCCGGTGTCGTGGGGTCGACCCTACAGTCGTCGGACATTTCGGCGGCTTGCCAACTTTGGCCCGGGGTCGTGGGGACGACCCTATAGTCGTCGGACTTGACGGTGGCGGGCCAATCTAGTCCCGGGGTCTTGGGGACGACCCTACAGTCGTCGGACATTTCGGCGGCTTGCCAACTTTGGCCCGGGGTGGTGGGGACGACCCTATAGTCGTCGGACATGTCGGCGGCTGGCCAACTTTGGCCCGGTGTCGTGGCGACGACTCTATAGTCATCGGAAATGTCGGAGCCTGGCCAACCTGGACCCGGGGTCGTGGGGACGACCCTATTGTCGTCGGACATGACGGTGGCGGGCCAATCTATTCTCGGGGTCGAGGGGACGTTCTATAGTCGTCGGACATGTCGGCGGCTGGCCAACTTTGGCCCGGGGTCGTGGGGACGACCCTATAGTCGTCGGACATGTTGGCGGCTTGTCAGCCTAGTCCCGCGGTCGTGGGGACGACCCTATAGTCGTCGGACATTTCGGCGGCATGCCATCTTTAGCCCGGGGTCGTGGGGACGACCCTATATTAGTCGAACATTTTGGCGTCTTGTCAACCTAGACCCGGGGTCGTGGGGACGACCCTATAGTCGTTGGACATGACGGTGGCGGGCCAATTTAGTCCCGGGGTCGTATGGACGACCCTATAGTCGTCGGACATGTCGGCGATTGGCCAACATTGGCCCGGGGTCGTGGGGACGACCCAATAGTCGTCGGACATGTCGGCGATTGGCCAACATTGGCCCGGGGTCGTGGGGACGACCCTATTTTCGTCGGACATGACGGTGGCGGGCCAATCTAGTCCTGGGGTCGTGGGGACGACCCTATAGTCGTCGGACATGTCGGCGATTGGCCAACATTGGCCCGGGGTCGTGGGGACGACCCTATAGTCGTCGGACATGTCGGCGGCTGGCCAACCTAGTCCCGAGGTCGTGGGGACGACCCTATAGTCGTCGGACTTGACGGTGGCAGGCCAATCTAGTCCCGGGGTCGTGGGGACGACCCTACAGTCGTCGGACATTTCGGCGGCTGGCCAACTTTGGCCCGGGGTCGTGGGGACGACCCTATACTCGTCGGACTTGACGGTGGCGGGCCAATCTAGTCCCGGGGTCGTAGGGACGACCCTATAGTCGTCGGACATGTTGGCGATTGGCCAACATTGGCCCGGGGTCGTCGGGACGACCCTATATTCGTCGGACATGTCGGCGGCTGGCCAACCTAGTCCCGGGGTCGTGGGGACGACCCTATAGTCGTCGGACATTTCGGCGGCTTGCCAACTTTGGCCCGGTGTCGTGGGGACGACTCTATAGTCGTCGGAAATGTCGGCGGCTGGCCAACCTAGACCCGGGGTCGTGGGGACGACCCTATTGTCGTCGGACATGGCGGTGGCGGGCCAATCTAGTCCCGTGGTCGTGGGGACGACCCTATAGTCTTCGGACATGACGGTAGCGGGCCAATCTAGACCCGAGGTCCTGGGGACGACCCTATAGTAGTCGGACATGTCGGCGGCTGTCCAACTTTGGCCCGGTGTCGTGGGGACGACTCTATAGTCGTCGGACATGTCGGCGGCAGGCCAACCTAGACCCGCGGTCGTGGGGACGACCCTATTGTCGTCGGACATGACGGTGGCGGGCCAATCTAGTCCCGGGGTCGTGGCGACGACCCTATAGTCGTCGGACAAGTCGGCGGCGGGCCAAGCTTGTCCCGGGGTCGTGGGGACGACCCTATAATCGTCGGACATGACGGTGGCGGGCCAATCTAGTCCCGGGGTCGTGGGGACGACCCTATAATCGTTGGACATGGCGGTGGCGGGCCAATCTAGTCCCGGGGTCGTAGGGACGACCCTATAGTCGTCGGACATGTTGGCGATTGGCCAACATTGGCCCGGGGTCGTCGGGACGACCCTATATTCGTCGGACATGTCGGCACCTGGCCAACCTAGTCCCGGGGTCGTGGGGACGACCCTATAGTCGTCGGACATTTCGGCGGCTTGCCAACTTTGGCCCGGTGTCGTGGGGACGACTCTATAGTCGTCGGAAATGTCGGCGGCTGGCCAACCTGGACCCGAGGTCGTGGGGACGACCCTATTGTCGTCGGACATGACGGTGGCGGGCCAATCTAGTCTCGGGGTCGTGGGGACGACCCTATAGCCGTCGGACATGTCGGCGGCTGGCCAACTTTGGCCCGGGGTCGTGGGGACGACCCTATAGTCGTCGAACATGTCGGCGGCTGGCCAACTTTGGCCCGTGGTTGTGGGGACGACCCTATAATCGTTGGACATGACGGTGGCGGGCCAATCTAGTCCCGGGGTCTTGGGGACGACCCTATAGTCGTCGGACAAGACGGCGGCTGGACATCATTGGCCCGGGGTCGTGGGGACGACCCTATAGTCTTCGGACATGTTGGCGGCTTGTCAGCCTAGTCCCGGGGTCGTGGGTACGACCCTATAGTCGTCGGACAAGTCGGCGGCGGGCCAACCTTGTCCCGGGGTCGTGGGGACGACCCTATAATCGTCGGACATGACGGTGGCGGGCCAATCTAGTCCCGGGGTCGTGGGGACGACCCTATAGTCGTCGGACATGTCGGCGGCTGGCCAACTTTGGCCCGGTGTCGTGGTAACGACTCTATTGTCGTCGGAAATGTCGGCGGCTGGCCAACCTGGACCCGGGGTCGTGGGGACGACCCTATTGTCGTCGGACATGACGGTGGCGGGCCAATCTAGTCTCGGGGTCGTGGGGACGACCCTATAGTCGTCGGACATGTCGGCGGCTGGCCAACTTTGGCCCGGGGTCGTGGGGACGACTCTATAGTCGTCGGAAATGTCGGCGGCTGGCCAACCTGGACTTGGGGTCGTGGGGACGACCCTATAGTCGTCGGACAAGACGGCGGCTGGACATCTTTGGCCCGGGGTCGTGGGGACGAACCTATAGTCGTCAGACGTGTTGGCGGCTTGCCAACTTTGGCCCAGGGTCGTGGGGACGACCCTATAGTCGTCGGACATGACGGTGGCGGGCCAATCTAGTCCCGGGGTCGTGGGGACGACCCTATAGTCGTCGGACATTTCGGCGGCTTGCCAACTTTGGCCCGGGGTCGTGGGGACTACCCTATAGTCGTCGGACATTTCGGCGGCATGCCAACTTTGGCCCGTGGTCGTGGGGACAACCCTATAGTCGTTGGACATGACGGTGGCGGGCTAATCTAGTCCCGGGGTCGTAGGGACGACCCTATAGTCGTTGGACATGTCGGCGATTGGCCAACATTGGCCCGGGGTCATGGGGACGACCCTATAGTCGTCGGACATGTCGGCGGCTGGCCAACTTTGGCGCGTGGTCGTGGGGACGATCCGATTGTCGTCGGACATGTCGGCGGCTGGCCAACTTTGGCCCGTGGTCGTGGGGACGATCCAATAGTCGTCGGACATGTCGGCGGCTGGCCAACTTTGGCGCGTGGGCGTGGGGACGATCCGATTGTCGTCGGACATGTCGGCGGCTGGCCAACCTAGACCCGGGGTCGTGGGGACGACCCTATTGTCGTCGGACATGACGGTGGCGGGCCAATCTAGTCCCGGGGTCGTGGCGACGACCCTATAGTCGTCGGACAAGTCGGCGGCGGGCCAAGCTTGTCCCGGGGTCGTGGGGACGACCCTATAATCGTCGGACATGACGGTGGCGGGCCAATCTAGTCCCGGGGTCGTGGGGACGACCCTATAATCGTTGGACATGACGGTGGCGGGCCAATCTAGTCCCGGGGTCGTAGGGACGACCCTATAGTCGTCGGACATGTTGGCGATTGGCCAACATTGGCCCGGGGTCGTCGGGACGACCCTATATTCGTCGGACATGTCGGCGGCTGGCCAACCTAGTCCCGGGGTCGTGGGGACGACCCTATAGTCGTCGGACATTTCGGCGGCTTGCCAACTTTGGCCCGGTGTCGTGGGGACGACTCTATAGTCGTCGGAAATGTCGGCGGCTGGCCAACCTGGACCCGGGGTCGTGGGGACGACCCTATTGTCGTCGGACATGACGGTAGCAGGCCAATCTAGTCTCGGGGTCGTGGGGACGACCCTGTGGTCGTCGGACATGTCGGCGGCTGGCCAACTTTGGCCCGGGGTCGTGGGGACGATCCAATAATCGTCGGACATGTCGGCGGCTGGCCAACTTTGGCCCGGGGTCGTGGGGACGACCCTATATTCGTCGGACATGACGGTGGCGGGCCAATCTAGTCCCGGGGTCGTGGGGACGACCCTATAATCGTGGGACATGACGGTGGCGGGCCAATCTAGTCCCGGGGTCGTAGGGACGACCCTATAGTCGTCGGACATGTCGGCGGCTGGCCAACTTTGGCCCGGTGTCGTGGGGACGACTCTATAGTCGTCGGAAATGTCGGCGGCTGGCCAACCTGGACCCGGGGTCGTGGGGACGACCCTATTGTCGTCGGACATGACGGTAGCAGGCCAATCTAGTCTCGGGGTCGTGGGGACGACCCTATGGTCGTCGGACATGTCGGCGGCTGGCCAACTTTGGCCCGGGGTCGTGGGGACGATCCAATAATCGTCGGACATGTCGGCGGCTGGCCAACTTTGGCCCGTGGTGGTGGGGACGACCCTATAGTCGTTGGACATGACGGTGGCAGGCCAATCTAGTCCCGGGGTCGTGGAGACGACCCTACAGTCGTCGGACATTTCGGCGGCTTGCCAACTTTGGCCCGGGGTCGTGGGACGACCCTATAGTCGTCGGACTTGACGGTAGCGGGCCAATCTAGTCCCGAGGTCGTGGGGACGACCCTATAGTAGTCGGACATGTCGGCGGCTGTCCAACTTTGGCGCGGTGTCGTGGGGACGACTCTATAGTCGTCGGACATGTCGGCAGCTGGCCAACCTAGACCCGGGGTCGTGGGGACGACCCTATTGTCGTCGGACATGACGGTGGCGGGCCAATCTAGTCCCGGGGTCGTGGGGACGACCCTATAGTCGTCGGACAAGTCGGCGGCGGGCCAAGCTTGTCCCGGGGTCGTGGGGACGACCCTATATTCGTCGGACATGACGGTGGCGGGCCAATCTAGACCCGAGGTCGTGGGGACGACCCTATAGGCGTCGGAAAAGACGGCGGCTGGACACCTTTGTCCCGGGGTCGTGGGGACGACCCTATAGTCGTCGGACATGTCGGCGGCTGGCCAACCAAGACCCGGGGTCGTGGGGACGACCCTATAATCGTTGGACATGGCGGTGGCGGGCCAATCTAGTCCCGGGGTCGTAGGGACGACCCTATAGTCGTCGGACATGTTGGCGATTGGCCAACATTGGCCCGGGGTCGTCGGGACGACCCTATATTCGTCGGACATGTCGGCGGCTGGCCAACCTAGTCCCGGGGTCGTGGGGACGACCCTATAGTCGTCGGACATTTCGGCGGCTTGCCAACTTTGGCCCGGTGTCGTGGGGACGACTCTATAGTCGTCGGAAATGTCGGCGGCTGGCCAACCTGGACCCGAGGTCGTGGGGACGACCCTATTGTCGTCGGACATGACGGTGGCGGGCCAATCTAGTCTCGGGGTCGTGGGGACGACCCTATAGTCGTCGGACATGTCGGCGGCTGGCCAACTTTGGCCCGGGGTCGTGGGGACGACACTATAGTCGTCGGACATGTCGGCGGCTGGCCAACTTTGGCCCGTGGTTGTGGGGACGACCCTATAGTCGTTGGATATGACGGTGGCGGGCCAATCTAGTCCCGGGGTCGTGGGGACGACCCTATAGTCGTCGGACATGTCGGCGGCTGGCCAACTTTGAACCGGTGTCGTGGGGACGACTCTATAGTCGTCGGAAATGTCGGCGGCTGGCCAACCTGGACCCGGAGTCGTGGGGCCGACCCTATTGTCGTCGGACATGACGGTGGCGGGCCAATCTAGTCTCGGGGTCGTGGGGACGACCCTATAGTCGTCGGACATGTCGGCGGCTGGCCAACTTTGGCCCGGGGTCGTGGGGACGATCCAATAGTCGTCGGACATGTCGGCGGCTGGCCAACTTTGGCCCGGGGTCGTGGGGACGACCCTACAGTCGTCGGACATGTCGGCGGCTGGCCAACTTTGGCCCGTGGTTGTGGGGACGACCCTATAGTCGTTGGACATGACGGTGGCGGGCCAATCTAGTCCCGGGGTCGTGGGGACGACCCTATAGGCGTCGGACAAGACGGCGGCTGGACATCTTTGGCCCGGGGTCGTGGAGACGACCCTACAGTCGTCGGACATGTCGGCGGCTGGCCAACTTTGGCCCGTGGTTGTGGGGACGACCCTATAGTCGTTGGACATGACGGTGGCGGGCCAATCTAGTCCCGGGGTCGTGGGGACGACCCTATAGTCGTCGGACATGTCGGCGGCTGGCCAACTTTGGCGCGTGGTCGTGGGGACGATCCGATTGTCGTCGGACATGTCGGCGGCTGGCCAACTTTGGCCCGTGGTCGTGGGGACGATCCAATAGTCGTCGGACATGTCGGCGGCTGGCCAACTTTGGCGCGTGGGCGTGGGGACGATCCGATTGTCGTCGGACATGTCGGCGGCTGGCCAACCTAGACCCGGGGTCGTGGGGACGACCCTATTGTCGTCGGACATGGCGGTGGCGGGCCAATCTAGTCCCGTGGTCGTGGGGACGACCCTATAGTCTTCGGACATGACGGTAGCGGGCCAATCTAAACCCGAGGTCCTGGGGACGACCCTATAGTAGTCGGACATGTCGGCGGCTGTCCAACTTTGGCCCGGTGTCGTGGGGACGACTCTATAGTCGTCGGACATGTCGGCGGCGGGCCAACCTAGACCCGGGGTCGTGGGGACGACTCTATAGTCGTCGGACATGTCGGGGGCTGGCCAACCTAGACCCGGGGTCGTGGGGACGACCCTACAGTCGTCGGACATTTCGGCGGCTTGCCAACTTTGGCCCGGGGTCGTGGGGACGACCCTATAGTCGTCGGACTTGACGGTGGCGGGCCAATCTAGTCCCGAGGTCCTGGGGACGACCCTATAGTCGTCGGACTTGACGGTGGCGGGCCAATGTAGTCCCGGGGTCGTGGGGACAACCCTAAAGTCGTCGGACATTTCAGCGGCTTGCCAACTTTGGCCCGGGGTCGTGGGGACGACCCTATAGTCGTCGGACATTTCGGCGGCTGACCAACATTGGCCCGGGGTCGTGGGGACGACCCTATAGTCGTCGGACATGTTGGCGGCTTGTCAGCCTAGTCCCGGGGTCGTGGGTACGGCCCTATATTCGTCGGACATGTCGGCGGCGGGCCAACCATGTCCCGGGGTCGTGGGGACGACCCTATAATCGTCGGACATGTCGGCGGCTGGCCAACTTTGGCCCGGGGTCGTGGGGGCGACCCTATAGTCGTCGGACATGTTGGCGGATTGTCAGCCTAGTCCCGGGGTCGTGGGTACGACCCTACAGTCGTCGGACATTTCGGCGGCTGGCCAACCTAGACCCGGGGTCGTGGGGACGACCCTATTGTCGTCGGACATGGCGGTGGCGGGCCAATCTAGTCCCGTGGTCGTGGGGACAACCCTATAGTCTTCGGACATGACGGTAGCGGGCCAATCTAGACCCGAGGTCCTGGGGACGACCCAATAGTAGTCGGACATGTCGGCGGCTGTCCAACTTTGGCCCGGTGTCGTGGGGACGACTCTATAGTCGTCGGACATGTCGGCGGCTGGCCAACCTAGACCCGGGGTCGTGGGGACGACTCTATAGTCGTCGGACAAGTCGGGGGCTGGCCAACCTAGACCCGGGGTCGTGGGGACGACCCTATAATCGTTGGACATGACGGTGGCGGGCCAATCTAGTCCCGGGGTCGTAGGGACGACCCTATAGTCTTCGGACATGTTGGCGGCTTGTCAGCCTAGTCCCGGGGTCGTGGGTACGACCCTATAGTCGTCGGACAAGTCGGCGGCGGGCCAACCTTGCCCCGGGGTCGTGGGGACGACCCTATAGTCGTCGGACATGTCGGCGGCTGGCCAACTTTGGCCCGGTGTCGTGGGGACGACCCAATAGTGGTCGGACATGTCGGCGGCCGGCCAACCTAGTCCCGAGGTCGTGGGGACGACCCTATAGTCGTCGGACTTGACGGTGGCGGGCCAATGTAGTCCCGGGGTCGTGGGGACAACCCTAAAGTCGTCGGACATTTCAGTGGCTTGCCAACTTTGGCCCGGGGTCGTGGGGACGACCCTATAGTCGTCGGACATTTCGGCGGCTTGTCAGCCTAGTCCCGGGGTCGTGGGTACGACCCTACAGTCGTCGGACATTTCGGCGGCTGGCCAACCTAGTCCCGAGGTCGTGGGGACGACCCTATAGTCGTCGGACTTGACGGTGGCGGGCCAATCTAGTCCCGGGGTCGTGGGGACGACCCTATAGTCGTCGGACTTGACGGTGGCGGGCCAATCTAGTCCCGAGGTCCTGGGGACGACCCTATAGTCGTCGGACAAGTCGGCGGCTGGCCAACCTAGACCCGGGGTCGTGGGGACGACCCTATTGTCGTCGGACATGACGGTGGCGGGCCAATCTAGTCCCGGGGTCGTGGGGACGACCCTATAGTCGTCGAACAATTCGGCGGCGGGCCAAGCTTGTCCCGGGGTCGTGGGGACGACCCTATAATCGTCGGACATGACGGTGGCGGGCCAATCTAGTCCCGGGGTCGTGGGGACGACCCTATAGTCGTCGGACATGTCGGCGGCTGGCCAACTTTGGCCCGGTGTCGTGGGGACGACTCTATAGACGTCGGACACGACGGTGGCGGGCCAATCTAGTCCCGGGGTCGTGGGGACGACCCTATAATCGTTGGACATGACGGTGGCGGGCCAATCTAGTCCCGGGGTCGTAGGGACGACCCTATAGTCGTCGGACATGTTGGGGATTGGCCAACATTGGCCCGGGGTCGTCGGGACGACCCTATAGTCGTCGGACATGTCGGCGGCTGGCCAACCTAGTCCCGGGGTCGTGGGGACGACCCTATAGTCGTCGGACATGTTGGCGATTGGCCATCATTGGCCCGGGGTCGTCGGACATGTCGGCGGCTGGCCAACCTAGTCCCGTGGTCGTGGGGACGACCCTACAGTCGTCGGACATTTCGGCGGCTTGCCAACTTTGGCCCGGGGTCGTGGGGACGACCCTATAGTCGTCGGACATGTCGGCGGCTGGCCAACTTTGGCCCGTGGTTGTGGGGACGACCCTATAGTCGTTGGATATGACGGTGGCGGGCCAATCTAGTCCCGGGGTCGTGGGGACGACCCTATAGTCGTCGGACATGTCGGCGGCGGGCCAACCATGTCCCGGGGTCGTGGGGACGACCCTATAGTCGTCGGACAAGTCGGCGGCTGGCCAACCTAGACCCGGGGTCGTGGGGACGACCCTATTGTCGTCGGACATGTTGGCGGCTTGTCAGCCTAGTCCCGGGGTCGTGGGTACGACCCTATAGTCGTCGGACAAGTCGGCGGCGGGCCAACCTTGCCCCGGGGTCGTGGGGACGACCCTATAGTCGTCGGAAATGTCGGCGGCTGGCCAACTATGGCCCGGTGTCGTGGGGACGACCCAATAGTGGTCGGACATGTCGGCGGCCGGCCAACCTAGTCCCGAGGTCGTGGGGACGACCCTATAGTCGTCGGACTTGACGGTGGCGGGCCAATCTAGTCCCGGGGTCGTGGGGACGACCCTACAGTCGTCGGACATTTCGGCGGCTTGCCAACTTTGGCCCGGGGTCGTGGGGACGACCCTATAGTCGACGGACTTGACGGTGGCGGGCCAATCTAGTCCCGAGGTCCTGGGGACGACCCTATAGTCGTCGGACTTGACGGTGGCGGGCCAATGTAGTCCCGGGGTCGTGGGGACAACCCTAAAGTCGTCGGACATTTCAGCGGCTTGCCAACTTTGGCCCGGGGTCGTGGGGACGACCCTATAGTCGTCGGACATTTCGGCGGCTGACCAACTTTGGCCCGGGGTCGTGGGGACGACCCTATAGTCGTCGGACATGTTGGCGGCTTGTCAGCCTAGTCCCGGGGTCGTGGGTACGGCCCTATATTCGTCGGACATGTCGGCGGCGGGCCAACCATGTCCCGGGTTCGTGGGGACGACCCTATAGTCGTCGGACAAGTCGGCGGCTGGCCAACCTAGACCCGGGGTCGTGGGGACGACCCTATTGTCGTCGGACATGACGGTGGCGGGCCAATCTAGTCCCGGGGTCGTGGGGACGACCCTATAGTCGTCGAACAATTCGGCGGCGGGCCAAGCTTGTCCCGGGGTCGTGGGGACGACCCTATAATCGTCGGACATGACGGTGGCGGGCCAATCTAGTCCCGGGGTCGTGGGGACGACCCTATAGTCGTCGAACAATTCGGCGGCGGGCCAAGCTTGTCCCGGGGTCGTGGGGACGACCCTATAATCGTCGGATATGACGGTGGCGGGCCAATCTAGTCCCGGGGTCGTGGGGACGACCCTATAGTCGTCGGACATGACGGCGGCTGGCCAACTTTGGCCCGGGGTCGTGGGGGCGACCCTATAGTCGTCGGACATGTTGGCGGCTTGTCAGCCTAGTCCCGGGGTCGTGGGTACGACCCTACAGTCGTCGGACATTTCGGCGGCTGGCCAACTTTGAACCGGTGTCGTGGGGACGACTCTATAGTCGTCGGAAATGTCGGCGGCTGGCCAACCTGGACCCGGAGTCGTGGGGCCGACCCTATTGTCGTCGGACATGACGGTGGCGGGCCAATCTAGTCTCGGGGTCGTGGGGACGACCCTATAGTCGTCGGACATGTCAGCGGCTGGCCAACTTTGGCCCGGGGTCGTGGGGACGATCCAATAGTCGTCGGACATGTCGGCGGCTGGCCAACTTTGGCCCGGGGTCGTGGGGACGACCCTACAGTCGTCGGACATGTCGGCGGCTGGCCAACTTTGGCCCGTGGTTGTGGGGACGACCCTATAGTCGTTGGACATGACGGTGGCGGGCCAATCTAGTCCCGGGGTCGTGGGGACGACCCTATAGGCGTCGGACAAGACGGCGGCTGGACGTCTTTGGCCCGGGGTCGTGGGGACGACCCTACAGTCGTCGGACATGTCGGCGGCTGGCCAACTTTGGCCCGTGGTTGTGGGGACGACCCTATAGTCGTTGGACATGACGGTGGCGGGCCAATCTAGTCCCGGGGTCGTGGGGACGACCCTATAGTCGTCGGACATGTCGGCGGCTGGCCAACTTTGGCGCGTGGTCGTGGGGACGATCCGATTGTCGTCGGACATGTCGGCGGCTGGCCAACTTTGGCCCGTGGTCGTGGGGACGATCCAATAGTCGTCGGACATGTCGGCGGCTGGCCAACTTTGGCGCGTGGGCGTGGGGACGATCCGATTGTCGTCGGACATGTCGGCGGCTGGCCACCCTAGACCCGGGGTCGTGGGGACGACCCTATTGTCGTCGGACATGACGGTGGCGGGCCAATCTAGTCCCGGGGTCGTGGGGACGACCCTATAATCGTTGGACATGACGGTGGCGGGCCAATCTAGTCCCGGGGTCGTAGGGACGACCCTATAGTCGTCGGACATGTTGGCGATTGGCCATCATTGGCCCGGGGTCGTCGGGACGACCCTATAGTCGTCGGACATGTCGGCGGCTGGCCAACCTAGTCCCGGGGTCGTGGGGACGACCCTACAGTCGTCGGACATGTCGGCGGCTGGCCAACTTTGGCCCGTGGTTGTGGGGACGACCCTATAGTCGTTGGACATGGCGGTGGCGGGCCAATCTAGTCCCGGGGTCGTGGGGACGACCCTATAGGCGTCGGACAAGACGGCGGCTGGACATCTTTGGCCCGGGGTCGTGGGGACGACCCTACAGTCGTCGGACATGTCGGCGGCTGGCCAACTTTGGCCCGGTGTCGTGGGGACGACTCTATAGTCGTCGGACATGTCGGCGGCTGGCCAACCTAGACCCGGGGTCGTGGGGACGACTCTATAGTCGTCGGACATGACGGTGGCGGGCCAATCTAGTCCCGGGGTCGTAGGGACGACCCTATAGTCTTCGGACATGTTGGCGGCTTGTCAGCCTATTCCCGGGGTCGTGGGTACGACCCTATAGTCGTCGGACAAGTCGGCGGCGGGCCAACCTTGCCCCGGGGTCGTGGGGACGACCCTATAGTCGTCGGAAATGTCGGCGGCTGGCCAACTATGGCCCGGTGTCGTGGGGACGACCCAATAGTGGTCGGACATGTCGGCGGCCGGCCAACCTAGTCCCGAGGTCGTGGGGACGACCCTATAGTCGTCGGACTTGACGGTGGCGGGCCAATCTAGTCCCGGGGTCGTGGGGACGACCCTACAGTCGTCGGACATTTCGGCGGCTTGCCAACTTTGGCCCGGGGTCGTGGGGACGACCCTATAGTCGACGGACTTGACGGTGGCGGGCCAATCTAGTCCCGAGGTCCTGGGGACGACCCTATAGTCGTCGGACTTGACGGTGGCGGGCCAATGTAGTCCCGGGGTCGAGGGGACAACCCTAAAGTCGTCGGACATTTCAGCGGCTTGCCAACTTTGGCCCGGGGTCGTGGGGACGACCCTATAGTCGTCGGACATTTCGGCGGCTGACCAACTTTGGCCCGGGGTCGTGGGGACGACCCTATAGTCGTCGGACATGTTGGCGGCTTGTCAGCCTAGTCCCGGGGTCGTGGGTACGGCCCTATATTCGTCGGACATGTCGGCGGCGGGCCAACCATGTCCCGGGGTCGTGGGGACGACCCTATAGTCGCCGGACAAGTCGGCGGCTGGCCAACCTAGACCCGGGGTCGTGGGGACGACACTATTGTCGTCGGACATGACGGTGGCGGGCCAATCTAGTCCCGGGGTCGTGGGGACGACCCTATAGTCGTCGAACAATTCGGCGGCGGGCCAAGCTTGTCCCGGGGTCGTGGGGACGACCCTATAATCGTCGGACATGACGGTGGCGGGCCAATCTAGTCCCGGGGTCGTGGGGACGACCCTATAGTCGTCGAACAATTCGGCGGCGGGCCAAGCTTGTCCCGGGGTCGTGGGGACGACCCTATAATCGTCGGATATGACGGTGGCGGGCCAATCTAGTCCCGGGGTCGTGGGGACGACCCTATAGTCGTCGGACATGTCGGCGGCTGGCCAACTTTGGCCCGGGGTCGTGGGGGCGACCCTATAGTCGTCGGACATGTTGGCGGCTTGTCAGCCTAGTCCCGGGGTCGTGGGTACGACCCTACACTCGTCGGACATTTCGGCGGCTGGCCAACCTAGTCCCGAGGTCGTGGGGACGACCCTATAGTCGTCGGACTTGACGGTGGCGGGCCAATCTAGTCCCGGGGTCGTGGGGACGACCCTATAGTCGTCGGACTTGACGGTGGCGGGCCAATCTAGTCCCGAGGTCCTGGGGACGACCCTATAGTCGTCGGACAAGTCGGCGGCTGGCCAACCTAGACCCGGGGTCGTGGGGACGACCCTATTGTCGTCGGACATGACGGTGGCGGGCCAATCTAGTCCCGGGGTCGTGGGGACGACCCTATAGTCGTCGAACAATTCGGCGGCGGGCCAAGCTTGTCCCGGGGTCGTGGGGACGACCCTATAATCGTCGGACATGACGGTGGCGGGCCAATCTAGTCCCGGGGTCGTGGGGACGACCCTATAGTCGTCGGACATGTCGGCGGCTGGCCAACTTTGGCCCGGTGTCGTGGGGACGACTCTATAGACGTCGGACACGACGGTGGCTTGCCAATCTAGTCCCGGGGTCGTGGGGACGACCCTATAATCGTTGGACATGACGGTGGCGGGCCAATCTAGTCCCGGGGTCGTAGGGACGACCCTATAGTCGTCGGACATGTTGGGGATTGGCCAACATTGGCCCGGGGTCGTCGGGACGACCCTATAGTCGTCGGACATGTCGGCGGCTGGCCAACCTAGTCCCGGGGTCGTGGGGACGACCCTATAGTCGTCGGACATGTTGGCGATTGGCCATCATTGGCCCGGGGTCGTCGGGACGACCCTATAGTCGTCGGACATGTCGGCGGCTGGCCAACCTAGTCCCGTGGTCGTGGGGACGACCCTACAGTCGTCGGACATTTCGGCGGCTTGCCAACTTTGGCCCGGGGTCGTGGGGACGACCCTATAGTCGTCGGACATGTCGGCGGCTGGCCAACTTTGGCCCGTGGTTGTGGGGACGACCCTATAGTCGTTGGATATGACGGTGGCGGGCCAATCTAGTCCCGGGGTCGTGGGGACGACCCTATAGTCGTCGGACATGTCGGCGGCGGGCCAACCATGTCCCGGGGTCGTGGGGACGGCCCTATAGTCGTCGGACAAGTCGGCGGCTGGCCAACCTAGACCCGGGGTCGTGGGGACGACCCTATTGTCGTCGGACATGTTGGCGGCTTGTCAGCCTAGTCCCGGGGTCGTGGGTACGACCCTATAGTCGTCGGACAAGTCGGCGGCGGGCCAACCTTGCCCCGGGGTCGTGGGGACGACCCTATAGTCGTCGGAAATGTCGGCGGCTGGCCAACTATGGCCCGGTGTCGTGGGGACGACCCAATAGTGGTCGGACATGTCGGCGGCCGGCCAACCTAGTCCCGAGGTCGTGGGGACGACCCTATAGTCGTCGGACTTGACGGTGGCGGGCCAATCTAGTCCCGGGGTCGTGGGGACGACCCTACAGTCGTCGGACATTTCGGCGGCTTGCCAACTTTGGCCCGGGGTCGTGGGGACGACCCTATAGTCGACGGACTTGACGGTGGCGGGCCAATCTAGTCCCGAGGTCCTGGGGACGACCCTATAGTCGTCGGACTTGACGGTGGCGGGCCAATGTAGTCCCGGGGTCGTGGGGACAACCCTAAAGTCGTCGGACATTTCAGCGGCTTGCCAACTTTGGCCCGGGGTCGTGGGGACGACCCAATAGTGGTCGGACATGTCGGCGGCCGGCCAACCTAGTCCCGAGTTCGTGGGGACGACCCTATAGTCGACGGACTTGACGGTGGCGGGCCAATCTAGTCCCGAGGTCCTGGGGACGACCCTATAGTCGTCGGACTTGACGGTGGCGGGCCAATGTAGTCCCGGGGTCGTGGGGACAACCCTAAAGTCGTCGGACATTTCAGCGGCTTGCCAACTTTGGCCCGGGGTCGTGGGGACGACCCTATAGTCGTCGGACATTTCGGCGGCTGACCAACTTTGGCCCGGGGTCGTGGGGACGACCCTATAGTCGTCGGACATGTTGGCGGCTTGTCAGCCTAGTCCCGGGGTCGTGGGTACGGCCCTATATTCGTCGGACATGTCGGCGGCGGGCCAACCATGTCCCGGGGTCGTGGGGACGACCCTATAGTCGTCGGACAAGTCGGCGGCTGGCCAACCTAGACCCGGGGTCGTGGGGACGACCCTATTGTCGTCGGACATGACGGTGGCGGGCCAATCTAGTCCCGGGGTCGTGGGGACGACCCTATAGTCGTCGAACAATTCGGCGGCGGGCCAAGCTTGTCCCGGGGTCGTGGGGACGACCCTATAATCGTCGGACATGACGGTGGCGGGCCAATCTAGTCCCGGGGTCGTGGGGACGACCCTATAGGCGTCGGACAAGACGGCGGCTGGACATCTTTGGCCCGGGGTCGTGGGGACGACCCTACAGTCGTCGGACATGTCGGCGGCTGGCCAACTTTGGCCCGTGGTTGTGGGGACGACCCTATAGTCGTTGGACATGACGGTGGCGGGCCAATCTAGTCCCGGGGTCGTGGGGACGACCCTATAGTCGTCGGACATGTCGGCGGCTGGCCAACTTTGGCGCGTGGTCGTGGGGACGATCCGATTGTCGTCGGACATGTCGGCGGCTGGCCAACTTTGGCCCGTGGTCGTGGGGACGATCCAATAGTCGTCGGACATGTCGGCGGCTGGCCAACTTTGGCGCGTGGGCGTGGGGACGATCCGATTGTCGTCGGACATGTCGGCGGCTGGCCACCCTAGACCCGGGGTCGTGGGGACGACCCTATTGTCGTCGGACATGGCGGTGGCGGGCCAATCTAGTCCCGTGGTCGTGGGGACAACCCTATAGTCTTCGGACATGACGGTAGCGGGCCAATCTAGACCCGAGGTCCTGGGGACGACCCTATAGTAGTCGGACATGTCGGCGGCTGTCCAACTTTGGCCCGGTGTCGTGGGGACGACTCTATAGTCGTCGGACATGTCGGCGGCTGGCCAACCTAGACCCGGGGTCGTGGGGACGACTCTATAGTCGTCGGACATGTCGGGGGCTGGCCAACCTAGACCCGGGGTCGTGGGGACGACCCTATAGTCGTTGGACATGACGGTGGCGGGCCAATCTAGTCCCGGGGTCGTAGGGACGACCCTATAGTCTTCGGACATGTTGGCGGCTTGTCAGCCTAGTCCCGGGGTCGTGGGTACGACCCTATAGTCGTCGGACAAGTCGGCGGCGGGCCAACCTTGCCCCGGGGTCGTGGGGACGACCCTATAGTCGTCGGACATGTCGGCGGCTGGCCAACTTTGGCCCGGTGTCGTGGGGACGACCCAATAGTGGTCGGACATGTCGGCGGCCGGCCAACCTAGTCCCGAGGTCGTGGGGACGACCCTATAGTCGTCGGACTTGACGGTGGCGGGCCAATCTAGTCCCGGGGTCGTGGGGACGACCCTACAGTCGTCGGACATTTCGGCGGCTTGCCAACTTTGGCCCGGGGTCGTGGGGACGACCCTATAGTCGACGGACTTGACGGTGGCGGGCCAATCTAGTCCCGAGGTCCTGGGGACGACCCTATAGTCGTCGGACTTGACGGTGGCGGGCCAATGTAGTCCCGGGGTCGTGGGGACAACCCTAAAGTCGTCGGACATTTCAGCGGCTTGCCAACTTTGGCCCGGGGTCGTGGGGACGACCCTATAGTCGTCGGACATTTCGGCGGCTGACCAACTTTGGCCCGGGGTCGTGGGGACGACCCTATAGTCGTCGGACATGTTGGCGGCTTGTCAGCCTAGTCCCGGGGTCGTGGGTACGGCCCTATATTCGTCGGACATGTCGGCGGCGGGCCAGCCATGTCCCGGGGTCGTGGGGACGACCCTATAGTCGTCGGACAAGTCGGCGGCTGGCCAACCTAGACCCGGGGTCGTGGGGACGACCCGATTGTCGTCGGACATGACGGTGGCGGGCCAATCTAGTCCCGGGGTCGTGGGGACGACCCTATAGTCGTCGAACAATTCGGCGGCGGGCCAAGCTTGTCCCGGGGTCGTGGGGACGACCCTATAATCGTCGGACATGACGGTGGCGGGCCAATCTAGTCCCGGGGTCGTGGGGACGACCCTATAGTCGTCGGACAAGTCGGCGGCTGGCCAACCTAGACCCGGGGTCGTGGGGACGACCCTATAGTCGTCGAACAATTCGGCGGCGGGCCAAGCTTGTCCCGGGGTCGTGGGGACGACCCTATAATCGTCGGATATGACGGTGGCGGGCCAATCTAGTCCCGGGGTCGTGGGGACGACCCTATAGTCGTCGGACATGTCGGCGGCTGGCCAACTTTGGCCCGGGGTCGTGGGGGCGACCCTATAGTCGTCGGACATGTTGGCGGCTTGTCAGCCTAGTCCCGGGGTCGTGGGTACGACCCTACAGTCGTCGGACATTTCGGCGGCTGGCCAACCTAGTCCCGAAGTCGTGGGGACGACCCTATAGTCGTCGGACTTGACGGTGGCGGGCCAATCTAGTCCCGGGGTCGTGGGGACGACCCTATAGTCGTCGGACTTGACGGTGGCGGGCCAATCTAGTCCCGAGGTCCTGGGGACGACCCTATAGTCGTCGGACAAGTCGGCGGCTGGCCAACCTAGACCCGGGGTCGTGGGGACGACCCTATTGTCGTCGGACATGACGGTGGCGGGCCAATCTAGTCCCGGGGTCGTGGGGACGACCCTATAGTCGTCGAACAATTCGGCGGCTGGACATCTTTGGCCCGGGGTCGTGGGGACGACCCTACAGTCGTCGGACATGTCGGCGGCTGGCCAACTTTGGCCCGGGGTCGTGGGGACGACCCTATAGTCGTCGGACATGTCGGCGGCTGGCCAACTTTGGCCCGGGGTCGTGGGGGCGACCCTATAGTCGTCGGACATGTTGGCGGCTTGTCAGCCTAGTCCCGGGGTCGTGGGTACGACCCTACAGTCGTCGGACATTTCGGCGGCTGGCCAACCTAGTCCCGAAGTCGTGGGGACGACCCTATAGTCGTCGGACTTGACGGTGGCGGGCCAATCTAGTCCCGGGGTCGTGGGGACGACCCTATAGTCGTCGGACTTGACGGTGGCGGGCCAATCTAGTCCCGAGGTCCTGGGGACGACCCTATAGTCGTCGGACAAGTCGGCGGCTGGCCAACCTAGACCCGGGGTCGTGGGGACGACCCTATTGTCGTCGGACATGACGGTGGCGGGCCAATCTAGTCCCGGGGTCGTGGGGACGACCCTATAGTCGTCGAACAATTCGGCGGCTGGACATCTTTGGCCCGGGGTCGTGGGGACGACCCTACAGTCGTCGGACATGTCGGCGGCTGGCCAACTTTGGCCCGTGGTTGTGGGGACGACCCTATAGTCGTTGGACATGACGGTGGCGGGCCAATCTAGTCCCGGGGTCGTGGGGACGACCCTATAGTCGTCGGACATGTCGGCGGCTGGCCAACTTTGGCGCGTGGTCGTGGGGACGATCCGATTGTCGTCGGACATGTCGGCGGCTGGCCAACTTTGGCCCGTGGTCGTGGGGACGATACAATAGTCGTCGGACATGTCGGCGGCTGGCCAACTTTGGCGCGTGGGCGTGGGGACGATCCGATTGTCGTCGGACATGTCGGCGGCTGGCCACCCTAGACCCGGGGTCGTGGGGACGACCCTATTGTCGTCGGACATGACGGTGGCGGGCCAATCTAGTCCCGGGGTCGTGGGGACGACCCTATAGTCGTCGAACAATTCGGCCGCGGGCCAAGCTTGTCCCGGGGTCGTGGGGACGACCCTATAATCGTCGGACATGACGGTGGCGGGCCAATCTAGTCCCGGGGTCGTGGGGACGACCCTATAGTCGTCGGACATGTCGGCGGCTGGCCAACTTTGGCCCGGTGTCGTGGGGACGACTCTATAGACGTCGGACACGACGGTGGCGGGCCAATCTAGTCCCGGGGTCGTGGGGACGACCCTATAATCGTTGGACATGACGGTGGCGGGCCAATCTAGTCCCGGGGTCGTAGGGACGACCCTATAGTCGTCGGACATGTTGGGGATTGGCCAACATTGGCCCGGGGTCGTCGGGACGACCCTATAGTCGTCGGACATGTCGGCGGCTGGCCAACCTAGTCCCGGGGTCGTGGGGACGACCCTATAGTCGTCGGACATTTCGACGGCTTGCCAACTTTGGCCCGGCGTCGTGGGGACGACCCTATAGTAGTCGGACATGTCGGCGGCTGTCCAACTTTGGCGCGGTGTCGTGGGGACGACTCTATAGTCGTCGGACATGTCGGCAGCTGGCCAACGTAGACCCGGGGTCGTGGGGACGACCCTATTGTCGTCGGACATGACGGTGGCGGGCCAATCTAGTCCCGGGGTCGTGGGGACGATCCTATAGTCGTCGGACAAGTCGGCGGCGGGCCAAGCTTGTCCCGGGGTCGTGGGGACGACCCTATATTCGTCGGACATGACGGTGGCGGGCCAATCTAGTCCCGGGGTCGTGGGGACGACCCTATAATCGTTGGACATGACGGTGGCGGGCCAATCTAGTCCCGGGGTCGTAGGGACGACCCTATAGTCGTCGGACATGTTGGCGATTGGCCAACATTGGCCCGGGGTCGTAGGGACGACCCTATAGTCGTCGGACATGTCGGCGGCTGGCCAACTTTGGCCCGGTGTCGTGGGGACGACTCTATAGTCGTCGGAAATGTCGGCGGCTGGCCAACCTGGACCCGGGGTCGTGACGACGACCCTATAGTCGCCGGAGAAGACGGCGGCTGGACATCTTTGGCCCGGGGTCGTGGGGACGACCCTATAGTGGTCGGACATGTCGGCGGCTGGCCAACCTAGTCCCGAGGTCGTGGGGACGACCCTATAGTCGTCGGACTTGACGGTGGCGGGCCAATCTAGTCCCGGGGTCGTGGGGACGACCCTATAGTCGTCGGACATTTCGGCGGCTTGCCAACTTTGGCCCGGGGTCGTGGGGACGACCCTATAGTCGTCGGACATTTCGGCGGCTTGCCAACTTTGGCCCGGGGTCGTGGGGACGACCCTATAGTCGTCGGACATGTCGGCGGCTGGCCAACTTTGGCCCGTGGTTGTGGGGACGACCCTATAGTCGTTGGATATGACGGTGGCGGGCCAATCTAGTCCCGGGGTCGTGGGGACGACCCTATAGTCGTCGGACATGTCGGCGGCTGGCCAACTTTGAACCGGTGTCGTGGGGACGACTCTATAGTCGTCGGAAATGTCGGCGGCTGGCCAACCTGGACCCGGAGTCGTGGGGCCGACCCTATTGTCGTCGGACATGACGGTGGCGGGCCAATCTAGTCTCGGGGTCGTGGGGACGACCCTATAGTCGTCGGACATGTCGGCGGCTGGCCAACTTTGGCCCGGGGTCGTGGGGACGATCCAATAGTCGTCGGACATGTCGGCGGCTGGCCAACTTTGGCCCGGGGTCGTGGGGACGACCCTACAGTCGTCGGACATGTCGGCGGCTGGCCAACTTTGGCCCGTGGTTGTGGGGACGACCCTATAGTCGTTGGACATGACGGTGGCGGGCCAATCTAGTCCCGGGGTCGTGGGGACGACCCTATAGGCGTCGGACAAGACGGCGGCTGGACATCTTTGGCCCGGGGTCGTGGGGACGACCCTATAGTCGTTGGACATGACGGTGGCGGGCCAATCTAGTCCCGGGGTCGTGGGGACGACCCTATAGTCGTCGGACATGTCGGCGGCTGGCCAACTTTGGCGCGTGGTCGTGGGGACGATCCGATTGTCGTCGGACATGTCGGCGGCTGGCCAACTTTGGCCCGTGGTCGTGGGGACGATCCAATAGTCGTCGGACATGTCGGCGGCTGGCCAACTTTGGCGCGTGGGCGTGGGGACGATCCGATTGTCGTCGGACATGTCGGCGGCTGGCCACCCTAGACCCGGGGTCGTGGGGACGACCCTATTGTCGTCGGACATGGCGGTGGCGGGCCAATCTAGTCCCGTGGTCGTGGGGACAACCCTATAGTAGTCGGACATGTCGGCGGCTGTCCAACTTTGGCCCGGTGTCGTGGGGACGACTCTATAGTCGTCGGACATGTCGGCGGCTGGCCAACCTAGACCCGGGGTCGTGGGGACGACTCTATAGTCGTCGGACATGTCGGGGGCTGGCCAACCTAGACCCGGGGTCGTGGGGACGACCCTATAATCGTTGGACATGACGGTGGCGGGCCAATCTAGTCCCGGGGTCGTAGGGACGACCCTATAGTCTTCGGACATGTTGGCGGCTTGTCAGCCTAGTCCCGGGGTCGTGGGTACGACCCTATAGTCGTCGGACAAGTCGGCGGCGGGCCAACCTTGCCCCGGGGTCGTGGGGACGACCCTATAGTCGTCGGACATGTCGGCGGCTGGCCAACCTAGACCCGGGGTCGTGGGGACGACTCTATAGTCGTCGGACATGTCGGGGGCTGGCCAACCTAGACCCGGGGTCGTGGGGACGACCCTATAGTCGTCGAACAATTCGGCGGCGGGCCAAGCTTGTCCCGGGGTCGTGGGGACGACCCTATAGTCGTCGGACATGTCGGCAGCTGGCCAACGTAGACCCGGGGTCGTGGGGACGACCCTATTGTCGTCGGACATGACGGTGGCGGGCCAATCTAGTCCCGGGGTCGTGGGGACGATCCTATAGTCGTCGGACAAGTCGGCGGCGGGCCAAGCTTGTCCCGGGGTCGTGGGGACGACCCTATATTCGTCGGACATGACGGTGGCGGGCCAATCTAGTCCCGGGGTCGTGGGGACGACCCTATAATCGTTGGACATGACGGTGGCGGGCCAATCTAGTCCCGGGGTCGTAGGGACGACCCTATAGTCGTCGGACATGTTGGCGATTGGCCAACATTGGCCCGGGGTCGTAGGGACGACCCTATAGTCGTCGGACATGTCGGCGGCTGGCCAACTTTGGCCCGGTGTCGTGGGGACGACTCTATAGTCGTCGGAAATGTCGGCGGCTGGCCAACCTGGACCCGGGGTCGTGACGACGACCCTATAGTCGCCGGAGAAGACGGCGGCTGGACATCTTTGGCCCGGGGTCGTGGGGACGACCCTATAGTGGTCGGACATGTCGGCGGCTGGCCAACCTAGTCCCGCGGTCGTGGGGACGACCCTATAGTCGTCGGACTTGACGGTGGCGGGCCAATCTAGTCCCGGGGTCGTGGGGACGACCCTATAGTCGTCGGACATTTCGGCGGCTTGCCAACTTTGGCCCGGGGTCGTGGGGACGACCCTATAGTCGTCGGACATTTCGGCGGCTTGCCAACTTTGGCCCGGGGTCGTGGGGACGACCCTATAGTCGTCGGACATGTCGGCGGCTGGCCAACTTTGGCCCGTGGTTGTGGGGACGACCCTATAGTCGTTGGATATGACGGTGGCGGGCCAATCTAGTCCCGGGGTCGTGGGGACGACCCTATAGTCGTCGGACATGTCGGCGGCTGGCCAACTTTGAACCGGTGTCGTGGGGACGACTCTATAGTCGTCGGAAATGTCGGCGGCTGGCCAACCTGGACCCGGAGTCGTGGGGCCGACCCTATTGTCGTCGGACATGACGGTGGCGGGCCAATCTAGTCTCGGGGTCGTGGGGACGACCCTATAGTCGTCGGACATGTCGGCGGCTGGCCAACTTTGGCCCGGGGTCGTGGGGACGATCCAATAGTCGTCGGACATGTCGGCGGCTGGCCAACTTTGGCCCGGGGTCGTGGGGACGACCCTACAGTCGTCGGACATGTCGGCGGCTGGCCAACTTTGGCCCGTGGTTGTGGGGACGACCCTATAGTCGTTGGACATGACGGTGGCGGGCCAATCTAGTCCCGGGGTCGTGGGGACGACCCTATAGGCGTCGGACAAGACGGCGGCTGGACATCTTTGGCCCGGGGTCGTGGGGACGACCCTACAGTCGTCGGACATGTCGGCGGCTGGCCAACTTTGGCCCGTGGTTGTGGGGACGACCCTATAGTCGTTGGACATGACGGTGGCGGGCCAATCTAGTCCCGGGGTCGTGGGGACGACCCTATAGTCGTCGGACATGTCGGCGGCTGGCCAACTTTGGCGCGTGGTCGTGGGGACGATCCGATTGTCGTCGGACATGTCGGCGGCTGGCCAACTTTGGCCCGTGGTCGTGGGGACGATCCAATAGTCGTCGGACATGTCGGCGGCTGGCCAACTTTGGCGCGTGGGCGTGGGGACGATCCGATTGTCGTCGGACATGTCGGCGGCTGGCCACCCTAGACCCGGGGTCGTGGGGACGACCCTATTGTCGTCGGACATGGCGGTGGCGGGCCAATCTAGTCCCGTGGTCGTGGGGACAACCCTATAGTCTTCGGACATGACGGTAGCGGGCCAATCTAGACCCGAGGTCCTGGGGACGACCCTATAGTAGTCGGACATGTCGGCGGCTGTCCAACTTTGGCCCGGTGTCGTGGGGACGACTCTATAGTCGTCGGACATGTCGGCGGCTGGCCAACCTAGACCCGGGGTCGTGGGGACGACTCTATAGTCGTCGGACATGTCGGGGGCTGGCCAACCTAGACCCGGGGTCGTGGGGACGACCCTATAATCGTTGGACATGACGGTGGCGGGCCAATCTAGTCCCGGGGTCGTGGGGACGACCCTATAGTCGTCGGACAAGTCGGCGGCTGGCCAACCTAGACCCGGGGTCGTGGGGACGACCCTATTGTCGTCGGACATGACGGTGGCGGGCCAATCTAGTCCCGGGGTCGTGGGGACGACCCTATAGTCGTCGAACAATTCGGCGGCGGGCCAAGCTTGTCCCGGGGTCGTGGGGACGACCCTATAATCGTCGGACATGACGGTGGCGGGCCAATCTAGTCCCGGGGTCGTGGGGACGACCCTATAGTCGTCGGACAAGTCGGCGGCTGGCCAACCTAGACCCGGGGTTGTGGGGACGACCCTATAGTCGTCGAACAATTCGGCGGCGGGCCAAGCTTGTCCCGGGGTCGTGGGGACGACCCTATAATCGTCGGATATGACGGTGGCGGGCCAATCTAGTCCCGGGGTCGTGGGGACGACCCTATAGTCGTCGGACATGTCGGCGGCTGGCCAACTTTGGCCCGGGGTCGTGGGGGCGACCCTATAGTCGTCGGACATGTTGGCGGCTTGTCAGCCTAGTCCCGGGGTCGTGGGTACGACCCTACAGTCGTCGGACATTTCGGCGGCTGGCCAACCTAGTCCCGAAGTCGTGGGGACGACCCTATAGTCGTCGGACTTGACGGTGGCGGGCCAATCTAGTCCCGGGGTCGTGGGGACGACCCTATAGTCGTCGGACTTGACGGTGGCAGGCCAATCTAGTCCCGAGGTCCTGGGGACGACCCTATAGTCGTCGGACAAGTCGGCGGCTGGCCAACCTAGACCCGGGGTCGTGGGGACGACCCTATTGTCGTCGGACATGACGGTGGCGGGCCAATCTAGTCCCGGGGTCGTGGGGACGACCCTATAGTCGTCGAACAATTCGGCGGCGGGCCAAGCTTGTCCCGGGGTCGTGGGGACGACCCTATAATCGTCGGACATGACGGTGGCGGGCCAATCTAGTCCCGGGGTCGTGGGGACGACCCTATAGTCGTCGGACATGTCGGCGGCTGGCCAACTTTGGCCCGGTGTCGTGGGGACGACTCTATAGACGTCGGACACGACGGTGGCGGGCCAATCTAGTCCCGGGGTCGTGGGGACGACCCTATAGTCGTCGGACATTTCGGCGGCTTGCCAACTTTGGCCCGGGGTCGTGGGGACGACCCTATAGTCGTCGGACATTTCGGCGGCTTGCCAACTTTGGCCCGGGGTCGTGGGGACGACCCTATAGTCGTCGGACATGTCGGCGGCTGGCCAACTTTGGCCCGTGGTTGTGGGGACGACCCTATAGTCGTCGGACATGTCGGCGGCTGGCCAACTTTGGCCCGTGGTTGTGGGGACGACCCTATAGTCGTTGGATATGACGGTGGCGGGCCAATCTAGTCCCGGGGTCGTGGGGACGACCCTATAGTCGTCGGACATGTCGGCGGCTGGCCAACTTTGAACCGGTGTCGTGGGGACGACTCTATAGTTGTCGGAAATGTCGGCGGCTGGCCAACCTGGACCCGGAGTCGTGGGGCCGACCCTATTGTCGTCGGACATGACGGTGGCGGGCCAATCTAGTCCCGGGGTCGTGGGGACGACCCTATAGTCGTCGAACAATTCGGCGGCGGGCCAAGCTTGTCCCGGGGTCGTGGGGACGACCCTATAATCGTCGGACATGACGGTGGCGGGCCAATCTAGTCCCGGGGTCGTGGGGACGACCCTATAGTCGTCGGACATGTCGGCGGCTGGCCAACTAAGGCCCGGTGTCGTGGGGACGACTCTATAGACGTCGGACACGACGGTGGCGGGCCAATCTAGTCCCGGGGTCGTGGGGACGACCCTATAATCGTTGGACATGACGGTGGCGGGCCAATCTAGTCCCGGGGTCGTAGGGACGACCCTATAGTCGTCGGACATGTTGGGGATTGGCCAACATTGGCCCGGGGTCGTCGGGACGACCCTATAGTCGTCGGACATGTCGGCGGCTGGCCAACCTAGTCCCGGGGTCGTGGGGACGACCCTATAGTCGTCGGACATTTCGACGGCTTGCCAACTTTGGCCCGGCGTCGTGGGGACGACCCTATAGTAGTCGGACATGTCGGCGGCTGTCCAACTTTGGCGCGGTGTCGTGGGGACGACTCTATAGTCGTCGGACATGTCGGCAGCTGGCCAACGTAGACCCGGGGTCGTGGGGACGACCCTATTGTCGTCGGACATGACGGTGGCGGGCCAATCTAGTCCCGGGGTCGTGGGGACGATCCTATAGTCGTCGGACAAGTCGGCGGCGGGCCAAGCTTGTCCCGGGGTCGTGGGGACGACCCTATATTCGTCGGACATGACGGTGGCGGGCCAATCTAGTCCCGGGGTCGTGGGGACGACCCTATAATCGTTGGACATGACGGTGGCGGGCCAATCTAGTCCCGGGGTCGTAGGGACGACCCTATAGTCGTCGGACATGTTGGCGATTGGCCAACATTGGCCCGGGGTCGTAGGGACGACCCTATAGTCGTCGGACATGTCGGCGGCTGGCCAACTTTGGCCCGGTGTCGTGGGGACGACTCTATAGTCGTCGGAAATGTCGGCGGCTGGCCAACCTGGACCCGGGGTCGTGACGACGACCCTATAGTCGCCGGAGAAGACGGCGGCTGGACATCTTTGGCCCGGGGTCGTGGGGACGACCCTATAGTGGTCGGACATGTCGGCGGCTGGCCAACCTAGTCCCGAGGTCGTGGGGACGACCCTATAGTCGTCGGACTTGACGGTGGCGGGCCAATCTAGTCCCGGGGTCGTGGGGACGACCCTATAGTCGTCGGACATTTCGGCGGCTTGCCAACTTTGGCCCGGGGTCGTGGGGACGACCCTATAGTCGTCGGACATTTCGGCGGCTTGCCAACTTTGGCCCGGGGTCGTGGGGACGACCCTATAGTCGTCGGACATGTCGGCGGCTGGCCAACTTTGGCCCGTGGTTGTGGGGACGACCCTATAGTCGTTGGATATGACGGTGGCGGGCCAATCTAGTCCCGGGGTCGTGGGGACGACCCTATAGTCGTCGGACATGTCGGCGGCTGGCCAACTTTGAACCGGTGTCGTGGGGACGACTCTATAGTCGTCGGAAATGTCGGCGGCTGGCCAACCTGGACCCGGAGTCGTGGGGCCGACCCTATTGTCGTCGGACATGACGGTGGCGGGCCAATCTAGTCTCGGGGTCGTGGGGACGACCCTATAGTCGTCGGACATGTCGGCGGCTGGCCAACTTTGGCCCGGGGTCGTGGGGACGATCCAATAGTCGTCGGACATGTCGGCGGCTGGCCAACTTTGGCCCGGGGTCGTGGGGACGACCCTACAGTCGTCGGACATGTCGGCGGCTGGCCAACTTTGGCCCGTGGTTGTGGGGACGACCCTATAGTCGTTGGACATGACGGTGGCGGGCCAATCTAGTCCCGGGGTCGTGGGGACGACCCTATAGGCGTCGGACAAGACGGCGGCTGGACATCTTTGGCCCGGGGTCGTGGGGACGACCCTACAGTCGTCGGACATGTCGGCGGCTGGCCAACTTTGGCCCGTGGTTGTGGGGACGACCCTATAGTCGTTGGACATGACGGTGGCGGGCCAATCTAGTCCCGGGGTCGTGGGGACGACCCTATAGTCGTCGGACATGTCGGCGGCTGGCCAACTTTGGCGCGTGGTCGTGGGGACGATCCGATTGTCGTCGGACATGTCGGCGGCTGGCCAACTTTGACCCGTGGTCGTGGGGACGATCCAATAGTCGTCGGACATGTCGGCGGCTGGCCAACTTTGGCGCGTGGGCGTGGGGACGATCCGATTGTCGTCGGACATGTCGGCGGCTGGCCACCCTAGACCCGGGGTCGTGGGGACGACCCTATTGTCGTCGGACATGGCGGTGGCGGGCCAATCTAGTCCCGTGGTCGTGGGGACAACCCTATAGTCTTCGGACATGACGGTAGCGGGCCAATCTAGACCCGAGGTCCTGGGGACGACCCTATAGTAGTCGGACATGTCGGCGGCTGTCCAACTTTGGCCCGGTGTCGTGGGGACGACTCTATAGTCGTCGGACATGTCGGCGGCTGGCCAACCTAGACCCGGGGTCGTGGGGACGACTCTATAGTCGTCGGACATGTCGGGGGCTGGCCAACCTAGACCCGGGGTCGTGGGGACGACCCTATAATCGTTGGACATGACGGTGGCGGGCCAATCTAGTCCCGGGGTCGTAGGGACGACCCTATAGTCTTCGGACATGTTGGCGGCTTGTCAGCCTAGTCCCGGGGTCGTGGGTACGACCCTATAGTCGTCGGACAAGTCGGCGGCGGGCCAACCTTGCCCCGGGGTCGTGGGGACGACCCTATAGTCGTCGGACATGTCGGCGGCTGGCCAACCTAGACCCGGGGTCGTGGGGACGACTCTATTGTCGTCGGACATGTCGGGGGCTGGCCAACCTAGACCCGGGGTCGTGGGGACGACCCTATAATCGTTGGACATGACGGTGGCGGGCCAATCTAGTCCCGGGGTCGTGGGGACGATCCAATAATCGTCGGACATGTCGGCGGCTGGCCAACTTTGGCCCGTGGTGGTGGGGACGACCCTATAGTCGTTGGACATGACGGTGGCAGGCCAATCTAGTCCCGGGGTCGTGGGGACGACCCTATAGGCGTCGGACAAGACGGCGGCTGGACATCTTTGGCCCGGGGTCGTGGGGACGACCCTATAGTCGTCGGACATGTCGGCGGCTGGCCAACTTTGGCCCGTGGTCGTGGGGACGACCCAATAGTTGTCGGACATGTCGGCGGCTGGCCAACCTAGTCCCGAGGTCGTGGGGACGACCCTATAGTCGTCGGACTTGACGGTGGCGGGCCAATCTAGTCCCGGGGTCGTGGAGACGACCCTACAGTCGTCGGACATTTCGGCGGCTTGCCAACTTTGGCCCGGGGTCGTGGGACGACCCTATAGTCGTCGGACTTGACGGTAGCGGGCCAATCTAGTCCCGAGGTCGTGGGGACGACCCTATAGTCTTCGGACATGACGGTAGCGGGCCAATCCAGACCCGAGGTCGTGGGGACGACCCTATAGTAGTCGGACATGTCGGCGGCTGTCCAACTTTGGCGCGGTGTCGTGGGGACGACTCTATAGTCGTCGGACATGTCGGCAGCTGGCCAACCTAGACCCGGGGTCGTGGGGACGACCCTATTGTCGTCGGACATGACGGTGGCGGGCCAATCTAGTCCCGGGGTCGTGGGGACGACCCTATAGTCGTCGGACATGTTGGCGGCTTGTCAGCCTAGTCCCGGGGTGGTGGGTACGACCCTATAGTCGTCGGACAAGTCGGCGGCGGGCCAACCTTGTACCGGGGTCGTGGGGACGACCCTATAATCGTCGGACATGACGGTGGCGGGCCAATCTAGTCCCGGGGTCGTGGGGACGACCCTATAGTCGTCGGACATGTCGGCGGCGGGCCAACTTTGGCCCGGTGTCGTGGGGACGACCCAATAGTGGTCGGACATGTCGGCGGCCGGCCAACCTAGTCCCGAGGTCGTGGGGACGACCCTATAGTCGTCGGACTTGACGGTGGCGGGCCAATCTAGTCCCGGGGTCGTGGGGACGACCCTACAGTCGTCGGACATTTCGGCGGCAGGCCAACTTTGGCCCGGGGTCGTGGGGACGACCCTATAGTCGTCGGACTTGACGGTGGCGGGCCAATGTAGTCCCGGGGTCGTGGGGACAACCCTAAAGCCGTCGGACATTTCAGCGGCTTGCCAACTTTGGCCCGGGGTCGTGGGGACTACCCTATAGTCGTCGGACATTTCGGCGGCTGACCAACTTTGGCCCGGGGTCGTGGGGACGACCCTATAGTCGTCGGACATGTTGGCGGCTTGTCAGGCTAGTCCCGGGGTCGTGGGTACGGCCCTATATTCGTCGGACATGTCGGCGGCGGGCCAACCTTGTCCCGGGGTCGTGGGGACGACCCTATAGTCGTCGGACATATCGGCGGCTGTCCAACTTTGGCCCGGTGTCGTGGGGACGACTCTATAGTCGTCGGAAATGTCGGCGGCTGGCCAACCTGGACCCGGGGTTGTGGGGACGACCCTATTGTCGTCGGACATGACGGTAGCGGGCCAATCTAGTCTCGGGGTCGTGGGGACGACCCCATAGTCGTCGGACATGTCGGCGGCTGGCCAACTTTGGCCCGGGGTCGTGGGGACGATCCAATAATCGTCGGGCATGTCGGCGGCTGGCCAACTTTGGCCCGTGGTGGTGGGGACGACCCTATAGTCGTTGGACATGACGGTGGCAGGCCAATCTAGTCCCGGGGTCGTGGGGACGACCCTATAGGCGTCGGACAAGACGGCGGCTGGACATCTTTGGCCCGGGGTCGTGGGGACGACCCTATAGTCGTCGGACATGTCGGCGGCTGGCCAACTTTGGCCCGTGGTTGTGGGGACGACACTGTAGTCGTTGGACATGACGGTGGCGGGCCAATCTAGTCCCGGGGTCGTGGGGACGACCCTATAGTCGTCGGACATGTCGGCGGCTGGCCAACTTTGGCGCGTGGTCGTGGGGACGATCCGATTGTCGTCGGACATGTCGGCGGCTGGCCAACTTTGGCCCGTGGTCGTGGGGACGATCCAATAGTCGTCGGACATGTCGGCGGCTGGCCAACTTTGGCGCGTGGGCGTGGGGACGATCCGATTGTCGTCGGACATGTCGGCGGCTGGCCAACCTAGACCCGGGGTCGTGGGGACGACCCTATTGTCGTCGGACATGGCGGTGGCGGGCCAATCTAGTCCCGTGGTCGTGGGGACGACCCTATAGTCTTCGGACATGACGGTAGCGGGCCAATCTAGACCCGAGGTCCTGGGGACGACCCTATAGTAGTCGGACATGTCGGCGGCTGTCCAACTTTGGCCCGGTGTCGTGGGGACGACTCTATAGTCGTCGGACATGTCGGCGGCTGGCCAACCTAGACCCGGGGTCGTGGGGACGACTCTATAGTCGTCGGACAAGACGGCGGCTGGACATCTTTGGCCCGGGGTCGTGGGGACGACCCTATAGTCGTCGGACATGTCGGCGGCTGGCCAACTTTGGCCCGGTGTCGTGGGGACGACTCTATAGTCGTCGGAAATGTCGGCGGCTGGCCAACCTGGACCCGGGGTCGTGACGACGACCCTATAGTCGCCGGAGAAGACGGCGGCTGGACATCTTTGGCCCGGGGTCGTGGGGACGACCCTATAGTGGTCGGACATGTCGGCGGCTGGCCAACCTAGTCCCGAGGTCGTGGGGACGACCCTATAGTCGTCGGACTTGACGGTGGCGGGCCAATCTAGTCCCGGGGTCGTGGGGACGACCCTATAGTCGTCGGACATTTCGGCGGCTTGCCAACTTTGGCCCGGGGTCGTGGGGACGACCCTTTAGTCGTCGGACTTGACGGTGGCGGGCCAATCTAGTCCCGAGGTCCTGGGGACGACCCTATAGTCGTCGGACTTGACGGTGGCGGGCCAATGTAGTCCCTGGGTCGTGGGGACAACCCTAAAGTCGTCGGACATTTCAGCGGCTTGCCAACTTTGGCCCGGGGTCGTGGGGACGACCCTATAGTCGTCGGACATGTTGGCGGCTTGTCAGCCTAGTCCCGGGGTCGTGGGTACGGCCCTATATTCGTCGGACATGTCGGCGGCGGGCTAACCTTGTCCCGGGGTCGTGGGGACGACCCTATAGTCGTCGGACATGTTGGCGATTGGCCAACATTGGCCCGGGGTCGTCGGGACGACCCTATAGTCGTCGGACATGTCGGCGGCTGGCCAACCTAGTCCCGGGGTCGTGGGGACGACCCTATAGTCGTCGGACATGTCGGCGGCTGGCCAACTTTGGCCCGTGGTTGTGGGGACGACCCTATAGTCGTTGGACATGACAGTGGCGGGCCAATCTAGTCCCGGGGTCGTGGGGACGACCCTATAGTCGTCGGACAAGTCGGCGGCGGGACAACCTTGTCCCGGGGTCGTGGGGACGACCCTATAGTCGTCGGACATGTCGGCGGCTGGCCAACTTTGGCCCGGTGTCGTGGGGACGACTCTATAGTCGTCGGAAATGTCGGCGGCTGGCCAACCTGGACCCGGGGTCGTGGGGACGACCCTATTGTCGTCGGACATGACGGTGGCGGGCCAATCTAGTCTCGCGGTCGTGGGGACGACCCTATAATCGTCGGACTTGACGGTGGCGGGCCAATGTAGTCCCGGGGTCGTGGGGACAACCCTAAAGTCGTCGGACATTTCAGCGGCTTGCCAACTTTGGCCCGGGGTCGTGGGGACGACCCTATAGTCGTCGGACATTTCGGCGGCTGACCAACTTTGCCCCGGGGTCGTTGGGACGACCCTATAGTCGTCGGACATTTTGGCGGCTTGTCAGCCTAGTCCCGGGGTCGTGGGTACGGCCCTATATTCGTCGGACATGTCGGCGGCGGGCTAACCTTGTCCCGGGGTCGTGGGGCGACCCTATAGTCGTCGGACATGTCGGCGGCTGGCCAACTTTGGCCCGGTGTCGTGGGGACGACTCTATAGTCGTCGGAAATGTCGGCGGCTGGCCAACCTGGACCCGGCGTCGTGGGGACGACACTATTGTCGTCGGACATGACGGTGGCGGGCCAATCTAGTCCCGGGGTCGTGGGGACGACCCTATAGTCGTCGGACAAGTCGGCGGCGGGCCAAGCTTGTCCCGGGGTCGTGGGGACGACTCTATAGTCGTCGGACATGTCGGCAGCTGGCCAACGTAGACCCGGGGTCGTGGGGACGACCCTATTGTCGTCGGACATGACGGTGGCGGGCCAATCTAGTCCCGGGGTCGTGGGGACGACCCTATAGTCGTCGGACAAGTCGGCGGCGGGCCAAGCTTGTCCCGGGGTCGTGGGGACGACCCTATAGTCGTCGGACATGTCGGCGGCTGGCCAACTTTGGCCCGTGGTTGTGGGGACGACCCTATAGTTGTTGGACATGACAGTGGCGGGCCAATCTAGTCCCGGGGTCGTGGGGACGACCCTATAGTCGTCGGACAAGTCGGCGGCGGGCCAACCTTGTCCCGGGGTCGTGGGGACGACCCTATAGTCGTCGGACAAGTCGGCGGCGGGCCAAGCTTGTCCCGGGGTCGTGGGGACGACCCTATAGTCGTCGGACATGTCGGCGGCGGGCCAACTTTGGCCCGGTGTCGTGGGGACGACCCAATAGTGGTCGGACATGTCGGCGGCCGGCCAACCTAGTCCCGAGGTCGTGGGGACGACCCTATAGTCGTCGGACTTGACGGTGGCGGGCCAATCTATTCCCGGGGTCGTGGGGACGACCCTATAGTCGTCGGACATTTCGGCGGCTTGCCAACTTTGGCCCGGGGTCGTGGGGACGACCCTTTAGTCGTCGGACTTGACGGTGGCGGGCCAATCTAGTCCCGAGGTCCTGGGGACGACCCTATAGTCGTCGGACTTGACGGTGGCGGGCCAATGTAGTCCCGGGGTCGTGGGGACAACCCTAAAGTCGTCGGACATTTCAGCGGCTTGCCAACTTTGGCCCGGGGTCGTGGGGACGACCCTATAGTCGTCGGACATGTTGGCGGCTTGTCAGCCTAGTCCCGGGGTCGTGGGTACGGCCCTATATTCGTCGGACATGTCGGCGGCGGGCTAACCTTGTCCCGGGGTCGTGGGGACGACCCTATAGTCGTCGGACATGTTGGCGATTGGCCAACATTGGCCCGGGGTCGTCGGGACGACCCTATAGTCGTCGGACATGTCGGCGGCTGGCCAACCTAGTCCCGGGGTCGTGGGGACGACCCTATAGTCGTCGGACATGTCGGCGGCTGGCCAACTTTGGCCCGTGGTTGTGGGGACGACCCTATAGTCGTTGGACATGACAGTGGCGGGCCAATCTAGTCCCGGGGTCGTGGGGACGACCCTATAGTCGTCGGACTTGACGGTGGCGGGCCAATCTAGTCCCGGGGTCGTGGGGACGACCCTATAGTCGTCGGACATTTCGGCGGCTTGCCAACTTTGGCCCGGGGTCGTGGGGACGACCCTTTAGTCGTCGGACTTGACGGTGGCGGGCCAATCTAGTCCCGAGGTCCTGGGGACGACCCTATAGTCGTCGGACTTGACGGTGGCGGGCCAATGTAGTCCCGGGGTCGTGGGGACAACCCTAAAGTCGTCGGACATTTCAGCGGCTTGCCAACTTTGGCCCGGGGTCGTGGGGACGACCCTATAGTCGTCGGACATGTTGGCGGCTTGTCAGCCTAGTCCCGGGGTCGTGGGTACGGCCCTATATTCGTCGGACATGTCGGCGGCTGGCCAACTTTGGCCCGGTGTCGTGGGGACGACTCTATAGTCGTCGGAAATGTCGGCGGCTGGCCAACCTGGACCCGGGGTCGTGGGGACGACCCTATTGTCGTCGGACATGACGGTGGCGGGCCAATCTAGTCTCGCGGTCGTGGGGACGACCCTATAATCGTCGGACTTGACGGTGGCGGGCCAATGTAGTCCCGGGGTCGTGGGGACAACCCTAAAGTCGTCGGACATTTCAGCGGCTTGCCAACTTTGGCCCGGGGTCGTGGGGACGACCCTATAGTCGTCGGACATTTCGGCGGCTGACCAACTTTGCCCCGGGGTCGTTGGGACGACCCTATAGTCGTCGGACATTTTGGCGGCTTGTCAGCCTAGTCCCGGGGTCGTGGGTACGGCCCTATATTCGTCGGACATGTCGGCGGCGGGCTAACCTTGTCCCGGGGTCGTGGGGCGACCCTATAGTCGTCGGACATGTCGGCGGCTGGCCAACTTTGGCCCGGTGTCGTGGGGACGACTCTATAGTCGTCGGAAATGTCGGCGGCTGGCCAACCTGGACCCGGCGTCGTGGGGACGACACTATTGTCGTCGGACATGACGGTGGCGGGCCAATCTAGTCCCGGGGTCGTGGGGACGACCCTATAGTCGTCGGACAAGTCGGCGGCGGGCCAAGCTTGTCCCGGGGTCGTGGGGACGACTCTATAGTCGTCGGACATGTCGGCAGCTGGCCAACGTAGACCCGGGGTCGTGGGGACGACCCTATTGTCGTCGGACATGACGGTGGCGGGCCAATCTAGTCCCGGGGTCGTGGGGACGACCCTATAGTCGTCGGACAAGTCGGCGGCGGGCCAAGCTTGTCCCGGGGTCGTGGGGACGACCCTATAGTCGTCGGACATGTCGGCGGCTGGCCAACTTTGGCCCGTGGTTGTGGGGACGACCCTATAGTCGTTGGACATGACAGTGGCGGGCCAATCTAGTCCCGGGGTCGTGGGGACGACCCTATAGTCGTCGGACAAGTCGGCGGCGGGCCAACCTTGTCCCGGGGTCGTGGGGACGACCCTATAGTCGTCGGACAAGTCGGCGGCGGGCCAAGCTTGTCCCGGGGTCGTGGGGACGACCCTATAGTCGTCGGACATGTCGGCGGCGGGCCAACTTTGGCCCGGTGTCGTGGGGACGACCCAATAGTGGTCGGACATGTCGGCGGCCGGCCAACCTAGTCCCGAGGTCGTGGGGACGACCCTATAGTCGTCGGACTTGACGGTGGCGGGCCAATCTAGTCCCGGGGTCGTGGGGACGACCCTACAGTCGTCGGACATTTCGGCGGCAGGCCAACTTTGGCCCGGGGTCGTGGGGACGACCCTATAGTCGTCGGACTTGACGGTGGCGGGCCAATCTAGTCCCGAGGTCCTGGGGACGACCCTATAGTCGTCGGACTTGACGGTGGCGGGCCAATGTAGTCCCGGGGTCGTGGGGACAACCCTAAAGCCGTCGGACATTTCAGCGGCTTGCCAACTTTGGCCCGGGGTCGTGGGGACTACCCTATAGTCGTCGGACATTTCGGCGGCTGACCAACTTTGGCCCGGGGTCGTGGGGACGACCCTATAGTCGTCGGACATGTTGGCGGCTTGTCAGGCTAGTCCCGGGGTCGTGGGTACGGCCCTATATTCGTCGGACATGTCGGCGGCGGGCCAACCTTGTCCCGGGGTCGTGGGGACGACCCTATAGTCGTCGGACATATCGGCGGCTGGCCAACTTTGGCCCGGTGTCGTGGGGACGACTCTATAGTCGTCGGAAATGTCGGCGGCTGGCCAACCTGGACCCGGGGTCGTGGGGACGACCCTATTGTCGTCGGACATGACGGTAGCGGGCCAATCTAGTCTCGGGGTCGTGGGGACGACCCCATAGTCGTCGGACATGTCGGCGGCTGGCCAACTTTGGCCCGGGGTCGTGGGGACGATCCAATAATCGTCGGACATGTCGGCGGCTGGCCAACTTTGGCCCGTGGTGGTGGGGACGACCCTATAGTCGTTGGACATGACGGTGGCAGGCCAATCTAGTCCCGGGGTCGTGGGGACGACCCTATAGGCGTCGGACAAGACGGCGGCTGGACATCTTTGGCCCGGGGTCGTGGGGACGACCCTATAGTCGTCGGACATGTCGGCGGCTGGCCAACTTTGGCCCGTGGTTGTGGGGACGACACTATAGTCGTTGGACATGACGGTGGCGGGCCAATCTAGTCCCGGGGTCGTGGGGACGACCCTATAGTCGTCGGACATGTCGGCGGCTGGCCAACTTTGGCGCGTGGTCGTGGGGACGATCCGATTGTCGTCGGACATGTCGGCGGCTGGCCAACTTTGGCCCGTGGTCGTGGGGACGATCCAATAGTCGTCGGACATGTCGGCGGCTGGCCAACTTTGGCGCGTGGGCGTGGGGACGATCCGATTGTCGTCGGACATGTCGGCGGCTGGCCAACCTAGACCCGGGGTCGTGGGGACGACCCTATTGTCGTCGGACATGGCGGTGGCGGGCCAATCTAGTCCCGTGGTCGTGGGGACGACCCTATAGTCTTCGGACATGACGGTAGCGGGCCAATCTAGACCCGAGGTCCTGGGGACGACCCTATAGTAGTCGGACATGTCGGCGGCTGTCCAACTTTGGCCCGGTGTCGTGGGGACGACTCTATAGTCGTCGGACATGTCGGCGGCTGGCCAACCTAGACCCGGGGTCGTGGGGACGACTCTATAGTCGTCGGACAAGACGGCGGCTGGACATCTTTGGCCCGGGGTCGTGGGGACGACCCTATAGTCGTCGGACATGTCGGCGGCTGGCCAACTTTGGCCCGGTGTCGTGGGGACGACTCTATAGTCGTCGGAAATGTCGGCGGCTGGCCAACCTGGACCCGGGGTCGTGACGACGACCCTATAGTCGCCGGAGAAGACGGCGGCTGGACATCTTTGGCCCGGGGTCGTGGGGACGACCCTATAGTGGTCGGACATGTCGGCGGCTGGCCAACCTAGTCCCGAGGTCGTGGGGACGACCCTATAGTCGTCGGACTTGACGGTGGCGGGCCAATCTAGTCCCGGGGTCGTGGGGACGACCCTATAGTCGTCGGACATTTCGGCGGCTTGCCAACTTTGGCCCGGGGTCGTGGGGACGACCCTTTAGTCGTCGGACTTGACGGTGGCGGGCCAATCTAGTCCCGAGGTCCTGGGGAAGACCCTATAGTCGTCGGACTTGACGGTGGCGGGCCAATGTAGTCCCGGGGTCGTGGGGACAAGCCTAAAGTCGTCGGACATTTCAGCGGCTTGCCAACTTTGGCCCGGGGTCGTGGGGACGACCCTATAGTCGTCGGACATGTTGGCGGCTTGTCAGCCTAGTCCCGGGGTCGTGGGTACGGCCCTATATTCGTCGGACATGTCGGCGGCGGGCTAACCTTGTCCCGGGGTCGTGGGGACGACCCTATAGTCGTCGGACATGTCGGCGGCTGGCCAACGTTGGCCCGGTGTCGTGGGGACGACTCTATAGTCGTCGGAAATGTCGGCGGCTGACCAACCTGGACCCGGTGTCGTGGGAACGACCCTATTGTCGTCGGACATGACGGTGGCGGGCCAATCTAGTCCCGGGGTCGTAGGGACGACCCTATAGTCGTCGGACAAGACGGCGGCTGGACATCTTTGGCCCGGGGTCATGGGGACGACCCTATAGTCGTCGGACATGTTGGCGGCTTGTCAGCCTAGTCCCGGGGTGGTGGGTACGACCCTGTAGTCGTTGGACAAGTCGGCGGCGGGCCAACCTTGTACCGGGGTCGTGGGGACGACCCTATAATCGTCGGACATGACGGTGGCGGGCCAATCTAGTCCCGGGGTCGTGGGGACGACCCTATAGTCGTCGGACAAGTCGGCGGCGGGCCAAGCTTGTCCCGGGGTCGTGGGGACGACCCTATATTCGTCGGACATGACGGTGGCGGGCCAATCTAGTCCCGGGTTCGTGGGGACGACCCTATAATCGTTGGACATGACGGTGGCGGGCCAATCTAGTCCCGGGGTCGTAGGGACGACCCTATAGTCGTCGGACATGTTGGCGATTGGCCAACATTGGCCCGGGGTCGTCGGGACGACCCTATAGTCGTCGGACATGTCGGCGGCTGGCCAACCTAGTCCCGGGGTCGTGGGGACGACCCTATAGTCGTCGGACATTTCGGCGGCTTGCCAACTTTGGCCCGGGGTCGTGGGGACGACCCTATAGTAGTCGGACATGTCGGCGGCTGTCCAACTTTGGCGCGGTGTCGTGGGGACGACTCTATAGTCGTCGGACATGTCGGCAGCTGGCCAACGTAGACCCGGGGTCGTGGGGACGACCCTATTGTCGTCGGACATGACGGTGGCGGGCCAATCTAGTCCCGGGGTCGTGGGGACGACCCTATAGTCGTCGGACAAGTCGGCGGCGGGCCAAGCTTGTCCCGGGGTCGTGGGGACGACCCTGTATTCGTCGGACATGACGGTGGCGGGCCAATCTAGTCCCGGGGTCGTGGGGACGACCCTATAATCGTTGGACATGACGGTGGCGGGCCAATCTAGTCCCGGGGTCGTAGGGACGACCCTATAGTCGTCGGACATGTTGGCGATTGGCCAACATTGGCCCGGGGTCGTCGGGACGACCCTATAGTCGTCGGACATGTCGGCGGCTGGCCAACCTAGTCCCGGGGTCGTGGGGACGACCCTATAGTCGTCGGACATGTCGGCGGCTGGCCAACTTTGGCCCGTGGTTGTGGGGACGACCCTATAGTCGTTGGACATGACAGTGGCGGGCCAATCTAGTCCCGGGGTCGTGGGGACGACCCTATAGTCGTCGGACAAGTCGGCGGCGGGACAACCTTGTCCCGGGGTCGTGGGGACGACCCTATAGTCGTCGGACATGTCGGCGGCTGGCCAACTTTGGCCCGGTGTCGTGGGGACGACTCTATAGTCGTCGGAAATGTCGGCGGCTGGCCAACCTGGACCCGGGGTCGTGGGGACGACCCTATTGTCGTCGGACATGACGGTGGCGGGCCAATCTAGTCTCGCGGTCGTGGGGACGACCCTATAATCGTCGGACTTGACGGTGGCGGGCCAATGTAGTCCCGGGGTCGTGGGGACAACCCTAAAGTCGTCGGACATTTCAGCGGCTTGCCAACTTTGGCCCGGGGTCGTGGGGACGACCCTATAGTCGTCGGACATTTTGGCGGCTTGTCAGCCTAGTCCCGGGGTCGTGGGTACGGCCCTATATTCGTCGGACATGTCGGCGGCGGGCTAACCTTGTCCCGGGGTCGTGGGGCGACCCTATAGTCGTCGGACATGTCGGCGGCTGGCCAACTTTGGCCCGGTGTCGTGGGGACGACTCTATAGTCGTCGGAAATGTCGGCGGCTGGCCAACCTGGACCCGGGGTCGTGGGGACGACACTATTGTCGTCGGACTTGACGGTGGCGGGCCAATCTAGTCCCGGGGTCGTGGGGACGACCCTATAGTCGTCGGACAAGTCGGCGGCGGGCCAAGCTTGTCCCGGGGTCGTGGGGACGACTCTATAGTCGTCGGACATGTCGGCAGCTGGCCAACGTAGACCCGGGGTCGTGGGGACGACCCTATTGTCGTCGGACATGACGGTGGCGGGCCAATCTAGTCCCGGGGTCGTGGGGACGACCCTATAGTCGTCGGACAAGTCGGCGGCGGGCCAAGCTTGTCCCGGGGTCGTGGGGACGACCCTATAGTCGTCGGACATGTCGGCGGCTGGCCAACTTTGGCCTGTGGTTGTGGGGACGACCCTATAGTCGTTGGACATGACAGTGGCGGGCCAATCTAGTCCCGGGGTCGTGGGGACGACCCTATAGTCGTCGGACAAGTCGGCGGCGGGCCAAGCTTGTCCCGGGGTCGTGGGGACGACCCTATATTCGTCGGACATGACGGTGGCGGGCCAATCTAGTCCCGGGTTCGTGGGGACGACCCTATAATCGTTGGACATGACGGTGGCGGGCCAATCTAGTCCCGGGGTCGTAGGGACGACCCTATAGTCGTCGGACATGTTGGCGATTGGCCAACATTGGCCCGGGGTCGTCGGGACGACCCTATAGTCGTCGGACATGTCGGCGGCTGGCCAACCTAGTCCCGGGGTCGTGGGGACGACCCTATAGTCGTCGGACATTTCGGCGGCTTGCCAACTTTGGCCCGGGGTCGTGGGGACGACCCTATAGTAGTCGGACATGTCGGCGGCTGTCCAACTTTGGCGCGGTGTCGTGGGGACGACTCTATAGTCGTCGGACATGTCGGCAGCTGGCCAACGTAGACCCGGGGTCGTGGGGACGACCCTATTGTCGTCGGACATGACGGTGGCGGGCCAATCTAGTCCCGGGGTCGTGGGGACGACCCTATAGTCGTCGGACAAGTCGGCGGCGGGCCAAGCTTGTCCCGGGGTCGTGGGGACGACCCTGTATTCGTCGGACATGACGGTGGCGGGCCAATCTAGTCCCGGGGTCGTGGGGACGACCCTATAATCGTTGGACATGACGGTGGCGGGCCAATCTAGTCCCGGGGTCGTAGGGACGACCCTATAGTCGTCGGACATGTTGGCGATTGGCCAACATTGGCCCGGGGTCGTCGGGACGACCCTATAGTCGTCGGACATGTCGGCGGCTGGCCAACCTAGTCCCGGGGTCGTGGGGACGACCCTATAGTCGTCGGACATGTCGGCGGCTGGCCAACTTTGGCCCGTGGTTGTGGGGACGACCCTATAGTCGTTGGACATGACAGTGGCGGGCCAATCTAGTCCCGGGGTCGTGGGGACGACCCTATAGTCGTCGGACAAGTCGGCGGCGGGACAACCTTGTCCCGGGGTCGTGGGGACGACCCTATAGTCGTCGGACATGTCGGCGGCTGGCCAACTTTGGCCCGGTGTCGTGGGGACGACTCTATAGTCGTCGGAAATGTCGGCGGCTGGCCAACCTGGACCCGGGGTCGTGGGGACGACCCTATTGTCGTCGGACATGACGGTGGCGGGCCAATCTAGTCTCGCGGTCGTGGGGACGACCCTATAATCGTCGGACTTGACGGTGGCGGGCCAATGTAGTCCCGGGGTCGTGGGGACAACCCTAAAGTCGTCGGACATTTCAGCGGCTTGCCAACTTTGGCCCGGGGTCGTGGGGACGACCCTATAGTCGTCGGACATTTTGGCGGCTTGTCAGCCTAGTCCCGGGGTCGTGGGTACGGCCCTATATTCGTCGGACATGTCGGCGGCGGGCTAACCTTGTCCCGGGGTCGTGGGGCGACCCTATAGTCGTCGGACATGTCGGCGGCTGGCCAACTTTGGCCCGGTGTCGTGGGGACGACTCTATAGTCGTCGGAAATGTCGGCGGCTGGCCAACCTGGACCCGGGGTCGTGGGGACGACACTATTGTCGTCGGACTTGACGGTGGCGGGCCAATCTAGTCCCGGGGTCGTGGGGACGACCCTATAGTCGTCGGACAAGTCGGCGGCGGGCCAAGCTTGTCCCGGGGTCGTGGGGACGACTCTATAGTCGTCGGACATGTCGGCAGCTGGCCAACGTAGACCCGGGGTCGTGGGGACGACCCTATTGTCGTCGGACATGACGGTGGCGGGCCAATCTAGTCCCGGGGTCGTGGGGACGACCCTATAGTCGTCGGACAAGTCGGCGGCGGGCCAAGCTTGTCCCGGGGTCGTGGGGACGACCCTATAGTCGTCGGACATGTCGGCGGCTGGCCAACTTTGGCCTGTGGTTGTGGGGACGACCCTATAGTCGTTGGACATGACAGTGGCGGGCCAATCTAGTCCCGGGGTCGTGGGGACGACCCTATAGTCGTCGGACAAGTCGGCGGCGGGCCAAGCTTGTCCCGGGGTCGTGGGGACGACCCTATATTCGTCGGACATGACGGTGGCGGGCCAATCTAGTCCCGGGTTCGTGGGGACGACCCTATAATCGTTGGACATGACGGTGGCGGGCCAATCTAGTCCCGGGGTCGTAGGGACGACCCTATAGTCGTCGGACATGTTGGCGATTGGCCAACATTGGCCCGGGGTCGTCGGGACGACCCTATAGTCGTCGGACATGTCGGCGGCTGGCCAACCTAGTCCCGGGGTCGTGGGGACGACCCTATAGTCGTCGGACATTTCGGCGGCTTGCCAACTTTGGCCCGGGGTCGTGGGGACGACCCTATAGTAGTCGGACATGTCGGCGGCTGTCCAACTTTGGCGCGGTGTCGTGGGGACGACTCTATAGTCGTCGGACATGTCGGCAGCTGGCCAACGTAGACCCGGGGTCGTGGGGACGACCCTATTGTCGTCGGACATGACGGTGGCGGGCCAATCTAGTCCCGGGGTCGTGGGGACGACCCTATAGTCGTCGGACAAGTCGGCGGCGGGCCAAGCTTGTCCCGGGGTCGTGGGGACGACCCTGTATTCGTCGGACATGACGGTGGCGGGCCAATCTAGTCCCGGGGTCGTGGGGACGACCCTATAATCGTTGGACATGACGGTGGCGGGCCAATCTAGTCCCGGGGTCGTAGGGACGACCCTATAGTCGTCGGACATGTTGGCGATTGGCCAACATTGGCCCGGGGTCGTCGGGACGACCCTATAGTCGTCGGACATGTCGGCGGCTGGCCAACCTAGTCCCGGGGTCGTGGGGACGACCCTATAGTCGTCGGACATGTCGGCGGCTGGCCAACTTTGGCCCGTGGTTGTGGGGACGACCCTATAGTCGTTGGACATGACAGTGGCGGGCCAATCTAGTCCCGGGGTCGTGGGGACGACCCTATAGTCGTCGGACAAGTCGGCGGCGGGACAACCTTGTCCCGGGGTCGTGGGGACGACCCTATAGTCGTCGGACATGTCGGCGGCTGGCCAACTTTGGCCCGGTGTCGTGGGGACGACTCTATAGTCGTCGGAAATGTCGGCGGCTGGCCAACCTGGACCCGGGGTCGTGGGGACGACCCTATTGTCGTCGGACATGACGGTGGCGGGCCAATCTAGTCTCGCGGTCGTGGGGACGACCCTATAATCGTCGGACTTGACGGTGGCGGGCCAATGTAGTCCCGGGGTCGTGGGGACAACCCTAAAGTCGTCGGACATTTCAGCGGCTTGCCAACTTTGGCCCGGGGTCGTGGGGACGACCCTATAGTCGTCGGACATTTTGGCGGCTTGTCAGCCTAGTCCCGGGGTCGTGGGTACGGCCCTATATTCGTCGGACATGTCGGCGGCGGGCTAACCTTGTCCCGGGGTCGTGGGGCGACCCTATAGTCGTCGGACATGTCGGCGGCTGGCCAACTTTGGCCCGGTGTCGTGGGGACGACTCTATAGTCGTCGGAAATGTCGGCGGCTGGCCAACCTGGACCCGGGGTCGTGGGGACGACACTATTGTCGTCGGACTTGACGGTGGCGGGCCAATCTAGTCCCGGGGTCGTGGGGACGACCCTATAGTCGTCGGACAAGTCGGCGGCGGGCCAAGCTTGTCCCGGGGTCGTGGGGACGACTCTATAGTCGTCGGACATGTCGGCAGCTGGCCAACGTAGACCCGGGGTCGTGGGGACGACCCTATTGTCGTCGGACATGACGGTGGCGGGCCAATCTAGTCCCGGGGTCGTGGGGACGACCCTATAGTCGTCGGACAAGTCGGCGGCGGGCCAAGCTTGTCCCGGGGTCGTGGGGACGACCCTATAGTCGTCGGACATGTCGGCGGCTGGCCAACTTTGGCCTGTGGTTGTGGGGACGACCCTATAGTCGTTGGACATGACAGTGGCGGGCCAATCTAGTCCCGGGGTCGTGGGGACGACCCTATAGTCGTCGGACAAGTCGGCGGCGGGCCAACCTTGTCCCGGGGTCGTGGGGACGACCCTATAGTCGTCGGACAAGTCGGCGGCGGGCCAAGCTTGTCCCGGGGTCGTGGGGACGACCCTATAGTCGTCGGACATGTCGGCGGCTGGCCAACTTTGGCCCGTGGTTGTGGGGACGACCCTATAGTCGTTGGACATGACAGTGGCGGGCCAATCTAGTCCCGGGGTCGTGGGGACGACCCTATAGTCGTCGGACAAGTCGGCGGCGGGCCAACCTTGTCCCGGGGTCGTGGGGACGACACTATAGTCGTCGGACATGTCGGCGGCTGGCCAACTTTGGCCCGGTGTCGTGGGGACGACTCTATAGTCGTCGGAAATGTCGGCGGCTGGCCAACCTGGACCCGGGGTCGTGGGGACGACCCTATTGTCGTCGGACATGACGGTGGCGGGCCAATCTAGTCTCGCGGTCGTGGGGACGACCCTATAATCGTAGGACTTGACGGTGGCGGGCCAATGTAGTCCCGGGGTCGTGGGGACAACCCTAAAGTCGTCGGACATTTCAGCGGATTGCCAACTTTGGCCCGGGGTCGTGGGGACGACCCTATAGTCGTCGGACATTTCGGCGGCTGACCAACTTTGGCCCGGGGTCGTTGGGACGACCCTATAGTCGTCGGACATGTTGGCGGCTTGTCAGCCTAGTCCCGGGGTCGTGGGTACGGCCCTATATTCGTCGGACATGTCGGCGGCGGGCTAACCTTGTCCCGGGGTCGTGGGGCGACCCTATAGTCGTCGGACATGTCGGCGGCTGGCCAACTTTGGCCCGGGGTCGTGGGGACGATCCAATAATCGTCGGACATGTCGGCGGCTGGCCAACTTTGGCCCGTGGTGGTGGAGACGACCCTATAGTCGTTGGACATGACGGTGGCGGGCCAATCTAGTCCCGGGGTCGTGGGGACGACCCTATAGGCGTCGGACAAGACGGCGGCTGGACATCTTTGGCCCGGGGTCGTGGGGCCGACCCTATAGTCGTCGGACATGTCGGCGGCTGGCCAACCTAGTCCCGAGGTCGTGGGGACGACCCTATAGTCGTCGGACTTGACAGTGGCGGGCCAATCTAGTCCCGGGGTCGTGGAGACGACCCTACAGTCGTCGGACATTTCGGCGGCTTGCCAACTTTGGACCGGTGTCGTGGGGACGACTCTATAGTCGTCGGAAATGTCGGCGGCTGGACATCTTTGGCCCGGGGTCGTGGGGACGATCCAATAATCGTCGGACATGTCGGCGGCTGGCCAACTTTGGCCCGTGGTGGTGGGGACGACCCTATAGTCGTTGGACATGACGGTGGCAGGCCAATCTAGTCCCGGGGTCGTGGGTACGACCCTATAGGCGTCGGACAAAACGGCGGCTGGACATCTTTGGCCCGGGGTCGTGGGGACGACCCTATAGTCGTCGGACATGTCGGCGGCTGGCCAACTTTGGCCCGTGGTTGTGGGGACGACCCTATAGTCGTTGGACATGACGGTGGCGGGCCAATCTAGTCCCGGGGTCGTGGGGACGACCCTATAGTCGTCGGACATGTCGGCGGCTGGCCAACTTTGGACCGGTGTCGTGGGGACGACTCTATAGTCGTCGGAAATGTCGGCGGCTGGCCAACCTGGACCCGAAGTCGTGGGGACGACCCTATTGTCGTCGGACATGACGGTGGCGGGCCAATCTAGTCTCGGGGTCGTGGGGACGACCCTATAGTCGTCGGACATGTCGGCGGCTGGACATCTTTGGCCCGGGGTCGTGGGGACGACCCTATAGTCGTCGGACATGTCGGCGGCTGGCCAACTTTGGCCCGTGGTTGTGGGGACGACCCTATAGTCGTTGGACATGACGGTGGCGGGCCAATCTAGTCCCGGGGTCGTGGGGACGACCCTATAGTCGTCGGACATGTCGGCGGCTGGCCAACTTTGGACCGGTGTCGTGGTGACGACTCTATAGTCGTCGGAAATGTCGGCGGCTGGCCAACCTGGACCCGAGGTCGTGGGGACGACCCTATTGTCGTCGGACATGACGGTGGCGGGCAAATCTAGTCTCGGGGTCGTGGGGACGACCCTATAGTCGTCGGACATTTCGGCGGTTGACCAACTTTGGCCCGGGGTCGTGGGGACGATCCAATAATCGTCGGACATGTCGGCGGCTGGCCAACTTTGGCCCGTGGTGGTGGAGACGACCCTATAGTCGTTGGACATGACGGTGGCGGGCCAATCTAGTCCCGGGGTCGTGGGGACGACCCTATAGGCGTCGGACAAGACGGCGGCTGGACATCTTTGGCCCGGGGTCGTGGGGACGACCCTATAGTCGTCGGACATGTCGGCGGCTGGTCAACCTAGTCCCGAGGTCGTGGGGACGACCCTATAGTCGTCGGACTTGACGGTGGCGGGCCAATCTAGTCCCGGGGTCGTGGAGACGACCCTACAGTCGTCGGACATTTCGGCGGCTTGCCAACTTTGGCCCGGGGTCGTGGGACGACCCTATTGTCGTCGGACATGACGGTAGCGGGCCAATCTAGTCCCGAGGTCGTGGGGACGACCCTATAGTCTTCGGACATGACGGTAGCGGGCCAATCTAGACCCGAGGTCGTGGGGACGAACCTATAGTAGTCGGACATGTCGGCGGCTGTCCAACTTTGGCGCGGTGTCGTGGGGACGACTCTATAGTCGTCGGACATGTCGGCAGCTGGCCATCCTAGACCCGGGGTCGTGGGGACGACCCTATTGTCGTCGGACATGACGGTGGCGGGCCAATCTAGTCCCGGGGTCGTGGGGACGACCCTATAGTCGTCGGACAAGTCGGCGGCGGGCCAAGCTTGTCCCGGGGTCGTGGGGACGACCCTATATTCGTCGGACATGACGGTGGCGGGCCAATCTAGTCCCGGGGTCGTGGGGACGACCCTATAATCGTTGGACATGACGGTGGCGGGCCAATCTAGTCCCGGGGTCGTAGGGACGACCCTATAGTCGTCGGACATGTTGGCGATTGGCCAACATTGGCCCGGGGTCGTCGGGACGACCCTATAGTCGTCGGACATGTCGGCGGCTGGCCGACCTAGTCCCGGGGTCGTGGGGACGACCCTATAGTCGTCGGACATTTCGGCGGCTTGCCAACTTTGGCCCGGGGTCGTGGGGACGACCCTATAGTAGTCGGACATGTCGGCGGCTGTCCAACTTTGGCGCGGTGTCGTGGGGACGACTCTATAGTCGTCGGACATGTCGGCAGCTGGCCAATCTAGTCCCGGGGTCGTGGGGACGACCCTATAATCGTTGGACATGACGGTGGCGGGCCAATCTAGTCCCGGGGTCGTAGGGACGACCCTATAGTCGTCGGACATGTTGGCGATTAACCAACATTGGCCCGGGGTCGTCGGGACGACCCTATAGTCGTCGGACATGTCGGCGGCTGGCCAACCTAGTCCCGGGGTCGTGGGGACGACCCTATAGTCGTCGGACATGTCGGCGGCTGGCCAACTTTGGCCCGTGGTTGTGGGGACGACCCTATAGTCGTTGGACATGACAGTGGCGGGCCAATCTAGTCCCGGGGTCGTGGGGACGACCCTATAGTCGTCGGACAAGTCGGCGGCGGGCCAACCTTGTCCCGGGGTCGTGGGGACGACCCTATAGTCGTCGGACATGTCGGCGGCTGGCCAACTTTGGCCCGGTGTCGTGGGGACGACTCTATAGTCGTCGGAAATGTCGGCGGCTGGCCAACCTGGACCCGGGGTCGTGGGGACGACCCTATTGTCGTCGGACATGACGGTGGCGGTCCAATCTAGTCTCGCGGTCGTGGGGACGACCCTATAATCGTCGGACTTGACGGTGGCGGGCCAATGTGGTCCCGGGGTCGTGGGGACAACCCTAAAGTCGTCGGACATTTCAGCGGCTTGCCAACTTTGGCCCGTGGTTGTGGGGACGACCCTATAGTCGTTGGACAAGTCGGCGGCGGGCCAACCTTGTCCCGGGGTCGTGGGGACGACCCTATAATCGTCGGATATGACGGTGGCGGGCCAATCTAGTCCCGGGGTCGTGGGGACGACCCTATAGTCGTCGGACAAGACGGCGGCTGGACATCATTGGCCCGGGGTCGTGGGGACGACCCTATAGTCTTCGGACATGTTGGCGGCTTGTCAGCCTAGTCCCGGGGTCGTGGGTACGACCCTATAGTCGTCGGACATGTCGGCGGCTGGCCAACTTTGGCCCGGTGTCGTGGGTACGACCCTATAGTCGTCGGACATGTTGGCGGCTTGTCAGCCTAGTCCCGGGGTCGTGGGTACGGCCCTATATTCGTCGGACATGTCGGCGGCTGGCCAACTTTGGCCCGTGGTGGTGGGGACGACCCTATAGTCGTTGGACATGACGGTGGCAGGCCAATCTAGTCCCGGGGTCGTGGGGACGACCCTATAGGCGTCGGACAAAACGGCGGCTGGACATCTTTGGCCCGGGGTCGTGGGGATGACCCTATAGTCGTCGGACATGTTGGCGGCTGGCCAAATTTGGCCCGTGGTTGTGGGGACGACCCTATAGTCGTTGGACATGACGGTGGCGGGCCAATCTAGTCCCGGGGTCGTGGGGACGACCCTATAGTCGTCGGACATGTCGGCGGCTGGCCAACTTTGGACCGGTGTCGTGGGGACGACTCTATAGTCGTCGGACATGTCGGCAGCTGGCCAATCTAGTCCCGGGGTCGTGGGGACGACCCTATAATCGTTGGACATGACGGTGGCGGGCCAATCTAGTCCCGGGGTCGTAGGGACGACCCTATAGTCGTCGGACATGTTGGCGATTAACCAACATTGGCCCGGGGTCGTCGGGACGACCCTATAGTCGTCGGACATGTCGGCGGCTGGCCAACCTAGTCCCGGGGTCGTGGGGACGACCCTATAGTCGTCGGACATGTCGGCGGCTTGCCAACTTTGGCCCGGGGTCGTGGGGACGACCCTATAGTCGTTGGACATGACGGTGGCGGGCCAATCTAGTCCCGGGGTCGTAGGGACGACCCTATAGTCGTCGGACATGTCGGCGATTGGCCAACATTGGCCCGGGGTCGTGGGGACGACCCTATAGTCGTCGGACATGTCGGCGGCTGGCCAACCTAGTCCCGAGGTCGTGGGGACGACCCTATAGTCGTCGGACAAGACGGCGGCTGGACATCTTTGGCTCGCGGTCGTGGGGACGACCCTATAGTCGTCGGACATGACGGTGGCGGGCCAATCTAGTCCCGGGGTCGTGGGGACGACCCTATAGTCGTCGGACAAGACGGCGGCTGGACATCCTTGGCTCGCGGTCGTGGGGACGACCCTATAGTCGTCGGACATTTCGGCGGCTTGTCAACCTAGTCCCGGGGTCGTGGGGACGACCCTATAGTCGTTGGACATGACGGTGGCGGGCCAATCTAGTCCCGGGGTCGTGGGTACGACCCTATAGTCGTCGGACAAGACGGCGGCTGGACATCTTTGGCCCGCAGTCGTGGGGACGACCCTATAGTCGTCGGACATTTCGGCGGCTTGCCAACTTTGGCCCGGGGTCGTGGGGACGACCCTATAGTCGTTGGACATGACGGTGGCGGGCCAATCTAGTCCCGGGGTCGTAGGGACGACCCTATAGTCGTCGGACATGTCGGCGATTGGCCAACATTGGCCCGGGGTCGTGGGGACGACCCTATAGTCGTCGGACATGTCGGCGGCTGGCCAACCTAGTCCCGAGGTCGTGGGGACGACCCTATAGTCGTCGGACAAGACGGCGGCTGGACATCTTTGGCTCGCGGTCGTGGGGACGACCCTATAGTCGTCGGACATGACGGTGGCGGGCCAATCTAGTCCCGGGGTCGTGGGGACGACCCTATAGTCGTCGGACAAGACGGCGGCTGGACATCCTTGGCTCGCGGTCGTGGGGACGACCCTATAGTCGTCGGACATTTCGGCGGCTTGTCAACCTAGTCCCGGGGTCGTGGGGACGACCCTATAGTCGTTGGACATGACGGTGGCGGGCCAATCTAGTCCCGGGGTCGTGGGTACGACCCTATAGTCGTCGGACAAGACGGCGGCTGGACATCTTTGGCCCGCGGTCGTGGGGACGACCCTATAGTCGGCGGACATGACGGTGGCGGGCCAGTCTAGTCCCGGGTCGTGGGGACGACCCTATAGTCGTCGGACATGTCGGCGGCTGGCCAACTTTGGCCCGTGGTCGTGGGGACGACCCTATAGTCGTCGGAAATGACGGTGGCGGGCCAATCTAGTCCCGGGGTCGTGGGGACGACCCTATAGTCGTCGGACAAGTCGCCGGCGGTCCAACCTAGTCCCGAGGTCGTGGGGATGACCCTATAGTCGTCGGACATGTCGCCGGCTGGCCAACTTTGGCCCGTGGTCGTGGGGACGACCCTATAGTCGTCGGACATAACGGTGGCGGGCCAATCTAGTCCCGGGGTCGTGGGGACGACCCTATAGTGGTCGGACAAGTCGGCGGCGGGCCTACCTAGTCCCGGGGTCGTGGGGACGACCCTATAGTCGTCGGATAAGTCGGCAGCTTGCCAACTTTAGCCCGGGGTCGTGGGAACGACCCTATAGTCGTCGGACAAGTCGGCGGCGAGCCCACCTAGTGGGGCGGTCGTGGGGACGACCCTATAGTCGTCGGACAAGTCGGCGGCCGGCCAACCTAGTCCGGGGGTCGTGGGGACGACCCTATAGTCGTCGGACATGACGGTGGCGGGCCAGTCTAGTCCCGGGTCGTGGGGACGACCCTATAGTCGTCGGACATGTCGGCGGCTGGCCAACTTTGGCCCGTGGTCGTGGGGACGATCCAATAGTCGTCGGACATGTCGGCGGCTGGCCAACTTTGGCCCGTGGTCGTGGGGACGACTCTATAGTCGTCGGACATGTTGGCGGCTTGTCAGCCTAGTCCCGGGGTCGTGGGTACCACCCTATAGTCGTTGGACATGACGGTGGCGGGCCAATCTAGTCCCGGGGTCGTGGGTACGACCCTATAGTCGTCGGACAAGACGGCGGCTGGACATCTTTGGCCCGCGGTCGTGGGGACGACCCTATAGTCGTCGGACATGACGGTGGCGGGCCAATCTAGTCCCGGGGTCGTGGGGACGACCCTATAGTCGTCGGACAAGACGGCGGCTGGACATCCTTGGCTCGCGGTCGTGGGGACGACCCTATAGTCGTCGGACATTTCGGCGGCTTGTCAACCTAGTCCCGGGGTCGTGGGGACGACCCTATAGTCGTTGGACATGACGGTGGCGGGCCAATCTAGTCCCGGGGTCGTGGGTACGACCCTATAGTCGTCGGACAAGACGGCGGCTGGACATCTTTGGCCAGCGGTCGTGGGGACGACCCTATAGTCGTCGGACATTTCGGCGGCTTGCCAATTTTGGCCCGGGGTCGTGGGGACGACCCTATAGTCGTTGGACATGACGGTGGCGGGCCAATCTAGTCCCGGGGTCGTAGGGACGACCCTATAGTCGTCGGACATGTCGGCGATTGGCCAACATTGGCCCGGGGTCGTGGGGACGACCCTATAGTCGTCGGACATGTCGGCGGCTGGCCAACCTAGACCCGAGGTCATGGGGACGACCCTATAGTCGTCGGACTTCACGGTGGCGGGCCAATCTAGTCACGAGGTCGTGGGGACGACCCTATAGTCGTCGGACAAGTCGGCGGCGGGCCAACCTAGTCCCGAGGTCGTGGGGACGACCCTATAGTCGTCGGACTTGACGGTGGCGGGCCAATCTTGTCCCGGGGTCGTGGAGACGACCCTACAGTCGTCGGACATTTCGGCGGCTGTCCAACTTTGGCCCGGTGTCGTGGGGACGACTCTATAGTCGTCGGAAATGTCGGCGGCTGGCCAACCTGGACCCGGTGTCGTGGGGACGACTCTATAGTCGTCGGAAATGTCGGCGGCTGGCCAACCTAGTCCCGGGGTCGTGGGGACGACCCTATAGTCGTCGGGCATTTCGGCGGCTTGTCAACCTAGTCCCGGGGTCGTGGGGACGTCCCTATAGTCGTCGGACATGACGGTGGCGGGCCAATCTAGTCCCGGGGTCGTGGGGACGACCCTATAGTCGTCGGACATTTCGGCGGCTTGTCAACCTAGTCCCGGGGTCGTGGGGACGACCCTATAGTCGTTGGACATGACGGTCGCGGGCCAATCTAGTCCCGGGGTCGTGGGTACGACCCTATAGTCGTCGGACAAGACGGCGGCTGGACATCTTTGGCCCGCGGTCGTGGGGACGACCCTATAGTCGTCGGACATTTCGGCGGCTTGCCAACTTTGGCCCGGGGTCGTGGGGACGACCCTATAGTCGTTGGACCTGACGGTGGCGGGCCAATCTAGTCCCGGGGTCGTAGGGACGACCCTATAGTCGTCGGACATGTCGGCGATTGGCCAACATTGGCCCGGGGTCGTGGGGACGACCCTATAGTCGTCGGACATGTCGGCGGCTGGCCAACCTAGTCCCGAGGTCGTGGGGACGACCCTATAGTCGTCGGACAAGACGGCGGCTGGACATCTTTGGCTCGCGGTCGTGGGGACGACCCTATAGTCGTCGGACATGACGGTGGCGGGCCAATCTAGTCCCGGGGTCGTGGGGACGACCCTATAGTCGTCGGACAAGACGGCGGCTGGACATCCTTGGCTCGCGGTCGTGGGGACGACCCTATAGTCGTCGGACATTTCGGCGGCTTGTCAACCTAGTCCCGGGGTCGTGGGGACGACCCTATAGTCGTTGGACATGACGGTGGCGGGCCAATCTAGTCCCGGGGTCGTGGGTACGACCCTATAGTCGTCGGACAAGACGGCGGCTGGACATCTTTGGCCCGCGGTCGTGGGGACGACCCTATAGTCGTCGGACATTTCGGCGGCTTGCCAACTTTGGCCCGGGGTCGTGGGGACGACCCTATAGTCGTTGGACATGACGGTGGCGGGCCAATCTAGTCCCGGGGTCGTAGGGACGACCCTATAGTCGTCGGACATGTCGGCGATTGGCCAACATTGGCCCGGGGTCGTGGGGACGACCCTATAGTCGTCGGACATGTCGGCGGCTGGCCAACCTAGTCCCGAGGTCGTGGGGACGACCCTATAGTCGTCGGACAAGACGGCGGCTGGACATCTTTGGCTCGCGGTCGTGGGGACGACCCTATAGTCGTCGGACATGACGGTGGCGGGCCAATCTAGTCCCGGGGTCGTGGGGACGACCCTATAGTCGTCGGACAAGACGGCGGCTGGACATCCTTGGCTCGCGGTCGTGGGGACGACCCTATAGTCGTCGGACATTTCGGCGGCTTGTCAACCTAGTCCCGGGGTCGTGGGGACGACCCTATAGTCGTTGGACATGACGGTGGCGGGCCAATCTAGTCCCGGGGTCGTGGGTACGACCCTATAGTCGTCGGACAAGACGGCGGCTGGACATCTTTGGCCCGCGGTCGTGGGGACGACCCTATAGTCGTCGGACATTTCGGCGGCTTGCCAACTTTGGCCCGGGGTCGTGGGGACGACCCTATAGTCGTCGGAAATGACGGTGGCGGGCCAATCTAGTCCCGGGGTCGTGGGGACGACCCTATAGTCGTCGGACAAGTCGCCGGCTGGCCAACTTTGGCCCGTGGTCGTGGGGACGACCCTATAGTCGTCGGACATAACGGTGGCGGGCCAATCTAGTCCCGGGGTCGTGGGGACGACCCTATAGTGGTCGGACAAGTCGGCGGCTTGTCAGCCTAGTCCCGGGGTCGTGGGTACGACTCTATAGTCGTCGGACAATTCGGCGGCTGGCCAACCTAGACCCGGGGTCGTGGGGACGACCCTATTGTCGTCGGACATGACGGTGGCGGGCCAATCTAGTCTCGGGGTCGTGGGGACGACCCTATAGTCGTCGGACATGTCGGCGTCTGGCCAACTTTGGCCCGGTGTCGTGGGGACGACTCTATAGTCGTCGGAAATGTCGGCGGCTGGCCAACCTGGACCCGGGGTCGTGGGGACGACCCTATTGTCGTCGGACATGACGGTGGCGGGCCAATCTAGCCTCGCGGTCGTGGGGACGACCCTATAATCGTCGGACATGACGGTGGCGGGCCAATCTAGTCCCGGGGTCGTGGGGACGACCCTATAGTCGTCGGACATGTCGGCGGCTGGCCAACTTTGGCCCGTGGTCGTGGGGACGATCCAATAGTCGTCGGACATGTCGGCGGCTGGCCAACTTTGGCCCGTGGTTGTGGGAACGACCCTATAGTCGTTGGACATGACGGTGGCGGGCCAATCTAGTCCCGGGGTCGTGGGGACGACCCTACAGTCTTCGGACATTTCGGCGGCTTGCCAACTTTGGCCCGGGGTCGTGGGGACGACCCTATAGTCGTCGGACATGACGGTGGCGGGCCAATCTAGTCCCGGGGTCGTGGGGACGACCCTATAGTCGTCGGACATTTCGGCGGCTTGCCAACTTTGGCCCGGGGTCGTGGGGACGACCCTATAGTCGTCGGACATTTCGGCGGCATGCCAACTTTGGCCCGTGGTCGTGGGGACGACCCTATAGTCGCTGGACATGACGGTGGCGGGCTAATCTAGTCCCGGGGTCGTAGGGACGGCCCTATAGTCGTTGGACATGTCGGCGATTGGCCAACATTGGCCCGGGGTCGTGGGGACGACCCTATAGTCGTCGGACATGTCGGCGGCTGGCCAACATTGGCGCGTGGTCGTGGGGACGATCCGATTGTCGTCGGACATTTCGGCGGCTGGCCAACTTTGGCCCGTGGTCGTGGGGACAATCCAATAGTCGTCGGACATGTCGGCGGCTGGCCAACTTTGGCCCGTGGTCGTGGGGACGACCCTTTAGTCGTCGGACAAGTCGGCGGCTGTCCAACTTTGGCCCGGGGTCGTGGGGACGACCCTATAGTCGTCGGACATGTCGGCGGCTGGCCAACTTTGGCCCGGGGTCGTGGGGACGACCCTATAGTCGTCGGACATGACGGTGGCGGGCCAATCTAGTCCCGGGGTCGTGGGGACGACCCTATAGTCGTCGGACATTTCGGCGGCTGGCCAACTTTGGCCCGGGGTCGTGGGGACGACCCTATAGTCGTCGGACATGTTGGCGGCTTGTCAGCCTAGTCCCGGGGTCGTGGGTACGGCCCTATAGTCGTCGGACAAGTCGGCGGCGGGCCAACCTTGTCCCGGGGTCGTGGGGACGACCCTATAGTCGTCGGACATGTCGGCGGCTGGCCAACTTTGGCCCGGTGTCGTGGGCACGACTCTATAGTCGTCGGAAATGTCGGCGGCTGGCCAACCTGGACCCGGGGTCGTGGGGACGACCCTATTTTCGTCGGACATGACGGTGGCGGGCCAATCTAGTCTCGGGGTCGTGGGGACGACCCTATAGTCGTCGGACATGTCGGCGGCTGGCCAACTTTGGCCCGGGGTCGTGGGGGCGACCCTATAGTCGTCGGACATGTTGGCGGCTTGTCAGCCTAGTCCCGGGGTCGTGGGTACCACCCTACAGTCGTCGGACATTTCGGCGGCTTGCCAACTTTGGCCCGGGGTCGTGGGGACGACCCTATTGTCGTCGGACTTGACAGTGGCGGGCCAATCTAGTCCCGAGGTCCTGGGGACGACCCTATAGTCGTCGGACTTGACGGTGGCGGGCCAATCTATTCCCGGGGTCGTGGGGACGACCCTACAGTCGTCGGACATTTCGGCGGCTTGCCAACTTTGGCCCGGGGTCGTGGGGACGACCCTATAGTCGTCGGACTTGACGGTGGCGGGCCAATCTAGTCCCGGGGTTGTGGGGACGACCCTACAGTCGTCGGACATTTCGGCGGCTTGCCAACTTTGGCCCGGGGTCCTGGGGACGACCCTATAGTCGTCGGACTTGACGGTGGGGGGCCAATCTAGTCCCGAGGTCGTGGGGACGACCCTATAGTCGTCGGACTTGACGGTGGCCGGCCAATCTATTCCCGGGGGTCGTGGGGACGACCCTATAGTCGTCGGACATGTCGGCGGCGAGCCAACATTGACCCGGGGTCGTGGGGACGACTCTATAGTCGTCGAACATGTCGGCGGCTGGCCAAATATGACCCGGGGACGTGGGGACGAGCCTATAGTCTTCGGACAAGTCGGCGGCTGGCAAACTTTGGCCCGTGGTTGTGTGGACGACCCTATAGTCGTCGGATATGTCGGCGGCAGGCCAACTTTGACCCGTGGTCGTGGGGACGACCCTATTGTCGTCGGAAATGACGGTGGCGGGCCAATCTATTCCCGGGGTCGTGGGGACGACCCTATAGTCGTCGGACAAGTCGGCAGCCTGCCAACTTTGGCACGGAGTCGTGGGGACGACCCTACAGTCGTCGGACAAGTCGGCGGCGAGCCAATCTAGCCCCGCGGTCGTGGGGACGACCCTATAGTCGTCGGACAAGTCAGCGGCTGGCCAACATTGGCCCGTGGTACGTGGGGACGACCCTATAGTCGTCGGATATGTCGGCGGCTGGCCAACTTTGGCCCGTGGTCGTGGGGACGACCCTATAGTGGTCGGAAATGACGGTGGCGGGCCAATCTATTCCCGGGGTCGTGGGGACGACCCTATAGTCGTCAGAAACATCGGTGGCGAGCCAACCTAGTCCCGGGGTCGTGGGGACGACCCTATAGTCGTCGGACAAGTCGGCGGCGGGCCAACCTAGACCCGGGGTCGTGGGGATGACCCTATAGTCGTCGGACATGACGGTGGCGGGCCAGTCTAGTCCCGGGTCCTGGGGACGACCCTATAGTCGTCGGACATGTCGGCGGCTGGCCAACTTTGGCCCGTGGTCGTGGGGACGACCCTATAGTCGTCGGACATAACGGTGGCGGGCCAATCTAGTCCCGGGGTCGTGGGGACGACCCTATAGTCGTCGGACAAGTCGGCGGCGGGCCTACCTAGTCCCGGGGTAGTGCGGACGACCCTATAGTCGTCGGATAAGTCGGCAGCTTGCCAACTTTGGCCCGGGGTCGTGGGAACGACCCTATAGTCGTCGGACAAGTCGGCGGCGAGCCCACCTAGTCCGGGGGTCGTGGGGACGACCCTATAGTCGTCGGACAATTCGGCGGCCGGCCAACCTAGTCCGGGGGTCGTGGGGACGACCCTATAGTCGTCGGAAATGACGGTGGCGGGCCAGTCTAGTCCCGGGTCGTGGGGACGACCCTATAGTCGTCGGACATGTCGGCGGCTGGCCAACTTTGGCCCGTGGTCGTGGGGACGAGCCTATAGTCGTCGGACATAACGGTGGCGGGCCAATCTAGTCCCGGGGTCATAGGGACGACCCTATAGTCATCGGACATGTCGGCGGCTGGTCAACTTAGGCCCGTGGTCGTAGGGACGATCCGATAGTCGTTGGACATGACGGTGCCGGGCCAATCAAGTCCCGGGGTCGTGGGTACGACCCTATAGTCGTCGGACAAGTCGGCGGCTGGCCAACCTTGGCCCGTGGTCGTGGGGACGATCCGATAGTCGTCGGACATGACGGTGGCGGGCCAATCTAGTCCCGGGGTCATAGGGACGTCCCTATAGTCATCGGACATGTCGGCGGCTGGTCAACTTAGGCCCGTGGTCGTAGGGACGATCCGATAGTCGTTGGACATGACGGTGCCGGGCCAATCAAGTCCCGGGGCCGTGGGTACGACCCTATAGTCGTCGGACATGTCGTCGATTGGCCATTATTGGCCCGGGGTGGTGGGGACGACCCTATAATCGTCGGACATGTCGGCGGCTGGCCAACATTGGCCCGTGGTCGTGGGGACGACCCAACAGTCGTCGGACATGTCGGCGGCTGGCCAACTTTGGCCCGTGGTCGTGGGAACGACCCTATAGTCGTCGGAGATGTCGGCGGCTGTCCTACTTTGGCCCGGTGTCTTGGGGACGACTCTATAGTCGTCGGACATGTCGGCGGCTGGCCAACCTAGACCCGGGGTCGTGGGGACGACCCTATAGTCGTCGGACATAACGGTGGCGGGCCAATCTAGTCCCGGGGTCGTGGGGACGACCCTATAGTCGTCGGACAAGTCGGCGGCGGGCCTACCTAGTCCCGGGGTCGTGGGGACGACCCTCTAGTCGTCGGATAAGTCGGCAGCTTGCCAACTTTGGCCCGGGGTCGTGGGAACGACCCTATAGTCGTCGGACAAGTCGGCGGCGAGCCCACCTAGTCCGGGGGTCGTGGGGACGACCCTATAGTCGTCGGACAATTCGGCGGCCGGCCAACCTAGTCCGGGGGTCGTGGGGACGACCCTATAATCGTCGGAAATGACGGTGGCGGGCCAGTCTAGTCCCGGGTCGTGGGGACGACCCTATAGTCGTCGGACAAGTCGGCGGCTGTCCAACTTTGGCCCGGGGTCGTGGGGACGACCCTATAGTCGTCGGACTTGACGGTGGCGGGCCAATCTAGTCCCGGGGTCGTGGGGACGACCCTATAGTCGTCGGACAAGTCGGCGGCGGGCCAACCTAGTCCCGGGGTCGTGGGGACGACCCTATTGTCGTCGGACATGACGGTGGCGGGCCAATCTAGCCTCGCGGTCGTGGGGACGACCCTATAATCGTCGGACATGACGGTGGCGGGCCAATCTAGTCCCGGGGTCGTGGGGACGACCCTATAGTCGTCGGACATGTCGGCGGCTGGCCAACTTTGGCCCGTGGTCGTGGGGACGATCCAATAGTCGTCGGACATGTCGGCGGCTGGCCAACTTTGGCCCGTGGTTGTGGGAACGACCCTATAGTCGTTGGACATGACGGTGGCGGGCCAATCTAGTCCCGGGGTCGTGGGGACGACCCTACAGTCTTCGGACATTTCGGCGGCTTGCCAACTTTGGCCCGGGGTCGTGGGGACGACCCTATAGTCGTCGGACATGACGGTGGCGGGCCAATCTAGTCCCGGGGTCGTGGGGACGACCCTATAGTCGTCGGACATTTCGGCGGCTTGCCAACTTTGGCCCGGGGTCGTGGGGACGACCCTATAGTCGTCGGACATTTCGGCGGCATGCCAACTTTGGCCCGTGGTCGTGGGGACGACCCTATAGTCGTTGGACATGACGGTGGCGGGCTAATCTAGTCCCGGGGTCGTAGGGACGGCCCTATAGTCGTTGGACATGTCGGCGATTGGCCAACATTGGCCCGGGGTCGTGGGGACGACCCTATAGTCGTCGGACATGTCGGCGGCTGGCCAACATTGGCGCGTGGTCGTGGGGACGATCCGATTGTCGTCGGACATTTCGGCGGCTGGCCAACTTTGGCCCGTGGTCGTGGGGACAATCCAATAGTCGTCGGACATGTCGGCGGCTGGCCAACTTTGGCCCGTGGTCGTGGGGACGACCCTTTAGTCGTCGGACAAGTCGGCGGCTGTCCAACTTTGGCCCGGGGTCGTGGGGACGACCCTATAGTCGTCGGACATGTCGGCGGCTGGCCAACTTTGGCCCGGGGTCGTGGGGACGACCCTATAGTCGTCGGACATGACGGTGGCGGGCCAATCTAGTCCCGGGGTCGTGGGGACGACCCTATAGTCGTCGGACATTTCGGCGGCTGGCCAACTTTGGCCCGGGGTCGTGGGGACGACCCTATAGTCGTCGGACATGTTGGCGGCTTGTCAGCCTAGTCCCGGGGTCGTGGGTACGGCCCTATAGTCGTCGGACAAGTCGGCGGCGGGCCAACCTTGTCCCGGGGTCGTGGGGACGACCCTATAGTCGTCGGACATGTCGGCGGCTGGCCAACTTTGGCCCGGTGTCGTGGGCACGACTCTATAGTCGTCGGAAATGTCGGCGGCTGGCCAACCTGGACCCGGGGTCGTGGGGACGACCCTATTTTCGTCGGACATGACGGTGGCGGGCCAATCTAGTCTCGGGGTCGTGGGGACGACCCTATAGTCGTCGGACATGTCGGCGGCTGGCCAACTTTGGCCCGGGGTCGTGGGGGCGACCCTATAGTCGTCGGACATGTTGGCGGCTTGTCAGCCTAGTCCCGGGGTCGTGGGTACCACCCTACAGTCGTCGGACATTTCGGCGGCTTGCCAACTTTGGCCCGGGGTCGTGGGGACGACCCTATTGTCGTCGGACTTGACAGTGGCGGGCCAATCTAGTCCCGAGGTCCTGGGGACGACCCTATAGTCGTCGGACTTGACGGTGGCGGGCCAATCTATTCCCGGGGTCGTGGGGACGACCCTACAGTCGTCGGACATTTCGGCGGCTTGCCAACTTTGGCCCGGGGTCGTGGGGACGACCCTATAGTCGTCGGACTTGACGGTGGCGGGCCAATCTAGTCCCGGGGTTGTGGGGACGACCCTACAGTCGTCGGACATTTCGGCGGCTTGCCAACTTTGGCCCGGGGTCCTGGGGACGACCCTATAGTCGTCGGACTTGACGGTGGGGGGCCAATCTAGTCCCGAGGTCGTGGGGACGACCCTATAGTCGTCGGACTTGACGGTGGCCGGCCAATCTATTCCCGGGGGTCGTGGGGACGACCCTATAGTCGTCGGACATGTCGGCGGCGAGCCAACATTGACCCGGGGTCGTGGGGACGACTCTATAGTCGTCGAACATGTCGGCGGCTGGCCAAATATGACCCGGGGACGTGGGGACGAGCCTATAGTCTTCGGACAAGTCGGCGGCTGGCAAACTTTGGCCCGTGGTTGTGTGGACGACCCTATAGTCGTCGGATATGTCGGCGGCAGGCCAACTTTGACCCGTGGTCGTGGGGACGACCCTATTGTCGTCGGAAATGACGGTGGCGGGCCAATCTATTCCCGGGGTCGTGGGGACGACCCTATAGTCGTCGGACAAGTCGGCAGCCTGCCAACTTTGGCACGGAGTCGTGGGGACGACCCTACAGTCGTCGGACAAGTCGGCGGCGAGCCAATCTAGCCCCGCGGTCGTGGGGACGACCCTATAGTCGTCGGACAAGTCAGCGGCTGGCCAACATTGGCCCGTGGTACGTGGGGACGACCCTATAGTCGTCGGATATGTCGGCGGCTGGCCAACTTTGGCCCGTGGTCGTGGGGACGACCCTATAGTCGTCGGACATAACGGTGGCGGGCCAATCTAGTCCCGGGGTCGTGGGGACGACCCTATAGTCGTCGGACAAGTCGGCGGCGGGCCTACCTAGTCCCGGGGTAGTGCGGACGACCCTATAGTCGTCGGATAAGTCGGCAGCTTGCCAACTTTGGCCCGGGGTCGTGGGAACGACCCTATAGTCGTCGGACAAGTCGGCGGCGAGCCCACCTAGTCCGGGGGTCGTGGGGACGACCCTATAGTCGTCGGACAATTCGGCGGCCGGCCAACCTAGTCCGGGGGTCGTGGGGACGACCCTATAGTCGTCGGAAATGACGGTGGCGGGCCAGTCTAGTCCCGGGTCGTGGGGACGACCCTATAGTCGTCGGACATGTCGGCGGCTGGCCAACTTTGGCCCGTGGTCGTGGGGACGAGCCTATAGTCGTCGGACATAACGGTGGCGGGCCAATCTAGTCCCGGGGTCATAGGGACGACCCTATAGTCATCGGACATGTCGGCGGCTGGTCAACTTAGGCCCGTGGTCGTAGGGACGATCCGATAGTCGTTGGACATGACGGTGCCGGGCCAATCAAGTCCCGGGGTCGTGGGTACGACCCTATAGTCGTCGGACAAGTCGGCGGCTGGCCAACCTTGGCCCGTGATCGTGGGGACGATCCGATAGTCGTCGGACATGACGGTGGCGGGCCAATCTAGTCCCGGGGTCATAGGGACGTCCCTATAGTCATCGGACATGTCGGCGGCTGGTCAACTTAGGCCCGTGGTCGTAGGGACGATCCGATAGTCGTTGGACATGACGGTGCCGGGCCAATCAAGTCCCGGGGCCGTGGGTACGACCCTATAGTCGTCGGACATGTCGTCGATTGGCCATTATTGGCCCGGGGTCGTGGGGACGACCCTATAATCGTCGGACATGTCGGCGGCTGGCCAACATTGGCCCGTGGTCGTGGGGACGACCCTATAGTCGTCGGACATGACGGTGGCGGGCCAATCTAGTCCCGGGGTCGTGGGGACGACCCTATAGTCGTCGGACATTTCGGCGGCTGGCCAACTCTGGCCCGGGGTCGTGGGGACGACCCTATAGTCGTCGGACATGTTGGCGGCTTGTCACCCTAGTCCCGGGGTCGTGGGTACGACCCTACAGTCGTCGGACATTTCGGCGGCTTGCCAACTTTGGCCCGGGGTCGTGGGGACGACCCTATAGTCGTCGGACATGACGGTGGCGGGCCAATCTAGTCTCGGGGTCGTGGGGACGACCCTATAGTCGTCGGACATTTCGGCGGCTGGCCAACTTTGGCCCGGGGTCGTGGGGACGACCCTATAGTCGTCGGACATGTTGGCGGCTTGTCAGCCTAGTCCCGGGGTCGTGGGTACGGCCCTATAGTCGTCGGACAAGTCGGCGGCGGGCCAACCTTGTCCCGGGGTCGTGGGGACGACCCTATAGTCGTCGGACATGTCGGCGGCTGGCCAACTTTGGCCCGGTGTCGTGGGGACGACTCTATAGTCGTCGGAAATGTCGGCGGCTGGCCAACATTGGCCCGTGGTTGTGGGGACGACCCTATAGTCGTTGGACATGACGGTGGCGGGCCAATCTAGTCCCGGGGTCGTGGGTAAGACCCTATAGTCGTCGGACAAGACGGCGGCTGGACATCTTTGGCCCGGGGTCGTGGGGACGACCCTATAGTCGTCGGACATGTTGGCGATTGGCCAACATTGGCCCGGGGTCGTCGGGACGACCCTATAGTCGTCGGACATGTCTGCGGCTGGCCAACCTAGTCCCGGGGTCGTGCGGACGACCCTATAGTCGTCGGACATTTCGGCCGCTTGCCAACTTTGGCCCGGGTTCGTGGGGACGACCCTATAGTCGTCGGACATGTCGGCGGCTGGCCAACTTTGGCCCGTGGTTGTGGGGACGACCCTATAGTCGTTGGACATGACGGTGGCGGGCCAATCTAGTCCCGGGGTCGTGGGGACGACCCTATAGTCGTCGGACATGTCGGCCGCTGGCCAACTTTGGACCGGTGTCGTGGGGACGACTCTATAGTCGTCGGAAATGTCGGCGGCTGGCCAACCTGGACCCGGGGTCGTGGGGACCACCCTATAGTCGTCGGACATGACGGTGGTGGGCCAACCTAGTCCCGGGGTCGTAGGGACGACCCTATAGTCGTCGGACATGTCGCCGGCTGGCCAACTTTGGCCCGTGGTCGTGGGGACGACCCTATAGTCGTCGGACAAGTCGGCGGCTGGCCAACTTTGGCCCGTGGTCGTGGGGACGACCCTATAGTCGTCAGACATGACGGTGGCGAGCCAACCTAGTCCCGGGGTCGTGGGGACGACCCTATAGTCGTCGGCGAAGTCTGCGGCGGGCCAACCTAGTCCCGGGGTCGTGGGGACCACCCTATAGTCGTCGGACATGACGGTGGTGGGCCAGTCTAGTCCCGGGTCGTGGGGACGACCCTATAGTCGTCGGACATGTCGGCGGCTGGCCAACTTTGGCCCGTGGTCGTGGGGAGGACCCTATAGTCGTCAGACATGACGGTGGCGAGCCAACCTACTCCCGGGGTCGTGGGGACGACCCTATAGTCGTCGGACAAGTCGGCGGCGGGGCAACCTAGTCCCGGGATCGTGGGGACCACCCTATAGTCGTCGGACATGACGGTGGTGGGCCAGTCTCGTCCCGGGTCGTGGGGACGACCCTATAGTCGTCGGACATGTCGGCGGCTGGCCAACTTTGGCCCGTGGTCGTGGGGAGGACCCTATACTCGTCGGACAAGTCGGCGGCGAGCCAACCTAGTCCGGGGGTCGTGGGGACGACCCTATAGTCGTCGGAGAAGTCTGCGGCGGGCCAACCTAGTCCCGGGGTCGTGGGGACGACCCTATAGTCGTCGGACATGTCGGCGGCTGGCCAACTTTGGCCCGTGGTCGTGGGGACGATCCAATAGTCGACGGACATGTCGGCGGCTGGCCAACTTTGGCCCGTGGTTGTGGGGACGACCCTATAGTCGTTGGACATGACGGTGGCGGGCCAATCTAGTCCCGGGGTCGTGGGTACGACCCTACAGTCGTCGGACATTTCGGCGGCTTGCCAACTTTGGCCCGGGGTCGTGGGGACGACCCTATAGTCGTCGGACATGACGGTGGCGGGCCAGTCTAGTCCCGGGTTGTGGGGACGACCCTATAGTCGTCGGACATGTCGGCGGCTGGCCAACTTTGGCCCGGGGTCGTGGGGACGACCCTATAGTCGTCGGACATGTCGGCGGCTGGCCAACTTTGGCCCGTGGTCGTGGGGACGATCCAATAGTCGACGGACATGTCGGCGGCTGGCCAACTTTGGCCCGTGGTTGTGGGGACGACCCTATAGTCGTTGGACATGACGGTGGCGGGCCAATCTAGTCCCGGGGTCGTGGGTACGACCCTACAGTCGTCGGACATTTCGGCGGCTTGCCAACTTTGGCCCGGGGTCGTGGGGACGACCCTATAGTCGTCGGACATGACGGTGGCGGGCCAGTCTAGTCCCGGGTTGTGGGGACGACCCTATAGTCGTCGGACATGTCGGCGGCTGGCCAACTTTGGCCCGTGGTCGTGGGGACGATCCAATAATCGTCGGACATGTCGGCGGCTGGCCAACTTTGGCCCGTGGTTGTGGGGACGACCCTATAGTCGTTGGACATGACGGTGGCGGGCCAATCTAGTCCCGGGGTCGTGGGGACGACCCTATAGTCGTCGGACAAGACGACGGCTGGACATCTTTGGCCCGGGGTCGTGGGGACGACCCTATGGTCGTCGGACAAGTCGGCGGCGGGGCAACCTAGTCCCGGGGTCGTGGGGAGGACCCTATACTCGTCGGACAAGTCGGCGGCGAGCCAACCTAGTCCGGGCGTCGTGGGGACGACCCTATAGTCGTCGGCGAAGTCTGCGGCGGGCCAACCTAGTCCCGGGGTCGTAGGGACGACCCTATAGTCGTCGGACATGTCGCCGGCTGGCCAACTTTGGCCCGTACTCGTGGGTACGACCCTATAGTCGTCGGACATGACGGTGTCGGGCCAATCTAGTCCCGGGGTCGTGGGGACGACCCTATAGTCGTCGGACATGTCGGCGGCTGGCCAACTTTGGCCCGTGGTCGTGGGGACGACCCTATAGTCGTCGGATATGTCGGCGGCTGGCCAACTTTGGCCCGTGGTCGTGGGGACGACCCTATAGTCGTCGGACAAGTCAGCGGCTGGCCAACACTGGCCCGTGGTCGTGGGAAAGAGCCTATAGTCGTCGGACAAGTCAGCGGCTGGCCAACATTGACCCGTGGTCGTGGGGACGACCCTACAGTCGTCGGATATGTCGGCGGCTGGCCAACTTTGGCCCGTGGTCGTGGGGACGACCCTATAGTCGTCGGACATGACGGTGGCGGGCCAGTCTAGTCCCGGGTCATGGGGACGACCCTATAGTCGTCGGACAAGACGGCGGCTGGACATCTTTGGCCCGGGGTCTTGGGGACGACCCTATAGTCGTCGGACAAGTCAGCGGCTGGCCAACATTGGCCCGTGGTCGTGGGGACGACCATATAGTCGTCGGACATGACGGTGGCGGGCCACTCTAGTCCCGGGTCGTGGGGACGACCCTATAGTCGTCGGACATGTCGGCGGCTGGCCAACTTTGGCCCGGGGTCGTGGGGACGACCCTATAGTCGTCGGATATGTCGGCGGCTGGCCAACTTTGGCCCGTGGTCGTGGGGACGACCCTATAGTCGTCGGACATGACGGTGGCGGGCCAGTCTAGTCCCGGGTCATGGGGACGACACTATAGTCGTCGGACAAGTCGGCGGCTGGCCAACTTTGGCCCGTGGTCGTGGGGACGACCCTATAGTCGTCGGACAAGTCGGCGGCTGGCCAACTTTGGCCCGTGGTCGTGGGGACGACCCTATAGTCGTCAGACATGACGGTGGCGAGCCAACCTAGTCCCGGGGTCGTGGGGACGACCCTATAGTCGTCGGCGAAGTCTGCGGCGGGCCAACCTAGTCCCGGGGTCGTGGGGACGACCCTATAGTCGTCGGACATTTCGGCGGCTTGCCAACTTTGGCCCGGGGTCGTGGGGACGACCCTATAGTCGTTGGACATGTCAGCGGCTGGCCAACTTTGGCCCGGTGTCGTGGGGACGACCCAATAGTCGTCGGACATGTCGGCGGCTGGCCAACATTGGCCCGTGGTCGTGGGGACGACCATATAGTCGTCGGACATGACGGTGACGGGCCACTCTAGTCCCGGGTCGTGGGGACGACCCTATAGTCGTCGGACATGTTGGCGGCTTGTCAGCCTAGTCCCGGGGTCGTGGGGACGACCCTATAGTCGTTGGACATGTCAGCGGCTGGCCAACTTTGGCCCGGTGTCGTGGGGACGACCCAATAGTCGTCGGACATGTCGGCGGCTGGCCAACATTGGCCCGTGGTCGTGGGGACGACCATATAGTCGTCGGACATGACGGTGACGGGCCACTCTAGTCCCGGGTCGTGGGGACGACCCTATAGTCGTCGGACATGTTGGCGGCTTGCCAACTTTGGCCCGGGGTCGTGGGGACGACCCTATAGTCGTCGGACATGACGGTGGCGGGCCAATCTAGTCCCGAGGTCCTGGGGACGACCCTATAGTCGTCGGACTTGACGGTGGCGGGCCAATCTATTCCGGGGGTCGTGGGGACGACCCTACAGTCGTCGGACATTTCGGCGGCTTGCCAACTTTGGCCCGGGGTCGTGGGGACGACCCTATAGTCGTCGGACATGTTGGCGGCTTGTCAGCCTAGTCCCGGGGTCGTGGGTACGACCCTACAGTCGTCTGACATTTCGGCGGCTTGCCAACTTTAGCCCGGGGTCGTGGGGACGACCCTATAGTCGTCGGACATGTCGGCGGCTTGCCAACTTTGGCCCGGGTTCGTGGGGACGATCCAATAGTCGTCGGACATGTCGGCGGCTGGTCAACTTTGGCCCATGACGTGGGGACGACCCTATAGTCGTTGGACATGTCAGCGGCTGGCCAACTTTGGCCCGGTGTCGTGGGGACGACCCAATAGTCGTCGGACATGTCGGCGGCTGGCCAACATTGGCCCGTGGTCGTGGGGACGATCCGATAGTCGTTGGACATGACGGTGGCGGGCCAATCTAGTCCCAGGGTCGTGGGGACGACCCTATAGTCGTCGGACTTGTCGGTGGCGGGCCAATCTAGTCCGGGGGTCGTGGGGACGACCCTACAGTCGTCGGACATTTCGGCGGCTTGCCAACTTTGGCCCGGGGTCGTGGGGACGATCCAATAGTCGTCGGACATGTCGGCGGCTGGTCAACTTTGGCCCGTGGTCGTGGGGACGACCCTATAGTCGTTGGACATGTCAGCGGCTGGCCAACTTTGGCCCGGTGTCGTGGGGACGACCCAATAGTCGTCGGACATGTCGGCGGCTGGTCAACTTTGGCCCATGACGTGGGGACGACCCTATAGTCGTCGGACATGTTGGCGGCTTGTCAGCCTAGTCCCGGGGTCGTGGGTACGGCCCTATAGTCGTCGGACAAGTCGGCGGCGGGCCAACCTTGTCCCGGGTTCGTGGGGACGACCCTATAGTCGTCGGACATGTCGGCGGCTGGCCAACTTTGGCCCGGTGTCGTGGGCACGACTCTATAGTCGTCGGAAATGTCGGCGGCTGGCCAACCTGGACCCGGGGTCGTGGGGACGACCCTATTTTCGTCGGACATGACGGTGGCGGGCCAATCTAGTCTCGGGGTCGTGGGGACGACCCTATAGTCGTCGGACATGTCGGCGGCTGGCCAACTTTGGCCCGGGGTCGTGGGGACGACCCTATAGTCGTCGGACATGACGGTGGCGGGCCAATCTAGTCCCGAGGTCCTGGGGACGACCCTATAGTCGTCGGACATGTCGGCGGCTGGCCAACTTTGGCCCGGGGTCGTGGGGGCGACCCTATAGTCGTCGGACATGTTGGCGGCTTGTCAGCCTAGTCCCGGGGTCGTGGGTACCACCCTACAGTCGTCGGACAAGTCGGCGGCTGGCCAACTTTGGCCCGTGGTCGTGGGGACGACCCTATAGTCGTCGGATATGTCGGCGGCTGGCCAACTTTGGCCCGTGGTCGTGGGGACGACCCTATAGTCGTCGGAAATGACGGTGGCGGGCCAATCTAGTCCCGGGGTCATGGGGACGACCCTACAGTCGTCGGACAAGTCGGCGGCGAGCCAATCTAGTCCCGCGGTCTTGGGGACGACCCTATAGTCGTCGGACAAGTCAGCGGCTGGCCAACATTGGCCCGTGGTCGTGGGGACGACCATATAGTCGTCGGACATGACGGTGACGGGCCACTCTAGTCCCGGGTCGTGGGGACGACCCTATAGTCGTCGGACATGTCGGCGGCTGGCCAACTTTGGCCCGGGGTCGTGGGGACGACCCTATAGTCGTCGGACAAGACGGTGGCGGACCAATCTAGTCCCGAGGTGCTGGGGACGACCCTATAGTCGTCGGACTTGACGGTGGCGGGCCAATCTAGTCCCGGGGTCGTGGGGACGACCCTACAGTCGTCGAACATTTCGGCGGCTTGCCAACTTTGGCCCGGGGTCGTGGGGACGACCCTATAGTCGTCGGACATGACGGTGGCGGGCCAATCTAGTCCCGGGGTCGTGGGGACGACCCTACAGTCGTCGGACATTTCGGCGGCTTGCCAACTTTGGCCCGGGGTCGTGGGGACGACCCTATAGTCGTTGGACATGTCAGCGGCTGGCCAACTTTGGCCCGGTGTCGTGGGGACGACCCAATAGTCGTCGGACATGTCGGCGGCTGGCCAACATTGGCCCGTGGTCGTGGGGACGACCATATAGTCGTCGGACATGACGGTGACGGGCCACTCTAGTCCCGGGTCGTGGGGACGACCCTATAGTCGTCGGACATGTTGGCGGCTTGTCAGCCTAGTCCCGGGGTCGTGGGTACGGCCCTATAGTCGTCGGACAAGTCGGCGGCGGGCCAACCTTGTCCCGGGGTCGTGGGGACGACCCTATAGTCGTCGGACATGTCGGCGGCTGGCCAACTTTGGCCCGGTGTCGTGGGCACGACTCTATAGTCGTCGGAAATGTCGGCGGCTGGCCAACCTGGACCCGGGGTCGTGGGGACGACCCTATTTTCGTCGGACATGACGGTGGCGGGCCAATCTAGTCTCGGGGTCGTGGGGACGACCCTATAGTCGTCGGACATGTCGGCGGCTGGCCAACTTTGGCCCGGGGTCGTGGGGACGACCCTATAGTCGTCGGACATGACGGTGGCGGGCCAATCTAGTCCCGAGGTCCTGGGGACGACCCTATAGTCGTCGGACTTGACAGTGGCGGGCCAATCTATTCCGGGGGTCGTGGGGACGACCCTACAGTCGTCGGACATTTCGGCGGCTTGCCAACTTTGGCCCGGGGTCGTGGGGACGACCCTATAGTCGTCGGACATGTTGGCGGCTTGTCAGCCTAGTCCCGGGGTCGTGGGTACGACCCTACAGTCGTCTGACATTTCGGCGGCTTGCCAACTTTGGCCCGGGGTCGTGGGGACGACCCTATAGTCGTCGGACATGTCGGCGGCTTGCCAACTTTGGCCCGGGTTCGTGGGGACGATCCAATAGTCGTCGGACATGTCGGCGGCTGGTCAACTTTGGCCCATGACGTGGGGACGACCCTATAGTCGTTGGACATGTCAGCGGCTGGCCAACTTTGGCCCGGTGTCGTGGGGACGACCCAATAGTCGTCGGACATGTCGGCGGCTGGCCAACATTGGCCCGTGGTCGTGGGGACGATCCGATAGTCGTTGGACATGACGGTGGCGGGCCAATCTAGTCCCGGGGTCGTGGGGACGACCCTATAGTCGTCGGACTTGTCGGTGGCGGGCCAATCTAGTCCGGGGGTCGTGGGGACGACCCTACAGTCGTCGGACATTTCGGCGGCTTGCCAACTTTGGCCCGGGGTCGTGGGGACGATCCAATAGTCGTCGGACATGACGGTGGCGGGCCAATCTAGTCCCGAGGTCCTGGGGACGACCCTATAGTCGTCGGACATGTCGGCGGCTGGCCAACTTTGGCCCGGGGTCGTGGGGGCGACCCTATAGTCGTCGGACATGTTGGCGGCTTGTCAGCCTAGTCCCGGGGTCGTGGGTACCACCCTACAGTCGTCGGACAAGTCGGCGGCTGGCCAACTTTGGCCCGTGGTCGTGGGGACGATCCGATAGTCGTCGGACATGACGGTGGCGGGCCAATCTAGTCCCGGGGTCATAGGGACGACCCTATAGTCATCGGACATGTCGGCGGCTGGTCAACTTAGGCCCGTGGTCGTAGGGACGATCCGATAGTCGTTGGACATGACGGTGCCGGGCCAATCAAGTCCCGGGGCCGTGGGTACGACCCTATAGTCGTCGGACATGTCGTCGATTGGCCATTATTGGCCCGGGGTCGTGGGGACGACCCTATAATCGTCGGACATGTCGGCGGCTGACCAACATTGGCCCGTGGTCGTGGGGACTACCCAACAGTCGTCGGACATGTCGGCGGCTGGCCAACTTTGGCCCGTGGTCGTGGGAACGACCCTATAGTCGTCGGAGATGTCGGCGGCTGTCCTACATTGGCCCGGTGTCTTGGGGACGACTCTATAGTCGTCGGACATGTCGGCGGCTGGCCAACCTAGACCCGGGGTCGTGGGGACGACCCTATAGTCGTCGGACAAGTCGGCGGCTGGCCAAATATGGCCCGTGGTCGTGGGGACGACCCTATAGTCGTCGGACATGTCGGCGGCTGGCCATCTTTGGCCCGGGGTTGTGGGGACGAATCTATAGTCGCCGGACATGTCGGCGGCTGGCCAACTTTGGCCCGTGGCCGTGGGGACGACCCTATAGTCGTCGGAAATGTCGCCGGCTGGCCAACTTTGGCCCGTGGTCGTGGGGACGACCCTTTAGTCGTCGGACAAGTCGGCGGCTGTCCAACTTTGGCCCGGGGTCGTGGGGACGACCGTATAGTCGTCGGACATGTCGGCGGCGAGCCCACCTAGTCGGGGGGTCGTGGGGACGACCCTATAGTCGTCAGACATATCGGTGGCGAGCGAACCTAGTCCCGGGGTCGTGGGGACGACCCTATAGTCGTCGGACAAGTCGGCGGCTGGCCAACTTTGGCCCGTGGTCGTGGGGACGATCCGATAGTCGTCGGACATGACGGTGGCGGGCCAATCTAGTCCCGGGGTCATAGGGACGACCCTATAGTCATCGGACATGTCGGCGGCTGGTCAACTTAGGCCCGTGGTCATAGGGACGATCCGATAGTCGTTGGATATGACGGTGCCGGGCCAATCAAGTCCGGGGGCGTGGGTACGACCCTATAGTCGTCGGACATGTCGTCGATTGGCCATTATTGGCCCGGGGTCGTGGGGACGACCCTATAATCGTCGGACATGTCGGCGGCTGGCCAACATTGGCCCGTGGTCGTGGGGACCACCCAACAGTCGTCGGACATGTCGGCGGCTGGCCAACTTTGGCCCGTGGTCGTGGGGACGATCCGATAGTCGTCGGACGTGACGGTGGCTAGCCAATCTAGTCCCGGGATCGTGGGGACGACCCTATAGTCGTCGGAGATGTCGGCGGCTGTCCTACTTTGGCCCGGTGCCTTGGGGACGACTCTATAGTCGTCGGACATATCGGCGGCTGGCCAACCTAGACCCGGGGTCGTGGGGACGACCCTATAGTCCCCGAACAAGTCGGCGGCTGGCCAACTTTGGCCTGTGGTCGTGGGAACGACCCTATAGTCGTCGGAAAAGTCGGCGGCTGGCCAAATATGGCCCGTGGTCGTGGGGACGACCCTATAGTCGTCGGAAATGTCGACGGCGAGCCAACCTAGTCCCGGCGTCGTGGGGACGACCCTATAGTCGTCAGACATATCGGTGGCGAGCGAACCTAGTCCCGGGATCGTGGGGACGACCCTATAGTCGTCGGACAAGTCGGCGGCTGGCCAACTTTGGCCCATGGTCGTGGGGACGATCCGATAGTCGTCGGACATGACGGTGGCGGGCCAATCTAGTCCCGGGGTCATAGGGACGACCCTATAGTCATCGGACATGTCGGCGGCTGGTCAACTTAGGCCCGTGGTCATAGGGACGATCCGATAGTCGTTGGACATGACGGTGCCGGGCCAATCAAGTCCGGGGGCGTGGGTACGACCCTATAGTCGTCGGACATGTCGTCGATTGGCCATTATTGGCCCGGGGTCGTGGGGACGACCCTATAATCGTCGGACATGTCGGCGGCTGGCCAACATTGGCCCGTGGTCGTGGGGACCACCCAACAGTCGTCGGACATGTCGGCGGCTGGCCAACTTTGGCCCGTGGTCGTGGGGACGATCCGATAGTCGTCGGACGTGACCGTGGCTAGCCAATCTAGTCCCGGGATCGTGGGGACGACCCTATAGTCGTCGGAGATGTCGGCGGCTGTCCTACTTTGGCCCGGTGTCATGGGGACGACTCTATAGTCGTCGGACAATTCGGCGGCCGGCCAACCTAGTCCGGGGGTCGTGGGGACGACCCTATAGTCGTCGGACATGTTGGCGGCTTGTCAGCCTAGTCCCGGGGTCGTGGGTACGGCCCTATAGTCGTCGGACAAGTCGGCGGCGGGCCAACCTTGTCCCGGGTTCGTGGGGACGACCCTATAGTCGTCGGACATGTCGGCGGCTGGCCAACTTTGGCCCGGTGTCGTGGGCACGACTCTATAGTCGTCGGAAATGTCGGCGGCTGGCCAACCTGGACCCGGGGTCGTGGGGACGACCCTATTTTCGTCGGACATGACGGTGGCGGGCCAATCTAGTCTCGGGGTCGTGGGGACGACCCTATAGTCGTCGGACATGTCGGCGGCTGGCCAACTTTGGCCCGGGGTCGTGGGGACGACCCTATAGTCGTCGGACATGACGGTGGCGGGCCAATCTAGTCCCGAGGTCCTGGGGACGACCCTATAGTCGTCGGACATGTCGGCGGCTGGCCAACTTTGGCCCGCGGTCGTGGGGGCGACCCTATAGTCGTCGGACATGTTGGCGGCTTGTCAGCCTAGTCCCGGGGTCGTGGGTACCACCCTACAGTCGTCGGACAAGTCGGCGGCTGGCCAACTTTGGCCCGTGGTCGTGGGGACGACCCTATAGTCGTCGGACATGTCGGCGGCTGGCCAACTTTGGCCCGGGGTCGTGGGGGCGACCCTATAGTCGTCGGACATGTTGGCGGCTTGTCAGCCTAGTCCCGGGGTCGTGGGTACCACCCTACAGTCGTCGGACAAGTCGGCGGCTGGCCAACTTTGGCCCGTGGTCGTGGGGGCGACCCTATAGTCGTCGGACATGTTGGCGGCTTGTCAGCCTAGTCCCGGGGTCGTGGGTACCACCCTACAGTCGTCGGACATTTCGGCGGCTTGCCAACTTTGGCCCGGGGTCGTGGGGACGACCCTATAGTCGTCGGACATTTTGGCGGCTTGTCAGCCTAGTCCCGGGGTCGTGGGTACGACCCTACAGTCGTCTGACATTTCGGCGGCTTGCCAACTTTGGCCCGGGGTCGTGGGGACGACCCTATAGTCGTCGGACATGTCGGCGGCTTGCCAACTTTGGCCCGGGTTCGTGGGGACGATCCAATAGTCGTCGGACATGTCGGCGGCTGGTCAACTTTGGCCCATGACGTGGGGACGACCCTATAGTCGTTGGACATGTCAGCGGCTGGCCAACTTTGGCCCGGTGTCGTGGGGACGACCCAATAGTCGTCGGACATGTCGGCGGCTGGCCAACATTGGCCCGTGGTCGTGGGGACGATCCGATAGTCGTTGGACATGACGGTGGCGGGCCAATCTAGTCCCGGGGTCGTGGGGACGACCCTATAGTCGTCGGACTTGTCGGTGGCGGGCCAATCTAGTCCGGGGGTCGTGGGGACGACCCTACAGTCGTCGGACATTTCGGCGGCTTGCCAACTTTGGCCCGGGGTCGTGGGGACGATCCAATAGTCGTCGGACATGACGGTGGCGGGCCAATCTAGTCCCGAGGTCCTGGGGACGACCCTATAGTCGTCGGACATGTCGGCGGCTGGCCAACTTTGGCCCGGGGTCGTGGGGGCGACCCTATAGTCGTCGGACATGTTGGCGGCTTGTCAGCCTAGTCCCGGGGTCGTGGGTACCACCCTACAGTCGTCGGACAAGTCGGCGGCTGGCCAACTTTGGCCCGTGGTCGTGGGGACGATCCGATAGTCGTCGGACATGACGGTGGCGGGCCAATCTAGTCCCGGGGTCATAGGGACGACCCTATAGTCATCGGACATGTCGGCGGCTGGTCAACTTAGGCCCGTGGTCGTAGGGACGATCCGATAGTCGTTGGACATGACGGTGCCGGGCCAATCAAGTCCCGGGGCCGTGGGTACGACCCTATAGTCGTCGGACATGTCGTCGATTGGCCATTATTGGCCCGGGGTCGTGGGGACGACCCTATAATCGTCGGACATGTCGGCGGCTGACCAACATTGGCCCGTGGTCGTGGGGACGACCCAACAGTCGTCGGACATGTCGGCGATTGGCCATTATTGGCCCGGGGTCGTGGGGACGACCCTATAATCGTCGGACATGTCGGCGGCTGACCAACATTGGCCCGTGGTCGTGGGGACGACCCAACAGTCGTCGGACATGTCGGCGGCTGGCCAACTTTGGCCCGTGGTCGTGGGGACGACCATATAGTCGTCGGACATGACGGTGACGGGCCACTCTAGTCCCGGGTCGTGGGGACGACCCTATAGTCGTCGGACATTTCGGCGGCTTGCCAACTTTGGCCCGGGGTCGTGGGGACGACCCTATAGTCGTTGGACATGTCAGCGGCTGGCCAACTTTGGCCCGGTGTCGTGGGGACGACCCAATAGTCGTCGGACATGTCGGCGGCTGGCCAACATTGGCCCGTGGTCGTGGGGACGACCATATAGTCGTCGGACATGACGGTGACGGGCCACTCTAGTCCCGGGTCGTGGGGACGACCCTATAGTCGTCGGACATGTTGGCGGCTTGTCAGCCTAGTCCCGGGGTCGTGGGGACGACCCTATAGTCGTTGGACATGTCAGCGGCTGGCCAACTTTGGCCCGGTGTCGTGGGGACGACCCAATAGTCGTCGGACATGTCGGCGGCTGGCCAACATTGGCCCGTGGTCGTGGGGACGACCATATAGTCGTCGGACATGACGGTGACGGGCCACTCTAGTCCCGGGTCGTGGGGACGACCCTATAGTCGTCGGACATGTTGGCGGCTTGCCAACTTTGGCCCGGGGTCGTGGGGACGACCCTATAGTCGTCGGACATGACGGTGGCGGGCCAATCTAGTCCCGAGGTCCTGGGGACGACCCTATAGTCGTCGGACTTGACGGTGGCGGGCCAATCTATTCCGGGGGTCGTGGGGACGACCCTACAGTCGTCGGACATTTCGGCGGCTTGCCAACTTTGGCCCGGGGTCGTGGGGACGACCCTATAGTCGTCGGACATGTTGGCGGCTTGTCAGCCTAGTCCCGGGGTCGTGGGTACGACCCTACAGTCGTCTGACATTTCGGCGGCTTGCCAACTTTGGCCCGGGGTCGTGGGGACGACCCTATAGTCGTCGGACATGTCGGCGGCTTGCCAACTTTGGCCCGGGTTCGTGGGGACGATCCAATAGTCGTCGGACATGTCGGCGGCTGGTCAACTTTGGCCCATGACGTGGGGACGACCCTATAGTCGTTGGACATGTCAGCGGCTGGCCAACTTTGGCCCGGTGTCGTGGGGACGACCCAATAGTCGTCGGACATGTCGGCGGCTGGCCAACATTGGCCCGTGGTCGTGGGGACGATCCGATAGTCGTTGGACATGACGGTGGCGGGCCAATCTAGTCCCAGGGTCGTGGGGACGACCCTATAGTCGTCGGACTTGTCGGTGGCGGGCCAATCTAGTCCGGGGGTCGTGGGGACGACCCTACAGTCGTCGGACATTTCGGCGGCTTGCCAACTTTGGCCCGGGGTCGTGGGGACGATCCAATAGTCGTCGGACATGTCGGCGGCTGGTCAACTTTGGCCCGTGGTCGTGGGGACGACCCTATAGTCGTTGGACATGTCAGCGGCTGGCCAACTTTGGCCCGGTGTCGTGGGGACGACCCAATAGTCGTCGGACATGTCGGCGGCTGGTCAACTTTGGCCCATGACGTGGGGACGACCCTATAGTCGTCGGACATGTTGGCGGCTTGTCAGCCTAGTCCCGGGGTCGTGGGTACGGCCCTATAGTCGTCGGACAAGTCGGCGGCGGGCCAACCTTGTCCCGGGTTCGTGGGGACGACCCTATAGTCGTCGGACATGTCGGCGGCTGGCCAACTTTGGCCCGGTGTCGTGGGCACGACTCTATAGTCGTCGGAAATGTCGGCGGCTGGCCAACCTGGACCCGGGGTCGTGGGGACGACCCTATTTTCGTCGGACATGACGGTGGCGGGCCAATCTAGTCTCGGGGTCGTGGGGACGACCCTATAGTCGTCGGACATGTCGGCGGCTGGCCAACTTTGGCCCGGGGTCGTGGGGACGACCCTATAGTCGTCGGACATGACGGTGGCGGGCCAATCTAGTCCCGAGGTCCTGGGGACGACCCTATAGTCGTCGGACATGTCGGCGGCTGGCCAACTTTGGCCCGGGGTCGTGGGGGCGACCCTATAGTCGTCGGACATGTTGGCGGCTTGTCAGCCTAGTCCCGGGGTCGTGGGTACCACCCTACAGTCGTCGGACAAGTCGGCGGCTGGCCAACTTTGGCCCGTGGTCGTGGGGACGACCCTATAGTCGTCGGATATGTCGGCGGCTGGCCAACTTTGGCCCGTGGTCGTGGGGACGACCCTATAGTCGTCGGAAATGACGGTGGCGGGCCAATCTAGTCCCGGGGTCATGGGGACGACCCTACAGTCGTCGGACAAGTCGGCGGCGAGCCAATCTAGTCCCGCGGTCTTGGGGACGACCCTATAGTCGTCGGACAAGTCAGCGGCTGGCCAACATTGGCCCGTGGTCGTGGGGACGACCATATAGTCGTCGGACATGACGGTGACGGGCCACTCTAGTCCCGGGTCGTGGGGACGACCCTATAGTCGTCGGACATGTCGGCGGCTGGCCAACTTTGGCCCGGGGTCGTGGGGACGACCCTATAGTCGTCGGACAAGACGGTGGCGGACCAATCTAGTCCCGAGGTGCTGGGGACGACCCTATAGTCGTCGGACTTGACGGTGGCGGGCCAATCTAGTCCCGGGGTCGTGGGGACGACCCTACAGTCGTCGAACATTTCGGCGGCTTGCCAACTTTGGCCCGGGGTCGTGGGGACGACCCTATAGTCGTCGGACATGACGGTGGCGGGCCAATCTAGTCCCGGGGTCGTGGGGACGACCCTACAGTCGTCGGACATTTCGGCGGCTTGCCAACTTTGGCCCGGGGTCGTGGGGACGACCCTATAGTCGTTGGACATGTCAGCGGCTGGCCAACTTTGGCCCGGTGTCGTGGGGACGACCCAATAGTCGTCGGACATGTCGGCGGCTGGCCAACATTGGCCCGTGGTCGTGGGGACGACCATATAGTCGTCGGACATGACGGTGACGGGCCACTCTAGTCCCGGGTCGTGGGGACGACCCTATAGTCGTCGGACATGTTGGCGGCTTGTCAGCCTAGTCCCGGGGTCGTGGGTACGGCCCTATAGTCGTCGGACAAGTCGGCGGCGGGCCAACCTTGTCCCGGGGTCGTGGGGACGACCCTATAGTCGTCGGACATGTCGGCGGCTGGCCAACTTTGGCCCGGTGTCGTGGGCACGACTCTATAGTCGTCGGAAATGTCGGCGGCTGGCCAACCTGGACCCGGGGTCGTGGGGACCACCCTATTTTCGTCGGACATGACGGTGGCGGGCCAATCTAGTCTCGGGGTCGTGGGGACGACCCTATAGTCGTCGGACATGTCGGCGGCTGGCCAACTTTGGCCCGGGGTCGTGGGGACGACCCTATAGTCGTCGGACATGACGGTGGCGGGCCAATCTAGTCCCGAGGTCCTGGGGACGACCCTATAGTCGTCGGACTTGACAGTGGCGGGCCAATCTATTCCGGGGGTCGTGGGGACGACCCTACAGTCGTCGGACATTTCGGCGGCTTGCCAACTTTGGCCCGGGGTCGTGGGGACGACCCTATAGTCGTCGGACATGTTGGCGGCTTGTCAGCCTAGTCCCGGGGTCGTGGGTACGACCCTACAGTCGTCTGACATTTCGGCGGCTTGCCAACTTTGGCCCGGGGTCGTGGGGACGACCCTATAGTCGTCGGACATGTCGGCGGCTTGCCAACTTTGGCCCGGGTTCGTGGGGACGATCCAATAGTCGTCGGACATGTCGGCGGCTGGTCAACTTTGGCCCATGACGTGGGGACGACCCTATAGTCGTTGGACATGTCAGCGGCTGGCCAACTTTGGCCCGGTGTCGTGGGGACGACCCAATAGTCGTCGGACATGTCGGCGGCTGGCCAACATTGGCCCGTGGTCGTGGGGACGATCCGATAGTCGTTGGACATGACGGTGGCGGGCCAATCTAGTCCCGGGGTCGTGGGGACGACCCTATAGTCGTCGGACTTGTCGGTGGCGGGCCAATCTAGTCCGGGGGTCGTGGGGACGACCCTACAGTCGTCGGACATTTCGGCGGCTTGCCAACTTTGGCCCGGGGTCGTGGGGACGATCCAATAGTCGTCGGACATGACGGTGGCGGGCCAATCTAGTCCCGAGGTCCTGGGGACGACCCTATAGTCGTCGGACATGTCGGCGGCTGGCCAACTTTGGCCCGGGGTCGTGGGGGCGACCCTATAGTCGTCGGACATGTTGGCGGCTTGTCAGCCTAGTCCCGGGGTCGTGGGTACCACCCTACAGTCGTCGGACAAGTCGGCGGCTGGCCAACTTTGGCCCGTGGTCGTGGGGACGATCCGATAGTCGTCGGACATGACGGTGGCGGGCCAATCTAGTCCCGGGGTCATAGGGACGACCCTATAGTCATCGGACATGTCGGCGGCTGGTCAACTTAGGCCCGTGGTCGTAGGGACGATCCGATAGTCGTTGGACATGACGGTGCCGGGCCAATCAAGTCCCGGGGCCGTGGGTACGACCCTATAGTCGTCGGACATGTCGTCGATTGGCCATTATTGGCCCGGGGTCGTGGGGACGACCCTATAATCGTCGGACATGTCGGCGGCTGACCAACATTGGCCCGTGGTCGTGGGGACTACCCAACAGTCGTCGGACATGTCGGCGGCTGGCCAACTTTGGCCCGTGGTCGTGGGAACGACCCTATAGTCGTCGGAGATGTCGGCGGCTGTCCTACATTGGCCCGGTGTCTTGGGGACGACTCTATAGTCGTCGGACATGTCGGCGGCTGGCCAACCTAGACCCGGGGTCGTGGGGACGACCCTATAGTCGTCGGACAAGTCGGCGGCTGGCCAAATATGGCCCGTGGTCGTGGGGACGACCCTATAGTCGTCGGACATGTCGGCGGCTGGCCATCTTTGGCCCGGGGTTGTGGGGACGAATCTATAGTCGCCGGACATGTCGGCGGCTGGCCAACTTTGGCCCGTGGCCGTGGGGACGACCCTATAGTCGTCGGAAATGTCGCCGGCTGGCCAACTTTGGCCCGTGGTCGTGGGGACGACCCTTTAGTCGTCGGACAAGTCGGCGGCTGTCCAACTTTGGCCCGGGGTCGTGGGGACGACCGTATAGTCGTCGGACATGTCGGCGGCGAGCCCACCTAGTCGGGGGGTCGTGGGGACGACCCTATAGTCGTCAGACATATCGGTGGCGAGCGAACCTAGTCCCGGGGTCGTGGGGACGACCCTATAGTCGTCGGACAAGTCGGCGGCTGGCCAACTTTGGCCCGTGGTCGTGGGGACGATCCGATAGTCGTCGGACATGACGGTGGCGGGCCAATCTAGTCCCGGGGTCATAGGGACGACCCTATAGTCATCGGACATGTCGGCGGCTGGTCAACTTAGGCCCGTGGTCATAGGGACGATCCGATAGTCGTTGGATATGACGGTGCCGGGCCAATCAAGTCCGGGGGCGTGGGTACGACCCTATAGTCGTCGGACATGTCGTCGATTGGCCATTATTGGCCCGGGGTCGTGGGGACGACCCTATAATCGTCGGACATGTCGGCGGCTGGCCAACATTGGCCCGTGGTCGTGGGGACCACCCAACAGTCGTCGGACATGTCGGCGGCTGGCCAACTTTGGCCCGTGGTCGTGGGGACGATCCGATAGTCGTCGGACGTGACGGTGGCTAGCCAATCTAGTCCCGGGATCGTGGGGACGACCCTATAGTCGTCGGAGATGTCGGCGGCTGTCCTACTTTGGCCCGGTGCCTTGGGGACGACTCTATAGTCGTCGGACATGTCGGCGGCTGGCCAACCTAGACCCGGGGTCGTGGGGACGACCCTATAGTCCCCGAACAAGTCGGCGGCTGGCCAACTTTGGCCTGTGGTCGTGGGAACGACCCTATAGTCGTCGGAAAAGTCGGCGGCTGGCCAAATATGGCCCGTGGTCGTGGGGACGACCCTATAGTCGTCGGAAATGTCGACGGCGAGCCAACCTAGTCCCGGCGTCGTGGGGACGACCCTATAGTCGTCAGACATATCGGTGGCGAGCGAACCTAGTCCCGGGATCGTGGGGACGACCCTATAGTCGTCGGACAAGTCGGCGGCTGGCCAACTTTGGCCCATGGTCGTGGGGACGATCCGATAGTCGTCGGACATGACGGTGGCGGGCCAATCTAGTCCCGGGGTCATAGGGACGACCCTATAGTCATCGGACATGTCGGCGGCTGGTCAACTTAGGCCCGTGGTCATAGGGACGATCCGATAGTCGTTGGACACGACGGTGCCGGGCCAATCAAGTCCGGGGGCGTGGGTACGACCCTATAGTCGTCGGACATGTCGTCGATTGGCCATTATTGGCCCGGGGTCGTGGGGACGACCCTATAATCGTCGGACATGTCGGCGGCTGGCCAACATTGGCCCGTGGTCGTGGGGACCACCCAACAGTCGTCGGACATGTCGGCGGCTGGCCAACTTTGGCCCGTGGTCGTGGGGACGATCCGATAGTCGTCGGACGTGACCGTGGCTAGCCAATCTAGTCCCGGGATCGTGGGGACGACCCTATAGTCGTCGGAGATGTCGGCGGCTGTCCTACTTTGGCCCGGTGTCATGGGGACGACTCTATAGTCGTCGGACAATTCGGCGGCCGGCCAACCTAGTCCGGGGGTCGTGGGGACGACCCTATAGTCGTCGGACATGTTGGCGGCTTGTCAGCCTAGTCCCGGGGTCGTGGGTACGGCCCTATAGTCGTCGGACAAGTCGGCGGCGGGCCAACCTTGTCCCGGGTTCGTGGGGACGACCCTATAGTCGTCGGACATGTCGGCGGCTGGCCAACTTTGGCCCGGTGTCGTGGGCACGACTCTATAGTCGTCGGAAATGTCGGCGGCTGGCCAACCTGGACCCGGGGTCGTGGGGACGACCCTATTTTCGTCGGACATGACGGTGGCGGGCCAATCTAGTCTCGGGGTCGTGGGGACGACCCTATAGTCGTCGGACATGTCGGCGGCTGGCCAACTTTGGCCCGGGGTCGTGGGGACGACCCTATAGTCGTCGGACATGACGGTGGCGGGCCAATCTAGTCCCGAGGTCCTGGGGACGACCCTATAGTCGTCGGACATGTCGGCGGCTGGCCAACTTTGGCCCGGGGTCGTGGGGGCGACCCTATAGTCGTCGGACATGTTGGCGGCTTGTCAGCCTAGTCCCGGGGTCGTGGGTACCACCCTACAGTCGTCGGACAAGTCGGCGGCTGGCCAACTTTGGCCCGTGGTCGTGGGGACGACCCTATAGTCGTCGGACATGTCGGCGGCTGGCCAACTTTGGCCCGGGGTCGTGGGGGCGACCCTATAGTCGTCGGACATGTTGGCGGCTTGTCAGCCTAGTCCCGGGGTCGTGGGTACCACCCTACAGTCGTCGGACAAGTCGGCGGCTGGCCAACTTTGGCCCGTGGTCGTGGGGGCGACCCTATAGTCGTCGGACATGTTGGCGGCTTGTCAGCCTAGTCCCGGGGTCGTGGGTACCACCCTACAGTCGTCGGACATTTCGGCGGCTTGCCAACTTTGGCCCGGGGTCGTGGGGACGACCCTATAGTCGTCGGACATTTTGGCGGCTTGTCAGCCTAGTCCCGGGGTCGTGGGTACGACCCTACAGTCGTCTGACATTTCGGCGGCTTGCCAACTTTGGCCCGGGGTCGTGGGGACGACCCTATAGTCGTCGGACATGTCGGCGGCTTGCCAACTTTGGCCCGGGTTCGTGGGGACGATCCAATAGTCGTCGGACATGTCGGCGGCTGGTCAACTTTGGCCCATGACGTGGGGACGACCCTATAGTCGTTGGACATGTCAGCGGCTGGCCAACTTTGGCCCGGTGTCGTGGGGACGACCCAATAGTCGTCGGACATGTCGGCGGCTGGCCAACATTGGCCCGTGGTCGTGGGGACGATCCGATAGTCGTTGGACATGACGGTGGCGGGCCAATCTAGTCCCGGGGTCGTGGGGACGACCCTATAGTCGTCGGACTTGTCGGTGGCGGGCCAATCTAGTCCGGGGGTCGTGGGGACGACCCTACAGTCGTCGGACATTTCGGCGGCTTGCCAACTTTGGCCCGGGGTCGTGGGGACGATCCAATAGTCGTCGGACATGACGGTGGCGGGCCAATCTAGTCCCGAGGTCCTGGGGACGACCCTATAGTCGTCGGACATGTCGGCGGCTGGCCAACTTTGGCCCGGGGTCGTGGGGGCGACCCTATAGTCGTCGGACATGTTGGCGGCTTGTCAGCCTAGTCCCGGGGTCGTGGGTACCACCCTACAGTCGTCGGACAAGTCGGCGGCTGGCCAACTTTGGCCCGTGGTCGTGGGGACGATCCGATAGTCGTCGGACATGACGGTGGCGGGCCAATCTAGTCCCGGGGTCATAGGGACGACCCTATAGTCATCGGACATGTCGGCGGCTGGTCAACTTAGGCCCGTGGTCGTAGGGACGATCCGATAGTCGTTGGACATGACGGTGCCGGGCCAATCAAGTCCCGGGGCCGTGGGTACGACCCTATAGTCGTCGGACATGTCGTCGATTGGCCATTATTGGCCCGGGGTCGTGGGGACGACCCTATAATCGTCGGACATGTCGGCGGCTGACCAACATTGGCCCGTGGTCGTGGGGACGACCCAACAGTCGTCGGACATGTCGGCGGCTGGCCAACTTTGGCCCGTGGTCGTGGGAACGACCCTATAGTCGTCGGAGATGTCGGCGGCTGTCCTACATTGGCCCGGTGTCTTGGGGACGACTCTATAGTCGTCGGACATGTCGGCGGCTGGCCAACCTAGACCCGGGGTCGTGGGGACGACCCTATAGTCGTCGGACAAGTCGGCGGCTGGCCAAATATGGCCCGTGGTCGTGGGGACGACCCTATAGTCGTCGGAAATGTCGGCGGCGAGCCAACCTAGTCCCGGCGTCGTGGGGACGACCCTATAATGTTCGGACAAGTCGGCAGCTGGCCAAATTTGGCCCGTGGTCGTGAGGACGAACCTATAGTCGTCGGACATGTCGGCGGCTGGCCATCTTTGGCCCGGGGTTGTGGGGACGAATCTATAGTCGCCGGACATGTCGGCGGCTGGCCAACTTTGGCCCGTGGCCGTGGGGACGACCCTATAGTCGTCGGAAATGTCGCCGGCTGGCCAACTTTGGCCCGTGGTCGTGGGGACGACCCTTTAGTCGTCGGACAAGTCGGCGGCTGTCCAACTTTGGCCCGGGGTCGTGGGGACGACCGTATAGTCGTCGGACATGTCGGCGGCGAGCCCACCTAGTCGGGGGGTCGTGGGGACGACCCTATAGTCGTCGGACAAGTCGGCGGCCGGCCAACCTAGTCCCGGGGTCGTGGGGACGACCCTATAGTCGTCAGACATATCGGTGGCGAGCGAACCTAGTCCCGGGGTCGTGGGGACGACCCTATAGTCGTCGGACAAGTCGGCGGCTGGCCAACTTTGGCCCGTGGTCGTGGGGACGATCCGATAGTCGTCGGACATGACGGTGGCGGGCCAATCTAGTCCCGGGGTCATAGGGACGACCCTATAGTCATCGGACATGTCGGCGGCTGGTCAACTTAGGCCCGTGGTCATAGGGACGATCCGATAGTCGTTGGATATGACGGTGCCGGGCCAATCAAGTCCGGGGGCGTGGGTACGACCCTATAGTCGTCGGACATGTCGTCGAGTGGCCATTATTGGCCCGGGGTCGTGGGGACGACCCTATAATCGTCGGACATGTCGGCGGCTGGCCAACATTGGCCCGTGGTCGTGGGGACCACCCAACAGTCGTCGGACATGTCGGCGGCTTGCCAACTTTGGCCCGTGGTCGTGGGGACGATCCGATAGTCGTCGGACGTGACGGTGGCTAGCCAATCTAGTCCCGGGATCGTGGGGACGACCCTATAGTCGTCGGAGATGTCGGCGGCTGTCCTACTTTGGCCCGGTGCCTTGGGGACGACTCTATAGTCGTCGGACATGTCGGCGGCTGGCCAACCTAGACCCGGGGTCGTGGGGACGACCCTATAGTCCTCGAACAAGTCGGCGGCTGGCCAAGTTTGGCCCGTGGTCGTGGGAACGACCCTATAGTCGTCGGAAAAGTCGGCGGCTGGCCAAATATGGCCCGTGGTCGTGGGGACGACCCTATAGTCGTCGGAAATGTCGGCGGCGAGCCAACCTAGTCCCGGCGTCGTGGGGACGACCCTATAGTCGTCAGACATATCGGTGGCGAGCGAACCTAGTCCCGGGATCGTGGGGACGACCCTATAGTCGTCGGACAAGTCGGCGGCTGGCCAACTTTGGCCCATGGTCGTGGGGACGATCCGATAGTCGTCGGACATGACGGTGGCGGGCCAATCTAGTCCCGGGGTCATAGGGACGACCCTATAGTCATCGGACATGTCGGCGGCTGGTCAACTTAGGCCCGTGGTCATAGGGACGATCCGATAGTCGTTGGACATGACGGTGCCGGGCCAATCAAGTCCGGGGGCGTGGGTACGACCCTATAGTCGTCGGACATGTCGTCGATTGGCCATTATTGGCCCGGGGTCGTGGGGACGACCCTATAATCGTCGGACATGTCGGCGGCTGGCCAACATTGGCCCGTGGTCGTGGGGACCACCCAACAGTCGTCGGACATGTCGGCGCCTGGCCAACTTTGGCCCGTGGTCGTGGGGACGATCCGATAGTCGTCGGACGTGACCGTGGCTAGCCAATCTAGTCCCGGGATCGTGGGGACGACCCTATAGTCGTCGGAGATGTCGGCGGCTGTCCTACTTTGGCCCGGTGTCATGGGGACGACTCTATAGTCGTCGGACAATTCGGCGGCCGGCCAACCTAGTCCGGGGGTCGTGGGGACGACCCTATAGTCGTCGGACATGTTGGCGGCTTGTCAGCCTAGTCCCGGGGTCGTGGGTACGGCCCTATAGTCGTCGGACAAGTCGGCGGCGGGCCAACCTTGTCCCGGGTTCGTGGGGACGACCCTATAGTCGTCGGACATGTCGGCGGCTGGCCAACTTTGGCCCGGTGTCGTGGGCACGACTCTATAGTCGTCGGAAATGTCGGCGGCTGGCCAACCTGGACCCGGGGTCGTGGGGACGACCCTATTTTCGTCGGACATGACGGTGGCGGGCCAATCTAGTCTCGGGGTCGTGGGGACGACCCTATAGTCGTCGGACATGTCGGCGGCTGGCCAACTTTGGCCCGGGGTCGTGGGGACGACCCTATAGTCGTCGGACATGACGGTGGCGGGCCAATCTAGTCCCGAGGTCCTGGGGACGACCCTATAGTCGTCGGACATGTCGGCGGCTGGCCAACTTTGGCCCGGGGTCGTGGGGGCGACCCTATAGTCGTCGGACATGTTGGCGGCTTGTCAGCCTAGTCCCGGGGTCGTGGGTACCACCCTACAGTCGTCGGACAAGTCGGCGGCTGGCCAACTTTGGCCCGTGGTCGTGGGGACGATCCGATAGTCGTCGGACATGACGGTGGCGGGCCAATCTAGTCCCGGGGTCATAGGGACGACCCTATAGTCATCGGACATGTCGGCGGCTGGTCAACTTAGGCCCGTGGTCGTAGGGACGATCCGATAGTCGTTGGACATGACGGTGCCGGGCCAATCAAGTCCCGGGGCCTTGGGTACGACCCTATAGTCGTCGGACATGTCGTCGATTGGCCATTATTTGCCCGGGGTCGTGGGGACGACCCTATAATCGTCGGACATGTCGGCGGCTGACCAACATTGGCCCGTGGTCGTGGGGACGACCCAACAGTCGTCGGACATGTCGGCGGCTGGCCAACTTTGGCCCGTGGTCGTGGGAACGACCCTATAGTCGTCGGAGATGTCGGCGGCTGTCCTACATTGGCCCGGTGTCTTGGGGACGACTCTATAGTCGTCGGACATGTCGGCGGCTGGCCAACCTAGACCCGGGGTCGTGGGGACGACCCTATAGTCGTCGGACAAGTCGGCGGCTGGCCAAATATGGCCCGTGGTCGTGGGGACGACCCTATAGTCGTCGGAAATGTCGGCGGCGAGCCAACCTAGTCCCGGCGTCGTGGGGACGACCCTATAATGTTCGGACAAGTCGGCAGCTGGCCAAATTTGGCCCGTGGTCGTGAGGACGAACCTATAGTCGTCGGACATGTCGGCGGCTGGCCATCTTTGGCCCGGGGTTGTGGGGACGAATCTATAGTCGCCGGACATGTCGGCGGCTGACCAACTTTGGCCCGTGGCCGTGGGGACGACCCTATAGTCGTCGGAAATGTCGCCGGCTGGCCAACTTTGGCCCGTGGTCGTGGGGACGACCCTTTAGTCGTCGGACAAGTCGGCGGCTGTCCAACTTTGGCCCGGGGTCGTGGGGACGACCGTATAGTCGTCGGACATGTCGGCGGCGAGCCCACCTAGTCGGGGGGTCGTGGGGACGACCCTATAGTCGTCGGACAAGTCGGCGGCCGGCCAACCTAGTCCCGGGGTCGTGGGGACGACCCTATAGTCGTCAGACATATCGGTGGCGAGCGAACCTAGTCCCGGGGTCGTGGGGACGACCCTATAGTCGTCGGACAAGTCGGCGGCTGGCCAACTTTGGCCCGTGGTCGTGGGGACGATCCGATAGTCGTCGGACATGACGGTGGCGGGCCAATCTAGTCCCGGGGTCATAGGGACGACCCTATAGTCATCGGACATGTCGGCGGCTGGTCAACTTAGGCCCGTGGTCATAGGGACGATCCGATAGTCGTTGGATATGACGGTGCGGGGCCAATCAAGTCCGGGGGCGTGGGTACGACCCTATAGTCGTCGGACATGTCGTCGATTGGCCATTATTGGCCCGGGGTCGTGGGGACGACCCTATAATCGTCGGACATGTCGGCGGCTGGCCAACATTGGCCCGTGGTCGTGGGGACCACCCAACAGTCGTCGGACATGTCGGCGGCTGGCCAACTTTGGCCCGTGGTCGTGGGGACGATCCGATAGTCGTCGGACGTGACGGTGGCTAGCCAATCTAGTCCCGGGATCGTGGGGACGACCCTATAGTCGTCGGAGATGTCGGCGGCTGTCCTACTTTGGCCCGGTGCCTTGGGGACGACTCTATAGTCGTCGGACATGTCGGCGGCTGGCCAACCTAGACCCGGGGTCGTGGGGACGACCCTATAGTCCTCGAACAAGTCGGCGGCTGGCCAACTTTGGCCCGTGGTCGTGGGAACGACCCTATAGTCGTCGGAAAAGTCGGCGGCTGGCCAAATATGGCCCGTGGTCGTGGGGACGACCCTATAGTCGTCGGAAATGTCGGCGGCGAGCCAACCTAGTCCCGGCGTCGTGGGGACGACCCTATAGTCGTCAGACATATCGGTGGCGAGCGAACCTAGTCCCGGGATCGTGGGGACGACCCTATAGTCGTCGGACAAGTCGGCGGCTGGCCAACTTTGGCCCATGGTCGTGGGGACGATCCGATAGTCGTCGGACATGACGGTGGCGGGCCAATCTAGTCCCGGGGTCATAGGGACGACCCTATAGTCATCGGACATGTCGGCGGCTGGTCAACTTAGGCCCGTGGTCATAGGGACGATCCGATAGTCGTTGGACATGACGGTGCCGGGCCAATCAAGTCCGGGGGCGTGGGTACGACCCTATAGTCGTCGGACATGTCGTCGATTGGCCATTATTGGCCCGGGGTCGTGGGGACGACCCTATAATCGTCGGACATGTCGGCGGCTGGCCAACATTGGCCCGTGGTCGTGGGGACCACCCAACAGTCGTCGGACATGTCGGCGGCTGGCCAACTTTGGCCCGTGGTCGTGGGGACGATCCGATAGTCGTCGGACGTGACCGTGGCTAGCCAATCTAGTCCCGGGATCGTGGGGACGACCCTATAGTCGTCGGAGATGTCGGCGGCTGTCCTACTTTGGCCCGGTGTCATGGGGACGACTCTATAGTCGTCGGACATGTCGGCGGCTGGCCAACCTAGACCCGGGGTCGTGGGGACGACCCTATAGTCCTCGAAAAAGTCGGCGGCTGGCCAACTTTGGCCCGTGGTCGTGGGAACGACCCTATTGTCGTCGGAAAAGTCGGCGGCTGGCCAAATATGGCCCGTGGTCGTGGGGACGACCCTATAGTCGTCGGAAATGTCGGCGGCGAGCCAACCTAGTCCCGGCGTCGTGGGGACGACCCAATAGTCGTCAGAAATATCGGTGGCGTGGCAACCTAGTCCCGGGGTCGTGGGGACGACCCTATAGTCGTCGGACAAGTCGGCGGCGAGCCCACCTAGTCCGGGGGTCGTGGGGACGACCCTATAGTCGTCGGACAATTCGGCGGCTGGCCAACCTAGTCCGGGGGTCGTGGGGACGACCCTATAGTCGTCGGAAATGACGGTGGCGGGCCAGTCTAGTCCCGGGTCGTGGGGGCGACCCTATAGTCGTCGGACATGTCGGCGGCTGGCCAACTTTGGCCCGTGGTCGTGGGGACGAGCCTATAGCCGTCGGACATAACGGTGGCGGGCCAATCTAGTCCCGGGGTCATAGGGACGACTCTATAGTCATCGGACATGTCGGCGGCTGGTCAACTTAGGCCCGTGGTCGTAGGGACGATCCGATAGTCGTTGGACATGACGGTGCCGGGCCAATCAAGTCCCGGGGTCGTGGGTACGACCCTATAGTCGTCGGACAAGTCGGCGGCTGGCCAACTTTGGCCCGTGGTCGTGGGGACGATCCGATCGTCGTCGGACATGACGGTGGCGGGCCAATCTAGTCCCGGGGTCATAGGGACGACCCTATAGTCATCGGACATGTCGGCGGCTGGTCAACTTAGGCCCGTGGTCGTAGGGACGATCCGATAGTCGTTGGACATGACGGTGCCGGGCCAATCAAGTCCCGGGGCCGTGGGTACGACCCTATAGTCGTCGGACATGTCGTCGATTGGCCATTATTGGCCCGGGGTCGTGGGGACGACCCTATAATCGTCGGACATGTCGGCGGCTGACCAACATTGGCCCGTGGTCGTGGGGACGACCCAACAGTCGTCGGACATGTCGGCGGCTGGCCAACTTTGGCCCGTGGTCGTGGGAACGACCCTATAGTCGTCGGAGATGTCGGCGGCTGTCCTACATTGGCCCGGTGTCTTGGGGACGACTCTATAGTCGTCGGACATGTCGGCGGCTGGCCAACCTAGACCCGGGGTCGTGGGGACGACCCTATAGTCGTCGGACAAGTCGGCGGCTGGCCAAATATGGCCCGTGGTCGTGGGGACGACCCTATAGTCGTCGGAAATGTCGGCGGCGAGCCAACCTAGTCCCGGCGTCGTGGGGACGACCCTATAATGTTCGGACAAGTCGGCAGCTGGCCAAATTTGGCCCGTGGTCGTGAGGACGACCCTATAGTCGTCGGACATGTCGGCGGCTGGCCATCTTTGGCCCGGGGTTGTGGGGACGAATCTATAGTCGCCGGACATGTCGGCGGCTGGCCAACTTTGGCCCGTGGCCGTGGGGACGACCCTATAGTCGTCGGAAATGTCGCCGGCTGGCCAACTTTGGCCCGTGGTCGTGGGGACGACCCTTTAGTCGTCGGACAAGTCGGCGGCTGTCCAACTTTGGCCCGGGGTCGTGGGGACGACCCTATAGTCGTCGGACATGTCGGCGGCGAGCCCACCTAGTCGGGGGGTCGTGGGGACGACCCTATAGTCGTCGGACAAGTCGGCGGCCGGCCAACCTAGTCCCGGGGTCGTGGGGACGACCCTATAGTCGTCAGACATATCGGTGGCGAGCCAACCTAGTCCCGGGGTCGTGGGGACGACCCTATAGTCGTCGGACAAGTCGGCGGCTGGCCAACTTTGGCCCGTGGTCGTGGGGACGATCCGATAGTCGTCGGACGTGACGGTGGCGGGCCAATCTAGTCCCGGGGTCATAGGGACGACCCTATAGTCATCGGACATGTCGGCGGCTGGTCAACTTAGGCCCGTGGTCATAGGGACGATCCGATAGTCGTTGGACATGACGGTGCAGGGCCAATCAAGTCCGGGGTCGTGGGTACGACCCTATAGTCGTCGGACATGTCGTCGATTGGCCATTATTGGCCCGGGGTCGTGGGGACGACCCTATAATCGTCGGACATGTCGGCGGCTGGCCAACATTGGCCCGTGGTCGTGGGGACCACCCAACAGTCGTCGGACATGTCGGCGGCTGGCCAACTTTGGCCCGTGGTCGTGGGGACGATCCGATAGTCGTCGGACGTGACGGTGGCTAGCCAATCTAGTCCCGGGATCGTGGGGACGACCCTATAGTCGTCGGAGATGTCGGCGGCTGTCCTACTTTGGCCCGGTGTCTTGGGGACGACTCTATAGTCGTCGGACATGTCGGCGGCTGGCCAACCTAGACCCGGGGTCGTGGGGACGACCCTATAGTCCTCGAACAAGTCGGCGGCTGGTCAACTTAGGCCCGTGGTCGTAGGGACGATCCGATAGTCGTTGGACATGACGGTGCCGGGCCAATCAAGTCCCGGGGTCGTGGGTACGACCCTATAGTCGTCGGACAAGTCGGCGGCTGGCCAACTTTGGCCCGTGGTCGTGGGGACGATCCGATAGGCGTCGGACATGCCGGTGGCGGGCCAATCTAGTCCCGGGGTCATAGGGACGACCCTATAGTCATCGGACATGTCGGCGGCTGGTCAACTTAGGCCCGTGGTCGTAGGGACGATCCGATAGTCGTTGGACATGACGGTGCCGGGCCAATCAAGTCCCGGGGCCGTGGGTACGACCCTATAGTCGTCGGACATGTCGTCGATTGGCCATTATTGGCCCGGGGTCGTGGGGACGACCCTATAATCGTCGGACATGTCGGCGGCTGACCAACATTGGCCCGTGGTCGTGGGGACGACCCAACAGTCGTCGGACATGTCGGCGGCTGGCCAACTTTGGCCCGTGGTCGTGGGGACGATCCGATAGGCGTCGGACATGACGGTGGCGGGCCAATCTAGTCCCGGGGTCATAGGGACGACCCTATAGTCATCGGACATGTCGGCGGCTGGTCAACTTAGGCCCGTGGTCGTAGGGACGATCCGATAGTCGTTGGACATGACGGTGCCGGGCCAATCAAGTCCCGGGGCCGTGGGTACGACCCTATAGTCGTCGGACATGTCGTCGATTGGCCATTATTGGCCCGGTGTCTTGGGGACGACTCTATAGTCGTCGGACATGTCGGCGGCTGGCCAACCTAGACCCGGGGTCGTGGGGACGACCCTATAGTCGTCGGACAAGTCGGCGGCTGGCCAAATATGGCCCGTGGTCGTGGGGACGACCCTATAGTCGTCGGAAATGTCGGCGGCGAGCCAACCTAGTCCCGGCGTCGTGGGGACGACCCTATAATGTTCGGACAAGTCGGCAGCTGGCCAAATTTGGCCCGTGGTCGTGAGGACGACCCTATAGTCGTCGGACATGTCGGCGGCTGGCCATCTTTGGCCCGGGGTTGTGGGGACGAATCTATAGTCGCCGGACATGTCGGCGGCTGGCCAACTTTGGCCCGTGGCCGTGGGGACGACCCTATAGTCGTCGGAAATGTCGCCGGCTGGCCAACTTTGGCCCGTGGTCGTGGGGACGACCCTTTAGTCGTCGGACAAGTCGGCGGCTGTCCAACTTTGGCCCGGGGTCGTGGGGACGACCCTATAGTCGTCGGACAAGTCGGCGGCGGGCCAACCTAGTCCCGGGGTCGTGGGGACGACCCTATAGTCGTCGGACAAGTCGGCGGCGGGCCAACCTAGTCCCGGGGTCGTGGGGATGACCCTATAGTCGTCGGACAAGTCGGCGGCGAGCCCACCTAGTCGGGGGGTCGTGGGGACGACCCTATAGTCGTAGGACAAGTCGGCGGCCGGCCAACCTAGTCCGGGGGTCGTGGGGACGACCCTATAGTCGTCGGACATGACGGTGGCGGGCCAGTCTAGTCCCGGGCCGTGGGGACGACCCTATAGTCGTCGGACATGTCGGCGGCTGGCCAACTTTGGCCCGTGGTCGTGGGAAGGACCCTATACTCGTCGGACAAGTGGGCGGCGTACCAACCTAGTCCCGGGTCGTGGGGACGACCCTATAGTCGTCGGACATGTCGGCGGCTGGCCAACTTTGGCCCGTGGTCGTGGGGACGACCCTATAGTCGTCGGACATGTCGGCGGCTGGCCAACTTTGGCCCGTGGTCGTGGGAAGGACCCTATACTCGTCGGACAAGTGGGCGGCGTACCAACCTAGTCCGGGGGTCGTGGGGACGACCCTATAGTCGTCGGACATGACGGTGGCGGGTCAGTCTAGTCCCGGGTCATGGGGACGACCCTATAGTCGTCGGACAAGTCGGCGGCTGGCCAACTTTGGCCCGTGGTCGTGGGGACGACTCTATTGTCGTCGGAAATGTCGGCGGCTGGCCAACCTGGACCCGGGGTCGTGGGGACGACCCTATTGTCGTCGGACATGACGGTGGCGGGCCAATCTAGTCTCGCGGTCGTGGGGACGACCCTATAATCGTCGGACATGACGGTGGCGGGCCAATCTAGTCCCGGGGTCGTGCGGACGACCCTATAGTCGTCGGACATGTCGGCGGCTGGCCAACATTGGCCCGGTGTCGTGGGGACGACTCTATAGACGTCGGACATTTCGGCGGCATGCCAACTTTGGCCCGTGGTCGTGGGGACGACACTATAGTCGTTGGACATGACGGTGGCGGGCTAATCTAGTCCCGGGGTCGTAGGGACGACCCTATAGTCGTTGGACATGTCGGCGATTGGCCAACATTGGCCCGGGGTCGTGGGGACGACCCTATAATCGTCGGACATGTCGGCGGCTGGCCAACTTTGGCGCGTGGTCGTGGGGACGACCCTATAGTCGTCGGACATGTCGGCGGTTGGCCAACTTTGGCGCGTGGTCGTGGGGACGATCCGATTGTCGTTGGACATGTCGGCGGCTTGCCAACTTTGGCCCGGGGTCGTGAGGACGACCCTATAGTCGTCGTACATGACGGTGGCGGGCCAATCTAGTCCCGGGGTCGTGGGGACGACCCTATAGTCGTCGGACATTTCGGCGGCTTGCCAACTTTGGCCCGGGGTCGTGGGGACGACCCTATAGTCGTCGGACATTTCGGCAGCATGCCAACTTTGGCCCGTGGTCGTGGGGACGACCCTATAGTCGTTGGACATGACGGTGGCGGGCTAATCTAGTCCCGGGGTCGTAGGGACGACCCTATAGTCGTTGGACATGTCGGCGATTGGCCAACATTGGCCCGGTGTCGTGGGGACGACTCTATAGTCGTCGGACATGTCGGCGGCTGGCCAACCTAGACCCGGGGTCGTGGGGACGACCCTATAATCGTTGGACATGACGGTGGCGGGCCAATCTAGTCCCGGGGTCGTAGGGACGATCCGATTGTCGTCGGACATGTCGGCGGCTTGCCAACTTTGGCCCGGGGTCGTGGGGACGACCCTATAGTCGTCGGACATGACGGTGGCGGGCCAATCTAGTCCCGGGGTCGTGGGCACGACCCTATAGTCGTCGGACATTTCGGCGGCTTGCCAACTTTGGCCCGGGGTCGTGGGGACGACTCTATTGTCGTCGGACAATTCGGCGGCCGGCCAACCTAGTCCGGGGGTCGTGGGGACGACCCTATAATCGTCGGAAATGACGGTGGCGGGCCAGTCTAGTCCCGGGTCGTGGGGACGACCCTATAGTGGTCGGACAAGTCGGCGGCTGTCCAACTTTGGCCCGGGGTCGTGGGGACGACCCTATAGTCGTCGGACTTGACGGTGGCGGGCCAATCTAGTCCCGGGGTCGTGGGGACGACCCTATAGTCGTCGGACAAGTCGGCGGCGGGCCAACCTAGTCCCGGGGTCGTGGGGACGACCCTATAGTCGTCGGACAAGTCGGCGGCGGGCCAACCTAGTCCCGGGGTCGTGGGGATGACCCTATAGTCGTCGGACAAGTCGGCGGCGAGCCCACCTAGTCGGGGGGTCGTGGGGACGACCCTATAGTCGTAGGACAAGTCGGCGGCCGGCCAACCTAGTCCGGGGGTCGTGGGGACGACCCTATAGTCGTCGGACATGACGGTGGCGGGCCAGTCTAGTCCCGGGTCGTGGGGACGACCCTATAGTCGTCGGACATGTCGGCGGCTGGCCAACTTTGGCCCGTGGTCGTGGGGACGACCCTATAGTCGTCGGACATGTCGGCGGCTGGCCAACTTTGGCCCGTGGTCGTGGGGACGACCCTATAGTCGTCAGACATGACGGTGGCGAGCCAACCTAGTCCCGGGGTCGTGGGGACGACCCTATAGTCGTCGGACAAGTCGGCGGCGAGCCCACCTAGTCGGGGGGTCGTGGGGACGACCCTATAGTCGTCGGACAAGTCGGCGGCCGGCCAATCTAGTCCGGGGGTCGTGGGGACGACCCTATAGTCGTCGGACATGACGGTGGCGGGCCAGTCTAGTCCCGGGCCGTGGGGACGACCCTATAGTCGTCGGACATGTCGGCGGCTGGCCAACTTTGGCCCGTCGTCGTGGGAAGGACCCTATACTCGTCGGACAAGTGGGCGGCGTACCAACCTAGTCCGGGGGTCGTGGGGACGACCCTATAGTCGTCGGACATGGCGGTGGCGGGCCAGTCTAGTCCCGGGTCATGGGGACGACCCTATAGTCGTCGGACAAGTCGGCGGCTGGCCAACTTTGGCCCGTGGTCGTGGGGACGACTCTATTGTCGTCGGACAATTCGGCGGCCGGCCAACCTAGTCCGGGGGTCGTGGGGACGACCCTATAATCGTCGGAAATGACGGTGGCGGGCCAGTCTAGTCCCGGGTCGTGGGGACGACCCTATAGTCGTCGGACAAGTCGGCGGCTGTCCAACTTTGGCCCGGGGTCGTGGGGACGACCCTATAGTCGTCGGACTTGACGGTGGCGGGCCAATCTAGTCCCGCGGTCGTGGGGACGACCCTATAGTCGTCGGACAAGTCGGCGGCGGGCCAACCTAGTCCCGGGGTCGTGGGGACGACCCTATAGTCGTCGGACAAGTCGGCGGCGGGCCAACCTAGTCCCGGGGTCGTGGGGATGACCCTATAGTCGTCGGACAAGTCGGCGGCGAGCCCACCTAGTCGGGGGGTCGTGGGGACGACCCTATAGTCGTAGGACAAGTCGGCGGCCGGCCAACCTAGTCCGGGGGTCGTGGGGACGACCCTATAGTCGTCGGACATGACGGTGGCGGGCCAGTCTAGTCCCGGGTCGTGGGGACGACCCTATAGTCGTCGGACATGTCGGCGGCTGGCCAACTTTGGCCCGTGGTCGTGGGGACGACCCTATAGTCGTCGGACATGTCGGCGGCTGGCCAACTTTGGCCCGTGGTCGTGGGGACGACCCTATAGTCGTCAGACATGACGGTGGCGAGCCAACCTCGTCCCGGGGTCGTGGGGACGACCCTATAGTCGTCGGACAAGTCGGCGGCGAGCCCACCTAGTCGGGGGGTCGTGGGGACGACCCTATAGTCGTCGGACAAGTCGGCGGCCGGCCAACCTAGTCCGGGGGTCGTGGGGACGACCCTATAGTCGTCGGACATGACGGTGGCGGGCCAGTCTAGTCCCGGGCCGTGGGGACGACCCTATAGTCGTCGGACATGTCGGCGGCTGGCCAACTTTGGCCCGTCGTCGTGGGAAGGACCCTATACTCGTCGGACAAGTGGGCGGCGTACCAACCTAGTCCGGGGGTCGTGGGGACGACCCTATAGTCGTCGGACATGGCGGTGGCGGGCCAGTCTAGTCCCGGGTCATGGGGACGACCCTATAGTCGTCGGACAAGTCGGCGGCTGGCCAACTTTGGCCCGTGGTCGTGGGGACGACTCTATTGTCGTCGGAAATGTCGGCGGCTGGCCAACCTGGACCCGGGGTCGTGGGGACGACCCTATTGTCGTCGGACATGACGGTGGCGGGCCAATCTAGTCTCGCGGTCGTGGGGACGACCCTATAATCGTCGGACATGACGGTGGCGGGCCAATCTAGTCCCGGGGTCGTGCGGACGACCCTATAGTCGTTGGACATGTCGGCGATTGGCCAACATTGGCCCGGGGTCGTGGGGACGACCCTATAATCGTCGGACATGTCGGCGGCTGGCCAACTTTGGCGCGTGGTCGTGGGGACGATCCGATTGTCGTCGGACATGTCGGCGGCTGGCCAACTTTGGCCCGTGGTCGTGGGGACGATCCAATAGTCGTCGGACATGTCGGCGGTTGGCCAACTTTGGCGCGTGGTCGTGGGGACGATCCGATTGTCGTCGGACATGTCGGCGGCTTACCAACTTTGGCCCGGGGTCGTGGGGACGACCCTATAGTCGTCGGACATGACGGTGGCGGGCCAATCTAGTCCCGGGGTCGTGGGGACGACCCTATAGTCGTCGGACATTTCGGCGGCTTGCCAACTTTGGCCCGGGGTCGTGGGGACGACCCTATAGTCGTCGGACATTTCGGCGGCATGCCAACTTTGGCCCGTGGTCGTGGGGACGACCCTATAGTCGTTGGACATGACGGTGGCGGGCTAATCTAGTCCCGGGGTCGTAGGGACGACCCTATAGTCGTTGGACATGTCGGCGATTGGCCAACATTGGCCCGGGGTCGTGGGGACGACCCTATAATTGTCGGATATGTCGGCGGCTTCCCAACTTTGGCGCGTGGTCGTGGGGACGATCCGATTGTCGTCGGACATGTCGGCGGCTGGCCAACTTTGGCCCGTGGTCGTGGGGACGATCCAATAGTCGTCGGACATGTCGGCGGCGGGCCAACCTTGTCCCGGGGTCGTGCGGACGACCCTATAGTCGTCGGACATGTCGGCGGCTGGCCAACTTTGGCCCGGTGTCGTGGGGACGACTCTATAGTCGTCGGAAATGTCGGCGGCTGGCCAACCTGGACCCGGGGTCGTGGGGACGACCGTATTTTCGTCGGACATGACGGTGGCGGGCCAATCTAGTCTCGGGGTCGTGGGGACGACCCTATAGTCGTCGGACATGTCGGCGGCTGGCCAACTTTGGCCCGGGGTCGTGGGGACGACCCTATAGTCGTTGGACATGACGGTGGCGGGCTAATCTAGTCCCGGGGTCGTAGGGACGACCCTATAGTCGTTGGACATGTCGGCGATTGGCCAACATTGGCCCGGGGTCGTGGGGACGACCCTATAATCGTCGGACATGTCGGCGGCTGGCCAACTTTGGCGCGTGGTCGTGGGGACGATCCGATTGTCGTCGGACATGTCGGCGGCTGGCCAGTCTAGTCCCGGGTCGTGGGAACGACCCTATAGTCGTCGGACATGTCGGCGGCTGGCCAACTTTGGCCCGTGGTCGTGGGGACGATCCGATTGTCGTCGGACATGTCGGCGGCTTGCCAACTTTGGCCCGGGGTCGTGGGGACGACCCTATAGTCGTCGGACATGACGGTGGCGGGCCAGTCTAGTCCCGGGTCATGGGGACGACCCTATAGTCGTCGGACATGACGGTGGCGGGCCAATCTAGTCTCGCGGTCGTGGGGACGACCCTATAATCGTCGGACATGACGGTGGCGGGCCAATCTAGTCCCGGGGTCGTGCGGACGACCCTATAGTCGTCGGACATGTCGGCGGCTGGCCAACATTGGCCCGGTGTCGTGGGGACGACTCTATAGTCGTCGGAAATGTCGGCGGCTGGCCAACCTGGACCCGGGGTCGTGGGGACGACTCTATTGTCGTCGGACATGACGGTGGCGGGCCAATCTAGTCTCGGGGTCGTGGGGACGACCCTATAGTCGTCGGACATGTCGGCGGCTGGCCAACTTTGGCCCGGGGTCGTGGGGCGACCCTATAATCGTCGGACATGTCGGCGGCTGGCCAACTTTGGCGCGTGGTCGTGGGGACGATCCGATTGTCGTCGGACATGTCGGCGGCTGGCCAGTCTAGTCCCGGGTCGTGGGAACGACCCTATAGTCGTCGGACATGTCGGCGGTTGGCCAACTTTGGCCCGTGGTCGTGGGGACGACCCTACAGTCGTCGGACATTTCGGCGGCTGGCCAACTTTGGCCCGGGGTCGTGGGGACGACCCTATAGTCGTCGGACATGTTGGCGGCTTGTCACCCTAGTCCCGGGGTCGTGGGTACGACCCTACAGTCGTCGGACATTTCGGCGACTTGCCAACTTTGGCCCGGGGTCGTGGGGACGACCCTATAGTCGTCGGACATGACGGTGGCGGGCCAATCTAGTCTCGGGGTCGTGGGGACGACCCTATAGTCGTCGGACATTTCGGCGGCTGGCCAACTTTGGCCCGGGGTCGTGGGGACGACCCTATAGTCGTCGGACTTGTTGGCGGCTTGTCAGCCTAGTCCCGGGGTCGTGGGTACGGCCCTATAGTCGTCGGACAAGTCGGCGGCGGGCCAACCTTGTCCCGGGGTCGTGGGGACGACCCTATAGTCGTCGGACATGTCGGCGGCTGGCCAACTTTGGCCCGGTGTCGTGGGGACGACTCTATAGTCGTCGGAAATGTCGGCGGCTGGCCAACTTTGGCCCGTGGTCGTGCGGACGATCCAATAATCGTCGGACATGTCGGCGGCTGGCCAACTTTGGCCCGTGGTTGTGGGGACGACCCTATAGTCGTTGGACATGACGGTGGCGGGCCAATCTAGTCCCGGGGTCCTGGGGACGACCCTATAGTCGTCGGACAAGACGGCGGCTGGACATCTTTGGCCCGGGGTCGTGGGGACGACCCTACAGTCGTCGGACATTTCGGCGGCTTGCCAACTTTGGCCCGGGGTCGTGGGGACGACCCTATAGTCGTCGGACATGTCGGCGGCTGGCCAACTTTGGCCCGTGGTTGTGGGGACGACCCTATAGTCGTTGGACATGACGGTGGCGGGCCAATCTAGTCCCGGGGTCGTGGGTAAGACCCTATAGTCGTCGGACAAGACGGCGGCTGGACATCTTTGGCCCGGGGTCGTGGGGACGACCCTATAGTCGTCGGAAATGTCGGCGGCTGACCAACCTGGACCCGGGGTCGTGGGGACGTCCCTATTGTCGTCGGACATGACGGTGGCGGGCCAATCTAGACTCGGGGTCGTGGGGACGACCCTATAGTCGTCGGACATGTCGGCGGCTGGCCAACTTTGGCCCGGGGTCGTGGGGACGACCCTATAGTCGTCGGACAAGACGGTGGCGGACCAATCTAGTCCCGAGGTCCTGGGGACGACCCTATAGTCGTCGGACTTGACGGTGGCGGGCCAATCTAGTCCTGGGGTCGTGGGGACGACCCTACAGTCGTCGGACATTTCGGCGGCTTGCCAACTTTGGCCCGGGGTCGTGGGGACGACCCTATAGTCGTCGGACATGACGGTGGCGGGCCAATCTAGTCCCGGGGTCGTGGGGACGACCCTATAGTCGTCGGACTTGACGGTGGCGGGCCAATCTAGTCCCGGGGTCGTGGGGACGACCCTACAGTCGTCGGACATTTCGGCGGCTTGCCAACTTTGGCCCGGGGTCGTGGGGACGACCCTATAGTCGTCGGACATGTTGGCGGCTTGTCAGCCTAGTCCCGGGGTCGTGGGGACGACCCTATAGTCGTCGGACATTTCGGCGGTTGGCCAACTTTGGCGCGTGGTCGTGGGGACGATCCGATTGTCGTCGGACATGTCGGCGGCTGGCCAACCTAGACCCGGGGTCGTGGGGACGACCCTATAATCGTTGGACTTGACGGTGGCGGGCCAATCTAGTCCCGGGGTCGTAGGGACGACCCTATAGTCGTCGGACATGTTGGCGATTGGCCAACATTGGCCCGGGGTCGTCGGGACGACCCTATAGTCGTCGGACATTTTGGCGGCTGGCCAACCTAGTCCCGGGGTCGTGGGGACGACCCTATAGTCGTCGGACATTTCGGCGGCATGCCAACTTTGGCCCGGGTTCGTGGGGACGACCCTATAGTCGTCGGACATGTCGGCGGCTGGCCAACTTTGGACCGGTGTCGTGGGGACGACCCTACAGTCGTCGGACATTTCGGCGGCTTGCCAACTTTGGCCCGGGGTCGTGGGGACGACCCTATAGTCGTCGGACATGACGGTGGCGGGCCAATCTAGTCCCGGGGTCGTGGGGACGACCTTATAGTCGTCGGACATTTCGGCGGCTGGCCAACTTTGGCCCGGGGTCGTGGGGACGACCCTATAGTCGTCGGACATGTCGGCGGCTGGCCAACTTTGGACCGGTGTCGTGGGGACGACCCTATAGTCTTCGGACATGACGGTAGCGGGCCAATCTAGACCCGAGGTCGTGGGGACGACCCTATAGTCGTCGGACATGTCGGCGGCTGGCTAACTTTGGCCCGTGGTCGAGGGGACGAGCCTATAGTCGTCGGAAATGACGGTGGCGGGCCAATCTAGTCCCGGGGTCGTGGGGACGACCCTACAGTCGTCGGACAAGTCGGCGGCGAGCCAATCTAGTCCCGCGGTCGTGGGGACGACCCTATAGTCGTCGGACAAGTCAGCGGCTGGCCTACATTGGCCCGTAGTCGTGGGGACGACCATATAGTCGTCGGACATGACGGTGGCGGGCCACTCTAGTCCCGGGTCGTGGGGACGACCCTATAGTCGTCGGACATGTCGGCGGCTGGCCAACTTTGGCCCGGGGTCGTGGGGACGACCCTATAGTCGTCGGACATGTTGGCGGCTTGTCAGCCTAGTCCCGGGGTCGTGGGTACGGCCCTATAGTCGTCGGACAAGTCGGCGGCGGGCCAACCTTTTCCCGGGGTCGTGGGGACGACCCTATAGTCGTCGGAAATGTCGGCGGCTGGCCAACTTTGGCGCGTGGTCGTGGGGACGATCCGATTGTCGTCGGACATGTCGGCGGCTGGCCAACTTTGGCCCGTGGTCGTGGGGACGATCCTATAGTCGTTGGACATGACGGTGGCGGGCCAATCTAGTCCCGGGGTCGTGGGGACGACCCTATAGTCGTCGGACATGTCGGCGGCTGGCCAACTTTGGACCGGTGTCGTGGGGACGACTCTATAGTCGTCGGAAATGTCGGCGGCTGGCCAACCTGGACCCGGGGTCGTGGGGACGACCCTATTGTCGTCGGACATGACGGTGGCGGGCCAATCTAGTCTCGGGGTCGTGGGGACGACCCTATAGTCGTCGGACATGTCGGCGGCTGACCAACTTAGGCCCAGGGTCGTGGGGGCGACCCTGTAGTCGTCGGACATGTTGGCGGCTTGTCAGCCAAGTCCCGGGGTCGTGGGTACCACCCTACAGTCGTCGGACATTTCGGCGGCTTGCCAAATTTGGCCCGGGGTCGTGGGGACGACCCTATAGTCGTCGGACTTGACGGTGGCGGGCCAATCTAGTCCCGAGGTCCTGGGGACGACCCTATAGTCGTCGGACTTGACGGTGGCGGGCCAATCTAGTCCCGAGGTCCTGGGGACGACCCTATAGTCGTCGGACTTGACGGTGGCGGGCCAATCTAGTCCCGGGGTCGTGGGGACGACCCTACAGTCGTCGGACATTTCGGCGGCTTGCCAACTTTGGCCCGGGGTCGTGGGGACGACCCTATAGTCGTCGGACATGTTGGCGGCTTGTCAGCCTAGTCCCGGGGTCGTGGGTACGACCCTACAGTCGTCGGACATTTCGGCGGCTTGCCAACTTTGGCCCGGGGTCGTGGAGACGACCCTGTAGTCGTCGGACATGACGGTGGCGGGCCAATCTAGTCCCGGGTTCGTGGGGACGACCCTATAGTCGTCGGACATTTCGGCGGCTGGCCAACTTTGGCCCGGGGTCGTGGGGACGACCCTATTGTCATCGGACAAGGCGGTGGCGGGCCAATCTAGTCCCGGGGTCGTGGGGACGACCCTATAGTCGTCGGACTTGTCGGTGGCGGGCCAATCTAGTCCGGGGGTCGTGGGGACGAGCCTACAGTCGTCGGACATTTCGGCGGCTTGCCAACTTTGGCCCGGGGTCGTGGGGACGATCCAATAGTCGTCGGACATGTCGGCGGCTGGCCAACTTTGGCCCGTGGTCTTGGGGACGATCAGATAGTCGTTGGACATGTCGGCGGCTGGCCAACTTTGGCCCGTGGTCTTGGGGACGATCCGATAGTCGTTGGACATGTCGGCGGCTGGCCAACCTAGACCCGGGGTCGTGGGGACGACCCTATAGTCGTCGGACATGTCGGCGGGTGGCCAACCTATTCCCGAGGTCGTGGGGACGACCCTATAGTCGTCGGACATGTCGGCGGCTTGCCAACTTTGGCCCGGGGTCGTGGGGACGATCCAATAGTCGTCGGACATGTCGGCGGCTGGTCAACTTTGGCCCGTGGTCGTGGGGACGACCCTATAGTCGTTGGACATGTCAGCGGCTGGCCTACTTTGGCCCGGTGTCGTGGGGACGACCCAATAGTCGTCGGACATGTCGGCGGCTGGCCAACTTTGGCCCGTGGTCGTGGGGACGATCCGATAGTCGTTGGACATGACGGTGGCGGGCCAATCTAGTCCCGGGGTCGTGGGGACGACCCTATAGTCGTCGGACTTGTCGGTGGCGGGCCAATCTAGTCCGGGGGTCGTGGGGACGACCCTACAGTCGTCGGACATTTCGGCGGCTTGCCAACTTTGGCCCGGGGTCGTGGGGACGATCCAATAGTCGTCGGACATGTCGGCGGCTGGTCAACTTTGGCCCGTGGTCGTGGGGACGACCCTATAGTCGTTGGACATGTCAGCGGCTGGCCAACTTTGGCCCGGTGTCGTGGGGACGACCCAATAGTCGTCGGACATGTCGGCGGCTGGCCAACTTTGGCCCGTACTCGTGGGTACGACCCTATAGTCGTCGGACATGACGGTGTCGGGCCAATCTAGTCCCGGGGTCGTGGGGACGACCCTATAGTCGTCGGACATGTCGGCGGCTGGCCAACTTTGGCCCGTGGTCGTGGGGACGACCCTATAGTCGTCGGATATGTCGGCGGCTGGCCAACTTTGGCCCGTGGTCGTGGGGACGACCCTATAGTCGTCGGACAAGTCAGCGGCTGGCCAACACTGGCCCGTGGTCGTGGGAAAGAGCCTATAGTCGTCGGACAAGTCAGCGGCTGGCCAACATTGACCCGTGGTCGTGGGGACGACCCTACAGTCGTCGGATATGTCGGCGGCTGGCCAACTTTGGCCCGTGGTCGTGGGGACGACCCTATAGTCGTCGGACATGACGGTGGCGGGCCAGTCTAGTCCCGGGTCATGGGGACGACCCTATAGTCGTCGGACAAGACGGCGGCTGGACATCTTTGGCCCGGGGTCTTGGGGACGACCCTATAGTCGTCGGACAAGTCAGCGGCTGGCCAACATTGGCCCGTGGTCGTGGGGACGACCATATAGTCGTCGGACATGACGGTGGCGGGCCACTCTAGTCCCGGGGTCGTGGGGACGACCCTATAGTCGTCGGACATGTCGGCGGCTGGCCAACTTTGGACCGGTGTCGTGGGGACGACTCTATAGTCGTCGGAAATATCGGCGGCTGGCCAACCTGGACCCGGGGTCGTGGGGACGACCCTATTGTCGTCGGACATGACGGTGGCGGGCCAATCTAGTCTCGGGGTCGTGGGGACGACCCTATAGTCGTCGGACATGTCGGCGGCTGGCCAACTTTGGCCCGGGGTCGTGGGGGCGACCCTATAGTCGTCGGACATGTTGGCGGCTTGTCAGCCTAGTCCCGGGGTCGTGGGTACGACCCTATAGTCGTCGGACATTTCGGCGGCTGGCCAACTTTGGCCCGGGGTCGTGGGGACGACCCTATAGTCGTCGGACATGTTGGCGGCTTGTCAGCCTAGTCCCGGGGTCGTGGGTACGGCCCTATAGTCGTCGGACAAGTCGGCGGCGGGCCAACCTTGTCCCGGGGTCGTGGGGACGACCCTATAGTCGTCGGACATGTTGGCGGCTTGTCAGCCTAGTCCCGGGGTCGTGGGTACGGCCCTATAGTCGTCGGACAAGTCGGCGGCGGGCCAACCTTGTCCCGGGGTCGTGGGGACGACCCTATAGTCGTCGGACATGTCGGCGGCTGGCCAACTTTGGCCCGGTGTCGTGGGGACGACTCTATAGTCGTCGGAAATGTCGGCGGCTGGCCAACCTGGACCCGGGGTCGTGGGGACGACCCTATTGTCGTCGGACATGACGGTGGCGGGCCAATCTAGTACCGAGGTCCTGGGGACGACCCTATAGTCGTCGGACATTTCGGCGGCTTGCCAACTTTGGCCCGGGGTCGTGGGGACGACCCTATAGTCGTCGGACATGTTAGGGGCTTGTCAGCCTAGTCCCGGGGTCGTGGGTACGACCCTACAGTCGTCGGACATTTCGGTGGCTTGCCAACTTTGGCCCGGGGTCGTGGGGACGACCCTATAGTCGTCGGACATGACGGTGGCGGGCCAATCTAGTCCCGGGGTCGTGGGGACGACCCTATAGTCGTCGGACATTTCGGCGGCTGGCCAACTTTGGCCCGGGGTCGTGGGGACGACCCTATAGTCGTCGGACATGTTGGCGGCTTGTCAGCCTAGTCCCGGGGTCGTGGGTACGGCCCTATAGTCGTCGGACAAGTCGGCGGCGGGCCAACCTTGTCCCGGGGTCGTGGGGACGACCCTATAGTCGTCGGACATGTCGGCGGCTGGCCAACTTTGGCCCGGTGTCGTGGGGACGACTCTATAGTCGTCGGAAATGTCGGCGGCTGGCCAACCTGGACCCGGGGTCGTGGGTACGACCCTACAGTCGTGGGACATTTCGGCGGCTTGCCAACTTTGGCCCGGGGTCGTGGGGACGACCCTATAGTCGTCGGACATGACGGTGGCGGGCCAATCTAGTCCCGGGGTCGTGGGGACGACCCTATAGTCGTCGGACATTTCGGCGGCTGGCCAACTTTGGCCCGGGGTCGTGGGGACGACCCTATAGTCGTCGGACATGTTGGCGGCTTGTCACCCTAGTCCCGGGGTCGTGGGTACGACCCTACAGTCGTCGGACATTTCGGCGGCTTGCCAACTTTGGCCCGGGGTCGTGGGGACGACCCTATAGTCGTCGGACATTTCGGCGGCATGCCAACTTTGGCCCGTGGTCGTGGGGACGACCCTATAGTCGTTGGACATTTCGGCGGCTGGCCAACTTTGGCCCGGGGTCGTGGGGACGACCCTATAGTCGTCGGACATGTTGGCGGCTTGTCACCCTAGTCCCGGGGTCGTGGGTACGACCCTACAGTCGTCGGACATTTCGGCGGCTGGCCAACTTTGGCCCGGGGTCGTGGGGACGACCCTATAGTCGTCGGACATGTTGGCGGCTTGTCACCCTAGTCCCGGGGTCGTGGGTACGACCCTACAGTCGTCGGACATTTCGGCGGCTTGCCAACTTTGGCCCGGGGTCGTGGGGACGACCCTATAGTCGTCGGACATTTCGGCGGCATGCCAACTTTGGCCCGTGGTCGTGGGGACGACCCTATAGTCGTTGGACATGACGGTGGCGGGCTAATCTAGTCCCGGGGTCGTAGGGACGACCCTATAGTCGTTGGACATGTCGGCGATTGGCCAACATTGGCCCGGGGTCGTGGGGACGACCCTATAATCGTCGGACATGTCGGCGGCTGGCCAACTTTGGCGCGTGGTCGTGGGGACGATCCGATTGTCGTCGGACATGTCGGCGGCTGGCCAACTTTGGCCCGTGGTCGTGGGGACGATCCAATAGTCGTCGGACATGTCGGCGGTTGGCCAACTTTGGCGCGTGGTCGTGGGGACGATCCGATTGTCGTCGGACATGTCGGCGGCTTGCCAACTTTGGCCCGGGGTCGTGGGGACGACCCTATAGTCGTCGGACATGACGGTGGCGGGCCAATCTAGTCCCGGGGTCGTGGGGACGACCCTGTAGTCGTCGGACATTTCGGCGGCTTGCCAACTTTGGCCCGGGGTCGTGGGGACGACCCTATAGTCGTCGGACATTTCGGCGGCATGCCAACTTTGGCCCGTGGTCGTGGGGACGACCCTATAGTCGTTGGACATGACGGTGGCGGGCTAATCTAGTCCCGGGGTCGTAGGGACGACCCTATAGTCGTTGGACATGTCGGCGATTGGCCAACATTGGCCCGGGGTCGTGGGGACGACCCTATAATCGTCGGACATGTCGGCGGCTGGCCAACTTTGGCGCGTGGTCGTGGGGACGATCCGATTGTCGTCGGACATGTCGGCGGCTGGCCAACTTTGGCCCGTGGTCGTGGGGACGATCCAATAGTCGTCGGACATGTCGGCGGTTGGCCAACTTTGGCGCGTGGTCGTGGGGACGATCCGATTGTCGTCGGACATGTCGGCGGCTGGCCAACCTAGACCCGGGGTCGTGGGGACGACCCTATTGTCGTCGGACATGGCGGTGGCGGGCCAATCTAGTCCCGTGGTCGTGGGGACGACCCTATAGTCTTCGGACATGACGGTAGCGGGCCAATCTAGACCCGAGGTCGTGGGGACGACCCTATAGTAGTCGGACATGTCGGCGGCTGTCCAACTTTGGCCCGGTGTCGTGGGGACGACTCTATAGTCGTCGGACATGTCGGCGGCTGGCCAACCTAGACCCGGGGTCGTGGGGACGACCCTATAATCGTTGGACATGACGGTGGCGGGCCAATCTAGTCCCGGGGTCGTAGGGACGACCCTATAGTCGTCGGACATTTCGGCGGCTGGCCAACTTTGGCCCGGGGTCGTGGGGACGACCCTATAGTCGTCGGACATGTCGGCGGCTGGCCAACTTTGGCCCGTGGTTGTGGGGACGACCCTATAGTCGTTGGACATGACGGTGGCGGGCCAATCTAGTCCCGGGGTCGTGGGGACGACCCTAGAGTCGTCGGACATGTTGGCGGCTTGTCAGCCTAGTCCCGGGGTCGTGGGGACGACCCTATAGTCGTCGGACATTTCGGCGGCTGGCCAACTTTGGCCCGGGGTCGTGGGGACGACCCTATAGTCGTCGGACATGTTGGCGGCTTGTCAGCCTAGTCCCGGGGTCGTGGGGACGACCTTATAGTCGTCGGACATTTCGGCGGCTGGCCAACTTTGGCCCGTGGTCGTGGGGACGATCCAATAGTCGTCGGACATGTCGGCGGCTGGCCAACTTTGGCACGTGGTCGTGGGGACGATCCGATTGTCGTCGGACATGTCGGCGGCTGGCCAACCTAGACCCGGGGTCGTGGGGATGACCCTATAGTCGTCGGACATGTTGGCGATTGGCCAACATTGGCCCGGGGTCGTCGGGACGACCCTATAGTCGTCGGACATTTTGGCGGCTGGCCAACTTAGTCCCGGGGTCGTGGGGACGACCCTATAGTCGTCGGACATTTCGGCGGCATGCCAACTTTGGCCCGGGTTCGTGGGGACGACCCTATAGTCGTCGGACATGTCGGCGGCTGGCCAACTTTGGACCGGTGTCGTGGGGACGACCCTACAGTCGTCGGACATTTCGGCGGCTTGCCAACTTTGGCCCGGGGTCGTGGGGACGACCCTATAGTCGTCGGACATGACGGTGGCGGGCCAATCTAGTCCCGGGGTCGTGGGGACGACCCTATAGTCGTCGGACATTTCGGCGGCTGGCCAACTTTGGCCCGGGGTCGTGGGGACGACCCTATAGTCGTCGGACATGTTGGCGGCTTGTCACCCTAGTCCCGGGGTCGTGGGTACGACCCTACAGTCGTCGGACATTTCGGCGGCTTGCCAACTTTGGCCCGGGGTCGTGGGGACGACCCTATAGTCGTCGGACATGTTGGCGGCTTGTCAGCCTAGTCGCGGGGTCGTGAGTACGACCCTACAGTCGTCGGACATTTCGGCGGCTTGCCAACTTTGGCCCGGGGTCGTGGGGACGACCCTATGGTCGTCGGACTTGACGGTGGCGGGCCAATCTAGTCCCGAGGTCCTGGGGACGACCCTATAGTCGTCGGACTTGACGGTGGCGGGCCAATCTAGTCCCGGGGTCGTGGGGACGACCCTACAGTCGTCGGACATGTCGGCGGCTGGCCAACTTTGGCGCGTGGTCGTGGGGACGATCCGATTGTCGTCGGACATGTCGGCGGCTGGCCAACTTTGGCCCGTGGTCGTGGGGACGATCCAATAGTCGTCGGACATGTCGGCGCTTGGCCAACTTTGGCGCGTGGTCGTGGGGACGATCCGATTGTCGTCGGACATGTCGGCGGCTTGCCAACTTTGGCCCGGGGTCGTGGGGACGACCCTATAGTCGTCGGACATGACGGTGGCGGGCCAATCTAGTCCCGGGGTCGTGGGGACGACCCTGTAGTCGTCGGACATTTCGGCGGCTTGCCAACTTTGGCCCGGGGTCGTGGGGACGACCCTATAGTCGTCGGACATTTCGGCGGCATGCCAACTTTGGCCCGTGGTCGTGGGGACGACCCTATAGTCGTTGGACATGACGGTGGCGGGCTAATCTAGTCCCGGGGTCGTAGGGACGACCCTATAGTCGTTGGACATGTCGGCGATTGGCCAACATTGGCCCGGGGTCGTGGGGACGACCCTATAATCGTCGGACATGTCGGCGGCTGGCCAACTTTGGCGCGTGGTCGTGGGGACGATCCGATTGTCGTCGGACATGTCGGCGGCTGGCCAACTTTGGCCCGTGGTCGTGGGGACGATCCAATAGTCGTCGGACATGTCGGCGGTTGGCCAACTTTGGCGCGTGGTCGTGGGGACGATCCGATTGTCGTCGGACATGTCGGCGGCTGGCCAACCTAGACCCGGGGTCGTGGGGACGACCCTATTGTCGTCGGACATGGCGGTGGCGGGCCAATCTAGTCCCGTGGTCGTGGGGACGACCCTATAGTCTTCGGACATGACGGTAGCGGGCCAATCTAGACCCGAGGTCGTGGGGACGACCCTATAGTAGTCGGACATGCCGGCGGCTGTCCAACTTTGGCCCGGTGTCGTGGGGACGACTCTATAGTCGTCGGACATGTCGGCGGCTGGCCAACCTAGACCCGGGGTCGTGGGGACGACCCTATAATCGTTGGACATGACGGTGGCGGGCCAATCTAGTCCCGGGGTCGTAGGGACGACCCTATAGTCGTCGGACATTTCGGCGGCTGGCCAACTTTGGCCCGGGGTCGTGGGGACGACCCTATAGTCGTCGGACATGTCGGCGGCTGGCCAACTTTGGCCCGTGGTTGTGGGGACGACCCTATAGTCGTTGGACATGACGGTGGCGGGCCAATCTAGTCCCGGGGTCGTGGGGACGACCCTAGAGTCGTCGGACATGTTGGCGGCTTGTCAGCCTAGTCCCGGGGTCGTGGGGACGACCCTATAGTCGTCGGGCATTTCGGCGGCTGGCCAACTTTGGCCCGGGGTCGTGGGGACGACCCTATAGTCGTCGGACATGTTGGCGGCTTGTCAGCCTAGTCCCGGGGTCGTGGGGACGACCTTATAGTCGTCGGACATTTCGGCGGCTGGCCAACTTTGGCCCGTGGTCGTGGGGACGATCCAATAGTCGTCGGACATGTCGGCGGCTGGCCAACTTTGGCACGTGGTCGTGGGGACGATCCGATTGTCGTCGGACATGTCGGCGGCTGGCCAACCTAGACCCGGGGTCGTGGGGATGACCCTATAGTCGTCGGACATGTTGGCGATTGGCCAACATTGGCCCGGGGTCGTCGGGACGACCCTATAGTCGTCGGACATTTTGGCGGCTGGCCAACTTAGTCCCGGGGTCGTGGGGACGACCCTATAGTCGTCGGACATTTCGGCGGCTTGCCAACTTTGGCCCGGGTTCGTGGGGACGACCCTATAGTCGTCGGACATGTCGGCGGCTGGCCAACTTTGGACCGGTGTCGTGGGGACGACCCTACAGTCGTCGGACATTTCGGCGGCTTGCCAACTTTGGCCCGGGGTCGTGGGGACGACCCTATAGTCGTCGGACATGACGGTGGCGGGCCAATCTAGTCCCGGGGTCGTGGGGACGACCCTATAGTCGTCGGACATTTCGGCGGCTGGCCAACTTTGGCCCGGGGTTGTGGGGACGACCCTATAGTCGTCGGACATGTTGGCGGCTTGTCACCCTAGTCCCGGGGTCGTGGGTACGACCCTACAGTCGTCGGACATTTCGGCGGCTTGCCAACTTTGGCCCGGGGTCGTGGGGACGACCCTATAGTCGTCGGACATGTTGGCGGCTTGTCAGCCTAGTCGCGGGGTCGTGAGTACGACCCTACAGTCGTCGGACATTTCGGCGGCTTGCCAACTTTGGCCCGGGGTCGTGGGGACGACCCTATGGTCGTCGGACTTGACGGTGGCGGGCCAATCTAGTCCCGAGGTCCTGGGGACGACCCTATAGTCGTCGGACTTGACGGTGGCGGGCCAATCTAGTCCCGGGGTCGTGGGGACGACCCTACAGTCGTCGGACATTTCGGCGGCTTGCCAACTTTGGCCCGGGGTCGTGGGTACGACCCTACAGTCGTCGGACATTTCGGCGGCTTGCCAACTTTGGCCCGGGGTCGTGGGGACGACCCTATAGTCGTCAGACATGACGGTGGCGGGCCAATCTAGTCCCGGGGTCGTGGGGACGACCCTATAGTCGTCGGACATTTCGGCGGCTGGCCAACTTTGGCCCGGGGTCGTGGGGACGACCCTATAGTCGTCGGACATGTTGGCGGCTTGTCAGCCTAGTCCCGGGGTCGTGGGGACGACCCTATAGTCGTCGGACATTTCGGCGGCTGGCCAACTTTGGCCCGGGGTCGTGGGGACGACCCTATAGTCGTCGGACATGTCGGCAGCTGGCCAACTTTGGCCCGTGGTTGTGGGGACGACCCTATAGTCGTTGGACATGACGGTGGCGGGCCAATCTAGTCCCGGGGTCGTGGGGACGACCCTATAGTCGTCGGACATGTTGGCGGCTTGTCAGCCTAGTCCCGGGGTCGTGGGGACGACCCTATAGTCGTCGGACATTTCGGCGGCTGGCCAACTTTGGCCCGGGGTCGTGGGGACGACCCGATAGTCGTCGGACATGTTGGCGGCTTGTCAGCCTAGTCCCGGGGTCGTGGGGACGACCTTATAGTCGTCGGACATTTCGGCGGCTGGCCAACTTTGGCCCGTGGTCGTGGGGACGATCCAATAGTCGTCGGACATGTCGGCGGCTGGCCAACTTTGGCACGTGGTCGTGGGGACGATCCGATTGTCGTCGGACATGTCGGCGGCTGGCCAACCTAGACCCGGGGTCGTGGGGACGACCCTATTGTCGTCGGACATGGCGGTGGCGGGCCAATCTAGTCCCGTGGTCGTGGGGACGACCCTATAGTCTTCGGACATTTCGGCGGCTTGCCAACTTTGGCCCGGGGTCGTGGGGACGACCCTATAGTCGTCGGACATTTCGGCGGCATGCCAACTTTGGCCCGTGGTCGTGGGGACGACCCTATAGTCGTTGGACATGACGGTGGCGGGCTAATCTAGTCCCGGGGTCGTAGGGACGACCCTATAGTCGTTGGACATGTCGGCGATTGGCCAACATTGGCCCGGGGTCGTGGGGACGACCCTATAATCGTCGGACATGTCGGCGGCTGGCCAACTTTGGCGCGTGGTCGTGGGGACGATCCGATTGTCGTCGGACATGTCGGCGGCGGGCCAATCTAGTCCCGGGGTCGTGGGGACGACCCTATAGTCGTCGGACATTTCGGCGGCTTGCCAACTTTGGCCCGGGGTCGTGGGGACGACCCTATAGTCGTCGGACATTTCGGCGGCATGCCAACTTTGGCCCGTGGTCGTGGGGACGACCCTATAGTCGTTGGACATGACGGTGGCGGGCTAATCTAGTCCCGGGGTCGTAGGGACGACCCTATAGTCGTTGGACATGTCGGCGATTGGCCAACATTGGCCCGGGGTCGTGGGGACGACCCTATAATCGTCGGACATGTCGGCGGCTGGCCAACTTTGGCGCGTGGTCGTGGGGACGATCCGATTGTCGTCGGACATGTCGGCGGCTGGCCAACTTTGGCCCGTGGTCGTGGGGACGATCCAATAGTCGTCGGACATGTCGGCGGTTGGCCAACTTTGGCGCGTGGTCGTGGGGACGATCCGATTGTCGTCGGACATGTCGGCGGCTGGCCAACCTAGACCCGGGGTCGTGGGGACGACCCTATTGTCGTCGGACATGGCGGTGGCGGGCCAATCTAGTCCCGTGGTCGTGGGGACGACCCTATAGTCTTCGGACATGACGGTAGCGGGCCAATCTAGACCCGAGGTCGTGGGGACGACCCTATAGTAGTCGGACATGTCGGCGGCTGTCCAACTTTGGCCCGGTGTCGTGGGGACGACTCTATAGTCGTCGGACATGTCGGCGGCTGGCCAACCTAGACCCGGGGTCGTGGGGACGACCCTATAATCGTTGGACATGACGGTGGCGGGCCAATCTAGTCCCGGGGTCGTAGGGACGACCCTATAGTCGTCGGACATGTTGGCGATTGGCCAACATTGGCCCGGGGTCGTGGGGACGACCCTATAATCGTCGGACATGTCGGCGGCTGGCCAACTTTGGCGCGTGGTCGTGGGGACGATCCGATTGTCGTCGGACATGTCGGCGGCTGGCCAACTTTGGCGAGTGGTCGTGGGGACGATCCGATTGTCGTCGGACATGTCGGCGGCTGGCCAACTTTGGCTCGTGGTCGTGGGGACGATCCAATAGTCGTCGGACATTTCGGCGGCTTGCCATCTTTGGCCCGGGGTCGTGGGGACGACTCTATAGTCGTCGGAAATGTCGGCGGCTGGCCAACCTGGACCCGGGGTCGTGGGGACGACCCTATTGTCGTCGGATATGACGGTGGCGGGCCAATCAAGTCTCGGGGTCGTGGGGACGACCCTATAGTCGTCGGACATGTCGGCGGCTGGTCAACTTTGGCCCGGGGTCGTGGGGACGACCCTATAGTCGTCGGACATGACGGTGGCGGGCCAATCTAGTCCCGGGGTCGTGGGGACGACCCTATAGTCGTCGAACAAGTCGGCGGCGGGCCAAGCTTGTCCCGGGGTCGTGGGGACGACTCTATAATCGTCGGACATGACGGTGGCGGGCCAATCTAGTCCCGGGGTCTTGGGGACGACCCTATAGTCGTCGGACATGTCGGCGGCTGGCCAACTTTGGCCCGGTGTCGTGGGGACGACTCTATAGTCGTCGGAAATGTCGGCGGCTGGCCAACCTGGACCCGGGGTCGTGGAGACGACCCTATTGTCGTCGGACATGACGGTGGCGGCCCAATCTAGTCCCGGGGTCGTGGGGACGACCCTATAGTCGTCGGACATTTCGGCGGCTTGCCAACTTTGGCCCGGGGTCGTGGGGACGACCCTATAGTCGTCGGACATTTCGGCGGCATGCCAACTTTGGCCCGTGGTCGTGGGGACGACCCTATAGTCGTTGGACATGACGGTGGCGGGCTAATCTAGTCCCGGGGTCGTAGGGACGACCCTATAGTCGTTGGACATGTCGGCGATTGGCCAACATTGGCCCGGGGTCGTGGGGACGACCCTATAATCGTCGGACATGTCGGCGGCTGGCCAACTTTGGCCCGTGGTCGTGGGGACGATCCAATAGTCGTCGGACATGTCGGCGGTTGGCCAACTTTGGCGCGTGGTCGTGGGGACGATCCGATTGTCGTCGGACATGTCGGCGGCTTGCCAACTTTGGCCCGGGGTCGTGGGGACGACCCTATAGTCGTCGGACATGACGGTGGCGGGCCAATCTAGTCCCGGGGTCGTGGGGACGACCCTATAGTCGTCGGACATTTCGGCGGCTTGCCAACTTTGGCCCGGGGTCGTGGGGACGACACTATAGTCGTCGGACATTTCGGCGGCATGCCAACTTTGGCCCGTGGTCGTGGGGACGACCCTATAATCGTTGGACATGACGGTGGCGGGCCAATCTAGTCCCGGGGTCGTAGGGACGACCCTAAAGTCGTCGGACATGCTGGCGATTGGCCAACATTGGCCCGGGGTCGTCGGGACGACCCTATAGTCGTCGGACATTTTGGCGGCTGGCCAACCTAGTCCCGGGGTCGTGGGGACGACCCTATAGTCGTCGGACATTTCGGCGGCTTGCCAACTTTGGCCCGGGTTCGTGGGGACGACCCTATAGTCGTCGGACATGTCGGCGGCTGGCCAACTTTGGACCGGTGTCGTGGGGACGACCTTATAGTCTTCGGACATGACGGTAGCGGGCCAATCTAGACCCGAGGTCGTGGGGCGACCCTATAGTCGTCGGACATGTCGGCGGCTGGCCAACTTTGGCCCGGGGTCGTGGGGGCGACCCTATACTCGTCGGACATGTTGGCGGCTTGTCAGCCTAGTCCCGGGGTCGTGGGTACGACCCTACAGTCGTCGGACATTTCGGCGGCTTGCCAACTTTGGCCGGGGTCGTGGGGACGACCCTATGGTCGTCGGACTTGACGGTGGCGGGCCAATCTAGTCCCGAGGTCCTGGGGACGACCCTATAGTCGTCGGACTTGACGGTGGCGGGCCAATCTAGTCCCGGGGTCGTGGGGACGACCCTACAGTCGTCGGACATTTCGGCGGCTTGCCAACTTTGGCCCGGGGTCGTGGGGACGACCCTATAGTCGTCGGACATGTTGGCGGCTTGTCAGCCTAGTCCCGGGGTCGTGGGTACGACCCTACAGTCGTGGGACATTTCGGCGGCTTGCCAACTTTGGCCCGGGGTCGTGGGGACGACCCTATAGTCGTCGGACATGACGGTGGCGGGCCAATCTAGTCCCGGGGTCGTGGGGACGACCCTATAGTCGTCGGACATTTCGGCGGCTGGCCAACTTTGGCCCGGGGTCGTGGGGACGACCCTATAGTCGTCGGACATGTTGGCGGCTTGTCACCCTAGTCCCGGGGTCGTGGGTACGACCCAACAGTCGTCGGACATTTCGGCGGCTTGCCAACTTTGGCCCGGGGTCGTGGGGACGACCCTATAGTCGTCGGACATTTCGGCGGCATGCCAACTTTGGCCCGTGGTCGTGGGGACGACCCTATAGTCGTTGGACATTTCGGCGGCTGGCCAACTTTGGCCCGGGGTCGTGGGGACGACCCTATAGTCGTCGGACATGTTGGCGGCTTGTCACCCTAGTCCCGGGGTCGTGGGTACGACCCTACAGTCGTCGGACATTTCGGCGGCTGGCCAACTTTGGCCCGGGGTCGTGGGGACGACCCTATAGTCGTCGGACATGTTGGCGGCTTGTCACCCTAGTCCCGGGGTCGTGGGTACGACCCTACAGTCGTCGGACATTTCGGCGGCTTGCCAACTTTGGCCCGGGGTCGTGGGGACGACCCTATAGTCGTCGGACATTTCGGCGGCATGCCAACTTTGGCCCGTGGTCGTGGGGACGACCCTATAGTCGTTGGACATGACGGTGGCGGGCTAATCTAGTCCCGGGGTCGTAGGGACGACCCTATAGTCGTTGGACATGTCGGCGATTGGCCAACATTGGCCCGGGGTCGTGGGGACGACCCTATAATCGTCGGACATGTCGGCGGCTGGCCAACTTTGGCGCGTGGTCGTGGGGACGATCCGATTGTCGTCGGACATGTCGGCGGCTGGCCAACTTTGGCCCGTGGTCGTGGGGACGATCCAATAGTCGTCGGACATGTCGGCGGTTGGCCAACTTTGGCGCGTGGTCGTGGGGACGATCCGATTGTCGTCGGACATGTCGGCGGCTTGCCAACTTTGGCCCGGGGTCGTGGGGACGACCCTATAGTCGTCGGACATGACGGTGGCGGGCCAATCTAGTCCCGGGGTCGTGGGGACGACCCTGTAGTCGTCGGACATTTCGGCGGATTGCCAACTTTGGCCCGGGGTCGTGGGGACGACCCTATAGTCGTCGGACATTTCGACGGCATGCCAACTTTGGCCCGTGGTCGTGGGGACGACCCTATAGTCGTTGGACATGACGGTGGCGGGCTAATCTAGTCCCGGGGTCGTAGGGACGACCCTATAGTCGTTGGACATGTCGGCGATTGGCCAACATTGGCCCGGGGTCGTGGGGACGACCCTATAATCGTCGGACATGTCGGCGGCTGGCCAACTTTGGCGCGTGGTCGTGGGGACGATCCGATTGTCGTCGGACATGTCGGCGGCTGGCCAACTTTGGCCCGTGGTCGTGGGGACGATCCAATAGTCGTCGGACATGTCGGCGGTTGGCCAACTTTGGCGCGTGGTCGTGGGGACGATCCGATTGTCGTCGGACATGTCGGCGGCTGGCCAACCTAGACCCGGGGTCGTGGGGACGACCCTATTGTCGTCGGACATGGCGGTGGCGGGCCAATCTAGTCCCGTGGTCGTGGGGACGACCCTATAGTCTTCGGACATGACGGTAGCGGGCCAATCTAGACCCGAGGTCGTGGGGACGACCCTATAGTAGTCGGACATGTCGGCGGCTGTCCAACTTTGGCCCGGTGTCGTGGGGACGACTCTATAGTCGTCGGACATGTCGGCGGCTGGCCAACCTAGACCCGGGGTCGTGGGGACGACCCTATAATCGTTGGACATGACGGTGGCGGGCCAATCTAGTCCCGGGGTCGTAGGGACGACCCTATAGTCGTCGGACATTTCGGCGGCTGGCCAACTTTGGCCCGGGGTCGTGGGGACGACCCTATAGTCGTCGGACATGTCGGCGGCTGGCCAACTTTGGCCCGTGGTTGTGGGGACGACCCTATAGTCGTTGGACATGACGGTGGCGGGCCAATCTAGTCCCGGGGTCGTGGGGACGACCCTAGAGTCGTCGGACATGTTGGCGGCTTGTCAGCCTAGTCCCGGGGTCGTGGGGACGACCCTATAGTCGTCGGACATTTCGGCGGCTGGCCAACTTTGGCCCGGGGTCGTGGGGACGACCCTATAGTCGTCGGACATGTTGGCGGCTTGTCAGCCTAGTCCCGGGGTCGTGGGGACGACCTTATAGTCGTCGGACATTTCGGCGGCTGGCCAACTTTGGCCCGTGGTCGTGGGGACGATCCAATAGTCGTCGGACATGTCGGCGGCTGGCCAACTTTGGCACGTGGTCGTGGGGACGATCCGATTGTCGTCGGACATGTCGGCGGCTGGCCAACCTAGACCCGGGGTCGTGGGGATGACCCTATAGTCGTCGGACATGTCGGCGGCTGGCCAACTTTGGACCGGTGTCGTGGGGACGACCCTACAGTCGTCGGACATTTCGGCGGCTTGCCAACTTTGGCCCGGGGTCGTGGGGACGACCCTATAGTCGTCGGACATGACGGTGGCGGGCCAATCTAGTCCCGGGGTCGTGGGGACGACCCTATAGTCGTCGGACATTTCGGCGGCTGGCCAACTTTGGCCCGGGGTCGTGGGGACGACCCTATAGTCGTCGGACATGTTGGCGGCTTGTCACCCTAGTCCCGGGGTCGTGGGTACGACCCTACAGTCGTCGGACATTTCGGCGGCTTGCCAACTTTGGCCCGGGGTCGTGGGGACGACCCTATAGTCGTCGGACATGTTGGCGGCTTGTCAGCCTAGTCGCGGGGTCGTGAGTACGACCCTACAGTCGTCGGACATTTCGGCGGCTTGCCAACTTTGGCCCGGGGTCGTGGGGACGACCCTATGGTCGTCGGACTTGACGGTGGCGGGCCAATCTAGTCCCGAGGTCCTGGGGACGACCCTATAGTCGTCGGACTTGACGGTGGCGGGCCAATCTAGTCCCGGGGTCGTGGGGACGACCCTACAGTCGTCGGACATGTCGGCGGCTGGCCAACTTTGGCGCGTGGTCGTGGGGACGATCCGATTGTCGTCGGACATGTCGGCGGCTGGCCAACTTTGGCCCGTGGTCGTGGGGACGATCCAATAGTCGTCGGACATGTCGGCGCTTGGCCAACTTTGGCGCGTGGTCGTGGGGACGATCCGATTGTCGTCGGACATGTCGGCGGCTTGCCAACTTTGGCCCGGGGTCGTGGGGACGACCCTATAGTCGTCGGACATGACGGTGGCGGGCCAATCTAGTCCCGGGGTCGTGGGGACGACCCTGTAGTCGTCGGACATTTCGGCGGCTTGCCAACTTTGGCCCGGGGTCGTGGGGACGACCCTATAGTCGTCGGACATTTCGGCGGCATGCCAACTTTGGCCCGTGGTCGTGGGGACGACCCTATAGTCGTTGGACATGACGGTGGCGGGCTAATCTAGTCCCGGGGTCGTAGGGACGACCCTATAGTCGTTGGACATGTCGGCGATTGGCCAACATTGGCCCGGGGTCGTGGGGACGACCCTATAATCGTCGGACATGTCGGCGGCTGGCCAACTTTGGCGCGTGGTCGTGGGGACGATCCGATTGTCGTCGGACATGTCGGCGGCTGGCCAACTTTGGCCCGTGGTCGTGGGGACGATCCAATAGTCGTCGGACATGTCGGCGGTTGGCCAACTTTGGCGCGTGGTCGTGGGGACGATCCGATTGTCGTCGGACATGTCGGCGGCTGGCCAACCTAGACCCGGGGTCGTGGGGACGACCCTATTGTCGTCGGACATGGCGGTGGCGGGCCAATCTAGTCCCGTGGTCGTGGGGACGACCCTATAGTCTTCGGACATGACGGTAGCGGGCCAATCTAGACCCGAGGTCGTGGGGACGACCCTATAGTAGTCGGACATGTCGGCGGCTGTCCAACTTTGGCCCGGTGTCGTGGGGACGACTCTATAGTCGTCGGACATGTCGGCGGCTGGCCAACCTAGACCCGGGGTCGTGGGGACGACCCTATAATCGTTGGACATGACGGTGGCGGGCCAATCTAGTCCCGGGGTCGTAGGGACGACCCTATAGTCGTCGGACATTTCGGCGGCTGGCCAACTTTGGCCCGGGGTCGTGGGGACGACCCTATAGTCGTCGGACATGTCGGCGGCTGGCCAACTTTGGCCCGTGGTTGTGGGGACGACCCTATAGTCGTTGGACATGACGGTGGCGGGCCAATCTAGTCCCGGGGTCGTGGGGACGACCCTAGAGTCGTCGGACATGTTGGCGGCTTGTCAGCCTAGTCCCGGGGTCGTGGGGACGACCCTATAGTCGTCGGGCATTTCGGCGGCTGGCCAGCTTTGGCCCGGGGTCGTGGGGACGACCCTATAGTCGTCGGACATGTTGGCGGCTTGTCAGCCTAGTCCCGGGGTCGTGGGGACGACCTTATAGTCGTCGGACATTTCGGCGGCTGGCCAACTTTGGCCCGTGGTCGTGGGGACGATCCAATAGTCGTCGGACATGTCGGCGGCTGGCCAACTTTGGCACGTGGTCGTGGGGACGATCCGATTGTCGTCGGACATGTCGGCGGCTGGCCAACCTAGACCCGGGGTCGTGGGGATGACCCTATAGTCGTCGGACATGTTGGCGATTGGCCAACATTGGCCCGGGGTCGTCGGGACGACCCTATAGTCGTCGGACATTTTGGCGGCTGGCCAACTTAGTCCCGGGGTCGTGGGGACGACCCTATAGTCGTCGGACATTTCGGCGGCTTGCCAACTTTGGCCCGGGTTCGTGGGGACGACCCTATAGTCGTCGGACATGTCGGCGGCTGGCCAACTTTGGACCGGTGTCGTGGGGACGACCCTACAGTCGTCGGACATTTCGGCGGCTTGCCAACTTTGGCCCGGGGTCGTGGGGACGACCCTATAGTCGTCGGACATGACGGTGGCGGGCCAATCTAGTCCCGGGGTCGTGGGGACGACCCTATAGTCGTCGGACATTTCGGCGGCTGGCCAACTTTGGCCCGGGGTCGTGGGGACGACCCTATAGTCGTCGGACATGTTGGCGGCTTGTCACCCTAGTCCCGGGGTCGTGGGGACGACCCTATAGTCTTCGGACATGTCGGCGGCTGGCCAACTTTGGCCCGTAGTCGTGGGGACGATCCGATAGTCGCCGGACATGACGGTGGCGAGCCAATCTATTCCCGGGGTCGTGGGGACGACCCTATAGTCCTCGGACATGTCGGCGGCTGGCCAACTTTGGCCCGGTGTCGTGGGGACGACTCTATAGTCGTCGGACATGTCGGCGGCGGGCCAATCTACTACCGGGGTCGTGGGGACGACCCTATAGTCGTCGACCAGTCGGCGTCGAGCCAACCTAGTCCCGGGGTCGTGGGGACGACACTATAGTCGTCGACAAGTCGGCGCCGAGCCAACTTTGGGCCGTGGTCGTGGGGAGGACCCTCTAGTCGTCGGACATGACGGTGCCGAGCCAATCTAGTCCCGGGATCGTGGGGACGACCCTATAGTCGTCGGACATGTCGGCGGCTGGCCAACTTTGGCCCGTGGTCGTGGGGACGACCCAATAGTCGTTGGACATGTCAGCGGCTGGCCAACTTTGCTCCGGTGTCGTGGTGGACGATCCTATAGTCGTCGGACATGTCGGCGGCTGGCCAACAGTGGCCCGGTGTCGTGGGGACGACTCTATAGTCGTCGGACATGTCGGCGGCTGGCCAATCTAGTCCCGGGGTCGTGGGGACGACCCTATAGTCTTCGGACATGTCAGCGGCTGGCCAACTTTGCCCCGGTGTCGTGGGAACGACCCTATAGTCGTCGGACAAGTCGGCTGCGAGCCCACCTAGTCCGGGGGTCGTGGGGACGACACTATAGTCGTCGGATATGTCGGCGGCTGGCCAACTTTGGCCCGTGGTCGTGGGGACGACCCTATAGTCGTCGGACATGTCGCCGGCTGGCCAACTTTGGCCCGTGGTCGTGGGGACGACCCTATAGTCGTCGGACATAACGGTGGCGGGCCAATCTAGTCCCGGGGTCGTGGGGACGACCCTATAGTCGTCGGACAAGTCGGCGGCGGGCCTACCTAGTCCCGGGGACGTGGGGACGACCCCATAGTCGTCGGATAAGTCGGCAGCTTGCCAACTTTGGCCCGGGGTCGTGGGAACGACCCTATAGTCGTCGGACAAGTCGGCTGCGAGCCCACCTAGTCCGGGGGTCGTGGGGACGACACTATAGTCGTCGGATATGTCGGCGGCTGGCCAACTTTGGCCCGTGGTCGTGGGGACGACCCTATAGTCGTCGGACAAGTCAGCGGCTGGCCAACACTGGCCCGTGGTCGTGGGGAAGAGCCTATAGTCGTCGGACAAGTCAGCGGCTGGCCAACATTGGCCCGTGGTCGTGGGGACGACCCTACAGTCGTCGGATATGTCGGCGGCTGGCCAACTTTGGACCGTGGTCGTCGGGACGAACCTATAGTCGTCGGAAATGACGGTGGCGGGCCAACCTAGTCCCGGGGTCGTGGGGACGACCCTATAATCGTCGGACAAGCCGGCGGCTGGCCAACTTTGGCCCGTGGTCGTGGGGACGACACTATAGTCGTCGGACAAGTCGGCGGCTGTCCAACTTTGGCCCGGGGTCGTGGGAACGACCCTATAGTCGTCGGACAAGTCGGCGGCGAGCCCACCTAGTCCGGGGGTCGTGCGGACGACCCTATAGTCGTCGGACAAGTCGGCGGCCGGCCAACCTAGTCCGGGGGTCGTGGGGACGACCCTATAGTCGTCGGACATGACGGTGGCGGGCCAGTCTAGTCCGGGTCGTGGGGACGACCCTATAGTCGTCGGACTAGTCGGCGGCTGTCCAACTTTGGCCCGGGGTCGTGGGGACGACCCTATAGTCGTCGGACTTGACGGTGGCGGGCCAATCTAGTCCCGGGGTCGTGGGGACGACACTATAGTCGTCAGACATGTCGGTGGCGAGCCAACCTAGACCCGGGGTCGTAGGGACGACCCTATAGTCGTCGGACATGTCGCCGGCTGGCCAACTTTGGGCCGTGGTCGTGGGGACGACCCTATAGTCGTCGGACATAACGGTGGCGGGACATTCTAGTCCCGGGGTCGTGGGGACGACCCTATAGTCGTCGGACAAGTCGGCGGCGGGCCTACCTAGTCCCGGGGTCGTGGGGACGACCCTATAGTCGTCGGATAATTCGGCAGCTTGCCAACTTTGGCCCGGGGTCGTGGGAACGACCCTATAGTCGTCGGACAAGTCGGCGGCGAGCCCACCTTGTCCGGGGGTCGTGGGGACGACCCTATAGTCGTCGGACAAGTCGGCGGCCGGCCAACCTAGTCCGGGGGTCGTGGGGACGACCCTATAGTCGTCGGACATGACGGTGGCGGGCCAGTCTAGTCCCGGGTCGTGGGGACGACCCTATAGTCGTCGGACATGTCGCCGGCTGGCCAACTTTGGCCCGTGGTCGTGGGGACGACCCTATAGTCGTCGGACATAACGGTGGCGGGCCAATCTAGTCCCGGGATCGTGGGGACGACCCTATAGTCGTCGGACAAGTCGGCGGCGAGGCCACCTAGTCGGGGGGTCGTGGGGACGACCCTATAGTCGTCGGACAAGTCGGCGGCCGGCCAACCTAGTCCGGGGGTCGTTGGGACGACCATATAGTCGTCGGACATGACGGTGGCGGGCCACTCTAGTCCCGGGTCGTGGGGACGACCCTATAGTCGTCGATCATGTCGGCGGCTGGCCAACTTTGGCCCGGGGTCGTGGGGACGACCCTATAGTCGTCGGATATGTCGGCGGCTGGCCAACTTTGGCCCGTGGTCGTGGGGACGACCCTATAGTCGTCGGACAAGTCGGCGGCGGGCCAACCTAGTCCCGGGGTCGTGGGGACGACCCTATAATCGTCGGACAAGCCGGCGGCTGGCCAACTTTGGCCCGTGGTCGTGGGGACGACACTATAGTCGTCGGACAAGTCGGCGGCTGTCCAACTTTGGCCCGGGGTCGTGGGAACGACCCTATAGTCGTCGGACAAGTCGGCGGCGAGCCCACCTAGTCCGGGGGTCGTGCGGACGACCCTATAGTCGTCGGACAAGTCGGCGGCCGGCCAACCTAGTCCGGGGGTCGTGGGGACGATCCTATAGTCGTCGGACATAACGGTGGCGGGCCAATCTAGTCCCGGGGTCGTGGGGACGACCCTATAGTCGTCGGACAAGTCGGCGGCGGGCCTACCTAGTCCCGGGGACGTGGGGACGACCCCATAGTCGTCGGATAAGTCGGCAGCTTGCCAACTTTGGCCCGGGGTCGTGGGAACGACCCTATAGTCGTCGGACAAGTCGGCTGCGAGCCCACCTAGTCCGGGGGTCGTGGGGACGACACTATAGTCGTCGGATATGTCGGCGGCTGGCCAACTTTGGCCCGTGGTCGTGGGGACGACCCTATAGTCGTCGGACAAGTCAGCGGCTGGCCAACACTGGCCCGTGGTCGTGGGGAAGAGCCTATAGTCGTCGGACAAGTCAGCGGCTGGCCAACATTGGCCCGTGGTCGTGGGGACGACCCTACAGTCGTCGGATATGTCGGCGGCTGGCCAACTTTGGACCGTGGTCGTCGGGACGAACCTATAGTCGTCGGAAATGACGGTGGCGGGCCAACCTAGTCCCGGGGTCGTGGGGACGACCCTATAATCGTCGGACAAGCCGGCGGCTGGCCAACTTTGGCCCGTGGTCGTGGGGACGACACTATAGTCGTCGGACAAGTCGGCGGCTGTCCAACTTTGGCCCGGGGTCGTGGGAACGACCCTATAGTCGTCGGACAAGTCGGCGGCGAGCCCACCTAGTCCGGGGGTCGTGCGGACGACCCTATAGTCGTCGGACAAGTCGGCGGCCGGCCAACCTAGTCCGGGGGTCGTGGGGACGACCCTATAGTCGTCGGACATGACGGTGGCGGGCCAGTCTAGTCCGGGTCGTGGGGACGACCCTATAGTCGTCGGACTAGTCGGCGGCTGTCCAACTTTGGCCCGGGGTCGTGGGGACGACCCTATAGTCGTCGGACTTGACGGTGGCGGGCCAATCTAGTCCCGGGGTCGTGGGGACGACACTATAGTCGTCAGACATGTCGGTGGCGAGCCAACCTAGACCCGGGGTCGTAGGGACGACCCTATAGTCGTCGGACATGTCGCCGGCTGGCCCACCTAGTCGGGGGGTCGAGGGGACGACCCTATAGTCGTCGGATAAGCCGGCGGCTGGCCAACTTTGGCCCGTGGTCGTGGGGACGACACTATAGTCGTCGGACAAGTCGGCGGCTGTCCAACTTTGGCCCGGGGTCGTGGGAACGACCCTATAGTCGTCGGACAAGTCGGCGGCGAGCCCACCTAGTCCGGGGGTCGTGCGGACGACCCTATAGTCGTCGGACAAGTCGGCGGCCGGCCAACCTAGTCCGGGGGTCGTGGGGACGATCCTATAGTCGTCGGACATGACGGTGGCGGGCCAGTCTAGTCCCGGGTCGTGGGGACGACCCTATAGTCGTCGGACATGTCGGCAGCTGGCCAGCTTTGGCCCGTGGTCGTGGGGACGACCCTATAGTCGTCGGACATGTCGGCGGCTGGCCAACTTTGGCCCGTGGTCGTGGGGACGACCCTATAGTCGTCAGACATGACGGTGGCGAGCCAACCTAGTCCCGGGGTCGTGGGGACGACCCTATAGTCGTCGGACAAGTCGGCGGCGAGCCCACCTAGTCGGGGGGTCGAGGGGACGACCCTATAGTCGTCGGATAAGTCGGCGGCCGGCCAACCTAGTCCGGGGGTCGTGGGGACGACCCTATAGTCGTCGGACATGACGGTGGCGGGCCAGTCTAGTCCCGGGTCGTGGGGACGACTCTATAGTCGTCGGAAATGTCGGTGGCTGTCCAACTTTGGCCCGGGGGTCGTGGGGACGACCCTATAGTCGTCGGACATGTCGGCGGCTGACCAACTTTGGCCCGGGGTCGTGGGGACGACCCTATAGTCGTCGGATTTGTCGGCGGCTGGCCAACTTTGGCCCGTGGTCGTGGGGACGACCCTATAGTCGTCGGACAAGTCGGCGGCGGGCCAACCTAGTCCCGGGGTCGTGGGGACGACCCTATAATCGTCGGACAAGCCGGCGGCTGGCCAACTTTGGCCCGTGGTCGTGGGGACGACCCTATAGTCGTCGGACAAGTCGGCGGCTGTCCAACTTTGGCCCGGGGTCGTGGGGACGACCCTATAGTCGTCGGACTTGACGGTGGCGGGCCAATCTAGTCCCGGGGTCGTGGGGACGACCCTATAGTCGTCAGACATGTCGGTGGCGAGCCAACCTAGACCCGGGGTCGTAGGGACGACCCTATAGTCGTCGGACATGTCGCCGGCTGGCCAACTTTGGGCCGTGGTCGTGGGGACGACCCTATAGTCGTCGGACATAACGGTGGCGGGCCATTCTAGTCCCGGGGTCGTGGGGACGACCCTATAGTCGTCGGACAAGTCGGCGGCGGGCCTACCTAGTCCCGGGGTCGTGGGGACGACCCTATAGTCGTCGGATAAGTCGGCAGCTTGCCAACTTTGGCCCGGGGTCGTGGGAACGACCCTATAGTCGTCGGACAAGTCGGCGGCGAGCCCACCTAGTCCGGGGGTCGTGCGGACGACCCTATAGTCGTCGGACAAGTCGGCGGCTGTCCAACTTTGGCCCGGGGTCGTGGGGACGACCCTATAGTCGTCGGACTTGACGGTGGCGGGCCAATCTAGTCCCGGGGTCGTGGGGACGACCCTATAGTCGTCAGACATGTCGGTGGCGAGCCAACCTAGACCCGGGGTCGTAGGGACGACCCTATAGTCGTCGGACATGTCGCCGGCTGGCCAACTTTGGGCCGTGGTCGTGGGGACGACCCTATAGTCGTCGGACATAACGGTGGCGGGCCATTCTAGTCCCGGGGTCGTGGGGACGACCCTATAGTCGTCGGACAAGTCGGCGGCGAGCCCACCTAGTCGGGGGGTCGAGGGGACGACCCTATAGTCGTCGGATAAGTCGGCGGCCGGCCAACCTAGTCCGGGGGTCGTGGGGACGACCCTATAGTCGTCGGACATGACGGTGGCGGGCCAGTCTAGTCCCGGGTCGTGGGGACGACTCTATAGTCGTCGGAAATGTCGGTGGCTGTCCAACTTTGGCCCGGGGGTCGTGGGGACGACCCTATAGTCGTCGGACATGTCGGCGGCTGACCAACTTTGGCCCGGGGTCGTGGGGACGACCCTATAGTCGTCGGATTTGTCGGCGGCTGGCCAACTTTGGCCCGTGGTCGTGGGGACGACCCTATAGTCGTCGGACAAGTCGGCGGCGGGCCAACCTAGTCCCGGGGTCGTGGGGACGACCCTATAATCGTCGGACAAGCCGGCGGCTGGCCAACTTTGGCCCGTGGTCGTGGGGACGACCCTATAGTCGTCGGACAAGTCGGCGGCTGTCCAACTTTGGCCCGGGGTCGTGGGGACGACCCTATAGTCGTCGGACTTGACGGTGGCGGGCCAATCTAGTCCCGGGGTCGTGGGGACGACCCTATAGTCGTCAGACATGTCGGTGGCGAGCCAATCTATTCCCGGGGTCGTGGGGACGACCCTACAGTCGTCGGACATTTCGGCGGCTTGCCAACTTTGGCCCGGGGTCGTGGGGACGACCCTATAGTCGTCGGACATGTTGGCGGCTTGTCGGCCTAGTCCCGGGGTCGTGGGTACGACCCTACAGTCGTCTGACATATCGGCGGCTTGCCAACTTTGGCCCGGGGTCGTGGGGACGACCCTACAGTCGTCTGATATATCGGCGGCTTGCCAACTTTGGCCCGGGGTCGTGGGGACGACCCTATAGTCGTCGGACATGTCGGCGGCTTGCCAACTTTGGCCCGGGTTCGTGGGGACGACCCTATAGTGGTCGGAAATGACGGTGGCGGGCCAATCTATTCCCGGGGTCGTGGGGACGACCCTATAGTCGTCAGAAACATCGGTGGCGAGCCAACCTTGTCCCGGGGTCGTGGGGACGACCCTATAGTCGTCGGACAAGTCGGCGGCGGCCCAACCTAGACCCGGGGTCGTGGGGATGACCCTATAGTCGTCGGACATGACGGTGGCGGGCCAGTCTAGTCCCGGGTCCTGGGGACGACCCTATAGTCGTCGGACATGTCGGCGGCTGGCCATCTTTGGCCCGTGGTCGTGGGGACGACCCTATAGTCGTCGGACATGTCGGCGGCTGGCCAACTTTGGCCCGTGGTCGTGGGGACGATCCGATAGTCGTCGGACATGACGGTGGCGGGCCAATCTAGTCCCGGGGTCATAGGGACGACCCTATAGTCATCGGACATGTCGGCGGCTGGTCAACTTAGGCCCGTGGTCGTAGGGACGATCCGATAGTCGTTGGACATGACGGGGCCGGGCCAATCAAGTCCCGGGGTCGTGGGTACGACCCTATAGTCGTCGGACAAGTCGGCGGCTGGCCAACTTTGGCCCGTGGTCGTGGGGACGATCCGATAGTCGTCGGACATGACGGTGGCGGGCCAATCTAGTCCCTGGGTCATAGGGACGACCCTATAGTCATCGGACATGTCGGCGGCTGGTCAACTTAGGCCCGTGGTCGTAGGGACGATCCGATAGTCGTTGGACATGACGGTGCCGGGCCAATCAAGTCCCGGGGCCGTGGGTACGACCCTATAGTCGTCGGACATGTCGTCGATTGGCCATTATTGGCCCGGGGTCGTGGGGACGACCCTATAATCGTCGGACATGTCGGCGGCTGGCCAACATTGGCCCGTGGTCGTGGGGACGACCCAACAGTCGTCGGACATGTCGGCGGCTGGCCAACTTTGGCCCGTGGTCGTGGGAACGACCCTATAGTCGTCGGAGATGTCGGCGGCTGTCCTACTTTGGCCCGGTGTATTGGGGACGACTCTATAGTCGTCGGACATGTCGGCGGCTGGCCAACCTAGACCCGGGGTCGTGGGGACGACCCTACAGTCGTCGGACAAGTCGGCGTCTGGCCAAATATGGCCCGTGGTCGTGGGGACGACCCTATAGTCGTCGGAAATGTCGGCGGCGAGCCAACCTAGTCCCGGCGTCGTGGGGACGACCCTATAATGTTCGGACAAGTCGGCAGCTGGCCAAATTTGGCCCGTGGTCGTGAGGACGACCCTATAGTCGTCGGACATGTCGGCGGCTGGCCATCTTTGGCCCGGGGTTGTGGGGACGAATCTATAATCGCCGGACATGTCGGCGGCTGGCCAACTTTGGCCCGTGGCCGTGGGGACGACCCTATAGTCGTCGGAAATGTCGCCGGCTGGCCAACTTTGGCCCGTGGTCGTGGGGACGACCCTTTAGTCGTCGGACAAGTCGGCGGCTGTCCAACTTTGGCCCGGGGTCGTGGGGACGACCCTATAGTCGTTGGACATGTCAGCGGCTGGCCAACTTTGGCCCGGTGTCGTGGGGACGACCCAATAGTCGTCGGACATGTCGGCGGCTGGCCAACTTTGGCCCGTGGTCGTGGGGACGATCCGATAGTCGTTGGACATGACGGTGGCGGGCCAATCTAGTCCGGGGGTCGTGGGGACGACCCTACAGTCGTCGGACATTTCGGCGGCTTGCCAACATTGGCCCGGGGTCGTGGGGACGACCCTATAGTCGTCGGACTTGACGGTGGCGGGCCAATCTAGTCCCGGGGTTGTGGGGACGACCCTACAGTCGTCGGACATTTCGGCGGCTTGCCAACTTTGGCCCGGGGTCGTGGGGACGACCCTATAGTCGTCGGACTTGACGGTGGGGGGCCAATCTAGTCCCGAGGTCGTGGGGACGACTCTATAGTCGTCGGACTTGACGGTGGCCGGCCAATCTATTCCCGGGGGTCGTGGGGACGACCCTATAGTCGTCGGACATGTCGGCGGCGAGCCAACATTGACCCGGGGTCGTGGGGACGACTCTATAGTCGTCGGAAATGTCGGCGGCTGGCCAACCTGGACCCGGGGTCGTGACGACGACCCTATAGTCGTCGGACAAGACGGCGGCTGGACATCTTTGGCCCGGGGTCGTGGGGACGACCTTATAGTCGTCGGACATGACGGTGGCGGACCAATCTAGACCCGGGGTCGTGGGGGCGACCCTATAGTCGTCGGACATGTCGGCGGCTGGCCAACTTTGGCCCGGGGTCGTGGGGACGACCTTATAGTCGTCGGACATGACGGTGGCGGACCAATCTAGACCCGGGGTCGTGGGGGCGACCCTATAGTCGTCGGACATGTCGGCGGCTGGCCAACTTTGGCCCGGGGTCGTGGGGACGACCCTATCGTCGTCGGACATGTTGGCGGCTTATCAGCTTAGTCCCGGTGTCGTGGGTACGGCCCTATAGTCGTCGGACAAGACGGCGGCTGGACATCTTTGGCCCGGGGTCGTGGGGACGACCCTACAGTCGTCGGACATTTCGGCGGCTTGCCAACTTTGGCCCGGGGTCGTGGGGACGACCCTATAGTCGTCGGACAAGACGGCGGCTGGACATCTTTGGCCCGGGGTCGTGGGGACGACCCTATAGTCGTCGGACATGTCGGCGGCTGGCCAACTTTGGCCCGGTGTCGTGGGGACGACTCTATAGTCGTCGGAAATGTCGGCGGCTGGCCAACCTGGACCCGGGGTCGTGACGACGACCCTATAGTCGTCGGACAAGACGGCGGCTGGACATCTTTGGCCCGGGGTCGTGGGGACGACCCTATAGTCGTCGGACATGACGGTGGCGGACCAATCTAGTCCCGGGGTCGTGGGGACGACCCTATAGTCGTCGGACATGTCGGCGGCTGGCCAACTTTGGCCCGTGGTCGTGGGGACGATCCAATAGTCGACGGACATGTCGGCGGCTGGCCAACTTTGGCCCGTGGTTGTGCGGACGACCCTATAGTCGTTGGACATGACGGTGGCGGGCCAATCTAGTCCCGGGGTCGTGGGTACGACCCTACAGTCGTCGGACATTTCGGCGGCTTGCCAACTTTGGCCCGGGGTCGTGGGGACGACCCTATAGTCGTCGGACATGACGGTGGCGGGCCAGTCTAGTCCCGGGTCGTGGGACGACCCTATAGTCGTCGGACATGTCGGCGGCTGGCCAACTTTGGCCCGTGGTCGTGGGGACGATCCAATAATCGTCGGACATGTCGGCGGCTGGCCAACTTTGGCCCGTGGTTGTGGGGACGACCCTATAGTCGTTGGACATGACGGTGGCGGGCCAATCTAGTCCCGGGGTCGTGGGGACGACCCTATAGTCGTCGGACAAGACGGCGGCTGGACATCTTTGGCCCGGGGTCGTGGGGACGACCCTACAGTCGTCGGACATTTCGGCGGCTTGCCAACATTGGCCCGGGGTCGTGGGGACGACCCTATAGTCGTCGGACATGTCGGCGGCTGGCCAACTTTGGCCCGTGGTCGTGGGGACGACCCAATAGTCGTCGGAAATGTCGGTGGCTGTCCAACTTTGGCCCGGGGGTCGTGGGGACGACCCTATAGTCGTCGGCGAAGTCTGCGGCGGGCCAACCTAGTCCCGGGGTCGTGGGGACCACCCTATAGTCGTCGGACATGACGGTGGTGGGCCGGTCTAGTCCCGGGTCGTGGGGACGACCCTATAGTCGTCGGACATGTCGGCGGCTGGCCAACTTTGGCCCGTGGTCGTGGGGAGGACCCTATAGTCGTCAGACATGACGGTGGCGAGCCAACCTACTCCCGGGGTCGTGGGGACGACCCTATAGTCGTCGGACAAGTCGGCGGCGGGGCAACCTAGTCCCGGGGTCGTAGGGACCACCCTATAGTCGTCGGACATGTCGGCGGCGGGCCAACCTAGTCCCGGGGTCGTGGGGATGACCCTATAGTCGTCGGACATGACGGTGGCGGGCCAGTCTTGTCCCGGGTCGTGGGGACGACCCTATAGTCGTCGGACATGTCGCCGGATGGCCAACTTTGGCCCGTGGTCGTGGGGACGATCCAATAATCGTCGGACATGTCGACGGCTGGCCAACTTTGGCCCGTGGTCGTGGGGACCACCCTATAGTCGTCGGACATGACGGTGGTGGGCCAGTCTAGTCCCGGGTCGTGGGGACGACCCTATAGTCGTCGGACATGTCGGCGGCTGGCCAACTTTGGCCCGTGGTCGTGGGGAGGACCCTATACTCGTCGGACAAGTCGGCGGCGAGCCAACCTAGTCCGGGGGTCGTGGGGACGACCCTATAGTCGTCGGAGAAGTCTGCGGCGGGCCAACCTAGTCCCGGGGTCGTAGGGACCACCCTATAGTCGTCGGACATGTCGGCGGCGGGCCAACCTAGTCCCGGGGTCGTGGGGATGACCCTATAGTCGTCGGACATGACGGTGGCGGGCCAGTCTTGTCCCGGGTCGTGGGGACGACCCTATAGTCGTCGGACATGTCGCCGGATGGCCAACTTTGGCCCGTGGTCGTGGGGACGATCCAATAATCGTCGGACATGTCGACGGCTGGCCAACTTTGGCCCGTGGTTGTGGGGACGACCCTATAGTCGTTGGACATGACGGTGGCGGGCCAATCTAGTCCCGGGGTCGTGGGGACGACCCTATAGTCGTCGGACAAGACGGCGGCTGGACATCTTTGGCCCGGGGTCGTGGGGACGACCCTACAGTCGTCGGACATTTCGGCGGCTTGCCAACTTTGGCCCGGGGTCGTGGGGACGACCCTATAGTCGTCGGACATGTCGGCGGCTGGCCAACTTTGGCCCGTGGTTGTGGGGACGACCCTATAGTCGTTGGACATGACGGTGGCGGGCCAATCTAGTCCCGGGGTCGTGGGTAAGACCCTATAGTCGTCGGACATGACGGTGGCGGGCCAATCTAGTCTCGGGGTCGTGGGGACGACCCTATAGTCGTCGGACATGTCGGCGGCTGGCCAACTTTGGCCCGGGGTCGTGGGGACGACCCTATAGTCGTCGGACATGTCGGCGGCTGGCCAACTTTGGCCCGGGGTCGTGGGGACGACCCTATAGTCGTCGGACAAGACGGTGGCGGACCAATCTAGTCCCGCGGTCGTGGGGACGACCCTATAGTCGTCGGACATGACGGTGGCGGGCTAATCTAGTCCCGGGGTCGAGGGGACGACCCTATAGGCGTCGGACAAGACGGCGGCTGGCCAACTTTGGCCCGTGGTTGTGGGGACGACCCTATAGTCGTTGGACATGACGGTGGCGGGCCAATCTAGTCCCGGGGTCGTGGGGACGACCCTATAGTCGTCGGACAAGACGGCGGCTGGACATCTTTGGCCCGGGGTCGTGGGGACGACCCTACAGTCGTCGGACATTTCGGCGGCTTGCCAACATTGGCCCGGGGTCGTGGGGACGACCCTATAGTCGTCGGACATGTCGGCGGCTGGCCAACTTTGGCCCGTGGTCGTGGGGACGACCCAATAGTCGTCGGAAATGTCGGTGGCTGTCCAACTTTGGCCCGGGGGTCGTGGGGACGACCCTATAGTCGTCGGCGAAGTCTGCGGCGGGCCAACCTAGTCCCGGGGTCGTGGGGACCACCCTATAGTCGTCGGACATGACGGTGGTGGGCCAGTCTAGTCCCGGGTCGTGGGGACGACCCTATAGTCGTCGGACATGTCGGCGGCTGGCCAACTTTGGCCCGTGGTCGTGGGGACGATCCAATAGTCGTCGGACATGTCGGCGGCTGGCCAACTTTGGCGCGTGGGCGTGGGGACGATCCGATTGTCGTCGGACATGGCGGTGGCGGGCCAACCTAGTCCCGTGGTCGTGGGGACGACCCTATAGTCGTCGGACAAGTCGGCGGCGGGCCAACCTAGTCCCGGGGTCGTGGGGACGACCCTATAATCGTCGGACAAGCCGGCGGCTGGCCAACTTTGGCCCGTGGTCGTGGGGACGACCCTATAGTCGTCGGACTAGTCGGCGGCTGTCCAACTTTGGCCCGGGGTCGTGGGGACGACCCTATAGTCGTCGGACTTGACGGTGGCGGGCCAATCTAGTCCCGGGGTCGTGGGGACGACCCTATAGTCGTCAGACATGTCGGTGGCGAGCCAACCTAGACCCGGGGTCGTAGGGACGACCCTATAGTCGTCGGACATGTCGCCGGCTGGCCAACTTTGGGCCGTGGTCGTGGGGACGACCCTATAGTCGTCGGACATAACGGTGGCGGGCCATTCTAGTCCCGGGGTCGTGGGGACGACCCTATAGTCGTCGGACAAGTCGGCGGCGGGCCAACCTAGTCCCGGGGTCGTGGGAACGACCCTATAGTCGTCGGACAAGTCGGCGGCGGGCCAACCTAGTCCCGGGGTCGTGGGGACGACCCTATAATCGTCGGACAAGCCGGCGGCTGGCCAACTTTGGCCCGTGGTCGTGGGGACGACCCTATAGTCGTCGGACATGTCGGCGGCTGGCCAGCTTTGGCCCGTGGTCGTGGGGACGATCCAATAGTCGTCGGACATGTCGGCGGCTGGCCAACTTTGGCGCGTGGGCGTGGGGACGATCCGATTGTCGTCGGACATGGCGGTGGCGGGCCAACCTAGTCCCGTGGTCGTGGGGACGACCCTATAGTCGTCGGACAAGTCGGCGGCGGGCCAACCTAGTCCCGGGGTCGTGGGAACGACCCTATAGTCGTCGGACAAGTCGGCGGCGGGCCAACCTAGTCCCGGGGTCGTGGGGACGACCCTATAATCGTCGGACAAGCCGGCGGCTGGCCAACTTTGGCCCGTGGTCGTGGGGACGACCCTATAGTCGTCGGACTAGTCGGCGGCTGTCCAACTTTGGCCCGGGGTCGTGGGGACGACCCTATAGTCGTCGGACTTGACGGTGGCGGGCCAATCTAGTCCCGGGGTCGTGGGGACGACCCTATAGTCGTCAGACATGTCGGTGGCGAGCCAACCTAGACCCGGGGTCGTAGGGACGACCCTATAGTCGTCGGACATGTCGCCGGCTGGCCAACTTTGGGCCGTGGTCGTGGGGACGACCCTATAGTCGTCGGACATAACGGTGGCGGGCCATTCTAGTCCCGGGGTCGTGGGGACGACCCTATAGTCGTCGGACAAGTCGGCGGCGGGCCTACCTAGTCCCGGGGTCGTGGGGACGACCCTATAGTCGTCGGATAATTCGGCAGCTTGCCAACTTTGGCCCGGGGTCGTGGGAACGACCCTATAGTCGTCGGACAAGTCGGCGGCGAGCCCACCTTGTCCGGGGGTCGTGGGGACGACCCTATAGTCGTCGGACAAGTCGGCGGCCGGCCAACCTAGTCCGGGGGTCGTGGGGACGACCCTATAGTCGTCGGACATGACGGTGGCGGGCCAGTCTAGTCCCGGGTCGTGGGGACGACCCTATAGTCGTCGGACATGTCGCCGGCTGGCCAACTTTGGCCCGTGGTCGTGGGGACGACCCTATAGTCGTCGGACATAACGGTGGCGGGCCAATCTAGTCCCGGGATCGTGGGGACGACCCTATAGTCGTCGGACAAGTCGGCGGCGAGGCCACCTAGTCGGGGGGTCGTGGGGACGACCCTATAGTCGTCGGACAAGTCGGCGGCCGGCCAACCTAGTCCGGGGGTCGTTGGGACGACCATATAGTCGTCGGACATGACGGTGGCGGGCCACTCTAGTCCCGGGTCGTGGGGACGACCCTATAGTCGTCGATCATGTCGGCGGCTGGCCAGCTTTGGCCCGGGGTCGTGGGGACGACCCTATAGTCGTCGGATATGTCGGCGGCTGGCCAACTTTGGCCCGTGGTCGTGGGGACGACCCTATAGTCGTCGGACAAGTCGGCGGCGGGCCAACCTAGTCCCGGGGTCGTGGGGACGACCCTATAATCGTCGGACAAGCCGGCGGCTGGCCAACTTTGGCCCGTGGTCGTGGGGACGACACTATAGTCGTCGGACAAGTCGGCGGCTGTCCAACTTTGGCCCGGGGTCGTGGGAACGACCCTATAGTCGTCGGACAAGTCGGCGGCGAGCCCACCTAGTCCGGGGGTCGTGCGGACGACCCTATAGTCGTCGGACAAGTCGGCGGCCGGCCAACCTAGTCCGGGGGTCGTGGGGACGACCCTATAGTCGTCGGACATGACGGTGGCGGGCCAGTCTAGTCCCGGGTCGTGGGGACGACCCTATAGTCGTCGGACATGTCGGCGGCTGGCCAGCTTTGGCCCGTGGTCGTGGGGACGATCCAATAGTCGTCGGACATGTCGGCGGCTGGCCAACTTTGGCGCGTGGGCGTGGGGACGATCCGATTGTCGTCGGACATGGCGGTGGCGGGCCAACCTAGTCCCGTGGTCGTGGGGACGACCCTATAGTCGTCGGACAAGTCGGCGGCGGGCCAACCTAGTCCCGGGGTCGTGGGGACGACCCTATAATCGTCGGACAAGCCGGCGGCTGGCCAACTTTGGCCCGTGGTCGTGGGGACGACCCTATAGTCGTCGGACTAGTCGGCGGCTGTCCAACTTTGGCCCGGGGTCGTGGGGACGACCCTATAGTCGTCGGACTTGACGGTGGCGGGCCAATCTAGTCCCGGGGTCGTGGGGACGACCCTATAGTCGTCAGACATGTCGGTGGCGAGCCAACCTAGACCCGGGGTCGTAGGGACGACCCTATAGTCGTCGGACATGTCGCCGGCTGGCCAACTTTGGGCCGTGGTCGTGGGGACGACCCTATAGTCGTCGGACATAACGGTGGCGGGCCATTCTAGTCCCGGGGTCGTGGGGACGACCCTATAGTCGTCGGACAAGTCGGCGGCGGGCCTACCTAGTCCCGGGGTCGTGGGGACGACCCTATAGTCGTCGGATAATTCGGCAGCTTGCCAACTTTGGCCCGGGTCGTGGGAACGACCCTATAGTCGTCGGACAAGTCGGCGGCGAGCCCACCTAGTCCGGGGGTCGTGGGGACGACCCTATAGTCGTCGGACAAGTCGGCGGCCGGCCAACCTAGTCCGGGGGTCGTGGGGACGACCCTATAGTCGTCGGACATGACGGTGGCGGGCCAGTCTAGTCCCGGGTCGTGGGGACGACCCTATAGTCGTCGGACATGTCGCCGGCTGGCCAACTTTGGCCCGTGGTCGTGGGGACGACCCTATAGTCGTCGGACATAACGGTGGCGGGCCAATCTAGTCCCGGGATCGTGGGGACGACCCTATAGTCGTCGGACAAGTCGGCGGCGAGGCCACCTAGTCGGGGGGTCGTGGGGACGACCCTATAGTCGTCGGACAAGTCGGCGGCCGGCCAACCTAGTCCGGGGGTCGTTGGGACGACCATATAGTCGTCGGACATGACGGTGGCGGGCCACTCTAGTCCCGGGTCGTGGGGACGACCCTATAGTCGTCGATCATGTCGGCGGCTGGCCAACTTTGGCCCGGGGTCGTGGGGACGACCCTATAGTCGTCGGATATGTCGGCGGCTGGCCAACTTTGGCCCGTGGTCGTGGGGACGACCCTATAGTCGTCGGACAAGTCGGCGGCGGGCCAACCTAGTCCCGGGGTCGTGGGGACGACCCTATAATCGTCGGACAAGCCGGCGGCTGGCCAACTTTGGCCCGTGGTCGTGGGGACGACACTATAGTCGTCGGACAAGTCGGCGGCTGTCCAACTTTGGCCCGGGGTCGTGGGAACGACCCTATAGTCGTCGGACAAGTCGGCGGCGAGCCCACCTAGTCCGGGGGTCGTGCGGACGACCCTATAGTCGTCGGACAAGTCGGCGGCCGGCCAACCTAGTCCGGGAGTCGTGGGGACGACCCTATAGTCGTCGGACATGACGGTGGCGGGCCAGTCTAGTCCCGGGTCGTGGGGACGACCCTATAGTCGTCGGACATGTCGGCGGCTGGCCAGCTTTGGCCCGTGGTCGTGGGGACGACCCTATAGTCGTCGGACATGTCGGCGGCTGGCCAACTTTGGCCCGTGGTCGTGGGGACGACCCTATAGTCGTCAGACATGACGGTGGCGAGCCAACCTAGTCCCGGGGTCGTGGGGACGACCCTATAGTCGTCGGACAAGTCGGTGGCGAGGCCACCTAGTCGGGGGGTCGAGGGGACGACCCTATAGTCGTCGGATAAGTCGGCGGCCGGCCAACCTAGTCCGGGGGTCGTGGGGACGACCCTATAGTCGTCGGACATGACGGTGGCGGGCCAGTCTAGTCCCGGGTCGTGGGGACGACTCTATAGTCGTCGGAAATGTCGGTGGCTGTCCAACTTTGGCCCGGGGGTCGTGGGGACGACCCTATAGTCGTCGGACATGTCGGCGGCGAGCCAACATTGACCCGGGATCGTGGGGACGACTCTATAGTCGTCGGACATGTCGGTGGCGGGCCAGTCTAGTCCCGGGTCGTGGGGACGACCCTATAGTCGTCGGACATGTCGGCGGCTGGCCAACTTTGGCCGTGGTCGTGGGGAGGACCCTATACCCGTCGGACAAGTCGGCGGCGTACCAACCTAGTCCGGGGGTCGTGGGGACGACCCTATAGTCGTCGGACATGACGGTGGCGGGCCAGTCTAGTCCCGGGTCATGGGGACGACCCTATAGTCGTCGGACAAGTCGGCGGCTGGCCAACTTTGGCCCGTGGTCGTGGGGACGACCCTATAGTCGTCGGAAATGACGGTGGCGGGCCAATCTAGTCCCGTGGTCGTGGGGACGACCCTATAGTCGTCGGACAAGTCGGCGGCGGGCCTACCTAGTCCCGGGGTCGTGGGGACGACCCCATAGTCGTTGGATAAGTCGGCAGCTTGCCAACTTTGGCCCGGGGTCGTGGGAACGACCCTATAGTCGTCGGACAAGTCGGCGGCGAGCCCACCTAGTCCGGGGGTCGTGGGGACGACCCTATAGTCGTCGGACAAGTCGGCGGCCGGCCAACCTAGTCCGGGGGTCGTGGGGACGACCCTATAGTCGTCGGACATGTCGGCGGCTGGCCAACTTTGGCCCGTGGTCGTGGGGACGACCCTATAGTCGTCGGACATGTCGCCGGCTGGCCAACTTTGGCCCGTGGTCGTGGGGACGACCCTATAGTCGTCGGACATAACGGTGGCGGGCCAATCTAGTCCCGGGGTCGTGGGGACGACCCTATAGTCGTCGGACAAGTCGGCGGCGGGCCTACCTAGTCCCGGGGTCGTGGGGACGACCCCATAGTCGTCGGATAAGTCGGCAGCTTGCCAACTTTGGCCCGGGGTCGTGGGAACGACCCTATAGTCGTCGGACAAGTCGGCTGCGAGCCCACCTAGTCCGGGGGTCGTGGGGACGACACTATAGTCGTCGGATATGTCGGCGGCTGGCCAACTTTGGCCCGTGGTCGTGGGGACGACCCTATAGTCGTCGGACAAGTCAGCGGCTGGCCAACACTGGCCCGTGGTCGTGGGGAAGAGCCTATAGTCGTCGGACAAGTCAGCGGCTGGCCAACATTGGCCCGTGGTCGTGGGGACGACCCTACAGTCGTCGGATATGTCGGCGGCTGGCCAACTTTGGACCGTGGTCGTGGGGACGAACCTATAGTCGTCGGAAATGACGGTGGCGGGCCAATCTAGTCCCGGGGTCATGGGGACGACCCTACAGTCATCGGACAAGTCGGCGGCGAGCCAATCTAGTCCCGCGGTCGTGGGGACGACCCTATAGTCGTCGGACAAGTCAGCGGCTGGCCAACAGTGGCCCGTGGTCGTGGGGACGACCATATAGTCGTCGGACATGACGGTGGCGGGCCACTCTAGTCCCGGGTCGTGGGGACGACCCTATAGTCGTCGGACATGTCGGCGGCTGGCCAACTTTGGCCCGGGGTCGTGGGGACGACCCTATAGTGGTCGGATATGTCGGCGGCTGGCCAGCTTTGGCCCGTGGTCGTGGGGACGACCCTATAGTCGTCGGAAATGACGGTGGCGGGCCAATCTATTCCCGGGGTCGTGGGGACGACCCTATAGTCGTCGGACATATCAGCGGCTGGCCAACTTTGGCCCGGGGTCGTGGGGACGACCCTACAGTCGTCGGATATGTCGGGGCTGGCCAACTTTGGCCCGTGGTCGTGGGGACGACCCTATAGTCGTCGGAAATGACGGTGGCGGGCCAATCTAGTCCCGGGGTCGTGGGGACGACCCTATAGTCGTCGGACAAGTCGGCGGCGGGCCAACCTAGTCCCGGGGTCGTGGGGATGACCCTATAGTCGTCGGACATGACGGTGGCGGGCCAGTCTAGTCCCGGGTTGTGGGGACGACCCTATAGTCGTCGGACATGTCACCGGCTGGCCAACTTTGGCCCGTGGTCGTGGGGACGACCCTATAGTCGTCGGACATGACGGTGGCGGGCCACTCTAGTCCCGGGTCGTGGGGACGACCCTATAGTCGTCGGACATGTCGGCGGCTGGCCAACTTTGGCCCGGGGTCGTGGGGACGACCCTATAGTCGTCGGAAATGACGGTGGCGGGCCAATCTATTCCCGGGGTCGTGGAGACGACCGTATAGTCGTCGGACATATCAGCGGCTGGCCAACTTTGGCCCGGGGTCGTGGGGACGACCCTATAGTCGTCGGACATGTCGGCGGCTGGCCAACTTTGGCCCGGGGTCGTGGGGACGACCCTATAGTGGTCGGATATGTCGGCGGCTGGCCAGCTTTGGCCCGTGGTCGTGGGGACGACCCTATAGTCGTCGGAAATGACGGTGGCGGGCCAATCTATTCCCGGGGCGTGGGGACGACCCTATAGTCGTCGGACATATCAGCGGCTGGCCAACTTTGGCCCGGGGTCGTGGGGACGACCCTACAGTCGTCGGATATGTCGGGGCTGGCCAACTTTGGCCCGTGGTCGTGGGGACGACCCTATAGTCGTCGGAAATGACGGTGGCGGGCCAATCTAGTCCCGGGGTCGTGGGGACGACCCTATAGTCGTCGGACAAGTCGGCGGCGGGCCAACCTAGTCCCGGGGTCGTGGGGATGACCCTATAGTCGTCGGACATGACGGTGGCGGGCCAGTCTAGTCCCGGGTTGTGGGGACGACCCTATAGTCGTCGGACATGTCACCGGCTGGCCAACTTTGGCCCGTGGTCGTGGGGACGACCCTATAGTCGTCGGACATGACGGTGGCGGGCCACTCTAGTCCCGGGTCGTGGGGACGACCCTATAGTCGTCGGACATGTCGGCGGCTGGCCAACTTTGGCCCGGGGTCGTGGGGACGACCCTATAGTCGTCGGAAATGACGGTGGCGGGCCAATCTATTCCCGGGGTCGTGGAGACGACCGTATAGTCGTCGGACATATCAGCGGCTGGCCAACTTTGGCCCGGGGTCGTGGGGACGACCCTATAGTCGTCGGACATGTCGGCGGCTGGCCAACTTTGGCCCGGGGTCGTGGGGACGACCCTATAGTGGTCGGATATGTCGGCGGCTGGCCAGCTTTGGCCCGTGGTCGTGGGGACGACCCTATAGTCGTCGGAAATGACGGTGGCGGGCCAATCTATTCCCGGGGTCGTGGGGACGACCCTATAGTCGTCGGACATATCAGCGGCTGGCCAACTTTGGCCCGGGGTCGTGGGGACGACCCTACAGTCGTCGGATATGTCGGGGCTGGCCAACTTTGGCCCGTGGTCGTGGGGACGACCCTATAGTCGTCGGAAATGACGGTGGCGGGCCAATCTAGTCCCGGGGTCGTGGGGACGACCCTATAGTCGTCGGACAAGTCGGCGGCGGGCCAACCTAGTCCCGGGGTCGTGGGGATGACCCTATAGTCGTCGGACATGACGGTGGCGGGCCAGTCTAGTCCCGGGTTGTGGGGACGACCCTATAGTCGTCGGACATGTCACCGGCTGGCCAACTTTGGCCCGTGGTCGTGGGGACGACCCTATAGTCGTCGGACATGACGGTGGCGGGCCACTCTAGTCCCGGGTCGTGGGGACGACCCTATAGTCGTCGGACATGTCGGCGGCTGGCCAACTTTGGCCCGGGGTCGTGGGGACGACCCTATAGTCGTCGGAAATGACGGTGGCGGGCCAATCTATTCCCGGGGTCGTGGAGACGACCGTATAGTCGTCGGACATATCAGCGGCTGGCCAACTTTGGCCCGGGGTCGTGGGGACGACCCTATAGTCGTCGGACAAGTCAGCGGCTGGCCAACACTGGCCCGTGGTCGTGGGGAAGAGCCTATAGTCGTCGGACAAGTCAGCGGCTGGCCAACATTGGCCCGTGGACGTGGGGACGACCCTACAGTCGTCGGATATGTCGGCGGCTGGCCAACTTTGGACCGTGGTCGTGGGGACGAACCTATAGTCGTCGGAAATGACGGTGGCGGGCCAATCTATTCCCGGGGTCGTGGAGACGACCGTATAGTCGTCGGACATATCAGCGGCTGGCCAACTTTGGCCCGGGGTCGTGGGGACGACCCTATAGTCGTCGGACATGTCGGCGGCTGGCCAACTTTGGCCCGTGGTCGTGGGGACGACCCTATAGTCGTCGGAAATGTCGGTGGCTGTCCAACTTTGGCCCGGGGGTCGTGGGGACGACCCTATAGTCGTCGGACATGTCGGCGGCTGACCAACTTTGGCCCGGGGTCGTGGGGACGACCCTATAGTCGTCGGATATGTCGGCGGCTGGCCAACTTTGGCCCGTGGTCGTGGGGACGACCCTATTGTCGTCGGACAAGTCGGCGGCGGGCCAACCTAGTCCCGGGGTCGTGGGGACGACCCTATAATCGTCGGACAAGCCGGCGGCTGGCCAACTTTGGCCCGTGGTCGTGGGGACGACCCTATAGTCGTCGGACAAGTCGGCGGCTGTCCAACTTTGGCCCGGGGTCGTGGGGACGACCCTATAGTCGTCGGACTTGACGGTGGCGGGCCAATCTAGTCCCGGGGTCGTGGGGACGACCCTATAGTCGTCGGACAAGTCGGCGGCGGGCCAATCTAGTCCCGGGGTCGTGGGTACGGCCCTATATTCGTCGGACATGTCGGCGGCGGGCCAACCTTGTCCCGGGGTCGTGGGGACGACCCTATAGTCGTCGGACATGTCGGCGGCTGGCCAACTTTGGCCCGGTGTCGTGGGGACGACTCTATAGTCGTCGGAAATTTCGGCGGCTTGCCAACTTTGGCCCGTGGTTGTGGGGACGACCCTATAGTCGTTGGACATGACGGTGGCGGGCCAATCTAGTCCCGGGGTCGTGGGGACGACCCTATAGTCGTCGGACTTGACGGTGGCGGGCCAATCTAGTCCCGGGGTCGTAGGTACGATCCTATGGTCGTCGGACATGTCGGTGGCTGGCCAACTTTGGCCCGTGGTCGTGGGGACGACCCTATAGTTGTCGGACACGTCGGCGGTGGGTCTACCTAGTCCCGGGGTCGTGGGGACTACCCTATAGTCGCCGGGCAAGTCGGCGGCGGCCCAACCTAGACCCGGGGTCGTGGGGATGACCCTATAGTCGTCGGACATGACGGTGGCGGGCCAGTCTAGTCCCGGGTCGTGGGGACGACCCTATAGTCGTCAGAAACATCGGTGGCGAGCCAACCTTGTCCCGGGGTCGTGGGGACGACCCTATAGTCGTCGGACAAGTCGGCGGCGGCCCAACCTAGACCCGGGGTCGTGGGGATGACCCTATAGTCGTCGGACATGACGGTGGCGGGCCAGTCTAGTCCCGGGTCCTGGGGACGACCCTATAGTCGTCGGACATGTCGGCGGCTGGCCATCTTTGGCCCGTGGTCGTGGGGACGACCCTATAGTCGTCGGACATAACGGTGGCGGGCCAATCTAGTCCCGTGGTCGTGGGGACGATCCGATAGTCGTCGGACATGACGGTGGCGGGCCAATCTAGTCCCGGGGTCATAGGGACGACCCTATAGTCATCGGACATGTCGGCGGCTGGTCAACTTAGGCCCGTGGTCGTAGGGACGATCCGATAGTCGTTGGACATGACGGGGCCGGGCCAATCAAGTCCCGGGGTCGTGGGTACGACCCTATAGTCGTCGGACAAGTCGGCGGCTGGCCAACTTTGGCCCGTGGTCGTGGGGACGATCCGATAGTCGTCGGACATGACGGTGGCGGGCCAATCTAGTCCCGGGGTCATAGGGACGACCCTATAGTCATCGGACATGTCGGCGGCTGGTCAACTTAGGCCCGTGGTCGTAGGGACGATCCGATAGTCGTTGGACATGACGGTGCCGGGCCAATCAAGTCCCGGGGCCGTGGGTACGACCCTATAGTCGTCGGACATGTCGTCGATTGGCCATTATTGGCCCGGGGTCGTGGGGACGACCCTATAATCGTCGGACATGTCGGCGGCTGGCCAACATTGGCCCGTGGTCGTGGGGACGACCCAACAGTCGTCGGACATGTCGGCGGCTGGCCAACTTTGGCCCGTGGTCGTGGGAACGACCCTATAGTCGTCGGAGATGTCGGCGGCTGTCCTACTTTGGCCCGGTGTATTGGGGACGACTCTATAGTCGTCGGACATGTCGGCGGCTGGCCAACCTAGACCCGGGGTCGTGGGGACGACCCTACAGTCGTCGGACAAGTCGGCGTCTGGCCAAATATGGCCCGTGGTCGTGGGGACGACCCTATAGTCGTCGGACATGTCGCCGGATGGCCAACTTTGGCCCGTGGTCGTGGGGACGATCCAATAATCGTCGGACATGTCGACGGCTGGCCAACTTTGGCCCGTGGTTGTGGGGACGACCCTATAGTCGTTGGACATGACGGTGGCGGGCCAATCTAGTCCCGGGGTCGTGGGGACGACCCTATAGTCGTCGGACAAGACGGCGGCTGGACATCTTTGGCCCGGGGTCGTGGGGACGACCCTACAGTCGTCGGACATTTCGGCGGCTTGCCAACTTTGGCCCGGGGTCGTGGGGACGACCCTATAGTCGTCGGACATGTCGGCGGCTGGCCAACTTTGGCCCGTGGTTGTGGGGACGACCCTATAGTCGTTGGACATGACGGTGGCGGGCCAATCTAGTCCCGGGGTCGTGGGTAAGACCCTATAGTCGTCGGACATGACGGTGGCGGGCCAATCTAGTCTCGGGGTCGTGGGGACGACCCTATAGTCGTCGGACATGTCGGCGGCTGGCCAACTTTGGCCCGGGGTCGTGGGGACGACCCTATAGTCGTCGGACATGTCGGCGGCTGGCCAACTTTGGCCCGGGGTCGTGGGGACGACCCTATAGTCGTCGGACAAGACGGTGGCGGACCAATCTAGTCCCGCGGTCGTGGGGACGACCCTATAGTCGTTGGACATGACGGTGGCGGGCTAATCTAGTCCCGGGGTCGAGGGGACGACCCTATAGTCGTCGGACATGACGGCGGCTGGACATCTTTGGCCCGGGGTCATGGGGACGACCCTATAGTCGTCGGACATGTTGGCGGGTGGTCAGCCTAGTCCCGGGGTCGTGGGTACGACCCTATAGTCGTCGGACAAGTCGGCGGCGGGCCAACCTTGTTCCGGGGTCGTGGGGACGACCCTATAGTCGTCGGACATGTCGGCGGCTGGCCAACTTTGGCCCGGTGTCGTGGGGACGACTCTACAGTCGTCGGAAATGTCGGCGGCTGACCAACCTAGACCCGGGGTCGTGGGGACGACCCTATTGTCGTCGGACATGACGGTGGCGGGCCAATCTAGTCTCGCGGTCGTGGGGACGACCCTATAATCGTCGGACATGACGGTGGCGGGCCAATCTAGTCCCGGGGTCGTGCGGACGACCCTATAGTCGTCGGATATGTCGGCGGCTGGCCAACTTTGGCCCGGTGTCGTGGGGACGACCCTATAATCGTCGGACTTGACGGTGGCGGGCCAATCTAGTCCCGAGGTCCTGGGGACGACCCTATAGTCGTCGGACTTGACGGTGGCGGGCCAATCTAGTCCCGGGGTCGTGGGGACGACCCTACAGTCGTCGGACATTTCGGCGGCTTGCCATCTTTGGCCCGGGGTCGTGGGGACGACCCTATAGTCGTCGGACATGTTGGCGGCTTGTCGGCCTAGTCCCGGGGTCGTGGGTACGACCCTACAGTCGTCGGACATTTCGGCGGCTTGCCAACTTTGGCCCGGGGTCGTGGGGACGACCCTATAGTCGTCGGGCATGACGGTGGCGGGCCAATCTAGTCCCGGGGTCGTGGGGACGACCCTACAGTCGTCGGACATTTCGGCGGCTGGCCAACTTTGGCCCGGGGTCGAGGGGACGATCCGATAGTCGTTGGACATGACGGTGGCGGGCCAATCTAGTCCCGGGGTCGTGGGGACGACCCTATAGTCGTCGGACTTGTCGGTGGCGGGCCAATCTAGTCCGGGGGTCGTGGGGACGACCCTACAGTCGTCGGACATTTCGGCGGCTTGCCAACTTTGGCCCGGGGTCGTGGGGACGATCCAATAGTCGTCGGACATGTTGGCGGCTGGTCAACTTTGGCCCGTGGTCGTGGGGACGACCCTATAGTCGTTGGACAAGTCGGCGGCGGGCCAACCTTGTCCCGGGGTCGTGGGGACGACCGTATAGTCGTCGGACATGTCGGCGGCTGGCCAACTTTGGCCCGTGGTCGTGGGGACGATCCAATAGTCGTCGGACATGTCGGCGGCTGGCCAACTTTGGCGCGTGGTCGTGGGGACGATCCGATTGTCGTCGGACATGTCGGCGGCTGGCCAACCTAGACCCGGGGTCGTGGGGACGACCCTATTGTCGTCGGACAAGGCGGTGGCGGGCCAATCTAGTCCCGGGGTCGTGGGGACGATCCGATAGTCGTTGGACATGACGGTGGCGGGCCAATCTAGTCCCGGGGTCGTGGGGACGACCCTATAGTCGTCGGACAAGACGGCGGCTGGACATCTTTGGCCCGGGGTCGTGGGGACGACCCTACAGTCGTCGGACATTTCGGCGGCTTGCCAACATTGGCCCGGGGTCGTGGGGACGACCCTATAGTCGTCGGACATGTCGGCGGCTGGCCAACTTTGGCCCGTGGTCGTGGGGACGACCCAATAGTCGTCGGAAATGTCGGTGGCTGTCCAACTTTGGCCCGGGGGTCGTGGGGACGACCCTATAGTCGTCGGCGAAGTCTGCGGCGGGCCAACCTAGTCCCGGGGTCGTGGGGACCACCCTATAGTCGTCGGACATGACGGTGGTGGGCCAGTCTAGTCCCGGGTCGTGGGGACGACCCTATAGTCGTCGGACATGTCGGCGGCTGGCCAACTTTGGCCCGTGGTCGTGGGGAGGACCCTATAATCGTCAGACATGACGGTGGCTTGCCAACTTTGGCCCGGGGTCGTGGGGACGACCCTATAGTCGTCGGACATGACGGTGGCGGGCCAGTCTAGTCCCGGGTCGTGGGACGACCCTATAGTCGTCGGACATGTCGGCGGCTGGCCAACTTTGGCCCGTGGTCGTGGGGACGATCCAATAATCGTCGGACATGTCGGCGGCTGGCCAACTTTGGCCCGTGGTTGTGGGGACGACCCTATAGTCGTTGGACATGACGGTGGCGGGCCAATCTAGTCCCGGGGTCGTGGGGACGACCCTATAGTCGTCGGACAAGACGGCGGCTGGACATCTTTGGCCCGGGGTCGTGGGGACGACCCTACAGTCGTCGGACATTTCGGCGGCTTGCCAACATTGGCCCGGGGTCGTGGGGACGACCCTATAGTCGTCGGACATGACGGTGGCGGGCCAGTCTAGTCCCGGGTCATGGGGACGACCCTATAGTCGTCGGACAAGTCGGCGGCTGGCCAACTTTGGCCCGTGGTCGTGGGGACGACCCTATAGTCGTCGGAAATGACGGTGGCGGGCCAATCTAGTCCCGGGGTCGTGGGGACGACCCGACAGTCGTCGGACAAGTCGGCGGCGAGCCAATCTAGTCCCGCGGTCGTGGGGACGACCCTATAGTCGTCGGACATGTCGGCGGCTGGCCAACCTAGTCCCGGGGTCGTAGGGACGACCCTATAGTCGTCGGACATGTCGGCGGCTGTCCAACTTTGGCCCGTGGTCGTGGGGACGACCCTATAGTCGTCGGACTTGACGGTGGCGGGCCAATCTAGTCCCGTGGTCGTGGGGACGACCCTATAGTCGTCGGACAAGTCGGCGGGTGTCCAACTTTGGCCCGGGGTCGTGGGGACGACCCTATAGTCGTCGGACCTGACGGTGGCGGGCCAGTCTAGTCCCAGGTCGTGGGGACGACCCTATAGTCGTCGGACATGTCGGTGGCGAGCCAACATTGGCCCGTGGTCGTGGGGACGACCATATAGTCGTCGGACATGACGGTGGCGGGCCACTCTAGTCCCGGGTCGTGGGGACGACCCTATAGTCGTCGGACATGTCGGCGGCTGGCCAACTTTGGCCCGGGGCCGTGGGGACGACCCTATAGTCGTCGGATATGTCGGCGGCTGGCCAACTTTGGCCCGTGGTCGTGGGGACGACCCTATAGTCGTCGGACAAGTCGGCGGCGGGCCAACCTAGTCCAGGGGTCGTGGGGACGACCCTAAAGTCGTCGGATAAGTCGGCAGCTCGCCAACTTTGGCCCGGGGTCGTGGGAACGACCCTATAGTCGTCGGACAAGTCGGCGGCGAGCCCACCTAGTCGGGGGGTCGTGGGGGCGACCCTATAGTCGTCGGACAAGTCGGCGGCCGGCCAACCTAGTTCGGGGGTCGTGGGGACGACCCTATAGTCGTCGGACATGTCGGCGGCTGGCCAACTTTGGCCCGTGGTCGTGGGGACGACCCTATAGTCGTCGGACATGTCGGCGGCTGGCCAACTTTGGCCCGTGGTCGTGGGGACGACCCTATAGTCGTCGGATATGTCGGCGGCTGGCCAACTTTGGCCCGTGGTCGTGGGGACGACCCTATAGTCGTCGGACAAGTCGGCGGCGGGCCAACCTAGTCCAGGGGTCGTGGGGACGACCCTAAAGTCGTCGGATAAGTCGGCAGCTCGCCAACTTTGGCCCGGGGTCGTGGGAACGACCCTATAGTCGTCGGACAAGTCGGCGGCGAGCCCACCTAGTCGGGGGGTCGTGGGGGCGACCCTATAGTCGTCGGACAATTCGGCGGCCGGCCAACCTAGTTCGGGGGTCGTGGGGACGACCCTATAGTCGTCGGACATGTCGGCGGCTGGCCAACTTTGGCCCGTGGTCGTGGGGACGACCCTATAGTCGTCGGAAATGTCGGTGGCTGTCCAACTTTGGCCCGGGGGTCGTGGGGACGACCCTGTAGTCGTCGGACATGTCGGCGGCGAGCCAACATTGACCCGGGGTCGTGGGGACGACTCTATAGTCGTCGGACATGTCGGTGGCGGGCCAGTCTAGTCCCGGGTCGTGGGGAAGACCCTATAGTCGTCGGACATGTCGGCGGCTGGCCAACTTTGGCCCGTGGTCGTGGGGAGGACCCTATACTCGTCGGACAAGTCGGCGGCGAGCCAATCTAGTCCCGCGGTCGTGGGGACGACCCTATAGTCGTCGGACATGACGGTGGCGGGCCAGTCTAGTCCCGGGTCGTGGGGACGACCCTATAGTCGTCGGACATGTCGGCGGCTGGCCAACTTTGGCCCGTGGTCGTGGGGAGGACCCTATACTCGTCGGACAAGTCGGCGGCGTACCAACCTAGTCCGGGGGTCGTGGGGACGACCCTGTAGTCGTCGGACATGACGGTGGCGGGCCAGTCTAGTCCCGGGTCATGGGGACGACCCTATAGTCGTCGGACAAGCCAGCGGCTGGCCAGCTTTGGCCCGTGGTCGTGGGGACGACCCTATAGTCGTCGGAAATGACGGTGGCGGGCCAATCTAGTCCCGGGGTCGTGGGGACGACCCTACAGTCGTCGGACATGACGGTGGCGGGCCAGTCTAGTCCCGGGTCATGGGGACGACCCTATAGTCGTCGGACAAGTCGGCGGCTGGCCAACTTTGGCCCGTGGTCGTGGGGACGACCCTATAGTCGTCGGAAATGACGGTGGCGGGCCAATCTAGTCCCGGGGTCGTGGGGTCGACCCTACAGTCGTCGGACAAGTCGGCGGCGAGCCAATCTAGTCCCGCGGTCGTGGGGACGACCCTATAGTCGTCGGACAAGTCAGCGGCTGGCCAACATTGGCCCGTGGTCGTGGGGACGACCATATAGTCGTCGGACATGACGGTGGCGGGCCACTCTAGTCCCGGGTCGTGGGGACGACCCTATAGTCGTCGGACAAGTCGGCGGCGGGCCAACCTAGTCCCGGGGTCGTGGGGACGACCCTATAGTCGTCGGACATGTCGGCGGCTGGCCAACCTAGTCCCGGGGTCGTAGGGACGACCCTATAGTCGTCGGACATGTCGGCGGCTGTCCAACTTTGGCCCGTGGTCGTGGGGACGACCCTATAGTCGTCGGACATGACGGTGGCGGGCCACTCTAGTCCCGGGTCGTGGGGACGACCCTATAGTCGTCGGACAAGTCGGCGGCGGGCCAACCTAGTCCCGGGGTCGTGGGGACGACCCTATAATCGTCGGACATGTCGGCGGCTGTCCAACTTTGGCCCGTGGTCGTGGGGACGACCCTATAGTCGTTGGACATGTCGGTGGCGAGCCAACATTGGCCCGTGGTCGTGGGGACGACCATATAGTCGTCGGACATGACGGTGGCGGGCCACTCTAGTCCCGGGTCGTGGGGACGACCCTATAGTCGTCGGACATGTCGGCGGCTGGCCAACTTTGGCCCGGGGCCGTGGGGACGACCCTATAGTCGTCGGATATGTCGGCGGCTGGCCAACTTTGGCCCGTGGTCGTGGGGACGACCCTATAGTCGTCGGACAAGTCGGCGGCGGGCCAACCTAGTCCAGGGGTCGTGGGGACGACCCTAAAATCGTCGGATAAGTCGGCAGCTCGCCAACTTTGGCCCGGGGTCGTGGGAACGACCCTATAATCGTCGGACAAGTCGGCGGCGAGCCCACCTAGTCGGGGGGTCGTGGGGGCGACCCTATAGTCGTCGGACAAGTCGGCGGCCGGCCAACCTAGTTCGGGGGTCGTGGGGACGACCCTATAGTCGTCGGACATGTCGGCGGCTGGCCAACTTTGGCCCGTGGTCGTGGGGACGACCCTATAGTCGTCGGAAATGTCGGTGGCTGTCCAACTTTGGCCCGGGGGTCGTGGGGACGACCCTGTAGTCGTCGGACATGTCGGCGGCGAGCCAACATTGACCCGGGGTCGTGGGGACGACTCTATAGTCGTCGGACATGTCGGTGGCGGGCCAGTCTAGTCCCGGGTCGTGGGGAAGACCCTATAGTCGTCGGACATGTCGGCGGCTGGCCAACTTTGGCCCGTGGTCGTGGGGAGGACCCTATACTCGTCGGACAAGTCGGCGGCGAGCCAATCTAGTCCCGCGGTCGTGGGGACGACCCTATAGTCGTCGGACATGACGGTGGCGGGCCAGTCTAGTCCCGGGTCGTGGGGACGACCCTATAGTCGTCGGACATGTCGGCGGCTGGCCAACTTTGGCCCGTGGTCGTGGGGAGGACCCTATACTCGTCGGACAAGTCGGCGGCGTACCAACCTAGTCCGGGGGTCGTGGGGACGACCCTGTAGTCGTCGGACATGACGGTGGCGGGCCAGTCTAGTCCCGGGTCATGGGGACGACCCTATAGTCGTCGGACAAGCCAGCGGCTGGCCAGCTTTGGCCCGTGGTCGTGGGGACGACCCTATAGTCGTCGGAAATGAAGGTGGCGGGCCAATCTAGTCCCGGGGTCGTGGGGACGACCCTACAGTCGTCGGACAAGTCGGCGGCGAGCCAATCTAGTCCCGCGGTCGTGGGGACGACCCTATAGTCGTCGGACAAGTCAGCGGCTAGCCAACATTGGCCCGTGGTCGTGGGGACGACCATATAGTCGTCGGACATGACGGTGGCGAGCCAACCTAGTCCCGGGTCATGGGGACGACCCTATAGTCGTCGGACAAGCCAGCGGCTGGCCAGCTTTGGCCCGTGGTCGTGGGGACGACCCTATAGTCGTCGGAAATGACGGTGGCGGGCCAATCTAGTCCCGGGGTCGTGGGGACGACCCTATAGTCGTCGGACATGTCGGCGGCTGGCTAACTTTGGCCCGTGGTCGTGGAGACGATCCTATAGTTGTCGGACTTGACGGTGGCGGGCCAATCTAGTCCCGGGGTCGTAGGGACGACCCTATAGTCGTCGGACATGTCGGCGATTGGCCAACATTGGCCCGGGGTCGTGGGGACGACCCTATAGTCGTCGGACTTGTCGCTGGCGGGCCAATCTAGTCCCGGGGTCGTGGGGACGACCCTACAGTCGTCGGACATTTCGGCGGCTTGCCAACTTTGGCCCGGGGTCGTGGGGACGACCCTATAGTCGTCGGACATGTCGACGGCTGGCCAACCTAGTCCCGAGGTCGTGGGGACGACCCTATAGTCGTCGGACAAGACGGCGGCTGGACATCTTTGGCCCGCGGTCGTGGGGACGACCCTATAGTCGTCGGACATTTCGGCGGCTTGCCAACTTTGGCCCGGGGTCGTGGGGACGACCCTATAGTCGTCGGACATTTCGGCGGCATGCCAACTTTGGCCCGGGGTCGTGGGAACGACCCTATAGTCGTCGGACATGTCGGCGGCTGGCTAACTTTGGCCCGTGGTCGTGGGGACGACCCAATAGTCGTTGGACATGTCGGCGGCTGGCCAACTTTGGGCCGTGGTCGTGGAGACGACCCTATAGTCGTCGGACAAGTCAGCGGCGGGCCAACCTTGTCCCGGGGTCGTGGGGACGACCCTATAGCCGTCGGACATGACGGTGACGGGCCAATCTAGTCCCGGGGTCGTGGGGACGACCCTATAGTCGTCGGACAAGACGGCGGCGGGCCAATCTAGTCCCGGGGTCGTAGGGACGACCCTATAGTCGTCGGACATGTCGGCGATTGGCCAACATTGGCCCGGGGTCGTGGGGACGACCCTATAGTCGTCGGACATGTCGGAGGCTGGCCAACCTAGTCCCGAGGTCGTGGGGACGACCCTATAGTCGTCGGACTTGTCGCTGGCTGGCCAATCTAGTCCCGGGTCATGGGGACGACCCTATAGTCGTCGGACAAGTCGGCGGCTGGCCAACTTTGGCCCGTGGTCGTGGGGAGGACCCTATACTCGTCGCACAAGTCGGCGGCGTACCAACCTAGTCCGGGGGTCGTGGGGACGACCATATAGTCGTCGGACATGACGGTGGCGGGCCACTCTAGTCCCGGGGTCGTGGGGACGACCCTATAGTCGTCGGACATGTCGGCGGCTGGCTAACATTGGCCCGTGGTCGTGGGGACGACCCAATAGTCGTTGGACATATCGGCGGCTGGCCAACTTTGGCCCATGGTCGTGGGGACGACCCTATAGTCGTCGGACATGTCGGCGGCGTACCAACCTAGTCCGGGGGTCGTGGGGACGACCCTATAGTCGTCGGACATGTCGGCGGCTGGCAAACTTTGGCCCGTGGTCGTGGGGAGGACCCTATACTCGTCGGACAAGTCGGCGGCGTACCAACCTAGTCCGGGGGTCGTGGGGACGACCCTATAGTCGTCGGACATGACGGTGGCGGGCCAGTCTAGTCCCGGGTCATGGGGACGACCCTATAGTCGTCGGACAAGTCGGCGGCTGGCCAACTTTGGCCCGTGGTCGTGGGGACGACCCTATAGTCGTCGGATATGTCGGCGTCGGGCCAACCTAGTCCCGGGGTCGTGGGGACGACCCTATAATCGTCGGACAAGCCGGCGGCTGGCCAACTTTGGCCCATGGTCGTGGGGACGACCCTATAGTCGTTGGACATGACGGTGGCGGGCCAATCTAGTCCCGGGGTCGTAGGGACGACCCTATAGTCGTCGGACATGTCGGCGGCTGGCCAACTTTGGCCCGTGGTCGTGGGGACGACCCTATAGTCGTCGGAAATGTCGGTGGCTGTCCAACTTTGGCCCGGGGGTCGTGGGGACGACCCTGTAGTCGTCGGACATGTCGGCGGCGAGCCAACATTGACCCGGGGTCGTGGGGACGACTCTATAGTCGTCGGACATGTCGGTGGCGGGCCAGTCTAGTCCCGGGTCGTGGGGAAGACCCTATAGTCGTCGGACATGTCGGCGGCTGGCAAACTTTGGCCCGTGGTCGTGGGGAGGACCCTATACTCGTCGGACAAGTCGGCGGCGTACCAACCTAGTCCGGGGGTCGTGGGGACGACCATATAGTCGTCGGACATGACGGTGGCGGGCCACTCTAGTCCCGGGGTCGTGGGGACGACCCTATAGTCGTCGGACATGTCGGCGGCTGGCTAACATTGGCCCGTGGTCGTGGGGACGACCCAATAGTCGTTGGACATATCGGCGGCTGGCCAACTTTGGCCCATGGTCGTGGGGACGACCCTATAGTCGTTGGACATGACGGTGGCGGGCCAATCTAGTCCCGGGGTCGTAGGGACGACCCTATAGTCGTCGGACATGTCGGCGATTGGCCAACATTGGCCCGGGGTCGTGGGGACGACCCTATAGTCGTCGGAGAAGACGGCGGCTGGACATCTTTGGCCCGGGGTCGTGGGGACGACCCTATAGTCGTCGGTCATTTCGGCGGCATGCCACCTTTGGCCCGGGGTCGTGGGGACGACCCTATAGTCGTCGGACATGTCGGCGGCGTACCAACCTAGTCCGGGGGTCGTGGGGACGACCCTATAGTCGTCGGACATGACGGTGGCGGGCCAGTCTAGTCCCGGGTCATGGGGACGACCCTATAGTCGTCGTACAAGTCGGCGGCTGGCCAACTTTGGCCCGTGGTCGTGGGGACGACCCTATAGTCGTCGGAAATGACGGTGGCGGGCCAAGCTAGTCCCGGGGTCGTGGGGACGACCCTGCAGTCGTCGGACAAGTCGGCGGCGAGCCAATCTAGTCCCGCGGTCGTGGGGACGACCCTATAGTCGTCGGACAAGTCAGCGGCTGGCCAACATTGGCCCGTGGTCGTGGGGACGACCATATAGTCGTCGGACATGACGGTGGCGGGCCACTCTAGTCCCGGGTCGTGGGGACGACCCTATAGTCGTCGGACATGTCGGCGGCTGGCCAACTTTGGCCCGGGGTCGTGGGGACGACCCTATAGTCGTCGGATATGTCCGCGGCTGGCCAACTTTGGCCCGTGGTCGTGGGGACGACCCTATAGTCGTCGGACATGTCGGTGGCGGGCCAGTCTAGTCCCGGGTCGTGGGCACGACCCTATAGTCGTCGGACATGTCGGCGGCTGGCAAACTTTGGCCCGTGGTCGTGGGGAGGACCCTATACTCGTCGGACAAGTCGGCGGCGTACCAACCTAGTCCGGGGGTCGTGGGGACGACCCTATAGTCGTCGGACATGACGGTGGCGGGCCAGTCTAGTCCCGGGTCATGGGGACGACCCTATAGTCGTCGGACAAGTCGGCGGCTGGCCAACTTTGGCCCGTGGTCGTGGGGACGACCCTATAGTCGTCGGATATGTCGGCGTCGGGCCAACCTAGTCCCGGGGTCGTGGGGACGACCCTATAATCGTCGGACAAGCCGGCGGCTGGCCAACTTTGGCCCGTGGTCGTGGGGACGACCCTATAGTCGTCGGACAAGTCGGCGGCTGTCCAACTTTGGCCCGGGGTTGTGGGGACGACCCTATAGTCGTCGGACTTGACGGTGGCGGGCCAATCTAGTCCCGGGGTCGTGGGGACGACCCTATAGTCGTCGGACAAGTCGGCGGCGGGCCAACCTAGTCCCGGGGTCGTGGGGATGACCCTATAGTCGTCGGACAAGTCGGCGGCGGGCCAACCTAGTCCCGGGGTCGTGGGGATGACCCTATAGTCGTCGGACAAGTCGGCGGCGAGCCCACCTTGTCGGGGGGGTCGTGGGGACGACCCTATAGTCGTCAGACAAGTCGGCGGCGGGCCTACCTAGGCCCGGGGTCGTGGGGACGACCCTATAGTCGTCGGACAAGTCAGCGGCTGGCCTACATTGGCCCGTGGTCGTGGGGACGACCATATAGTCGTCGGACATGACGGTGGCGGGCCAGTCTAGTCCCGGGTCATGGGGACGACCCTATAGTCGTCGGACAAGTCGGCGGCTGTCCAACTTTGGCCCGGGGTCGTGGGGACGACCCTATAGTCGTCGGACTTGACGGTGGCGGGCCAATCTAGTACCGGGGTCGTGGGGACGACCCTATAGTCGTCGGACAAGTCGGCGGCGGGCCAACCTAGTCCCGGGGTCGTGGGGATGACCCTATAGTCGTCGGACAAGTCGGCGGCGGGCCAACCTAGTCCCGGGGTCGTGGGGGTGACCCTATAGTCGTCGGACAAGTCGGCGGCGAGCCCACCTAGTCGGGGGGTCGTGGGTACGACCCTATAGTCGTCAGACAAGTCGGCGGCGGGCCTACCTAGTCCCGGGGTCGTGGGGACGACCCTATAGTCGTCGGACAAGTCAGCGGCTGGCCTACATTGGCCCGTGGTCGTGGGGACGACCATATAGTCGTCGGACATGACGGTGGCGGGCCAGTCTAGTCCCGGGTCATGGGGACGACCCTATAGTCGTCGGACAAGTCGGCGGCTGGCCAACTTTGGCCCGTGGTCGTGGGGACGACCCTATAGTCGTCGGACAAGTCGGCGGCGAGCCAATCTAGTCCCGCGGTCGTGGGGACGACCCTATAGTCGTCGGACAAGTCGGCGGCGAGCCCACCTAGTCGGGGGGTCGTGGGGACGACCCTATAGTCGTCGGACAAGTCGGCGGCCGGCCAACCTAGTCCGGGGGTCGTGGGGACGACCCTATAGTCGTCGGACATGACGGTGGCGGGCCAGTCTAGTCCCGGGTCGTGGGGACGACCCTATAGTCGTCGGACATGTCGGCGGCTGGCCAACTTTGGCCCGTGGTCGTAGGGACGACCCTATAGTCGTCGGAAATGTCGGTGGCTGTCCAACTTTGGCCCGGGGGTCGTGGGGACGACCCTGTAGTCGTCGTACATGTCGGCGGCGAGCCAACATTGACCCGGGGTCGTGGGGACGACTCTATAGTCGTCGGACATGTCGGTGGCGGGCCAGTCTAGTCCCGGGTCGTGGGGAAGACCCTATAGTCGTCGGACATGTCGGCGGCTGGCCAACTTTGGCCCGTGGTCGTGGGGAGGACCCTATACTCGTCGGACAAGTCGGCGGCGAGCCAATCTAGTCCCGCGGTCGTGGGGACGACCCTATAGTCGTCGGACATGACGGTGGCGGGCCAGTCTAGTCCCGGGTCGTGGGGACGACCCTATAGTCGTCGGACATGTCGGCGGCTGGCCAACTTTGGCCCGTGGTCGTGGGGAGGACCCTATACTCGTCGGACAAGTCGGCGGCGTACCAACCTAGTCCGGGGGTCGTGGGGACGACCCTGTAGTCGTCGGACATGACGGTGGCGGGCCAGTCTAGTCCCGGGTCATGGGGACGACCCTATAGTCGTCGGACAAGCCAGCGGCTGGCCAGCTTTGGCCCGTGGTCGTGGGGACGACCCTATAGTCGTCGGAAATGACGGTGGCGGGCCAATCTAGTCCCGGGGTCGTGGGGACGACCCTACAGTCGTCGGACAAGTCGGCGGCTGTCCAACTTTGGCCCGGGGTCGTGGGGACGACCCTATAGTCGTCGGACATGACGGTGGCGGGCCAGTCTAGTCCCGGGTCGTGGGGACGACCCTATAGTCGTCGGACATGTCGGCGGCTGGCCAACTTTGGCCCGTGGTCGTGGGGACGACCCTATAGTCGTCGGAAATGTCGGTGGCTGTCCAACTTTGGCCCGGGGGTCGTGGGGACGACCCTATAGTCGTCGGACATGTCGGCGGCGAGCCAACATTGACCCGGGGTCGTGGGGACGACTCTATAGTCGTCGTACATGTCGGTGGCGGGCCAGTCTAGTCCCGGGTCGTGGGGAAGACCCTATAGTCGTCGGACATGTCGGCGGCTGGCCAACTTTGGCCCGTGGTCGTGGGGAGGACCCTATACTCGTCGGACAAGTCGGCGGCGTACCAACCTAGTCCGGCGGTCGTGGGGACGACTCTATAGTCGTCGGACATGTCGGTGGCGGGCCAGTCTAGTCCCGGGTCGTGGGGAAGACCCGTTAGTCGTCGGACATGTCGGCGGCTGGCCAACTTTGGCCCGTGGTCGTGGGGACGACCCTATAGTCGTCGGACAAGTCGGCGGCTGTCCAACTTTGGCCCGGGGTCGTGGGGACGACCCTATAGTCGTCAGACAAGTCGGCGGCGGGCCTACCTAGTCCCGGGGTCGTGGGGACGACCCTATAGTCGTCGGACAAGTCAGCGGCTGGCCTACATTGGCCCGTGGTCGTGGGGACGACCATATAGTCGTCGGACATGACGGTGGCGGGCCAGTCTAGTCCCGGGTCATGAGGACGACCCTATAGTCGTCGGACAAGTCGGCGGCTGGCCAACTTTGGCCCGTGGTCGTGGGGACGACCCTATAGTCGTCGGACAAGTCGGCGGCGAGCCAATCTAGTCCCGCGGTCGTGGGGACGACCCTATAGTCGTCGGACAAGTCGGCGGCGAGCCCACCTAGTCGGGGTGTCGTGGGGACGACCCTATAGTCGTCGGACAAGTCGGCGGCCGGCCAACCTAGTCCGGGGGTCGTGGGGACGACCCTATAGTCGTCGGACATGACGGTGGCGGGCCAGTCTAGTCCCGGGTCGTGGGGACGACCCTATAGTCGTCGGACATGTCGGCGGCTGGCCAACTTTGGCCCGTGGTCGTGGGGACGACCCTATAGTCGTCGGAAATGTCGGTGGCTGTCCAACTTTGGCCCGGGGGTCGTGGGGACGACCCTATAGTCGTCGGACATGTCGGCGGCGAGCCAACATTGACCCGGGGTCGTGGGGACGACTCTATAGTCGTCGGACATGTCGGTGGCGGGCCAGTCTAGTCCCGGGTGGTGGGCACGACCCTATAGTCGTCGGACATGTCGGCGGCTGGCCAACATTGGCCCGTGGTCGTGGGGAGGACCCTATACTCGTCGGACAAGTCGGCGGCGTACCAACCTAGTCCGGGGGTCGTGGGGACGACCCTATAGTCGTCGGACATGACGGTGGCGGGTCAGTCTAGTCCCGGGTCATGGGGACGACCCTATAGTCGTCGGACAAGTCGGCGGCTGGCCAACTTTGGCCCGTGGTCGTGGGGACGACCCTATAGTCGTCGGAAATGACGGTGGCGGGCCAATCTATTCCCGGGGTCGTGGGGACGACCGTATAGTCGTCGGACATATCAGCGGCTGGCCAACTTTGGCCCGGGGTCGTGGGGACGACCCTATAGTCGTCGGACAAGTCGGCGGCGGGCCAACCTAGTCCCGGGGTCGTGGGGACGACCCTATAATCGTCGGACAAGCCGGCGGCTGGCCAACTTTGGCCCGTGGTCGTGGGGACGACCCTATAGTCGTCGGACAAGTCGGCGGCTGTCCAACTTTGGCCCGGGGTCGTGGGGACGACCCTATAGTCGTCGGACTTGACGGTGGCGGGCCAATCTAGTCCCGGGGTCGTGGGGACGACCCTATAGTCGTCAGACATATCGGTGGCGAGCCAACCTAGTCCCGGGGTCGTGGGGACGACCCTATAGTCGTCGGACAAGTCGGCGGCGGGCCAACCTAGACCCGGGGTCGTGGGGATGACCCTATAGTCGTCGGACATGACGGTGGCGGGCCAATCTAGTCCCGGGTCGTGGGGACGACCCTATAGTCGTCGGACATGTCGGCGGCTGGCCAACTTTGGCCCGTGGAAGTGGGGAGGACCCTATACTCGTCGGACAAGTCGGCGGCGTACCAACCTAGTCCGGGGGTCGTGGGGACGACCCTATAGTCGTCGGACATGACGGTGGCGGGCCAGTCTAGTCCCGGGTCATGGGGACGACCCTATAGTCGTCGGACAAGTCGGCGGCTGGCCAACTTTGGCCCGTGGTCGTGGGGACGACCCTATAGTCGTCGGAAATGACGGTGGCGGGCCAATCTAGTCCCGGGGTCGTGGGGACGACCCGACAGTCGTCGGACAAGTCGGCGGCGAGCCAATCTAGTCCCGCGGTCGTGGGGACGACCCTATAGTCGTCGGACATGTCGGCGGCTGGCCAACCTAGTCCCGGGGTCGTAGGGACGACCCTATAGTCGTCGGACATGTCGGCGGCTGTCCAACTTTGGCCCGTGGTCGTGGGGACGACCCTATAGTCGTCGGACTTGACGGTGGCGGGCCAATCTAGTCCCGTGGTCGTGGGGACGACCCTATAGTCGTCGGACATGTCGGCGGCTGTCCAACTTTGGCCCGTGGTCGTGGGGACGACCATATAGTCGTCGGACATGACGGTGGCGGGCCAGTCTAGTCCCGGGTCGTGGGGACGACCCTATAGTCGTCGGACATGTCGGCGGCTGGCCAACTTTGGCCCGTGGTCGTGGGGAGGACCCTATACTCGTCGGACAAGTCGGCGGCGTACCAACCTAGTCCGGGGGTCGTGGGGACGACCCTGTAGCCGTCGGACATGACGGTGGCGGGCCAGTCTAGTCCCGGGTCATGGGGACGACCCTATAGTCGTCGGACAAGCCAGCGGCTGGCCAGCTTTGGCCCGTGGTCGTGGGGACGACCCTATAGTCGTCGGAAATGACGGTGGCGGGCCAATCTAGTCCCGGGGTCGTGGGGACGACCCTACAGTCGTCGGACAAGTCGGCGGCGAGCCAATCTAGTCCCGCGGTCGTGGGGACGACCGTATAGTCGTCGGACAAGTCAGCGGCTAGCCAACATTGGCCCGTGGTCGTGGGGACGACCATATAGTCGTCGGACATGACGGTGGCGAGCCAACCTAGTCCCGGGTCATGGGGACGACCCTATAGTCGTCGGACAAGTCGGCGGCTGTCCAACTTTGGCCCGGGGTCGTGGGGACGACCCTATAGTCGTCGGACATGACGGTGGCGGGCCAGTCTAGTCCCGGGTCGTGGGGACGACCCTATAGTCGTCGGACATGTCGGCGGCTGGCCAACTTTGGCCCGTGGTCGTGGGGACGACCCTATAGTCGTCGGAAATGTCGGTGGCTGTCCAACTTTGGCCCGGGGGTCGTGGGGACGACCCTATAGTCGTCGGACATGTCGGCGGCGAGCCAACATTGACCCGGGGTCGTGGGGACGACTCTATAGTCGTCGTACATGTCGGTGGCGGGCCAGTCTAGTCCCGGGTCGTGGGGAAGACCCTATAGTCGTCGGACATGTCGGCGGCTGGCCAACTTTGGCCCGTGGTCGTGGGGAGGACCCTATACTCGTCGGACAAGTCGGCGGCGTACCAACCTAGTCCGGGGGTCGTGGGGACGACTCTATAGTCGTCGGACATGTCGGTGGCGGGCCAGTCTAGTCCCGGGTCGTGGGGAAGACCCTATAGTCGTCGGACATGTCGGCGGCTGGCCAACTTTGGCCCGTGGTCGTGGGGAGGACCCTATACTCGTCGGACAAGTCGGCGGCGTACCAACCTAGTCCGGGGGTCGTGGGGACGACCCTATAGTCGTCGGACATGACGGTGGCGGGCCAGTCTAGTCCCGGGTCATGGGGACGACCCTATAGTCGTCGGACAAGTCGGCGGCTGGCCAACTTTGGCCCGTGGTCGTGGGGACGACCCTATAGTCGTCGGAAATGACGGTGGCGGGCCAATCTAGTCCCGGGGTCGTGGGGACGACCCGACAGTCGTCGGACAAGTCGGCGGCGAGCCAATCTAGTCCCGCGGTCGTGGGGACGACCCTATAGTCGTCGGACATGTCGGCGGCTGGCCAACCTAGTCCCGGGGTCGTAGGGACGACCCTATAGTCGTCGGACATGTCGGCGGCTGTCCAACTTTGGCCCGTGGTCGTGGGGACGACCCTATAGTCGTAGGACTTGACGGTGGCGGGCCAATCTAGTCCCGTGGTCGTGGGGACGACCCTATAGTCGTCGGACAAGTCGGCGGGTGTCCAACTTTGGCCCGGGGTCGTGGGGACGACCCTATAGTCGTCGGACCTGACGGTGGCGGGCCAGTCTAGTCCCAGGTCGTGGGGACGACCCTATAGTCGTCGGACATGTCGGTGGCGAGCCAACATTGGCCCGTGGTCGTGGGGACGACCATATAGTCGTCGGACATGACGGTGGCGGGCCACTCTAGTCCCGGGTCGTGGGGACGACCCTATAGTCGTCGGACATGTCGGCGGCTGGCCAACTTTGGCCCGGGGCCGTGGGGACGACCCTATAGTCGTCGGATATGTCGGCGGCTGGCCAACTTTGGCCCGTGGTCGTGGGGACGACCCTATAGTCGTCGGACAAGTCGGCGGCGGGCCAACCTAGTCCAGGGGTCGTGGGGACGACCCTAAAGTCGTCGGATAAGTCGGCAGCTCGCCAACTTTGGCCCGGGGTCGTGGGAACGACCCTATAGTCGTCGGACAAGTCGGCGGCGAGCCCACCTAGTCGGGGGGTCGTGGGGGCGACCCTATAGTCGTCGGACAAGTCGGCGGCCGGCCAACCTAGTTCGGGGGTCGTGGGGACGACCCTATAGTCGTCGGACATGTCGGCGGCTGGCCAACTTTGGCCCGTGGTCGTGGGGACGACCCTATAGTCGTCGGACATGTCGGCGGCTGGCCAACTTTGGCCCGTGGTCGTGGGGACGACCCTATAGTCGTCGGATATGTCGGCGGCTGGCCAACTTTGGCCCGTGGTCGTGGGGACGACCCTATAGTCGTCGGACAAGTCGGCGGCGGGCCAACCTAGTCCAGGGGTCGTGGGGACGACCCTAAAGTCGTCGGATAAGTCGGCAGCTCGCCAACTTTGGCCCGGGGTCGTGGGAACGACCCTATAGTCGTCGGACAAGTCGGCGGCGAGCCCACCTAGTCGGGGGGTCGTGGGGGCGACCCTATAGTCGTCGGACAAGTCGGCGGCCGGCCAACCTAGTTCGGGGGTCGTGGGGACGACCCTATAGTCGTCGGACATGTCGGCGGCTGGCCAACTTTGGCCCGTGGTCGTGGGGACGACCCTATAGTCGTCGGAAATGTCGGTGGCTGTCCAACTTTGGCCCGGGGGTCGTGGGGACGACCCTGTAGTCGTCGGACATGTCGGCGGCGAGCCAACATTGACCCGGGGTCGTGGGGACGACTCTATAGTCGTCGGACATGTCGGTGGCGGGCCAGTCTAGTCCCGGGTCGTGGGGAAGACCCTATAGTCGTCGGACATGTCGGCGGCTGGCCAACTTTGGCCCGTGGTCGTGGGGAGGACCCTATACTCGTCGGACAAGTCGGCGGCGAGCCAATCTAGTCCCGCGGTCGTGGGGACGACCCTATAGTCGTCGGACATGACGGTGGCGGGCCAGTCTAGTCCCGGGTCGTGGGGACGACCCTATAGTCGTCGGACATGTCGGCGGCTGGCCAACTTTGGCCCGTGGTCGTGGGGAGGACCCTATACTCGTCGGACAAGTCGGCGGCGTACCAACCTAGTCCGGGGGTCGTGGGGACGACCCTGTAGTCGTCGGACATGACGGTGGCGGGCCAGTCTAGTCCCGGGTCATGGGGACGACCCTATAGTCGTCGGACAAGCCAGCGGCTGGCCAGCTTTGGCCCGTGGTCGTGGGGACGACCCTATAGTCGTCGGAAATGACGGTGGCGGGCCAATCTAGTCCCGGGGTCGTGGGGACGACCCTACAGTCGTCGGACATGACGGTGGCGGGCCAGTCTAGTCCCGGGTCATGGGGACGACCCTATAGTCGTCGGACAAGTCGGCGGCTGGCCAACTTTGGCCCGTGGTCGTGGGGACGACCCTATAGTCGTCGGAAATGACGGTGGCGGGCCAATCTAGTCCCGGGGTCGTGGGGACGACCCTACAGTCGTCGGACAAGTCGGCGGCGAGCCAATCTAGTCCCGCGGTCGTGGGGACGACCCTATAGTCGTCGGACAAGTCAGCGGCTGGCCAACATTGGCCCGTGGTCGTGGGGACGACCATATAGTCGTCGGACATGACGGTGGCGGGCCACTCTAGTCCCGGGTCGTGGGGACGACCCTATAGTCGTCGGACAAGTCGGCGGCGGGCCAACCTAGTCCCGGGGTCGTGGGGACGACCCTATAATCGTCGGGCAAGCCGGCGGCTGGCCAACTTTGGCCCGTGGTCGTGGGGACGACCCTATAATCGTCGGACAAGACGGCGGCTGGCCAACTTTGGCCCGGGGTCGTGGGGACGACCCTATAGTCGTCGGACTTGGCGGTGGCGGGCCAGTCTAGTCCCGGGTCATGGGGACGACCCTATAGTCGTCGGACAAGTCGGCGGCTGGCCAACTTTGGCCCGTGGTCGTGGGGACGACCCTATAGTCGTCGGAAATGACGGTGGCGGGCCAATCTAGTCCCGGGGTCGTGGGGACGACCCGACAGTCGTCGGACAAGTCGGCGGCGAGCCAATCTAGTCCCGCGGTCGTGGGGACGACCCTATAGTCGTCGGACATGTCGGCGGCTGGCCAACCTAGTCCCGGGGTCGTAGGGACGACCCTATAGTCGTCGGACATGTCGGCGGCTGTCCAACTTTGGCCCGTGGTCGTGGGGACGACCCTATAGTCGTCGGACATGACGGTGGCGGGCCACTCTAGTCCCGGGTCGTGGGGACGACCCTACAGTCGTCGGACAAGTCGGCGGCGGGCCAACCTAGTCCCGGGGTCGTGGGGACGACCCTATAATCGTCGGACATGTCGGCGGCTGTCCAACTTTGGCCCGTGGTCGTGGGGACGACCCTATAGTCGTCGGACATGTCGGTGGCGAGCCAACATTGGCCCGTGGTCGTGGGGACGACCATATAGTCGTCGGACATGACGGTGGCGGGCCACTCTAGTCCCGGGTCGTGGGGACGACCCTATAGTCGTCGGACATGTCGGCGGCTGGCCAACTTTGGCCCGGGGCCGTGGGGACGACCCTATAGTCGTCGGATATGTCGGCGGCTGGCCAACTTTGGCCCGTGGTCGTGGGGACGACCCTATAGTCGTCGGACAAGTCGGCGGCGGGCCAACCTAGTCCAGGGGTCGTGGGGACGACCCTATAGTCGTCGGACATGACGGTGGCGGGCCAGTCTAGTCCCGGGTCGTGGGGACGACCCTATAGTCGTCGGACAAGTCGGCGGCTGTCCAACTTTGGCCCGGGGTCGTGGGGACGACCCTATAGTCGTCGGACATGTCGGCGGCTGGCCAACTTTGGCCCGTGGTCGTGGGGAGGACCCTATACTCGTCGGACAAGTCGGCGGCGTACCAACCTAGTCCGGGGGTCGTGGGGACGACCCTGTAGTCGTCGGACATGACGGTGGCGGGCCAGTCTAGTCCCGGGTCATGGGGACGACCCTATAGTCGTCGGACAAGCCAGCGGCTGGCCAGCTTTGGCCCGTGGTCGTGGGGACGACCCTATAGTCGTCGGACATGACGGTGGCGGGCCAGTCTAGTCCCGGGTCGTGGGGACGACCCTATAGTCGTCGGACATGTCGGCGGCTGGCCAACTTTGGCCCGGGGGTCGTGGGGACGACCCTATAGTCGTCGGACATGTCGGCGGCGAGCCAATCTAGTCCCGCGGTCGTGGGGACGACCCTATAGTCGTCGGACAAGTCAGCGGCTAGCCAACATTGGCCCGTGGTCGTGGGGACGACCATATAGTCGTCGGACATGACGGTGGCGAGCCAACCTAGTCCCGGGTCATGGGGACGACCCTATAGTCGTCGGACAAGTCGGCGGCTGTCCAACTTTGGCCCGGGGTCGTGGGGACGACCCTATAGTCGTCGGACATGACGGTGGCGGGCCAGTCTAGTCCCGGGTCGTGGGGACGACCCTATAGTCGTCGGACAAGTCGGCGGCTGTCCAACTTTGGCCCGGGGTCGTGGGGACGACCCTATAGTCGTCGGAAATGACGGTGGCGGGCCAATCTAGTCCCGGGGTCGTGGGGACGACCCTACAGTCGTCGGACAAGTCGGCGGCGAGCCAATCTAGTCCCGCGGTCGTGGGGACGACCCTATAGTCGTCGGACAAGTCAGCGGCTAGCCAACATTGGCCCGTGGTCGTGGGGACGACCATATAGTCGTCGGACATGACGGTGGCGAGCCAACCTAGTCCCGGGTCATGGGGACGACCCTATAGTCGTCGGACAAGTCGGCGGCTGTCCAACTTTGGCCCGGGGTCGTGGGGACGACCCTATAGTCGTCGGACATGACGGTGGCGGGCCAGTCTAGTCCCGGGTCGTGGGGACGACCCTATAGTCGTCGGACATGTCGGCGGCTGGCCAACTTTGGCCCGGGGGTCGTGGGGACGACCCTATAGTCGTCGGACATGTCGGCGGCGAGCCAACATTGACCCGGGGTCGTGGGGACGACTCCATAGTCGTCGTACATGTCGGTGGCGGGCCAGTCTAGTCCCGGGTCGTGGGGAAGACCCTATAGTCGTCGGACATGTCGGCGGCTGGCCAACTTTGGCCCGTGGTCGTGGGGAGGACCCTATACTCGTCGGACAAGTCGGCGGCGTACCAACCTAGTCCGGGGGTCGTGGGGACGACTCTATAGTCGTCGGACATGTCGGTGGCGGGCCAGTCTAGTCCCGGGTCGTGGGGAAGACCCTATAGTCGTCGGACATGTCGGCGGCTGGCCAACTTTGGCCCGTGGTCGTGGGGACGACCCTATAGTCGTCGGACAAGTCGGCGGCTGTCCAACTTTGGCCCGGGGTCGTGGGGACGACCCTATAGTCGTCAGACAAGTCGGCGGCGGGCCTACCTAGTCCCGGGGTCGTGGGGACGACCCTATAGTCGTCGGACAAGTCAGCGGCTGGCCTACATTGGCCCGTGGTCGTGGGGACGACCATATAATCGTCGGACATGACGGTGGCGGGCCAGTCTAGTCCCGGGTCATGGGGACGACCCTATAGTCGTCGGACAAGTCGGCGGCTGGCCAACTTTGGCCCGTGGTCGTGGGGACGACCCTATAGTCGTCGGACAAGTCGGCGGCGAGCCAATCTAGTCCCGCGGTCGTGGGGACGACCCTATAGTCGTCGGACAAGTCGGCGGCGAGCCCACCTAGTCGGGGGGTCGTGGGGACGACCCTATAGTCGTCGGACAAGTCGGCGGCCGGCCAACCTAGTCCGGGGGTCGTGGGGACGACCCTATAGTCGTCGAACATGACGGTGGCGGGCCAGTCTAGTCCCGGGTCGTGGGGACGACCCTATAGTCGTCGGACATGTCGGCGGCTGGCCAACTTTGGCCCGTGGTCGTGGGGACGACCCTATAGTCGTCGGAAATGTCGGTGGCTGTCCAACTTTGGCCCGGGGGTCGTGGGGACGACCCTATAGTCGTCGGACATGTCGGCGGCGAGCCAACATTGACCCGGGGTCGTGGGGACGACTCTATAGTCGTCGGACATGTCGGTGGCGGGCCAGTCTAGTCCCGGGTGGTGGGCACGACCCTATAGTCGTCGGACATGTCGGCGGCTGGCCAAAATTGGCCCGTGGTCGTGGGGAGGACCCTATACTCGTCGGACAAGTCGGCGGCGTACCAACCTAGTCCGGGGGTCGTGGGGACGACCCTATAGTCGTCGGACATGACGGTGGCGGGCCAGTCTAGTCCCGGGTCATGGGGACGACCCTATAGTCGTCGGACAAGTCGGCGGCTGGCCAACTTTGGCCCGTGGTCGTGGGGACGACCCTATAGTCGTCGGAAATGACGGTGGCGGGCCAATCTAGTCCCGGGGTCGTGGGGACGACCCTATAGTCGTCGGACAAGTCGGCGGCGGGCCAACCTAGTCCCGGGGTCGTGGGGATGACCCTATAGTCGTCGGACAAGTCGGCGGCGAGCCCACCTAGTCGGGGGGTCGTGGGGACGACCCTATAGTCGTCAGACAAGTCGGCGGCGGGCCTACCTAGTCCCGGGGTCGTGGGGACGACCCTATAGTCGTCGGACAAGTCAGCGGCTGGCCTACATTGGCCCGTGGTCGTGGGGACGACCATATAGTCGTCGGACATGACGGTGGCGGGCCAGTCTAGTCCCGGGTCATGGGGACGACCCTATAGTCGTCGGACAAGTCGGCGGCTGTGCAGCTTTGGCCCGGGGTCGTGGGGACGACCCTATAGTCGTCGGACTTGACGGTGGCGGGCCAATCTAGTCCCGGGGTCGTGGGGACGACCGTATAGTCGTCGGACATATCAGCGGCTGGCCAACTTTGGCCCGGGGTCGTTGGGGACGACCCTATAGTCGTCGGACAAGTCGGCGGCGGGCCAACCTAGTCGGGGGGTCGTGGGGACGACCCTATAGTCGTCAGACAAGTCGGCGGCGGGCCTACCTAGTCCCGGGGTCGTGGGGACGACCCTATAGTCGTCGGAGAAGTCAGCGGCTGGCCTACATTGGCCCGTGGTCGTGGGGACGACCATATAGTCGTCGGACACGACGGTGGCGGGCCAGTCTAGTCCCGGGTCATGGGGACGAACCTATAGTCGTCGGACAAGTCGGCGGCTGTCCAGCTTTGGCCCGGGGTCGTGGGGACGACCCTATAGTCGTCGGACAAGTCGTCGGCGGGCCAACCTAGTCGGGGGGTCGTGGGGACGACCCTATAGTCGTCAGACAAGTCGGCGGCGGGCCTACCTAGTCCCGGGGTCGTGGGGACGACCCTATAGTCGTCGGACAAGTCGGCGGCCGGCCAACCTAGTCCGGGGGTCGTGGGGACGACCCTATAGTCGTCGGACATGACGGTGGCGGGCCAGTCTAGTCCCGGGTCGTGGGGACGACCCAATAGTCGTCGGACATGTCGGCGGCTGGCCAACTTTGGCCCGTGGTCGTGGGGACGACCCTATAGTCGTCGGAAATGTCGGTGGCTGTCCAACTTTGGCCCGGGGGTCGTGGGGACGACCCTATAGTCGTCGGACATGTCGGCGGCGAGCCAACATTGACCCGGGGTCGTGGGGACGACTCTATAGTCGTCGGACATGTCGGTGGCGGGCCAGTCTAGTCCCGGGTCGTGGGGAAGACCCTATAGTCGTCGGACATGTCGGCGGCTGGCCAACTTTGGCCCGTGGTCGTGGGGAGGACCCTATACTCGTCGGACAAGTCGGCGGCGTACCAACCTAGTCCGGGGGTCGTGGGGACGACCCTATAGTCGTCGGACATGACGGTGGCGGGCCAGTCTAGTCCCGGGTCATGGGGACGACCCTATAGTCGTCGGACAAGTCGGCGGCTGGCCAACTTTGGCCCGTGGTCGTGGGGACGACCCTATAGTCGTCGGAAATGACGGTGGCGGGCCAATCTAGTCCCGGGGTCGTGGGGACGACCCTACAGTCGTCGGACAAGTCGGCGGCGAGCCAATCTAGTCCCGCGGTCGTGGGGACGACCCTATAGTCGTCGGACAAGTCAGCGGCTGGCCAACATTGGCCCGTGGTCGTGGGGACGACCATATAGTCGTCGGACATGACGGTGGCGGGCCACTCTAGTCCCGGGTCGTGGGGACGACCCTATAGTCGTCGGACAAGTCGGCGGCGGGCCAACCTAGTCCCGGGGTCGTGGGGACGACCCAATAATCGTCGGGGAAGCCGGCGGCTGGCCAACTTTGGCCCGTGGTCGTGGGGACGACCCTATAATCGTCGGACAAGACGGCGGCTGGCCAACTTTGGCCCGGGGTCGTGGGGACGACCCTATAGTCGTCGGACTTGACGGTGGCGGGCCAGTCTAGTCCCGGGTCATGGGGACGACCCTATAGTCGTCGGACAAGTCGGCGGCTGGCCAACTTTGGCCCGTGGTCGTGGGGACGACCCTATAGTCGTCGGAAATGACGGTGGCGGGCCAATCTAATCCCGGGGTCGTGGGGACGACCCGACAGTCGTCGGACAAGTCGGCGGCGAGCCAATCTAGTCCCGCGGTCGTGGGGACGACCCTATAGTCGTCGGACTTGACGGTGGCGGGCCAATCTAGTCCCGTGGTCGTGGGGACGACCCTATAGTCGTCGGACAAGTCGGCGGGTGTCCAACTTTGGCCCGGGGTCGTGGGGACGACCCTATAGTCGTCGGACTTGACGGTGGCGGGCCAGTCTAGTCCCAGGTCGTGGGGACGACCCTATAGTCGTCGGACATGTCGGTGGCGAGCCAACATTGGCCCGTGGTCGTGGGGACGACCATATAGTCGTCGGACATGACGGTGGCGGGCCACTCTAGTCCCGGGTCGTGGGGACGACCCTATAGTCGTCGGACATGTCGGCGGCTGGCCAACTTTGGCCCGGGGCCGTGGGGACGACCCTATAGTCGTCGGATATGTCGGCGGCTGGCCAACTTTGGCCCGTGGTCGTGGGGACGACCCTATAGTCGTCGGACAAGTCGGCGGCGGGCCAACCTAGTCCAGGGGTCGTGGGGACGACCCTAAAGTCGTCGGATAAGTCGGCAGCTCGCCAACTTTGGCCCGGGGTCGTGGGAACGACCCTATAGTCGTCGGACAAGTCGGCGGCGAGCCCACCTAGTCGGGGGTCGTGGGGGCGACCCTATAGTCGTCGGACAAGTCGGCGGCCGGCCAACCTAGTTCGGGGGTCGTGGGGACGACCCTATAGTCGTCGGACATGTCGGCGGCTGGCCAACTTTGGCCCGTGGTCGTGGGGACGACCCTATAGTCGTCGGACATGTCGGCGGCTGGCCAACTTTGGCCCGTGGTCGTGGGGACGACCCTATAGTCGTCGGACAAGTCGGCGGCGAGCCAATCTAGTCCCGCGGTCGTGGGGACGACCCTATTGTCGTCGGACAAGTCGGCGGCGAGCCCACCTAGTCGGGGGGTCGTGGGGACGACCCTATAGTCGTCGGACAAGTCAGCGGCCGGCCAACCTAGTCCGGGGGTCGTGGGGACGACCCTATAGTCGTCGGACATGACGGTGGCGGGCCAGTCTAGTCCCGGGTCGTGGGGACGACCCTGTTACGTCCCGAAACTTCAAAATTTTTTTTAAATCATTGATTAGTTGTGTTTTTCCTTTGTCAGAGGGCAGAGTGCTTCGACAACGCTTAGCGTTCTGGGAAATCCCTAATCGAGCGCACTTCTGCTTACTGTATTTTATCAGTGAAAACGGATGCTCGGTACTAGGAACGTCGTCGTCGCCGCGACGTTTGGTCGCTGCGTTGCACCCTGAACGTGGGACTGTGCTGAGGCATCAGCGTAGTTCTCAGTAGTTCGTTCAAAATGAGCAGTGGTTCTCATACCTCGCGACACTGATTAAATGTAAGCGGCGGGGGTGTATCTTGACAATGCATCTAGCATTCTGGTTTAACCTAATCGAGCGCATCTCCGACCGGCGAATCGTCGCATCGAGGAAAAGGAGTGATCTGAGTGTGAGAAGCGTGAGGATGAGAGTCACCCTGTTCTACGCCGGTAGCGCATAGGTGAAAAGTATGGAAGAATGAAAGTGAGAACATCTAATGAAATCATGCGACGGTTACTGGGGCATGATTGAGACTGCAGCGTCAGCTTTTCTGAGCGGGCCTCGCGGCCGGACGCTCTCGGGGGCGCGAAGCTGAAGTCACTCTTTGTCGTACAGTCGCGGAGAGCGTGACAAGGTGTCCGTGGATAGTAATTCTTTCTTCTTTACATTAAATCCCGTTTCGAGCCAGAGATTCCAAAGTTTATAGTGAATGGACTCATTCTTTCCACGTTAAATAGTGTTTTAACTCTCTTGCATTTCAATTTTATAAATCTGCGTTTTACATTCGCTTAATAACCTTGTTTAATATCCTGTATTGCGTTGGGATCAACCTTCTGTTAGATCTCATCCCCTTTTGTGCTTTGAGCTATATTATTTATCACTTTTAAATTGTTATCGCAAGTATTGTGAGTGTGAGTGTGATTTTCTTGTTCTCAGGCATAGAACAGGTGTTTTTTATAAAGCATAACCAAAAAGGAATTTCGAACGTTGTAAAAATTTAAACGATATAGCGGGTGAGTGCGCATTTCTTTTCCTTAAAATATTGTAATCGAAATAACGATTGGCGAGCGTAAACTCATGTAAAAGAAATATTATTCATGTTCTATTGCCAATTGGTGAATGCAGAGGTAACGGAGAGTCAATATTGGCTTTAGCCAATATTTTGGGATTTCCCTTGGCTCTTTAGTCTTCTTAACGCCAAGAAAAGAAGAAGAATAAAAATATAATTATTCGCACTTGAACCTTACATTTGAGCAGAAGTTATTTAATGATGAACTAACCAAATCCTCACAATAACCCAGTGCGGGGCCTGTATAGGACTAGATCTTGGATTCCCGATACCAAACAAAATTCTTTAAATTCTTAAATAATAATTTGTACTGTAACGCGCATAACATCCTTCCGATTAGACTGATTTAGACAGTAATTACTCGGACTCCACGCTTACCTCGTAACCGCGTTACAACCCTATAGTCGTCGGACATGTCGGCGGCTGGCCAACTTTGGCCCGTGGTCGTGGGGACGACCCTATAATCGTCGGAAATGTCGGTGGCTGTCCAACCTAGTCCCGGAGTCGTGGGGACGACCCTATAATCGTCGGACAAGCCGGCGGCTGGCCAACTTTTGCCCGTGTCGTGGGGACGACCCTATAGTCGTCGGACAAGTCGGCGGCTGTCCAACTTTGGCCCGGGGTCGTGGGGACGACCCTATAGTCGTCGGACTTGACGGTGGCGGGCCAATCTAGTCCCGGGGTCGTGGGGACGACCCTATAGTCGTCAGACATATCGGTGGCGAGCCAACCTAGTCCCGGGGTCGTGGGGACGACCCTATAGTCGTCGGACAAGTCGGCGGCGGGCCAACCTAGACCCGGGGTCGTGGGGATGACCCTATAGTCGTCGGACATGACGGTGGCGGGCCAGTCTAGTCCCGGGGTCGTGGGGACGACCCTATAGTCGTCGGACAAGTCGGCGGCGGGCCAATCTAGTCCCGGGGTCGTGGGGACGACCCTATAGTCGTCGGACATGTCGGCGGCTGGCCAACTTTGGCCCGTGGTCGTGGGGACGACCCTATAGTCGTCGGAAATGTCGGTGGCTGTCCAACTTTGGCCCGGGGGTCGTGGGGACGACCCTATAGTCGTCGGACATGTCGGCGGCGAGCCAACATTGACCCGGGGTCGTGGGGACGACCCTATAGTCGTCGGACATGACGGTGGCGGGCCAGTCTAGTCCCGGGTCATGGGGACGACCCTATAGTCGTCGGACAAGTCGGCGGCTGGCCAACTTTGGCCCGTGGTCGTAGGGACGACCCTGTTACGTCCCGAAACTTCAAAATTTTTTTAAATCATTGATTAGTTGTGTTTTTCCTTTGTCAGAGGGCAGAGTGCTTCGACAACGCTTAGCGTTCTGGGAAATCCCTAATCGAGCGCACTTCTGCTTACTGTATTTTATCAGTGAAAACGGATACTCGGTACTAGGAACGTCGTCGTCGCCGCGACGTTTGGTCGCTGCGTTGCACCCTGAACGTGGGACTGTGCTGAGGCATCAGCGTAGTTCTCAGTAGTTCGTTCAAAATGAGCAGTGGTTCTCATACCTCGCGACACTGATTAAATGTAAGCGGCGGGGGTGTATCTTGACAATGCATCTAGCAGTCTGGTTTAACCTAATCGAGCGCATCTCCGACCGGCGAATCGTCGCATCGAGGAAAAGGAGTGATCTGAGTGTGAGAAGCGTGAGGATGAGAGTCACCCTGTTCTACGCCGGTAGCGCATAGGTGAAAAGTATGGAAGAATGAAAGTGAGAACATCTAATGAAATCATGCGACGGTTACTGGGGCATGATTGAGACTGCAGCGTCAGCTTTTCTGAGCGGGCCTCGCGGCCGGACGCTCTCGGGGGCGCGAAGCTGAAGTCACTCTTTGTCGTACAGTCGCGGAGAGCGTGACAAGGTGTCCGTGGATAGTAATTCTTTCTTCTTTACATTAAATCCCGTTTCGAGCCAGAGATTCCAAAGTTTATAGTGAATGGACTCATTCTTTCCACGTTAAATAGTGTTTTAACTCTCTTGCATTTCAATTTTATAAATCTGCGTTTTACATTCGCTTAATAACCTTGTTTAATATCCTGTATTGCGTTGGGATCAACCTTCTGTTAGATCTCATCCCCTTTTGTGCTTTGAGCTATATTATTTATCACTTTTAAATTGTTATCGCAAGTATTGTGAGTGTGAGTGTGATTTTCTTGTTCTCAGGCATAGAACAGGTGTTTTTTATAAAGCATAACCAAAAAGGAATTTCGAACGTTGTAAAAATTTAAACGATATAGCGGGTGAGTGCGCATTTCTTTTCCTTAAAATATTGTAATCGAAATAACGATTGGCGAGCGTAAACTCATGTAAAAGAAATATTATTCATGTTCTATTGCCAATTGATGAATGCAGAGGTAACGGAGAGTCAATATTGGCTTTAGCCAATATTTTGGGATTTCCCTTGGCTCTTTAGTCTTCTTAACGCCAAGAAAAGAAGAAGAATAAAAATATAATTATTCGCACTTGAACCTTACATTTGAGCAGAAGTTATTTAATGATAAACTAACCAAATCCTCACAATAACCCAGTGCGGGGCCTGTATAGGACTAGATCTTGGATTCCCGATACCAAACAAAATTCTTTAAATTCTTAAATAATAATTTGTACTGTAACGCGCATAACATCCTTCCGATTAGACTGATTTAGACAGTAATTACTCGGACTCCACGCTTACCTCGTAACCGCGTTACAACCCTATAGTCGTCGGAAATGACGGTGGCGGGCCAATCTAGTCCCGGGGTCGTGGGGACGACCCTACAGTCGTCGGACAAGTCGGCGGCGAGCCAATCTAGTCCCGCGGTCGTGGGGACGACCCTATAGTCGTCGGACAAGTCAGCGGCTGGCCAACATTGGCCCGTGGTCGTGGGGACGACCATATAGTCGTCGGACATGACGGTGGCGGGCCACTCTAGTCCCGGGTCGTGGGGACGACCCTATAGTCGTCGGACATGTCGGCGGCTGGCCAACTTTGGCCCGGGGTCGTGGGGACGACCCTATAGTCGTCGGATATGTCGGCGGCAGGCCAACCTAATCCCGGGGTCGTGGGGACGACCCTATAATCGTCGGACAAGACGGCGGCTGGCCAACTTTGGCCCGTGGTCGTGGGGACGACCCTATAGTCGTCGGACAAGTCGGCGGCTGTCCAACTTTGGCCCGGGGTCGTGGGGACGACCCTATAGTCGTCGGACTTGACGGTGGCGGGCCAATCTAGTCCCGGGGTCGTGGGGACGACCCTATAGTCGTCGGACAAGTCGGCGGCGGGCCAACCTAGTCCCGGGGTCGTGGGGATGACCCTATAGTCGTCGGACAAGTCGGCGGCGAGCCCACCTAGTCGGGGGGTCGTGGGGACGACCCTATAGTCGTCAGACAAGTCGGCGGCGGGCCTACCTAGTCCCGGGGTCGTGGGGACGACCCTATAGTCGTCGGACAAGTCAGCGGCTGGCCTACATTGGCCCGTGGTCGTGGGGACGACCCTATAGTCGTCGGACAAGTCGGCGGCTGTGCAGCTTTGGCCCGGGGTCGTGGGGACGACCCTATAGTCGTCGGACTTGACGGTGGCGGGCCAATCTAGTCCCGGGGTCGTGGGGACGACCGTATAGTCGTCGGACATATCAGCGGCTGGCCAACTTTGGCCCGGGGTCGTTGGGGACGACCCTATAGTCGTCGGACAAGTCGGCGGCGGGCCAACCTAGTCGGGGGGTCGTGGGGACGACCCTATAGTCGTCAGACAAGTCGGCGGCGGGCCTACCTAGTCCCGGGGTCGTGGGGACGACCCTATAGTCGTCGGAGAAGTCAGCGGCTGGCCTACATTGGCCCGTGGTCGTGGGGACGACCATATAGTCGTCGGACATGACGGTGGCGGGCCAGTCTAGTCCCGGGTCATGGGGACGAACCTATAGTCGTCGGACAAGTCGGCGGCTGTCCAGCTTTGGCCCGGGGTCGTGGGGACGACCCTATAGTCGTCGGACAAGTCGTCGGCGGGCCAACCTAGTCGGGGGGTCGTGGGGACGACCCTATAGTCGTCAGACAAGTCGGCGGCGGGCCTACCTAGTCCCGGGGTCGTGGGGACGACCCTATAGTCGTCGGACAAGTCGGCGGCCGGCCAACCTAGTCCGGGGGTCGTGGGGACGACCCTATAGTCGTCGGACATGACGGTGGCGGGCCAGTCTAGTCCCGGGTCGTGGGGACGACCCTATAGTCGTCGGACATGTCGGCGGCTGGCCAACTTTGGCCCGTGGTCGTGGGGACGACCCTATAGTCGTCGGAAATGTCGGTGGCTGTCCAACTTTGGCCCGGGGGTCGTGGGGACGACCCTATAGTCGTCGGACATGTCGGCGGCGAGCCAACATTGACCCGGGGTCGTGGGGACGACTCTATAGTCGTCGGACATGTCGGTGGCGGGCCAGTCTAGTCCCGGGTCGTGGGGAAGACCCTATAGTCGTCGGACATGTCGGCGGCTGGCCAACTTTGGCCCGTGGTCGTGGGGAGGACCCTATACTCGTCGGACAAGTCGGCGGCGTACCAACCTAGTCCGGGGGTCGTGGGGACGACCCTATAGTCGTCGGACATGTCGGCGGCTGGCCAACTTTGGCCCGTGGTCGTGGGGACGACCCTATAGTCGTCGGACAAGTCGGCGGCGAGCCAATCTAGTCCCGCGGTCGTGGGGACGACCCTATTGTCGTCGGACAAGTCGGCGGCGAGCCCACCTAGTCGGGGGGTCGTGGGTACGACCCTATAGTCGTCGGACACGTCAGCGGCCGGCCAACCTAGTCCGGGGGTCGTGGGGACGACCCTATAGTCGTCGGACATGACGGTGGCGGGCCAGTCTAGTCCCGGGTCGTGGGGAAGACCCTATAGTCGTCGGACATGTCGGCGGCTGGCCAACTTTGGCCCGTGGTCGTGGGGACGACCCTATAGTCGTCGGAAATGACGGTGGCTGTCCAACTTTGGCCCGGGGGTCGTGGGGACGACCCTATAGTCGTCGGACATGACGGTGGCGGGCCAGTCTAGTCCCGGGTCATGGGGACGACCCTATAGTCGTCGGACATGTCGGCGGCTGGCCAACTTTGGCCCGTGGTCGTGGGGACGACCCTATAGTCGTCGGAAATGACGGTGGCTGTCCAACTTTGGCCCGGGGGTCGTGGGGACGACTCTATAGTCGTCGGACATGTCGGTGGCGGGCCAGTCTAGTCCCGGGTCGTGGGGAAGACCCTATAGTCGTCGGACATGTCGGCGGCTGGCCAACTTTGGCCCGTGGTCGTGGGGAGGACCCTATACTCGTCGGACAAGTCGGCGGCGTACCAACCTAGTCCGGGGGTCGTGGGGACGACCCTATAGTCGTCGGACATGACGGTGGCGGGCCAGTCTAGTCCCGGGTCATGGGGACGACCCTATAGTCGTCGGACAAGTCGGCGGCTGGCCAACTTTGGCCCGTGGTCGTGGGGACGACCCTATAGCCGTCGGAAATGACGGTGGCGGGCCAATCTAGTCCCGGGGTCGTGGGGACGACCCTACAGTCGTCGGACAAGTCGGCGGCGAGCCAATCTAGTCCCGCGGTCGTGGGGACGACCCTATAGTCGTCGGACAAGTCAGCGGCTGGCCAACATTGGCCCGTGGTCGTGGGGACGACCATATAGTCGTCGGACATGACGGTGGCGGGCCACTCTAGTCCCGGGTCGTGGGGACGACCCTATAGTCGTCGGACAAGTCGGCGGCGGGCCAACCTAGTCCCGGGGTCGTGGGGACGACCCTATAATCGTCGGGCAAGCCGGCGGCTGGCCAACTTTGGCCCGTGGTCGTGGGGACGACCCTATAATCGTCGGACAAGACGGCGGCTGGCCAACTTTGGCCCGGGGTCGTGGGGACGACCCTATAGTCGTCGGACTTGACGGTGGCGGGCCAGTCTAGTCCCGGGTCATGGGGACGACCCTATAGTCGTCGGACAAGTCGGCGGCTGGCCAACTTTGGCCCGTGGTCGTGGGGACGACCCTATAGCCGTCGGAAATGACGGTGGCGGGCCAATCTAGTCCCGGGGTCGTGGGGACGACCCTACAGTCGTCGGACAAGTCGGCGGCGAGCCAATCTAGTCCCGCGGTCGTGGGGACGACCCTATAGTCGTCGGACAAGTCAGCGGCTGGCCAACATTGGCCCGTGGTCGTGGGGACGACCCTATAGTCGTCGGACAAGTCGTCGGCGGGCCAACCTAGTCGGGGGGTCGTGGGGACGACCCTATAGTCGTCAGACAAGTCGGCGGCGGGCCTACCTAGTCCCGGGGTCGTGGGGACGACCCTATAGTCGTCGGACAAGTCGGCGGCCGGCCAACCTAGTCCGGGGGTCGTGGGGACGACCCTATAGTCGTCGGACATGACGGTGGCGGGCCAGTCTAGTCCCGGGTCGTGGGGACGACCCTATAGTCGTCGGACATGTCGGCGGCTGGCCAACTTTGGCCCGTGGTCGTGGGGACGACCCTATAGTCGTCGGAAATGTCGGTGGCTGTCCAACTTTGGCCCGGGGGTCGTGGGGACGACCCTATAGTCGTCGGACATGTCGGCGGCGAGCCAACATTGACCCGGGGTCGTGGGGACGACTCTATAGTCGTCGGACATGTCGGTGGCGGGCCAGTCTAGTCCCGGGTCGTGGGGAAGACCCTATAGTCGTCGGACATGTCGGCGGCTGGCCAACTTTGGCCCGTGGTCGTGGGGAGGACCCTATACTCGTCGGACAAGTCGGCGGCGTACCAACCTAGTCCGGGGGTCGTGGGGACGACCCTATAGTCGTCGGACATGTCGGCGGCTGGCCAACTTTGGCCCGTGGTCGTGGGGACGACCCTATAGTCGTCGGACAAGTCGGCGGCGAGCCAATCTAGTCCCGCGGTCGTGGGGACGACCCTATTGTCGTCGGACAAGTCGGCGGCGAGCCCACCTAGTCGGGGGGTCGTGGGGACGACCCTATAGTCGTCGGACACGTCAGCGGCCGGCCAACCTAGTCCGGGGGTCGTGGGGACGACCCTATAGTCGTCGGACATGACGGTGGCGGGCCAGTCTAGTCCCGGGTCGTGGGGAAGACCCTATAGTCGTCGGACATGTCGGCGGCTGGCCAACTTTGGCCCGTGGTCGTGGGGACGACCCTATAGTCGTCGGAAATGACGGTGGCTGTCCAACTTTGGCCCGGGGGTCGTGGGGACGACCCTATAGTCGTCGGACATGACGGTGGCGGGCCAGTCTAGTCCCGGGTCATGGGGACGACCCTATAGTCGTCGGACATGTCGGCGGCTGGCCAACTTTGGCCCGTGGTCGTGGGGACGACCCTATAGTCGTCGGAAATGACGGTGGCTGTCCAACTTTGGCCCGGGGGTCGTGGGGACGACTCTATAGTCGTCGGACATGTCGGTGGCGGGCCAGTCTAGTCCCGGGTCGTGGGGAAGACCCTATAGTCGTCGGACATGTCGGCGGCTGGCCAACTTTGGCCCGTGGTCGTGGGGAGGACCCTATACTCGTCGGACAAGTCGGCGGCGTACCAACCTAGTCCGGGGGTCGTGGGGACGACCCTATAGTCGTCGGACATGACGGTGGCGGGCCAGTCTAGTCCCGGGTCATGGGGACGACCCTATAGTCGTCGGACAAGTCGGCGGCTGGCCAACTTTGGCCCGTGGTCGTGGGGACGACCCTATAGCCGTCGGAAATGACGGTGGCGGGCCAATCTAGTCCCGGGGTCGTGGGGACGACCCTACAGTCGTCGGACAAGTCGGCGGCGAGCCAATCTAGTCCCGCGGTCGTGGGGACGACCCTATAGTCGTCGGACAAGTCAGCGGCTGGCCAACATTGGCCCGTGGTCGTGGGGACGACCATATAGTCGTCGGACATGACGGTGGCGGGCCACTCTAGTCCCGGGTCGTGGGGACGACCCTATAGTCGTCGGACAAGTCGGCGGCGGGCCAACCTAGTCCCGGGGTCGTGGGGACGACCCTATAATCGTCGGGCAAGCCGGCGGCTGGCCAACTTTGGCCCGTGGTCGTGGGGACGACCCTATAATCGTCGGACAAGACGGCGGCTGGCCAACTTTGGCCCGGGGTCGTGGGGACGACCCTATAGTCGTCGGACTTGACGGTGGCGGGCCAGTCTAGTCCCGGGTCATGGGGACGACCCTATAGTCGTCGGACAAGTCGGCGGCTGGCCAACTTTGGCCCGTGGTCGTGGGGACGACCCTATAGTCGTCGGAAATGACGGTGGCGGGCCAATCTAGTCCCGGGGTCGTGGGGACGACCCGACAGTCGTCGGACAAGTCGGCGGCGAGCCAATCTAGTCCCGCGGTCGTGGGGACGACCCTATAGTCGTCGGACATGTCGGCGGCTGGCCAACCTAGTCCCGGGGTCGTAGGGACGACCCTATAGTCGTCGGACATGTCGGCGGCTGTCCAACTTTGGCCCGTGGTCGTGGGGACGACCCTATAGTCGTCGGACTTGACGGTGGCGGGCCAATCTAGTCCGGGGGTCGTGGGGACGACCCTATAGTCGTCGGACATGACGGTGGCGGGCCAGTCTAGTCCCGGGTCGTGGGGACGACCCTGTTACGTCCCGAAACTTCAAAATTTTTTTTAAATCATTGATTAGTTGTGTTTTTCCTTTGTCAGAGGGCAGAGTGCTTCGACAACGCTTAGCGTTCTGGGAAATCCCTAATCGAGCGCACTTCTGCTTACTGTATTTTATCAGTGAAAACGGATGCTCGGTACTAGGAACGTCGTCGTCGCCGCGACGTTTGGTCGCTGCGTTGCACCCTGAACGTGGGACTGTGCTGAGGCATCAGCGTAGTTCTCAGTAGTTCGTTCAAAATGAGCAATGGTTCTCATACCTCGCGACACTGATTAAATGTAAGCGGCGGGGGTGTATCTTGACAATGCATCTAGCATTCTGGTTTAACCTAATCGAGCGCATCTCCGACCGGCGAATCGTCGCATCGAGGAAAAGGAGTGATCTGAGTGTGAGAAGCGTGAGGATGAGAGTCACCCTGTTCTACGCCGGTAGCGCATAGGTGAAAAGTATGGAAGAATGAAAGTGAGAACATCTAATGAAATCATGCGACGGTTACTGGGGCATGATTGAGACTGCAGCGTCAGCTTTTCTGAGCGGGCCTCGCGGCCGGACGCTCTCGGGGGCGCGAAGCTGAAGTCACTCTTTGTCGTACAGTCGCGGAGAGCGTGACAAGGTGTCCGTGGATAGTAATTCTTTCTTCTTTACATTAAATCCCGTTTCGAGCCAGAGATTCCAAAGTTTATAGTGAATGGACTCATTCTTTCCACGTTAAATAGTGTTTTAACTCTCTTGCATTTCAATTTTATAAATCTGCGTTTTACATTCGCTTAATAACCTTGTTTAATATCCTGTATTGCGTTGGGATCAACCTTCTGTTAGATCTCATCCCCTTTTGTGCTTTGAGCTATATTATTTATCACTTTTAAATTGTTATCGCAAGTATTGTGAGTGTGAGTGTGATTTTCTTGTTCTCAGGCATAGAACAGGTGTTTTTTATAAAGCATAACCAAAAAGGAATTTCGAACGTTGTAAAAATTTAAACGATATAGCGGGTGAGTGCGCATTTCTTTTCCTTAAAATATTGTAATCGAAATAACGATTGGCGAGCGTAAACTCATGTAAAAGAAATATTATTCATGTTCTATTGCCAATTGGTGAATGCAGAGGTAACGGAGAGTCAATATTGGCTTTAGCCAATATTTTGGGATTTCCCTTGGCTCTTTAGTCTTCTTAACGCCAAGAAAAGAAGAAGAATAAAAATATAATTATTCGCACTTGAACCTTACATTTGAGCAGAAGTTATTTAATGATGAACTAACCAAATCCTCACAATAACCCAGTGCGGGGCCTGTATAGGACTAGATCTTGGATTCCCGATACCAAACAAAATTCTTTAAATTCTTAAATAATAATTTGTACTGTAACGCGCATAACATCCTTCCGATTAGACTGATTTAGACAGTAATTACTCGGACTCCACGCTTACCTCGTAACCGCGTTACAACCCTATAGTCGTCGGACATGTCGGCGGCTGGCCAACTTTGGCCCGTGGTCGTGGGGACGACCCTATAATCGTCGGAAATGTCGGTGGCTGTCCAACCTAGTCCCGGAGTCGTGGGGACGACCCTATAATCGTCGGACAAGCCGGCGGCTGGCCAACTTTTGCCCGTGTCGTGGGGACGACCCTATAGTCGTCGGACAAGTCGGCGGCTGTCCAACTTTGGCCCGGGGTCGTGGGGACGACCCTATAGTCGTCGGACTTGACGGTGGCGGGCCAATCTAGTCCCGGGGTCGTGGGGACGACCCTATAGTCGTCAGACATATCGGTGGCGAGCCAACCTAGTCCCGGGGTCGTGGGGACGACCCTATAGTCGTCGGACAAGTCGGCGGCGGGCCAACCTAGACCCGGGGTCGTGGGGATGACCCTATAGTCGTCGGACATGACGGTGGCGGGCCAGTCTAGTCCCGGGGTCGTGGGGACGACCCTATAGTCGTCGGACAAGTCGGCGGCGGGCCAATCTAGTCCCGGGGTCGTGGGGACGACCCTATAGTCGTCGGACATGTCGGCGGCTGGCCAACTTTGGCCCGTGGTCGTGGGGACGACCCTATAGTCGTCGGAAATGTCGGTGGCTGTCCAACTTTGGCCCGGGGGTCGTGGGGACGACCCTATAGTCGTCGGACATGTCGGCGGCGAGCCAACATTGACCCGGGGTCGTGGGGACGACCCTATAGTCGTCGGACATGACGGTGGCGGGCCAGTCTAGTCCCGGGTCATGGGGACGACCCTATAGTCGTCGGACAAGTCGGCGGCTGGCCAACTTTGGCCCGTGGTCGTAGGGACGACCCTGTTACGTCCCGAAACTTCAAAATTTTTTTAAATCATTGATTAGTTGTGTTTTTCCTTTGTCAGAGGGCAGAGTGCTTCGACAACGCTTAGCGTTCTGGGAAATCCCTAATCGAGCGCACTTCTGCTTACTGTATTTTATCAGTGAAAACGGATACTCGGTACTAGGAACGTCGTCGTCGCCGCGACGTTTGGTCGCTGCGTTGCACCCTGAACGTGGGACTGTGCTGAGGCATCAGCGTAGTTCTCAGTAGTTCGTTCAAAATGAGCAGTGGTTCTCATACCTCGCGACACTGATTAAATGTAAGCGGCGGGGGTGTATCTTGACAATGCATCTAGCAGTCTGGTTTAACCTAATCGAGCGCATCTCCGACCGGCGAATCGTCGCATCGAGGAAAAGGAGTGATCTGAGTGTGAGAAGCGTGAGGATGAGAGTCACCCTGTTCTACGCCGGTAGCGCATAGGTGAAAAGTATGGAAGAATGAAAGTGAGAACATCTAATGAAATCATGCGACGGTTACTGGGGCATGATTGAGACTGCAGCGTCAGCTTTTCTGAGCGGGCCTCGCGGCCGGACGCTCTCGGGGGCGCGAAGCTGAAGTCACTCTTTGTCGTACAGTCGCGGAGAGCGTGACAAGGTGTCCGTGGATAGTAATTCTTTCTTCTTTACATTAAATCCCGTTTCGAGCCAGAGATTCCAAAGTTTATAGTGAATGGACTCATTCTTTCCACGTTAAATAGTGTTTTAACTCTCTTGCATTTCAATTTTATAAATCTGCGTTTTACATTCGCTTAATAACCTTGTTTAATATCCTGTATTGCGTTGGGATCAACCTTCTGTTAGATCTCATCCCCTTTTGTGCTTTGAGCTATATTATTTATCACTTTTAAATTGTTATCGCAAGTATTGTGAGTGTGAGTGTGATTTTCTTGTTCTCAGGCATAGAACAGGTGTTTTTTATAAAGCATAACCAAAAAGGAATTTCGAACGTTGTAAAAATTTAAACGATATAGCGGGTGAGTGCGCATTTCTTTTCCTTAAAATATTGTAATCGAAATAACGATTGGCGAGCGTAAACTCATGTAAAAGAAATATTATTCATGTTCTATTGCCAATTGATGAATGCAGAGGTAACGGAGAGTCAATATTGGCTTTAGCCAATATTTTGGGATTTCCCTTGGCTCTTTAGTCTTCTTAACGCCAAGAAAAGAAGAAGAATAAAAATATAATTATTCGCACTTGAACCTTACATTTGAGCAGAAGTTATTTAATGATAAACTAACCAAATCCTCACAATAACCCAGTGCGGGGCCTGTATAGGACTAGATCTTGGATTCCCGATACCAAACAAAATTCTTTAAATTCTTAAATAATAATTTGTACTGTAACGCGCATAACATCCTTCCGATTAGACTGATTTAGACAGTAATTACTCGGACTCCACGCTTACCTCGTAACCGCGTTACAACCCTATAGTCGTCGGAAATGACGGTGGCGGGCCAATCTAGTCCCGGGGTCGTGGGGACGACCCTACAGTCGTCGGACAAGTCGGCGGCGAGCCAATCTAGTCCCGCGGTCGTGGGGACGACCCTATAGTCGTCGGACAAGTCAGCGGCTGGCCAACATTGGCCCGTGGTCGTGGGGACGACCATATAGTCGTCGGACATGACGGTGGCGGGCCACTCTAGTCCCGGGTCGTGGGGACGACCCTATAGTCGTCGGACATGTCGGCGGCTGGCCAACTTTGGCCCGGGGTCGTGGGGACGACCCTATAGTCGTCGGATATGTCGGCGGCAGGCCAACCTAATCCCGGGGTCGTGGGGACGACCCTATAATCGTCGGACAAGACGGCGGCTGGCCAACTTTGGCCCGTGGTCGTGGGGACGACCCTATAGTCGTCGGACAAGTCGGCGGCTGTCCAACTTTGGCCCGGGGTCGTGGGGACGACCCTATAGTCGTCGGACTTGACGGTGGCGGGCCAATCTAGTCCCGGGGTCGTGGGGACGACCCTATAGTCGTCGGACAAGTCGGCGGCGGGCCAACCTAGTCCCGGGGTCGTGGGGATGACCCTATAGTCGTCGGACAAGTCGGCGGCGAGCCCACCTAGTCGGGGGGTCGTGGGGACGACCCTATAGTCGTCAGACAAGTCGGCGGCGGGCCTACCTAGTCCCGGGGTCGTGGGGACGACCCTATAGTCGTCGGACAAGTCAGCGGCTGGCCTACATTGGCCCGTGGTCGTGGGGACGACCCTATAGTCGTCGGACAAGTCGGCGGCTGTGCAGCTTTGGCCCGGGGTCGTGGGGACGACCCTATAGTCGTCGGACTTGACGGTGGCGGGCCAATCTAGTCCCGGGGTCGTGGGGACGACCGTATAGTCGTCGGACATATCAGCGGCTGGCCAACTTTGGCCCGGGGTCGTTGGGGACGACCCTATAGTCGTCGGACAAGTCGGCGGCGGGCCAACCTAGTCGGGGGGTCGTGGGGACGACCCTATAGTCGTCAGACAAGTCGGCGGCGGGCCTACCTAGTCCCGGGGTCGTGGGGACGACCCTATAGTCGTCGGAGAAGTCAGCGGCTGGCCTACATTGGCCCGTGGTCGTGGGGACGACCATATAGTCGTCGGACATGACGGTGGCGGGCCAGTCTAGTCCCGGGTCATGGGGACGAACCTATAGTCGTCGGACAAGTCGGCGGCTGTCCAGCTTTGGCCCGGGGTCGTGGGGACGACCCTATAGTCGTCGGACAAGTCGTCGGCGGGCCAACCTAGTCGGGGGGTCGTGGGGACGACCCTATAGTCGTCAGACAAGTCGGCGGCGGGCCTACCTAGTCCCGGGGTCGTGGGGACGACCCTATAGTCGTCGGACAAGTCGGCGGCCGGCCAACCTAGTCCGGGGGTCGTGGGGACGACCCTATAGTCGTCGGACATGACGGTGGCGGGCCAGTCTAGTCCCGGGTCGTGGGGACGACCCTATAGTCGTCGGACATGTCGGCGGCTGGCCAACTTTGGCCCGTGGTCGTGGGGACGACCCTATAGTCGTCGGAAATGTCGGTGGCTGTCCAACTTTGGCCCGGGGGTCGTGGGGACGACCCTATAGTCGTCGGACATGTCGGCGGCGAGCCAACATTGACCCGGGGTCGTGGGGACGACTCTATAGTCGTCGGACATGTCGGTGGCGGGCCAGTCTAGTCCCGGGTCGTGGGGAAGACCCTATAGTCGTCGGACATGTCGGCGGCTGGCCAACTTTGGCCCGTGGTCGTGGGGAGGACCCTATACTCGTCGGACAAGTCGGCGGCGTACCAACCTAGTCCGGGGGTCGTGGGGACGACCCTATAGTCGTCGGACATGTCGGCGGCTGGCCAACTTTGGCCCGTGGTCGTGGGGACGACCCTATAGTCGTCGGACAAGTCGGCGGCGAGCCAATCTAGTCCCGCGGTCGTGGGGACGACCCTATTGTCGTCGGACAAGTCGGCGGCGAGCCCACCTAGTCGGGGGGTCGTGGGGACGACCCTATAGTCGTCGGACACGTCAGCGGCCGGCCAACCTAGTCCGGGGGTCGTGGGGACGACCCTATAGTCGTCGGACATGACGGTGGCGGGCCAGTCTAGTCCCGGGTCGTGGGGAAGACCCTATAGTCGTCGGACATGTCGGCGGCTGGCCAACTTTGGCCCGTGGTCGTGGGGACGACCCTATAGTCGTCGGAAATGACGGTGGCTGTCCAACTTTGGCCCGGGGGTCGTGGGGACGACCCTATAGTCGTCGGACATGACGGTGGCGGGCCAGTCTAGTCCCGGGTCATGGGGACGACCCTATAGTCGTCGGACATGTCGGCGGCTGGCCAACTTTGGCCCGTGGTCGTGGGGACGACCCTATAGTCGTCGGAAATGACGGTGGCTGTCCAACTTTGGCCCGGGGGTCGTGGGGACGACTCTATAGTCGTCGGACATGTCGGTGGCGGGCCAGTCTAGTCCCGGGTCGTGGGGAAGACCCTATAGTCGTCGGACATGTCGGCGGCTGGCCAACTTTGGCCCGTGGTCGTGGGGAGGACCCTATACTCGTCGGACAAGTCGGCGGCGTACCAACCTAGTCCGGGGGTCGTGGGGACGACCCTATAGTCGTCGGACATGACGGTGGCGGGCCAGTCTAGTCCCGGGTCATGGGGACGACCCTATAGTCGTCGGACAAGTCGGCGGCTGGCCAACTTTGGCCCGTGGTCGTGGGGACGACCCTATAGCCGTCGGAAATGACGGTGGCGGGCCAATCTAGTCCCGGGGTCGTGGGGACGACCCTACAGTCGTCGGACAAGTCGGCGGCGAGCCAATCTAGTCCCGCGGTCGTGGGGACGACCCTATAGTCGTCGGACAAGTCAGCGGCTGGCCAACATTGGCCCGTGGTCGTGGGGACGACCATATAGTCGTCGGACATGACGGTGGCGGGCCACTCTAGTCCCGGGTCGTGGGGACGACCCTATAGTCGTCGGACAAGTCGGCGGCGGGCCAACCTAGTCCCGGGGTCGTGGGGACGACCCTATAATCGTCGGGCAAGCCGGCGGCTGGCCAACTTTGGCCCGTGGTCGTGGGGACGACCCTATAATCGTCGGACAAGACGGCGGCTGGCCAACTTTGGCCCGGGGTCGTGGGGACGACCCTATAGTCGTCGGACTTGACGGTGGCGGGCCAGTCTAGTCCCGGGTCATGGGGACGACCCTATAGTCGTCGGACAAGTCGGCGGCTGGCCAACTTTGGCCCGTGGTCGTGGGGACGACCCTATAGTCGTCGGAAATGACGGTGGCGGGCCAATCTAGTCCCGGGGTCGTGGGGACGACCCGACAGTCGTCGGACAAGTCGGCGGCGAGCCAATCTAGTCCCGCGGTCGTGGGGACGACCCTATAGTCGTCGGACATGTCGGCGGCTGGCCAACCTAGTCCCGGGGTCGTAGGGACGACCCTATAGTCGTCGGACATGTCGGCGGCTGTCCAACTTTGGCCCGTGGTCGTGGGGACGACCCTATAGTCGTCGGACTTGACGGTGGCGGGCCAATCTAGTCCCGTGGTCGTGGGGACGACCCTATAGTCGTCGGACAAGTCGGCGGGTGTCCAACTTTGGCCCGGGGTCGTGGGGACGACCCTATAGTCGTCGGACTTGACGGTGGCGGGCCAGTCTAGTCCCAGGTCGTGGGGACGACCCTATAGTCGTCGGACATGTCGGTGGCGAGCCAACATTGGCCCGTGGTCGTGGGGACGACCATATAGTCGTCGGACATGACGGTGGCGGGCCACTCTAGTCCCGGGTCGTGGGGACGACCCTATAGTCGTCGGACATGTCGGCGGCTGGCCAACTTTGGCCCGGGGCCGTGGGGACGACCCTATAGTCGTCGGATATGTCGGCGGCTGGCCAACTTTGGCCCGTGGTCGTGGGGACGACCCTATAGTCGTCGGACAAGTCGGCGGCGGGCCAACCTAGTCCAGGGGTCGTGGGGACGACCCTAAAGTCGTCGGATAAGTCGGCAGCTCGCCAACTTTGGCCCGGGGTCGTGGGAACGACCCTATAGTCGTCGGACAAGTCGGCGGCGAGCCCACCTAGTCGGGGGGTCGTGGGGGCGACCCTATAGTCGTCGGACAAGTCGGCGGCCGGCCAACCTAGTTCGGGGGTCGTGGGGACGACCCTATAGTCGTCGGACATGTCGGCGGCTGGCCAACTTTGGCCCGTGGTCGTGGGGACGACCCTATAGTCGTCGGACATGTCGGCGGCTGGCCAACTTTGGCCCGTGGTCGTGGGGACGACCCTATAGTCGTCGGACAAGTCGGCGGCGAGCCAATCTAGTCCCGCGGTCGTGGGGACGACCCTATTGTCGTCGGACAAGTCGGCGGCGAGCCCACCTAGTCGGGGGGTCGTGGGGACGACCCTATAGTCGTCGGACAAGTCAGCGGCCGGCCAACCTAGTCCGGGGGTCGTGGGGACGACCCTATAGTCGTCGGACATGACGGTGGCGGGCCAGTCTAGTCCCGGGTCGTGGGGACGACCCTATAGTCGTCGGACATGTCGGCGGCTGGCCAACTTTGGCCCGTGGTCGTGGGGACGACCCTATAATCGTCGGAAATGTCGGTGGCTGTCCAACCGAGTCCCGGGGTCGTGGGGACGACCCTATAGTCGTCGGACAAGTCAGCGGCTGGCCAACATTGGCCCGTGGTCGTGGGGACGACCATATAGTCGTCGGACATGACGGTGGCGGGCCACTCTAGTCCCGGGTCGTGGGGACGACCCTATAGTCGTCGGACAAGTCGGCGGCGGGCCAACCTAGTCCCGGGGTCGTGGGGACGACCCTATAATCGTCGGGCAAGCCGGCGGCTGGCCAACTTTGGCCCGTGGTCGTGGGGACGACCCTATAATCGTCGGACAAGACGGCGGCTGGCCAACTTTGGCCCGGGGTCGTGGGGACGACCCTATAGTCGTCGGACTTGACGGTGGCGGGCCAGTCTAGTCCCGGGTCATGGGGACGACCCTATAGTCGTCGGACAAGTCGGCGGCTGGCCAACTTTGGCCCGTGGTCGTGGGGACGACCCTATAGTCGTCGGATATGTCGGCGGCAGGCCAACCTAGTCCCGGGGTCGTGGGGACGACCCTATAGTCGTCGGACATGACGGTGGCGGGCCAGTCTAGTCCCGGGTCGTGGGGACGACCCTATAGTCGTCGGACATGTCGGCGGCTGGCCAACTTTGGCCCGGGGTCGTGGGGACGACCCTATAGTCGTCGGACTTGACGGTGGCGGGCCAATCTAGTCCCGGGGTCGTGGGGACGACCGTATAGTCGTCGGACATATCAGCGGCTGGCCAACTTTGGCCCGGGGTCGTTGGGGACGACCCTATAGTCGTCGGACAAGTCGGCGGCGGGCCAACCTAGTCGGGGGGTCGTGGGGACGACCCTATAGTCGTCAGACAAGTCGGCGGCGGGCCTACCTAGTCCCGGGGTCGTGGGGACGACCCTATAGTCGTCGGACAAGTCAGCGGCTGGCCTACATTGGCCCGTGGTCGTGGGGACGACCATATAGTCGTCGGACATGACGGCGGCCGGCCAACCTAGTCCGGGGGTCGTGGGGACGACCCTATAGTCGTCGGACATGACGGTGGCGGGCCAGTCTAGTCCCGGGTCGTGGGGACGACCCTATAGTCGTCGGACATGTCGGCGGCTGGCCAACTTTGGCCCGTGGTCGTGGGGACGACCCTATAGTCGTCGGAAATGTCGGTGGCTGTCCAACTTTGGCCCGGGGGTCGTGGGGACGACCCTATAGTCGTCGGACATGTCGGCGGCGAGCCAACATTGACCCGGGGTCGTGGGGACGACTCTATAGTCGTCGGACATGTCGGTGGCGGGCCAGTCTAGTCCCGGGGTCGTGGGGACGACCCTATAATCGTTGGACATGACGGTGGCAGGCCAATCTAGTCCCGGGGTCGTGGGGACGACCCTATAGTCGTCGGACATGTCGGCGGCTGGCCAACTTTGGCCCGTGGTCGTGGGGACGATCCAATAGTCGTCGGACATGTCGGCGGCTGGCCAACTTTGGCCCGTGGTCGTGGGGACGACCCGATAGTCGTCGGACATGTCGGCGGCTGGCCAACTTTGGCCCGTGGTCGTGGGGAGGACCCTATACTCGTCGGAAATGACGGTGGCGGGCCAATCTAGTCCCGGGGTCGTGGGGACGACCCTACAGTCGTCGGACAAGTCGGCGGCGAGCCAATCTAGTCCCGCGGTCGTGGGGACGACCCTATAGTCGTCGGACAAGTCAGCGGCTGGCCAACATTGGCCCGTGGTCGTGGGGACGACCATATAGTCGTCGGACATGACGGTGGCGGGCCAGTCTAGTCCCGGGTCATGGGGACGACCCTATAGTCGTCGGACAAGTCGGCGGCTGGCCAACTTTGGCCCGTGGTCGTGGGGACGACCCTATAGTCGTCGGAAATGTCGGTGGCTGTCCAACTTTGGCCCGGGGGTCGTGGGGACGACCCTATAGTCGTCGGACATGTCGGCGGCGAGCCAACATTGACCCGGGGTCGTGGGGACGACTCTATAGTCGTCGGACATGTCGGTGGCGGGCCAGTCTAGTCCCGGGGTCGTGGGGACGACCCTATAATCGTTGGACATGACGGTGGCGGGCCAATCTAGTCCCGGGGTCGTGGGGACAACCCAATAGTCGTCGGACATGTCGGCGGCTGGCCAACTTTGGCCCGTGGTCGTGGGGACGATCCAATAGTCGTCGGACATGTCGGCGGCTGGCCAACTTTGGCCCGTGGTCGTGGGGACGACCCGATAGTCGTCGGACATGTCGGCGGCTGGCCAACTTTGGCCCGTGGTCGTGAGGAGGACCCTATACTCGTCAGAAATGACGGTGGCGGGCCAATCTAGTCCCGGGGTCGTGGGGACGACCCTACAGTCGTCGGACAAGTCGGCGGCGAGCCAATCTAGTCCCGCGGTCGTGGGGACGACCCTATAGTCGTTGGACATGTCAGCGGCTGGCCAACTTTGGTCCGGTGTCGTGGGGACGACTCTATTGTCGTCGGACATGTCGGCGGCTGGCCAACCTAGACCCGGGGTCGTGGGGACGACCCTATATTCGTTGGACATGTCAGCGGCTGGCCAACTTTGGCCCGGTGTCGTGGGGACGACTCTATTGTCGTCGGACATGTCGGCGGCTTGCCAACTTTGGCCCGGGGTCGTGGGGACGACCCTATAGTCGTCGGACATGTCGGCGGCTGGCTAACATTGGCCCGTGGTCGTGGGGACGACTCTATTGTCGTCGGACATGTCGGCGATTGGCCAACATTGGCCCGGGGTCGTGGGGACGACCCTATAGTCGTCGGAGAAGACGGCGGCTGGACATCTTTGGCCCGGGGTCGTGGGGACGACCCTATAGTCGTCGGACATTTCGGCGGCATGCCACCTTTGGCCCGGGGTCGTGGGGACGACCCTATAGTCGTCGGACATGTCGGCGGCGTACCAACCTAGTCCGGGGGTCGTGGGGACGACCCCTATAGTCGTCGGACATGACGGTGGCGGGCCAGTCTAGTCCCGGGTCATGGGGACGACCCTATAGTCATCGGACATGTCGGCGGCTGGTCAACTTAGGCCCGTGGTCGTAGGGACGATCCGATAGTCGTTGGACATGACGGTGCCGGGCCAATCAAGTCCCGGGGTCGTGGGTACGACCCTATAGTCGTCGGACATGTCGTCGATTGGCCATTATTCGCCCGGGGTCGTGGGGACGACCCTATAATCGTCGGACATGTCGGCGGCTGGCCAACATTGGCCCGTGGTCGTGGGGACGACCCAACAGTCGTCGGACATGTCGGCGGCTGGCCAACTTTGGCCCGTGGTCGTGGGGACGATCCGATAGTCGTCGGACGTGACGGTGGCTAGCCAATCTAGTCCCGGGATCGTGGGGACGACCCTATAGTCGTCGGACATGTCGGCGGCGAGGCCACCTAGTCGGGGGGTCGTGGGGACGACCCTATAGTCGTCGGACAAGTCGGCGGCCGGCCAACCTAGTCCCGGGGTCGTGGGGACGACCCTATAGTCGTCAGAAATATCGGTGGCGAGCCAACCTAGTCCCGGGGTCGTGGGGACGACCCTATAGTCGTCGGACAAGTCGGCGGCGGGCCAACCTAGACCCGGGGTCGTGTGGATGACCCTATAGTCGTCGGACATGACGGTGGCGGGCCAGTCTAGTCCCGGGTCGTGGGGACGACCCTATAATCGTCGGACATGTCGGCGGCTGGCCAACATTGGCCCGTGGTCGTGGGGACGACCCAACAGTCGTCGGACATGTCGGCGGCTGGCCAACCTAGACCCGAGGTCGTGGGGACGACCCTATAGTCCTCGAACAAGTCGGCGGCTGGCCAACTTTGGCCCGGGGTCGTGGGGACGACCCTATAGTCGTCGGACATGTCGGCGGCGAGGCCACCTAGTCGGGGGGTCGTGGGGACGACCCTATAGTCGTCGGACAAGTCGGCGGCCGGCCAACCTAGTCCCGGGGTCGTGGGGACGACCCTATAGTCGTCAGAAATATCGGTGGCGAGCCAACCTAGTCCCGGGGTCGTGGGGACGACCCTATAGTCGTCGGACAAGTCGGCGGCGGGCCAACCTAGACCCGGGGTCGTGTGGATGACCCTATAGTCGTCGGACATGACGGTGGCGGGCCAGTCTAGTCCCGGGTCGTGGGGACGACCCTATAGTCGTCGGACATGTCGGCGGCTGGCCAACTTTGGCCCGTGGTCGTGGGGACGACCCTATAGTCGTCGGACATAACGGTGGCGGGCCAATCTAGTCCCGGGGTCGTGGGGACGACCCTATAGTCGTCGGACAAGTCGGCGGCGGGCCTACCTAGTCCCGGGGTCGTGGGGACGACCCTCTAGTCGTCGGATAAGTCGGCAGCTTGCCAACTTTGGCCCGGGGTCGTGGGAACGACCCTATAGTCGTCGGACAAGTCGGCGGCGAGCCCACCTAGTCCGGGGGTCGTGGGGACGACCCTATAGTCGTCGGACAATTCGGCGGCCGGCCAACCTAGTCCGGGGGTCCGGGGACGACCCTATAATCGTCGGAAATGACGGTGGCGGGCCAGTCTAGTCCCGGGTCGTGGGGACGACCCTATAGTCGTCGGACAAGTCGGCGGCTGTCCAACTTTGGCCCGGGGTCGTGGGGACGACCCTATAGTCGTCGGCCTTGACGGTGGCGGGCCAATCTAGTCCCGGGGTCGTGGGGACGACCCTATAGTCGTCGGACAAGTCGGCGGCGGGCCAACCTAGTCCCGGGGTCGTGGGGACGACCCTATAGTCGTCGGAAATGACGGTGGCGGGCCAATCTAGTCCCGGGGTCGTGGGGACGACCCTACAGTCGTCGGACAAGTCGGCGGCGAGCCAATCTAGTCCCGCGGTCGTGGGGACGACCCTATAGTCGTCGGACAAGTCAGCGGCTAGCCAACATTGGCCCGTGGTCGTGGGGACGACCATATAGTCGTCGGACATGACGGTGGCGGGCCACTCTAGTCCCGGGTCGTGGGTACGGCCCTATAGTCGTCGGACAAGACGGCGGCTGGACATCTTTGGCCCGGGGTCGTGGGGACGACCCTATAGTCGTCGGACTTGACGGTGGCGGACCAATCTAGTCCCGGGGTAGTGGGGACGACCCTATAGTCGTCGGACATGTCGGCGGCTGGCCAACTTTGGCCCGTGGTCGTGGGGACGATCCAATAGTCGACGGACATGTCGGCGGCTGGCCAACTTTGGCCCGTGGTTGTGGGGACGACCCTATAGTCGTTGGACATGACGGTGGCGGGCCAATCTAGTCCCGGGGTCGTGGGTACGACCCTACAGTCGTCGGACATTTCGGCGGCTTGCCAACTTTGGCCCGGGGTCGTGGGGACGACCCTATAGTCGTCGGACATGACGGTGACGGGCCAGTCTAGTCCCGGGTCGTGGGGACGACCCTATAGTCGTCGGACATGTCGGCGGCTGGCCAACTTTGGCCCGTGGTCGTGGGGACGATCCAATAATCGTCGGACATGTCGGCGGCTGGCCAACTTTGGCCCGCGGTTGTGGGGACGACCCTATAGTCGTTGGACATGACGGTGGCGGGCCAATCTAGTCCCGGTGTCGTGGGGACGACCCTATAGTCGTCGGACAAGACGGCGGCTGGACATATTTGGCCCGGGGTCGTGGGGACGACCCTACAGTCGTCGGACATTTCGGCGGCTTGCCAACTTTGGCCCGGGGTCGTGGGGACGACCCTATAGTCGTCGGACATGTCGGCGGCTGGCCAACTTTGGCCCGTGGTTGTGGGGACGACCCTATAGTCGTTGGACATGACGGTGGCGGGCCAATCTAGTCCCGGGGTCGTGGGTAAGACCCTATAGTCGTCGGACATGACGGTGGCGGACCAATCTAGTCCCGGGGTCGTGGGGACGACCCTATAGTCGTCGGACATGTCGGCGGCTGGCCAACTTTGGCCCGTGGTCGTGGGGACGATCCAATAGTCGACGGACATGTCGGCGGCTGGCCAACTTTGGCCCGTGGTTGTGGGGACGACCCTATAGTCGTTGGACATGACGGTGGCGGGCCAATCTAGTCCCGGGGTCGTGGGTACGGCCCCACAGTCGTCGGACATTTCGGCGGCTTGCCAACTTTGGCCCGGGGTCGTGGGGACGACCCTATAGTCGTCGGACATGACGGTGGCGGGCCAGTCTAGTCCCGGGTCGTGGGGACGACCCTATAGTCGTCGGACATGTCGGCGGCTGGCCACCTTTGGCCCGTGGTCGTGGGGACGATCCAATAATCGTCGGACATGTCGGCGGCTGGCCAACTTTGGCCCGTGGTTGTGGGGACGACCCTATAGTCGTTGGACATGACGGTGGCGGGCCAATCTAGTCCCGGGGTCGTGGGGACGACCCTATAGTCGTCGGACAAGACGGCGGCTGGACATCTTTGGCCCGGGGTCGTGGGGACGACCCTATAGTCGTCGGACATGTCGGCGGCTGGCCAACTTTGGCCCGTGGTCGTGGGGACAACCCAATAGTGGTCGGACATGTCGGCGGCTGGCCAACCTAGTCCCGAGGTCGTGGGGACGACCCTATAGTCGTCGGACTTGACGGTGGCGGGCCAACCTAGCCCCGGGGTCGTGGGGACGACCCTACAGTCGTCGGACATTTCGGCGGCTTGCCAACTTTGGCCCGGGGTCGTGGGACGACCCTATAGTCGTCGGACTTGACGGTAGCGGGCCAATCTAGTCCCGAGGTCGTGGGGACGACCCTATAGTCGTCGGACTTGACGGTGGCGGGCCAATCTAGTCCCGGGGTCGTGGGGACGACCCTACAGTCGTCGGACATTTCGGCGGCTTGCCAACTTTGGCCCGGTGTCGTGGGGACGACTCTAGAGTCGTCGGAAATGTCGGCGGCTGGCCAACTTTGGCCCGTGGTTGTGGGGACGACCCTATAGTCGTTGGACATGACGGTGGCGGGCCAATCTAGTCCCGGGGTCGTGGGTAAGACCCTATAGTCGTCGGACAAGACGGCGGCTGGACATCTTTGGCCCGGGGTCGTGGGGACGACCCTATAGTCGTCGGACATGTTGGCGGGTTGTCAGCCTAGTCCCGGGGTCGTGGGTACGACCCTATAGTCGTCGGACAAGTCGGCGGCGGGCCAACCTTGTCCCGGGGTCGTGGGGACGACCCTATAGTCGTCGGACATGTCGGCGGCTGGCCAACTTTGGCCCGGTGTCGTGGGGACGACTCTATAGTCGTCGGAAATGTCGGCGGCTTGTCAGCCTAGTCCCGGGGTCGTGGGTACGAACCCTACAGTCGTCGGACATTTCGGCGGCTTGCCAACTTTGGCCCGGGGTCGTGGGGACGACCCTATAGTCGTCGGACATGACGGTGGCGGGCCAATCTAGTCCCGGGGTCGTGGGGACGACCCTATAGTCGTCGGACATTTCGGCGGCTGGCCAACTTTGGCCCGGGGTCGTGGGGACGACCCTATAGTCGTCGGACATGTTGGCGGTTTGTCAGCTTAGTCCCGGGGTCGTGGGTACGGCCCTATAGTCGTCGGACAAGACGGCGGCTGGACATCTTTGGCCCGGGGTCGTGGGGACGACCATATAGTCGTCGGACATGACGGTGGCGGACCAATCTAGTCCCGGGGTAGTGGGGACGACCCTATAGTCGTCGGACATGTCGGCGGCTGGCCAACTTTGGCCCGTGGTCGTGGGGACGATCCAATAGTCGACGGACATGTCGGCGGCTGGCCAACTTTGGCCCGTGGTTGTGGGGACGACCCTATAGTCGTTGGACATGACGGTGGCGGGCCAATCTAGTCCCGGGGTCGTGGGTACGACCCTACAGTCGTCGGACATTTCGGCGGCTTGCCAACTTTGGCCCGGGGTCGTGGGGACGACCCTATAGTCGTCGGACATGACGGTGGCGGGCCAGTCTAGTCCCGGGTCGTGGGGACGACCCTATAGTCGTCGGACATGTCGGCGGCTGGCCACCTTTGGCCCGTGGTCGTGGGGACGATCCAATAATCGTCGGACATGTCGGCGGCTGGCCAACTTTGGCCCGTGGTTGTGGGGACGACCCTATAGTCGTTGGACATGACGGTGGCGGGCCAATCTAGTCCCGGGGTCGTGGGGACGACCCTATAGTCGTCGGACAAGACGGCGGCTGGCCAACCTAGACCCGGGGTCGTGGGGACGACCCTATAATCGTCGGACTTGACGGTGGCGGGCCAATCTAGTCCCGAGGTCCTGGGGACGACCCTATAGTCGTCGGACTTGACGGTGGCGGGCCAATCTAGTCCCGGGGTCGTGGGGACGACCCTACAGTCGTCGGACATTTCGGCGGCTTGCCAACTTTGGCCCGGGGTCGTGGGGACGACCCTATAGTCGTCGGACATGTTGGCGGCTTGTCAGCCTAGTCCCGGGGTCGTGGGTACGACCCTACAGTCGTCGGACATTTCGGCGGCTGGCCAACTTTGGCCCGGGGTCGTGGGGACGACCCTATAGTCGTCGGACATGTTGGCGGCTTGTCACCCTAGTCCCGGGGTCGTGGGTACGACCCTACAGTCGTCGGACTTTTCGGCGGCTTGCCAACTTTGGCCCGGGTTCGTGGGGACGACCCTATAGTCGTCGGACATGTTGGCGGCTTGTCAGCCTAGTCCCGGGGTCGTGGGTACGACCCTACAGTCGTCGGACATTTCGGCGGCTTGCCAACTTTGGTCCGGGGTCGTGGGGACGACCCTATAGTCGTCGGACATGACGGTGGCGGGCCAATCTAATCCCGGGGTCGTGGGGACGACCCTATAGTCGTCGGACATTTCGGCGGCTGGCCAACTTTGGCCCGGGGTCGTGGGGACGACCCTATAGTCGTCGGACATGTTGGCGGCTTGTCACCCTAGTCCCGGGGTCGTGGGTACGACCCTACAGTCGTCGGACTTTTCGGCGGCTTGCCAACTTTGGCCCGGGGTCGTGGGGACGACCCTATAGTCGTCGGACATTTCGGCGGCTGGCCAACTTTGGCCCGGGGTCGTGGGGACGACCCTATGGTCGTCGGACTTGACGGTGGCGGGCCAATCTAGTCCCGAGGTCCTGGGGACGACCCTATAGTCGTCGGACTTGACGGTGGCGGGCCAATCTAGTCCCGGGGTCGTGGGGACGACCCTACAGTCGTCGGACATTTCGGCGGCTTGCCAACTTTGGCCCGGGGTCGTGGGGACGACCCTATAGTCGTCGGACATGTTGGCGGCTTGTCACCCTAGTCCCGGGGTCGTGGGTACGACCCTACAGTCGTCGGACATTTCGGCGGCTTGCCAACTTTGGCCCGGGGTCGTGGGGACGACCCTATAGTCGTCGGACATTTCGGCGGCTGGCCAACTTTGGCCCGGGGTCGTGGGGACGACCCTATAGTCGTCGGACATGACGGTGGCGGGCCAATCTAGTCCCGGGGTCGTGGGGACGACCCTATAGTCGTCGGACATTTCGGCGGCTGGCCAACTTTGGCCCGGGGTCGTGGGGACGACCCTATAGTCGTCGGACATGTTGGCGGCTTGTCAGCCTAGTCCCGGGGTCGTGGGTACGGCCCTATAGTCGTCGGACAAGTCGGCGGCGGGCCAACCTTGTCCCGTGGTCGTGGGGACGACCCTATAGTCGTCGGACATGTCGGCGGCTGGCCAACTTTGGCCCGGTGTCGTGGGGACGACTCTATAGTCGTCGGAAATGTCGGCGGCTGGCCAACTTTGGCCCGTGGTTGTGGGGACGACCCTATAGTCGTTGGACATGACGGTGGCGGGCCAATCTAGTCCCGGGGTCGTGGGTAAGACCCTATAGTCGTCGGACAAGACGGCGGCTGGACATCTTTGGCCCGGGGTCGTGGGGACGACCCTATAGTCGTCGGAAATGTCGGCGGCTGACCAACCTGGACCCGGGGTCGTGGGGACGTCCCTATTGTCGTCGGACATGACGGTGGCGGGCCAATCTAGACTCGCGGTCGTGGGGACGACCCTATAATCGTCGGACATGACGGTGGCGGGCCAATCTAGTCCCGGGGTCGTGCGGACGACCCTATAGTTGTCGGACATGTCGGCGGCTGGCCAACTTTGGCCCGGTGTCGTGGGGACGACTCTATAGTCGTCGGAAATGTCGGCGGCTGGCCAACCTGGACCCGGGGTCGCGGGGACGACCCTATTGTCGTCGGACATGTCGGCGGCTGGCCAACCTAGACCCGGGGTCGTGGGGACGACCCTATTGTCGTCGGACATGTCGGCGGCTGGCCAACTTTGGCCCGGGGTCGTGGGGGCGACCCTATACTCGTCGGACATGTTGGCGGCTTGTCAGCCTAGTCCCGGGGTCGTGGGTACGACCCTACAGTCGTCGGACATTTCGGCGGCTTGCCAACTTTGGCCCGGGGTCGTGGGGACGACCCTATGGTCGTCGGACTTGACGGTGGCGGGCCAATCTAGTCCCGAGGTCCTGGGGACGACCCTATAGTCGTCGGACTTGACGGTGGCGGGCCAATCTAGTCCCGGGGTCGTGGGGACGACCCTACAGTCGTCGGACATTTCGGCGGCTTGCCAACTTTGGCCCGGGGTCGTGGGGACGACCCTATAGTCGTCGGACATGTTGGCGGCTTGTCAGCCTAGTCCCGGGGTCGTGGGTACGACCCTACAGTCGTCGGACATTTCGGCGGCTTGCCAACTTTGGTCCGGGGTCGTGGGGACGACCCTATAGTCGTCGGACATGACGGTGGCGGGCCAATCTAGTCCCGGGGTCGTGGGGACGACCCTATAGTCGTCGGACAAGACGGCGGCTGGCCAACCTAGACCCGGGGTCGTGGGGACGACCCTATAATCGTCGGACTTGACGGTGGCGGGCCAATCTAGTCCCGAGGTCCTGGGGACGACCCTATAGTCGTCGGACTTGACGGTGGCGGGCCAATCTAGTCCCGGGGTCGTGGGGACGACCCTACAGTCGTCGGACATTTCGGCGGCTTGCCAACTTTGGCCCGGGGTCGTGGGGACGACCCTATAGTCGTCGGACATGTTGGCGGCTTGTCAGCCTAGTCCCGGGGTCGTGGGTACGACCCTACAGTCGTCGGACATTTCGGCGGCTGGCCAACTTTGGCCCGGGGTCGTGGGGACGACCCTATAGTCGTCGGACATGTTGGCGGCTTGTCACCCTAGTCCCGGGGTCGTGGGTACGACCCTACAGTCGTCGGACTTTTCGGCGGCTTGCCAACTTTGGCCCGGGTTCGTGGGGACGACCCTATAGTCGTCGGACATGTTGGCGGCTTGTCAGCCTAGTCCCGGGGTCGTGGGTACGACCCTACAGTCGTCGGACATTTCGGCGGCTTGCCAACTTTGGTCCGGGGTCGTGGGGACGACCCTATAGTCGTCGGACATGACGGTGGCGGGCCAATCTAATCCCGGGGTCGTGGGGACGACCCTATAGTCGTCGGACATTTCGGCGGCTGGCCAACTTTGGCCCGGGGTCGTGGGGACGACCCTATAGTCGTCGGACATGTTGGCGGCTTGTCACCCTAGTCCCGGGGTCGTGGGTACGACCCTACAGTCGTCGGACTTTTCGGCGGCTTGCCAACTTTGGCCCGGGGTCGTGGGGACGACCCTATAGTCGTCGGACATTTCGGCGGCTGGCCAACTTTGGCCCGGGGTCGTGGGGACGACCCTATGGTCGTCGGACTTGACGGTGGCGGGCCAATCTAGTCCCGAGGTCCTGGGGACGACCCTATAGTCGTCGGACTTGACGGTGGCGGGCCAATCTAGTCCCGGGGTCGTGGGGACGACCCTACAGTCGTCGGACATTTCGGCGGCTTGCCAACTTTGGCCCGGGGTCGTGGGGACGACCCTATAGTCGTCGGACATGTTGGCGGCTTGTCACCCTAGTCCCGGGGTCGTGGGTACGACCCTACAGTCGTCGGACATTTCGGCGGCTTGCCAACTTTGGCCCGGGGTCGTGGGGACGACCCTATAGTCGTCGGACATTTCGGCGGCTGGCCAACTTTGGCCCGGGGTCGTGGGGACGACCCTATAGTCGTCGGACATGACGGTGGCGGGCCAATCTAGTCCCGGGGTCGTGGGGACGACCCTATAGTCGTCGGACATTTCGGCGGCTGGCCAACTTTGGCCCGGGGTCGTGGGGACGACCCTATAGTCGTCGGACATGTTGGCGGCTTGTCAGCCTAGTCCCGGGGTCGTGGGTACGGCCCTATAGTCGTCGGACAAGTCGGCGGCGGGCCAACCTTGTCCCGTGGTCGTGGGGACGACCCTATAGTCGTCGGACATGTCGGCGGCTGGCCAACTTTGGCCCGGTGTCGTGGGGACGACTCTATAGTCGTCGGAAATGTCGGCGGCTGGCCAACTTTGGCCCGTGGTTGTTGGGACGACCCTATAGTCGTTGGACATGACGGTGGCGGGCCAATCTAGTCCCGGGGTCGTGGGTAAGACCCTATAGTCGTCGGACAAGACGGCGGCTGGACATCTTTGGCCCGGGGTCGTGGGGACGACCCTATAGTCGTCGGAAATGTCGGCGGCTGACCAACCTGGACCCGGGGTCGTGGGGACGTCCCTATTGTCGTCGGACATGACGGTGGCGGGCCAATCTAGACTCGCGGTCGTGGGGACGACCCTATAATCGTCGGACATGACGGTGGCGGGCCAATCTAGTCCCGGGGTCGTGCGGACGACCCTATAGTTGTCGGACATGTCGGCGGCTGGCCAACTTTGGCCCGGTGTCGTGGGGACGACTCTATAGTCGTCGGAAATGTCGGCGGCTGGCCAACCTGGACCCGGGGTCGCGGGGACGACCCTATTGTCGTCGGACATGTCGGCGGCTGGCCAACCTAGACCCGGGGTCGTGGGGACGACCCTATTGTCGTCGGACATGTCGGCGGCTGGCCAACTTTGGCCCGGGGTCGTGGGGGCGACCCTATACTCGTCGGACATGTTGGCGGCTTGTCAGCCTAGTCCCGGGGTCGTGGGTACGACCCTACAGTCGTCGGACATTTCGGCGGCTTGCCAACTTTGGCCCGGGGTCGTGGGGACGACCCTATGGTCGTCGGACTTGACGGTGGCGGGCCAATCTAGTCCCGAGGTCCTGGGGACGACCCTATAGTCGTCGGACTTGACGGTGGCGGGCCAATCTAGTCCCGGGGTCGTGGGGACGACCCTACAGTCGTCGGACATTTCGGCGGCTTGCCAACTTTGGCCCGGGGTCGTGGGGACGACCCTATAGTCGTCGGACATGTTGGCGGCTTGTCAGCCTAGTCCCGGGGTCGTGGGTACGACCCTACAGTCGTCGGACATTTCGGCGGCTTGCCAACTTTGGTCCGGGGTCGTGGGGACGACCCTATAGTCGTCGGACATGACGGTGGCGGGCCAATCTAATCCCGGGGTCGTGGGGACGACCCTATAGTCGTCGGACATTTCGGCGGCTGGCCAACTTTGGCCCGGGGTCGTGGGGACGACCCTATAGTCGTCGGACATGTTGGCGGCTTGTCACCCTAGTCCCGGGGTCGTGGGTACGACCCTACAGTCGTCGGACATTTCGGCGGCTTGCCAACTTTGGCCCGGGGTCGTGGGGACGACCCTATAGTCGTCGGACATTTCGGCGGCTGGCCAACTTTGGCCCGGGGTCGTAGGGACGACCCTATGGTCGTCGGACTTGACGGTGGCGGGCCAATCTAGTCCCGAGGTCCTGGGGACGACCCTATAGTCGTCGGACTTGACGGTGGCGGGCCAATCTAGTCCCGGGGTCGTGGGGACGACCCTACAGTCGTCGGACATTTCGGCGGCTTGCCAACTTTGGCCCGGGGTCGTGGGGACGACCCTATAGTCGTCGGACATGTTGGCGGCTTGTCACCCTAGTCCCGGGGTCGTGGGTACGACCCTACAGTCGTCGGACATTTCGGCGGCTTGCCAACTTTGGCCCGGGGTCGTGGGGACGACCCTATAGTCGTCGGACATTTCGGCGGCTGGCCAACTTTGGCCCGGGGTCGTGGGGACGACCCTATAGTCGTCGGACATGACGGTGGCGGGCCAATCTAGTCCCGGGGTCGTGGGGACGACCCTATAGTCGTCGGACATTTCGGCGGCTGGCCAACTTTGGCCCGGGGTCGTGGGGACGACCCTATAGTCGTCGGACATGTTGGCGGCTTGTCAGCCTAGTCCCGGGGTCGTGGGTACGGCCCTATAGTCGTCGGACAAGTCGGCGGCGGGCCAACCTTGTCCCGTGGTCGTGGGGACGACCCTATAGTCGTCGGACATGTCGGCGGCTGGCCAACTTTGGCCCGGTGTCGTGGGGACGACTCTATAGTCGTCGGAAATGTCGGCGGCTGGCCAACTTTGGCCCGTGGTTGTGGGGACGACCCTATAGTCGTTGGACATGACGGTGGCGGGCCAATCTAGTCCCGGGGTCGTGGGTAAGACCCTATAGTCGTCGGACAAGACGGCGGCTGGACATCTTTGGCCCGGGGTCGTGGGGACGACCCTATAGTCGTCGGAAATGTCGGCGGCTGACCAACCTGGACCCGGGGTCGTGGGGACGTCCCTATTGTCGTCGGACATGACGGTGGCGGGCCAATCTAGACTCGCGGTCGTGGGGACGACCCTATAATCGTCGGACATGACGGTGGCGGGCCAATCTAGTCCCGGGGTCGTGCGGACGACCCTATAGTTGTCGGACATGTCGGCGGCTGGCCAACTTTGGCCCGGTGTCGTGGGGACGACTCTATAGTCGTCGGAAATGTCGGCGGCTGGCCAACCTGGACCCGGGTTCGTGGGGACGACCCTATTGTCGTCGGACATGTCGGCGGCTGGCCAACCTAGACCCGGGGTCGTGGGGACGACCCTATTGTCGTCGGACATGTCGGCGGCTGGCCAACTTTGGCCCGGGGTCGTGGGGGCGACCCTATACTCGTCGGACATGTTGGCGGCTTGTCAGCCTAGTCCCGGGGTCGTGGGTACGACCCTACAGTCGTCGGACATTTCGGCGGCTTGCCAACTTTGGCCCGGGGTCGTGGGGACGACCCTATGGTCGTCGGACTTGACGGTGGCGGGCCAATCTAGTCCCGAGGTCCTGGGGACGACCCTATAGTCGTCGGACTTGACGGTGGCGGGCCAATCTAGTCCCGGGGTCGTGGGGACGACCCTACAGTCGTCGGACATTTCGGCGGCTTGCCAACTTTGGCCCGGGGTCGTGGGGACGACCCTATAGTCGTCGGACATGTTGGCGGCTTGTCAGCCTAGTCCCGGGGTCGTGGGTACGACCCTACAGTCGTCGGACATTTCGGCGGCTTGCCAACTTTGGTCCGGGGTCGTGGGGACGACCCTATAGTCGTCGGACATGACGGTGGCGGGCCAATCTAATCCCGGGGTCGTGGGGACGACCCTATAGTCGTCGGACATTTCGGCGGCTGGCCAACTTTGGCCCGGGGTCGTGGGGACGACCCTATAGTCGTCGGACATGTTGGCGGCTTGTCACCCTAGTCCCGGGGTCGTGGGTACGACCCTACAGTCGTCGGACATTTCGGCGGCTTGCCAACTTTGGCCCGGGGTCGTGGGGACGACCCTATAGTCGTCGGACATTTCGGCGGCTGGCCAACTTTGGCCCGGGGTCGTGGGGACGACCCTATGGTCGTCGGACTTGACGGTGGCGGGCCAATCTAGTCCCGAGGTCCTGGGGACGACCCTATAGTCGTCGGACTTGACGGTGGCGGGCCAATCTAGTCCCGGGGTCGTGGGGACGACCCTACAGTCGTCGGACATTTCGGCGGCTTGCCAACTTTGGCCCGGGGTCGTGGGGACGACCCTATAGTCGTCGGACATGTTGGCGGCTTGTCAGCCTAGTCCCGGGGTCGTGGGGACGACCCTATAGTCGTCGGACAAGACGGCGGCTGGACATCTTTGGCCCGGGGTCGTGGGTACGACCCTATAGTCGTCGGACATGTCGGCGGCTGGCCAACTTTGGCCCGGTGTCGTGGGGACGACTCTATAGTCGTCGGAAATGTCGGCGGCTGGCCAACCTGGACCCGGGGTCGTGACGACGACCCTATAGTCGTCGGACAAGACGGCGGCTGGACATCTTTGGCCCGGGGTCGTGGGGACGACCCTATAGTCGTCGGACATGACGGTGGCGGACCAATCTAGTCCCGGGGTAGTGGGGACGACCCTATAGTCGTCGGACATGTCGGCGGCTGGCCAACTTTGGCCCGTGGTCGTGGGGTCGATCCAATAGTCGACGGACATGTCGGCGGCTGGCCAACTTTGGCCCGTGGTTGTGGGGACGACCCTATAGTCGTTGGACATGACGGTGGCGGGCCAATCTAGTCCCGGGGTCGTGGGTACGACCCTACAGTCGTCGGACATTTCGGCGGCTTGCCAACTTTGGCCCGGGGTCGTGGGGACGACCCTATAGTCGTCGGACATGACGGTGACGGGCCAGTCTAGTCCCGGGTCGTGGGGACGACCCTATAGTCGTCGGACATGTCGGCGGCTGGCCAACTTTGGCCCGTGGTCGTGGGGACGATCCAATAGTCGTCGGACATGTCGGCGGTTGGCCAACTTTGGCGCGTGGTCGTGGGGACGATCCGATTGTCGTCGGACATGTCGGCGGCTGGCCAACCTAGACCCGGGGTCGTGGGGACGACCCTATTGTCGTCGGACATGGCGGTGGCGGGCCAATCTAGTCCCGTGGTCGTGGGGACGACCCTATAGTCTTCGGACATGACGGTAGCGGGCCAATCTAGACCCGAGGTCGTGGGGACGACCCTATAGTAGTCGGACATGTCGGCGGCTGTCCAACTTTGGCCCGGTGTCGTGGGGACGACTCTATAGTCGTCGGACATGTCGGCGGCTGGCCAACCTAGACCCGGGGTCGTGGGGACGACCCTATAATCGTTGGACATGACGGTGGCGGGCCAATCTAGTCCCGGGGTCGTAGGGACGACCCTATAGTCGTCGGACATGTTGGCGATTGGCCAACATTGGCCCGGGGTCGTCGGGACGACCCTATAGTCGTCGGTCATTTTGGCGGCTGGCCAACCTAGTCCCGGGGTCGTGGGGACGACCCTATAGTCGTCGGACATTTCAGCGGCTTGCCAACTTTGGCCCGGGTTCGTGGGGACGACCCTATAGTCGTCGGACATGTCGGCGGCTGGCCAACTTTGGACCGGTGTCGTGGGGACGACCCTATAGTCTTCGGACATGACGGTAGCGGGCCAATCTAGACCCGAGGTCGTGGGGACGACCCTATAGTCGTCGGACATGTCGGCGGCTGGCCAACTTTGGCCCGGGGTCGTGGGGGCGACCCTATACTCGTCGGACATGTTGGCGGCTTGTCAGCCTAGTCCCGGGGTCGTGGGTACGACCCTACAGTCGTCGGACATTTCGGCGGCTTGCCAACTTTGGCCCGGGGTCGTGGGGACGACCCTATGGTCGTCGGACTTGACGGTGGCGGGCCAATCTAGTCCCGAGGTCCTGGGGACGACCCTATAGTCGTCGGACTTGACGGTGGCGGGCCAATCTAGTCCCGGGGTCGTGGGGACGACCCTACAGTCGTCGGACATTTCGGCGGCTTGCCAACTTTGGCCCGGGGTCGTGGGGACGACCCTATAGTCGTCGGACATGTTGGCGGCTTGTCAGCCTAGTCCCGGGGTCGTGGGTACGGCCCTATAGTCGTCGGACAAGTCGGCGGCGGGCCAACCTTGTCCCGTGGTCGTGGGGACGACCCTATAGTCGTCGGACATGTCGGCGGCTGGCCAACTTTGGCCCGGTGTCGTGGGGACGACTCTATAGTCGTCGGAAATGTCGGCGGCTGGCCAACTTTGGCCCGTGGTTGTGGGGACGACCCTATAGTCGTTGGACATGACGGTGGCGGGCCAATCTAGTCCCGGGGTCGTGGGTAAGACCCTATAGTCGTCGGACAAGACGGCGGCTGGACATCTTTGGCCCGGGGTCGTGGGGACGACCCTATAGTCGTCGGAAATGTCGGCGGCTGACCAACCTGGACCCGGGGTCGTGGGGACGTCCCTATTGTCGTCGGACATGACGGTGGCGGGCCAATCTAGACTCGCGGTCGTGGGGACGACCCTATAATCATCGGACATGACGGTGGCGGGCCAATCTAGTCCCGGGGTCGTGCGGACGACCCTATAGTTGTCGGACATGTCGGCGGCTGGCCAACTTTGGCCCGGTGTCGTGGGGACGACTCTATAGTCGTCGGAAATGTCGGCGGCTGGCCAACCTGGACCCGGGGTCTTGGGGACGACCCTATTGTCGTCGGACATGTCGGCGGCTGGCCAACCTAGACCCGGGGTCGTGGGGACGACCCTATTGTCGTCGGACATGGCGGTGGTGGGCCAATCTAGTCCCGTGGTCGTGGGGACGACCCTATAGTCTTCGGACATGACGGTAGCGGGCCAATCTAGACCCGAGGTCGTGGGGACGACCCTATAGTCGTCGGACATGTCGGCGGCTGGCCAACTTTGGCCCGGGGTCGTGGGGGCGACCCTATACTCGTCGGACATGTTGGCGGCTTGTCAGCCTAGTCCCGGGGTTGTGGGTACGACCCTACAGTCGTCGGACATTTCGGCGGCTTGCCAACTTTGGCCCGGGGTCGTGGGGACGACCCTATGGTCGTCGGACTTGACGGTGGCGGGCCAATCTAGTCCCGAGGTCCTGGGGACGACCCTATAGTCGTCGGACTTGACGGTGGCGGGCCAATCTAGTCCCGGGGTCGTGGGGACGACCCTACAGTCGTCGGACATTTCGGCGGCTTGCCAACTTTGGCCCGGGGTCGTGGGGACGACCCTATAGTCGTCGGACATGTTGGCGGCTTGTCAGCCTAGTCCCGGGGTCGTGGGGACGACCCTATAGTCGTCGGACAAGACGGTGGCTGGACATCTTTGGCCCGGGGTCGTGGGTACGACCCTATAGTCGTCGGACATGTCGGCGGCTGGCCAACCTGGACCCGGGGTCGTGACGACGACCCTATAGTCGTCGGACAAGACGGCGGCTGGACATCTTTGGCCCGGGGTCGTGGGGACGACCCTATAGTCGTCGGACATGACGGTGGCGGACCAATCTAGTCCCGGGGTAGTGGGGACGACCCTATAGTCGTCGGACATGTCGGCGGCTGGCCAACTTTGGCCCGTGGTCGTGGGGACGATCCAATAGTCGACGGACATGTCGGCGGCTGGCCAACATTGGCCCGTGGTTGTGGGGACGACCCTATAGTCGTTGGACATGACGGTGGCGGGCCAATCTAGTCCCGGGGTCGTGGGTACGACCCTACAGTCGTCGGACATTTCGGCGGCTTGCCAACTTTGGCCCGGGGTCGTGGGGACGACCCTATAGTCGTCGGACATGACGCTGACGGGCCAGTCTAGTCCCGGGTCGTGGGGACGACCCTATAGTCGTCGGACATGTCGGCGGCTGGCCAACTTTGGCCCGTGGTCGTGGGGACGATCCAATAATCGTCGGACATGTCGGCGGGTGGCCAACTTTGGCCCGTGGTTGTGGGGACGACCCTATAGTCGTTGGACATGACGGTGGCGGGCCAATCTAGTCCCGGGGTCGTGGGGACGACCCTATAGTCGTCGGACAAGACGGCGGCTGGACATATTTGGCCCGGGGTCGTGGGGACGACCCTACAGTCGTCGGACATTTCGGCGGCTTGCCAACTTTGGCCCGGGGTCGTGGGGACGACCCTATAGTCGTCGGACATGTCGGCGGCTGGCCAACTTTGGCCCGTGGTTGTGGGGACGACCCTATAGTCGTTGGACATGACGGTGGCGGGCCAATCTAGTCCCGGGGTCGTGGGTAAGACCCTATAGTCGTCGGACATGACGGTGGCGTACCAATCTAGTCCCGGGGTCGTGGGGACGACCCTATAGTCGTCGGACATGTCGGCGGCTGGCCAACTTTGGCCCGTGGTCGTGGGGACGATCCAATAGTCGACGGACATGTCGGCGGCTGGCCAACTTTGGCCCGTGGTTGTGGGGACGACCCTATAGTCGTTGGACATGACGGTGGCGGGCCAATCTAGTCCCGGGGTCGTGGGTACGACCCTACAGTCGTCGGACATTTCGGCGGCTTGCCAACTTTGGCCCGGGGTCGTGGGTAAGACCCTATAGTCGTCGGACAAGACGGCGGCTGGACATCTTTGGCCCGGGGTCGTGGGGACGACCCTATAGTCGTCGGACATGTTGGCGGGTTGTCAGCCTAGTCCCGAGGTCGTGGGTACGACCCTATAGTCGTCGGACAAGTCGGCGGCGGGCCAACCTTGTCCCGGGGTCGTGGGGACGACCCTATAGTCGTCGGACATGTCGGCGGCTGGCTAACTTTGGCCCGGTGTCGTGGGGACGACTCTATAGTCGTCGGAAATGTCGGCGGCTTGTCAGCCTAGTCCCGGGGTCGTGCGTACGACCCTACAGTCGTCGGACATTTCGGCGGCTTGCCAACTTTGGCCCGGGGTCGTGGGGACGACCCTATAGTCGTCGGACATGACGGTGGCGGGCCAATCTAGTCCCGGGGTCGTGGGGACGACCCTATAGTCGTCGGACATTTCGGCGGCTGGCCAACTTTGGCCCGGGGTCGTGGGGACGACCCTATAGTCGTCGGACATGTTGGCGGCTTGTCAGCTTAGTCCCGGGGTCGTGGGTACGGCCCTATAGTCGTCGGACAAGACGGCGGCTGGACATCTTTGGCCCGGGGTCCTGGGGACGACCCTACAGTCGTCGGACATTTCGGCGGCTTGCCAACTTTGGCCCGGGGTCGTGGGGACGACCCTATAGTCGTCGGACATGACGGTGGCGGGCCAATCTAGTCCCGGGGTCGTGGGGACGACCCTATAGTCGTCGGACATTTCGGCGGCTGGCCAACTTTGGCCCGGGGTCGTGGGTACGGCCCTATAGTCGTCGGACAAGACGGCGGCTGGACATCTTTGGCCCGGGGTCGTGGGGACGACCCTACAGTCGTCGGACATTTCGGCGGCTTGCCAAGTTTGGCCCGGGGTCGTGGGGACGACCCTATAGTCGTCGGACATGTCGGCGGCTGGCCAACTTTGGCCCGGGGTCGTGGGGACGACTCTATAGCCGTCGGAAATGTCGGCGGCTGGCCAACCTGGACTCGGGATCGTGGGGACGACCCTACAGTCGTCGGACAAGACGGCGGCTGGACATCTTTGGCCCGGGGTCGTGGGGACGACCCTATAGTCGTCGGACATGTCGGCGGCTGGCCAACTTTGGCCCGGTGTCGTGGGGACGACTCTATAGTCGTCGGAAATGTCGGCGGCTGGCCAACCTGGACCCGGGGTCGTGACGACGACCCTATAGTCGTCGGACAAGACGGCGGCTGGACATCTTTGGCCCGTGGTCGTGGGGACGATCCAATAGTCGACGGACATGTCGGCGGCTGGCCAACTTTGGCCCGTGGTTGTGGGGACGACCCTATAGTCGTTGGACATGACGGTGGCGGGCCAATCTAGTCCCGGGGTCGTGGGTACGACCCTACAGTCGTCGGACATTTCGGCGGCTTGCCAACTTTGGCCCGGGGTCGTGGGTAAGACCCTATAGTCGTCGGACAAGACGGCGGCTGGACATCTTTGGCCCGGGGTCGTGGGGACGACCCTATAGTCGTCGGACATGTTGGCGGGTTGTCAGCCTAGTCCCGGGGTCGTGGGTACGACCCTATAGTCGTCGGACAAGTCGGCGGCGGGCCAACCTTGTCCCGGGGTCGTGGGGACGACCCTATAGTCGTCGGACATGTCGGCGGGTGGCCAACTTTGGCCCGTGGTTGTGGGGACGACCCTATAGTCGTTGGACATGACGGTGGCGGGCCAATCTAGTCCCGGGGTCGTGGGGACGACCCTATAGTCGTCGGACAAGACGGCGGCTGGACATATTTGGCCCGGGGTCGTGGGGACGACCCTACAGTCGTCGGACATTTCGGCGGCTTGCCAACTTTGGCCCGGGGTCGTGGGGACGACCCTATAGTCGTCGGACATGTCGGCGGCTGGCCAACTTTGGCCCGTGGTTGTGGGGACGACCCTATAGTCGTTGGACATGACGGTGGCGGGCCAATCTAGTCCCGGGGTCGTGGGTAAGACCCTATAGTCGTCGGACATGACGGTGGCGTACCAATCTAGTCCCGGGGTCGTGGGGACGACCCTATAGTCGTCGGACATGTCGGCGGCTGGCCAACTTTGGCCCGTGGTCGTGGGGACGATCCAATAGTCGACGGACATGTCGGCGGCTGGCCAACTTTGGCCCGTGGTTGTGGGGACGACCCTATAGTCGTTGGACATGACGGTGGCGGGCCAATCTAGTCCCGGGGTCGTGGGTACGACCCTACAGTCGTCGGACATTTCGGCGGCTTGCCAACTTTGGCCCGGGGTCGTGGGTAAGACCCTATAGTCGTCGGACAAGACGGCGGCTGGACATCTTTGGCCCGGGGTCGTGGGGACGACCCTATAGTCGTCGGACATGTTGGCGGGTTGTCAGCCTAGTCCCGAGGTCGTGGGTACGACCCTATAGTCGTCGGACAAGTCGGCGGCGGGCCAACCTTGTCCCGGGGTCGTGGGGACGACCCTATAGTCGTCGGACATGTCGGCGGCTGGCTAACTTTGGCCCGGTGTCGTGGGGACGAATCTATAGTCGTCGGAAATGTCGGCGGCTTGTCAGCCTAGTCCCGGGGTCGTGCGTACGACCCTACAGTCGTCGGACATTTCGGCGGCTTGCCAACTTTGGCCCGGGGTCGTGGGGACGACCCTATAGTCGTCGGACATGACGGTGGCGGGCCAATCTAGTCCCGGGGTCGTGGGGACGACCCTATAGTCGTCGGACATTTCGGCGGCTGGCCAACTTTGGCCCGGGGTCGTGGGGACGACCCTATAGTCGTCGGACATGTTGGCGGCTTGTCAGCTTAGTCCCGGGGTCGTGGGTACGGCCCTATAGTCGTCGGACAAGACGGCGGCTGGACATCTTTGGCCCGGGGTCCTGGGGACGACCCTACAGTCGTCGGACATTTCGGCGGCTTGCCAACTTTGGCCCGGGGTCGTGGGGACGACCCTATAGTCGTCGGACATGACGGTGGCGGGCCAATCTAGTCCCGGGGTCGTGGGGACGACCCTATAGTCGTCGGACATTTCGGCGGCTGGCCAACTTTGGCCCGGGGTCGTGGGTACGGCCCTATAGTCGTCGGACAAGACGGCGGCTGGACATCTTTGGCCCGGGGTCGTGGGGACGACCCTACAGTCGTCGGACATTTCGGCGGCTTGCCAAGTTTGGCCCGGGGTCGTGGGGACGACCCTATAGTCGTCGGACATGTCGGCGGCTGGCCAACTTTGGCCCGGGGTCGTGGGGACGACTCTATAGCCGTCGGAAATGTCGGCGGCTGGCCAACCTGGACTCGGGATCGTGGGGACGACCCTACAGTCGTCGGACAAGACGGCGGCTGGACATCTTTGGCCCGGGGTCGTGGGGACGACCCTATAGTCGTCGGACATGTCGGCGGCTGGCCAACTTTGGCCCGGTGTCGTGGGGACGACTCTATAGTCGTCGGAAATGTCGGCGGCTGGCCAACCTGGACCCGGGGTCGTGACGACGACCCTATAGTCGTCGGACAAGACGGCGGCTGGACATCTTTGGCCCGTGGTCGTGGGGACGATCCAATAGTCGACGGACATGTCGGCGGCTGGCCAACTTTGGCCCGTGGTTGTGGGGACGACCCTATAGTCGTTGGACATGACGGTGGCGGGCCAATCTAGTCCCGGGGTCGTGGGTACGACCCTACAGTCGTCGGACATTTCGGCGGCTTGCCAACTTTGGCCCGGGGTCGTGGGTAAGACCCTATAGTCGTCGGACAAGACGGCGGCTGGACATCTTTGGCCCGGGGTCGTGGGGACGACCCTATAGTCGTCGGACATGTTGGCGGGTTGTCAGCCTAGTCCCGGGGTCGTGGGTACGACCCTATAGTCGTCGGACAAGTCGGCGGCGGGCCAACCTTGTCCCGGGGTCGTGGGGACGACCCTATAGTCGTCGGACATGTCGGCGGCTGGCTAACTTTGGCCCGGTGTCGTGGGGACGACTCTATAGTCGTCGGAAATGTCGGCGGCTTGTCAGCCTAGTCCCGGGGTCGTGCGTACGACCCTACAGTCGTCGGACATTTCGGCGGCTTGCCAACTTTGGCCCGGGGTCGTGGGGACGACCCTATAGTCGTCGGACATGACGGTGGCGGGCCAATCTAGTCCCGGGGTCGTGGGGACGACCCTATAGTCGTCGGACATTTCGGCGGCTGGCCAACTTTGGCCCGGGGTCGTGGGGACGACCCTATAGTCGTCGGACATGTTGGCGGCTTGTCAGCTTAGTCCCGGGGTCGTGGGTACGGCCCTATAGTCGTCGGACAAGACGGCGGCTGGACATCTTTGGCCCGGGGTCCTGGGGACGACCCTACAGTCGTCGGACATTTCGGCGGCTTGCCAACTTTGGCCCGGGGTCGTGGGGACGACCCTATAGTCGTCGGACATGACGGTGGCGGGCCAATCTAGTCCCGGGGTCGTGGGGACGACCCTATAGTCGTCGGACATTTCGGCGGCTGGCCAACTTTGGCCCGGGGCCGTGGGTACGGCCCTATAGTCGTCGGACAAGACGGCGGCTGGACATCTTTGGCCCGGGGTCGTGGGGACGACCCTACAGTCGTCGGACATTTCGGCGGCTTGCCAAGTTTGGCCCGGGGTCGTGGGGACGACCCTATAGTCGTCGGACATGTCGGCGGCTGGCCAACTTTGGCCCGGGGTCGTGGGGACGACTCTATAGCCGTCGGAAATGTCGGCGGCTGGCCAACCTGGACTCGGGATCGTGGGGACGACCCTACAGTCGTCGGACAAGACGGCGGCTGGACATCTTTGGCCCGGGGTCGTGGGGACGACCCTATAGTCGTCGGACATGTCGGCGGCTGGCCAACTTTGGCCCGGTGTCGTGGGGACGACTCTATAGTCGTCGGAAATGTCGGCGGCTGGCCAACCTGGACCCGGGGTCGTGACGACGACCCTATAGTCGTCGGACAAGACGGCGGCTGGACATCTTTGGCCCGGGGTCGTGGGGACGACCATATAGTCGTCGGACATGACGGTGGTGGGCCAGTCTAGTCCCGGGTCGAGGGGACGACCCTATAGTCGTCGGACATGTCGGCGGCTGGCCAACTTTGGCCCGTGGTCGTGGGGAGGACCCTATACTCGTCGGACAAGTCGGCGGCGAGCCAACCTAGTCCGTGGGTCGTGGGGACGACCCTATAGTCGTCGGAGAAGTCTGCGGCGGGCCAACCTAGTCCCGGGGTCGTAGGGACGACCCTATAGTCGTCGGACATGTCGCCGGCTGGCCAACTTTGGCCCGTGGTCGTGGGGACGACTCTATAGTCGTCGGACAAGTCGGCGGCTGGCCAACTTTGGCCCGTGGTCGTGGGGACGACCCTATAGTCGTCAGACATGACGGTGGCGAGCCAACCTAGTCCCGGGGTCGTGGGGACGACCCTATAGTCGTGGGACATGTCGGCGGCGGGCCAACCTAGTCCCGGGGTCGTGGGGATGACCCTATAGTCGTCGGACATGACGGTGGCGGGCCAGTCTTGTCCCGGGTCGTGGGGACGACCCTATAGTCGTCGGACATGTCGCCGGATGGCCAACTTTGGCCCGTGGTCGTGGGGACGATCCAATAATCGTCGGACATGTCGGCGGCTGGCCAACTTTGGCCCGTGGTTGTGGGGACGACCCTATAGTCGTTGGACATGACGGTGGCGGGCCAATCTAGTCCCGGGGTCGTGGGGACGACCCTATAGTCGTCGGACAAGTTGGCGGCTTGTCAGCCTAGTCCCGGGGTCTTGGGGACGACCCTATAGTCGTCGGACATGACGGTGGCGGACCAATCTAGTCCCGGGGTCGTGGGGACGACCGTATAGTCGTCGCACATGTCGGCGGCTGGCCAACTTTGGCCCGTGGTCGTGGGGACGATCCAATAATCGTCGGACATGTCGGCGGCTGGCCAACTTTGGCCCGTGGTTGTGGGGACGACCCTATAGTCGTTGGACATGACGGTGGCGGGCCAATCTAGTCCCGGGGTCGTGGGGACGACCCTATAGTCGTCGGACATGTCGGCGGCTGGCCAACTTTGGCACGGTGTCGTGGGGACGACTCTATAGTCGTCGGAAATGTCGGCGGCTGGCCAACCTGGACCCGGGGTCGTGGGGACGACCCTATTGTCGTCGGACTTGACGGTAGCGGGCCAACCTGGACCCGGGGTCGTGGGGACGACCCTATTGTCGTCGGACTTGACGGTAGCGGGCCAATCTAGTCCCGAGGTCGTGGGGACGACCCTATAGTCGTCGGACTTGACGGTGGCGGGCCAATCTAGTCCCGGGGTCGTGGGGACGACCCTACAGTCGTCGGACATTTCGGCGGCTTGCCAACTTTGGCCCGGTGTCGTGGGGACGACTCTATAGTCGTCGGAAATGTCGGCGGCTGGCCAACTTTGGCCCGTGGTTGTGGGGACGACCCTATAGTCGTTGGACATGACGGTGGCGGGCCAATCTAGTCCCGGGGTCGTGGGTAAGACCCTATAGTCGTCGGACAAGACGGCGGCTGGACATCTTTGGCCCGGGGTCGTGGGGACGACCCTATAGTCGTCGGACATTTCGGCGGCATGCCAACTTTGGCCCGTGGTCGTGGGGACGACCCTATAGTCGTTGGACATGACGGTGGCGGGCTAATCTAGTCCCGGGGTCGTAGGGACGACCCTATAGTCGTTGGACATGTCGGCGATTGGCCAACATTGGCCCGGGGTCGTGGGGACGACCCTATAGTCGTCGGACATGTCGGCGGCTGGCCAACTTTTGCGCGTGGTCGTGGGGACGATCCGATTGTCGTCGGACATGTCGGCGGCTGGCCAACCTAGACCCGGGGTCGTGGGGACGACCCTATTGTCGTCGGACATGGCGGTGGCGGGCCAATCTAGTCCCGTGGTCGTGGGGACGACCCTATAGTCTTCGGACATGACGGTAGCGGGCCAATCTAGACCCGAGGTCGTGGGGACGACCCTATAGTAGTCGGACATGTCGGCGGCTGTCCAACTTTGGCCCGGTGTCGTGGGGACGACTCTATAGTCGTCGGACATGTCGGCGGCTGGCCAACCTAGACCCGGGGTCGTGGGGACGACCCTATAATCGTTGGACATGACGGTGGCGGGCCAATCTAGTCCCGGGGTCGTAGGGACGACCCTATAGTCGTCGGACATGTTGGCGATTGGCCAACATTGGCCCGGGGTCGTCGGGACGACCCTATAGTCGTCGGACATTTTGGCGGCTGGCCAACCTAGTCCCGGGGTCGTGGGGACGACCCTATAGTCGTCGGACATTTCGGCGGCTTGCCAACTTTGGCCCGGGTTCGTGGGGACGACCCTATAGTCGTCGGACATGTCGGCGGCTGGCCAACTTTGGACCGGTGTCGTGGGGACGACCCTATAGTCTTCGGACATGACGGTAGCGGGCCAATCTAGACCCGAGGTCGTGGGGACGACCCTACAGTCGTCGGACATTTCGGCGGCTTGCCAACTTTGGCCCGGGGTCGTGGGACGACCCTATAGTCGTCGGACTTGACGGTAGCGGGCCAATCTAGTCCCGAGGTCGCGGGGACGACCCTATAGTCGTCGGACTTGACGGTGGCGGGCCAATCTAGTCCCGGGGTCGTGGGGACGACCCTACAGTCGTCGGACATTTCGGCGGCTTGCCAACTTTGGCCCGGTGTCGTGGGGACGACTCTATAGTCGTCGGAAATGTCGGCGGGTGGCCAACCTGGACCCGGGGTCGTGGGGACGACCCTATTGTCGTCGGATATGACGGTGGCGGGCCAATCTAGTCTCGGGGTCGTGGGGACGACCCTATAGTCGTCGGACATGTCGGCGGCTGGTCAACTTTTGCCCGGGGTCGTGGGGACGACCCTATAGTCGTCGGACATGACGGTGGCGGGCCAATCTAGTCCCGGGGTCGTGGGGACGACCCTATAGTCGTCGAACAAGTCGGCGGCGGGCCAAGCTTGTCCCGGGGTCGTGGGGACGACCCTATAATCGTCGGACATGACGGTGGCGGGCCAATCTAGTCCCGGGGTCGTGGGGACGACCCTATAGTCGTCGGACATGTCGGCGGCTGGCCAACTTTGGCCCGGTGTCGTGGGGACGACTCTATAGTCGTCGGAAATGTCGGCGGCTGGCCAACCTGGACCCGGGGTCGTGGAGACGACCCTATTGTCGTCGGACATGACGGTGGCGGGCCAATCTAGTCTCGGGGTCGTGGGGACGACCCTATAGTCGTCGGACATTTCGGCGGCTTGCCAACTTTGGCCCGGGGTCGTGGGGACGACCCTATAGTCGTCGGACATTTCGGCGGCATGCCAACTTTGGCCCGTGGTCGTGGGGACGACCCTATAGTCGTTGGACATGACGGTGGCGGGCTAATCTAGTCCCGGGGTCGTATGGACGACCCTATAGTCGTTGGACATGTCGGTGATTGGCCAACATTGGCCCGGGGTCGTGGGGACGACCCTATAGTCGTCGGACATGTCGGCGGCTGGCCAACTTTGGCCCGGGGTCGTGGGGACGACCCTATAGTCGTCGGACTTGACGGTGGCGGGCCAATCTAGTCTCGGGGTCGTGGGGACGACCCTACAGTCGTCGGACATTTCGGCGGCTTGCCAACTTTGGCCCGGGGTCGTGGGGACGACCCTATAGTCGTCGGACATGACGGTGGCGGGCCAATCTAGTCCCGGGGTCGTGGGGACGACCCTATAGTCGTCGGACATTTCGGCGGCTTGCCAACTTTGGCCCGGGGTCGTGGGGACGACCCTATAGTCGTCGGACATTTCGGCGGCATGCCAACTTTGGCCCGTGGTCGTGGGGACGACCCTATAGTCGTTGGACATGACGGTGGCGGGCTAATCTAGTCCCGGGGTCGTAGGGACGACCCTATAGTCGTTGGACATGTCGGCGATTGGCCAACATTGGCCCGGGGTCGTGGGGACGACCCTATAGTCGTCGGACATATCGGCGGCTGGCCAACTTTGGCGCGTGGTCGTGGGGACGATCCGATTGTCGTCGGACATGTCGGCGGCTGGCCAACCTAGACCCGGGGTCGTGGGGACGACCCTATTGTCGTCGGACATGGCGGTGGCGGGCCAATCTAGTCCCGTGGTCGTGGGGACGACCCTATAGTCTTCGGACATGACGGTAGCGGGCCAATCTAGACCCGAGGTCGTGGGGACGACCCTATAGTAGTCGGACATGTCGGCGGCTGTCCAACTTTGGCCCGGTGTCGTGGGGACGACTCTATAGTCGTCGGACATGTCGGCGGCTGGCCAACCTAGACCCGGGGTCGTGGGGACGACCCTATAATCGTTGGACATGACGGTGGCGGGCCAATCTAGTCCCGGGGTCGTAGGGACGACCCTATAGTCGTCGGACATGTTGGCGATTGGCCAACATTGGCCCGGGGTCGTCGGGACGACCCTATAGTCGTCGGACATTTTGGCGGCTGGCCAACCTAGTCCCGGGGTCGTGGGGACGACCCTATAGTCGTCGGACTTGACGGTGGCGGGCCAATCTAGTCCCGGGGTCGTGGGGACGACCCTACAGTCGTCGGACATTTCGGCGGCTTGCCAACTTTGGCCCGGTGTCGTGGGGACGACTCTATAGTCGTCGGAAATGTCGGCGGCTGGCCAACTTTGGCCCGTGGTTGTGGGGACGACCCTATAGTCGTTGGACATGACGGTGGCGGGCCAATCTAGTCCCGGGGTCGTGGGTAAGACCCTATAGTCGTCGGACAAGACGGCGGCTGGACATCTTTGGCCCGGGGTCGTGGGGACGACCCTATAGTCGTCGGACATTTCGGCGGCATGCCAACTTTGGCCCGTGGTCGTGGGGACGACCCTATAGTCGTTGGACATGACGGTGGCGGGCTAATCTAGTCCCGGGGTCGTAGGGACGACCCTATAGTCGTTGGACATGTCGGCGATTGGCCAACATTGGCCCGGGGTCGTGGGGACGACGCTATAGTCGTCGGACATGTCGGCGGCTGGCCAACTTTGGCGCGTGGTCGTGGGGACGATCCGATTGTCGTCGGACATGTCGGCGGCTGGCCAACCTAGACCCGGGGTCGTGGGGACGACCCTATTGTCGTCGGACATGGCGGTGGCGGGCCAATCTAGTCCCGTGGTCGTGGGGACGACCCTATAGTCTTCGGACATGACGGTAGCGGGCCAATCTAGACCCGAGGTCGTGGGGACGACCCTATAGTAGTCGGACATGTCGGCGGCTGTCCAACTTTGGCCCGGTGTCGTGGGGACGACTCTATAGTCGTCGGACATGTCGGCGGCTGGCCAACCTAGACCCGGGGTCGTGGGGACGACCCTATAATCGTTGGACATGACGGTGGCGGGCCAATCTAGTCCCGGGGTCGTAGGGACGACCCTATAGTCGTCGGACATGTTGGCGATTGGCCAACATTGGCCCGGGGTCGTCGGGACGACCCTATAGTCGTCGGACATTTTGGCGGCTGGCCAACCTAGTCCCGGGGTCGTGGGGATGACCCTATAGTCGTCGGACATGTCGGCGGCTGGCCAACTTTGGACCGGTGTCGTGGGGACGACCCTATAGTCTTCGGACATGACGGTAGCGGGCCAATCTAGACCCGAGGTCGTGGGGACGACCCTACAGTCGTCGGACATTTCGGCGGCTTGCCAACTTTGGCCCGGGGTCGTGGGACGACCCTATAGTCGTCGGACTTGACGGTAGCGGGCCAATCTAGTCCCGAGGTCGTGGGGACGACCCTATAGTCGTCGGACTTGACGGTGGCGGGCCAATCTAGTCCCGGGGTCGTGGGGACGACCCTACAGTCGTCGGACATTTCGGCGGCTTGCCAACTTTGTCCCGGTGTCGTGGGGACGACTCTATAGTCGTCGGAAATGTCGGCGGGTGGCCAACCTGGACCCGGGGTCGTGGGGACGACCCTATTGTCGTCGGATATGACGGTGGCGGGCCAATCTAGTCTCGGGGTCGTGGGGACGACCCTATAGTCGTCGGACATGTCGGCGGCTGGTCAACTTTGGCCCGGGGTCGTGGGGACGACCCTATAGTCGTCGGACATGACGGTGGCGGGCCAATCTAGTCCCGGGGTCGTGGGGACGACCCTATAGTCGTCGAACAAGTCGGCGGCGGGCCAAGCTTGTCCCGGGGTCGTGGGGACGACCCTATAATCGTCGGACATGACGGTGGCGGGCCAATCTAGTCCCGGGGTCGTGGGGACGACCCTATAGTCGTCGGACATGTCGGCGGCTGGCCAACTTTGGCCCGGTGTCGTGGGGACGACTCTATAGTCGTCGGAAATGTCGGCGGCTGGCCAACCTGGACCCGGGGTCGTGGAGACGACCCTATTGTCGTCGGACATGACGGTGGCGGGCCAATCTAGTCTCGGGGTCGTGGGGACGACCCTATAGTCGTCGGACATTTCGGCGGCTTGCCAACTTTGGCCCGGGGTCGTGGGGACGACCCTATAGTCGTCGAACAAGTCGGCGGCGGGCCAAGCTTGTCCCGGGGTCGTGGGGACGACCCTATAATCGTCGGACATGACGGTGGCGGGCCAATCTAGTCCCGGGGTCGTGGGGACGACCCTATAGTCGTCGGACATGTCGGCGGCTGGCCAACTTTGGCCCGGTGTCGTGGGGACGACTCTATAGTCGTCGGAAATGTCGGCGGCTGGCCAACCTGGACCCGGGGTCGTGGAGACGACCCTATTGTCGTCGGACATGACGGTGGCGGGCCAATCTAGTCTCGGGGTCGTGGGGACGACCCTATAGTCGTCGGACATTTCGGCGGCTTGCCAACTTTGGCCCGGGGTCGTGGGGACGACCCTATAGTCGTCGGACATTTCGGCGGCATGCCAACTTTGGCCCGTGGTCGTGGGGACGACCCTATAGTCGTTGGACATGACGGTGGCGGGCTAATCTAGTCCCGGGGTCGTATGGACGACCCTATAGTCGTTGGACATGTCGGTGATTGGCCAACATTGGCCCGGGGTCGTGGGGACGACCCTATAGTCGTCGGACATGTCGGCGGCTGGCCAACTTTGGCCCGGGGTCGTGGGGACGACCCTATAGTCGTCGGACTTGACGGTGGCGGGCCAATCTAGTCTCGGGGTCGTGGGGACGACCCTACAGTCGTCGGACATTTCGGCGGCTTGCCAACTTTGGCCCGGGGTCGTGGGGACGACCCTATAGTCGTCGGACATGACGGTGGCGGGCCAATCTAGTCCCGGGGTCGTGGGGACGACCCTATAGTCGTCGGACATTTCGGCGGCTTGCCAACTTTGGCCCGGGGTCGTGGGGACGACCCTATAGTCGTCGGACATTTCGGCGGCATGCCAACTTTGGCCCGTGGTCGTGGGGACGACCCTATAGTCGTTGGACATGACGGTGGCGGGCTAATCTAGTCCCGGGGTCGTAGGGACGACCCTATAGTCGTTGGACATGTCGGCGATTGGCCAACATTGGCCCGGGGTCGTGGGGACGACCCTATAGTCGTCGGACATATCGGCGGCTGGCCAACTTTGGCGCGTGGTCGTGGGGACGATCCGATTGTCGTCGGACATGTCGGCGGCTGGCCAACCTAGACCCGGGGTCGTGGGGACGACCCTATTGTCGTCGGACATGGCGGTGGCGGGCCAATCTAGTCCCGTGGTCGTGGGGACGACCCTATAGTCTTCGGACATGACGGTAGCGGGCCAATCTAGACCCGAGGTCGTGGGGACGACCCTATAGTAGTCGGACATGTCGGCGGCTGTCCAACTTTGGCCCGGTGTCGTGGGGACGACTCTATTGTCGTCGGACATGTCGGCGGCTGGCCAACCTAGACCCGGGGTCGTGGGGACGACCCTATAATCGTTGGACATGACGGTGGCGGGCCAATCTAGTCCCGGGGTCGTAGGGACGACCCTATAGTCGTCGGACATGTTGGCGATTGGCCAACATTGGCCCGGGGTCGTCGGGACGACCCTATAGTCGTCGGACATTTTGGCGGCTGGCCAACCTAGTCCCGGGGTCGTGGGGACGACCCTATAGTCGTCGGACATTTCGGCGGCTTGCCAACTTTGGCCCGGGTTCGTGGGGACGACCCTATAGTCGTCGGACATGTCGGCGGCTGGCCAACTTTGCCCGGGGTCGTGGGGACGACCCTATAGTCGTCGGACATGTCGGCGGCTGGCCAACTTTGGCCCGGGGTCGTGGGGACGACTCTATAGCCGTCGGAAATGTCGGCGGCTGGCCAACCTGGACTCGGGGTCGTGGGGACGACTCTATAGCCGTCGGAAATGTCGGCGGCTGGCCAACCTGGACCCGGGGTCGTGACGACGACCCTATAGTCGTCGGACAAGACGGCGGCTGGACATCTTTGGCCCGGGGTCGTGGGGACGACCATATAGTCGTCGGACATGACGGTGGTGGGCCAGTCTAGTCCCGGGTCGAGGGGACGACCCTATAGTCGTCGGACATGTCGGCGGCTGGCCAACTTTGGCCCGTGGTCGTGGGGAGGACCCTATACTCGTCGGACAAGTCGGCGGCGAGCCAACCTAGTCCGGGGGTCGTGGGGACGACCCTATAGTCGTCGGAGAAGTCTGCGGCGGGCCAACCTAGTCCCGGGGTCGTAGGGACGACCCTATAGTCGTCGGACATGTCGCCGGCTGGCCAACTTTGGCCCGTGGTCGTGGGGACGACCCTATAGTCGTCGGACAAGTCGGCGGCTGGCCAACTTTGGCCCGTGGTCGTGGGGACGACCCTATAGTCGTCAGACATGACGGTGGCGAGCCAACCTAGTCCCGGGGTCGTGGGGACGACCCTATAGTCGTCGGACATGTCGGCGGCGGGCCAACCTAGTCCCGGGGTCGTGGGGATGACCCTATAGTCGTCGGACATGACGGTGGCGGGCCAGTCTTGTCCCGGGTCGTGGGGACGACCCTATAGTCGTCGGACATGTCGCCGGATGGCCAACTTTGGCCCGTGGTCGTGGGGACGATCCAATAATCGTCGGACATGTCGGCGGCTGGCCAACTTTGGCCCGTGGTTGTGGGGACGACCCTATAGTCGTTGGACATGACGGTGGCGGGCCAATCTAGTCCCGGGGTCGTGGGGACGACCCTATAGTCGTCGGACATGTTGGCGGCTTGTCAGCCTAGTCCCGGGGTCTTGGGGACGACCCTATAGTCGTCGGACATGACGGTGGCGGACCAATCTAGTCCCGGGGTCGTGGGGACGACCGTATAGTCGTCGCACATGTCGGCGGCTGGCCAACTTTGGCCCGTGGTCGTGGGGACGATCCAATAATCGTCGGACATGTCGGCGGCTGGCCAACTTTGGCCCGTGGTTGTGGGGACGACCCTATAGTCGTTGGACATGACGGTGGCGGGCCAATCTAGTCCCGGGGTCGTGGGGACGACCCTATAGTCGTCGGACATGTCGGCGGCTGGCCAACTTTGGCACGGTGTCGTGGGGACGACTCTATAGTCGTCGGAAATGTCGGCGGCTGGCCAACCTGGACCCGGGGTCGTGGGGACGACCCTATTGTCGTCGGACTTGACGGTAGCGGGCCAACCTGGACCCGGGGTCGTGGGGACGACCCTATTGTCGTCGGACTTGACGGTAGCGGGCCAATCTAGTCCCGAGGTCGTGGGGACGACCCTATAGTCGTCGGACTTGACGGTGGCGGGCCAATCTAGTCCCGGGGTCGTGGGGACGACCCTACAGTCGTCGGACATTTCGGCGGCTTGCCAACTTTGGCCCGGTGTCGTGGGGACGACTCTATAGTCGTCGGAAATGTCGGCGGCTGGCCAACTTTGGCCCGTGGTTGTGGGGACGACCCTATAGTCGTTGGACATGACGGTGGCGGGCCAATCTAGTCCCGGGGTCGTGGGTAAGACCCTATAGTCGTCGGACAAGACGGCGGCTGGACATCTTTGGCCCGGGGTCGTGGGGACGACCCTATAGTCGTCGGACATTTCGGCGGCATGCCAACTTTGGCCCGTGGTCGTGGGGACGACCCTATAGTCGTTGGACATGACGGTGGCGGGCTAATCTAGTCCCGGGGTCGTAGGGACGACCCTATAGTCGTTGGACATGTCGGCGATTGGCCAACATTGGCCCGGGGTCGTGGGGACGACGCTATAGTCGTCGGACATGTCGGCGGCTGTCCAACTTTGGCGCGTGGTCGTGGGGACGATCCGATTGTCGTCGGACATGTCGGCGGCTGGCCAACCTAGACCCGGGGTCGTGGGGACGACCCTATAGTCTTCGGACATGACGGTAGCGGGCCAATCTAGACCCGAGGTCGTGGGGACGACCCTATAGTAGTCGGACATGTCGGCGGCTGTCCAACTTTGGCCCGGTGTCGTGGGGACGACTCTATAGTCGTCGGACATGTCGGCGGCTGGCCAACCTAGACCCGGGGTCGTGGGGACGACCCTATAATCGTTGGACATGACGGTGGCGGGCCAATCTAGTCCCGGGGTCGTAGGGACGACCCTATAGTCGTCGGACATGTTGGCGATTGGCCAACATTGGCCCGGGGTCGTCGGGACGACCCTATAGTCGTCGGACATTTTGGCGGCTGGCCAACCTAGTCCCGGGGTCGTGGGGATGACCCTATAGTCGTCGGACATGTCGGCGGCTGGCCAACTTTGGACCGGTGTCGTGGGGACGACCCTATAGTCTTCGGACATGACGGTAGCGGGCCAATCTAGACCCGAGGTCGTGGGGACGACCCTACAGTCGTCGGACATTTCGGCGGCTTGCCAACTTTGGCCCGGGGTCGTGGGACGACCCTATAGTCGTCGGACTTGACGGTAGCGGGCCAATCTAGTCCCGAGGTCGTGGGGACGACCCTATAGTCGTCGGACTTGACGGTGGCGGGCCAATCTAGTCCCGGGGTCGTGGGGACGACCCTACAGTCGTCGGACATTTCGGCGGCTTGCCAACTTTGTCCCGGTGTCGTGGGGACGACTCTATAGTCGTCGGAAATGTCGGCGGGTGGCCAACCTGGACCCGGGGTCGTGGGGACGACCCTATTGTCGTCGGATATGACGGTGGCGGGCCAATCTAGTCTCGGGGTCGTGGGGACGACCCTATAGTCGTCGGACATGTCAGCGGCTGGTCAACTTTGGCCCGGGGTCGTGGGGACGACCCTATAGTCGTCGGACATGACGGTGGCGGGCCAATCTAGTCCCGGGGTCGTGGGGACGACCCTATAGTCGTCGAACAAGTCGGCGGCGGGCCAAGCTTGTCCCGGGGTCGTGGGGACGACCCTATAATCGTCGGACATGACGGTGGCGGGCCAATCTAGTCCCGGGGTCGTGGGGACGACCCTATAGTCGTCGGACATGTCGGCGGCTGGCCAACTTTGGCCCGGTGTCGTGGGGACGACTCTATAGTCGTCGGAAATGTCGGCGGCTGGCCAACCTGGACCCGGGGTCGTGGAGACGACCCTATTGTCGTCGGACATGACGGTGGCGGGCCAATCTAGTCTCGGGGTCGTGGGGACGACCCTATAGTCGTCGGACATTTCGGCGGCTTGCCAACTTTGGCCCGGGGTCGTGGGGACGACCCTATAGTCGTCGGACATTTCGGCGGCATGCCAACTTTGGCCCGTGGTCGTGGGGACGACCCTATAGTCGTTGGACATGACGGTGGCGGGCTAATCTAGTCCCGGGGTCGTATGGACGACCCTATAGTCGTTGGACATGTCGGTGATTGGCCAACATTGGCCCGGGGTCGTGGGGACGACCCTATAGTCGTCGGACATGTCGGCGGCTGGCCAACTTTGGCCCGGGGTCGTGGGGACGACCCTATAGTCGTCGGACTTGACGGTGGCGGGCCAATCTAGTCTCGGGGTCGTGGGGACGACCCTACAGTCGTCGGACATTTCGGCGGCTTGCCAACTTTGGCCCGGGGTCGTGGGGACGACCCTATAGTCGTCGGACATGACGGTGGCGGGCCAATCTAGTCCCGGGGTCGTGGGGACGACCCTATAGTCGTCGGACATTTCGGCGGCTTGCCAACTTTGGCCCGGGGTCGTGGGGACGACCCTATAGTCGTCGGACATTTCGGCGGCATGCCAACTTTGGCCCGTGGTCGTGGGGACGACCCTATAGTCGTTGGACATGACGGTGGCGGGCTAATCTAGTCCCGGGGTCGTAGGGACGACCCTATAGTCGTTGGACATGTCGGCGATTGGCCAACATTGGCCCGGGGTCGTGGGGACGACCCTATAATCGTCGGACATGTCGGCGGCTGGCCAACTTTGGCGCGTGGTCGTGGGGACGATCCGATTGTCGTCGGACATGTCGGCGGCTGGCCAACTTTGGCCCGTGGTCGTGGGGACGATCCAATAGTCGTCGGACATGTCGGCGGTTGGCCAACTTTGGCGCGTGGTCGTGGGGACGATCCGATTGTCGTCGGACATGTCGGCGGCTTGCCAACTTTGGCCCGGGGTCGTGGGGACGACCCTATAGTCGTCGGACATGACGGTGGCGGGCCAATCTAGTCCCGGGGTCGTGGGGACGACCCTATAGTCGTCGGACATTTCGGCGGCTTGCCAACTTTGGCCCGGGGTCGTGGGGACGACCCTATAGTCGTCGGACATTTCGGCGGCATGCCAACTTTGGCCCGTGGTCGTGGGGACGACCCTATAGTCGTTGGACATGACGGTGGCGGGCTAATCTAGTCCCGGGGTCGTAGGGACGACCCTATAGTCGTTGGACATGTCGGCGATTGGCCAACATTGGCCCGGGGTCGTGGGGACGACCCTATAGTCGTCGGACATGTCGGCGGCTGGCCAACTTTGGCGCGTGGTCGTGGGGACGATCCGATTGTCGTCGGACATGTCGGCGGCTGGCCAACCTAGACCCGGGGTCGTGGGGACGACCCTATTGTCGTCGGACATGGCGGTGGCGGGCCAATCTAGTCCCGTGGTCGTGGGGACGACCCTATAGTCTTCGGACATGACGGTAGCGGGCCAATCTAGACCCGAGGTCGTGGGGACGACCCTATAGTAGTCGGACATGTCGGCGGCTGTCCAACTTTGGCCCGGTGTCGTGGGGACGACTCTATAGTCGTCGGACATGTCGGCGGCTGGCCAACCTAGACCCGGGGTCGTGGGGACGACCCTATAATCGTTGGACATGACGGTGGCGGGCCAATCTAGTCCCGGGGTCGTAGGGACGACCCTATAGTCGTCGGACATGTTGGCGATTGGCCAACATTGGCCCGGGGTCGTCGGGACGACCCTATAGTCGTCGGACATTTTGGCGGCTGGCCAACCTAGTCCCGGGGTCGTGGGGACGACCCTATAGTCGTCGGACATGACGGTGGCGGGCCAATCTAGTCCCGGGGTCGTGGGGACGACCCTATAGTCGTCGAACAAGTCGGCGGCGGGCCAAGCTTGTCCCGGGGACGTGGGGACGACCCTATAATCGTCGGACATGACGGTGGCGGGCCAATCTAGTCCCGGGGTCGTGGGGACGACCCTATAGTCGTCGGACATGTCGGCGGCTGGCCAACTTTGGCCCGGTGTCGTGGGGACGACTCTATAGTCGTCGGAAATGTCGGCGGCTGGCCAACCTGGACCCGGGGTCGTGGAGACGACCCTATTGTCGTCGGACATGACGGTGGCGGGCCAATCTAGTCTCGGGGTCGTGGGGACGACCCTATAGTCGTCGGACATTTCGGCGGCTTGCCAACTTTGGCCCGGGGTCGTGGGGACGACCCTATAGTCGTCGGACATTTCGGCGGCATGCCAACTTTGGCCCGTGGTCGTGGGGACGACCCTATAGTCGTTGGACATGACGGTGGCGGGCTAATCTAGTCCCGGGGTCGTATGGACGACCCTATAGTCGTTGGACATGTCGGTGATTGGCCAACATTGGCCCGGGGTCGTGGGGACGACCCTATAGTCGTCGGACATGTCGGCGGCTGGCCAACTTTGGCCCGGGGTCGTGGGGACGACCCTATAGTCGTCGGACTTGACGGTGGCGGGCCAATCTAGTCTCGGGGTCGTGGGGACGACCCTACAGTCGTCGGACATTTCGGCGGCTTGCCAACTTTGGCCCGGGGTCGTGGGGACGACCCTATAGTCGTCGGACATGACGGTGGCGGGCCAATCTAGTCCCGGGGTCGTGGGGACGACCCTATAGTCGTCGGACATTTCGGCGGCTTGCCAACTTTGGCCCGGGGTCGTGGGGACGACCCTATAGTCGTCGGACATTTCGGCGGCATGCCAACTTTGGCCCGTGGTCGTGGGGACGACCCTATAGTCGTTGGACATGACGGTGGCGGGCTAATCTAGTCCCGGGGTCGTAGGGACGACCCTATAGTCGTTGGACATGACGGTAGCGGGCCAATCTAGACCCGAGGTCGTGGGGACGACCCTATAGTAGTCGGACATGTCGGCGGCTCTCCAACTTTGGCCCGGTGTCGTGGGGACGACTCTATAGTCGTCGGACATGTCGGCGGCTGGCCAACCTAGACCCGGGGTCGTGGGGACGACCCTATAATCGTTGGACATGACGGTGGCGGGCCAATCTAGTCCCGGGGTCGTAGGGACGACCCTATAGTCGTCGGACATGTTGGCGATTGGCCAACATTGGCCCGGGGTCGTCGGGACGACCCTATAGTCGTCGGACATTTTGGCGGCTGGCCAACCTAGTCCCGGGGTCGTGGGGACGACCCTATAGTCTTCGGACATGACGGTAGCGGGCCAATCTAGACCCGAGGTCGTGGGGACGACCCTATAGTCGTCGGACATGTCGGCGGCTGGCCAACTTTGGCCCGGGGTCGTGGGGGCGACCCTATACTCGTCGGACATGTTGGCGGCTTGTCAGCCTAGTCCCGGGGTCGTGGGCACGACCCTACAGTCGTCGGACATTTCGGCGGCTTGCCAACTTTGGCCCGGGGTCGTGGGGACGACCCTATGGTCGTCGGACTTGACGGTGGCGGGCCAATCTAGTCCCGAGGTCCTGGGGACGACCCTATAGTCGTCGGACTTGACGGTGGCGGGCCAATCTAGTCCCGGGGTCGTGGGGACGACCCTACAGTCGTCGGACATTTCGGCGGCTTGCCAACTTTGGCCCGGGGTCGTGGGGACGACCCTATAGTCGTCGGACATGTTGGCGGCTTGTCAGCCTAGTCCCGGGGTCGTGGGTACGACCTTACAGTCGTCGGACATTTCGGCGGCTTGCCAACTTTGGTCCGGGGTCGTGGGGACGACCCTATAGTCGTCGGACATGACGGTGGCGGGCCAATCTAATCCCGGGGTCGTGGGGACGACCCTATAGTAGTCGGACATTTCGGCGGCTGGCCAACTTTGGCCCGGGGTCGTGGGGACGACCCTATAGTCGTCGGACATGTTGGCGGCTTGTCACCCTAGTCCCGGGGTCGTGGGTACGACCCTACAGTCGTCGGACATTTCGGCGGCTTGCCAACTTTGGCCCGGGGTCGTGGGGACGACCCTATAGTCGTCGGACATGTTGGCGGCTTGTCACCCTAGTCCCGGGGTCGTGGGTACGACCCTACAGTCGTCGGACATTTCGGCGGCTTGCCAACTTTGGCCCGGGGTCGTGGGGACGACCCTATAGTCGTCGGACATGTTGGCGGCTTGTCAGCCTAGTCCCGGGGTCGTGGGTACGGCCCTATAGTCGTCGGACAAGTCGGCGGCGGGCCAACCTTGTCCCGTGGTCGTGGGGACGACCCTATAGTCGTCGGACATGTCGGCGGCTGGCCAACTTTGGCCCGGTGTCGTGGGGACGACTCTATAGTCGTCGGAAATGTCGGCGGCTGGCCAACTTTGGCCCGTGGTTGTGGGGACGACCCTATAGTCGTTGGACATGACGGTGGCGGGCCAATCTAGTCCCGGGGTCGTGGGTAAGACCCTATAGTCGTCGGACATGTTGGCGGCTTGTCACCCTAGTCCCGGGGTCGTGGGTACGACCCTACAGTCGTCGGACATGTCGGCGGCTTGCCAAATTTGGCCCGGGGTCGTGGGGACGACCCTATAGTCGTCGGACATTTCGGCGGCTGGCCAACTTTGGCCCGGGGTCGTGGGGACGACCCTATAGTCGTCGGACATGACGGTGGCGGGCCAATCTAGTCCCGGGGTCGTGGGGACGACCCTATTGTCGTCGGACATTTCGGCGGCTGGCCAACTTTGGCCCGGGGTCGTGGGTACGGCCCTATAGTCGTCGGACAAGTCGGCGGCGGGCCAACCTTGTCCCGTGGTCGTGGGGACGACCCTATAGTCGTCGGACATGTCGGCGGCTTGCCAAATTTGGCCCGGGGTCGTGGGGACGACCCTATAGTCGTCGGACATTTCGGCGGCTGGCCAACTTTGGCCCGGGGTCGTGGGGACGACCCTATAGTCGTCGGACATGACGGTGGCGGGCCAATCTAGTCCCGGGGTCGTGGGGACGACCCTATTGTCGTCGGACATTTCGGCGGCTGGCCAACTTTGGCCCGGGGTCGTGGGGACGACCCTATAGTCGTCGGACATGTTGGCGGCTTGTCAGCCTAGTCCCGGGGTCGTGGGTACGGCCCTATAGTCGTCGGACAAGTCGGCGGCGGGCCAACCTTGTCCCGTGGTCGTGGGGACGACCCTATAGTCGTCGGACATGTCGGCGGCTGGCCAACTTTGGCCCGGTGTCGTGGGGACGACTCTATAGTCGTCGGAAATGTCGGCGGCTGCCCCGTGGTTGTGGGGACGACCCTATAGTCGTTGGACATGACGGTGGCGGGCCAATCTAGTCCCGGGGTCGTGGGTAAGACCCTATAGTCGTCGGACAAGACGGCGGCTGGACATCTTTGGCCCGGGGTCGTGGGGACGACCCTATAGTCGTCGGAAATGTCGGCGGCTGACCAACCTGGACCCGGGGTCGTGGGGACGTCCCTATTGTCGTCGGACATGACGGTGGCGGGCCAATCTAGACTCGCGGTCGTGGGGACGACCCTATAATCGTCGGACATGTCGGCGGCTGGCCAACTTTGGCCCGGGGTCGTGGGGGCGACCCTATACTCGTCGGACATGTTGGCGGCTTGTCAGCCTAGTCCCGGGGTCGTGGGTACGATCCTACAGTCGTCGGACATTTCGGCGGCTTGCCAACTTTGGCCCGGGGTCGTGGGGACGACCCTATGGTCGTCGGACTTGACGGTGGCGGGCCAATCTAGTCCCGAGGTCCTGGGGACGACCCTATAGTCGTCGGACTTGACGGTGGCGGGCCAATCTAGTCCCGGGGTCGTGGGGACGACCCTACAGTCGTCGGACATTTCGGCGGCTTGCCAACTTTGGCCCGGGGTCGTGGTGACGACCCTATAGTCGTCGGACATGTTGGCGGCTTGTCAGCCTAGTCCCGGGGTCGTGGGGACGACCCTATAGTCGTCGGACAAGACGGCGGCTGGACATCTTTGGCCCGGGGTCGTGGGTACGACCCTATAGTCGTCGGACATGTCGGCGGCTGGCCAACTTTGGCCCGGTGTCGTGGGGACGACTCTATAGTCGTCGGAAATGTCGGCGGCTGGCCAACCTGGACCCGGGGTCGTGGGGGCGACCCTATACTCGTCGGACATGTTGGCGGCTTGTCAGCCTAGTCCCGGGGTCGTGGGTACGACCCTACAGTCGTCGGACATTTCGGCGGCTTGCCAACTTTGGTCCGGGGTCGTGGGGACGACCCTATAGTCGTCGGACATGACGGTGGCGGGACAATCTAATCCCGGGGTCGTGGGGACGACCCTATAGTCGTCGGACATTTCGGCGGCTGGCCAACTTTGGCCCGGGGTCGTGGGGACGACCCTATAGTCGTCGGACATGTTGGCGGCTTGTCACCCTAGTCCCGGGGTCGTGGGTACGATCCTACAGTCGTCGGACATTTCGGCGGCTTGCCAACTTTGGCCCGGGGTCGTGGGGACGACCCTATAGTCGTCGGACATTTCGGCGGCTGGCCAACTTTGGCCCGGGGTCGTGGGGACGACCCTATGGTCGTCGGACTTGACGGTGGCGGGCCAATCTAGTCCCGAGGTCCTGGGGACGACCCTATAGTCGTCGGACTTGACGGTGGCGGGCCAATCTAGTTCCGGGGTCGTGGGGACGACCCTACAGTCGTCGGACATTTCGGCGGCTTGCCAACTTTGGCCCGGGGTCGTGGGGACGACCCTATAGTCGTCGGACATGTTGGCGGCTTGTCACCCTAGTCCCGGGGTCGTGGGTACGACCCTACAGTCGTCGGACATTTCGGCGGCTTGCCAACTTTGGCCCGGGGTCGTGGGGACGACCCTATAGTCGTCGGACATTTCGGCGGCTGGCCAACTTTGGCCCGGGGTCGTGGGGACGACCCTATAGTCGTCGGACATGACGGTGGCGGGCCAATCTAGTCCCGGGGTCGTGGGTACGACCCTACAGTCGTCGGACATTTCGGCGGCTTGCCAACTTTGGCCCGGGGTCGTGGGGACGACCCTATAGTCGTCGGACATGACGGTGACGGGCCAGTCTAGTCCCGGGTCGTGGGGACGACCCTATAGTCGTCGGACATGTCGGCGTGTGGCCAACTTTGGCCCGTGGTTGTGGGGACGACCCTATAGTCGTTGGACATGACGGTGGCGGGCCAATCTAGTCCCGGGGTCGTGGGGACGACCCTATAGTCGTCGGACAAGACGGCGGCTGGACATATTTGGCCCGGGGTCGTGGGTACGACCCTACAGTCGTCGGACATTTCGGCGGCCTGCCAACTTTGGCCCGGGGTCGTGGGGACGACCCTATAGTCGTCGGACATGTCGGCGGCTGGCCAACTTTGGCCCGTGGTCGTGGGGACGATCCAATAGTCGTCGGACATGTCGGCGGTTGGCCAACTTTGGCGCGTGGTCGTGGGGACGATCCGATTGTCGTCGGACATGTCGGCGGCTGGCCAACCTAGACCCGGGGACGTGGGGACGACCCTATTGTCGTCGGACATGGCGGTGGCGGGCCAATCTAGTCCCGTGGTCGTGGGGACGACCCTATAGTCTTCGGACATGACGGTAGCGGGCCAATTTAGACCCGAGGTCGTGGGGACGACCCTATAGTAGTCGGACATGTCGGCGGCTGTCCAACTTTGGCCCGGTGTCGTGGGGACGACTCTATAGTCGTCGGACATGTCGGCGGCTGGCCAACCTAGACCCGGGGTCGTGGGGACGACCCTATTATCGTTGGACATGACGGTGGCGGGCCAATCTAGTCCCGGGGTCGTAGGGACGACCCTATAGTCGTCGGACATGTCGGCGGCTGGCCAACTTTGGCCCGGGGTCGTGGGGGCGACCCTATACTCGTCGGACATGTTGGCGGCTTGTCAGCCTAGTCCCGGGGTCGTGGGTACGACCCTACAGTCGTCGGACATTTCGGCGGCTTGCCAACTTTGGCCCGGGGTCGTGGGGACGACCCTATGGTCGTCGGACATGACGGTGGCGGGCCAATATAGTCCCGGGGTCGTGGGTACGACCCGACAGTCGTCGGACATTTCGGCGGCTTGCCAACTTTGGCCCGGGGTCGTGGGGACGACCCTATAGTCGTCGGACATGACGGTGACGGGCCAGTCTAGTCCCGGGTCGTGGGGACGACCCTATAGTCGTCGGACATGTCGGCGGCTGGCCAACTTTGGCCCGGGGTCGTGGGGACGACCCTATAGTCGTCGGACATGTTGGCGGCTTGTCAGCCTAGTCCCGGGGTCGTGGGGACGACCCTATAGTCGTCGGACAAGACGGCGGCTGGACATCTTTGGCCCGGGGTCGTGGGTACGACCCTATAGTCGTCGGACATTTCGGCGGCTGGCCAACTTTGGCCCGGTGTCGTGGGGACGACTCTATAGTCGTCGGAAATGTCGGCGGCGGACCAATCTAGTCCCGGGGTAGTGGGGACGACCCTATAGTCGTCGGACATGTCGGCGGCTGGCCAACTTTGGCCCGTGGTCGTGGGGACGATCCAATAGTCGACGGACATGTCGGCGGCTGGCCAACTTTGGCCCGTGGTTGTGGGGACGACCCTATAGTCGTTGGACATGACGGTGGCGGGCCAATATAGTCCCGGGGTCGTGGGTACGACCCGACAGTCGTCGGACATTTCGGCGGCTTGCCAACTTTGGCCCGGGGTCGTGGGGACGACCCTATAGTCGTCGGACATGACGGTGACGGGCCAGTCTAGTCCCGGGTCGTGGGGACGACCCTATAGTCGTCGGACATGTCGGCGGCTGGCCAACTTTGGCCCGTGGTCGTGGGGACGATCCAATAATCGTCGGACATGTCGGCGGGTGGCCAACTTTGGCCCGTGGTTGTGGGGACGACCCTATAGTCGTTGGACATGACGGTGGCGGGCCAATCTAGTCCCGGGGTCGTGGGGACGACCCTATAGTCGTCGGACAAGACGGCGGCTGGACATATTTGGCCCGGGGTCGTGGGGACGACCCTACAGTCGTCGGACATTTCGGCGGCTTGCCAACTTTGGCCCGGGGTCGTGGGGACGACCCTATAGTCGTCGGACATGTCGGCGGCTGGCCAACTTTGGCCCGTGGTTGTGGGGACGACCCTATAGTCGTTGGACATGACGGTGGCGGGCCAATCTAGTCCCGGGGTCGTGGGTAAGACCCTATAGTCGTCGGACATGACGGTGGCGTACCAATCTAGTCCCGGGGTCGTGGGGACGACCCTATAGTCGTCGGACATGTCGGCGGCTGGCCAACTTTGGCCCGTGGTCGTGGGGACGATCCAATAGTCGACGGACATGTCGGCGGCTGGCCAACTTTGGCCCGTGGTCGTGGGGACGACCCTATAGTCGTTGGACATGACGGTGGCGGGCCAATCTAGTCCCGGGGTCGTGGGTACGACCCTACAGTCGTCGGACATTTCGGCGGCTTGCCAACTTTGGCCCGGGGTCGTGGGGACGACCCTATAGTCGTCGGACATGACGGTGGCGGGCCAGTCTAGTCCCGGGTCGTGGGGACGACCCTATAGTCGTCGGACATGTCGGCGGCTGGCCAACTTTGGCCCGGTGTCGTGGGGACGACTCTATAGTCGTCGGAAATGTCGGCGGCTGGCCAACCTGGACCCGGGGTCGTGGGGACGACCCTATAGTCGTCGGACATTTCGGCGGCTTGCCAACTTTGGCCCGGGTTCGTGGGGACGACCCTATAGTCGTCGGACATGTCGGCGGCTGGCCAACTTTGGCCCGTGGTTGTGGGGACGACCCTATAGTCGTTGGACATGACGGTGGCGGGCCAATCTAGTCCCGGGGTCGTGGGGACGACCCTATAGTCGTCGGACATGTCGGCGGCTGGCCAACTTTGGACCGGTGTCGTGGGGACGACTCTATAGTCGTCGGAAATATCGGCGGCTGGCCAACCTGGACCCGGGGTCGTGGGGACGACCCTATTGTCGTCGGACATGGCGGTCGCGGGCCAATCTAGTCTCGGGGTCGTGGGGACGACCCTATAGTCGTCGGACATGTTGGCGGCTGGCCAACTTTGGCCCGGGGTCGTGGGGGCGACCCTATAGTCGTCGGACATGTTGGCGGCTGGCCAACTTTGGCCCGGGGTCGTGGGGGCGACCCTATAGTCGTCGGACATGTTGGCGGCTTGTCAGCCTAGTCCCGGGGTCGTGGGTACCACCCTACAGTCGTCGGACATTTCGGCGGCTTGCCAACTTTGGCCCGGGGTCGTGGGGACGACCCTATAGTCGTCGGACTTGACGGTGGCGGGCCAATCTAGTCCCGAGGTCCTGGGGACGACCCTATAGTCGTCGGACTTGACGGTGGCGGGCCAATCTAGTCCCGGGGTCGTGGGGACGACCCTATAGTCGTCGGACATTTCGGCGGCTGGCCAACTTTGGCCCGGGGTCGTGGGGACGACCCTATAATCGTCGGACATTTCGGCGGCTTGCCAACTTTGGCCCGGGTTCGTGGGGACGACCCTATAGTCGTCGGACATGTCGGCGGCTGGCCAACTTTGGCCCGTGGTTGTGGGGACGACCCTATAGTCGTTGGACATGACGGTGGCGGGCCAATCTAGTCCCGGGGTCGTGGGGACGACCCTATAGTCGTCGGACATGTCGGCGGCTGGCCAACTTTGGACCGGTGTCGTGGGGACGACTCTATAGTCGTCGGAAATGTCGGCGGCTGGCCAACCTGGACCCGGGGTCGTGGGGACGACCCTATTGTCGTCGGACATGACGGTGGCGGGCCAATCTAGTCCCGGGGTCGTGGGGACGACCCTATAGTCGTCGGACATGTCGGCGGCTTGCCAACTTTGGCCCGGGGTCGTGGGGACGACCCTATAGTCGTCGGACTTGACGGTAGCGGGCCAATCTAGTCCCGAGGTCCTGGGGACGACCCTATAGTCGTCGGACTTGACGGTGGCGGGCCAATCTAGTCCCGGGGTCGTGGGGGCGACCCTATAGTCGTCGGACATATCGGCGGCTGGCCAACTTTGGCCCGGGGTCGTGGGGGCGACCCTATAGTCGTCGGACATGTTGGCGGCTTGTCAGCCTAGTCCCGGGGTCGTGGGTACCACCCTACAGTCGTCGGACATTTCGGCGGCTTGCCAACTTTGGCCCGGGGTCGTGGGGACGACCCTATAGTCGTCGGACATGTCGGCGGCTGGCCAACTTTGGCCCGTGATTGTGGGGACGACCCTATAGTCGTTGGACATGACGGTGGCGGCCAATCTAGTCCCGGGGTCGTGGGTAAGACCCTATAGTCGTCGGACAAGACGGCGGCTGGCCAACTTTGGCCCGGGGTCGTGGGGACGACCCTATAATCGTCGGACATGACGGTGGCGGGCCAATCTACTCCCGGGGTCGTAGGGACGACCCTATAGTCGTCGGACATTTCGGCGGCTGGCCAACTTTGGCCCGGGGTCTTGGGGACGACCCTATAGTCGTCGGACAAGACGGTGGCGGACCAATCTAGTCCCGGGGTCGTGGGGACGACCGTATAGTCGTCGCACATGTCGGCGGCTGGCCAACTTTGGCCCGTGGTCGTGGGGACGATCCAATAATCGTCGGACATGTCGGCGGCTGGCCAACTTTGGCCCGTGGTTGTGGGGACGACCCTATAGTCGTTGGACATGACGGTGGCGGGCCAATCTAGTCCCGGGGTCGTGGGGACGACCCTATAGTCGTCGGACATGTCGGCGGCTGGCCAACTTTGGCACGGTGTCGTGGGGACGACTCTATAGTCGTCGGAAATGTCGGCGGCTGGCCAACCTGGACCCGGGGTCGTGGGGACGACCCTATTGTCGTCGGACATGACGGTGGCGGGCCAATCTAGTCTCGGGGTCGTGGGGACGACCCTATAGTCGTCGGACATGTCGGCGGCTGGCCAACTTTGGCCCGTGGTCGTGGGGACAACCCAATAGTGGTCGGACATGTCGGCGGCTGGCCAACCTATTCCCGAGGTCGTGGGGACGACCCTATAGTCGTCGGACTTGACGGTGGCGGGCCAATCTAGTCCCGGGGTCGTGGGGACGACCCTACAGTCGTCGGACATTTCGGCGGCTTGCCAACTTTGGCCCGGGGTCGTGGGACGACCCTATAGTCGTCGGACTTGACGGTAGCGGGCCAATCCAGTCCCGAGGTCGTGGGGACGACCCTATAGTCGTCGGACTTGACGGTGGCGGGCCAACCTAGTCCCGGGGTCGTGGGGACGACCCTACAGTCGTCGGACATTTCGGCGGCTTGCCAACTTTGGCCCGGTGTCGTGGGGACGACTCTATAGTCGTCGGAAATGTCGGCGGCTGGCCAACTTTGGCCCGTGGTTGTGGGGACGACCCTATAGTCGTTGGACATGACGGTGGCGGGCCAATCTAGTCCCGGGGTCGTGGGTAAGACCCTATAGTCGTCGGACAAGACGGCGGCTGGACATGTTTGGCCCGGGGTCGTGGGGACGACCCTATAGTCGTCGGACATGTTGGCGGGTTGTCAGCCTAGTCCCGGGGTCGTTAGTACGACCCTATAGTCGTCGGACAAGTCGGCGGCGGGCCAACCTTGTCCCGGGGTCGTGGGGACGACCCTATAGTCGTCGGACATGTCGGCGGCTGGCCAACTTTGGCCCGAGGTCGTGGGGACGACCCTATAGTCGTCGGACTTGACGGTGGCGGGCCAATCTAGTCCCGGGGTCGTGGGGACGACCCTATTGTCGTCGGACATTTCGGCGGCTTGCCAACTTTGGCCCGGGGTCGTGGGACGACCCTATAGTCGTCGGACTTGACGGTAGCGGGCCAATCCAGTCCCGAGGTCGTGGGGACGACCCTATAGTCGTCGGACTTGACGGTGGCGGGCCAACCTAGTCCCGGGGTCGTGGGGACGACCCTACAGTCGTCGGACATTTCGGCGGCTTGCCAACTTTGGCCCGGTGTCGTGGGGACGACCCTATAGTCGTCGGACAAGACGGCGGCTGGACATCTTTGGCCCGGGGTCGTGGGGACGACCCTACAGTCGTCGGACATTTCGGCGGCTTGCCAACTTTGGCCCGGTGTCGTGGGGACGACTCTATAGTCGTCGGAAATGTCGGCGGCTGGCCAACTTTGGCCCGTGGTTGTGGGGACGACCCTATAGTCGTCAGACATGACGGTGGCGAGCCAACCTAGTCCCGGGGTCGTGGGGACGACTCTATAGTCGTCGGAAATGTCGGCGGCTGGCCAACCTGGACCCGGGGTCGTGGGGACGACCCTATTGTCGTCGGACATGACGGTGGCGGGCCAATCTAGTCTCGCGGTCGAGGGGACGACCCTATAATCGTCGGGCATGACGGTGGCGGGCCAATCTAGTCCCGGGGTCTTGCGGACGACCCTATAGTCGTCGGACATGTCGGCGGCTGGCCAACTTTGGACCGGTGTCGTGGGGACGACTCTATAGTCGTCGGAAATGTCGGCGGCTGGCCAACCTGGACCCGGGGTCGTGGGGACGACCCTATTGTCGTCGGACATGACGGTGGCGGGCCAATCTAGTCCCGGGGTCGTGGGGACGACCCTATAGTCGTCGGACATGTCGGCGGCTGGCCAACTTTGGCCCGGGGTCGTGGGGGCGACCCTATAGTCGTCGGACATGTTGGCGGCTTGTCAGCCTAGTCCCGGGGTCGTGGGTACCACCCTACAGTCGTCGGACATTTCGGCGGCTTGCCAACTTTGGCCCGGGGTCGTGGGGACGACCCTTGTTGAAGACAGAGTGAGGAAGGGGGGTCGCCGCCGTTCCGAGCGAGGCGACGAATGCCTCTAGCGCTCGATCGCGGGCCGATACGAATCGACTGATGTTTACAAAGGAGCTGAGTGGGCCATCTCTGGGTGTACTCACCTAATTGCGATGGCTCACTCAGCTGCGAATTACGTCACCTGAAGTCACGTGACTTCCCGGAATCCTCGTCAGGATTCCGGGAGACGAGATTTCCTCCTTCTTCTCTTTCCGAGTGCCTAACAAAGAGCACGTCTCGCGATCGCGCAAGTTTCTGAAATCGGTATTCGAAATCGATATACGTGACCAGATCGCTGGTGCAGTGGACAAGCGTCCAGATTAAACATTATCTTTGATCGAGTAAACAGTTTTTAAATAGATGTATATAGAGTGAAGTGAGTTTATTAAATGGTACATGTTCCTTTCTGTAAAGTCCGAGAACAGTCAATTGTGCGCGTCTGTACATTTTCTGTAACATAACTCGTAACATTATTTTTGGTCCTTCGAGCCGGATAGTCGGCCTCTATAGTTTCTATCGTAAGAATTGAGTGAGTTTCTGGAGTGTTCGTCGCACGTGCACGTTCGGTGTCCTCCATATTCCGTCGGTTAACATGGCTGACTTGATCGACGAACAGAAGGAGACCATCCGGAGAATCTCCAGGGTGGTAGAAAACCTGAAAAAGCTGGGCTCAGCAAAAATGACCGAGGGAGCGGTGCGTTCGCGCCTAGATACGCTCGAGGAAATGTGGAGGGAGTTCAGAACTCAGCATCGGGACGTCGTCAAGGCCTCTAAAGAGCACACCGCGCTGAGGGCAGATGAGTATTTTAGCAAGAATCTGTTCGACCTCACGGAGGAATCGTATATGGAACAAAGGGGTCTGTTATTAGACATTTTGAAACCAGTTGGAAAGTCGTTACCGGCCAAGAGTTCCAGTTCAAACGTAACGGATGCTGAGGGTGAGTCGAGGTCACGCGCTGCTTTGCCCCGAATTCCCCTTCCAGCGTTCGACGGTCGTTATTGTGAGTGGCCGTCCTTCCGTGACTTGTTTGTGTCGCTGATCGTGAAGGACTCTTCGCTGAGTGACGTGGATAGACTTCACTATCTGAAAACATGTCTGAAGGGAGAAGCGGCGGGGCATTTGAAGGATTACACTACCACGGAAAGTAACTTTACCTTGGCGTGGGAGGCGTTGAAAGAGCGATACGAGAACAAGCGAAAGCTGGTACGGGCACAACTTACCGCGTTGTCGAACTTGGCCCCGGTGACCAAGGAATCGGCATCCGAGTTGAAACGACTGCTATACGGTACCTGTGGAGTAGTCGGAGCTCTAAATCAACTCGGGCGACCAGTCACCAACGCTACAGATTGGCTGGTGTACATTACCGTAGAGCGACTGGATGCCCAGTCGCGTCGTGAGTGGGAAACGTCGTTGGGCTCTTCCGACGAGGTGCCCACATTCGAGGAGCTAAAGGAATTCCTGGATAGGCGAATCGACACCGTCGAGGCACTCGAAGAACAGCGTCGAGGGAGCAGCCAGCCGGAGGCGAAGAAGACAGGTGCGAAGGTCGCCAGAGTGCACCAAGTCTCCACCTCAACCAATCCTGCTAAGGATTGTAGCCTGTGCAAGGGCAAGCACTATGTGGCGTTTTGTCCCGTCTATCAGAAGAAGTCCCCAGCAGAAAAGCAGGCGGTCACCGAGTCACTGCATCTCTGCGTAAACTGCCTGGGTAGACATCAATTCGACGTGTGTCAGTCGATCAAGACGTGCAGGATTTGTGACGAGAAACATCATACATCTCTTCATGATGTCCTGTGCGCTACCGCAAAGCCAGCGGTCCATCACGCCGCGCTGGAAGGGTTTCGGTCAGCCAAGGTGATTCTCAGTACCGCGAGAGTGAAGCTACTGGATCCCAGTAGAACAGCTGTGAGCGTGCGAGCACTCATCGATCCGGCGAGTGAGGTGTCAGTCATCGCGGAATCTTTGGTGCAACGACTGGGGCTCCGTCGTCGGAGTGCTCGAATACCCTTACTTGGAGTGGGCGGTGCCCGATCCCGCTCCACGAAGGGATTTACGATCATCACTGTTGCATCCCACTGCAACGAAGAATGCCGTCACGAAGTGTCAGCATTGATTTTACCAGAACTCTCTGGACACGTACCGCGGAAGTTCCCGGAAGAACGAACGTGGCATCACTTGCAAGGCCTATCGCTTGCGGATCCGTGGTACCAGAGGAACGATCCAGTGGAGCTACTCCTGGGTGCCGATGTGTATAATAAAATCCTGCGCTGTGGGGTGCGGCTTGGCGGCCCTAACGCTCCTGTCGCCCAGGAAACCTGTCTGGGATGGATTCTCAACGGAGGCGTCAAGGACAATTCGAGCCATCCTGACCCACTATTTGGCACACCTTCAGTTCACCACTGCACTGTGGACAAGGAGTTGGTAAGCATTCTAACCAAATTTTGGGAGCAGGAAGAAATTTCCATAGTTGTGCAGCCAACGCCGGAGAATGAAGAGTGCGAGCGGCACTTCTTGCGGACATACCGACGCGATGACGAAGGTCGCTTCGTAGTGAGCTTGCCCTTCAAGGCAACTCCTAGCCTAGGCGATTCCCGACGGGCAGCGTTGAGGACTCTGGAAGCCATGCAGCGTAGGTTTCGACGTTCAAAAAACCTACAGGAAGCGTACGAGGACTTCATGAACGAGTACGAATCTATGGGACACATGACTCGTGCCCCGAATTCAGGTGGGAACCTCACCAGGAACATCGGCTTCTATCTCCCGCATCATGGGGTGTGGAAGGAGACGAGCTCCACCACTAAATTGCGTGTGGTCTTCAATGGATCACTGAAGACCGACAATGGAAGAAGCCTCAACGAGTTCCTCCACACGGGGCAAAATCTGCTCCCTCCTTTGGCGGAGGTGCTCCTCCGGTGGCGAAAGCACGCAGTAGCTTTCACCGCCGATGTCGCAAAAATGTATCGCCAGATCCGGGTGCAGAAGGACGACTGGAAATGGCAGAAGATTCTGTGGAGCAGACATGCTGGTGAAGCTCCTGAAGAGTATCACCTGTGCACGGTAACATATGGATTAGCGTGTGCTCCATACCTGGCGATCCGTTGCATCCACCAGCTGGCTACCGAGGAGGCTGAGAAGTTCCCAGCGGCGGCGAGCGTCATCCGTCGTGACGTCTACGTGGACGACGTGCTTTCTGGAGCTCCCACTCTAGACGAAGCTCAGCAGCTTCAACGCGAGCTTTATGAGCTCCTCATGGCGGGCGGGTTCCCGCTCCGCAAGTGGGCATCTAATTCAAGGGAGCTGCTAGGCAGTATAACCTCGGTCGACGCAGAGGCCACTCGGAGCTGGACTTCGTCAGGTCCTCATAGCGTGTTGGGGATCGAGTGGCTACCTTCAGTTGACTGCTTTCAGATTACGATAGCGGATAGCCCAGGCGCAGCAGCAGTCACCAAGAGGACGGTGCTGAGCAAAACGGCCCAGTTGTTCGATCCACTGGGATGGTTGGCCCCAGTGACCATCGCAGCAAAAATCCTGATCCAGGAATTGTGGCTGCTGAAGACCGACTGGGACACTCCGCTGCCACCACGGGAGGAGCAGCACTGGGCGCAATTCGTGCTGGAGTTGCCATCTCTAGCAGGCATTCAGATTCCCCGCTGGCTAGGATGGCTGCCCTTGAGCAGCTTCGTAGAGCTGCATGGTTTCGCGGACGCTTCTGAACGCGCCTATGCAGCAGTCATATACCTCCGAGTCGTCGACGCATCAGGCATATCGCGTTCCACGTTGGTAACTGCCAAAAGCAAGGTTTCGCCGTTAAAACAGGTCTCTATACCGCGGCTGGAACTCTGCGCCGCGTGGTTGTTGACACGCCTGGCGGCCCATACACTCACCGTCCTGGAGCTGGAGGAAGTGGACGTGCACCTGTGGAGCGATTCCCTTGTGGCCTTGGGTTGGATTCGAGGGCACCCAACTCGATGGACGACCTACGTGGCCAATCGGGTTTCCTCTATCCAACAGAAGTTGCCACTTGCTATGTGGCACCACGTCCAAGGCACCGACAACCCGGCGGACTGTGCGTCCCGAGGACTATCGCCGAGGGACCTCCCGGACTTCTCTCTCTGGTGGACTGGACCGGGTTGGCTCAACTCTCCTCATCAATGGCCTCGGACGGAAGCTAGAATTCAGGAGCCGACCTTGGAGCAACGAACCAGGAGTCTCCATACTCAGCTCCCTGGGGAGGACGAGGTGAGCCAATATATATCACGGTCCTCTAACCTACGTCGTCTCTTCAGGGTAACCGCTTGGTGTTGCCGCTGGTTGCCCAAGTACAAGGGCAGTCGTCCAGCGCACCTCACATCAGAGGAGATCCACGCGGCCCGAAGAAGACTGGTCCGGTTGGTGCAGCGACAATCTTTTCCAATGGAGGTCAGCAGCCTGCAGGTCGAACGGGCCATTCCATCAAAGAGTCGCCTACGGAAACCAAATCCCTTCTTGGACGAGGAAGGACTATTGAGAGTAGGAGGGCGGTTGCAAGGCGCCGCATTACCCTACGATCGGACTCACCCGCTTATTCTTCCGGACGAGTCTCCCCTGGCGGTCCTGTGGGTGAAGTCATCCCATCTACGATGTCTTCACGGAGGCGTTCAACTCACGCTGGCGACAGTGAGACAGGAGTGCTGGATTCTGAGGGGTCGTCCGATGGTAAAGTCGTGCCTGCGGGAATGCGTTATCTGTTTTAGATGGAGACATCAACCTCCTGTACAGCTAATGGGAAATCTTCCCCGCGCGCGTGTCATTCCTTGCAGGCCGTTCATGAAAGCCGGCGTCGATTACGCCGGGCCGATACTGGTGCGTTCCGGGCGAGGGCGTGGACAGAGGAGCTTCAAGGGTTACATTGCCCTATTTATCTGCCTGTCAACAAAGGCAGTTCATCTGGAGTTGGTGTCCGATGGAAGTGCGGAGACGTTTTTGGCAGCGCTCAGGAGATTCGTAGCTCGCAGAGGAATTTGTTCCGAAATATATAGCGACTGTGGCACCAATTTCGTGGGAGCCAATCGCGAGCTGCGAGCCCTCTTGCGCTCTGCCCTTCTTGATGGCCGCGACCTCCTCACAACCATTGCCGCGGAGGGCATCGAGTGGAAGTTCAATCCACCCGCGGCCCCTCACTTCGGCGGGTTGTGGGAGGCAGCGGTCAAGTCTGTCAAGCACCACCTTCGAAGACAAATCGGTGAGCAGAGACTCACGTTCGAGGAACTGTCCACGCTCTTAGCTGGCATCGAAGCCTGCTTAAATTCCAGACCGCTGGAACCCTTGTCGGACGACCCTGACGATTTCCAAGCGTTGACCCCCGGTCACTTCTTAATCGGAGGTCCACTGATCGCCATTCCCGAACCGAGCCTGGAGGAGTTGCCTGCGTCCAGACTTTCCCGATGGCAGTTGGTGCAACAAATGCAACAACACTTTTGGCGTCGGTGGTCGAAGGAATACCTGAACACGCTGCAAACGCGAGGTAAATGGTGTCAGGTACGACCCACAATTCAAAAGGGGACTTTGTGCCTCTTAAAACAGGAACTTCTTCCACCGACGAGGTGGCCGTTAGCTCGAATCACTGCAGTGCATCCGGGCTCAGACGGTCTCACACGAGTCGTCACGGTGAAAACCGCGAAAACTGAGATTAAACGGCCTATTAACAAGGTCATTCCATTGCCCACGCCGTCGGCGAATAGTCTGGACGCCGGCCACGCGACGAGTCAACGAGGCTAACCTCAAATTTTTTATACTTATGTTCACTCACCTTATTTGTTGTTCGTTAAAATGTCAGTCCTGTACAACTGCGGTAATGGTTGTTGTTTCGTTGGGCGGTTCAAGACACTGTCGAACACTCATAACCACACTTTCACTCCTGTACACACTACATTATTATTGTTTTGTAGGCACTCTCTGCGCACTGGCTGCTATGCGAGCAGTGATCATTCGCGCATGGACGGCGCCTGCGCCCTCTCATATCTGTCCAAGTTGAGGCCCAAGGATCGCATGAATCCAAGCAGCACTTTCGGCAGTGCAATATTTCGTCAAGCTCCTTGACGAGGCGGGCGGGAAATGTTGAAGACAGAGTGAGGAAGGGGGGTCGCCGCCGTTCCGAGCGAGGCGACGAATGCCTCTAGCGCTCGATCGCGGGCCGATACGAATCGGCTGATGTTTACAAAGGAGCTGAGTGGGCCATCTCTGGGTGTACTCACCTAATTGCGATGGCTCACTCAGCTGCGAATTACGTCACCTGAAGTCACGTGACTTCCCGGAATCCTCGTCAGGATTCCGGGAGACGAGATTTCCTCCTTCTTCTCTTTCCGAGTGCCTAACAAAGAGCACGTCTCGCGATCGCGCAAGTTTCTGAAATCGGTATTCGAAATCGATATACGTGACCAGATCGCTGGTGCAGTGGACAAGCGTCCAGATTAAACATTATCTTTGATCGAGTAAACAGTTTGTAAATAGATGTATATAGAGTGAAGTGAGTTTATTAAATGGTACATGTTCCTTTCTGTAAAGTCCGAGAACAGTCAATTGTGCGCGTCTGTACATTTTCTGTAACATAACTCGTAACAACCCTATAGTCGTCGGACTTGACGGTGGCGGGCCAATCTAAACCCGGGGTCGTGGGGACGACCCTACAGTCGTCGGACATTTCGGCGGCTTGCCAACTTTGGCCCGGGGTCGTGGGGACGACCCTATAGTCGTCGGACATGTTGGCGGCTTGTCAGCCTAGTCCCGGGGTCGTGGGTACGACCCTACAGTCGTCGGACATTTCGGCGGCTTGCCAACTTTGGCCCGGGGTCGTGGGGACGACCCTATAGTCGTCGGACATTTCGGCGGCTGGCCAACTTTGGCCCGGGGTCGTGGGGACGACCCTATAGTCGTCGGACTTGACGTTGGCGGGCCAATCTAGTCCTGAGGTCGTGGGGACGACCCTACAGTCGTCGGACATTTCGGCGGTTTGCCAACTTTGGCCCGGGGTCGTGGGGACGACCCTATAGTCGTCGGACATGTCGGCGGCTGGCCAAAATTGGCCCGAGGTCGTGGGGACGACCCTATAGTCGTCGGACATGTCGGCGGCTGGCCAACCTAGTCCCGAGGTCGTCGGACTTGACGGTGGCGGGCCAATCTAGTCCCGGGGTCGTGGGGACGACCCTACAGTCGTCGGACATTTCGGCGGCTTGCCAACTTTGGCCCGGGGTCGTGTGGACGACCCTATAGTCGTCGGACATGACGGTGGCGGACCAATCTAGTCCCGGGGTCGTGGGGACGACCGTATAGTCGTCGGATATGTCGGCGGCTGGCCAACTTTGGCCCGTGGTCGTGGGGACGATCCAATAGTCGTCGGACATGTCGGCGGCTGGCCAGCTTTGGCCCGTGGTCGTGGGGACGACCCTATAGTCGTCGGACATGTCGGCGGCTAGCCAACATTGGCCCGGGGTCGTGGGGACGACCCTATAGTCTTCGGACATGTCGGCGGCTGGCCAACCTAGTCCCGAGGTCGTCGGACTTGACGGTGGCGGGCCAATCTAGTCCCGGGGTCGTGGGGACGACCCTACAGTCGTCGGACATTTCGGCGGCTTGCCAACTTTGGCCCGGGGTCGTGTGGACGACCCTATAGTCGTCGGACATGACGGTGGCGGACCAATCTAGTCCCGGGGTCGTGGGGACGACCCTATAGTCGTCGGATATGTCGGCGGCTGGCCAACTTTGGCCCGTGGTCGTGGGGACGATCCAATAGTCGTCGGACATGTCGGCGGCTGGCCAGCTTTGGCCCGGGGTCGTAGGGACGACCCTATAGTCGTCGGACATGTCGGCGATTGGCCAACATTGGCCCGGGGTCGTGGGGACGACATTATAGTCGTCGGACATGTCGGCGGCTGGCCAACCTAGTCCCGAGGTCGTGGGACGACCCTATAGTCGTCGGACTTGACGGTGGCTGGCCAACTTTGGCCCGGTGTCGTGGGGACGACCCAATAGTCGTCGGACATGTCGGCGGCTGGCCAACTTTGGCCCGGTGTCGTGGGGACGACTCTATAGTCGTCGGACATGTCGGCGGCTGGCCAACCTAGACCCGGGGTCGTGGGGACGACCCTATAGTCGTCGGACATGTCGGCGGGTGGCCAACCTAGTCCCGAGGTCGTGGGGACGACCCTATAGTCGTCGGACATGTCGGCGGCTTGCCAACTTTGGCCCGGGGTCGTGGGGACGATCCAATAGTCGTCGGACATGTCGGCGGCTGGTCAACTTTGGCCCGTGGTCGTGGGGACGTCCCTATAGTCGTTGGACATGTCAGCGGCTGGCCAACTTTGGCCCGGTGTCGTGGGGACGACCCAATAGTCGTCGGACATGTCGGCGGCTGGCCAACTTTGGCCCGTGGTCGTTGGGACGATCCGATAGTCGTTGGACATGACGGTGGCGGGCCAATCTAGTCCCGGGGTCGTGGGGACGACCCTATAGTCGTCGGACATGACGGTGCCGGACCAATCTAGTCCCAGGGTCGTGGGGACGACCCTATAGTCGTCGGACATGTCGGCGGCTGGCCAACTTTGGCCCGTGGTCGTGGGGACGATCCAAAAGTCGTCGGACATGTCGGCGGCTGGCCAACTTTGGCGCGTGGTCGTGGGAACGATCCGATTGTCGTCGGACATGTCGGCGGCTGGCCAACTTTGGCCCGTGGTCGTGGGGACGACCCTATAGTCTTCGGACATGACGGTAGCGGGCCAATCTAGACCCGAGGTCGTGGGGACGACCCTATAGTAGTCGGACATGTCGGCGGCTGTCCAACTTTGGCCCGGTGTCGTGGGGACGACTCTATAGTCGTCGGACATGTCGGCGGCTGGCCAACCTAGACCTGGGGTCGTGGGGACGACCCTATAGTCGTCGGACATGACGGTGGCGGGCCAATCTAGCCCCGCGGTCGTGGGGACGACCCTATAGTCGTCGGACAAGTCAGCGGCTGGCCAACATTGGCCCGTGGTCGTGGGGACGACCATATAGTCGTCGGACATGACGGTGGCGGGCCACTCTAGTCCCGGGTCGTGGGGACGACCCTATAGTCGTCGGACATGTCGGCGGCTGGCCAACTTTGGCCCGGTGTCGTGGGGACGACTCTATAGTCGTCGGACATGTCGGCGGCTGGCCAACCTAGACCCGGGGTCGTGGGGACGATCCTATACTCGTTCGGACATGTCGGCGGCTTGCCAACTTTGGCCCGGGGTCGTGGGGACGATCCAATAGTCGATGGACATGACGGTGGCGGGCCAATCTAGTCCCGGGGTCGTGGGGACGACCCTATAGTCGTCGGACTTGTCGGTGGCGGGCCAATCTAGTCCGGGGGTCGTGGGGACGACCCTACAGTCGTCGGACATTTCGGCGGCTGGCCAGCTTTGGCCCGGGGTCGTAGGGACGATCCAATAGTCGTCGGACATGTCGGCGGGTGGCCAACCTAGTCCCGAGGTCGTGGGGACGACCCTATAGTCGTCGGACATGTCGGCGGCTTGCCAACTTTGGCCCGGGGTCGTGGGGACGATCCAATAGTCGTCGGACATGTCGGCGGCTGGTCAACTTTGGCCCGTGGTCGTGGGGACGACCCTATAGTCGTTGGACATGTCAGCGGCTGGCCAACTTTGGCCCGGTGTCGTGGGGACGACCCAATAGTCGTCGGACATGTCGGCGGCTGGCCAACTTTGGCCCGTGGTCGTTGGGACGATCCGATAGTCGTTGGACATGACGGTGGCGGGCCAATCTAGTCCCGGGGTCGTGGGGACGACCCTATAGTCGTCGGACATGACGGTGCCGGACCAATCTAGTCCCAGGGTCGTGGGGACGACCCTATAGTCGTCGGACATGTCGGCGGCTGGCCAACTTTGGCCCGTGGTCGTGGGGACGATCCAAAAGTCGTCGGACATGTCGGCGGCTGGCCAACTTTGGCGCGTGGTCGTGGGAACGATCCGATTGTCGTCGGACATGTCGGCGGCTGGCCAACTTTGGCCCGTGGTCGTGGGGACGACCCTATAGTCTTCGGACATGACGGTAGCGGGCCAATCTAGACCCGAGGTCGTGGGGACGACCCTATAGTAGTCGGACATGTCGGCGGCTGTCCAACTTTGGCCCGGTGTCGTGGGGACGACTCTATAGTCGTCGGACATGTCGGCGGCTGGCCAACCTAGACCTGGGGTCGTGGGGACGACCCTATAGTCGTCGGACATGACGGTGGCGGGCCAATCTAGCCCCGCGGTCGTGGGGACGACCCTATAGTCGTCGGACAAGTCAGCGGCTGGCCAACATTGGCCCGTGGTCGTGGGGACGACCATATAGTCGTCGGACATGACGGTGGCGGGCCACTCTAGTCCCGGGTCGTGGGGACGACCCTATAGTCGTCGGACATGTCGGCGGCTGGCCAACTTTGGCCCGGTGTCGTGGGGACGACTCTATAGTCGTCGGACATGTCGGCGGCTGGCCAACCTAGACCCGGGGTCGTGGGGACGACCCTATAGTCGTTCGGACATGTCGGCGGCTTGCCAACTTTGGCCCGGGGTCGTGGGGACGATCCAATAGTCGTTGGACATGACGGTGGCGGGCCAATCTAGTCCCGGGGTCGTGGGGACGACCCTATAGTCGTCGGACTTGTCGGTGGCGGGCCAATCTAGTCCGGGGGTCGTGGGGACGACCCTACAGTCGTCGGACATTTCGGCGGCTGGCCAGCTTTGGCCCGGGGTCGTAGGGACGATCCAATAGTCGTCGGACATGTCGGCGGCTGGCCAGCTTTGGCCCGTGGTCGTGGGGACGACCCTATAGTCGTCGGACATGTCGGCGGCTAGCCAACATTGGCCCGTGGTCGTGGGGACGACCCAATAATCGTTGGAAATGTCAGCGGCTGGCCAACTTTGACCCGGTGTCGTGGGGACGACTCTATAGTCGTCGGACATGTCGGCGGCTGGCCAATCTAGTCCCGGGGTCGTGGGGACGACCCTATAGTCTTCGGACATGTCGGCGGCTGGCCAACTTTGGCCCGTGGTCGTGGGGACGATCCAATAGTCGTCGGACATGTCGGCGGCTGGCCAGCTTTGGCCCGGGGTCGTAGGGACGACCCTATAGTCGTCGGACATGTCGGCGATTGGCCAACATTGGCCCGGGGTCGTGGGGACGACATTATAGTCGTCGGACATGTCGGCGGCTGGCCAACCTAGTCTCGAGGTCGTGGGGACGACCCTATAGTCGTCGGACTTGACGGTGGCGGGCCAATCTAGTCCCGGGGTCGTGGGGACGACCCTATAGTCGTCGGACATGTCGGCGGCTTGCCAACTTTGGCCCGGGGTCGTGGGGACGATCCAATAGTCGTCGGACATGTCGGCGGCTGGTCAACATTGGCCCGTGGTCGTGGGGACGACCCTATAGTCGTTGGACATGTCAGCGGCTGGCCAACTTTGGCCCGGTGTCGTGGGGACGACCCAATAGTCGTCGGACATGTCGGCGGCTGGCCATTTTTGGCCCGTGGTCGTGGGGACGATCCGATAGTCGTTGGACATGACGGTGGCGGGCCAATCTAGTCCCGGGGTCGTGGGGACGACCCTATAGTCGTCGGACATGACGGTGGCGGACCAATCTAGTCCCAGGGTCGTGGGGACGACCCTATAGTCGTCGGACATGTCGGCGGCTGGCCAACTTTGGCCCGTGGTCGTGGGGACGATCCAAAAGTCGTCGGACATGTCGGCGGCTGGCCAACTTTGGCGCGTGGTCGTGGGAACGATCCGATTGTCGTCGGACATGTCGGCGGCTGGCCAACTTAGGCCCGTGGTCGTGGGGACGACCCTATAGTCTTCGGACATGACGGTAGCGGGCCAATCTAGACCCGAGGTCGTGGGGACGACCTTATAGTAGTCGGACATGTCGGCGGCTGTCCAACTTTGGCCCGGTGTCGTGGGGACGACTCTATAGTCGTCGGACATGTCGGCGGCTGGCCAACCTAGACCTGGGGTCGTGGGGACGACCCTATAGTCGTCGGACATGACGGTGGCGGGCCAACTTTGGCGCGTGGTCGTGGGAACGATCCGATTGTCGTCGGACATGTCGGCGGGTGGCCAACCTAGTCCCGAGGTCGTGGGGACGACCCTATAGTCGTCGGACATGTCGGCGGCTTGCCAACTTTGGCCCGGGGTCGTGGGGACGATCCAATAGTCGTCGGACATGTCGGCGGCTGGTCAACTTTGGCCCGTGGTCGTGGGGACGTCCCTATAGTCGTTGGACATGTCAGCGGCTGGCCAACTTTGGCCCGGTGTCGTGGGGACGACCCAATAGTCGTCGGACATGTCGGCGGCTGGCCAACTTTGGCCCGTGGTCGTTGGGACGATCCGATAGTCGTTGGACATGACGGTGGCGGGCCAATCTAGTCCCGGGGTCGTGGGGACGACCCTATAGTCGTCGGACATGACGGTGCCGGACCAATCTAGTCCCAGGGTCGTGGGGACGACCCTATAGTCGTCGGACATGTCGGCGGCTGGCCAACTTTGGCCCGTGGTCGTGGGGACGATCCAAAAGTCGTCGGACATGTCGGCGGCTGGCCAACTTTGGCGCGTGGTCGTGGGAACGATCCGATTGTCGTCGGACATGTCGGCGGCTGGCCAACTTTGGCCCGTGGTCGTGGGGACGACCCTATAGTCTTCGGACATGACGGTAGCGGGCCAATCTAGACCCGAGGTCGTGGGGACGACCCTATAGTAGTCGGACATGTCGGCGGCTGTCCAACTTTGGCCCGGTGTCGTGGGGACGACTCTATAGTCGTCGGACATGTCGGCGGCTGGCCAACCTAGACCTGGGGTCGTGGGGACGACCCTATAGTCGTCGGACATGACGGTGGCGGGCCAATCTAGCCCCGCGGTCGTGGGGACGACCCTATAGTCGTCGGACAAGTCAGCGGCTGGCCAACATTGGCCCGTGGTCGTGGGGACGACCATATAGTCGTCGGACATGACGGTGGCGGGCCACTCTAGTCCCGGGTCGTGGGGACGACCCTATAGTCGTCGGACATGTCGGCGGCTGGCCAACTTTGGCCCGGTGTCGTGGGGACGACTCTATAGTCGTCGGACATGTCGGCGGCTGGCCAACCTAGACCCGGGGTCGTGGGGACGATCCTATACTCGTTCGGACATGTCGGCGGCTTGCCAACTTTGGCCCGGGGTCGTGGGGACGATCCAATAGTCGATGGACATGACGGTGGCGGGCCAATCTAGTCCCGGGGTCGTGGGGACGACCCTATAGTCGTCGGACTTGTCGGTGGCGGGCCAATCTAGTCCGGGGGTCGTGGGGACGACCCTACAGTCGTCGGACATTTCGGCGGCTGGCCAGCTTTGGCCCGGGGTCGTAGGGACGATCCAATAGTCGTCGGACATGTCGGCGGGTGGCCAACCTAGTCCCGAGGTCGTGGGGACGACCCTATAGTCGTCGGACATGTCGGCGGCTTGCCAACTTTGGCCCGGGGTCGTGGGGACGATCCAATAGTCGTCGGACATGTCGGCGGCTGGTCAACTTTGGCCCGTGGTCGTGGGGACGACCCTATAGTCGTTGGACATGTCAGCGGCTGGCCAACTTTGGCCCGGTGTCGTGGGGACGACCCAATAGTCGTCGGACATGTCGGCGGCTGGCCAACTTTGGCCCGTGGTCGTTGGGACGATCCGATAGTCGTTGGACATGACGGTGGCGGGCCAATCTAGTCCCGGGGTCGTGGGGACGACCCTATAGTCGTCGGACATGACGGTGCCGGACCAATCTAGTCCCAGGGTCGTGGGGACGACCCTATAGTCGTCGGACATGTCGGCGGCTGGCCAACTTTGGCCCGTGGTCGTGGGGACGATCCAAAAGTCGTCGGACATGTCGGCGGCTGGCCAACTTTGGCGCGTGGTCGTGGGAACGATCCGATTGTCGTCGGACATGTCGGCGGCTGGCCAACTTTGGCCCGTGGTCGTGGGGACGACCCTATAGTCTTCGGACATGACGGTAGCGGGCCAATCTAGACCCGAGGTCGTGGGGACGACCCTATAGTAGTCGGACATGTCGGCGGCTGTCCAACTTTGGCCCGGTGTCGTGGGGACGACTCTATAGTCGTCGGACATGTCGGCGGCTGGCCAACCTAGACCTGGGGTCGTGGGGACGACCCTATAGTCGTCGGACATGACGGTGGCGGGCCAATCTAGCCCCGCGGTCGTGGGGACGACCCTATAGTCGTCGGACAAGTCAGCGGCTGGCCAACATTGGCCCGTGGTCGTGGGGACGACCATATAGTCGTCGGACATGACGGTGGCGGGCCACTCTAGTCCCGGGTCGTGGGGACGACCCTATAGTCGTCGGACATGTCGGCGGCTGGCCAACTTTGGCCCGGTGTCGTGGGGACGACTCTATAGTCGTCGGACATGTCGGCGGCTGGCCAACCTAGACCCGGGGTCGTGGGGACGACCCTATAGTCGTTCGGACATGTCGGCGGCTTGCCAACTTTGGCCCGGGGTCGTGGGGACGATCCAATAGTCGTTGGACATGACGGTGGCGGGCCAATCTAGTCCCGGGGTCGTGGGGACGACCCTATAGTCGTCGGACTTGTCGGTGGCGGGCCAATCTAGTCCGGGGGTCGTGGGGACGACCCTACAGTCGTCGGACATTTCGGCGGCTGGCCAGCTTTGGCCCGGGGTCGTAGGGACGATCCAATAGTCGTCGGACATGTCGGCGGCTGGCCAGCTTTGGCCCGTGGTCGTGGGGACGACCCTATAGTCGTCGGACATGTCGGCGGCTAGCCAACATTGGCCCGTGGTCGTGGGGACGACCCAATAATCGTTGGAAATGTCAGCGGCTGGCCAACTTTGACCCGGTGTCGTGGGGACGACTCTATAGTCGTCGGACATGTCGGCGGCTGGCCAATCTAGTCCCGGGGTCGTGGGGACGACCCTATAGTCTTCGGACATGTCGGCGGCTGGCCAACTTTGGCCCGTGGTCGTGGGGACGATCCAATAGTCGTCGGACATGTCGGCGGCTGGCCAGCTTTGGCCCGGGGTCGTAGGGACGACCCTATAGTCGTCGGACATGTCGGCGATTGGCCAACATTGGCCCGGGGTCGTGGGGACGACATTATAGTCGTCGGACATGTCGGCGGCTGGCCAACCTAGTCTCGAGGTCGTGGGGACGACCCTATAGTCGTCGGACTTGACGGTGGCGGGCCAATCTAGTCCCGGGGTCGTGGGGACGACCCTATAGTCGTCGGACATGTCGGCGGCTTGCCAACTTTGGCCCGGGGTCGTGGGGACGATCCAATAGTCGTCGGACATGTCGGCGGCTGGTCAACATTGGCCCGTGGTCGTGGGGACGACCCTATAGTCGTTGGACATGTCAGCGGCTGGCCAACTTTGGCCCGGTGTCGTGGGGACGACCCAATAGTCGTCGGACATGTCGGCGGCTGGCCATTTTTGGCCCGTGGTCGTGGGGACGATCCGATAGTCGTTGGACATGACGGTGGCGGGCCAATCTAGTCCCGGGGTCGTGGGGACGACCCTATAGTCGTCGGACATGACGGTGGCGGACCAATCTAGTCCCAGGGTCGTGGGGACGACCCTATAGTCGTCGGACATGTCGGCGGCTGGCCAACTTTGGCCCGTGGTCGTGGGGACGATCCAAAAGTCGTCGGACATGTCGGCGGCTGGCCAACTTTGGCGCGTGGTCGTGGGAACGATCCGATTGTCGTCGGACATGTCGGCGGCTGGCCAACTTAGGCCCGTGGTCGTGGGGACGACCCTATAGTCTTCGGACATGACGGTAGCGGGCCAATCTAGACCCGAGGTCGTGGGGACGACCTTATAGTAGTCGGACATGTCGGCGGCTGTCCAACTTTGGCCCGGTGTCGTGGGGACGACTCTATAGTCGTCGGACATGTCGGCGGCTGGCCAACCTAGACCTGGGGTCGTGGGGACGACCCTATAGTCGTCGGACATGACGGTGGCGGGCCAATCTAGTCCCGGGGTCGTGGGGACGACCCTATAGTCGTCGGACATGTCGGCGGCTGGCCAACTTTGGCCCGTGGTCGTGGGGACGATCCAATAGTCGTCGGACATGTCGGCGGCTCGCCAACTTTGGCCCGGTGTCGTGGGGACGACCCTATTGTCGTCGGAAATGACGGTGGCGGGCCAACTTTGGCCCGTGGTCGTGGGGACGATCCGATAGTCGTTGGACATGACGGTGGCGGGCCAATCTAGTCCCGGGGTCGTGGGGACGACCCTATAGTCGTCGGACATGTTGGCGGCTTGTCAGCCTAGTCCCGGGGTCGTGGGTACGACCCTATAGTCGTCGGACAAGTCGGCGGCGGGCCAACCTTGTCCCGGGGTCGTGGGGACGACCCTATAGTCGTCGGAAATGTCGGCGGCTGCCCAACTTTGGCCCGGTGTCGTGGGGACGACTCTATAGTCGTCGGAAATGTCGGCGGCTGGCCAACCTGGACCCGGGGTCGTGGGGACGACCCTATTTTCGTCGGACATGACGGTGGCGGGCCAATCTAGTCTCGGGGTCGTGGGGACGACCCTACAGTCGTCGTACATTTCGGCGGCTTGCCAACTTTGGCCCGGGGTCGTGGGGACGACCCTATAGTCGTCGGATATGTTGGCGGCTTGTCAGCCTAGTCCCGGGGTCGTGGGTACGACCCTACAGTCGTCGGACATTTCGGCGGCTTGCCAACTTTGGCCCGGGGTCGTGGGGACGACCCTATAGTCGTCGGACATGACGGTGGCGGGCTAATCTAGTCCCGGGGTCGTGGGGACGACCCTATAGTCGTCGGACATGTTGGCGGCTTGTCAGCCTAGTCCCGGGGTCGTGGGTACGACCCTATAGTCGTCGGACAAGTCGGCGGCGGGCCAGCCTTGTCCCGGGGTCGTGGGGACGACCCTATTGTCGTCGGACATGTCGGCGGCTGGCCAACTTTGGCCCGGTGTCGTGGGGACGACTCTATAGTCGTCGGAAATGTCGGCGGCTGGCCAACCTGGACCCGGGGTCGTGGGGACGACCCTATTTTCGTCGGACATGACGGTGGCGGGCCAATCTAGTCTCGGGGTCGTGGGGACGACCCTATAGTCGTCGGACATGTCGGCGGCTGGCCAACTTTGGCCCGGGGTCGTGGGGACGACCCTATAGTCGTCGGACATGACGGTGGCGGGCCAATCTAGTCCCGGGGTCGTGGGGACGACCCTATAGTCGTCGGACATGTCGGCGGCTGGCCAACTTTGGCCCGTGGTCGTGGGGACGATCCAATAGTCGTCGGACATGTCGGCGGCTGGCCAACTTTGGCGCGTGGTCGTGGGGACGATCCGATTGTCGTCGGACATGTCGGCGGCTGGCCAACCTAGACCCGGGGTCGTGGGGCGACCCTATTGTCGTCGGACAAGGCGGTGGCGGGCCAATCTCGTCCCGGGGTCGTGGGGACGACCCTATAGTCGTCGGACTTGTCGGTGGCGGGCCAATCTAGTCCGGGGGTCGTGGGGACGACCCTACAGTCGTCGGACATTTCGGCGGCTTGCCAACTTTGGCCCGGGGTCGTGGGGACGATCCAATAGTCGTCGGACATGTCGGCGGCTGGTCAACTGTGGCCCGTGGTCGTGGGGCGACCCTATAGTCGTTGGACATGTCAGCGGCTGGCCAACTTTGGCCCGGTGTCGTGGGGACGACCCAATAGTCGTCGGACATGTCGGCGGCTGGCCAACTTTGGCCCGGGGTCGTGGGGACGATCCAATAGTCGTCGGACATGTCGGCGGCTGGTCAACTTTGGCCCGTGGTCGTGGGGACGACCCTATAGTCGTCGGACTTGACGGTGGCGGGCCAATCTAGTCCCGGGGTTGTGGGGACGACCCTACAGTCGTCGGACATTTCGGCGGCTTGCCAACTTTGGCCCGGGGTCGTGGGGACGACCCAATAGTCGTCGGACTTGACGTTGGCGGGCCAATCTAGTCCCGAGGTCGTGGGGACGACCCTATAGTCGTCGGACTTGACGGTGGCCGGCCAATCTATTCCCGGGGTCGTGGGGACGACCCTACAGTCGTCGGATATTTCGGCGCCTTGCCAACTTTGGCCCGGGGTCGTGGGGACGACCCTATAGTCGTCGGACTTGACGGTGGCGGGCCAATCTAGTCCCGGGGTTGTGGGGACGACCCTACAGTCGTCGGACATTTCGGCGGCTTGCCAACTTTGGCCCGGGGTCGTGGGGACGACCCAATAGTCGTCGGACTTGACGTTGGCGGGCCAATCTAGTCCCGAGGTCGTGGGGACGACCCTATAGACGTCGGACTTGACGGTGGCCGGCCAATCTATTCCCGGGGTCGTGGGGACGACCCTACAGTCGTCGGACATTTCGGCGATTGGCCAACATTGACCCGGGGTCGTGGGGACGACATTATAATCGTCGGACATGTCGGCGGCTGGCCAACCTAGTCCCGAGGTCGTGGGGACGACCCTATAGTCGTCGGACTTGACGGTGGCGGGCCAATCTAGTCCCGGGGTCGTGGGGACGACCCTACAGTCGTCGGACATTTCGGCGGCTTGCCAACTTTGGCCCGGGGTCGTGGGGACGACCCTATAGTCGTCGGACATGACGGTGGCGGACCAAGCTAGTCCCGGGGTCGTGGGGACGACCCTATAGTCGTCGGACATGTCGGCGCCTGGCCAACTTTTGCCCGTGGTCGTGGGGACGATCCAATAGTCGTCGGACATGTCGGCGGCTGGCCAGCTTTGTCCCGTGGTCGTGGGGACGACCCTATAGTCGTCGGACATGTCGGCGGCTAGCCAACATTGGCCCGTGGTCGTGGGGACGACCCAATAGTCGTTGGAAATGTCAGCGGCTGGCCAACTTTGACCCGGTGTCGTGGGGACAACTCTATAGTCGTCGGACATGTCGGCGGCTGGCCAATCTAGTCCCGGGGTCGTGGGGACGACCCTATAGTTTTTGGACATGTCGGCGGCTGGCCAACTTTGGCCCGTGGTCGTGGGGACGATCCAATAGTCGTCGGACATGTCGGCGGCTGGCCAGCTTTGGCCCGGGGTCGTAGGGACGACCCTATAGTCGTCGGACATGTCGGCGATTGGCCAACATTGACCCGGGGTCGTGGGGACGACATTATAGTCGTCGGACATGTCGGCGGCTGGCCAACCTAGTCCCGAGGTCGTGGGGACGACCCTATAGTCGTCGGACTTGACGGTGGCGGGCCAATCTAGTCCGGGGGTCGTGGGGACGACCCTACAGTCGTCGGACATTTCGGCGGCTTGCCAACTTTGGCCCGGGGTCATGGGGACGATCCAATAGTCGTCGGACATGTTGGCGGCTGGCCAACTTTGGCCCGTGGTCGTGGGGACGACCCTATAGTCGTTGGACATGTCGGCGGCCGGCCAACTTTGGCCCGGTGTCGTGGAGACGACCCAATAGTCGTCGGACATGTCGGCGGCTGGCCAACTTTGGCCCGTGGTAGTGGGGACGATCCGATAGTCGTTGGACATGACGGTGGCGGGCCAATCTAGTCCCGGGGTCGTGGGGACGACCCTATAGTTGTCGGACTTGTCGGTGGCGGGCCAATCTAGTCCGGGGGTCGTGGGGACGACCCTACAGTCGTCGGACATTTCGGCGGCTTGCCAACTTTGGCCCGGGGTCGTGGGGACGATCCAATAGTCGTCGGACATGTCGGCGGCTGGTCAACTTTGGCCCGTGGTCGTGGGGACGACCCTATAGTCGTTGGACATGTCAGCGGCTGGCCAACTTTGGCCCGGTGTCGTGGGGACGACCCAATAGTCGTCGGACATGTCGGCGGCTGGCCAACTTTGGCCCGTGGTCGTGGGGACGATCCGATAGTCGTTGGACATGACGGTGGCGGGCCAATCTAGTCCCGGGGTCGTGGGGACGACCCTACAGTCGTCGGACATTTCGGCGGCTTGCCAACTTTGGCCCGGGGTCGTGGGGACGATCCAATAGTCGTCGGACATGTCGGCGGCTGGTCAACTTTGGCCCGTGGTCGTGGGGACGACCCTATAGTCGTTGGACATGTCAGCGGCTGGCCAACTTTGGCCCGGTGTCGTGGGGACGACTCTATAGTCGTCGGACATGTCGGCGGCTGGCCAATCTAGTCCCGGGGTCGTGGGGACGACCCTATAGTCGTCGGACATGTCGGCGGCTAGCCAACATTGGCCCGTGGTCGTGGGGACGATCCAATAGTCGTCGGACATGTCGGCGGCTGGCCAGCTTTGGCCCGGGGTCGTAGGGACGACCCTATAGTCGTCGGACATGTCGGCGATTGGCCAACATTGGCCCGGGGTCGTGGGGACGACATTATAGTCGTCGGACATGTCGGCGGCTGGCCAACCTAGTCCCGAGGTCGTGGGGACGACCCTATAGTCGTCGGACATTTCGGCGGCATGCCATCTTTGGCCCGGGGTCGTGGGGACGACCCTATAGTCGTCGGACATGTCGGCGGCTGGTCAACTTTGGCCCGTGGAGGTGGGGACGACCCTACAGTCGTCGGACATTTCGGCGGCTGGCCAACTTTGGCCCGGTGTCGTGGGGACGACTCTATAGTCGTCGGACATGTCGGCGGCTTGCCAACCTAGACCCGGGGTCGTGGGGACGACCCTATAGTCGTCGGACATGTCGGCGGGTGGCCAACCTAGTCCCGAGGTCGTGGGGACGACCCTATAGTCGTCGGACATGTCGGCGGCTTGCCAACTTTGGCCCGGGGTCGTGGGGACGATCCAATAGTCGTCGGACATGTCGGCGGCTGGTCAACTTTGGCCCGTGGTCGTGGGGACGACCCTATAGTCGTCGGACATGTCGGCGACTTGCCAACTTTGGCCCGGGGTCGTGGGGACGACCCAATAGTCGTCGGACATATCGGCGGCTGGCCAACATTGGCCCGGGGTCGTCGGGACGACCCTATAGTCGTCGGATATGTCGGCGGCTGGCCAACCTAGTCCCGTGGTCGTGGGGACGATCCGATAGTCGTTGGACATGACGGTGGCGGGCCAATCTAGTCCGGGGGTCGTGGGGACGACCCTACAGTCGTCGGACATTTCGGCGGCTGGCCAACTTTGGCCCGGTGTCGTGGGGACGACTCTATAGTCGTCGGACATGTCGGCGGCTGGCCAACCTAGACCCAGGGTCGTGGGGACGACCCTATAGTCGTCGGACATGTCGGCGGGTGGCCAACCTAGTCCCGAGGTCGTGGGGACGACCCTATAGTCGTCGGACATGTCGGCGGCTGGCCAACCTAGTCCCGAGGTCGTCGGACTTGACGGTGGCGGGCCAATCTAGTCCCGGGGTCGTGGGGACGACCCTGCAGTCGTCGGACATGTCGGCGGCTGGTCAATCTAGTCCCGGGGTCGTGGGGACGACCCTATAGTCTTCGGACATGTCGGCGGCTGGCCAACTTTGGCCCGTGGTCGTGGGGACGACCCAATAGTCGTCGGACATGTCGGCGGCTGGCCAACTTTGGCCCGTAGTCGTGGGGACGACTCTATAATCGTCGGACATGTCGGCGGCTGGCCAATCTAGTCCCGGGGTCGTGGGGACGACTCTATAGTCATCGGACATGTCGGCGGCTGGACAACTTTGGCCCGTGGTCGTGGGGACGATCCAATAGTCGTCGGACATGTCGGCGGCTGGCCAATCTAGTCCCGTGGTCGTGGGGACGACCCTATAGTCTTCGGACATGACGGTAGCGGGCCAATCTAGACCCGAGGACGTGGGGACGACCCTATAGTCGTCGGACATTTCGGCGGCTGTCCAACTTTGGCCCGGTGTCGTGGGGACGATCCAATAGTCGTCGGACATGTCGGCGGCTGGCCAACTTTGGCCCGTGGTCGTGGGGACGATCCGATAGTCGTCGGACATGTCGGCGGCTGGCCAACTTTGGCCCGTGGTCGTGGGGACGACCCTATAGTCTTCGGACATGACGGTAGCGGGCCAATCTAGACCGGAGGACGTGGGGACGACCCTATAGTCGTCGGACATTTCGGCGGCTGTCCAACTTTGGCCCGGTGTCGTGTGGACGACCCTATAGTCGTCGGACAAGTCGGCGGCGGGCCAACCTTGTCCCGGGGTCGTGGGGACGACCGTATAGTCGTCGGACATGACGGTGGCGGGCCAATCTAGTCCCGGGGTCGTGGGGACGACCCTATAGTCATCGGACAAGACGGCGGCTGGACATCTTTGGCCCGCGGTCGTGGGGACGACCCTATAGTCGTCGGACAAGTCGGCGGCGGGCCAACCTTGTCCCGGGGTCGTGGGGACGACCGTATAGTCGTCGGACAAGACGGCGGCTGGACATCTTTGGCCCGCGGTCGTGGGGACGACCCTATAGTCGTCGGACATTTCGGCGGCTTGCCAACTTTGGCCCGGGGTCTTGTGGACGACCCTATAGTCGTCGGACATTTCGGCGGCATGCCACCTTTGGCCCGTGGTCGTGGGGACGATCCGATAGTCGTCGGACATGTCGGCGGCTGGCCAACCTAGACCCGGGGTCGTGGGGACGACCCTATTGTCGTCGGACATGGCGGTGGCGGGCCAATCTAGTCCCGTGGTCGTTTGGACGACCCTATAGTCGTCGGACATGTCGGCGGCTGGCCAACCTAGTCCCGTGGTCGTGGGGACGATCCGATAGTCGTTGGACATGACGGTGGCGGGCCATTCTAGTCCCGGGGTCGTGGGGACGACCCTATAGTCGTCGGACATGTCGGCGGCTGGCCAACTTTGGCCCGTGGTCGTGGGGACGACCCAATAGTCGTCGGACATGTCGGCGGCTGGCCAACCTAGTCCCGAGGTCGTCGGACTTGACGGTGGCGGACCAATCTAGTCCCGGGGTCGTGGGGACGACCCTGCAGTCGTCGGACATGTCGGCGGCTGGTCAATCTAGTCCCGGGGTCGTGGGGACGACTCTATAGTCGTCGGACATGCCGGCGGCTGGCCAACTTTGGCCCGTGGTCGTGGGGACGATCCAATAGTCGTCGGACATGTCGGCGGCTGGCCAACTTTGGCCCGTGGTCGTGGGGACGACCCTATAGTCGTTGGACATGTCAGCGGCTGGCCAACTTTGGCCCGGTGTCGTGGGGACGACTCTATAGTCGTCGGACATGTCGGCGGCTGGCCAACCTAGACCCGGGGTCGTGGGGACGACCCTATTGTCGTCGGACATGGCGGTGGCGGGCCAATCTAGTCCCGTGGTCGTTTGGACGACCCTATAGTCGTCGGACATGTCGGCGGCTGGCCAACCTAGTCCCGTGGTCGTGGGGACGATCCGATAGTCGTTGGACATGACGGTGGCGGGCCATTCTAGTCCCGGGGTCGTGGGGACGACCCTATAGTCGTCGGACATGTCGGCGGCTGGCCAACTTTGGCCCGTGGTCGTGGGGACGACCCTATAGTCGTCGGACATGACGGTGGCGGGCCAATCTAGTCCCGGGGTCGTGGGGACGACCCTATAGTCGTCGGACATGTCGGCGGCTGGCCAACTTTGGCCCGTGGTCGTGGGGACGATCCAATAGTCGTCGGACATGTCGGCGGCTCGCCAACTTTGGCCCGGTGTCGTGGGGACGACCCTATTGTCGTCGGAAATGACGGTGGCGGGCCAATCTATTCCCGGGGTCGTGGGGACGACCCTATAGTCGTCGGACAAGTCGGCAGCTTGCCAACTTTGGCACGGAGTCGTGGGGACGACCCTACAGTCGTCGGACAAGTCGGCGGCGAGCCAATCTAGCCCCGCGGTCGTGGGGACGACCCTATAGTCGTCGGACAAGTCAGCGGCTGGCCAACATTGGCCCGTGGTCGTGGGGACGACCATATAGTCGTCGGACATGACGGTGGCGGGCCACTCTAGTCCCGGGTCGTGGGGACGACCCTATAGTCGTCGGACATGTCGGCGGCTGGCCAACTTTGGCCCGGGGTCGTGGGGACGACCCTATAGTCGTCGGATATGTCGACGGCTGGCCAACTTTGGCCCGTGGTCGTGGGGACGACCCTATAGTCGTCGGACATGACGGTGGCGGGCCAGTCTAGTCCCGGGTCATGGGGACGACCCTATAGTCGTCGAACAAGTCGGCGGTTGGCCAACTTTGGCCCGTGGTCGTGGGGACGACCCTATAGTCGTTGGACATGTCAGCGGCTGGCCAACTTTGGCCCGGTGTCGTGGGGACGACCCAATAGTCGTCGGACATGTCGGCGGCTGGCCAACTTTGGCCCGTGGTCGTGGGGACGACCCTATAGTCGTCGGACTTGACGGCGGCGGGCCAATCTAGTCCCGGGGTTGTGGGGACGACCCTACAGTCGTCGGACATGTCGGCGGCTGGCCAACTTTGGCCCGGGGTCGTGGGGACGACCCTATAGTCGTCGGACATGACGGTGGCGGGCCAATCTAGTCCCGGGGTCGTGGGGACGACCCTATAGTCGTCGGACATGTCGGCGGCTGGCCAACTTTGGCCCGTGGTCGTGGGGACGATCCAATAGTCGTCGGACATGTCGGCGGCTGGCCAACTTTGGCGCGTGGTCGTGGGGACGATCCGATTGTCGTCGGACATGTCGGCGGCTGGCCAACCTAGACCCGGGGTCGTGGGGCGACCCTATTGTCGTCGGACAAGGCGGTGGCGGGCCAATCTCGTCCCGGGGTCGAGGGGACGACCCTATAGTCGTCGGACTTGTCGGTGGCGGGCCAATCTAGTCCGGGGGTCGTGGGGACGACCCTACAGTCGTCGGACATTTCGGCGGCTTGCCAACTTTGGCCCGGGGTCGTGGGGACGATCCAATAGTCGTCGGACATGACGGTGGCGGGCCAATCTAGTCCCGGGGTCGTGGGGACGACCCTATAGTCGTCGGACTTGTCGGTGGCGGGCCAATCTAGTCCGGGGGTCGTGGGGACGACCCTACAGTCGTCGGACATTTCGGCGGCTGGCCAGCTTTGGCCCGGGGTCGTAGGGACGATCCAATAGTCGTCGGACATGTCGGCGGCTGGCCAGCTTTGGCCCGTGGTCGTGGGGACGACCCTATAGTCGTCGGACATGTCGGCGGCTAGGCAACATTGGCCCGTGGTCGTGGGGACGACCCAATAATCGTTGGAAATGTCAGCGGCTGGCCAACTTTGACCCGGTGTCGTGGGGACGACTCTATAGTCGTCGGACATGTCGGCGGCTGGCCAATCTAGTCCCGGGGTCGTGGGGACGACCCTATAGTCTTCGGACATGTCGGCGGCTGGCCAACTTTGGCCCGTGGTCGTGGGGACGATCCAATAGTCGTCGGACATGTCGGCGGCTGGCCAGCTTTGGCCCGGGGTCGTAGGGACGACCCTATAGTCGTCGGACATGTCGGCGATTGGCCAACATTGGCCCGGGGTCGTGGGGACGACATTATAGTCGTCGGACATGTCGGCGGCTGGCCAACCTAGTCCCGAGGTCGTGGGGACGACCCTATAGTCGTCGGACTTGACGGTGGCGGGCCAATCTAGTCCCGGGGTCGTGGGGACGACCCTATAGTCGTCGGACATGTCGGCGGCTTGCCAACTTTGGCCCGGGGTCGTGGGGACGATCCAATAGTCGTCGGACATGTCGGCGGCTGGTCAACATTGGCCCGTGGTCGTGGGGACGACCCTATAGTCGTTGGACATGTCAGCGGCTGGCCAACTTTGGCCCGGTGTCGTGGGGACGACCCAATAGTCGTCGGACATGTCGGCGGCTGGCCATTTTTGGCCCGTGGTCGTGGGGACGATCCGATAGTCGTTGGACATGACGGTGGCGGGCCAATCTAGTCCCGGGGTCGTGGGGACGACCCTATAGTCGTCGGACATGACGGTGGCGGACCAATCTAGTCCCAGGGTCGTGGGGACGACCCTATAGTCGTCGGACATGTCGGCGGCTGGCCAACTTTGGCCCGTGGTCGTGGGGACGATCCAAAAGTCGTCGGACATGTCGGCGGCTGGCCAACTTTGGCGCGTGGTCGTGGGAACGATCCGATTGTCGTCGGACATGTCGGCGGCTGGCCAACTTAGGCCCGTGGTCGTGGGGACGACCCTATAGTCTTCGGACATGACGGTAGCGGGCCAATCTAGACCCGAGGTCGTGGGGACGACCTTATAGTAGTCGGACATGTCGGCGGCTGTCCAACTTTGGCCCGGGGTCGTGGGGACGACCCTATAGTCGTCGGACATGTCGGCGGCTGGCCAACTTTGGCCCGTGGTCGTGGGGACGATCCAATAGTCGTCGGACATGTCGGCGGCTCGCCAACTTTGGCCCGGTGTCGTGGGGACGACCCTATTGTCGTCGGAAATGACGGTGGCGGGCCAATCTATTCCCGGGGTCGTGGGGACGACCCTATAGTCGTCGGACAAGTCGGCAGCTTGCCAACTTTGGCACGGAGTCGTGGGGACGACCCTACAGTCGTCGGACAAGTCGGCGGCGAGCCAATCTAGCCCCGCGGTCGTGGGGACGACCCTATAGTCGTCGGACAAGTCAGCGGCTGGCCAACATTGGCCCGTGGTCGTGGGGACGACCATATAGTCGTCGGACATGACGGTGGCGGGCCACTCTAGTCCCGGGTCGTGGGGACGACCCTATAGTCGTCGGACATGTCGGCGGCTGGCCAACTTTGGCCCGGGGTCGTGGGGACGACCCTATAGTCGTCGGATATGTCGACGGCTGGCCAACTTTGGCCCGTGGTCGTGGGGACGACCCTATAGTCGTCGGACATGACGGTGGCGGGCCAGTCTAGTCCCGGGTCATGGGGACGACCCTATAGTCGTCGAACAAGTCGGCGGTTGGCCAACTTTGGCCCGTGGTCGTGGGGACGACCCTATAGTCGTTGGACATGTCAGCGGCTGGCCAACTTTGGCCCGGTGTCGTGGGGACGACCCAATAGTCGTCGGACATGTCGGCGGCTGGCCAACTTTGGCCCGTGGTCGTGGGGACGACCCTATAGTCGTCGGACTTGACGGCGGCGGGCCAATCTAGTCCCGGGGTTGTGGGGACGACCCTACAGTCGTCGGACATTTCGGCGGCTTGCCAACTTTGGCCCGGTGTCGTGGGGACGACCCAATAGTCGTCGGACATGTCGGTGGCTGGCCAACTTTGGCCCGTGGTCGTGGGGACGATCCGATAGTCGTTGGACATGACGGTGGCGGGCCAATCTAGTCCCGGGGTCGTGGGGACGACCCTATAGTCGTCGGACATGTTGGCGGCTTGTCAGCCTAGTCCCGGGGTCGTGGGTACGACCCTATAGTCGTCGGACAAGTCGGCGGCGGGCCAACCTTGTCCCGGGGTCGTGGGGACGACCCTATAGTCGTCGGAAATGTCGGCGGCTGCCCAACTTTGGCCCGGTGTCGTGGGGACGACTCTATAGTCGTCGGAAATGTCGGCGGCTGGCCAACCTGGACCCGGGGTCGTGGGGACGACCCTATTTTCGTCGGACATGACGGTGGCGGGGCAATCTAGTCTCGGGGTCGTGGGGACGACCCTACAGTCGTCGTACATTTCGGCGGCTTGCCAACTTTGGCCCGGGGTCGTGGGGACGACCCTATAGTCGTCGGATATGTTGGCGGCTTGTCAGCCTAGTCCCGGGGTCGTGGGTACGACCCTATAGTCGTCGGACATGTTGGCGGCTTGTCAGCCTAGTCCCGGGGTCGTGGGTACGACCCTATAGTCGTCGGACAAGTCGGCGGCGGGCCAACCTTGTCCCGGGGTCGTGGGGACGACCCTATTGTCGTCGGACATGTCGGCGGCTGGCCAACTTTGGCCCGGTGTCGTGGGGACGACTCTATAGTCGTCGGAAATGTCGGCGGCTGGCCAACCTGGACCCGGGGTCGTGGGGACGACCCTATTTTCGTCGGACATGACGGTGGCGGGCCAATCTAGTCTCGGGGTCGTGGGGACGACCCTATAGTCGTCGGACATGTCGGCGGCTGGCCAACTTTGGCCCGGGGTCGTGGGGACGACCCTATAGTCGTCGGACATGACGGTGGCGGGCCAATCTAGTCCCGGGGTCGTGGGGACGACCCTATAGTCGTCGGACATGTCGGCGGCTGGCCAACTTTGGCCCGTGGTCGTGGGGACGATCCAATAGTCGTCGGACATGTCGGCGGCTGGCCAACTTTGGCGCGTGGTCGTGGGGACGATCCGATTGTCGTCGGACATGTCGGCGGCTGGCCAACCTAGACCCGGGGTCGTGGGGCGACCCTATTGTCGTCGGACAAGGCGGTGGCGGGCCAATCTCGTCCCGGGGTCGTGGGGACGACCCTATAGTCGTCGGACTTGTCGGTGGCGGGCCAATCTAGTCCGGGGGTCGTGGGGACGACCCTACAGTCGTCGGACATTTCGGCGGCTTGCCAACTTTGGCCCGGGGTCGTGGGGACGATCCAATAGTCGTCGGACATGTCGGCGGCTGGTCAACTGTGGCCCGTGGTCGTGGGGCGACCCTATAGTCGTTGGACATGTCAGCGGCTGGCCAACTTTGGCCCGGTGTCGTGGGGACGACCCAATAGTCGTCGGACATGTCGGCGGCTGGCCAACTTTGGCCCGGGGTCGTGGGGACGATCCAATAGTCGTCGGACATGTCGGCGGCTGGTCAACTTTGGCCCGTGGTCGTGGGGACGACCCTATAGTCGTCGGACTTGACGGTGGCGGGCCAATCTAGTCCCGGGGTTGTGGGGACGACCCTACAGTCGTCGGACATTTCGGCGGCTTGCCAACTTTGGCCCGGGGTCGTGGGGACGACCCAATAGTCGTCGGACTTGACGTTGGCGGGCCAATCTAGTCCCGAGGTCGTGGGGACGACCCTATAGTCGTCGGACTTGACGGTGGCCGGCCAATCTATTCCCGGGGTCGTGGGGACGACCCTACAGTCGTCGGATATTTCGGCGCCTTGCCAACTTTGGCCCGGGGTCGTGGGGACGACCCTATAGTCGTCGGACTTGACGGTGGCGGGCCAATCTAGTCCCGGGGTTGTGGGGACGACCCTACAGTCGTCGGACATTTCGGCGGCTTGCCAACTTTGGCCCGGGGTCGTGGGGACGACCCAATAGTCGTCGGACTTGACGTTGGCGGGCCAATCTAGTCCCGAGGTCGTGGGGACGACCCTATAGTCGTCGGACTTGACGGTGGCCGGCCAATCTATTCCCGGGGTCGTGGGGACGACCCTACAGTCGTCGGACATTTCGGCGATTGGCCAACATTGACCCGGGGTCGTGGGGACGACATTATAATCGTCGGACATGTCGGCGGCTGGCCAACCTAGTCCCGAGGTCGTGGGGACGACCCTATAGTCGTCGGACTTGACGGTGGCGGGCCAATCTAGTCCCGGGGTCGTGGGGACGACCCTACAGTCGTCGGACATTTCGGCGGCTTGCCAACTTTGGCCCGGGGTCGTGGGGACGACCCTATAGTCGTCGGACATGACGGTGGCGGACCAAGCTAGTCCCGGGGTCGTGGGGACGACCCTATAGTCGTCGGACATGTCGGCGCCTGGCCAACTTTTGCCCGTGGTCGTGGGGACGATCCAATAGTCGTCGGACATGTCGGCGGCTGGCCAGCTTTGTCCCGTGGTCGTGGGGACGACCCTATAGTCGTCGGACATGTCGGCGGCTAGCCAACATTGGCCCGTGGTCGTGGGGACGACCCAATAGTCGTTGGAAATGTCAGCGGCTGGCCAACTTTGACCCGGTGTCGTGGGGACGACTCTATAGTCGTCGGACATGTCGGCGGCTGGCCAATCTAGTCCCGGGGTCGTGGGGACGACCCTATAGTTTTTGGACATGTCGGCGGCTGGCCAACTTTGGCCCGTGGTCGTGGGGACGATCCAATAGTCGTCGGACATGTCGGCGGCTGGCCAGCTTTGGCCCGGGGTCGTAGGGACGACCCTATAGTCGTCGGACATGTCGGCGATTGGCCAACATTGACCCGGGGTCGTGGGGACGACATTATAGTCGTCGGACATGTCGGCGGCTGGCCAACCTAGTCCCGAGGTCGTGGGGACGACCCTATAGTCGTCGGACTTGACGGTGGCGGGCCAATCTAGTCCGGGGGTCGTGGGGACGACCCTACAGTCGTCGGACATTTCGGCGGCTTGCCAACTTTGGCCCGTGGTCGTGGGGACGACCCAATAGTCGTTGGAAATGTCAGCGGCTGGCCAACTTTGACCCGGTGTCGTGGGGACGACTCTATAGTCGTCGGACATGTCGGCGGCTGGCCAATCTAGTCCCGGGGTCGTGGGGACGACCCTATAGTTTTTGGACATGTCGGCGGCTGGCCAACTTTGGCCCGTGGTCGTGGGGACGATCCAATAGTCGTCGGACATGTCGGCGGCTGGCCAGCTTTGGCCCGGGGTCGTAGGGACGACCCTATAGTCGTCGGACATGTCGGCGATTGGCCAACATTGACCCGGGGTCGTGGGGACGACATTATAGTCGTCGGACATGTCGGCGGCTGGCCAACCTAGTCCCGAGGTCGTGGGGACGACCCTATAGTCGTCGGACTTGACGGTGGCGGGCCAATCTAGTCCGGGGGTCGTGGGGACGACCCTACAGTCGTCGGACATTTCGGCGGCTTGCCAACTTTGGCCCGGGGTCATGGGGACGATCCAATAGTCGTCGGACATGTTGGCGGCTGGCCAACTTTGGCCCGTGGTCGTGGGGACGACCCTATAGTCGTTGGACATGTCGGCGGCCGGCCAACTTTGGCCCGGTGTCGTGGAGACGACCCAATAGTCGTCGGACATGTCGGCGGCTGGCCAACTTTGGCCCGTGGTAGTGGGGACGATCCGATAGTCGTTGGACATGACGGTGGCGGGCCAATCTAGTCCCGGGGTCGTGGGGACGACCCTATAGTTGTCGGACTTGTCGGTGGCGGGCCAATCTAGTCCGGGGGTCGTGGGGACGACCCTACAGTCGTCGGACATTTCGGCGGCTTGCCAACTTTGGCCCGGGGTCGTGGGGACGATCCAATAGTCGTCGGACATGTCGGCGGCTGGTCAACTTTGGCCCGTGGTCGTGGGGACGACCCTATAGTCGTTGGACATGTCAGCGGCTGGCCAACTTTGGCCCGGTGTCGTGGGGACGACCCAATAGTCGTCGGACATGTCGGCGGCTGGCCAACTTTGGCCCGTGGTCGTGGGGACGATCCGATAGTCGTTGGACATGACGGTGGCGGGCCAATCTAGTCCCGGGGTCGTGGGGACGACCCTACAGTCGTCGGACATTTCGGCGGCTTGCCAACTTTGGCCCGGGGTCGTGGGGACGATCCAATAGTCGTCGGACATGTCGGCGGCTGGTCAACTTTGGCCCGTGGTCGTGGGGACGACCCTATAGTCGTTGGACATGTCAGCGGCTGGCCAACTTTGGCCCGGTGTCGTGGGGACGACTCTATAGTCGTCGGACATGTCGGCGGCTGGCCAATCTAGTCCCGGGGTCGTGGGGACGACCCTATAGTCGTCGGACATGTCGGCGGCTAGCCAACATTGGCCCGTGGTCGTGGGGACGATCCAATAGTCGTCGGACATGTCGGCGGCTGGCCAGCTTTGGCCCGGGGTCGTAGGGACGACCCTATAGTCGTCGGACATGTCGGCGATTGGCCAACATTGGCCCGGGGTCGTGGGGACGACATTATAGTCGTCGGACATGTCGGCGGCTGGCCAACCTAGTCCCGAGGTCGTGGGGACGACCCTATAGTCGTCGGACATTTCGGCGGCATGCCATCTTTGGCCCGGGGTCGTGGGGACGACCCTATAGTCGTCGGACATGTCGGCGGCTGGTCAACTTTGGCCCGTGGAGGTGGGGACGACCCTACAGTCGTCGGACATTTCGGCGGCTGGCCAACTTTGGCCCGGTGTCGTGGGGACGACTCTATAGTCGTCGGACATGTCGGCGGCTGGCCAACCTAGACCCGGGGTCGTGGGGACGACCCTATAGTCGTCGGACATGTCGGCGGGTGGCCAACCTAGTCCCGAGGTCGTGGGGACGACCCTATAGTCGTCGGACATGTCGGCGGCTTGCCAACTTTGGCCCGGGGTCGTGGGGACGATCCAATAGTCGTCGGACATGTCGGCGGCTGGTCAACTTTGGCCCGTGGTCGTGGGGACGACCCTATAGTCGTCGGACATGTCGGCGACTTGCCAACTTTGGCCCGGGGTCGTGGGGACGACCCAATAGTCGTCGGACATATCGGCGGCTGGCCAACATTGGCCCGGGGTCGTCGGGACGACCCTATAGTCGTCGGATATGTCGGCGGCTGGCCAACCTAGTCCCGTGGTCGTGGGGACGATCCGATAGTCGTTGGACATGACGGTGGCGGGCCAATCTAGTCCGGGGGTCGTGGGGACGACCCTACAGTCGTCGGACATTTCGGCGGCTGGCCAACTTTGGCCCGGTGTCGTGGGGACGACTCTATAGTCGTCGGACATGTCGGCGGCTGGCCAACCTAGACCCAGGGTCGTGGGGACGACCCTATAGTCGTCGGACATGTCGGCGGGTGGCCAACCTAGTCCCGAGGTCGTGGGGACGACCCTATAGTCGTCGGACATGTCGGCGGCTTGCCAACTTTGGCCCGGGGTCGTGGGGACGACCCTATAGTCGTCGGACATGTCGGGGGCTGGCAAACCTAGTCCCGAGGTCGTGGGGGCGACCCTATAGTCGTCGGACAAGTCGGCGGCTGGCCAACCTAGTCCCGAGGTCGTCGGACTTGACGGTGGCGGGCCAATCTAGTCCCGGGGTCGTGGGGACGACCCTGCAGTCGTCGGACATGTCGGCGGCTGGTCAATCTAGTCCCGGGGTCGTGGGGACGACCCTATAGTCTTCGGACATGTCGGCGGCTGGCCAACTTTGGCCCGTGGTCGTGGGGACGACCCAATAGTCGTCGGACATGTCGGCGGCTGGCCAACTTTGGCCCGTAGTCGTGGGGACGACTCTATAATCGTCGGACATGTCGGCGGCTGGCCAATCTAGTCCCGGGGTCGTGGGGACGACTCTATAGTCATCGGACATGTCGGCGGCTGGACAACTTTGGCCCGTGGTCGTGGGGACGATCCAATAGTCGTCGGACATGTCGGCGGCTGGCCAATCTAGTCCCGTGGTCGTGGGGACGACCCTATAGTCTTCGGACATGACGGTAGCGGGCCAATCTAGACCCGAGGACGTGGGGACGACCCTATAGTCGTCGGACATTTCGGCGGCTGTCCAACTTTGGCCCGGTGTCGTGGGGACGATCCAATAGTCGTCGGACATGTCGGCGGCTGGCCAACTTTGGCCCGTGGTCGTGGGGACGATCCGATAGTCGTCGGACATGTCGGCGGCTGGCCAACTTTGGCCCGTGGTCGTGGGGACGACCCTATAGTCTTCGGACATGACGGTAGCGGGCCAATCTAGACCGGAGGACGTGGGGACGACCCTATAGTCGTCGGACATTTCGGCGGCTGTCCAACTTTGGCCCGGTGTCGTGTGGACGACCCTATAGTCGTCGGACAAGTCGGCGGCGGGCCAACCTTGTCCCGGGGTCGTGGGGACGACCGTATAGTCGTCGGACATGACGGTGGCGGGCCAATCTAGTCCCGGGGTCGTGGGGACGACCCTATAGTCATCGGACAAGACGGCGGCTGGACATCTTTGGCCCGCGGTCGTGGGGACGACCCTATAGTCGTCGGACAAGTCGGCGGCGGGCCAACCTTGTCCCGGGGTCGTGGGGACGACCGTATAGTCGTCGGACAAGACGGCGGCTGGACATCTTTGGCCCGCGGTCGTGGGGACGACCCTATAGTCGTCGGACATTTCGGCGGCTTGCCAACTTTGGCCCGGGGACTTGGGGACGACCCTATAGTCGTCGGACATTTCGGCGGCATGCCACCTTTGGCCCGTGGTCGTGGGGACGATCCGATAGTCGTCGGACATGTCGGCGGCTGGCCAACCTAGACCCGGGGTCGTGGGGACGACCCTATTGTCGTCGGACATTGCGGTGGCGGGCCAATCTAGTCCCGTGGTCGTTTGGACGACCCTATAGTCGTCGGACATGTCGGCGGCTGGCCAACCTAGTCCCGTGGTCGTGGGGACGATCCGATAGTCGTTGGACATGACGGTGGCGGGCCATTCTAGTCCCGGGGTCGTGGGGACGACCCTATAGTCGTCGGACATGTCGGCGGCTGGCCAACTTTGGCCCGTGGTCGTGGGGACGACCCAATAGTCGTCGGACATGTCGGCGGCTGGCCAACCTAGTCCCGAGGTCGTCGGACTTGACGGTGGCGGACCAATCTAGTCCCGGGGTCGTGGGGACGACCCTGCAGTCGTCGGACATGTCGGCGGCTGGTCAATCTAGTCCCGGGGTCGTGGGGACGACTCTATAGTCGTCGGACATGTCGGCGGCTGGCCAACTTTGGCCCGTGGTCGTGGGGACGATCCAATAGTCGTCGGACATGTCGGCGGCTGGCCAACTTTGGCCCGTGGTCGTGGGGACGACCCTATAGTCGTTGGACATGTCAGCGGCTGGCCAACTTTGGCCCGGTGTCGTGGGGACGACTCTATAGTCGTCGGACATGTCGGCGGCTGGCCAACCTAGACCCGGGGTCGTGGGGACGACCCTATTGTCGTCGGACATGGCGGTGGCGGGCCAATCTAGTCCCGTGGTCGTTTGGACGACCCTATAGTCGTCGGACATGTCGGCGGCTGGCCAACCTAGTCCCGTGGTCGTGGGGACGATCCGATAGTCGTTGGACATGACGGTGGCGGGCCATTCTAGTCCCGGGGTCGTGGGGACGACCCTATAGTCGTCGGACATGTCGGCGGCTGGCCAACTTTGGCCCGTGGTCGTGGGGACGACCCTATAGTCGTCGGACATGACGGTGGCGGGCCAATCTAGTCCCGGGGTCGTGGGGACGACCCTATAGTCGTCGGACATGTCGGCGGCTGGCCAACTTTGGCCCGTGGTCGTGGGGACGATCCAATAGTCGTCGGACATGTCGGCGGCTCGCCAACTTTGGCCCGGTGTCGTGGGGACGACCCTATTGTCGTCGGAAATGACGGTGGCGGGCCAATCTATTCCCGGGGTCGTGGGGACGACCCTATAGTCGTCGGACAAGTCGGCAGCTTGCCAACTTTGGCACGGAGTCGTGGGGACGACCCTACAGTCGTCGGACAAGTCGGCGGCGAGCCAATCTAGCCCCGCGGTCGTGGGGACGACCCTATAGTCGTCGGACAAGTCAGCGGCTGGCCAACATTGGCCCGTGGTCGTGGGGACGACCATATAGTCGTCGGACATGACGGTGGCGGGCCACTCTAGTCCCGGGTCGTGGGGACGACCCTATAGTCGTCGGACATGTCGGCGGCTGGCCAACTTTGGCCCGGGGTCGTGGGGACGACCCTATAGTCGTCGGATATGTCGACGGCTGGCCAACTTTGGCCCGTGGTCGTGGGGACGACCCTATAGTCGTCGGACATGACGGTGGCGGGCCAGTCTAGTCCCGGGTCATGGGGACGACCCTATAGTCGTCGAACAAGTCGGCGGTTGGCCAACTTTGGCCCGTGGTCGTGGGGACGACCCTATAGTCGTTGGACATGTCAGCGGCTGGCCAACTTTGGCCCGGTGTCGTGGGGACGACCCAATAGTCGTCGGACATGTCGGCGGCTGGCCAACTTTGGCCCGTGGTCGTGGGGACGACCCTATAGTCGTCGGACTTGACGGCGGCGGGCCAATCTAGTCCCGGGGTTGTGGGGACGACCCTACAGTCGTCGGACATTTCGGCGGCTTGCCAACTTTGGCCCGGTGTCGTGGGGACGACCCAATAGTCGTCGGACATGTCGGTGGCTGGCCAACTTTGGCCCGTGGTCGTGGGGACGATCCGATAGTCGTTGGACATGACGGTGGCGGGCCAATCTAGTCCCGGGGTCGTGGGGACGACCCTATAGTCGTCGGACATGTTGGCGGCTTGTCAGCCTAGTCCCGGGGTCGTGGGTACGACCCTATAGTCGTCGGACAAGTCGGCGGCGGGCCAACCTAGTCCCGAGGTCGTGGGGGCGACCCTATAGTCGTCGGACATGTCGGCGGCTGGCCAACCTAGTCCCGAGGTCGTCGGACTTGACGGTGGCGGGCCAATCTAGTCCCGGGGTCGTGGGGACGACCCTATAGTCTTCGGACATGTCGGCGGCTGGCCAACTTTGGCCCGTGGTCGTGGGGACGACCCAATAGTCGTCGGACATGTCGGCGGCTGGCCAACTTTGGCCCGTAGTCGTGGGGACGACTCTATAATCGTCGGACATGTCGGCGGCTGGCCAATCTAGTCCCGGGGTCGTGGGGACGACTCTATAGTCATCGGACATGTCGGCGGCTGGACAACTTTGGCCCGTGGTCGTGGGGACGATCCAATAGTCGTCGGACATGTCGGCGGCTGGCCAATCTAGTCCCGTGGTCGTGGGGACGACCCTATAGTCTTCGGACATGACGGTAGCGGGCCAATCTAGACCCGAGGACGTGGGGACGACCCTATAGTCGTCGGACATTTCGGCGGCTGTCCAACTTTGGCCCGGTGTCGTGGGGACGATCCAATAGTCGTCGGACATGTCGGCGGCTGGCCAACTTTGGCCCGTGGTCGTGGGGACGATCCGATAGTCGTCGGACATGTCGGCGGCTGGCCAACTTTGGCCCGTGGTCGTGGGGACGACCCTATAGTCTTCGGACATGACGGTAGCGGGCCAATCTAGACCGGAGGACGTGGGGACGACCCTATAGTCGTCGGACATTTCGGCGGCTGTCCAACTTTGGCCCGGTGTCGTGTGGACGACCCTATAGTCGTCGGACAAGTCGGCGGCGGGCCAACCTTGTCCCGGGGTCGTGGGGACGACCGTATAGTCGTCGGACATGACGGTGGCGGGCCAATCTAGTCCCGGGGTCGTGGGGACGACCCTATAGTCATCGGACAAGACGGCGGCTGGACATCTTTGGCCCGCGGTCGTGGGGACGACCCTATAGTCGTCGGACAAGTCGGCGGCGGGCCAACCTTGTCCCGGGGTCGTGGGGACGACCGTATAGTCGTCGGACAAGACGGCGGCTGGACATCTTTGGCCCGCGGTCGTGGGGACGACCCTAAAGTCGTCGGACATTTCGGCGGCTTGCCAACTTTGGCCCGGGGTCTTGGGGACGACCCTATAGTCGTCGGACATTTCGGCGGCATGCCACCTTTGGCCCGTGGTCGTGGGGACGATCCGATAGTCGTCGGACATGTCGGCGGCTGGCCAACCTAGACCCGGGGTCGTGGGGACGACCCTATTGTCGTCGGACATGGCGGTGGCGGGCCAATCTAGTCCCGTGGTCGTTTGGACGACCCTATAGTCGTCGGACATGTCGGCGGCTGGCCAACCTAGTCCCGTGGTCGTGGGGACGATCCGATAGTCGTTGGACATGACGGTGGCGGGCCATTCTAGTCCCGGGGTCGTGGGGACGACCCTATAGTCGTCGGACATGTCGGCGGCTGGCCAACTTTGGCCCGTGGTCGTGGGGACGACCCAATAGTCGTCGGACATGTCGGCGGCTGGCCAACCTAGTCCCGAGGTCGTCGGACTTGACGGTGGCGGACCAATCTAGTCCCGGGGTCGTGGGGACGACCCTGCAGTCGTCGGACATGTCGGCGGCTGGTCAATCTAGTCCCGGGGTCGTGGGGACGACTCTATAGTCGTCGGACATGTCAGCGTCTGGCCAACTTTGGCCCGGTGTCGTGGGGACGACTCTATAGTCGTCGGACATGTCGGCGGCTGGCCAACCTAGACCCGGGGTCGTGGGGACGACCCTATTGTCGTCGGACATGACGGTGGCGGGCCAATCTATTCCCGGGGTCGTATGGACGACCCTATAGTCGTCTGACATGTTGGCGATTGGCCAACATTGGCCCGGGGTCGTGGGGACGACTCTATAGTCTTCGGACATGTTGGCGGCTTGTCAGCCTAGTCCCGGGGTCGTGGGTACGACCCTATAGTCGTCGGACAAGTCGGCGGCGGGCCAACCTTGTCCCGGGGTCGTGGAGACGACCGTATAGTCGTCGGACATGACGGTGGCGGGCCAATCTAGTCCCGGGGTCGTGGGGACGACCCTATAGTCGTCGGACAAGACGGCGGCTGGACATCTTTGGCCCGCGGTCGTGGGGACGACCCTATAGTCGTTGGACATGACGGTGGCGGGCCAATCTAGTCCCGGGGTCGTAGGGACGACCCTATAGTCGTCGGACATGTCGGCGATTGGCCAACATTGGCCCGGGGTCGTGGGGACGACCCTATAGTCGACGGACATGTCGGCGGCTGGCCAACTTTGGCCCGTGGTCGTGGAGACGATCCTATAGTCGTCGGACTTGACGGTGGCGGGCCAATCTAGTCCCGGGGTTGTGGGGACGACCCTATAGTCGTCGGACATTTCGGCGGCTTGCCAACTTTGGCGCGGGGTCGTGGGGACGACCCTATAGTCGTCGGACATGTCGGCGGCTGGCCGACCTAGTCCCGAGGTCGTGGGGACGACCGTATAGTCGTCGGATATGTTGGCGGCTTGTCATCCTAGTCCCGGGGTAGTGGGGACGACCCTATAGTCGTCGGACAAGACGGCGGCTGGACATTTTTGGCCCGCGGTCGTGGGGACGACCCTATAGTCGTCCGACAAGTCGGCGGCGGGACAACCTTGTCCCGGGGTCGTGGGGACGACCGTATAGTCGTCGGACATGACGGTGGCGGGCCAATCTAGTCCCGGGGTCGTGGGGACGACCCTATAGTCGTCGGACAAGACGGCGGCTGGACATCTTTGGCCCGCGGTCGTGGGGACGACCCTATAGTCGTCGGACATTTCGGCGGCATGCCAACTTTGGCCCGGGGTTGTGGGGACGACCCTATAGTCGTCGGACATTTCGGCGGCTTGCCTACTTTGGCCCGGGGTCGTGGGGACGACCCTATAGTCGTCGGACATGTCGGCGGCTGGCCGACCTAGTCCCGAGGTCGTGGGGACGACCGTTGTTACGTGCGGGCGTTTATTTTTATGATGACCGAGCGGATTCGTCTAATTATTTGCACGTAACGCTTAACGAAATTTAGATAGATTTTAATATTTCGACATAATCAGGTTATTATGCGAAAATTCAGGATTGTTTTGGGATTCGTATTTGCTGCAACCAATACAGGTTGACCCGTTGGGGATGTGGTATTTTCGTAGACAGGTTCGAATAAAATGAGCTGATATTTAAGTAAATATTACCATGTATTACAAAAACAAATGAAAAATAGGAAGTGTTTAAAAGGTGGTACAAAACGGGAATTTACATGGTTTTGAAATATGGAATTTTAGCGCAAGTGTCTTACGGAACGACCATTGATCGAGGGGGATCCCCGCAACTCACTAGGTGAGTTGGATCAATAATTACGTAGTTCTAGTCTTTCCATATGAACGATTTAGGAAAATATCGCAATATAATTTTACAAGAAAACAAAGTTTAGCAAAAACGCAGTGCACGCCCTCAAACGGGGAATATAACAATGATAGAGGGAAAACCCACAACACTCTAAAGAGGTTGGATCATTGGTTTATCCCGTACAGTAATATAATTTGAGGACTTACCGATTCGGCGCAAAGCTTATTAGAATTTTAAAAGCTGTATTTACGGTCTCTCTCTCTCTCTGTCTCTCTCTCTCTCTCTCTCTCTCTCTCTCTCTCTGTCACTCTGTCTCTGTGCGACCTGGGGCGCCGCTGCAAGATGTCGAAGCGCAGCACAGGCGTGAAGCACGAATCACACCGAGCAGTTCACTGATATTATAGTGTTCACAGGGTATTTAAGTATTAAAAACGCAAGAATATAAATAAAAATTTAAACGGTAGACTTCAAACAGTAAAAACGCAAAAGTATATAAGAGTCTCTACGGGGACTGAGTCCTTCCACGTTCTACAAGACACACTGGAACTCCGGCTCGAATACTATTTCAACAGATAGTTATGTCCCTCGGACAGATCAACCGCGCACTGTGCGACTTAACAGGCGACTGCCAAAATAGTAAAAATTGAATAAGATGGTATGTAATTATATACAGTCTCTACGAGGGCTAAGTCCTTCCACGTTCACTAAGGCACAGTGGAACTCCGGCTTATAGACCGATTAACAATGCGGCAATATGTCCTCGGGCAGAACGTCAGCGCACAACGCGACTTAACAGGCGACTGCCAAAATAGTAAAAATTGAATAAGATGGTATGTAATTATATACAGTCTCTACGAGGGCTAAGTCCTTCCACGTTCACTAAGGCACAGTGGAACTCCGGCTTATAGACCGATTAACAATGCGGCAATATGTCCTCGGGCAGAACGTCAGCGCACAACGCGACTTAACAGGCGACTGCCACGAGCGTTTGCAGGGTAGGCCCGAGCACTCGGGCCCTTGCACACAGAGCGCCAAAATTGCTGACTCTGCACCTCATGCACACGGGCCCAACCGTCGTCGCTCGGAACGTTCCCAGCATCTAAGTTGTTATCGCGCCCGGCGTTCTAAGAACGTTGACGGTGTTGGAAGATTTTCGCATGGAAGAACGCAGTGGCGTAACGGCTCGTATAAAATTATTATTATAATACGGTTTATAAATCATTGACAACTGATCGAGGGAAACTCCCGCAACACTCAATGGTAGGATCCGATGTCAATGATGGTGTGACAAAATTTAACAGGGAAGAAAAATATAAAATGGTCTACTACAATGCTTCGAAAGGCTTATCACCACGCATTCTAAGAACGTCGACAGCGTTGAAAGATTGCTGACAATAATCTTCCATGGGAATATGCCGTGGCGTGACAGGCTTTGAATCGGATTAAGTTATTACTACAACAAGCTATGGTTAATAAATCATTGACAATTGCTCGAGGGATATCCCGTAACACACCTAGGTGGTTGGATCAATTGTCAATGTCTTAGATTGAGTTTCAAAATTTTTAAATTTTTGGTCGGCACGTAACACCCCTCCCCCCTTGGAATCATCGTCCCCGATGATGATTAGGCGTAAGGACATTTGGAGTGCCGTGTATAACTTAAGAAAACGTGGAGTAGCTGCCTGTCACGCCTGCGGGATATCGCGCTCGTTCCGCCGACACGAATTTCGATTCGGTGGTTGTGAGGATCGCCACGCAGGGCGGAGTATACGCATTCTATAAAAGGGCGTCCTATATGTACGCAGCCCTCCAGATCCATTATTTCTATGGTGGTGCTGTTTCTGACGAGACCGCAAACGTCCTCGTCTGTTATTCCCTGATTGTCCCTACAGGTCAACTCCCTGAGCGAAGGCATTTCTTTAAGGAACTGGGCACCGACGTCCGGGTACAATAGGCTCATCTGTAGTTCGGTGCAGTGGCTCAGACTGCCGAGCGCTTCGAGGTTCGCCGGTGAAGGTACCATCCACCCAGCCGATGGTCGGGCGTTAACGGCCGTTACATCCGGCTCTTCCAGTGCAGGGCAGTTCTTGACGATCAGGGCCAACAGCTGAGGTCGCAGATCTTCGGCGGCCAACTCGTCATCTAGAAATACGGATTTTAAGAAAGCGGCGCACCGCGCTGTTACCCAATAGAAGGCGTCAGTTCTTATTCGCCTCCATCCCTGCATTCCGGGCCATCGCCAATCGCCGAGGTTGAGTTTTAGTATTTTCCGGAAGGAATCATGTACTCCGGCCCTCCAAGTCCTTGACACCTGTTCCATGCGGGTGCGATCGGCAAAAGGCAAGAACGCCGCTATCCGCGCAATCACCTCCACAGGCAGGGGCGCTGAGCGAACCGGCTCGTACGCTGGAAATGGGTTGCCCCACTCAGGAACGGAATTAGATGGCCGACTCGAAGACGGCAGGTTGAAGCCATGCCATGCGTCGGCGACCATGATCCGGAGCTTTCTCTTGTGCAGGATGATCGGTTGTGTTGTTGCATCGTTCGCTACCCTAGCTGCTTGCCGCGGAGTGGTGAACGTCACGAAGGCCACGTTCCCGCTGCGCTGAACTCTTATGACAGCGTGTTCGGCTCCGTGAGGACGGAAGATTCTCAACAAATCCTTGCGTTTTGTAAACCGTGCTAGGCGACACACAAAGATCCGTCGCAAATTCCCATGGTTGCTGATCCCTGGGCTCGACATATCTATCAACAACAAGACTGACAAAAATTCCAAATGCATAGACACCAGAAGATTAATACGATTATTGATTTGGTGCAGATTAATCCACGACTGCTCTTTGACATGGCAATGACGAAGCGACGGGTAGATCAGGTGGGCGATCACGCGCTATCTTCTTTGGCGCTTCCGCGTCCTCCAGTGAAGTCTCAGGCTTCCTCTTCCTACAAGGCATTGGGAACCGCACTCTCTTGACGCTACCCCGTAAGCAGTATAGCAGAATTCCAGAACGAATGAACTCTTGATGTTTCATGTGTTCTCCGATGTTTTGCGGAGGTTAGCGCGATCCAGGTCATCACAGAGAGAAGAGTTACCAATTTTCTTAATTTAATTTAACTCTATTCTACGATTAGATCGGAAACTGAGGCCTAATTATTTTGGTGGTGTAGTAATAGTTTATCAGCATGCTTTACAAATCGTTCGCCAGATTTCTTTTGTAGTATAATATTATTCTTTTCCAAAATTCCAACAATTTTGTAAGGACCGTGATATTGACTGCCAAATTTTCCTTTCCTGACTTCTACTAAAACGCGTGCCATGTCGCCAATTTTACCCTGGAATGGTCGCGCTTTTTCATCGTAGTATAATTTTGACTTATGTTTAGCCGATATCAAATTTTGTGCAGCCAAAGTCTGCATTTCTGTTAATCGCGTTAACAAATCTCGGAGATAGCCGTTATACGTTAATAAAGACTCATCTGTAGGAAATGCACTAGGACAGCGTGCTATTTCGCCAAATACTAATTCGTGTGGGGTGAAATTTGTTGCCTCGTGAACAGACGTGTAATACGAAAATATTGCAAATGGTACTATTTTATCCCAATCATCGAAATCATTTAGATAATGTTTTATATATTCAGTTAAGACTATATGGCTACGTTCTAAAGCACCATTTGTTTGCGGACGGTAGCCGGAAGTAGTTACATGATTGATTTTGAAAACTTTTGCCAATTCTTTTAATACTTTATTAATGAAACTAGTACCTCGATCAGTTAAAATTGCGCGTGGAGCCCCATATTGCAAAACCAGATGCGTGACCAGCGCATGAGCCACAGTTTCTGCTTTTATATCTGGTACAGGAACTGCGATGCAGTATTTGGTAAGATTATCTTGCATAGTCAAAATGTGCCGATTCCCGCTAGGAGTCAATGGAAGAGGTCCCACAGTATCTAATGATATTTTATCAAATGGTTTTAATGGTGTATAGGTTATCAGCATCGGCTCACGAGTTTTTGTCCTAACAAGTTTGTTTTCCTGACAACTATTGCATGTTCTAATGAAATTTTGAATATCGTTACGCATCGATGGCCAGTAAAATCTTTCGCGAATCCTTTGATATGTTTTTGTTACGCCCTTATGCCCTCCTATTAAGCTTTCATGCAATTCCGAAATAATTTTCGAACGGAGTTCTTCGGGCGGTACTTGTATGTTTCCGGTACACAGAGTTACTTTGATATCACTATCCGCAAAAACATTCAATAAGATACCAGCTAGTGTACCCTGCGGAAGTGTATCAGTAAATTCACCGGATTTCGAAATTCTAAAAGTTTTTATGCCTGATTGTAAAAGTGTATTTCTTAAATTTTTCAAAGCATTACCTAATTTTGCGATGGAAGTATCATCATAATGCTTTTCTTTAATTACTACACTAAAAATTTTATATTTACCTCGCGGCGTAACGAGTACTTGGCCTTCCTTTGGCTTTGTATTCCGCAGATTTTCTATGCTTATGGCCCCTATATCTGCGAGTAATTTACTTATTGGGGTTACCAATTCCACATCGGAAGAAATAAAATGAACGTAATTTTCGCGAATGTTCGTTAAACTGTTTCGAGTAAAATTAATATTCCCTCCGCATGAGCTTCGGGAGAAGGTCGGTGAAGTTACTATGTCGGGGAGAATACTTTCTGTTATTTGAATTCCTGGTCGATATTGGCCAATTTTGTTGTAGTCCATTGATTCAGAAGCCAATGAACGTTTGGGGGTAGAAAGCGGATCGGAAAGTTTTGTTCCTGGTTTTGAATAAGTGGATTGTGAATAAGGGGTAGATAATGCAAGTGGTCTGTTGGACGGTAACGGGGTTGGTATCATGGATCGGCGCGGTGGACGGTGAATTAATGTATTATCCAATCCTGAGGCAGTGTTCAGTTCTTCTTCTTCTTGTATGGATTCCAAAAGTGGTCTCCTTATTTCAGATCTCGAAGGTACTACCTCGGCGCTTGTCGCTTCAGCACTATCTTGTCCTTGCGTTTTATATTGAGCCCACAAGTCTTCTGCGCGTTTATCCAATTCTTCCCGGAATGAATTTCCTGTATCTGATTCTGGCTCATCGGGTGATTTTTGAAGAATGTCGCTATGCTCCTGCAGCGATTGGTCAAAACGGTTAAAAGTTTCCTGAAGTTCCTGTAGCCTAATGGGTTGAGTAGTGTCGAGGCAGGTCTCGTTATCATCGCTATCATTGGATGGAGGTGCAACCTCTATTGTTATGCCTTCGGCAGGTGTTGCAGCCGCGGCAGCTTCATCCTCTGTAGCATCCAAAACCTCGGATAGTTCTTCTTTAGAAAAGGTGCGTTGAAAATCTTGGACCAATATCGGTGATTTGAGGCTAGGTAACACGCTTTTTCGACCTCGGAATACCGGTGGACCGAGCACCTCAGTAGGCGGTTCTTCTTCGGAATTTTGTGAGGATTCAGTGGTAGGTATTTCCGCGTAATTAATAGGAGGCTTAGGTATGACAGTTGGAACTGCAGAACGTGTTCTTGTTGCAATGGCACTTTTATCTAATGGTAATATAGGTTTAGGTTTCTTGACAATTGGCTTAGCTACAGATTTTGATTTTACAGGTACGGATCTAGAAGTGCTTGGCGTTGATAACCTTCTATCAGCGGGAGGTTTCTTAATAGGCAAAATTTTGGAAATCCTAGTATTACCTTCCGAATCGCTATCAGATGTGTCTTTTGAACTAGATTCTGAACTACTATTAAATTCTGTAACCGGGTTTCGAGACAATGCATCAGCATTGGAATTTAGACGTCCAGGTTTATGTACAAATTCGTATTCGTAATCATGCAATTTTAACCTCCAACGTACTAATCGTTGTCCCGGATCTTTAATCGAGTCTATCCATTTTAGAGGTTCGTGATCACTAACCAGAGTAAATTTTCTACCGTAAAGGTATGGTCGAAAATTTAATATTGCAAAAAGAACTGCTAGACATTCCTTTTCTGTGGTAAAATAATTTTGTTCCGGCTTCGTTAAATTTCTCGAAAGGTAAGCTACCGGCAAATCGTGTCCGTTCACATTTTGACTAAGTACGGCGCCTATTGCGTAATCAGATGCGTCAGTAGTTAATGTGAATGGTTTATCGAAATCGGGATATTGCAGTATGGGGCTCTTGCACAGCGCTTTTCGTAGGATTTTGAAACTCTTTTTATGTTCTCTCCCCCATACAAATTTAGCGTTCTTTTGTAATAATTCTGTAAGAGGCTTGGCCTTGGCTGCAAAATCTTTGATAAATCGGCGATAATAACCGGCGAGTCCAAGAAATTGTCGTATATTCTTTTGATTTTTAGGACGTGGAAAATGTTTTACCGCAGATATTTTCTTTGGACCTGGTCTTAATCCAGAACGACTAATAATATGGCCTAGATATGTGACTTCAGTTCTCAAAAATTCGCATTTATCTGGCTGAAGGGTTAATTTTGCATCATTTCTTCCAAATTTTTCGCATAAACAACAATGTCATCGAGGTAGACAAATACTTCCACACCCTGTAGTCCGCGCAATACCTGATCCATCAGCCTTTGAAACGTCGCGGGAGCATTCTTGAGCCCTTCGGGCATACGAATATATTCGTAATGACCATTAGGCGTAGTGAAAGCTGTTTTAGCACGGTCTCGTGGATCCATTTCGATTTGTTGAAATCCACTGGCAAGATCAAAGGTGGAAAAGTATCTCGCCTCGCCTAAATGATCTAGAATATCCGTGATGTTAGGCAAGGGGTATGCATCACCTATTGTTTTTTCGTTAAGATTCCGAAAATCAATTACCAATCTCCACCTTAGGTTTCCCTCGGAATCAGGTTTCTTTGGTACTATCCAGAGCGGTGAATTGTATGGAGAATTTGAAAGTCCAATAATTTCTTCTGCTAATTTACTAGAAATTTGACGAGCTATTTCTTTTTGATGAACTCGTGGAAACCGATATTGCCTAGTGTTAATGGGCAAATCATCTGTTGTAGGTATTCGATGTTGTATTAAAGGTGTGGATTCTAATTTGTCACCTGGTAGACGAAATCGTTCAGGAAATTCCTCGATTAATTTAATTACGTGATCTTTTTCTTCATCATTTAAATGATCTAAACGCAATTTTGATAAAATTTTGGTTACACGGTCCAATGATACCGGTGACTCCTGCTGTTCAGAGTCTGAATCGAAGTATTCGCGTTCTTCAGGAAAATTATGATATTTGAACGGTAAAACTTCTTGAGGCGATATTTCTATTTGAATGTCCTTGTCCAAGGTATTAATTGCGAGAACATGGCACACGTGGTTTGTAATTTTTACGACTGCTTCCCCAATATAAATTCCATCTATTGTTTTAACTAATGGAAGATATCCTTCTTTCAAATCACAGTCGATGGTGTCTATGGCGATTGCTTGTCGGGTACGACTACTAATACGATAAACACGCGGTGTACTATTTTTCGGGGATACTTCCTCTGGAGGAGCCTCGCCAATAAAATGGATCGGTCGAATTGGTTGACTTTGTGTAACTATAGTATTATGTGCAAAAGAAATTTCGGCTTTTTCTTGTCTCAAATAGGCTTTTCCTAAAATACCGTCACTATATATCGGAAAATTTGGTCTAACTACATGAAATAGGACTGGTTGACCCAAAATTGCTACTATTGTGGTTCCAATCGTTTCCGCTTTTTCGGCCGTAATTCCTCTCATTTCGACGGAATCGCGTACGCCGACGGTTACATCCTCGTGTAATGCGTTTAATTTTATTACATTTATGTCCGAACCCGTATCAATCAAAAATGTTGCAGTTTTATATCGTAATTGTCCCGCGGTCAATTTTATAACAGGCGATTCATCGTTACAACCCAAATTTAATACTGATGATCCTTTTCCAGAAATCTTACCGTCGGACGACGCTCTGAGTTTTGGTTGTTCGACGGGCGACGCTCGGGATTTTGGTAACTCGTCGTCGCGTCTGTTCGAGGAGTTACACGGGAGTTTAAATCCGAATTATTACGTGTTTCTGACGAATTTTGATTCGGCGAATATGATCGATTTCGATCCGGCGAATACGGCGTGGACTCGCGAAATCCCACGGAGTTCCGCGAATAGGAATTCGAATTTGGAAAACTAGGTTGAAAATTTGAATTATGAGGTGCGACTTGCGTCGCCTGGGGAATTGGACTCGGGCTCCGTGCCAATTGTGGAGCCGTCGGATTTTGTGCGTACGGTGAATTTGACGGAAAACGCGGATCCTGTGGATACGATGGATAATACGGTGGATAAGGCATTTGATAAAAAGGTGGGTAAGGCATGTAGGGGTACGGGGAATAAGCAGGGTACCCATGTTCTGGATATCTACTCGATTCCGCGTTACTTCGCGGTGGTTTAAGAATACTTGTTGGAAATTTTGAATAATCTGAATTTCCAGTCGCGTTTGGACTCGGGCTTCGCGAACGAGAGTCACCAAAATTTTGATTTCGCGAATCGCGATAGGTGAATAAGCTTTGACGGGAATTACTTTGAACAGGGGAATCTGAACGGGGATTTAAACGAGAATCATCCTGTCTTGAAAGAAACAATCTATTTGGATCTCCAGTCGGTATTACTCCAGACCTCATTCGCGTCTCGACTCGCCTCGCATGTTTTAACGCGTCTTCTAGAGTTTTTGGATCGCGCGCGTCTACGGCCCTGGCAATCTCGTCGGGCAAGCCCCGAATAAATGCTTCTAACGCGCATTCTTTAATCGGGCGCAACATCTTATCTGCGTCCGCGCCCTACGAGTCTTCCAGCGCGAGACGGGCCCCGCTAACCAAGATATTAAGCCGATCATGGAAATCATTTACAGTTTCGTTTCTATGCATACGGATGCTTTCAATTTCATGATGATAATATGGATAATTTTTCCCGGGAGCGAATCTAGCTTTCAAATGTTTAATTAATTCATTTACCGTATTAAAGGTTTTTCCAAAAGTACTATCGCGTGCAGCTCCTTGTAATTTTCCAAGAACTGCTTTAACGAACGGGCCTTCCGACGCAGGTGGTACGAAAACGGCACCGTTTTGCACGTCTTGTAAGAAATCTTTCAAAGGTATATTTTTCCCGTTAAAGAAAGGAATATTCAGCGTCCCGTGCTGTAAAGCAAAGCATTCCGCCATAGACGTCATCATCGCGTTCGTTACTGATAAATTCGCGGATGACGCGTTTCCAGACGCACTGGCGTTAGTAGCTTCCATTTTGTTAAAATTTAATTAGTTCAAAGAATATACACAAAATATATAAATAAGCAGAATATATATATAAGCTGAAAATAATTTAGAAGGCGATATCACGGAATTTTCCTAAAACTTTCAAGCAAACACAACAAATGCAAGGCGTACCGATTGAATCACATATACCAATTTACATACATTGCTTTTCTCTCGAACGTCTCAGAAAATACCACAACGGACGGGGTTGACAAAGCAAAAATAATCCCACCGCTGCCACCAGTTGAGCTGTTACGTGCGGGCGTTTATTTTTATGATGACCGAGCGGATTCGTCTAATTATTTGCACGTAACGCTTAACGAAATTTAGATAGATTTTTATATTTCGACATAATCAGGTTATTATGCGAAAATTCAGGATTGTTTTGGGATTCGTATTTGCTGCAACCAATACAGGTTGACCCGTTGGGGTTGTGGTATTTTCGTAGACAGGTTCGAATAAAATGAGCTGATATTTAAGTAAATATTACCATGTATTACAAAAACAAATGAAAAATAGGAAGTGTTTAAAAGGTGGTACAAAACGGGAATTTACATGGTTTTGAAATATGGAATTTTAGCGCAAGTGTCTTACGGAACGACCATTGATCGAGGGGGATCCCCGCAACTCACTAGGTGAGTTGGATCAATAATTACGTAGTTCTAGTCTTTCCATATGAACGATTTAGGAAAATATCGCAATATAATTTTACAAGAAAACAATGTTTAGCAAAAACGCAGTGCACGCCCTCAAACGGGGAATATAACAATGATAGAGGGAAAACCCACAACACTCTAAAGAGGTTGGATCATTGGTTTATCCCGTACAGTAATATAATTTGAGGACTTACCGATTCGGCGCAAAGCTTATTAGAATTTTAAAAGCTGTATTTACGGTCTCTCTCTCTCTCTGTCTCTCTCTCTCTCTCTCTGTCACTCTGTCTCTGTGCGACCTGGGGCGCCGCTGCAAGATGTCGAAGCGCAGCACAGGCGTGAAGCACGAATCACACCGAGCAGTTCACTGATATTATAGTGTTCACAGGGTATTTAAGTATTAAAAACGCAAGAATATAAATAAAAATTTAAACGGTAGACTTCAAACAGTAAAAACGCAAAAGTGTATAAGAGTCTCTACGGGGACTGAGTCCTTCCACGTTCTACAAGACACACTGGAACTCCGGCTCGAATACTATTTCAACAGATAGTTATGTCCCTCGGACAGATCAACCGCGCACTGTGCGACTTAACAGGCCACTGCCAAAATAGTAAAAATTGAATAAGATGGTATGTAATTATATACAGTCTCTACGAGGGCTAAGTCCTTCCACGTTCACTAAGGCACAGTGGAACTCCGGCTTATAGACCGATTAACAATGCGGCAATATGTCCTCGGGCAGAACGTCAGCGCACAACGCGACTTAACAGGCGACTGCCAAAATAGTAAAAATTGAATAAGATGGTATGTAATTATATACAGTCTCTACGAGGGCTAAGTCCTTCCACGTTCACTATGGCACAGTGGAACTCCGGCTTATAGACCGATTAACAATGCGGCAATATGTCCTCGGGCAGAACGTCAGCGCACAACGCGACTTAACAGGCGACTGCCACGAGCGTTTGCAGGGTAGGCCCGAGCACTCGGGCCCTTGAACAAAGAGCGCCAAAATTGCTGACTCTGCACCTCATGCACACGGGCCCAACCGTCGTCGCTCGGAACGTTCCCAGCATCTAAGTTGTTATCGCGCCCGGCGTTCTAAGAACGTTGACGGTGTTGGAAGATTTTCGCATGGAAGAACGCAGTGGCGTAACGGCTCGTATAAAATTATTATTATAATACGGTTTATAAATCATTGACAACTGATCGAGGGAAACTCCCGCAACACTCAATGGTAGGATCCGATGTCAATGATGGTGTGACAAAATTTAACAGGGAAGAAAAATATAAAATGGTCTACTACAATGCTTCGAAAGGCTTATCACCACGCATTCTAAGAACGTCGAAAGCGTTGAAAGATTGCTGACAATAATCTTCCATGGGAATATGCCGTGGCGTGACAGGCTTTGAATCGGATTAAGTTATTACTACAACAAGCTATGGTTAATAAATCATTGACAATTGCTCGAGGGATATCCCGTAACACACCTAGGTGGTTGGATCAATTGTCAATGTCTTAGATTGAGTTTCAAAATTTTTAAATTTTTGGTCGGCACGTAACACCGTATAGTCGTCGGATATGTTTGCGGCTTGTCAACCTAGTCCCGGGGTCGTGGGGACGACCCTATAGTCGTTGGACATGACGGTGGCGGGCCAATCTAGTCCCGGGGTCGTGGGGACGACCCTATAGTCGTCGGACAAGACGGCGGCTGGACATCTTTGGCCCGCGGTCGTGGGGACGACCCTATAGTCGTCGGACATTTCGGCGGCTTGCCAACTTTGGCCCGGGGTCGTGGGGACGACTCTATAGTCGTCGGACATGTCGGCGGCTGGCCAACCTAGACCCGGGGTCGTGGGGACGACCCTATAGTCGTCGGACATGTCGGCGGGTGGCCAACCTAGACCCGAGGTCGTGGGGACGACCCTATAGTCGTCGGACATGTCGGCGGCTTGCCAACTTTGGCCCGGGGTCGTGGGGAAGATCCAATAGTCGTCGGACATGTCGGCGGCTGGTCAACTTTGGCCCGTGGTCGTGGGGACGACCCTATAGTCGTCGGACATGTCGGCGACTTGCCAACTTTGGCCCGGGGTCGTGGGGACGATCCAATAGTCGTCGGACATGTCGGCGGCTGGGCAAAATTTGCCCGAGGTCGTGGGGGCGACCCTATAGTCGTCGGACATGTCGGCGGCTGGCCAAAATTGGCCCGAGGTCGTGGGGGCGACTCTATAGTCGTCGGACATGTCGGCGGCTGGCCAACCTAGACCCGGGGTCGTGGGGACGACCCTATAGTCGTCGGACATGTCGGCGGGTGGCCAACCTAGTCCCGAGGTCGTGGGGACGACCCTATAGTCGTCGGACATGTCGGCGGCTGGCCAAAATTGGCCCGAGGTCGTGGGGGCGACCCTATAGTCGTCGGACATGTCGGCGGCTGGCCAACCTAGTCCCGAGGTCGTCGGACTTGACGGTGGCGGGCCAATCCAGTCCCGGGGTCGTGGGGACGACCCTACAGTCGTCGGACATTTCGGCGGCTTGCCAACTTTGGCCCGGGGTCGTGGGGACGACCCTATAGTCGTCGGACTTGACGTTGGCGGGCTAATCTAGTCCCGAGGTCGTGGGGACGACCCTATAGTCGTCGGACATGTCGGCGTCTGGCCAACCTAGTCCCGAGGTCGTGGGGACGACCCTATAGTCGTCGGACATGTCGGCGGCTTGCCAACTTTGGCCCGGGGTCGTGGGGACGATCCAATAGTCGTCGGACATGTCGGCGGCTGGTCAACTTTGGCCCGTGGTCGTGGGGACGACCCTATAGTCGTCGGACATGTCGGCGACTTGCCAACTTTGGCCCGGGGTCGTGGGGACGATCCAATAGTCGTCGGACATGTCGGCGGCTGGGCAAAATTGGCCCGAGGTCGTGGGGGCGACCCTATAGTCGTCGGACATGTCGGCGGCTGGCCAACCTAGACCCGGGGTCGTGGGAACGACCCTATAGTCGTCGGACAAGTCGGCGGCTGGCCAACTTTGGCCCGTGGTCGTGGGAACGACCCTATAGTCGTCGGACAAGTCGGCGGCTGGCCAAATTTGGCCCCGGGTCGTGGGGACGACCCTATAGTCGTCGGACATTTCGGCGGCATAACAACTTTGGCCCGGGGTCGTGGGGACGACCCTATAGTCGTTGGACATGACGGTGGCGGGCCAATCTAGTCCCGGGGTCGTAGGGACGACCCTATAGTCGTCCGACAAGTCGGCGGCGGGCCAACCTTGTCCCGGGGTCGTGGGGACGACCCTATAGTCGTCGGACATGACGGTGGCCGGCCAATCTAGTCCCGGGGTCGTGGGGACGACCCTATAGTCGTCGGACAAGACGGCGGCTGGATATCCTTGGCTCGCGGTCGTGGGGACGACCCTATAGTCTTCGGACATGTCGGCGGCTTGCCAACTTTGGCCCGGGGTCGTGGGGACGATCCAATAGTCGTCGGACATGTCGGCGGCTGGTCAACTTTGGCCCGTGGTCGTGGGGACGACCCAATAGTCGTCGGACATGTCGGCGGCTGGCCAACCTAGTCCCGAGGTCGTCGGACTTGACGGTGGCGGGCCAATCTAGTCCCGGGGTCGTGGGGACGACCCTGCAGTCGTCGGACATGTCGGCGGCTGGTCAATCTAGTCCCGGGGTCGTGGGGACGACTCTATAGTCGTCGGACATGTCGGCGGCTGGCCAGCTTTGGCCCGTGGTCGTGGGGACGATCCAATAGTCGTCGGACATGTCGGCGGCTGGCCAACTTTGGCCCGTGGTCGTGGGGACGACCCTATAGTCGTTGGACATGTCAGCGGCTGGCCAACTTTGGCCCGGTGTCGTGGGGACGACTCTATAGTCGTCGGACATGTCGGCGGCTGGCCAACCTAGACCCGGGGTCGTGGGGACGACCCTATTGTCGTCGGACATGACGGTGGCGGGCCAATCTATTCCCGGGGTCGTATGGACGACCCTATAGTCGTCTGACATGTTGGCGAATGGCCAACATTGGCCCGGGGTCGTGGGGACGACTCTATAGTCTTCGGACATGTTGGCGGCTTGTCAGCCTAGTCCCGGGGTCGTGGGTACGACCCTATAGTCGTCGGACAAGTCGGCGGCGGGCCAACCTTGTCCCGGGGTCGTGGAGACGACCCTATAGTCGTCGGACATGACGGTGGTGGGCCAATCTAGTCCCGGGGTCATGGGGACGACCCTATAGTCGTCGGACAAGACGGCGGCTGGACATCCTTGGCTCGCGGTCGTGGGGACGACCCTATAGTCGTCGGACATTTCGGCGGCTTGTCAACCTAGTCCCGGGGTCGTGGGGACGACCCTATAGTCGTTGGACATGACGGTGGCGGGCCAATCTAGTCCCGGGGTCGTGGGTACGACCCTATAGTCGTCGGACAAGTCGGTGGCGGGCCAACCTTGTCCCGGGGTCGTGGGGACGACCGTATAGTCGTCGGACATGACGGTGGCGGGCCAATCTAGTCCCGGGGTCGTGGGGACGACCCTATAGTCGTCGGACAAGACGGCGGCTGGACATCTTTGGCCCGCGGTCGTGGGGACGACCCTATAGTCGTTGGACATGACGGTGGCGGGCCAATCTAGTCCCGGGGTCGTAGGGACGTCCCTATAGTCGTCGGACATGTCGGCGATTGGCCAACATTGGCCCGGGGTCGTGGGGACGACCCTATAGTCGACGGACATGTCGGCGGCTGGCCAACTTTGGCCCGTGGTCGCGGAGACGATCCTATAGTCGTCGGACTTGACGGTGGCGGGCCAATCTAGTCCCGGGGTTGTGGGGACGACCCTATAGTCGTCGGACATTTCGGCGGCTTGCCAACTTTGGCGCGGGGTCGTGGGGACGACCCTATAGTCGTCGGACATGTCGGCGGCTGGCCGACCTAGTCCCGAGGTCGTGGGGACGACCGTATAGTCGTCGGATATGTTGGCGGCTTGTCATCCTAGTCCCGGGGTCGTGGGGACGACCCTATAGTCGTCGGACAAGACGGCGGCTGGACATTTTTGGCCCGCGGTCGTGGGGACGACCCTATAGTCGTCGGACATTTCGGCGGCTTGCCAACTTTGGCCCCGGGTCGTGGGGACGACCCTATAGTCGTCGGACATTTCGGCGGCATGCCAACTTTGGCCCGGGGTCGTGGGGACGACCCTATAGTCGTTGGACATGACGGTGGCGGGCCAATCTAGTCCCGGGGTCGTAGGGACGACCCTATAGTCGTCCGACAAGTCGGCGGCGGGACAACCTTGTCCCGGGGTCGTGGGGACGACCGTATAGTCGTCGGACATGACGGTGGCGGGCCAATCTAGTCCCGGGGTCGTGGGGACGACCCTATAGTCGTCGGACAAGACGGCGGCTGGACATCTTTGGCCCGCGGTCGTGGGGACGACCCTATAGTCGTCGGACATTTCGGCGGCTGGCCAACCTAGACCCGGGGTCGTGGGGCCGACCCTATAGTCGTCGGACATGTCGGCGGGTGGCCAACCTAGTCCCGAGGTCGTGGGGACGACCTTACAGTCGTCGGACATTTCGGCGGCTTGCCAACTTTGGCCCGGGGTCGTGGGGACGACCCTATAGTCGTCGGACTTGACGGTGGCGGGCCAATCTAGTCCCGGGGTTGTGGGGACGACCCTATAGTCGTCGGACATTTCGGCGGCTTGCCAACTTTGGCGCGGGGTCGTGGGGACGACCCTATAGTCGTCGGACAAGTCGGCGGCGGGCCAACCTTGTCCCGGGGTCGTGGAGACGACCCTATAGTCGTCGGACATGACGGTGGTGGGCCAATCTAGTCCCGGGGTCATGGGGACGACCCTATAGTCGTCGGACAAGACGGCGGCTGGACATCCTTGGCTCGCGGACGTGGGGACGACCCTATAGTCGTCGGACATTTCGGCGGCTTGTCAACCTAGTCCCGGGGTCGTGGGGACGACCCTATAGTCGTTGGACATGACGGTGGCGGGCCAATCTAGTCCCGGGGTCGTGGGTACGACCCTATAGTCGTCGGACAAGTCGGTGGCGGGCCAACCTTGTCCCGGGGTCGTGGGGACGACCGTATAGTCGTCGGACATGACGGTGGCGGGCCAATCTAGTCCCGGGGTCGTGGGGACGACCCTATAGTCGTCGGACAAGACGGCGGCTGGACATCTTTGGCCCGCGGTCGTGGGGACGACCCTATAGTCGTTGGACATGACGGTGGCGGGCCAATCTAGTCCCGGGGTCGTAGGGACGTCCCTATAGTCGTCGGACATGTCGGCGATTGGCCAACATTGGCCCGGGGTCGTGGGGACGACCCTATAGTCGACGGACATGTCGGCGGCTGGCCAACTTTGGCCCGTGGTCGCGGAGACGATCCTATAGTCGTCGGACTTGACGGTGGCGGGCCAATCTAGTCCCGGGGTTGTGGGGACGACCCTATAGTCGTCGGACATTTCGGCGGCTTGCCAACTTTGGCGCGGGGTCGTGGGGACGACCCTATAGTCGTCGGACATGTCGGCGGCTGGCCGACCTAGTCCCGAGGTCGTGGGGACGACCGTATAGTCGTCGGATATGTTGGCGGCTTGTCATCCTAGTCCCGGGGTCGTGGGGACGACCCTATAGTCGTCGGACAAGACGGCGGCTGGACATTTTTGGCCCGCGGTCGTGGGGACGACCCTATAGTCGTCGGACATTTCGGCGGCTTGCCAACTTTGGCCCCGGGTCGTGGGGACGACCCTATAGTCGTCGGACATTTCGGCGGCATGCCAACTTTGGCCCGGGGTCGTGGGGACGACCGTATAGTCGTCGGACATGACGGTGGCGGGCCAATCTAGTCCCGGGGTCGTGGGGACGACCCTATAGTCGTCGGACAAGACGGCGGCTGGACATCTTTGGCCCGCGGTCGTGGGGACGACCCTATAGTCGTCGGACATTTCGGCGGCTGGCCAACCTAGACCCGGGGTCGTGGGGCCGACCCTATAGTCGTCGGACATGTCGGCGGGTGGCCAACCTAGTCCCGAGGTCGTGGGGACGACCCTACAGTCGTCGGACATTTCGGCGGCTTGCCAACTTTGGCCCGGGGTCGTGGGGACGACCCTATAGTCGTCGGACTTGACGCTGGCGGGCCAATCTAGTCCCGAGGTCGTAGGGACGACCCTATACTCGTCGGACCTGACGGTGGCGGGCCAATCTAGTCCCGGGGTCGTGGGGACGACCCTACAGTCGTCGGACATTTCGGCGGCTTGCCAACTTTGGCCCGGGGTCGTGGGGACGACCCAATAGTCGTCGGACATGTCGGCGGCTGGCCAACTTTGGCCCGTAGTTGTGGGGACGACTCTATAGTCGTCGGACTAGTCGGCGGCTGGCCAATCTAGTCCCGGGGTCGTGGGGACGACTCTATAGTCATCGGACATGTCGGCGGCTGGCCAACTTTGGCCCGTGGTCGTGGGGACGATCCAATAGTCGTCGGACATGTCGGTGGCTGGCCAATCTAGTCCCGTGGTCGTGGGGACGACCCTATAGTCATCGGACAAGACGGCGGCTGGACATCTTTGGCCCGCGGTCGTGGGGACGACCCTATAGTCGTCGGACAAGTCGGCGGCGGGCCAACCTTGTCCCGGGGTCGTGGGGACGACCGTATAGTCGTCGGACATGACGGTGGCTGGCCAATCTAGTCCCGGGGTCGTGGGGACGACCCTATAGTCATCGGACAAGACGGCGGCTGGACATCTTTGGCCCGCGGTCGTGGGGACGACCCTATAGTCGTCGGACAGGTCGGCGGCGGGCCAACCTTGTCCCGGGGTCGTGGGGACAACCGTATAGTCGTCGGACATGACGGTGGCGGGCCAATCTAGTCCCGGGGTCGTGGGGACGATCCGATAGTCGTTGGACATGACGGTGGCGGGCCATTCTAGTCCCGGGGTCGTGGGGACGACCCTATAGTCGTCGGACTTGACGCTGGCGGGCCAATCTAGTCCCGAGGTCGTAGGGACGACCCTATAGTCGTCGGACATGGCGGTGGCGGGCCAATCTAGTCCCGTGGTCGTGGGGACGACCCTATAGTCGTCGGACATGTCGGCGGCTGGCCAACCTAGTCCCGTGGTCGTTGGGACGATCCGATAGTCGTTGGACATGACGGTGGCGGGCCATTCTAGTCCCGGGGTCGTGGGGACGACACTATAGTCGTCGGACATGTCGGCGGCTGGCCAACTTTGGCCCGTGGTCGTGGGGACGACCCAGTAGTCGTCGGACATGTCGGCGGCTGGCCAACCTAGTCCCGAGGTCGTCGGACTTGACGGTGGCGGGCCAATCTAGTCCCGGGGTCGTGGGGACGACGCTGCAGTCGTCGGACATGTCGGCGGCTGGTCAATCTAGTCCCGGGGTCGTGGGTACGACTCTATAGTCGTCGGACATGTCGGCGGCTGGCCAACTTTGGCCCGTGGTCGTGGGGACGATCCAATAGTCGTCGGACATGTCGGCGGCTGGCCAACTTTGGCCCGTGGTCGTGGGGACGATCCGATAGTCGTCGGACATGTCGGCGGCAGGCCAACTTTGGCCCGTGGTCGTGGGGACGACCCTATAGTCTTCGGACATGACGGTAGCGGGCCAATCTAGACCGGAGGACGTGGGGACGACCCTATAGTCGTCGGACATTTCGGCGGCTGTCCAACTTTGGCCCGGTGTCGTGGGGACGACCCTATAGTCGTCGGACAAGTCGGCGGCGGGCCAACCTTGTCCCGGGGTCGTGGAGACGACCCTATAGTCGTCGGACATGACGGTGGTGGGCCAATCTAGTCCCGGGGTCATGGGGACGACCCTATAGTCGTCGGACAAGACGGCGGCTGGACATCCTTGGCTCGCGGTCGTGGGGACGACCCTATAGTCGTCGGACATTTCGGCGGCTTGTCAACCTAGTCCCGGGGTCGTGGGGACGACCCTATAGTCGTTGGACATGACGGTGGCGGGCCAATCTAGTCCCGGGGTCGTGGGTACGACCCTATAGTCGTCGGACAAGTCGGTGGCGGGCCAACCTTGTCCCGGGGTCGTGGGGACGACCGTATAGTCGTCGGACATGACGGTGGCGGGCCAATCTAGTCCCGGGGTCGTGGGGACGACCCTATAGTCGTCGGACAAGACGGCGGCTGGACATCTTTGGCCCGCGGTCGTGGGGACGACCCTATAGTCGTTGGACATGACGGTGGCGGGCCAATCTAGTCCCGGGGTCGTAGGGACGACCCTATAGTCGTCGGACATGTCGGCGATTGGCCAACATTGGCCCGGGGTCGTGGGGACGACCCTATAGTCGACGGACATGTCGGCGGCTGGCCAACTTTGGCCCGTGGTCGCGGAGACGATCCTATAGTCGTCGGACTTGACGGTGGCGGGCCAATCTAGTCCCGGGGTTGTGGGGACGACCCTATAGTCGTCGGACATTTCGGCGGCTTGCCAACTTTGGCGCGGGGTCGTGGGGACGACCCTATAGTCGTCGGACATGTCGGCGGCTGGCCGACCTAGTCCCGAGGTCGTGGGGACGACCGTATAGTCGTCGGATATGTTGGCGGCTTGTCATCCTAGTCCCGGGGTCGTGGGGACGACCCTATAGTCGTCGGACAAGACGGCGGCTGGACATTTTTGGCCCGCGGTCGTGGGGACGACCCTATAGTCGTCGGACATTTCGGCGGCTTGCCAACTTTGGCCCCGGGTCGTGGGGACGACCCTATAGTCGTCGGACATTTCGGCGGCATGCCAACTTTGGCCCGGGGTCGTGGGGACGACCCTATAGTCGTTGGACATGACGGTGGCGGGCCAATCTAGTCCCGGGGTCGTAGGGACGACCCTATAGTCGTCCGACAAGTCGGCGGCGGGACAACCTTGTCCCGGGGTCGTGCGGACGACCGTATAGTCGTCGGACATGACGGTGGCGGGCCAATCTAGTCCCGGGGTCGTGGGGACGACCCTATAGTCGTCGGACAAGACGGCGGCTGGACATCTTTGGCCCGCGGTCGTGGGGACGACCCTATAGTCGTCGGACATTTCGGCGGCTGGCCAACTTAGACCCGGGGTCGTGGGGCCGACCCTATAGTCGTCGGACATGTCGGCGGGTGGCCAACCTAGTCCCGAGGTCGTGGGGACGACCCTACAGTCGTCGGACATTTCGGCGGCTTGCCAACTTTGGCCCGGGGTCGTGGGGACGACCCTATAGTCGTCGGACTTGACGCTGGCGGGCCAATCTAGTCCCGAGGTCGTAGGGACGACCCTATACTCGTCGGACCTGACGGTGGCGGGCCAATCTAGTCCCGGGGTCGTGGGGACGACCCTACAGTCGTCGGACATTTCGGCGGCTTGCCAACTTTGGCCCGGGGTCGTGGGGACGACCCAATAGTCGTCGGACATGTCGGCGGCTGGCCAACTTTGGCCCGTAGTTGTGGGGACGACTCTATAGTCGTCGGACATGTCGGCGGCTGGCCAATCTAGTCCCGGGGTCGTGGGGACGACTCTATAGTCATCGGACATGTCGGCGGCTGGCCAACTTTGGCCCGTGGTCGTGGGGACGATCCAATAGTCGTCGGACATGTCGGCGGCTGGCCAATCTAGTCCCGTGGTCGTGGGGACGACCCTATAGTCATCGGACAAGACGGCGGCTGGACATCTTTGGCCCGCGGTCGTGGGGACGACCCTATAGTCGTCGGACAAGTCGGCGGCGGGCCAACCTTGTCCCGGGGTCGTGGGGACGACCGTATAGTCGTCGGACATGACGGTGGCTGGCCAATCTAGTCCCGGGGTCGTGGGGACGACCCTATAGTCATCGGACAAGACGGCGGCTGGACATCTTTGGCCCGCGGTCGTGGGGACGACACTATAGTCGTCGGACAGGTCGGCGGCGGGCCAACCTTGTCCCGGGGTCGTGGGGACAACCGTATAGTCGTCGGACATGACGGTGGCGGGCCAATCTAGTCCCGGGGTCGTGGGGACGATCCGATAGTCGTTGGACATGACGGTGGCGGGCCATTCTAGTCCCGGGGTCGTGGGGACGACCCTATAGTCGTCGGACTTGACGCTGGCGGGCCAATCTAGTCCCGAGGTCGTAGGGACGACCCTATAGTCGTCGGACATGGCGGTGGCGGGCCAATCTAGTCCCGTGGTCGTGGGGACGACCCTATAGTCGTCGGACATGTCGGCGGCTGGCCAGCCTAGTCCCGTGGTCGTTGGGACGATCCGATAGTCGTTGGACATGACGGTGGCGGGCCATTCTAGTCCCGGGGTCGTGGGGACGACACTATAGTCGTCGGACATGTCGGCGGCTGGCCAACTTTGGCCCGTGGTCGTGGGGACGACCCAGTAGTCGTCGGACATGTCGGCGGCTGGCCAACCTAGTCCCGAGGTCGTCGGACTTGACGGTGGCGGGCCAATCTAGTCCCGGGGTCGTGGGGACGACGCTGCAGTCGTCGGACATGTCGGCGGCTGGTCAATCTAGTCCCGGGGTCGTGGGTACGACTCTATAGTCGTCGGACATGTCGGCGGCTGGCCAACTTTGGCCCGTGGTCGTGGGGACGATCCAATAGTCGTCGGACATGTCGGCGGCTGGCCAACTTTGGCCCGTGGTCGTGGGGACGATCCGATAGTCGTCGGACATGTCGGCGGCAGGCCAACTTTGGCCCGTGGTCGTGGGGACGACCCTATAGTCTTCGGACATGACGGTAGCGGGCCAATCTAGACCGGAGGACGTGGGGACGACCCTATAGTCGTCGGACATTTCGGCGGCTGTCCAACTTTGGCCCGGTGTCGTGGGGACGACCCTATAGTCGTCGGACAAGTCGGCGGCGGGCCAACCTTGTCCCGGGGTCGTGGGGACGACCGTATAGTCGTCGGACATGACGGTGGCGGGCCAATCTAGTCCCGGGGTCGTGGGGACGACCCTATAGTCATCGGACAAGACGGCGGCTGGACATCTTTGGCCCGCGGTCGTGGGGACGACCCTATAGTCGTCGGACATTTCGGCGGCTTGCCAACTTTGGCCCGGCGTCTTGGGGACGACCCTATAGTCGTCGGACATTTCGGCGGCATGCCACCTTTGGCCCGTGGTCGTGGGGACGATCCGATAGTCGTCGGACATGTCGGCGGCTGGCCAACCTAGACCCGGGGTCGTGGGGACAACCCTATTGTCGTCGGACATGGCGGTGGCGGGCCAATCTAGTCCCGTGGTCGTGGGGACGACCCTATAGTCGTCGGACATGTCGGCGGCTGGCCAACCTAGTCCCGTGGTCGTGGGGACGATCCGATAGTCGTTGGACATGACGGTGGCGGGCCATTCTAGTCCCGGGGTCGTGGGGACGACCCTATAGTCGTCGGACATGTCGGCGGCTGGCCAACTTGGGCCCGTGGTCGTGGGGACGTCCCAATAGTCGTCGGACATGTCGGCGGCTGGCCAACCTAGTCCCGAGGTCGTCGGACTTGACGGTGGAGGGCCAATCTAGTCCCGGGGTCGTGGGGACGACCCTGCAGTCGTCGGACATGTCGGCGGCTGGTCAATCTAGTCCCGGGGTCGTGGGGACGACTCTATAGTCGTCGGACATGTCGGCGGCTGGCCAACTTTGGCCCGTGGTCGTGGGGACGATCCAATAGTCGTCGGACATGTCGGCGGCTGGCCAACTTTGGCCCGTGGTCGTGGGGACGACCCGATAGTCGTCGGACATGTCGGCGGCTGGCCAACTCTGGCCCGTGGTCGTGGGGACGATCCAATAGTCGTCGGACATGTCGGCGGCTGGCCAACTTTGGCCCGTGGTCGTGGGGCGATCCGATAGTCGTCGGACATGTCGGCGGCTGGCCAACCTAGACCCGGGGTCGTGGGGACGACCCTATAGTCGTCGGACATGTCGGCGATTGGCCAACATTGGCCCGGGGTCGTGGGGACGACCCTATAGTCGACGGACATGTCGGCGGCTGGCCAACTTTGGCCCGTGGTCGTGGAGACGATCCTATAGTCGTCGGACTTGACGGTGGCGGGCCAATCTAGTCCCGGGGTTGTGGGGACGACCCTATAGTCGTCGGACATTTCGGCGGCTTGCCTACTTTGGCCCGGGGTCGTGGGGACGACCCTATAGTCGTCGGACATGTCGGCGGCTGGCCGACCTAGTCCCGAGGTCGTGGGGACGACCGTATAGTCGTCGGATATGTTTGCGGCTTGTCAACCTAGTCCCGGGGTCGTGGGGACGACCCTATAGTCGTTGGACATGACGGTGGCGGGCCAATCTAGTCCCGGGGTCGTGGGGACGACCCTATAGTCGTCGGACAAGACGGCGGCTGGACATCTTTGGCCCGCGGTCGTGGGGACGACCCTATAGTCGTCGGACATTTCGGCGGCTTGCCAACTTTGTCCCGGGGTCGTGGGGACGACCCTATAGTCGTCGGACATTTCGGTGGCTTGCCAACTTTGACCCGGGGTCGTGGGGACGACCCTATAGTCGTTGGACATGACGGTGGCGGGCCAATCTAGTCCCGGGGTCGTAGGGACGACCCTATAGTCGTCGGACATTTCGGCGGCTTGCCAACTTTGGCCCGGGGTCGTGGGGACGACCCTATAGTCGTTGGACATGACGGTGGCGGGTCAATCTAGTCCCGGGGTCGTAGGGACGACCCTATAGTCGTCGGTCAAGACGGCGGCTGGATATCCTTGGCTCGCGGTCGTGGGGACGACCCTATAGTCGTCGGACATTTCGGCGGCATGCCAACTTTGGCCCGGGGTCGTGGGGACGACCCTATAGTCGTTGGACATGACGGTGGCGGGCCAATCTAGTCCCGGGGTCGTAGGGACGACCCTATAGTCGTCGGACATGTCGGCGATTGGCCAACATTGGCCCGGGGTCGTGGGGACGACCCTATAGTCGTCGGACATGTCGGCGGCTGGCCAACCTAGTCCCGAGGTCGTGGGGACGACCCTATAGTCGTCGGACTTCACGGTGGCGGGCCAATCTAGTCCCGGAGTCGTGGGGACGACCCTATAATCGTCGGACATGACGGTGGTGGACCAATCTAGTCCCGGGGTCGTGGGGACGACCCTATAGTCGTCGGACATGTCGGCGGCTGGCCAACTTTGGCCCGTGGTCGTGGGGACGATCCAATAGTCGTCGGACATGTCGGCGGCTGGCTAACTTTGGCCCGGTGTCGTGGGGACGACCCTATAGTCGTCGGACATGTTGGCGATTGGCCAACATTGGCCCGGGGTCGTGGGGACGACTCTATAGTCGTCGGACATGTTGGCGGCTTGTCAGCCTAGACCCGGGGTCGTGGGTACGACCCTATAGTCGTCGGACAAGTCGGCGGCGGGCCAACCTTGTCCCGGGGTCGTGGGGACGACCCTATAGTCGTCGGACAAGACGGTGGCGGGCCAATCTAGTCCCGGAGTCGTGGGGACGACCCTATAGTCGTCGGACAAGACGGCGGCTGGACATCCTTGGCTCGCGGTCGTGGGGACGACCCTATAGTCGTCGGACATTTCGGCGGCTTGTCAACCTAGTCCCGGGGTCGTGGGGACGACCCTATAGTCGTTGGACATGACGGTGGCGGGCCAATCTAGTCCCGGGGTCGTAGGGACGACCCTATAGTCGTCGGACATGTCGGCGATTGGCCAACATTGGCCCGGGGTCGTGGGGACGACCCTACAGTCGTCGGACATTTCGGCGGCTTGCCAACTTTGGCCCGGGGTCGTGGGGACGACCCTATAGTCGTCGGACATGACGGTGGCGGACCAATCTAGTCCCGGGGTCGTGGGTACGACCCTACAGTCCTCGGACATTTCGGCGCCTTGCCAACTTTGGCCCGGGGTCGTGGGGACGACCCTATAGTCGTCGGACATTTCGGCGGCTTGTCAAACTAGTCCCGGGGTCGTGGGGACGACCCTATAGTCGTCGGACATGACGGTGGCGGACCAATCTAGTCCCGGGGTCGTGGGGACGACCCTATAGTCGTCGGACATGTCGGCGGCGGGCCAACCTTGTCCCGGGGTCGTGGGGACGACCCTATAGTCGTCGGACATGACGGTGGCCGGCCAATCTAGTCCCGGGGTCGTGGGGACGACCCTATAGTCGTCGGACAAGACGGCGGCTGGATATCCTTGGCTCGCGGTCGTGGGGACGACCCTATAGTCGTCGGACATTTCGGCGGCATGCCAACTTTGGCCCGGGGTTGTGGGGACGACCCTATAGTCGTCGGACATTTCGGCGGCTTGCCTACTTTGGCCCGGGGTCGTGGGGACGACCCTATAGTCGTCGGACAAGACGGCGGCTGGACATCTTTGGCCCGCGGTCGTGGGGACGACCCTATAGTCGTCGGACATTTCGGCGGCTTGCCAACTTTGGCCCGGGGTCGTGGGGACGACTCTATAGTCGTCGGACATGTCGGCGGCTGGCCAACCTAGACCCGGGGTCGTGGGGACGACCCTATAGTCGTCGGACATGTCGGCGGGTGGCCAACCTAGTCCCGAGGTCGTGGGGACGACCCTATAGTCTTCGGACATGTCGGCGGCTTGCCAACTTTGGCCCGGGGTCGTGGGGACGATCCAATAGTCGTCGGACATGTCGGCGGCTGGTCAACTTTGGCCCGTGGTCGTGGGGACGACCCAATAGTCGTCGGACATGTCGGCGGCTGGCCAACCTAGTCCCGAGGTCGTCGGACTTGACGGTGGCGGGCCAATCTAGTCCCGGGGTCGTGGGGACGACCCTGCAGTCGTCGGACATGTCGGCGGCTGGTCAATCTAGTCCCGGGGTCGTGGGGACGACTCTATAGTCGTCGGACATGTCGGCGGCTGGCCAGCTTTGGCCCGTGGTCGTGGGGACGATCCAATAGTCGTCGGACATGTCGGCGGCTGGCCAACTTTGGCCCGTGGTCGTGGGGACGACCCTATAGTCGTTGGACATGTCAGCGGCTGGCCAACTTTGGCCCGGTGTCGTGGGGACGACTCTATAGTCGTCGGACATGTCGGCGGCTGGCCAACCTAGACCCGGGGTCGTGGGGACGACCCTATTGTCGTCGGACATGACGGTGGCGGGCCAATCTATTCCCGGGGTCGTATGGACGACCCTATAGTCGTCTGACATGTTGGCGAATGGCCAACATTGGCCCGGGGTCGTGGGGACGACTCTATAGTCTTCGGACATGTTGGCGGCTTGTCAGCCTAGTCCCGGGGTCGTGGGTACGACCCTATAGTCGTCGGACAAGTCGGCGGCGGGCCAACCTTGTCCCGGGGTCGTGGAGACGACCCTATAGTCGTCGGACATGACGGTGGTGGGCCAATCTAGTCCCGGGGTCATGGGGACGACCCTATAGTCGTCGGACAAGACGGCGGCTGGACATCCTTGGCTCGCGGTCGTGGGGACGACCCTATAGTCGTCGGACATTTCGGCGGCTTGTCAACCTAGTCCCGGGGTCGTGGGGACGACCCTATAGTCGTTGGACATGACGGTGGCGGGCCAATCTAGTCCCGGGGTCGTGGGTACGACCCTATAGTCGTCGGACAAGTCGGTGGCGGGCCAACCTTGTCCCGGGGTCGTGGGGACGACCGTATAGTCGTCGGACATGACGGTGGCGGGCCAATCTAGTCCCGGGGTCGTGGGGACGACCCTATAGTCGTCGGACAAGACGGCGGCTGGACATCTTTGGCCCGCGGTCGTGGGGACGACCCTATAGTCGTTGGACATGACGGTGGCGGGCCAATCTAGTCCCGGGGTCGTAGGGACGACCCTATAGTCGTCGGACATGTCGGCGATTGGCCAACATTGGCCCGGGGTCGTGGGGACGACCCTATAGTCGACGGACATGTCGGCGGCTGGCCAACTTTGGCCCGTGGTCGCGGAGACGATCCTATAGTCGTCGGACTTGACGGTGGCGGGCCAATCTAGTCCCGGGGTTGTGGGGACGACCCTATAGTCGTCGGACATTTCGGCGGCTTGCCAACTTTGGCGCGGGGTCGTGGGGACGACCCTATAGTCGTCGGACATGTCGGCGGCTGGCCGACCTAGTCCCGAGGTCGTGGGAACGACCGTATAGTCGTCGGATATGTTGGCGGCTTGTCATCCTAGTCCCGGGGTCGTGGGGACGACCCTATAGTCGTCGGACAAGACGGCGGCTGGACATTTTTGGCCCGCGGTCGTGGGGACGACCCTATAGTCGTCGGACATTTCGGCGGCTTGCCAACTTTGGCCCCGGGTCGTGGGGACGACCCTATAGTCGTCGGACATGTCGGCGGGTGGCCAACCTAGTCCCGAGGTCGTGGGGACGACCCTACAGTCGTCGGACATTTCGGCGGCTTGCCAACTTTGGCCCGGGGTCGTGGGGACGACCCTATAGTCGTCGGACTTGACGCTGGCGGGCCAATCTAGTCCCGAGGTCGTAGGGACGAACCTATACTCGTCGGACCTGACGGTGGCGGGCCAATCTAGTCCCGGGGTCGTGGGGACGACCCTACAGTCGTCGGACATTTCGGCGGCTTGCCAACTTTGGCCCGGGGTCGTGGGGACGACCCAATAGTCGTCGGACATGTCGGCGGCTGGCCAACTTTGGCCCGTAGTTGTGGGGACGACTCTATAGTCGTCGGACATGTCGGCGGCTGGCCAATCTAGTCCCGGGGTCGTGGGGACGACTCTATAGTCATCGGACATGTCGGCGGCTGGCCAACTTTGGCCCGTGGTCGTGGGGACGATCCAATAGTCGTCGGACATGTCGGCGGCTGGCCAATCTAGTCCCGTGGTCGTGGGGACGACCCTATAGTCATCGGACAAGACGGCGGCTGGACATCTTTGGCCCGCGGTCGTGGGGACGACCCTATAGTCGTCGGACAAGTCGGCGGCGGGCCAACCTTGTCCCGGGGTCGTGGGGACGACCCTATAGTCGTTGGACATGACGGTGGCGGGCCAATCTAGTCCCGGGGTCGTAGGGACGACCCTATAGTCGTCGGACATGTCGGCGATTGGCCAACATTGGCCCGGGGTCGTGGGGACGACCCTACAGTCGTCGGACATTTCGGCGGCTTGCCAACTTTGGCCCGGGGTCGTGGGGACGACCCTATAGTCGTCGGACATGACGGTGGCGGACCAATCTAGTCCCGGGGTCGTGGGTACGACCCTACAGTCCTCGGACATTTCGGCGCCTTGCCAACTTTGGCCCGGGGTCGTGGGGACGACCCTATAGTCGTCGGACATTTCGGCGGCTTGTCAAACTAGTCCCGGGGTCGTGGGGACGACCCTATAGTCGTCGGACATGACGGTGGCGGACCAATCTAGTCCCGGGGTCGTGGGGACGACCCTATAGTCGTCGGACATGTCGGCGGCGGGCCAACCTTGTCCCGGGGACGTGGGGACGACCCTATAGTCGTCGGACATGACGGTGGCCGGCCAATCTAGTCCCGGGGTCGTGGGGACGACCCTATAGTCGTCGGACAAGACGGCGGCTGGATATCCTTGGCTCGCGGTCGTGGGGACGACCCTATAGTCGTCGGACATTTCGGCGGCATGCCAACTTTGGCCCGGGGTTGTGGGGACGACCCTATAGTCGTCGGACATTTCGGCGGCTTGCCTACTTTGGCCCGGGGTCGTGGGGACGACCCTATAGTCGTCGGACAAGACGGCGGCTGGACATCTTTGGCCCGCGGTCGTGGGGACGACCCTATAGTCGTCGGACATTTCGGCGGCTTGCCAACTTTGGCCCGGGGTCGTGGGGACGACTCTATAGTCGTCGGACATGTCGGCGGCTGGCCAACCTAGACCCGGGGTCGTGGGGACGACCCTATAGTCGTCGGACATGTCGGCGGGTGGCCAACCTAGTCCCGAGGTCGTGGGGACGACCCTATAGTCTTCGGACATGTCGGCGGCTTGCCAACTTTGGCCCGGGGTCGTGGGGACGATCCAATAGTCGTCGGACATGTCGGCGGCTGGTCAACTTTGGCCCGTGGTCGTGGGGACGACCCAATAGTCGTCGGACATGTCGGCGGCTGGCCAACCTAGTCCCGAGGTCGTCGGACTTGACGGTGGCGGGCCAATCTAGTCCCGGGGTCGTGGGGACGACCCTGCAGTCGTCGGACATGTCGGCGGCTGGTCAATCTAGTCCCGGGGTCGTGGGGACGACTCTATAGTCGTCGGACATGTCGGCGGCTGGCCAGCTTTGGCCCGTGGTCGTGGGGACGATCCAATAGTCGTCGGACATGTCGGCGGCTGGCCAACTTTGGCCCGTGGTCGTGGGGACGACCCTATAGTCGTTGGACATGTCAGCGGCTGGCCAACTTTGGCCCGGTGTCGTGGGGACGACTCTATAGTCGTCGGACATGTCGGCGGCTGGCCAACCTAGACCCGGGGTCGTGGGGACGACCCTATTGTCGTCGGACATGACGGTGGCGGGCCAATCTATTCCCGGGGTCGTATGGACGACCCTATAGTCGTCTGACATGTTGGCGAATGGCCAACATTGGCCCGGGGTCGTGGGGACGACTCTATAGTCTTCGGACATGTTGGCGGCTTGTCAGCCTAGTCCCGGGGTCGTGGGTACGACCCTATAGTCGTCGGACAAGTCGGCGGCGGGCCAACCTTGTCCCGGGGTCGTGGAGACGACCCTATAGTCGTCGGACATGACGGTGGTGGGCCAATCTAGTCCCGGGGTCATGGGGACGACCCTATAGTCGTCGGACAAGACGGCGGCTGGACATCCTTGGCTCGCGGTCGTGGGGACGACCCTATAGTCGTCGGACATTTCGGCGGCTTGTCAACCTAGTCCCGGGGTCGTGGGGACGACCCTATAGTCGTTGGACATGACGGTGGCGGGCCAATCTAGTCCCGGGGTCGTGGGTACGACCCTATAGTCGTCGGACAAGTCGGTGGCGGGCCAACCTTGTCCCGGGGTCGTGGGGACGACCGTATAGTCGTCGGACATGACGGTGGCGGGCCAATCTAGTCCCGGGGTCGTGGGGACGACCCTATAGTCGTCGGACAAGACGGCGGCTGGACATCTTTGGCCCGCGGTCGTGGGGACGACCCTATAGTCGTTGGACATGACGGTGGCGGGCCAATCTAGTCCCGGGGTCGTAGGGACGACCCTATAGTCGTCGGACATGTCGGCGATTGGCCAACATTGGCCCGGGGTCGTGGGGACGACCCTATAGTCGACGGACATGTCGGCGGCTGGCCAACTTTGGCCCGTGGTCGCGGAGACGATCCTATAGTCGTCGGACTTGACGGTGGCGGGCCAATCTAGTCCCGGGGTTGTGGGGACGACCCTATAGTCGTCGGACATTTCGGCGGCTTGCCAACTTTGGCGCGGGGTCGTGGGGACGACCCTATAGTCGTCGGACATGTCGGCGGCTGGCCGACCTAGTCCCGAGGTCGTGGGGACGACCGTATAGTCGTCGGATATGTTGGCGGCTTGTCATCCTAGTCCCGGGGTCGTGGGGACGACCCTATAGTCGTCGGACAAGACGGCGGCTGGACATTTTTGGCCCGCGGTCGTGGGGACGACCCTATAGTCGTCGGACATTTCGGCGGCTTGCCAACTTTGGCCCCGGGTCGTGGGGACGACCCTATAGTCGTCGGACATTTCGGCGGCATGCCAACTTTGGCCCGGGGTCGTGGGGACGACCCTATAGTCGTTGGACATGACGGTGGCGGGCCAATCTAGTCCCGGGGTCGTAGGGACGACCCTATAGTCGTCCGACAAGTCGGCGGCGGGACAACCTTGTCCCGGGGTCGTGGGGACGACCGTATAGTCGTCGGACATGACGGTGGCGGGCCAATCTAGTCCCGGGGTCGTGGGGACGACCCTATAGTCGTCGGACAAGACGGCGGCTGGACATCTTTGGCCCGCGGTCGTGGGGACGACCCTATAGTCGTCGGACATTTCGGCGGCTGGCCAACCTAGACCCGGGGTCGTGGGGCCGACCCTATAGTCGTCGGACATGTCGGCGGGTGGCCAACCTAGTCCCGAGGTCGTGGGGACGACCCTACAGTCGTCGGACATTTCGGCGGCTTGCCAACTTTGGCCCGGGGTCGTGGGGACGACCCTATAGTCGTCGGACATGTCGGCGGCTGGCCAACTTTGGCCCGTGGTCGTGGGGACGACCCTATAGTCGTTGGACATGTCAGCGGCTGGCCAACTTTGGCCCGGTGTCGTGGGGACGACTCTATAGTCGTCGGACATGTCGGCGGCTGGCCAACCTAGACCCGGGGTCGTGGGGACGACCCTATTGTCGTCGGACATGACGGTGGCGGGCCAATCTATTCCCGGGGTCGTATGGACGACCCTATAGTCGTCTGACATGTTGGCGAATGGCCAACATTGGCCCGGGGTCGTGGGGACGACTCTATAGTCTTCGGACATGTTGGCGGCTTGTCAGCCTAGTCCCGGGGTCGTGGGTACGACCCTATAGTCGTCGGACAAGTCGGCGGCGGGCCAACCTTGTCCCGGGGTCGTGGAGACGACCCTATAGTCGTCGGACATGACGGTGGTGGGCCAATCTAGTCCCGGGGTCATGGGGACGACCCTATAGTCGTCGGACAAGACGGCGGCTGGACATCCTTGGCTCGCGGTCGTGGGGACGACCCTATAGTCGTCGGACATTTCGGCGGCTTGTCAACCTAGTCCCGGGGTCGTGGGGACGACCCTATAGTCGTTGGACATGACGGTGGCGGGCCAATCTAGTCCCGGGGTCGTGGGTACGACCCTATAGTCGTCGGACAAGTCGGTGGCGGGCCAACCTTGTCCCGGGGTCGTGGGGACGACCGTATAGTCGTCGGACATGACGGTGGCGGGCCAATCTAGTCCCGGGGTCGTGGGGACGACCCTATAGTCGTCGGACAAGACGGCGGCTGGACATCTTTGGCCCGCGGTCGTGGGGACGACCCTATAGTCGTTGGACATGACGGTGGCGGGCCAATCTAGTCCCGGGGTCGTAGGGACGACCCTATAGTCGACGGACATGTCGGCGATTGGCCAACATTGGCCCGGGGTCGTGGGGACGACCCTATAGTCGACGGACATGTCGGCGGCTGGCCAACTTTGGCCCGTGGTCGCGGAGACGATCCTATAGTCGTCGGACTTGACGGTGGCGGGCCAATCTAGTCCCGGGGTTGTGGGGACGACCCTATAGTCGTCGGACATTTCGGCGGCTTGCCAACTTTGGCGCGGGGTCGTGGGGACGACCCTATAGTCGTCGGACATGTCGGCGGCTGGCCGACCTAGTCCCGAGGTCGTGGGGACGACCGTATAGTCGTCGGATATGTTGGCGGCTTGTCATCCTAGTCCCGGGGTCGTGGGGACGACCCTATAGTCGTCGGACAAGACGGCGGCTGGACATTTTTGGCCCGCGGTCGTGGGGACGACCCTATAGTCGTCGGACATTTCGGCGGCTTGCCAACTTTGGCCCCGGGTCGTGGGGACGACCCTATAGTCGTCGGACATGTCGGCGGGTGGCCAACCTAGTCCCGAGGTCGTGGGGACGACCCTACAGTCGTCGGACATTTCGGCGGCTTGCCAACTTTGGCCCGGGGTCGTGGGGACGACCCTATAGTCGTCGGACTTGACGCTGGCGGGCCAATCTAGTCCCGAGGTCGTAGGGACGAACCTATACTCGTCGGACCTGACGGTGGCGGGCCAATCTAGTCCCGGGGTCGTGGGGACGACCCTACAGTCGTCGGACATTTCGGCGGCTTGCCAACTTTGGCCCGGGGTCGTGGGGACGACCCAATAGTCGTCGGACATGTCGGCGGCTGGCCAACTTTGGCCCGTAGTTGTGGGGACGACTCTATAGTCGTCGGACATGTCGGCGGCTGGCCAATCTAGTCCCGGGGTCGTGGGGACGACTCTATAGTCATCGGACATGTCGGCGGCTGGCCAACTTTGGCCCGTGGTCGTGGGGACGATCCAATAGTCGTCGGACATGTCGGCGGCTGGCCAATCTAGTCCCGTGGTCGTGGGGACGACCCTATAGTCATCGGACAAGACGGCGGCTGGACATCTTTGGCCCGCGGTCGTGGGGACGACCCTATAGTCGTCGGACAAGTCGGCGGCGGGCCAACCTTGTCCCGGGGTCGTGGGGACGACCCTATAGTCGTTGGACATGACGGTGGCGGGCCAATCTAGTCCCGGGGTCGTAGGGACGACCCTATAGTCGTCGGACATGTCGGCGATTGGCCAACATTGGCCCGGGGTCGTGGGGACGACCCTACAGTCGTCGGACATTTCGGCGGCTTGCCAACTTTGGCCCGGGGTCGTGGGGACGACCCTATAGTCGTCGGACATGACGGTGGCGGACCAATCTAGTCCCGGGGTCGTGGGTACGACCCTACAGTCCTCGGACATTTCGGCGCCTTGCCAACTTTGGCCCGGGGTCGTGGGGACGACCCTATAGTCGTCGGACATTTCGGCGGCTTGTCAAACTAGTCCCGGGGTCGTGGGGACGACCCTATATTCGTCGGACATGACGGTGGCGGACCAATCTAGTCCCGGGGTCGTGGGGACGACCCTATAGTCGTCGGACATGTCGGCGGCGGGCCAACCTTGTCCCGGGGACGTGGGGACGACCCTATAGTCGTCGGACATGACGGTGGCCGGCCAATCTAGTCCCGGGGTCGTGGGGACGACCCTATAGTCGTCGGACAAGACGGCGGCTGGATATCCTTGGCTCGCGGTCGTGGGGACGACCCTATAGTCGTCGGACATTTCGGCGGCATGCCAACTTTGGCCCGGGGTTGTGGGGACGACCCTATAGTCGTCGGACATTTCGGCGGCTTGCCTACTTTGGCCCGGGGTCGTGGGGACGACCCTATAGTCGTCGGACAAGACGGCGGCTGGACATCTTTGGCCCGCGGTCGTGGGGACGACCCTATAGTCGTCGGACATTTCGGCGGCTTGCCAACTTTGGCCCGGGGTCGTGGGGACGACTCTATAGTCGTCGGACATGTCGGCGGCTGGCCAACCTAGACCCGGGGTCGTGGGGACGACCCTATAGTCGTCGGACATGTCGGCGGGTGGCCAACCTAGTCCCGAGGTCGTGGGGACGACCCTATAGTCTTCGGACATGTCGGCGGCTTGCCAACTTTGGCCCGGGGTCGTGGGGACGATCCAATAGTCGTCGGACATGTCGGCGGCTGGTCAACTTTGGCCCGTGGTCGTGGGGACGACCCAATAGTCGTCGGACATGTCGGCGGCTGGCCAACCTAGTCCCGAGGTCGTCGGACTTGACGGTGGCGGGCCAATCTAGTCCCGGGGTCGTGGGGACGACCCTGCAGTCGTCGGACATGTCGGCGGCTGGTCAATCTAGTCCCGGGGTCGTGGGGACGACTCTATAGTCGTCGGACATGTCGGCGGCTGGCCAGCTTTGGCCCGTGGTCGTGGGGACGATCCAATAGTCGTCGGACATGTCGGCGGCTGGCCAACTTTGGCCCGTGGTCGTGGGGACGACCCTATAGTCGTTGGACATGTCAGCGGCTGGCCAACTTTGGCCCGGTGTCGTGGGGACGACTCTATAGTCGTCGGACATGTCGGCGGCTGGCCAACCTAGACCCGGGGTCGTGGAGACGACCCTATAGTCGTCGGACATGACGGTGGTGGGCCAATCTAGTCCCGGGGTCATGGGGACGACCCTATAGTCGTCGGACAAGACGGCGGCTGGACATCCTTGGCTCGCGGTCGTGGGGACGACCCTATAGTCGTCGGACATTTCGGCGGCTTGTCAACCTAGTCCCGGGGTCGTGGGGACGACCCTATAGTCGTTGGACATGACGGTGGCGGGCCAATCTAGTCCCGGGGTCGTGGGTACGACCCTATAGTCGTCGGACAAGTCGGTGGCGGGCCAACCTTGTCCCGGGGTCGTGGGGACGACCGTATAGTCGTCGGACATGACGGTGGCGGGCCAATCTAGTCCCGGGGTCGTGGGGACGACCCTATAGTCGTCGGACAAGACGGCGGCTGGACATCTTTGGCCCGCGGTCGTGGGGACGACCCTATAGTCGTTGGACATGACGGTGGCGGGCCAATCTAGTCCCGGGGTCGTAGGGACGACCCTATAGTCGTCGGACATGTCGGCGATTGGCCAACATTGGCCCGGGGTCGTGGGGACGACCCTATAGTCGACGGACATGTCGGCGGCTGGCCAACTTTGGCCCGTGGTCGCGGAGACGATCCTATAGTCGTCGGACTTGACGGTGGCGGGCCAATCTAGTCCCGGGGTTGTGGGGACGACCCTATAGTCGTCGGACATTTCGGCGGCTTGCCAACTTTGGCGCGGGGTCGTGGGGACGACCCTATAGTCGTCGGACATGTCGGCGGCTGGCCGACCTAGTCCCGAGGTCGTGGGGACGACCGTATAGTCGTCGGATATGTTGGCGGCTTGTCATCCTAGTCCCGGGGTCGTGGGGACGACCCTATAGTCGTCGGACAAGACGGCGGCTGGACATTTTTGGCCCGCGGTCGTGGGGACGACCCTATAGTCGTCGGACAAGTCGGTGGCGGGCCAACCTTGTCCCGGGGTCGTGGGGACGACCGTATAGTCGTCGGACATGACGGTGGCGGGCCAATCTAGTCCCGGGGTCGTGGGGACGACCCTATAGTCGTCGGACAAGACGGCGGCTGGACATCTTTGGCCCGCGGTCGTGGGGACGACCCTATAGTCGTTGGACATGACGGTGGCGGGCCAATCTAGTCCCGGGGTCGTAGGGACGACCCTATAGTCGTCGGACATGTCGGCGATTGGCCAACATTGGCCCGGGGTCGTGGGGACGACCCTATAGTCGACGGACATGTCGGCGGCTGGCCAACTTTGGCCCGTGGTCGCGGAGACGATCCTATAGTCGTCGGACTTGACGGTGGCGGGCCAATCTAGTCCCGGGGTTGTGGGGACGACCCTATAGTCGTCGGACATTTCGGCGGCTTGCCAACTTTGGCGCGGGGTCGTGGGGACGACCCTATAGTCGTCGGACATGTCGGCGGCTGGCCGACCTAGTCCCGAGGTCGTGGGGACGACCGTATAGTCGTCGGATATGTTGGCGGCTTGTCATCCTAGTCCCGGGGTCGTGGGGACGACCCTATAGTCGTCGGACAAGACGGCGGCTGGACATTTTTGGCCCGCGGTCGTGGGGACGACCCTATAGTCGTCGGACATTTCGGCGGCTTGCCAACTTTGGCCCCGGGTCGTGGGGACGACCCTATAGTCGTCGGACATTTCGGCGGCATGCCAACTTTGGCCCGGGGTCGTGGGGACGACCCTATAGTCGTTGGACATGACGGTGGCGGGCCAATCTAGTCCCGGGGTCGTAGGGACGACCCTATAGTCGTCCGACAAGTCGGCGGCGGGACAACCTTGTCCCGGGGTCGTGGGGACGACCGTATAGTCGTCGGACATGACGGTGGCGGGCCAATCTAGTCCCGGGGTCGTGGGGACGACCCTATAGTCGTCGGACAAGACGGCGGCTGGACATCTTTGGCCCGCGGTCGTGGGGACGACCCTATAGTCGTCGGACATTTCGGCGGCTGGCCAACCTAGACCCGGGGTCGTGGGGCCGACCCTATAGTCGTCGGACATGTCGGCGGGTGGCCAACCTAGTCCCGAGGTCGTGGGGACGACCCTACAGTCGTCGGACATTTCGGCGGCTTGCCAACTTTGGCCCGGGGTCGTGGGGACGACCCTATAGTCGTCGGACTTGACGCTGGCGGGCCAATCTAGTCCCGAGGTCGTAGGGACGAACCTATACTCGTCGGACCTGACGGTGGCGGGCCAATCTAGTCCCGGGGTCGTGGGGACGACCCTACAGTCGTCGGACATTTCGGCGGCTTGCCAACTTTGGCCCGGGGTCGTGGGGACGACCCAATAGTCGTCGGACATGTCGGCGGCTGGCCAACTTTGGCCCGTAGTTGTGGGGACGACTCTATAGTCGTCGGACATGTCGGCGGCTGGCCAATCTAGTCCCGGGGTCGTGGGGACGACTCTATAGTCATCGGACATGTCGGCGGCTGGCCAACTTTGGCCCGTGGTCGTGGGGACGATCCAATAGTCGTCGGACATGTCGGCGGCTGGCCAATCTAGTCCCGTGGTCGTGGGGACGACCCTATAGTCATCGGACAAGACGGCGGCTGGACATCTTTGGCCCGCGGTCGTGGGGACGACCCTATAGTCGTCGGACAAGTCGGCGGCGGGCCAACCTTGTCCCGGGGTCGTGGGGACGACCCTGCAGTCATCGGACAAGACGGCGGCTGGACATCTTTGGCCCGCGGTCGTGGGGACGACCCTATAGTCGTCGGACATTTCGGCGGCTGGACATCTTTGGCCCGCGGTCGTGGGGACGACCCTATAGTCGTCGGACATTTCGGCGGCATGCCACCTTTGGCCCGTGGTCGTGGGGACGATCCGATAGTCGTCGGACATGTCGGCGGCTGGCCAACCTAGACCCGGGGTCGTGGGGACAACCCTATTGTCGTCGGACATGGCGGTGGCGGGCCAATCTAGTCCCGTGGTCGTGGGGACGACCCTATAGTCGTCGGACATGTCGGCGGCTGGCCAACCTAGTCCCGTGGTCGTGGGGACGATCCGATAGTCGTTGGACATGACGGTGGCGGGCCATTCTAGTCCCGGGGTCGTGGGGACGACCCTATAGTCGTCGGACATGTCGGCGGCTGGCCAACTTGGGCCCGTGGTCGTGGGGACGTCCCAATAGTCGTCGGACATGTCGGCGGCTGGCCAACCTAGTCCCGAGGTCGTCGGACTTGACGGTGGAGGGCCAATCTAGTCCCGGGGTCGTGGGGACGACCCTGCAGTCGTCGGACATGTCGGCGGCTGGTCAATCTAGTCCCGGGGTCGTGGGGACGACTCTATAGTCGTCGGACATGTCGGCGGCTGGCCAACTTTGGCCCGTGGTCGTGGGGACGACCCTATAGTCGTCGGACATTTCGGTGGCTTGCCAACTTTGACCCGGGGTCGTGGGGACGACCCTATAGTCGTCGGACATTTCGGTGGCTTGCCAACTTTGACCCGGGGTCGTGGGGACGACCCTATAGTCGTTGGACATGACGGTGGCGGGCCAATCTAGTCCCGGGGTCGTAGGGACGACCCTATAGTCGTCGGACATTTCGGCGGCTTGCCAACTTTGGCCCGGGGTCGTGGGGACGACCCTATAGTCGTTGGACATGACGGTGGCGGGTCAATCTAGTCCCGGGGTCGTAGGGACGACCCTATAGTCGTCGGTCAAGACGGCGGCTGGATATCCTTGGCTCGCGGTCGTGGGGACGACCCTATAGTCGTCGGACATTTCGGCGGCATGCCAACTTTGGCCCGGGGTCGTGGGGACGACCCTATAGTCGTTGGACATGACGGTGGCGGGCCAATCTAGTCCCGGGGTCGTAGGGACGACCCTATAGTCGTCGGACATGTCGGCGATTGGCCAACATTGGCCCGGGGTCGTGGGGACGACCCTATAGTCGTCGGACATGTCGGCGGCTGGCCAACCTAGTCCCGAGGTCGTGGGGACGACCCTATAGTCGTCGGACTTCACGGTGGCGGGCCAATCTAGTCCCGGAGTCGTGGGGACGACCCTATAATCGTCGGACATGACGGTGGCGGACCAATCTAGTCCCGGGGTCGTGGGGACGACCCTATAGTCGTCGGACATGTCGGCGGCTGGCTAACTTTGGCCCGGTGTCGTGGGGACGACCCTATAGTCGTCGGACATGTTGGCGATTGGCCAACATTGGCCCGGGGTCGTGGGGACGACTCTATAGTCGTCGGACATGTTGGCGGCTTGTCAGCCTAGACCCGGGGTCGTGGGTACGACCCTATAGTCGTCGGACAAGTCGGCGGCGGGCCAACCTTGTCCCGGGGTCGTGGGGACGACCCTATAGTCGTCGGACAAGACGGTGGCGGGCCAATCTAGTCCCGGAGTCGTGGGGACGACCCTATAGTCGTCGGACAAGACGGCGGCTGGACATCCTTGGCTCGCGGTCGTGGGGACGACCCTATAGTCGTCGGACATTTCGGCGGCTTGTCAACCTAGTCCCGGGGTCGTGGGGACGACCCTATAGTCGTTGGACATGACGGTGGCGGGCCAATCTAGTCCCGGGGTAGTAGGGACGACCCTATAGTCGTCGGACATGTCGGCGATTGGCCAACATTGGCCCGGGGTCGTGGGGACGACCCTACAGTCGTCGGACATTTCGGCGGCTTGCCAACTTTGGCCCGGGGTCGTGGGGACGACTCTATAGTCTTCGGACATGTTGGCGGCTTGTCAGCCTAGTCCCGGGGTCGTGGGTACGACCCTATAGTCGTCGGACAAGTCGGCGGCGGGCCAACCTTGTCCCGGGGTCGTGGAGACGACCCTATAGTCGTCGGACATGACGGTGGTGGGCCAATCTAGTCCCGGGGTCATGGGGACGACCCTATAGTCGTCGGACAAGACGGCGGCTGGACATCCTTGGCTCGCGGTCGTGGGGACGACCCTATAGTCGTCGGACATTTCGGCGGCTTGTCAACCTAGTCCCGGGGTCGTGGGGACGACCCTATAGTCGTTGGACATGACGGTGGCGGGCCAATCTAGTCCCGGGGTCGTGGGTACGACCCTATAGTCGTCGGACAAGTCGGTGGCGGGCCAACCTTGTCCCGGGGTCGTGGGGACGACCGTATAGTCGTCGGACATGACGGTGGCGGGCCAATCTAGTCCCGGGGTCGTGGGGACGACCCTATAGTCGTCGGACAAGACGGCGGCTGGACATCTTTGGCCCGCGGTCGTGGGGACGACCCTATAGTCGTTGGACATGACGGTGGCGGGCCAATCTAGTCCCGGGGTCGTAGGGACGACCCTATAGTCGTCGGACATGTCGGCGATTGGCCAACATTGGCCCGGGGTCGTGGGGACGACCCTATAGTCGACGGACATGTCGGCGGCTGGCCAACTTTGGCCCGTGGTCGCGGAGACGATCCTATAGTCGTCGGACTTGACGGTGGCGGGCCAATCTAGTCCCGGGGTTGTGGGGACGACCCTATAGTCGTCGGACATTTCGGCGGCTTGCCAACTTTGGCGCGGGGTCGTGGGGACGACCCTATAGTCGTCGGACATGTCGGCGGCTGGCCGACCTAGTCCCGAGGTCGTGGGGACGACCGTATAGTCGTCGGATATGTTGGCGGCTTGTCATCCTAGTCCCGGGGTCGTGGGGACGACCCTATAGTCGTCGGACAAGACGGCGGCTGGACATTTTTGGCCCGCGGTCGTGGGGACGACCCTATAGTCGTCGGACATTTCGGCGGCTTGCCAACTTTGGCCCCGGGTCGTGGGGACGACCCTATAGTCGTCGGACATTTCGGCGGCATGCCAACTTTGGCCCGGGGTCGTGGGGACGACCCTATAGTCGTTGGACATGACGGTGGCGGGCCAATCTAGTCCCGGGGTCGTAGGGACGACCCTATAGTCGTCCGACAAATCGGCGGCGGGACAACCTTGTCCCGGGGTCGTGGGGACGACCGTATAGTCGTCGGACATGACGGTGGCGGGCCAATCTAGTCCCGGGGTCGTGGGGACGACCCTATAGTCGTCGGACAAGACGGCGGCTGGACATCTTTGGCCCGCGGTCGTGGGGACGACCCTATAGTCGTCGGACATTTCGGCGGCTGGCCAACCTAGACCCGGGGTCGTGGGGCCGACCCTATAGTCGTCGGACATGTCGGCGGGTGGCCAACCTAGTCCCGAGGTCGTGGGGACGACCCTACAGTCGTCGGACATTTCGGCGGCTTGCCAACTTTGGCCCGGGGTCGTGGGGACGACCCTATAGTCGTCGGACTTGACGCTGGCGGGCCAATCTAGTCCCGAGGTCGTAGGGACGAACCTATACTCGTCGGACCTGACGGTGGCGGGCCAATCTAGTCCCGGGGTCGTGGGGACGACCCTACAGTCGTCGGACATTTCGGCGGCTTGCCAACTTTGGCCCGGGGTCGTGGGGACGACCCAATAGTCGTCGGACATGTCGGCGGCTGGCCAACTTTGGCCCGTAGTTGTGGGGACGACTCTATAGTCGTCGGACATGTCGGCGGCTGGCCAATCTAGTCCCGGGGTCGTGGGGACGACTCTATAGTCATCGGACATGTCGGCGGCTGGCCAACTTTGGCCCGTGGTCGTGGGGACGATCCAATAGTCGTCGGACATGTCGGCGGCTGGCCAATCTAGTCCCGTGGTCGTGGGGACGACCCTATAGTCATCGGACAAGACGGCGGCTGGACATCTTTGGCCCGCGGTCGTGGGGACGACCCTATAGTCGTCGGACAAGTCGGCGGCGGGCCAACCTTGTCCCGGGGTCGTGGGGACGACCCTATAGTCGTTGGACATGACGGTGGCGGGCCAATCTAGTCCCGGGGTCGTAGGGACGACCCTATAGTCGTCGGACATGTCGGCGATTGGCCAACATTGGCCCGGGGTCGTGGGGACGACCCTACAGTCGTCGGACATTTCGGCGGCTTGCCAACTTTGGCCCGGGGTCGTGGGGACGACCCTATAGTCGTCGGACATGACGGTGGCGGACCAATCTAGTCCCGGGGTCGTGGGTACGACCCTACAGTCCTCGGACATTTCGGCGCCTTGCCAACTTTGGCCCGGGGTCGTGGGGACGACCCTATAGTCGTCGGACATTTCGGCGGCTTGTCAAACTAGTCCCGGGGTCGTGGGGACGACCCTATAGTCGTCGGACATGACGGTGGCGGACCAATCTAGTCCCGGGGTCGTGGGGACGACCCTATAGTCGTCGGACATGTCGGCGGCGGGCCAACCTTGTCCCGGGGTCGTGGGGACGACCCTATAGTCGTCGGACATGACGGTGGCCGGCCAATCTAGTCCCGGGGTCGTGGGGACGACCCTATAGTCGTCGGACAAGACGGCGGCTGGATATCCTTGGCTCGCGGTCGTGGGGACGACCCTATAGTCGTCGGACATTTCGGCGGCATGCCAACTTTGGCCCGGGGTTGTGGGGACGACCCTATAGTCGTCGGACATTTCGGCGGCTTGCCTACTTTGGCCCGGGGTCGTGGGGACGACCCTATAGTCGTCGGACAAGACGGCGGCTGGACATCTTTGGCCCGCGGTCGTGGGGACGACCCTATAGTCGTCGGACATTTCGGCGGCTTGCCAACTTTGGCCCGGGGTCGTGGGGACGACTCTATAGTCGTCGGACATGTCGGCGGCTGGCCAACCTAGACCCGGGGTCGTGGGGACGACCCTATAGTCGTCGGACATGTCGGCGGGTGGCCAACCTAGTCCCGAGGTCGTGGGGACGACCCTATAGTCTTCGGACATGTCGGCGGCTTGCCAACTTTGGCCCGGGGTCGTGGGGACGATCCAATAGTCGTCGGACATGTCGGCGGCTGGTCAACTTTGGCCCGTGGTCGTGGGGACGACCCAATAGTCGTCGGACATGTCGGCGGCTGGCCAACCTAGTCCCGAGGTCGTCGGACTTGACGGTGGCGGGCCAATCTAGTCCCGGGGTCGTGGGGACGACCCTGCAGTCGTCGGACATGTCGGCGGCTGGTCAATCTAGTCCCGGGGTCGTGGGGACGACTCTATAGTCGTCGGACATGTCGGCGGCTGGCCAGCTTTGGCCCGTGGTCGTGGGGACGATCCAATAGTCGTCGGACATGTCGGCGGCTGGCCAACTTTGGCCCGTGGTCGTGGGGACGACCCTATAGTCGTTGGACATGTCAGCGGCTGGCCAACTTTGGCCCGGTGTCGTGGGGACGACTCTATAGTCGTCGGACATGTCGGCGGCTGGCCAACCTAGACCCGGGGTCGTGGGGACGACCCTATTGTCGTCGGACATGACGGTGGCGGGCCAATCTATTCCCGGGGTCGTATGGACGACCCTATAGTCGTCTGACATGTTGGCGAATGGCCAACATTGGCCCGGGGTCGTGGGGACGACTCTATAGTCTTCGGACATGTTGGCGGCTTGTCAGCCTAGTCCCGGGGTCGTGGGTACGACCCTATAGTCGTCGGACAAGTCGGCGGCGGGCCAACCTTGTCCCGGGGTCGTGGAGACGACCCTATAGTCGTCGGACATGACGGTGGTGGGCCAATCTAGTCCCGGGGTCATGGGGACGACCCTATAGTCGTCGGACAAGACGGCGGCTGGACATCCTTGGCTCGCGGTCGTGGGGACGACCCTATAGTCGTCGGACATTTCGGCGGCTTGTCAACCTAGTCCCGGGGTCGTGGGGACGACCCTATAGTCGTTGGACATGACGGTGGCGGGCCAATCTAGTCCCGGGGTCGTGGGTACGACCCTATAGTCGTCGGACAAGTCGGTGGCGGGCCAACCTTGTCCCGGGGTCGTGGGGACGACCGTATAGTCGTCGGACATGACGGTGGCGGGCCAATCTAGTCCCGGGGTCGTGGGGACGACCCTATAGTCGTCGGACAAGACGGCGGCTGGACATCTTTGGCCCGCGGTCGTGGGGACGACCCTATAGTCGTTGGACATGACGGTGGCGGGCCAATCTAGTCCCGGGGTCGTAGGGACGACCCTATAGTCGTCGGACATGTCGGCGATTGGCCAACATTGGCCCGGGGTCGTGGGGACGACCCTATAGTCGACGGACATGTCGGCGGCTGGCCAACTTTGGCCCGTGGTCGCGGAGACGATCCTATAGTCGTCGGACTTGACGGTGGCGGGCCAATCTAGTCCCGGGGTTGTGGGGACGACCCTATAGTCGTCGGACATTTCGGCGGCTTGCCAACTTTGGCGCGGGGTCGTGGGGACGACCCTATAGTCGTCGGACATGTCGGCGGCTGGCCAACTTTGGCCCGTAGTTGTGGGGACGACTCTATAGTCGTCGGACATGTCGGCGGCTGGCCAATCTAGTCCCGGGGTCGTGGGGACGACTCTATAGTCATCGGACATGTCGGCGGCTGGCCAACTTTGGCCCGTGGTCGTGGGGACGATCCAATAGTCGTCGGACATGTCGGCGGCTGGCCAATCTAGTCCCGTGGTCGTGGGGACGACCCTATAGTCATCGGACAAGACGGCGGCTGGACATCTTTGGCCCGCGGTCGTGGGGACGACCCTATAGTCGTCGGACAAGTCGGCGGCGGGCCAACCTTGTCCCGGGGTCGTGGGGACGACCGTATAGTCGTCGGACATGACGGTGGCTGGCCAATCTAGTCCCGGGGTCGTGGGGACGACCCTATAGTCATCGGACAAGACGGCGGCTGGACATCTTTGGCCCGCGGTCGTGGGGACGACCCTATAGTCGTCGGACAGGTCGGCGGCGGGCCAACCTTGTCCCGGGGTCGTGGGGACAACCGTATAGTCGTCGGACATGACGGTGGCGGGCCAATCTAGTCCCGGGGTCGTGGGGACGATCCGATAGTCGTTGGACATGACGGTGGCGGGCCATTCTAGTCCCGGGGTCGTGGGGACGACCCTATAGTCGTCGGACTTGACGCTGGCGGGCCAATCTAGTCCCGAGGTCGTAGGGACGACCCTATAGTCGTCGGACATGGCGGTGGCGGGCCAATCTAGTCCCGTGGTCGTGGGGACGACCCTATAGTCGTCGGACATGTCGGCGGCTGGCCAACCTAGTCCCGTGGTCGTTGGGACGATCCGATAGTCGTTGGACATGACGGTGGCGGGCCATTCTAGTCCCGGGGTCGTGGGGACGACACTATAGTCGTCGGACATGTCGGCGGCTGGCCAACTTTGGCCCGTGGTCGTGGGGACGACCCAGTAGTCGTCGGACATGTCGGCGGCTGGCCAACCTAGTCCCGAGGTCGTCGGACTTGACGGTGGCGGGCCAATCTAGTCCCGGGGTCGTGGGGACGACGCTGCAGTCGTCGGACATGTCGGCGGCTGGTCAATCTAGTCCCGGGGTCGTGGGTACGACTCTATAGTCGTCGGACATGTCGGCGGCTGGCCAACTTTGGCCCGTGGTCGTGGGGACGATCCAATAGTCGTCGGACATGTCGGCGGCTGGCCAACTTTGGCCCGTGGTCGTGGGGACGATCCGATAGTCGTCGGACATGTCGGCGGCAGGCCAACTTTGGCCCGTGGTCGTGGGGACGACCCTATAGTCTTCGGACATGACGGTAGCGGGCCAATCTAGACCGGAGGACGTGGGGACGACCCTATAGTCGTCGGACATTTCGGCGGCTGTCCAACTTTGGCCCGGTGTCGTGGGGACGACCCTATAGTCGTCGGACAAGTCGGCGGCGGGCCAACCTTGTCCCGGGGTCGTGGGGACGACCGTATAGTCGTCGGACATGACGGTGGCGGGCCAATCTAGTCCCGGGGTCGTGGGGACGACCCTATAGTCATCGGACAAGACGGCGGCTGGACATCTTTGGCCCGCGGTCGTGGGGACGACCCTATAGTCGTCGGACATTTCGGCGGCTTGCCAACTTTGGCCCGGCGTCTTGGGGACGACCCTATAGTCGTCGGACATTTCGGCGGCATGCCACCTTTGGCCCGTGGTCGTGGGGACGATCCGATAGTCGTCGGACATGTCGGCGGCTGGCCAACCTAGACCCGGGGTCGTGGGGACAACCCTATTGTCGTCGGACATGGCGGTGGCGGGCCAATCTAGTCCCGTGGTCGTGGGGACGACCCTATAGTCGTCGGACATGTCGGCGGCTGGCCAACCTAGTCCCGTGGTCGTGGGGACGATCCGATAGTCGTTGGACATGACGGTGGCGGGCCATTCTAGTCCCGGGGTCGTGGGGACGACCCTATAGTCGTCGGACATGTCGGCGGCTGGCCAACTTGGGCCCGTGGTCGTGGGGACGTCCCAATAGTCGTCGGACATGTCGGCGGCTGGCCAACCTAGTCCCGAGGTCGTCGGACTTGACGGTGGAGGGCCAATCTAGTCCCGGGGTCGTGGGGACGACCCTGCAGTCGTCGGACATGTCGGCGGCTGGTCAATCTAGTCCCGGGGTCGTGGGGACGACTCTATAGTCGTCGGACATGTCGGCGGCTGGCCAACTTTGGCCCGTGGTCGTGGGGACGATCCAATAGTCGTCGGACATGTCGGCGGCTGGCCAACTTTGGCCCGTGGTCGTGGGGACGACCCGATAGTCGTCGGACATGTCGGCGGCTGGCCAACTCTGGCCCGTGGTCGTGGGGACGATCCAATAGTCGTCGGACATGTCGGCGGCTGGCCAACTTTGGCCCGTGGTCGTGGGGCGATCCGATAGTCGTCGGACATGTCGGCGGCTGGCCAACCTAGACCCGGGGTCGTGGGGACGACCCAATAGTCGTCGGACATGTCGGCGATTGGCCAACATTGGCCCGGGGTCGTGGGGACGACCCTATAGTCGACGGACATGTCGGCGGCTGGCCAACTTTGGCCCGTGGTCGTGGAGACGATCCTATAGTCGTCGGACTTGACGGTGGCGGGCCAATCTAGTCCCGGGGTTGTGGGGACGACCCTATAGTCGTCGGACATTTCGGCGGCTTGCCTACTTTGGCCCGGGGTCGTGGGGACGACCCTATAGTCGTCGGACATGTCGGCGGCTGGCCGACCTAGTCCCGAGGTCGTGGGGACGACCGTATAGTCGTCGGATATGTTTGCGGCTTGTCAACCTAGTCCCGGGGTCGTGGGGACGACCCTATAGTCGTTGGACATGACGGTGGCGGGCCAATCTAGTCCCGGGGTCGTGGGGACGACCCTATAGTCGTCGGACAAGACGGCGGCTGGACATCTTTGGCCCGCGGTCGTGGGGACGACCCTATAGTCGTCGGACATTTCGGTGGCTTGCCAACTTTGACCCGGGGTCGTGGGGACGACCCTATAGTCGTTGGACATGACGGTGGCGGGCCAATCTAGTCCCGGGGTCGTAGGGACGACCCTATAGTCGTCGGACATTTCGGCGGCTTGCCAACTTTGGCCCGGGGTCGTGGGGACGACCCTATAGTCGTTGGACATGACGGTGGCGGGTCAATCTAGTCCCGGGGTCGTAGGGACGACCCTATAGTCGTCGGTCAAGACGGCGGCTGGATATCCTTGGCTCGCGGTCGTGGGGACGACCCTATAGTCGTCGGACATTTCGGCGGCATGCCAACTTTGGCCCGGGGTCGTGGGGACGACCCTATAGTCGTTGGACATGACGGTGGCGGGCCAATCTAGTCCCGGGGTCGTAGGGACGACCCTATAGTCGTCGGACATGTCGGCGATTGGCCAACATTGGCCCGGGGTCGTGGGGACGACCCTATAGTCGTCGGACATGTCGGCGGCTGGCCAACCTAGTCCCGAGGTCGTGGGGACGACCCTATAGTCGTCGGACTTCACGGTGGCGGGCCAATCTAGTCCCGGAGTCGTGGGGACGACCCTATAATCGTCGGACATGACGGTGGCGGACCAATCTAGTCCCGGGGTCGTGGGGACGACCCTATAGTCGTCGGACATGTCGGCGGCTGGCCAACTTTGGCCCGTGGTCGTGGGGACGATCCAATAGTCGTCGGACATGTCGGCGGCTGGCTAACTTTGGCCCGGTGTCGTGGGGACGACCCTATAGTCGTCGGACATGTTGGCGATTGGCCAACATTGGCCCGGGGTCGTGGGGACGACTCTATAGTCGTCGGACATGTTGGCGGCTTGTCAGCCTAGACCCGGGGTCGTGGGTACGACCCTATAGTCGTCGGACAAGTCGGCGGCGGGCCAACCTTGTCCCGGGGTCGTGGGGACGACCCTATAGTCGTCGGACAAGACGGTGGCGGGCCAATCTAGTCCCGGAGTCGTGGGGACGACCCTATAGTCGTCGGACAAGACGGCGGCTGGACATCCTTGGCTCGCGGTCGTGGGGACGACCCTATAGTCGTCGGACATTTCGGCGGCTTGTCAACCTAGTCCCGGGGTCGTGGGGACGACCCTATAGTCGTTGGACATGACGGTGGCGGGCCAATCTAGTCCCGGGGTCGTAGGGACGACCCTATAGTCGTCGGACATGTCGGCGATTGGCCAACATTGGCCCGGGGTCGTGGGGACGACCCTACAGTCGTCGGACATTTCGGCGGCTTGCCAACTTTGGCCCGGGGTCGTGGGGACGACCCTATAGTCGTCGGACATGACGGTGGCGGACCAATCTAGTCCCGGGGTCGTGGGTACGACCCTACAGTCCTCGGACATTTCGGCGCCTTGCCAACTTTGGCCCGGGGTCGTGGGGACGACCCTATAGTCGTCGGACATTTCGGCGGCTTGTCAAACTAGTCCCGGGGTCGTGGGGACGACCCTATAGTCGTCGGACATGACGGTGGCGGACCAATCTAGTCCCGGGGTCGTGGGGACGACCCTATAGTCGTCGGGCATGTCGGCGGCTGGCCAACTTTGGCCCGTGGTCGTGGGGACGATCCAATAGTCGTCGGACATGTCGGCGGCTGGCTAACTTTGGCCCGGTGTCGTGGGGACGACCCTATAGTCGTCGGACATGTTGGCAATTGGCCAACATTGGCCCGGGGTCGTGGGGACGACTCTATAGTCGTCGGACATGTTGGCGGCTTGTCAGCCTAGTCCCGGGGTCGTGGGGACGACCCTATAGTCGTCGGACAAGACGGCGGCTGGACATCCTTGGCTCGCGGTCGTGGGGACGACCCTATAGTCGTCGGACATTTCGGCGGCTTGTCAACCTAGTCCCGGGGTCGTGGGGACGACCCTACAGTCGTTGGACATGACGGTGCCGGGCCAATCTAGTCCCGGGGTCGTGGGTACGACCCTATAGTCGTCGGACAAGACGGCGGCTGGACATCCTTGGCTCGCGGTCGTGGGGACGACCCTATAGTCGTCGGACATTTCGGCGGCTTGTCAACCTAGTCCCGGGGTCGTGGGGACGACCCTATAGTCGTTGGACATGACGGTGGCGGGCCAATCTAGTCCCGGGGTCGTGGGGACGACCCTATAGTCGTCGGACAAGACGGCGGCTGGACATCTTTGGCCCGCGGTCGTGGGGACGACCCTATAGTCGTCGGACATTTCGGCGGCTTGCCAACTTTGTCCCGGGGTCGTGGGGACGACCCTATAGTCATCGGACTTCACGGTGGCGGGCCAATCTAGTCCCGGGGTCGTGGGGACGACCCTATAGTCGTCGGACATGACGGTGGCGGACCAATCTAGTCCCGGGGTCGTGGGGACGACCCTATAGTCGTCGGACATGTCGGCGGCTGGCCAACTTTGGCCCGTGGTCGTGGGGACGATCCAATAGTCGTCGGACATGTCGGCGGCTGGCTAACTTTGGCCCGGTGTCGTGGGGACGACCCTATAGTCGTCGGACATGTTGGCGATTGGCCAACATTGGCCCGGGGTCGTGGGGACGACTCTATAGTCGTCGGACATGTTGGCGGCTTGTCAGCCTAGACCCGGGGTCGTGGGTACGACCCTATAGTCGTCGGACAAGTCGGCGGCGGGCCAACCTTGTCCCGGGGTCGTGGGGACGACCCTATAGTCGTCGGACAAGACGGTGGCGGGCCAATCTAGTCCCGGAGTCGTGGGGACGACCCTATAGTCGTCGGACAAGACGGCGGCTGGACATCCTTGGCTCGCGGTCGTGGGGACGACCCTATAGTCGTCGGACATTTCGGCGGCTTGTGAACCTAGTCCCGGGGTCGTGGGGACGACCCTATAGTCGTTGGACATGACGGTGGCGGGCCAATCTAGTCCCGGGGTCGTAGGGACGACCCTATAATCGTCGGACATGTCGGCGATTGGCCAACATTGGCCCGGGGTCGTGGGGACGACCCTACAGTCGTCGGACATTTCGGCGGCTTGCCAACTTTGGCCCGGGGTCGTGGGGACGACCCTATAGTCGTCGAACATGACGGTGGCGGACCAATCTAGTCCCGGGGTCGTGGGGACGACCCTATAGTCGTCGAACATGACGGTGGCGGACCAATCTAGTCCCGGGGTCGTGGGGACGACCCTATAGTCGTCGGGCATGTCGGCGGCTGGCCAACTTTGGCCCGTGGTCGTGGGGACGATCCAATAGTCGTCGGACATGTCGGCGGCTAGCTAACTTTGGCCCGGTGTCGTGGGGACGACCCTATAGTCGTCGGACAAGACGGCGGCTGGGCATCCTTGGCTCGCGGTCGTGGGGACGACCCTATAGTCGTCGGACATTTCGGCGGCTTGTCAACCTAGTCCCGGGGTCGTGGGGACGACCCTATAGTCGTTGGACATGACGGTGGCGGGCCAATCTAGCCCCGGGGTCGTGGGTACGTCCCTATAGTCGTCGGACAAGACGGCGGCTGGACATCCTTGGCTCGCGGTCGTGGGGACGACCCGATAGTCGTCGGACATTTCGGCGGCTTGTCAACCTAGTCCCGGGGTCGTGGGGACGACCCTATAGTCGTTGGACATGACGGTGGCAGGCCAATCTAGTCCCGGGGTCGTGGGTACGAACCTATAGTCGTCGGACAAGTCGGCGGAGGGCCAACCTTGTCCCGTGGTCGTCGGGACGACCCTATAGTCGTCGGACATGACGGTGGCGGGCCAATCTAGTCCCGGGGTCGTGGGGACGACCCTATAGTCGTCGGACAAGACGGCGGCTGGACATCCTTGGCTCGCGGTCGTGGGGACGACCCTATAGCCGTCGGACATTTCGGCGGCTTGTCAACCTAGTCCCGGGGTCGTGGGGACGACCCTATAGTCGTTGGACATGACGGTGGCGGGCCAATCTAGTCCCGGGGTCGTGGGTACGTCCCTATAGTCGTCGGACAAGACGGCGGCTGGACATCCTTGGCTCGCGGTCGTGGGGACGACCCTATAGTCGTCGGACATTTCGGCGGCTTGTCAACCTAGTCCCGGGGTCGTGGGGACGACCGTATAGTCGTTGGACATGACGGTGGCGGGCCGATCTAGTCCCGGGGTCGTGGGTACGACCCTATAATCGTCGGACAAGACGGCGGCTGGATATCCTTGGCTCGCGGTCGTGGGGACGACCCTATAGTCGTCGGACATTTCGGCGGCATGCCAACTTTGGCCCGGGGTCGTGGGGACGACCCTATAGTCGTTGGACATGACGGTGGCGGGCCAATCTAGTCCCGGGGTCGTGGGTACGACCCTATAGTCGTCGGACAAGACGGCGGCTGGACATCCTTGGCTCGTGGTCGTGGGGACGACCCTATAGTCGTCGGACATTTCGGCGGCTTGTCAACCTAGTCCCGGGGTCGTGGGGACGACCCTATTGTCGTCGGGCATGTCGGCGGCTGGCCAACTTTGGCCCGTGGTCGTGGGGACGATCCAATAGTCGTCGGACATGTCGGCGGCTGGCTAACTTTGGCCCGGTGTCGTGGGGACGATCCTATAGTCGTCGGACATGTTGGCGGCTTGTCAGCCTAGACCCGTGGTCGTGGGGACGATCCAATAGTCGTCGGACATGTCGGCGGCTGGCTAACTTTGGCCCGGTGTCGTGGGGACGACCCTATAGTCGTCGGACATGTTGGCGATTGGCCAACATTGGCCCGGGGTCGTGGGGACGACTCTATAGTCGTCGGACATGTTGGCGGCTTGTCAGCCTAGACCCGGGGTCGTGGGTACGACCCTATAGTCGTCGGACAAGTCGGCGGCGGGCCAACCTTGTCCCGGGGTCGTGGGGACGACCCTATAGTCGTCGGACAAGACGGTGGCGGGCCAATCTAGTCCCGGAGTCGTGGGGACGACCCTATAGTCGTCGGACAAGACGGCGGCTGGACATCCTTGGCTCGCGGTCGTGGGGACGACCCTATAGTCGTCGGACATTTCGGCGGCTTGTCAACCTAGTCCCGGGGTCGTGGGGACGACCCTATAGTCGTTGGACATGACGGTGGCGGGCCAATCTAGTCCCGGGGTCGTAGGGACGACCCTATAGTCGTCGGACATGTCGGCGATTGGCCAACATTGGCCCGGGGTCGTGGGGACGACCCTACAGTCGTCGGACATTTCGGCGGCTTGCCAACTTTGGCCCGGGGTCGTGGGGACGACCCTATAGTCGTCGGACATGACGGTGGCGGACCAATCTAGTCCCGGGGTCGTGGGTACGACCCTACAGTCCTCGGACATTTCGGCGCCTTGCCAACTTTGGCCCGGGGTCGTGGGGACGACCCTATAGTCGTCGGACATTTCGGCGGCTTGTCAAACTAGTCCCGGGGTCGTGGGGACGACCCTATAGTCGTCGGACATGACGGTGGCGGACCAATCTAGTCCCGGGGTCGTGGGGACGACCCTATAGTCGTCGGGCATGTCGGCGGCTGGCCAACTTTGGCCCGTGGTCGTGGGGACGATCCAATAGTCGTCGGACATGTCGGCGGCTGGCTAACTTTGGCCCGGTGTCGTGGGGACGACCCTATAGTCGTCGGACATGTTGGCAATTGGCCAACATTGGCCCGGGGTCGTGGGGACGACTCTATAGTCGTCGGACATGTTGGCGGCTTGTCAGCCTAGTCCCGGGGTCGTGGGGACGACCCTATAGTCGTCGGACAAGACGGCGGCTGGACATCCTTGGCTCGCGGTCGTGGGGACGACCCTATAGTCGTCGGACATTTCGGCGGCTTGTCAACCTAGTCCCGGGGTCGTGGGGACGACCCTACAGTCGTTGGACATGACGGTGCCGGGCCAATCTAGTCCCGGGGTCGTGGGTACGACCCTATAGTCGTCGGACAAGACGGCGGCTGGACATCCTTGGCTCGCGGTCGTGGGGACGACCCTATAGTCGTCGGACATTTCGGCGGCTTGTCAACCTAGTCCCGGGGTCGTGGGGACGACCCTATAGTCGTTGGACATGACGGTGGCGGGCCAATCTAGTCCCGGGGTCGTGGGGACGACCCTATAGTCGTCGGACAAGACGGCGGCTGGACATCTTTGGCCCGCGGTCGTGGGGACGACCCTATAGTCGTCGGACATTTCGGCGGCTTGCCAACTTTGTCCCGGGGTCGTGGGGACGACCCTATAGTCATCGGACTTCACGGTGGCGGGCCAATCTAGTCCCGGGGTCGTGGGGACGACCCTATAGTCGTCGGACATGACGGTGGCGGACCAATCTAGTCCCGGGGTCGTGGGGACGACCCTATAGTCGTCGGACATGTCGGCGGCTGGCCAACTTTGGCCCGTGGTCGTGGGGACGATCCAATAGTCGTCGGACATGTCGGCGGCTGGCTAACTTTGGCCCGGTGTCGTGGGGACGACCCTATAGTCGTCGGACATGTTGGCGATTGGCCAACATTGGCCCGGGGTCGTGGGGACGACTCTATAGTCGTCGGACATGTTGGCGGCTTGTCAGCCTAGACCCGGGGTCGTGGGTACGACCCTATAGTCGTCGGACAAGTCGGCGGCGGGCCAACCTTGTCCCGGGGTCGTGGGGACGACCCTATAGTCGTCGGACAAGACGGTGGCGGGCCAATCTAGTCCCGGAGTCGTGGGGACGACCCTATAGTCGTCGGACAAGACGGCGGCTGGACATCCTTGGCTCGCGGTCGTGGGGACGACCCTATAGTCGTCGGACATTTCGGCGGCTTGTGAACCTAGTCCCGGGGTCGTGGGGACGACCCTATAGTCGTTGGACATGACGGTGGCGGGCCAATCTAGTCCCGGGGTCGTAGGGACGACCCTATAATCGTCGGACATGTCGGCGATTGGCCAACATTGGCCCGGGGTCGTGGGGACGACCCTACAGTCGTCGGACATTTCGGCGGCTTGCCAACTTTGGCCCGGGGTCGTGGGGACGACCCTATAGTCGTCGAACATGACGGTGGCGGACCAATCTAGTCCCGGGGTCGTGGGGACGACCCTATAGTCGTCGAACATGACGGTGGCGGACCAATCTAGTCCCGGGGTCGTGGGGACGACCCTATAGTCGTCGGGCATGTCGGCGGCTGGCCAACTTTGGCCCGTGGTCGTGGGGACGATCCAATAGTCGTCGGACATGTCGGCGGCTAGCTAACTTTGGCCCGGTGTCGTGGGGACGACCCTATAGTCGTCGGACAAGACGGCGGCTGGGCATCCTTGGCTCGCGGTCGTGGGGACGACCCTATAGTCGTCGGACATTTCGGCGGCTTGTCAACCTAGTCCCGGGGTCGTGGGGACGACCCTATAGTCGTTGGACATGACGGTGGCGGGCCAATCTAGCCCCGGGGTCGTGGGTACGTCCCTATAGTCGTCGGACAAGACGGCGGCTGGACATCCTTGGCTCGCGGTCGTGGGGACGACCCGATAGTCGTCGGACATTTCGGCGGCTTGTCAACCTAGTCCCGGGGTCGTGGGGACGACCCTATAGTCGTTGGACATGACGGTGGCAGGCCAATCTAGTCCCGGGGTCGTGGGTACGAACCTATAGTCGTCGGACAAGTCGGCGGAGGGCCAACCTTGTCCCGTGGTCGTCGGGACGACCCTATAGTCGTCGGACATGACGGTGGCGGGCCAATCTAGTCCCGGGGTCGTGGGGACGACCCTATAGTCGTCGGACAAGACGGCGGCTGGACATCCTTGGCTCGCGGTCGTGGGGACGACCCTATAGCCGTCGGACATTTCGGCGGCTTGTCAACCTAGTCCCGGGGTCGTGGGGACGACCCTATAGTCGTTGGACATGACGGTGGCGGGCCAATCTAGTCCCGGGGTCGTGGGTACGTCCCTATAGTCGTCGGACAAGACGGCGGCTGGACATCCTTGGCTCGCGGTCGTGGGGACGACCCTATAGTCGTCGGACATTTCGGCGGCTTGTCAACCTAGTCCCGGGGTCGTGGGGACGACCGTATAGTCGTTGGACATGACGGTGGCGGGCCGATCTAGTCCCGGGGTCGTGGGTACGACCCTATAATCGTCGGACAAGACGGCGGCTGGATATCCTTGGCTCGCGGTCGTGGGGACGACCCTATAGTCGTCGGACATTTCGGCGGCATGCCAACTTTGGCCCGGGGTCGTGGGGACGACCCTATAGTCGTTGGACATGACGGTGGCGGGCCAATCTAGTCCCGGGGTCGTGGGTACGACCCTATAGTCGTCGGACAAGACGGCGGCTGGACATCCTTGGCTCGTGGTCGTGGGGACGACCCTATAGTCGTCGGACATTTCGGCGGCTTGTCAACCTAGTCCCGGGGTCGTGGGGACGACCCTATTGTCGTCGGGCATGTCGGCGGCTGGCCAACTTTGGCCCGTGGTCGTGGGGACGATCCAATAGTCGTCGGACATGTCGGCGGCTGGCTAACTTTGGCCCGGTGTCGTGGGGACGATCCTATAGTCGTCGGACATGTTGGCGATTGGCCAACATTGGCCCGGGGTCGTGGGGACGACTCTATAGTCGTCGGACATGTTGGCGGCTTGTCAGCCTAGTCCCGGGGTCGTGGGGACGACCCTATAGTCGTCGGACATGACGGTGGCGGGCCAATCTAGTCCCGGGGTCGTGGGGACGACCCTATAGTCGTCGGATATGTCGGCGATTGGCCAACATTGGCCCGGGGTCGTGGGGACGACCCTATAGTCGTCGGACATGTCGGCGGCTGGCCAACCTAGTCCCGAGGTCGTGGGGACGACCCTATAGTCGTCGGACTTCACGGTGGCGGGCCAATCTAGTCCCGGGGTCGTGGGGACGACCCTACAGTCGTCGGACATTTCGGCGGCTTGCCAACTTTGGCCCGTGGTCGTGGGGACGATCCAATAGTCGTCGGACATGTCGGCGGCTGGCCAACTTTGGCCCATGGTCGTGGGGACGACCCTATAGTCGTTGGACATGTCAGCGGCTGGCCAACTTTGGCCCGGTGTCGTGGGGACGACTCTATAGTCGTCGGACATGTCGGCGGCTGGCCAACCTAGACCCGGGGTCGTGGGGACGACCCTATTGTCGTCGGACATGACGGTGGCGGGCCAATCTATTCCCGGGGTCGTACGGACGACCCTATAGTCGTCTGACATGTTGGCGATTGGCCAACATTGGCCCGGGGTCGTGGGGACGATCCAATAGTCGTCGGACATGTCGGCGGATGGGTAACTTTGGCCCGGTGTCGTGGGGACGACCCTATAGTCGTCGGACATGTTGGCGATTGGCCAACATTGGCCCGGGGTCGTGGGGACGACTCTATAGTCGTCGGACATGTTGGCGGCTTGTCAGCCTAGACCCGGGGTCGTGGGTACGACCCTATAGTCGTCGGACAAGTCGGCGGCGGGCCAACCTTGTCCCGGGGTCGTGGGGACGACCCTATAGTCGTCGGACATGACGGTGGCGGGCCAATCTAGTCCCGGGGTCGTGGGGACGACCCTACAGTCCTCGGACATTTCGGCGCCTTGCCAACTTTGGCCCGGGGTCGTGGGGACGACCCTATAGTCGTCGAACATGACGGTGGCGGACCAATCTAGTCCCGGGGTCTTGGGGACGACCCTATAGTCGTCGGGCATGTCGGCGGCTGGCCAACTTTGGCCCGTGGTCGTGGGGACGATCCAATAGTCGTCGGACATGTCGGCGGCTGGCTAACTTTGGCCCGGTGTCGTGGGGACGACCCTATAGTCGTCGGACAAGACGGCGGCTGGACATCCTTGGCTCGCGGTCGTGGGGACGACCCTATAGTCGTCGGACATTTCGGCGGCTTGTCAACCTAGTCCCGGGGTCGTGGGGACGACCCTATAGTCGTCGGACATTTCGGCGGCTTGTCAACCTAGTCCCGGGGTCGTGGGGACGACCCTATAGTCGTCGGACATGACGGTGGCGGACCAATCTAGTCCCAGGGTCGTGGGGACGACCCTATAGTCGTCGGGCATGTCGGCGGCTGGCCAACTTTGGCCCGTGGTCGTGGGGACGATCCAATAGTCGTCGGACATGTCGGCGGCTGGCTAACTTTGGCCCGGTGTCGTGGGGACGACCCTATAGTCGTCGGACATGTTGGCAATTGGCCAACATTGGCCCGGGGTCGTGGGGACGACTCTATAGTCGTCGGACATGTTGGCGGCTTGTCAGCCTAGTCCCGGGGTCGTGGGGACGACCCTATAGTCGTCGGACAAGACGGCGGCTGGACATCCTTGGCTCGCGGTCGTGGGGACGACCCTATAGTCGTCGGACATTTCGGCGGCTTGTCAACCTAGTCCCGGGGTCGTGGGGACGACCCTACAGTCGTTGGACATGACGGTGGCGGGCCAATCTAGTCCCGGGGTCGTGGGTACGACCCTATAGTCGTCGGACAAGACGGCGGCTGGACATCCTTGGCTCGCGGTCGTGGGGACGACCCTATAGTCGTCGGACATTTCGGCGGCTTGTCAACCTAGTCCCGGGGTCGTGGGGACGACCCTATAGTCGTTGGACATGACGGTGGCGGGCCAATCTAGTCCCGGGGTCGTGGGTACGTCCCTATAGTCGTCGGACAAGACGGCGGCTGGACATCCTTGGCTCGCGGTCGTGGGGACGACCCTATAGTCGTCGGACATTTCGGCGGCTTGTCAACCTAGTCCCGGGGTCGTGGGGACGACCGTATAGTCGTTGGACATGACGGTGGCGGGCCGATCTAGTCCCGGGGTCGTGGGTACGACCCTATAATCGTCGGACAAGACGGCGGCTGGATATCCTTGGCTCGCGGTCGTGGGGACGACCCTATAGTCGTCGGACATTTCGGCGGCATGCCAACTTTGGCCCGGGGTCGTGGGGACGACCCTATAGTCGTTGGACATGACGGTGGCGGGCCAATCTAGTCCCGGGGTCGTGGGTACGACCCTATAGTCGTCGGACAAGACGGCGGCTGGACATCCTTGGCTCGTGGTCGTGGGGACGACCCTATAGTCGTCGGACATTTCGGCGGCTTGTCAACCTAGTCCCGGGGTCGTGGGGACGACCCTATTGTCGTCGGGCATGTCGGCGGCTGGCCAACTTTGGCCCGTGGTCGTGGGGACGATCCAATAGTCGTCGGACATGTCGGCGGCTGGCTAACTTTGGCCCGGTGTCGTGGGGACGATCCTATAGTCGTCGGACATGTTGGCGATTGGCCAACATTGGCCCGGGGTCGTGGGGACGACTCTATAGTCGTCGGACATGTTGGCGGCTTGTCAGCCTAGTCCCGGGGTCGTGGGGACGACCCTATAGTCGTCGGACATGACGGTGGCGGGCCAATCTAGTCCCGGGGTCGTGGGGACGACCCTATAGTCGTCGGATATGTCGGCGATTGGCCAACATTGGCCCGGGGTCGTGGGGACGACCCTATAGTCGTCGGACATGTCGGCGGCTGGCCAACCTAGTCCCGAGGTCGTGGGGACGACCCTATAGTCGTCGGACTTCACGGTGGCGGGCCAATCTAGTCCCGGGGTCGTGGGGACGACCCTACAGTCGTCGGACATTTCGGCGGCTTGCCAACTTTGGCCCGTGGTCGTGGGGACGATCCAATAGTCGTCGGACATGTCGGCGGCTGGCCAACTTTGGCCCATGGTCGTGGGGACGACCCTATAGTCGTTGGACATGTCAGCGGCTGGCCAACTTTGGCCCGGTGTCGTGGGGACGACTCTATAGTCGTCGGACATGTCGGCGGCTGGCCAACCTAGACCCGGGGTCGTGGGGACGACCCTATTGTCGTCGGACATGACGGTGGCGGGCCAATCTATTCCCGGGGTCGTACGGACGACCCTATAGTCGTCTGACATGTTGGCGATTGGCCAACATTGGCCCGGGGTCGTGGGGACGATCCAATAGTCGTCGGACATGTCGGCGGATGGGTAACTTTGGCCCGGTGTCGTGGGGACGACCCTATAGTCGTCGGACATGTTGGCGATTGGCCAACATTGGCCCGGGGTCGTGGGGACGACTCTATAGTCGTCGGACATGTTGGCGGCTTGTCAGCCTAGACCCGGGGTCGTGGGTACGACCCTATAGTCGTCGGACAAGTCGGCGGCGGGCCAACCTTGTCCCGGGGTCGTGGGGACGACCCTATAGTCGTCGGACATGACGGTGGCGGGCCAATCTAGTCCCGGGGTCGTGGGGACGACCCTACAGTCCTCGGACATTTCGGCGCCTTGCCAACTTTGGCCCGGGGTCGTGGGGACGACCCTATAGTCGTCGAACATGACGGTGGCGGACCAATCTAGTCCCGGGGTCTTGGGGACGACCCTATAGTCGTCGGGCATGTCGGCGGCTGGCCAACTTTGGCCCGTGGTCGTGGGGACGATCCAATAGTCGTCGGACATGTCGGCGGCTGGCTAACTTTGGCCCGGTGTCGTGGGGACGACCCTATAGTCGTCGGACAAGACGGCGGCTGGACATCCTTGGCTCGCGGTCGTGGGGACGACCCTATAGTCGTCGGACATTTCGGCGGCTTGTCAACCTAGTCCCGGGGTCGTGGGGACGACCCTATAGTCGTCGGACATTTCGGCGGCTTGTCAACCTAGTCCCGGGGTCGTGGGGACGACCCTATAGTCGTCGGACATGACGGTGGCGGACCAATCTAGTCCCAGGGTCGTGGGGACGACCCTATAGTCGTCGGGCATGTCGGCGGCTGGCCAACTTTGGCCCGTGGTCGTGGGGACGATCCAATAGTCGTCGGACATGTCGGCGGCTGGCTAACTTTGGCCCGGTGTCGTGGGGACGACCCTATAGTCGTCGGACATGTTGGCAATTGGCCAACATTGGCCCGGGGTCGTGGGGACGACTCTATAGTCGTCGGACATGTTGGCGGCTTGTCAGCCTAGTCCCGGGGTCGTGGGGACGACCCTATAGTCGTCGGACAAGACGGCGGCTGGACATCCTTGGCTCGCGGTCGTGGGGACGACCCTATAGTCGTCGGACATTTCGGCGGCTTGTCAACCTAGTCCCGGGGTCGTGGGGACGACCCTACAGTCGTTGGACATGACGGTGGCGGGCCAATCTAGTCCCGGGGTCGTGGGTACGACCCTATAGTCGTCGGACAAGACGGCGGCTGGACATCCTTGGCTCGCGGTCGTGGGGACGACCCTATAGTCGTCGGACATTTCGGCGGCTTGTCAACCTAGTCCCGGGGTCGTGGGGACGACCCTACAGTCGTTGGACATGACGGTGCCGGGCCAATCTAGTCCCGGGGTCGTGGGTACGACCCTATAGTCGTCGGACAAGACGGCGGCTGGACATCCTTGGCTCGCGGTCGTGGGGACGACCCTATAGTCGTCGGACATTTCGGCGGCTTGTCAACCTAGTCCCGGGGTCGTGGGGACGACCCTATAGTCGTTGGACATGACGGTGGCGGGCCAATCTAGTCCCGGGGTCGTGGGGACGACCCTATAGTCGTCGGACAAGACGGCGGCTGGACATCTTTGGCCCGCGGTCGTGGGGACGACCCTATAGTCGTCGGACATTTCGGCGGCTTGCCAACTTTGTCCCGGGGTCGTGGGGACGACCCTATAGTCATCGGACTTCACGGTGGCGGGCCAATCTAGTCCCGGGGTCGTGGGGACGACCCTATAGTCGTCGGACATGACGGTGGCGGACCAATCTAGTCCCGGGGTCGTGGGGACGACCCTATAGTCGTCGGACATGTCGGCGGCTGGCCAACTTTGGCCCGTGGTCGTGGGGACGATCCAATAGTCGTCGGACATGTCGGCGGCTGGCTAACTTTGGCCCGGTGTCGTGGGGACGACCCTATAGTCGTCGGACATGTTGGCGATTGGCCAACATTGGCCCGGGGTCGTGGGGACGACTCTATAGTCGTCGGACATGTTGGCGGCTTGTCAGCCTAGACCCGGGGTCGTGGGTACGACCCTATAGTCGTCGGACAAGTCGGCGGCGGGCCAACCTTGTCCCGGGGTCGTGGGGACGACCCTATAGTCGTCGGACAAGACGGTGGCGGGCCAATCTAGTCCCGGAGTCGTGGGGACGACCCTATAGTCGTCGGACAAGACGGCGGCTGGACATCCTTGGCTCGCGGTCGTGGGGACGACCCTATAGTCGTCGGACATTTCGGCGGCTTGTGAACCTAGTCCCGGGGTCGTGGGGACGACCCTATAGTCGTTGGACATGACGGTGGCGGGCCAATCTAGTCCCGGGGTCGTAGGGACGACCCTATAATCGTCGGACATGTCGGCGATTGGCCAACATTGGCCCGGGGTCGTGGGGACGACCCTACAGTCGTCGGACATTTCGGCGGCTTGCCAACTTTGGCCCGGGGTCGTGGGGACGACCCTATAGTCGTCGAACATGACGGTGGCGGACCAATCTAGTCCCGGGGTCGTGGGGACGACCCTATAGTCGTCGAACATGACGGTGGCGGACCAATCTAGTCCCGGGGTCGTGGGGACGACCCTATAGTCGTCGGGCATGTCGGCGGCTGGCCAACTTTGGCCCGTGGTCGTGGGGACGATCCAATAGTCGTCGGACATGTCGGCGGCTAGCTAACTTTGGCCCGGTGTCGTGGGGACGACCCTATAGTCGTCGGACAAGACGGCGGCTGGGCATCCTTGGCTCGCGGTCGTGGGGACGACCCTATAGTCGTCGGACATTTCGGCGGCTTGTCAACCTAGTCCCGGGGTCGTGGGGACGACCCTATAGTCGTTGGACATGACGGTGGCGGGCCAATCTAGCCCCGGGGTCGTGGGTACGTCCCTATAGTCGTCGGACAAGACGGCGGCTGGACATCCTTGGCTCGCGGTCGTGGGGACGACCCGATAGTCGTCGGACATTTCGGCGGCTTGTCAACCTAGTCCCGGGGTCGTGGGGACGACCCTATAGTCGTTGGACATGACGGTGGCAGGCCAATCTAGTCCCGGGGTCGTGGGTACGAACCTATAGTCGTCGGACAAGTCGGCGGAGGGCCAACCTTGTCCCGTGGTCGTCGGGACGACCCTATAGTCGTCGGACATGACGGTGGCGGGCCAATCTAGTCCCGGGGTCGTGGGGACGACCCTATAGTCGTCGGACAAGACGGCGGCTGGACATCCTTGGCTCGCGGTCGTGGGGACGACCCTATAGCCGTCGGACATTTCGGCGGCTTGTCAACCTAGTCCCGGGGTCGTGGGGACGACCCTATAGTCGTTGGACATGACGGTGGCGGGCCAATCTAGTCCCGGGGTCGTGGGTACGTCCCTATAGTCGTCGGACAAGACGGCGGCTGGACATCCTTGGCTCGCGGTCGTGGGGACGACCCTATAGTCGTCGGACATTTCGGCGGCTTGTCAACCTAGTCCCGGGGTCGTGGGGACGACCGTATAGTCGTTGGACATGACGGTGGCGGGCCGATCTAGTCCCGGGGTCGTGGGTACGACCCTATAATCGTCGGACAAGACGGCGGCTGGATATCCTTGGCTCGCGGTCGTGGGGACGACCCTATAGTCGTCGGACATTTCGGCGGCATGCCAACTTTGGCCCGGGGTCGTGGGGACGACCCTATAGTCGTTGGACATGACGGTGGCGGGCCAATCTAGTCCCGGGGTCGTGGGTACGACCCTATAGTCGTCGGACAAGACGGCGGCTGGACATCCTTGGCTCGTGGTCGTGGGGACGACCCTATAGTCGTCGGACATTTCGGCGGCTTGTCAACCTAGTCCCGGGGTCGTGGGGACGACCCTATTGTCGTCGGGCATGTCGGCGGCTGGCCAACTTTGGCCCGTGGTCGTGGGGACGATCCAATAGTCGTCGGACATGTCGGCGGCTGGCTAACTTTGGCCCGGTGTCGTGGGGACGATCCTATAGTCGTCGGACATGTTGGCGATTGGCCAACATTGGCCCGGGGTCGTGGGGACGACTCTATAGTCGTCGGACATGTTGGCGGCTTGTCAGCCTAGTCCCGGGGTCGTGGGGACGACCCTATAGTCGTCGGACATGACGGTGGCGGGCCAATCTAGTCCCGGGGTCGTGGGGACGACCCTATAGTCGTCGGATATGTCGGCGATTGGCCAACATTGGCCCGGGGTCGTGGGGACGACCCTATAGTCGTCGGACATGTCGGCGGCTGGCCAACCTAGTCCCGAGGTCGTGGGGACGACCCTATAGTCGTCGGACTTCACGGTGGCGGGCCAATCTAGTCCCGGGGTCGTGGGGACGACCCTACAGTCGTCGGACATTTCGGCGGCTTGCCAACTTTGGCCCGTGGTCGTGGGGACGATCCAATAGTCGTCGGACATGTCGGCGGCTGGCCAACTTTGGCCCATGGTCGTGGGGACGACCCTATAGTCGTTGGACATGTCAGCGGCTGGCCAACTTTGGCCCGGTGTCGTGGGGACGACTCTATAGTCGTCGGACATGTCGGCGGCTGGCCAACCTAGACCCGGGGTCGTGGGGACGACCCTATTGTCGTCGGACATGACGGTGGCGGGCCAATCTATTCCCGGGGTCGTACGGACGACCCTATAGTCGTCTGACATGTTGGCGATTGGCCAACATTGGCCCGGGGTCGTGGGGACGATCCAATAGTCGTCGGACATGTCGGCGGATGGGTAACTTTGGCCCGGTGTCGTGGGGACGACCCTATAGTCGTCGGACATGTTGGCGATTGGCCAACATTGGCCCGGGGTCGTGGGGACGACTCTATAGTCGTCGGACATGTTGGCGGCTTGTCAGCCTAGACCCGGGGTCGTGGGTACGACCCTATAGTCGTCGGACAAGTCGGCGGCGGGCCAACCTTGTCCCGGGGTCGTGGGGACGACCCTATAGTCGTCGGACATGACGGTGGCGGGCCAATCTAGTCCCGGGGTCGTGGGGACGACCCTACAGTCCTCGGACATTTCGGCGCCTTGCCAACTTTGGCCCGGGGTCGTGGGGACGACCCTATAGTCGTCGAACATGACGGTGGCGGACCAATCTAGTCCCGGGGTCTTGGGGACGACCCTATAGTCGTCGGGCATGTCGGCGGCTGGCCAACTTTGGCCCGTGGTCGTGGGGACGATCCAATAGTCGTCGGACATGTCGGCGGCTGGCTAACTTTGGCCCGGTGTCGTGGGGACGACCCTATAGTCGTCGGACAAGACGGCGGCTGGACATCCTTGGCTCGCGGTCGTGGGGACGACCCTATAGTCGTCGGACATTTCGGCGGCTTGTCAACCTAGTCCCGGGGTCGTGGGGACGACCCTATAGTCGTCGGACATTTCGGCGGCTTGTCAACCTAGTCCCGGGGTCGTGGGGACGACCCTATAGTCGTCGGACATGACGGTGGCGGACCAATCTAGTCCCAGGGTCGTGGGGACGACCCTATAGTCGTCGGGCATGTCGGCGGCTGGCCAACTTTGGCCCGTGGTCGTGGGGACGATCCAATAGTCGTCGGACATGTCGGCGGCTGGCTAACTTTGGCCCGGTGTCGTGGGGACGACCCTATAGTCGTCGGACATGTTGGCAATTGGCCAACATTGGCCCGGGGTCGTGGGGACGACTCTATAGTCGTCGGACATGTTGGCGGCTTGTCAGCCTAGTCCCGGGGTCGTGGGGACGACCCTATAGTCGTCGGACAAGACGGCGGCTGGACATCCTTGGCTCGCGGTCGTGGGGACGACCCTATAGTCGTCGGACATTTCGGCGGCTTGTCAACCTAGTCCCGGGGTCGTGGGGACGACCCTACAGTCGTTGGACATGACGGTGGCGGGCCAATCTAGTCCCGGGGTCGTGGGTACGACCCTATAGTCGTCGGACAAGACGGCGGCTGGACATCCTTGGCTCGCGGTCGTGGGGACGACCCTATAGTCGTCGTACATTTCGGCGGCTTGTCAACCTAGTCCCGGGGTCGTGGGGACGACCCTATAGTCGTTGGACATGACGGTGGCGGGCCAATCTAGTCCCCGGGTCGTGGGGACGACCCTATAGTCGTCGGACATTTCGGCGGCATGCCAACTTTGGCCCGGGGTCGTGGGGACGACCCTATAGTCGTTGGACATGACGGTGGCGGGCCAATCTAGTCCCGGGGTCGTAGGGACGACCCTATAGTCGTCCGACAAGTCGGCGGCGGGCCAACCTTGTCCCGGGGTCGTGGGGACGACCCTATAGTCGTCGGACATGACGGTGGCGGGCCAATCTAGTCCCGGGGTCGTGGGGACGACCCTATAGTCGTTGGACATGACGGTGGCGGGCTAATCTAGTCCTGGGGTCGTAGGGACGACCCTATAGTCGTCGGATATGTCGGCGATTGGCCAACATTGGCCCGGGGTCGTGGGGACGACCCTATAGGCGTCGGACATTTCGGCGGCATGCCAACCTAGTCCCGAGGTCGTGGGGACGACGCTATAGTCGTCGGACTTCACGGTGGCGGGCCAATCTAGTCCCGGGGTCGTGGGGACGACCCTACAGTCGTCGGACATTTCGGCGGCTTGCCAACTTTGGCCCGTGGTCGTGGGGACGATCCAATAGTCGTCGGACATGTCGGCGGCTGGCCAACTTTGGCCCGTGGTCGTGGGGACGACCCTATAGTCGTTGGACATGTCAGCGGCTGGCCAACTGTGGCCCGGTGTCGTGGGGACGACTCTATAGTCGTCGGACATGTCGGCGGCTGGCCAACCTAGACCCGGGGTCGTGGGGACGACCCTATTGTCGTCGGACATGACGGTGGCGGGCCAATCTATTCCCGGGGTCGTACGGACGACCCTATAGTCGACTGACATGTTGGCGATTGGCCAACATTGGCCCGGGGTCGTGGGGACGACTCTATAGTCTTCGGACATGTTGGCGGCTTGTCAGCCTAGTCCCGGGGTCGTGGGTACGACCCTATAGTCGTCGGACAAGTCGGCGGCGGGCCAACCTTGTCCCGGGGTCGTGGAGACGACCCTATAGTCGTCGGACATGACGGTGGTGGGCCAATCTAGTCCCGGGGTCATGGGGACGACCCTATAGTCGTCGGACAAGACGGCGGCTGGACATCCTTTGCTCGCGGTCGTGGGGATGACCCTATAGTCGTCGGACATTTCGGCGGCTTGTCAACCTAGTCCCGGGGTCGTGGGGACGACCCTATAGTCGTTGGACATGACGGTGGCGGGCCAATCTAGTCCCGGGGTCGTGGGTACGACCCTATAGTCGTCGGACAAGTCGGCGGCGGGCCAACCTTGTCCCGGGGTCGTGGGGACGACCGTATAGTCGTCGGACATGACGGTGGCGGGCCAATCTAGTCCCGGGGTCGTGGGGACGACCCTATAGTCGTCGGACAAGACGGCGGCTGGACATCTTTGGCCCGGGGTTGTGGGGACGACCCTATAGTCGTCGGACATTTCGGCGGCTTGCCTACTTTGGCCCGGGGTCGTGGGGACGACCCTATAGTCGTCGGACATGTCGGCGGCTGGCCGACCTAGTCCCGAGGTCGTGGGGACGACCGTATAGTCGTCGGATATGTTTGCGGCTTGTCAACCTAGTCCCGGGGTCGTGGGGACGACCCTATAGTCGTTGGACATGACGGTGGCGGGCCAATCTAGTCCCGGGATCGTGGGGACGACCCTATAGTCGTCGGACAAGACGGCGGCTGGACATCTTTGGCCCGCGGTCGTGGGGACGACCCTATAGTCGTCGGACATTTCGGCGGCTTGCCAACTTTGGCCCGGGGTCGTGGGGACGACCCTATAGTCGTCGGACATGACGGTGGCGGACCAATCTAGTCCCGGGGTCGTAGGGACGACCCTATAGTCGTCGGACATGTCGGCGATTGGCCAACATTGGCCCGGGGTCGTGGGGACGACCCTATAGTCGACGGACATGTCGGCGGCTGGCCAACTTTGGCCCGTGGTCGTGGAGACGATCCTATAGTCGTCGGACTTGACGGTGGCGGGCCAATCTAGTCCCGGGGTTGTGGGGACGACCCTATAGTCGTCGGACATTTCGGCGGCTGGCCGACCTAGTCCCGAGGTCGTGGGGACGACCGTATAGTCGTCGGATATGTTGGCGGCTTGTCATCCTAGTCCCGGGGTCGTGGGGACGACCCTATAGTCGTTGGACATGACGGTGGCGGGCCAATCTAGTCCCGGGGTCGTGGGGACGACCCTATAGTCGTCGGACAAGACGGCGGCTGGACATCTTTGGCCCGCGGTCGTGGGGACGACCCTATAGTCGTCGGACATTTCGGCGGCTTGCCAACTTTGGCCCGGGGTCGTGGGGACGACCCTATAGTCGTCGGACATGACGGTGGCGGACCAATCTAGTCCCGGGGTCGTAGGGACGACCCTATAGTCGTCGGACATGTCGGCGATTGGCCAACATTGGCCCGGGGTCGTGGGGACGACCCTATATTCGTCGGACATTTCGGTGGCTTGCCAACTTTGACCCGGGGTCGTGGGGACGACCCTATAGTCGTTGGACATGACGGTGGCGGGCCAATCTAGTCCCGGGGTCGTAGGGACGACCCTATAGTCGTCGGACATTTCGGCGGCTTGCCAACTTTGGCCCGGGGTCGTGGGGACGACCCTATAGTCGTTGGACATGACGGTGGCGGGTCAATCTAGTCCCGGGGTCGTAGGGACGACCCTATAGTCGTCGGACAAGACGGCGGCTGGATATCCTTGGCTCGCGGTCGTGGGGACGACCCTATAGTCGTCGGACATTTCGGCGGCATGCCAACTTTGGCCCGGGGTCGTGGGGACGACCCTATAGTCGTTGGACATGACGGTGGCGGGCCAATCTAGTCCCGGGGTCGTAGGGACGACCCTATAGTCGTCGGACATGTCGGCGATTGGCCAACATTGGCCCGGGGTCGTGGGGACGACCCTATAGTCGTCGGACATGTCGGCGGCTGGCCAACCTAGTCCCGAGGTCGTGGGGACGACCCTATAGTCGTCGGACTTCACGGTGGCGGGCCAATCTAGTCCCGGTGTCGTGGGGACGACCCTATAGTCGTCGGACATGACGGTGGCCGACCAATCTAGTCCCGGGGTCGTGGGGACGACCCTATAGTCGTCGGACATGTCGGCGGGTGGCCAACTTTCGCCCGTGGTCGTGGGGACGATCCAATAGTCGTCGGACATGTCGGCGGCTGGCTAACTTTGGCCCGGTGTCGTGGGGACGACCCTATAGTCTTCGGACATGTTGGCGATTGGCCAACATTGGCCCGGGGTCGTGGGGACGACTCTATAGTCGTCGGACATGTTGGCGGCTTGTCAGCCTAGACCCGGGGTCGTGGGTACGACCCTATAGTCGTCGGACAAGTCGGCGGCGGGCCAACCTTGTCCCGGGGTCGTGGGGACGACCCTATAGTCGTCGGACATGACGGTGGCGGGCCAATCTAGTCCCGGGGTCGTGGGGACGACCCTATAGTCGTCGGACAAAACGGCGGCTGGACATCCTTGGCTCGCGGTCGTGGGGACGACCCTATAGCCGTCGGACATTTCGGCGGCTTGTCAACCTAGTCCCGGGGTCGTGGGGACGACCCTATAGTCGTTGGACATGACGGTGGCGGGCCAAACTAGTCCCGGTGTCGTGGGTACGACCCTATAGTCGTCGGACAAGACGGCGGCTGGACATCCTTGGCTCGCGGTCGTGGGGACGACCCTATAGTCGTCGGACATTTCGGCGGCTTGTCAACCTAGTCCCGGGGTCGTGGGGACGACCCTATAGTCGTTGGACATGACGGTGGCGGGCCAATCTAGTCCCGGGGTCGTGGGTACGAACCTATAGTCGTCGGACAAGTCGGCGGCGGGCCAACCTTGTCCCGGGGTCGTGGGGACGACCGTATAGTCGTCGGACATGACGGTAGCGGGCCAATCTAGTCCCGGGGTCGTGGGGACGACCCTACAGTCGTCGGACATGTCGGCGGCTTGCCAAATTTGCCCGGGGTCGTGGGGACGACCCTATAGTCGTCGGACTTGACGGTGGCGGGCCAATCTAGTCCCGGGGTCGTGGGGACGACCCAATAGTCGTTGGACATTACGGCGGCTGGCCAACTTTGGCCCATGGTCGTGGGGACGACCCTATAGTCGTTGGACATGACGGTGGCGGGCCAATCTAGTCCCGGGGTCGTAGGGACGACCCTATAGTCGTCGGACATGTCGGCGATTGGCCAACATTGGCCCGGGGTCGTGGGGACGACCCTACAGTCGTCGGACATTTCGGCGGCTTGCCAACTTTGGCCCGGGGTCGTGGGGACGACCCTATAGTCGTCGGACATGACGGTGGCGGACCAATCTAGTCATGGGGTCGTGGGTACGACCCTACAGTCCTCGGACATTTCGGCGCCTTGCCAACTTTGGCCCGGGGTCGTGGGGATGACCCTATAGTCGTCGAACATGATTGTTTAGAAAGCGGATTAAAGAAACGGAGCTAGGAAGTGTTTACTCGGATTCAGGAACACTAGAATTCATTTATTCGCGAGAGCACGAGAACAATTCTATTTAAGATAAGAAGAGTCAAGGTTACAGTTACCGTTGGAGTTTATGTATGCGTCGCAGAAAATATATACACTATTTACAATAAGCTTTAACCGTTTTGTCCACAATTAATTCCGTCTAAACGTTAGTAATTAAGCGGATAGCAAGCACGAAGCCGATTTCCCAGCAAATGGGCAATCGTAGCGAAAAGGGAGCTATGAGCACAGTAGCGTATAAAACAGCAAAGGAAGCGTGTTAATTGTAGCGGAGTCGCGAACAGACAAGATCTTCCAGGAAATCGCGTTCGCTTTCCTGGAAGGAAGAAGTCCCCCTTCCATCGATCGCGAGTCGATGGGAGGGGTCCGTGATCGCTGCTCCACATGAGTCAGCGGGCCGGTGTCGCTAATCGTCTACTTATCGGCGGGCTCACACAGATGGCGTGGTCATGCTGCTTTTCCGTACATTTCCCGCCCGCCTTCGTCGACCGACGAATTAGTCGCGTCCGAAGCTGATCAGGCGATTGGGTGGTTGGTATGGCGTGATCCGATTCCTAGACGGTGGCGCCGCTGGACTCATGTGGAAGCGTCGGACAACTGAGATGAAGCGAGCTAGTGTGTCGTTGAAGCAGGACGGGAAGGTGTGGGTTCCGGTACCTGTGCAGACGGCAAAAAGACTAGTTTACACAATGGTCTTACAAATTCGGAACGCGCAGTTTTGACGGTGACCACGCGTGTTAATCCATCGGCACCCGCGTGAAGCCGAGTGATTCTGGCTAGCGGCCACCGGGTAGGTGGCGTCAATTCAGATTTTAATAAGCACAAGTCGCCGATCTGCGGTGGCGGGTGCTGATGGGTCCACTTGTTTCGAGCCTGCAGGGACTGTAAGTATTCGGAGGACCAACGTCTCCAGAATTGCAACCGCAGCTGTTGCAGGAGGTGCCACCGAGACAGCCGCGAAGCGGGAACGTCGTCCACTAGGGGGTCGGGCACGCTAAGCAGCGCGTCCCCGATCAAGAAGTGTCCTGGTGTTAGTGTGGTTAAGTCGCCAGGGTCATCGCTCATCCCCTGCAATGGTCGGGAATTCAGGCACGCCTCGATCTGGGACAGCAGGGTCGACAGCTCTTCGTAGGTGAGGTGCTGCTCCCCGATTACCCGCCGAAGGTGATATTTGGTGGACTTCACAGCAGCCTCCCATAGTCCCCCGAAGTGAGGGGCCGCCGGCGGGTTGAAGCGCCACTCGATACCGTCCCTCAGCAAGGCGGAATGGATCACCTCTCGTCGGGCGTCGCGGCGAGCCAGCATCTCCCGTAGCTCCCTGGCAGCGCCCACGAAGTTTGTGCCTCTGTCGCTCTGGATAACAGCACAGCAGCCTCGCCGAGAAGTGAAACGCCGCAGCGCGGCGAGGAAAGCCTCCGTACTGCAATCAGAGACGAGCTCCAAGTGGACAGCGCGCGTGCTCATACATACGAATAACGCCACGTAGCCCTTCAGAGTGCGTTGACCTCGGCCGCGGGACATCAGGAGCGTAATGGGTCCGGCATAGTCAACTCCCACGTGCAGGAAGGGCCGGGCAGCCGTTACCCGCACTGCAGGTAGATCTCCCATTAGTTGCTGTCCTGTTGCAGCGCGCCAGCGAAGGCAAGTGACGCAGCGATGGAGGATGGCCTTCACCCGCTGGCGACCCTGAGGGATCCAGTACCGGTGACGCAAAGTGGCCAAGGTCAGCTGGGTACCTCCGTGTAGGGTTCTGCGGTGGGCCTCGTCCACCAGCAGCTCAGTCAACCGGTTGTCTCGGGGCAGCAGGATCTGATGTCGGGCGTCCAAGAGTAATGCAGCGTGCCGTAGACGACCCCCGACGCGCAGGAGGCCGCGGTCGTCTATGTAAGGGTTGAGACGCAATAGTCGGCTGCGGCTCGGTAGTGGTTGTCCCTTCTGCAGCTGCTGGATTTCCGAAGCATACTCCTGAGGCTGGATGAGGCGGAGCCAGCAGGTCAAGGCGGCATCTACCTCCGCTGGTAGCAGGTAGCTTCCTCTCGAGCTAGTGCGACTCCTCCGCAGCCATCGCAGACACCAGGCCGTGGTTCTAAGGAGCAGAGAAATGTTGGAGTAGCGTTGTAACAGTGTCTCGCCCAATGCAGGTTCACCAGTCGCCACGTTGATGGTAGTCTGGGTCTCCAGGTCGGTTGGGGGTACTGGCAGCGAATCAGCGTGGCCCCAACCGCTCGGTGACGTCAGCCAGTCCGGCCCTGTCCACCAGAGTGCAAAACTCGGTAGTTGGCTTGGTGACAGTCCTCGGGAGGCACAGTCCGCGGGGTTGTCCTGGCTAGCCACGTGGTGCCAGTTGGCCTCCGGCAACGTGCGTTGTATCTCGGACACCCGGTTGGCCACGTAAGTCTGCCAGCGAGCGGGATGTCCTTGGATCCAGGCCAGTGTGACAGTGGAGTCGCTCCACAAGTGAACGGCAGTTCCACTCAAACCCAAACTCTCGCAAGTGAGAGCGGTTAGCTTCGTCAGCAAGGCGGCAGCACACAGTTCAAGCCGGGGTAGCGTAATCCGTTTCAGCGGTGCCACTTTGGTCTTCGCCGTGACCAGCTGACTCCGGAAGGTGCCATCGTGATCGGCGACCCGAAGATATATGACGGCAGCATAGGCCCGCTCCGAGGCGTCCGCGAACCCATGTAGCTCCTGTAGTTGTGGGGCCTGTCGTACGCCGAGCCAGCGGGGAACAGCGATGCGGTTCAAGTCTACCAGCTCATCGAGAAATTGAGTCCAATAGTCGACCTCAACCGGCGGCAGCGGTGAGTCCCAATCTAATTGGAGTAACCAGAGAGATTGCATGAATATTTTGGCGTTAATTGTAACTGGGGACACCAAACCCAGAGGATCGAATATCCTGGCGATCGTCGACAGGACCAAGCGCCTAGTTAAGCAGCCGTCAGTGGATGTAGGCAGCACTTGAACCCGGAAACAATCGTCGGCCAGGCTCCAGTGGACCCCCAATGCTGTGTGTGTCTCTCCGCTCTGCCATTTGCACTCCGGAATGGTGTCACCGCGGGGTACTTGATCCATCAGAGACGGTTCATTGGAGGCCCATTTGCGCAGATTGAAGCCGCCCGCCTTGCAGAGTTGGCGTAGTTCGACCTGTAGTTCCAGGGCTTCCGCCACAGAGTCGGCACCGGTCACGACGTCGTCCATATAGACGTCGCGTTGTAGAAGCGCAGCTGCTCGAGGATGACGGGATTGCTCGTCCAAAGCCAGTTGCCGTAATGTGCGGATGGCAAGGTATGGCGCACAGGCTAGCCCATAGGTGACCGTGTTGAGTTCATAATCACTTATGGCGTGGTCTTCTTTCGCCCTCCATAGTATCCGTTGGTATCGGCGATCATCCGGATGGAGCAAGATCTGGCGATACATTTTTTCGACGTCGGCTGTGAGGCAGACACGGAAAAGACGCCAGCGCAGTAGCAGTTGGTGGAGGCTCGGCAGCAGATTCGGCCCCACCATCAGCGTATCGTTCAACGATTGCCCCGATGACGTTGCGTGAGAGCCGTTAAATACCACCCGCAACTTGGTGGTCGTGCTGCTCTCCTTCAAGACTCCGTGGTGAGGTAGGTAGTACGACGGTCCGGAACGCTCACCTTGAACTAAGGACATGTGAGCAAGTTCACGATACTCACGCATAAATTCTTGATAGGCATGAGCGAACGCAGGTTCCCTGTTGAACTTGGCTTCCATTCTCTGCAGCATGCGTCGGGCACCGTGACGCGACTCGCCGAGCTCCATCCTGTCCCGTAATGGCAGGCGAACCATATAGCGGCCGGAGGGCAATCGCTGGTGGGTCGTCCGGTAGTGGTCTTCGCAGGCTTGCTCTTCCGGGGTATAGGCATTTGATACCACCAGTTCTTCCTGTTCCCAGAAGCGACGCACCAGTGGCAAGAGTTCCTCGGCGGCGGTGCACTGGAGGGATGATCGCTCGCGACTGTCAGCTGTTTCGCGCTCCGACGTGGCTGGTCCGGAAACGATCCAGCCCAGAGTGGTGTTCTGCGCTATGGGCTCCCCTGTGCGACCTCTGGCTATGCCATGGAGCAGGACCATGGCGAAGGCGTCGGCTCCCAGTAGCATTTCAATCGGCCCGTCGGAGTCGAAGTTAGGATCGGCCAGCTTGAGGTCAGCGAGATGGTTCCAGGTCGATGCTCGGCGTTGTATACGTGGCTGATACGCTGTTATCCGAGGCATCACCAGAGCGGAGATCACGTGTCTCTCTGGTGAGTTGAAGTGAGCGGTGAATTCTAATGCGACTCTGCCCTTTACCCGCTCAGGTGCTTGGTTCCCGACGCCAAGGAGACGAATATTGGCGGAGCGTCGTGGCAGGCGTAGCTGCTGAGCCACCGCCTCTGTGATGATGGATACTTCACTGCCTTGGTCAACGAGAGCCCGCACTAGTCGTGGCGGGCCGCCGGGCGGTAGGAGCTTGACGCGTGCAGTGGCCAGCAGTACAGCAGGTAAACTGGTCGACTCACAGCTGGAGGTATTAGCAGAGACCTCGTGAGTACCAGCGCTGGCCTCATGGATCGTAGTGTGGTGCCTACCGTCGCATCGTTGGCATCTTTTCGCCGATTGACAGTCGAGAACTTGGTGTTTTCCTAGGCAATTATAACACAAATTCGCGGCCTGCAGCGCCGCTCGACGTTCTGAGGCTGTCTTGTCCTTATACGTTCGACAGTACAAAATGAAATGATTGGCCTTGCAGAGGCTGCACTGCTCAGGTGAGCGCTTAGTTTGGCTCACCTGATGAACCTTTGCCGTTTTTTGTGTTGTAGTTGGCTTCGTGTATCGGTTCCCGCTTCCTTTCCGTTGCTCCTCCAAGGCCTCCAGGGTGTTGACGCGTCCTTCCAGAAAGACTTGGAGTTCGTCGAAGGTAGGAGGCAGCTTCGTCTTCCCGATGAGCGTTTCCCACTCGTATCTGGACTGTGGATCCATACGATCCACGATTAGATGGACGAGCCAGTCGCCACTGGCATCGAATGGCCGCTTCATGGCGGCCAGGGCCTTGACGGAGTCGCAGACGCTGTAGAAGAGTCGTTTAAGCTCGGGTCCCGACTCGCGTGGAATGGAAGGTAGGGCGAAGATCGTGTTCATCTGGGCCTTGACCATCAGTCGTTGATTGTCGTAGCGGTCTTGTAGCAATTCCCACGAAGCCTCGAAATTCTCTTCCCGCTCAGGCATATTGCGCAGGAGTAGAGCAGCATCACCGGTAAGGGTACCTCGTAAGTAGTGTAAGCGTTCGGCGTCTGTTAATGTCGTGTCCTTGATCACTAGAGAGCGAAATAGCCCTTGAAACGACGGCCAATCCTTGTGTTTACCGTCGAAGGTCGGCAGGGGTAATCGCGGCAGAGAGGCCTTGGAGCGAACGGTTGCAACTTCCGCAGCGGGCCCACTTCTCTCCATGGACAGACGCTCATCGGCTAGGGTGGCAGCTCTTTCCACCTTCGTCAGGTCTTCTATTTTGTCCATAAGAAGGGCCTCTTGCGTGGTGAAGACCTCCTCCATTTCGGCAGGTGTCAGAGCCTTCTCTTGGAAGTAGGCGTTGCCGGCAAAAGCTAAGTCCGACGCCGCTAACGCGAGAAGCTGGTCATGTTGCAACTCATATTTCGCCCAGTTCTTTCGGAGAGTCTCTAGTCTAGAGATCACGTTGCTCTTTGTAATATTGTTCATTCCTACCTTTTTTAAATTGTCGAACGCCCGAGTGATTCGACCGTTAAGGTCGCGCTGGCTTGTTACGAGGTGACTCATTGTTTGCAGGTGTAGAGGTCACGCGCGACGGTTGGACGGCACCAACGAACGTTCGAGCACTCGCGAACTGTTGCACAGGCACTGATATCCGGCTCGAAGGACCAAAATGTTTAGAAAGCGGATTAAAGAAACGGAGCTAGGAAGTGTTTACTCGGATTCAGGAACACTAGAATTCATTTATTCGCGAGAGCACGAGAACAATTCTATTTAAGATAAGAAGAGTCAAGGTTACAGTTACCGTTGGAGTTTATGTATGCGTCGCAGAAAATATATACACTATTTACAATAAGCTTTAACCGTTTTGTCCACAATTAATTCCGTCTAAACGTTAGTAATTAAGCGGATAGCAAGCACGAAGCCGATTTCCCAGCAAATGGGCAATCGTAGCGAAAAGGGAGCTATGAGCACAGTAGCGTATAAAACAGCAAAGGAAGCGTGTTAATTGTAGCGGAGTCGCGAACAGACAAGATCTTCCAGGAAATCGCGTTCGCTTTCCTGGAAGGAAGAAGTCCCCCTTCCATCGATCGCGAGTCGATGGGAGGGGTCCGTGATCGCTGCTCCACATGAGTCAGCGGGCCGGTGTCGCTAATCGTCTACTTATCGGCGGGCTCACACAGATGGCGTGGTCATGCTGCTTTTCCGTACAATGATGGTGGCGGACCAATCTAGTCCCGGGGTCGTAGGGACGACCCTATAGTCGTCGGACATGTCGGCGATTGGCCAACATTGGCCCGGGGTCGTGGGGACGACCCTATAGTCGTCGGACATGTCGGCGGCTGGCCAACCTAGTCCCGAGGTCGTGGGGACGACCCTATAGTCGTCGGACTTCACGGTGGCGGGCCAATCTAGTCCCGGTGTCGTGGGGACGACCCTATAGTCGTCGGACATGACGGTGGCCGACCAATCTAGTCCCGGGGTCGTGGGGACGACCCTATAGTCGTCGGACATGTCGGCGGGTGGCCAACTTTGGCCCGTGGTCGTGGGGACGATCCAATAGTCGTAGGACATGTCGGCGGCTGGCTAACTTTGGCCCGGTGTCGTGGGGACGACCCTATAGTCTTCGGACATGTTGGCGATTGGCCAACATTGGCCCGGGGTCGTGGGGACGACTCTATAGTCGTCGGACATGTTGGCGGCTTGTCAGCCTAGACCCGGGGTCGTGGGTACGACCCTATAGTCGTCGGACAAGTCGGCGGCGGGCCAACCTTGTCCCGGGGTCGTGGGGACGACCCTATAGTCGTCGGACATGACGGTGGCGGGCCAATCTAGTCCCGGGGTCGTGGGGACGACCCTATAGTCGTCGGACAAGACGGCGGCTGGACATCCTTGGCTCGCGGTCGTGGGGACGACCCTATAGCCGTCGGACATTTCGGCAGCTTGTCAACCTAGTCCCGGGGTCGTGGGGACGACCCTATAGTCGTTGGACATGACGGTGGCGGGCCAATCTAGTCCCGGTGTCGTGGGTACGACCCTATAGTCGTCGGACAAGACGGCGGCTGGACATCCTTGGCTCGCGGTCGTGGAGACGACCCTATAGTCGTCGGACATTTCGGCGGCTTGTCAACCTAGTCCCGGGGTCGTGGGGACGACCCTATAGTCGTTGGACATGACGGTGGCGGGCCAATCTAGTCCCGGGGTCGTGGGTACGAACCTATAGTCGTCGGACAAGTCGGCGGCGGGCCAACCTTGTCCCGGGGTCGTGGGAACGACCGTATAGTCGTCGGACATGACGGTAGCGGGCCAATCTAGTCCCGGGGTCGTGGGGACGACCCTACAGTCGTCGGACATGTCGGCGGCTTGCCAAATTTGCCCGGGGTCGTGGGGACGACCCTATAGTCGTCGGACTTGACGGTGGCGGGCCAATCTAGTCCCGGGGTCGTGGGGACGACCCAATAGTCGTTGGACATTACGGCGGCTGGCCAACTTTGGCCCATGGTCGTGGGGACGACCCTATAGTCGTTGGACATGACGGTGGCGGGCCAATCTAGTCCCGGGCTCGTAGGGACGACCCTATAGTCGTCGGACATGTCGGCGATTGGCCAACATTGGCCCGGGGTCGTGGGGACGACCCTACAGTCGTCGGACATTTCGGCGGCTTGCCAACTTTGGCCCGGGGTCGTGGGGACGACCCTATAGTCGTCGGACATGACGGTGGCGGACCAATCTAGTCCCGGGGTCGTGGGTACGACCCTACAGTCCTCGGACATTTCGGCGCCTTGCCAACTTTGGCCCGGGGTCGTGGGGACGACCCTATAGTCGTCGAACATGACGGTGGCGGACCAATCTAGTCCCGGGGTCGTGGGGACGACCCTATAGTCGTCGGGCATGTCGGCGGCTGGCCAACTTTGGCCCGTGGTCGTGGGGACGATCCAATAGTCGTCGGACATGTCGGCGGCTAGCTAACTTTGGCCCGGTGTCGTGGGGACGACCCTATAGTCGTCGGACAAGACGGCGGCTGGACATCCTTGGCTCGCGGTCGTGGGGACGACCCTATAGTCGTCGGACATTTCGGCGGCTTGTCAACATAGTCCCGGGGTCGTGGGGACGACCCTATAGTCGTCGGACATTTCGGCGGCTTGTCAACCTAGTCCCGGGGTCGTGGGGACGACCCTATAGTCGTCGGACATGACGGTGGCGGACCAATCTACTCCCGGGGTCGTGGGGACGACCCTATAGTCGTCGGGCATGTCGGCGGCTGGCCAACTTTGGCCCGTGGTCGTGGGGACGATCCAATAGTCGTCGGACATGTCGGCGGCTGGCTAACTTTGGCCCGGTGTCGTGGGGACGACCCTATAGTCGTCGGACATGTTGGCAATTGGCCAACATTGGCCCGGGGTCGTGGGGACGACTCTATAGTCGTCGGACATGTTGGCGGCTTGTCAGCCTAGTCCCGGGGTCGTGGGGACGACCCTATAGTCGTCGGACAAGACGGCGGCTGGACATCCTTGGCTCGCGGTCGTGGGGACGACCCTATAGTCGTCGGACATTTCGGCGGCTTGTCAACCTAGTCCCGGGGTCGTGGGGACGACCCTACAGTCGTTGGACATGACGGTGCCGGGCCAATCTAGTCCCCGGGTCGTGGGTACGACCCTATAGTCGTCGGACAAGACGGCGGCTGGACATCCTTGGCTCGCGGTCGTGGGGACGACCCTATAGTCGTCGGACATTTCGGCGGCTTGTCAACCTAGACCCGGGGTCGTGGGGACGACCCTATAGTCGTCGGACATGTCGGCGGCTGGCCGACCTAGTCCCGAGGTCGTGGGGACGACCGTATAGTCGTCGGATATGTTTGCGGCTTGTCAACCTAGTCCCGGGGTCGTGGGGACGACCCTATAGTCGTTGGACATGACGGTGGCGGGCCAATCTAGTCCCGGGGTCGTGGGGACGCCCCTATAGTCGTCGGACAAGACGGTGGCGGGCCGATCTAGTCCCGGGGTCGTGGGTACGACCCTATAATCGTCGGACAAGACGGCGGCTGGATATCCTTGGCTCGCGGTCGTGGGGACGACCCTATAGTCGTCGGACATTTCGGCGGCATGCCAACTTTGGCCCGGGGTCGTGGGGACGACCCTATAGTCGTTGGACATGACGGTGGCGGGCCAATCTAGTCCCGGGGTCGTGGGTACGACCCTATAGTCGTCGGACATGTCGGCGGCTGGCTAACTTTGGCCCGGTGTCGTGGGGACGACCCTATAGTCGTCGGACAAGACGGCGGCTGGACATCCTTGGCTCGCGGTCGTGGGGACGACCCTATAGTCGTCGGACATTTCGGCGGCTTGTCAACCTAGTCCCGGGGTCGTGGGGACGACCCTATAGTCGTCGGACATTTCGGCGGCTTGTCAACCTAGTCCCGGGGTCGTGGGGACGACCCTATAGTCGTCGGACATGACGGTGGCGGACCAATCTAGTCCCAGGGTCGTGGGGACGACCCTATAGTCGTCGGGCATGTCGGCGGCTGGCCAACTTTGGCCCGTGGTCGTGGGGACGATCCAATAGTCGTCGGACATGTCGGCGGCTGGCTAACTTTGGCCCGGTGTCGTGGGGACGACCCTATAGTCGTCGGACATTTCGGCGGCTTGTCAACCTAGTCCCGGGGTCGTGGGGACGACCCTATAGTCGTTGGACATGACGGTGGCGGGCCAATCTAGTCCCGGGGTCGTAGGGACGACCCTATAATCGTCGGACATGTCGGCGATTGGCCAACATTGGCCCGGGGTCGTGGGGACGACCCTACAGTCGTCGGACATTTCGGCGGCTTGCCAACTTTGGCCCGGGGTCGTGGGGACGACCCTATAGTCGTCGGACATGACGGTGGCGGACCAATCTAGTCCCGGGGTCGTGGGTACGACCCTACAGTCCTCGGACATTTCGGCGCCTTGCCAACTTTGGCCCGGGGTCGTGGGGACGACCCTATAGTCGTCGAACATGACGGTGGCGGACCAATCTAGTCCCGGGGTCGTGGGGACGACCCTATAGTCGTCGGGCATGTCGGCGGCTGGCCAACTTTGGCCCGTGGTCGTGGGGACGATCCAATAGTCGTCGGACATGTCGGCGGCTAGCTAACTTTGGCCCGGTGTCGTGGGGACGACCCTATAGTCGTCGGACAAGACGGCGGCTGGACATCCTTGGCTCGCGGTCGTGGGGACGACCCTATAGTCGTCGGACATGACGGTGGCGGACCAATCTAGTCCCGGGGTCGTGGGGACGACCCTATAGTCGTCGGGCATGTCGGCGGCTGGCCAACTTTGGCCCGTGGTCGTGGGGACGATCCAATAGTCGTCGGACATGTCGGCGGCTGGCTAACTTTGGCCCGGTGTCGTGGGGACGACCCTATAGTCGTCGGACATGTTGGCAATTGGCCAACATTGGCCCGGGGTCGTGGGGACGACTCTATAGTCGTCGGACATGTTGGCGGCTTGTCAGCCTAGTCCCGGGGTCGTGGGGACGACCCTATAGTCGTCGGACAAGACGGCGGCTGGACATCCTTGGCTCGCGGTCGTGGGGACGACCCTATAGTCGTCGGACATTTCGGCGGCTTGTCAACCTAGTCCCGGGGTCGTGGGGACGACCCTATAGTCGTTGGACATGACGGTGGCGGGCCAATCTAGCCCCGGGGTCGTGGGTACGTCCCTATAGTCGTCGGACAAGACGGCGGCTGGACATCCTTGGCTCGCGGTCGTGGGGACGACCCGATAGTCGTCGGACATTTCGGCGGCTTGTCAACCTAGTCCCGGGGTCGTGGGGACGACCCTATAGTCGTTGGACATGACGGTGGCGGGCCAATCTAGTCCCGGGGTCGTGGGTACGACCCTACAGTCCTCGGACATTTCGGCGCCTTGCCAACTTTGGCCCGGGGTCGTGGGGACGACCCTATAGTCGTCGAACATGACGGTGGCGGACCAATCTAGTCCCGGGGTCTTGGGGACGACCCTATAGTCGTCGGGCATGTCGGCGGCTGGCCACCTTTGGCCCGTGGTCGTGGGGACGATCCAATAGTCGTCGGACAAGTCGGCGGCGGGCCAACCTTGTCCCGGGGTCGTGGGGACGACCGTATAGTCGTCGGACATGACGGTGGCGGGCCAATCTAGTCCCGGGGTCGTGGGGACGACCCTATAGTCGTCGGACAAGACGGCGGCTGGACATCTTTGGCCCGGGGTTGTGGGGACGACCCTATAGTCGTCGGACATTTCGGCGGCTTGCCTACTTTGGCCCGGGGTCGTGGGGACGACCCTATAGTCGTCGGACATGTCGGCGGCTGGCCGACCTAGTCCCGAGGTCGTGGGGACGACCGTATAGTCGTCGGATATGTTTGCGGCTTGTCAACCTAGTCCCGGGGTCGTGGGGACGACCCTATAGTCGTTGGACATGACGGTGGCGGGCCAATCTAGTCCCGGGATCGTGGGGACGACCCTATAGTCGTCGGACAAGACGGCGGCTGGACATCTTTGGCCCGCGGTCGTGGGGACGACCCTATAGTCGTCGGACATTTCGGCGGCTTGCCAACTTTGGCCCGGGGTCGTGGGGACGACCCTATAGTCGTCGGACATGACGGTGGCGGACCAATCTAGTCCCGGGGTCGTGGGTACGACCCTACAGTCCTCGGACATTTCGGCGCCTTGCCAACTTTGGCCCGGGGTCGTGGGGACGACCCTATAGTCGTCGAACATGACGGTGGCGGACCAATCTAGTCCCGGGGTCTTGGGGACGACCCTATAGTCGTCGGGCATGTCGGCGGCTGGCCAACTTTGGCCCGTGGTCGGGGGGACGATCCAATAGTCGTCGGACATGTCGGCGGCTGGCTAACTTTGGCCCGGTGTCGTGGGGACGACCCTATAGTCGTCGGACAAGACGGCGGCTGGACATCCTTGGCTCGCGGTCGTGGGGACGACCCTATAGTCGTCGGACATTTCGGCGGCTTGTCAACCTAGTCCCGGGGTCGTGGGGACGACCCTATAGTCGTCGGACATTTCGGCGGCTTGTCAACCTAGTCCCGGGGTCGTGGGGACGACCCTATAGTCGTCGGACATGACGGTGGCGGACCAATCTAGTCCCGGGGTCGTGGGGACGACCCTATAGTCGTCGGGCATGTCGGCGGCTAGCCAACTTTGGCCCGTGGTCGTGGGGACGATCCAATAGTCGTCGGACATGTCGGCGGCTGGCTAACTTTGGCCCGGTGTCGTGGGGACGACCCTATAGTCGTCGGACATGTTGGCAATTGGCCAACATTGGCCCGGGGTCGTGGGGACGACTCTATAGTCGTCGGACATGTTGGCGGCTTGTCAGCCTAGTCCCGGGGTCGTGGGGACGACCCTATAGTCGTCGGACAAGACGGCGGCTGGACATCCTTGGCTCGCGGTCGTGGGGACGACCCTATAGTCGTCGGACATTTCGGCGGCTTGTCAACCTAGTCCCGGGGTCGTGGGGACGGCCCTACAGTCGTTGGACATGACGGTGGCGGGCCAATCTAGTCCCGGGGTCGTGGGGACGACCCTATAGTCGTCGGACATGACGGTGGCGGGCCAATCTAGTCCCGGGGTCGTGGGGACGACCCTATAGTCGTCGGACAAGACGGCGGCTGGACATCCTTGGCTCGCGGTCGTGGGGACGACCCTATAGCCGTCGGACATTTCGGCGGCTTGTCAACCTAGTCCCGGGGTCGTGGGGACGACCCTATAGTCGTTGGACATGACGGTGGCGGGCCAATCTAGTCCCGGTGTCGTGGGTACGACCCTATAGTCGTCGGACAAGACGGCGGCTGGACATCCTTGGCTCGCGGTCGTGGGGACGACCCTATAGTCGTCGGACATTTCGGCGGCTTGTCAACCTAGTCCCGGGGTCGTGGGGACGACCCTATAGTCGTTGGACATGACGGTGGCGGGCCAATCTAGTCCCGGGGTCGTGGGTACGAACCTATAGTCGTCGGACAAGTCGGCGGCGGGCCAACCTTGTCCCGGGGTCGTGGGGACGACCGTATAGTCGTCGGACATGACGGTGGCGGGCCAATCTAGTCCCGGGGTCGTGGGGACGACCCAATAGTCGTTGGACATTACGGCGGCTGGCCAACTTTGGCCCATGGTCGTGGGGACGACCCTATAGTCGTTGGACATGACGGTGGCGGGCCAATCTAGTCCCGGGGTCGTAGGGACGACCCTATAGTCGTCGGACATGTCGGCGATTGGCCAACATTGGCCCGGGGTCGTGGGGACGACCCTACAGTCGTCGGACATTTCGGCGGCTTGCCAACTTTGGCCCGGGGTCGTGGGGACGACCCTATAGTCGTCGGACATGACGGCGGCTGGACATCCTTGGCTCGCGGTCGTGGGGACGACCCTATAGTCGTCGGACATTTCGGCGGCTTGTCAACCTAGTCCCGGGGTCGTGGGGACGACCCTATAGTCGTTGGACATGACGGTGGCGGGCCAATCTAGTCCCGGGGTCGTAGGGACGACCCTATAATCGTCGGACATGTCGGCGATTGGCCAACATTGGCCCGGGGTCGTGGGGACGACCCTACAGTCGTCGGACATTTCGGCGGCTTGCCAACTTTGGCCCGGGGTCGTGGGGACGACCCTATAGTCGTCGGACATGACGGTGGCGGACCAATCTAGTCCCGGGGTCGTGGGTACGACCCTACAGTCCTCGGACATTTCGGCGCCTTGCCAACTTTGGCCCGGGGTCGTGGGGACGACCCTATAGTCGTCGAACATGACGGTGGCGGACCAATCTAGTCCCGGGGTCGTGGGGACGACCCTATAGTCGTCGGGCATGTCGGCGGCTGGCCAACTTTGGCCCGTGGTCGTGGGGACGATCCAATAGTCGTCGGACATGTCGGCGGCTAGCTAACTTTGGCCCGGTGTCGTGGGGACGACCCTATAGTCGTCGGACAAGACGGCGGCTGGACATCCTTGGCTCGCGGTCGTGGGGACGACCCTATAGTCGTCGGACATGACGGTGGCGGACCAATCTAGTCCCGGGGTCGTGGGGACGACCCTATAGTCGTCGGGCATGTCGGCGGCTGGCCAACTTTGGCCCGTGGTCGTGGGGACGATCCAATAGTCGTCGGACATGTCGGCGGCTGGCTAACTTTGGCCCGGTGTCGTGGGGACGACCCTATAGTCGTCGGACATGTTGGCAATTGGCCAACATTGGCCCGGGGTCGTGGGGACGACTCTATAGTCGTCGGACATGTTGGCGGCTTGTCAGCCTAGTCCCGGGGTCGTGGGGACGACCCTATAGTCGTCGGACAAGACGGCGGCTGGACATCCTTGGCTCGCGGTCGTGGGGACGACCCTATAGTCGTCGGACATTTCGGCGGCTTGTCAACCTAGTCCCGGGGTCGTGGGGACGACCCTATAGTCGTTGGACATGACGGTGGCGGGCCAATCTAGCCCCGGGGTCGTGGGTACGTCCCTATAGTCGTCGGACAAGACGGCGGCTGGACATCCTTGGCTCGCGGTCGTGGGGACGACCCGATAGTCGTCGGACATTTCGGCGGCTTGTCAACCTAGTCCCGGGGTCGTGGGGACGACCCTATAGTCGTTGGACATGACGGTGGCGGGCCAATCTAGTCCCGGGGTCGTGGGTACGACCCTACAGTCCTCGGACATTTCGGCGCCTTGCCAACTTTGGCCCGGGGTCGTGGGGACGACCCTATAGTCGTCGAACATGACGGTGGCGGACCAATCTAGTCCCGGGGTCTTGGGGACGACCCTATAGTCGTCGGGCATGTCGGCGGCTGGCCACCTTTGGCCCGTGGTCGTGGGGACGATCCAATAGTCGTCGGACAAGTCGGCGGCGGGCCAACCTTGTCCCGGGGTCGTGGGGACGACCGTATAGTCGTCGGACATGACGGTGGCGGGCCAATCTAGTCCCGGGGTCGTGGGGACGACCCTATAGTCGTCGGACAAGACGGCGGCTGGACATCTTTGGCCCGGGGTTGTGGGGACGACCCTATAGTCGTCGGACATTTCGGCGGCTTGCCTACTTTGGCCCGGGGTCGTGGGGACGACCCTATAGTCGTCGGACATGACGGTGGCGGACCAATCTAGTCCCGGGGTCGTGGGTACGACCCTACAGTCCTCGGACATTTCGGCGCCTTGCCAACTTTGGCCCGGGGTCGTGGGGACGACCCTATAGTCGTCGAACATGACGGTGGCGGACCAATCTAGTCCCGGGGTCTTGGGGACGACCCTATAGTCGTCGGGCATGTCGGCGGCTGGCCAACTTTGGCCCGTGGTCGGGGGGACGATCCAATAGTCGTCGGACATGTCGGCGGCTGGCTAACTTTGGCCCGGTGTCGTGGGGACGACCCTATAGTCGTCGGACAAGACGGCGGCTGGACATCCTTGGCTCGCGGTCGTGGGGACGACCCTATAGTCGTCGGACATTTCGGCGGCTTGTCAACCTAGTCCCGGGGTCGTGGGGACGACCCTATAGTCGTCGGACATTTCGGCGGCTTGTCAACCTAGTCCCGGGGTCGTGGGGACGACCCTATAGTCGTCGGACATGACGGTGGCGGACCAATCTAGTCCCGGGGTCGTGGGGACGACCCTATAGTCGTCGGGCATGTCGGCGGCTGGCCAACTTTGGCCCGTGGTCGTGGGGACGATCCAATAGTCGTCGGACATGTCGGCGGCTGGCTAACTTTGGCCCGGTGTCGTGGGGACGACCCTATAGTCGTCGGACATGTTGGCAATTGGCCAACATTGGCCCGGGGTCGTGGGGACGACTCTATAGTCGTCGGACATGTTGGCGGCTTGTCAGCCTAGTCCCGGGGTCGTGGGGACGACCCTATAGTCGTCGGACAAGACGGCGGCTGGACATCCTTGGCTCGCGGTCGTGGGGACGACCCTATAGTCGTCGGACATTTCGGCGGCTTGTCAACCTAGTCCCGGGGTCGTGGGGACGGCCCTACAGTCGTTGGACATGACGGTGGCGGGCCAATCTAGTCCCGGGGTCGTGGGGACGACCCTATAGTCGTCGGACATGACGGTGGCGGGCCAATCTAGTCCCGGGGTCGTGGGGACGACCCTATAGTCGTCGGACAAGACGGCGGCTGGACATCCTTGGCTCGCGGTCGTGGGGACGACCCTATAGCCGTCGGACATTTCGGCGGCTTGTCAACCTAGTCCCGGGGTCGTGGGGACGACCCTATAGTCGTTGGACATGACGGTGGCGGGCCAATCTAGTCCCGGTGTCGTGGGTACGACCCTATAGTCGTCGGACAAGACGGCGGCTGGACATCCTTGGCTCGCGGTCGTGGGGACGACCCTATAGTCGTCGGACATTTCGGCGGCTTGTCAACCTAGTCCCGGGGTCGTGGGGACGACCCTATAGTCGTTGGACATGACGGTGGCGGGCCAATCTAGTCCCGGGGTCGTGGGTACGAACCTATAGTCGTCGGACAAGTCGGCGGCGGGCCAACCTTGTCCCGGGGTCGTGGGGACGACCGTATAGTCGTCGGACATGACGGTGGCGGGCCAATCTAGTCCCGGGGTCGTGGGGACGACCCAATAGTCGTTGGACATTACGGCGGCTGGCCAACTTTGGCCCATGGTCGTGGGGACGACCCTATAGTCGTTGGACATGACGGTGGCGGGCCAATCTAGTCCCGGGGTCGTAGGGACGACCCTATAGTCGTCGGACATGTCGGCGATTGGCCAACATTGGCCCGGGGTCGTGGGGACGACCCTACAGTCGTCGGACATTTCGGCGGCTTGCCAACTTTGGCCCGGGGTCGTGGGGACGACCCTATAGTCGTCGGACATGACGGTGGCGGACCAATCTAGTCCCGGGGTCGTGGGTACGACCCTACAGTCCTCGGACATTTCGGCGCCTTGCCAACTTTGGCCCGGGGTCGTGGGGATGACCCTATAGTCGTCGAACATGACGGTGGCGGACCAATCTAGTCCCGGGGTCGTAGGGACGACCCTATAGTCGTCGGACATGTCGGCGATTGGCCAACATTGGCCCGGGGTCGTGGGGACGACCCTATAGTCGTCGGACATGTCGGCGGCTGGCCAACCTAGTCCCGAGGTCGTGGGGACGACCCTATAGTCGTCGGACTTCACGGTGGCGGGCCAATCTAGTCCCGGTGTCGTGGGGACGACCCTATAGTCGTCGGACATGACGGTGGCCGACCAATCTAGTCCCGGGGTCGTGGGGACGACCCTACAGTCGTCGGACATGTCGGCGGCTTGCCAAATTTGCCCGGGGTCGTGGGGACGACCCTATAGTCGTCGGACTTGACGGTGGCGGGCCAATCTAGTCCCGGGGTCGTGGGGACGACCCAATAGTCGTTGGACATTACGGCGGCTGGCCAACTTTGGCCCATGGTCGTGGGGACGACCCTATAGTCGTTGGACATGACGGTGGCGGGCCAATCTAGTCCCGGGCTCGTAGGGACGACCCTATAGTCGTCGGACATGTCGGCGATTGGCCAACATTGGCCCGGGGTCGTGGGGACGACCCTACAGTCGTCGGACATTTCGGCGGCTTGCCAACTTTGGCCCGGGGTCGTGGGGACGACCCTATAGTCGTCGGACATGACGGTGGCGGACCAATCTAGTCCCGGGGTCGTGGGTACGACCCTACAGTCCTCGGACATTTCGGCGCCTTGCCAACTTTGGCCCGGGGTCGTGGGGACGACCCTATAGTCGTCGAACATGACGGTGGCGGACCAATCTAGTCCCGGGGTCGTGGGGACGACCCTATAGTCGTCGGGCATGTCGGCGGCTGGCCAACTTTGGCCCGTGGTCGTGGGGACGATCCAATAGTCGTCGGACATGTCGGCGGCTAGCTAACTTTGGCCCGGTGTCGTGGGGACGACCCTATAGTCGTCGGACAAGACGGCGGCTGGACATCCTTGGCTCGCGGTCGTGGGGACGACCCTATAGTCGTCGGACATTTCGGCGGCTTGTCAACATAGTCCCGGGGTCGTGGGGACGACCCTATAGTCGTCGGACATTTCGGCGGCTTGTCAACCTAGTCCCGGGGTCGTGGGGACGACCCTATAGTCGTCGGACATGACGGTGGCGGACCAATCTACTCCCGGGGTCGTGGGGACGACCCTATAGTCGTCGGGCATGTCGGCGGCTGGCCAACTTTGGCCCGTGGTCGTGGGGACGATCCAATAGTCGTCGGACATGTCGGCGGCTGGCTAACTTTGGCCCGGTGTCGTGGGGACGACCCTATAGTCGTCGGACATGTTGGCAATTGGCCAACATTGGCCCGGGGTCGTGGGGACGACTCTATAGTCGTCGGACATGTTGGCGGCTTGTCAGCCTAGTCCCGGGGTCGTGGGGACGACCCTATAGTCGTCGGACAAGACGGCGGCTGGACATCCTTGGCTCGCGGTCGTGGGGACGACCCTATAGTCGTCGGACATTTCGGCGGCTTGTCAACCTAGTCCCGGGGTCGTGGGGACGACCCTACAGTCGTTGGACATGACGGTGCCGGGCCAATCTAGTCCCCGGGTCGTGGGTACGACCCTATAGTCGTCGGACAAGACGGCGGCTGGACATCCTTGGCTCGCGGTCGTGGGGACGACCCTATAGTCGTCGGACATTTCGGCGGCTTGTCAACCTAGACCCGGGGTCGTGGGGACGACCCTATAGTCGTCGGACATGTCGGCGGCTGGCCGACCTAGTCCCGAGGTCGTGGGGACGACCGTATAGTCGTCGGATATGTTTGCGGCTTGTCAACCTAGTCCCGGGGTCGTGGGGACGACCCTATAGTCGTTGGACATGACGGTGGCGGGCCAATCTAGTCCCGGGGTCGTGGGGACGCCCCTATAGTCGTCGGACAAGACGGTGGCGGGCCGATCTAGTCCCGGGGTCGTGGGTACGACCCTATAATCGTCGGACAAGACGGCGGCTGGATATCCTTGGCTCGCGGTCGTGGGGACGACCCTATAGTCGTCGGACATTTCGGCGGCATGCCAACTTTGGCCCGGGGTCGTGGGGACGACCCTATAGTCGTTGGACATGACGGTGGCGGGCCAATCTAGTCCCGGGGTCGTGGGTACGACCCTATAGTCGTCGGACATGTCGGCGGCTGGCTAACTTTGGCCCGGTGTCGTGGGGACGACCCTATAGTCGTCGGACAAGACGGCGGCTGGACATCCTTGGCTCGCGGTCGTGGGGACGACCCTATAGTCGTCGGACATTTCGGCGGCTTGTCAACCTAGTCCCGGGGTCGTGGGGACGACCCTATAGTCGTCGGACATTTCGGCGGCTTGTCAACCTAGTCCCGGGGTCGTGGGGACGACCCTATAGTCGTCGGACATGACGGTGGCGGACCAATCTAGTCCCAGGGTCGTGGGGACGACCCTATAGTCGTCGGGCATGTCGGCGGCTGGCCAACTTTGGCCCGTGGTCGTGGGGACGATCCAATAGTCGTCGGACATGTCGGCGGCTGGCTAACTTTGGCCCGGTGTCGTGGGGACGACCCTATAGTCGTCGGACATTTCGGCGGCTTGTCAACCTAGTCCCGGGGTCGTGGGGACGACCCTATAGTCGTTGGACATGACGGTGGCGGGCCAATCTAGTCCCGGGGTCGTAGGGACGACCCTATAATCGTCGGACATGTCGGCGATTGGCCAACATTGGCCCGGGGTCGTGGGGACGACCCTACAGTCGTCGGACATTTCGGCGGCTTGCCAACTTTGGCCCGGGGTCGTGGGGACGACCCTATAGTCGTCGGACATGACGGTGGCGGACCAATCTAGTCCCGGGGTCGTGGGTACGACCCTACAGTCCTCGGACATTTCGGCGCCTTGCCAACTTTGGCCCGGGGTCGTGGGGACGACCCTATAGTCGTCGAACATGACGGTGGCGGACCAATCTAGTCCCGGGGTCGTGGGGACGACCCTATAGTCGTCGGGCATGTCGGCGGCTGGCCAACTTTGGCCCGTGGTCGTGGGGACGATCCAATAGTCGTCGGACATGTCGGCGGCTAGCTAACTTTGGCCCGGTGTCGTGGGGACGACCCTATAGTCGTCGGACAAGACGGCGGCTGGACATCCTTGGCTCGCGGTCGTGGGGACGACCCTATAGTCGTCGGACATGACGGTGGCGGACCAATCTAGTCCCGGGGTCGTGGGGACGACCCTATAGTCGTCGGGCATGTCGGCGGCTGGCCAACTTTGGCCCGTGGTCGTGGGGACGATCCAATAGTCGTCGGACATGTCGGCGGCTGGCTAACTTTGGCCCGGTGTCGTGGGGACGACCCTATAGTCGTCGGACATGTTGGCAATTGGCCAACATTGGCCCGGGGTCGTGGGGACGACTCTATAGTCGTCGGACATGTTGGCGGCTTGTCAGCCTAGTCCCGGGGTCGTGGGGACGACCCTATAGTCGTCGGACAAGACGGCGGCTGGACATCCTTGGCTCGCGGTCGTGGGGACGACCCTATAGTCGTCGGACATTTCGGCGGCTTGTCAACCTAGTCCCGGGGTCGTGGGGACGACCCTATAGTCGTTGGACATGACGGTGGCGGGCCAATCTAGCCCCGGGGTCGTGGGTACGTCCCTATAGTCGTCGGACAAGACGGCGGCTGGACATCCTTGGCTCGCGGTCGTGGGGACGACCCGATAGTCGTCGGACATTTCGGCGGCTTGTCAACCTAGTCCCGGGGTCGTGGGGACGACCCTATAGTCGTTGGACATGACGGTGGCGGGCCAATCTAGTCCCGGGGTCGTGGGTACGACCCTACAGTCCTCGGACATTTCGGCGCCTTGCCAACTTTGGCCCGGGGTCGTGGGGACGACCCTATAGTCGTCGAACATGACGGTGGCGGACCAATCTAGTCCCGGGGTCTTGGGGACGACCCTATAGTCGTCGGGCATGTCGGCGGCTGGCCACCTTTGGCCCGTGGTCGTGGGGACGATCCAATAGTCGTCGGACAAGTCGGCGGCGGGCCAACCTTGTCCCGGGGTCGTGGGGACGACCGTATAGTCGTCGGACATGACGGTGGCGGGCCAATCTAGTCCCGGGGTCGTGGGGACGACCCTATAGTCGTCGGACAAGACGGCGGCTGGACATCTTTGGCCCGGGGTTGTGGGGACGACCCTATAGTCGTCGGACATTTCGGCGGCTTGCCTACTTTGGCCCGGGGTCGTGGGGACGACCCTATAGTCGTCGGACATGTCGGCGGCTGGCCGACCTAGTCCCGAGGTCGTGGGGACGACCGTATAGTCGTCGGATATGTTTGCGGCTTGTCAACCTAGTCCCGGGGTCGTGGGGACGACCCTATAGTCGTTGGACATGACGGTGGCGGGCCAATCTAGTCCCGGGATCGTGGGGACGACCCTATAGTCGTCGGACAAGACGGCGGCTGGACATCTTTGGCCCGCGGTCGTGGGGACGACCCTATAGTCGTCGGACATTTCGGCGGCTTGCCAACTTTGGCCCGGGGTCGTGGGGACGACCCTATAGTCGTCGGACATGACGGTGGCGGACCAATCTAGTCCCGGGGTCGTGGGTACGACCCTACAGTCCTCGGACATTTCGGCGCCTTGCCAACTTTGGCCCGGGGTCGTGGGGACGACCCTATAGTCGTCGAACATGACGGTGGCGGACCAATCTAGTCCCGGGGTCTTGGGGACGACCCTATAGTCGTCGGGCATGTCGGCGGCTGGCCAACTTTGGCCCGTGGTCGGGGGGACGATCCAATAGTCGTCGGACATGTCGGCGGCTGGCTAACTTTGGCCCGGTGTCGTGGGGACGACCCTATAGTCGTCGGACAAGACGGCGGCTGGACATCCTTGGCTCGCGGTCGTGGGGACGACCCTATAGTCGTCGGACATTTCGGCGGCTTGTCAACCTAGTCCCGGGGTCGTGGGGACGACCCTATAGTCGTCGGACATTTCGGCGGCTTGTCAACCTAGTCCCGGGGTCGTGGGGACGACCCTATAGTCGTCGGACATGACGGTGGCGGACCAATCTAGTCCCGGGGTCGTGGGGACGACCCTATAGTCGTCGGGCATGTCGGCGGCTAGCCAACTTTGGCCCGTGGTCGTGGGGACGATCCAATAGTCGTCGGACATGTCGGCGGCTGGCTAACTTTGGCCCGGTGTCGTGGGGACGACCCTATAGTCGTCGGACATGTTGGCAATTGGCCAACATTGGCCCGGGGTCGTGGGGACGACTCTATAGTCGTCGGACATGTTGGCGGCTTGTCAGCCTAGTCCCGGGGTCGTGGGGACGACCCTATAGTCGTCGGACAAGACGGCGGCTGGACATCCTTGGCTCGCGGTCGTGGGGACGACCCTATAGTCGTCGGACATTTCGGCGGCTTGTCAACCTAGTCCCGGGGTCGTGGGGACGGCCCTACAGTCGTTGGACATGACGGTGGCGGGCCAATCTAGTCCCGGGGTCGTGGGGACGACCCTATAGTCGTCGGACATGACGGTGGCGGGCCAATCTAGTCCCGGGGTCGTGGGGACGACCCTATAGTCGTCGGACAAGACGGCGGCTGGACATCCTTGGCTCGCGGTCGTGGGGACGACCCTATAGCCGTCGGACATTTCGGCGGCTTGTCAACCTAGTCCCGGGGTCGTGGGGACGACCCTATAGTCGTTGGACATGACGGTGGCGGGCCAATCTAGTCCCGGTGTCGTGGGTACGACCCTATAGTCGTCGGACAAGACGGCGGCTGGACATCCTTGGCTCGCGGTCGTGGGGACGACCCTATAGTCGTCGGACATTTCGGCGGCTTGTCAACCTAGTCCCGGGGTCGTGGGGACGACCCTATAGTCGTTGGACATGACGGTGGCGGGCCAATCTAGTCCCGGGGTCGTGGGTACGAACCTATAGTCGTCGGACAAGTCGGCGGCGGGCCAACCTTGTCCCGGGGTCGTGGGGACGACCGTATAGTCGTCGGACATGACGGTGGCGGGCCAATCTAGTCCCGGGGTCGTGGGGACGACCCAATAGTCGTTGGACATTACGGCGGCTGGCCAACTTTGGCCCATGGTCGTGGGGACGACCCTATAGTCGTTGGACATGACGGTGGCGGGCCAATCTAGTCCCGGGGTCGTAGGGACGACCCTATAGTCGTCGGACATGTCGGCGATTGGCCAACATTGGCCCGGGGTCGTGGGGACGACCCTACAGTCGTCGGACATTTCGGCGGCTTGCCAACTTTGGCCCGGGGTCGTGGGGACGACCCTATAGTCGTCGGACATGACGGCGGCTGGACATCCTTGGCTCGCGGTCGTGGGGACGACCCTATAGTCGTCGGACATTTCGGCGGCTTGTCAACCTAGTCCCGGGGTCGTGGGGACGACCCTATAGTCGTTGGACATGACGGTGGCGGGCCAATCTAGTCCCGGGGTCGTAGGGACGACCCTATAATCGTCGGACATGTCGGCGATTGGCCAACATTGGCCCGGGGTCGTGGGGACGACCCTACAGTCGTCGGACATTTCGGCGGCTTGCCAACTTTGGCCCGGGGTCGTGGGGACGACCCTATAGTCGTCGGACATGACGGTGGCGGACCAATCTAGTCCCGGGGTCGTGGGTACGACCCTACAGTCCTCGGACATTTCGGCGCCTTGCCAACTTTGGCCCGGGGTCGTGGGGACGACCCTATAGTCGTCGAACATGACGGTGGCGGACCAATCTAGTCCCGGGGTCGTGGGGACGACCCTATAGTCGTCGGGCATGTCGGCGGCTGGCCAACTTTGGCCCGTGGTCGTGGGGACGATCCAATAGTCGTCGGACATGTCGGCGGCTAGCTAACTTTGGCCCGGTGTCGTGGGGACGACCCTATAGTCGTCGGACAAGACGGCGGCTGGACATCCTTGGCTCGCGGTCGTGGGGACGACCCTATAGTCGTCGGACATGACGGTGGCGGACCAATCTAGTCCCGGGGTCGTGGGGACGACCCTATAGTCGTCGGGCATGTCGGCGGCTGGCCAACTTTGGCCCGTGGTCGTGGGGACGATCCAATAGTCGTCGGACATGTCGGCGGCTGGCTAACTTTGGCCCGGTGTCGTGGGGACGACCCTATAGTCGTCGGACATGTTGGCAATTGGCCAACATTGGCCCGGGGTCGTGGGGACGACTCTATAGTCGTCGGACATGTTGGCGGCTTGTCAGCCTAGTCCCGGGGTCGTGGGGACGACCCTATAGTCGTCGGACAAGACGGCGGCTGGACATCCTTGGCTCGCGGTCGTGGGGACGACCCTATAGTCGTCGGACATTTCGGCGGCTTGTCAACCTAGTCCCGGGGTCGTGGGGACGACCCTATAGTCGTTGGACATGACGGTGGCGGGCCAATCTAGCCCCGGGGTCGTGGGTACGTCCCTATAGTCGTCGGACAAGACGGCGGCTGGACATCCTTGGCTCGCGGTCGTGGGGACGACCCTATAGTCGTCGGACATTTCGGCGGCTTGTCAACCTAGTCCCGGGGTCGTGGGGACGACCCTATAGTCGTTGGACATGACGGTGGCGGCCCAATCTAGTCCCGGGGTCGTGGGTACGACCCTACAGTCCTCGGACATTTCGGCGCCTTGCCAACTTTGGCCCGGGGTCGTGGGGACGACCCTATAGTCGTCGAACATGACGGTGGCGGACCAATCTAGTCCCGGGGTCTTGGGGACGACCCTATAGTCGTCGGGCATGTCGGCGGCTGGCCACCTTTGGCCCGTGGTCGTGGGGACGATCCAATAGTCGTCGGACAAGTCGGCGGCGGGCCAACCTTGTCCCGGGGTCGTGGGGACGACCGTATAGTCGTCGGACATGACGGTGGCGGGCCAATCTAGTCCCGGGGTCGTGGGGACGACCCTATAGTCGTCGGACAAGACGGCGGCTGGACATCTTTGGCCCGGGGTTGTGGGGACGACCCTATAGTCGTCGGACATTTCGGCGGCTTGCCTACTTTGGCCCGGGGTCGTGGGGACGACCCTATAGTCGTCGGACATGACGGTGGCGGACCAATCTAGTCCCGCGGTCGTGGGTACGACCCTACAGTCCTCGGACATTTCGGCGCCTTGCCAACTTTGGCCCGGGGTCGTGGGGACGACCCTATAGTCGTCGAACATGACGGTGGCGGACCAATCTAGTCCCGGGGTCTTGGGGACGACCCTATAGTCGTCGGGCATGTCGGCGGCTGGCCAACTTTGGCCCGTGGTCGGGGGGACGATCCAATAGTCGTCGGACATGTCGGCGGCTGGCTAACTTTGGCCCGGTGTCGTGGGGACGACCCTATAGTCGTCGGACAAGACGGCGGCTGGACATCCTTGGCTCGCGGTCGTGGGGACGACCCTATAGTCGTCGGACATTTCGGCGGCTTGTCAACCTAGTCCCGGGGTCGTGGGGACGACCCTATAGTCGTCGGACATTTCGGCGGCTTGTCAACCTAGTCCCGGGGTCGTGGGGACGACCCTATAGTCGTCGGACATGACGGTGGCGGACCAATCTAGTCCCGGGGTCGTGGGGACGACCCTATAGTCGTCGGGCATGTCGGCGGCTGGCCAACTTTGGCCCGTGGTCGTGGGGACGATCCAATAGTCGTCGGACATGTCGGCGGCTGGCTAACTTTGGCCCGGTGTCGTGGGGACGACCCTATAGTCGTCGGACATGTTGGCAATTGGCCAACATTGGCCCGGGGTCGTGGGGACGACTCTATAGTCGTCGGACATGTTGGCGGCTTGTCAGCCTAGTCCCGGGGTCGTGGGGACGACCCTATAGTCGTCGGACAAGACGGCGGCTGGACATCCTTGGCTCGCGGTCGTGGGGACGACCCTATAGTCGTCGGACATTTCGGCGGCTTGTCAACCTAGTCCCGGGGTCGTGGGGACGGCCCTACAGTCGTTGGACATGACGGTGGCGGGCCAATCTAGTCCCGGGGTCGTGGGGACGACCCTATAGTCGTCGGACATGACGGTGGCGGGCCAATCTAGTCCCGGGGTCGTGGGGACGACCCTATAGTCGTCGGACAAGACGGCGGCTGGACATCCTTGGCTCGCGGTCGTGGGGACGACCCTATAGCCGTCGGACATTTCGGCGGCTTGTCAACCTAGTCCCGGGGTCGTGGGGACGACCCTATAGTCGTTGGACATGACGGTGGCGGGCCAATCTAGTCCCGGTGTCGTGGGTACGACCCTATAGTCGTCGGACAAGACGGCGGCTGGACATCCTTGGCTCGCGGTCGTGGGGACGACCCTATAGTCGTCGGACATTTCGGCGGCTTGTCAACCTAGTCCCGGGGTCGTGGGGACGACCCTATAGTCGTTGGACATGACGGTGGCGGGCCAATCTAGTCCCGGGGTCGTGGGTACGAACCTATAGTCGTCGGACAAGTCGGCGGCGGGCCAACCTTGTCCCGGGGTCGTGGGGACGACCGTATAGTCGTCGGACATGACGGTGGCGGGCCAATCTAGTCCCGGGGTCGTGGGGACGACCCAATAGTCGTTGGACATTACGGCGGCTGGCCAACTTTGGCCCATGGTCGTGGGGACGACCCTATAGTCGTTGGACATGACGGTGGCGGGCCAATCTAGTCCCGGGGTCGTAGGGACGACCCTATAGTCGTCGGACATGTCGGCGATTGGCCAACATTGGCCCGGGGTCGTGGGGACGACCCTACAGTCGTCGGACATTTCGGCGGCTTGCCAACTTTGGCCCGGGGTCGTGGGGACGACCCTATAGTCGTCGGACATGACGGTGGCGGACCAATCTAGTCCCGGGGTCGTGGGTACGACCCTACAGTCCTCGGACATTTCGGCGCCTTGCCAACTTTGGCCCGGGGTCGTGGGGATGACCCTATAGTCGTCGAACATGACGGTGGCGGACCAATCTAGTCCCGGGGTCGTAGGGACGACCCTATAGTCGTCGGACATGTCGGCGATTGGCCAACATTGGCCCGGGGTCGTGGGGACGACCCTATAGTCGTCGGACATGTCGGCGGCTGGCCAACCTAGTCCCGAGGTCGTGGGGACGACCCTATAGTCGTCGGACTTCACGGTGGCGGGCCAATCTAGTCCCGGTGTCGTGGGGACGACCCTATAGTCGTCGGACATGACGGTGGCCGACCAATCTAGTCCCGGGGTCGTGGGGACGACCCTATAGTCGTCGGACATGTCGGCGGGTGGCCAACTTTGGCCCGTGGTCGTGGGGACGATCCAATAGTCGTCGGACATGTCGGCGGCTGGCTAACTTTGGCCCGGTGTCGTGGGGACGACCCTATAGTCTTCGGACATGTTGGCGATTGGCCAACATTGGCCCGGGGTCGTGGGGACGACTCTATAGTCGTCGGACATGTTGGCGGCTTGTCAGCCTAGACCCGGGGTCGTGGGTACGACCCTATAGTCGTCGGACAAGTCGGCGGCGGGCCAACCTTGTCCCGGGGTCGTGGGGACGACCCTATAGTCGTCGGACATGACGGTGGCGGGCCAATCTAGTCCCGGGGTCGTGGGGACGACCCTATAGTCGTCGGACAAGACGGCGGCTGGACATCCTTGGCTCGCGGTCGTGGGAACGACCCTATAGCCGTCGGACATTTCGGCGGCTTGTCAACCTAGTCCCGGGGTCGTGGGGACGACCCTATAGTCGTTGGACATGACGGTGGCGGGCCAATCTAGTCCCGGTGTCGTGGGTACGACCCTATAGTCGTCGGACAAGACGGCGGCTGGACATCCTTGGCTCGCGGTCGTGGAGACGACCCTATAGTCGTCGGACATTTCGGCGGCTTGTCAACCTAGTCCCGGGGTCGTGGGGACGACCCTATAGTCGTTGGACATGACGGTGGCGGGCCAATCTAGTCCCGGGGTCGTGGGTACGAACCTATAGTCGTCGGACAAGTCGGCGGCGGGCCAACCTTGTCCCGGGGTCGTGGGGACGACCGTATAGTCGTCGGACATGACGGTAGCGGGCCAATCTAGTCCCGGGGTCGTGGGGACGACCCTACAGTCGTCGGACATGTCGGCGGCTTGCCAAATTTGCCCGGGGTCGTGGGGACGACCCTATAGTCGTCGGACTTGACGGTGGCGGGCCAATCTAGTCCCGGGGTCGTGGGGACGACCCAATAGTCGTTGGACATTACGGCGGCTGGCCAACTTTGGCCCATGGTCGTGGGGACGACCCTATAGTCGTTGGACATGACGGTGGCGGGCCAATCTAGTCCCGGGGTCGTAGGGACGACCCTATAGTCGTCGGACATGTCGGCGATTGGCCAACATTGGCCCGGGGTCGTGGGGACGACCCTACAGTCGTCGGACATTTCGGCGGCTTGCCAACTTTGGCCCGGGGTCGTGGGGACGACCCTATAGTCGTCGGACATGACGGTGGCGGACCAATCTAGTCCCGGGGTCGTGGGTACGCCCCTACAGTCCTCGGACATTTCGGCGCCTTGCCAACTTTGGCCCGGGGTCGTGGGGACGACCCTATAGTCGTCGAACATGACGGTGGCGGACCAATCTAGTCCCGGGGTCGTGGGGACGACCCTATAGTCGTCGGGCATGTCGGCGGCTGGCCAACTTTGGCCCGTGGTCGTGGGGACGATCCAATAGTCGTCGGACATGTCGGCGGCTAGCTAACTTTGGCCCGGTGTCGTGGGGACGACCCTATAGTCGTCGGACAAGACGGCGGCTGGACATCCTTGGCTCGCGGTCGTGGGGACGACCCTATAGTCGTCGGACATTTCGGCGGCTTGTCAACCTAGTCCCGGGGTCGTGGGGACGACCCTACAGTCGTTGGACATGACGGTGCCGGGCCAATCTAGTCCCCGGGTCGTGGGTACGACCCTATAGTCGTCGGACAAGACGGCGGCTGGACATCCTTGGCTCGCGGTCGTGGGGACGACCCTATAGTCGTCGGACATTTCGGCGGCTTGTCAACCTAGACCCGGGGTCGTGGGGACGACCCTATAGTCGTTGGACATGACGGTGGCGGGCCAATCTAGTCCCGGGGTCGTGGGTACGAACCTATAGTCGTCGGACAAGTCGGCGGCGGGCCAACCTTGTCCCGGGGTCGTGGGGACGACCGTATAGTCGTCGGACATGACGGTGGCGGGCCAATCTAGTCCCGGGGTCGTGGGTACGACCCTATAGTCGTCGGACAAGTCGGCGGCGGGCCAACCTTGTCCCGGGGTCGTGGGGACGACCGTATAGTCGTCGGACATGACGGTGGCGGGCCAATCTAGTCCCGGGGTCGTGGGGACGACCCTATAGTCGTCGGACAAGACGGCGGCTGGACATCTTTGGCCCGCGGTCGTGGGGACGACCCTATAGTCGTCGGACATTTCGGCGGCATGCCAACTTTGGCCCGGGGTTGTGGGGACGACCCTATAGTCGTCGGACATTTCGGCGGCTTGCCTACTTTGGCCCGGGGTCGTGGGGACGACCCTATAGTCGTCGGACATGTCGGCGGCTGGCCGACCTAGTCCCGAGGTCGTGGGGACGACCGTATAGTCGTCGGATATGTTTGCGGCTTGTCAACCTAGTCCCGGGGTCGTGGGGACGACCCTATAGTCGTTGAACATGACGGTGGCGGGCCAATCTAGTCCCGGGGTCGTGGGGACGCCCCTATAGTCGTCGGACAAGACGGTGGCGGGCCGATCTAGTCCCGGGGTCGTGGGTACGACCCTATAATCGTCGGACAAGACGGCGGCTGGATATCCTTGGCTCGCGGTCGTGGGGACGACCCTATAGTCGTCGGACATTTCGGCGGCATGCCAACTTTGGCCCGGGGTCGTGGGGACGACCCTATAGTCGTTGGACATGACGGTGGCGGGCCAATCTAGTCCCGGGGTCGTGGGTACGACCCTATAGTCGTCGGACATGTCGGCGGCTGGCTAACTTTGGCCCGGTGTCGTGGGGACGACCCTATAGTCGTCGGACAAGACGGCGGCTGGACATCCTTGGCTCGCGGTCGTGGGGACGACCCTATAGTCGTCGGACATTTCGGCGGCTTGTCAACCTAGTCCCGGGGTCGTGGGGACGACCCTATAGTCGTCGGACATTTCGGCGGCTTGTCAACCTAGTCCCGGGGTCGTGGGGACGACCCTATAGTCGTTGGACATGACGGTGGCGGGCCAATCTAGTCCCGGGATCGTGGGGACGACCCTATAGTCGTCGGACATGTCGGCGGCTGGCCAACTTTGGCCCGGGGTCGTGGGGACGACCCTATAGTCGTTGGACATGACGGTGGCGGGCCAATCTAGTCCCGGGGTCGTGGGTACGACCCTATAGTCGTCGGACATGTCGGCGGCTGGCTAACTTTGGCCCGGTGTCGTGGGGACGACCCTATAGTCGTCGGACAAGACGGCGGCTGGACATCCTTGGCTCGCGGTCGTGGGGACGACCCTATAGTCGTCGGACATTTCGGCGGCTTGTCAACCTAGTCCCGGGGTCGTGGGGACGACCCTATAGTCGTCGGACATTTCGGCGGCTTGTCAACCTAGTCCCGGGGTCGTGGGGACGACCCTATAGTCGTTGGACATGACGGTGGCGGGCCAATCTAGTCCCGGGATCGTGGGGACGACCCTATAGTCGTCGGACAAGACGGCGGCTGGACATCATTGGCCCGCGGTCGTGGGGACGACCCTATAGTCGTCGGACATTTCGGCGGCTTGCCAACTTTGGCCCGGGGTCGTGGGGACGACCCTATAGTCGTCGGACATGACGGTGGCGGACCAATCTAGTCCCGGGGTCGTGGGTACGACCCTACAGTCCTCGGACATTTCGGCGCCTTGCCAACTTTGGCCCGGGGTCGTGGGGACGACCCTATAGTCGTCGAACATGACGGTGGCGGACCAATCTAGTCCCGGGGTCTTGGGGACGACCCTATAGTCGTCGGGCATGTCGGCGGCTGGCCAACTTTGGCCCGTGGTCGTGGGGACGATCCAATAGTCGTCGGACATGTCGGCGGCTGGCTAACTTTGGCCCGGTGTCGTGGGGACGACCCTATAGTCGTCGGACAAGACGGCGGCTGGACATCCTTGGCTCGCGGTCGTGGGGACGACCCTATAGTCGTCGGACATTTCGGCGGCTTGTCAACCTAGTCCCGGGGTCGTGGGGACGACCCTATAGTCGTCGGACATTTCGGCGGCTTGTCAACCTAGTCCCGGGGTCGTGGGGACGACCCTATAGTCGTCGGACATGACGGTGGCGGACCAATCTAGTCCCGGGGTCGTGGGGACGACCCTATAGTCGTCGGGCATGTCGGCGGCTGGCCAACTTTGGCCCGTGGTCGTGGGGACGATCCAATAGTCGTCGGACATGTCGGCGGCTGGCTAACTTTGGCCCGGTGTCGTGGGGACGACCCTATAGTCGTCGGACATGTTGGCAATTGGCCAACATTGGCCCGGGGTCGTGGGGACGACTCTATAGTCGTCGGACATGTTGGCGGCTTGTCAGCCTAGTCCCGGGGTCGTGGGGACGACCCTATAGTCGTCGGACAAGACGGCGGCTGGACATCCTTGGCTCGCGGTCGTGGGGACGACCCTATAGTCGTCGGACATTTCGGCGGCTTGTCAACCTAGTCCCGGGGTCGTGGGGACGACCCTACAGTCGTTGGACATGACGGTGGCGGGCCAATCTAGTCCCGGGGTCGTGGGTACGACCCTATAGTCGTCGGACAAGACGGCGGCTGGACATCCTTGGCTCGCGGTCGTGGGGACGACCCTATAGTCGTCGGACATTTCGGCGGCTTGTCAACCTAGTCCCGGGGTCGTGGGGACGACCCTATAGTCGTTGGACATGACGGTGGCGGGCCAATCTAGTCCCCGGGTCGTGGGGACGACCCTATAGTCGTCGGACATTTCGGCGGCATGCCAACTTTGGCCCGGGGTCGTGGGGACGACCCTATAGTCGTTGGACATGACGGTGGCGGGCCAATCTAGTCCCGGGGTCGTAGGGACGACCCTATAGTCGTCCGACAAGTCGGCGGCGGGCCAACCTTGTCCCGGGGTCGTGGGGACGACCCTATAGTCGTCGGACATGACGGTGGCGGGCCAATCTAGTCCCGGGGTCGTGGGGACATTTCGGCGGCTTGCCAACTTTGGCCCGTGGTCGTGGGGACGATCCAATAGTCGTCGGACATGTCGGCGGCTGGCCAACTTTGGCCCGTGGTCGTGGGGACGACCCTATAGTCGTTGGACATGACGGTGGCGGGCCAATCTAGTCCCGGGGTCGTAGGGACGACCCTATAGTCGTCGGACATTTCGGCGGCTTGCCAACTTTGGCCCGGGGTCGTGGGGACGACCCTATAGTCGTTGGACATGACGGTGGCGGGTCAATCTAGTCCCGGGGTCGTAGGGACGACCCTATAGTCGTCGGTCAAGACGGCGGCTGGATATCCTTGGCTCGCGGTCGTGGGGACGACCCTATAGTCGTCGGACATTTCGGCGGCATGCCAACTTTGGCCCGGGGTCGTGGGGACGACCCTATAGTCGTTGGACATGACGGTGGCGGGCCAATCTAGTCCCGGGGTCGTAGGGACGACCCTATAGTCGTCGGACATGTCGGCGATTGGCCAACATTGGCCCGGGGTCGTGGGGACGACCCTATAGTCGTCGGACATGTCGGCGGCTGTCCAACCTAGTCCCGAGGTCGTGGGGACGACCCTATAGTCGTCGGACTTCACGGTGGCGGGCCAATCTAGTCCCGGGGTCGTGGGGACGACCCTATAGTCGTCGGACATGACGGTGGCGGACCAATCTAGTCCCGGGGTCGTGGGGACGACCCTATAGTCGTCGGACATGTCGGCGGCTGGCCAACTTTGGCCCGTGGTCGTGGGGACGATCCAATAGTCGTCGGACATGTCGGCGGCTGGCTAACTTTGGCCCGGTGTCGTGGGGACGACCCTATAGTCGTCGGACATGTTGGCGATTGGCCAACATTGGCCCGGGGTCGTGGGGACGACTCTATAGTCGTCGGACATGTTGGCGGCTTGTCAGCCTAGACCCGGGGTCGTGGGTACGACCCTATAGTCGTCGGACAAGTCGGCGGCGGGCCAACCTTGTCCCGGGGTCGTGGGGACGACCCTATAGTCGTCGGACAAGACGGTGGCGGGCCAATCTAGTCCCGGAGTCGTGGGGACGACCCTATAGTCGTCGGACAAGACGGCGGCTGGACATCCTTGGCTCGCGGTCGTGGGGACGACCCTATAGTCGTCGGACATTTCGGCGGCTTGTCAACCTAGTCCCGGGGTCGTGGGGACGACCCTATAGTCGTTGGACATGACGGTGGCGGGCCAATCTAGCCCCGGGGTCGTGGGTACGTCCCTATAGTCGTCGGACAAGACGGCGGCTGGACATCCTTGGCTCGCGGTCGTGGGGACGACCCGATAGTCGTCGGACATTTCGGCGGCTTGTCAACCTAGTCCCGGGGTCGTGGGGACGACCCAATAGTCGTTGGACATGACGGTGGCAGGCCAATCTAGTCCCGGGGTCGTGGGTACGAACCTATAGTCGTCGGACAAGTCGGCGGCGGGCCAACCTTGTCCCGTGGTCGTCGGGACGACCCTATAGTCGTCGGACATGACGGTGGCGGGCCAATCTAGTCCCGGGGTCGTGGGGACGACCCTATAGTCGTCGGACAAGACAGCGGCTGGACATCCTTGGCTCGCGGTCGTGGGGACGACCCTATAGCCGTCGGACATTTCGGCGGCTTGTCAACCTAGTCCCGGGGTCGTGGGGACGACCCTATAGTCGTTGGACATGACGGTGGCGGGCCAATCTAGTCCCGGGGTCGTGGGTACGTCCCTATAGTCGTCGGACAAGACGGCGGCTGGACATCCTTGGCTCGCGGTCGTGGGGACGACCCTATAGTCGTCGGACATTTCGGCGGCTTGTCAACCTAGTCCCGGGGTCGTGGGGACGACCGTATAGTCGTTGGACATGACGGTGGCGGGCCGATCTAGTCCCGGGGTCGTGGGTACGACCCTATAATCGTCGGACAAGACGGCGGCTGGATATCCTTGGCTCGCGGTCGTGGGGACGACCCTATAGTCGTCGGACATTTCGGCGGCATGCCAACTTTGGCCCGGGGTCGTGGGGACGACCCTATAGTCGTTGGACATGACGGTGGCGGGCCAATCTAGTCCCGGGGTCATGGGTACGACCCTATAGTCGTCGGACAAGACGGCGGCTGGACATCCTTGGCTCGTGGTCGTGGGGACGACCCTATAGTCGTCGGACATTTCGGCGGCTTGTCAACCTAGTCCCGGGGTCGTGGGGACGACCCTATTGTCGTCGGGCATGTCGGCGGCTGGCCAACTTTGGCCCGTGGTCGTGGGGACGATCCAATAGTCGTCGGACATGTCGGCGGCTGGCTAACTTTGGCCCGGTGTCGTGGGGACGATCCTATAGTCGTCGGACATGTTGGCGATTGGCCAACATTGGCCCGGGGTCGTGGGGACGACTCTATAGTCGTCGGACATGTCGGCGGCTGGCCAACCTAGACCCGGGGTCGTGGGGACGACCCTATTGTCGTCGGACATGACGGTGGCGGGCCAATCTATTCCCGGGGTCGTACGGACGACCCTATAGTCGTCGGATATGTCGGCGATTGGCCAACATTGGCCCGGGGTCGTGGGGACGACCCTATAGTCGTCGGACATGTCGGCGGCTGGCCAACCTAGTCCCGAGGTCGTGGGGACGACCCTATAGTCGTCGGACTTCACGGTGGCGGGCCAATCTAGTCCCGGGGTCGTGGGGACGACCCTACAGTCGTCGGACATTTCGGCGGCTTGCCAACTTTGGCCCGTGGTCGTGGGGACGATCCAATAGTCGTCGGACATGTCGGCGGCTGGCCAACTTTGGCCCGTGGTCGTGGGGACGACCCTATAGTCGTTGGACATGTCAGCGGCTGGCCAACTTTGGCCCGGTGTCGTGGGGACGACTCTATAGTCGTCGGACATGTCGGCGGCTGGCCAACCTAGACCCGGGGTCGTGGGGACGACCCTATTGTCGTCGGACATGACGGTGGCGGGCCAATCTATTCCCGGGGTCGTACGGACGACCCTATAGTCGTCTGACATGTTGGCGATTGGCCAACATTGGCCCGGGGTCGTGGGGACGATCCAATATTCGTCGGACATGTCGGCGGATGGGTAACTTTGGCCCGGTGTCGTGGGGACGACCCTATAGTCGTCGGACATGTTGGCGATTGGCCAACATTGGCCCGGGGTCGTGGGGACGACTCTATAGTCGTCGGACATGTTGGCGGCTTGTCAGCCTAGACCCGGGGTCGTGGGTACGACCCTATAGTCGTCGGACAAGTCGGCGGCGGGCCAACCTTGTCCCGGGGTCGTGGGGACGACCCTATAGTCGTCGGACATGACGGTGGCGGGCCAATCTAGTCCCGGGGTCGTGGGGACGACCCTACAGTCCTCGGACATTTCGGCGCCTTGCCAACTTTGGCCCGGGGTCGTGGGGACGACCCTATAGTCGTCGAACATGACGGTGGCGGACCAATCTAGTCCCGGGGTCTTGGGGACGACCCTATAGTCGTCGGGCATGTCGGCGGCTGGCCAACTTTGGCCCGTGGTCGTGGGGACGATCCAATAGTCGTCGGACATGTCGGCGGCTGGCTAACTTTGGCCCGGTGTCGTGGGGACGACCCTATAGTCGTCGGACAAGACGGCGGCTGGACATCCTTGGCTCGCGGTCGTGGGGACGACCCTATAGTCGTCGGACATTTCGGCGGCTTGTCAACCTAGTCCCGGGGTCGTGGGGACGACCCTATAGTCGTCGGACATTTCGGCGGCTTGTCAACCTAGTCCCGGGGTCGTGGGGACGACCCTATAGTCGTCGGACATGACGGTGGCGGACCAATCTAGTCCCAGGGTCGTGGGGACGACCCTATAGTCGTCGGGCATGTCGGCGGCTGGCCAACTTTGGCCCGTGGTCGTGGGGACGATCCAATAGTCGTCGGACATGTCGGCGGCTGGCTAACTTTGGCCCGGTGTCGTGGGGACGACCCTATAGTCGTCGGACATCCTTGGCTCGCGGTCGTGGGGACGACCCTATAGTCGTCGGACATTTCGGCGGCTTGTCAACCTAGTCCCGGGGTCGTGGGGACGACCCTACAGTCGTTGGACATGACGGTGGCGGGCCAATCTAGTCCCGGGGTCGTGGGTACGACCCTATAGTCGTCAGACAAGACGGCGGCTGGACATCCTTGGCTCGCGGTCGTGGGGACGACCCTATAGTCGTCGTACATTTCGGCGGCTTGTCAACCTAGTCCCGGGGTCGTGGGGACGACCCTATAGTCGTTGGACATGACGGTGGCGGGCCAATCTAGTCCCCGGGTCGTGGGGACGACCCTATAGTCGTCGGACATTTCGGCGGCATGCCAACTTTGGCCCGGGGTCGTGGGGACGACCCTATAGTCGTTGGACATGACGGTGGCGGGCCAATCTAGTCCCGGGGTCGTAGGGACGACCCTATAGTCGTCCGACAAGTCGGCGGCGGGCCAACCTTGTCCCGGGGTCGTGGGGACGACCCTATAGTCGTCGGACATGACGGTGGCGGGCCAATCTAGTCCCGGGGTCGTGGGGACGACCCTATAGTCGTTGGACATGACGGTGGCGGGCTAATCTAGTCCTGGGGTCGTAGGGACGACCCTATAGTCGTCGGATATGTCGGCGATTGGCCAACATTGGCCCGGGGTCGTGGGGACGACCCTATAGTCGTCGGACATTTCGGCGGCATGCCAACCTAGTCCCGAGGTCGTGGGGACGACGCTATAGTCGTCGGACTTCACGGTGGCGGGCCAATCTAGTCCCGGGGTCGTGGGGACGACCCTACAGTCGTCGGACATTTCGGCGGCTTGCCAACTTTGGCCCGTGGTCGTGGGGACGATCCAATAGTCGTCGGACATGTCGGCGGCTGGCCAACTTTGGCCCGTGGTCGTGGGGACGACCCTATAGTCGTTGGACATGTCAGCGGCTGGCCAACTGTGGCCCGGTGTCGTGGGGACGACTCTATAGTCGTCGGACATGTCGGCGGCTGGCCAACCTAGACCCGGGGTCGTGGTGACGACCCTATTGTCGTCGGACATGACGGTGGCGGGCCAATCTATTCCCGGGGTCGTACGGACGACCCTATAGTCGACTGACATGTTGGCGATTGGCCAACATTGGCCCGGGGTCGTGGGGACGACTCTATAGTCTTCGGACATGTTGGCGGCTTGTCAGCCTAGTCCCGGGGTCGTGGGTACGACCCTATAGTCGTCGGACAAGTCGGCGGCGGGACAACCTTGTCCCGGGGTCGTGGAGACGACCCTATAGTCGTCGGACATGACGGTGGTGGGCCAATCTAGTCCCGGGGTCATGGGGACGACCCTATAGTCGTCGGACAAGACGGCGGCTGGACATCCTTTGCTCGCGGTCGTGGGGATGACCCTATAGTCGTCGGACATTTCGGCGGCTTGTCAACCTAGTCCCGGGGTCGTGGGGACGACCCTATAGTCGTTGGACATGACGGTGGCGGGCCAATCTAGTCCCGGGGTCGTGGGTACGACCCTATAGTCGTCGGACAAGTCGGCGGCGGGCCAACCTTGTCCCGGGGTCGTGGGGACGACCGTATAGTCGTCGGACATGACGGTGGCGGGCCAATCTAGTCCCGGGGTCGTGGGGACGACCCTATAGTCGTCGGACAAGACGGCGGCTGGACATCCTTGGCTCGCGGTCGTGGGGACGACCCTATAGTCGTCGGACATTTCGGCGGCTTGTCAACCTAGTCCCGGGGTCGTGGGGACGACCCTATAGTCGTCGGACATTTCGGCGGCTTGTCAACCTAGTCCCGGGGTCGTGGGGACGACCCTATAGTCGTCGGACATGACGGTGGCGGACCAATCTAGTCCCGGGGTCGTGGGGACGACCCTATAGTCGTCGGGCATGTCGGCGGCTGGCCAACTTTGGCCCGTGGTCGTGGGGACGATCCAATAGTCGTCGGACATGTCGGCGGCTGGCTAACTTTGGCCCGGTGTCGTGGGGACGACCCTATAGTCGTCGGACATGTTGGCAATTGGCCAACATTGGCCCAGGGTCGTGGGGACGACTCTATAGTCGTCGGACATGTTGGCGGCTTGTCAGCCTAGTCCCGGGGTCGTGGGGACGACCCTATAGTCGTCGGACAAGACGGCGGCTGGACATCCTTGGCTCGCGGTCGTGGGGACGACCCTATAGTCGTCGGACATTTCGGCGGCTTGTCAACCTAGTCCCGGGGTCGTGGGGACGACCCTACAGTCGTTGGACATGACGGTGGCGGGCCAAACTAGTCCCGGGGTCGTGGGTACGACCCTATAGTCGTCGGACAAGACGGCGGCTGGACATCCTTGGCTCGCGGTCGTGGGGACGACCCTATAGTCGTCGGACATTTCGGCGGCTTGTCAACCTAGTCCCGGGGTCGTGGGGACGACCCTATAGTCGTCGGACATGACGGTGGCGGGCCAATCTAGTCCCGGGGTCGTGGGGACATTTCGGCGGCTTGCCAACTTTGGCCCGTGGTCGTGGGGACGATCCAATAGTCGTCGGACATGTCGGCGGCTGGCCAACTTTGGCCCGTGGTCGTGGGGACGACCCTATAGTCGTTGGACATGACGGTGGCGGGCCAATCTAGTCCCGGGGTCGTAGGGACGACCCTATAGTCGTCGGACATTTCGGCGGCTTGCCAACTTTGGCCCGGGGTCGTGGGGACGACCCTATAGTCGTTGGACATGACGGTGGCGGGTCAATCTAGTCCCGGGGTCGTAGGGACGACCCTATAGTCGTCGGTCAAGACGGCGGCTGGATATCCTTGGCTCGCGGTCGTGGGGACGACCCTATAGTCGTCGGACATTTCGGCGGCATGCCAACTTTGGCCCGGGGTCGTGGGGACGACCCTATAGTCGTTGGACATGACGGTGGCGGGCCAATCTAGTCCCGGGGTCGTAGGGACGACCCTATAGTCGTCGGACATGTCGGCGATTGGCCAACATTGGCCCGGGGTCGTGGGGACGACCCTATAGTCGTCGGACATGTCGGCGGCTGGCCAACCTAGTCCCGAGGTCGTGGGGACGACCCTATAGTCGTCGGACTTCACGGTGGCGGGCCAATCTAGTCCCGGGGTCGTGGGGACGACCCTATAGTCGTCGGACATGACGGTGGCGGACCAATCTAGTCCCGGGGTCGTGGGGACGACCCTATAGTCGTCGGACATGTCGGCGGCTGGCCAACTTTGGCCCGTGGTCGTGGGGACGATCCAATAGTCGTCGGACATGTCGGCGGCTGGCTAACTTTGGCCCGGTGTCGTGGGGACGACCCTATAGTCGTCGGACATGTTGGCGATTGGCCAACATTGGCCCGGGGTCGTGGGGACGACTCTATAGTCGTCGGACATGTTGGCGGCTTGTCAGCCTAGACCCGGGGTCGTGGGTACGACCCTATAGTCGTCGGACAAGTCGGCGGCGGGCCAACCTTGTCCCGGGGTCGTGGGGACGACCCTATAGTCGTCGGACAAGACGGTGGCGGGCCAATCTAGTCCCGGAGTCGTGGGGACGACCCTATAGTCGTCGGACAAGACGGCGGCTGGACATCCTTGGCTCGCGGTCGTGGGGACGACCCTATAGTCGTCGGACATTTCGGCGGCTTGTCAACCTAGTCCCGGGGTCGTGGGGACGACCCTATAGTCGTCGGACATTTCGGCGGCTTGTCAACCTAGTCCCGGGGTCGTGGGGACGACCCTATAGTCGTCGGACATGACGGTGGCGGACCAATCTAGTCCCGGGGTCGTGGGGACGACCCTATAGTCGTCGGGCATGTCGGCGGCTGGCCAACTTTGGCCCGTGGTCGTGGGGACGATCCAATAGTCGTCGGACATGTCGGCGGCTGGCTAACTTTGGCCCGGTGTCGTGGGGACGACCCTATAGTCGTCGGACATGTTGGCAATTGGCCAACATTGGCCCAGGGTCGTGGGGACGACTCTATAGTCGTCGGACATGTTGGCGGCTTGTCAGCCTAGTCCCGGGGTCGTGGGGACGACCCTATAGTCGTCGGACAAGACGGCGGCTGGACATCCTTGGCTCGCGGTCGTGGGGACGACCCTATAGTCGTCGGACATTTCGGCGGCTTGTCAACCTAGTCCCGGGGTCGTGGGGACGACCCTACAGTCGTTGGACATGACGGTGGCGGGCCAATCTAGTCCCGGGGTCGTGGGTACGACCCTATAGTCGTCGGACAAGACGGCGGCTGGACATCCTTGGCTCGCGGTCGTGGGGACGACCCTATAGTCGTCGGACATTTCGGCGGCTTGTCAACCTAGTCCCGGGGTCGTGGGGACGACCCTATAGTCGTTGGACATGACGGTGGCGGGCCAATCTAGTCCCCGGGTCGTGGGGACGACCCTATAGTCGTCGGACATTTCGGCGGCATGCCAACTTTGGCCCGGGGTCGTGGGGACGACCCTATAGTCGTTGGACATGACGGTGGCGGGCCAATCTAGTCCCGGGGTCGTAGGGACGACCCTATAGTCGTCCGACAAGTCGGCGGCGGGCCAACCTTGTCCCGGGGTCGTGGGGACGACCCTATAGTCGTCGGACATGACGGTGGCGGGCCAATCTAGTCCCGGGGTCGTGGGGACATTTCGGCGGCTTGCCAACTTTGGCCCGTGGTCGTGGGGACGATCCAATAGTCGTCGGACATGTCGGCGGCTGGCCAACTTTGGCCCGTGGTCGTGGGGACGACCCTATAGTCGTTGGACATGACGGTGGCGGGCCAATCTAGTCCCGGGGTCGTGGGGACGACCCTATAGTCGTCGGACATTTCGGCGGCTTGCCAACTTTGGCCCGGGGTCGTGGGGACGACCCTATAGTCGTTGGACATGACGGTGGCGGGTCAATCTAGTCCCGGGGTCGTAGGGATGACCCTATAGTCGTCGGTCAAGACGGCGGCTGGATATCCTTGGCTCGCGGTCGTGGGGACGACCCTATAGTCGTCGGACATTTCGGCGGCATGCCAACTTTGGCCCGGGGTCGTGGGGACGACCCTATAGTCGTTGGACATGACGGTGGCGGGCCAATCTAGTCCCGGGGTCGTAGGGACGACCCTATAGTCGTCGGACATGTCGGCGATTGGCCAACATTGGCCAGGGGTCGTGGGGACGACCCTATAGTCGTCGGACATGTCGGCGGCTGGCCAACCTAGTCCCGAGGTCGTGGGGACGACCCTATAGTCGTCGGACTTCACGGTGGCGGGCCAATCTAGTCCCGGGGTCGTGGGGACGACCCTATAGTCGTCGGACATGACGGTGGCGGACCAATCTAGTCCCGGGGTCGTGGGGACGACCCTATAGTCGTCGGACATGTCGGCGGCTGGCCAACTTTGGCCCGTGGTCGTGGGGACGATCCAATAGTCGTCGGACATGTCGGCGGCTGGCTAACTTTGGCCCGGTGTCGTGGGGACGACCCTATAGTCGTCGGACATGTTGGCGATTGGCCAACATTGGCCCGGGGACGTGGGGACGACTCTATAGTCGTCGGACATGTTGGCGGCTTGTCAGCCTAGACCCGGGGTCGTGGGTACGACCCTATAGTCGTCGGACAAGTCGGCGGCGGGCCAACCTTGTCCCGGGGTCGTGGGGACGACCCTATAGTCGTCGGACAAGACGGTGGCGGGCCAATCTAGTCCCGGAGTCGTGGGGACGACCCTATAGTCGTCGGACAAGACGGCGGCTGGACATCCTTGGCTCGCGGTCGTGGGGACGACCCTATAGTCGTCGGACATTTCGGCGGCTTGTCAACCTAGTCCCGGGGTCGTGGGGACGACCCTATAGTCGTTGGACATGACGGTGGCGGGCCAATCTAGCCCCGGGGTCGTGGGTACGTCCCTATAGTCGTCGGACAAGACGGCGGCTGGACATCCTTGGCTCGCGGTCGTGGGGACGACCCGATAGTCGTCGGACATTTCGGCGGCTTGTCAACCTAGTCCCGGGGTCGTGGGGACGACCCTATAGTCGTTGGACATGACGGTGGCAGGCCAATCTAGTCCCGGGGTCGTGGGTACGAACCTATAGTCGTCGGACAAGTCGGCGGCGGGCCAACCTTGTCCCGTGGTCGTCGGGACGACCCTATAGTCGTCGGACATGACGGTGGCGGGCCAATCTAGTCCCGGGGTCGTGGGGACGACCCTATAGTCGTCGGACAAGACGGCGGCTGGACATCCTTGGCTCGCGGTCGTGGGGACGACCCTATAGCCGTCGGACATTTCGGCGGCTTGTCAACCTAGTCCCGGGGTCGTGGGGACGACCCTATAGTCGTTGGACATGACGGTGGCGGGCCAATCTAGTCCCGGGGTCGTGGGTACGTCCCTATAGTCGTCGGACAAGACGGCGGCTGGACATCCTTGGCTCGCGGTCGTGGGGACGACCCTATAGTCGTCGGACATTTCGGCGGCTTGTCAACCTAGTCCCGGGGTCGTGGGGACGACCGTATAGTCGTTGGACATGACGGTGGCGGGCCGATCTAGTCCCGGGGTCGTGGGTACGACCCTATAATCGTCGGACAAGACGGCGGCTGGATATCCTTGGCTCGCGGTCGTGGGGACGACCCTATAGTCGTCGGACATTTCGGCGGCATGCCAACTTTGGCCCGGGGTCGTGGGGACGACCCTATAGTCGTTGGACATGACGGTGGCGGGCCAATCTAGTCCCGGGGTCGTGGGTACGACCCTATAGTCGTCGGACAAGACGGCGGCTGGACATCCTTGGCTCATGGTCGTGGGGACGACCCTATAGTCGTCGGACATTTCGGCGGCTTGTCAACCTAGTCCCGGGGTCGTGGGGACGACCCTATTGTCGTCGGGCATGTCGGCGGGTTGCCAACTTTGGCCCGTGGTCGTGGGGACGATCCAATAGTCGTCGGACATGTCGGCGGCTGGCTAACTTTGGCCCGGTGTCGTGGGGACGATCCTATAGTCGTCGGACATGTTGGCGATTGGCCAACATTGGCCCGGGGTCGTGGGGACGACTCTATAGTCGTCGGACATGTTGGCGGCTTGTCAGCCTAGACCCGGGGTCGTGGGGACGACCCTATAGTCGTCGGACATGTCGGCGGCTGGCCAACCTAGTCCCGAGGTCGTGGGGACGACCCTATAGTCGTCGGACTTCACGGTGGCGGGCCAATCTAGTCCCGGGGTCGTGGGGACGACCCTACAGTCGTCGGACATTTCGGCGGCTTGCCAACTTTGGCCCGTGGTCGTGGGGACGATCCAATAGTCGTCGGACATGTCGGCGGCTGGCCAACTTTGGCCCGTGGTCGTGGGGACGACCCTATAGTCGTTGGACATGTCAGCGGCTGGCCAACTTTGGCCCGGTGTCGTGGGGACGACTCTATAGTCGTCGGACATGTCGGCGGCTGGCCAACCTAGACCCGGGGTCGTGGGGACGACCCTATTGTCGTCGGACATGACGGTGGCGGGCCAATCTATTCCCGGGGTCGTACGGACGACCCTATAGTCGTCTGACATGTTGGCGATTGGCCAACATTGGCCCGGGGTCGTGGGGACGATCCAATAGTCGTCGGACATGTCGGCGGATGGGTAACTTTGGCCCGGTGTCGTGGGGACGACCCTATAGTCGTCGGACATGTTGGCGATTGGCCAACATTGGCCCGGGGTCGTGGGGACGACTCTATAGTCGTCGGACATGTTGGCGGCTTGTCAGCCTAGACCCGGGGTCGTGGGTACGACCCTATAGTCGTCGGACAAGTCGGCGGCGGGCCAATCTAGTCCCGGGGTCGTGGGGACATTTCGGCGGCTTGCCAACTTTGGCCCGTGGTCGTGGGGACGATCCAATAGTCGTCGGACATGTCGGCGGCTGGCCAACTTTGGCCCGTGGTCGTGGGGACGACCCTATAGTCGTTGGACATGACGGTGGCGGGCCAATCTAGTCCCGGGGTCGTGGGGACGACCCTATAGTCGTCGGACATTTCGGCGGCTTGCCAACTTTGGCCCGGGGTCGTGGGGACGACCCTATAGTCGTTGGACATGACGGTGGCGGGTCAATCTAGTCCCGGGGTCGTAGGGATGACCCTATAGTCGTCGGTCAAGACGGCGGCTGGATATCCTTGGCTCGCGGTCGTGGGGACGACCCTATAGTCGTCGGACATTTCGGCGGCATGCCAACTTTGGCCCGGGGTCGTGGGGACGACCCTATAGTCGTTGGACATGACGGTGGCGGGCCAATCTAGTCCCGGGGTCGTAGGGACGACCCTATAGTCGTCGGACATGTCGGCGATTGGCCAACATTGGCCAGGGGTCGTGGGGACGACCCTATAGTCGTCGGACATGTCGGCGGCTGGCCAACCTAGTCCCGAGGTCGTGGGGACGACCCTATAGTCGTCGGACTTCACGGTGGCGGGCCAATCTAGTCCCGGGGTCGTGGGGACGACCCTATAGTCGTCGGACATGACGGTGGCGGACCAATCTAGTCCCGGGGTCGTGGGGACGACCCTATAGTCGTCGGACATGTCGGCGGCTGGCCAACTTTGGCCCGTGGTCGTGGGGACGATCCAATAGTCGTCGGACATGTCGGCGGCTGGCTAACTTTGGCCCGGTGTCGTGGGGACGACCCTATAGTCGTCGGACATGTTGGCGATTGGCCAACATTGGCCCGGGGTCGTGGGGACGACTCTATAGTCGTCGGACATGTTGGCGGCTTGTCAGCCTAGACCCGGGGTCGTGGGTACGACCCTATAGTCGTCGGACAAGTCGGCGGCGGGCCAACCTTGTCCCGGGGTCGTGGGGACGACCCTATAGTCGTCGGACAAGACGGTGGCGGGCCAATCTAGTCCCGGAGTCGTGGGGACGACCCTATAGTCGTCGGACAAGACGGCGGCTGGACATCCTTGGCTCGCGGTCGTGGGGACGACCCTATAGTCGTCGGACATTTCGGCGGCTTGTCAACCTAGTCCCGGGGTCGTGGGGACGACCCTATAGTCGTTGGACATGACGGTGGCGGGCCAATCTAGCCCCGGGGTCGTGGGTACGTCCCTATAGTCGTCGGACAAGACGGCGGCTGGACATCCTTGGCTCGCGGTCGTGGGGACGACCCGATAGTCGTCGGACATTTCGGCGGCTTGTCAACCTAGTCCCGGGGTCGTGGGGACGACCCTATAGTCGTTGGACATGACGGTGGCAGGCCAATCTAGTCCCGGGGTCGTGGGTACGAACCTATAGTCGTCGGACAAGTCGGCGGCGGGCCAACCTTGTCCCGTGGTCGTCGGGACGACCCTATAGTCGTCGGACATGACGGTGGCGGGCCAATCTAGTCCCGGGGTCGTGGGGACGACCCTATAGTCGTCGGACAAGACGGCGGCTGGACATCCTTGGCTCGCGGTCGTGGGGACGACCCTATAGCCGTCGGACATTTCGGCGGCTTGTCAACCTAGTCCCGGGGTCGTGGGGACGACCCTATAGTCGTTGGACATGACGGTGGCGGGCCAATCTAGTCCCGGGGTCGTGGGTACGTCCCTATAGTCGTCGGACAAGACGGCGGCTGGACATCCTTGGCTCGCGGTCGTGGGGACGACCCTATAGTCGTCGGACATTTCGGCGGCTTGTCAACCTAGTCCCGGGGTCGTGGGGACGACCGTATAGTCGTTGGACATGACGGTGGCGGGCCGATCTAGTCCCGGGGTCGTGGGTACGACCCTATAATCGTCGGACAAGACGGCGGCTGGATATCCTTGGCTCGCGGTCGTGGGGACGACCCTATAGTCGTCGGACATTTCGGCGGCATGCCAACTTTGGCCCGGGGTCGTGGGGACGACCCTATAGTCGTTGGACATGACGGTGGCGGGCCAATCTAGTCCCGGGGTCGTGGGTACGACCCTATAGTCGTCGGACAAGACGGCGGCTGGACATCCTTGGCTCATGGTCGTGGGGACGACCCTATAGTCGTCGGACATTTCGGCGGCTTGTCAACCTAGTCCCGGGGTCGTGGGGACGACCCTATTGTCGTCGTGCATGTCGGCGGCTGGCCAACTTTGGCCCGTGGTCGTGGGGACGATCCAATAGTCGTCGGACATGTCGGCGGCTGGCTAACTTTGGTCCGGTGTCGTGGGGACGATCCTATAGTCGTCGGACATGTTGGCGATTGGCCAACATTGGCCCGGGGTCGTGGGGACGACTCTATAGTCGTCGGACATGTTGGCGGCTTGTCAGCCTAGACCCGGGGTCGTGGGGACGACCCTATAGTCGTCGGACATGTCGGCGGCTGGCCAACCTAGTCCCGAGGTCGTGGGGACGACCCTATAGTCGTCGGACTTCACGGTGGCGGGCCAATCTAGTCCCGGGGTCGTGGGGACGACCCTACAGTCGTCGGACATTTCGGCGGCTTGCCAACTTTGGCCCGTGGTCGTGGGGACGATCCAATAGTCGTCGGACATGTCGGCGGCTGGCCAACTTTGGCCCGTGGTCGTGGGGACGACCCTATAGTCGTTGGACATGTCAGCGGCTGGCCAACTTTGGCCCGGTGTCGTGGGGACGACTCTATAGTCGTCGGACATGTCGGCGGCTGGCCAACCTAGACCCGGGGTCGTGGGGACGACCCTATTGTCGTCGGACATGACGGTGGCGGGCCAATCTATTCCCGGGGTCGTACGGACGACCCTATAGTCGTCTGACATGTTGGCGATTGGCCAACATTGGCCCGGGGTCGTGGGGACGATCCAATAGTCGTCGGACATGTCGGCGGATGGGTAACTTTGGCCCGGTGTCGTGGGGACGACCCTATAGTCGTCGGACATGTTGGCGATTGGCCAACATTGGCCCGGGGTCGTGGGGACGACTCTATAGTCGTCGGACATGTTGGCGGCTTGTCAGCCTAGACCCGGGGTCGTGGGTACGACCCTATAGTCGTCGGACAAGTCGGCGGCGGGCCAACCTTGTCCCGGGGTCGTGGGGACGACCCTATAGTCGTCGGACATGACGGTGGCTGGCCAACTTTGGCCCGTGGTCGTGGGGACGACCCTACAGTCCTCGGACATTTCGGCGCCTTGCCAACTTTGGCCCGGGGTCGTGGGGACGACCCTATAGTCGTCGAACATGACGGTGGCGGACCAATCTAGTCCCGGGGTCTTGGGGACGACCCTATAGTCGTCGGGCATGTCGGCGGCTGGCCAACTTTGGCCCGTGGTCGTGGGGACGATCCAATAGTCGTCGGACATGTCGGCGGCTGGCTAACTTTGGCCCGGTGTCGTGGGGACGACTCTATAGTCGTCGGACATGTTGGCGGCTTGTCAGCCTAGACCCGGGGTCGTGGGTACGACCCTATAGTCGTCGGACAAGTCGGCGGCGGGCCAACCTTGTCCCGGGGTCGTGGGGACGACCCTATAGTCGTCGGACATGACGGTGGCTGGCCAACTTTGGCCCGTGGTCGTGGGGACGACCCTATAGTCGTCGGACAAGTCAGCGGCTGGCCAACTTTGGCCCGGTGTCGTGGGGACGACTCTATAGTCGTCGGACATGTCGGCGGCTGGCCAACCTAGTCCCGGGGTCGTGGGGACGACCCTACAGTCCTCGGACATTTCGGCGCCTTGCCAACTTTGGCCCGGGGTCGTGGGGACGACCCTATAGTCGTCGAACATGACGGTGGCGGACCAATCTAGTCCCGGGGTCTTGGGGACGACCCTATAGTCGTCGGGCATGTCGGCGGCTGGCCAACTTTGGCCCGTGGTCGTGGGGACGATCCAATAGTCGTCGGACATGTCGGCGGCTGGCTAACTTTGGCCCGGTGTCGTGGGGACGACCCTATAGTCGTCGGACAAGACGGCGGCTGGACATCCTTGGCTCGCGGTCGTGGGGACGACCCTATAGTCGTCGGACATTTCGGCGGCTTGTCAACCTAGTCCCGGGGTCGTGGGGACGACCCTATAGTCGTCGGACATTTCGGCGGCTTGTCAACCTAGTCCCGGGGTCGTGGGGACGACCCTATAGTCGTCGGACATTTCGGCGGCTTGTCAACCTAGTCCCGGGGTCGTGGGGACGACCCTATAGTCGTCGGACATGACGGTGGCGGACCAATCTAGTCCCAGGGTCGTGGGGACGACCCTATAGTCGTTGGACATGACGGTGGCGGGCCAATCTAGTCCCGGGGTCGTGGGTACGACCCTATAGTCGTCGGACAAGACGGCGGCTGGACATCCTTGGCTCGCGGTCGTGGGGACGACCCTATAGTCGTCGGACATTTCGGCGGCTTGTCAACCTAGTCCCGGGGTCGTGGGGACGACCCTATAGTCGTTGGACATGACGGTGGCGGGCCAATCTAGTCCCCGGGTCGTGGGGACGACCCTATAGTCGTCGGACATTTCGGCGGCATGCCAACTTTGGCCCGGGGTCGTGGGGACGACCCTATAGTCGTTGGACATGACGGTGGCGGGCCAATCTAGTCCCGGGGTCGTAGGGACGACCCTATAGTCGTCCGACAAGTCGGCGGCGGGCCAACCTTGTCCCGGGGTCGTGGGGACGACCCTATAGTCGTCGGACATGACGGTGGCGGGCCAATCTAGTCCCGGGGTCGTGGGGACATTTCGGCGGCTTGCCAACTTTGGCCCGTGGTCGTGGGGACGATCCAATAGTCGTCGGACATGTCGGCGGCTGGCCAACTTTGGCCCGTGGTCGTGGGGACGACCCTATAGTCGTTGGACATGACGGTGGCGGGCCAATCTAGTCCCGGGGTCGTAGGGACGACCCTATAGTCGTCGGACATTTCGGCGGCTTGCCAACTTTGGCCCGGGGTCGTGGGGACGACCCTATAGTCGTTGGACATGACGGTGGCGGGTCAATCTAGTCCCGGGGTCGTAGGGATGACCCTATAGTCGTCGGTCAAGACGGCGGCTGGATATCCTTGGCTCGCGGTCGTGGGGACGACCCTATAGTCGTCGGACATTTCGGCGGCATGCCAACTTTGGCCCGGGGTCGTGGGGACGACCCTATAGTCGTTGGACATGACGGTGGCGGGCCAATCTAGTCCCGGGGTCGTAGGGACGACCCTATAGTCGTCGGACATGTCGGCGATTGGCCAACATTGGCCCGGGGTCGTGGGGACGACCCTATAGTCGTCGGACATGTCGGCGGCTGGCCAACCTAGTCCCGAGGTCGTGGGGACGACCCTATAGTCGTCGGACTTCACGGTGGCGGGCCAATCTAGTCCCGGGGTCGTGGGGACGACCCTATAGTCGTCGGACATGACGGTGGCGGCCCAATCTAGTCCCGGGGTCGTGGGGACGACCCTATAGTCGTCGGACATGTCGGCGGCTGGCCAACTTTGGCCCGTGGTCGTGGGGACGATCCAATAGTCGTCGGACATGTCGGCGGCTGGCTAACTTTGGCCCGGTGTCGTGGGGACGACCCTATAGTCGTCGGACATGTTGGCGATTGGCCAACATTGGCCCGGGGTCGTGGGGACGACTCTATAGTCGTCGGACATGTTGGCGGCTTGTCAGCCTAGACCCTGGGTCGTGGGTACGACCCTATAGTCGTCGGACAAGTCGGCGGCGGGCCAACCTTGTCCCGGGGTCGTGGGGACGACCCTATAGTCGTCGGACAAGACGGTGGCGGGCCAATCTAGTCCCGGAGTCGTGGGGACGACCCTATAGTCGTCGGACAAGACGGCGGCTGGACATCCTTGGCTCGCGGTCGTGGGGACGACCCTATAGTCGTCGGACATTTCGGCGGCTTGTCAACCTAGTCCCGGGGTCGTGGGGACGACCCTATAGTCGTCGGACATTTCGGCGGCTTGTCAACCTAGTCCCGGGGTCGTGGGGACGACCCTATAGTCGTCGGACATGACGGTGGCGGACCAATCTAGTCCCAGGGTCGTGGGGACGACCCTATAGTCGTCGGGCATGTCGGCGGCTGGCCAACTTTGGCCCGTGGTCGTGGGGACGATCCAATAGTCGTCGGACATGTCGGCGGCTGGCTAACTTTGGCCCGGTGTCGTGGGGACGACCCTATAGTCGTTGGACATGACGGTGGCGGGCCAATCTAGTCCCGGGGTCGTAGGGACGACCCTATAGTCGTCCGACAAGTCGGCGGCGGGCCAACCTTGTCCCGGGGTCGTGGGGACGACCCTATAGTCGTCGGACATGTCGGCGGCTGGCCAACTTTGGCCCGTGGTCGTGGGGACGATCCGATAGTCGTTGGACATGACGGTGGCGGGCCAATCTAGTCCCGGGGTCGTGGGGACGACCCTATAGTCGTCGGACTTGTCGGTGGCGGGCCAATCTAGTCCGGGGGTCGTGGGGACGACCCTACAGTCGTCGGACATTTCGGCGGCTTGCCAACTTTGGCCCGGGGTCGTGGGGACGACCCTATAGTCGTCGGACTTGACGGTGGCGAGCCAATCTAGTCCCGGGGTTGTGGGGACGACCCTACAGTCGTCGGACATTTCGGCGGCTTGCCAACTTTGGCCCGGGGTCGTGGGGACGACCCTATAGTCGTCGGACTTGACGGTGGCGGGCCAATCTAGTCCCGGGGTTGTGGGGACGACCCTACAGTCGTCGGACATGTCGGCGGCTGGCCAACTTTGGCCCGTGGTCGTGGGGACGATCCGATAGTCGTTGGACATGACGGTGGCGGGCCAATCTAGTCCGGGGGTCGTGGGGACGACCCTACAGTCGTCGGACATTTCGGCGGCTTGCCAACTTTGGCCCGTGGTCGTGGGGACGACCCTATAGTCGTCGGACTTGACGGTGGCGGGCCAATCTAGTGCCGGGGTTGTGGGGACGACCCTACAGTCGTCGGACATGTCGGCGGCTGGCCAACCTAGTCCCGAGGTCGTCGGACTTGACGGTGGCGGGCCAATCTAGTCCCGGGGTCGTGGGGACGACCCTATAGCCCTCGGACAAGTCGGCGGCTGGCCAACTTTGGCCCGTGGTCGTGGGAACGACCCTATAGTCGTCGGTCATGTCGGCGGCTGGCCAACTTTGGCCCGGGGTCGTGGGGGCGACCCTATAGTCGTCGGACATGTTGGCGGCTTGTCAGCCTAGTCCCGGGGTCGTGGGTACGACCCTACAGTCGTCGGACATTTCGGCGGCTTGCCAACCTTGGCCCGGGGTCGTGGGGACGACCCTATAGTCGTCGGACTTGACGGTGGCGGGCCAATCTAGTCCCGAGGTCCTGGGGACGACCCTATAGTCGTCGGACTTGACGGTGGCGGGCCAATCTAGTCCCGGGGTCGTGGGGACGACCCTACAGTTGTCGGACATTTCGGCGGCTGGCCAAATTTGGCCCGGGGGTCGTGGGGACGACCCTACAGTCGTCGGACATTTCGGCGGCTTGCCAACTTTGGCCCGGGGTCGTGGGGACGACCATATCGTCATCGGACATGTCGGCGGCTGGCCAACTTTGGCCCGTGGTCGTCGGACTTGACGGTGGCGGGCCAATCTAGTCCCGGGATCGTGGGGACGACCCTATAGTCGTCGGACATGTCGGCGGCTGGCCAACTTTGGCCCGTGGTCGTGGGGACGATCCAATAGTCGTCGGACATGTCGGCGGCTGGCCAGCTTTGGCCCGTGGTCGTGGGGACGACCCTATAGTCGTCGGACATGACGGTGGCGGGCCAATCTAGTCCCGGGCTCATGGGGACGACCCTATAGTCGTCGGACATGTCGGCGGCTGGCCAACTTTGGCCCGTGGTCGTGGGGACGATCCAATAGTCGTCGGACATGACGGTGGCGGGCCAATCTAGTCCCGGGGTCGTGGGGACGACCCTATAGTCGTCGGACATGTCGGCGGCTGGCCAACTTTGGCCCGTGGTCGTGGGGACGATCCAATAGTCGTCGGACATGTCGGCGGCTGGCCAGCTTTGGCCCGTGGTCGTGGAGACGACCCTATAGTCGTCGGACATGTCGGCGGCTAGCCAACATTGGCCCGTGGTCGTGGGGACGATCCAATAGTCGTCGGACATGTCGGCGTCTGGCCAACTTTGGCCCGTGGTCGTGGGGACGATCCGATAGTCGTCGGACGTGACGGTGGCTAGCCAATGTAGTCCCGGGATCGTGGGGACGACCTTATAGTCGTCGGAGATGTCGGCGGCTGGCCTACTTTGGCCCGGTGTCTTGGGGACGTCTCTATAGTCGTCGGACATGTCGGCGGCTGGCCAACCTAGACCCGGGGTCGTGGGGACGACCCTATAGTCGTCGGACATGACGGTGGCGGGCCAATCTAGTCCCGGGGTCGTGGGGACGACCCTATAGTCGTCGGACATGTCGGCGGCTGGCCAACTTTGGCCCGTGGTCGTGGGGACGATCCAATAGTCGTCGGACATGTCGGCGGCTGGCCAACTTTGGCGCGTGGTCGTTGGGACGATCCGATTGTCGTCGGACATGTCGGCGGCTGGCCAACCTAGACCCGGGGTCGTGGGAACGACCCTATTGTCGTCGGACAAGGCGGTGGCTGGCCAATCTAGTCCCGGGGTCGTGGGGACGACCCTATAGTCGTCGGACTTGTCGGTGGCGGGCCAATCTAGTCCGGGGGTCGTGGGGACGACCCTACAGTCGTCGGACATTTCGACGGCTTGCCAACTTTGGCCCGGGGTCGTGGGGACGATCCAATAGTCGTCGGACATGTCGGCGGCTGGTCAACTTTGGCCCGTGGTCGTGGGGACGACCCTATAGTCGTTGGACATGTCAGCGGCTGGCCAACTTTGGCCCGGTGTCGTGGGGACGACCCAATAGTCGTCGGACATGTCGGCGGCTGGCCAACTTTGGCCCGTGGTCGTGGGGACGATCCGATAGTCGTTGGACATGGCGGTGGCGGGCCAATCTAGTCCCGGGGTCGTGGGGACGACCCTATAGTCGTCGGACTTGTCGGTGGCGGGCCAATCTAGTCCGGGGGTCGTGGGGACGACCCTACAGTCGTCGGACATTTCGGCGGCTTGCCAACTTTGGCCCGGGGTCGTGGGGACGACCCTATAGTCGTCGGACTTGACGGTGGCGGGCCAATCTAGTCCCGGGGTTATGGGGACGACCCTACAGTCGTCGGACATTTCGGCGGCTTGCCAACTTTGGCCCGGGGTCGTGGGGACGACCCTATAGTCGTCGGACTTGACGTTGGCGGGCCAATCTAGTCCCGAGGTCGTGGGGACGACCCTATAGTCGTCGGACTTGACGGTGGCCGGCCAATCTATTCCCGGGGTCGTGGGGACGACCCTACAGTCGTCGGACATTTCGGCGGCTTGCCAACTTTGGCCCGGGGTCGTGGGGACGACCCTATAGTCGTCGGACATGTCGGCGGCTGGCCAAAATTGGCCCGAGGTCGTGGGGGCGACCCTATAGTCGTCGGACATGTCGGCGTCTGGCCAACCTAGTCCCGAGGTCGTGGGGGCGACCCTATAGTCGTCGGACATGTCGGCGTCTGGCCAACCTAGTCCCGAGGTCGTCGGACTCGACGGTGGCGGGCCAATCTAGTCCCGGGTTCGTGAGGACGATCCTACAGTCGTCGGACATGTCGGCGGGTGGCCAACCTAGTCCCGAGGTCGTGGGGACGACCCTATAGTAGTCGGACATGTCGGCGGCTGTCCAACTTTGGCCCGGTGTCGTGGGGACGGACTCTATAGTCGTCGGACATGTCGGCGGCTGGCCAACCTAGACCCGGGGTCGTGGGGACGACCCTATTGTTGTCGGACATGACGGTGGCGGGCCAAGCTTGTCCCGGGGTCGTGGGGACGACCCTTGTCACGTCCCGGGTAATGGATAACCTTATCCTAAAACGCGGGAAGTTTGAAAGACTATCTATAATGGTTCGTCACTGAGGGTAGCTCGTCAAGTCGATTACACGCCTTCAAACGCCCACCACCCAATGATTTATCTAGACTGATGGTCGACTAACTTATTTACCGAGGGAGGGATTTGTCTAATCAGCAGACCTTGAGAATAAACTTAATTTATTTGTAATGAACAGTAGAGTCTTTAATCTTACCTTCGTTATGAATGATCGAAGTTGGTTATAATATATCTTTAACGATGTAAATGAAATAACTATTATCAACTTATATACTTGTTATAATTTAAAAGGTATACGCAAAGATAACGAACTGAGTTGGCTATTGAAGTCCCATCGACTGCCCTAACGATCCCTGCAGTCTTACTTATATAGATTTTGATCAAGAGCGCCAATTATGGTGGGGTTCGCTTGGTGACAGTCGATCGATATTCAATCAATGCGGCGATCCGAACACCCCTCGAGTCACCCCGCAATCCGTGGAATCGTCTTCCACGTATAGCGGTTGTTATTCGAGGAAACACGGTGTGAGTTGGCTTCTTATCGCTTTACTAGCGAACAGTCCGCGCGTGAGAATTAGCGAAATGTAATTCGATCTAACTTGTAATAAAATGAATATAATGGTATCATGAAATTAATATTTGAAATTCGTAACCCATCGCGAACTGTTTGCTCAGTCGTTTTCAAAATTGTTCTTTAATATAGAAATAGGTTAATTGCGGCTATAAAATAAGAATAAGCGAAATATAACTATAGTTACATATCTTAATTCTACGCCCTCTATAAACGGTGTATGTTACACCTTTCCTCCTCGGAGAAATAAATTTCGGCATTGTAAATGCGAAATTTATTTTATATTTCACTTATTCTTTTACAAAGATCTGAATAATTGACCGGTTGGACCTGAATTGGTGTTGTTGACTGCGATGGCGGTGGAGCGGATGAAGTTGAGATTTCCTCCAGGGGTTGTCTCGTGTCCTGTTTAGGTTGCTTTGAGGTAGTGTCTCCGGCTTCCGTTTGAGGTTGTTTCGCCAGATGGATTAGAAGATGGGTGATGGAGCTCCATAAAGCTCCAACGAGATGCAGGCTGCATCCATATACCATGTGCAGAGTATACCCGTGTACGAGAGTATCTATTATTAATTTCACGGCTCGTATTAGAATGAAGATCGTAAGGACCCCTGCGCTGAATGATCCAAAAGTTATGAATCCCTTCCAGAGTTTTGCGGTGGTCCTTTCTGCTATCTGCCTTATAGAAGCCTCATCAAATAGTCCAGTGATTGATATTGCGTCGGTTGGTATGTTTTGTCCGGTTACCCCTCTGGCTATGGAGTTTAACACCGCTGGTTTTTCGGCTGGGAACATAATATGATTACGTAGTTTTTCTAAATCCTGTTCAGAATAAATTCCGCTGGTTGCCAAAGAGATGGGTATTAAATACTTCCATGTTGGGTGAGTAAGGGGTTTAAGGTTCTGTGGTGCTATTGCCTCTGATGGATCAGGTGTAAATTTAATCCAATTATCTTCGATTCGGTACATCACCGGCAGAATTACGTTGCATTCTTTCATTGTGCCGAATTTCGTAATGATTCTTGATTTTGGTATCAAAAATACTGACTGATTTTGATGCGTGACAGGCAATTCATTATAACATACCTTCGTGTGTCGTACCTTGACTTCCACTGGAATGCAGCGGACTATGTGTATTACCTCTCCAGCATTGATAGCGATGTGTCCTGGCGCCTTCGTGATTACGTAGGCCAATTCGTCGGGAACTAAGGATGCTATGGTCAAGGCGTTTTTTAGGACCTGTTGCTCTAAAAGACATTTTTGTAAAATAATATCTTGGTACAGAGTATTCATTTGCGTTCGTATATGTTTTTCCACGTAAACGAATTTTGAATTTACGTAGGCAAATATATCTAAATTATCCACAGGGACATTTGTCTTGTGCAAAAATGTGTTTCCCGGTTGGGTTTCAATTATAAAGAGTTTTGGGTGTTCTGTTCGAAGTAGGGTATAACCACAAAGCGATTGTTCTGTGGTTTTGGTTAATGCAAATGTTATGTCGTCCGTAGTTAGAGAATAGACTACTGGAGCCATTTCTTGTGTGTTCTCTAAAGTTTTTATCGCATCTCCCTCATATAAAACGCTGTATTGGCTTAGTTTGCAAGAATCCAAGGGCATTGGTCTCCAAAAGGTGTGTCCATCCTCAAGGTCGATGCAGGTCGTTTGTAAAAGATCGCAGGTTGTTCCTGATGGTAGAGTAATACGCCCAGTGTTTAATTTTACTGCCGCACTCGATGTTCGGAGTTGGATTTCAATAACAGCTTGGACCAAAGCGTTGTTCCAGGTGCCATATGGGTCCGAATATTGTGCCCCTGAGCACTTTCCGTCTATACCAGCCGAACCTGCGAGCGTTGCACTACGGAATGTTGTTGAATTAGTAACAATCCCAGAGAAGTACACCCCGTTCCCTAGGCTAAGGGTGCCGTCTTGATGCATCTGCAGACATTTGGTGTATGATATCTCTTGAAGATATTCCATCTGGCCATTATGTACGATCGAAACATGTGAATGCATTCCGCAATAATATATAATTTTGACTTTACACTGAATGATTTGTGTATGGTCATATTCCGATAATTGAAGCAGTTGTATATAAGTTTTTGTTGAGTTTACTGAGTTGACAACTATGACACATTCATCAACGTCCAACAGTGATATCGTTGTATGATTCAATTTGGATCCACCGCAGTCAAACCCAATTAGGGCGGTCACGTACAATATTAAGTTAACCGTGATGAGTCCCACACGAAATAGACCCATCTTGTGGATTATACCTCTGTAAATTATATGTCATAAAATTACATGTGAATGTTTAAGCTTATTGGTATGGACTATCCTAAATTTATTACCACATTTTATTTTGACGTTATTAGGGCCTAATTTCTCTACGATTTGGTATGGTCCAGAATACTGATCGCTTAGTTTATCTTTTACTGGTTCTTTTAAGAGGAACACAAAGTCGTTTGGTTCAAAATTTTGTGCACGTACGCGTTTATCATAATAATGCTTATACCTATGTTTCGCCTGGATTAAATTTTTTTGAGCTTCTTCTTGACAATCGCGTAACCGATTATATAAATTTGTCAAGTATTCTACATACGAAGGTTGCATCCCATCCTCGATCGGAGGGTGTGTTGAAAGAATTCTAGCGGTATTCCCAAATACTAATTCATGAGGAGTAAAACGAGTCCCTTCATGTACACTTGAGTTATACGAGAATATTCCTAAATGTAACCATTTATCCCAATCTTGGGATTTTTCAATATTTACTTTCAAGTATTCTGCCAATACGTGATGGGATCGTTCTATTGACCCATTCGATTGAGGATGATAAGCAGTGGTTTGGCAATGTCTTATCTTAAATCTTTTGGCAACGTTTCGCATTAATGATGAGAGAAAATTTGTTCCTTGGTCAGTCAGAATTGCTCGTGGAGCTCCATAAACACAAATAAAATGTTTTACAAATGCATCAGCTATTGTTACTGCGGTTATATTACTAAGAGCTACAGCTACTGAATATTTAGTCAAAAGATCTTGTATTGTAAGGATGTAAAGGTTTCCTGATGGGGTTACAGGCAGAGGGCCCATAACATCCATTGCAACCTTGTCGAAGGCCAACCCCGGAGTGTCCGTAATGACCATTGGTTGTCGTGTTTTTGCCCGCGTTAACTTCTTAAGTTGACATGTTCGGCATTTTCTAATTAATTGTTGAATTTCAGCTTTCATGTTTGGCCACTTGAACCGTTGTTTAATTCTACTTAGGGTCTTTGTTACCCCCATATGACCGTTAACCGGAGATTCATGTGTTTCCGAGATGATTCTCTGTCTTTCTGTGGGTGGCGGTTCTGAGACCCTTCCTTGACAATAAGTTATTGTAACCGGTACATCGTTGAATCTTTCTTTAAACAAATTGTCAATATAACTCCAAGACAACTCCCCTAACGGATCGGTCCTGCGTATACTAAAAGATTTTAATTGAAGTTCAATAACTGCGGTATAAATTGCTTGAATTCCTCTGATGAAAGAGTCTTCGTCTATTATACAAGTTATTCGTGCCAATATAGGTATTGCAATTATTTTATGATTTCCCACGGTGTATATGCAAGGTCGATCCGGAGTTAGGTTGTCACTATTTGGGGGTAATTGGTTTTGTTGAAATTCTAATGAACCTTTGTCGGCCGGTAATCCATTATACGCGAGGAAAATTACTTTAGCATCTTTTTGTAGGGATAGTGTTTCTGTTGTTTCACGAATTCTAAGTTTTGGGGGTCGTAATTCATCCGTCACTATGGTTTCTTCGGAATCTTCCTCGTCGTTTTCTACCTCGGAATCTGAAGTATCTGTTTCCTGATCCTCGTTAAGCAATTCTTCCGTCTCAGGTGATGTCAATAGGAAACTTCCTAGATCTGTTTCGTCATTGATTAACGGAATTCGTATATTTGGAACGGCAGGAGTCACTTCTAGATCATCTACATTATGAAATTCTCTTATCCCGGGTTCAAAATTTCGATTCCTTGGAGTAATTGGGGAGAATGGTGGACAAGGTATTGATTCCTCGCTAACTGAGGACAATGGAGATGATGATTCTGGGAAATACGGAGGTATACTCGAACTTCGACTTCTCACTGATCTTTCCGTTAATTGGGATGGAGTTGTGACAATGGTTCCGTCTATTTGGTTTATAGGGAAGATTTCTTTTGCTGGCGGATTGCGTGATAAAGCGTCGGCATTACTATTAATTTTGCCTGGTTTATGAATTATTTCATATTCGTACTCTGAAATTTTCAGTTTCCATTTCCAGAGCCTGGAAGTTGGGTCCTTAATAGAATTTAACCAAATTAAAGGCTTATGATCAGTAACAATAGTAAATTTCTTCCCGTATAGATAAGGTCGGAAATGAGTTATGCAATCGATCACCGCTAAACATTCTTTTTCGATTGTTGAGTATTTCTGTTCGGGAGGGCTAAGAAGCCGCGAGGCGTATGCTACGGGCAGATCTTTTCCTGGAATTCCCTGACTAAGAACCCCGCCAATGGCGTAGCCAGACGCATCTGTAGTTAGGATAAATGGTTTTGTGAAATCCGGATATTGAAGGATAGGTTCTCTGATCAGGGCGTTCCGAAGCACTTCAAAGGCTAATTGTTGGGCATTTCCCCACTTGAATAATTTATCCTTTTTTAAAAGGTCGGTGAGTGGTTTAGCTACTTTTGAAAAGCTACTTACAAAGCGTCGATAATATCCAGCCAATCCTAAAAACTGCTTTATATTTTTGGCATTTTTTGGTACAGGAAAGTTCTTTACACATTCTATTTTCTTTGGATCAGGTTGGACACCATCTTCACCAATAATATGCCCCAAGTATGTGACTTCCTTTCGCAGGAATTCACATTTATCGGGTTGTAATTTGAGATTTGCTTCCTTTAATCTCCCCATTAATCGCCTAAATTTGATGGCATGCTCCTCGAGTGATTTGGCGTAAATCACTATATCGTCCAGGTATACAAAAATTTCGTTTCCTTGTAAACCTGATAAAACAGTGTCCATTAGCCTTTGGAATGTTGCTGGCGCATTTTTTAATCCAAAAGGCATACGTTTGAATTGAAAATGCCCGTGTGGGGTTGAGAAACCCGTCTTATGAGCATCCTCGGTATTCATTGGGATTTGATGAAAACCCGATGCGAGGTCAAAGACAGAAAAATATTTAGAACCGCCTAGTTGATCGAGGATCTCAATGATATTAGGGAGAGGATATGCGTCACCCACCGTTTTCTCATTTAGCAAACGGAAATCTATGACTAATCGCCACCGTTTATTACCCCGGGAATCTGGTTTCTTGGGTACAATCCAGATTGGGGAATTATATGGAGATTTTGAAATTTCAATTATATCGTTCGCAACGAGTTCCTGTACTTGTCTAGTTATCTCTTCCTTATGGCATGGGGGAAATCTATACTGTTTGACGTTAATAGGTAAATTATCTGTGGTATGAATGGAATGATTTATTTCAGTAGTGCGTGATAGAGAGGCCCCGGGTAGATGAAATAGATCTAAATGTTCTTTAACTAACGTAATCACATGTTTCGTTTCTTCTGGATTCAAATGATTGAGACGTAATAATTGTAAAGTTTTTTCGACAAGACTTTCAGATTGGATATTCATACAGGCAGCAGCTCCAACTCCATTGGGATGAATTGAATCTAGACTTTCATATTCATGTAGTTCTAAGGTTGGTACTTCTATATCAACATCCTCCTCGGTAGTATTATAAATTCTAAGATACGCTGTACCTTGTATATTTGATGCAATACATTGACCGAAAAATAGACCTTTTTTAGGCGTGAACAAAGGAAGGTATCCCTCAGGTACCTGTGGATTAGAGACATGAACCTTGAAAGGTGCATTTGATCGCGCAGTAACGTGAATTATTTCGCGCGTAAGAAAAGGGACATGTATACGACCCCATTTCAGAAGTTTCTGTGAATAGTCTAATTGTACTGAATTAGAAGTAAGAAATGCAGAGCCCAAAATTCCGTCTTGCGGAATTGGGAAGTCGTTCTCAACGACATGGAACAGAACATCTTGGCCGCATAGATTTATTTCTACGGTCCCAAGTGTATAAACAAACATTTCAGAGATCCCTTTTAAAGCAACTTTAGACGTAGAATCAACCTCGGCTGATTTAAGGGCTTGCAGTTTAATTAAATTTAATTGAGAACCAGAGTCAACCATTAAGGTAGCTTTCTGAGTAAACTGTCGGGCAACTAGAATAACTGATGGAATATTTTCGGCGTTACTTAGGAGGATTCGAGCAACTCGTTCGGTGGTAGTTCGTGGGACATTGGTTCCACTTCCTCCACTTCTTCCACCTGTATAGCATTGACCTGGTGCCTGATTTTCGGGGTTTCGCGCGGTCCACCGTTTCCCCGCGGGCCCCTTTCTCCGTTTCCCGACGTCGAATTTTGGCGTTGAGCTTGCTCCTCTTTGTACTTTAACTTTCTACATTCTCCTATTACATGTCCTGGATATTTGCAATAGTTGCATGTTATGGGGGTACGCGAAGTAGTTTGCGATGTTGGGGTTACCTGACCATCGTTAAGAGTGTTACTCTGATCACGGTAATTACGATTACTATTGGAATCCCCTGAAGAGGATGGCGAAGTGTTTGGTTTCCCATTAAAATTGTTCTTGTTTCCCCAAAATGGTGTTTTATAACGTGCTTTTTCGGTTTCTATTATTTTTGACAATTGTACCGTTTTTAATACAGCCTTATCGAAGTCTTCGAGTCCCTCAACCTTTAGACGAAGTGCAATTTCGGGTTTAAGTCCACGCACAAATGCTTCTAAAACCTCCGCTTTTAAATTTTCTTCCACATTTAGTGTTAGAGATCCTTGTAATTTCTCCTCACCCTCTCTTACTGCCATTTTTAATTCTTTAACCCTAGCAATATAATCCAACACATGTTCGTTTGTTTTTTGAAATATATTCCCTAATTCCCCGCGATATTGGTTCAATGATTTCACTGGTGCAAAGGTATTTTTTAGGTGTTCGCAAAGGTCTGTTATCGTCACGAAAGTTAAATCTTCAACGGCTAGAAAGGCATGTCCTTGTAATTTATTTATTGTCATTTGAATTAAAGAAACTTCCAAATGATTAGGTAGCATTTCACGAGCGCGAAGACAAGCTCTACAAAATTGGTGAACAGGGATTTTATATCCATCAAACGTGGGAATAATTTCTAACACATCTCTTAAACGTGGCATGAGACTTGGAGTTGGAGTGGGGTGAGGATTCCGAACAGGAGAGGGAGGATCTTGAGCAGTAGGAGAAGGTGAAACTACATCAGATGGTGAACTATGTTGGGATCCCTGTCCTACTCGATTCCTCTGGTCACATAATTCATTTTGTAATTGCAGGATGGTTTGCCTTAACTCAGCAACGTCAGTTATTGGGCTTGAAGCTTGTTCTTGTTCTATTCTAACTTTTTCTTGTTCTATTCTAACTTTTTCCTGTTCTAATTCCTGTCGTGCCGTTCGGAGAGAGTCTGCCTCACTCTTAATGGCTTCTGCCTGATCTTTGAGTTGTCGTTCTTTTGCTAGAATACGCTCCTCTAAGAGATATAATTCGGCTTCTGTAGGCGCGGTTGAACGGGTTTTAACCCCTCCTTTATCGGTCATATTGCAAAATTCTAATTTTTAACAATCAGTCTAGAGAATCCCACCGCTGCCACCAAAATTGTCACGTCCCGGGTAATGGATAACCTTATCCTAAAACGCGGGAAGTTTGAAAGACTATCTATAATGGTTCGTCACTGAGGGTAGCTCGTCAAGTCGATTACACGCCTTCTAACGCCCACCACCCAATGATTTATCTAGACTGATGGTCGACTAACTTATTTACCGAGGGAGGGATTTGTTTAATCAGCAGACCTTGAGAATAAACTTAATTTATTTGTAATGAACAGTAGAGTCTTTAATCTTACCTTCGTTATGAATGATCGAAGTTGGTTATAATATATCTTTAACGATGTAAATGAAATAACTATTATCAACTTATATACTTGTTATAATTTAAAAGGTATACGCAAAGATAACGAACTGAGTTGGCTATTGAAGTCCCATCGACTGCCCTAACGATCCCTGCAGTCTTACTTATATAGATTTTGATCAAGAGCGCCAATTATGGTGGGGTTCGCTTGGTGACAGTCGATCGATATTCAATCAATGCGGCGATCCGAACACCCCTCGAGTCACCCCGCAATCCGTGGAATCGTCTTCCACGTATAGCGGTTGTTATTCCAGGAAACACGGTGTGAGTTGGCTTCTTATCGCTTTACTAGCGAACAGTCCGCACGTGAGAATTAGCGAAATGTAATTCGATCTAACTTGTAATAAAATGAATATAATGGTAACATGAAATTAATATTTGAAATTCGTAACCCATCGCGAACTGTTTGCTCAGTCGTTTTCAAAATTGTTCTTTAATATAGAAATAGGTTAATTGCGGCTATAAAATAAGAATAAGCGAAATATAACTATAGCTACATATCTTAATTCTACGCCCTCTATAAACGGTGTATGTTACACCCTATAATCGTCGGACATGTCGGGGATTGGCCAACTTTAGCCCGTGGTCGTGGGGACGACCCTATAGCCCTCGGATTTGACGGTGGCGGGCCAATCTAGACCCTGGGTCGTGGGGACGACCCAACAGTCGTCGGACATTTCGGCGGCTGGCCAACATTGGCCCGTGGTCGTGGGGACGACCCAATAGTCGTCGGACATGTCGGCGGCTGGCCAACTTTGGCCCGGGGTCGTGGGGACGACCCTATAGTCGTCGGACATGTCGGCGGCTGGCCAACTTTGGCCCGGGGTGGTGGGTACGACCCTATAGTCGTCGGACAAGTCGGCGGCGGGCCAACCTTGTCCCGGGGTCGTGGGGACGACCCTATTGTCGTCGGACATGGCGGTGGCGGGCCAATCTAGTCCCGTGGTCGTGGGGACGACCCTATAGTAGTCGGACATGTCGGCGGCTGTCCAACTTTGGCCCGGTGTCGTGGGACGACCCTATAGTCGTCGGACATGTCGGCGGCTGGCCAACTTTGGCCCGGTGTCGTGGGGACGACTCTATAGTCGTCGGAAATGTCGGCGGCTGGCCAACCTGGACCCGGGGTCGTGGGGACGACCCTATTGTCGTCGGACATGGCGGTGGCGGGCCAATCTAGTCCCGTGGTCGTGGGGACGACCCTATAGTCTTCGGACATGACGGTAGCGGGCCAATCTCGACCCGAGGTCCTGGGGACGACCCTATAGTAGTCGGACATGTCGGCGGCTGTCCAACTTTGGCCCGGTGTCGTGGGGACGACTGTATAGTCGTCGGACATGTCGGCGGCTGGCCAACCTAGACCCGGGGTCGTGGGGACGACCCTATTGTCGTCGGACATGACGGTGGCGGGCCAATCTAGTCCCGGGGTCGTGGGGACGACCCTATAGTCGTCGGACAAGTCGGCGGGGGGCCAAGCTTGTCCCGGGGTCGTGGGGACGACCCTATAATCGTCGGACATGACGGTGGCGGGCCAATCTAGTCCCGGGGTCGTGGGGACGACCCTATAATCGTTGGACATGACGGTGGCGGGCCAATCTAGTCCCGGGGTCGTAGGGACGACCCTATAGTCGTCGGACATGTTGGCGATTGGCCAACATTGGCCCTAGGGTCGTCGGGACGCCCCTATAGTCGTCGGACATGTCGGCGGCTGGCCAACCTAGTCCCGGGGTCGTGGGGACGACCCTATAGTCGTCGGACATTTCGGCGGCTTGCCAACTTTGGCCCGGGGTCGTGGGGACGACTCTATAGTCGTCGGAAATGTCGGCGGCTGGCCAACCTGGACTCGGGGTCGTGGGGACGACCCTATAGTCGTCGGACAAGACGGCGGCTGGACATCTTTGGCCCGGGGTCGTGGGGACGACCCTATAGTTGTCGGACATGTTGGCGGCTTGTCAGCCTAGTCCCGGGGTGGTGGGTACGACCCTATAGTCGTCGGACAAGTCGGCGGCGGGCCAACCTTGTCCCGGGGTCGTGGGGACGACCCTATATTCGTCGGACATGTCGGCAACTGGCCAACTTTGGCCCGGGGTCGTGGGGACGACCCTATAGTCGTCGGACATGTCGGCGGCTGGCCAACTTTGGCCCGTGGTTGTGGGGACGACCCTATAGTCGTTGGACATGACGGTGGCGGGCCAATCTAGTCCCGGGGTCGTGGGGACGAGTCTATAGTCGTCGGACAAGACGGCGGCTGGACATCTTTGGCCCGGGTTCGTGGGGACGACCCTATAGTCGTCGGACATGTTGGCGGCTTGTCAGCCTAGTCCCGGGGTGGTGGGTACGACCCTATAGTCGTCGGACAAGTCGGCGGCGGGCCAACCTTGTCCCGGGGTCGTGGGGACGACCCTATATTCGTCGGACATGTCGGCAGCTGGCCAACTTTGGCCCGGGGTCGTGGGGACGACCCTATAATCGTCGGACATGGCGGCGGCTGGCCAACTTTGGCCCGGTATCGTGGGGACGACTCTATAGTCGTCGGAAATGTCGGCGGCTGGCCAACCTGGACCCGGTGTCGTGGGGACGACCCTATAATCGTCGGAAATGTCGGCGGCTGGCCAACCTGGACCCGGGGTCGTGGGGACGACCCTATAATCGTCGGACATGACGGTGGCGGGCCAATCTAGTCTCGCGGTCGTGGGGACGACCCTATAGTCGTCGGACATGACGGTGGCGGGCCAATCTAGTCCCGGGGTCGTGGGGACGACCCTATAGTCGTCGGACATGTCGGCGGCTGGCCAACTTTGGCGCGTGGTCGTGGGGACGATCCGATTGTCGTCGGACATGTCGGCGGCTGGCCAACTTTGGCCCGTGGTCGTGGGGACGTTCCAATAGTCGTCGGACATGTCGGCGGCTGGCCAACTTTGGCGCGTGGGCGTGGGGACGATCCGATGGTCGTCGGACATGTCGGCGGCTGGCCAACCTAGACCCGGGGTCGTGGGGACGACCCTATTGTCGTCGGACATGACGGTGGCGGGCCAATCTAGTCCCGGGGTCGTGGGGACGACCCTATAGTCGTCGGACAAGTCGGCGGGGGGCCAAGCTTGTCCCGGGGTCGTGGGACGACCCTATAATCGTCGGACATGACGGTGGCGGGCCAATCTAGTCCCGGGGTCGTGGGGACGACCCTATAATCGTTGGACATGACGGTGGCGGGCCAATCTAGTCCCGGGGTCGTAGGGACGACCCTATAGTCGTCGGACATGTTGGCGATTGGCCAACATTGGCCCGGGGTCGTCGGGACGCCCCTATAGTCGTCGGACATGTCGGCGGCTGGCCAACCTAGTCCCGGGGTCGTGGGGACGACCCTATAGTCGTCGGACATTTCGGCGGCTTGCCAACTTTGGCCCGGGGTCGTGGGGACGACTCTATAGTCGTCGGAAATGTCGGCGGCTGGCCAACCTGGACTCGGGGTCGTGGGGACGACCCTATAGTCGTCGGACAAGACGGCGGCTGGACATCTTTGGCCCGGGGTCGTGGGGACGACCCTATAGTCGTCGGACATGTCGGCGGCTGTCCAACTTTGGCCCGGTGTCGTGGGGACGACTCTATAGTCGTCGGAAATGTCGGCCGCTGGCCAAACTGGCCCGGGGTCGTGGGGACGACCCTATTGTCGTCGGACATGACGGTGGCGGGCCAAACTAGTCTCGGGGTCGTGGGGACGACCCTATAGTCGTCGGACATGTCGGCGTCTGGCCAACTTTGGCCCGGGGTCGTGGGGACGACTCTATAGTCGTCGGAAATGTCGGCGGCTGGCCAACCTGGACTCGGGGTCGTGGGGACGACCCTATAGTCATCGGACAAGACGGCGGCTGGACATCTTTGGCCCGGGGTCGGGGGACGACCCTATAGTCGTCGGACATGTCGGCGGCTGGCCAACTTTGGCCCGGTGTCGTGGGGACGACTCTATAGTCGTCGGAAATGTCGGCGGCTGGCCAACCTGGACCCGGGGTCGTGACGACGACCCTATAGTCTTCGGAGAAGACGGCGGCTGGACATCTTTGGCCCGGGGTCATCGGGGCGACCCTATAGTCGTCGGACATGACGGTGGCGGACCAATCTAGTCCCGGGGTCGTGGGGACGACCCTATAGTCGTCGGACATGTCGGCGGCTGGCCAACTTTGGCCCGTGTTCGTGGGGACGATCCAATAGTCGTCGGACATGTCGGCGGCTGGCCAACTTTGGCCCGTGGTTGTGGGAACGACCCTATAGTCGTTGGACATGACGGTGGCGGGCCAATCTAGTCCCGGGGTCGTGGGGACGACCCTACAGTCTTCGGACATTTCGGCGGCTTGCCAACTTTGGCCCGGGGTCGTGGGGACGACCCTATAATCGTCGGACATTTCGGCGGCATGCCAACTTTGGCCCGTGGTCGTGGGGACGACCCTATAGTCGTCGGACATGTCGGCGGCAAGCCAACTTTGGCCCGGGGTCGTGGGGACGACCCTACAGTCGTCGGAAATGTCGGCGGCTGGCCAACCTGGACCCGGGGTCGTGGGGACGACCCTATTGTCGTCGGACATGACGGTAGCGGGCCAATCTAGTCTCGGGGTCGTGGGGACGACCCTATAGTCGTCGGACATGTCGGCGGCATGCCAACTTTGGCCCGTGGTCGTGGGGACGACCCTATTGTCGTCGGACATGACGGTGGCGGGCCAATCTAGTCTCGAGGTCGTGGGGACGACCCTATAGTCGTCGGACATGTCTGCGGCTGACCAACTTTGACCCGGGGTCGTGGGGACGACCCTATAGTCGACGGACATGTCGGCGGCTGGCCAACTTTGGCCCGGTGTCGTGGGGACGACTCTATAGTCGTCGGAAATGTCGGCGGCTGGCCAACCTGGACCCGGGGTCGTGGGGACGACCCTATTGTCGTCGGACATGACGGTAGCGGGCCAATCTAGTCTCGGGGTCGTGGGGACGACCCTATAGTCGTCGGACATGTCGGCGGCATGCCAACTTTGGCCCGTGGTCGTGGGGACGACCCTATAGTCGTTGGACATGACGGTGGCGGGCCAATCTAGTCCCGGGGTCGTAGGGACGACCCTATAGTCGTCGGACATATCGGCGATTGGCCAACATTGGCCCGGGGTCGTGGGGACGACCCTATAGTCGTCGGACATGTCGGCGGCTGGCCAACCTAGTCCCGAGGTCGTGGGGACGACCCTATAGTCGTCGGACTTGACGGTGGCGGGCCAATCTAGTCTCGGGGTCGTGGGGACGACCCTATAGTCGTCGGACATGTCGGCGGCTGGCCAACTTTGGCCCGGGGTCGTGGGGACGACGCTATAGTCGTCGGAATGTCGGCGGCTGGCCAACCTGGACTCGGGGTCGTGGGGACGACCCTATAGTCGTCGGACAAGACGGCGGCTGGACATCTTTGGCCCGGGGTCGTGGGGACGACCCTATAGTCGTCGGACAAGTCGGCGGCTGGCCAACCTAGACCCGGGGTCGTGGGGACGACCCTATTGTCGTCGGACATGGCGGTGGCGGGCCAATCTAGTCCCGTGGTCGTGGGGACGACCCTATAGTCTCCGGACATAACGGTAGCGAGCCAATCTAGACCCGAGGTCCTCGGGACGACCCTATAGTAGTCGGACATGTCGGCGGCTGTCCAACATTGGCCCGGTGTCGTGGGGACGACTCTATAGTCGTCGGACATGTCGGCGGCTGGCCAACCTAGACCCGGGGTCGTGGGGATGACCCTATTGTCGTCGGACATGACGGTGGCGGGCCAATCTAGTCCCGGTGTCGTGGGGACGACCCTATAGTCGTCGGACAAGTCGGCGGCGGGCCAAGCTTGTCCCGGGGTCGTGGGGACGACCCTATAATCGTCGGACATGACGGTGGCGGGCCAATCTAGTCCCGGGGTCGTGGGGACGACACTATAATCGTTGGACATGACGGTGGCGGGCCAATCTAGTCCCGGGGTCGTAGGGACGACCCTATAGTCGTCGGACATGTTGGCGATTGGCCAACATTGGCCCGGGGTCGTCGGGACGACCCTATAGTCGTCACACATGTCGGCGGCTGGCCAACCTAGTCCCGGGGTCGTGGGGACGACCCTATAGTCGTCGGACATTTCGGCGGCTTGCCAACTTTGGCCCGGGGTCGTGGGGACGACCCTATTGTCGTCGGACATGATGGTGGCGGGCCAATCTAGTCTCGGGGTCGTGGGGACGACCCTATAGTCGTCGGACATGTCGGCGGCATGCCAACTTTGGCCCGTGGTCGTGGGGACGACCCTATAGTCGTTGGACATGACGGTGGCGGGCCAATCTAGTCCCGGGGTCGTAGGGACGACCCTATAGTCGTCGGACATATCGGCGATTGGCCAACATTGGCCCGGGGTCGTGGGGACGACCCTATAGTCGTCGGACATGTCGGCGGCTGGCCAACCTAGTCCCGAGGTCGTGGGGACGACCCTATAGTCGTCGGACTTGACGGTGGCGGGCCAATCTAGTCTCGGGGTCGTGGGGACGACCCTATAGTCGTCGGACATGTCGGCGGCTGGCCAACTTTGGCCCGGGGTCGTGGGGACGACGCTATAGTCGTCGGAATGTCGGCGGCTGGCCAACCTGGACTCGGGGTCGTGGGGACGACCCTATAGTCGTCGGACAAGACGGCGGCTGGACATCTTTGGCCCGGGGTCGTGGGGACGACCCTATAGTCGTCGGACATGTTGGCGGCTTGTCAGCCTAGTCCCGGGGTCGTGGGTACGACCGTATAGTCGTCGGACAAGTCGGCGGCTGGCCAACCTAGACCCGGGGTCGTGGGGACGACCCTATTGTCGTCGGACATGGCGGTGGCGGGCCAATCTAGTCCCGTGGTCGTGGGGACGACCCTATAGTCTCCGGACATGACGGTAGCGGGCCAATCTAGACCCGAGGTCCTCGGGACGACCCTATAGTAGTCGGACATGTCGGCGGCTGTCCAACATTGGCCCGGTGTCGTGGGGACGACTCTATAGTCGTCGGACATGTCGGCGGCTGGCCAACCTAGACCCGGGGTCGTGGGGACGACCCTATTGTCGTCGGACATGACGGTGGCGGGCCAATCTAGTCCCGGTGTCGTGGGGACGACCCTATAGTCGTCGGACAAGTCGGCGGCGGGCCAAGCTTGTCCCGGGGTCGTGGGGACGACCCTATAATCGTCGGACATGACGGTGGCGGGCCAATCTAGTCCCGGGGTCGTGGGGACGACACTATAATCGTTGGACATGACGGTGGCGGGCCAATCTAGTCCCGGGGTCGTAGGGACGACCCTATAGTCGTCGGACATGTTGGCGATTGGCCAACATTGGCCCGGGGTCGTCGGGACGACCCTATAGTCGTCAGACATGTCGGCGGCTGGCCAACCTAGTCCCGGGGTCGTGGGGACGACCCTATAGTCGTCGGACATTTCGGCGGCTTGCCAACTTTGGCCCGGGGTCGTGGGGACGACCCTATAGTCGTCGGACATTTCGGCGGCTTGCCAACTTTGGCCCGGGGTCGTGGGGACGACCCTATAGTCGTTGGACATGACGGTGGCGGGCCAATCTAGTCCCGGGGTCGTGGGGACGACCCTACAGTCGTCGGACATTTCGGCGGATTGCCAACTTTGGCCCGGGGTCGTGGGGACGACCCTATAGTCGTCGGACATGTCGGCGGCTGGCTAACTTTGGCCCGTGGTCGTGGGGACGACCCAATAGTCGTTGGACATGTCGGCGGCTGGCCAACTTTGGCCCGGGGTCGTGGGGACGACCCTATAGTCGTTGGACATGACGGTGGCGGGCCAATCTAGTCCCGGGGTCGTGGGGACGACCCTACAGTCGTCGGACATTTCGGCGGATTGCCAACTTTGGCCCGGGGTCGTGGGGACGACCCTATAGTCGTCGGACATGTTGGCGGCTTGTCAACCTAGTCCCGGGGTTGTGGGGACGACCCTATATTCGTTGGACATGACGGTGGCGGGCCAATCTAGTCCCGGGGTCGTAGGAACGACCCTATAGTCGTCGGACATGTCGGCGGCTGGCCAACTTTGGCCCGGGGTCGTGGGGACGACCCTATAGTCGTCGGACATGTCGGCGGCTGGCCAACCTAGTCCCGAGGTCGTGGGGACGACCGTATAGTCGTCGGACATTTCGGCGGCATGCCAACTTTGGCCCGGGGTCGTGGGGACGACCCTATAGTCGTTGGGCATGACGGTGGCGGGCCAATCTAGTCCCGGGGTCGTGGGGACGACCCTACAGTCGTCGGACATTTCGGCGGATTGCCAACTTTGGCCCGGGGTCGTGGGGACGACCCTATAGTCGTCGGACATGTCGGCGGCTGGCTAACTTTGGCCCGTGGTCGTGGGGACGACCCTATAGTCGTTGGACATGACGGTGGCGGGCCAATCTAGTCCCGGGGTCGTAGGGACGACCCTATAGTCGTCGGACATGTCGGCGATTGGCCAACATTGGCCCGGGGTCGTGGGGACGACCCTATAGTCGTCGGACATGTCGGCGGCTGGCCAACCTAGTCCCGAGGTCGTGGGGACGACCCTATAGTCGTCGGACATGTCGGCGGCATGCCAACTTTGGCCCGTGGTCGTGGGGACGACCCTATAGTCGTTGGACATGACGGTGGCGGGCCAATCTAGTCCCGGGGTCGTAGGGACGACCCTATAGTCGTCGGACATATCGGCGATTGGCCAACATTGGCCCGGGGTCGTGGGGACGACCCTATAGTCGTCGGACATGTCGGCGGCTGGCCAACCTAGTCCCGAGGTCGTGGGGACGACCCTATAGTCGTCGGACTTGACGGTGGCGGGCCAATCTAGTCTCGGGGTCGTGGGGACGACCCTATAGTCGTCGGACATGTCGGCGGCTGGCCAACTTTGGCCCGGGGTCGTGGGGACGACGCTATAGTCGTCGGAATGTCGGCGGCTGGCCAACCTGGACTCGGGGTCGTGGGGACGACCCTATAGTCGTCGGACAAGACGGCGGCTGGACATCTTTGGCCCGGGGTCGTGGGGACGACCCTATAGTCGTCGGACATGTTGGCGGCTTGTCAGCCTAGTCCCGGGGTCGTGGGTACGACCGTATAGTCGTCGGACAAGTCGGCGGCTGGCCAACCTAGACCCGGGGTCGTGGGGACGACCCTATTGTCGTCGGACATGGCGGTGGCGGGCCAATCTAGTCCCGTGGTCGTGGGGACGACCCTATAGTCTCCGGACATGACGGTAGCGGGCCAATCTAGACCCGAGGTCCTCGGGACGACCCTATAGTAGTCGGACATGTCGGCGGCTGTCCAACATTGGCCCGGTGTCGTGGGGACGACTCTATAGTCGTCGGACATGTCGGCGGCTGGCCAACCTAGACCCGGGGTCGTGGGGACGACCCTATTGTCGTCGGACATGACGGTGGCGGGCCAATCTAGTCCCGGTGTCGTGGGGACGACCCTATAGTCGTCGGACAAGTCGGCGGCGGGCCAAGCTTGTCCCGGGGTCGTGGGGACGACCCTATAATCGTCGGACATGACGGTGGCGGGCCAATCTAGTCCCGGGGTCGTGGGGACGACACTATAATCGTTGGACATGACGGTGGCGGGCCAATCTAGTCCCGGGGTCGTAGGGACGACCCTATAGTCGTCGGACATGTTGGCGATTGGCCAACATTGGCCCGGGGTCGTCGGGACGACCCTATAGTCGTCAGACATGTCGGCGGCTGGCCAACCTAGTCCCGGGGTCGTGGGGACGACCCTATAGTCGTCGGACATTTCGGCGGCTTGCCAACTTTGGCCCGGGGTCGTGGGGACGACCCTATAGTCGTCGGACATTTCGGCGGCTTGCCAACTTTGGCCCGGGGTCGTGGGGACGACCCTATAGTCGTCGGACATGTCGGCGGCTGGCTAACTTTGGCCCGTGGTCGTGGGGACGACCCAATAGTCGTTGGACATGTCGGCGGCTGGCCAACTTTGGCCCGGGGTCGTGGGGACGACCCTATAGTCGTTGGACATGACGGTGGCGGGCCAATCTAGTCCCGGGGTCGTGGGGACGACCCTACAGTCGTCGGACATTTCGGCGGATTGCCAACTTTGGCCCGGGGTCGTGGGGACGACCCTATAGTCGTCGGACATGTTGGCGGCTTGTCAACCTAGTCCCGGGGTTGTGGGGACGACCCTATATTCGTTGGACATGACGGTGGCGGGCCAATCTAGTCCCGGGGTCGTAGGAACGACCCTATAGTCGTCGGACATGTCGGCGGCTGGCCAACTTTGGCCCGGGGTCGTGGGGACGACCCTATAGTCGTCGGACATGTCGGCGGCTGGCCAACCTAGTCCCGAGGTCGTAGGGACGACCCTATAGTCGTCGGACATATCGGCGATTGGCCAACATTGGCCCGGGGTCGTGGGGACGACCCTATAGTCGTCGGACATGTCGGCGGCTGGCCAACCTAGTCCCGAGGTCGTGGGGACGACCCTATAGTCGTCGGACTTGACGGTGGCGGGCCAATCTAGTCTCGGGGTCGTGGGGACGACCCTATAGTCGTCGGACATGTCGGCGGCTGGCCAACTTTGGCCCGGGGTCGTGGGGACGACGCTATAGTCGTCGGAATGTCGGCGGCTGGCCAACCTGGACTCGGGGTCGTGGGGACGACCCTATAGTCGTCGGACAAGACGGCGGCTGGACATCTTTGGCCCGGGGTCGTGGGGACGACCCTATAGTCGTCGGACAAGTCGGCGGCTGGCCAACCTAGACCCGGGGTCGTGGGGACGACCCTATTGTCGTCGGACATGGCGGTGGCGGGCCAATCTAGTCCCGTGGTCGTGGGGACGACCCTATAGTCTCCGGACATAACGGTAGCGAGCCAATCTAGACCCGAGGTCCTCGGGACGACCCTATAGTAGTCGGACATGTCGGCGGCTGTCCAACATTGGCCCGGTGTCGTGGGGACGACTCTATAGTCGTCGGACATGTCGGCGGCTGGCCAACCTAGACCCGGGGTCGTGGGGATGACCCTATTGTCGTCGGACATGACGGTGGCGGGCCAATCTAGTCCCGGTGTCGTGGGGACGACCCTATAGTCGTCGGACAAGTCGGCGGCGGGCCAAGCTTGTCCCGGGGTCGTGGGGACGACCCTATAATCGTCGGACATGACGGTGGCGGGCCAATCTAGTCCCGGGGTCGTGGGGACGACACTATAATCGTTGGACATGACGGTGGCGGGCCAATCTAGTCCCGGGGTCGTAGGGACGACCCTATAGTCGTCGGACATGTTGGCGATTGGCCAACATTGGCCCGGGGTCGTCGGGACGACCCTATAGTCGTCACACATGTCGGCGGCTGGCCAACCTAGTCCCGGGGTCGTGGGGACGACCCTATAGTCGTCGGACATTTCGGCGGCTTGCCAACTTTGGCCCGGGGTCGTGGGGACGACCCTATTGTCGTCGGACATGATGGTGGCGGGCCAATCTAGTCTCGGGGTCGTGGGGACGACCCTATAGTCGTCGGACATGTCGGCGGCATGCCAACTTTGGCCCGTGGTCGTGGGGACGACCCTATAGTCGTTGGACATGACGGTGGCGGGCCAATCTAGTCCCGGGGTCGTAGGGACGACCCTATAGTCGTCGGACATATCGGCGATTGGCCAACATTGGCCCGGGGTCGTGGGGACGACCCTATAGTCGTCGGACATGTCGGCGGCTGGCCAACCTAGTCCCGAGGTCGTGGGGACGACCCTATAGTCGTCGGACTTGACGGTGGCGGGCCAATCTAGTCTCGGGGTCGTGGGGACGACCCTATAGTCGTCGGACATGTCGGCGGCTGGCCAACTTTGGCCCGGGGTCGTGGGGACGACGCTATAGTCGTCGGAATGTCGGCGGCTGGCCAACCTGGACTCGGGGTCGTGGGGACGACCCTATAGTCGTCGGACAAGACGGCGGCTGGACATCTTTGGCCCGGGGTCGTGGGGACGACCCTATAGTCGTCGGACATGTTGGCGGCTTGTCAGCCTAGTCCCGGGGTCGTGGGTACGACCGTATAGTCGTCGGACAAGTCGGCGGCTGGCCAACCTAGACCCGGGGTCGTGGGGACGACCCTATTGTCGTCGGACATGGCGGTGGCGGGCCAATCTAGTCCCGTGGTCGTGGGGACGACCCTATAGTCTCCGGACATGACGGTAGCGGGCCAATCTAGACCCGAGGTCCTCGGGACGACCCTATAGTAGTCGGACATGTCGGCGGCTGTCCAACATTGGCCCGGTGTCGTGGGGACGACTCTATAGTCGTCGGACATGTCGGCGGCTGGCCAACCTAGACCCGGGGTCGTGGGGACGACCCTATTGTCGTCGGACATGACGGTGGCGGGCCAATCTAGTCCCGGTGTCGTGGGGACGACCCTATAGTCGTCGGACAAGTCGGCGGCGGGCCAAGCTTGTCCCGGGGTCGTGGGGACGACCCTATAATCGTCGGACATGACGGTGGCGGGCCAATCTAGTCCCGGGGTCGTGGGGACGACACTATAATCGTTGGACATGACGGTGGCGGGCCAATCTAGTCCCGGGGTCGTAGGGACGACCCTATAGTCGTCGGACATGTTGGCGATTGGCCAACATTGGCCCGGGGTCGTCGGGACGACCCTATAGTCGTCAGACATGTCGGCGGCTGGCCAACCTAGTCCCGGGGTCGTGGGGACGACCCTATAGTCGTCGGACATTTCGGCGGCTTGCCAACTTTGGCCCGGGGTCGTGGGGACGACCCTATAGTCGTCGGACATTTCGGCGGCTTGCCAACTTTGGCCCGGGGTCGTGGGGACGACCCTATAGTCGTTGGACATGACGGTGGCGGGCCAATCTAGTCCCGGGGTCGTGGGGACGACCCTACAGTCGTCGGACATTTCGGCGGATTGCCAACTTTGGCCCGGGGTCGTGGGGACGACCCTATAGTCGTCGGACATGTCGGCGGCTGGCTAACTTTGGCCCGTGGTCGTGGGGACGACCCAATAGTCGTTGGACATGTCGGCGGCTGGCCAACTTTGGCCCGGGGTCGTGGGGACGACCCTATAGTCGTTGGACATGACGGTGGCGGGCCAATCTAGTCCCGGGGTCGTGGGGACGACCCTACAGTCGTCGGACATTTCGGCGGATTGCCAACTTTGGCCCGGGGTCGTGGGGACGACCCTATAGTCGTCGGACATGTTGGCGGCTTGTCAACCTAGTCCCGGGGTTGTGGGGACGACCCTATATTCGTTGGACATGACGGTGGCGGGCCAATCTAGTCCCGGGGTCGTAGGAACGACCCTATAGTCGTCGGACATGTCGGCGGCTGGCCAACTTTGGCCCGGGGTCGTGGGGACGACCCTATAGTCGTCGGACATGTCGGCGGCTGGCCAACCTAGTCCCGAGGTCGTGGGGACGACCGTATAGTCGTCGGACATTTCGGCGGCATGCCAACTTTGGCCCGGGGTCGTGGGGACGACCCTATAGTCGTTGGGCATGACGGTGGCGGGCCAATCTAGTCCCGGGGTCGTGGGGACGACCCTACAGTCGTCGGACATTTCGGCGGATTGCCAACTTTGGCCCGGGGTCGTGGGGACGACCCTATAGTCGTCGGACATGTCGGCGGCTGGCTAACTTTGGCCCGTGGTCGTGGGGACGACCCTATAGTCGTTGGACATGACGGTGGCGGGCCAATCTAGTCCCGGGGTCGTAGGGACGACCCTATAGTCGTCGGACATGTCGGCGATTGGCCAACATTGGCCCGGGGTCGTGGGGACGACCCTATAGTCGTCGGACATGTCGGCGGCTGGCCAACCTAGTCCCGAGGTCGTGGGGACGACCCTATAGTCGTCGGACATGTCGGCGGCATGCCAACTTTGGCCCGTGGTCGTGGGGACGACCCTATAGTCGTTGGACATGACGGTGGCGGGCCAATCTAGTCCCGGGGTCGTAGGGACGACCCTATAGTCGTCGGACATATCGGCGATTGGCCAACATTGGCCCGGGGTCGTGGGGACGACCCTATAGTCGTCGGACATGTCGGCGGCTGGCCAACCTAGTCCCGAGGTCGTGGGGACGACCCTATAGTCGTCGGACTTGACGGTGGCGGGCCAATCTAGTCTCGGGGTCGTGGGGACGACCCTATAGTCGTCGGACATGTCGGCGGCTGGCCAACTTTGGCCCGGGGTCGTGGGGACGACGCTATAGTCGTCGGAATGTCGGCGGCTGGCCAACCTGGACTCGGGGTCGTGGGGACGACCCTATAGTCGTCGGACAAGACGGCGGCTGGACATCTTTGGCCCGGGGTCGTGGGGACGACCCTATAGTCGTCGGACATGTTGGCGGCTTGTCAGCCTAGTCCCGGGGTCGTGGGTACGACCGTATAGTCGTCGGACAAGTCGGCGGCTGGCCAACCTAGACCCGGGGTCGTGGGGACGACCCTATTGTCGTCGGACATGGCGGTGGCGGGCCAATCTAGTCCCGTGGTCGTGGGGACGACCCTATAGTCTCCGGACATGACGGTAGCGGGCCAATCTAGACCCGAGGTCCTCGGGACGACCCTATAGTAGTCGGACATGTCGGCGGCTGTCCAACATTGGCCCGGTGTCGTGGGGACGACTCTATAGTCGTCGGACATGTCGGCGGCTGGCCAACCTAGACCCGGGGTCGTGGGGACGACCCTATTGTCGTCGGACATGACGGTGGCGGGCCAATCTAGTCCCGGTGTCGTGGGGACGACCCTATAGTCGTCGGACAAGTCGGCGGCGGGCCAAGCTTGTCCCGGGGTCGTGGGGACGACCCTATAATCGTCGGACATGACGGTGGCGGGCCAATCTAGTCCCGGGGTCGTGGGGACGACACTATAATCGTTGGACATGACGGTGGCGGGCCAATCTAGTCCCGGGGTCGTAGGGACGACCCTATAGTCGTCGGACATGTTGGCGATTGGCCAACATTGGCCCGGGGTCGTCGGGACGACCCTATAGTCGTCAGACATGTCGGCGGCTGGCCAACCTAGTCCCGGGGTCGTGGGGACGACCCTATAGTCGTCGGACATTTCGGCGGCTTGCCAACTTTGGCCCGGGGTCGTGGGGACGACCCTATAGTCGTCGGACATTTCGGCGGCTTGCCAACTTTGGCCCGGGGTCGTGGGGACGACCCTATAGTCGTTGGACATGACGGTGGCGGGCCAATCTAGTCCCGGGGTCGTGGGGACGACCCTACAGTCGTCGGACATTTCGGCGGATTGCCAACTTTGGCCCGGGGTCGTGGGGACGACCCTATAGTCGTCGGACATGTCGGCGGCTGGCTAACTTTGGCCCGTGGTCGTGGGGACGACCCAATAGTCGTTGGACATGTCGGCGGCTGGCCAACTTTGGCCCGGGGTCGTGGGGACGACCCTATAGTCGTTGGACATGACGGTGGCGGGCCAATCTAGTCCCGGGGTCGTGGGGACGACCCTACAGTCGTCGGACATTTCGGCGGATTGCCAACTTTGGCCCGGGGTCGTGGGGACGACCCTATAGTCGTCGGACATGTTGGCGGCTTGTCAACCTAGTCCCGGGGTTGTGGGGACGACCCTATATTCGTTGGACATGACGGTGGCGGGCCAATCTAGTCCCGGGGTCGTAGGAACGACCCTATAGTCGTCGGACATGTCGGCGGCTGGCCAACTTTGGCCCGGGGTCGTGGGGACGACCCTATAGTCGTCGGACATGTCGGCGGCTGGCCAACCTAGTCCCGAGGTCGTGGGGACGACCGTATAGTCGTCGGACATTTCGGCGGCATGCCAACTTTGGCCCGGGGTCGTGGGGACGACCCTATAGTCGTTGGGCATGACGGTGGCGGGCCAATCTAGTCCCGGGGTCGTGGGGACGACCCTACAGTCGTCGGACATTTCGGCGGATTGCCAACTTTGGCCCGGGGTCGTGGGGACGACCCTATAGTCGTCGGACATGTCGGCGGCTGGCTAACTTTGGCCCGTGGTCGTGGGGACGACCCTATAGTCGTTGGACATGACGGTGGCGGGCCAATCTAGTCCCGGGGTCGTAGGGACGACCCTATAGTCGTCGGACATGTCGGCGATTGGCCAACATTGGCCCGGGGTCGTGGGGACGACCCTATAGTCGTCGGACATGTCGGCGGCTGGCCAACCTAGTCCCGAGGTCGTGGGGACGACCCTATAGTCGTCGGACAAGACGGCGGCTGGATATCCTTGGCTCGCGGTCGTGGGGACGACCCTATAGTCGTCGGACATTTCGGCGGCTTGCCAACTTTGGCCCGGGGTCGTGGGGACGACCCTATAGTCGTCGGACATTTCGGCGGATTGCCAACTTTGGCCCGGGGTCGTGGGGACGACCCTATATTCGTCGGACATGACGGTGGCGGACCAATCTAGTCCCGGGGTCGTGGGGACGACCCTATAGTCGTCGGACATGTCGGCAGCTGGCCAACTTTGGCCCGTGGTCGTGGGGACGATCCAATAGTCGTCGGACATGTCGGCGGCTGGCCAACATTGGCCCGTAGTCGTGGGGACGACCCTATAGTCGTCGGACATGACGGTGGCGGGCCAATCTAGTCCCGGGGTCGTTGGGACGACCCTATAGTCGTCGGACAAGACGGCGGCTGGACATCCTTGGCTCGCGGTCGTGGGGACGACCCTATAGTCGTCGGACATTTCGGCGGCTTGTCAACCTAGTCCCGGGGTCGTGGGGACGACCCTATAGTCGTTGGACATGCCGGTGGCGGGCCAATCTAGTCCCGGGGTCGTGGGTACGATCCTATAGTCGTCGGATAAGTCGGCGGCGGGCCAACCTTGTCCCGGGGTCGTGGGGACGACCGTATAGTCGTCGGACATGACGGTGGCGGGCCAATATAGTCCCGGGGTCGTGGGGACGACCCTATAATCGTCGGACAAGACCGCGGCTGGACATCTTTGGCCCGCGGTCGTGGGGACGACCCTATAGTCGTCGGACATTTCGGCGGCTTGCCAAGTTTGGCCCGGGGTCGTGGGGACGACCCTATAGTCGTCGGGCATGTCGGCGGCTGGCCAACTTTGGCCCGGGGTCGTGGGGACGACCCGATAGTCGTCGGACATGACGGTGGCGGGCCAATCTAGTCCCGGGGTCGTGGGGACGACCCTATAGTCGTCGGACAAGACGGCGGCTGGATATTCTTGGCTCGCGGTCGTGGGGACGACCCTATAGTCGTCGGACATTTCAGCGGCTTGCCAACTTTGGCCCGGGGTCGTGGGGACGACCCTATAGTCGTCGGACATTTCGGCGGCATGCCAACTTTGGCCCGGGGTCATGGGGACGACCCTACAGTCGTCGGACATGTCGGCGGCTTGCCAAATTTGCCCGGGGTCGTGGGGACGACCCTATAGTCGTCGGACTTGACGGTGGCGGGCCAATCTAGTCCCGGGGTCGTGGGGACGACCCAATAGTCGTTGGACATTACGGCGGCTGGCCAACTTTGGCCCATGGTCGTGGGGACGACCCTATAGTCGTCGGACATGACGGTGGCGGGCCAATCTAGTCCCGGGGTCGTGGGGACGACCCTATAGTCGTCGGACAAGACGGAGGCTGGATATTCTTGGCTCGCGGTCGTGGGGACGACCCTATAGTCGTCGGACATTTCAGCGGCTTGCCAACTTTGGCCCGGGGTCGTGGGGACGACCCTATAGTCGTCGGACATTTCGGCGGCATGCCAACTTTGGCCCGGGGTCATGGGGACGACCCTATAGTCGTTGGACATGACGGTGGCGGGCCAATCTAGTCCCGGGGTCGTAGGGACGACCCTATAGTCGTCGGACATTTCGGCGCCTTGCCAACTTTGGCCCGGGGTCGTGGGGACGACCATATAGTCGTCGAACATGACGGTGGCGGACCAATCTAGTCCCGGGGTCGTGGGGACGACCCTATAGTCGTCGGGCATGTCGGCGGCTGGCCAACTTTGGCCCGTGGTCGTGGGGACGACCCAATAGTCGTTGGACATTACGGCGGCTGGCCAACTTTGGCCCATGGTCGTGGGGACGACCCTATAGTCGTTGGACATGACGGTGGCGGGCCAATCTAGTCCCGGGGTCGTGGGGACGGCCCTACAGTCGTCGGACATTTCGGCGGATTGCCAACTTTGGCCCGGGGTCGTGGGGACGACCCTATAGTCGTCGGACATGTTGGCGGCTGGCTAACTTTGGCCCGTGGTCGTGGGGACGACCCAATAGTCGTTGGACATGTCGGCGGCTGGCCAACTTTGGCCCGGGGTCGTGGGGACGACCCTATAGTCGTTGGACATGACGGTGGCGGGCCAATCTAGTCCCGGGGTCGTGGGGACGACCCTACAGTCGTCGGACATTTCGGCGGATTGCCAACTTTGGCCCGGGGTCGTGGGGACGACCCTATAGTCGTCGGACATGTTGGCGGCTTGTCAACCTAGTCCCGGGGTTGTGGGGACGACCCTATAGTCGTTGGACATGACGGTGGCGGGCCAATCTAGTCCCGGGGTCGTAGGAACGACCCTATAGTCGTCGGACATGTCGGCGGCTGGCCAACTTTGGCCCGGGGTCGTGGGGACGACCCTATAGTCGTCGGACATGTCGGCGGCTGGCCAACCTAGTCCCGAGGTCGTGGGGACGACCGTATAGTCGTCGGACATTTCGGCGGCATGCCAACTTTGGCCCGGGGTCGTGGGGACGACCCTATAGTCGTTGGGCATGACGGTGGCGGGCCAATCTAGTCCCGGGGTCGTGGGGACGACCCTACAGTCGTCGGACATTTCGGCGGATTGCCAACTTTGGCCCGGGGTCGTGGGGACGACCCTATAGTCGTCGGACATTTCGGCGGATTGCCAACTTTGGCCCGGGGTCGTGGGGACGACCCTATATTCGTCGGACATGACGGTGGCGGACCAATCTAGTCCCGGGGTCGTGGGGACGACCCTATAGTCGTCGGACATGTCGGCAGCTGGCCAACTTTGGCCCGTGGTCGTGGGGACGATCCAATAGTCGTCGGACATGTCGGCGGCTGGCCAACATTGGCCCGTGGTCGTGGGGACGACCCTATAGTCGTCGGACATGACGGTGGCGGGCCAATCTAGTCCCGGGGTCGTGGGGACGACCCTATAGTCGTCGGACAAGACGGCGGCTGGACATCCTTGGCTCGCGGTCGTGGGGACGACCCTATAGTCGTCGGACATTTCGGCGGCTTGTCAACCTAGTCCCGGGGTCGTGGGGACGACCCTATAGTCGTTGGACATGCCGGTGGCGGGCCAATCTAGTCCCGGGGTCGTGGGTACGATCCTATAGTCGTCGGACATGTCGGCGGCTGGCCAACATTGGCCCGTGGTCGTGGGGACGACCCTATAGTCGTCGGACATGACGGTGGCGGGCCAATCTAGTCCCGGGGTCGTGGGGACGACCCTATAGTCGTCGGACAAGACGGCGGCTGGACATCCTTGGCTCGCGGTCGTGGGGACGACCCTATAGTCGTCGGACATTTCGGCGGCTTGTCAACCTAGTCCCGGGGTCGTGGGGACGACCCTATAGTCGTTGGACATGCCGGTGGCGGGCCAATCTAGTCCCGGGGTCGTGGGTACGATCCTATAGTCGTCGGATAAGTCGGCGGCGGGCCAACCTTGTCCCGGGGTCGTGGGGACGACCGTATAGTCGTCGGACATGACGGTGGCGGGCCAATATAGTCCCGGGGTCGTGGGGACGACCCTATAATCGTCGGACAAGACCGCGGCTGGACATCTTTGGCCCGCGGTCGTGGGGACGACCCTATAGTCGTCGGACATTTCGGCGGCTTGCCAAGTTTGGCCCGGGGTCGTGGGGACGACCCTATAGTCGTCGGGCATGTCGGCGGCTTGCCAAATTTGCCCGGGGTCGTGGGGACGACCCTATAGTCGTCGGACTTGACGGTGGCGGGCCAATCTAGTCCCGGGGTCGTGGGGACGACCCAATAGTCGTTGGACATTACGGCGGCTGGCCAACTTTGGCCCGTGGTCGTGGGGACGACCCAATAGTCGTTGGACATTACGGCGGCTGGCCAACTTTGGCCCGGGGTCGTAGGGACGACCATATAGTCGTCGAACATGACGGTGGCGGACCAATCTAGTCCCGAGGTCGTGGGGACGACCCTATAGTCGTCGGGCATGTCGGCGGCTGGCCAACTTTGGCCCGTGGTCGTGGGGACGACCCAATAGTCGTTGGACATTACGGCGGCTGGCCAACTTTGGCCCATGGTCGTGGGGACGACCCTATAGTCGTTGGACATGACGGTGGCGGGCCAATCTAGTCCCGGGGTCGTGGGGACGGCCCTACAGTCGTCGGACATGTCGGCGGCTGGCCAACTTTGGCCCGTGGTCGTGGGGACGACCCAATAGTCGTTGGACATTACGGCGGCTGGCCAACTTTGGCCCATGGTCGTGGGGACGACCCTATAGTCGTTGGACATGACGGTGGCGGGCCAATCTAGTCCCGGGGTCGTAGGGACGACCCTATAGTCGTCGGACATTTCGGCGCCTTGCCAACTTTGGCCCGGGGTCGTGGGGACGACCATATAGTCGTCGAACATGACGGTGGCGGACCAATCTAGTCCCGAGGTCGTGGGGACGACCCTATAGTCGTCGGGCATGTCGGCGGCTGGCCAACTTTGGCCCGTGGTCGTGGGGACGACCCAATAGTCGTTGGACATTACGGCGGCTGGCCAACTTTGGCCCATGGTCGTGGGGACGACCCTATAGTCGTTGGACATGACGGTGGCGGGCCAATCTAGTCCCGGGGTCGTGGGGACGGCCCTACAGTCGTCGGACATGTCGGCGGCTTGCCAAATTTGCCCGGGGTCGTGGGGACGACCCTATAGTCGTCGGACTTGACGGTGGCGGGCCAATCTAGTCCCGGGGTCGTGGGGACGACCCAATAGTCGTTGGACATTACGGCGGCTGGCCAACTTTGGCCCATGGTCGTGGGGACGACCCTATAGTCGTTGGACATGACGGTGGCGGGCCAATCTAGTCCCGGGGTCGTAGGGACGACCCTATAGTCGTCGGACATGTCGGCGATTGGCCAACATTGGCCCGGGGTCGTGGGGACGACCCTACAGTCGTCGGACATTTCGGCGGCTTGCCAACTTTGGCCCGGGGTCGTGGGGACGACCCTATAGTCGTTGGACATGACGGTGGCGGGCCAATCTAGTCCCGGGGTCGTAGGGACGACCCTATAGTCGTCGGACATTTCGGCGCCTTGCCAACTTTGGCCCGGGGTCGTGGGGACGACCATATAGTTGTCGAACATGACGGTGGCGGACCAATCTAGTCCCGGGGTCGTGGGGACGACCCTATAGTCGTCGGGCATGTCGGCGGCTGGCCAACTTTGGCCCGTGGTCGTGGGGACGACCCAATAGTCGTTGGACATTACGGCGGCTGGCCAACTTTGGCCCATGGTCGTGGGGACGACCCTATAGTCGTTGGACATGACGGTGGCGGGCCAATCTAGTCCCGGGGTCGTGGGGACGACCCTACAGTCGTCGGACATGTCGGCGGCTTGCCAAATTTGCCCGGGGTCGTGGGGACGACCCTATAGTCGTCGGACTTGACGGTGGCGGGCCAATCTAGTCCCGGGGTCGTGGGGACGACCCAATAGTCGTTGGACATTACGGCGGCTGGCCAACTTTGGCCCATGGTCGTGGGGACGACCCTATAGTCGTTGGACATGACGGTGGCGGGCCAATCAAGTCCCGGGGTCGTAGGGACGACCCTATAGTCGTCGGACATGTCGGCGATTGGCCAACATTGGCCCGGGGTCGTGGGGACGACCCTACAGTCGTCGGACATTTCGGCGGCTTGCCAACTTTGGCCCGGGGTCGTGGGGACGACCCTATAGTCGTCGGACATTTCGGCGGCATGCCAACTTTGGCCCGGGGTCATGGGGACGACCCTATAGTCGTTGGACATGACGGTGGCGGGCCAATCTAGTCCCGGGGTCGTAGGGACGACCCTATAGTCGTCGGACATTTCGGCGCCTTGCCAACTTTGGCCCGGGGTCGTGGGGACGACCATATAGTCGTCGAACATGACGGTGGCGGACCAATCTAGTCCCGGGGTCGTGGGGACGACCCTATAGTCGTCGGGCATGTCGGCGGCTGGCCAACTTTGGCCCGTGGTCGTGGGGACGACCCAATAGTCGTTGGACATTACGGCGGCTGGCCAACTGTGGCCCATGGTCGTGGGGACGACCCTATAGTCGTTGGACATGACGGTGGCGGGCCAATCTAGTCCCGGGGTCGTGGGGACGACCCTATAGTCGTTGGACATGACGGTGGCGGGCCAATCTAGTCCCGGGGTCGTGGGGACGACCCTACAGTCGTCGGACATGTCGGCGGCTTGCCAAATTTGCCCGGGGTCGTGGGGACGACCCTATAGTCGTCGGACTTGACGGTGGCGGGCCAATCTAGTCCCGGGGTCGTGGGGAAGACCCAATAGTCGTTGGACATTACGGCGGCTGGCCAACTTTGGCCCATGGTCGTGGGGACGACCCTATAGTCGTTGGACATGACGGTGGCGGGCCAATCAAGTCCCGGGGTCGTAGGGACGACCCTATAGTCGTCGGACATGTCGGCGATTGGCCAACATTGGCCCGGGGTCGTGGGGACGACCCTACAGTCGTCGGACATTTCGGCGGCTTGCCACCTTTGGCCCGGGGTCGTGGGGACGACCCTATAGTCGTCGGACATGTTGGCGGCTTGTCAACCTAGTCCCGGGGTTGTGGGGACGACCCTATAGTCGTTGGACATGACGGTGGCGGGCCAATCTAGTCCCGGGGTCGTAGGAACGACCCTATAGTCGTCGGACATGTCGGCGGCTGGCCTACTTTGGCCCGGGGTCGTGGGGACGACCCTATAGTCGTCGGACATGTCGGCGGCTGGCCAACCTAGTCCCGAGGTCGTGGGGACGACCCAATAGTCGTTGGACATGTCGGCGGCTGGCCAACTTTGGCCCGGGGTCGTGGGGACGACCCTATAGTCGTTGGACATGACGGTGGCGGGCCAATCTAGTCCCGGGGTCGTGGGGACGACCCTACAGTCGTCGGACATTTCGGCGGCTTGCCAACTTTGGCCCGGGGTCGTGGGGACGACCCTATAGTCGTCGGACATTTCGGCGGCATGCCAACTTTGGCCCGGGGTCGTGGGGACGACCCTATAGTCGTTGGGCATGACGGTGGCGGGCCAATCTAGTCCCGGGGTCGTGGGGACGACCCTACAGTCGTCGGACATTTCGGCGGATTGCCAACTTTGGCCCGGGGTCGTGGGGACGACCCTATAGTCGTCGGACATGTCGGCGGCTGGCTAACTTTGGCCCGTGGTCGTGGGGACGACCCTATAGTCGTTGGACATGACGGTGGCGGGCCAATCTAGTCCCGGGGTCGTAGGGACGACCCTATAGTCGTCGGACATGTCGGCGATTGGCCAACATTGGCCCGGGGTCGTGGGGACGACCCTATAGTCGTCGGACATGTCGGCGGCTGGCCAACCTAGTCCCGAGGTCGTGGGGACGACCCTATAGTCGTCGGACAAGACGGCGGCTGGATATCCTTGGCTCGCGGTCGTGGGGACGACCCTATAGTCGTCGGACATTTCGGCGGCTTGCCAACTTTGGCCCGGGGTCGTGGGGACGACCCTATAGTCGTCGGACATTTCGGCGGATTGCCAACTTTGGCCCGGGGTCGTGGGGACGACCCTATAGTCGTTGGGCATGACGGTGGCGGGCCAATCTAGTCCCGGGGTCGTGGGGACAACCCTATAGTCGTTGGACATGACGGTGGCGGGCCAATCTAGTCCCGGGGTCGTGGGGACGACCCTACAGTCGTCGGACATTTCGGCGGATTGCCAACTTTGGCCCGGGGTCGTGGGGACGACCCTATAGTCGTCGGACATGTTGGCGGCTTGTCAACCTAGTCCCGGGGTTGTGGGGACGACCCTATAGTCGTTGGACATGACGGTGGCGGGCCAATCTAGTCCCGGGGTCGTAGGAACGACCCTATAGTCGTCGGACATGTCGGCGGCTGGCCAACTTTGGCCCGGGGTCGTGGGGACGACCCTATAGTCGTCGGACATGTCGGCGGCTGGCCAACCTTGTCCCGAGGTCGTGGGGACGACCCTATAGTCGTCGGACAAGACGGCGGCTGGATATCCTTGGCTCGCGGTCGTGGGGACGACCCTATAGTCGTCGGACATTTCGGCGGCTTGCCAACTTTGGCCCGGGGTCGTGGGGACGACCCTATAGTCGTCGGACATTTCGGCGGCATGCCAACTTTGGCCCGGGGTCGTGGGGACGACCCTATAGTCGTTGGGCATGACGGTGGCGGGCCAATCTAGTCCCGGGGTCGTGGGGACGACCCTACAGTCGTCGGACATTTCGGCGGATTGCCAACTTTGGCCCGGGGTCGTGGGGACGACCCTATAGTCGTCGGACATGTCGGCGGCTGGCCAACCTAGTCCCGAGGTCGTGGGGACGACCCTATAGTCGTCGGACAAGACGGCGGCTGGATATCCTTGGCTCGCGGTCGTGGGGACGACCCTATAGTCGTCGGACATTTCGGCGGCTTGCAACTTTGGCCCGGGGTCGTGGGGACGACCCTATAGTCGTCGGACATTTCGGCGGATTGCCAACTTTGGCCAGGGGTCGTGGGGACGACCCTATAGTCGTTGGACATGACGGTGGCGGGCCAATCTAGTCCCGGGGTCGTGGGTACGATCCTATAGTCGTCGGATAAGTCGGCGGCGGGCCAACCTTGTCCCGGGGTCGTGGGGACGACCGTATAGTCGTCGGACATGACGGTGGCGGGCCAATATAGTCCCGGGGTCGTGGGGACGACCCTATAGTCGTCGGACAAGACGGCGGCTGGACATCCTTGGCTCGCGGTCGTGGGGACGACCCTATAGTCGTCGGACATGTCGGCGGCTGGCCAACATAGCCCCGGGGTCGTGGGGGCGACCCTACAGTCGTCGGACATTTCGGCGGCGGGCCAACCTAGTCCCGGGGTCGTGGGGATGACCCTATAGTCGTCGGACAAGTCGGCGGCGGGCCAACCTAGTCCCGGGGTCGTGGGGATGACCCTATAGTCGTCGGGCAAGTCGTTGGCGAGCCCACCTAGTCGGGGGGTCGTGGGGACGACCCTATAGTCGTCAGACAAGTCGGCGGCGGGCCTACCTAGTCCCGGGGTCGTGGGGACGACCCTATAGTCGTCGGACATGTCGGCGGCTGGCCAACTTTGGCCCGTGGTCGTGGGGACGATCCAATAGTCGTCGGACATGTCGGCGGCTGGCCAACATTGGCCCGTGGTCGTGGGGACGACCCTATAGTCGTCGGACAAGACGGCGGCTGGACATCCTTGGCTCGCGGTCGCGGGGACGACCCTATAGTCGTCGGACATTTCGGCGGCTTGTCAACCTAGTCCCGGGGTCGTGGGGACGACCCTATAGTCGTTGGACATGACGGTGGCGGGCCAATCTAGTCCCGGGGTCGTGGGTACGATCCTATAGTCGTCGGATAAGTCGGCGGCGGGCCAACCTTGTCCCGGGGTCGTGGGGACGACCGTATAGTCGTCGGACATGACGGTGGCGGGCCAATATAGTCCCGGGGTCGTGGGGACGACCCTATAATCGTCGGGCATGTCGGCGGCTGGCCAACTTTGGCCCGTGGTCGTGGGGACGACCCAATAGTCGTTGGACATTACGGCGGCTGGCCAACTTTGGCCCATGGTCGTGGGGACGACCCTATAGTCGTTGGACATGACGGTGGCGGGCCAATCTAGTCCCGGGGTCGTGGGGACGACCCTATAGTCGTTGGACATGACGGTGGCGGGCCAATCTAGTCCCGGGGTCGTGGGGACGACCCTACAGTCGTCGGGCATGTCGGCGGCTGGCCAACTTTGGCCCGTGGTCGTGGGGACGACCCAATAGTCGTTGGACATTACGGCGGCTGGCCAACTTTGGCCCATGGTCGTGGGGACGACCCTATAGTCGTTGGACATGACGGTGGCGGGCCAATCTAGTCCCGGGGTCGTGGGGACGACCCTATAGTCGTTGGACATGACGGTGGCGGGCCAATCTAGTCCCGGGGTCGTGGGGACGACCCTACAGTCGTCGGACATGTCGGCGGCTTGCCAAATTTGCCCGGGGTCGTGGGGACGACCCTATAGTCGTCGGACTTGACGGTGGCGGGCCAATCTAGTCCCGGGGTCGTGGGGAAGACCCAATAGTCGTTGGACATTACGGCGGCTGGCCAACTTTGGCCCATGGTCGTGGGGACGACCCTATAGTCGTTGGACATGACGGTGGCGGGCCAATCAAGTCCCGGGGTCGTAGGGACGACCCTATAGTCGTCGGACATGTCGGCGATTGGCCAACATTGGCCCGGGGTCGTGGGGACGACCCTACAGTCGTCGGACATTTCGGCGGCTTGCCACCTTTGGCCCGGGGTCGTGGGGACGACCCTATAGTCGTCGGACATGTTGGCGGCTTGTCAACCTAGTCCCGGGGTTGTGGGGACGACCCTATAGTCGTTGGACATGACGGTGGCGGGCCAATCTAGTCCCGGGGTCGTAGGAACGACCCTATAGTCGTCGGACATGTCGGCGGCTGGCCTACTTTGGCCCGGGGTCGTGGGGACGACCCTATAGTCGTCGGACATGTCGGCGGCTGGCCAACCTAGTCCCGAGGTCGTGGGGACGACCCAATAGTCGTTGGACATGTCGGCGGCTGGCCAACTTTGGCCCGGGGTCGTGGGGACGACCCTATAGTCGTTGGACATGACGGTGGCGGGCCAATCTAGTCCCGGGGTCGTGGGGACGACCCTACAGTCGTCGGACATTTCGGCGGCTTGCCAACTTTGGCCCGGGGTCGTGGGGACGACCCTATAGTCGTCGGACATTTCGGCGGCATGCCAACTTTGGCCCGGGGTCGTGGGGACGACCCTATAGTCGTTGGGCATGACGGTGGCGGGCCAATCTAGTACCGGGGTCGTGGGGACGACCCTACAGTCGTCGGACATGTCGGCGGCTGGCCAACTTTGGCCCGTGGTCGTGGGGACGATCCAATAGTCGTCGGACATGTCGGCGGCTGGCCAACATTGGCCCGTGGTCGTGGGGACGACCCTATAGTCGTTGGACATGACGGTGGCGGGCCAATCTAGTCCCGGGGTCGTAGGGACGACCCTATAGTCGTCGGACATGTCGGCGATTGGCCAACATTGGCCCGGGGTCGTGGGGACGACCCTATAGTCGTCGGACATGTCGGCGGCTGGCCAACCTAGTCCCGAGGTCGTGGGGACGACCCTATAGTCGTCGGACAAGACGGCGGCTGGATATCCTTGGCTCGCGGTCGTGGGGACGACCCTATAGTCGTCGGACATTTCGGCGGCTTGCCAACTTTGGCCCGGGGTCGTGGGGACGACCCTATAGTCGTCGGACATTTCGGCGGATTGCCAACTTTGGCCCGGGGTCGTGGGGACGACCCTATAGTCGTCGGACATGTCGGCGGCTGGCCAACCTAGTCCCGAGGTCGTGGGGACGACCCTATAGTCGTCGGACAAGACGGCGGCTGGATATCCTTGGCTCGCGGTCGTGGGGACGACCCTATAGTCGTCGGACATTTCGGCGGCTTGCCAACTTTGGCCCGGGGTCGTGGGGACGACCCTATAGTCGTCGGACATTTCGGCGGATTGCCAACTTTGGCCCGGGGTCGTGGGGACGACCCTATAGTCGTCGGACATGTCGGCGGCTTGCCAACTTTGGCCCGGGGTCGTGGGGACGACCCTATAGTCGTCGGACATTTCGGCGGATTGCCAACTTTGGCCCGGGGTCGTGGGGACGACCCTATATTCGTCGGACATGACGGTGGCGGACCAATCTAGTCCCGGGGTCGTGGGGACGACCCTATAGTCGTCGGACAAGACGGCGGCTGGACATCCTTGGCTCGCGGTCGTGGGGACGACCCTATAGTCGTCGGACATGTCGGCGGCTGGCCAACATAGCCCCGGGGTCGTGGGGGCGACCCTACAGTCGTCGGACATTTCGGCGGCGGGCCAACCTAGTCCCGGGGTCGTGGGGATGACCCTATAGTCGTCGGACAAGTCGGCGGCGGGCCAACCTAGTCCCGGGGTCGTGGGGATGACCCTATAGTCGTCGGGCAAGTCGTTGGCGAGCCCACCTAGTCGGGGGGTCGTGGGGACGACCCTATAGTCGTCAGACAAGTCGGCGGCGGGCCTACCTAGTCCCGGGGTCGTGGGGACGACCCTATAGTCGTCGGACATGTCGGCGGCTGGCCAACTTTGGCCCGTGGTCGTGGGGACGATCCAATAGTCGTCGGACATGTCGGCGGCTGGCCAACATTGGCCCGTGGTCGTGGGGACGACCCTATAGTCGTCGGACAAGACGGCGGCTGGACATCCTTGGCTCGCGGTCGCGGGGACGACCCTATAGTCGTCGGACATTTCGGCGGCTTGTCAACCTAGTCCCGGGGTCGTGGGGACGACCCTATAGTCGTTGGACATGACGGTGGCGGGCCAATCTAGTCCCGGGGTCGTGGGTACGATCCTATAGTCGTCGGATAAGTCGGCGGCGGGCCAACCTTGTCCCGGGGTCGTGGGGACGACCGTATAGTCGTCGGACATGACGGTGGCGGGCCAATATAGTCCCGGGGTCGTGGGGACGACCCTATAATCGTCGGGCATGTCGGCGGCTGGCCAACTTTGGCCCGTGGTCGTGGGGACGACCCAATAGTCGTTGGACATTACGGCGGCTGGCCAACTTTGGCCCATGGTCGTGGGGACGACCCTATAGTCGTTGGACATGACGGTGGCGGGCCAATCTAGTCCCGGGGTCGTGGGGACGACCCTATAGTCGTTGGACATGACGGTGGCGGGCCAATCTAGTCCCGGGGTCGTGGGGACGACCCTACAGTCGTCGGGCATGTCGGCGGCTGGCCAACTTTGGCCCGTGGTCGTGGGGACGACCCAATAGTCGTTGGACATTACGGCGGCTGGCCAACTTTGGCCCATGGTCGTGGGGACGACCCTATAGTCGTTGGACATGACGGTGGCGGGCCAATCTAGTCCCGGGGTCGTGGGGACGACCCTATAGTCGTTGGACATGACGGTGGCGGGCCAATCTAGTCCCGGGGTCGTGGGGACGACCCTACAGTCGTCGGACATGTCGGCGGCTTGCCAAATTTGCCCGGGGTCGTGGGGACGACCCTATAGTCGTCGGACTTGACGGTGGCGGGCCAATCTAGTCCCGGGGTCGTGGGGAAGACCCAATAGTCGTTGGACATTACGGCGGCTGGCCAACTTTGGCCCATGGTCGTGGGGACGACCCTATAGTCGTTGGACATGACGGTGGCGGGCCAATCAAGTCCCGGGGTCGTAGGGACGACCCTATAGTCGTCGGACATGTCGGCGATTGGCCAACATTGGCCCGGGGTCGTGGGGACGACCCTACAGTCGTCGGACATTTCGGCGGCTTGCCACCTTTGGCCCGGGGTCGTGGGGACGACCCTATAGTCGTCGGACATGTTGGCGGCTTGTCAACCTAGTCCCGGGGTTGTGGGGACGACCCTATAGTCGTTGGACATGACGGTGGCGGGCCAATCTAGTCCCGGGGTCGTAGGAACGACCCTATAGTCGTCGGACATGTCGGCGGCTGGCCTACTTTGGCCCGGGGTCGTGGGGACGACCCTATAGTCGTCGGACATGTCGGCGGCTGGCCAACCTAGTCCCGAGGTCGTGGGGACGACCCAATAGTCGTTGGACATGTCGGCGGCTGGCCAACTTTGGCCCGGGGTCGTGGGGACGACCCTATAGTCGTTGGACATGACGGTGGCGGGCCAATCTAGTCCCGGGGTCGTGGGGACGACCCTACAGTCGTCGGACATTTCGGCGGCTTGCCAACTTTGGCCCGGGGTCGTGGGGACGACCCTATAGTCGTCGGACATTTCGGCGGCATGCCAACTTTGGCCCGGGGTCGTGGGGACGACCTTATAGTCGTTGGGCATGACGGTGGCGGGCCAATCTAGTACCGGGGTCGTGGGGACGACCCTACAGTCGTCGGACATGTCGGCGGCTGGCCAACTTTGGCCCGTGGTCGTGGGGACGATCCAATAGTCGTCGGACATGTCGGCGGCTGGCCAACATTGGCCCGTGGTCGTGGGGACGACCCTATAGTCGTTGGACATGACGGTGGCGGGCCAATCTAGTCCCGGGGTCGTAGGGACGACCCTATAGTCGTCGGACATGTCGGCGATTGGCCAACATTGGCCCGGGGTCGTGGGGACGACCCTATAGTCGTCGGACATGTCGGCGGCTGGCCAACCTAGTCCCGAGGTCGTGGGGACGACCCTATAGTCGTCGGACAAGACGGCGGCTGGATATCCTTGGCTCGCGGTCGTGGGGACGACCCTATAGTCGTCGGACATTTCGGCGGCTTGCCAACTTTGGCCCGGGGTCGTGGGGACGACCCTATAGTCGTCGGACATTTCGGCGGATTGCCAACTTTGGCCCGGGGTCGTGGGGACGACCCTATATTCGTCGGACATGACGGTGGCGGACCAATCTAGTCCCGGGGTCGTGGGGACGACCCTATAGTCGTCGGACATGTCGGCGGCTGGCCAACTTTGGCCCGTGGTCGTGGGGACGATCCAATAGTCGTCGGACATGTCGGCGGCTGGCCAACATTGGCCCGCGGTCGTGGGGACGACCCTATAGTCGTCGGACATTTCGGCGGCTTGCCAACTTTGGCCCGGGGTCGTGGGGACGACCCTATAGTCGACGGACATGTCGGCGGCTGGCCAACTTTGGCCCGTGGTCGTGGAGACGATCCTATACTACCAGAGCCAACTTTAAGGCTGCCGATTACGTCTCGATAATAAATCACCTTAATCACGTAAATTGGGACTGTGTTCTCGACGGACCGTGCGTTGATTCGGCAGTTGACACTCTGTATGCATACTTGAACGACATTATCGGTGCTTTTGTTCCGCACTACACTGTAATAAGGTCATCGTATCCTCGTTGGTATTCAAAGAACGCTATTAGACAAATCAGGGCAAAAAAACTCGCGCACAAGGTATACAAGCGTAGCAATCGCTTCTGCGACTACTTAGCTTTTTCCAAGCTCAGAGCTGAAAGTAAATCAGTCATTCGTGCCTGCTGGCTTAGATACACCTCTGAGGTTGAAGTCGCGATACCTGAAAATCTGAAGGTCTTTTGGAATTTTATAAATTCAACTAGATCTTCCAATAGATTACCTAGCACCATGTTGTTTAACGATCAACCATTGACGAGTCCGACTCAAATTGCGAATGGCTTTGCGAATCACTTCAAGTCATCCTTTCAAGCTGCGCGTGACTGTTCTACTACATTTAATGGTACCTCTACATTAGATCTAAATAATCTTACTATTGGCATAGGTGAAGTATTTGCGAAACTAAATTCCTTGGATGTTAACAAAGGCGCTGGGGATGACGCCATCCCACCAGTATTCTTTAAGTCGTGTAAGTTTATTTTTGCCAGAATTTTGTGGCGCATTTTCAACTTGTCTTTAAAATCGGGTGTATTTCCCACGAGATGGAAATCTAGCTTAGTTGTCCCCGTATTTAAATCTGGCGACAAAATGTTAATCTCCAACTACAGACCTATTTCTATATTGAATGTTATGCCCAAAATATTAGATTCCATAATTGCTGACAAACTGGCCTCCCTGTCAACAAGTACCATAATTAACGAACAGCATGGTTTTGTCTCTGGACGATCTACTTCCACAAATCTCATGCTCTATCACCATTACATCTCACATGAACTGGAAGTGGGTAGCCAGGTGGATGCTGTCTAAACCGACTTCAGCAAAGCGTTTGACACTGTCAGTCACTCTATCTTAATAAGTAAGCTTGCATCGATTGGAATTGGTGGTACTGCGTTGGCTTGGTTGGCCAGTTACCTCCGCGGCAGGACGATGTCTGTAAAATGCTTTAATGTTCTCTCTACCGTATTTGATGTTACATCCGGTGTTCCTCAAGGCTCTCATCTTGGTCCGATATTGTTTATTCTTTTCATCAATGACATCTCTGAGGTAATTGTGCATAGTAAATTTCTACTGTTTGCCGATGATTTAAAAATTTATCGCTCTATTCGGTCCCCTATGGATGCACAGCTTTTGCAGGAGGACCTATCTAATGTTGCCTTGTGGTGTCTCACAAATCGTATGCAGTTGAATCTCTCTAAATGCCATGTGATACAATTCCACCGCAGTTTGAACATTAATATTCAGTTTCAGTACAACATTGATGGGAAGTCTCTCGATTCTGTGGATTCCATTCGCGACCTGGGAGTTATCTTCTCTGCTTCGGCGGATTTTAGAAGACACTATGCCCATATTAGAGCTACTGCCTCTAGAGCCCTCGGTTTTTTAATGAGAGCTGCCGTTGACTTTAGGACCCCAAAGACGCTTAACACTCTTTACACCACCCTTGTTCTCCCTCATTTGGAATATTGTTCTAGTCTCTGGAATCCCTACCGTATATGCCACATCAAATCTTTGGAGAGCATCCAGCATAGGTATTTGAGATATGCAGCATATAAGCTGCGTATCCCTTTTGATAGATTTTCTCATGATTACGAGCATATCCTTTCCACTCTGTGCTATATTCCTCTTGAAAAGCGAAGGTTTTTATCCGATCTAATACTGACTTTTAAAGTTATAAATCACCACATCAACTGTCCGGAGCTTTTAAGCTTATTTAAACTTAATGTACCGCCCAGAGCGCTAAGGAATAAACAACTGTTTATGCTGTGTAAACATTCTACCACTTATGGCATGAACAACTGTGTGGATAGACTATGTAGAACCTCTAATTCTGTTGCGCATTTAGTTGATTTCTTCTGCCATTCATTATACTCTTTTAAGCGCGCTGCGAATAAGGCGGTTATTAGTTCCCGCTAATTCCTATTATTCTTTTATTCTGTTGTATCTTATCCTATTCTTTTTGCTTGTACTGTATCTTGGAACCATTTCATTCTGGTTTTATGTGTTCTGTTTTCGTGTGTCTACTTTTATGTACTATTTTTCTACTTTTATGTACTATTTTTCTACTGATCTTTTCTATTCTATGCACCAAAGGGTTTTCCCGTATATAAATAAATAAATAAATAAATAAATAAATAAATAAATAAATAAATAAATAAATAAATAAATAAATAAATATACTCGTCGGACTTGACGGTGGCGTGCCAATCTAGTCCCGGGGTTGTGGGGACGACCCTATAGTCGTCGGACATTTCGGCGGCTTGCCAACTTTGGCCCGGGGTCGTGGGGACGACCCTATAGTCGTCGGACATGTCGGCGGCTGGCCGACCTAGTCCCGAGGTCGTGGGGACGACCGTATAGTCGTCGGATATGTTGGCGGCTTGTCAACCTAGTCCCGGGGTCGTGGGGACGACCCTATAGTCGTTGGACATGACGGTGGCCGGCCAATCTAGTGCCGGGGTCGTAGGGACGACCCTATAGTCGTCGGACATGTTGGTGATTGGCCAACATTGGCCCGGGGTCGTCGGGACGACCCTATAGTCGTCGGACATGTCGGCGGCTGGCCAACCTAGTCCCGAGGTCGTGGGGACGACCCTATAGTCGTCGGACAAGACGGCGGCTGGATATCCTTGGCTCGCGGTCGTGGGGACGACCCTATAGTCGTCGGACATTTCGGCGGCTTGCCAACTTTGGCCCGGGGTCGTGGGGACGACCCTATAGTCGTCGGACATTTCGGCGGATTGCCAACTTTGGCCCGGGGTCGTGGGGACGACCCTATATTCGTCGGACATGACGGTGGCGGACCAATCTAGTCCCGGGGTCGTGGGGACGACCCTATAGTCGTCGGACATGTCGGCGGCTGGCCAACTTTGGCCCGTGGTCGTGGGGACGATCCAATAGTCGTCGGACATGTCGGCGGCTGGCCAACATTGGCCCGTGGTCGTGGGGACGACCCTATAGTCGTTGGACATGACGGTGGCGGGCCAATCTAGTCCCGGGGTCGTAGGGACGACCCTATAGTCGTCGGACATGTCGGCGATTGGCCAACATTGGCCCGGGGTCGTGGGGACGACCCTATAGTCGTCGGACATGTCGGCGGCTGGCCAACCTAGTCCCGAGGTCGTGGGGACGACCCTATAGTCGTCGGACAAGACGGCGGCTGGATATCCTTGGCTCGCGGTCGTGGGGACGACCCTATAGTCGTCGGACATTTCGGCGGCTTGCCAACTTTGGCCCGGGGTCGTGGGGACGACCCTATAGTCGTCGGACATTTCGGCGGATTGCCAACTTTGGCCCGGGGTCGTGGGGACGACCCTATATTCGTCGGACATGACGGTGGCGGACCAATCTAGTCCCGGGGTCGTGGGGACGACCCTATAGTCGTCGGACATGTCGGCGGCTGGCCAACTTTGGCCCGTGGTCGTGGGGACGATCCAATAGTCGTCGGACATGTCGGCGGCTGGCCAACATTGGCCCGCGGTCGTGGGGACGACCCTATAGTCGTCGGACATTTCGGCGGCTTGCCAACTTTGGCCCGGGGTCGTGGGGACGACCCTATAGTCGACGGACATGTCGGCGGCTGGCCAACTTTGGCCCGTGGTCGTGGAGACGATCCTATACTACCAGAGCCAACTTTAAGGCTGCCGATTACGTCTCGATAATAAATCACCTTAATCACGTAAATTGGGACTGTGTTCTCGACGGACCGTGCGTTGATTCGGCAGTTGACACTCTGTATGCATACTTGAACGACATTATCGGTGCTTTTGTTCCGCACTACACTGTAATAAGGTCATCGTATCCTCGTTGGTATTCAAAGAACGCTATTAGACAAATCAGGGCAAAAAAACTCGCGCACAAGGTATACAAGCGTAGCAATCGCTTCTGCGACTACTTAGCTTTTTCCAAGCTCAGAGCTGAAAGTAAATCAGTCATTCGTGCCTGCTGGCTTAGATACACCTCTGAGGTTGAAGTCGCGATACCTGAAAATCTGAAGGTCTTTTGGAATTTTATAAATTCAACTAGATCTTCCAATAGATTACCTAGCACCATGTTGTTTAACGATCAACCATTGACGAGTCCGACTCAAATTGCGAATGGCTTTGCGAATCACTTCAAGTCATCCTTTCAAGCTGCGCGTGACTGTTCTACTACATTTAATGGTACCTCTACATTAGATCTAAATAATCTTACTATTGGCATAGGTGAAGTATTTGCGAAACTAAATTCCTTGGATGTTAACAAAGGCGCTGGGGATGACGCCATCCCACCAGTATTCTTTAAGTCGTGTAAGTTTATTTTTGCCAGAATTTTGTGGCGCATTTTCAACTTGTCTTTAAAATCGGGTGTATTTCCCACGAGATGGAAATCTAGCTTAGTTGTCCCCGTATTTAAATCTGGCGACAAAATGTTAATCTCCAACTACAGACCTATTTCTATATTGAATGTTATGCCCAAAATATTAGATTCCATAATTGCTGACAAACTGGCCTCCCTGTCAACAAGTACCATAATTAACGAACAGCATGGTTTTGTCTCTGGACGATCTACTTCCACAAATCTCATGCTCTATCACCATTACATCTCACATGAACTGGAAGTGGGTAGCCAGGTGGATGCTGTCTAAACCGACTTCAGCAAAGCGTTTGACACTGTCAGTCACTCTATCTTAATAAGTAAGCTTGCATCGATTGGAATTGGTGGTACTGCGTTGGCTTGGTTGGCCAGTTACCTCCGCGGCAGGACGATGTCTGTAAAATGCTTTAATGTTCTCTCTACCGTATTTGATGTTACATCCGGTGTTCCTCAAGGCTCTCATCTTGGTCCGATATTGTTTATTCTTTTCATCAATGACATCTCTGAGGTAATTGTGCATAGTAAATTTCTACTGTTTGCCGATGATTTAAAAATTTATCGCTCTATTCGGTCCCCTATGGATGCACAGCTTTTGCAGGAGGACCTATCTAATGTTGCCTTGTGGTGTCTCACAAATCGTATGCAGTTGAATCTCTCTAAATGCCATGTGATACAATTCCACCGCAGTTTGAACATTAATATTCAGTTTCAGTACAACATTGATGGGAAGTCTCTCGATTCTGTGGATTCCATTCGCGACCTGGGAGTTATCTTCTCTGCTTCGGCGGATTTTAGAAGACACTATGCCCATATTAGAGCTACTGCCTCTAGAGCCCTCGGTTTTTTAATGAGAGCTGCCGTTGACTTTAGGACCCCAAAGACGCTTAACACTCTTTACACCACCCTTGTTCTCCCTCATTTGGAATATTGTTCTAGTCTCTGGAATCCCTACCGTATATGCCACATCAAATCTTTGGAGAGCATCCAGCATAGGTATTTGAGATATGCAGCATATAAGCTGCGTATCCCTTTTGATAGATTTTCTCATGATTACGAGCATATCCTTTCCACTCTGTGCTATATTCCTCTTGAAAAGCGAAGGTTTTTATCCGATCTAATACTGACTTTTAAAGTTATAAATCACCACATCAACTGTCCGGAGCTTTTAAGCTTATTTAAACTTAATGTACCGCCCAGAGCGCTAAGGAATAAACAACTGTTTATGCTGTGTAAACATTCTACCACTTATGGCATGAACAACTGTGTGGATAGACTATGTAGAACCTCTAATTCTGTTGCGCATTTAGTTGATTTCTTCTGCCATTCATTATACTCTTTTAAGCGCGCTGCGAATAAGGCGGTTATTAGTTCCCGCTAATTCCTATTATTCTTTTATTCTGTTGTATCTTATCCTATTCTTTTTGCTTGTACTGTATCTTGGAACCATTTCATTCTGGTTTTATGTGTTCTGTTTTCGTGTGTCTACTTTTATGTACTATTTTTCTACTTTTATGTACTATTTTTCTACTGATCTTTTCTATTCTATGCACCAAAGGGTTTTCCCGTATATAAATAAATAAATAAATAAATAAATAAATAAATAAATAAATAAATAAATAAATAAATAAATATACTCGTCGGACTTGACGGTGGCGTGCCAATCTAGTCCCGGGGTTGTGGGGACGACCCTATAGTCGTCGGACATTTCGGCGGCTTGCCAACTTTGGCCCGGGGTCGTGGGGACGACCCTATAGTCGTCGGACATGTCGGCGGCTGGCCGACCTAGTCCCGAGGTCGTGGGGACGACCGTATAGTCGTCGGATATGTTGGCGGCTTGTCAACCTAGTCCCGGGGTCGTGGGGACGACCCTATAGTCGTTGGACATGACGGTGGCCGGCCAATCTAGTGCCGGGGTCGTAGGGACGACCCTATAGTCGTCGGACATGTTGGTGATTGGCCAACATTGGCCCGGGGTCGTCGGGACGACCCTATAGTCGTCGGACATGTCGGCGGCTGGCCAACCTAGTCCCGAGGTCGTGGGGACGACCCTATAGTCGTCGGACAAGACGGCGGCTGGATATCCTTGGCTCGCGGTCGTGGGGACGACCCTATAGTCGTCGGACATTTCGGCGGCTTGCCAACTTTGGCCCGGGGTCGTGGGGACGACCCTATAGTCGTCGGACATTTCGGCGGATTGCCAACTTTGGCCCGGGGTCGTGGGGACGACCCTATATTCGTCGGACATGACGGTGGCGGACCAATCTAGTCCCGGGGTCGTGGGGACGACCCTATAGTCGTCGGACATGTCGGCGGCTGGCCAACTTTGGCCCGTGGTCGTGGGGACGATCCAATAGTCGTCGGACATGTCGGCGGCTGGCCAACATTGGCCCGTGGTCGTGGGGACGACCCTATAGTCGTTGGACATGACGGTGGCGGGCCAATCTAGTCCCGGGGTCGTAGGGACGACCCTATAGTCGTCGGACATGTCGGCGATTGGCCAACATTGGCCCGGGGTCGTGGGGACGACCCTATAGTCGTCGGACATGTCGGCGGCTGGCCAACCTAGTCCCGAGGTCGTGGGGACGACCCTATAGTCGTCGGACAAGACGGCGGCTGGATATCCTTGGCTCGCGGTCGTGGGGACGACCCTATAGTCGTCGGACATTTCGGCGGCTTGCCAACTTTGGCCCGGGGTCGTGGGGACGACCCTATAGTCGTCGGACATTTCGGCGGATTGCCAACTTTGGCCCGGGGTCGTGGGGACGACCCTATATTCGTCGGACATGACGGTGGCGGACCAATCTAGTCCCGGGGTCGTGGGGACGACCCTATAGTCGTCGGACATGTCGGCGGCTGGCCAACTTTGGCCCGTGGTCGTGGGGACGATCCAATAGTCGTCGGACATGTCGGCGGCTGGCCAACATTGGCCCGCGGTCGTGGGGACGACCCTATAGTCGTCGGACATTTCGGCGGCTTGCCAACTTTGGCCCGGGGTCGTGGGGACGACCCTATAGTCGACGGACATGTCGGCGGCTGGCCAACTTTGGCCCGTGGTCGTGGAGACGATCCTATACTACCAGAGCCAACTTTAAGGCTGCCGATTACGTCTCGATAATAAATCACCTTAATCACGTAAATTGGGACTGTGTTCTCGACGGACCGTGCGTTGATTCGGCAGTTGACACTCTGTATGCATACTTGAACGACATTATCGGTGCTTTTGTTCCGCACTACACTGTAATAAGGTCATCGTATCCTCGTTGGTATTCAAAGAACGCTATTAGACAAATCAGGGCAAAAAAACTCGCGCACAAGGTATACAAGCGTAGCAATCGCTTCTGCGACTACTTAGCTTTTTCCAAGCTCAGAGCTGAAAGTAAATCAGTCATTCGTGCCTGCTGGCTTAGATACACCTCTGAGGTTGAAGTCGCGATACCTGAAAATCTGAAGGTCTTTTGGAATTTTATAAATTCAACTAGATCTTCCAATAGATTACCTAGCACCATGTTGTTTAACGATCAACCATTGACGAGTCCGACTCAAATTGCGAATGGCTTTGCGAATCACTTCAAGTCATCCTTTCAAGCTGCGCGTGACTGTTCTACTACATTTAATGGTACCTCTACATTAGATCTAAATAATCTTACTATTGGCATAGGTGAAGTATTTGCGAAACTAAATTCCTTGGATGTTAACAAAGGCGCTGGGGATGACGCCATCCCACCAGTATTCTTTAAGTCGTGTAAGTTTATTTTTGCCAGAATTTTGTGGCGCATTTTCAACTTGTCTTTAAAATCGGGTGTATTTCCCACGAGATGGAAATCTAGCTTAGTTGTCCCCGTATTTAAATCTGGCGACAAAATGTTAATCTCCAACTACAGACCTATTTCTATATTGAATGTTATGCCCAAAATATTAGATTCCATAATTGCTGACAAACTGGCCTCCCTGTCAACAAGTACCATAATTAACGAACAGCATGGTTTTGTCTCTGGACGATCTACTTCCACAAATCTCATGCTCTATCACCATTACATCTCACATGAACTGGAAGTGGGTAGCCAGGTGGATGCTGTCTAAACCGACTTCAGCAAAGCGTTTGACACTGTCAGTCACTCTATCTTAATAAGTAAGCTTGCATCGATTGGAATTGGTGGTACTGCGTTGGCTTGGTTGGCCAGTTACCTCCGCGGCAGGACGATGTCTGTAAAATGCTTTAATGTTCTCTCTACCGTATTTGATGTTACATCCGGTGTTCCTCAAGGCTCTCATCTTGGTCCGATATTGTTTATTCTTTTCATCAATGACATCTCTGAGGTAATTGTGCATAGTAAATTTCTACTGTTTGCCGATGATTTAAAAATTTATCGCTCTATTCGGTCCCCTATGGATGCACAGCTTTTGCAGGAGGACCTATCTAATGTTGCCTTGTGGTGTCTCACAAATCGTATGCAGTTGAATCTCTCTAAATGCCATGTGATACAATTCCACCGCAGTTTGAACATTAATATTCAGTTTCAGTACAACATTGATGGGAAGTCTCTCGATTCTGTGGATTCCATTCGCGACCTGGGAGTTATCTTCTCTGCTTCGGCGGATTTTAGAAGACACTATGCCCATATTAGAGCTACTGCCTCTAGAGCCCTCGGTTTTTTAATGAGAGCTGCCGTTGACTTTAGGACCCCAAAGACGCTTAACACTCTTTACACCACCCTTGTTCTCCCTCATTTGGAATATTGTTCTAGTCTCTGGAATCCCTACCGTATATGCCACATCAAATCTTTGGAGAGCATCCAGCATAGGTATTTGAGATATGCAGCATATAAGCTGCGTATCCCTTTTGATAGATTTTCTCATGATTACGAGCATATCCTTTCCACTCTGTGCTATATTCCTCTTGAAAAGCGAAGGTTTTTATCCGATCTAATACTGACTTTTAAAGTTATAAATCACCACATCAACTGTCCGGAGCTTTTAAGCTTATTTAAACTTAATGTACCGCCCAGAGCGCTAAGGAATAAACAACTGTTTATGCTGTGTAAACATTCTACCACTTATGGCATGAACAACTGTGTGGATAGACTATGTAGAACCTCTAATTCTGTTGCGCATTTAGTTGATTTCTTCTGCCATTCATTATACTCTTTTAAGCGCGCTGCGAATAAGGCGGTTATTAGTTCCCGCTAATTCCTATTATTCTTTTATTCTGTTGTATCTTATCCTATTCTTTTTGCTTGTACTGTATCTTGGAACCATTTCATTCTGGTTTTATGTGTTCTGTTTTCGTGTGTCTACTTTTATGTACTATTTTTCTACTTTTATGTACTATTTTTCTACTGATCTTTTCTATTCTATGCACCAAAGGGTTTTCCCGTATATAAATAAATAAATAAATAAATAAATAAATAAATAAATAAATAAATAAATAAATAAATAAATAAATAAATAAATAAATATACTCGTCGGACTTGACGGTGGCGTGCCAATCTAGTCCCGGGGTTGTGGGGACGACCCTATAGTCGTCGGACATTTCGGCGGCTTGCCAACTTTGGCCCGGGGTCGTGGGGACGACCCTATAGTCGTCGGACATGTCGGCGGCTGGCCGACCTAGTCCCGAGGTCGTGGGGACGACCGTATAGTCGTCGGATATGTTGGCGGCTTGTCAACCTAGTCCCGGGGTCGTGGGGACGACCCTATAGTCGTTGGACATGACGGTGGCCGGCCAATCTAGTGCCGGGGTCGTAGGGACGACCCTATAGTCGTCGGACATGTTGGTGATTGGCCAACATTGGCCCGGGGTCGTCGGGACGACCCTATAGTCGTCGGACATGTCGGCGGCTGGCCAACCTAGTCCCGAGGTCGTGGGGACGACCCTATAGTCGTCGGACAAGACGGCGGCTGGATATCCTTGGCTCGCGGTCGTGGGGACGACCCTATAGTCGTCGGACATTTCGGCGGCTTGCCAACTTTGGCCCGGGGTCGTGGGGACGACCCTATAGTCGTCGGACATTTCGGCGGATTGCCAACTTTGGCCCGGGGTCGTGGGGACGACCCTATATTCGTCGGACATGACGGTGGCGGACCAATCTAGTCCCGGGGTCGTGGGGACGACCCTATAGTCGTCGGACATGTCGGCGGCTGGCCAACTTTGGCCCGTGGTCGTGGGGACGATCCAATAGTCGTCGGACATGTCGGCGGCTGGCCAACATTGGCCCGTGGTCGTGGGGACGACCCTATAGTCGTTGGACATGACGGTGGCGGGCCAATCTAGTCCCGGGGTCGTAGGGACGACCCTATAGTCGTCGGACATGTCGGCGATTGGCCAACATTGGCCCGGGGTCGTGGGGACGACCCTATAGTCGTCGGACATGTCGGCGGCTGGCCAACCTAGTCCCGAGGTCGTGGGGACGACCCTATAGTCGTCGGACAAGACGGCGGCTGGATATCCTTGGCTCGCGGTCGTGGGGACGACCCTATAGTCGTCGGACATTTCGGCGGCTTGCCAACTTTGGCCCGGGGTCGTGGGGACGACCCTATATTCGTCGGACATGACGGTGGCGGACCAATCTAGTCCCGGGGTCGTGGGGACGACCCTATAGTCGTCGGACATGTCGGCGGCTGGCCAACTTTGGCCCGTGGTCGTGGGGACGATCCAATAGTCGTCGGACATGTCGGCGGCTGGCCAACATTGGCCCGCGGTCGTGGGGACGACCCTATAGTCGTCGGACATTTCGGCGGCTTGCCAACTTTGGCCCGGGGTCGTGGGGACGACCCTATAGTCGACGGACATGTCGGCGGCTGGCCAACTTTGGCCCGTGGTCGTGGAGACGATCCTATACTACCAGAGCCAACTTTAAGGCTGCCGATTACGTCTCGATAATAAATCACCTTAATCACGTAAATTGGGACTGTGTTCTCGACGGACCGTGCGTTGATTCGGCAGTTGACACTCTGTATGCATACTTGAACGACATTATCGGTGCTTTTGTTCCGCACTACACTGTAATAAGGTCATCGTATCCTCGTTGGTATTCAAAGAACGCTATTAGACAAATCAGGGCAAAAAAACTCGCGCACAAGGTATACAAGCGTAGCAATCGCTTCTGCGACTACTTAGCTTTTTCCAAGCTCAGAGCTGAAAGTAAATCAGTCATTCGTGCCTGCTGGCTTAGATACACCTCTGAGGTTGAAGTCGCGATACCTGAAAATCTGAAGGTCTTTTGGAATTTTATAAATTCAACTAGATCTTCCAATAGATTACCTAGCACCATGTTGTTTAACGATCAACCATTGACGAGTCCGACTCAAATTGCGAATGGCTTTGCGAATCACTTCAAGTCATCCTTTCAAGCTGCGCGTGACTGTTCTACTACATTTAATGGTACCTCTACATTAGATCTAAATAATCTTACTATTGGCATAGGTGAAGTATTTGCGAAACTAAATTCCTTGGATGTTAACAAAGGCGCTGGGGATGACGCCATCCCACCAGTATTCTTTAAGTCGTGTAAGTTTATTTTTGCCAGAATTTTGTGGCGCATTTTCAACTTGTCTTTAAAATCGGGTGTATTTCCCACGAGATGGAAATCTAGCTTAGTTGTCCCCGTATTTAAATCTGGCGACAAAATGTTAATCTCCAACTACAGACCTATTTCTATATTGAATGTTATGCCCAAAATATTAGATTCCATAATTGCTGACAAACTGGCCTCCCTGTCAACAAGTACCATAATTAACGAACAGCATGGTTTTGTCTCTGGACGATCTACTTCCACAAATCTCATGCTCTATCACCATTACATCTCACATGAACTGGAAGTGGGTAGCCAGGTGGATGCTGTCTAAACCGACTTCAGCAAAGCGTTTGACACTGTCAGTCACTCTATCTTAATAAGTAAGCTTGCATCGATTGGAATTGGTGGTACTGCGTTGGCTTGGTTGGCCAGTTACCTCCGCGGCAGGACGATGTCTGTAAAATGCTTTAATGTTCTCTCTACCGTATTTGATGTTACATCCGGTGTTCCTCAAGGCTCTCATCTTGGTCCGATATTGTTTATTCTTTTCATCAATGACATCTCTGAGGTAATTGTGCATAGTAAATTTCTACTGTTTGCCGATGATTTAAAAATTTATCGCTCTATTCGGTCCCCTATGGATGCACAGCTTTTGCAGGAGGACCTATCTAATGTTGCCTTGTGGTGTCTCACAAATCGTATGCAGTTGAATCTCTCTAAATGCCATGTGATACAATTCCACCGCAGTTTGAACATTAATATTCAGTTTCAGTACAACATTGATGGGAAGTCTCTCGATTCTGTGGATTCCATTCGCGACCTGGGAGTTATCTTCTCTGCTTCGGCGGATTTTAGAAGACACTATGCCCATATTAGAGCTACTGCCTCTAGAGCCCTCGGTTTTTTAATGAGAGCTGCCGTTGACTTTAGGACCCCAAAGACGCTTAACACTCTTTACACCACCCTTGTTCTCCCTCATTTGGAATATTGTTCTAGTCTCTGGAATCCCTACCGTATATGCCACATCAAATCTTTGGAGAGCATCCAGCATAGGTATTTGAGATATGCAGCATATAAGCTGCGTATCCCTTTTGATAGATTTTCTCATGATTACGAGCATATCCTTTCCACTCTGTGCTATATTCCTCTTGAAAAGCGAAGGTTTTTATCCGATCTAATACTGACTTTTAAAGTTATAAATCACCACATCAACTGTCCGGAGCTTTTAAGCTTATTTAAACTTAATGTACCGCCCAGAGCGCTAAGGAATAAACAACTGTTTATGCTGTGTAAACATTCTACCACTTATGGCATGAACAACTGTGTGGATAGACTATGTAGAACCTCTAATTCTGTTGCGCATTTAGTTGATTTCTTCTGCCATTCATTATACTCTTTTAAGCGCGCTGCGAATAAGGCGGTTATTAGTTCCCGCTAATTCCTATTATTCTTTTATTCTGTTGTATCTTATCCTATTCTTTTTGCTTGTACTGTATCTTGGAACCATTTCATTCTGGTTTTATGTGTTCTGTTTTCGTGTGTCTACTTTTATGTACTATTTTTCTACTTTTATGTACTATTTTTCTACTGATCTTTTCTATTCTATGCACCAAAGGGTTTTCCCGTATATAAATAAATAAATAAATAAATAAATAAATAAATAAATAAATAAATAAATAAATAAATAAATAAATAAATATACTCGTCGGACTTGACGGTGGCGTGCCAATCTAGTCCCGGGGTTGTGGGGACGACCCTATAGTCGTCGGACATTTCGGCGGCTTGCCAACTTTGGCCCGGGGTCGTGGGGACGACCCTATAGTCGTCGGACATGTCGGCGGCTGGCCGACCTAGTCCCGAGGTCGTGGGGACGACCGTATAGTCGTCGGATATGTTGGCGGCTTGTCAACCTAGTCCCGGGGTCGTGGGGACGACCCTATAGTCGTTGGACATGACGGTGGCCGGCCAATCTAGTGCCGGGGTCGTAGGGACGACCCTATAGTCGTCGGACATGTTGGTGATTGGCCAACATTGGCCCGGGGTCGTCGGGACGACCCTATAGTCGTCGGACATGTCGGCGGCTGGCCAACCTAGTCCCGAGGTCGTGGGGACGACCCTATAGTCGTCGGACAAGACGGCGGCTGGATATCCTTGGCTCGCGGTCGTGGGGACGACCCTATAGTCGTCGGACATTTCGGCGGCTTGCCAACTTTGGCCCGGGGTCGTGGGGACGACCCTATAGTCGTCGGACATTTCGGCGGCTTGCCAACTTTGGCCCGTGGTCGTGGGGACGATCCGATAGTCGTTGGACATGACGGTGGCGGGCCAATCTAGTCCGGGGGTCGTGGGGACGACCCTACAGTCGTCGGACATTTCGGCGGCTTGCCAACTTTGGCCCGCGGTCGTGGGGACGACCCTATAGTCGTTGGACTTGACGGTGGCGGGCCAATCTAGTCCCGGGGTTGTGGGGACGACCCTACAGTCGTCGGACATTTCGGCGGCTTGCCAACTTTGGCCCGGGGTCGTGGGGACGACCCTATAGTCGTCGGACTTGACGTTGGCGGGCCAATCTATTCCCGGGGTCGTGGGGACGACCCTACAGTCGTCGGACATTTCGGCGGCTTGCCAACTTTGGCCCGGGGTCGTGGGGGCGACCCTATAGTCGTCGGACATGTCGGCGGCTGGCCAACTTTGGCCCGTGGTCGTGGGGACGACCCTATAGTCGTTGGACATGTCAGCGGCTGGCCAACTTTGGCCCGGTGTCGTGGGGACGACTCTATAGTCGTCGGACATGTCGGCGGCTGGCCAACCTAGACCCGGGGTCGTGGGGACGACCCTATTTTCGTCGGACATGTCGGCGGCTGGCCAACTTTGGCCCGTGGTCGTGGGGACGACCCTATAGTCGTTGGGCATGTCAGCGGCTGACCAACTTTGGCCCGGTGTAGTGGGGACGCCTCTATAGTCGTCGAACATGTCGGCGGCTGGCCAACCTAGACCCGGGGTCGTAGGTACGACCCTATAGTCGTCGGACATGTCGGCGGCTTGCCAACTTTGGCCCGGGGTCGTGGGGACGGCCCTATAGTCGTCGGACATTTCGGCGGATTGCCAACTTTGGCCCGGGGTCGTGGGGACGACCCTATATTCGTCGGACATGACGGTGGCGGACCAATCTAGTCCCGGGGTCGTGGAGACGATCCTATACTACCAGAGCCAACTTTAAGGCTGCCGATTACGTCTCGATAATAAATCACCTTAATCACGTAAATTGGGACTGTGTTCTCGACGGACCGTGCGTTGATTCGGCAGTTGACACTCTGTATGCATACTTGAACGACATTATCGGTGCTTTTGTTCCGCACTACACTGTAATAAGGTCATCGTATCCTCGTTGGTATTCAAAGAACGCTATTAGACAAATCAGGGCAAAAAAACTCGCGCACAAGGTATACAAGCGTAGCAATCGCTTCTGCGACTACTTAGCTTTTTCCAAGCTCAGAGCTGAAAGTAAATCAGTCATTCGTGCCTGCTGGCTTAGATACACCTCTGAGGTTGAAGTCGCGATACCTGAAAATCTGAAGGTCTTTTGGAATTTTATAAATTCAACTAGATCTTCCAATAGATTACCTAGCACCATGTTGTTTAACGATCAACCATTGACGAGTCCGACTCAAATTGCGAATGGCTTTGCGAATCACTTCAAGTCATCCTTTCAAGCTGCGCGTGACTGTTCTACTACATTTAATGGTACCTCTACATTAGATCTAAATAATCTTACTATTGGCATAGGTGAAGTATTTGCGAAACTAAATTCCTTGGATGTTAACAAAGGCGCTGGGGATGACGCCATCCCACCAGTATTCTTTAAGTCGTGTAAGTTTATTTTTGCCAGAATTTTGTGGCGCATTTTCAACTTGTCTTTAAAATCGGGTGTATTTCCCACGAGATGGAAATCTAGCTTAGTTGTCCCCGTATTTAAATCTGGCGACAAAATGTTAATCTCCAACTACAGACCTATTTCTATATTGAATGTTATGCCCAAAATATTAGATTCCATAATTGCTGACAAACTGGCCTCCCTGTCAACAAGTACCATAATTAACGAACAGCATGGTTTTGTCTCTGGACGATCTACTTCCACAAATCTCATGCTCTATCACCATTACATCTCACATGAACTGGAAGTGGGTAGCCAGGTGGATGCTGTCTAAACCGACTTCAGCAAAGCGTTTGACACTGTCAGTCACTCTATCTTAATAAGTAAGCTTGCATCGATTGGAATTGGTGGTACTGCGTTGGCTTGGTTGGCCAGTTACCTCCGCGGCAGGACGATGTCTGTAAAATGCTTTAATGTTCTCTCTACCGTATTTGATGTTACATCCGGTGTTCCTCAAGGCTCTCATCTTGGTCCGATATTGTTTATTCTTTTCATCAATGACATCTCTGAGGTAATTGTGCATAGTAAATTTCTACTGTTTGCCGATGATTTAAAAATTTATCGCTCTATTCGGTCCCCTATGGATGCACAGCTTTTGCAGGAGGACCTATCTAATGTTGCCTTGTGGTGTCTCACAAATCGTATGCAGTTGAATCTCTCTAAATGCCATGTGATACAATTCCACCGCAGTTTGAACATTAATATTCAGTTTCAGTACAACATTGATGGGAAGTCTCTCGATTCTGTGGATTCCATTCGCGACCTGGGAGTTATCTTCTCTGCTTCGGCGGATTTTAGAAGACACTATGCCCATATTAGAGCTACTGCCTCTAGAGCCCTCGGTTTTTTAATGAGAGCTGCCGTTGACTTTAGGACCCCAAAGACGCTTAACACTCTTTACACCACCCTTGTTCTCCCTCATTTGGAATATTGTTCTAGTCTCTGGAATCCCTACCGTATATGCCACATCAAATCTTTGGAGAGCATCCAGCATAGGTATTTGAGATATGCAGCATATAAGCTGCGTATCCCTTTTGATAGATTTTCTCATGATTACGAGCATATCCTTTCCACTCTGTGCTATATTCCTCTTGAAAAGCGAAGGTTTTTATCCGATCTAATACTGACTTTTAAAGTTATAAATCACCACATCAACTGTCCGGAGCTTTTAAGCTTATTTAAACTTAATGTACCGCCCAGAGCGCTAAGGAATAAACAACTGTTTATGCTGTGTAAACATTCTACCACTTATGGCATGAACAACTGTGTGGATAGACTATGTAGAACCTCTAATTCTGTTGCGCATTTAGTTGATTTCTTCTGCCATTCATTATACTCTTTTAAGCGCGCTGCGAATAAGGCGGTTATTAGTTCCCGCTAATTCCTATTATTCTTTTATTCTGTTGTATCTTATCCTATTCTTTTTGCTTGTACTGTATCTTGGAACCATTTCATTCTGGTTTTATGTGTTCTGTTTTCGTGTGTCTACTTTTATGTACTATTTTTCTACTTTTATGTACTATTTTTCTACTGATCTTTTCTATTCTATGCACCAAAGGGTTTTCCCGTATATAAATAAATAAATAAATAAATAAATAAATAAATAAATAAATAAATAAATAAATAAATAAATATACTCGTCGGACTTGACGGTGGCGTGCCAATCTAGTCCCGGGGTTGTGGGGACGACCCTATAGTCGTCGGACATTTCGGCGGCTTGCCAACTTTGGCCCGGGGTCGTGGGGACGACCCTATAGTCGTCGGACATGTCGGCGGCTGGCCGACCTAGTCCCGAGGTCGTGGGGACGACCGTATAGTCGTCGGATATGTTGGCGGCTTGTCAACCTAGTCCCGGGGTCGTGGGGACGACCCTATAGTCGTTGGACATGACGGTGGCCGGCCAATCTAGTGCCGGGGTCGTAGGGACGACCCTATAGTCGTCGGACATGTTGGTGATTGGCCAACATTGGCCCGGGGTCGTCGGGACGACCCTATAGTCGTCGGACATGTCGGCGGCTGGCCAACCTAGTCCCGAGGTCGTGGGGACGACCCTATAGTCGTCGGACAAGACGGCGGCTGGATATCCTTGGCTCGCGGTCGTGGGGACGACCCTATAGTCGTCGGACATTTCGGCGGCTTGCCAACTTTGGCCCGGGGTCGTGGGGACGACCCTATAGTCGTCGGACATTTCGGCGGCTTGCCAACTTTGGCCCGTGGTCGTGGGGACGATCCGATAGTCGTTGGACATGACGGTGGCGGGCCAATCTAGTCCGGGGGTCGTGGGGACGACCCTACAGTCGTCGGACATTTCGGCGGCTTGCCAACTTTGGCCCGCGGTCGTGGGGACGACCCTATAGTCGTTGGACTTGACGGTGGCGGGCCAATCTAGTCCCGGGGTTGTGGGGACGACCCTACAGTCGTCGGACATTTCGGCGGCTTGCCAACTTTGGCCCGGGGTCGTGGGGACGACCCTATAGTCGTCGGACTTGACGTTGGCGGGCCAATCTATTCCCGGGGTCGTGGGGACGACCCTACAGTCGTCGGACATTTCGGCGGCTTGCCAACTTTGGCCCGGGGTCGTGGGGGCGACCCTATAGTCGTCGGACATGTCGGCGGCTGGCCAACTTTGGCCCGTGGTCGTGGGGACGACCCTATAGTCGTTGGACATGTCAGCGGCTGGCCAACTTTGGCCCGGTGTCGTGGGGACGACTCTATAGTCGTCGGACATGTCGGCGGCTGGCCAACCTAGACCCGGGGTCGTGGGGACGACCCTATTTTCGTCGGACATGTCGGCGGCTGGCCAACTTTGGCCCGTGGTCGTGGGGACGACCCTATAGTCGTTGGGCATGTCAGCGGCTGACCAACTTTGGCCCGGTGTAGTGGGGACGCCTCTATAGTCGTCGAACATGTCGGCGGCTGGCCAACCTAGACCCGGGGTCGTAGGTACGACCCTATAGTCGTCGGACATGTCGGCGGCTTGCCAACTTTGGCCCGGGGTCGTGGGGACGGCCCTATAGTCGTCGGACATTTCGGCGGCATGCCAACTTTGGCCAGGGGTCATGGGGACGACCCTATAGTCGTTGGACATGACGGTGGCGGGCCAATCTAGTCCCGGGGTCGTAGGGACGACCCTATAGTCGTCGGACATTACGGCGGCTGGCCAACTTTGGCCCATGGTCGTGGGGACGACCCTATAGTCGTTGGACATGACGGTGGCGGGCCAATCTAGTCCCGGTGTCGTGGGAACGACCCTATAGTCGTCGGACATGTCGGCGGCGAGCCAACCTAGTCCCGGGGTCGTGGGGACGACCCTTTAGTCGTCGGACATGTCGGCGGCTGGCCAACGTAGGCCCGCTGTCGTGGGGACGACCCTATAGTCGTCGGACATGTCGGCGGCGGGCCAATCTAGTCCCGGGGTCGTGGGGACGACCCTATAGTCGTCGGACAAGACGGTGGCGGGCCAATCTAGTCCCGGGGTCGTGGGGACGACCCTATAGTCGTCGGACAAGTCGGCGGCGGGCCAATCTAGTCCCGGGGTCGTGGGGACGACCCTATAGTCGTCGGACATGTCGGCGGCTGGCCAACCTAGACCCAGGGTCGTGGGGACAACCCTATTGTCGTCGGACATGTCGGCGGCTGGCCAACCTAGACCCAGGGTCGTGGGAACAACCCTATTGTCGTCGGACATGACGGTGGCGGGCCAATCTAGTCCCGGGGTCGTAGGTACGACCTTATGGTCGTCGGACATGTCGGCGATTGGCCAACATTGGCCCGGGGTTGTGGGGACGATTCGATAGTCGTTGGACATGACGGTGGCGGGCCAATCTAGTCCCGGGGTCGTGGGGACTACCCTATAGTCGTTGGACATGACGGTGGCGGGCCAATCTAGTCCCGGGGTCGTGGGTACGACCCTATAGTCGTCGGACAAGACGGCGGCTGGACATCTTTGGCCCGCGGTCGTGGGGACGACCCTATAGTCGTTGGACATGACGGTGGCGGGCCAATCTAGTCCCGGGGTCGTGGGGACGACCCTATAGTCGTCGGACAAGACGGCGGCTGGACATCCTTGGCTCGCGGTCGTGGGGACGACCCTATAGTCGTCGGACATTTCGGCGGCTTGTCAACCTAGTCCCGGGGTCGTGGGGACGACCCTATAGTCGTTGGACATGACGGTGGCGGGCCAATCTAGTCCCGGGGTCGTGGGTACGATCCTATAGTCGTCGGATAAGTCGGCGGCGGGCCAACCTAGTCCCGGGGTCGTGGGGATGACCCTATAGTCGTCGGGCAAGTCGGCGGCGAGCCAACCTAGTCGGGGGGTCGTGGGGAAGACCCTATAGTCGTCAGACAAGTCGGCGGCGGGCCTACCTAGTCCCGGGGTCGTGGGGACGACCCTATAGTCGTCGGACATGTCGGCGGCTGGCCAACTTTGGCCCGTGGTCGTGGGGACGATCCAATAGTCGTCGGACATGTCGGCGGCTGGCCAACATTGGCCCGTGGTCGTGGGGACGACCCTATAGTCGTCGGACATGACGGTGGCGGGCCAATCTAGTCCCGGGGTCGTGGGGACGACCCTATAGTCATCGGACAAGACGGCGGCTGGACATCCTTGGCTCGCGGTCGTGGGGACGACCCTATAGTCGTCGGACATTTCGGCGGCTTGTCAACCTAGTCCCGGGGTCGTGGGGACGACCCTATAGTCGTTGGACATGACGGTGGCGGGCCAATCTAGTCCCGGGGTCGTGGGTACGATCCTATAGTCGTCGGATTTGACGGTGGCGGGCCAATCTAGTCCTGGGTCGTGGGGACGACCCAACAGTCGTCGGACAAGACCGCGGCTGGACATCTTTGGCCCGCGGTCGTGGGGACGACCCTATAGTCGTCGGCCATTTCGGCGGCTTGCCAAGTTTGGCCCGGGCTCGTGGGGACAACCCAATAGTCGTCGGACATTTCGGCGGCATGCTACCTTTGGCCCGGGGTCGTGGGGACGACCCTATAGTCGTCGGACATGTCGGCGGCTGGCCAACCTAGTCCCGAGGTCGTGGGGACGACCGTATAGTCGTCGGACATGTCGGCGGCTGGCCAACCTAGCCCCGGGGTCGTGGGGGCGACCCAACAGTCGTCGGACATTTCGGCGGCGGGCCATCCTAGTCCCCGGGTCGTGGGGATGACCCTATAGTCGTCGGACAAGTCGGCGGCGGGCCAACCTAGTCCCGGGGTCGTGGGGATGACCCTATAGTCGTCGGACAAGTCGGCGGCGAGCCCACCTAGTCGGGGGGTCGTGGGGACGACCCTATAGTCGTCAGACAAGTCGGCGGCGGGCCTACCTAGTCCCGGGGTCGTGGGGACGACCCTATAGTCGTCGGACAAGTCAGCGGCTTGCCTACATTGGCCCGTGGTCGTGGGGACGACCATATAGTCGTCGGACATGACGGTGGCGGGCCAGTCTAGTCCCGGGTCATGGGGACGACCCTATAGTCGTCGGACAAGTCGGCGGCTGGCCAACTTTGGCCCGTGGTCGTGGGGACGACCCTATAGTCGTCGGACATGTCGGCGGCTGGCCAACCTAGTCCCGGGGTCGTGGGGACGACCCTATAGTCGTCGGACATGTCGGCGGCTGGCCAACTTTGGCCCGTGGTCGTGGGAACGATCCAATAGTCGTCGGACATGTCGGCGGCTGGCCAACTTTGGCCCGTGGTCGTGGGGACGACCCTATAGTCGTTGGACATGTCAGCGGCTGGCCAACTTTGGCCCGGTGTCGTGGGGACGACTCTATAGTCGTCGGACATGTCGGCGGCTGGCCAACCTAGACCCGGGGTCGTGGGGACGACCCTATTTTCGTCGGACATGTCGGCGGCTGGCCAACTTTGGCCCGTGGTCGTGGGGACGACCCTATAGTCGTTGGGCATGTCAGCGGCTGACCAACTTTGGCCCGGTGTAGTGGGGACGCCTCTATAGTCGTCGAACATGTCGGCGGCTGGCCAACCTAGACCCGGGGTCGTAGGTACGACCCTATAGTCGTCGGACATGTCGGCGATTGGCCATTATTGGCCCGGGGCCGTGGGGACGACCCTATAGTCGTCGGACATGTCGGCGGCTGGCCAACTTTGGCCCGTGGTCGTGTGGACGACCCAATAGTCGTCGGACATGTCGGCGGCTGGCCAACTTTGGCCCGTGGTCGTGGGGACGATCCGATAGTCGTTGGACATGACGGTGCCGGGGCAATCGAGTCCCGGGGTCGTAGGTACGACCCTATAGTCGTCGGACATGTCGGGGATTGGCCACCTTTAGCCCGTGGTCGTGGGGACGACCCTATGGCCGTCGGATTTGACGGTGGCGGGCCAATCTAGTCCCTGGGTCGTGGGGACGACCCAACAGTCGTCGGACATTTCGGCGGCTTGCCAACTTTGGCCCGGGGTCGTGGGGACGACCCTATAGTCGTCGGACATTTCGGCGGCTTGCCAACTTTGGCCCGTGGTCGTGGGGACGATCCGATAGTCGTTGGACATGACGGTGGCGGGCCAATCTAGTCCGGGGGTCGTGGGGACGACCCTACAGTCGTCGGACATTTCGGCGGCTTGCCAACTTTGGCCCGCGGTCGTGGGGACGACCCTATAGTCGTTGGACTTGACGGTGGCGGGCCAATCTAGTCCCGGGGTTGTGGGGACGACCCTACAGTCGTCGGACATTTCGGCGGCTTGCCAACTTTGGCCCGGGGTCGTGGGGACGACCCTATAGTCGTCGGACTTGACGTTGGCGGGCCAATCTATTCCCGGGGTCGTGGGGACGACCCTACAGTCGTCGGACATTTCGGCGGCTTGCCAACTTTGGCCCGGGGTCGTGGGGGCGACCCTATAGTCGTCGGACATGTCGGCGGCTGGCCAACTTTGGCCCGTGGTCGTGGGGACGACCCTATAGTCGTTGGACATGTCAGCGGCTGGCCAACTTTGGCCCGGTGTCGTGGGGACGACTCTATAGTCGTCGGACATGTCGGCGGCTGGCCAACCTAGACCCGGGGTCGTGGGGACGACCCTATTTTCGTCGGACATGTCGGCGGCTGGCCAACTTTGGCCCGTGGTCGTGGGGACGACCCTATAGTCGTTGGGCATGTCAGCGGCTGACCAACTTTGGCCCGGTGTAGTGGGGACGCCTCTATAGTCGTCGAACATGTCGGCGGCTGGCCAACCTAGACCCGGGGTCGTAGGTACGACCCTATAGTCGTCGGACATGTCGGCGATTGGCCATTATTGGCCCGGGGCCGTGGGGACGACCCTATAGTCGTCGGACATGTCGGCGGCTGGCCAACTTTGGCCCGTGGTCGTGTGGACGACCCAATAGTCGTCGGACATGTCGGCGGCTGGCCAACTTTGGCCCGTGGTCGTGGGGACGATCCGATAGTCGTTGGACATGACGGTGCCGGGGCAATCGAGTCCCGGGGTCGTAGGTACGACCCTATAGTCGTCGGACATGTCGGGGATTGGCCACCTTTAGCCCGTGGTCGTGGGGACGACCCTATGGCCGTCGGATTTGACGGTGGCGGGCCAATCTAGTCCCTGGGTCGTGGGGACGACCCAACAGTCGTCGGACATTTCGGCGGCTTGCCAACTTTGGCCCGGGGTCGTGGGGACGACCCTATAGTCGTCGTACATGTCGGCGATTGGCCAACATTGGCCCGGGGTCGTGGGGACGACCCTATAGTCGTCGGACGTGTCGGTGGTTGGCCAACCTAGTCCCGAGGTCGTGGGGACGACCCTATAGTCGTCGGACTTGACGGTGGCGGGCCAATCTAGTCCCGGGGTCGTGGGACGACCCTACAGTCGTCGGACATTTCGGCGGCTTGCCAACTTTGGCCCGGGGTCGTGGGGACGACCCTATAGTCGTCGGACATGTCGGCGGCTGGCCAACTTTGGCCCGTGGTCGTGGGGACGATCCAATAGTCGTCGGACATGTCGGCGGCTGGCCAACTTTGGCCCGTGGTCGTGGGGACGATCCGATAGTCGTCGGACATGTCGGCGGCTGGCCAACTTTGGCCCGTGGTCGTGGGGGCGATCCAATAGTCGTCGGACATGTGGGCGGCTGGCCAACTTTGGCCCGTGGTCGTGGGGACGATCCGATAGTCGTCGGACATGTCGGCGGCTGGCCAACCTAGACCCGGGGTCGTGGGGACGACCCTATTGTCGTCGGACATGGCGGTGGCGGACCAATCTAGTCCCGTGGTCGTGGGGACGACCCTATAGTCGTCGGACAAGGCGGCGGCGGGCCAACTTTGGCCCGTGGCCGTGGGGACGATCCAATAGTCGTCTGACATGTCGGCGGCTGGCCAACTTTGGCCCGTGGTCGTGGGGACGATCCGATATTCGTCGGACATGTCGGCGGCTGGCCAACTTTGGCCCGTGGTCGTGGGGACGATCCAATAGTCGCCGGGCATGTCGGCGGCTGGCCAACTTTGGCCCGTGGTCGTGGGGACGACTCTATAGTCGTCGGACATGTTGGCGGCTGGCCAACTTTGGCCCGTGGTCGTGGGGACGATCCGATAGTCGTCGGACATGTCGGCGGCTGGCCAACTTTGGCCCGTGGTCGTGGGGGCGATCCAATAGTCGTCGGACATGTGGGCGGCGGGCCAACTTTGGCCCGTGGCCGTGGGGACGATCCAATAGTCGTCTGACATGTCGGCGGCTGGCCAACTTTGGCCCGTGGTCGTGGGGACGATCCGATATTCGTCGGACATGTCGGCGGCTGGCCAACTTTGGCCCGTGGTCGTGGGGACGATCCAATAGTCGCCGGGCATGTCGGCGGCTGGCCAACTTTGGCCCGTGGTCGTGGGGACGACTCTATAGTCGTCGGACATGTTGGCGGCTGGCCAACTTTGGCCCGTGGTCGTGGGGACGATCCGATAGTCGTCGGACATGTCGGCGGCTGGCCAACTTTGGCCCGTGGTCGTGGGGGCGATCCAATAGTCGTCGGACATGTGGGCGGCTGGCCAACTTTGGCCCGTGGTCGTGGGGACGATCCGATAGTCGTCGGACATGTCGGCGGCTGGCCAACCTAGACCCGGGGTCGTGGGGACGACCCTATAGTCGTCGTACATGTCGGCGATTGGCCAACATTGGCCCGGGGTCGTGGGGACGACCCTATAGTCGTCGGACGTGTCGGTGGTTGGCCAACCTAGTCCCGAGGTCGTGGGGACGACCCTATAGTCGTCGGACTTGACGGTGGCGGGCCAATCTAGTCCCGGGGTCGTGGGACGACCCTACAGTCGTCGGACATTTCGGCGGCTTGCCAACTTTGGCCCGGGGTCGTGGGGACGACCCTATAGTCGTCGGACATGTCGGCGGCTGGCCAACTTTGGCCCGTGGTCGTGGGGACGATCCAATAGTCGTCGGACATGTCGGCGGCTGGCCAACTTTGGCCCGTGGTCGTGGGGACGATCCGATAGTCGTCGGACATGTCGGCGGCTGGCCAACTTTGGCCCGTGGTCGTGGGGGCGATCCAATAGTCGTCGGACATGTGGGCGGCTGGCCAACTTTGGCCCGTGGTCGTGGGGACGATCCGATAGTCGTCGGACATGTCGGCGGCTGGCCAACCTAGACCCGGGGTCGTGGGGACGACCCTATTGTCGTCGGACATGGCGGTGGCGGACCAATCTAGTCCCGTGGTCGTGGGGACGACCCTATAGTCGTCGGACAAGGCGGCGGCGGGCCAACTTTGGCCCGTGGCCGTGGGGACGATCCAATAGTCGTCTGACATGTCGGCGGCTGGGCAACTTTGGCCCGTGGTCGTGGGGACGATCCGATATTCGTCGGACATGTCGGCGGCTGGCCAACTTTGGCCCGTGGTCGTGGGGACGATCCAATAGTCGCCGGGCATGTCGGCGGCTGGCCAACTTTGGCCCGTGGTCGTGGGGACGACTCTATAGTCGTCGGACATGTTGGCGGCTTGTCAGCCTAGTCCCGGGGTCGTGGGTACGACCCTATAGTCGTTGGACATGACGGTGGCGGGCCAATCTAGTCCCGGGGTCGTGGGTACGACCCTATAGTCGTCGGACAAGACGGCGGCTGGACATCTTTGGCCCGCGGTCGTGGGGACGACCCTATAGTCGTCGGACATGACGGTGGCGGGCCAATCTAGTCCCGGGGTCGTGGGGACGACCCTATGGTCGTCGGACAAGTCGGCGGCGGGCCAAGCTTGTCCCGGGGTCGTGGGGACGACCCTATAATCGTCGGACATGACGGTGGCGGGCCAATCTAGTCCCGGGGTCGTGGGGACGACCCTATAATCGTTGGACATGACGGTGGCGGGCCAATCTAGTCCCGGGGTCGTAGGGACGACCCTATAGTCGTCGGACATGTCGGCGGCTGTCCAACTTTGGCGCGGTGTCGTGGGGACGACTCTATAGTCGTCGGACATGTCGGCAGCTGGGCAACCTAGACCCGGGGTCGTGGGGACGACCCTATTGTCGTCGGATATGACGGTGGCGGGCCAATCTAGTCCCGGGGTCGTGGGGACGACCCTATGGTCGTCGGACAAGTCGGCGGCGGGCCAAGCTTGTCCCGGGGTCGTGGGGACGACCCTATAATCGTCGGACATGACGGTGGCGGGCCAATCTAGTCCCGGGGTCGTAGGGACGACCCTATAGTCGTCGGACATGTTGGCGATTGGCCAACATTGGCCCGGGGTCGTCGGGACGACCCTATAGTCGTCGGACATGTCGGCGGCTGGCCAACTTTAGCCCGTGGTTGTGGGGACGACCCTATAATCGTTGGACATGACGGTGGCGGGCCAATCTAGTCCCGGGGTCGTGGGGACGACCCTATAGTCGTCGGACAAGACGGCGGCTGGACATCATTGGCCCGGGGTCGTGGGTACGACCCTATAGTCGTCGGACAAGTCGGCGGCTGGCCAACCTAGTCCCGAGGTCGTGGGGACGACCCTACAGTCGTCGGACTTGACGGTGGCGGGCCAATCTAGTCCCGAGGTCGTGGGGACGACCCTATAGTCGTCGGACATGTCGACGGCTGGCCAACTTTGGCCCGTGGTTGTGGGGACGACCCTATAGTCGTTGGACATGACGGTGGCGGGCCAATCTAGTCCCGGGGTCGTAGGGACGACCCTATAGTCGTCGGACAAGACGGCGGCTGGACATCTTTGGCCCGGGGTCGTGGGGACGACCCTATAGTCGTCGGACATGTTGGCGGCTTGTCAGCCTTGTCCCGGGGTCGTGGGGACGACCCTATAATCGTCGGACATGACGGTGGCGGGCCAATCTAGTCCCGGGGTCGTGGGGACGACCCTATAATCGTTGGACATGACGGTGGCGGGCCAATCTAGTCCCGGGGTCGTAGGGACGACCCTATAGTCGTCGGACATGTTGGCGATTGGCCAACATTGGCCCGGGGTCGTCGGGACGACCCTATAGTCGTCGGACATGTTGGCGATTGGCCAACATTGGCCCGGGGTCGTCGGGACGACCCTGTAGTCGTCGGACATGTCGGCGGCTGGCCAACCTAGTCCCGGGGTCGTGGGGACGACCCTATAGTCGTCGGACATTTCGGCGGCTTGCCAACTTTGGCCCGTGGTCGTGGGGACGATCCGATAGTCGTTGGACATGACGGTGGCGGGCCAATCTAGTCCCGGGGTCGTGGGTACGACCCTATAGTCGTCGGACAAGACGGCGGCTGGACATCTTTGGCCAGCGGTCGTGGGGACGACCCTATAGTCGTCGGACATGACGGTGGCGGACCAATCTAGTCCCGGGGTCGTGGGGACGACCCTATAGTCGTCGGACATGTCGGCGGCTGGCCAACTTTGGCGCGTGGTCGTGGGGACGATCCAATAGTCGTCGGACATGTCGGCGGCTGGCCAACTTTGGCCCGTGGTCGTGGGGACGACCCTATAGTCGTTGGACATGTCAGCGGCTGGCCAACTTTGGCCCGGTGTCGTGGGGACGCCTCTATAGTCGTCGGACATGTCCGCGGCTGGCCAACCTAGACCCGGGGTCGTCGGGACGACCCTATTGTCGTCGGACATGACGGTGGCGGGCCAATCTATTCCCGGGGTCGTACGGACGACCCTATAGTCGTCGGATATGTTGGCGATCGGCCAACATTGGCCCGGGGTCGTGGGGACGACTCTATAGTCGTCGGACATGTTGGCGGCTTGTCAGCCTAGTCCCAGGGTCGTGGGTACGACCCTATAGTCGTCGGACAAGTCGGCGGCGGGCCAACCTTGTCCCGGGGTCGTGAGGACGACCCTATAGTCGTCGGACATGACGGTGGCGGGCGCATCTAGTCCCGGGGTCGTGGGGACGACCCTATAGTCGTCGGACATTTCGGCGGCTTGTCAACCTAGTCGCGGGGTTGTGGGGACGACCCTATAGTCGTTGGACATGACAGTGGCGGGCCAATCTAGTCCCGAGGTCGTAGGAACGACCCTATAGTCGTCGGACATGTCGGCGGCTTGCCAACTTTGGCCCGGGGTCGTGGGGACGACCCTATAGTCGTCGGACAAGTCGGCGGCGGGGCAACCTAGTCCCGGGGTCGTGGGGACGACCCTATACTCGTCGGACAAGTCGGCGGCGAGCCAACCTAGTCCGGGGGTCGTGGAGACGACCCTATAGTCGTCGGAGAAGTCTGCGGCGGGCCAACCTAGTCCCGGGGTCGTATGGACGACCCTATAGTCGTCGGACATGTCGCCGGCTGGCCAACTTTGGCCCGTGGTCGTGGGGACGACCCTATAGTCGTCGGACAAGTCGGCGGCTGGCCAACTTTGTCCCGTGGTCGTGGGGACGACCCTATAGTCGTCAGACATGACGGTGGCGAGCCAATCTAGCCCCGCGGTCGTGGGGACGACCCTAAGTCGTCGGACAAGTCAGCGGCTGGCCAACATTGGCCCGTGGTCGTGGGGACGAACCTATAGTCGTCGGATATGTCGGCGGCTGGCCAACTTTGGCCCGTGGTCGTGGGGACGACCCTATAGTCGTCGGATATGTCGGCGGCTGGCCAACTTTGACCCGTGGTCGTGGGGACGACCCTATTGTCGTCGGAAATGACGGTGGCGGGCCAATCTATTCCCGGGGTGGTGGGGACGACCCTATAGTCGTCGGACAAGTCGGCAGCTTGCCAACTTTGGCACGGAGTCGTGGGGACGACCCTACACTCGTCGGACAAGTCGGCGGCGAGCCAATCTAGCCCCGCGGTCGTGGGGACGACCCTAAGTCGTCGGACAAGTCAGCGGCTGGCCAACATTGGCCCGTGGTCGTGGGGACGACCCTATAGTCGTCGGATATGTCGGCGGCTGGCCAACTTTGGCCCGTGGTCGTGGGGACGACCCTATAGTCGTCGGACATGTCGGCGGCGAGCCCACCTATTCGGGGGGTCGTGGGGACGTCCCTATAGTCGTCGGACAAGTCGGCGGCCGGCCAACCTAGTCCGGGGGTCGTGGGGACGACACTATAGTCGTCGGACATGACGGTGGCGGGCCAGTCTAGTCCCGTGTCGTGGGGACGACCCTATAGTCATCGGACATGTCGGCGGCTGGCCAACTTTGGCCCGTGGTCGTGGGGACGACCCTATAGTCGTCGGAAATGTCGGTGGCTGTCCAACTTTGGCCCAGTGGTCGTGGGGACGACCCTATAGTCGTCGGACATGTCGGCGGCGAGCCAAAATTGACCCGGGGTCGTGGTGACGACTCTATAGTCGTCGGACATGTCGGTGGCGGGCCAGTCTAGTCCCGGGTCGTGGGGACGACCCTATAGTCGTCGGACAAGTCGCCGGCGGGCCAACCTAGTCCCGGGGTCGTGGGGATGACCCTATAGTCGTCGGACATGTCGCCGGCTGGCCAACTTTGGCCCGTGGTCGTGTGGGCGACCCTATAGGCGTCGGACATAACGGTGGCGGGCCAATCTAGTCCCGGGGTCGTGGGGACGACCCTATAGTGGTCGGACAAGTCGGCGGCGGGCCTACCTAGTCCCGGGGTCGTGGGGACGACCCTATAGTCGTCGGATAAGTCGGCAGCTTGCCAACTTTGGCCCGGGGTCGTGGGAACGACCCTATAGTCGTCGGACAAGTCGGCGGCGAGCCCACCTAGTGGGGCGGTCGTGGGGACGACCCTATAGTCGTCGGACAAGTCGGCGGCCGGCCAACCTAGTCCGGGGGTCGTGGGGACGACACTATAGTCGTCGGACATGACGGTGGCGGGCCAGTCTAGTCCCGGGTCGTGGGGACGACCCTATAGTCGTCGGACATGTCGGCGGCTGGCCAACTTTGGCCCGTGGTCGTGGGGACGACCCTATAGTCGTCGGAAATGTCGGTGGCTGTCCAACTTTGGCCCAGGGGTCGTGGGGACGGCCCTATAGTCGTCGGACATGTCGGCGGCGAGCCAAAATTGACCCGGGGTCGTGGTGACGACTCTATAGTCGTCGGACAAGTCGCCGGCGGCCCAACCTAGTCCCGGGGTCGTGGGGATGACCCTATAGTCGTCGGACATGTCGCCGGCTGGCCAACTTTGGCCCGTGGTCGTGGGGACGACCCTATAGTCGTCGGACATAACGGTGGCGGGCCAATCTAGTCCCGGGGTCGTGGGGACGACCCTATAGTGGTCGGACAAGTCGGCGGCGGGCCTACCTAGTCCCGGGGTCGTGGGGACGACCCTATAGTCGTCGGATAAGTCGGCAGCTTGCCAACTTTGGCCCGGGGTCGTGGGAGCGACCCTATAGTCGTCGGACAAGTCGGCGGCGAGCCCACCTAGTGGGGCGGTCGTGGGGACGACCCTATAGTCGTCGGACAAGTCGGCGGCCGGCCAACCTAGTCCGGGGGTCGTGGGGACGACCCTATAGTCGTCGGACATGACGGTGGCGGGCCAGTCTAGTCCCGGGTCGTGGGGACGACCCTATAGTCGTCGGACATTTCGGCGGCTTGTCAACCTAGTCCCGGGGTTGTGGGGACGACCCTATAGTCGTTGGACATGACGGTGGCGGGCCAATCTAGTCCCGAGGTCGTAGGAACGACCCTATAGTCGTCGGACATGTCGGCGGCTTGCCAACTTTGGCCCGGGGTCGTGGGGACGACCCTATATTCGTCGGATATGTCGGCGGCTGGCCAACTTTGGCCCGTGGTCGTGGGGACGACCCTATAGTCGTCAGATATGTCGCCGGCTGGCCAACTTTGGCCCGTGGTCGTGGGGACGACCCTATAGTCGTCGGACAAGTCGGCGGCTGGCCAACTTTGGCCCGTGGTCGTGGGGACGACCCTATAGTCGTCGGACAAGTCGGCGGCGAGCCAACCTAGTCCGGGGGTCGTGGGGACGACCCTATAGTCGTCGGAGAAGTCTGCGGCGGGCCAACCTAGTCCCGGGGTCGTATGGACGACCCTATAGTCGTCGGACATGTCGCCGGCTGGCCAACTTTGGCCCGTGGTCGTGGGGACGACCCTATAGTCGTCGGACAAGTCGGCGGCTGGCCAACTTTGGCCCGTGGTCGTGGGGACGACCCTATAGTCGTCAGACATGACGGTGGCGAGCCAATCTAGCCCCGCGGTCGTGGGGACGACCCTAAGTCGTCGGACAAGTCAGCGGCTGGCCAACATTGGCCCGTGGTCGTGGGGACGACCCTATAGTCGTCGGATATGTCGGCGGCTGGCCAACTTTGGCCCGTGGTCGTGGGGACGACCCTATAGTCGTCAGATATGTCGCCGGCTGGCCAACTTTGGCCCGTGGTCGTGGGGACGACCCTATAGTCGTCGGACAAGTCGGCGGCGAGCCAACCTAGTCCGGGGGTCGTGGGGACGACCCTATAGTCGTCGGAGAAGTCTGCGGCGGGCCAACCTAGTCCCGGGGTCGTATGGACGACCCTATAGTCGTCGGACATGTCGCCGGCTGGCCAACTTTGGCCCGTGGTCGTGGGGACGACCCTATAGTCGTCGGACAAGTCGGCGGCTGGCCAACTTTGGCCCGTGGTCGTGGGGACGACCCTATAGTCGTCAGACATGACGGTGGCGAGCCAATCTAGCCCCGCGGTCGTGGGGACGACCCTAAGTCGTCGGACAAGTCAGCGGCTGGCCAACATTGGCCCGTGGTCGTGGGGACGACCCTATAGTCGTCGGACAAGTCGGCGGCTGGCCAACTTTGGCCCGTGGTCGTGGGGACGACCCTATAGTCGTCAGACATGACGGTGGCGAGCCAATCTAGCCCCGCGGTCGTGGGGACGACCCTAAGTCGTCGGACAAGTCAGCGGCTGGCCAACATTGGCCCGTGGTCGTGGGGACGACCCTATAGTCGTCGGATATGTCGGCGGCTGGCCAACTTTGGCCCGTGGTCGTGGGGACGACCCTATAGTCGTCGGACATGTCGGCGGCGAGCCCACCTATTCGGGGGGTCGTGGGGACGTCCCTATAGTCGTCGGACAAGTCGGCGGCCGGCCAACCTAGTCCGGGGGTCGTGGGGACGACACTATAGTCGTCGGACATGACGGTGGCGGGCCAGTCTAGTCCCGGGTCGTGGGGACGATCCAATAGTCGTTGGACATGACGGTGGCGGGCCAATCTAGTCCGGGGGTCGTGGGGACGACCCTACAGTCGTCGCACATTTCGGCGGCTTGCCAACTTTGGCCCGGGGTCGTGGGGACGACCCTATAGTCGTCGGACTTGACGGTGGCGGGCCAATCTAGTCCCGGGGTTGTGGGGACGACCCTACAGTCGTCGGACATTTCGGCGGCTTGCCAACTTTGGCCCGGGGTTAGTGGGGACGACCCTATAGTCGTCGGACATTTCGGCGACTTGTCAACCTAGTCCCGGGGTCGTGGGGACGACCCTATAGTCGTTGGACATGACGGTGGCGGGCCAATCTAGTCCCGGGGTCGTGGGTACGACCCTATAGTCGTCGGACAAGACGGCGGCTGGACATCTTTGGCCCGCGGTCGTGGGGACGACCCTATAGTCGTCGGACATTTCGGCGGCTTGCCAACTTTGGCCCGGGGTCGTGGGGACGACCCTATAGTCGTTGGACATGACGGTGGCGGGCCAATCTAGTCCCGGGGTCGTAGGGACGACCCTATAGTCGTCGGACATGTCGGCGATTGGCCAACATTGGCCCGGGGTCGTGGGGACGACCCTATAGTCGTCGGAAATGTCGGCGGCTGGCCAACCTAGTCCCGAGGTCGTGGGGACGACCCTATAGTCGTCGGACTTCACGGTGGCGTGCCAATCTAGTCCCGGGGTCGTGGGGACGACCCTACAGTCGTCGGACATTTCGGCGGCTTGCCAACTTTGGCCCGGTGTCGTGGGGACGACCCTATAGTCGTCAGACATGACGGTGGCGGACCAATCTAGTCCCGGGGTCGTGGGGACGACCCTATAGTCGTTGGACATGACGGTGGCGGGCCAATCTAGTCCCGGGGTCGTAGGGACGACCCTATAGTCGTCGGACATGACGGTGGCGGGCCAATCTAGTCCCGGGGTCGTGGGGACGACCCTATAGTCGTCGGACATTTCGGCGGCTTGTCAACCTAGTCCCGGGGTCGTGGGGACGTCCCTATAGTCGTCGGACATGACGGTGGCGGGCCAATCTAGTCCCGGGGTCGTGGGGACGACCCTATAGTCGTCGGACAAGACGGCGGCTGGACATCCTTGGCTCGCGGTCGTGGGGACGACCCTATAGTCGTCGGACATTTCGGCGGCTTGTCAACCTAGTCCCGGGGTCGTGGGGACGACCGTATAGTCGTCGGACAAGACGGCGGCTGGACATCTTTGGCCCGCGGTCGTGGGGACGACCCTATAGTCGTCGGACATGACGGTGGCGGGCCAATCTAGTCCCGGGGTCGTGGGGACGACCCTATAGTCGTCGGACAAGACGGCGGCTGGACATCCTTGGCTCGCGGTCGTGGGGACGACCCTATAGTCGTCGGACATTTCGGCGGCTTGTCAACCTAGTCCCGGGGTCGTGGGGACGACCCTATAGTCGTTGGACATGACGGTGGCGGGCCAATCTAGTCCCGGGGTCGTGGGTACGACCCTATAGTCGTCGGACAAGACGGCGGCTGGACATCTTTGGCCCGCGGTCGTGGGGACGACCCTATAGTCGTCGGACATTTCGGCGGCTTGCCAACTTTGGCCCGGGGTCGTGGGGACGACCCTATAGTCGTTGGACATGACGGTGGCGGGCCAATCTAGTCCCGGGGTCGTAGGGACGACCCTATAGTCGTCGGACATGTCGGCGATTGGCCAACATTGGCCCGGGGTCGTGGGGACGACCCTATAGTCGTCGGACATGTCGGCGGCTGGCCAACCTAGTCCCGAGGTCGTGGGGACGACCCTATAGTCGTCGGACTTCACGGTGGCGTGCCAATCTAGTCCCGGGGTCGTGGGGACGACCCTACAGTCGTCGGACATTTCGGCGGCTTGCCAACTTTGGCCCGGTGTCGTGGGGACGACCCTATAGTCGTCAGACATGACGGTGGCGGACCAATCTAGTCCCGGGGTCGTGGGGACGACCCTATAGTCGTTGGACATGACGGTGGCGGGCCAATCTAGTCCCGGGGTCGTAGGGACGACCCTATAGTCGTCGGACATGTCAGCGGCTGGCCAACTTTGGCCCGGTGTCGTGGGGACGACTCTATAGTCGTCGGACATGTCCGCGGCTGGCCAACCTAGACCCGGGGTCGTCGGGACGACCCTATTGTCGTCGGACATGACGGTGGCGTGCCAATCTAGTCCCGGGGTCGTGGGGACGACCCTACAGTCGTCGGACATTTCGGCGGCTTGCCAACTTTGGCCCGGTGTCGTGGGGACGACCCTATAGTCGTCGGACATGACGGTGGCGGACCAATCTAGTCCCGGGGTCGTGGGGACGACCCTATAGTCGTCGGACATTTCGGCGGCTTGTCAACCTAGTCCCGGGGTTGTGGGGACGACCCTATAGTCGTTGGACATGACGGTGGCGGGCCAATCTAGTCCCGAGGTCGTAGGAACGACCCTATAGTCGTCGGACATGTCGGCGGCTTGCCAACTTTGGCCCGGGGTCGTGGGGACGACCCTATAGTCGTCGGACAAGTCGGCGGCGGGGAACCTAGTCCCGGGGTCGTGGGGACGACCCTATACTCGTCGGACAAGTCGGCGGCGAGCCAACCTAGTCCGGGGGTCGTGGGGACGACCCTATAGTCGTCGGAGAAGTCTGCGGCGGGCCAACCTAGTCCCGGGGTCGTATGGACGACCCTATAGTCGTCGGACATGTCGCCGGCTGGCCAACTTTGGCCCGTGGTCGTGGGGACGACCCTATAGTCGTCGGACAAGTCGGCGGCTGGCCAACTTTGGCCCGTGGTCGTGGGGACGACCCTATAGTCGTCAGACATGACGGTGGCGAGCCAACCTAGTCCCGGGGTCGTGGGGACGACCCTATAGTCGTCGGACATGTCGGCGGCTGGCCAAATATGACCCGGGGACGTGGGGACGAGCCTATAGTCTTCGGACAAGTCGGCGGCTGGACAACTTTGGCCCGTGGTCGTGTGGGCGACCCTATAGTCGTCGGATATGTCGGCGGCTGGCCAACTTTGACCCGTGGTCGTGGGGACGACCCTATTGTCGTCGGAAATGACGGTGGCGGGCCAATCTATTCCCGGGGTCGTGGGGACGACCCTATAGTCGTCGGACAAGTCGGCAGCTTGCCAACTTTGGCACGGAGTCGTGGGGACGACCCTACAGTCGTCGGACAAGTCGGCGGCGAGCCAATCTAGCCCCGCGGTCGTGGGGACGACCCTAAGTCGTCGGACAAGTCAGCGGCTGGCCAACATTGGCCCGTGGTCGTGGGGACGACCCTATAGTCGTCGGATATGTCGGCGGCTGGCCAACTTTGGCCCGTGGTCGTGGGGACGACCCTATAGTCGTCGGACATGTCGGCGGCGGGCCAACCTAGTCCCGGGGTCGTGGGGATGACCCTATAGTCGTCGGACATGTCGCCGGCTGGCCAACTTTGGCCCGTGGTCGTGGGGACGACCCTATAGTCGTCGGACATATCGGTGGCGGGCCAATCTAGTCCCGGGGTCGTGGGGACGACCCTATAGTGGTCGGACAAGTCGGCGGCGGGCCTACCTAGTCCCGGGGTCGTGGGGACGACCCTATAGTCGTCGGACAAGTCGGCGGGCGGCCAACCTAGTCCGGGGGTCGTGGGGACGACACTATGGTCGTCGGACATGACGGTGGCGGGCCAGTCTAGTCCCGGGTCGTGGGGATGACCCTATAGTCGTCGGACATGTCGCCGGCTGGCCAACTTTGGCCCGTGGTCGTGGGGACGACCCTATAGTCGTCGGAAATGACGGTGGCGGGCCAATCTAGTTCCGGGGTCGTGGGGACGAACCTATAGTCGTCGGACAAGTCGCCGGCGGGCCAACCTAGTCCCGGGGTCGTGGGGATGACCCTATAGTCGTCGGACATGTCGCCGGCTGGCCAACTTTGGCCCGTGGTCGTGGGGACGACCCTATAGTCGTCGGACATATCGGTGGCGGGCCAATCTAGTCCCGGGGTCGTGGGGACGACCCTATAGTGGTCGGACAAGTCGGCGGCGGGCCTACCTAGTCCCGGGGTCGTGGGGACGACCCTATAGTCGTCGGATAAGTCGGCAGCTTGCCAACGTTGGCCCGGGGTCGTGGGAACGACCCTATAGTCGTCGGACAAGTCGGCGGCGAGCCCACCTAGTGGGGCGGTCATGGGGACGACCCTATAGTCGTCGGACAAGTCGGCGGCCGGCCAACCTAGTCCGGGGGTCGTGGGGACGACACTATGGTCGTCGGACATGACGGTGGCGGGCCAGTCTAGTCCCGGGTCGTGGGGACGACCCTATAGTCGTCGGACATGTCGGCGGCTGGCCAACTTTGGCCCGTGGTCGTGGGGACGACCCTATAGTTGTCGGAAATGTCGGTGGCTGTCCAACTTTGGCCCAGGGGTCGTGGGGACGACCCTATAGTCGTCGGACTTGTCGGCGGCGAGCCAAAATTGACCCGGGGTCGTGGTGACGACTCTATAGTCGTCGGACATGTCGGTGGCGGGCCAGTCTAGTCCCGGGTCGTGGGGACGACCCTATAGTCGTCGGACATGTCGGCGGCTGGCCAACTTTGGCCCGTGGTCGTGGGGACGACCCTATAGTCGTCGGAAATGACGGTGGCGGGCCAATCTAGTCCCGGGGTCGTGGGGACGACCCTATAGTCGTCGGACAAGTCGCCGGCGGGCCAACCTAGTCCCGGGGTCGTGGGGATGACCCTATAGTCGTCGGACATGTCGCCGGCTGGCCAACTTTGGCCCGTGGTCGTGGGGACGACCCTATAGTCGTCGGACATAACGGTGGCGGGCCAATCTAGTCCCGGGGTCGTGGGGACGACCCTATAGTGGTCGGACAAGTCGGCGGCGGGCCTACCTAGTCCCGGGGTCGTGGGGACGACCCTATAGTCGTCGGATAAGTCGGCAGCTTGCCAACGTTGGCCCGGGGTCGTGGGAACGACCCTATAGTCGTCGGACAAGTCGGCGGCTGGCCAACTTTGGCCCGTGGTCGTGGGGACGACCCTATAGTCGTTGGGCATGTCAGCGGCTGACCGGTGTCGTGGGGACGCCTCTATAGTCGTCGAACATGTCGGCGGCTGGCCAACCTAGACCCGGGGTCGTGGGGACGACCATATTGTCGTCGGACATGTCGGCGGCTGGCCAACTTTGGCCCGTGGTCGTGGGGACGACCCTATAGTCGTTGGGCATGTCAGCGGCTGACCGGTGTCGTGGGGACGCCTCTATAGTCGTCGAACATGTCGGCGGCTGGCCAACCTAGACCCGGGGTCGTGGGGACGACCATATAGTCATCGGACATGTCGGCGGCTGGCCAACTTTGGCCCGTTTCGTGGGGCGACCCAATAGTCGTTGGACATGTCGGCGGCTGGCCAACTTTGGCCCGGGGTCGTGGGGACGACCCTATAGTCGTCGGACATGTCGGCGGCTGGCCAACTTTGGCCCGGTGTCGTGGGGACGACCCTATAGTCGTCGGACATTTCGGCAGCATGCCAACTTTGGCCCGTGGTCGTGGGGACGACCCTATAGTTGTTGGACATGACGGTGGCGAGCTAATCTAGTCCCGGGGTCGTAGGGACGACCCTATAGTCGTTGGACATGTCGGCGATCGGCCAACATTGGCCCGGGGTCGTGGGGACGACCCTATAGTCGTCGGACATGTCGGCGGCTGGCCAACATTGGCGCGTGGTCGTGGGGACGATCCGATTATCGTCGGACATGTCGGCGGCTGGCCAACTTTGGCCCGTGGTCGTGGGGACGATCCAATAGTCGTCGGACATGTCGGCGGCTGGCCAACTTTGGCGCGTGGTCGTGGGGACGATCCGATTGTCGTCGGACATGTCGGCGGCTGGCCAACCTAGACCCGGGGTCGTGGGGACGACCCTATTGTCGTCGGACATGGCGGTGGCGGGCCAATCTATTCCCGTGGTCGTGGGGACGACCCTATAGTAGTCGGACATGTCGGCGGCTGCCCAACTTTGGCCCGGTGTCGTGGGGACGACTCTATAGTCGTCGGACATGTCGGCGGCTGGCCAACCTAGACCCGGGGTCGTGGGGACGACCCTATTGTCGTCGGACATGACGGTGGCGGGCCAATCTAGTCCCGGGGTCGTGGGGACGACCCTATAGTCGTCGGACAAGTCGGCGGCGGGCCAAGCTTGTCCCGGGGTCCTGGGGACGACCCTATAATCGTCGGACATGACGGTGGCGGGCCAATCTAGTCCCGGGGTCGTGGGGACGACCCTATAATCGTTGGACATGACGGTGGCGGGCCAATCTAGTCCCGGGGTCGTAGGGACGACCCTATAGTCGTCGGCCATGTTGGCGATTGGCCAACATTGGCCCGGGGTCGTCGGGACGACCCTATAGTCGTCGGACATGTCGGCGGCTGGCCAACCTAGTCCCGGGGTCGTGGGAACGACCCTATAGTCGTCGGACATTTCGGCGGCTGGCCAACTTTGGCCCGGTGTCGCGGGGACGACCCTATATTCGTCGGACATTTCGGCGGCATGCCAACTTTGGCCCGTGGTCGTGGGGACGACCCTATAGTCGTCGGAAATGTCGGTGGCTGTCCAACTTTGGCCCGGGGGTCGTGGGGACGACCCTATAGTCGTCGGACATGTCGGCGGCGAGCCAACATTGACCCGGGGTCGTGGGGACGACTCTATAGTCGTCGGACATGTCGGTGGCGGACCAGTCTAGTCCCGGGTCGTGGGGACGACCCTATAGTCGTCGGACATGTCGGCGGCTGGCCACCTTTGGCCCGTGGTCGTGGGGAGGACCCTATACTCGTCGGACAAGTCGGCGGCGTACCAACCTAGTCCGGGGGTCGTGGGGACGACCCTATAGTCGTCGGACATGACGTGGCGGGCTAGTCTAGTCCCGGGTCATGGGGACGACCCTATAGTCGTCGGACAAGTCGGCGGCTGGCCAACTTTGGCCCGTGGTCGTGGGGACGACCCTATAGTCGTCGGAAAAGTCGGCGGCTGTCCAGCTTTGGCCCGGGGTCGTGGGGACGACCCTATAGTCGTCGGACAAGTCGGCGGCCGTCCAGCTTTGGCCCGGGGTCGTGGGGACGACCCTATAGTCGTCGGACTTGACGGTGGCGGGCCAATCTAGTCCCGGGGTCGTGGGGACGACCCTATAGTCGTCGGACAAGTCGGCAGCGAGCCAACCTAGTCCCGAGGTCGTGGGGACGACCCTATAGTCGTCGGACATGACGGCGGCTGGCCAACTTTGACCCGTGGTCGTGGGGACAACCCTATAGTCGTCGGACAAATCGGCGGCTGACCAACTTTGGCCCGGTGTCGTCGGGGCGACCCTATAGTCGTCGGACATGTCGGCGGCTGGCCAACTTTGGCCGGTGGTCGTGGGGACGACACTATAGTCGTCGGACAAGTCGGCGGCGAGCCAACATAGTCCCGGTGTCGTGGGGACGACTCCATAGTCGTCGGACATGTCGGCGGCTGGCCAACCTAGACCCGGGGTCGTGGGGACGACCCTATGGTCCTCGGACAAGTCGGCGGGTGGCCAACTTTGGCCCGTGGTCGTGGGATCGACCCTATAGTCGTCGGACAAGTCGGCGGCTGGCCAACGTTTGCCCGGGGTCGTGGGGACGACCCTATAGTCGTCGGACAAGTCGGCGGCGAGCCAAGCTAGTCCGGGGGTCGTGGGGACGAGCCTATAGTCGTCGGACATGTTGGCGATTGGCCAACATTGGCCCGGGGTCGTCGGGACGACCCTATAGTCGTCGGACATGTCGGCGGCTGGCCAACCTTGTCCCGGGGTCGTGGGGACGACCCTATAGTCGTCGGACATGTCGGCGGCTGGCCAACTTTGGCCCGTGGTCGTGGGGACGATCCAATAGTCGTCGGACATGTCGGCGGCTGGCCAACTTTGGCCCGTGGTCGTGGGGACGACCCTATAGTCGTTGGGCATGTCAGCGGCTGACCGGTGTCGTGGGGACGCCTCTATAGTCGTCGAACATGTCGGCGGCTGGCCAACTTTGGCCCGTGGTCGTGGGGCGACCCAATAGTCGTTGGACATGTCGGCGGCTGGCCAACTTTGGCTCGTGGTCGTGGGGACGACCCTATAGTCGTCGGACTTGACGGTGGCGGGCCAATCTAGTCTCGGGGTCGTGTGGACGACCCCATAGTCGTCGGACATGACGGTGGCGGGCCAATCTATTCCCGGGGTCGCGGGGACGACCCTATATTCGTCGGACATGTCGGCGGCTGGCCAACCTGGACCCGGGGTCGTGACGACGACCCTATAGTCGTCGGAGAAGACGGCGGCTGGACATCTTTGGCCCGGGGTCGTGGGGACGACCCTATAGTCGTCGGACATGTCGGCGGCTGGCCAACCTAGTCCCGAGGTCGTGGGGACGACCCTATAGTCGTCGGTCATGTCGGCGGCTGGCCAACGTTGGCCCGTGGTTGTGGGGACGACCCTATAGTCGTCGGACATGTCGGCGGCTGGCCAACTTTGGCCCGGTGTCGTGGGGACGACTCTATAGTCGTCGGAAATGTCGGTGGCGGGCCAACTTTGGCGCGTGGTCGTGGGGACGATCCGATTGTCGTCGGACATGTCGGCGGCTGGCCAACCTAGACCCGGGGTCGTAGGGACGACCCTATAGTCGTCGGACATGTCGGCGATTGGCCAACATTGGCCCGGGGTCGTGGGGACGACCCTATAGTCGTCGGACATGTCGGCGGCTGGCCAACCTAGTCCCGAGGTCGTGGGGACGACCCTATAGTCGTCGGACTTCACGGTGGCGTGCCAATCTAGTCCCGGGGTCGTGGGGACGACCCTACAGTCGTCGGACATTTCGGCGGCTTGCCAACTTTGGCCCGGTGTCGTGGGGACGACCCTATAGTCGTCAGACATGACGGTGGCGGACCAATCTAGTCCCGGGGTCGTGGGGACGACCCTATAGTCGTTGGACATGACGGTGGCGGGCCAATCTAGTCCCGGGGTCGTAGGGACGACCCTATAGTCGTCGGACATGTCAGCGGCTGGCCAACTTTGGCCCGGTGTCGTGGGGACGACTCTATAGTCGTCGGACATGTCCGCGGCTGGCCAACCTAGACCCGGGGTCGTCGGGACGACCCTATTGTCGTCGGACATGACGGTGGCGTGCCAATCTAGTCCCGGGGTCGTGGGGACGACCCTACAGTCGTCGGACATTTCGGCGGCTTGCCAACTTTGGCCCGGTGTCGTGGGGACGACCCTATAGTCGTCGGACATGACGGTGGCGGACCAATCTAGTCCCGGGGTCGTGGGGACGACCCTATAGTCGTCGGACATTTCGGCGGCTTGTCAACCTAGTCCCGGGGTTGTGGGGACGACCCTATAGTCGTTGGACATGACGGTGGCGGGCCAATCTAGTCCCGAGGTCGTAGGAACGACCCTATAGTCGTCGGACATGTCGGCGGCTTGCCAACTTCGGCCCGGGGTCGTGGGGACGACCCTATAGTCGTCGGACAAGTCGGCGGCGGGGAACCTAGTCCCGGGGTCGTGGGGACGACCCTATACTCGTCGGACAAGTCGGCGGCGAGCCAACCTAGTCCGGGGGTCGTGGGGACGACCCTATAGTCGTCGGAGAAGTCTGCGGCGGGCCAACCTAGTCCCGGGGTCGTATGGACGACCCTATAGTCGTCGGACATGTCGCCGGCTGGCCAACTTTGGCCCGTGGTCGTGGGGACGACCCTATAGTCGTCGGACAAGTCGGCGGCTGGCCAACTTTGGCCCGTGGTCGTGGGGACGACCCTATAGTCGTCAGACATGACGGTGGCGAGCCAACCTAGTCCCGGGGTCGTGGGGACGACCCTATAGTCGTCGGACATGTCGGCGGCTGGCCAAATATGACCCGGGGACGTGGGGACGAGCCTATAGTCTTCGGACAAGTCGGCGGCTGGACAACTTTGGCCCGTGGTCGTGTGGGCGACCCTATAGTCGTCGGATATGTCGGCGGCTGGCCAACTTTGACCCGTGGTCGTGGGGACGACCCTATTGTCGTCGGAAATGACGGTGGCGGGCCAATCTATTCCCGGGGTCGTGGGGACGACCCTATAGTCGTCGGACAAGTCGGCAGCTTGCCAACTTTGGCACGGAGTCGTGGGGACGACCCTACAGTCGTCGGACAAGTCGGCGGCGAGCCAATCTAGCCCCGCGGTCGTGGGGACGACCCTAAGTCGTCGGACAAGTCAGCGGCTGGCCAACATTGGCCCGTGGTCGTGGGGACGACCCTATAGTCGTCGGATATGTCGGCGGCTGGCCAACTTTGGCCCGTGGTCGTGGGGACGACCCTATAGTCGTCGGACATGTCGGCGGCGGGCCAACCTAGTCCCGGGGTCGTGGGGATGACCCTATAGTCGTCGGACATGTCGCCGGCTGGCCAACTTTGGCCCGTGGTCGTGGGGACGACCCTATAGTCGTCGGACATATCGGTGGCGGGCCAATCTAGTCCCGGGGTTGTGGGGACGACCCTATAGTGGTCGGACAAGTCGGCGGCGGGCCTACCTAGTCCCGGGGTCGTGGGGACGACCCTATAGTCGTCGGACAAGTCGGCGGGCGGCCAACCTAGTCCGGGGGTCGTGGGGACGACACTATGGTCGTCGGACATGACGGTGGCGGGCCAGTCTAGTCCCGGGTCGTGGGGATGACCCTATAGTCGTCGGACATGTCGCCGGCTGGCCAACTTTGGCCCGTGGTCGTGGGGACGACCCTATAGTCGTCGGAAATGACGGTGGCGGGCCAATCTAGTCCCGGGGTCGTGGGGACGAACCTATAGTCGTCGGACAAGTCGCCGGCGGGCCAACCTAGTCCCGGGGTCGTGGGGATGACCCTATAGTCGTCGGACATGTCGCCGGCTGGCCAACTTTGGCCCGTGGTCGTGGGGACGACCCTATAGTCGTCGGACATATCGGTGGCGGGCCAATCTAGTCCCGGGGTCGTGGGGACGACCCTATAGTGGTCGGACAAGTCGGCGGCGGGCCTACCTAGTCCCGGGGTCGTGGGGACGACCCTATAGTCGTCGGATAAGTCGGCAGCTTGCCAACGTTGGCCCGGGGTCGTGGGAACGACCCTATAGTCGTCGGACAAGTCGGCGGCGAGCCCACCTAGTGGGGCGGTCATGGGGACGACCCTATAGTCGTCGGACAAGTCGGCGGCCGGCCAACCTAGTCCGGGGGTCGTGGGGACGACACTATGGTCGTCGGACATGACGGTGGCGGGCCAGTCTAGTCCCGGGTCGTGGGGACGACCCTATAGTCGTCGGACATGTCGGCGGCTGGCCAACTTTGGCCCGTGGTCGTGGGGACGACCCTATAGTTGTCGGAAATGTCGGTGGCTGTCCAACTTTGGCCCAGGGGTCGTGGGGACGACCCTATAGTCGTCGGACTTGTCGGCGGCGAGCCAAAATTGACCCGGGGTCGTGGTGACGACTCTATAGTCGTCGGACATGTCGGTGGCGGGCCAGTCTAGTCCCGGGTCGTGGGGACGACCCTATAGTCGTCGGACATGTCGGCGGCTGGCCAACTTTGGCCCGTGGTCGTGGGGACGACCCTATAGTCGTCGGAAATGACGGTGGCGGGCCAATCTAGTCCCGGGGTCGTGGGGACGACCCTATAGTCGTCGGACAAGTCGCCGGCGGGCCAACCTAGTCCCGGGGTCGTGGGGATGACCCTATAGTCGTCGGACATGTCGCCGGCTGGCCAACTTTGGCCCGTGGTCGTGGGGACGACCCTATAGTCGTCGGACATAACGGTGGCGGGCCAATCTAGTCCCGGGGTCGTGGGGACGACCCTATAGTGGTCGGACAAGTCGGCGGCGGGCCTACCTAGTCCCGGGGTCGTGGGGACGACCCTATAGTCGTCGGATAAGTCGGCAGCTTGCCAACGTTGGCCCGGGGTCGTGGGAACGACCCTATAGTCGTCGGACAAGTCGGCGGCGAGCCCACCTAGTGGGGCGGTCATGGGGACGACCCTATAGTCGTCGGACAAGTCGGCGGCCGGCCAACCTAGTCCGGGGGTCGTGGGGACGACACTATGGTCGTCGGACATGACGGTGGCGGGCCAGTCTAGTCCCGGGTCGTGGGGACGACCCTATAGTCGTCGGACATGTCGGCGGCTGGCCAACTTTGGCCCGTGGTCGTGGGGACGACCCTATAGTTGTCGGAAATGTCGGTGGCTGTCCAACTTTGGCCCAGGGGTCGTGGGGACGACCCTATAGTCGTCGGACAAGTCGGCGGCTGGCCAACTTTGGCCCGTGGTCGTGGGGACGACCCTATAGTCGTTGGGCATGTCAGCGGCTGACCGGTGTCGTGGGGACGCCTCTATAGTCGTCGAACATGTCGGCGGCTGGCCAACCTAGACCCGGGGTCGTGGGGACGACCATATTGTCGTCGGACATGTCGGCGGCTGGCCAACTTTGGCCCGTGGTCGTGGGGACGACCCTATAGTCGTTGGGCATGTCAGCGGCTGACCGGTGTCGTGGGGACGCCTCTATAGTCGTCGAACATGTCGGCGGCTGGCCAACCTAGACCCGGGGTCGTGGGGACGACCATATAGTCATCGGACATGTCGGCGGCTGGCCAACTTTGGCCCGTGTCGTGGGGCGACCCAATAGTCGTTGGACATGTCGGCGGCTGGCCAACTTTGGCCCGGGGTCGTGGGGACGACCCTATAGTCGTCGGGCATGTCGGCGGCTGGCCAACTTTGGCCCGGTGTCGTGGGGACGACCCTATAGTCGTCGGACATTTCGGCAGCATGCCAACTTTGGCCCGTGGTCGTGGGGACGACCCTATAGTTGTTGGACATGACGGTGGCGAGCTAATCTAGTCCCGGGGTCGTAGGGACGACCCTATAGTCGTTGGACATGTCGGCGATCGGCCAACATTGGCCCGGGGTCGTGGGGACGACCCTATAGTCGTCGGACATGTCGGCGGCTGGCCAACATTGGCGCGTGGTCGTGGGGACGATCCGATTATCGTCGGACATGTCGGCGGCTGGCCAACTTTGGCCCGTGGTCGTGGGGACGATCCAATAGTCGTCGGACATGTCGGCGGCTGGCCAACTTTGGCGCGTGGTCGTGGGGACGATCCGATTGTCGTCGGACATGTCGGCGGCTGGCCAACCTAGACCCGGGGTCGTGGGGACGACCCTATTGTCGTCGGACATGGCGGTGGCGGGCCAATCTATTCCCGTGGTCGTGGGGACGACCCTATAGTAGTCGGACATGTCGGCGGCTGCCCAACTTTGGCCCGGTGTCGTGGGGACGACTCTATAGTCGTCGGACATGTCGGCGGCTGGCCAACCTAGACCCGGGGTCGTGGGGACGACCCTATTGTCGTCGGACATGACGGTGGCGGGCCAATCTAGTCCCGGGGTCGTGGGGACGACCCTATAGTCGTCGGACAAGTCGGCGGCGGGCCAAGCTTGTCCCGGGGTCCTGGGGACGACCCTATAATCGTCGGACATGACGGTGGCGGGCCAATCTAGTCCCGGGGTCGTGGGGACGACCCTATAATCGTTGGACATGACGGTGGCGGGCCAATCTAGTCCCGGGGTCGTAGGGACGACCCTATAGTCGTCGGCCATGTTGGCGATTGGCCAACATTGGCCCAGGGTCGTCGGGACGACCCTATAGTCGTCGGACATGTCGGCGGCTGGCCAACCTAGTCCCGGGGTCGTGGGAACGACCCTATAGTCGTCGGACATTTCGGCGGCTGGCCAACTTTGGCCCGGTGTCGTGGGGACGACCCTATAGTCGTCGGACATTTCGGCGGCATGCCAACTTTGGCCCGTGGTCGTGGGGACGACCCTATAGTTGTTGGACATGACGGTGGCGGGCTAATCTAGTCCCGGGGTCGTAGGGACGACCCTATAGTCGTCGGACATGTCGGCGGCCGGCCAACCTAGTCCGGGGGTCGTGGGGACGACCCTATAGTCGTCGGACATGAAGGTGGCGGGCCAGTCTAGTCCCGGGTCGTGGGGACGACCCTATAGTCGTCGGACATGTCGGCGGCTGGCCAACTTTGGCCCGTGGTCGTGGGGACGACCCTATAGTCGTCGGAAATGTCGGTGGCTGTCCAACTTTGGCCCGGGGGTCGTGGGGACGACCCTATAGTCGTCGGACATGTCGGCGGCGAGCCAACATTGACCCGGGGTCGTGGGGACGACCCTATAGTCGTCGGACTTGACGGTGGCGGGCCAGTCTAGTCCCGGGTCGTGGGCACGACCCTATAGTCGTCGGAAATGTCGCCGGCTGGCCAACTTTGGCCCGTGGTCGTGGGGACGACCCTATAGTCGTCGGACAAGTCGGCGGCCGGCCAACCTAGTCCGGGGGTCGTGGGGACGACCCTATAGCCGTCGGACATGAAGGTGGCGGGCCAGTCTAGTCCCGGGTCGTGGGGACGACCCTATAGTCGTCGGACATGTCGGCGGCTGGCCAACTTTGGCCCGTGGTCGTGGGGACGACCCTATAGTCGTCGGAAATGTCGGTGGCTGTCCAACTTTGGCCCGGGGGTCGTGGGGACGACCCTATAGTCGTCGGACATGTCGGCGGCGAGCCAACATTGACCCGGGGTCGTGGGGACGACTCTATAGTCGTCGGACATGTCGGTGGCGGACCAGTCTAGTCCCGGGTCGTGGGGACGACCCTATAGTCGTCGGACATGTCGGCGGCTGGCCACCTTTGGCCCGTGGTCGTGGGGAGGACCCTATACTCGTCGGACAAGTCGGCGGCGTACCAACCTAGTCCGGGGGTCGTGGGGACGACCCTATAGTCGTCGGACATGACGTGGCGGGCTAGTCTAGTCCCGGGTCATGGGGACGACCCTATAGTCGTCGGACAAGTCGGCGGCTGGCCAACTTTGGCCCGTGGTCGTGGGGACGACCCTATAGTCGTCGGAAAAGTCGGCGGCTGTCCAGCTTTGGCCCGGGGTCGTGGGGACGACCCTATAGTCGTCGGACAAGTCGGCGGCCGTCCAGCTTTGGCCCGGGGTCGTGGGGACGACCCTATAGTCGTCGGACTTGACGGTGGCGGGCCAATCTAGTCCCGGGGTCGTGGGGACGACCCTATAGTCGTCGGACAAGTCGGCAGCGAGCCAACCTAGTCCCGAGGTCGTGGGGACGACCCTATAGTCGTCGGACATGACGGCGGCTGGCCAACTTTGACCCGTGGTCGTGGGGACAACCCTATAGTCGTCGGACAAATCGGCGGCTGACCAACTTTGGCCCGGTGTCGTCGGGGCGACCCTATAGTCGTCGGACATGTCGGCGGCTGGCCAACTTTGGCCGGTGGTCGTGGGGACGACACTATAGTCGTCGGACAAGTCGGCGGCGAGCCAACATAGTCCCGGTGTCGTGGGGACGACTCCATAGTCGTCGGACATGTCGGCGGCTGGCCAACCTAGACCCGGGGTCGTGGGGACGACCCTATGGTCCTCGGACAAGTCGGCGGGTGGCCAACTTTGGCCCGTGGTCGTGGGATCGACCCTATAGTCGTCGGACAAGTCGGCGGCTGGCCAACGTTTGCCCGGGGTCGTGGGGACGACCCTATAGTCGTCGGACAAGTCGGCGGCGAGCCAAGCTAGTCCGGGGGTCGTGGGGACGAGCCTATAGTCGTCGGACATGTTGGCGATTGGCCAACATTGGCCCGGGGTCGTCGGGACGACCCTATAGTCGTCGGACATGTCGGCGGCTGGCCAACCTTGTCCCGGGGTCGTGGGGACGACCCTATAGTCGTCGGACATGTCGGCGGCTGGCCAACTTTGGCCCGTGGTCGTGGGGACGATCCAATAGTCGTCGGACATGTCGGCGGCTGGCCAACTTTGGCCCGTGGTCGTGGGGACGACCCTATAGTCGTTGGGCATGTCAGCGGCTGACCGGTGTCGTGGGGACGCCTCTATAGTCGTCGAACATGTCGGCGGCTGGCCAACCTAGACCCGGGGTCGTGGGGACGACCATATAGTCATCGGACATGTCGGCGGCTGGCCAACTTTGGCCCGTGGTCGTGGGGCGACCCAATAGTCGTTGGACATGTCGGCGGCTGGCCAACTTTGGCTCGTGGTCGTGGGGACGACCCTATAGTCGTCGGACTTGACGGTGGCGGGCCAATCTAGTCTCGGGGTCGTGTGGACGACCCCATAGTCGTCGGACATGACGGTGGCGGGCCAATCTATTCCCGGGGTCGCGGGGACGACCCTATATTCGTCGGACATGTCGGCGGCTGGCCAACCTGGACCCGGGGTCGTGACGACGACCCTATAGTCGTCGGAGAAGACGGCGGCTGGACATCTTTGGCCCGGGGTCGTGGGGACGACCCTATAGTCGTCGGACATGTCGGCGGCTGGCCAACCTAGTCCCGAGGTCGTGGGGACGACCCTATAGTCGTCGGTCATGTCGGCGGCTGGCCAACGTTGGCCCGTGGTTGTGGGGACGACCCTATAGTCGTCGGACATGTCGGCGGCTGGCCAACTTTGGCCCGGTGTCGTGGGGACGACTCTATAGTCGTCGGAAATGTCGGTGGCGTTCCAACTTTGGCGCGTGGTCGTGGGGACGATCCGATTGTCGTCGGACATGTCGGCGGCTGGCCAACCTAGACCCGGGGTCGTGGGGACGACCCTATTGTCGTCGGACATGTCGGCGGCTGGCCAACTTTGGCCCGGTGTCGTGGGGACGACTCCATAGTCGTCGGAAATGTCGGCGGCTGGCCAACCTGGACCCGGGGTCGTGGGGACGACCCTATTGTCGTCGGACATGCCGGTGGCGGGCCAATCTAGTCTCGGGGTCGTGGGGACGACCCTATAGTCGTCGGACATGTCGGCGGCTGGCCAACTTTGGCCCGGGGTCGTGGGGACGACCCTATAGTCGTCGGACATGTCGGCGGCTGGCCAACTTTGGCGCGTGGTCGTGGGGACGATCCGATTGTCGTCGGACATGTCGGCGGCTGGCCAACCTAGACCCGGGGTCGTGGGGACGACCCTATTGTCGTCGGACATGTCGGCGGCTGGTCAACTTTTGCCCGTGGTCGTGGGGACGACCCTATAGTCGTCGGACAAGACGGTGGCGGACCAATCTAGTCCCGGGGTCGTGGGGACGACCCTATAGTCGTCGGACATGTCGGCGGCTGGCCAACTTTGGCCCGTGGTCGTGGGGACGATCCAATAGTCGTCGGACATGTCGGCGGCTGGCCAACTTTGGCCCGCGGTTGTGGGAACGACCCTATAGTCGTTGGACATGACGGTGGCGGGCCAATCTAGTCCCGGGGTCGTGGGGACGACCCTACAGTCTTCGGACATTTCGGCGGCTTGCCAACTTTGGCCCGGGGTCGTGGGGACGACCCTATTGTCGTCGGACATGTCGGCGGCTGGCCAACTTTGGCGCGTGGTCGTGGGGACGACCCTTTAGTCGTCGGACATGTCGGCGGCTGGCCAACTTTGGCCCGGTGTCGTGGGGACGACCCTATAGTCGTCGGACATGTCGGCGGCTGGCCAACTTTGGCGCGTGGTCGTGGGGACGATCCGATTGTCGTCGGACATGTCGGCGGCTGGCCAACCTAGACCCGGGGTCGTGGGGACGACCCTATTGTCGTCGGACATGCCGGTGGCGGGCCAATCTAGTCCCGTGGTCGTGGGGACGACCCTATAGTTTTCGGACATGACGGTAGCGGGCCAATCTAGTCCCGAGGTCCTGGGGACGACCCTATAGTCGTCGGACAAGTCGGCGGCTGGCCAAACTAGACCCGGGGTCGTGGGGACGACCCTATTGTCGTCGGACATGACGGTGGCGGGCCAATCTAGTCCCGGGGTCGTGGGGACGACCCTATAGTCGTCGGACATGTCGGCGGCGGGCCAACCTTGTCCCGGGGTCGTGGGGACGACCCTATAGTCGTCGGACATGTCGGCGGCTGGCCAACTTTGGCCCGGTGTCGTGGGGACGACCCTATAGTCGTCGGACATGTTGGCGGCTTGTCAGCCTAGTCCCGGGGTCGTGGGTACGACCCTATAGTCGTCGGACAAGTCGGCGGCTGGCCAACCTAGACCCGGGGTCGTGGGGACGACCCTATTGTCGTCGGACATGACGGTGGCGGGCCAATCTAGTCCCGGGGTCGTGGGGACGACCCTATAGTCGTCGAACAATTCGGCGGCGGGCCAAGCTTGTCCCGGGGACGTGGGGACGACCCTATAATCGTCGGACATGACGGTGGCGGGCCAATCTAGTCCCGGGGTCGTGGGGACGACCCTATAGTCGTCGGACATTTCGGCGGCTGGCCAACTTTGGCCCGGTGTCGTGGGGACGACTCTATAGTCGTCGGAAATGTCGGCGGCTGGCCAACCTGGACCCGGGGTCGTGGGGACGACCCTATTGTCGTCGGACATGACGGTGGCGGGCCAATCTAGTCTCGGGGTCGTGGGGACGACCCTATAGTCGTCGGACATGTCGGCGGCTGGCCAACTTTGGCCCGGGGTCGTGGGGACGACTCTATAGTCGTCGGAAATGCCGGCGGCTGGCCAACCTGGACTCGGGGTCGTGGGGACGACCCTATAGTCGTCGGACAAGACGGCGGCTGGACATCTTTGGCCCGGGGTCGTGGGGACGATCCTATAGTCGTCGGACATGTTGGCGGCTTGTCAGCGTAGTCCCGGGGTGGTGGGTACGACCCTATAGTCGTCGGACAAGTCGGCGGCGGGCCAACCTTGTCCCGGGGTCGTGGGGACGACCCTATAGTCGTCGGACATGTCGGCGGCTGGCCAACTTTGGCCCGGTGTCGTGGGGACAACTCTATAGTCGTCGGAAATGTCGGCGGCTGGCCAACCTGGACCCGGGGTCGTGGGGACGACCCTATTGTCGTCGGACATGACGGTGGCGGGCCAATCTAGTCTCGCGGTCGTGGGGACGACCCTATAATCGTCGGACATGACGGTGGCGGGCCAATCTAGTCCCGGGGACGTGGGGACGACCCTATAGTCGTCGAACAATTCGGCGGCGGGCCAAGCTTGTCCCGGGGTCGTGGGGACGACTCTATAGTCGTCCCAAATGTTGGCGGCTGGCCAACCTGGACTCGGGGTCGTGGGGACGACCCTATAGTCGTCGGACAAGACGGCGGCTGGACATCATTGGCCCGGGGTCGTGGGGACGACCCTATTGTCGTCGGACATGACGGTGGCGGGTCAATCTAGTCTCGGGGTCGTGGGGACGACCCTATAGTCGTCGGACATGTCGGCGGCTGGCCAACTTTGGCCCGGGGTCGTGGGGACGACTCTATAGTCGTCGGACATGTTGGCGGCTTGTCAGCGTAGTCCCGGGGTGGTGGGTACGACCCTATAGTCGTCGGACAAGTCGGCGGCGGGCCAACCTTGTCCCGGGGTCGTGGGGACGACCCTATAGTCGTCGGACATGTCGGCAGCTGGCCAACTTTGGCCCGGGGTCGTGGGGACGACCCTATAGTCGTCGGACATGTCGGCGGCTGGCCAACTTTGGCCCGTGGTTGTGGGGACGACCCTATAGTCGTTGGACATGACGCTGGCGGGCCAATCTAGTCCCGGGGTCGTGGGGACTACCCTATAGTCGTAGGACAAGACGGCGGCTGGACATCTTTGGCCCGGGGTCGTGGGGACGACCCTATAGTCGTCGGACATGTTGGCGGCTTGTCAGCCTAGTCCCAGGATCATGGGTACGACCCTATAGTCGTCGGACAAGTCGGCGGCGGGCCAACCTTGTCCCGGGGTCGTGGGGACGACCCTATAGTCGTCGGACAAGTCGGCGGCGGGCCAACCTTGTCCCGGGGTCGTGGGGACGACCCTATAGTCGTCGGACATGTCGGCAGCTGGCCAACTTTGGCCCGGGGTCGTGGGGACGACCCTATAGTCGTCGGACATGTCGGCGGCTGGCCAACTTTGGCCCGTGGTTGTGGGGACGACCCTATAGTCGTCGGACAAGACGGTGGCGGACCAATCTAGTCCCGGGGTCGTGGGGACGACCCTATAGTCGTCGGACATGTCGGCGGCTGGCCAACTTTGGCCCGGGGTCGTGGGGACGACCCTATAGTCGTCGGACATGTCGGCGGCTGGCCAACCTAGTCCCGAGGTCGTGGGGACGACCCTATAGTCGTCGGACTTCACGGTGGCGTGCCAATCTAGTCCCGGGGTCGTGGGGACGACCCTACAGTCGTCGGACATTTCGGCGGCTTGCCAACTTTGGCCCGGTGTCGTGGGGACGACCCTATAGTCGTCAGACATGACGGTGGCGGACCAATCTAGTCCCGGGGTCGTGGGGACGACCCTATAGTCGTTGGACATGACGGTGGCGGGCCAATCTAGTCCCGGGGTCGTAGGGACGACCCTATAGTCGTCGGACATGACGGTGGCGGGCCAATCTAGTCCCGGGGTCGTGGGGACGACCCTATAGTCGTCGGACATTTCGGCGGCTTGTCAACCTAGTCCCGGGGTCGTGGGGACGTCCCTATAGTCGTCGGACATGACGGTGGCGGGCCAATCTAGTCCCGGGGTCGTGGGGACGACCCTATAGTCGTCGGACAAGACGGCGGCTGGACATCCTTGGCTCGCGGTCGTGGGGACGACCCTATAGTCGTCGGACATTTCGGCGGCTTGTCAACCTAGTCCCGGGGTCGTGGGGACGACCCTATAGTCGTTGGACATGACGGTGGCGGGCCAATCTAGTCCCGGGGTCGTGGGTACGACCCTATAGTCGTCGGACAAGACGGCGGCTGGACATCTTTGGCCCGCGGTCGTGGGGACGACCCTATAGTCGTCGGACATTTCGGCGGCTTGCCAACTTTGGCCCGGGGTCGTGGGGACGACCCTATAGTCGTTGGACATGACGGTGGCGGGCCAATCTAGTCCCGGGGTCGTAGGGACGACCCTATAGTCGTCGGACATGTCGGCGATTGGCCAACATTGGCCCGGGGTCGTGGGGACGACCCTATAGTCGTCGGACATGTCGGCGGCTGGCCAACCTAGTCCCGAGGTCGTGGGGACGACCCTATAGTCGTCGGACAAGACGGCGGCTGGACATCTTTGGCCCGCGGTCGTGGGGACGACCCTATAGTCGTCGGACATGACGGTGGCGGGCCAATCTAGTCCCGGGGTCGTGGGGACGACCCTATAGTCGTCGGACAAGACGGCGGCTGGACATCCTTGGCTCGCGGTCGTGGGGACGACCCTATAGTCGTCGGACATTTCGGCGGCTTGTCAACCTAGTCCCGGGGTCGTGGGGACGACCCTATAGTCGTTGGACATGACGGTGGCGGGCCAATCTAGTCCCGAGGTCGTGGGGACGACCCTATAGTCGTCGGACTTCACGGTGGCGTGCCAATCTAGTCCCGGGGTCGTGGGGACGACCCTACAGTCGTCGGACATTTCGGCGGCTTGCCAACTTTGGCCCGGTGTCGTGGGGACGACCCTATAGTCGTCAGACATGACGGTGGCGGACCAATCTAGTCCCAGGGTCGTGGGGACGACCCTATAGTCGTTGGACATGACGGTGGCGGGCCAATCTAGTCCCGGGGTCGTAGGGACGACCCTATAGTCGTCGGACATGTCAGCGGCTGGCCAACTTTGGCCCGGTGTCGTGGGGACGACTCTATAGTCGTCGGACATGTCCGCGGCTGGCCAACCTAGACCCGGGGTCGTCGGGACGACCCTATTGTCGTCGGACATGACGGTGGCGTGCCAATCTAGTCCCGGGGTCGTGGGGACGACCCTACAGTCGTCGGACATTTCGGCGGCTTGCCAACTTTGGCCCGGTGTCGTGGGGACGACCCTATAGTCGTCGGACATGACGGTGGCGGACCAATCTAGTCCCGGGGTCGTGGGGACGACCCTATAGTCGTCGGACATTTCGGCGGCTTGTCAACCTAGTCCCGGGGTTGTGGGGACGACCCTATAGTCGTTGGACATGACGGTGGCGGGCCAATCTAGTCCCGAGGTCGTAGGAACGACCCTATAGTCGTCGGACATGTCGGCGGCTTGCCAACTTTGGCCCGGGGTCGTGGGGACGACCCTATAGTCGTCGGACAAGTCGGCGGCGGGGCAACCTAGTCCCGGGGTCGTGGGGACGACCCTATACTCGTCGGACAAGTCGGCGGCGAGCCAACCTAGTCCGGGGGTCGTGGGGACGACCCTATAGTCGTCGGAGAAGTCTGCGGCGGGCCAACCTAGTCCCGGGGTCGTATGGACGACCCTATAGTCGTCGGACATGTCGCCGGCTGGCCAACTTTGGCCCGTGGTCGTGGGGACGACCCTATAGTCGTCGGACAAGTCGGCGGCTGGCCAACTTTGGCCCGTGGTCGTGGGGACGACCCTATAGTCGTCAGACATGACGGTGGCGAGCCAACCTAGTCCCGGGGTCGTGGGGACGACCCTATAGTCGTCGGACATGTCGGCGGCTGGCCAAATATGACCCGGGGACGTGGGGACGAGCCTATAGTCTTCGGACAAGTCGGCGGCTGGACAACTTTGGCCCGTGGTCGTGTGGGCGACCCTATAGTCGTCGGATATGTCGGCGGCTGGCCAACTTTGACCCGTGGTCGTGGGGACGACCCTATTGTCGTCGGAAATGACGGTGGCGGGCCAATCTATTCCCGGGGTCGTGGGGACGACCCTATAGTCGTCGGACAAGTCGGCAGCTTGCCAACTTTGGCACGGAGTCGTGGGGACGACCCTACAGTCGTCGGACAAGTCGGCGGCGAGCCAATCTAGCCCCGCGGTCGTGGGGACGACCCTAAGTCGTCGGACAAGTCAGCGGCTGGCCAACATTGGCCCGTGGTCGTGGGGACGACCCTATAGTCGTCGGATATGTGGGCGGCTGGCCAACTTTGGCCCGTGGTCGTGGGGACGACCCTATAGTCGTCGGACATGTCGGCGGCGAGCCCACCTATTCGGGGGGTCGTGGGGACGACCCTATAGTCGTCGGACAAGTCGGCGGGCGGCCAACCTAGTCCGGGGGTCGTGGGGACGACACTATGGTCGTCGGACATGACGGTGGCGGGCCAGTCTAGTCCCGGGTCGTGGGGATGACCCTATAGTCGTCGGACATGTCGCCGGCTGGCCAACTTTGGCCCGTGGTCGTGGGGACGACCCTATAGTCGTCGGAAATGACGGTGGCGGGCCAATCTAGTCCCGGGGTCGTGGGGACGAACCTATAGTCGTCGGACAAGTCGCCGGCGGGCCAACCTAGTCCCGGGGTCGTGGGGATGACCCTATAGTCGTCGGACATGTCGCCGGCTGGCCACCTTTGGCCCGTGGTCGTGGGGACGACCCTATAGTCGTCGGACATATCGGTGGCGGGCCAATCTAGTCCCGGGGTCGTGGGGACGTCCCTATAGTGGTCGGACAAGTCGGCGGCGGGCCTACCTAGTCCCGGGGTCGTGGGGACGACCCTATAGTCGTCGGATAAGTCGGCAGCTTGCCAACGTTGGCCCGGGGTCGTGGGAACGACCCTATAGTCGTCGGACAAGTCGGCGGCGAGCCCACCTAGTGGGGCGGTCATGGGGACGACCCTATAGTCGTCGGACAAGTCGGCGGCCGGCCAACCTAGTCCGGGGGTCGTGGGGACGACACTATGGTCGTCGGACATGACGGTGGCGGGCCAGTCTAGTCCCGGGTCGTGGGGACGACCCTATAGTCGTCGGACATGTCGGCGGCTGGCCAACTTTGGCCCGTGGTCGTGGGGACGACCCTATAGTCATCGGACAAGTCGGCGGCCGGCCAACCTAGTCCGGGGGTCGTGGGGACGACCCTATAGTCGTCGGACATGAAGGTGGCGGGCCAGTCTAGTCCCGGGTCGTGGGGACGACCCTATAGTCGTCGGACATGTCGGCGGCTGGCCAACTTTGGCCCGTGGTCGTGGGGACGACCCTATAGTCGTCGGAAATGTCGGTGGCTGTCCAACTTTGGCCCGGGGGTCGTGGGGACGACCCTATAGTCGTCGGACATGTCGGCGGCGAGCCAACATTGACCCGGGGTCGTGGGGACGACTCTATAGTCGTCGGACATGTCGGTGGCGGACCAGTCTAGTCCCGGGTCGTGGGGACGACCCTATAGTCGTCGGACATGTCGGCGGCTGGCCACCTTTGGCCCGTGGTCGTGGGGAGGACCCTATACTCGTCGGACAAGTCGGCGGCGTACCAACCTAGTCCGGGGGTCGTGGGGACGACCCTATAGTCGTCGGACATGACGTGGCGGGCTAGTCTAGTCCCGGGTCATGGGGACGACCCTATAGTCGTCGGACAAGTCGGCGGTTGGCTAACTTTGGCCCGTGGTCGTGGGGACGACCCTATAGTCGTCGGAAAAGTCGGCGGCTGTCCAGCTTTGGCCCGGGGTCGTGGGGACGACCCTATAGTCGTCGGACAAGTCGGCGGCCGTCCAGCTTTGGCCCGGGGTCGTGGGGACGACCCTATAGTCGTCGGACTTGACGGTGGCGGGCCAATCTAGTCCCGGGGTCGTGGGGACGACCCTATAGTCGTCGGACAAGTCGGCAGCGAGCCAACCTAGTCCCGAGGTCGTGGGGACGACCCTATAGTCGTCGGACATGACGGCGGCTGGCCAACTTTGACCCGTGGTCGTGGGGACAACCCTATAGTCGTCGGACAAATCGGCGGCTGACCAACTTTGGCCCGGTGTCGTCGGGGCGACCCTATAGTCGTCGGACATGTCGGCGGCTGGCCAACTTTGGCCGGTGGTCGTGGGGACGACACTATAGTCGTCGGACAAGTCGGCGGCGAGCCAACATAGTCCCGGTGTCGTGGGGACGACTCCATAGTCGTCGGACATGTCGGCGGCTGGCCAACCTAGACCCGGGGTCGTGGGGACGACCCTATGGTCCTCGGACAAGTCGGCGGGTGGCCAACTTTGGCCCGTGGTCGTGGGATCGACCCTATAGTCGTCGGACAAGTCGGCGGCTGGCCAACGTTTGCCCGGGGTCGTGGGGACGACCCTATAGTCGTCGGACAAGTCGGCGGCGAGCCAAGCTAGTCCGGGGGTCGTGGGGACGAGCCTATAGTCGTCGGACATGTTGGCGATTGGCCAACATTGGCCCGGGGTCGTCGGGACGACCCTATAGTCGTCGGACATGTCGGCGGCTGGCCAACCTTGTCCCGGGGTCGTGGGGACGACCCTATAGTCGTCGGACATGTCGGCGGCTGGCCAACTTTGGCCCGTGGTCGTGGGGACGATCCAATAGTCGTCGGACATGTCGGCGGCTGGCCAACTTTGGCCCGTGGTCGTGGGGACGACCCTATAGTCGTTGGGCATGTCAGCGGCTGACCGGTGTCGTGGGGACGCCTCTATAGTCGTCGAACATGTCGGCGGCTGGCCAACCTAGACCCGGGGTCGTGGGGACGACCATATAGTCATCGGACATGTCGGCGGCTGGCCAACTTTGGCCCGTGGTCGTGGGGCGACCCAATAGTCGTTGGACATGTCGGCGGCTGGCCAACTTTGGCTCGTGGTCGTGGGGACGACCCTATAGTCGTCGGACTTGACGGTGGCGGGCCAATCTAGTCTCGGGGTCGTGTGGACGACCCCATAGTCGTCGGACATGACGGTGGCGGGCCAATCTAGTCCCGGGGTCGTGGGGACGACCCCATAGTCGTTGGACATGACGGTGGCGGGCCAGTCTAGTCCCGGGTCGTGGGCACGACCCTATAGTCGTCGGAAATGTCGCCGGCTGGCCAACTTTGGCCCGTGGTCGTGGGGACGACCCTATAGTCGTCGGACAAGTCGGCGGCTGTCCAGCTTTGGCCCGGGGTCGTGGGGACGACCCTATAGTCGTCAGACAAGTCGGCGGCTGTCCAGCTTTGGCCCGGGGTCGTGGGGACGACCCTATAGTCGTCGGACTTGACGGTGGCGGGCCAATCTAGTCCCGGGGTCGTGGGGACGACCCTATAGTCGTCGGACTTGACGGTGGCGGGCCAGTCTAGTCCCGGGTCGTGGGCACGACCCTATAGTCGTCGGAAATGTCGCCGGCTGGCCAACTTTGGCCCGTGGTCGTGGGGACGACCCTATAGTCGTCAGACATGACGGTGGCGGGCCAATCTAGTCCCGGGGTCGCGGGGACGACCCTATATTCGTCGGACATGTCGGCGGCTGGCCAACCTGGACCCGGGGTCGTGACGACGACCCTATAGTCGTCGGAGAAGACGGCGGCTGGACATCTTTGGCCCGGGGTCGTGGGGACGACCCTATAGTCGTCGGACATGTCGGCGGCTGGCCAACCTAGTCCCGAGATCGTGGGGACGACCCTATAGTCGTCGGTCATGTCGGCGGCTGGCCAACGTTGGCCCGTGGTTGTGGGGACGACCCTATAGTCGTCGGACATGTCGGCGGCTGGCCAACTTTGGCCCGGTGTCGTGGGGACGACTCTATAGTCGTCGGAAATGTCGGTGGCGGGCCAAATTTGGCGCGTGGTCGTGGGGACGATCCGATTGTCGTCGGACATGTCGGCGGCTGGCCAACCTAGACCCGGGGTCGTGGGGACGACCCTATTGTCGTCGGACATGTCGGCGGCTGGCCAACTTTGGCCCGGTGTCGTGGGGACGACTCCATAGTCGTCGGAAATGTCGGCGGCTGGCCAACCTGGACCCGGGGTCGTGGGGACGACCCTATAGTCGTTGGACATGACGGTGGCGGGCCAATCTAGTCCCGGGGTCGTGGGGACGACCCTACAGTCTTCGGACATTTCGGCGGCTTGCCAACTTTGGCCCGGGGTCGTGGGGACGACCCTATTGTCGTCGGACATGTCGGCGGCTGGCCAACTTTGGCGCGTGGTCGTGGGGACGACCCTATAGTCGTCGGACATGTCGGCGGCTTTCCAACTTTGGCCCGGTGTCGTGGGGACGACCCTATAGTCGTCGGACATGTCGGCGGCTGGCCAACTTTGGCGCGTGGTCGTGGGGACGATCCGATTGTCGTCGGACATGTCGGCGGCTGGCCAACCTAGACCCGGGGTCGTGGGGACGACCCTATTGTCGTCGGACATGCCGGTGGCGGGCCAATCTAGTCCCGTGGTCGTGGGGACGACCCTATAGTTTTCGGACATGACGGTAGCGGGCCAATCTAGTCCCGAGGTCCTGGGGACGACCCTATAGTCGTCGGACAAGTCGGCGGCTGGCCAAACTAGACCCGGGGTCGTGGGGACGACCCTATTGTCGTCGGACATGACGGTGGCGGGCCAATCTAGTCCCGGGGTCGTGGGGACGACCCTATAGTCGTCGGACATGTCGGCGGCGGGCCAACCTTGTCCCGGGGTCGTGGGGACGACCCTATAGTCGTCGGACATGTCGGCGGCTGGCCAACTTTGGCCCGGTGTCGTGGGGACGACCCTATAGTCGTCGGACATGTTGGCGGCTTGTCAGCCTAGTCCCGGGGTCGTGGGTACGACCCTATAGTCGTCGGACAAGTCGGCGGCTGGCCAACCTAGACCCGGGGTCGTGGGGACGACCCTATTGTCGTCGGACATGACGGTGGCGGGCCAATCTAGTCCCGGGGTCGTGGGGACGACCCTATAGTCGTCGAACAATTCGGCGGCGGGCCAAGCTTGTCCCGGGGTCGTGGGGACGACCCTATAATCGTCGGACATGACGGTGGCGGGCCAATCTAGTCCCGGGGTCGTGGGGACGACCCTATAGTCGTCGGACATTTCGGCGGCTGGCCAACTTTGGCCCGGTGTCGTGGGGACGACTCTATAGTCGTCGGAAATGTCGGCGGCTGGCCAACCTGGACCCGGGGTCGTGGGGACGACCCTATTGTCGTCGGACATGACGGTGGCGGGCCAATCTAGTCTCGGGGTCGTGGGGACGACCCTATAGTCGTCGGACATGTCGGCGGCTGGCCAACTTTGGCCCGGGGTCGTGGGGACGACTCTATAGTCGTCGGAAATGCCGGCGGCTGGCCAACCTGGACTCGGGGTCGTGGGGACGACCCTATAGTCGTCGGACAAGACGGCGGCTGGACATCTTTGGCCCGGGGTCGTGGGGACGACCCTATAGTCGTCGGACATGTTGGCGGCTTGTCAGCGTAGTCCCGGGGTGGTGGGTACGACCCTATAGTCGTCGGACAAGTCGGCGGCGGGCCAACCTTGTCCCGGGGTCGTGGGGACGACCCTATAGTCGTCGGACATGTCGGCGGCTGGCCAACTTTGGCCCGGTGTCGTGGGGACGACTCTATAGTCGTCGGAAATGTCGGCGGCTGGCCAACCTGGACCCGGGGTCGTGGGGACGACCCTATTGTCGTCGGACATGACGGTGGCGGGCCAATCTAGTCTCGCGGTCGTGGGGACGACCCTATAATCGTCGGACATGACGGTGGCGGGCCAATCTAGTCCCGGGGACGTGGGGACGACCCTATAGTCGTCGAACAATTCGGCGGCGGGCCAAGCTTGTCCCGGGGTCGTGGGGACGACTCTATAGTCGTCCGAAATGTTGGCGGCTGGCCAACCTGGACTCGGGGTCGTGGGGACGACCCTATAGTCGTCGGACAAGACGGCGGCTGGACATCATTGGCCCGGGGTCGTGGGGACGACCCTATTGTCGTCGGACATGACGGTGGCGGGTCAATCTAGTCTCGGGGTCGTGGGGACGACCCTATAGTCGTCGGACATGTCGGCGGCTGGCCAACTTTGGCCCGGGGTCGTGGGGACGACTCTATAGTCGTCGGACATGTTGGCGGCTTGTCAGCGTAGTCCCGGGGTGGTGGGTACGACCCTATAGTCGTCGGACAAGTCGGCGGCGGGCCAACCTTGTCCCGGGGTCGTGGGGACGACCCTATAGTCGTCGGACATGTCGGCAGCTGGCCAACTTTGGCCCGGGGTCGTGGGGACGACCCTATAGTCGTCGGACATGTCGGCGGCTGGCCAACTTTGGCCCGTGGTCGTGGGGACGATCCGATTGTCGTCGGACATGTCGGCGGCTGGCCAACTTTGGCCCGTGGTCGTGGGGACGATCCAATAGTCGTCGGACATGTCGGCGGCTGGCCAACTTTGGCGCGTGGTCGTGGGGACGATCCGATTGTCGTCGGACATGTCGGCGGCTGGCCAACCTAGACCCGGGGTCGTGGGGACGACCCTATAGTCGTCGGACATGTCGGCGGCTGGCCAACTTTGGCGCGTGGTCGTGGGGACGATCCGATTGTCGTCGGACATGTCGGCGGCTGGCCAACTTTGGCCCGTGGTCGTGGGGACGATCCAATAGTCGTCGGACATGTCGGCGGCTGGCCAACTTTGGCGCGTGGTCGTGGGGACGATCCGATTGTCGTCGGACATGTCGGCGGCTGGCCAACCTAGACCCGGGGTCGTGGGGACGACCCTATTGTCGTCGGACATGGCGGTGGCGGGCCAATCTAGTCCCGTGGTCGTGGGGACGACCCTATAGTCTTCGGACATGACGGTAGCGGGCCAATCTAGACCCGAGGTCCTGGGGACGACCCTATAGTAGTCGGACATGTCGGCGGCTGTCCAACTTTGGCCCGGTGTCGTGGGGACGACTCTATAGTCGTCGGATATGTCGGCGGCTGGCCAACCTAGACCCGGGGTCGTGGGGACGACCCTATTGTCGTCGGACATGACGGTGGCGGGCCAATCTAGTCCCGGGGTCGTGGGGACGACCCTATAGTCGTCGGACAAGTCGGCGGCGGGCCAAGCTTGTCCCGGGGTCGTGGGGACGACCCTATAATCAAGTCTTCGTTAAGCCGCCGAGTTGACAGGTCGATTGTTTTGATTGCGCGAACGTTAGCACGTGCCCGTCCGTGTGACACATACCAGTCCCCGCGACCGTTATCTCCGAGCGTTTTTCGCATCTTTCCGTATCAATTTACTGGTACGTTTTGCCGAGTTTTTGACGAATAGTCTAATTGTGGGTGCTGTGCTATTGTGTGGGCCCTCTCTGCCGCACGGATTCAAGGCGAACGTCATCTCAGCTTCCAATTAGTTGTCTGGCCTGTCAGTGTTGACACCGAAATCATGAGCGCCAAGAAATGCAAGGGTTGCAGTGCCGCAGTTGCCAATCCGGTCACCTGCCCTGGTTGTGTAATGGTCAGCCACCCGGGACCCACATGTCTTGGCCGTACTGGTCATCCATGGTTTGATGGACAACTTTTGGATTGTCGATCGAGATCCACCGGGCCAGCGATTACCGTTAGCCAAGCCAGCGCTTCACCGGTACAATCACTCGCAGCAATACCTACTGCCACACTACAGTCTCTCTCGGCATTACCCTCGGCTAGCGACATGAGGGAGATGATGAGCGACTTAATTAAGAAGGAGCTCGCGGCATTTAAAGATGAAATACTCTCCGGTATCAGGATGGACCTAGCGGTTATGAGGACGGAGATGGGATCATTGTCTGAGCGAGTAAGGGTCCTCGAAGAAACTCCCGCCAATTCCGCAGCGCAGACGCTCTCTCCAGCGATGGACGACATAGTCGCCGAGTTGAACGACAGGGAGGTGCGCGCCGGAAACTTGATAATATTCGGGGTTCCTGAGCCTCAAGAGTCCACGGCGGAGCGTGCAAGGTCGGTCGATGCGGATAGCGTACGAGCTGTACTTACAGCAATTTGCCCCCTCGGCACCCAGGAGTTGGATACGCGTCGTATCGGTAAATCAGGGGGAACATCCTGTAGGCCCTTATGCGTTAGTCTCAACTCTGCAGCGGAGGCGAGGAAGTTCCTCCAGAATAAGCACCGGTACAAAGGGCCTTTCAAGATATCAGACGACAAGACCATCCTCCAACGTGGGACTCTTACGCAGCTTAGGGCGACTCTGCGTGACCTTCACGAACGCGGAGAGACCCACATGACTATTCGGTACGTCCGAGGTGTGCCGAAAATTATGCCGGATAACCGTCGTCGCGAGTCCACGCAAAAAAACTGACCCACGACCCTTTAGTGTATTTCCAGAATGTACGTGGTCTTCGCACAAAACTGGACTTTTTAATTAATTCGCTTCTCACATCAGCTGTATCATATGACATAATTATTCTAGTCGAGACCTGGCTCAACTCTGCTATTTCTTCCTTCGAGTTGGGTTTAACTAATTATGCAGTGTACAGATGCGATAGATCCCTTGATACAAGTAGCCACTTGAGAGGTGGCGGAGTCCTTATCGCGGTCAAAAAGTCGATACCTTCTAGTCCCGTTAGTGTCAGCTGTGCAGATGTTGAACAATTATTTGTGAGAGTCCACCTCCTTAATAATAAGTACTTATTACTAGGGGCTATTTACTTGCCGCCTGCATCCCGGCCTACCCTTTATGAGAAACACGCGGACTGTATCACTGAGTTATATCTTAAATATAGCAACGACATATTTTTGCTGTACGGGGATTATAATCTCCCGCATGCTATCTGGTACAGAGACTCAGGCCAGTCTTGCTTTAGGAAGCCAGGAATGTCGATGAATGAATCGATGGCGGTTGACCTTCTCCTTGGATGCGTTGGCTACTGTAACTTAATCCAAGTGAACACGGTGTTTAATGTCTGCGACGGTATGCTCGATCTTATTTTTGTTAGCGATTCGAAGGTTACTGTTGATCGGGTCCTCGACGCTTTAATTGCGCCCGATGCCTACCATCCGCCCCTTTATTTGAAGTTTAACGAACTTGACGTAGTAGTGGAGTATTTCAACTCGGTGGATTGGGATATGGTGACCGGTAATACCGACCCATGTGTTGCCCTGGAGCGTTTGTACGGCCACATTAACCAAGCAATTAACGCCTTCATTCCGATCCGGACGGTTCATCGCTCCACGTTTCCGCAGTGGTTTTCCCCACGATTGAGGTCCCTGATTCGTGAGAAGAAGAAAGCGCATATAGTCTTTAAGCGGTCATGTGCATACAGCGACTACATGATCTTTTCCCACCTCAGATCACAGTGCAAGAAAGCCTTACTTCGGGATCACCGTATTCATATTGAGGGTGTCGAGAATGCTATCTCTAGCAATGTCTCGAACTTTTGGAAATTCGTAAACACTAAGCGTGGCGGTCATAGTATTCCTGGCAAGGTGCATCTCGATCAAGCCTCTGCCACGACTCACTCGTCAGCTGCCGATCTCTTTGCGGACTTTTTCGGATCTGTTTACACCCGTCCGTCCGGAGTGTTACCTGTGTTGAATCCTGGTTTGTCCCCCGGTGCTGGTGTAAACATACACTCGCTATCCGTCTCTATAGGTGATATTTATTCCAAGCTAGATTCACTCGATTCGGCCAAAGGCCCGGGTTTCGACGGTATCCCCCCTTTGTTTTTGAAGGAATACCGCTTTATTCTCTCCAGGCCTCTCTGGCATATCTTTAATTCCTCCCTAAAGAGTGGAATTTTTCCCCCAGCCTGGAAGACTAGTCTAGTAACCCCAGTATTTAAGGCAGGTGACCGCTCGGACGTGAAAAACTTCAGGCCGATTTGTAAACTATCTGTCCTGCCCAAACTCTTCGAGGAAATTGTAACAGAGACCGTAACGCCTCTTCTCACAAATGTCATCTGTAATGAGCAGCATGGATTCGTTCCCGAACGATCGACGGCGACTAATCTGGCGGTATACCACTGCTATGTCTCAGCAGCCCTCGATGCCGGGCTCCAGGTTGATACTGTATACACAGACTTCCGGAAGGCCTTTGATACGGTTGACCATGATATTTTACTTCAGAAATTATCTTCGATTGGTATTAGCGGGGCGTTCCTATCATGGGTTGGTAGCTATTTGGATGACCGGGTGCAAGTAGTTAAAGTGTTTGACCAACAATCAGCTCCTGTTAAAGTGAGCTCTGGCGTCCCTCAAGGATCGCACCTTGGTCCCCTTCTGTTCCTCATTTTTATCAATGACCTGAAGGATGTATTCCAGGACTGTAAATTTCTTATGTATGCCGATGATTTGAAGATATTTCGTACCATTCGCAGTGCACTCGACTCTAGTAAGATGCAGGATGACCTCGTTAGATTCGAGCAGTGGTGTACCGTCAATAAGATGCGGCTAAATACAGCTAAATGTGTGGTGTTGAGAACCCATAGAGCAAGGAGTGTCATTGTATCGCCATATAGTCTATGCGGTACCCCATTGAATGATGTGGACGAAGTCTGTGACCTTGGAGTTACGTTCACGACTAGGCTAGACTTTCGTAACCATTACCGGAATATCACTTGCAAAGCGATGAAAACCTTAGGATTTATAGCCCGTTTCGCAAAGCACTTCAGGCAATTGAAATCACTGAAGTTGTTGTATGTAGCACTGGTCAGACCCCAGTTAGAATATGCCTCGATAATTTGGAACCCAAAGCATAAGATATATGTCAGTTTAATCGAAAGGGTCCAGCATAAGTTCCTCCGGATGGCTATGAGAGCAATAGGTAGTCCTATGCTGTACAATGACCATGACTATGGTCCTGCCATGCTCAAAACAAGGCTCATCACTCTCAGTAACCGTCGTGTATGTACTGACCTATTGTTTCTGTATAGAATCATTCATGGACAGATAAACTGTAATGATCTCGTGGCATCAATACACTTTCAGGCCCCTGAACGTTTATTGCGTCTGAGACCCTTTTTAAGCCGAAAGTTCCAGATTATTTTCATTATACAGCCGATCCCAAAAACCGCGCAATGGAGGAGGTCAATCAGCGCTTTGCGGACATTGATTTATTCACTGCATCACTTGATTCGTTTCGGAATCAGCTGCTTAATCGACTTTCCGCTTAACCTGTCAACTGCGTTGCGGCGTTTAGTGTTTATCGCGGCGTGTAGAATGTTTATTTCATTGTACTTATTCTGTAATACTATGTACTCTAAGGGGTTTTTTGCCCGTTAATAATAATAATAATAATAATAATAATAATAATAATAATAATCGTCGGACATGACGGTGGCGGGCCAATCTAGTCCCGGGGTCGTGGGGACGACCCTATAATCGTTGGACATGACGGTGGCGGGCCAATCTAGTCCCGGGGTTGTGGGGACGACCCTACAGTCGTCGGACATTTCGACGGCTTGCCAACTTTGGCCCGGGGTCGTGGGGACGATCCAATAGTCGTCGGACATGTCGGCGGCTGGTCAACTTTGGCCCGTGGTCGTGGGGACGACCCTATAGTCGTTGGACATGTCAGCGGCTGGCCAACTTTGGCCCGGTGTCGTGGGGACGACCCAATAGTCGTCGGACATGTCGGCGGCTGGCCAACTTTGGCCCGGTGTCGTGGGGACGACTCTATAGTCGTCGGACATGTCGGCGGCTGGCCAACCTAGACCCGGGGTCGTGGGCACGACCCTATAGTCGTCGGACATGTCGGCGGGTGGCCAACCTAGTCCCGAGGTCGTGGGGACGACCCTATAGTCGTCGGATATGTCGGCGGCTTGCCAACTTTGGCCCGGGGTCGTGGGGACGATCCAATAGTCGTCGGACATGTCGGCGGCTGGTCAACTTTGGCCCGTGATCGTGGGGACGGCCCTATAGTCGTCGGATATGTCGGCGGCTGGCCAACTTTGGCCCGTGGTCGTGGGGACGACCCTATAGTCGTCGGAAATGACGGTGGCGGGCCAACCTAGTCCCGGGGTCGTGGGGACGACCCTATAGTCGTCGGACATGTCGGCGGCTGGCCAACCTAGTCCGGGGTCGTGGGGACGACCCAATAGTCGTCGGACATGTCGGCGGCTGGCCAACTTTGGCCTGGTGTCGTGGGGACGACTCTATAGTCGTCGGAAATGTCGGCGGCTGGCCAACCTGGACCCGGGGTCGTGGGGACGACCCTATTGTCGTCGGACATGACGGTGGCGGGCCAATCTAGTCTCGCGGTCGTGGGGACGACCCTATAATCGTCGGACATGACGGTGGCGGGCCAATCTAGTCCCGGGGACGTGGGGACGACCCTATAGTCGTCGAACAATTCGGCGGCGGGCCAAGCTTGTCCCGGGGTCGTGGGGACGACTCTATAGTCGTCCGAAATGTTGGCGGCTGGCCAACCTGGACTCGGGGTCGTGGGGACGACCCTATAGTCGTCGGACAAGACGGCGGCTGGACATCATTGGCCCGGGGTCGTGGGGACGACCCTATTGTCGTCGGACATGACGGTGGCGGGTCAATCTAGTCTCGGGGTCGTGGGGACGACCCTATAGTCGTCGGACATGTCGGCGGCTGGCCAACTTTGGCCCGGGGTCGTGGGGACGACTCTATAGTCGTCGGACATGTTGGCGGCTTGTCAGCGTAGTCCCGGGGTGGTGGGTACGACCCTATAGTCGTCGGACAAGTCGGCGGCGGGCCAACCTTGTCCCGGGGTCGTGGGGACGACCCTATAGTCGTCGGACATGTCGGCAGCTGGCCAACTTTGGCCCGGGGTCGTGGGGACGACCCTATAGTCGTCGGACATGTCGGCGGCTGGCCAACTTTGGCCCGTGGTCGTGGGGACGATCCGATTGTCGTCGGACATGTCGGCGGCTGGCCAACTTTGGCCCGTGGTCGTGGGGACGATCCAATAGTCGTCGGACATGTCGGCGGCTGGCCAACTTTGGCGCGTGGTCGTGGGGACGATCCGATTGTCGTCGGACATGTCGGCGGCTGGCCAACCTAGACCCGGGGTCGTGGGGACGACCCTATAGTCGTCGGACATGTCGGCGGCTGGCCAACTTTGGCGCGTGGTCGTGGGGACGATCCGATTGTCGTCGGACATGTCGGCGGCTGGCCAACTTTGGCCCGTGGTCGTGGGGACGATCCAATAGTCGTCGGACATGTCGGCGGCTGGCCAACTTTGGCGCGTGGTCGTGGGGACGATCCGATTGTCGTCGGACATGTCGGCGGCTGGCCAACCTAGACCCGGGGTCGTGGGGACGACCCTATTGTCGTCGGACATGGCGGTGGCGGGCCAATCTAGTCCCGTGGTCGTGGGGACGACCCTATAGTCTTCGGACATGACGGTAGCGGGCCAATCTAGACCCGAGGTCCTGGGGACGACCCTATAGTAGTCGGACATGTCGGCGGCTGTCCAACTTTGGCCCGGTGTCGTGGGGACGACTCTATAGTCGTCGGATATGTCGGCGGCTGGCCAACCTAGACCCGGGGTCGTGGGGACGACCCTATTGTCGTCGGACATGACGGTGGCGGGCCAATCTAGTCCCGGGGTCGTGGGGACGACCCTATAGTCGTCGGACAAGTCGGCGGCGGGCCAAGCTTGTCCCGGGGTCGTGGGGACGACCCTATAATCAAGTCTTCGTTAAGCCGCCGAGTTGACAGGTCGATTGTTTTGATTGCGCGAACGTTAGCACGTGCCCGTCCGTGTGACACATACCAGTCCCCGCGACCGTTATCTCCGAGCGTTTTTCGCATCTTTCCGTATCAATTTACTGGTACGTTTTGCCGAGTTTTTGACGAATAGTCTAATTGTGGGTGCTGTGCTATTGTGTGGGCCCTCTCTGCCGCACGGATTCAAGGCGAACGTCATCTCAGCTTCCAATTAGTTGTCTGGCCTGTCAGTGTTGACACCGAAATCATGAGCGCCAAGAAATGCAAGGGTTGCAGTGCCGCAGTTGCCAATCCGGTCACCTGCCCTGGTTGTGTAATGGTCAGCCACCCGGGACCCACATGTCTTGGCCGTACTGGTCATCCATGGTTTGATGGACAACTTTTGGATTGTCGATCGAGATCCACCGGGCCAGCGATTACCGTTAGCCAAGCCAGCGCTTCACCGGTACAATCACTCGCAGCAATACCTACTGCCACACTACAGTCTCTCTCGGCATTACCCTCGGCTAGCGACATGAGGGAGATGATGAGCGACTTAATTAAGAAGGAGCTCGCGGCATTTAAAGATGAAATACTCTCCGGTATCAGGATGGACCTAGCGGTTATGAGGACGGAGATGGGATCATTGTCTGAGCGAGTAAGGGTCCTCGAAGAAACTCCCGCCAATTCCGCAGCGCAGACGCTCTCTCCAGCGATGGACGACATAGTCGCCGAGTTGAACGACAGGGAGGTGCGCGCCGGAAACTTGATAATATTCGGGGTTCCTGAGCCTCAAGAGTCCACGGCGGAGCGTGCAAGGTCGGTCGATGCGGATAGCGTACGAGCTGTACTTACAGCAATTTGCCCCCTCGGCACCCAGGAGTTGGATACGCGTCGTATCGGTAAATCAGGGGGAACATCCTGTAGGCCCTTATGCGTTAGTCTCAACTCTGCAGCGGAGGCGAGGAAGTTCCTCCAGAATAAGCACCGGTACAAAGGGCCTTTCAAGATATCAGACGACAAGACCATCCTCCAACGTGGGACTCTTACGCAGCTTAGGGCGACTCTGCGTGACCTTCACGAACGCGGAGAGACCCACATGACTATTCGGTACGTCCGAGGTGTGCCGAAAATTATGCCGGATAACCGTCGTCGCGAGTCCACGCAAAAAAACTGACCCACGACCCTTTAGTGTATTTCCAGAATGTACGTGGTCTTCGCACAAAACTGGACTTTTTAATTAATTCGCTTCTCACATCAGCTGTATCATATGACATAATTATTCTAGTCGAGACCTGGCTCAACTCTGCTATTTCTTCCTTCGAGTTGGGTTTAACTAATTATGCAGTGTACAGATGCGATAGATCCCTTGATACAAGTAGCCACTTGAGAGGTGGCGGAGTCCTTATCGCGGTCAAAAAGTCGATACCTTCTAGTCCCGTTAGTGTCAGCTGTGCAGATGTTGAACAATTATTTGTGAGAGTCCACCTCCTTAATAATAAGTACTTATTACTAGGGGCTATTTACTTGCCGCCTGCATCCCGGCCTACCCTTTATGAGAAACACGCGGACTGTATCACTGAGTTATATCTTAAATATAGCAACGACATATTTTTGCTGTACGGGGATTATAATCTCCCGCATGCTATCTGGTACAGAGACTCAGGCCAGTCTTGCTTTAGGAAGCCAGGAATGTCGATGAATGAATCGATGGCGGTTGACCTTCTCCTTGGATGCGTTGGCTACTGTAACTTAATCCAAGTGAACACGGTGTTTAATGTCTGCGACGGTATGCTCGATCTTATTTTTGTTAGCGATTCGAAGGTTACTGTTGATCGGGTCCTCGACGCTTTAATTGCGCCCGATGCCTACCATCCGCCCCTTTATTTGAAGTTTAACGAACTTGACGTAGTAGTGGAGTATTTCAACTCGGTGGATTGGGATATGGTGACCGGTAATACCGACCCATGTGTTGCCCTGGAGCGTTTGTACGGCCACATTAACCAAGCAATTAACGCCTTCATTCCGATCCGGACGGTTCATCGCTCCACGTTTCCGCAGTGGTTTTCCCCACGATTGAGGTCCCTGATTCGTGAGAAGAAGAAAGCGCATATAGTCTTTAAGCGGTCATGTGCATACAGCGACTACATGATCTTTTCCCACCTCAGATCACAGTGCAAGAAAGCCTTACTTCGGGATCACCGTATTCATATTGAGGGTGTCGAGAATGCTATCTCTAGCAATGTCTCGAACTTTTGGAAATTCGTAAACACTAAGCGTGGCGGTCATAGTATTCCTGGCAAGGTGCATCTCGATCAAGCCTCTGCCACGACTCACTCGTCAGCTGCCGATCTCTTTGCGGACTTTTTCGGATCTGTTTACACCCGTCCGTCCGGAGTGTTACCTGTGTTGAATCCTGGTTTGTCCCCCGGTGCTGGTGTAAACATACACTCGCTATCCGTCTCTATAGGTGATATTTATTCCAAGCTAGATTCACTCGATTCGGCCAAAGGCCCGGGTTTCGACGGTATCCCCCCTTTGTTTTTGAAGGAATACCGCTTTATTCTCTCCAGGCCTCTCTGGCATATCTTTAATTCCTCCCTAAAGAGTGGAATTTTTCCCCCAGCCTGGAAGACTAGTCTAGTAACCCCAGTATTTAAGGCAGGTGACCGCTCGGACGTGAAAAACTTCAGGCCGATTTGTAAACTATCTGTCCTGCCCAAACTCTTCGAGGAAATTGTAACAGAGACCGTAACGCCTCTTCTCACAAATGTCATCTGTAATGAGCAGCATGGATTCGTTCCCGAACGATCGACGGCGACTAATCTGGCGGTATACCACTGCTATGTCTCAGCAGCCCTCGATGCCGGGCTCCAGGTTGATACTGTATACACAGACTTCCGGAAGGCCTTTGATACGGTTGACCATGATATTTTACTTCAGAAATTATCTTCGATTGGTATTAGCGGGGCGTTCCTATCATGGGTTGGTAGCTATTTGGATGACCGGGTGCAAGTAGTTAAAGTGTTTGACCAACAATCAGCTCCTGTTAAAGTGAGCTCTGGCGTCCCTCAAGGATCGCACCTTGGTCCCCTTCTGTTCCTCATTTTTATCAATGACCTGAAGGATGTATTCCAGGACTGTAAATTTCTTATGTATGCCGATGATTTGAAGATATTTCGTACCATTCGCAGTGCACTCGACTCTAGTAAGATGCAGGATGACCTCGTTAGATTCGAGCAGTGGTGTACCGTCAATAAGATGCGGCTAAATACAGCTAAATGTGTGGTGTTGAGAACCCATAGAGCAAGGAGTGTCATTGTATCGCCATATAGTCTATGCGGTACCCCATTGAATGATGTGGACGAAGTCTGTGACCTTGGAGTTACGTTCACGACTAGGCTAGACTTTCGTAACCATTACCGGAATATCACTTGCAAAGCGATGAAAACCTTAGGATTTATAGCCCGTTTCGCAAAGCACTTCAGGCAATTGAAATCACTGAAGTTGTTGTATGTAGCACTGGTCAGACCCCAGTTAGAATATGCCTCGATAATTTGGAACCCAAAGCATAAGATATATGTCAGTTTAATCGAAAGGGTCCAGCATAAGTTCCTCCGGATGGCTATGAGAGCAATAGGTAGTCCTATGCTGTACAATGACCATGACTATGGTCCTGCCATGCTCAAAACAAGGCTCATCACTCTCAGTAACCGTCGTGTATGTACTGACCTATTGTTTCTGTATAGAATCATTCATGGACAGATAAACTGTAATGATCTCGTGGCATCAATACACTTTCAGGCCCCTGAACGTTTATTGCGTCTGAGACCCTTTTTAAGCCGAAAGTTCCAGATTATTTTCATTATACAGCCGATCCCAAAAACCGCGCAATGGAGGAGGTCAATCAGCGCTTTGCGGACATTGATTTATTCACTGCATCACTTGATTCGTTTCGGAATCAGCTGCTTAATCGACTTTCCGCTTAACCTGTCAACTGCGTTGCGGCGTTTAGTGTTTATCGCGGCGTGTAGAATGTTTATTTCATTGTACTTATTCTGTAATACTATGTACTCTAAAGGGTTTTTTGCCCGTTAATAATAATAATAATAATAATAATAATAATAATAATAATAATCGTCGGACATGACGGTGGCGGGCCAATCTAGTCCCGGGGTCGTGGGGACGACCCTATAATCGTTGGACATGACGGTGGCGGGCCAATCTAGTCCCGGGGTTGTGGGGACGACCCTACAGTCGTCGGACATTTCGACGGCTTGCCAACTTTGGCCCGGGGTCGTGGGGACGATCCAATAGTCGTCGGACATGTCGGCGGCTGGTCAACTTTGGCCCGTGGTCGTGGGGACGACCCTATAGTCGTTGGACATGTCAGCGGCTGGCCAACTTTGGCCCGGTGTCGTGGGGACGACCCAATAGTCGTCGGACATGTCGGCGGCTGGCCAACTTTGGCCCGGTGTCGTGGGGACGACTCTATAGTCGTCGGACATGTCGGCGGCTGGCCAACCTAGACCCGGGGTCGTGGGCACGACCCTATAGTCGTCGGACATGTCGGCGGGTGGCCAACCTAGTCCCGAGGTCGTGGGGACGACCCTATAGTCGTCGGATATGTCGGCGGCTTGCCAACTTTGGCCCGGGGTCGTGGGGACGATCCAATAGTCGTCGGACATGTCGGCGGCTGGTCAACTTTGGCCCGTGATCGTGGGGACGGCCCTATAGTCGTCGGATATGTCGGCGGCTGGCCAACTTTGGCCCGTGGTCGTGGGGACGACCCTATAGTCGTCGGAAATGACGGTGGCGGGCCAACCTAGTCCCGGGGTCGTGGGGACGACCCTATAGTCGTCGGACATGTCGGCGGCTGGCCAACCTAGTCCGGGGTCGTGGGGACGACCCAATAGTCGTCGGACATGTCGGCGGCTGGCCAACTTTGGCCTGGTGTCGTGGGGACGACTGTATAGTTGTCGGACATTTCGGCGGCAGGCCAACTTTGGCCCCTGGTCATGGGGACGACCCTATAATCGTCGGACATGTCGGCAGCTGGCCAACCTAGACCCGGGGTCGTGGGGACGACCCTATTGTCGTCGGACAAGTCGGCGGTGGGCCAACCTAGTCCCGGGGTTGTGGGGACGACCCTACAGTCGTCGGACATTTCGACGGCTTGCCAACTTTGGCCCGGGGTCGTGGGGACGATCCAATAGTCGTCGGACATGTCGGCGGCAGGTCAACTTTGGCCCGTGGTCGTGGGGACGACCCTATAGTCGTTGGACATGTCAGCGGCTGGCCAACTTTGGCCCGGTGTCGTGGGGACGACCCAATAGTCGTCGGACATGTCGGCGGCTGGCCAACTTTGGCCCGGTGTCGTGGGGACGACTCTATAGTCGTCGGACATGTCGGCGGCTGGCCAACCTAGACCCGGGGTCGTGGGCACGACCCTATAATCGTCGGACATGTCAGCGGGTAGCCAACCTAGTCCCGAGGTCGTGGGGACGACCCTATAGTCGTCGGATATGTCGGCGGCTTGCCAACTTTGGCCCGGGGTCGTGGGGACGATCCAATAGTCGTCGGACATGTCGGCGGCTGGTCAACTTTGGCCCGTGGTTGTGGGGACGACCCTATAGTCGTTGGACATGTCAGCGGCTGGCCAACTTTGGCCCGGTGTCGTGGGGACGACCCAATAGTCGTCGGACATGTCGGCGGCTGGCCAACTTTGGCCCGGTGTTGTGGGGACGACTCTATAGTCGTCGGACATGTCGGCGGCTGGTCAACTTTGGCCCGTGGTTGTGGGGACGACCCTATAGTCGTTGGACATGTCAGCGGCTGGCCAACTTTGGCCCGGTGTCGTGGGGACGACCCAATAGTCGTCGGACATGTCGGCGGCTGGCCAGCTTTGGCCTGGTGTCGTGGGGACGACTGTATAGTTGTCGGACATTTCGGCGGCAGGCCAACTTTGGCCCCTGGTCATGGGGACGACCCTATAATCGTCGGACATGTCGGCAGCTGGCCAACCTAGACCCGGGGTCGTGGGGACGACCCTATTGTCGTCGGACAAGTCGGCGGTGGGCCAACCTAGTCCCGGGGTCGTGGGGACGACCCTATAGTCATCGGACATGTCGGCGGCTGGCCAACTTTGGCCTGGTGTCGTGGGGACGACTGTATAGTTGTCGGACATTTCGGCGGCAGGCCAACTTTGGCCCCTGGTCATGGGGACGACCCTATAATCGTCGGACATGTCGGCAGCTGGCCAACCTAGACCCGGGGTCGTGGGGACGACCCTATAGTCGTCGGACATGTCGGCGGCTGGCCAACCTAGTCCGGGGTCGTAGGGACGACCCTATAGTCGTCGGACATGTCGGCGATAGGCCAACATTGGCCCGGGGTCGTGGCGACGACCCTATAGTCGTCGGACATGTCGGCGGCTGGCCAACCTAGTCCCGAGGTCGTTTGGACGACACTATAATCGTCGGACATGTCGGCGGCTGGCCAACTTTGGCCCGGGGTCGTGGGGACGACCTTATAGTCGTCGGACATGACGGTGGCGGGCCAATCTAATCCCGGGGTCGTGGGGTCGACCCTATAGTCGTCGGTCAAGCCGGCAGCTGGCCAATATTGGCCCGGTGTCGTGGGGACGACTCTATAGTCGTCGGACATGTCGGCGGCTGGCCAACCTAGACCCGGGGTCGTGGGCACGACCCTATAGTCGTCGGACATGTCGGCGGTGGGCCAACCTAGTCCCGGGGTCGTGGGGACGACCCTATAGTCATCGGACATGTCGGCGGCTTGCCAACTTTGGCCCGGGGTCGTGGGGACGACCCTATAGTCGTCGGACATGTCGGCGGCTGGCCAACCTAGTCCGGGGTCGTGGGGACGACCCAATAGTCGTCGGACATGTCGGCGGCTGGCCAACTTTGGCCTGGTGTCGTGGGGACGACTGTATAGTTGTCGGACATTTCGGCGGCAGGCCAACTTTGGCCCCTGGTCATGGGGACGACCCTATAATCGTCGGACATGTCGGCAGCTGGCCAACCTAGACCCGGGGTCGTGGGGACGACCCTATTGTCGTCGGACAAGTCGGCGGTGGGCCAACCTAGTCCCGGGGTTGTGGGGACGACCCTACAGTCGTCGGACATTTCGACGGCTTGCCAACTTTGGCCCGGGGTCGTGGGGACGATCCAATAGTCGTCGGACATGTCGGCGGCTGGTCAACTTTGGCCCGTGGTCGTGGGGACGACCCTATAGTCGTTGGACATGTCAGCGGCTGGCCAACTTTGGCCCGGTGTCGTGGGGACGACCCAATAGTCGTCGGACATGTCGGCGGCTGGCCAACTTTGGCCCGGTGTCGTGGGGACGACTCTATAGTCGTCGGACATGTCGGCGGCTGGCCAACCTAGACCCGGGGTCGTGGGGACGACCCTATAATCGTTGGACATGACGGTGGCGGGCCAATCTAGTCCCGGGGTCGTAGGGACGACCCTATAGTCGTCGGGCAAGACGGCGGCGGGCCAAGCTTGTCCCGGGGTCGTGGGGACGACCCTATAATCGTCGGACATGTCGGCGGCTGGCCAACCTAGACCCGGGGTCGTGGGGACGACCCTATTGTCGTCGGACATGACGGTGGCGGGCCAATCTAGTCCCGGTGTCGTGGGGACGACCCTATAGTCGTCGGGCAAGTCGGCGGCGGGCCAAGCTTGTCCCGGGGTCGTGGGGACGATCGAATAGTCGTCGGACATGTCGGCGGCTGGCCAACTTTGGCGCGTGGTCGTGGGGACGATCCGATTGTCGTCGGACATGTCGGCGGCTGGCCAACCTAGACCCGGGGTCGTGGGGACGATCCGATTGTCGTCGGACATGTCGGCGGCTGTCCAACTTTGGCACCGTGGTCGTGGGGACGATCCAATAGTCGTCAGACATGTCGGCGGCTGGCCAACCTGGACCCGGGGTCGTGGGGACGACCCTATTGTCGTCGGACATGTCGGCGGCTGGCCAACTTTGGCGCGTGGTCGTGGGGACGATCCGATTATCGTCGGACATGTCGGCGGCTGGCCAACTTTGGCCCGTGGTCGTGGGGACGATCCAATAGTCGTCGGACATGTCGGCGGCTGGCCAACTTTGGCCCGTGGTCGTGGGGACGATCCGACAGTCGTTGGACATGACGGTGGCGGGCCAACCTTGTCCCGGGGTCGTGGGGACGACCCTATAATCGTCGGACATGTCGGCGGCGGGCCAAGCTTGTCCCGGGGTCGTGGGGACGATCGAATAGTCGTCGGACATGTCGGCGGCTGGCCAACTTTGGCGCGTGGTCGTGGGGACGATCCGATTGTCGTCGGACATGTCGGCGGCTGGCCAACCTAGACCCGGGGTCGTGGGGACGATCCGATTGTCGTCGGACATGTCGGCGGCTGTCCAACTTTGGCACCGTGGTCGTGGGGACGATCCAATAGTCGTCAGACATGTCGGCGGCTGGCCAACCTGGACCCGGGGTCGTGGGGACGACCCCATTGTCGTCGGACATGACGGTGGCGGGCCAATCTAGTCTCACGGTCGTGGGGACGACCCTATAATCGTCGGACATGACGGTGGCGGGCCAATCTAGTCCCGGGGTCGTGGGGACGACCCTATAGTCGTCGGACATGTCGGCGGCTGGCCAACTTTGGCCCGGTGTCGTGGGGACGACCCTATAGTCGTCGGACATTTCGGCGGCATGCCAACTTTGGCCCGTGGTCGTGGGGACGACCCTATAGTTGTTGGACATGACGGTGGCGGGCTAATCTAGTCCCGGGGTCGTAGGGACGACCCTATAGTCGTTGGACATGTCGGCGATTGGCCAACATTGGCCCGGGGTCGTGGGGACGACCCTATAGTCGTCGGACATGTCGGCGGCTGGCCAACTTTGGCGCGTGGTCGTGGGGACGATCCGATTATCGTCGGACATGTCGGCGGCTGGCCAACTTTGGCCCGTGGTCGTGGGGACGATCCAATAGTCGTCGGACATGTCGGCGGCTGGCCAACTTTGGCCCGTGGTCGTGGGGACGATCCGATAGTCGTTGGACATGACGGTGGCGGGCCAATCTAGTCCCGGGCTCGTGGGGACGACCCTATAGCCGTCGGACTTGTCGGTGGCGGGCCAATCTAGTCCGGGGGTCGTGGGGACGACCCTACAGTCGTCGGACATTTCGGCGGCTTGCCAACTTTGGCCCGGGGTCGTGGGGACGATCCAATAGTCGTCGGACATGTCGGCGGCTGGTCAACTTTGGCCCGTGGTCGTGGGGACGACCCTATAGTCGTTGGACATGTCAGCGGCTGGCCAACTTTGGCCCGGTGTCGTGGGGACGACCCAATAGTCGTCGGACATGTCGGCGGCTGGCCAACTTTGGCCCGTGGTCGTGGGGACGATCCGATAGTCGTTGGACATGACGGTGGCGGGCCAATCTAGTCCGGGGGTCGTGGGGACGACCCTACAGTCGTCGGACATTTCGGCGGCTTGCCAACTTTGGCCAGGGGTCGTGGGGACGACCCTATAGTCGTCGGACTTGACGGTGGCGGGCCAATCTAGTCTCGGGGTTGTGGGGACGACCCTACAGTCGTCGGACATTTCGGCGGCTTGCCAACTTTGGCCCGGGGTCGTGGGGACGACCCTATAGTCGTCGGACATGACGGTGGCGGACCAATCTAGTCCCGGGGTCGTGGGGACGACCCTATAGTCGTCGGACAAGACGGCGGCTGGACATCTTTGGCCCGCGGTCGTGGGGACGACCCTATAGTCGTCGGACATTTCGGCGGCTTGCCAACTTTGGCCCGGGGTCGTGGGGACGACCCAATAGTCGTTGGACATGTCGGCGGCTGGCCAACTTTGGGCCGTGGTCGTGGAGACGATCCTATAGTCGTCGGACTTGAGGGTGGCGGGCCAATCTAGTCCCGGGGTTGTGGGGACGACCCTATAGTCGTCGGATATGTCGGCGGCTTGCCAAATTTGCCCGGGGTCGTGGGGACGACCCTATAGTCGTCGAACAAGACGGCGGCTGGACATCCTTGGCTCGCGGTCGTGGGGACGACCCTATAGTCGTCGGACATTTCGGCGGCTTGTCAACCTAGTCCCGGGGTCGTGGGGACGACCCTATAGTCGTTGGACATGACGGTGGCGGGCCAATCTAGTCCCGGGGTCGTGGGTACGACCCTATAGTCGTCGAACAAGACGGCGGCTGGACATCCTTGGCTCGCGGTCGTGGGGACGACCCTATAGTCGTCGGACATTTCGGCGGCTTGTCAACCTAGTCCCGGGGTCGTGAGGACGACCCTATAGTCGTCGGACATGACGGTGGCGGGCCAATCTAGTCCCGGGGTCGTAGGGACGACCCTATAGTCGTCGGACATGTCGGCGATTGGCCAACATTGGCCCGGGGTCGTGGGGACGACCCTATAGTCGACGGACATGTCGGCGGCTGGCCAACTTTGGCCCGTGGTCGTGGAGACGATCCTATAGTCGTCGGACTTGACGGTGGCGGGCCAATCTAGTCCCGGGGTTGTGGGGACCACCCTATAGTCGTCGGACATTTCGGCGGCTTGCCAACTTTGGCCCGGGGTCGTGGGGACGACCCTATAGTTGTCGGACACATCGGCGGCGGGTCTACCTAGTCCCGGGGTCGTGGGGACGACCCTATAGTCGTCGGACAAGTCGGCAGCTTGCCAACTTTGGCCCGGGGTTGTGGGGACGACTCTATAGTCGTCGGACATTTCGGCGGCTGGCCAACATTGGCCCGGGGTCGTGGGGACGGCCCAATAGTCGTTGAACATGTCGGCGGCGGGCCATCCTAGCCCCGGGGTCGTGGGGACGACCCTATTGTCGTCGGACATGACGGTGGCGGGCCAATCTAGTCCTGGGGTCGTGGGGACGACCCCATAGTCGTCGGACAAGTCGGCGGCTGGCCAACTTTGGCCCGGGTTCGTGGGGACGACCCAATAGTCGTCGGACATGTCGGCGGCTGGCCAACTTTGGCCCGTGGTCGTGGGGACGACGCCTATAGTCGTCGGAAAAGTCGGCGGCTTGCCAACTTTGGCCCGTGGTCGTGGGGACGACCCTATAATCGTCGGACATGTCGGCGGCTGGCCAACCTAGTCCCGAGGTCGTGGGGACGACCCTATAGTCGTCGGACATGACGGAGGCGGGCCAGTCTAGTCCCGGGTCGTGGGGACGACCCTATAGTCGTCGGACATGTCGGCGGCTGGCCAACTTTGGCCCGTGGTCGTGGGGACGACCCTATAGTCGTCGGAAATGTCGGTGGCTGTCCAACTTTGGCCCAGGGGTCGTGGGGACGACCCTATAGTCGTCGGACATGTCGGCGGCGAGCCAAATTTGACCCGGGGTCGTGGTGACGACTCTATAGTCGTCGGACATGTCGGTGGGGGGCCAGTCTAGTCCCGGGTCGTGGGGACGACCCTATAGTCGTCGGACATGTCGGCGGCTGGCCAACTTTGGCCCGTGGTCGTGGGGACGACCCTATAGGCGTCGGAAATGTCGGTGGCTGTCCAACTTTGGCCCAGGGGTCGTGGGGTCGACCCTATAGTCGTCGGACAAGTCAGCGGCTGGCCAACATTGGCCCGTGGTCGTGGGGACGACACTATAGTCGTCGGATATGTCGGCGGCTGGCCAACTTTGGCCCGTGGTCGTGGGGACGACCCTATAGTCGTCGGACATGTCGGTGGTGAGCCAACCTAGTCCGGGGGTCGTGGGGACGACCCTATAGTCGTCGGACAAGTCGGCGGCCGGCCAACCTAGTCCGGGGGTCGTGGGGACGACCCTATAGTCGTCGGACATGACGGTGGCGGTCCAGTCTAGTCCCGGGTCGTGGGGACGACCCTATAGTCGTCGGACATGTCGGCGGCTGGCCAACTTTGGCCCGTGGTCGTGGGGACGACCCTATAGTCGTCGGAAATGACGGTGGCGGGCCAATCTATACCCGGGGTCGTGGGGACGACCGTATAGTCGTCGGAAATATCAGCGGCTGGCCAACTTTGGCCCGGGGTCGTGGGGACGACCCTATAGTCGTCGGACAAGTCGGCGGCGGGCCAACCTAGTCCCGGGGTCGTGGGGACGACCCAATAATCGTCGGACAAGCCGGCGGCTGGCCAACTTTGGCCCGTGGTCGTGGGGACGACCCTATAGTCGTCGGACAAGTCGGCGGCTGTCCAACTTTGGCCCGGGGTCGTGGGGACGACCCTATAGTCGTCGGACTTGACGGTGGCGGGCCAATCTAGTCCCGGGGTCGTGGGGACGACCCTATAGTCGTCAGACATGTCGGTGGCGAGCCAACCTAGTCCCGGGGTCGTGGGGACGACCCTATAGTCGTCGCACAAGGCGGCGGCGGGCCAACCTAGACCCGGGGTCGTGGGGATGACCCTATAGTCGTCGGACATGACGGTGGCGGGTCAGTCTAGTCCCGGGTCGTGGGGACGACCCTATAGTCGTCGGACATGTCGGCGGCTGGCCAACTTTGGCCCGTGGTCTTGGGGACGACCCTATAGTCGTCAGACATGACGGTGGCGAGCCAACCTAGTCCCGGGGTCGTGGGGACGACCCTATAGTCGTCGGACAAGACGGCGGCGAGCCCACCTAGTCGGGGGGTCGTGGGGACGACTCTATAGTCGTCGGACATGTCGGCGGCTGGCCAAATATGACCCGGGGACGTGGGGACGAGCCTATAGTCTTCGGACAAGTCGGCGGCTGGACAACTTTGGCCCGTGGTCGTGTGGACGACCCTATAGTCGTCGGATATGTCGGCGGCTGGCCAACTTTGACCCGTGGTCGTGGGGACGACCCTATTGTCGTCGGAAATGACGGTGGCGGGCCAATCTATTCCCGGGGTCGTGGGGACGACCCTATAGTCGTCGGACAATTCGGCAGCTTGCCAACTTTGGCACGGAGTCGTGGGGACGACCCTATAGTCGTCGGAAAAGTCGGCAGCTTGCCAACTTTGGCACGGAGTCGTGGGGACGACCCTACAGTCGTCGGACAAGTCGGCGGCGAGCCAATCTAGCCCCGCGGTCGTGGGGACGACCCTAAGTCGTCGGACAAGTCAGCGGCTGGCCAACATTGGCCCGTGGTCGTGGGGACGACCCTATAGTCGTCGGATATGTCGGCGGCTGGCCAACTTTGGCCCGTGGTCGTGGGGACGACCCTACAGTGGTCGGACATATCGGCGGCGAGCCCACCTATTCGGGGGGTCGTAGGGACGACCCTATAGTCGTCGGACAAGTCGGCGGCCGGCCAACCTAGTCCGGGGGTCGTGGGGACGACCCTATAGTCGTCGGACATGACGGTGGCGGGCCAGTCTAGTCCCGGGTCGTGGGGACGACCCTATAGTCGTCGGACATGTCGGCGGCTGGCCAACTTTGGCCCGTGGTCGTGGGGACGACCCTATAGTCGTCGGACAAATCGGCGGCTGACCAACTTTGGCCCGGGGTCGTCGGGACGACCCTATAGTCGTCGGACAAGTCGGCAGCGAGCCAACCTAGTCCCGAGGTCGTGGGGACGACCCTATAGTCGTCGGACATGAGGGCGGCTGGCCAACTTTGACCCGTGGTCGTGCGGACAACCCTATAGTCGTCGGACATGTCGGCGGCTGGCCAACTTTTGACCGTGGTCGTAGGGACGACCCTATAGTCGTCGGACAAATCGGCGGCTGACCAACTTTGGCCCGTGGTCGTGGGGACGACCCTATAGTCGTCGGAAATGTCGGTGGCTGTCCAACTTTGGCCCAGGGGTCGTGGGGACGACCCTATAGTCGTCGGACATGTCGGCGGCGAGCCAAATTTGACCCGGGGTCGTGGTGACGACTCTATAGTCGTCGGACATGTCGGTGGGGGGCCAGTCTAGTCCCGGGTCGTGGGGACGACCCTATAGTCGTCGGACATGTCGGCGGCTGGCCAACTTTGGCCCGTGGTCGTGGGGACGACCCTATAGGCGTCGGAAATGTCGGTGGCTGTCCAACTTTGGCCCAGGGGTCGTGGGGACGACCCTATAGTCGTCGGACAAGTCAGCGGCTGGCCAACATTGGCCCGTGGTCGTGGGGACGACACTATAGTCGTCGGATATGTCGGCGGCTGGCCAACTTTGGCCCGTGGTCGTGGGGACGACCCTATAGTCGTCGGACATGTCGGTGGTGAGCCAACCTAGTCCGGGGGTCGTGGGGACGACCCTATAGTCGTCGGACAAGTCGGCGGCCGGCCAACCTAGTCCGGGGGTCGTGGGGACGACCCTATAGTCGTCGGACATGACGGTGGCGGGCCAGTCTAGTCCCGGGTCGTGGGGACGACCCTATAGTCGTCGGACATGTCGGCGGCTGGCCAACTTTGGCCCGTGGTCGTGGGGACGACCCTATAGTCGTCGGAAATGTCGGTGGCTGTCCAACTTTGGCCCAGGGGTCGTGGGGACGACCCTATAGTCGTCGGACATGTCGGCGGCGAGCCAAATTTGACCCGGGGTCGTGGTGACGACTCTATAGTCGTCGGACATGTCGGTGGGGGGCCAGTCTAGTCCCGGGTCGTGGGGACGACCCTATAGTCGTCGGACATGTCGGCGGCTGGCCAACTTTGGCCCGTGGTCGTGGGGACGACCCTATAGGCGTCGGAAATGTCGGTGGCTGTCCAACTTTGGCCCAGGGGTCGTGGGGTCGACCCTATAGTCGTCGGACAAGTCAGCGGCTGGCCAACATTGGCCCGTGGTCGTGGGGACGACACTATAGTCGTCGGATATGTCGGCGGCTGGCCAACTTTGGCCCGTGGTCGTGGGGACGACCCTATAGTCGTCGGACATGTCGGTGGTGAGCCAACCTAGTCCGGGGGTCGTGGGGACGACCCTATAGTCGTCGGACAAGTCGGCGGCCGGCCAACCTAGTCCGGGGGTCGTGGGGACGACCCTATAGTCGTCGGACATGACGGTGGCGGTCCAGTCTAGTCCCGGGTCGTGGGGACGACCCTATAGTCGTCGGACATGTCGGCGGCTGGCCAACTTTGGCCCGTGGTCGTGGGGACGACCCTATAGTCGTCGGAAATGACGGTGGCGGGCCAATCTATTCCCGGGGTCGTGGGGACGACCGTATAGTCGTCGGAAATATCAGCGGCTGGCCAACTTTGGCCCGGGGTCGTGGGGACGACCCTATAGTCGTCGGACAAGTCGGCGGCGGGCCAACCTAGTCCCGGGGTCGTGGGGACGACCCAATAATCGTCGGACAAGCCGGCGGCTGGCCAACTTTGGCCCGTGGTCGTGGGGACGACCCTATAGTCGTCGGACAAGTCGGCGGCTGTCCAACTTTGGCCCGGGGTCGTGGGGACGACCCTATAGTCGTCGGACTTGACGGTGGCGGGCCAATCTAGTCCCGGGGTCGTGGGGACGACCCTATAGTCGTCAGACATGTCGGTGGCGAGCCAACCTAGTCCCGGGGTCGTGGGGACGACCCTATAGTCGTCGGACAAGGCGGCGGCGGGCCAACCTAGACCCGGGGTCGTGGGGATGACCCTATAGTCGTCGGACATGACGGTGGCGGGTCAGTCTAGTCCCGGGTCGTGGGGACGACCCTATAGTCGTCGGACATGTCGGCGGCTGGCCAACTTTGGCCCGTGGTCTTGGGGACGACCCTATAGTCGTCAGACATGACGGTGGCGAGCCAACCTAGTCCCGGGGTCGTGGGGACGACCCTATAGTCGTCGGACAAGACGGCGGCGAGCCCACCTAGTCGGGGGGTCGTGGGGACGACTCTATAGTCGTCGGACATGTCGGCGGCTGGCCAAATATGACCCGGGGACGTGGGGACGAGCCTATAGTCTTCGGACAAGTCGGCGGCTGGACAACTTTGGCCCGTGGTCGTGTGGACGACCCTATAGTCGTCGGATATGTCGGCGGCTGGCCAACTTTGACCCGTGGTCGTGGGGACGACCCTATTGTCGTCGGAAATGACGGTGGCGGGCCAATCTATTCCCGGGGTCGTGGGGACGACCCTATAGTCGTCGGACAATTCGGCAGCTTGCCAACTTTGGCACGGAGTCGTGGGGACGACCCTATAGTCGTCGGAAAAGTCGGCAGCTTGCCAACTTTGGCACGGAGTCGTGGGGACGACCCTACAGTCGTCGGACAAGTCGGCGGCGAGCCAATCTAGCCCCGCGGTCGTGGGGACGACCCTAAGTCGTCGGACAAGTCAGCGGCTGGCCAACATTGGCCCGTGGTCGTGGGGACGACCCTATAGTCGTCGGATATGTCGGCGGCTGGCCAACTTTGGCCCGTGGTCGTGGGGACGACCCTACAGTGGTCGGACATATCGGCGGCGAGCCCACCTATTCGGGGGGTCGTAGGGACGACCCTATAGTCGTCGGACAAGTCGGCGGCCGGCCAACCTAGTCCGGGGGTCGTGGGGACGACCCTATAGTCGTCGGACATGACGGTGGCGGGCCAGTCTAGTCCCGGGTCGTGGGGACGACCCTATAGTCGTCGGACATGTCGGCGGCTGGCCAACTTTGGCCCGTGGTCGTGGGGACGACCCTATAGTCGTCGGACAAATCGGCGGCTGACCAACTTTGGCCCGGGGTCGTCGGGACGACCCTATAGTCGTCGGACAAGTCGGCAGCGAGCCAACCTAGTCCCGAGGTCGTGGGGACGACCCTATAGTCGTCGGACATGAGGGCGGCTGGCCAACTTTGACCCGTGGTCGTGCGGACAACCCTATAGTCGTCGGACATGTCGGCGGCTGGCCAACTTTTGACCGTGGTCGTAGGGACGACCCTATAGTCGTCGGACAAATCGGCGGCTGACCAACTTTGGCCCGGGGTCGTCGGGGCGACCCTATAGTCGTCGGAAATGTCGGCGGCTGGCCAACTTTGGCCCGTGGTCGTGGGGACGACCCTATAGTCGTCGGACAAATCGGCGGCTGACCAACTTTGGCCCGGGGTCGTCGGGACGACCCTATAGTCGTCGGACAAGTCGGCAGCGAGCCAACCTAGTCCCGGTGTCGTGGGGACGACTCCATAGTCGTCGGACATGTCGGCGGCTGGCCAACCTAGCCCCGGGGTCGTGGGGACGACCCTATGGTCCTCGGACAAGTCGGCGGCTGGCCAAATTTGGTCCGTGATCGTGGGGACGACCCTATAGTCGTCGGAAATGTCGGGGGCTGGCCAACTTTGGCCCGTGGTCGTAAAGACGACCCTATTGTCGTCGGACAAGACGGTGGTGGGCCAATCTAGTGAAGGCGTCGTGGGGACGACCCTATACTCGTCGGACAAGTCGGCGGCTGGCCACCTTTTGCCCGGGGTCGTGGGGACGACCCTATAGTGGTCGGACTAGTCGGCGGCTGGCCAACCTAGTCCCGGGTCCGTGGGGACGACCCTATAGTCCTCGGACAAGTCGGCGACTGGCCAACTTTGGCCCGGGGTCGTAGGGACAACCCTATAGTCGTCGGACAAGTCGGAGGCTGGCCAAATTTGGCCCGTGGTCGTGGGGACGACCCTATACTCGTCGGACAAGTCGGCGGCTGGCCAACTTTTGCCCGGTGTCGTGGGGACGACCCTATAGTGGTCGGACTAGTCGGCGGCTGGCCAACCTAGTCCCGCGTCCGTGGGGACGACCCTATAGTCCTCGGACAAGTCGGCGACTGGCCAACTTTGGCCCGGGGTCGTAGGGACAACCCTATAGTCGTCGGACAAGTCGGAGGCTGGCCAACTTTGGCCCGTGGTCGTGGGGACGACCCTATAGTCGTCGGACATGTCGGCGGCTGGCCAACTTTGGCTCGTGGTCGTGGGGACGACCCTATAGTCGTCGGAAATGTCGGTGGCTGTCCAACATTGGCCCAGGGGTCGTGGGGACGACCCAATAGTCGTCGGACAAGTCAGCGGCTGGCCAACATTGGCCCGTGGTCGTGGGGACGACACTATAGTCGTCGGATATGTCGGCGGCTGGCCAACTTTGGCCCGTGGTCGTGGGGACGACCCTATAGTCGTCGGACAAGTCAGCGGCTGGCCAACTCTGGCCCGTGGTCGTGGGGACGACCCTATAGTCGTCGGACAAGTCGGCGGCTGTCCAACTTTGGCCCGGGGTCGTGGGGACGACCCTATAGTCGTCGGACTTGACGGTGGCGGGCCAATCTAGTCCCGGGGTCGTGGGGACGACCCTATAGTCGTCAGACATGTCGGTGGCGAGCCAACCTAGTCCCGGGGTCGTGGGGACGACCCTATAGTCGTCGGACAAGTCGGCGGCGGGCCAACCTAGACCCGGGGTCGTGGGGATGACCCTATAGTCGTCGGACATGACGGTGGCGGGCCAGTCTAGTCCCGGGTCGTGGGGACGACCCTATAGTCGTCGGACATGTCGGCGGCTGGCCAACTTTGGCCCGGGGTCGTGGGGACGACCCTACAGTCGTCGGACATTTCGGCGGCTTGCCAACTTTGGCCCGGGGTCGTAGGGACGACCCTATAGTCGTCGGACATGTCGGCGGCTGGTTAACTTTGGCCCGTGGTCGTGGGGACGACCCTATAGTCGTTGGACATGACGGTGGCGGGCCAATCTAGTCCCGGGGTCGTAGGGACGACCCTATAGTCGTCGGACATGTTGGCGATTGGCCAACCTTGGCCCGGGGTCGTGGGGACGACTCTATAGTCGTCGGACATGTTGGCGGCTTCTCAGCCTAGTCCCGGGGTCGTGGGTACGACCCTATAGTCGTCGGACAAGTCGGCGGCGGGCCAACCTTGTCCCGGGGTCGTGGGGACGACCCTATAGTCGTCGGACATGACGGTGGCGGGCCAATCTAGTCCCGGGTCGTGGGGACGCCCCTATAGTCGTCGGACAAGACGGCGGCTGGACATCCTTGGCTCGCGGTCGTGGGGACGACCCTATAGTCGTCGGATATTTCGGCGGCTTGTCAACCTAGTCCCGGGGTCGTGGGGACGACCCTATAGTCGTTGGACATGACGGTGGCGGGTCAATCTAGTCCCGGGGTCGTGGGTACGACCCTATAGTCGTCGGACAAGTCGGCGGCGGTCCAACCTTGTCCCGGGGTCGTGGGGACGACCCTATAGTCGTCGGACAAGACGGTGGCTGGACATCTTTGGCCCGCGGTCGTGGGGACGACCCTATAGTCGTCGGACAAGACGGTGGCTGGACATCATTGGCCCGCGGTCGTGGGGACGACCCTATAGTCGTCGGACATTTCGGCGGCTTGCCAACTTTGGCCCGGGGTCGTGGGGACGACCCTATAGTCGTCGGACATTTCGGCGGCATGCCACCTTTGGCCCGGGGTCGTGGGGACGACCCTATAGTCGTCGGACATGTTGGCGGCTTGTCAACCTAGTCCCGGGGTCGTGGGGACGACCCTATAGTCGTTGGACATGACGGTGGCGGGCCAATCTAGTCCCGGGATCGTGGGGACGACCCTATAGTCGTCGTACAAGTCGGCGGCGGGCCAAGCTTGTCCCGTGGTCGTGGGGACGATCTGATAGTTGTCGGACATGACGGTGGCGGGCCAATCTAGTCCCGGGGTCGTGGGGACGACCCTATAGTCGTCGGACATTTCGGCGGCTTGCCAGCTTTGGCCGTCGTCGGACATGTTGGCGGCTTGTCAACCTAGTCCCGGGGTTGTGGGGACGACCCTATAGTCGTTGGACATGACGGTGGCGGCCAATCTAGTCCCGGGGTCGTAGGAACGACCCTATAGTCGTCGGACATGTCGGCGGCTTGCCAATTTTGGCCCGGGGTCGTGGGGACGACCCTATAGTCGTCGGACATGTCGGCGGCTGGCCAGCCTAGTCCCGAGGTCGGGGGGACGACCCTATAGTCGTCGGACATGACGGTGGCGGGCCAGTCTAGTCCCGGGTCGTGGGGACGACCCTATAGTCGTCGGACATGTCGGCGGCTTGCCAGCTTTGGCCGTCGTCGGACATGTTGGCGGCTTGTCAACCTAGTCCCGGGGTTGTGGGGACGACCCTATAGTCGTTGGACATGACGGTGGCGGCCAATCTAGTCCCGGGGTCGTAGGAACGACCCTATAGTCGTCGGACATGTCGGCGGCTTGCCAACTTTGGCCCGGGGTCGTGGGGACGACCCTATAGTCGTCGGACATGTCGGCGGCTGGCCAACCTAGTCCCGAGGTCGTGGGGACGACCCTATAGTCGTCGGACATGACGGTGGCGGGCCAGTCTAGTCCCGGGTCGTGGGGACGACCCTATAGTCGTCGGACATGTCGGCGGCTGGCCAACTTTGGCCCGGGGTCGTGGGGACGATCCTATAGTCGTCGGACAAGTCGGCGGCTTGTCAACCTAGTCCCGGGGTCGTGGGGACGACCCTATAGTCGTTGGACATGACGGTGGCGGGCCAATCTAGTCCCGGGATCGTGGGGACGACCCTATAGTCGTCGTACAAGTCGGCGGCGGGCCAAGCTTGTCCCGTGGTCGTGGGGACGATCTGATAGTTGTCGGACATGACGGTGGCGGGCCAATCTAGTCCCGGGGTCGTGGGGACGACCCTATAGTCGTCGGACATTTCGGCGGCTTGCCAGCTTTGGCCGTCGTCGGACATGTTGGCGGCTTGTCAACCTAGTCCCGGGGTTGTGGGGACGACCCTATAGTCGTTGGACATGACGGTGGCGGCCAATCTAGTCCCGGGGTCGTAGGAACGACCCTATAGTCGTCGGACATTTCGGCGGCATGCCACCTTTGGCCCGGGGTCGTGGGGACGACCCTATAGTCGTCGGACATGTTGGCGGCTTGTCAACCTAGTCCCGGGGTCGTGGGGACGACCCTATAGTCGTTGGACATGACGGTGGCGGGCCAATCTAGTCCCGGGATCGTGGGGACGACCCTATAGTCGTCGTACAAGTCGGCGGCGGGCCAAGCTTGTCCCGTGGTCGTGGGGACGATCTGATAGTTGTCGGACATGACGGTGGCGGGCCAATCTAGTCCCGGGGTCGTGGGGACGACCCTATAGTCGTCGGACATTTCGGCGGCTTGCCAGCTTTGGCCGTCGTCGGACATGTTGGCGGCTTGTCAACCTAGTCCCGGGGTTGTGGGGACGACCCTATAGTCGTTGGACATGACGGTGGCGGCCAATCTAGTCCCGGGGTCGTAGGAACGACCCTATAGTCGTCGGACATGTCGGCGGCTTGCCAATTTTGGCCCGGGGTCGTGGGGACGACCCTATAGTCGTCGGACATGTCGGCGGCTGGCCAGCCTAGTCCCGAGGTCGGGGGGACGACCCTATAGTCGTCGGACATGACGGTGGCGGGCCAGTCTAGTCCCGGGTCGTGGGGACGACCCTATAGTCGTCGGACATGTCGGCGGCTTGCCAGCTTTGGCCGTCGTCGGACATGTTGGCGGCTTGTCAACCTAGTCCCGGGGTTGTGGGGACGACCCTATAGTCGTTGGACATGACGGTGGCGGCCAATCTAGTCCCGGGGTCGTAGGAACGACCCTATAGTCGTCGGACATGTCGGCGGCTTGCCAACTTTGGCCCGGGGTCGTGGGGACGACCCTATAGTCGTCGGACATGTCGGCGGCTGGCCAACCTAGTCCCGAGGTCGTGGGGACGACCCTATAGTCGTCGGACATGACGGTGGCGGGCCAGTCTAGTCCCGGGTCGTGGGGACGACCCTATAGTCGTCGGACATGTCGGCGGCTGGCCAACTTTGGCCCGGGGTCGTGGGGACGATCCTATAGTCGTCGGACAAGTCGGCGGCTTGTCAACCTAGTCCCGGGGTCGTGGGGACGACCCTATAGTCGTTGGACATGACGGTGGCGGGCCAATCTAGTCCCGGGATCGTGGGGACGACCCTATAGTCGTCGTACAAGTCGGCGGCGGGCCAAGCTTGTCCCGTGGTCGTGGGGACGATCTGATAGTTGTCGGACATGACGGTGGCGGGCCAATCTAGTCCCGGGGTCGTGGGGACGACCCTATAGTCGTCGGACATTTCGGCGGCTTGCCAGCTTTGGCCGTCGTCGGACATGTTGGCGGCTTGTCAACCTAGTCCCGGGGTTGTGGGGACGACCCTATAGTCGTTGGACATGACGGTGGCGGCCAATCTAGTCCCGGGGTCGTAGGAACGACCCTATAGTCGTCGGACATGTCGGCGGCTTGCCAACTTTGGCCCGGGGTCGTGGGGACGACCCTATAGTCGTCGGACATGTCGGCGGCTGGCCAACCTAGTCCCGAGGTCGTGGGGACGACCCTATAGTCGTGGGACATGACGGTGGCGGGCCAGTCTAGTCCCGGGTCGTGGGGACGACCCTATAGTCGTCGGACATGTCGGCGGCTTGCCAGCTTTGGCCGTCGTCGGACATGTTGGCGGCTTGTCAACCTAGTCCCGGGGTTGTGGGGACGACCCTATAGTCGTTGGACATGACGGTGGCGGCCAATCTAGTCCCGGGGTCGTAGGAACGACCCTATAGTCGTCGGACATGTCGGCGGCTTGCCAACTTTGGCCCGGGGTCGTGGGGACGACCCTATAGTCGTCGGACATGTCGGCGGCTGGCCAACCTATTCCCGAGGTCGTGGGGACGACCCTATAGTCGTCGGACATGACGGTGGCGGGCCAGTCTAGTCCCGGGTCGTGGGGACGACCCTATAGTCGTCGGACATGTCGACGGCTGGCCAACTTTGGCCCGGGGTCGTGGGGACGATCCTATAGTCGTCGGACAAGTCGGCGGCGAGCCAACATTGACCCGGGGTCGTGGGGACGACTCTATAGTCGTCGGACATGTCGGTGGCGGGCCAGTCTAGTCCCGGGTCGTGGGGACGACCCTATAGTCGTCGGACATGTCGGCGGCTGGCCAACTTTGGCCCGTGGTCGTGGGGAGGACCCTATACTCGTCGGACAAGTCGGCGGCGTACCAACCTAGTCCGGGGGTCGTGGGGACGACCCTATAGTCGTCGGACATGACGGTGGCGGGCCAGTCTAGTCCCGGGTCATGGGGACGACCCTATAGTCGTCGGACAAGTCGGCGGCTGGCCAACTTTGGCCCGTGGTCGTGGGGACGACCCTATAGTCGTCGGACAAGTCGGCGGCCGGCCAACCTAGTCCGGGGGTCGTGGGGACGACCCTATAGTCGTCGGACATGACGGTGGCGGGCCAGTCTAGTCCCGGGTCGTGGGGACGACCCTATAGTCGTCGGACATGTCGGCGGCTGGCCAACTTTGGCCCGTGGTCGTGGGGACGACCCTATAGTCGTCGGACATGTCGGCGGCTGGCCAACTTTGGCCCGTGGTCGTGGGGAGGACCCTATACTCGTCGGACAAGTCGGCGGCGTACCAACCTAGTCCGGGGGTCGTGGGGACGACCCTATAGTCGTCGGACATGACGGTGGCGGGCCAGTCTAGTCCCGGGTCATGGGGACGACCCTATAGTCGTCGGACAAGTCGGCAGCGAACCAACCTAGTCCCGAGGTCGTGGGGACGACCCTATAGTCGTCGGACAAATCGGCGGCTGACCAACTTTGGCCCGGGGTCGTCGGGGCGACCCTATAGTCGTCGGAAATGTCGGCGGCTGGCCAACTTTGGCCCGTGGTCGTGGGGACGACCCTATAGTCGTCGGACAAATCGGCGGCTGACCAACTTTGGCCCGGGGTCGTCGGGACGACCCTATAGTCGTCGGACAAGTCGGCAGCGAGCCAACCTAGTCCCGGTGTCGTGGGGACGACTCCATAGTCGTCGGACATGTCGGCGGCTGGCCAACCTAGCCCCGGGGTCGTGGGGACGACCCTATGGTCCTCGGACAAGTCGGCGGCTGGCCAAATTTGGTCCGTGATCGTGGGGACGACCCTATAGTCGTCGGAAATGTCGGGGGCTGGCCAACTTTGGCCCGTGGTCGTAAAGACGACCCTATTGTCGTCGGACAAGACGGTGGTGGGCCAATCTAGTGAAGGCGTCGTGGGGACGACCCTATACTCGTCGGACAAGTCGGCGGCTGGCCAACTTTTGCCCGGGGTCGTGGGGACGACCCTATAGTGGTCGGACTAGTCGGCGGCTGGCCAACCTAGTCCCGGGTCCGTGGGGACGACCCTATAGTCCTCGGACAAGTCGGCGACTGGCCAACTTTGGCCCGGGGTCGTAGGGACAACCCTATAGTCGTCGGACAAGTCGGAGGCTGGCCACCTTTGGCCCGTGGTCGTGGGGACGACCCTATACTCGTCGGACAAGTCGGCGGCTGGCCAACTTTTGCCCGGGGTCGTGGGGACGACCCTATAGTGGTCGGACTAGTCGGCGGCTGGCCAACCTAGTCCCGGGTCCGTGGGGACGACCCTATAGTCCTCGGACAAGTCGGCGACTGGCCAACTTTGGCCCGGGGTCGTAGGGACAACCCTATAGTCGTCGGACAAGTCGGAGGCTGGCCAACTTTGGCCCGTGGTCGTGGGGACGACCCTATAGTCGTCGGACATGTCGGCGGCTGGCCAACTTTGGCCCGTGGTCGTGGGGACGACCCTATAGTCGTCGGAAATGTCGGTGGCTGTCCAACATTGGCCCAGGGGTCGTGGGGACGACCCAATAGTCGTCGGACAAGTCAGCGGCTGGCCAACATTGGCCCGTGGTCGTGGGGACGACACTATAGTCGTCGGATATGTCGGCGGCTGGCCAACTTTGGCCCGTGGTCGTAGGGACGACCCTATAGTCGTCGGACAAGTCAGCGGCTGGCCAACTCTGGCCCGTGGTCGTGGGGACGACCCTATAGTCGTCGGACAAGTCGACGGCTGTCCAACTTTGGCCCGGGGTCGTGGGGACGACCCTATAGTCGTCGGACTTGACGGTGGCGGGCCAACCTTGTCCCGGGGTCGTGGGGACGACCCTATAATCGTTGGACTTGACGGTGGCGGGCCAATCTAGTCCCGGGGTCGTAGGGACGACCCTATAGTCGTCGGACATGTTGGCGATTGGCCAACATTGGCCCGGGGTCGTCGGGACGACCCTATAGTCGTCGGACATGTCGGCGGCTGGCCAACCTAATCCCGGGGTCGTGGGGACGACCCTATAGTCGTCGGACATGTTGGCGGCTTGTCAGCCTAGTCCCAGGGTCGTGGGTACGACCCTATAGTCGTCGGACAAGTCGGCGGCGGGCCAACCTTGTCCCGGGGTCGTGGGGACGACCCTATAGTCGTCGGACATGACGGTGGCGGACCAATCTAGTCCCGGGGTCGTGGGGACGACCCTATAGTCGTCGGACATGTCGGCGGCTGGCCATCCTAGTTCCGGGGTCGTGGGGACGACCCTATATTCGTCGGACATGTCGGCGGCTGGCCAACTTTGGCCCGTGGTCGTAGGGACGATCCAATAGTCGTCGGACATGACGGTGGCGGACCAATCTAGTCCCGGGGTCGTGGGGACGACCCTATAGTCGTCGGACATGACGGTGGCGGACCAATCTAGTCCCGGGGTCGTGGGGACGACCCTATAGTCATCGGACATGTCGGCGGCTTGCCAACTTTGGCCCGGGGTCGTGGGGACGACCCTACAGTCGTCGGACATGTCGGCGGCTGGCCAACCTAGTCCGGGGTCGTGGGGACGACCCAATAGTCGTCGGACATTTCGGCGGCTTGCCAACTTTGGCCCGGGGTCGTGGGGGCGACCCTATAGTCGTCGGACTTGACGGTGGCGGGCCAATCTAGTCCCGGGGTCGTGGGGACGACCCTACAGTCGGCGGACATTTCGGCGTCTTGCCAACTTTGGCCCGGGGTCGTGGGGACGACCCTATAGTCTTCGGACATGACGGTAGCGGGCCAATCTAGACCCGAGGTCGTGGGGACGACCCTATAGTCGTTGGACATGTCAGCGGCTGGCCAACTTTGGCCCGGTGTCGTGGGGACGACCCTATAGTCGTCGGACATGTCGGCGGCTGGCCAACTTTGGCCCGGTGTCGTGGGGACGACTCTATAGTCGTCGGACATGTCGGCGGCTGGCCCACCTAGACCCGGGGTCGTGGGGACGACCCTATTGTCGTCGGACATGACGGTGGCGGGCCAATCTAGTCCCGGGGTCGTGGGGACGACCCTATAGTCGTCGGACAAGTCGGCGGCGGGCCAAGCTTGTCCCGGGGTCGTGGGGACGACCCTATAATCGTCGGACATGACGGTGGCGGGCCAATCTAGTCCCGGGGTCGTGGGGACGACCCTATAATCGTTGGACATGACGGTGGCGGGCCAATATAGTCCCGGGGTCGTAGGGACGACCCTATAGTCGTCGGACATGTTGGCGATTGGCCAACATTGGCCCGGGGTCGTCGGGACCACCCTATAGTCGTCGGACATGTCGGCGGCTGGCCAACCTAGTTCCGGGGTCGTGGGGACGACCCTATATTCGTCGGACATGTCGGCGGCTGGCCAACTTTGGCTCGTGGTCGTGGGGACGACCCTATAGTCGTCAGACATGACGGTGGCGAGCCAACCTAGTCCCGGGGTCGTGGGGACGACCCTATAGTCGTCGGACAAGTCGGCGGCGAGCCCACCTAGTCGGGGGGTCGTGGGGACGACCCTATAGTCGTCGGACAAGTCGGCGGCCGGCCAACCTAGTCCGGGGGTCGTGGGGACGACCCTATAGTCGTTGGACATGACGGTGGCGGGCCAATCTAGTCCCGGGGTCGTGGGGACGACCCTATAGTCGTCGGACAAGACGGCGGCTGGACATCTTTGGCCCGGGGTCGTGGGGACGACCCTATAGTCGTCGGACATGTTGGCGGCTTGTCAGCCTAGTCCCAGGGTCGTGGGTACGACCCTATAGTCGTCGGACAAGTCGGCGGCGGGCCAACCTTGTCCCGGGGTCGTGGGGACGACCCTATAATCGTCGGACATGTCGGCGGCTGGCTAACTTTGGCCCGGTGTCGTGGGGACGACTCTATAGTCGTCGGAAATGTCGGCGGCTGGCCAACCTGGACCCGGGGTCGTGGGGACGACCCTATTGTCGTCGGACATGACGGTGGCGGGCCAATCTAGTCTCGCGGTCGTGGGGACGACCCTATAATCGTCGGACATGACGGTGGCGGGCCAATCTAGTCCCGGGGTCGTGGGGACGACCCTATAGTCGTCGGACATGTCGGCGGCTGGCCAACTTTGGCCCGGTGTCGTGGGGACGACTCTATAGTCGTCGGACATGTCGGCGGCTGGCCAACCTAGACCCGGGGTCGTGGGGACGACCCTATTGTCGTCGGACCTGTCGGCGGCTGGCCAACCTAGTCCCGAGGTGGTGGGGCGACCCTATAGTCGTCGGACATGTCGGCGGCTGGCCAACCTAGTCCCGAGGTCGTCGGACTGGACGGTGGCGGGCCAATCTAGTCCCGGGTTCGTGGGGACGATCCTACAGTCGTCGGACATGTCGGCGGCTGGCCAACTTTGGCCCGTGGTCGTGGGGACGACCCTGAAGTCGTCGGACATGACGGTGGCGGGCCAATCTAGTCCCGGGGTCGTGGGGACGACCGTATAGTCGTCGGACTTGACGGTGGCGGGCCAATCTAGTCCCGGGGTCGTGGGTACGACCGTATAGTCGTCGGACAAGTCGGCGGCTGGCCAACTTTGGCCCGGGGCCGTGGGAACGACCCTATAGTCGTCGGACATGACGGTGGCGGGCCAATATAGTGCTGGGGTCGTGGGGACGACCCTATAGTCGTCGGACAAGTCGGCGGCGAGCCAACCTAGTCCGGGGGTCGTGGGGACGACCTTATAGTCGTCGGACATGACGGTGGCGGGCCAATCTAGTCCCGGGGTCCATGGGACGACCCTATAGTCGTCGGACATGTCGGCGGCTGGCCGACTTTGGCCCGTGGTCGTGGGGACGACCGTATAGTCGTCGGAAATGTCGGTGGCTGTCCAACTTTGGCCCAGGGGTCGTGGGGACGACCCTATAGTCGTCGGACATGTCGGCGGCGTGCCAACATTGACCCGGGGTCGTGGGGACGACCGTATAGTCGTCGGAAATGTCGGTGGCTGTCCAACTTTGGCCCAAGGGTCGTGGGGACGACCCTATAGTCGTCGGACAAGTCAGCGGCTAGCCAACATTGGCCCGGGGTCGTGGGGACGACCCTATAGTCGTCAGACATATCGGTGGCGAGCCAACCTAGTCCCGGGGTCGTGGGGACGACCCTATAGTCGTCGGACAAGTCGGCGGCGGGCGAACCTAGACCCGGGGTCGTGGGGATGACCCTATAGTCGTCGGACATGACGGTGGCGGGCCAGTCTAGTCCCGGGTCGTGGGGACGACCCAATAGTCGTCGGACAAGTCGTCGGCTGTCCAGCTTTGGCCCGGGGTCGTGAGGACGACCCTATAGTCGTCGGACAAGTCGGCGGCTGTCCAGCTTTGGCCCGGGGTCGTGGAGACGACCCTATAGTCGTCGGACTTGACGGTGGCGGGCCAATCTAGTCCCGGGGTCGTGGGGACGACCCTATAGTCGTCGGACTTGACGGTGGCGGGCCAATCTAGTCCCGGGGTCGTGGGGACGACCCTATAGTCGTCGGACAAGCCGGTGGCGGGCCAATCTAGTCCCGGCGTCGTGGGGACGACCCTATAGTCGTCGGACAAGTCGGCGGCGGGCCAACCTAGTCCCGGGGTCGTGGGGATGACCCTATAGTCGTCGGACATGACGGTGGCGGGCCAGTCTAGTCCCGGGTCGTGGGGACGACCCAATAGTCGTCGGACAAGTCGTCGGCTGTCCAGCTTTGGCCCGGGGTCGTGAGGACGACCCTATAGTCGTCGGACAAGTCGGCGGCTGTCCAGCTTTGGCCCGGGGTCGTGGAGACGACCCTATAGTCGTCGGACTTGACGGTGGCGGGCCAATCTAGTCCCGGGGTCGTGGGGACGACCCTATAGTCGTCGGACTTGACGGTGGCGGGCCAATCTAGTCCAGGGGTCGTGGGGACGACCCTATAGTCGTCGGACAAGCCGGTGGCGGGCCAATCTAGTCCCGGCGTCGTGGGGACGACCCTATAGTCGTCGGACAAGTCGGCGGCTGGCCAACTTTTGCCCGGGGTCGTGGGGACGACCCTATAGTGGTCGGACTAGTCGGCGGCTGGCCAACCTAGTCCCGGGTCCGTGGGGACGACCCTATAGTCCTCGGACAAGTCGGCGGCTGGCCAACTTTGGCCCGGGGTTGTAGGGACAACCCTATAGTCGTCGGACAAGTCGGAGGCTGGCTAAATTTGGCCCGTGGTCGTGAGGACGACCCTATTGTCGTCGGAAATGTCGGCGGCTGGCCAACTTTGGCCCGTGGTCGTGAAGACGACCCTATAGTCGTCGGACAAGACGGTGGCGGGCCAATCTAGTCCCGGGGTCGTGGGGACGACCCTATAGTCGTCGGACAAGTCGGCGGCTGCCCAATCTAGTCCCGGGATCGTAGGGACGACCCCATAGTCGTCGGACAAGTCGGCGGCTGGCCAACTTTGGCCCGGGGTCGTGGGGACGAATCTATAGTCGTCGGACATGTCGGCGGCTGGCCAACTTTGGCCGGTGGCCGTGGGGACGACCCTATAGTCGTCGGACAAGTCGGCGGCTGCCCAATCTAGTCCCGGGATCGTAGGGACGACCCTATAGTCGTCGGACAAGTCGGCGGCTGGCCAACGTTTGCCCGGGGTCGTGGGGACGACCCTATAGTCGTCGGACAAGTCGGCGGCGAGCCAAGCTAGTCCGGGGGTCGTGGGGACGAGCCTATAGTCGTCGGACATGTCGGCGGCTGCCCAATCTAGTCCCGGGATCGTAGGGACGACCCCATAGTCGTCGGACAAGTCGGCGGCTGGCCAACTTTGGCCCGGGGTCGTGGGGACGAATCTATAGTCGTCGGACATGTCGGCGGCTGGCCAACTTTGGCCCGTGGCCGTGGGGACGACCCTATAGTCGTCGGACAAGTCGGCGGCTGCCCAATCTAGTCCCGGGATCGTAGGGACGACCCTATAGTCGTCGGACAAGTCGGCGGCTGGCCAACTTTGGCCCGGGGTCGTGGGGACGAATCTATAGTCGTCGGACATGTCGGCGGCTGTCCAACTTTGGCCCGGGGTCGTGGGGACGACCCTATAGTCGTCGGACTTGACGGTGGCGGGCCAATCTAGTCCCGGGGTCGTGGGGACGACTCTATAGTCGTCAGACATATCGGTGGCGAGCTAACCTAGTCCCGGGGTCGTGGGGACGACCCTATAGTCGTCGGACAAGTCGGCGGCGGGCCAACCTAGACCCGGGGTCGTGGGGATGACCCTATAGTCGTCGGACATGACGGTGGCGGGCCAGTCTAGTCCCGGGTCGTGGGGACGACCCTATAGTCGTCGGACATGTCGGCGGCTGGCCAACTTTGGCCCGTGGTCGTGGGGACGACCTTATAGTCGTCGGACATGTCGGCGGCTGGCCAACTTTGGCCCGTGGTCGTGGGGACGACCCTATAGTCGTCAGACATGACGGTGGCGAGCCAACTTTGGCCCGGGGTCGTGGGGACGACCCTATAGTCGTCGGACTTGACGGTGGCGGGCCAATCTAGTCCCGGGGTCGTGGGGACGACTCTATAGTCGTCGGAAATGTCGGCGGCTGGCCAACCTGGACTCGGGATCGTGGGGACGACCCTATAGTCGTCGGACAAGACGGTGGCGGACCAATCTAGTCCCGGGGTCGTGGGGACGACCCTATAGTCGTCGGACATGTCGGCGGCTGGCCAACTTTGGCCCGTGGTCGTGGGGATGATCCAATAGTCGTCGGACATGTCGGCGGCTGGCCAACCTAGTCCCGAGGTCGTGGGGACGACCCTATAGTCGTCAGACTTGACGGTGGCGGGCCAATCTAGTCCCGGGGTCGTGGGGACGACCCTACAGTCGTCGGAAATGTCGGCGGCTGGCCAACCTGGACCCGGGGTCGTGGGGACGACCCTATTGTCGTCGGACATGACGGTGGCGGGCCAATCTAGTCTCGGGGTCGTGGGGACGACTCTATAGTCGTCGGAAATGTCGGCGGCTGGCCAACCTGGACCCGGGGTCGTGGGGACGACCCTATAGTCGTCGGAAATGACGGTGGCGGGCCAATCTAGTCCCGGGGTCGTGGGGACGACCCTATAGTCGTCGGACAAGTCGGCGGCGGGCCAACCTAGTCCCGGGGTCGTGGGGATGACCCTATAGTCGTCGGACATGACGGTGGCGGGCCAGTCTAGTCCCGGGTCGTGGGGACGACCCTATAGTCGTCGGACATGACGGTGGCGGGCCAATCTAGTCCCGGGGTCGTAGGGACGACCCTATAGTCGTCGGACATGTCGGCGATTGGCCAACATTGGCCCGGGGTCGTGGGGACGACCCTATAGTCGTCGGACATGACGGTGGCGGGCCAATCTAGTTCCGGGGTCGTGGGGACGACCCTATAGTCGTCGGACAAGTCGGCGGCTGGCCAAATTTGGCCCGTGGTCGTGAGGACGACCCTATTGTCGTCGGAAATGTCGGCGGCTGGCCAACTTTGGCCCGTGGTCGTGAAGACGACCCTATAGTCGTCGGACAAGACGGTGGCGGGCCAATCTAGTCCCGGGGTCGTGGGGACGACCCTATAGTCGTCGGACATGTCGGCGGCTGCCCAATCTAGTCCCGGGATCGTAGGGACGACCCCATAGTCGTCGGACAAGTCGGCGGCTGGCCAACTTTGGCCCGGGGTCGTGGGGACGAATCTATAGTCGTCGGACATGTCGGCGGCTGGCCAACTTTGGCCCGTGGCCGTGGGGACGACCTTATTGTCGTCGGACATGGCGGTGGCGGCCCAATCTAGTCCCGGTATCGTAGGGACGACCCTATAGTCGTCGGACAAGTCGGCGGCTGGCCATCTTTGGCCCGGGGTTGTGGGGACGAATCTATAGTCGTCGGACATGTCGGCGGCTGGCCAACTTTGGCCCGTGGCCGTGGGGACGACCTTATTGTCGTCGGACATGGCGGTGGCGGCCCAATCTAGTCCCGGTATCGTAGGGACGACCCTATAGTCGTCGGACAAGTCGGCGGCTGGCCATCTTTGGCCCGGGGTTGTGGGGACGAATCTATAGTCGTCGGAAATGTCGCCGGCTGTCCAGCTTTGGCCCGGGGTCGTGGGGACGACCCTATAGTCGTCGGACAAGTCGGCGGCTGTCCAGCTTTGGCCCGGGGTCGTGGGGACGACCCTATAGTCGTCGGACTTGACGGTGGCGGGCCAATCTAGTCCCGGGGTCGTGGGGACGACCCTATAGTCGTCGGACTTGACGGTGGCGGGCCAATCTAGTCCCGGGGTCGTGGGGACGACCCTATAGTCGTCGGACAAGACGATGGCGGGCCAATCTAGTCCCGGCGTCGTGGGGACGACCCTATAGTCGTCGGACAAGTCGGCGGCTGGCCAACTTTTGCCCGGGGTCGTGGGGACGACCCTATAGTGGTCGGACTAGTCGGCGGCTGGCCTACATAGTCCCGGGTCCGTGGGGACGACCCTATAGTCCTCGGACAAGTCGGCGGCTGGCCAACTTTGGCCCGTGGTCGTGGGGACGACCCTATAGTCGTTGGACATGACGGTGGCGGGCCAATCTAGTCCCGGGGTCGTAGGGACGAGCCTATAGTCGTCGGACATGTCGGCGGCGAGTCAACTTTAGACCGTAGTCGTGGGGACGACCCATTAGTCGTCGGACAAGTCGGCTGCGTGCCAACCTAGTCCCGGGGCCGTGGGGACGACCCTATAGTCGTCGGACAAGTCGGCGGCTGGCCAAATTTGGCCCGTGGTCGTGAGGACGACCCTATTGTCGTCGGAAATGTCGGCGGCTGGCCAACTTTGGCCCGTGGTCGTGAAGACGACCCTATAGTCGTCGGACATGACGGTGGCGGACCAATCTAGTCCCGGGGTCGTGGGGACGACCCTATAGTCGTCGGACATTTCGGCGGCTTGCCAACTTTGGCCCGTGGTCGTGGGGACGACCCTATAGTCGTCGGACATGACGGTGGCGGACCAATCTAGTCCCGGGGTCGTGGGGACGACCCTATAGTCGTCGGACATTTCGGCGGCTTGCCAACTTTGGCCCGGGGTCGTGGGGACGACCCTATAGTCGTCGGACATGTCGGCGGCTGGCCAACTTTGGCCCGTGGTTGTGGGGACGGCCCTATAGTCGTTGGACATGACGGTGGCGGGCCAAACTAGTCCCGGGGTCGTGGGGACGACCCTATAGTCGTCGGACAAGTCGGCGGCGAGCCAAGCTAGTCCGGGGGTCGTGGGGACGAGCCTATAGTCGTCGGACATGTCGGCGGCGAGTCAACTTTAGACCGTAGTCGTGGGGACGACCCATTAGTCGTCGGACAAGTCGGCTGCGTGCCAACCTAGTCCCGGGGCCGTGGGGACGACCCTATAGTCGTCGGACAAGTCGGCGGCTGGCCAAATTTGGCCCGTGGTCGTGAGGACGACCCTATTGTCGTCGGAAATGTCGGCGGCTGGCCAACTTTGGCCCGTGGTCGTGAAGACGACCCTATAGTCGTCGGACATAACGGTGGCGGACCAATCTAGTCCCGGGGTCGTGGGGACGACCCTATAGTCGTCGGACATTTCGGCGGCTTGCCAACTTTGGCCCGTGGTCGTGGGGACGACCCTATAGTCGTCGGACATGACGGTGGCGGACCAATCTAGTCCCGGGGTCGTGGGGACGACCCTATAGTCGTCGGACATTTCGGCGGCTTGCCAACTTTGGCCCGGGGTCGTGGGGACGACCCTATAGTCGTCGGACATGTCGGCGGCTGGCCAACTTTGGCCCGTGGTTGTGGGGACGGCCCTATAGTCGTTGGACATGACGGTGGCGGGCCAAACTAGTCCCGGGGTCGTGGGGACGACCCTATAGTCGTCGGACAAGACGGCGGCTGGACATCTTTGGCCCGGGGTCGTGGGGACGACCCTATAGTCGTCGGACATGTTGGCGGCTTGTCAGCCTAGTCCCGGGGTCGTGGGTACGACCCTATAGTCGTCGGACAAGTCGGCGGCGGGCCAACCTTGTCCCGGGGTCGTGGGGACGACCCTATAGTCGTCGGACATGTCGCCGGCTGGCCAACTTTGGCCCGGTGTCGTGGGGACGACTCTATAGTCGTCGGAAATGTCGGCGGCTGGCCAACCTGGACCCGGGGTCGTGGGGACGACCCTATTGTCGTCGGACATGACGGTGGCGGGCCAATCTAGTCTCGCGGTCGTGGGGATGACCCTATAAGCGTCGGACATGACGTTGGCGGGCCAATCTAGTCCCGGGGTCGTGGGGACGACCTTATAGTCGTCGGACATGTCGGCGGCTGGTCAACTTTGGCCCGTGGTCGTGGGGACGACCCTATAGTCGTCGGACAAGACGGTGGCGGACCAATCTATTCCCGGGGTCGTGGGGACGACCCTATAGTCGTCGGACATGTCGGCGGCTGGCCAACTTTGGCCCGTGGTCGTGAAGACGACCCTATAGTCGTCGGACAAGACGGTGGCGGGCCAATCTAGTCCCGGAGTCGTGGGGACGACCCTATAGTCGTCGGACATGTCGGCGGCTGCCCAATCTAGTCCCGGGATCGTAGGGACGACCCCATAGTCGTCGGACAAGTCGGCGGCTGGCCAACTTTGGCCCGGGGTCGTGGGGACGAATCTATAGTCGTCGGACATGTCGGCGGCTGGCCAACTTTGGCCCGTGGCCGTGGGGACGACCTTATTGTCGTCGGACATGGCGGTGGCGGCCCAATCTAGTCCCGGTATCGTAGGGACGACCCTATAGTCGTCGGACAAGTCGGCGGCTGGCCATCTTTGGCCCGGGGTTGTGGGGACGAATCTATAGTCGTCGGACATGTCGGCGGCTGGCCAACTTTGGCCCGTGGCCGTGGGGACGACCCTATAGTCGTCGGACAAGTCGGCGGTTGCCCAATCTAGTCCCGGGATCGTAGGGACGACCCTATAGTCGTCGGACAAGTCGGCGGCTGGCCAACGTTTGCCCGGGGTCGTGGGGACGATCCAATAGTCGTCGGACATGTCGGCGGCTGGCCAACTTTGGCCCGTGGTTGTGGGGACGACCCTATAGTCGTTGGACGTGACGGTGGCGGGCCAATCTAGTCCCGGGGTCGTGGGGACGACCCTATAGTCGTCGGACAAGACGGCGGCTGGACATCTTTGGCCCGGGGTCGTGGGGACGACCCTATAGTCGTCGGACAAGTCGGCGGCTGGCCAACCTAGTCCGGGGGTCGTGGGGACGACCCTATAGTCGTCGGACAAGTCGGCGGCCGGCCAACCTAGTCCGGGGGTCGTGGGGACGACCCTATAGTCGTCGGACATGACGGTGGCGGGCCAATCTAGTCCCGGGGTCGTGGGGACGACCCCATAGTCGTTGGACATGACGGTGGCGGGCCAGTCTAGTCCCGGGTCGTGGGCACGACCCTATAGTCGTCGGAAATGTCGCCGGCTGGCCAACTTTGGCCCGTGGTCGTGGGGACGACCCTATAGTCGTCGGACAAGTCGGCGGCTGTCCAGCTTTGGCCCGGGGTCGTGGGGACGACCCTATAGTCGTCGGACAAGTCGGGGGCGAGCCCACCTAGTCCGGGGGTCGTGGGGACGACCCTATAGTCGTCGGACATGTCGGCGGCGAGCCAACATTGACCCGGGGTCGTGGGGACGACTCTATAGTCGTCGGACATGTCGGTGGCGGGCCAGTCTAGTCCCGGGTCGTGGGGACGACCCTATAGTCGTCGGACATGTCGGCGGCTGGCCAACTTTGGCCCGTGGTCGTGGGGAGGACCCTATACTCGTCGGACAAGTCGGCGGCGTACCAACCTAGTCCGGGGGTCGTGGGGACGACCCTATAGTCGTCGGATATGACGGTGGCGGGCCAGTCTAGTCCCGGGTCATGGGGACGACCCTATAGTCGTCGGACAAGTCGGCGGCTGGCCAACTTTGGCCCGTGGTCGTGGGGACGACCCTATAGTCGTCGGAAATGACGGTGGCGGGCCAATCTAGTCCCGGGGTCGTGGGGACGACCCTATAGTCGTCGGACATATCAGCGGCTGGCCAACTTTGGCCCGGGGTCGTGGGGACGACCCTACAGTCGTCGGATATGTCGGCGGCTGGCCAACTTTGGCCCGTGGTCGTGGGGACGACCCTATAGTCGTCGGAAATGACGGTGGCGGGCCAATCTAGTCCCGGGGTCGTGGGGACGACCCTATAGTCGTCGGACAAGTCGGCGGCGGGCCAACCTAGTCCCGGGGTCGTGGGGATGACCCTATAGTCGTCGGACATGACGGTGGCGGGCCAGTCTAGTCCCAGGTCGTGGGGACGACCCTATAGTCGTCGGACATGTCGCCGGCTGGCCAACTTTGGCCCATGGTCGTGGGGACGACCCTATAGTCGTCGGACAGAACGGTGGCGGGCCAATCTAGTCCCGGGGTCGTGGGGACGACCCTATAGTCGTCGGACAAGTCGGGGGCGGGCCTACCTAGTCCCGGGGTCGTGGGGACGACCCTATAGTCGTCGGATAAGTCGGCAGCTTGCCAACTTTGGCCCGGGGTCGTGGGACCGACCCTATAGTCGTCGGACAAGTCGGGGGCGAGCCCACCTAGTCCGGGGGTCGTGGGGACGACCCTATAGTCGTCGGACAAGTAGGCGGCCGGCCAACCTAGTCCGGGGGTCGTGGGGACGACCCTATAGTCGTCGGACATGACGGTGGCGGGCCAATCTAGTCCCGGGGTCGTGGGGACGACCCCATAGTCGTTGGACATGACGGTGGCGGGCCAGTCTAGTCCCGGGTCGTGGGCACGACCCTACAGTCGTCGGAAATGTCGCCGGCTGGCCAACTTTGGCCCGTGGTCGTGGGGACGACCCTATAGTCGTCGGACAAGTCGGCGGCTGTCCAGCTTTGGCCCGGGGTCGTGGGGACGACCCTATAGTTGTCGGACAAGTCGGCGGCGGTCCAGCTTTGGCCCGTGGTCGTGGGCACGACCCTATAGTCGTCGGACTTGACGGTGGCGGGCCAATCTAGTCCAGGGGTCGTGGGGACGACCCTATAGTCGTCGGACTTGACGGTGGCGGGCCAATCTAGTCCCGGGGTCGTGGGGACGACCCTATAGTCGTCGGACAAGACGGTGGCGGGCCAATCTAGTCCCGGCGTCGTGGGGACGACCCTATACTCGTCGGACAAGTCGGCGGCTGGCCAACTTTTGCCCGGGGTCGTGGGGACGACCCTATAGTCGTCGGACATGACGGTGGCGGGCCAATCTAGTTCCGGGGTCGTGGGGACGACCCTATAGTCGTCGGACATGTCGGCGATTGGCCATTATTGGCCCGGGGTCGTGGGTACGACCCTATAGTCGTCGGACATGTCGGCGATTGGCCATTATTGGCCCGGGGTCGTGAGGACGACACTATTGTCGTCGGAAATGTCGGCGGCTGGCCAACTTTGGCCCGTGGTCGTGAAGACGACCCTATAGTCGTCGGACATGTCGGCGATTGGCCATTATTGGCCCGGGGTCGTGAGGACGACACTATTGTCGTCGGAAATGTCGGCGGCTGGCCAACTTTGGCCCGTGGTCGTGGGGACGATCGGATAGTCGTCGGACATGACGGTGGCGGGCCAATCTAGTCCCGGGGTCGTGGGTACGACCCTATAGTCGTCGGACATGTCGGCGATTGGCCATTATTGGCCCGGGGTCGTGGGGACGACCCTATAATCGTCGGACAAGTCGGCGGCTGGCCAACTTTGGCCCGTGGTTGTGAAGACGACCCTATAGTCGTTGGACATGACGGTGGCGGCCCAATCAAGTCCCGGGGTCGTAGGGACGACCCTATAGTCGTCGGACATGTCGGCGATTGGCCAACATTGGCCCGGGGTCGTGGGGACGACCCTATAGTCGTCGGAGAAGACGGCGGCTGGACATCTTTGGCCCGTGGACGTGGGGACGACCCCATAGTCGTCGGACATGTCGGCGGCTGGCCAACTTTGGCCCGTGGTCGTGGGGACGATCCGATAGTCGTCGGACATGACGGTGGCGGGCCAATCTAGTCCCGGGGTCGTGGGTACGACCCTATAGTCGTCGGACATGTCGGCGATTGGCCATTATTGGCCCGGGGTCGTGGGGACGACCCTATAATCGTCGGACAAGTCGGCGGCTGGCCAAATTTGGCCCGTGGTCGTGAGGACGACCCTATTGTCGTCGGACATGTCGGCGGCTGGCCAACTTTGGCCCGGGGTCGTGGGGACGACCCTATAGTCGTCGGACATGAAGGTGGCGGACCAATCTAGTCCCGGGGTCGTGGGGACGACCCTACAGTCGTCGGACATTTCGGCGGCTTGCCAACTTTGGCCCGGGGTCGTGGGGACGACCCTATAGTCGTCGGACTTGACGGTGGCGGGCCAATCTAGTCCCAAGGTCCTGGGGACGACCCTATAGTCGTCGGACTTAACGGTGGCGGGCCAATCTAGTCTCGGGGTCGTGGGGACGACCCTACAGTCGTCGGACATTTCGGCGGCTTGCCAACTTTGGCACGGGGTCGTGGGGACGACCCTATAGTCGTCAGACATGACGGCGGCGAGCCAAGCTAGTCCGGGGGTCGTGGGGACGAGCCTATAGTCGTCGGACATGTCGGCGGCGAGCCAACTTTAGACCGTAGTCGTGGGTACGACCCTATAGTCGTCGGACAAGTCGGCGGCTGGCCAACCTAGACCCGGGGTCGTGGGGACGACCCTATTGTCGTCGGACATGACGGTGGCGGGCCAATCTAGTCCCGTGGTCGTGGGGACGACCCTATAGTCGTCGGACAAGACGGTGGCGGACCAATCTAGTCCCGGGGTCGTGGGGACGACCCTATAGTCGTCGGACAAGTCGGCGGCTGGCCAACCTAGACCCGGGGTCGAGGGGACGACCCTATTGTCGTCGGACATGACGGTGGCGGGCCAATCTAGTCCCGGGGTCGTGGGGACGACCCTATAGTCGTCGAACAATTCGGCGGCGGGCCAAGCTTGTCCCGGGGTCGTGGGGACGACCCTATAATCGTCGGACATGACGGTGGCGGGCCAATCTAGTCCCGGGGTCGTGGGGACGACCCTATAGTCGTCGGACATGTCGGCGGCTGGCCAACTTTGGCCCGGTGTCGTGGGGACGACTCTATAGTCGTCGGAAATGTCGGCGGCTGGCCAACCTGGACCCGGGGTCGTGGGGACGACCCTATTGTCGTCGGACATGACGGTGGCGGGCCAATCTAGTCTCGGGGTCGTGTGGACGACCCTATAGTCGTCGGACATGTCGGCGGCTGGCCAACTTTGGCCCGTGGTCGTGGGGACGATCCAAAAGTCGTCGGACATGTCGGCGGCTGGCCAACTTTGTCGCGTTGTCGTGGGGACGATCCGATTGTCGTCGGACATGTCGGCGGCTGGCCAACTTTGGCCCGTGGTCGTGGGGACGACCCTATAGTCGTCGGACATGTCGGCGGCTGGCCAACTTTGGCCCGTGGTCGTGGGGACGACCCTATAGTCGTCGGACATGTCGGCGGCTGGCCAACTTTGGCCCGTGGTCGTGAAGACGACCCTATAGTCGTCGGACAAGACGGTGGCGGGCCAATCTAGTCCTGGGGTCGTGGGGACGACCCTATAGTCGTCGGACATGTCGGCGGCTGCCCAATCTAGTCCCGGGATCGTAGGGACGACCCCATAGTCGTCGGACAAGTCGGCGGCTGGCCAACTTTGGCCCGGGGTCGTGGGGACGAATCTATAGTCGTCGGACATGTCGGCGGCTGGCCAACTTTGGCCCGTGGCCGTGGGGACGACCTTATTGTCGTCGGACATGGCGGTGGCGGCCCAATCTAGTCCCGGTATCGTAGGGACGACCCTATAGTCGTCGGACAAGTCGGCGGCTGGCCATCTTTGGCCCGGGGTTGTGGGGACGAATCTATAGTCGTCGGACATGTCGGCGGCTGGCCAACTTTGGCCCGTGGCCGTGGGGACGACCCTATAGTCGTCGGACAAGTCGGCGGTTGCCCAATCTAGTCCCGGGATCGTAGGGACGACCCTATAGTCGTCGGACAAGTCGGCGGCTGGCCAACCTAGACCCGGGGTCGAGGGGACGACCCTATTGTCGTCGGACATGACGGTGGCGGGCCAATCTAGTCCCGGGGTCGTGGGGACGACCCTATAGTCGTCGAACAATTCGGCGGCGGGCCAAGCTTGTCCCGGGGTCGTGGGGACGACCCTATAATCGTCGGACATGACGGTGGCGGGCCAATCTAGTCCCGGGGTCGTGGGGACGACCCTATAGTCGTCGGACATGTCGGCGGCTGGCCAACTTTGGCCCGGTGTCGTGGGGACGACTCTATAGTCGTCGGAAATGTCGGCGGCTGGCCAACCTGGACCCGGGGTCGTGGGGACGACCCTATTGTCGTCGGACATGACGGTGGCGGGCCAATCTAGTCTCGGGGTCGTGTGGACGACCCTATAGTCGTCCGACATGTCGGCGGCTGGCCAACTTTGGCCCGTGGTCGTGGGGACGATCCAAAAGTCGTCGGACATGTCGGCGGCTGGCCAACTTTGTCGCGTTGTCGTGGGGACGATCCGATTGTCGTCGGACATGTCGGCGGCTGGCCAACTTTGGCCCGTGGTCGTGGGGACGACCCTATAGTCGTCGGACATGTCGGCGGCTGGCCAACTTTGGCCCGTGGTCGTGGGGACGACCCTATAGTCGTCGGACATGTCGGCGGCTGGCCAACTTTGGCCCGTGGTCGTGAAGACGACCCTATAGTCGTCGGACAAGACGGTGGCGGGCCAATCTAGTCCTGGGGTCGTGGGGACGACCCTATAGTCGTCGGACATGTCGGCGGCTGCCCAATCTAGTCCCGGGATCGTAGGGACGACCCCATAGTCGTCGGACAAGTCGGCGGCTGGCCAACTTTGGCCCGGGGTCGTGGGGACGAATCTATAGTCGTCGGACATGTCGGCGGCTGGCCAACTTTGGCCCGTGGCCGTGGGGACGACCTTATTGTCGTCGGACATGGCGGTGGCGGCCCAATCTAGTCCCGGTATCGTAGGGACGACCCTATAGTCGTCGGACAAGTCGGCGGCTGGCCATCTTTGGCCCGGGGTTGTGGGGACGAATCTATAGTCGTCGGACATGTCGGCGGCTGGCCAACTTTGGCCCGTGGCCGTGGGGACGACCCTATAGTCGTCGGACAAGTCGGCGGTTGCCCAATCTAGTCCCGGGATCGTAGGGACGACCCTATAGTCGTCGGACAAGTCGGCGGCTGGCCAACGTTTGCCCGGGGTCGTGGGGACGACCCTATAGTCGTCGGACAAGTCGGCGGCGAGCCAAGCTAGTCCGGGGGTCGTGGGGACGAGCCTATAGTCGTCGGACATGTCGGCGGCGAGTCAACTTTAGACCGTAGTCGTGGGGACGACCCATTAGTCGTCGGACAAGTCGGCTGCGGGCCAACCTAGTCCCGGGGCCGTGGGGACGACCCTATAGTCGTCGGACAAGTCGGCGGCTGGCCAAATTTGGCCCGTGGTCGTGAGGACGACCCTATTGTCGTCGGAAATGTCGGCGGCTGGCCAACTTTGGCCCGTGGTCGTGAAGACGACGCTATAGTCGTCGGACATGACGGTGGCGGACCAATCTAGTCCCGGGGTCGTGGGGACGACCCTATAGTCGTCGGACATTTCGGCGGCTTGCCAACTTTGGCCCGTGGTCGTGGGGACGACCCTATAGTCGTCGGACATGACGGTGGCGGACCAATCTAGTCCCGGGGTCGTGGGGACGACCCTATAGTCGTCGGACATTTCGGCGGCTGGTCAACTTTGGCCCGTGGTCGTGGGGACGACCCTATAGTCGTCGGACAAGACGGTGGCGGACCAATCTAGTCCCGGGGTCGTGGGGACGACCCTATAGTCGTCGGACATGTCGGCGGCTGGCCAACTTTGGCCCGTGGTCGTGGGGACGATCCAATAGTCGTCGGACATGTCGGCGGCTGGCCAACTTTGGCCCGTGGTTGTGGGGACGACCCTATAGTCGTTGGACGTGACGGTGGCGGGCCAATCTAGTCCCGGGGTCGTGGGGACGACCCTATAGTCGTCGGACAAGACGGCGGCTGGACATCTTTGGCCCGGGGTCGTGGGGACGACCCTATAGTCGTCGGACAAGTCGGCGGCTGGCCAACCTAGTCCGGGGGTCGTGGGGACGACCCTATAGTCGTCGGACAAGTCGGCGGCCGGCCAACCTAGTCCGGGGGTCGTGGGGACGACCCTATAGTCGTCGGACATGACGGTGGCGGGCCAATCTAGTCCCGGGGTCGTGGGGACGACCCCATAGTCGTTGGACATGACGGTGGCGGGCCAGTCTAGTCCCGGGTCGTGGGCACGACCCTATAGTCGTCGGAAATGTCGCCGGCTGGCCAACTTTGGCCCGTGGTCGTGGGGACGACCCTATAGTCGTCGGACAAGTCGGCGGCTGTCCAGCTTTGGCCCGGGGTCGTGGGGACGACCCTATAGTCGTCGGACAAGTCGGGGGCGAGCCCACCTAGTCCGGGGGTCGTGGGGACGACCCTATAGTCGTCGGACAAGTCGGCGGCCGGCCAACCTAGTCCGGGGGTCGTGGGGACGACCCTATAGTCGTCGGACATGACGGTGGCGGGCCTACCTAGTACCGGGGTCGTGGGGACGACCCTATAGTCGTCGGACATGTCGGCGGCGAGCCAACATTTACCCGGGGTCGTGGGGACGACTCTATAGTCGTCGGACATGTCGGTGGCGGGCCAGTCTAGTCCCGGGTCGTGGGGACGACCCTATAGTCGTCGGACATGTCGGCGGCTGGCCAACTTTGGTCCGTGGTCGCGGGGAGGACCCTATACTCGTCGGACAAGTCGGCGGCGTACCAACCTAGTCCGGGGGTCGTGGGGACGACCCTATAGTCGTCGGATATGACGGTGGCGGGCCAATCTAGTCCCGGCTTCGTGGGGACGACCCTATACTCGTCGGACAAGTCGGCGGCTGTCCAGCTTTGGCCCGGGGTCGTGGGGACGACCCTATAGTCGTCGGACAAGTCGGGGGCGGGCCTACCTAGTCCCGGGGTCGTGGGGACGACCCTATAGTCGTCGGATAAGTCGGCAGCTTGCCAACTTTGGCCCGGGGTCGTGGGAACGACCCTATAGTCGTCGGACAAGTCGGGGGCGAGCCCACCTAGTCCGGGGGTCGTGGGGACGACCCTATAGTCGTCGGACAAGTCGGCGGCCGGCCAACCTAGTCCGGGGGTCGTGGGGACGACCCTATAGTCGTCGGACATGACGGTGGCGGGCCTACCTAGTCCCGGGGTCGTGGGGACGACCCTATAGTCGTCGGACATGTCGGCGGCGAGCCAACATTGACCCGGGGTCGTGGGGACGACTCTATAGTCGTCGGACATGTCGGTGGCGGGCCAGTCTAGTCCCGGGTCGTGGGGACGACCCTATAGTCGTCGGACATGTCGGCGGCTGGCCAACTTTGGCCCGTGGTCGTGGGGAGGACCCTATACTCGTCGGACAAGTCGGCGGCGTACCAACCTAGTCCGGGGGTCGTGGGGACGACCCTATAGTCGTCGGATATGACGGTGGCGGGCCAGTCTAGTCCCGGGTCATGGGGACGACCCTATAGTCGTCGGACAAGTCGGCGGCTGGCCAACTTTGGCCCGTGGTCGTGGGGACGACCCTATAGTCGTCGGAAATGACGGTGGCGGGCCAATCTAGTCCCGGGGTCGTGGGGACGACCCTATAGTCGTCGGACATATCAGCGGCTGGCCAACTTTGGCCCGGGGTCGTGGGGACGACCCTACAGTCGTCGGATATGTCGGCGGCTGGCCAACTTTGGCCCGTGGTCGTGGGGACGACCCTATAGTCGTCGGAAATGACGGTGGCGGGCCAATCTAGTCCCGGGGTCGTGGGGACGACCCTATAGTCGTCGGACAAGTCGGCGGCGGGCCAACCTAGTCCCGGGGTCGTGGGGATGACCCTATAGTCGTCGGACATGACGGTGGCGGGCCAGTCTAGTCCCGGGTCGTGGGGACGACCCTATAGTCGTCGGACATGTCGCCGGCTGGCCAACTTTGGCCCATGGTCGTGGGGACGACCCTATAGTCGTCGGACAGAACGGTGGCGGGCCAATCTAGTCCCGGGGTCGTGGGGACGACCCTATAGTCGTCGGACAAGTCGGGGGCGGGCCTACCTAGTCCCGGGGTCGTGGGGACGACCCTATAGTCGTCGGATAAGTCGGCAGCTTGCCAACTTTGGCCCGGGGTCGTGGGCACGACCCTATAGTCGTCGGACTTGACGGTGGCGGGCCAATCTAGTCCAGGGGTCGTGGGGACGACCCTATAGTCGTCGGACTTGACGGTGGCGGGCCAATCTAGTCCCGGGGTCGTGGGGACGACCCTATAGTCGTCGGACAAGACGGTGGCGGGCCAATCTAGTCCCGGCGTCGTGGGGACGACCCTATACTCGTCGGACAAGTCGGCGGCTGGCCAACTTTTGCCCGGGGTCGTGGGGACGACCCTATAGTGGTCGGACTAGTCGGCGGCTGGCCAACCTAGTCCCGGGTCCGTGGGGACGACCCTATAGTCCTCGGACAAGTCGGCGGCTGGCCAACTTTGGCCCGGGGTTGTAGGGACAACCCTATAGTCGTCGGACAAGTCGGAGGCTGGCCAACTTTGGCCCGTGGTCGTGGGGACGACCCTATAGTCGTTGGACATGACGGTGGCGGCCCAATCAAGTCCCGGGGTCGTAGGGACGACCCTATAGTCGTCGGACATGTCGGCGATTGGCCAACATTGGCCCGGGGTCGTGGGGACGACCCTATAGTCGTCGGAGAAGACGGCGGCTGGACATCTTTGGCCCGGGGTCGTGGGGACGACCCTATAGTCGTCGGACATTTCGGCGGCATGCCACCTTTGGCCCGGGGTCGTGGGGACGACCCTATAGTCGTCGGACATGACGGTGGCGGGCCAATCTAGTTCCGGGGTCGTGGGGACGACCCTATAGTCGTCGGACATGTCGGCGATTGGCCATTATTGGCCCGGGGTCGTGGGTACGACCCTATAGTCGTCGGACATGTCGGCGATTGGCCATTATTGGCCCGGGGTCGTGAGGACGACCCTATTGTCGTCGGAAATGTCGGCGGCTGGCCAACTTTGGCCCGTGGTCGTGAAGACGACCCTATAGTCGTCGGACATGTCGGCGGCTGGCCAACTTTGGCCCGGGGTCGTGGGGACGACCCTATAGTCGTCGGACAAGTCGGCGGCTGGCCAACTTTGGCCCGTGGTCGTGGGGACGACCCTATAGTCGTCGGAAATGACGGTGGCGGGCCAATCTAGTCCCGGGGTCGTGGGGACGACCCTATAGTCGTCGGACATATCAGCGGCTGGCCAACTTTGGCCCGGGGTCGTGGGGACGACCCTACAGTCGTCGGATATGTCGGCGGCTGGCCAACTTTGGCCCGTGGTCGTGGGGACGACCCTATAGTCGTCGGAAATGACGGTGGCGGGCCAATCTAGTCCCGGGGTCGTGGGGACGACCCTATAGTCGTCGGACAAGTCGGCGGCGGGCCAACCTAGTCCCGGGGTCGTGGGGATGACCCTATAGTCGTCGGACATGACGGTGGCGGGCCAGTCTAGTCCCGGGTCGTGGGGACGACCCTATAGTCGTCGGACATGTCGCCGGCTGGCCAACTTTGGCCCATGGTCGTGGGGACGACCCTATAGTCGTCGGACAGAACGGTGGCGGGCCAATCTAGTCCCGGGGTCGTGGGGACGACCCTATAGTCGTCGGACAAGTCGGGGGCGGGCCTACCTAGTCCCGGGGTCGTGGGGACGACCCTATAGTCGTCGGATAAGTCGGCAGCTTGCCAACTTTGACCCGGGGTCGTGGGAACGACCCTATAGTCGTCGGACAAGTCGGGGGCGAGCCCACCTAGTCCGGGGGTCGTGGGGACGACCCTATAGTCGTCGGACAAGTAGGCGGCCGGCCAACCTAGTCCGGGGGTCGTGGGGACGACCCTATAGTCGTCGGACATGACGGTGGCGGGACAATCTAGTCCCGGGGTCGTGGGGACGACCCCATAGTCGTTGGACATGACGGTGGCGGGCCAGTCTAGTCCCGGGTCGTGGGCACGACCCTACAGTCGTCGGAAATGTCGCCGGCTGGCCAACTTTGGCCCGTGGTCGTGGGGACGACCCTATAGTCGTCGGACAAGTCGGCGGCTGTCCAGCTTTGGCCCGGGGTCGTGGGGACGACCCTATAGTTGTCGGACAAGTCGGCGGCGGTCCAGCTTTGGCCCGGGGTCGTGGGCACGACCCTATAGTCGTCGGACTTGACGGTGGCGGGCCAATCTAGTCCAGGGGTCGTGGGGACGACCCTATAGTCGTCGGACTTGACGGTGGCGGGCCAATCTAGTCCCGGGGTCGTGGGGACGACCCTATAGTCGTCGGACAAGACGGTGGCGGGCCAATCTAGTCCCGGCGTCGTGGGGACGACCCTATACTCGTCGGACAAGTCGGCGGCTGGCCAACTTTTGCCCGGGGTCGTGGGGACGACCCTATAGTGGTCGGACTAGTCGGCGGCTGGCCAACCTAGTCCCGGGTCCGTGGGGACGACCCTATAGTCCTCGGACAAGTCGGCGGCTGGCCAACTTTGGCCCGGGGTTGTAGGGACAACCCTATAGTCGTCGGACAAGTCGGAGGCTGGCCAACTTTGGCCCGTGGTCGTGGGGACGACCCTATAGTCGTTGGACATGACGGTGGCGGCCCAATCAAGTCCCGGGGTCGTAGGGACGACCCTATAGTCGTCGGACATGTCGGCGATTGGCCAACATTGGCCCGGGGTCGTGGGGACGACCCTATAGTCGTCGGACATGTCGGCGGCTGGCCAACTTTGGCCCGTGGTCGTGGGGACGACCCTATAGTCGTCAGACATGACGGTGGCGAGCCAACCTAGTCCCGGGGTCGTGGGGACGACCCTATAGTCGTCGGACAAGTCGGCGGCGAGCCCACCTAGTCGGGTGGTCGTGGGGACGACCCTATAGTCGTCGGACAAGTCGGCGGCCGGCCAACCTAGTCCGGGGGTCGTGGGGACGACCCTATAGTCGTCGGACATGACGGTGGCGGGCCAGTCTAGTCCCGGGTCGTGGGGACGACCCTATAGTCGTCGGACAAGACGGCGGCTGGACATCTTTGGCCCGGGGTCGTGGGGACGACCCTATAGTCGTCGGACATGTTGGCGGCTTGTCAGCCTAGTCCCGGGGTCGTGGGTACGACCCTATAGTCGTCGGACAAGTCGGCGGCTGGCCAACCTAGACCCGGGGTCGTGGGGACGACCCTATTGTCGTCGGACATGACGGTGGCGGGCCAATCTAGTCCCGTGGTCGTGGGGACGACCCTATAGTCGTCGGACAAGACGGTGGCGGACCAATCTAGTCCCGGGGTCGTGGGGACGACCCTATAGTCGTCGGACAAGTCGGCGGCTGGCCAACCTAGTCCCGGGGTCGAGGGGATGACCCTATAGTCGTCGGACATGACGGTGGCGGGCCAGTCTAGTCCCGGGTCGTGGGGACGACCCTATAGTCGTCGGACATGTCGCCGGCTGGCCAACTTTGGCCCATGGTCGTGGGGACGACCCTATAGTCGTCGGACAGAACGGTGGCGGGCCAATCTAGTCCCGGGGTCGTGGGGACGACCCTATAGTCGTCGGACAAGTCGGGGGCGGGCCTACCTAGTCCCGGGGTCGTGGGGACGACCCTATAGTCGTCGGATAAGTCGGCAGCTTGCCAACTTTGGCCCGGGGTCGTGGGAACGACCCTATAGTCGTCGGACAAGTCGGGGGCGAGCCCACCTAGTCCGGGGGTCGTGGGGACGACCCTATAGTCGTCGGACAAGTAGGCGGCCGGCCAACCTAGTCCGGGGGTCGTGGGGACGACCCTATAGTCGTCGGACATGACGGTGGCGGGCCAATCTAGTCCCGGGGTCGTGGGGACGACCCCATAGTCGTTGGACATGACGGTGGCGGGCCAGTCTAGTCCCGGGTCGTGGGCACGACCCTACAGTCGTCGGAAATGTCGCCGGCTGGCCAACTTTGGCCCGTGGTCGTGGGGACGACCCTATAGTCGTCGGACAAGTCAGCGGCTGTCCAGCTTTGGCCCGGGGTCGTGGGGACGACCCTATAGTTGTCGGACAAGTCGGCGGCGGTCCAGCTTTGGCCCGGGGTCGTGGGCACGACCCTATAGTCGTCGGACTTGACGGTGGCGGGCCAATCTAGTCCAGGGGTCGTGGGGACGACCCTATAGTCGTCGGACTTGACGGTGGCGGGCCAATCTAGTCCCGGGGTCGTGGGGACGACCCTATAGTCGTCGGACAAGACGGTGGCGGGCCAATCTAGTCCCGGCGTCGTGGGGACGACCCTATACTCGTCGGACAAGTCGGCGGCTGGCCAACTTTTGCCCGGGGTCGTGGGGACGACCCTATAGTGGTCGGACTAGTCGGCGGCTGGCCAACCTAGTCCCGGGTCCGTGGGGACGACCCTATAGTCCTCGGACAAGTCGGCGGCTGGCCAACTTTGGCCCGGGGTTGTAGGGACAACCCTATAGTCGTCGGACAAGTCGGAGGCTGGCCAACTTTGGCCCGTGGTCGTGGGGACGACCCTATAGTCGTTGGACATGACGGTGGCGGCCCAATCAAGTCCCGGGGTCGTAGGGACGACCCTATAGTCGTCGGACATGTCGGCGATTGGCCAACATTGGCCCGGGGTCGTGGGGACGACCCTATAGTCGTCGGAGAAGACGGCGGCTGGACATCTTTGGCCCGGGGTCGTGGGGACGACCCTATAGTCGTCGGACATTTCGGCGGCATGCCACCTTTGGCCCGGGGTCGTGGGGACGACCCTATAGTCGTCGGACATGACGGTGGCGGGCCAATCTAGTTCCGGGGTCGTGGGGACGACCCTATAGTCGTCGGACATGTCGGCGATTGGCCATTATTGGCCCGGGGTCGTGGGTACGACCCTATAGTCGTCGGACATATCGGCGATTGGCCATTATTGGCCCGGGGTCGTGAGGACGACCCTATTGTCGTCGGAAATGTCGGGGGCTGGCCAACTTTGGCCCGTGGTCGTGAAGACGACCCTATAGTCGTCGGACATGTCGGCGGCTGGCCAACTTTGGCCCGGGGTCGTGGGGACGACCCTATAGTCGTCGGACATGAAGGTGGCGGACCAATCTAGTCCCGGGGTCGTGGGGACGACCCTACAGTCGTCGGACATTTCGGCGGCTTGCCAACTTTGGCCCGGGGTCGTGGGGACGACCCTATAGTCGTCGGACTTGACGGTGGCGGGCCAATCTAGTCCCAAGGTCCTGGGGACGACCCTATAGTCGTCGGACTTGACGGTGGCGGGCCAATCTAGTCTCGGGGTCGTGGGGACGACCCTACAGTCGTCGGACATTTCGGCGGCTTGCCAACTTTGGCACGGGGTCGTGGGGACGACCCTATAGTCGTCAGACATGACGGTGGCGAGCCAACCTAGTCCCGGGGTCGTGGGGACGACCCTATAGTCGTCGGACAAGTCGGCGGCGAGCCCACCTAGTCGGGGGGTCGTGGGGACGACCCTATAGTCGTCGGACAAGTCGGCGGCCGGCCAACCTAGTCGGGGGGTCGTGGGGACGACCCTACAGTCGTCGGACAAGTCGGCGGCCGGCCAACCTAGTCCGGGGGTCGTGGGGACGACCCTATAGTCGTCGGACATGACGGTGGCGGGCCAGTCTAGTCCCGGGTCGTAGGGACGACCCTATAGTCGTCGGACATGTCGGCGGCTGGCCAACTTTGGCCCGTGGTCGTGGGGACGACCCTATAGTCGTCGGAAATGACGGTGGCGGGCCAATCTAGTCCCGGGGTCGTGGGGACGACCCTATAGTCGTCGGACATATCAGCGGCTGGCCAACTTTGGCTCGTGGTCGTGGGGACGACCCTATAGTCGTCGGACATGTCGGCGGCTGGCCAACTTTGGCCCGTGGTCGTGGGGACGACCCTATAGTCGTCGGAAATGACGGTGGCGGGCCAATCTAGTCCCGGGGTCGTGGGGACGACCCTACAGTCGTCGGATATGTCGGCGGCTGGCCAACTTTGGCTCGTGGTCGTGGGGACGACCCTATAGTCGTCGGAAATGACGGTGGCGGGCCAATCTAGTCCCGGGGTCGTGGGGACGACCCTATAGTCGCCGGACAAGTCGGCGGCGGGCCAACCTAGTCCCGGGGTCGTGGGGATGACCCTATAGTCGTCGGACATGACGGTGGCGGGCCAGTCTAGTCCCGGGTCGTGGGGACGACCCCATAGTCGTCGGACATGTCGCCGGCTGGCCAACTTTGGCCCGTGGTCGTGGGGACGACCCTATAGTCGTCGGACAGAACGGTGGCGGGCCAATCTAGTCCCGGGGTCGTGGGGACGACCCTATAGTCGTCGGACAAGTCGGGGGCGGGCCTACCTAGTCCCGGGGTCGTGGGGATGACCCTATAGTCGTCGGATAAGTCGGCAGCTTGCCAACTTTGGCCCGGGGTCGTGGGAACGACCCTATAGTCGTCGGACAAGTCGGGGGCGAGCCCACCTAGTCCGGGGGTCGTGGGGACGACCCTATAGTCGTCGGACAAGTCGGCGGCTGGCCAACTTTGGCCCGGGGTTGTAGGGACAACCCTATAGTCGTCGGACAAGTCGGAGGCTGGCCAACTTTGGCCCGTGGTCGTGGGGACGACCCTATAGTCGTTGGACATGACGGTGGCGGGCCAATCTAGTCCCGGGGTCGTAGGGACGACCCTATAGTCGTCGGACATGTCGGCGATTGGCCAACATTGGCCCGGGGTCGTGGGGACGACCCTATAGTCTTCGGACATGACGGTGGCGGGCCAATCTAGTTCCAGGGTCGTGGGGACGACCCTATAGTCGTCGGACAAGTCGGCGGCTGGCCAAATTTGGCCCGTGGTCGTGAGGACGACCGTATTGTCGTCGGAAATGTCGGCGGCTGGCCAACGTTGGCCCGTGGTCGTGAAGACGACCCTATAGTCGTCGGACAAGACGGTGGCGGGCCAATCTAGTCCCGGGGACGTGGGGACGACCCTATAGTCGTCGGACAAGTCGGCTGCTGCCCAATCTAGTCCCGGGATCGTAGGGACGACCCCATAGTCGTCGGACAAGTCGGCGGCTGGCCAACTTTGGCCCGGGGTCGTGGGGACGAATCTATAGTCGTCGGACATGTCGGCGGCTGGCCAACTTTGGCCCGTGGCCGTGGGGACGACCTTATTGTCGTCGGACATGGCGGTGGCGGCCCAATCCAGTCCCGGGATCGTAGGGACGACCCTATAGTCGTCGGACAAGTCGGCGGCTGGCCATCTATGGCGCGGGGTTGTGGGGACGAATCTATAGTCGTCGGACATGTCGGCGGCTGGCCAACTTTGGCCCGTGGCCGTGGGGACGACCCTATAGTCGTCGGACAAGTCGGCGGCTGCCCAATCTAGTCCCGGGATCGTAGGGACGACCCTATAGTCGTCGGACAAGTCGGCGGCTGGCCAACGTTTACCCGGGGTCGTGGGGACGACCCTATAGTCGTCGGACAAGTCGGCGGCGAGCCAAGCTAGTCCGGGGGTCGTGGGGACGAGCCTATAGTCGTCGGACATGTCGGCGGCGAGCCAACTTTAGACCGTAGTCGTGGGGACGACCCTATAGTCGTCGGACAAGTCGGTTGCGGGCCAACCTAGTCCCGGGGCCGTGGGGACGACCCTATAGTCGTCGGACAAGTCGGCGGCTGGCCAAATTTGGCCCGTGGTCGTGAGGACGACCCTATTGTCGTCGGAAATGTCGGCGGCTGGCCAACTTTGGCCCGTGGTCGTGAAGACGACCCTATAGTCGTCGGACAAGACGGTGGCGGGCCAATCTAGTCCCGGGGTCGTGGGGACGACCCTATAGTCGTCGGACAAGTCGGCGGCTGCCCAATCTAGTCCCGGGATCGTAGGGACGACCCCATAGTCGTCGGACAAGTCGGCGGCTTGCCAACTTTGGCCCGGGGTCGTGGGGACGAATCTATAGTCGTCGGACATGACGGTGGCGGGCCAATCTAGTTCCGGGGTCGTGGGGACGACCCTATAGTCGTCGGACAAGTCGGCGGCTGGCCAAATTTGGCCCGTGGTCGTGAGGACGACCCTATTGTCGTCGGAAATGTCGGCGGCTGGCCAACTTTGGCCCGTGGTCGTGAAGACGACCCTATAGTCGTCGGACAAGACGGTGGCGGGCCAATCTAGTCCCGGGGTCGTGGGGACGACCCTATAGTCATCGGACAAGTCGGCGGCATGCCACCTTTGGCCCGGGGTCGTGGGGACGACCCTATAGTCGTCGGACATGACGGTGGCGGGCCAATCTAGTTCCGGGGTCGTGGGGACGACCCTATAGTCGTCGGACAAGTCGGCGGCTGGCCAAATTTGGCCCGTGGTCGTGAGGACGACCCTATTGTCGTCGGAAATGTCGGCGGCTGGCCAACTTTGGCCCGTGGTCGTGAAGGCGACCCTATAGTCGTCGGACAAGACGGTGGCGGGCCAATCTAGTCCCGGGGTCGTGGGGACGACCCTATAGTCGTCGGACAAGTCGGCGGCTGCCCAATCTAGTCCCGGGATCGTAGGGACGACCCCATAGTCGTCGGACAAGTCGGCGGCTGGCCAACTTTGGCCCGGGGTCGTGGGGACGAATCTATAGTCGTCGGACATGTCGGCGGCTGGCCAACTTTGGCCCGTGGCCGTGGGGACGATCTTATTGTCGTCGGACATGGAGGTGGCGGCCCAATCTAGTCCCGGGATCGTAGGGACGACCCTATAGTCGTCGGACAAGTCGGCGGCTGGCCATCTTTGGCCCGGGGTTGTGGGGACGAATCTATAGTCGTCGGACATGTCGGCGGCTGGCCAACTTTGGCCCGTGGCCGTGGGGACGACCCTATAGTCGTCGGACAAGTCGGCGGCTGCCCAATCTAGTCCCGGGATCGTAGGGACGACCCTATAGTCGTCGGACAAGTCGGCGGCTGTCCAACTTTGGCCCGGGGTCGTGGGGACGACCCTATAGTCGTCGGACTTGACGGTGGCGGGCCAATCTAGTCCCGGGGTCGTGGGGACGACTCTATAGTCGTCAGACATATCGGTGGCGAGCCAACCTAGTCCCGGGGTCGTGGGGACGACCCTATAGTCGTCGGACAAGTCGGCGGCGGGCCAACCTAGACCCGGGGTCGTGGGGATGACCCTATAGTCGTCGGACATGACGGTGGCGGGCCAGTCTAGTCCCGGGTCGTGGGGACGACCCTATAGTCGTCGGACATGTCGGCGGCTGGCCAACTTTGGCCCGTGGTCGTGGGGACGACCCTATAGTCGTCGGACATGTCGGCGGCTGGCCAACTTTGGCCCGTGGTCGTGGGGACGACCCTATAGTCGTCAGACATGACGGTGGCGAGCCAACCTAGTCCCGGGGTCGTGGGGACGACCCTATAGTCGTCGGACAAGTCGGCGGCGAGCCCACCTAGTCGGGTGGTCGTGGGGACGACCCTATAGTCGTCGGACAAGTCGGCGGCCGGCCAACCTAGTCCGGGGGTCGTGGGGACGACCCTATAGTCGTCGGACATGACGGTGGCGGGCCAGTCTAGTCCCGGGTCGTGGGGACGACCCTATAGTCGTCGGACAAGACGGCGGCTGGACATCTTTGGCCCGGGGTCGTGGGGACGACCCTATAGTCGTCGGACATGTTGGCGGCTTGTCAGCCTAGTCCCGGGGTCGTGGGTACGACCCTATAGTCGTCGGACAAGTCGGCGGCTGGCCAACCTAGACCCGGGGTCGTGGGGACGACCCTATTGTCGTCGGACATGACGGTGGCGGGCCAATCTAGTCCCGGGGTCGTGGGGACGACCCTATAGTCGTCGAACAATTCGGCGGCGGGCCAAGCTTTTCCCGGGGTCGTGGGGACGACCCTATAATCGTCGGACATGACGGTGGCGGGCCAATCTAGTCCCGGGGTCGTGGGACGACCCTATAGTCGTCGGAAATGACGGCGGCTGGCCAACTTTGGCCCGGGGTCGTGGGGACGACTCTATAGTCGTCGGAAATGTCGGCGGCTGGCCAACCTGGACTCGGGGTCGTGGGGAAGACCCTATAGTCGTCGGACAAGACGGCGGCTGGGCATCTTTGGCCCGGGGTCGTGGGGACGACCTTATAGTCGTCGGACATGTTGGCGGCTTGTCAGCCTAGTCCCGGGGTGGTGGGTACGACCCTATAGTCGTCGGACAAGTCGGCGGCGGGCCAACCTTGTCCCGGGGTCGTGGGGACGACCCTATAGTCGTCGGACATGTCGGCAGCAGGCCAACTTTGGCCCGGGGTCGTGGGGACGACCCTATAGTCGTCGGACATGTCGGCGGCTGGCCAACTTTGGCCCGTGGTTGTGGGGACGACCCTATAGTCGTCGGACATGTCGGCGGCTGGTCAACTTTGGCCCGTGGTCGTGGGGACGACCCTATAGTCGTCGGACAAGACGGTGGCGGACCAATCTAGTCCCGGGGTCGTGGGGACGACCCTATAGTCGTCGGACATGTCGGCGGCTGGCCAACTTTGGCCCGTGGTCGTGGGGACGATCCAATAGTCGTCGGACATGTCGGCGGCAGGCCAACTTTGGCCCGTGGTTGTGGGAACGACTCTATAGTCGTTGGACATGACGCTGGCGGTCCAATCTAGTCCCGTGGTCGTGGGGACGACCCTATAGTCGTCGGACAAGACGGTGGCGGACCAATCTAGTCCCGGGGTCGTGGGGACGACCCTATAGTCGTCGGACAAGTCGGCGACTGGCGAACCTAGACCCGGGGTCGTGGGGACGACCCTATTGTCGTCGGACATGACGGTGGCGGGCCAATCTAGTCCCGGGGTCGTGGGGACGACCCTATAGTCGTCGAACAATTCGGCGGCGGGCCAAGCTTGTCCCGGGGTCGTGGGGACGACCCTATAATCGTCGGACATGACGGTGGCGGGCCAATCTAGTCCGTGGTTGTGGGGACGACCCTATAGTCGTTGGACATGACGCTGGCGGTCCAATCTAGTCCCGTGGTCGTGGGGATGACCCTATAGTCGTCGGACAAGACGGTGGCGGACCAATCTAGTCCCGGGGTCGTGGGGACGACCCTATAGTCGTCGGACAAGTCGGCGGCTGGCCAACCTAGACCCGGGGTCGAGGGGACGACCCTATTGTCGTCGGACAAGACGGTGGCGGGCCAATCTAGTCCCGGGGTCGTGGGGACGACCCTATAGTCGTCGAACAATTCGGCGGCGGGCCAAGCTTGTCCCGGGGTCGTGGGGACGACCCTATAATCGTCGGACATGACGGTAGCGGGCCAATCTAGTCCCGGGGTCGTGGGGACGACCCTATAGTCGTCGGACATGTCGGCGGCTGGCCAACATTGGCCCGTGGTCGTGGGGACGACGCAATAGTCGTTGGAAATGTCAGCGGATGGCCAACTTTGACCCGGTGTCGTGGGGACGACTCTATAGTCGTCGGACATGTCGGCGGCTGGCCAACTTTGGCCCGGGGTCGTGGGGACGATCCAATAGTCGTCGGACATGTCGGCGGCTGGCCAACTTTGGCCCGGTGTCGTGGGACGACTCTATAGTCGTCGGAAATGTCGGCGGCTGGCCAACCTGGACCCGGGGTCGTGGGGACGACCCTATTGTCGTCGGACATGACGGTGGCGGGCCAATCTAGTCTCGGGGTCGTGGGGACGACCATATAGTCGTCGGACATGTCGGCGGCTGGCCAACTTTGGCCCGTGGTCGTGGGGACGATCCAAAAGTCGTCGGACATGTCGGCGGCTGGCCAACTTTGTCGCGTTGTCGTGGGGACGATCCGATTGTCGTCGGACATGTCGGCGGCTGGCCAACTTTGGCCCGTGGTCGTGGGGACGACCCTATAGTCGTCGGACATGTCGGCGGCTTGCCAACATTGGCCCGTGGTCGTGGGGACGACCCAATAGTCGTTGGAAATGTCAGCGGATGGCCAACTTTGACCCGGTGTCGTGGGGACGACTCTATAGTCGTCGGACATGTCGGCGGCTGGCCAATCTAGTCCCGGGGTCGTGGGGACGACCCTATAGTCTTCGGAGATGTCGGCGGCTGGCCAACTTTGGCCCGGTGTCGTGGGGACGACCCAATAGTCGTCGGACATGTCGGCGGCTGGCCAACATAGACCCGGGGTCGTGGGGACGACCCTATAGTCGTCGGACATGTCGGCGGGTGGCCAACCTAGTCCCGAGGTCGTGGGGACGACCCTATAGTCGTCGGACATGTCGGCGGCTTGCCAACTTTGGCCCGGGGTCGTGGGGACGACCCTATAGTCTTCGGAGATGTCGGCGGCTGGCCAACTTTGGCCCGGTGTCGTGGGGACGACCCAATAGTCGTCGGACATGTCGGCGGCTGGCCAACATAGACCCGGGGTCGTGGGGACGACCCTATAGTCGTCGGACATGTCGGCGGGTGGCCAACCTAGTCCCGAGGTCGTGGGGACGACCCTATAGTCGTCGGACATGTCGGCGGGTGGCCAACCTAGTCCCGAGGTCGTGGGGACGACCCTATAGTCGTCGGACATGTCGGCGGCTTGCCAACTTTGGCCCGGGGTCGTGGGGACGATCCAATAGTCGTCGGACATGTCGGCGGCTGGTCAACTTTGGCCCGTGGTCGTGGGGACGACCCTATAGTCGTTGGACATGTCAGCGGCTGGCCAACTTTGGCCCGGTGTCGTGGGGACGACCCAATAGTCGTCGGACATGTCGGCGGCTGGCCAACTTTGGCCCGTGGTCGTGGGGACGATCCGATAGTCGTTGGACATGACGGTGGCGGACCAATCTAGTCCCGGGGTCGTGGGGACGACCCTATAGTCGTCGGACATGTCGGCGGCTGGCCAACTTTGGCCCGTGGTCGTGGGGACGATCCAAAAGTCGTCGGACCTGTCGGCGGCTGGCCAACTTTGGCGCGTGGTCGTGGGGACGATCCGATTGTCGTCGGACATGTCGGCGGCTGGCCAACCTAGACCCGGGGTCGTGGGGACGACCCTATAGTGGTCGGACAAGTCGGCGGCTGGCCAACCTAGTCCGGGGGTCGTGGGGACGACCCTATAATCCTCGCACAAGTCGGCGGCTGGCCAACTTTGGCCCGTGGTCGTGGGGACGACCCTATAGTCGTCGGGCAAGTCGGCGGCAAGCCAACATAGGCCCAGGGTCGTGGCGATAACCCTACAGTCGTCGGACATGTCGGCGGCGGGCCAATCTAGTCCCCGGGTCGTGGGCACGACCCTATAGTCGTCGGACATGTCGGCGGCTGGCCAACTTTGGCCCGTGGTCGTGGGGACGATCCGATAGTCGTTGGACATGACGGTGCCGGGGCAATCGAGTCCCTGGGTAGTAGGTACGACCCTATAGTCGTCGGACATGTCGGCGATTGGCCATTATTGGCCCGGGGTCGAGGAGACGACCCTATAGTCGTCGCACATTTCGGCGGCTGGCCAACTTTGGCCCATGGTCGTGGGGACGACCCAATAGTCGTCGGACATGTCGGCGGCTGGCCAAAATTGGCCCGAGGTCGTGGGGGCGACCCTATAGTCGTCGGACATGTCGGCGGCTGGCCAACCTAGTCCCGAGATCGTCGGACTTGACGGTGGCGGGCCAATCTAGTCCTGGGGTCGTGGGGACGACCCCATAGTCGTCGGACAAGACGGCGGCTGGCCAACTTTGGCCCGGGGTCGTGGGGACGACCCAATAGTCGTCGGACATGTCGGCGGCTGGCCAACTTTGGCCCGTTGTCGTGGGGACGATCCGATAGTCGTCGGACATGACGGTGGCGGGCCTATCTAGTCCCGGGGTCGTAGGGACGACCCTGTAGTCGTCGGACATGTCGGCGATTGGCCAACATTGGCCCGGGGTCGCGGGGACGACCCTATAGTCGTCGGATATGTCGGCGGCTGTCCAATCTTGGCCCGCGGTCGTGGGGACGACCCTATAGTCGTCGGACATTTCGGCGGCTTGCCAACTTTGGGCCGGGGTCGTGGGGACGACCCTATAGGCGTCGGACATTTCGGCGGCATGCCAACAATGGCCCGGGGTCGTGGGGACGACCCTATAGTCGTCGGACATGTCGGCGGCTGGCCAACCTAGTCCCGAGGTCGTGGGGACGACCCTATAGTCGTCGGACTTGACGGTGGCGGACCAATCTAGTCCCGGGGTCGTAGGGACGACCCTATAGTCGTCGGACATGTTGGCGATTGACCAACATTGGCCCGGGGTCGTCGGGACGACCCTATAGTCGTCGGACATGTTGGCGGCTTGCCAACTTTGGCCCGGGGTCGTGGGGGCGACCCTATAGTCGTCGGACATGTCGGCGGCTGGCCAACCTCGACCCGGGGTCGTGGCGACGACCCTATAGTCGGCGGACAAGTCGGCGGCGGGCCAAGCTTGGCCCGGGGTCGTGGGGAAGACCCTATAGTCGTCGGATATGTCGGCGGCTTGCCAAATTTGCCCGGGGTCGTGGGGACGACCCTATAGTCGTCGGACATGTCGGCGGCTGGCTAACTTTGGCCCGTGGTCGTGGGGACGACCCAATAGTCGTTGGACATGTCGGCGGCTGGCCAACTTTGGGCCGTGGTCGTGGAGACGATCCTATAGTCGTCGGACTTGAGGGTGGCGGGCCAATCTAGTCCCGGGGTTGTGGGGACGACCCCATAGTCGTCGGATATGTCGGCGGCTTGCCAAATTTGCCCGGGGTCGTGGGGACGACCCTATAGTCGTCAGACTTGATGATGGCGGGCCAATCTAGTCCCGGGGTCGTGGGGACGACCCAATTGTCGTTGGACATATCGGCGGCTGGCCAACTTTGGCCCATGGTCGTGGGGACGACCCTATAGTCGTTGGACATGACGGTGGCGGGCCAATCTAGTCCCGGGGTCGTGGGTACGACCCTATAGTCGTCGAACAAGACGGCGGCTGGACATCCTTGGCTCGCGGTCGTGGGGACGACCCTATAGTCGTCGGACATTTCGGCGGCTTGTCAACCTAGTCCTGGGGTCGTGGGGACGACCCTATAGTCGTCGGACATGACGGTGGCGGGCCAATCTAGTCCCGGGGTCGTAGGGACGAACCTATAGTCGTCGGACATGTCGGCGATTGGCCAACATTGGCCCGGGGTCGTGGGGACGACCCTATAGTCGTCGGACATTTCGGCGGCTTGCCAACTTTGGGCCGGGGTCGTGGGGACGACCCTATAGGCGTCGGACATTTCGGCGGCATGCCAACAATGGCCCGGGGTCGTGGGGACGACCCTATAGTCGTCGGACATGTCGGCGGCTGGCCAACCTAGTCCCGAGGTCGTGGGGACGACCCTATAGTCGTCGGACTTGTCGCTGGCGGGCTAATCTAGTCCCGGGGTCGTGGGGACGACCCTACAGTCGTCGGACATTTCGGCGGCTTGCCAACTTCCGCCCGGGGTCGTGGGGACGACCCTATAGTCGTCGGACATGTCGGCGGCTGTCTAACTTTGGCCCGTGGTCGTTGGGACGACCCAATAGTCGTTGGACATGTCGGCGGCTGGCCAACTTTGGGCCGTGGTCGTGGAGACGATCCTATAGTCGTCGGACTTGACGGTGGCGGGCCAATCTAGTCCCGGGGTTTTGGGGACGACCCTATAGTCGTCGGATATGTCGGCGGCTTGCCAAATTTGCCCGTGGTCGTGGGGACGACCCTATAGTCGTCGGACTTGACGGTGGCGGGCCAATCTTATCCCGGGGTCGTGGGGACGACCCAAAAGTCGTTGGACATATCGGCGGCTGGCCAACTTTGGCCCATGGTCGTGGGGACGACCCTATAATCGTTGGACATGACGGTGGCGGGCCAATCTAGTCCCGGGGTCGTGGGGACGACCCTATAGTCGTCGGACAAGACGGCGGCTGGACATCTTTGGCCCGCGGTCGTGGGGACGACCCTATAGTCGTCGGACATTTCGGCGGCTTGCCAACTTTGGCCCGGGGTCGTGGGGACGACCCAATAGTCGTTGGACATGTCGGCGGCTGGCCAACTTTGGGCCGTGGTCGTGGAGACGATCCTATAGTCGTCGGACTTGAGGGTGGCGGGCCAATCTAGTCCCGGGGTTGTGGGGACGACCCTATAGTCGTCGGATATGTCGGCGGCTTGCCAAATTTGCCCGGGGTCGTGGGGACGACCCTATAGTCGTCGAACAAGACGGCGGCTGGACATCCTTGGCTCGCGGTCGTGGGGACGACCCTATAGTCGTCGGACATTTCGGCGGCTTGTCAACCTAGTCCCGGGGTCGTGGGGACGACCCTATAGTCGTTGGACATGACGGTGGCGGGCCAATCTAGTCCCGGGGTCGTGGGTACGACCCTATAGTCGTCGAACAAGACGGCGGCTGGACATCCTTGGCTCGCGGTCGTGGGGACGACCCTATAGTCGTCGGACATTTCGGCGGCTTGTCAACCTAGTCCCGGGGTCGTGGGGACGACCCTATAGTCGTCGGACATGACGGTGGCGGGCCAATCTAGTCCCGGGGTCGTAGGGACGACCCTATAGTCGTCGGACATGTCGGCGATTGGCCAACATTGGCCCGGGGTCGTGGGGACGACCCTATAGTCGACGGACATGTCGGCGGCTGGCCAACTTTGGCCCGTGGTCGTGGAGACGATCCTATAGTCGTCGGACTTGACGGTGGCGGGCCAATCTAGTCCCGGGGTTGTGGGGACCACCCTATAGTCGTCGGACATTTCGGCGGCTTGCCAACTTTGGCCCGGGGTCGTGGGGACGACCCTATAGTTGTCGGACACATCGGCGGCGGGTCTACCTAGTCCCGGGGTCGTGGGGACGACCCTATAGTCGTCGGACAAGTCGGCAGCTTGCCAACTTTGGCCCGGGGTTGTGGGGACGACTCTATAGTCGTCGGACATTTCGGCGGCTGGCCAACATTGGCCCGTGGTCGTGGGGACGACCCTATAGTCGTCGGACATGTCGGCGGCTGGCCAACTTTGGCCCGTGGTCGTGGGGACGACCCTATAGTCGTCGGAAATGTCGGTGGCTGTCCAACATTGGCCCAGGGGTCGTGGGGACGACCCAATAGTCGTCGGACAAGTCAGCGGCTGGCCAACATTGGCCCGTGGTCGTGGGGACGACACTATAGTCGTCGGATATGTCGGCGGCTGGCCAACTTTGGCCCGTGGTCGTGGGGACGACCCTATAGTCGTCGGACAAGTCAGCGGCTGGCCAACTCTGGCCCGTGGTCGTGGGGACGACCCTATAGTCGTCGGACAAGTCGGCGGCTGTCCAACTTTGGCCCGGGGTCGTGGGGACGACCCTATAGTCGTCGGACTTGACGGTGGCGGGCCAATCTAGTCCCAGGGTCGTGGGGACGACCCTATAGTCGTCAGACATGTCGGTGGCGAGCCAACCTAGTCCCGGGGTCGTGGGGACGACCCTATAGTCGTCGGACAAGTCGGCGGCGGGCCAACCTAGACCCGGGGTCGTGGGGATGACCCTATAGTCGTCGGACATGACGGTGGCGGGCCAGTCTAGTCCCGGGTCGTGGGGACGACCCTATAGTCGTCGGAAATGTAGGCGGCTGGCCAACTTTGGCCCGTGGTCGTGGGGACGACCCTATAGTCGTCGGACATAACGGTGGCGGGCCAATCTAGTCCCGGTGTCGTGGGGACGACTCTATAGTCGTCGGACTTGTCGGCGGCTGGCCAACCTAGACCCGGGGTCGTGGGGACGACCCTATTGTCGTCGGACATGACGGTGGCGGGCCAATCTATTCCCGGGGTCGTACGGACGACCCTATAGTCGTCGGACATGTCGGCGGGTCAGCCAACTTTTGCCCGTGATCGTTGGGACGACTGTTTAGTCGTCGGACATGTCGGCGGCTGGCCAACCTAGACCCAGGGTCGTGGGGACGACCCTATTGTCGTCGGACATGTCGGCGGCTGGACAACCTAGTCCCAAGGTCGTGGGGACGACCCTATAGTCGTCGGACTTCACGGTGGCGGGCCAAGCTTTTCCCGGGGTCGTGGGGACGACCCTATAATCGTCGGACATGACGGTGGCGGGCCAATCTAGTCCCGGGGTCGTGGGACGACCCTATAGTCGTCGGAAATGACGGCGGCTGGCCAACTTTGGCCCGGGGTCGTGGGGACGACTCTATAGTCGTCGGAAATGTCGGCGGCTGGCCAACCTGGACTCGGGGTCGTGGGGACGACCCTATAGTCGTCGGACAAGACGGCGGCTGGGCATCTTTGGCCCGGGGTCGTGGGGACGACCTTATAGTCGTCGGACATGTTGGCGGCTTGTCAGCCTAGTCCCGGGGTGGTGGGTACGACCCTATAGTCGTCGGACAAGTCGGCGGCGGGCCAACCTTGTCCCGGGGTCGTGGGGACGACCCTATAGTCGTCGGACATGTCGGCAGCAGGCCAACTTTGGCCCGGGGTCGTGGGGACGACCCTATAGTCGTCGGACATGTCGGCGGCTGGCCAACTTTGGCCCGTGGTTGTGGGGACGACCCTATAGTCGTCGGACATGTCGGCGGCTGGTCAACTTTGGCCCGTGGTCGTGGGGACGACCCTATAGTCGTCGGACAAGACGGTGGCGGACCAATCTAGTCCCGGGGTCGTGGGGACGACCCTATAGTCGTCGGACATGTCGGCGGCTGGCCAACTTTGGCCCGTGGTCGTGGGGACGATCCAATAGTCGTCGGACATGTCGGCGGCTCGCCAACTTTGGCCCGTGGTTGTGGGAACGACTCTATAGTCGTTGGACATGACGCTGGCGGTCCAATCTAGTCCCGTGGTCGTGGGGACGACCCTATAGTCGTCGGACAAGACGGTGGCGGACCAATCTAGTCCCGGGGTCGTGGGGACGACCCTATAGTCGTCGGACAAGTCGGCGACTGGCGAACCTAGACCCGGGGTCGTGGGGACGACCCTATTGTCGTCGGACATGACGGTGGCGGGCCAATCTAGTCCCGGGGTCGTGGGGACGACCCTATAGTCGTCGAACAATTCGGCGGCGGGCCAAGCTTGTCCCGGGGTCGTGGGGACGACCCTATAATCGTCGGACATGACGGTGGCGGGCCAATCTAGTCCGTGGTTGTGGGGACGACCCTATAGTCGTTGGACATGACGCTGGCGGTCCAATCTAGTCCCGTGGTCGTGGGGACGACCCTATAGTCGTCGAACAAGACGGTGGCGGACCAATCTAGTCCCGGGGTCGTGGGGACGACCCTATAGTCGTCGGACAAGTCGGCGGCTGGCCAACCTAGACCCGGGGTCGAGGGGACGACCCTATTGTCGTCGGACATGACGGTGGCGGGCCAATCTAGTCCCGGGGTCGTGGGGACGACCCTACAGTCGTCGGACAAGACGGTGGCGGACCAATCTAGTCCCGGGGTCGTGGGGACGACCCTATAGTCGTCGGACATGTCGGCGGCTGGCCAACTTTGGCCCGTGGTCGTGGGGACGATCCAATAGTCGTCGGACATGTCGGCGGCTGGCCAACATTGGCCCGTGGTTGTGGAAACGACTCTATAGTCGTTGGACATGACGCTGGCGGTCCAATCTAGTCCCGTGGTCGTGGGGACGACCCTATAGTCGTCGGACAAGACGGTGGCGGACCAATCTAGTCCCGGGGTCGTGGGGACGACCCTATAGTCGTCGGACAAGTCGGCGACTGGCGAACCTAGACCCGGGGTCGTGGGGACGACCCTATTGTCGTCGGACATGACGGTGGCGGGCCAATCTAGTCCCGGGGTCGTGGGGACGACCCTATAGTCGTCGAACAATTCGGCGGCGGGCCAACCTTGTCCCGGGGTCGTGAGGACGACCCTATTGTCGTCGGAAATGTCGGCGGCTGGCCAACTTTGGCCCGTGGTCGTGAAGACGACCCTATAGTCGTCGGACATGTCGGCGGCTGGCCAACTTTGGCCCGGGGTCGTGGGGACGACCCTATAGTCGTCGGACATGAAGGTGGCGGACCAATCTAGTCCCGGGGTCGTGGGGACGACCCTACAGTCGTCGGACATTTCGGCGGCTTGCCAACTTTGGCCCGGGGTCGTGGGGACGACCCTATAGTCGTCGGACTTGACGGTGGCGGGCCAATCTAGTCCCAAGGTCCTGGGGACGACCCTATAGTCGTCGGACTTGACGGTGGCGGGCCAATCTAGTCTCGGGGTCGTGGGGACGACCCTACAGTCGTCGGACATTTCGGCGGCTTGCCAACTTTGGCACGGGGTCGTGGGGACGACCCTATAGTTGTCGGACACATCGGCGGCGGGTCTACCTAGTCCCGGGGTCGTGGGGACGACCCTATAGTCGTCGGACAAGTCGGCAGCTTGCCAACTTTGGCCCGGGGTTGTGGGGACGACTCTATAGTCGTCGGACATTTCGGCGGCTGGCCAACATTGGCCCGTGGTCGTGGGGACGACCCTATAGTCGTCGGACATGTCGGCGGCTGGCCAACTTTGGCCCGTGGTCGTGGGGACGACCCTATAGTCGTCGGAAATGTCGGTGGCTGTCCAACATTGGCCCAGGGGTCGTGGGGACGACCCAATAGTCGTCGGACAAGTCAGCGGCTGGCCAACATTGGCCCGTGGTCGTGGGGACGACACTATAGTCGTCGGATATGTCGGCGGCTGGCCAACTTTGGCCCGTGGTCGTGGGGACGACCCTATAGTCGTCGGACAAGTCAGCGGCTGGCCAACTCTGGCCCGTGGTCGTGGGGACGACCCTATAGTCGTCGGACAAGTCGGCGGCTGTCCAACTTTGGCCCGGGGTCGTGGGGACGACCCTATAGTCGTCGGACTTGACGGTGGCGGGCCAATCTAGTCCCAGGGTCGTGGGGACGACCCTATAGTCGTCAGACATGTCGGTGGCGAGCCAAGCTAGTCCCGGGGTCGTGGGGACGACCCTATAGTCGTCGGACAAGTCGGCGGCGGGCCAACCTAGACCCGGGGTCGTGGGGATGACCCTATAGTCGTCGGACATGACGGTGGCGGGCCAGTCTAGTCCCGGGTCGTGGGGACGACCCTATAGTCGTCGGAAATGTCGGCGGCTGGCCAACTTTGGCCCGTGGTCGTGGGGACGACCCTATAGTCGTCGGACATAACGGTGGCGGGCCAATCTAGTCCCGGTGTCGTGGGGACGACTCTATAGTCGTCGGACTTGTCGGCGGCTGGCCAACCTAGACCCGGGGTCGTGGGGACGACCCTATTGTCGTCGGACATGACGGTGGCGGGCCAATCTATTCCCGGGGTCGTACGGACGACCCTATAGTCGTCGGACATGTCGGCGGGTCAGCCAACTTTTGCCCGTGATCGTTGGGACGACTGTTTAGTCGTCGGACATGTCGGCGGCTGGCCAACCTAGACGCAGGGTCGTGGGGACGACCCTATTGTCGTCGGACATGTCGGCGGCTGGACAACCTAGTCCCAAGGTCGTGGGGACGACCCTATAGTCGTCGGACTTCACGGTGGCGGGCCAATCTAGTCCCGGGGTCGTGGGGACGACCCTACAGTCGTCGGACATTTCGGCGGCTTGCCAACTTTGGCCCGGGGTCGTAGGGACGACCCTATAGTCGTCGGACATGTCGGCGGCTGGTTAACTTTGGCCCGTGGTCGTGGGGACGACCCTATAGTCGTTGGACATGACGGTGGCGGGCCAATCTAGTCCCGGGGTCGTAGGGACGACCCTATAGTCGTCGGACATGTTGGCGATTGGCCAACATTGGCCCGGGGTCGTGGGGACGACTCTATAGTCGTCGGACATGTTGGCGGCTTCTCAGCCTAGTCCCGGGGTCGTGGGTACGACCCTATAGTCGTCGGACAAGTCGGCGGCGGGCCAACCTTGTCCCGGGGTCGTGGGGACGACCCTATAGTCGTCGGACATGACGGTGGCGGGCCAATCTAGTCCCGGGTCGTGGGGACGCCCCTATAGTCGTCGGACAAGACGGCGGCTGGACATCCTTGGCTCGCGGTCGTGGGGACGACCCTATAGTCGTTGGACATGACGGTGGCGGGCCAATCTAGTCCCGGGATCGTGGGGACGACCCTATAGTCGTCGTACAAGTCGGCGGCGGGCCAAGCTTGTCCCGTGGTCGTGGGGACGATCTGATAGTTGTCGGACATGACGGTGGCGGGCCAATCTAGTCCCGGGGTCGTGGGGACGACCCTATAGTCGTCGGACATTTCGGCGGCTTGCCAGCTTTGGCCGTCGTCGGACATGTTGGCGGCTTGTCAACCTAGTCCCGGGGTTGTGGGGACGACCCTATAGTCGTTGGACATGACGGTGGCGGCCAATCTAGTCCCGGGGTCGTAGGAACGACCCTATAGTCGTCGGACATGTCGGCGGCTTGCCAACTTTGGCCCGGGGTCGTGGGGACGACCCTATAGTCGTCGGACATGTCGGCGGCTGGCCAACCTAGTCCCGAGGTCGTGGGGACGACCCTATAGTCGTCGGACATGACGGTGGCGGGCCAGTCTAGTCCCGGGTCGTGGGGACGACCCTATAGTCGTCGGACATGTCGGCGGCTTGCCAGCTTTGGCCGTCGTCGGACATGTTGGCGGCTTGTCAACCTAGTCCCGGGGTTGTGGGGACGACCCTATAGTCGTTGGACATGACGGTGGCGGCCAATCTAGTCCCGGGGTCGTAGGAACGACCCTATAGTCGTCGGACATGTCGGCGGCTTGCCAACTTTGGCCCGGGGTCGTGGGGACGACCCTATAGTCGTCGGACATGTCGGCGGCTGACCAACCTAGTCCCGAGGTCGTGGGGACGACCCTATAGTCGTCGGACATGACGGTGGCGGGCCAGTCTAGTCCCGGGTCGTGGGGACGACCCTATAGTCGTCGGACATGTCGGCGGCTGGCCAACTTTGGCCCGGGGTCGTGGGGACGATCCTATAGTCGTCGGACAAGTCGGCGGCGAGCCAACATTGACCCGGGGTCGTGGGGACGACTCTATAGTCGTCGGACATGTCGGTGGCGGGCCAGTCTAGTCCCGGGTCGTGGGGACGACCCTATAGTCGTCGGACATGTCGGCGGCTGGCCAACTTTGGCCCGTGGTCGTGGGGAGGACCCTATACTCGTCGGACAAGTCGGCGGCGTACCAACCTAGTCCGGGGGTCGTGGGGACGACCCTATAGTCGTCGGACATGACGGTGGCGGGCCAGTCTAGTCCCGGGTCATGGGGACGACCCTATAGTCGTCGGACAAGTCGGCGGCTGGCCAACTTTGGCCCGTGGTCGTGGGGACGATCCGATAGTCGTCGGACATGACGGTGGCGGGCCTATCTAGTCCCGGGGTCGTAGGGACGACCCTGTAGTCGTCGGACATGTCGGCGATTGGCCAACATTGGCCCGGGGTCGTGGGGACGACCCTATAGTCGTCGGACATGTCGCCGGCTGGCCAACCTAGTCCCGAGGTCGTGGGGACGACCCTATAGTCGTCGGACTTCACGGTGGCGGGCCAATCTAGTCCCGGGGTCGTGGGGACGACCCTACAGTCGTCGGACATTTCAGCGGCTTGCCAACTTCCGCCCGGGGTCGTGGGGACGACCCTATAGTCGTCGGACATGTCGGCGGCTGGCTAACTTTGGCCCGTGGTCGTGGGGACGACCCAATAGTCGTTGGACATGTCGGCGGCTGGCCAACTTTGGGCCGTGGTCGTGGAGACGATCCTATAGTCGTCGGACTTGACGGTGGCGGGCCAATCTAGTCCCGGGGTTTTCGGGACGACCCTATAGTCGTCGGATATGTCGGGGGCTTGCCAAATTTGCCCGGGGTCGTGGGGACGACCCTATAGTCGTCGGACTTGACGGTGGCGGGCCAATCTTATCCCGGGGTCGTGGGGACGACCCAAAAGTCGTTGGACATATCGGCGGCTGGCCAACTTTGGCCCATGGTCGTGGGGACGACCCTATAGTCGTTGGACATGACGGTGGCGGGCCAATCTAGTCCCGGGGTCGTGGGGACGACCCTATAGTCGTCGGACAAGACGGCGGCAGGACATCTTTGGCCCGCGGTCGTGGGGACGACCCTATAGTCGTCGGACATTTCGGCGGCTTGCCAACTTTGGCCCGGGGTCGTGGAGACGATCCTATAGTCGTCGGACTTGAGGGTGGCGGGCCAATCTAGTCCCGGGGTTGTGGGGACTAGAGCTGTACGAGTACTTGAATATTCGGGTAGCTTGAAAACCGAACCAATCCGGGACTCGGTTTCCGAGCCGAGCCAGGTACCCGAAAGAACCGAGCGGCTCGGATCGAACCAAGTACTTGAATTTTTTTCAAGCGGCCCGAAAGAACCGGGCGGATTGGTTAGAACCGAGCGGATTGGATAGAACCGAGCGGCTCGGATAGAACCGAGTACTTGAATTTTTCCAAGCGGCCCGAAAGAAACCGGGCGGATTGGATATAACCAAGCGGATTGAATTTTTCCAAGCGGCCCGAAAGAAACCGGGCGGATTGGATAGAACCAAGCGGCCCAAAAGAAACCGGGCGGCTTGGAAAGAAACGAGCGGTCCGAAAGAAGTTCGAGCAGATCGAAAACTATTTGTCCGATTTATTTCAAACTTGGTACACATATTCTTAATGGTATTATCTAAACTGTATGATATCATTTTTTATGCGATAACCCATTCGTATATAATAAACGTTTTAAGTTTGTCTTGTTAGGTAAAAAATGAATAGTGATATTTACCTTGCTCTCATTTGTACAATAAATTTTTTCTTCTCAAATCTGTATGCTACCTTGTAGATATTTGATTAATGAACACTAGAATCATGATCTTTCTGATGTTAGATAAACCTGGGCATCATAATTTGATACATCGCTCGCGCGCGTAATATTTATACAACATATGCCTTAATACATGCTCTGCACATAAGAATTAACGAAATAATTTCCAACCTCATACTATCTGTAAAAAGAATTCGTCTAACCCCTTAATAAAGGGTGTTGCCTGTTAATGGCTAAATAAGTATAAATGAATATATAAAGAAATAGGTATAATATAGACTGCGGAATTTAGTGCAAATGCATGTTTTTGTAGTAATGGATTAAACAAGTGGGACTTTGACCGATCTATATTTCATCATTGAGAGGATTTAAAAAATATATTTGTAATTTTGCATATTTTGGGTATTTTTCATGGTTCTTGCATATACGGAATTTGTTTACAAATTAGCTCGAGTAATTGTTAGAAGTTGCTGAACCTCGACTTTAAAATTTAATAGCTTCATACCTATGTTAAAAAGTTTATGTAAGTGTAATAGTTACATTATATTCAAAAGTTTAGTAATTTAATAGCAGGTACAGTGATACTTGTAATAGTTTGTATAATGCACATATCATGCGAATGTACTGATAGATTGTATATTGATGAAACAAGATTATATGAATTTTCTAATCCCCACGGAAGTGCGTACAATTTTTTTTATTTAATTAATGCAAGAACGCAGTACCAATCCGTTTGAATGAGGATGGGGAATACTTCTGCAAGAGCGTATGAAATTACAAGAAATGAAATAATTATATTTAACCCTCCGAGTACTGGACTTCGAGTCCTGATGCTGGGTCTTTGCAGACCCACACTGATAGTTCACTAATACATATTCACGGTCGCTCGAGACCCTCACCGATACAGTACTCAGGTGGGGATGGTCGCTCAAGCTCGAGATCCTCGCCGAAATACTACGGAACGTGGTGGAAGAGGGTTTCGGATTACGTTTGGATACTTGTTCTACATATACGAAACAATAATAGGGTTGCGATTTGTGAATTATAAAAAATGATGTTTATTCAACATTTATATTAGTACGCGTATTGCATAAAAGTGTGCGGTTTTCTGTACAGTGGTTTTTACACACATATTTTTTACAAGAATCACATACAGTGTGATATTTATTATTGTTCCCCACACAGAAACAACATCTACTACGCTTGTGACCTGCTAGTTTTTTCTTCTTTACAATTTTTCTTCCCGTCGCTTCTATTGCGATTGCAACATTTGCATGTAGCCCTCCTTCTTCATTTTCAAATTTAATAGCCCGTCTATCAATATTTTTTTGCTAATTCTTCTAAAAATAACTTTCGCCTCATTTTTGACAAATGTCTAAGTTCCCATGTAGGATTCTTAGTATGCCATATAACAAAAGCATTATATGCGGCGATGTCGATATAGTGCATAGATCAGGCCTTCCCAAGTAGGGGAAATCTGCTCCCAAAACAGATGTTTCGGTTCTCCCTCCAACGCTGCGCCTTAGCTGCTAAGACCGCTAAGGTGGGACGAGTTCTGCTACCCTCTCTCCGAGGGTACAGTAACGTCGCTGGGAAGCATGTTGGGCGCTTTAGGGCGAAAGTACCAAATGTGTCAAATTTTTATAGGTACAAAAATATATACATATTATATACATGTTATAGATTCTATAACTATGCTATAGATTCTATAACATGTATATAATATGTATATATTGTACAAAAATTTATAAAATAAGTAGTGATTACATTTTCATAAAACTGAATAAAATGTATAACACATTTGCATTGTACGAAAGTTGTTTAAAATATAAAATGTAGGTATTTATGTATTGTACGAAAATTTAGAAAATAACTACTAGTTGTATTTTTATAAAAATGAATATATTTTCTAATGAAAAGACATCACTACGATTATTGTATTACTGTATCGTTGTATGTAATACATTTTTTTAAATTCTTTTTACGTCATTTTGAAATGCTAGTTTAAATTTTAATTTTTCCTACTATTTTTAAGTCATTATGAAATTTCCTATAAAAATTTGACACATTTGGTACTTTCGCCCTAAAGCGCCCAACATGCTTCCCAGCGACGTTACTGTGCCCTCGGAGAGAGGGTAGCAGAACTCGTCCCACCTTAGCGGCCTTAGCAGCTAAGGCGCAGCGTTGGAGGAAGAACCGAAACATCTGTTTTGGGAGCAGATTTCCCCTACTTGGGAAGGCCTGGCATAGATAATGATAATGGCCAACGGCGGGTGCAACGCCTACAAGAGTATTCCCTTACTAATTTATCTAAAACATCTACCTCACTTTTTGTGGAATTATAATAGTTTAACAAAGGTAACAAAGTTACGACACAGGAAAAAATACGAGAATGCAGCGAAGTGTCGTTGTCGGCGATGCATTCGCGAATGCCCCAAGGCAACGCAGTCGCTTCGAGCTTCTGACCCTTTAGGCCCCAACAAAGTCCCCGGAAAACCCCGGTTTATGACACCCCCAAGCGCGAGGCGCTCCTTGACGACAGCTAAATGACCGCTTGGCTACGCTCTGTGTAAATTAGGCAGAGTAAATTCCGACTAATTTCCGCAGTCTATATTATACCTATTTCTTTATTTATTCATTTATACTTATTTAGCCATTAACAGGCAACACCCTTTATTAAGGGGTTAGACGAATTCTTTTTACAGATAGTATGAGGTTGGAAATTATTTCGTTAATTCTTATGTGCAGAGCATGTATTAAGGCATATGTTGCATAAATATTACGCGCGCGAGCGATGTATCAAATTATGATGCCCAGGTTTATCTAACATCAGAAAGACCATGATTCTAGTGTTCATTAATCAAATATCTACAAGGTAGCATACGGATTTGAGAAGAAAAAATTTATTGTACAAATGAGAGCAAGGTAAATATCACTATTCATTTTTTACCTAACAAGACAAACTTAAAACGTTTATTATATACGAATGGGTTATCGCATAAAAAATGATATCAAACAGTTTAGATAATACCATTAAGAATATGTGTACCAAGTTTGAAATAAATCGGACAAATAGTTTTCGATCTGCTCGAACGTCTTTCGGACCGCTCGTTTCTTTCCAAGCCGCCCGGTTTCTTTCGGGCCGCTTGGTTCTATCCAATCCGCCCGGTTTCTTTCGGGCCGCTTGGAAAAATTCAATCCGCTTGGTTATATCCAATCCGCCCGGTTTCTTTCGGGCCGCTTGGAAAAATTCAAGTACTCGGTTCTATCCGAGCCGCTCGGTTCTATCCAATCCGTTCGGTTCTAACCAATCCGCCCGGTTCTTTCGGGCCGCTTGAAAAAAATTCAAGTACTTGGTTCGATCCGAGCCGCTCGGTTCTTTCGGGTACCTGGCTCGGCTCGGTTTTTCGAGCCGAGTCAGACTCGGCTTGCTTTAACCGGGTACTTGAACAGCTCTAGTGGGGACGACCCTATAGTCGTCGGATATGTCGGCGGCTTGCCAAATTTGCCCGGGGTCGTGGGGACGACCCTATAGTCGTCGGACTTGATGATGGCGGGCCAATCTAGTCCCGGGGTCGTGGGGACGACCCAAAAGTCGTTGGACATATCGGCGGCTGGCCAACTTTGGCCCATGGTCGTGGGGACGACCCTATAATCGTTGGACATGACGGTGGCGGGCCAATCTAGTCCCGGGGTCGTGGGGACGACCCTATAGTCGTCGGACAAGACGGCGGCTGGACATCTTTGGCCCGCGGTCGTGGGGACGACCCTATAGTCGTCGGACATTTCGGCGGCTTGCCAACTTTGGCCCGGGGTCGTGGGGACGACCCAATAGTCGTTGGACATGTCGGCGGCTGGCCAACTTTGGGCCGTGGTCGTGGAGACGATCCTATAGTCGTCGGACTTGAGGGTGGCGGGCCAATCTAGTCCCGGGGTTGTGGGGACGACCCTATAGTCGTCGGATATGTCGGCGGCTTGCCAAATTTGCCCGGGGTCGTGGGGACGACCCTATAGTCGTCGAACAAGACGGCGGCTGGACATCCTTGGCTCGCGGTCGTGGGGACGACCCTATAGTCGTCGGACATTTCGGCGGCTTGTCAACCTAGTCCCGGGGTCGTGGGGACGACCCTATAGTCGTTGGACATGACGGTGGCGGGCCAATCTAGTCCCGGGGTCGTGGGTACGACCCTATAGTCGTCGAACAAGACGGCGGCTGGACATCCTTGGCTCGCGGTCGTGGGGACGACCCTATAGTCGTCGGACATTTCGGCGGCTTGTCAACCTAGTCCCGGGGTCGTGGGGACGACCCTATAGTCGTCGGACATGACGGTGGCGGGCCAATCTAGTCCCGGGGTCGTAGGGACGACCCTATAGTCGTCGGACATGTCGGCGATTGGCCAACATTGGCCCGGGGTCGTGGGGACGACCCTATAGTCGACGGACATGTCGGCGGCTGGCCAACTTTGGCCCGTGGTCGTGGAGACGATCCTATAGTCGTCGGACTTGACGGTGGCGGGCCAATCTAGTCCCGGGGTTGTGGGGACCACCCTATAGTCGTCGGACATTTCGGCGGCTTGCCAACTTTGGCCCGGGGTCGTGGGGACGACCCTATAGTTGTCGGACACATCGACGGCGGGTCTACCTAGTCCCGGGGTCGTGGGGACGACCCTATAGTCGTCGGACAAGTCGGCAGCTTGCCAACTTTGGCCCGGGGTTGTGGGGACGACTCTATAGTCGTCGGACATTTCGGCGGCTGGCCAACATTGGCCCGTGGTCGTGGGGACGACCCTATAGTCGTCGGACATGTCGGCGGCTGGCCAACTTTGGCCCGTGGTCGTGGGGACGACCCTATAGTCGTCGGAAATGTCGGTGGCTGTCCAACATTGGCCCAGGGGTCGTGGGGACGACCCAATAGTCGTCGGACAAGTCAGCGGCTGGCCAACATTGGCCCGTGGTCGTGGGGACGACACTATAGTCGTCAGATATGTCGGCGGCTGGCCAACTTTGGCCCGTGGTCGTGGGGACGACCCTATAGTCGTCGGACAAGTCAGCGGCTGGCCAACTCTGGCCCGTGGTCGTGGGGACGACCCTATAGTCGTCGGACAAGTCGGCGGCTGTCCAACTTTGGCCCGGGGTCGTGGGGACGACCCTATAGTCGTCGGACTTGACGGTGGCGGGCCAATCTAGTCCCGGGGTCGTGGGGACGACCCTATAGTCGTCAGACATGTCGGTGGCGAGCCAACCTAGTCCCGGGGTCGTGGGGACGACCCTATAGTCGTCGGACAAGTCGGCGGCGGGCCAACCTAGACCCGGGGTCGTGGGGATGACCCTATAGTCGTCGGACATGACGGTGGCGGGCCAGTCTAGTCCCGGGTCGTGGGGACGACCCTATAGTCGTCGGACATGTCGGCGGCTGGCCAACTTTGGCCCGTGGTCGTGGGGACGACCCTATAGTCGTCGGACATAACGGTGGCGGGCCAATCTAGTCCCGGTGTCGTGGGGACGACTCTATAGTCGTCGGACTTGTCGGCGGCTGGCCAACCTAGACCCGGGGTCGTGGGGACGACCCTATTGTCGTCGGACATGACGGTGGCGGGCCAATCTATTCCCGGGGTCGTACGGACGACCCTATAGTCGTCGGACATGTCGGCGGCTCAGCCAACTTTTGCCCGTGATCGTTGGGACGACTGTTTAGTCGTCGGACATGTCGGCGGCTGGCCAGCTTTCGCCCGTGGTCGTGGGGACGATCCCATAGTCGTCGGACATGACGGTCTAGGGCCAATCTAGTCCCGGGGTCGTGGGGACGACCCTATAGTCGTCGGACATGTCGCCGGCTGGCCAAATTTGGCCCGGTGTCGTGGGGACGACTCTATATTCGTCGGACATGTCGGCGGCTGGCCGACCTGGACCCGGGGTCGTGCGGACGACCCTATTGTCGTCGGACATGACGGTGGCGGGCCAATCTAGTCCCGGGGTGATAGGGACGACCCTATAGTCGTCGGACATGTCGGCGATTGGCCAACTTTGGTCCGTGGTCGTGGGGTCGATCCGATAGTCGTCGGACATGACGGCGGCTGGCCAACCTAGACCCGGGGTCGTGGGGACGACCCTATAGTCGTCGGACATGTCGCCGGCTGGCCAACTTTGGCCCGGTGTCGTGGGGACGACTCTATATTCGTCGGACATGTCGGCGGCTAGCCAACCTAGATCCGGGGTCGTGGGGACGACCCTATTGTCGTCGGACATGACGGTGGCTGGCCAACATTGGCCCGGGGTCGTGGGGACGACTGTTTAGTCGCCGGACATGTCGGCGGCTGGCCAACCTAGACCCAGGGTCCTGGGGACGACCCTATTGTCGTTGGACATGACGGTGGCGGGCCAATCTAGTTCCGGGGTCGTGGTGACGACCCTATAGCCGTCGGACATGTCGGCGGCTGGCCAACCTAGACCCAGGGTCTTGGGGACGACCCTATTGTCGTTGGACATGACGGTGGCGGGCCAATCTAGTCCCGGGGTCGTGGGGACGACCCTATAGTCGCCGGGCAAGGCGGCGGCGGGCCAACCTTGTGCCGGGGTCGTGGGGACGACCCTATAGTCGTCGGACATGTCGGCGTCTGGCCAGCTTTGGCCCGTGGTCGTGGGGACGATCCGATAGTCGTCGGACATGACGGTCTAGGGCCAATCTAGTCCCGGGGTCGTGGGGACGACCCTATAGTCGTCGGACATGTCGGCGGCTGGCCAACGTAGGCCCGTTGTCGTGGGGACGACCCTATAGTGGTCGGAGAAGTCGGCGGCTAGCCAACCTAGTCCGGGGGTCGTGGGGACGACCCTATAGTCGTCGGACATGTAGGCGGCTGGCCAATCCAGTCCCGGGGTCGTGGGGACGACCCTATTGTCGTCGGACATGTCGGCGGCTGGCCAATCTAGTACCGGGGTCGTGGGGAGGACCGAATAGTCGTCGGACAATTCGGCGGCCGGCCAACTTTGGCCCGGGGATGCGGGGACGACCCTATAGTCGTCGGACATGTCGGCGGCTGGCCAACCTAGTCCCGAGGTCGTGGGGGCGACCCTATAGTCGTCGGACATGTCGGCGGCTGGCCAACCTATTCCCTAGGTCGTGGGGACGACCCTATTGTCGTCGGACATGACGGTGGCGGGCCAACTTTGGCCCCTGGTCTTGGGGACGACCCAATAGTCGTCAGACATGTCGGCGGCGAGCCAACCTAGTCCGGGGGTTCGTGGGGACGACCCTCTAGTCGTCGGACATGTCGGCGGCTGGCCAATCTAGTACCGGGGTCGTGGGGAGGACCGAATAGTCGTCGGACAATTCGGCGGCCGGCCAACTTTGGCCCGGGGTTGCGGGGACGACCCTATAGTCGTCGGACATGTCGGCGGCTGGCCAACCTATTCCCTAGGTCGTGGGGACGACCCTATAGTCGTCGGACATGTCGGCGGCTGGCCAACTTTTGTCCGTGGTCGTGGGGACGACCCTATTGTCGTCGGACATGACGGTGGCGGGCCAATCTAGTCCCGGGGTCGTAGGTACGACCCTATGGTCGTCGGACATGTCGGCGATTGGCCAACATTGGCCCGGGGTCGTGGGGACGACTGTTTAGTCGCCGGACATGTCGGCGGCTGGCCAACCTAGACCCAGGGTCCTGGGGACGACCCTATTGTCGTTGGACATGACGGTGGCGGGCCAATCTAGTCCCGGGGTCGTGGGGACGACCCTATAGTCGCCGGGCAAGACGGCGGCGGGCCAACCTTGTACCGGGGTCGTGGGGACGACCCTATAGTCTTCGGACATGTTGGCGGCTTGTAAACCTAGTCCCGAGGTCGTGGGGACGACCCTATAATCGTCGGACATGACGGTGGCGGGCCAATCTAGTCCCGGGGTCGTAGGGACGACCCTATAGTCGTCGGACATGTCGGCGATTGGCCAACATTGGCCCGGGGTCGTGGGGACGACCCTATAGTCGTCGGACATGTCGGCGGCTGGCCAACCTAGTCCCGAGGTCGTGGGGACGACCCTATAGTCGTCGGACTTGTCGCTGGCGGGCCAATCTAGTCCCGGGGTCGTGGGGACAACCCTACAGTCGTCGGACATTTCGGCGGCTTGCCAACTTCCGCCCGGGGTCGTGGGGACGACCCTATAGTCGTCGGACATGTCGGCGGCTGGCTAACTTTGGCCCGTGGTCGTGGGGACGACCCAATAGTCGTTGGACATGTCGGCGGCTGGCCAACTTTGGGCCGTGGTCGTGGAGACGATCCTATAGTCGTCGGACATGTCGGCGGCGAGCCAACCTAGTCCCGGGGTCGTGGGGACGACGCTATAGTGGTCCGACAAGTCGGCGGCGAGTCAACCTAGTCCCGGTGTCGTGGGAACGACCCTATAGTCGTCGGACATGTCGGCGGCGAGCCAACCTAGTCCCGGGGTCGTGGGGACGACCCTATAGTCGTCGGACATGTCGGCGGCTGGCCAACATAGTCCCGGTGTCGTGGGAACGACCCTATAGTCGTCGGATATGTCGGCGGCGAGCCAACCTAGTCCCGGGGTCGTGGGGACGACCCTATAGTGGTCGGACATGTCGGCGGCTGGCCAACGTAGGCCCGCTGTCGTGGGGACGACCCTATAGTCGTCGGACAAGACGGTGGCGGGCCAATCTAGTCCCGGGGTCGTGGGGACGACCCTATTGTCGTCGGACAAGTCGGCGGCGAGCCAACCTACTCCGGGGGTCGTGGGGACGACCCTATAGTCGTCGGACAAGACGGTGGCGGGCCAATCTAGTCCCGGGGTCGTGGGGACGACCCTATAGTCGTCGGACAAGACGGTGGCGGGCCAATCTAGTCCCGGGGTCGTGGGGACGACCCCATAGTGGTCGGACAAGTCGGCGGCGAGCCAACCTAGTCCCGGTGTCGTGGGAACGACCCTATAGTCGTCGGACATGTCGGCGGCGAGCCAACCTAGTCCCGGGGTCGTGGGGACGACCCTATAGTCGTCGGACATGTCGGCGGCTGGCCAACATAGTCCCGGTGTCGTGGGAACGACCCTATAGTCGTCGGATATGTCGGCGGCGAGCCAACCTAGTCCCGGGGTCGTGGGGACGACCCCATAGTCGTCGGACAAGTCGGCGGCTGGCCAACTTTGGCCCGGTGTCGTGGGGACGACTCTATAGTCGTCGGACATGTCGGCTGCTGGCCACCCTTGTCCCGGGGTCGTGGGGACGACCCTACAGTCGTCGGACATTTCGGCGGCTCGCCAACTTTGGCCCGGGGTCGTGGGGGCGACCCAATAGTCGTCGGACTTGACGGTGGCGGGCCAATCTAGTCCCGGGGTCTTGGGGACGACCCAAAAGTCGTTGGACATATCGGCGGCTGGCCAACTTTGGCCCATGGTCGTGGGGACGACCCTATAGTCGTTGGACATTACGGTGGCGGGCCAATCTAGTCCCCGGGTCGTGGGGACGACCCTATAGTCGTCGGACAAGACGGCGGCTGGACATCTTTGGCCCGCGGTCGTGGGGACGACCCTATAGTCGTCGGACATGTCGGCGGCTGGCTAACTTTGGCCTGTGGTCGTGGGGACGACCCAATAGTCGGACATGTCGGCGGCTGGCCAACTTTGGGCCGTGGTCGTGGAGACGATCCTATAGTCGTCGGACTTGAGAGTGGCGGGCCAATCTAGTCCCGGGGTTGTGGGGACGACCCTATAGTCGTCGGATATGTTGCCGGCTGGTCAACCTAGTCCCGGGGTCGTGGGGACGACCCTATAGTCGTCGGGCAAGCCGGCGGCTGGCCAACTTTGGCCCGTGGTCGTGGGGACGACCCTATAGTTGTCGGACACGTCGGCGGCGGGTCTACCTAGTCCCGGGGTCGTGGGAACGACCCTATAGTCGTCGGACAAGTCGGCGGCGAGCCAACCTACTCCGGGGGTCGTGGGGACGAACCTATAGTCGTCGGACATGTCGGCGGCGGGCCATCCTAGCCCCGGGGTCGTGGGGACGACCCTATTGTCGTCGGACATGACGGTGGCGGGCCAATCTAGTCCTGGGGTCGTGGGGACGACCCCATAGTCGTCGGACAAGTCGGCGGCTGGCCAACATTAGCCCGGGGTCGTGGGGACGACCCAATAGTCGTTGAACATGTCGGCGGCGGGCCATCCTAGCCCCGGGGTCGTGGGGACGACCCTATTGTCGTCGGACATGACGGTGGCGGGCCAATCTAGTCCCGGGGTCGTGGGGGCGACCCTGTAGTCGTCGGACATGTCGGCGGCTGGCCAACCTAGTCCCGAGGTCGTCGGACTTGACGGTGGCGGACCAATCTAGTCCCGGGGTTGTGGGGACGACCCTATAGTCGTCGGACATTTCGGCGGCTTGCCAACTTTGGCCCGGGGTCGTTGGGACGACCCTATAGTTGTAGGATACGTCGGCGGCGGGTCTACCTAGTCCCGGGGTCGTGGGGACGACCCTATAGTCGTGGGACAAGTCGGCAGCTTGCCAACTTTGGCCCGGGGTTGTGGGGACGACTCTATAGTCGTCGGACATTTCGGCGGCTGGCCAGCATTGGCCCGGGGTCGTGGGGACGGCCCAATAGTCGTTGAACATGTCGGCGGCGGGCCATCCTAGCCCCGGGGTCGTGGGGACGACCCTATTGTCGTCGGACATGACGGTGGCGGGCCAATCTAGTCCTGGGGTCGTGGGGACGACCCCATAGTCGTCGGACAAGCCGGCGGCTGGCCAACATTAGCCCGGGGTCGTGGGGACGACCCAATAGTCGTTGAACATGTCGGCGGCGGGCCATCCTAGCCCCGGGGTCGTGGGGACGACCCTATTGTCGTCGGACATGACGGTGGCGGGCCAATCTAGTCCTGGGGTCGTGGGGACGACCCCATAGTCGTCGGACAAGTCGGCGGCTGGCCAACTTTGGCCCGTGGTCGTGGGGACGACCCTATAGTCGTCGGACAAGTCAGCGGCTGGTCAACTTTGGCCCGTGGTCGTGGGGACGGCCCAATAGTCGTTGAACATGTCGGCGGCTGGCCAACATTGGCCCGGGGTCGTGGGGACGACCCTATAGTCGTCGGACATGTCGGCGGCTGACCAACTTTGGCCCGGTGTCGTGGGGACGACTCTATAGTCGTCGGACATGTCGGCTGCTGGCCACCCTTGTCCCGGGGTCGTGGGGACGACCCTATAGTCGTCAGACATGTCGGCGGCTGGCCAACTTTGGCCCGTGACCGTGGGGACGGCCCAATAGTCGTCGGACATGTCGGCGGCTGGCCAACCTAGTCCCGAGGTCGTCGGACTTGACGGCGGCGAGCCAACCTAGTCCCGGGGTCGTGGGGACGACCCTATAGTCGTCGGACATGTCGGCGGCGAGCCAACCTAGTCCCGGGGTCGTGGGGACGACCCTATAGTGGTCCGACAAGTCGGCGGCGAGCCAACCTAGTCCCGGTGTCGTGGGAACGACCCTATAGTCGTCGGACATGTCGGTGGCTGGACATCTTTGGCCCGGGGTCGTGGGGACGACCCTATAGTCGTCGGACATGTCGGCGGCTGACCCACTTTGGCCCGGTGTCGTGGGGACGACTCTATAGTCGTCGGACATGTCGGCTGCTGGCCACCCTTGTCCCGGGGTCGTGGGGACGACCCTACAGTCGTCGGACATTTCGGCGGCTCGCCAACTTTGGCCCGGGGTCGTGGGGACGACCCAATAGTCGTCGGACTTGACGGTGGCGGGCCAATCTAGTCCCGGGGTCTTGGGGACGACCCTACAGTCGCCGGACATTTCGGCGGCTTGCCAACTTGGCCCGGGGTGGTGGGGACGACCCTATAGTCGTCGGACATGTCGGCGGCGAGCCAACCTAGTCCCGGGGTCGTGGGGACGACCCTATAGTGGTCCGACAAGTCGGCGGCGAGCCAACCTAGTCCCGGTGTCGTGGGAACGACCCTACAGTCGTCGGACATTTCGGCGGCTTGCCAACTTGGCCCGGGGTGGTGGGGACGACCCTATAGTCGTCAGACATGTCGGCGGCTGGCCAACTTTGGCCCGTGGTCGTGGGGACGGCCCAATAGTCGTCGGACATGTCGGCGGCTGGCCAACCTAGTCCCGAGGTCGTCGGACTTGACGGTGGCGGGCCAATCTAGTCCCGGGGTCGTGGGGCCGACCCTATAGTCGTCGGACAAGACGGTGGCTGGACATCTTTGGCCCGGGGTCGTGGGGACGACCCTATAGTCGTCGGACATGTCGGCGGCTGACCAACTTTGGCCCGGTGTCGTGGGGACGACTCTATAGTCGTCGGACTTGACGGTGGCGGGCCAATCTAGTCCCGGGGTCGTAGGTACGATCCTATGGTCGTCGGACATGTCGGTGGCTGGCCAACTTTGGCCCGTGGTCGTGGGGACGACCCTATAGTTGTCGGACACGTCGGCGGTGGGTCTACCTAGTCCCGGGGTCGTGGGGACTACCCTATAGTCGCCGGGCAAGTCGGCGGCGGGCGAACCTTGTACCGGGGTCGTGGGGGCGACCCTATAGTCGTCGGACATGTCGGCGATTGGCCAACTTTGGCACGTGGTCGTGGGGACGATCCGATAGTCGTCGGACATGACGGTGGCGGGCCAATCTAGTCCCGGGGTCGTGGGGACGACCCTATTGTCGTCGGACATGACGGCGATTGGCCAACTTTTGCCCGTGGTCGTTGGGACGACTGTTTAGTCGTCGGACATGTCGGCGGCTGGCCAACCTAGACCCAGGGTTGTGGGGACGACCCTATTGTCGTCGGACATGACGGTGGCGGTCCAATCTAGTCCCGGGGTCGTAGGTACGATCCTATGGTCGTCGGGCATGTCGGTGGCTGGCCAACGTAGGCCCGCTGTCGTGGGGACGACCCAATAGACGTCGGACATGACGGTGGCGGGCCAATCTAGTCCCGGGGTCGTGGGGACGACCCTATAGTCGTCGGACATGTCGGCGGCTGGCCAACTTTTGCCCGTGGTCGTTGGGACGACTGTTTAGTCGTCGGACATGTCGGCGGCTGGCCAACCTAGACCCAGGGTCGTGGGGACGACCCTATTGTCGTCGGACATGACGGTGGCGGGCCAATCTAGTCCCGGGGTCGTAGGTACGACCCTATACTCGTCGGACATGTCGGCGGCTGGCCAACTTTGGCCCGTGGTCGTGGGCACGATCCAATAGTCGTCGGACATGTCGGCGGCTGGCCAACTTTGGCCCGTGGTTGTGGGGACGACCCTATAGTCGTTGGACATGACGGTGGCGGGCCAATCTAGTCTCGGGGTCGTTGGGACGACCCTATAGTCGTCGGACATGCCGGCGGCTGGCCAACTTTGGCCCGTGGTCGTGGGGACGACCCTATAGATGTCGGACACGTCGGCGGCGGGTCTACCTAGTCCCGGGGTCGTGGGCACGACCCTATAGTCGTCGGACAATTCGGCAGCTTGCCAACTTTGGCCCGGGGTCGTGGGGACGACCCTATAGTCGTCGGACATGTCGGCGGCTGACCAACTTTGGCCCGGTGTCGTGGGGACGACTCTATAGTCGTCGGACATGTCGGCTGCTGGCCACCCTTGTCCCGGGGTCGTGGGGACGACCCTACAGTCGTCGGACATTTCGGCGGCTCGCAAACTTTGGCCCGGGGTCGTGGGGACGACCCAATAGTCGTCGGACTTGACGGTGGCGGGCCAATCTAGTCCCGGGGTCTTGGGGACGACCCTACAGTCGTCGGACATTTCGGCGGCTTGCCAAGTTGGCCCGGGGTGGTGGGGACGACCCTATAGTCGTCGGACATGTCGGCGGCGAGCCAACCTAGTCCCGGGGTCGTGGGGACGACCCTATAGTGGTCCGACAAGTCGGCGGCGAGCCAACCTAGTCCCGGTGTCGTGGGAACGACCCTATAGTCGTCGGACATGTCGGCGGCGAGCCAACCTAGTCCCGGGGTCGTGGGGACGACCCTATAGTGGTCCGACAAGTCGGCGGCGAGCCAACCTAGTCCCGGTGTCGTGGGAACGACCCTATAGTCGTCGGACATGTCGGTGGCTGGACATCTTTGGCCCGGGGTCGTGGGGACGACCCTATAGTCGTCGGACATGTCGGCGGCTGACCCACTTTGGCCCGGTGTCGTGGGGACGACTCTATAGTCGTCGGACATGTCGGCTGCTGGCCACCCTTGTCCCGGGGTCGTGGGGACGACCCTACAGTCGTCGGACATTTCGGCGGCTCGCCAACTTTGGCCCGGGGTCGTGGGGACGACCCAATAGTCGTCGGACTTGACGGTGGCGGGCCAATCTAGTCCCGGGGTCTTGGGGACGACCCTACAGTCGTCGGACATTTCGGCGGCTTGCCAACTTGGCCCGGGGTGGTGGGGACGACCCTATAGTCGTCGGACATGTCGGCGGCGAGCCAACCTAGTCCCGGGGTCGTGGGGACGACCCTATAGTGGTCCGACAAGTCGGCGGCGAGCCAACCTAGTCCCGGTGTCGTGGGAACGACCCTACAGTCGTCGGACATTTCGGCGGCTTGCCAACTTGGCCCGGGGTGGTGGGGACGACCCTATAGTCGTCAGACATGTCGGCGGCTGGCCAACTTTGGCCCGTGGTCGTGGGGACGGCCCAATAGTCGTCGGACATGTCGGCGGCTGGCCAACCTAGTCCCGAGGTCGTCGGACTTGACGGTGGCGGGCCAATCTAGTCCCGGGGTCGTGGGGCCGACCCTATAGTCGTCGGACAAGACGGTGGCTGGACATCTTTGGCCCGGGGTCGTGGGGACGACCCTATAGTCGTCGGACATGTCGGCGGCTGACCAACTTTGGCCCGGTGTCGTGGGGACGACTCTATAGTCGTCGGACTTGACGGTGGCGGGCCAATCTAGTCCCGGGGTCGTAGGTACGATCCTATGGTCGTCGGTCATGTCGGTGGCTGGCCAACTTTGGCCCGTGGTCGTGGGGACGACCCTATAGTTGTCGGACACGTCGGCGGTGGGTCTACCTAGTCCCGGGGTCGTGGGGACTACCCTATAGTCGCCGGGCAAGTCGGCGGCGGGCGAACCTTGTACCGGGGTCGTGGGGGCGACCCTATAGTCGTCGGACATGTCGGCGATTGGCCAACTTTGGCCCGTGGTCGTGGGGACGATCCGATAGTCGTCGGACATGACGGTGGCGGGCCAATCTAGTCCCGGGGTCGTGGGGACGACCCTATTGTCGTCGGACATGACGGCGATTGGCCAACTTTTGCCCGTGGTCGTTGGGACGACTGTTTAGTCGTCGGACATGTCGGCGGCTGGCCAACCTAGACCCAGGGTCGTGGGGACGACCCTATTGTCGTCGGACATGACGGTGGCGGGCCAATCTAGTCCCGGGGTCGTAGGTACGACCCTATACTCGTCGGACATGTCGGCGGCTGGCCAACTTTGGCCCGTGGTCGTGGGCACGATCCAATAGTCGTCGGACATGTCGGCGGCTGGCCAACTTTGGCCCGTGGTTGTGGGGACGACCCTATAGTCGTTGGACATGACGGTGGCGGGCCAATCTAGTCTCGGGGTCGTTGGGACGACCCTATAGTCGTCGGACATGCCGGCGGCTGGCCAACTTTGGCCCGTGGTCGTGGGGACGACCCTATAGTTGTCGGACACGTCGGCGGCGGGTCTACCTAGTCCCGGGGTCGTGGGCACGACCCTATAGTCGTCGGACAATTCGGCAGCTTGCCAACTTTGGCCCGGGGTCGTGGGGACGACCCTATAGTCGTCGGACATGTCGGCGGCTGACCAACTTTGGCCCGGTGTCGTGGGGACGACTCTATAGTCGTCGGACATGTCGGCTGCTGGCCTCCCTTGTCCCGGGGTCGTGGGGACGACCCTACAGTCGTCGGACATTTCGGCGGCTCGCAAACTTTGGCCCGGGGTCGTGGGGACGACCCAATAGTCGTCGGACTTGACGGTGGCGGGCCAATCTAGTCCCGGGGTCTTGGGGACGACCCTACAGTCGTCGGACATTTCGGCGGCTTGCCAAGTTGGCCCGGGGTGGTGGGGACGACCCTATAGTCGTCGGACATGTCGGCGGCGAGCCAACCTAGTCCCGGGGTCGTGGGGACGACCCTATAGTGGTCCGACAAGTCGGCGGCGAGCCAACCTAGTCCCGGTGTCGTGGGAACGACCCTATAGTCGTCGGACATGTCGGCGGCGAGCCAACCTAGTCCCGGGGTCGTGGGGACGACCCTATAGTGGTCCGACAAGTCGGCGGCGAGCCAACCTAGTCCCGGTGTCGTGGGAACGACCCTATAGTCGTCGGACATGTCGGTGGCTGGACATCTTTGGCCCGGGGTCGTGGGGACGACCCTATAGTCGTCGGACATGTCGGCGGCTGACCCACTTTGGCCCGGTGTCGTGGGGACGACTCTATAGTCGTCGGACATGTCGGCTGCTGGCCACCCTTGTCCCGGGGTCGTGGGGACGACCCTACAGTCGTCGGACATTTCGGCGGCTCGCCAACTTTGGCCCGGGGTCGTGGGGACGACCCAATAGTCGTCGGACTTGACGGTGGCGGGCCAATCTAGTCCCGGGGTCTTGGGGACGACCCTACAGTCGTCGGACATTTCGGCGGCTTGCCAACTTGGCCCGGGGTGGTGGGGACGACCCTATAGTCGTCGGACATGTCGGCGGCGAGCCAACCTAGTCCCGGGGTCGTGGGGACGACCCTATAGTGGTCCGACAAGTCGGCGGCGAGCCAACCTAGTCCCGGTGTCGTGGGAACGACCCTACAGTCGTCGGACATTTCGGCGGCTTGCCAACTTGGCCCGGGGTGGTGGGGACGACCCTATAGTCGTCAGACATGTCGGCGGCTGGCCAACTTTGGCCCGTGGTCGTGGGGACGGCCCAATAGTCGTCGGACATGTCGGCGGCTGGCCAACCTAGTCCCGAGGTCGTCGGACTTGACGGTGGCGGGCCAATCTAGTCCCGGGGTCGTGGGGCCGACCCTATAGTCGTCGGACAAGACGGTGGCTGGACATCTTTGGCCCGGGGTCGTGGGGACGACCCTATAGTCGTCGGACATGTCGGCGGCTGACCAACTTTGGCCCGGTGTCGTGGGGACGACTCTATAGTCGTCGGACTTGACGGTGGCGGGCCAATCTAGTCCCGGGGTCGTAGGTACGATCCTATGGTCGTCGGACATGTCGGTGGCTGGCCAACTTTGGCCCGTGGTCGTGGGGACGACCCTATAGTTGTCGGACACGTCGGCGGTGGGTCTACCTAGTCCCGGGGTGGGGACTACCCTATAGTCGCCGGGCAAGTCGGCGGCGGGCGAACCTTGTACCGGGGTCGTGGGGGCGACCCTATAGTCGTCGGACATGTCGGCGATTGGCCAACTTTGGCCCGTGGTCGTGGGGACGATCCGATAGTCGTCAGACATGACGGTGGCGGGCCAATCTAGTCCCGGGGTCGTGGGGACGACCCTATTGTCGTCGGACATGACGGCGATTGGCCAACTTTTGCCCGTGGTCGTTGGGACGACTGTTTAGTCGTCGGACATGTCGGCGGCTGGCCAACCTAGACCCAGGGTTGTGGGGACGACCCTATTGTCGTCGGACATGACGGTGGCGGTCCAATCTAGTCCCGGGGTCGTAGGTACGATCCTATGGTCGTCGGGCATGTCGGTGGCGGTCCAATCTAGTCCCGGGGTCGTGGGGACGACCCTATAGTGGTCCGACAAGTCGGCGGCGAGCCAACCTAGTCCCGGTGTCGTGGGAACGACCCTATAGTCGTCGGACATGTCGGTGGCTGGACATCTTTGGCCCGGGGTCGTGGGGACGACCCTATAGTCGTCGGACATGTCGGCGGCTGACCAACTTTGGCCCGGTGTCGTGGGGACGACTCTATAGTCGTCGGACATGTCGGCTGCTGGCCACCCTTGTCCCGGGGTCGTGGGGACGACCCTACAGTCGTCGGACATTTCGGCGGCTCGCCAACTTTGGCCCGGGGTCGTGGGGACGACCCAATAGTCGTCGGACTTGACGGTGGCGGGCCAATCTAGTCCCGGGGTCTTGGGGACGACCCTATAGTGGTCCGACAAGTCGGCGGCGAGCCAACCTAGTCCCGGTGTCGTGGGAACGACCCTACAGTCGTCGGACATTTCGGCGGCTTGCCAACTTGGCCCGGGGTGGTGGGGACGACCCTATAGTCGTCGGACATGTCGGTGGCTGGACATCTTTGGCCCGGGGTCGTGGGGACGACCCTATAGTCGTCGGACATTTCGGCGGCTTGCCAACTTGGCCCGGGGTGGTGGGGACGACCCTATAGTCGTCGGACATGTCGGCGGCTGGCCAACGTTAGCCCGGGGTCGTGGGGACGACCCAATAGTCGTTGAACATGTCGGCGGCGGGCCATCCTAGCCCCGGGGTCGTGGGGACGACCCTATTGTCGTCGGACATGACGGTGGCGGGCCAATCTAGTCCTGGGGTCGTGGGGACGACCCCATAGTCGTCGGACAAGTCGGCGGCTGGCCAACTTTGGCCCGTGGTCGTGGGGACGACCCTATAGTCGTCGGACAAGTCAGCGGCTGGTCAACTTTGGCCCGTGGTCGTGGGGACGGCCCAATAGTCGTTGAACATGTCGGCGGCTGGCCAACATTGGCCCGGGGTCGTGGGGACGACTCTATAGTCGTCAGACATGTCGGCGGCTGGCCAACTTTGGCCCGTGGTCGTGGGGACGGCCCAATAGTCGTCGGACATGTCGGCGGCTGGCCAACCTAGTCCCGAGGTCGTCGGACTTGACGGTGGCGGGCCAATCTAGTCCCGGGGTCGTGGGGCCGACCCTATAGTCGTCGGACAAGACGGTGGCTGGACATCTTTGGCCCGGGGTTGTGGGGACGACCCTATAGTCGTCGGACATGTCGGCGGCTGACCAACTTTGGCCCGGTGTCGTGGGGACGACTCTATAGTCGTCGGACTTGACGGTGGCGGGCCAATCTAGTCCCGGGGTCGTAGGTACGATCCTATGGTCGTCGGACATGTCGGTGGCTGGCCAACTTTGGCCCGTGGTCGTGGGGACGACCCTATAGTTGTCGGACACGTCGGCGGTGGGTCTACCTAGTCCCGGGGTCGTGGGGACTACCCTATAGTCGCCGGGCAAGTCGGCGGCGGGCGAACCTTGTACCGGGGTCGTGGGGGCGACCCTATAGTCGTCGGACATGTCGGCGATTGGCCAACTTTGGCCCGTGGTCGTGGGGACGATCCGATAGTCGTCGGACATGACGGTGGCGGGCCAATCTAGTCCCGGGGTCGTGGGGACGACCCTATAGTCGTCGGACATGACGGCGATTGGCCAACTTTTGCCCGTGGTCGTTGGGACGACTGTTTAGTCGTCGGACATGTCGGCGGCTGGCCAACCTAGACCCAGGGTTGTGGGGACGACCCTATTGTCGTCGGACATGACGGTGGCGGTCCAATCTAGTCCCGGGGTCGTAGGTACGATCCTATGGTCGTCGGGCATGTCGGTGGCGGTCCAATCTAGTCCCGGGGTCGTGGGGACGACCCTATAGTGGTCCGACAAGTCGGCGGCGAGCCAACCTAGTCCCGGTGTCGTGGGAACGACCCTATAGTCGTCGGACATGTCGGTGGCTGGACATCTTTGGCCCGGGGTCGTGGGGACGACCCTATAGTCGTCGGACATGTCGGCGGCTGACCAACTTTGGCCCGGTGTCGTGGGGACGACTCTATAGTCGTCGGACATGTCGGCTGCTGGCCACCCTTGTCCCGGGGTCGTGGGGACGACCCTACAGTCGTCGGACATTTCGGCGGCTCGCCAACTTTGGCCCGGGGTCGTGGGGACGACCCAATAGTCGTCGGACTTGACGGTGGCGGGCCAATCTAGTCCCGGGGTCTTGGGGACGACCCTATAGTGGTCCGACAAGTCGGCGGCGAGCCAACCTAGTCCCGGTGTCGTGGGAACGACCCTACAGTCGTCGGACATTTCGGCGGCTTGCCAACTTGGCCCGGGGTGGTGGGGACGACCCTATAGTCGTCGGACATGTCGGTGGCTGGACATCTTTGGCCCGGGGTCGTGGGGACGACCCTATAGTCGTCGGACATTTCGGCGGCTTGCCAACTTGGCCCGGGGTGGTGGGGACGACCCTATAGTCGTCGGACATGTCGGCGGCTGGCCAACGTTAGCCCGGGGTCGTGGGGACGACCCAATAGTCGTTGAACATGTCGGCGGCGGGCCATCCTAGCCCCGGGGTCGTGGGGACGACCCTATTGTCGTCGGACATGACGGTGGCGGGCCAATCTAGTCCTGGGGTCGTGGGGACGACCCCATAGTCGTCGGACAAGTCGGCGGCTGGCCAACTTTGGCCCGTGGTCGTGGGGACGACCCTATAGTCGTCGGACAAGTCAGCGGCTGGTCAACTTTGGCCCGTGGTCGTGGGGACGGCCCAATAGTCGTTGAACATGTCGGCGGCTGGCCAACATTGGCCCGGGGTCGTGGGGACGACTCTATAGTCGTCAGACATGTCGGCGGCTGGCCAACTTTGGCCCGTGGTCGTGGGGACGGCCCAATAGTCGTCGGACATGTCGGCGGCTGGCCAACCTAGTCCCGAGGTCGTCGGACTTGACGGTGGCGGGCCAATCTAGTCCCGGGGTCGTGGGGACGACCCTACAGTCGTCGGACATTTCGGCGGCTTGCCAACTTGGCCCGGGGTGGTGGGGACGACCCTATAGTCGTCGGACATGTCGGCGGCGAGCCAACCTAGTCCCGGTGTCGTGGGAACGACCCTATAGTCGTCGGACATGTCGGTGGCTGGACATCTTTGGCCCGGGGTCGTGGGGACGACCCTATAGTCGTCGGACATGTCGGCGGCTGACCCACTTTGGCCCGGTGTCGTGGGGACGACTCTATAGTCGTCGGACATGTCGGCTGCTGGCCACCCTTGTCCCGGGGTCGTGGGGACGGCCCAATAGTCGTCGGACATGTCGGCGGCTGGCCAACCTAGTCCCGAGGTCGTCGGACTTGACGGTGGCGGGCCAATCTAGTCCCGGGGTCGTGGGGCCGACCCTATAGTCATCGGACAAGACGGTGGCGGGACATCTTTGGCCCGGGGTCGTGGGGACGACCCTATAGTCGTCGGACATGTCGGCGGCTGACCAACTTTGGCCCGGTGTCGTGGGGACGACTCTATAGTCGTCGGACTTGACGGTGGCGGGCCACTCTAGTCCCGGGGTCGTAGGTACGATCCTATGGTCGTCGGACATGTCGGTGGCTGGCCAACTTTGGCCCGTGGTCGTGGGGACGACCCTATAGTTGTCGGACACGTCGGCGGTGGGTCTACCGAGTCCCGGGGTCGTGGGGACTACCCTATAGTCGCCGGGCAAGTCGGCGGCGGGCGAACCTTGTACCGGGGTCGTGGGGGCGACCCTATAGTCGTCGGACATGTCGGCGTTTGGCCAACTTTGGCCCGTGGTCGTGGGGACGATCCGATAGTCGTCGGACATGACGGTGGCGGGCCAATCTAGTCCCGGGGTCGTGGGGACGACCCTATTGTCGTCGGACATGACGGGGATTGGCCAACTTTTGCCCGTGGTCGTTGGGACGACTGTTTAGTCGTCGGACATGTCGGCGGCTGGCCAACCTAGACCCAGGGTTGTGGGGACGACCCTATTGTCGTCGGACATGACGGTGGCGGTCCAATCTAGTCCCGGGGTCGTAGGTACGATCCTATGGTCGTCGGGCATGTCGGTGGCTGGCCAACGTAGGCCCGCTGTCGTGGGGACGACCCAATAGACGTCGGACATGACGGTGGCGGGCCAATCTAGTCCCGGGGTCGTGGGGACGACCCTATAGTCGTCGGACATGTCGGCGGCTGGCCAACTTTTGCCCGTGGTCGTTGGGACGACTGTTTAGTCGTCGGACATGTCGGCGGCTGGCCAACCTAGACCCAGGGTCGTGGGGACGACCCTATTGTCGTCGGACATGACGGTGGCGGGCCAATCTAGTCCCGGGGTCGTAGGTACGACCCTATACTCGTCGGACATGTCGGCGGCTGGCCAACTTTGGCCCGTGGTCGTGGGCACGATCCAATAGTCGTCGGACATGTCGGCGGCTGGCCAACTTTGGCCCGTGGTTGTGGGGACGACCCTATAGTCGTTGGACATGACGGTGGCGGGCCAATCTAGTCTCGGGGTCGTTGGGACGACCCTATAGTCGTCGGACATGTCGGCGGCTGACCCACTTTGGCCCGGTGTCGTGGGGACGACTCTATAGTCGTCGGACATGTCGGCTGCTGGCCACCCTTGTCCCGGGGTCGTGGGGACGACCCTACAGTCGTCGGACATTTCGGCGGCTCGCCAACTTTGGCCCGGGGTCGTGGGGACGACCCAATAGTCGTCGGACTTGACGGTGGCGGGCCAATCTAGTCCCGGGGTCTTGGGGACGACCCTACAGTCGTCGGACATTTCGGCGGCTTGCCAACTTGGCCCGGGGTGGTGGGGACGACCCTATAGTCGTCGGACATGTCGGCGGCGAGCCAACCTAGTCCCGGTGTCGTGGGAACGACCCTATAGTCGTCGGACATGTCGGTGGCTGGACATCTTTGGCCCGGGGTCGTGGGGACGACCCTATAGTCGTCGGACATGTCGGCGGCTGACCCACTTTGGCCCGGTGTCGTGGGGACGACTCTGTAGTCGTCGGACATGTCGGCTGCTGGCCACCCTTGTCCCGGGGTCGTGGGGACGGCCCAATAGTCGTCGGACATGTCGGCGGCTGGCCAACCTAGTCCCGAGGTCGTCGGACTTGACGGTGGCGGGCCAATCTAGTCCCGGGGTCGTGGGGCCGACCCTATAGTCATCGGACAAGACGGTGGCTGGACATCTTTGGCCCGGGGTCGTGGGGACGACCCTATAGTCGTCGGACATGTCGGCGGCTGACCAACTTTGGCCCGGTGTCGTGGGGACGACTCTATAGTCGTCGGACTTGACGGTGGCGGGCCACTCTAGTCCCGGGGTCGTAGGTACGATCCTATGGTCGTCGGACATGTCGGTGGCTGGCCAACTTTGGCCCGTGGTCGTGGGGACGACCCTATAGTTGTCGGACACGTCGGCGGTGGGTCTACCGAGTCCCGGGGTCGTGGGGACTACCCTATAGTCGCCGGGCAAGTCGGCGGCGGGCGAACCTTGTACCGGGGTCGTGGGGGCGACCCTATAGTCGTCGGACATGTCGGCGATTGGCCAACTTTGGCCCGTGGTCGTGGGGACGATCCGATAGTCGTCGGACATGACGGTGGCGGGCCAATCTAGTCCCGGGGTCGTGGGGACGACCCTATTGTCGTCGGACATGACGGCGATTGGCCAACTTTTGCCCGTGGTCGTTGGGACGACTGTTTAGTCGTCGGACATGTCGGCGGCTGGCCAACCTAGACCCAGGGTTGTGGGGACGACCCTATTGTCGTCGGACATGACGGTGGCGGTCCAATCTAGTCCCGGGGTCGTAGGTACGATCCTATGGTCGTCGGGCATGTCGGTGGCTGGCCAACGTAGGCCCGCTGTCGTGGGGACGACCCAATAGACGTCGGACATGACGGTGGCGGGCCAATCTAGTCCCGGGGTCGTGGGGACGACCCTATAGTCGTCGGACATGTCGGCGGCTGGCCAACTTTTGCCCGTGGTCGTTGGGACGACTGTTTAGTCGTCGGACACGTCGGCGGCGGGTCTACCTAGTCCCGGAGTCGTGGGGACGACCCTATAGTCGTCGGACAAGTCGGCAGCTTGCCAACTGTGGCCCGGGGTTGTGGGGACGACTCTATAGTCGTCGGACATTTCGGCGGCTGGCCAGCATTGACCCGGGGTCGTGGGGACGGCCCAATAGTCGTTGAACATGTCGGCGGCGGGCCATCCTAGCCCCGGGGTCGTGGGGACGACCCTATTGTCGTCGGACATGACGGTGGCGGGCCAATCTAGTCCTGGGGTCGTGGGGACGACCCCATAGTCGTCGGACAAGTCGGCGGCTGGCCAACATTAGCCCGGGGTCGTGGGGACGACCCAATAGTCGTTGAACATGTCGGCGGCGGGCCATCCTAGCCCCGGGGTCGTGGGGACGACCCTATTGTCGTCGGACATGACGGTGGCGGGCCAATCTAGTCCTGGGGTCGTGGGGACGACCCCATAGTCGTCGGACAAGTCGGCGGCTGGCCAACTTTGGCCCGTGGTCGTGGGGACGACCCTATAGTCGTCGGACAAGTCAGCGGCTGGTCAACTTTGGCCCGTGGTCGTGGGGACGGCCCAATAGTCGTTGAACATGTCGGCGGCTGGCCAACATTGGCCCGGGGTCGTGGGGACGACCCTATAGTCGTCAGACATGTCGGCGGCTGGCCAACTTTGGCCCGTGGTCGTGGGGACGGCCCAATAGTCGTCGGACATGTCGGCGGCTGGCCAACCTAGTCCCGAGGTCGTCGGACTTGACGGTGGCGGGCCAATCTAGTCCCGGGGTCGTGGGGACGACCCTATAGTCGTCGGACAAGACGGTGGCTGGACATCTTTGGCCCGGGGTCGTGGGGACGACCCTATAGTCGTCGGACATGTCGGCGGCTGACCAACTTTGGCCCGGTGTCGTGGGGACGACTCTATAGTCGTCGGACATGTCGGCTGCTGGCCACCCTTGTCCCGGGGTCGTGGGGACGACCCTACAGTCGTCGGACATTTCGGCGGCTCGCAAACTTTGGCCCGGGGTCGTGGGGACGACCCAATAGTCGTCGGACTTGACGGTGGCGGGCCAATCTAGTCCCGGGGTCTTGGGGACGACCCTACAGTCGTCGGACATTTCGGCGGCTTGCCAACTTGGCCCGGGGTGGTGGGGACGACCCTATAGTCGTCGGACATGTCGGCGGCGAGCCAACCTAGTCCCGGGGTCGTGGGGACGACCCTATAGTGGTCCGACAAGTCGGCGGCGAGCCAACCTAGTCCCGGTGTCGTGGGAACGACCCTATAGTCGTCGGACATGTCGGCGGCGAGCCAACCTAGTCCCGGGGTCGTGGGGACGACCCTATAGTGGTCCGACAAGTCGGCGGCGAGCCAACCTAGTCCCGGTGTCGTGGGAACGACCCTATAGTCGTCGGACATGTCGGTGGCTGGACATCTTTGGCCCGGGGTCGTGGGGACGACCCTATAGTCGTCGGACATGTCGGCGGCTGACCAACTTTGGCCCGGTGTCGTGGGGACGACTCTATAGTCGTCGGACATGTCGGCTGCTGGCCACCCTTGTCCCGGGGTCGTGGGGACGACCCTACAGTCGTCGGACATTTCGGCGGCTCGCCAACTTTGGCCCGGGGTCGTGGGGACGACCCAATAGTCGTCGGACTTGACGGTGGCGGGCCAATCTAGTCCCGGGGTCGTGGGGACGACCCTATTGTCGTCGGACATGACGGCGATTGGCCAACTTTTGCCCGTGGTCGTTGGGACGACTGTTTAGTCGTCGGACATGTCGGCGGCTGGCCAACCTAGACCCAGGGTTGTGAGGACGACCCTATTGTCGTCGGACATGACGGTGGCGGTCCAATCTAGTCCCGGGGTCGTAGGTACGATCCTATGGTCGTCGGGCATGTCGGTGGCTGGCCAACGTAGGCCCGCTGTCGTGGGGACGACCCAATAGACGTCGGACATGACGGTGGCGGGTCAATCTAGTCCCGGGGTCGTGGGGACGACCCTATAGTCGTCGGACATGTCGGCGGCTGGCCAACTTTTGCCCGTGGTCGTTGGGACGACTGTTTAGTCGTCGGACATGTCGGCGGCTGGCCAACCTAGACCCAGGGTCGTGGGGACGACCCTATTGTCGTCGGACATGACGGTGGCGGGCCAATCTAGTCCCGGGGTCGTAGGTACGACCCTATACTCGTCGGACATGTCGGCGGCTGGCCAACTTTGGCCCGTGGTCGTGGGCACGATCCAATAGTCGTCGGACATGTCGGCGGCTGGCCAACTTTGGCCCGTGGTTGTGGGGACGACCCTATAGTCGTTGGACATGACGGTGGCGGGCCAATCTAGTCTCGGGGTCGTTGGGACGACCCTATAGTCGTCGGACATGCCGGCGGCTGGCCAACTTTGGCCCGTGGTCGTGGGGACGACCCTATAGTTGTCGGACACGTCGGCGGCGGGTCTACCTAGTCCCGGGGTCGTGGGGACGACCCTATAGTCGTCGGACAAGTCGGCGGCGGGCCAAGCTTGTCCCGGGGTCGTGGGGACGACCCTATAATCGTCGGACATGACGGTGGCGGGCCAATCTAGACCCGGGGTCGTGGGGACGACCCTATAGTCGTCGGACATGTCGGCGGCTGGCCAACTTTGGCCCGGTGTCGTGGGGACGACTCTATATTCGTCGGAAATGTCGGCGGCTGGCCAACCTGGACCCGGGGTCGTGGGGACGACCCTATAGTCGTCGGACTTGACGGTGGCGGGCCAATCTAGTCCCGGGGTCGTGGGGACGACCCTACAGTCGTCGGACATTTCGGCGGCTTGCCAACTTTGGCCCGGCGTCGTGGGACGACCCTATAGTCGTCGGACTTGACGGAAGCGGGCCAATCTAGTCCCGAGGTCGTGGGGACGACCCTATAGTCTTCGGACATGACGGTAGCGGGCCAATCTAGACCCGAGGGCGTGGGGACGACCCTATAGTAGTCGGACATGTCGGCGGCTGTCCAACTTTGGCCCGTGGTCGTGGGGACGACCCTATAGTTGTCGGACACGTCGGCGGTGGGTCTACCTAGTCCCGGGGTCGTGGGGACTACCCTATAGTCGCCGGGCAAGTCGGCGGCGGGCGAACCTTGTACCGGGGTCGTGGGGGCGACCCTATAGTCGTCGGACATGTCGGCGATTGGCCAACTTTGGCCCGTGGTCGTGGGGACGATCCGATAGTCGTCGGACATGACGGTGGCGGGCCAATCTAGTCCCGGGGTCGTGGGGACGACCCTATTGTCGTCGGACATGACGGCGATTGGCCAACTTTTGCCCGTGGTCGTTGGGACGACTGTTTAGTCGTCGGACATGTCGGCGGCTGGCCAACCTAGACCCAGGGTCGTGGGGACGACCCTATTGTCGTCGGACATGACGGTGGCGGGCCAATCTAGTCCCTGGGTCGTAGGTACGACCCTATACTCGTCGGACATGTCGGCGGCTGGCCAACTTTGGCCCGTGGTCGTGGGCACGATCCAATAGTCGTCGGACATGTCGGCGGCTGGCCAACTTTGGCCCGTGGTTGTGGGGACGACCCTATAGTCGTTGGACATGACGGTGGCGGGCCAATCTAGTCTCGGGGTCGTTGGGACGACCCTATAGTCGTCGGACATGTCGGCGGCTGGCCAACTTTGGCCCGGGGTCGTGGGGACGACTCTATATTCGTCGGAAATGTCGGCGGCTGGCTAACCTGGACCCGGGGTCGTGGGGACGACCCTATAGTCGTCGGAAATGTCGGCGGCTGGCCAACCTGGACCCGGGGTCGTGGGGACGACCCTATAGTCGTCGGACTTGACGGTGGCGGGCCAATCTAGTCCCGGGGTCGTGGGGACGACCCTATAGTCGTCGGACAAGACGGTGGCTGGACATCTTTGGCCCGGGGTCGTGGGGACGACCCTATAGTCGTCGGACATGTCGGCGGCTGACCAACTTTGGACCGGTGTCGTGGGGACGACTCTATAGTCGTCGGACATGTCGGCTGCTGGCCACCCTTGTCCCGGGGTCGTGGGGACGACCCTACAGTCGTCGGACATGTCGGCAGCTGGCCAACATAGTCCCGGTGTCGTGGGAACGACCCAATAGTCGTCGGACTTGACGGTGGCGGGCCAATCTAGTCCCGGGGTCTTGGGGACGACCCTACAGTCGTCGGACATTTCGGCGGCTTGCCAACTTGGCCCGGGGTGGTGGGGACGACCCTATAGTCGTCGGACATGTCGGCGGCGAGCCAACCTAGTCCCGGGGTCGTGGGGACGACCCTATAGTGGTCCGACAAGTCGGCGGCGAGCCAACCTAGTCCCGGTGTCGTGGGAACGACCCTACAGTCGTCGGACATTTCGGCGGTTTGCCAACTTGGCCCGGGGTGGTGGGGACGACCCTATAGTCGTCAGACATGTCGGCGGCTGTCCAACTTTGGCGCGGTGTCGTGGGGACGACTCTATAGTCGTCGGACATGTCGGCAGCTGGGCAACCTAGACCCGGGGTCGTGGGGACGACCCTATTGTCGTCGGACATGACGGTGGCGGGCCAATCTAGTCCTGGGGTCGTGGGGACGACCCTATAGTCGTCGGACAAGTCGGCGGCGGGCCAAGCTTGTCCCGGGGTCGTGGGGACGACCCTATATTCGTCGGACATGACGGTGGCGGGCCAATCTAGTCCCGGGGTCGTGGGGACGACCCTATAATCGTTGGACATGACGGTGGCGGGCCAATCTAGTCCCGGGGTCGTAGGGACGACCCTATAGTCGTCGGACATGTTGGCGATTGGCCAACATTGGCCCGGGGTCGTCGGGACGACACTATAGTCGTCGGACATTTCGGCGGCTTGCCAACTTTGGCCCGGGGTCGTGGGGACGACCCTATAGTCGTCGGACATGTCGGCAGCTGGCCAACTTTGGCCCGTGGTCGTGGGGACGATCCAATAGTCGTCGGACATGTCGGCGGCTGGCCAACTTTGGCGCGTGGGCGTGGGGACGATCCGATTGTCGTCGGACATGTCGGCGGCTGGCCAACCTAGACCCGGGGTCGTGGGGACGACCCTATTGTCGTCGGACATGGCGGTGGCGGGCCAATCTAGTCCCGTGGTCGTGGGGACGGCCCTATAGTCTTCGGACATGACGGTAGCGGGCCAATCTAGACCCGAGGTCCTGGGGACGACCCTATAGTAGTCGGACATGTCGGCGGCTGTCCAACTTTGGCCCGGTGTCGTGGGGACGACTCTATAGTCGTCGGACATGTCGGCGGCTGGCCAACCTAGACCCGGGGTCGTGGAGACGACCCTATTGTCGTCGGACATGACGGTGGCGGGCCAATCTAGTCCCGGGGTCGTGGGGACGACCCTATAGTCGTCGGACAAGTCGGCGGCGGGCCAATCTAGTCCCGGGGTCGTGGGTACGGCCCTATATTCGTCGGACATGTCGGCGGCGGGCCAACCTTGTCCCGGGGTCGTGGGGACGACCCTATAGTCGTCGGACATGTCGGCGGCTGGCCAACTTTGGCCCGGTGTCGTGGGGACGACTCTATAGTCGTCGGAAATTTCGGCGGCTTGCCAACTTTGGCCCCTGGTTGTGGGGACGACCCTATAGTCGTTGGACATGACGGTGGCGGGCCAATCTAGTCCCGGGGTCGTGGGGACGACCCTATAGTCGTCGGACTTGACGGTGGCGGGCCAATCTAGTCCCGGGGTCGTAGGTACGATCCTATGGTCGTCGGACATGTCGGTGGCTGGCCAACTTTGGCCCGTGGTCGTGGGGACGACCCTATAGTTGTCGGACACGTCGGCGGTGGGTCTACCTAGTCCCGGGGTCGTGGGGACTACCCTATAGTCGCCGGGCAAGTCGGCGGCGGGCGAACCTTGTACCGGGGTCGTGGGGGCGACCCTATAGTCGTCGGACATGTCGGCGATTGGCCAACTTTGGCCTGTGGTCGTGGGGACGATCCGATAGTCGTCGGACATGACGGTGGCGGGCCAATCCAGTCCCGGGGTCGTGGGGACGACCCTATTGTCGTCGGACATGACGGCGATTGGCCAACTTTTGCCCGTGGTCGTTGGGACGACTGTTTAGTCGTCGGACATGTCGGCGGCTGGCCAACCTGGACCCGGGGTCGTGGGGACGACCCTATTGTCGTCGGACATGACGGTAGCAGGCCAATCTAGTCTCGGGGTCGTGGGGACGACCCTATAGTCGTCGGACATGTCGGCGGCTGGCCAACTTTGGCCCGGGGTCGTGGGGACGATCCAATAATCGTCGGACATGTCGGCGGCTGGCCAACTTTGGCCCGTGGTGGTGGGGACGACCCTATAGTCGTTGCACATGACGGTGGCCGGCCAATCTAGTCCCGGGGTCGTGGGGACGACCCTATAGGCGTCGGACAAGACGGCGGCTGGACATCTTTGGCCCGGGGTCGTGGGGACGACCCTATAGTCGTCGGACATGTCGGCGGCTGGCCAACTTTGGCCCGTGGTCGTGGGGACGACCCAATAGTGGTCGGACATGTCGGCGGCTGGCCAACCTAGTCCCGAGGTCGTGGGGACGACCCTATAGTCGTCGGACTTGACGGTGGCGGGCCAATCTAGTCCCGGGGTCGTGGAGACGACCCTACAGTCGTCGGACATTTCGGCGGCCTGCCAACTTTGGCCCGGGGTCGTGGGACGACCCTATAGTCGTCGGACTTGACGGTAGCGGGCCAATCTAGTCCCGAGGTCGTGGGGACGACCCTATAGTCTTCGGACATGACGGTAGCGGGCCAATCTAGACCCGAGGTCGTGGGGACGACCCTATAGTAGTCGGACATGTCGGCGGCTGTCCAACTTTGGCGCGGTGTCGTGGGGACGACTCTATAGTCGTCGGACATGTCGGCAGCTGGCCAACCTAGACCCGGGGTCGTGGGGACCACCCTATTGTCGTCGGACATGACGGTGGCGGGCCAATCTAGTCCCGGGGTCGTGGGGACGACCCTATAGTCGTCGGACAAGTCGGCGGCGGGCCAAGCTTGTCCCAGGGTCGTGGGGACGACCCTATATTCGTCGGACATGACGGTGGCGGGCCAATCTAGTCCCGGGGTCGTGGGGACGACCCTATAATCGTTGGACATGACGGTGGCGGGCCAATCTAGTCCCGGGGTCGTGGGGACGACCCTATAGTCGTCGGACATTTCGGCGGCTTTCCAACTTTGGCCCGGGGTCGTGGGGACGACCCTATAGTCGTCGGACATGTCGTCGGCTGGCCAACTTTGGCCCGTGGTTGTGGGGACGACCCTATAGTCGTTGGATATGACGGTGGCGGGCCAATCTAGTCCCGGGGTCGTGGGGACGACCCTATAGTCGTCGGACATGTCGGCGGCTGGCCAACTTTGAACCGGTGTCGTGGGGACGACTCTATAGTCGTCGGAAATGTCGGCGGCTGGCCAACCTGGACCCGGAGTCGTGGGGCCGACCCTATTGTCGTCGGACATGACGGTGGCGGGCCAATCTAGTCTCGGGGTCGTGGGGACGACCCTATAGTCGTCGGACATGTCGGCGGCTGGCCAACTTTGGCCCGGGGTCGTGGGGACGACCCTATAGTCGTCGGACATGTCGACGGCTGGCCAACTTTGGCCCGTGGTTGTGGGGACGACCCTATAGTCGTTGGACATGACGGTGGCGGGCCAATCTAGTCCCGGGGTCGTAGGGACGACCCTATAGTCGTCGGACAAGACGGCGGCTGGACATCTTTGGCCCGGGGTCGTGGGGACGACCCTATAGTCGTCGGACATGTTGGCGGCTTGTCAGCCTAGTCCCGGGGTGGTGGGTACGACTCTATAGTCGTCGGACAAGTCGGCGGCGGGCGAACCTTGTACCGGGGTCGTGGGGACGACCCTATAATCGTCGGACACGACGGTGGCGGGCCAATCTAGTCCCGGGGTCGTGGGGACGACCCTATAGTCGTCGGACATGTCGGCGGCGGGCCAACTTTGGCCCGGTGTCGTGGGGACGACCCAATAGTGGTCGGACATGTCGGCGGCCGGCCAACCTAGTCCCGAGGTCGTGGGGACGACCCTATAGTCGTCGGACAAGACGGTGGCGGGCCAATCTAGTCCCGGGGTCATGGGGACGACCCTACAGTCGTCGGACATTTCGGCGGCTGGCCAACTTTGGCCCGGGGTCGTGGGGACGACCCTATAGTCGTCGGACTTGACGGTGGCGGGCCAATGTAGTCCCGGGGTCGTGGGGACAACCCTAAAGCCGTCGGACATTTCAGCGGCTTGCCAACTTTGGCCCGGGGTCGTGGGGACTACCCTATAGTCGTCGGACATTTCGGCGGCTGACCAACTTTGGCCCGGGGTCGTGGGGACGACCCTATAGTCGTCGAACATGTTGGCGGCTTGTCAGCCTAGTCCCGGGGTCGTGGGTACGGCCCTATATTCGTCGGACATGTCGGCGGCGGGCCAACCTTGTCCCGGGGTCGTGGGGACGACCCTATAGTCGTCGGACATGTCGGCGGCTGGCCAACTTTGGCCCGGTGTCGTGGGGACGACTCTTTAGTCGTCGGAAATGTCGGCGGCTGGCCAACCTGGACCCGGGGTCGTGGGGACGACCCTATTGTCGTCGGACATGACGGTAGCGGGCCAATCTAGTCTCGGGGTCGTGGGGACGACCCCATAGTCGTCGGACATGTCGGCGGCTGGCCAACTTTGGCCCGGGGTCGTGGGGACGATCCAATAATCGTCGGACATGTCGGCGGCTGGCCAACTTTGGCCCGTGGTGGTGGGGACGACCCTATAGTCGTTGGACATGACGGTGGCAGGCCAATCTAGTCCCGGGGTGGTGGGGACGACCCTATAGGCGTCGGACAAGACGGCGGCTGGACATCTTTGGCCCGGGGTCGTGGGGACGACCCTATAGTCGTCGGACATGTCGGCGGCTGGCCAACTTTGGCCCGGTGTCGTGGGGACGACTCTATAGTCGTCGGACATGTCGGCGGCTGGCCAACCTAGACCCGGGGTCGTGGAGACGACCCTATTGTCGTCGGACATGACGGTGGCGGGCCAATCTAGTCCCGGGGTCGTGGGGACGACCCTATAGTCGTCGGACAAGTCGGCGGCGGGCCAAGCTTGTCCCGGGGTCGTGGGGACGACCCTATAATCGTCGGACATGACGGTGGCGGGCCGATCTAGTCCCGGGGTCGTGGGGACGACCCTATAATCGTTGGACATGACGGTGGCGGGCCAATCTAGTCCCGGGGTCGTAGGGACGACCCTATAGTCGTCGGACATGATGGCGATTGGCCAACAATGGCCCGGGGTCGTCGGGACGACCCTATAGTCGTCGGACATGTCGGCGGCAGGCCAACCTAGTCCCGGGGTCGTGGGGACGACCCTATAGTCGTCGGACATTTCGGCGGCTTGCCAACTTTGGCCCGGGGTCGTGGGGACGACCCTATAGTAGTCGGACATGTCGGCGGCTGTCCAACTTTGGCCCGGTGTCGTGGGGACGACTCTATAGTCGTCGGACATGTCGGCGGCTGGCCAACCTAGACCCGGGGTCGTGGAGACGACCCTATTGTCGTCGGACATGACGGTGGCGGGCCAATCTAGTCCCGGGGTCGTGGAGACGACCCTATAGTCGTCGGACAAGTCGGCGGCGGGCCAAGCTTGTCCCGGGGTCGTGGGGACGACCCAATAATCGTCGGACATGACGGTGGCGTGCCGATCTAGTCCCGGGGTCGTGGGGACGACCCTATAATCGTTGGACATGGCGGTGGCGGGCCAATCTAGTCCCGGGGTCGTAGGGACGACCCTATAGTCGTCGGACATGATGGCGATTGGCCAACATTGGCCCGGGGTCGTCGGGACGACCCTATAGTCGTCGGACATGTCGGCGGCAGGCCAACCTAGTCCCGGGGTCGTGGGGACGACCCTATAGTCGTCGGACATTTCGGCGGCTTGCCAACTTTGGCCCGGGGTCGTGGGGATGACCCTATAGTCGTCGGACAAGTCGGCGGCGGGCCAAGCTTGTCCCGGGGTCGTGGGGACGACCCTATAATCGTCGGACATGACGGTGGCGGGCCGATCTAGTCCCGGGGTCGTGGGGACGACCCTATAATCGTTGGACATGACGGTGGCGGGCCAATCTAGTCCCGGGGTCGTAGGGACGACCCTATAGTCGTCGGACATGATGGCGATTGGCCAACATTGGCCCGGGGTCGTCGGGACGACCCTATAGTCGTTGGACATGACGGTGGCGGGCCAATCTAGTCCCGGGGTCGTGGGGACGACCCTATAGTCGTCGGACATGATGGCGATTGGCCAACATTGGCCCGGGGTCGTCGGGACGACCCTATAGTCGTCGGACATGTCGGCGGCAGGCCAACCTAGTCCCGGGGTCGTGGGGACGACCCTATAGTCGTCGGACATTTCGGCGGCTTGCCAACTTTGGCCCGGGGTCGTGGGGACGACCCTATAGTAGTCGGACATGTCGGCGGCTGTCCAACTTTGGCCCGGTGTCGTGGGGACGACTCTATAGTCGTCGGACATGTCGGCGGCTGGCCAACCTAGACCCGGGGTCGTGGAGACGACCCTATTGTCGTCGGACATGACGGTGGCGGGCCAATCTAGTCCCGGGGTCGTGGAGACGACCCTATAGTCGTCGGACAAGTCGGCGGCGGGCCAAGCTTGTCCCGGGGTCGTGGGGACGACCCTATAATCGTCGGACATGACGGTGGCGGGCCGATCTAGTCCCGGGGTCGTGGGGACGACCCTATAATCGTTGGACATGACGGTGGCGGGCCAATCTAGTCCCGGGGTCGTAGGGACGACCCTATAGTCGTCGGACATGATGGCGATTGGCCAACATTGGCCCGGGGTCGTCGGGACGACCCTATAGTCGTCGGACATGTCGGCGGCAGGCCAACCTAGTCCCGGGGTCGTGGGGACGACCCTATAGTCGTCGGACATTTCGGCGGCTTGCCAACTTTGGCCCGGGGTCGTGGGGACGACCCTATAGTCGTCGGACATGTCGGCAGCTGGCCAACGTAGACCCGGGGTCGTGGGGACGACCCTATTGACGTCGGACATGACGGTGGCGGGCCAAGCTTGTCCCGGGGTCGTGGGGACGACCCTATATTCGTCGGACATGACGGTGGCGGGCCAATCTAGTCCCGGGGTCGTGGGGACGACCCTATAATCGTTGGACATGACGGTGGCGGGCCAATCTAGTCCCGGGGTCGTAGGGACGACCCTATAGTCGTCGGACATGTTGGCGGCTGGCCAACATTGGCCCGTGGTCATGGGGACGACCCAATAGTGGTCGGACATGTCGGCGGCTGGCCAACCTAGTCCCGAGGTCGTGGGGACGACCCTATAGTCGTCGGACTTGACGGTGGCGGGCCAATCTAGTCCCGGGGTCGTGGAGACGACCCTACAGTCGTCGGACATTTCGGCGGCTTGCCAACTTTGGCCCGGCGTCGTGGGACGACCCAATAGTGGTCGGACATGTCGGCGGCTGGCCAATCTAGGCCCGAGGTCGTGGGGACGACCCTATAGTCTTCGGACATGACGGTAGCGGGCCAATCTAGACCCGAGGTCGTGGGGACGACCCTATAGTAGTCGGACATGTCGTCGGCTGTCCAACTTTGGCGCGGTGTCGTGGGGACGACTCTATAGTCGTCGGAAATGTCGGCGGCTGGCCAACCTGGACCCGGGGTCGTGGGGACGACCCTATTGTCGTCGGACATGACGGTGGCGGGCCAATCTAGTCTCGCGGTCGTGGGGACGACCCTATAATCGTCGGACATGACGGTGGCGGGCCAATCAAGTCCCGGGGTCGTGGGGACGACCCTATAGTCGTCGGACATGTCGGCGGCTGGCCAACTTTGGCCCGGTGTCGTGGGGACGACTCTATAGTCGTCGGAAATGTCGGCGGCTGGCCAACCTGGACCCGGGGTCGTGGGGACGACCCTACAGTCGTCGGACATTTCGGCGGCTGGCCAACTTTGGCCCGGTGTCGTGGGGACGACTCTATAGTCGTCGGAAATGTCGGCGGCTGGCCAACCTAGTCCCGGGGTCGTGGGGACGACCCTATAGTCGTCGGACATTTCGGCGGCTTGCCAACTTTGGCCCGGGGTCGTGGGGACGACCCTATAGTCGTCGGACATGTCGGCGGCTGGCCAACTTTGGCCCGTGGTTGTGGGGACGACCCTATAGTCGTTGGACATGACGGTGGCGGGCCAATCTAGTCCCGGGGTCGTGGGGACGACCCTATAGTCGTCGGACATGTCGGCGGCTGGCCAACTTTGGACCGGTGTCGTGGGGACGACTCTATGGTCGTCGGAAATGTCGGCGGCTGGCCAACCTGGACCCGAGGTCGTGGGGACGACCCAATTGTCGTCGGACATGACGGTGGCGGGCCAATCTTGTCTCGGGGTCGTGGGGACGACCCTATAGTCGTCGGACATGTCGGCGGCTGGTCAACTTTGGCCCGAGGTCGTGGGGACGACCCTATAGTCGTCGGACATGTCGGCGGCTGGCCAACTTTGGCCCGTGGTTGTGGGGACGACCCTATAATCGTTGGACATGACGGTGGCGGGCCAATCTAGTCCCGGGGTCGTGGGGACGACCCTATAGTCGTCGGACAAGACGGCGGCTGGACATCATTGGCCCGGGGTCGTGGGGACGACCCTATAGTCTTCGGACATGTTGGCGGCTTGTCAGCCTAGTCCCGGGGTCGTGGGTACGACCCTATAGTCGTCGGACAAGTCGGCGGCGGGCCAACCTTGTCCCGGGGTCGTGGGGACGACCCTATAGTCGTCGGACATGTCGGCGGCTGGCCAACTTTGGCCCGGTGTCGTGGGGACGACCCAATAGTGGTCGGACATGTCGGCGGCCGGCCAACCTAGTCCCGAGGTCGTGGGGACGACCCTATAGTCGTCGGACTTGACGGTGGCGGGCCAATCTAGTCCCGGGGTCGTGGGGACGACCCTACAGTCGTCGGACATTTCGGCGGCTGGCCAACTTTGGCCCGTGGTTGTGGGGACGGCCCTATAGTCGTTGGACATGACGGTGGCGGGCCAATCTAGTCCCGGGGTCGTGGGGACGACCCTATAGTCGTCGGACATGTCGGCGGCTGGCCAACTTTGGACCGGTGTCGTGGGGACGACTCTATAGTCGTCGGACATGTCGGCGGCTGGCCAACTTTGGCCCGGTGTCGTGGGGACGACCCAATAGTGGTCGGACATGTCGGCGGCCGGCCAACCTAGTCCCGAGGTCGTGGGGACGACCCTATAGTCGTCGGACTTGACGGTGGCGGGCCAATCTAGTCCCGAGGTCCAGGGGACGACCCTATAGTCGTCGGACTTGACGGTGGCGGGCCAATGTAGTCCCGGGGTCGTGGGGACATCCCTAAAGCCGTCGGACATTTCAGCGGCTTGCCAACTTTGGCCCGGGGTCGTGGGGACTACCCTATAGTCGTCGGACATTTCGGCGGCTGACCAACTTTGGCCCGGGGTCGTGGGGACGACCCTATAGTCTTCGGACATGTCGGCGGCTGGCCAACCTGGACCCGGGGTCGTGGGGACGACCCTATTGTCGTCGGACATGACGGTAGCGGGCCCATCTAGTCTCGGGGTCGTGGGGACGACCCTATAGTCGTCGGACCTGTCGGCGGCTGGCCAACTTTGGCCCGGGGTCGTGGGGACGATCCAATAATCGTCGGACATGTCGGCGGCTGGCCAACTTTGGCCCGTGGTGGTGGGGACGACCCTATAGTCGTTGGACATGACGGTGGCAGGCCAATCTAGTCCCGGGGTCGTGGGGACGACCCTATAGGCGTCGGACAAGACGGCGGCTGGACATCTTTGGCCCGGGGTCGTGGGGACGACCCTATAGTCGTCGGACATGTCGGCGGCTGGCCAACTTTGTCCCGTGGTTGTGGGGACGACCCTATAGTCGTTGGACATGACGGTGGCGGGCCAATCTAGTCCCGGGGTCGTGGGGACGACCCTATAGTCGTCGGACATGTCGGCGGCTGGCCAACTTTGGACCGGTGTCGTGGGGACGACTCTATAGTCGTCGGAAAGGTCGGCGGCTGGCCAACCTGGACCCGAGGTCGTGGGGACGACCCTATTGTCGTCGGACATGACGGTGGCGGGCCAATCTAGTCCCGGGGTCGTGGGGACGACCCTATAGTCGTCGGACATTTCGGCGGCTTGCCAACTTTGGCCCGGGGTCGTGGGGACGACCCTATAGTCGTCGGACATGTCGGCGGCTGGCCAACTTTGGCCCGTGGTTGTGGGGACGACCCTATAGTCGTTGGACATGACGGTGGCGGGCCAATCTAGTCCCGGGGTCGTGGGGACGGCCCTATAGTCGTCGGAGATGTCGGCGGCTGGCCAACTTTGGACCGGTGTCGTGGGGACGACTCTATAGTCGTCGGAAATGACGGCGGCTGGCCAACCTGGACCCGAGGTCGTGGGGACGACCCTATTGTCGTCGGACATGACGGTGGCGGGCCAATCTAGTCTCGGGGTCGTGGGGACGACCCTATAGTCGTCGGACATGTCGGCGGCTGGCCAAATTTGGCCCGGGATCGTGGGGACGACCCTATAGTCGTCGGACATGTCGGCGGCTGTCCAACTTTGGCCCGTGGTTGTGGGGACGACCCTATAATCGTTGGACATGACGGTGGCGGGCCAATCTAGTCCCGGGGTCGTGGGGACGACCCTATAGTCGTCGGACAAGACGGCGGCTGGACATCATTGGCCCGGGGTCGTGGGGACGACCCTATAGTCTTCGGACATGTTGGCGGCTTGTCAGCCTAGTCCCGGGGTCGTGGGGACGACCCTATATTCGTCGGACATGTCGGCGGCTGGCCAACTTTGGCCCGGTGTCGTGGGGACGACTCTATAGTCGTCGGAAATGTCGGCTGCTGGCCAACCTGGACCCGGGGTCGTGGGGACGACCCTATTGTCGTCGGACATGACGGTAGCGGGCCAATCTAGTCTCGGGGTCGTGGGGACGACCCTATAGTCGTCGGACATGTCGGCGGCTGGCCAACTTTGGCCCGGGGTCGTGGGGACGATCCAATAATCGTCGGACATGTCGGCGGCTGGCCAACTTTGGCCCGTCGTGGTGGGGACGACCCTATAGTCGTTGGACATGACGGTGGCGGGCCAATCTAGTCCCGGGGTCGTGGGGACGACCCTATAGGTGTCGGACAAGACGGCGGCTGGACATCCTTGGCCCGGGGTCGTGGGGACGACCCTATAGTCGTCGGACATGTCGGCGGCTGGCCAACATTGGCCCGTGGTCGTGGGGACGACCCAATAGTGGTCGGACATGTCGGCGGCTGGCCAACCTAGTCCCGAGGTCGTTGGGACGACCCTATAGTCGTCGGACTTGACGGTGGCGGGCCAATCTAGTCCCGGGGTCGTGGAGACGACCCTACAGTCGTCGGACATTTCGGCGGCTTGCCAACTTTGGCCCGGCGTCGTGGGACGACCCAATAGTGGTCGGACATGTCGGCGGCTGGCCAATCTAGTCCCGAGGTCGTGGGGACGACCCTATAGTCTTCGGACATGACGGTAGCGGGCCAATCTAGACCCGAGGTCGTGGGGACGACCCTATAGTAGTCGGACATGTCGTCGGCTGTCCAACTTTGGCGCGGTGTCGTGGGGACGACTCTATAGTCGTCGGACATGTCGGCAGCTGGCCAACGTAGACCCGGGGTCGTGGGGACGACCCTATTGTCGTCGGCCATGACGGTGGCGGGCCAATCTAGTCCCGGGGTCGTGGGGACGACCCTATAGGTGTCGGACAAGTCGGCGGCGGGCCAAGCTTGTCCCGGGGTCGTGGGGACGACCCTATATTCGTCGGACATGACGGTGGCGGGCCAATCTAGTCCCGGGGTCGTAGGGACGACCCTATAGTCGTCGGACATGTTGGCGATTGGCCAACCTAGTCCCGAGGTCGTGGGGACGACCCTATAGTCGTCGGACTTGACGGTGGCGGGCCAATCTAGTCCCGAGGTCCAGGGGACGACCCTATAGTCGTCGGACTTGACGGTGGCGGGCCAATGTAGTCCCGGGGTCGTGGGGACATCCCTAAAGCCGTCGGACATTTCAGCGGCTTGCCAACTTTGGCCCGGGGTCGTGGGGACTACCGTATAGTCGTCGGACATTTCGGCGGCTGACCAACTTTGGCCCGGGGTCGTGGGGACGACCCTATAGTCGTCGGACATGTCGGCGGCTGGCCAACTTTGGCCCGGTGTCGTGGGGACGACCCAATAGTGGTCGGACATGTCGGCGGCCGGCCAACCTAGTCCCGAGGTCGTGGGGTCGACCCTATAGTCGTCGGACTTGACGGTGGCGGGCCAATCTAGTCCCGAGGTCCAGGGGACGACCCTATAGTCGTCGGACTTGACGGTGGCGGGCCAATGTAGTCCCGGGGTCGCGGGGACATCCCTAAAGCCGTCGGACATTTCAGCGGCTTGCCAACTTTGGCCCGGGGTCGTGGGGACTACCCTATAGTCGTCGGACATTTCGGCGGCTGACCAACTTTGGCCCGGGGTCGTGGGGACGACCCTATAGTCGTCGGACATGTCGGCGGCTGGCCAACCTGGACCCGGGGTCGTGGGGACGACCCTATTGTCGTCGGACATGACGGTAGCGGGCCAATCTAGTCTCGGGGTCGTGGGGACGACCCTATAGTCGTCGGACCTGTCGGCGGCTGGCCAACTTTGGCCCGGGGTCGTGGGGACGATCCAATAATCGTCGGACATGTCGGCGGCTGGCCAACTTTGGCCCGTGGTGGTGGGGACGACCCTATAGTCGTTGGACATGACGGTGGCAGGCCAATCTAGTCCCGGGGTCGTGGGGACGACCCTATAGGCGTCGGACAAGACGGCGGCTGGACATCTTTGGCCCGGGGTCGTGGGGACGACCCTATAGTCGTTGGACATGTCGGCGGCTGGCCAACTTTGGCCCGTGGTTGTGGGGACGACCCTATAGTCGTTGGACATGACGGTGGCGGGCCAATCTAGTCCCGGGGTCGTGGGGACGACCCTATAGTCGTCGGACATGTCGGCGGCTGGCCAACTTTGGACCGGTGTCGTGGGGACGACTCTATAGTCGTCGGAAAGGTCGGCGGCTGGCCAACCTGGACCCGAGGTCGTGGGGACGACCCTATTGTCGTCGGACATGACGGTGGCGGGCCAATCTAGTCCCGGGGTCGTGGGGACGACCCTATAGTCGTCGGACATTTCGGCGGCTTGCCAACTTTGGCCCGGGGTCGTGGGGACGACCCTATAGTCGTCGGACATGTCGGCGGCTGGCCAACTTTGGCCCGTGGTTGTGGGGACGACCCTATAGTCGTTGGACATGACGGTGGCGGGCCAATCTAGTCCCGGGGTCGTAGGGACGACCCTATAGTCGTCGGACATGTTGGCGATTGGCCAACTTTGGCCCGTGGATGTGGGGACGACCCTATAGTCGTTGGACATGTTGGCGGCTGGCCAACTTTGGCCCGGTGTCGTGGGGACGACTCTATAGTCGTCGGACATGTCGGCGGCTGGCCAACCTAGACCCGGGGTCGTGGGGACGACCCTATTGTCGTCGGACATGACGGTGGCTGGCCAACCTAGTCCCGAGGTCGTGGGGCGACCCTATAGTCGTCGGACATGTCGGCGGCTGGCCAACCTAGTCCCGAGGTCGTCGGACTGGACGGTGGCGGGCCAATCTAGTCCCGGGTTCGCGGGGACGATCCTACAGTCGTCGGAAATGTCGGCGGCTGGCCAACTTTGGCCCGTGGTCCTGGGGACGACCCTGAAGTCGTCGGACATGACGGTGGCGGGCCAATCTAGTCCCGGGGTCGTGGGGACGACCGTATAGTCGTCGGACTTGACGGTGGCGGGCCAATCTAGTCCCGGGGTCGTGGGTACGACCGTATAGTCGTCGGACAAGTCGGCGGCTGGCCAACTTTGGCCCGGGGCCGTGGGAACGACCCTATAGTCGTCGGACATGACGGTGGCGGGCCAATATAGTGCTGGGATCGTGGGGACGACCCTATAGTCGTCGGACAAGTCGGCGGCGAGCCAACCTAGTCCGGGGGTCGTGGGGACGACCTTATAGTCGTCGGACATGACGGTGGCGGGCCAATCTAGTCCCGGGGTCCATGGGACGACCCTATAGTCGTCGGACATTTCGGCGGCTGGCCGACTTTGGCCCGTGGTCGTGGGGACGACCGTATGGTCGTCGGAAATGTCGGTGGCTGTCCAACTTTGGCCCAGGGGTCGTGGGGACGACCCTATAGTCGTCGGACATGTCGGCGGCGTGCCAACATTGACCCGGGGTCGTGGGGACGACCGTATAGTCGTCGGAAATGTCGGTGGCGGTCCAACTTTGGCCCAAGGGTCGTGGGGACGACCCTATAGTCGTCGGACAAGTCAGCGGCTAGCCAACATTGGCCCGTGGTCGTGGGGACGACCCTACAGTCGTCGGACAAGTCGGCGGCGAGTCAATCTAGTCCCGCGGTCGTGGGGACGACCCTATAGTCGTCGGACAAGTCAGCGGCTGTCCAACTTTGGCCCGGGGTCGTGGGGACGACCCTATAGTCGTCGGACGTGACGGTGGCGGGCCAATCTAGTCCCGGGGTCGTGGGGACGACCCTATAGTCGTCAGACATATCGGTGGCGAGCCAACATAGTCCCGGGGTCGTGGGGACGACCCTATAGTCGTCGGACATGTCGGCGGCTGGCCAACTTTGGCCCGGGGTCGTGGGGACGATCCAATAATCGTCGGACATGTCGGCGGCTGGCCAACTTTGGCCCGTCGTGGTGGGGACGACCCTATAGTCGTTGGACATGACGGTGGCGGGCCAATCTAGTCCCGGGGTCGTGGGGACGACCCTATAGGTGTCGGACAAGACGGCGGCTGGACATCCTTGGCCCGGGGTCGTGGGGACGACCCTATAGTCGTCGGACATGTTGGCGGCTGGCCAACATTGGCCCGTGGTCGTGGGGACGACCCAATAGTGGTCGGACATGTCGGCGGCTGGCCAACCTAGTCCCGAGGTCGTGGGGACGACCCTATAGTCGTCGGACTTGACGGTGGCGGGCCAATCTAGTCCCGGGGTCGTGGAGACGACCCTACAGTCGTCGGACATTTCGGCGGCTTGCCAACTTTGGCCCGGCGTCGTGGGACGACCCAATAGTGGTCGGACATGTCGGCGGCTGGCCAATCTAGTCCCGAGGTCGTGGGGACGACCCTATAGTCTTCGGACATGACGGTAGCGGGCCAATCTAGACCCGAGGTCGTGGGGACGACCCTATAGTAGTCGGACATGTCGGCGGCTGGCCAACTTTGGCCCGGTGTCGTGGGGACGACCCAATAGTGGTCGGACATGTCGGCGGCCGGCCAACCTAGTCCCGAGGTCGTGGGGTCGACCCTATAGTCGTCGGACTTGACGGTGGCGGGCCAATCTAGTCCCGAGGTCCAGGGGACGACCCTATAGTCGTCGGACTTGACGGTGGCGGGCCAATGTAGTCCCGGGGTCGTGGGGACATCCCTAAAGCCGTCGGACATTTCAGCGGCTTGCCAACTTTGGCCCGGGGTCGTGGGGACTACCCTATAGTCGTCGGACATGTCGGCGGCTGGCCAACTTTGGCCCGTGGTTGTGGGGACGACCCTATAGTCGTTGGACATGACGGTGGCGGGCCAATCTAGTCCCGGGGTCGTAGGGACGACCCTATAGTCGTCGGACATGTTGGCGATTGGCCAACATTGGCCAGGGGTCGTCGGGACGACCCTATAGTCGTCGGCCATGACGGCGGCTGGCCAACCTAGTCCCGGGGTCGTGGGGACGACCCTATAGTCGTCGGACATGTCGGCGGCTGGCCAACTTTGGCCCGTGGTCGTGGGGAGGACCCTATACTCGTCGGACAAGTCGGCGGCGTACCAACCTAGTCCGGGGGTCGTGGGGACGACCCTATAGTCGTCGGACATGACGGTGGCGGGCCAGTCTAGTCCCGGGTCATGGGGACGACCCTATAGTCGTCGGACAAGTCGGCGGCTGGCCAACTTTGGCCCGTGGTCGTGGGGACGACCCTATAGTCGTCGGAAATGACGGTGGCGGGCCAATCTAGTCCCGGGGTCGTGAGGACGACCCTACAGTCGTCGGACAAGTCGGCGGCGAGCCAATCTAGTCCCGCGGTCGTGGGGACGACCCTATAGTCGTCGGACAAGTCAGCGGCTAGCCAGCTTTGGCCCGTAGTCGTGGGGACGACCCTATAGTCGTCGGAAATGACGGTGGCGGGCCAATCTAGTCCCGGGGTCGTGGGGACGACCCTACAGTCGTCGGACAAGTCGGCGGCGAGCCAATCTAGTCCCGCGGTCGTGGGGACGACCCTATAGTCGTCGGACAAGTCAGCGGCTAGCCAACATTGGCCCGTGGTCGTGGGGACGACCGTATAGTCGTCGGACATGACGGTGGCGGGCCACTCTAGTCCTGGGGTCGTGGGGACGACCCTATAGTCGTCGGACATGTCGGCGGCTGGCCAACTTTGGCCCGGGGTCGTGGGGACGACCCTATAGTCGTCGGACAAGTCGGCGGCGAGCCCACCTAGTCGGGGGGTCGTGGGGACGACCCTATAGTCGTCGGACAAGTCGGCGGCCGGCCAACCTAGTCCGGGGGTCGTGGGGACGACCCTATAGTCGTCGGACATGACGGTGGCGGGCCAGTCTAGTCCCGGGTCGTGGGGACGACCCTATAGTCGTCGGACATGTCGGCGGCTGGCCAACTTTGGCCCGTGGTCGTGGGGACGACCCTATAGTCGTCGGAAATGTCGGTGGCTGTCCAACTTTGGCCCGGGGGTCGTGGGGACGACCCTATAGTCGTCGGACATGTCGGCGGCGAGCCAACATTGACCCGGGGTCGTGGGGACGACTCTATAGTCGTCGGACATGTCGGTGGCGGGCCAGTCTAGTCCCGGGTCGTGGGGACGACCCTATAGTCGTCGGACATGTCGGCGGCTGGCCAACTTTGGCCCGTGGTCGTGGGGAGGACCCTATACTCGTCGGACAAGTCGGCGGCGTACCAACCTAGTCCGGGGGTCGTGGGGACGACCCTATAGTCGTCGGACAAGTCGGCGGCGAGCCCACCTAGTCGGGGGGTCGTGGGGACGACCCTATAGTCGTCGGACAAGTCGGCGGCGAGCCCACCTAGTCGGGGGGTCGTGGGGACGACCCTATAGTCGTCGGACAAGTCGGCGGCCGGCCAACCTAGTCCGGGGGTCGTGGGGACGACCCTATAGTCGTTGGACATGACGGTGGCGGGCCAATCTAGTCCCGGGGTCGTGGGGACGACCCTATAGTCGTCGGACAAGACGGCGGCTGGACATCTTTGGCCCGGGGTCGTGGGGACGACCCTATAGTCGTCGGACATGTTGGCGGCTTGTCAGCCTAGTCCCAGGGTCGTGGGTACGACCCTATAGTCGTCGGACAAGTCGGCGGCGGGCCAACCTTGTCCCGGGGTCGTGGGGACGACCCTATAATCGTCGGACATGTCGGCGGCTGGCCAACTTTGGCCCGGTGTCGTGGGGACGACTCTATAGTCGTCGGAAATGTCGGCGCCTGGCCAACCTGGACCCGGGGTCGTGGGGACGACCCTATTGTCGTCGGACATGACGGTGGCGGGCCAATCTAGTCTCGCGGTCGTGGGGACGACCCTATAATCGTCGGACATGACGGTGGCGGGCCAATCTAGTCCCGGGGTCGCGGGGACGACCCTATAGTCGTCGGACATGTCGGCGGCTGGCCAACTTTGGCCCGGTGTCGTGGGGACGACTCTATAGTCGTCGGACATGTCGGCGGCTGGCCAACCTAGACCCGGGGTCGTGGGGACGACCCTATTGTCGTCGGACCTGTCGGCGGCTGGCCAACCTAGTCCCGAGGTCGTGGGGCGACCCTATAGTCGTCGGACATGTCGGCGGCTGGCCAACCTAGTCCCGAGGTCGTCGGACTGGACGGTGGCGGGCCAATCTAGTCCCGGGTTCGTGGGGACGATCCTACAGTCGTCGGACATGTCGGCGGCTGGCCAACTTTGGCCCGTGGTCGTGGGGACGACCCTGAAGTCGTCGGACATGACGGTGGCGGGCCAATCTAGTCCCGGGGTCGTGGGGACGACCGTATAGTCGTCGGACTTGACGGTGGCGGGCCAATCTAGTCCCGGGGTCGTGGGTACGACCGTATAGTCGTCGGACATGTCGGCGGCTGGCCAACTTTGGCCCGTGGTTGTGGGGACGACCCTATAGTCGTCAGACATGACGGTGGCGAGCCAACCTAGTCCCGGGGTCGTGGGGACGACCCTATAGTCGTCGGACAAGTCGGCGGCGAGCCCACCTAGTCGGGGGGTCGTGGGGACGACCCTATAGTCGTCGGACAAGTCGGCGGCCGGCCAACCTAGTCCGGGGGTCGTGGGGACGACCCTATAGTCGTTGGACATGACGGTGGCGGGCCAATCTAGTCCCGGGGTCGTGGGGACGACCCTATAGTCGTCGGACAAGACGGCGGCTGGACATCTTTGGCCCGGGGTCGTGGGGACGACCCTATAGTCGTCGGACATGTTGGCGGCTTGTCAGCCTAGTCCCAGGGTCGTGGGTACGACCCTATAGTCGTCGGACAAGTCGGCGGCGGGCCAACCTTGTCCCGGGGTCGTGGGGACGACCCTATAATCGTCGGACATGTCGGCGGCTGGCCAACTTTGGCCCGGTGTCGTGGGGACGACTCTATAGTCGTCGGAAATGTCGGCGGCTGGCCAACCTGGACCCGGGGTCGTGGGGACGACCCTATTGTCGTCGGACATGACGGTGGCGGGCCAATCTAGTCCCGGGGTCGTGGGGACGACCCTATAGTCGTCGGACAAGTCAGCGGCGAGCCAACCTAGTCCGGGGGTCGTGGGGACGACCTTATAGTCGTCGGACATGACGGTGACGGGCCAACTTTGGCCCGGGGCCGTGGGAACGACCCTATAGTCGTCGGACATGACGGTGGCGGGCCAATATAGTGCTGGGGTCGTGGGGACGACCCTATAGTCGTCGGACAAGTCGGCGGCGAGCCAACCTAGTCCGGGGGTCGTGGGGACGACCTTATAGTCGTCGGACATGACGGTGGCGGGCCAATCTAGTCCCGGGGTCCATGGGACGACCCTATAGTCGTCGGAATTGACGGTGGCGGGCCAATCTAGTCCCGGGGTCGTGGGGACGACCCTATAGTCGTCAGACATATCGGTGGCGAGCCAACCTAGTCCCGGGGTCGTGGGGACGACCCTATAGTCGTCGGACAAGTCGGCGGCGGGCGAACCTAGACCCGGGGTCGTGGGGATGACCCTATAGTCGTCGGACATGACGGTGGCGGGCCAATCTAGTCCCGGGGTCGTGGGGACGACCCTATAGTCGTCGGACATGTCGGCGGCTGGCCAACTTTGGCCCGGTGTCGTGGGGACGACTCTATAGTCGTCGGACATGTCGGCGGCTGGCCAACCTAGACCCGGGGTCGTGGGGACGACCCTATTGTCGTCGGACCTGTCGGCGGCTGGCCAACCTAGTCCCGAGGTCGTGGGGCGACCCTATAGTCGTCGGACATGTCGGCGGCTGGCCAACCTAGTCCCGAGGTCGTCGGACTGGACGGTGGCGGGCCAATCTAGTCCCGGGTTCGTGGGGACGATCCTACAGTCGTCGGACATGTCGGCGGCTGGCCAACTTTGGCCCGTGGTCGTGGGGACGACCCTGAAGTCGTCGGACATGACGGTGGCGGGCCAATCTAGTCCCGGGGTCGTGGGGACGACCGTATAGTCGTCGGACTTGACGGTGGCGGGCCAATCTAGTCCCGGGGTCGTGGGTACGACCGTATAGTCGTCGGACAAGTCGGCGGCTGGCCAACTTTGGCCCGGGGCCGTGGGAACGACCCTATAGTCGTCGGACATGACGGTGGCGGGCCAATATAGTGCTGGGGTCGTGGGGACGACCCTATAGTCGTCGGACAAGTCGGCGGCGAGCCAACCTAGTCCGGGGGTCGTGGGGACGACCTTATAGTCGTCGGACATGACGGTGGCGGGCCAATCTAGTCCCGGGGTCCATGGGACGACCCTATAGTCGTCGGACATGTCGGCGGCTGGCCGACTTTGGCCCGTGGTCGTGGGGACGACCGTATAGTCGTCGGAAATGTCGGTGGCTGTCCAACTTTGGCCCAGGGGTCGTGGGGACGACCCTATAGTCGTCGGACATGTCGGCGGCGGGCCAACATTGACCCGGGGTCGTGGGGACGACCGTATAGTCGTCGGAAATGTCGGTGGCTGTCCAACTTTGGCCCAAGGGTCGTGGGGACGACCCTATAGTCGTCGGACAAGTCAGCGGCTAGCCAACATTGGCCCGTGGTCGTGGGGACGACCCTATAGTCGTCGGAAATGACGGTGGCGGGCCAATCTAGTCCCGGGGTCGTGGGGACGACCCTACAGTCGTCGGACAAGTCGGCGGCGAGCCAATCTAGTCCCGCGGTCGTGGGGACGACCCTATAGTCGTCGGACAAGTCAGCGGCTAGCCAGCTTTGGCCCGTGGTCGTGGGGACGACCCTATAGTCGTCGGAAATGACGGTGGCGGGCCAATCTAGTCCCGGGTCATGGGGACGACCCTATAGTCGTCGGACAAGTCGGCGGCGTACCAACCTAGTCCGGGGGTCGTGGGGACGACCCTATAGTCGTCGGACATGACGGTGGCGGGCCACTCTAGTCCCGGGTCATGGGGACGACCCTATAGTCGTCGGACATGTCGGCGGCTGGCCAACTTTGGCCCGTGGTCGTGGGGAGGACCCTATACTCGTCGGACAAGTCGGCGGCGTACCAACCTAGTCCGGGGGTCGTGGGGACGACCCTATAGTCGTCGGACATGACGGTGGCGGGCCAGTCTAGTCCCGGGTCATGGGGACGACCCTATAGTCGTCGGACAAGTCGGCGGCTGGCCAACTTTGGCCCGTGGTCGTGGGGACGACCCTATAGTCGTCGGAAATGACGGTGGCGGGCCAATCTAGTGCCGGGGTCGTGGGGACGACCCTATAGTCGTCGGACATGTCGGCGGCTGGCCAACTTTGGCCCGGGGTCGTGGGGACGACCCTATAGTCGTCGGATATATCGTCGGCAGGCCAACTTTGGCCCGCGGTCGTGGGGACGACCCTATAGTCGTCGGACAAGTCGGCGGCGAGCCCACCTAGTCGGGGGGTCGTGGGGACGACCCTATAGTCGTCGGACAAGTCGGTGGCGGGCCAGTCTAGTCCCGGGTCGTGGGGACGACCCTATAGTCGTCGGACTTGACGGTGGCTGGCCAATCTAGTCCCGGGGTCGTGGGGACGACCCTATAGTCGTCGGACTTGACGGTGGCGGGCCAGTCTACTCCAGGGTCGTGGGCACGACCCTATAGTCGTCGGAAATGACGCCGGCTGGCCAACTTTGGCCCGTGGTCGTGGGGACGACCCTATAGTCGTCAGACATGACGGTGGCGAGCCAACCTAGTCCCGGGGTCGTGGGGACGACCCTATAATTGTCGGACAAGTCGGCGGCGAGCCCACCTAGTCGGGGGGTCGTGGGGACGACCCTATAGTCGTCGGACAAGTCGGCGGCCGGCCAACCTAGTCCGGGGGTCGTGGGGACGACCCTATAGTCGTCGGACATGACGGTGGCGGGCCAGTCTAGTCCCGGGTCGTGGGGACGACCCTATAGTCGTCGGACAAGTCAGCGGCTGGCCAACATTGGCCCGTGGTCGTGTGGACGACCCCATAGTCGTCCGACATGACGGTGGCGGGCCAATCTAGTCCCGGGGTCGTGGGGACGACGCCATAGTCGTTAGACATATCGGTGGCGGGCCAGTCTAGTCCCGGGTCGTGGGGACGACCCTATAGTCGTCGGACATGTCGGCGGCTGGCCAACTTTGGCCCGTGGTCGTGGGGAGGACCCTATACTCGTCGGACAAGTCGGCGGCGTACCAACCTAGTCCGGGGGTCGTGGGGACGACCCTGTAGTCGTCGGACATGGCGGTGGCGGGCCAGTCTAGTCCCGGGTCATGGGGACGACCCGATAGTCGTCGGACAAGCCGGCGGCTGGCCAGCTTTGGCCCGTGGTCGTGGGGACGACCCTATAGTCGTCGGACATGTTGGCGGCTTGTCAGCCTAGTCCCAGGGTCGTGGGTACGACCCTATAGTCGTCGGACAAGTCGGCGGCGGGCCAACCTTGTCCCGGGGTCGTGGGGACGACCCTATAATCGTCGGACATGTCGGCGGCTGGCCAACTTTGGCCCGGTGTCGTGGGGACGACTCTATAGTCGTCGGAAATGTCGGCGCCTGGCCAACCTGGACCCGGGGTCGTGGGGACGACCCTATTGTCGTCGGACATGACGGTGGCGGGCCAATCTAGTCTCGCGGTCGTGGGGACGACCCTATAATCGTCGGACATGACGGTGGCGGGCCAATCTAGTCCCGGGTTCGTGGGGACGATCCTACAGTCGTCGGACATGTCGGCGGCTGGCCAACTTTGGCCCGTGGTCGTGGGGACGACCCTGAAGTCGTCGGACATGACGGTGGCAGGCCAATCTAGTCCCGGGGTCGTGGGGACGACCGTATAGTCGTCGGACTTGACGGTGGCGGGCCAATCTAGTCCCGGGGTCGTGGGTACGACCGTATAGTCGTCGGACATGTCGGCGGCTGTCCAACTTTGGCCCGTGGTTGTGGGGACGACCCTATAATCGTTGGACATGACGGTGGCGGGCCAATCTAGTCCCGGGGTCGTGGGGACGACCCTATAGTCGTCGGACAAGACGGCGGCTGGACATCATTGGCCCGGGGTCGTGGGGACGACCCTATAGTCTTCGGACATGTTGGCGGCTTGTCAGCCTAGTCCCGGGGTCGTGGGGACGACCCTATATTCGTCGGACATGTCGGCGGCTGGCCAACTTTGGCCCGGTGTCGTGGGGACGACTCTATAGTCGTCGGAAATGTCGGCTGCTGGCCAACCTGGACCCGGGGTCGTGGGGACGACCCTATTGTCGTCGGACATGACGGTAGCGGGCCAATCTAGTCTCGGGGTCGTGGGGACGACCCTATAGTCGTCGGACATGTCGGCGGCTGGCCAACTTTGGCCCGGGGTCGTGGGGACGATCCAATAATCGTCGGACATGTCGGCGGCTGGCCAACTTTGGCCCGTCGTGGTGGGGACGACCCTATAGTCGTTGGACATGACGGTGGCGGGCCAATCTAGTCCCGGGGTCGTGGGGACGACCCTATAGTCGTCGGACATGTCGGCGGCTGGCCAACATTGGCCCGTGGTCGTGGGGACGACCCAATAGTGGTCGGACATGTCGGCGGCTGGCCAACCTAGTCCCGAGGTCGTTGGGACGACCCTATAGTCGTCGGACTTGACGGTGGCGGGCCAATCTAGTCCCGGGGTCGTGGAGACGACCCTACAGTCGTCGGACATTTCGGCGGCTTGCCAACTTTGGCCCGGCGTCGTGGGACGACCCAATAGTGGTCGGACATGTCGGCGGCTGGCCAATCTAGTCCCGAGGTCGTGGGGACGACCCTATAGTCTTCGGACATGACGGTAGCGGGCCAATCTAGACCCGAGGTCGTGGGGACGACCCTATAGTAGTCGGACATGTCGTCGGCTGTCCAACTTTGGCGCGGTGTCGTGGGGACGACTCTATAGTCGTCGGACATGTCGGCAGCTGGCCAACGTAGACCCGGGGTCGTGGGGACGACCCTATTGTCGTCGGCCATGACGGTGGCGGGCCAATCTAGTCCCGGGGTCGTGGGGACGACCCTATAGGTGTCGGACAAGTCGGCGGCGGGCCAAGCTTGTCCCGGGGTCGTGGGGACGACCCTATATTCGTCGGACATGACGGTGGCGGGCCAATCTAGTCCCGGGGTCGTAGGGACGACCCTATAGTCGTCGGACATGTTGGCGATTGGCCAACCTAGTCCCGAGGTCGTGGGGACGACCCTATAGTCGTCGGACTTGACGGTGGCGGGCCAATCTAGTCCCGAGGTCCAGGGGACGACCCTATAGTCGTCGGACTTGACGGTGGCGGGCCAATGTAGTCCCGGGGTCGTGGGGACATCCCTAAAGCCGTCGGACATTTCAGCGGCTTGCCAACTTTGGCCCGGGGTCGTGGGGACTACCGTATAGTCGTCGGACATTTCGGCGGCTGACCAACTTTGGCCCGGGGTCGTGGGGACGACCCTATAGTCGTCGGACATGTCGGCGGCTGGCCAACTTTGGCCCGGTGTCGTGGGGACGACCCAATAGTGGTCGGACATGTCGGCGGCCGGCCAACCTAGTCCCGAGGTCGTGGGGTCGACCCTATAGTCGTCGGACTTGACGGTGGCGGGCCAATCTAGTCCCGAGGTCCAGGGGACGACCCTATAGTCGTCGGACTTGACGGTGGCGGGCCAATGTAGTCCCGGGGTCGCGGGGACATCCCTAAAGCCGTCGGACATTTCAGCGGCTTGCCAACTTTGGCCCGGGGTCGTGGGGACTACCCTATAGTCGTCGGACATTTCGGCGGCTGACCAACTTTGGCCCGGGGTCGTGGGGACGACCCTATAGTCGTCGGACATGTCGGCGGCTGGCCAACCTGGACCCGGGGTCGTGGGGACGACCCTATTGTCGTCGGACATGACGGTAGCGGGCCAATCTAGTCTCGGGGTCGTGGGGACGACCCTATAGTCGTCGGACCTGTCGGCGGCTGGCCAACTTTGGCCCGGGGTCGTGGGGACGATCCAATAATCGTCGGACATGTCGGCGGCTGGCCAACTTTGGCCCGTGGTGGTGGGGACGACCCTATAGTCGTTGGACATGACGGTGGCAGGCCAATCTAGTCCCGGGGTCGTGGGGACGACCCTATAGGCGTCGGACAAGACGGCGGCTGGACATCTTTGGCCCGGGGTCGTGGGGACGACCCTATAGTCGTTGGACATGTCGGCGGCTGGCCAACTTTGGCCCGTGGTTGTGGGGACGACCCTATAGTCGTTGGACATGACGGTGGCGGGCCAATCTAGTCCCGGGGTCGTGGGGACGACCCTATAGTCGTCGGACATGTCGGCGGCTGGCCAACTTTGGACCGGTGTCGTGGGGACGACTCTATAGTCGTCGGAAAGGTCGGCGGCTGGCCAACCTGGACCCGAGGTCGTGGGGACGACCCTATTGTCGTCGGACATGACGGTGGCGGGCCAATCTAGTCCCGGGGTCGTGGGGACGACCCTATAGTCGTCGGACATTTCGGCGGCTTGCCAACTTTGGCCCGGGGTCGTGGGGACGACCCTATAGTCGTCGGACATGTCGGCGGCTGGCCAACTTTGGCCCGTGGTTGTGGGGACGACCCTATAGTCGTTGGACATGACGGTGGCGGGCCAATCTAGTCCCGGGGTCGTAGGGACGACCCTATAGTCGTCGGACATGTTGGCGATTGGCCAACTTTGGCCCGTGGATGTGGGGACGACCCTATAGTCGTTGGACATGTTGGCGGCTGGCCAACTTTGGCCCGGTGTCGTGGGGACGACTCTATAGTCGTCGGACATGTCGGCGGCTGGCCAACCTAGACCCGGGGTCGTGGGGACGACCCTATTGTCGTCGGACATGACGGTGGCTGGCCAACCTAGTCCCGAGGTCGTGGGGCGACCCTATAGTCGTCGGACATGTCGGCGGCTGGCCAACCTAGTCCCGAGGTCGTCGGACTGGACGGTGGCGGGCCAATCTAGTCCCGGGTTCGCGGGGACGATCCTACAGTCGTCGGAAATGTCGGCGGCTGGCCAACTTTGGCCCGTGGTCCTGGGGACGACCCTGAAGTCGTCGGACATGACGGTGGCGGGCCAATCTAGTCCCGGGGTCGTGGGGACGACCGTATAGTCGTCGGACTTGACGGTGGCGGGCCAATCTAGTCCCGGGGTCGTGGGTACGACCGTATAGTCGTCGGACAAGTCGGCGGCTGGCCAACTTTGGCCCGGGGCCGTGGGAACGACCCTATAGTCGTCGGACATGACGGTGGCGGGCCAATATAGTGCTGGGATCGTGGGGACGACCCTATAGTCGTCGGACAAGTCGGCGGCGAGCCAACCTAGTCCGGGGGTCGTGGGGACGACCTTATAGTCGTCGGACATGACGGTGGCGGGCCAATCTAGTCCCGGGGTCCATGGGACGACCCTATAGTCGTCGGACATTTCGGCGGCTGGCCGACTTTGGCCCGTGGTCGTGGGGACGACCGTATGGTCGTCGGAAATGTCGGTGGCTGTCCAACTTTGGCCCAGGGGTCGTGGGGACGACCCTATAGTCGTCGGACATGTCGGCGGCGTGCCAACATTGACCCGGGGTCGTGGGGACGACCGTATAGTCGTCGGAAATGTCGGTGGCGGTCCAACTTTGGCCCAAGGGTCGTGGGGACGACCCTATAGTCGTCGGACAAGTCAGCGGCTAGCCAACATTGGCCCGTGGTCGTGGGGACGACCCTACAGTCGTCGGACAAGTCGGCGGCGAGTCAATCTAGTCCCGCGGTCGTGGGGACGACCCTATAGTCGTCGGACAAGTCAGCGGCTGTCCAACTTTGGCCCGGGGTCGTGGGGACGACCCTATAGTCGTCGGACGTGACGGTGGCGGGCCAATCTAGTCCCGGGGTCGTGGGGACGACCCTATAGTCGTCAGACATATCGGTGGCGAGCCAACATAGTCCCGGGGTCGTGGGGACGACCCTATAGTCGTCGGACATGTCGGCGGCTGGCCAACTTTGGCCCGGGGTCGTGGGGACGATCCAATAATCGTCGGACATGTCGGCGGCTGGCCAACTTTGGCCCGTCGTGGTGGGGACGACCCTATAGTCGTTGGACATGACGGTGGCGGGCCAATCTAGTCCCGGGGTCGTGGGGACGACCCTATAGGTGTCGGACAAGACGGCGGCTGGACATCCTTGGCCCGGGGTCGTGGGGACGACCCTATAGTCGTCGGACATGTTGGCGGCTGGCCAACATTGGCCCGTGGTCGTGGGGACGACCCAATAGTGGTCGGACATGTCGGCGGCTGGCCAACCTAGTCCCGAGGTCGTGGGGACGACCCTATAGTCGTCGGACTTGACGGTGGCGGGCCAATCTAGTCCCGGGGTCGTGGAGACGACCCTACAGTCGTCGGACATTTCGGCGGCTTGCCAACTTTGGCCCGGCGTCGTGGGACGACCCAATAGTGGTCGGACATGTCGGCGGCTGGCCAATCTAGTCCCGAGGTCGTGGGGACGACCCTATAGTCTTCGGACATGACGGTAGCGGGCCAATCTAGACCCGAGGTCGTGGGGACGACCCTATAGTAGTCGGACATGTCGGCGGCTGGCCAACTTTGGCCCGGTGTCGTGGGGACGACCCAATAGTGGTCGGACATGTCGGCGGCCGGCCAACCTAGTCCCGAGGTCGTGGGGTCGACCCTATAGTCGTCGGACTTGACGGTGGCGGGCCAATCTAGTCCCGAGGTCCAGGGGACGACCCTATAGTCGTCGGACTTGACGGTGGCGGGCCAATGTAGTCCCGGGGTCGTGGGGACATCCCTAAAGCCGTCGGACATTTCAGCGGCTTGCCAACTTTGGCCCGGGGTCGTGGGGACTACCCTATAGTCGTCGGACATGTCGGCGGCTGGCCAACTTTGGCCCGTGGTTGTGGGGACGACCCTATAGTCGTTGGACATGACGGTGGCGGGCCAATCTAGTCCCGGGGTCGTAGGGACGACCCTATAGTCGTCGGACATGTTGGCGATTGGCCAACATTGGCCAGGGGTCGTCGGGACGACCCTATAGTCGTCGGCCATGACGGCGGCTGGCCAACCTAGTCCCGGGGTCGTGGGGACGACCCTATAGTCGTCGGACATGTCGGCGGCTGGCCAACTTTGGCCCGTGGTCGTGGGGAGGACCCTATACTCGTCGGACAAGTCGGCGGCGTACCAACCTAGTCCGGGGGTCGTGGGGACGACCCTATAGTCGTCGGACATGACGGTGGCGGGCCAGTCTAGTCCCGGGTCATGGGGACGACCCTATAGTCGTCGGACAAGTCGGCGGCTGGCCAACTTTGGCCCGTGGTCGTGGGGACGACCCTATAGTCGTCGGAAATGACGGTGGCGGGCCAATCTAGTCCCGGGGTCGTGAGGACGACCCTACAGTCGTCGGACAAGTCGGCGGCGAGCCAATCTAGTCCCGCGGTCGTGGGGACGACCCTATAGTCGTCGGACAAGTCAGCGGCTAGCCAGCTTTGGCCCGTAGTCGTGGGGACGACCCTATAGTCGTCGGAAATGACGGTGGCGGGCCAATCTAGTCCCGGGGTCGTGGGGACGACCCTACAGTCGTCGGACAAGTCGGCGGCGAGCCAATCTAGTCCCGCGGTCGTGGGGACGACCCTATAGTCGTCGGACAAGTCAGCGGCTAGCCAACATTGGCCCGTGGTCGTGGGGACGACCGTATAGTCGTCGGACATGACGGTGGCGGGCCACTCTAGTCCTGGGGTCGTGGGGACGACCCTATAGTCGTCGGACATGTCGGCGGCTGGCCAACTTTGGCCCGGGGTCGTGGGGACGACCCTATAGTCGTCGGACAAGTCGGCGGCGAGCCCACCTAGTCGGGGGGTCGTGGGGACGACCCTATAGTCGTCGGACAAGTCGGCGGCCGGCCAACCTAGTCCGGGGGTCGTGGGGACGACCCTATAGTCGTCGGACATGACGGTGGCGGGCCAGTCTAGTCCCGGGTCGTGGGGACGACCCTATAGTCGTCGGACATGTCGGCGGCTGGCCAACTTTGGCCCGTGGTCGTGGGGACGACCCTATAGTCGTCGGAAATGTCGGTGGCTGTCCAACTTTGGCCCGGGGGTCGTGGGGACGACCCTATAGTCGTCGGACATGTCGGCGGCGAGCCAACATTGACCCGGGGTCGTGGGGACGACTCTATAGTCGTCGGACATGTCGGTGGCGGGCCAGTCTAGTCCCGGGTCGTGGGGACGACCCTATAGTCGTCGGACATGTCGGCGGCTGGCCAACTTTGGCCCGTGGTCGTGGGGAGGACCCTATACTCGTCGGACAAGTCGGCGGCGTACCAACCTAGTCCGGGGGTCGTGGGGACGACCCTATAGTCGTCGGACAAGTCGGCGGCGAGCCCACCTAGTCGGGGGGTCGTGGGGACGACCCTATAGTCGTCGGACAAGTCGGCGGCGAGCCCACCTAGTCGGGGGGTCGTGGGGACGACCCTATAGTCGTCGGACAAGTCGGCGGCCGGCCAACCTAGTCCGGGGGTCGTGGGGACGACCCTATAGTCGTTGGACATGACGGTGGCGGGCCAATCTAGTCCCGGGGTCGTGGGGACGACCCTATAGTCGTCGGACAAGACGGCGGCTGGACATCTTTGGCCCGGGGTCGTGGGGACGACCCTATAGTCGTCGGACATGTTGGCGGCTTGTCAGCCTAGTCCCAGGGTCGTGGGTACGACCCTATAGTCGTCGGACAAGTCGGCGGCGGGCCAACCTTGTCCCGGGGTCGTGGGGACGACCCTATAATCGTCGGACATGTCGGCGGCTGGCCAACTTTGGCCCGGTGTCGTGGGGACGACTCTATAGTCGTCGGAAATGTCGGCGCCTGGCCAACCTGGACCCGGGGTCGTGGGGACGACCCTATTGTCGTCGGACATGACGGTGGCGGGCCAATCTAGTCTCGCGGTCGTGGGGACGACCCTATAATCGTCGGACATGACGGTGGCGGGCCAATCTAGTCCCGGGGTCGCGGGGACGACCCTATAGTCGTCGGACATGTCGGCGGCTGGCCAACTTTGGCCCGGTGTCGTGGGGACGACTCTATAGTCGTCGGACATGTCGGCGGCTGGCCAACCTAGACCCGGGGTCGTGGGGACGACCCTATTGTCGTCGGACCTGTCGGCGGCTGGCCAACCTAGTCCCGAGGTCGTGGGGCGACCCTATAGTCGTCGGACATGTCGGCGGCTGGCCAACCTAGTCCCGAGGTCGTCGGACTGGACGGTGGCGGGCCAATCTAGTCCCGGGTTCGTGGGGACGATCCTACAGTCGTCGGACATGTCGGCGGCTGGCCAACTTTGGCCCGTGGTCGTGGGGACGACCCTGAAGTCGTCGGACATGACGGTGGCGGGCCAATCTAGTCCCGGGGTCGTGGGGACGACCGTATAGTCGTCGGACTTGACGGTGGCGGGCCAATCTAGTCCCGGGGTCGTGGGTACGACCGTATAGTCGTCGGACATGTCGGCGGCTGGCCAACTTTGGCCCGTGGTTGTGGGGACGACCCTATAGTCGTCAGACATGACGGTGGCGAGCCAACCTAGTCCCGGGGTCGTGGGGACGACCCTATAGTCGTCGGACAAGTCGGCGGCGAGCCCACCTAGTCGGGGGGTCGTGGGGACGACCCTATAGTCGTCGGACAAGTCGGCGGCCGGCCAACCTAGTCCGGGGGTCGTGGGGACGACCCTATAGTCGTTGGACATGACGGTGGCGGGCCAATCTAGTCCCGGGGTCGTGGGGACGACCCTATAGTCGTCGGACAAGACGGCGGCTGGACATCTTTGGCCCGGGGTCGTGGGGACGACCCTATAGTCGTCGGACATGTTGGCGGCTTGTCAGCCTAGTCCCAGGGTCGTGGGTACGACCCTATAGTCGTCGGACAAGTCGGCGGCGGGCCAACCTTGTCCCGGGGTCGTGGGGACGACCCTATAATCGTCGGACATGTCGGCGGCTGGCCAACTTTGGCCCGGTGTCGTGGGGACGACTCTATAGTCGTCGGAAATGTCGGCGGCTGGCCAACCTGGACCCGGGGTCGTGGGGACGACCCTATTGTCGTCGGACATGACGGTGGCGGGCCAATCTAGTCCCGGGGTCGTGGGGACGACCCTATAGTCGTCGGACAAGTCAGCGGCGAGCCAACCTAGTCCGGGGGTCGTGGGGACGACCTTATAGTCGTCGGACATGACGGTGACGGGCCAACTTTGGCCCGGGGCCGTGGGAACGACCCTATAGTCGTCGGACATGACGGTGGCGGGCCAATATAGTGCTGGGGTCGTGGGGACGACCCTATAGTCGTCGGACAAGTCGGCGGCGAGCCAACCTAGTCCGGGGGTCGTGGGGACGACCTTATAGTCGTCGGACATGACGGTGGCGGGCCAATCTAGTCCCGGGGTCCATGGGACGACCCTATAGTCGTCGGAATTGACGGTGGCGGGCCAATCTAGTCCCGGGGTCGTGGGGACGACCCTATAGTCGTCAGACATATCGGTGGCGAGCCAACCTAGTCCCGGGGTCGTGGGGACGACCCTATAGTCGTCGGACAAGTCGGCGGCGGGCGAACCTAGACCCGGGGTCGTGGGGATGACCCTATAGTCGTCGGACATGACGGTGGCGGGCCAATCTAGTCCCGGGGTCGTGGGGACGACCCTATAGTCGTCGGACATGTCGGCGGCTGGCCAACTTTGGCCCGGTGTCGTGGGGACGACTCTATAGTCGTCGGACATGTCGGCGGCTGGCCAACCTAGACCCGGGGTCGTGGGGACGACCCTATTGTCGTCGGACCTGTCGGCGGCTGGCCAACCTAGTCCCGAGGTCGTGGGGCGACCCTATAGTCGTCGGACATGTCGGCGGCTGGCCAACCTAGTCCCGAGGTCGTCGGACTGGACGGTGGCGGGCCAATCTAGTCCCGGGTTCGTGGGGACGATCCTACAGTCGTCGGACATGTCGGCGGCTGGCCAACTTTGGCCCGTGGTCGTGGGGACGACCCTGAAGTCGTCGGACATGACGGTGGCGGGCCAATCTAGTCCCGGGGTCGTGGGGACGACCGTATAGTCGTCGGACTTGACGGTGGCGGGCCAATCTAGTCCCGGGGTCGTGGGTACGACCGTATAGTCGTCGGACAAGTCGGCGGCTGGCCAACTTTGGCCCGGGGCCGTGGGAACGACCCTATAGTCGTCGGACATGACGGTGGCGGGCCAATATAGTGCTGGGGTCGTGGGGACGACCCTATAGTCGTCGGACAAGTCGGCGGCGAGCCAACCTAGTCCGGGGGTCGTGGGGACGACCTTATAGTCGTCGGACATGACGGTGGCGGGCCAATCTAGTCCCGGGGTCCATGGGACGACCCTATAGTCGTCGGACATGTCGGCGGCTGGCCGACTTTGGCCCGTGGTCGTGGGGACGACCGTATAGTCGTCGGAAATGTCGGTGGCTGTCCAACTTTGGCCCAGGGGTCGTGGGGACGACCCTATAGTCGTCGGACATGTCGGCGGCGGGCCAACATTGACCCGGGGTCGTGGGGACGACCGTATAGTCGTCGGAAATGTCGGTGGCTGTCCAACTTTGGCCCAAGGGTCGTGGGGACGACCCTATAGTCGTCGGACAAGTCAGCGGCTAGCCAACATTGGCCCGTGGTCGTGGGGACGACCCTATAGTCGTCGGAAATGACGGTGGCGGGCCAATCTAGTCCCGGGGTCGTGGGGACGACCCTACAGTCGTCGGACAAGTCGGCGGCGAGCCAATCTAGTCCCGCGGTCGTGGGGACGACCCTATAGTCGTCGGACAAGTCAGCGGCTAGCCAGCTTTGGCCCGTGGTCGTGGGGACGACCCTATAGTCGTCGGAAATGACGGTGGCGGGCCAATCTAGTCCCGGGTCATGGGGACGACCCTATAGTCGTCGGACAAGTCGGCGGCGTACCAACCTAGTCCGGGGGTCGTGGGGACGACCCTATAGTCGTCGGACATGACGGTGGCGGGCCACTCTAGTCCCGGGTCATGGGGACGACCCTATAGTCGTCGGACATGTCGGCGGCTGGCCAACTTTGGCCCGTGGTCGTGGGGAGGACCCTATACTCGTCGGACAAGTCGGCGGCGTACCAACCTAGTCCGGGGGTCGTGGGGACGACCCTATAGTCGTCGGACATGACGGTGGCGGGCCAGTCTAGTCCCGGGTCATGGGGACGACCCTATAGTCGTCGGACAAGTCGGCGGCTGGCCAACTTTGGCCCGTGGTCGTGGGGACGACCCTATAGTCGTCGGAAATGACGGTGGCGGGCCAATCTAGTGCCGGGGTCGTGGGGACGACCCTATAGTCGTCGGACATGTCGGCGGCTGGCCAACTTTGGCCCGGGGTCGTGGGGACGACCCTATAGTCGTCGGATATATCGTCGGCAGGCCAACTTTGGCCCGCGGTCGTGGGGACGACCCTATAGTCGTCGGACAAGTCGGCGGCGAGCCCACCTAGTCGGGGGGTCGTGGGGACGACCCTATAGTCGTCGGACAAGTCGGTGGCGGGCCAGTCTAGTCCCGGGTCGTGGGGACGACCCTATAGTCGTCGGACTTGACGGTGGCTGGCCAATCTAGTCCCGGGGTCGTGGGGACGACCCTATAGTCGTCGGACTTGACGGTGGCGGGCCAGTCTACTCCAGGGTCGTGGGCACGACCCTATAGTCGTCGGAAATGACGCCGGCTGGCCAACTTTGGCCCGTGGTCGTGGGGACGACCCTATAGTCGTCAGACATGACGGTGGCGAGCCAACCTAGTCCCGGGGTCGTGGGGACGACCCTATAATTGTCGGACAAGTCGGCGGCGAGCCCACCTAGTCGGGGGGTCGTGGGGACGACCCTATAGTCGTCGGACAAGTCGGCGGCCGGCCAACCTAGTCCGGGGGTCGTGGGGACGACCCTATAGTCGTCGGACATGACGGTGGCGGGCCAGTCTAGTCCCGGGTCGTGGGGACGACCCTATAGTCGTCGGACAAGTCAGCGGCTGGCCAACATTGGCCCGTGGTCGTGTGGACGACCCCATAGTCGTCCGACATGACGGTGGCGGGCCAATCTAGTCCCGGGGTCGTGGGGACGACGCCATAGTCGTTAGACATATCGGTGGCGGGCCAGTCTAGTCCCGGGTCGTGGGGACGACCCTATAGTCGTCGGACATGTCGGCGGCTGGCCAACTTTGGCCCGTGGTCGTGGGGAGGACCCTATACTCGTCGGACAAGTCGGCGGCGTACCAACCTAGTCCGGGGGTCGTGGGGACGACCCTGTAGTCGTCGGACATGGCGGTGGCGGGCCAGTCTAGTCCCGGGTCATGGGGACGACCCGATAGTCGTCGGACAAGCCGGCGGCTGGCCAGCTTTGGCCCGTGGTCGTGGGGACGACCCTATAGTCGTCGGACATGTTGGCGGCTTGTCAGCCTAGTCCCAGGGTCGTGGGTACGACCCTATAGTCGTCGGACAAGTCGGCGGCGGGCCAACCTTGTCCCGGGGTCGTGGGGACGACCCTATAATCGTCGGACATGTCGGCGGCTGGCCAACTTTGGCCCGGTGTCGTGGGGACGACTCTATAGTCGTCGGAAATGTCGGCGCCTGGCCAACCTGGACCCGGGGTCGTGGGGACGACCCTATTGTCGTCGGACATGACGGTGGCGGGCCAATCTAGTCTCGCGGTCGTGGGGACGACCCTATAATCGTCGGACATGACGGTGGCGGGCCAATCTAGTCCCGGGTTCGTGGGGACGATCCTACAGTCGTCGGACATGTCGGCGGCTGGCCAACTTTGGCCCGTGGTCGTGGGGACGACCCTGAAGTCGTCGGACATGACGGTGGCAGGCCAATCTAGTCCCGGGGTCGTGGGGACGACCGTATAGTCGTCGGACTTGACGGTGGCGGGCCAATCTAGTCCCGGGGTCGTGGGTACGACCGTATAGTCGTCGGACAAGTCGGCGGCTTGCCAACTTTGGCCCGGGGCCGTGGGAACGACCCTATAGTCGTCGGACATGACGGTGGCGGGCCAATATAGTGCTGGGGTCGTGGGGACGACCCTATAGTCGTCGGACAAGTCGGCGGCGAGCCAACCTAGTCCGGGGGTCGTGGGGACGACCTTATAGTCGTCGGACATGACGGTGGCGGGCCAATCTAGTCCCGGGGTCCATGGGACGACCCTATAGTCGTCGGACATGTCGGCGGCTGGCCGACTTTGGCCCGTGGTCGTGGGGACGACCGTATAGTCGTCGGAAATGTCGGTGGCTGTCCAACTTTGGCCCAGGGGTCGTGGGGACGACCGTACAGTCGTCGGACAAGTCGGCGGCGAGTCAATCTAGTCCCGCGGTCGTGGGGACGACCCTATAGTCGTCGGACAAGTCAGCGGCTAGCCAGCTTTGGCCCGTGGTCGTGGGGACGACCCTATAGTCGTCGGAAATGACGGAGGCGGGCCAATCTAGTCCCGGGGTCGTGGGGACGACCGTACAGTCGTCGGACAAGTCGGCGGCGAGTCAATCTAGTCCCGCGGTCGTGGGGACGACCCTATAGTCGTCGGACATGTCGGCGGCTGGCCAACTTTGGCCCGGGGTCGTGGGGACGACCCTATAGTCGTCGGACAAGTCGGCGGCGAGCCCACCTAGTCGGGGGGTCGTGGGGACGACCCTATAGTCGTCGGACAAGTCGGCGGCCGGCCAACCTAGTCCGGGGGTCGTGGGGACGACCCTATAGTCGTCGGACATGACGGTGGCGGGCCAGTCTAGTCCCGGGTCGTGGGGACGACCCTATAGTCGTCGGACATGTCGGCGGCTGGCCAACTTTGGCCCGTGGTCGTGGGGACGACCCTATAGTCGTCGGAAATGTCGGTGGCTGTCCAACTTTGGCCCGGGGGTCGTGGGGACGACCCTATAGTCGTCGGACATGTCGGCGGCGAGCCAACATTGACCCGGGGTCGTGGGGACGACTCTATAGTCGTCGGACATGTCGATGGCGGGCCAGTCTAGTCCCGGGTCGTGGGGACGACCCTATAGTCGTCGGACAAGTCAGCGGCTAGCCAACATTGGCCCGTGGTCGTGGGGACGACCATATAGTCGTCGGACATGACGGTGGCGGGCCACTCTAGTCCCGGGTCGTGGGGACGACCCTATAGTCGTCGGACATGTCGGTGGCTGGCCAACTTTGGCCCGGGGTCGTGGGGACGACCCTATAGTCGTCGGACATGTCGGCGGCTGGCCAACTTTGGCCCGCGGTCGTGGGGAGGACCCTATACTCGTCGGACAAGTCGGCGGCGTACCAACCTAGTCCGGGGGTCGTGGGGACGACACTATAGTCGTCGGACATGCCGGTGGCGGGCCAATCTAGTCCCGGGTCATGGGGACGATCCTACAGTCGTCGGACATGTCGGCGGCTGGCCAACTTTGGCCCGTGGTCGTGGGGACGACCCTGAAGTCGTCGGACATGACGGTGGCAGGCCAATCTAGTCCCGGGGTCGTGGGGACGACCGTATAGTCGTCGGACTTGACGGTGGCGGGCCAATCTAGTCCCGGGGTCGTGGGTACGACCGTATAGTCGTCGGACAAGTCGGCGGCTTGCCAACTTTGGCCCGGGGCCGTGGGAACGACCCTATAGTCGTCGGACATGACGGTGGCGGGCCAATATAGTGCTGGGGTCGTGGGGACGACCCTATAGTCGTCGGACAAGTCGGCGGCGAGCCAACCTAGTCCGGGGGTCGTGGGGACGACCTTATAGTCGTCGGACATGACGGTGGCGGGCCAATCTAGTCCCGGGGTCCATGGGACGACCCTATAGTCGTCGGACATGTCGGCGGCTGGCCGACTTTGGCCCGTGGTCGTGGGGACGACCGTATAGTCGTCGGAAATGTCGGTGGCTGTCCAACTTTGGCCCAGGGGTCGTGGGGACGACCGTACAGTCGTCGGACAAGTCGGCGGCGAGTCAATCTAGTCCCGCGGTCGTGGGGACGACCCTATAGTCGTCGGACAAGTCAGCGGCTAGCCAGCTTTGGCCCGTGGTCGTGGGGACGACCCTATAGTCGTCGGAAATGACGGAGGCGGGCCAATCTAGTCCCGGGGTCGTGGGGACGACCGTACAGTCGTCGGACAAGTCGGCGGCGAGTCAATCTAGTCCCGCGGTCGTGGGGACGACCCTATAGTCGTCGGACATGTCGGCGGCTGGCCAACTTTGGCCCGGGGTCGTGGGGACAACCCTATAGTCGTCGGACAAGTCGGCGGCGAGCCCACCTAGTCGGGGGGTCGTGGGGACGACCCTATAGTCGTCGGACAAGTCGGCGGCCGGCCAACCTAGTCCGGGGGTCGTGGGGACGACCCTATAGTCGTCGGACATGACGGTGGCGGGCCAGTCTAGTCCCGGGTCGTGGGGACGACCCTATAGTCGTCGGACATGTCGGCGGCTGGCCAACTTTGGCCCGTGGTCGTGGGGACGACCCTATAGTCGTCGGAAATGTCGGTGGCTGTCCAACTTTGGCCCGGGGGTCGTGGGGACGACCCTATAGTCGTCGGACATGTCGGCGGCGAGCCAACATTGACCCGGGGTCGTGGGGACGACTCTATAGTCGTCGGACATGTCGATGGCGGGCCAGTCTAGTCCCGGGTCGTGGGGACGACCCTATAGTCGTCGGACAAGTCAGCGGCTAGCCAACATTGGCCCGTGGTCGTGGGGACGACCATATAGTCGTCGGACATGACGGTGGCGGGCCACTCTAGTCCCGGGTCGTGGGGACGACCCTATAGTCGTCGGACATGTCGGTGGCTGGCCAACTTTGGCCCGGGGTCGTGGGGACGACCCTATAGTCGTCGGACATGTCGGCGGCTGGCCAACTTTGGCCCGCGGTCGTGGGGAGGACCCTATACTCGTCGGACAAGTCGGCGGCGTACCAACCTAGTCCGGGGGTCGTGGGGACGACACTATAGTCGTCGGACATGCCGGTGGCGGGCCAATCTAGTCCCGGGTCATGGGGACGACCCTATAGTCGTCGGACAAGTCGGCGGCTGGCCAACTTTGGCCCGTGGTCGTGGGGACGACCCTATAGTCGTCGGATATGACGGTGGCGGGCCAATCTAGTCCCGGGGTCGTGGGGACGACCCTACAGTCGTCGGACAATTCGGCGGCGAGCCAATCTAGTCCCGCGGTCGTGGGGACGACCCTATAGTCGTCGGACAAGTCAGCGGCTGGCCAACATTGGCCCGTGGTCGTGGGGACGACCATATAGTCGTCGGACATGACGGTGGCGGGCCACTCTAGTCCCGGGTCATGGGGACGACCCTATAGTCGTCGGACAAGTCGGCGGCTGGCCAACTTTGGCCCGGGGTCGTGGGGACGACCCTATAGTCGTCGGATATGTCGGCGGCAGGCCAACTTTGGCCCGCGGTCGTGGGGACGACCCTATAGTCGTCGGACAAGTCGGCGGCGTACCAACCTAGTCCGGGGGTCGTGGGGACGACCCTATAGTCGTCGGACATGACGGTGGCGGGCCACTCTAGTCCCGGGTCATGGGGACGACCCTATAGTCGTCGGACATGTCGGCGGCTGGCCAACTTTGGCCCGTGGTCGTGGGGAGGACCCTATACTCGTCGGACAAGTCGGCGGCGTACCAACCTAGTCCGGGGGTCGTGGGGACGACCCTGTAGTCGTCGGACATGGCGGTGGCGGGCCAGTCTAGTCCCGGGTCATGGGGACGACCCTATAGTCGTCGGACAAGCCGGCGGCTGGCCAGCTTTGGCCCGTGGTCGTGGGGACGACCCTATAGTCGTCGGAAATGACGGTGACGGACCAATCTAGTCCCGGGGTCGTGGGGACGACCCTATAGTCGTCGGACATGTCGGCGGCTGGCCAACTTTGGCCCGGTGTCGTGGGGACGACTCTATAGTCGTCGGACATGTCGGCGGCTGGCCAACCTAGACCCGGGGTCGTGGGGACGACCCTATTGTCGTCGGACCTGTCGGCGGCTGGCCAACCTAGTCCCGAGGTCGTGGGGCGACCCTATAGTCGTCGGACATGTCGGCGGCTGGCCAACCTAGTCCCGAGGTCGTCGGACTGGACGGTGGCGGGCCAATCTAGTCCCGGGTTCGTGGGGACGATCCTACAGTCGTCGGACATGTCGGCGGCTGGCCAACTTTGGCCCGTGGTCGTGGGGACGACCCTGAAGTCGTCGGACATGACGGTGGCAGGCCAATCTAGTCCCGGGGTCGTGGGGACGACCGTATAGTCGTCGGACTTGACGGTAGCGGGCCAATCTAGTCCCGGGGTCGTGGGTACGACCGTATAGTCGTCGGACAAGTCGGCGGCTGGCCAACTTTGGCCCGGGGCCGTGGGAACGACCCTATAGTCGTCGGACATGACGGTGGCGGGCCAATATAGTGCTGGGGTCGTGGGGACGACCCTATAGTCGTCGGACAAGTCGGCGGCGAGCCAACCTAGTCCGGGGGTCGTGGGGACGACCTTATAGTCGTCGGACATGACGGTGGCGGGCCAATCTAGTCCCGGGGTCCATGGGACGACCCTATAGTCGTCGGACATGTCGGCGGCTGGCCGACTTTGGCCCGTGGTCGTGGGGACGACCGTATAGTCGTCGGAAATGTCGGTGGCTGTCCAACTTTGGCCCAGGGGTCGTGGGGACGACCGTACAGTCGTCGGACAAGTCGGCGGCGAGTCAATCTAGTCCCGCGGTCGTGGGGACGACCCTATAGTCGTCGGACAAGTCAGCGGCTAGCCAGCTTTGGCCCGTGGTCGTGGGGACGACCCTATAGTCGTCGGAAATGACGGAGGCGGGCCAATCTAGTCCCGGGGTCGTGGGGAAGACCGTACAGTCGTCGGACAAGTCGGCGGCGAGTCAATCTAGTCCCGCGGTCGTGGGGACGACCCTATAGTCGTCGGACATGTCGGCGGCTGGCCAACTTTGGCCCGGGGTCGTGGGGACGACCCTATAGTCGTCGGACAAGTCGGCGGCGAGCCCACCTAGTCGGGGGGTCGTGGGGACGACCCTATAGTCGTCGGACAAGTCGGCGGCCGGCCAACCTAGTCCGGGGGTCGTGGGGACGACCCTATAGTCGTCGGACATGACGGTGGCGGGCCAGTCTAGTCCCGGGTCGTGGGGACGACCCTATAGTCGTCGGACATGTCGGCGGCTGGCCAACTTTGGCCCGTGGTCGTGGGGACGACCCTATAGTCGTCGGAAATGTCGGTGGCTGTCCAACTTTGGCCCGGGGGTCGTGGGGACGACCCTATAGTCGTCGGACATGTCGGCGGCGAGCCAACATTGACCCGGGGTCGTGGGGACGACTCTATAGTCGTCGGACATGTCGGTGGCGGGCCAGTCTAGTCCCGGGTCGTGGGGACGACCCTATAGTCGTCGGACATGTCGGCGGCTGGCCAACTTTGGCCCGTGGTCGTGGGGAGGACCCTATACTCGTCGGACAAGTCGGCGGCGTACCAACCTAGTCCGGGGGTCGTGGGGACGACCCTATAGTCGTCGGACATGACGGTGGCGGGCCAGTCTAGTCCCGGGTCATGGGGACGACCCTATAGTCGTCGGACAAGTCGGCGGCTGGCCAACTTTGGCCCGTGGTCGTGGGGACGACCCTATAGTCGTCGGAAATGACGGTGGCGGGCCAATCTAGTCCCGGGGTCGTGAGGACGACCCTACAGTCGTCGGACAAGTCGGCGGCGAGCCAATCTAGTCCCGCGGTCGTGGGGACGACCCTATAGTCGTCGGACAAGTCAGCGGCTAGCCAGCTTTGGCCCGTGGTCGTGGGGACGACCCTATAGTCGTCGGAAATGACGGTGGCGGGCCAATCTAGTCCCGGGGTCGTGGGGACGACCCTACAGTCGTCGGACAAGTCGGCGGCGAGCGAATCTAGTCCCGCGGTCGTGGGGACGACCCTATAGTCGTCGGACAAGTCAGCGGCTAGCCAACATTGGCCCGTGGTCGTGGGGACGACCGTATAGTCGTCGGACATGACGGTGGCGGGCCACTCTAATCCCGGGTCGTGGGGACGATCCTATAGTCGTCGGACATGTCGGCGGCTGGCCAACATTGGCCCGTGGTCGTGGGGACGACCGTATAGTCGTCGGACATGACGGTGGCGGGCCACTCTAGTCCCGGGTCGTGGGGACGATCCTATAGTCGTCGGAAATGTCGGCGGCTGTCCAACTTTGGCCCGGGGTCGTGGGGACGACCCTATAGTCGTCGGACTTGACGGTGGCCGGCCAATCTAGTCCCGGGGTCGTGGGGACGACCCTATAGTCGTCAGACATATCGGTGGCGAGCCAACCTAGTCCCGGGGTCGTGGGGACGACCCTATAGTCGTCGGACAAGTCGGCGGCGGGCGAACCTAGACCCGGGGTCGTGGGGATGACCCTATAGTCGTCGGACATGACGGTGGCGGGCCAGTCTAGTCCCGGGTCGTGGGGACGACCCTATAGTCGTCGGACATGTCGGCGGCTGGCCAACTTTGGCCCGTGGTCGTGGGGACGACCCTATAGTCGGCAGACATGACGGTGGCGAGCCAACCTAGTCCCGGGGTCGTGGGGACGACCCTATAGTCGTCGGACAAGTCGGCGGCGAGCCCACCTAGTCGGGGGGTCGTGGGGACGACCCTATAGTCGTCGGACAAGTCGGCGGCCGGCCAACCTAGTCCGGGGGTCGTGGGGACGACCATATAGTCGTCGGACATGACGGTGGCGGGCCAGTCTAGTCCCGGGTCGTGGGGACGACCCTATAGTCGTCGGACATGTCGGCGGCTGGCCAACTTTGGCCCGTGGTCGTGGGGACGACCCTATAGTCGTCGGAAATGTCGGTGGCTGTCCAACTTTGGCCCGGGGGTCGTGGGGACGACCCTATAGTCGTCGGACATGTCGGCGGCGAGCCAACATTGACCCGGGGTCGTGGGGACGACTCTATAGTCGTCGGACATGTCGGTGGCGGGCCAGTCTAGTCCCGGGTCGTGGGGACGACCCTATAGTCGTCGGACATGTCGCCGGCTGGCCAACTTTGGCCCGTGGTCGTGGGGAGGACCCTATACTCGTCGGACAAGTCGGCGGCGTACCAGCCTAGTCCGGGGGTCGTGGGGACGACCCTATAGTCGTCGGACATGACGGTGGCGGGCCAATCTAGTCCCGCGGTCGTGGGGACGACCCTACAGTCGTCGGACAAGTCGGCGGCGAGCCAATCTAGTCCCGCGGTCGTGGGGACGACCCTATAGTCGTCGGACAAGTCAGCGGCTAGCCAACATTGGCCCGTGGTCGTGGGGACGACCGTATAGTCGTCGGACATGACGGTGGCGAGCCAATCTAGTCCCGGGTCATGGGGACGACCCTATAGTCGTCGGACAAGTCGGCGGCTGGCCAACTTTGGCCCGTGGTCGTGGGGACGACCCAATAGTCGTCGGACAAGTCGGCGGCTGGCCAGCTTTGGCCCGTGGTCGTGGGGACGACCCTATAGTCGTCGGAAATGACGGTGGCGGGCCAATCTAGTCCCGGGGTCGTGGGGACGACCCTACAGTCGTCGGACAAGTCGGCGGCGAGCCAATCTAGTCCCGCGTTCGTGGGGACGACCCTATAGTCGTCGGACAAGTCAGCGGCTGGCCAACATTGGCCCGTGGTCGTGGGGACGACCATATAGTCGTCGGACATGACGGTGGCGGGCCACTCTAGTCCCGGGTCGTGGGGACGACCCTATAGTCGTCGGACATGTCGGTGGCTGGCCAACTTTGGCCCGGGGTCGTGGGGACGACCCTATAGTCGTCGGACATGTCGGCGGCTGGCCAACTTTGGCCCGCGGTCGTGGGGAGGACCCTATACTCGTCGGACAAGTCGGCGGCGTACCAACCTAGTCCGGGGGTCGTGGGGACGACCCTATAGTCGTCGGACATGTCGGTGGCGGGCCAATCTAGTCCCGAGTCATGGGGACGACCCTATAGTCGTCGGACAAGTCGGCGGCTGGCCAACTTTGGCCCGTGGTCGTGGGGACGACCCTATAGTCGTCGGATATGACGGTGGCGGGCCAATCTAGTCCCGGGGTCGTGGGGACGACCCTACAGTCGTCGGACAATTCGGCGGCGAGCCAATCTAGTCCCGCGGTCGTGGGGACGACCCTATAGTCGTCGGACAAGTCAGCGGCTGGCCAACATTGGCCCGTGGTCGTGGGGACGACCATATAGTCGTCGGACATGACGGTGGCGGGCCACTCTAGTCCCGGGTCATGGGGACGACCCTATAGTCGTCGGACAAGTCGGCGGCTGGCCAACTTTGGCCCGGGGTCGTGGGGACGACCCTATAGTCGTCGGATATGTCGGCGGCAGGCCAACTTTGGCCCGCGGTCGTGGGGACGACCCTATAGTCGTCGGACAAGTCGGCGGCGTACCAACCTAGTCCGGGGGTCGTGGGGACGACCCTATAGTCGTCGGACATGACGGTGGCGGGCCACTCTAGTCCCGGGTCATGGGGACGACCCTATAGTCGTCGGACATGTCGGCGGCTGGCCAACTTTGGCCCGTGGTCGTGGGGAGGACCCTATACTCGTCGGACAAGTCGGCGGCGTACCAACCTAGTCCGGGGGTCGTGGGGACGACCCTATAGTCGTCGGACATGACGGTGGCGGGCCAGTCTAGTCCCGGGTCATGGGGACGACCCTATAGTCGTCGGACAAGTCGGCGGCTGGCCAACTTTGGCCCGTGGTCGTGGGGACGACCCTATAGTCGTCGGAAATGACGGTGGCGGGCCAATCTAGTGCCGGGGTCGTGGGGACGACCCTATAGTCGTCGGACATGTCGGCGGCTGGCCAACTTTGGCCCGGGGTCGTGGGGACGACCCTATAGTCGTCGGATATGTCGTCGGCAGGCCAACTTTGGCCCGCGGTCGTGGGGACGACCCTATAGTCGTCGGACAAGTCGGCGGCGGGCCAACCTAGTCCCGGGGTCGTGGGGACGACCCTATAGTCGTCGGACAAGTCGGCGGCGAGCCCACCTAGTCGGGGGGTCGTGGGGACGACCATATAGTCGTCGGACAAGTCGGTGGCGGGCCAGTCTAGTCCCGGGTCGTGGGGACGACCCTATAGTCGTCGGACTTGACGGTGGCGGGCCAATCTAGTCCCGGGGTCGTGGGGACGACCCTATAGTCGTCGGACTTGACGGTGGCGGGCCAGTCTACTCCAGGGTCGTGGGCACGACACTATAGTCGTCGGAAATGACGCCGGCTGGCCAACTTTGGCCCGTGGTCGTGGGGACGACCCTATAGTCGTCAGACATGACGGTGGCGAGCCAACCTAGTCCCGGGGTCGTGGGGACGACCCTATAATCGTCGGACAAGTCGGCGGCGAGCCCACATAGTCGGGGGGTCGTGGGGACGACCCTATAGTCGTCGGACAAGTCGGCGGCCGGCCAACCTAGTCCGGGGGTCGTGGGGACGACCCTATAGTCGTCGGACATGACGGTGGCGGGCCAGTCTAGTCCCGGGTCGTGGGGACGACCCTATAGTCGTCGGACATGTCGGCGGCGAGCCAACATTGACCCGGGGTCGTGGGGACGACTCTATAGTCGTCGGACATGTCGGTGGCGGGCCAGTCTAGTCCCGGGTCGTGGGGACGACCCTATAGTCGTCGGACAAGTCAGCGGCTAGCCAACATTGGCCCGTGGTCGTGGGGACGACCATATAGTCGTCGGACATGACGGTGGCGGGCCACTCTAGTCCCGGGTCGTGGGGACGACCCTATAGTCGTCGGACATGTCGGTGGCTGGCCAACTTTGGCCCGGGGTCGTGGGGACGACCCTATAGTCGTCGGACATGTCGGCGGCTGGCCAACTTTGGCCCGCGGTCGTGGGGAGGACCCTATATTCGTCGGACAAGTCGGCGGCGTACCAACCTAGTCCGGGGGTCGTGGGGACGACACTATAGACGTCGGACATGCCGGTGGCGGGCCAATCTAGTCCCGGGTCATGGGGACGACCCTATAGTCGTCGGACAAGTCGGCGGCTGGCCAACTTTGGCCCGTGGTCGTGGGGACGACCCTATAGTCGTCGGATATGACGGTGGCGGGCCAATCTAGTCCCGGGGTCGTGGGGACGACCCTACAGTCGTCGGACAATTCGGCGGCGAGCCAATCTAGTCCCGCGGTCGTGGGGACGACCCTATAGTCGTCGGACAAGTCAGCGGCTGGCCAACATTGGCCCGTGGTCGTGGGGACGACCATATAGTCGTCGGACATGACGGTGGCGGGCCACTCTAGTCCCGGGTCATGGGGACGACCCTATAGTCGTCGGACAAGTCGGCGGCTGGCCAACTTTGGCCCGGGGTCGTGGGGACGACCCTATAGTCGTCGGATATGTCGGCGGCAGGCCAACTTTGGCCCGCGGTCGTGGGGACGACCCTATAGTCGTCGGACAAGTCGGCGGCGTACCAACCTAGTCCGGGGGTCGTGGGGACGACCCTATAGTCGTCGGACATGACGGTGGCGGGCCACTCTAGTCCCGGGTCATGGGGACGACCCTATAGTCGTCGGACATGTCGGCGGCTGGCCAACTTTGGCCCGTGGTCGTGGGGAGGACCCTATACTCGTCGGACAAGTCGGCGGCGTACCAACCTAGTCCGGGGGTCGTGGGGACGACCCTGTAGTCGTCGGACATGGCGGTGGCGGGCCAGTCTAGTCCCGGGTCATGGGGACGACCCTATAGTCGTCGGACAAGCCGGCGGCTGGCCAGCTTTGGCCCGTGGTCGTGGGGACGACCCTATAGTCGTCGGAAATGACGGTGACGGACCAATCTAGTCCCGGGGTCGTGGGTACGACCCTATAGTCGTCGGACAAGTCGGCGGCGGGCCAACCTTGTCCCGGGGTCGTGGGGGCGACCCTATAATCGTCGGACATGTCGGCGGCTGGCCAACTTTGGCCCGGTGTCGTGGGGACGACTCTATAGTCGTCGGAAATGTCGGCGCCTGGCCAACCTGGACCCGGGGTCGTGGGGACGACCCTATTGTCGTCGGACATGACGGTGGCGGGCCAATCTAGTCTCGCGGTCGTGGGGACGACCCTATAATCGTCGGACATGACGGTGGCGGGCCAATCTAGTCCCGGGGTCGTGGGGACGACCCTATAGTCGTCGGACATGTCGGCGGCTGGCCAACTTTGGCCCGGAGTCGTGGGGACGACTCTATAGTCGTCGGACATGTCGGCGGCTGGCCAACCTAGACCCGGGGTCGTGGGGACGACCCTATTGTCGTCGGACCTGTCGGCGGCTGGCCAACCTAGTCCCGAGGTCGTGGGGCGACCCTATAGTCGTCGGACATGTCGGCGGCTGGCCAACCTAGTCCCGAGGTCGTCGGACTGGACGGTGGCGGGCCAATCTAGTCCCGGGTTCGTGGGGACGATCCTACAGTCGTCGGACATGTCGGCGGCTGGCCAACTTTGGCCCGTGGTCGTGGGGACGACCCTGAAGTCGTCGGACATGACGGTGGCAGGCCAATCTAGTCCCGGGGTCGTGGGGACGACCGTATAGTCGTCGGACTTGACGGTGGCGGGCCAATCTAGTCCCGGGGTCGTGGGTACGACCGTATAGTCGTCGGACAAGTCGGCGGCTGGCCAACTTTGGCCCGGGGCCGTGGGAACGACCCTATAGTCGTCGGACATGACGGTGGCGGGCCAATATAGTGCTGGGGTCGTGGGGACGACCCTATAGTCGTCGGACAAGTCGGCGGCGAGCCAACCTAGTCCGGGGGTCGTGGGGACGACCTTATAGTCGTCGGACATGACGGTGGCGGGCCAATCTAGTCCCGGGGTCCATGGGACGACCCTATAGTCGTCGGACATGCCGGCGGCTGGCCGACTTTGGCCCGTGGTCGTGGGGACGACCGTATAGTCGTCGGAAATGTCGGTGGCTGTCCAACTTTGGCCCAGGGGTCGTGGGGACGACCGTACAGTCGTCGGACAAGTCGGCGGCGAGTCAATCTAGTCCCGCGGTCGTGGGGACGACCCTATAGTCGTCGGACAAGTCAGCGGCTAGCCAGCTTTGGCCCGTGGTCGTGGGGACGACCCTATAGTCGTCGGAAATGACGGAGGCGGGCCAATCTAGTCCCGGGGTCGTGGGGACGACCGTACAGTCGTCGGACAAGTCGGCGGCGAGTCAATCTAGTCCCGCGGTCGTGGGGACGACCCTATAGTCGTCGGACATGTCGGCGGCTGGCCAACTTTGGCCCGGGGTCGTGGGGACGACCCTATAGTCGTCGGACAAGTCGGCGGCGAGCCCACCTAGTCGGGGGGTCGTGGGGACGACCCTATAGTCGTCGGACAAGTCGGCGGCCGGCCAACCTAGTCCGGGGGTCGTGGGGACGACCCTATAATCGTCGGACATGACGGTGGCGGGCCAGTCTAGTCCCGGGTCGTGGGGACGACCCTATAGTCGTCGGACATGTCGGCGGCTGGCCAACTTTGGCCCGTGGTCGTGGGGACGACCCTATAGTCGTCGGAAATGTCGGTGGCTGTCCAACTTTGGCCCGGGGGTCGTGGGGACGACCCTATAGTCGTCGGACATGTCGGCGGCGAGCCAACATTGACCCGGGGTCGTGGGGACGACTCTATAGTCGTCGGACATGTCGGTGGCGGGCCAGTCTAGTCCCGGGTCGTGGGGACGACCCTATAGTCGTCGGACATGTCGGCGGCTGGCCAACTTTGGCCCGTGGTCGTGGGGAGGACCCTATACTCGTCGGACAAGTCGGCGGCGTACCAACCTAGTCCGGGGGTCGTGGGGACGACCCTATAGTCGTCGGACATGACGGTGGCGGGCCAGTCTAGTCCCGGGTCATGGGGACGACCCTATAGTCGTCGGACAAGTCGGCGGCTGGCCAACTTTGGCCCGTGGTCGTGGGGACGACCCTATAGTCGTCGGAAATGACGGTGGCGGGCCAATCTAGTCCCGGGGTCGTGAGGACGACCCTACAGTCGTCGGACAAGTCGGCGGCGAGCCAATCTAGTCCCGCGGTCGTGGGGACGACCCTATAGTCGTCGGACAAGTCAGCGGCTAGCCAGCTTTGGCCCGTGGTCGTGGGGACGACCCTATAGTCGTCGGAAATGACGGTGGCGGGCCAATCTAGTCCCGGGGTCGTGGGGACGACCCTACAGTCGTCGGACAAGTCGGCGGCGAGCGAATCTAGTCCCGCGGTCGTGGGGACGACCCTATAGTCGTCGGACAAGTCAGCGGCTAGCCAACATTGGCCCGTGGTCGTGGGGACGACCGTATAGTCGTCGGACATGACGGTGGCGGGCCACTCTAGTCCCGGGTCGTGGGGACGATCCTATAGTCGTCGGACATGTCGGCGGCTGGCCAACATTGGCCCGTGGTCGTGGGGACGACCGTATAGTCGTCGGACATGACGGTGGCGGGCCACTCTAGTCCCGGGTCGTGGGGACGATCCTATAGTCGTCGGAAATGTCGGCGGCTGTCCAACTTTGGCCCGGGGTCGTGGGGACGACCCTATAGTCGTCGGACTTGACGGTGGCGGGCCAATCTAGTCCCGGGGTCGTGGGGACGACCCTATAGTCGTCAGACATATCGGTGGCGAGCCAACCTAGTCCCGGGGTCGTGGGGACGACCCTATAGTCGTCGGACAAGTCGGCGGCGGGCGAACCTAGACCCGGGGTCGTGGGGATGACCCTATAGTCGTCGGACATGACGGTGGCGGGCCAGTCTAGTCCCGGGTCGTGGGGACGACCCTATAGTCGTCGGACATGTCGGCGGCTGGCCAACTTTGGCCCGTGGTCGTGGGGACGACCCTATAGTCGGCAGACATGACGGTGGCGAGCCAACCTAGTCCCGGGGTCGTGGGGACGACCCTATAGTCGTCGGACAAGTCGGCGGCAAGCCCACCTAGTCGGGGGGTCGTGGGGACGACCCTATAGTCGTCGGACAAGTCGGCGGCCGGCCAACCTAGTCCGGGGGTCGTGGGGACGACCATATAGTCGTCGGACATGACGGTGGCGGGCCAGTCTAGTCCCGGGTCGTGGGGACGACCCTATAGTCGTCGGACATGTCGGCGGCTGGCCAACTTTGGCCCGTGGTCGTGGGGACGACCCTATAGTCGTCGGAAATGTCGGTGGCTGTCCAACTTTGGCCCGGGGGTCGTGGGGACGACCCTATAGTCGTCGGACATGTCGGCGGCGAGCCAACATTGACCCGGGGTCGTGGGGACGACTCTATAGTCGTCGGACATGTCGGTGGCGGGCCAGTCTAGTCCCGGGTCGTGGGGACGACCCAATAGTCGTCGGACATGTCGCCGGCTGGCCAACTTTGGCCCGTGGTCGTGGGGAGGACCCTATACTCGTCGGACAAGTCGGCGGCGTACCAGCCTAGTCCGGGGGTCGTGGGGACGACCCTATAGTCGTCGGACATGACGGTGGCGGGCCAGTATAGTCCCGGGTCATGGGGACGACCCTATAGTCGTCGGACAAGTCGGCGGCTGGCCAACTTTGGCCCGTGGTCGTGGGGACGACCCTATAGTCGTCGGAAATGACGGTGGCGGGCCAATCTAGTCCCGGGGTCGTGGGGACGACCCTACAGTCGTCGGACAAGTCGGCGGCGAGCCAATCTAGTCCCGCGGTCGTGGGGACGACCCTATAGTCGTCGGACAAGTCAGCGGCTAGCCAACATTGGCCCGTGGTCGTGGGGACGACCCTATAGTCGTCGGAAATGACGGTGGCGGGCCAATCTAGTCCCGCGGTCGTGGGGACGACCCTACAGTCGTCGGACAAGTCGGCGGCGAGCCAATCTAGTCCCGCGGTCGTGGGGACGACCCTATAGTCGTCGGACAAGTCAGCGGCTAGCCAACATTGGCCCGTGGTCGTGGGGACGACCGTATAGTCGTCGGACATGACGGTGGCGAGCCAATCTAGTCCCGGGTCATGGGGACGACCCTATAGTCGTCGGACAAGTCGGCGGCTGGCCAACTTTGGCCCGTGGTCGTGGGGACGACCCTATAGTCGTCGGACAAGTCGGCGGCTGGCCAACTTTGGCCCGTGGTCGTGGGGACGACCCTATAGTCGTCGGAAATGACGGTGGCGGGCCAATCTAGTCCCGGGGTCGTGGGGACGACCCTATAGTCGTCGGACATGTCGGCGGCTGGCCAACTTTGGCCCGTGGTCGTGGGGAGGACCCTATACTCGTCGGACAAGTCGGCGGCGTACCAACCTAGTCCGGGGGTCGTGGGGACGACCCTATAGTCGTCGGACATGACGGTGGCGGGCCAGTCTAGTCCCGGGTCATGGGGACGACCCTATAGTCGTCGGACAAGTCGGCGGCTGGCCAACTTTGGCCCGTGGTCGTGGGGACGACCCTATAGTCGGCAGACATGACGGTGGCGAGCCAACCTAGTCCCGGGGTCGTGGGGACGACCCTATAGTCGTCGGACAAGTCGGCGGCGAGCCCACCTAGTCGGGGGGTCGTGGGGACGACCCTATAGTCGTCGGACAAGTCGGCGGCCGGCCAACCTAGTCCGGGGGTCGTGGGGACGACCCTATAGTCGTCGGACATGACGGTGGCGGGCCAGTCTAGTCCCGGGTCGTGGGGACGACCCTATAGTCGTCGGACATGTCGGCGGCTGGCCAACTTTGGCCCGTGGTCGTGGGGACGACCCTATAGTCGTCGGAAATGTCGGTGGCTGTCCAACTTTGGCCCGGGGGTCGTGGGGACGACCCTATAGTCGTCGGACAAGTCGGCGGCTGGCCAGATTTGGCCCGTGGTCGTGAGGACGACCCTATTGTCGTCGGAAATGTCGGCGGCTGGCCAACTTTGGCCCGTGGTCGTGAAGACGACCCTATAGTCGTCGGACATGTCGGCGGCTGGCCAACTTTGGGCCGTGGTCGTGGAGACGATCCTATAGTCGTCGGACTTGACGGTGGCTTGCCAATCAAGTCCCGGGGTTGTGGGGACGACCCTATAGTCGTCGGATATGTCGGCGGCTTGCCAAATTTGCCCGGGGTCGTGGGGACGACCCTATAGTCGTCGGACTTGACGGTGGCGGGCCAATCTAGTCCCGGGGTCGTGGGGACGACCCAATAGTCGTTGGACATTACGGCGGCTGGCCAACTTTGGCCCGGGGTCGTGGGGACGACCCTATAGTCGTCGGACTTGACGGTGGCGGGCCAATCTAGTCCCGGGGTCGTGGGGACGACCCTATAGTCGTCGGACTTGACGGTGGCGGGCCAATCTAGTCTCGGGGTCGTGTGGACGACCCCATAGTCGTCGGACATGACGCTGGCGGGCCAATCTAGTCCCGGGGTCGTGGGGACGACCCCATAGTAGTTGGACATGACGGTGGCGGGCCAGTCTAGTCCCGGGTCGTGGGCACGACCCTATAGTCGTCGGAAATGTCGCCGGCTGGCCAACTTTGGCCCGTGGTCGTGGGGACGACCCTATAGTCGTCGGACAAGTCGGCGGCTGTCCATCTTTGGCCCGGGGTCGTGGGGACGACCCTATAGTCGTCGGACAAGTCGGCGGCTGTCCAGCTTTGGCCCGGGGTCGTGGGGACGACCCTATAGTCGTCGGACTTGACGGTGGCGGGCCAATCTAGTCCCGGGGTCGTGGGGACGACCCTATAGTCGTCGGACTTGACGGTGGCGGGCCAGTCTAGTCCCGGGTCGTGGGCACGACCCTATAGTCGTCGGAAATGACGCCGGCTGGCCAACTTTGGCCCGTGGTCGTGGGGACGACCCTATAGTCGTCAGACATGACGGTGGCGAGCCAACCTAGTCCCGGGGCCGTGGGGACGACCCTATAGTCGTCGGACAAGTCGGCGGCGAGCCCACCTAGTCGGGGGGTCGTGGGGACGACCCTATAGTCGTCGGATAAGTCGGCGGCCGGCCAACCTAGTCCGGGGGTCGTGGGGACGACCCTATAGTCGTCGGACATGACGGTGGCGGGCCAGTCTAGTCCCGGGTCGTGGGGACCACCCTATAGTCGTCGGACATGTCGGCGGCTGGCCAACTTTGGCCCGTGGTCGTGGGGACGACCCTATAGTCGTCGGAAATGTCGGTGGCTGTCCAACTTTGGCCCGGGGGTCGTGGGGACGACCCTATAGTCGTCGGACATGTCGGCGGCGAGCCAACATTGACCCGGGGTCGTGGGGACGACTCTATAGTCGTCGGACATGTCGGTGGCGGGCCAGTCTAGTCCCGGGTCGTGGGGACGACCCTATAGTCGTCGGACATGTCGGCGGCTGGCCAACTTTGGCCCGTGGTCGTGGGGACGACCCTATAGTCGTCGGACAAGTCGGTGGCGGGCCAGTCTAGTCCCGGGTCGTGGGGACGACCCTATAGTCGTCGGACATGTCGCCGATTGGCCAACTTTGGCCCATGGTCGTGGGGACGACCCTATAGTCGTCGGACAGAACGGTGGCGGGCCAATCTAGTCCCGGGGTCGTGGGGACGACCCTATAGTCGTCGGACAAGTCGGGGGCGGGCCTACCTAGTCCCGGGGTCGTGGGGACGACCCTATAGTCGTCGGATAAGTCGGCAGCTTGCCAACTTTGGCCCTGGGTCGTGGGAACGACCCTATAGTCGTCGGACATGTCGGGGGCGAGCCCACCTAGTCCGGGGGTCGTGGGGACGACCCTATAGTCGTCGGACAAGTCGGCGGCCGGCCAACCTAGTCCGGGGGTCGTGGGGACGACCCTATACTCGTCGGACAAGTCGGCGGCGTACCAACCTAGTCCGGGGGTCGTGGGGACGACCCTATAGTCGTCGGATAAGTCGGCGGCGGGCCAACCTAGTCCCGGGGTCGTGGGGATGACCCTATAGTCGTCGGACATGACGGTGGCGGGCCAGTCTAGTCCCGGGTCGTGGGGACGACCCTATAGTCGTCGGACATGTCGCCGATTGGCCAACTTTGGCCCATGGTCGTGGGGACGACCCTATAGTCGTCGGACAGAACGGTGGCGGGCCAATCTAGTCCCGGGGTCGTGGGGACGACCCTATAGTCGTCGGACAAGTCGGGGGCGGGCCTACCTAGTCCCGGGGTCGTGGGGACGACCCTATAGTCGTCGGATAAGTCGGCAGCTTGCCAACTTTGGCCCTGGGTCGTGGGAACGACCCTATAGTCGTCGGACATGTCGGGGGCGAGCCCACCTAGTCCGGGGGTCGTGGGGACGACCCTATAGTCGTCGGACAAGTCGGCGGCCGGCCAACCTAGTCCGGGGGTCGTGGGGACGACCCTATAGTCGTCGGACATGACGGTGGCGGGCCAATCTAGTCCCGGGGTCGTGGGGACGACCCCATAGTCGTTGGACATGACGGTGGCGGGCCAGTCTAGTCCCGGGTCGTGGGCACGACCCTATAGTCGTCGGAAATGTCGCCGGCTGGCCAACTTTGGCCCGTGGTCGTGGGGACGACCCTATAGTCGTCGGACAAGTCGGCGGCTGTCCAGCTTTGGCCCGGGGTCGTGGGGACGACCCTATAGTTGTCGGACAAGTCGGCGGCTGTCCAGCTTTGGCCCGGGGTCGTGGGGACGACCCTATAGTCGTCGGACTTGACGGTGGCGGGCCAATCTAGTCCCGGGGTCGTGGGGACGACCCTATAGTCGTCGGACTTGACGGTGGCGGGCCAATCTAGTCCCGGGGTCGTGGGGACGACCCTACAGTCGTCGGACAAGTCGGCGGCGAGCCAATCTAGTCCCGCGGTCGTGGGGACGACCCTACAGTCGTCGGACAAGTCGGCGGCGAGCCAATCTAGTCCCGCGGTCGTGGGGACGACCCTATAGTCGTCGGACAAGTCAGCGGCTGGCCAACATTGGCCCGTGGTCGTGGGGACGACCATATAGTCGTCGGACATGACGGTGGCGGGCCACTCTAGTCCCGGGTCGTGGGGACGACCCTATAGTCGTCGGACTTGACGGTGGCGGGCCAATCTAGTCCCGGGGTCGTGGGGACGACCCTATAGTCGTCGGACTTGACGGTGGCGGGCCAATCTAGTCCCGGGGTCGTGGGGACGACCCTACAGTCGTCGGACAAGTCGGCGGCGAGCCAATCTAGTCCCGCGGTCGTGGGGACGACCCTACAGTCGTCGGACAAGTCGGGGGCGAGCCCACCTAGTCCGGGGGTCGTGGGGACGACCCTATAGTCGTCGGACAAGTCGGCGGCCGGCCAACCTAGTCCGGGGGTCGTGGCGACGACCCTATAGTCGTCGGACATGACGGTGGCGGGCCAATCTAGTCCCGGGGTCGTGGGGACGACCCCATAGTCGTTGGACATGACGGTGGCGGGCCAGTCTAGTCCCGGGTCGTGGGCACGACCCTATAGTCGTCGGAAATGTCGCCGGCTGGCCAACTTTGGCCCGTGGTCGTGGGGACGACCCTATAGTCGTCGGACAAGTCGGCGGCTGTCCAGCTTTGGCCCGGGGTCGTGGGGACGACCCTATAGTCGTCAGACTTGACGGTGGCGGGCCAATCTAGTCCCGGGGTCGTGGGGACGACCCTACAGTCGTCGGAAATGTCGGCGGCTGGCCAACCTGGACCCGGGGTCGTGGGGACGACCCTATTGTCGTCGGACATGACGGTGGCGGGCCAATCTAGTCTCGGGGTCGTGGGGACGACTCTATAGTCGTCGGAAATGTCGGCGGCTGGCCAACCTGGACCCGGGGTCGTGGGGACGACCCTATAGTCGTCGGAAATGACGGTGGCGGGCCAATCTAGTCCCGGGGTCGTGGGGACGACCCTATAGTCGTCGGACAAGTCGGCGGCGGGCCAACCTAGTCCCGGGGTCGTGGGGATGACCCTATAGTCGTCGGACATGACGGTGGCGGGCCAGTCTAGTCCCGGGTCGTGGGGACGACCCTATAGTCGTCGGACATGTCGCCGGCTGGCCAACTTTGGCCCGTGGTCGTGGGGACGACCCTATAGTCGTCGGACAGAACGGTGGCGGGCCAATCTAGTCCCGGGGTCGTGGGGACGACCCTATAGTCGTCGGACAAGTCGGGGGCGGGCCTACCTAGTCCCGGGGTCGTGGGGACGACCCTATAGTCGTCGGATAAGTCGGCAGCTTGCCAACTTTGGCCCGGGGTCGTGGGAACGACCCTATAGTCGTCGGACAAGTCGGGGGCGAGCCCACCTAGCCCGGGGGTCGTGGGGACGACCCTATAGTCGTCGGACAAGTCGGCGGCCGGCCAACCTAGTCCGGGGGTCGTGGGGACGACCCTATAGTCGTCGGACATGACGGTGGCGGGCCAATCTAGTCCCGGGGTCGTGGGGACGACCCCATAGTCGTTGGACATGACGGTGGCGGGCCAGTCTAGTCCCGGGTCGTGGGCACGACCCTATAGTCGTCGGAAATGTCGCCGGCTGGCCAACTTTGGCCCGTGGTCGAGGGGACGAACCTATAGTCGTCGGACAAGTCGTCGGCTGTCCAGCTTTGGCCCGGGGTCGTGGGGACGACCCTATAGTCGTCGGACAAGTCGGCGGCTGTCCAGCTTTGGCCCGGGGTCGTGGGGACGACCCTATAGTCGTCGGACTTGACGGTGGCGGGCCAATCTAGTCCCGGGGTCGTGGGGACGACCCTATAGTCGTCGGACTTGACGGTGGCGGGCCAATTTAGTCCCGGGGTCGTGGGGACGACCCTATAGTCGTCGGACAAGTCGGCGGCTGGCCAAATTTGGCCCGTGGTCGTGAGGACGACCCTATTGTCGTCGGAAATGTCGGCGGCTGGCCAACTTTGGCCCGTGGTCGTGAAGACGAGCCTATAGTCGTCGGACAAGACGGTGGCGGGCCAATCTAGTCCCGGGGTCGTGGGGACGACCCTATAGTCGTCGGACATGTCGGCGGCTGCCCAATCTAGTCCCGGGATCGTAGGGACGACCCCATAGTCGTCGGACAAGTCGGCGGCTGGCCAACTTTGGCCCGGGGTCGTGGGGACGAATCTATAGTCGTCGGACATGTCGGCGGCTGGCCAACTTTGGCCCGTGGCCGTGGGGACGACCTTATTGTCGTCGGACATGGCGGTGGCGGCCCAATCTAGTCCCGGGATCGTAGGGACGACCCTATAGTCGTCGGACAAGTCGGCGGCTGGCCATCTTTGGCCCGGGGTTGTGGGGACGAATCTATAGTCGTCGGACATGTCGGCGGCTGGCCAACTTTGGCCCGTGGCCGTGGGGACGACCCTATAGTCGTCGGACAAGTCGGCGGCTGCCCAATCTAGTCCCGGGATCGTAGGGACGACCCTATAGTCGTCTGACAAGTCGGCGGCTGGCCAACGTTTGCCCGGGGTCGTGGGGACGACCCTATAGTCGTCGGACAAGTCGGCGGCGAGCCAAGCTAGTCCGGGGGTCGTGGGGACGACCCTATTGTCGTCGGAAATGTCGGCGGCTGGCCAACTTTGGCCCGTGGTCGTGAAGACGACCCTATAGTCGTCGGACAAGACGGTGGCGGGCCAATCTAGTCCCGGGGTCGTGGGGACGACCCTATAGTCGTCGGACATGACGGTGGCGGGCCAATCTAGTCCCGGGGTCGTGGGGACGACCCCATAGTCGTTGGACATGACGGTGGCGGGCCAGTCTAGTCCCGGGTCGTGGGCACGACCCTATAGTCGTCGGAAATGTCGCCGGCTGGCCAACTTTGGCCCGTGGTCGTGGGGACGACCCTATAGTCGTCGGACAAGTCGGCGGCTGTCCAGCTTTGGCCCGGGGTCGTGGGGACGACCCTATAGTCGTCAGACTTGACGGTGGCGGGCCAATCTAGTCCCGGGGTCGTGGGGACGACCCTACAGTCGTCGGAAATGTCGGCGGCTGGCCAACCTGGACCCGGGGTCGTGGGGACGACCCTATTGTCGTCGGACATGACGGTGGCGGGCCAATCTAGTCTCGGGGTCGTGGGGACGACTCTATAGTCGTCGGAAATGTCGGCGGCTGGCCAACCTGGACCCGGGGTCGTGGGGACGACCCTATAGTCGTCGGAAATGACGGTGGCGGGCCAATCTAGTCCCGGGGTCGTGGGGACGACCCTATAGTCGTCGGACAAGTCGGCGGCGGGCCAACCTAGTCCCGGGGTCGTGGGGATGACCCTATAGTCGTCGGACATGACGGTGGCGGGCCAGTCTAGTCCCGGGTCGTGGGGACGACCCTATAGTCGTCGGACATGTCGCCGGCTGGCCAACTTTGGCCCGTGGTCGTGGGGACGACCCTATAGTCGTCGGACAGAACGGTGGCGGGCCAATCTAGTCCCGGGGTCGTGGGGACGACCCTATAGTCGTCGGACAAGTCGGGGGCGGGCCTACCTAGTCCCGGGGTCGTGGGGACGACCCTATAGTCGTCGGATAAGTCGGCAGCTTGCCAACTTTGGCCCGGGGTCGTGGGAACGACCCTATAGTCGTCGGACAAGTCGGGGGCGAGCCCACCTAGCCCGGGGGTCGTGGGGACGACCCTATAGTCGTCGGACAAGTCGGCGGCCGGCCAACCTAGTCCGGGGGTCGTGGGGACGACCCTATAGTCGTCGGACATGACGGTGGCGGGCCAATCTAGTCCCGGGGTCGTGGGGACGACCCCATAGTCGTTGGACATGACGGTGGCGGGCCAGTCTAGTCCCGGGTCGTGGGCACGACCCTATAGTCGTCGGAAATGTCGCCGGCTGGCCAACTTTGGCCCGTGGTCGAGGGGACGAACCTATAGTCGTCGGACAAGTCGTCGGCTGTCCAGCTTTGGCCCGGGGTCGTGGGGACGACCCTATAGTCGTCGGACAAGTCGGCGGCTGTCCAGCTTTGGCCCGGGGTCGTGGGGACGACCCTATAGTCGTCGGACTTGACGGTGGCGGGCCAATCTAGTCCCGGGGTCGTGGGGACGACCCTATAGTCGTCGGACTTGACGGTGGCGGGCCAATTTAGTCCCGGGGTCGTGGGGACGACCCTATAGTCGTCGGACAAGTCGGCGGCTGGCCAAATTTGGCCCGTGGTCGTGAGGACGACCCTATTGTCGTCGGAAATGTCGGCGGCTGGCCAACTTTGGCCCGTGGTCGTGAAGACGAGCCTATAGTCGTCGGACAAGACGGTGGCGGGCCAATCTAGTCCCGGGGTCGTGGGGACGACCCTATAGTCGTCGGACATGTCGGCGGCTGCCCAATCTAGTCCCGGGATCGTAGGGACGACCCCATAGTCGTCGGACAAGTCGGCGGCTGGCCAACTTTGGCCCGGGGTCGTGGGGACGAATCTATAGTCGTCGGACAAGTCGGCGGCTGGCCAACTTTGGCCCGTGGCCGTGGGGACGACCTTATTGTCGTCGGACATGGCGGTGGCGGCCCAATCTAGTCCCGGGATCGTAGGGACGACCCTATAGTCGTCGGACAAGTCGGCGGCTGGCCATCTTTGGCCCGGGGTTGTGGGGACGAATCTATAGTCGTCGGACATGTCGGCGGCTGGCCAACTTTGGCCCGTGGCCGTGGGGACGACCCTATAGTCGTCGGACAAGTCGGCGGCTGCCCAATCTAGTCCCGGGATCGTAGGGACGACCCTATAGTCGTCTGACAAGTCGGCGGCTGGCCAACGTTTGCCCGGGGTCGTGGGGACGACCCTATAGTCGTCGGACAAGTCGGCGGCGAGCCAAGCTAGTCCGGGGGTCGTGGGGACGACCCTATTGTCGTCGGAAATGTCGGCGGCTGGCCAACTTTGGCCCGTGGTCGTGAAGACGACCCTATAGTCGTCGGACAAGACGGTGGCGGGCCAATCTAGTCCCGGGGTCGTGGGGACGACCCTATAGTCGTCTGACAAGTCGGCGGCTGCCCAATCTAGTCCCGGGATCGTAGGGACGACCCCATAGTCGTCGGACAAGTCGGCGGCTGGCCAACTTTGGCCCGGGGTCGTGGGGACGAATCTATAGTCGTCGGACATGACGGTGGCGGGCCAATCTAGTTCCGGGGTCGTGGGGACGACCCTATAGTCGTCGGACAAGTCGGCGGCGGGCCAACCTAGTCCCGGGGTCGTGGGGATGACCCTATAGTCGTCGGACATGACGGTGGCGGGCCAGTCTAGTCCCGGGTCGTGGGGACGACCCTATAGTCGTCGGACATGTCGCCGGCTGGCCAACTTTGGCCCGTGGTCGTGGGGACGACCCTATAGTCGTCGGACAGAACGGTGGCGGGCCAATCTAGTCCCGGGGTCGTGGGGACGACCCTATAGTCGTCGGACAAGTCGGGGGCGGGCCTACCTAGTCCCGGGGTCGTGGGGACGACCCTATAGTCGTCGGATAAGTCGGCAGCTTGCCAACTTTGGCCCGGGGTCGTGGGAACGACCCTATAGTCGTCGGACAAGTCGGGGGCGAGCCCACCTAGTCCGGGGGTCGTGGGGACGACCCTATAGTCGTCGGACAAGTCGGCGGCCGGCCAACCTAGTCCGGGGGTCGTGGGGACGACCCTATAGTCGTCGGACATGACGGTGGCGGGCCAATCTAGTCCCGGGGTCGTGGGGACGACCCCATAGTCGTTGGACATGACGGTGGCGGGCCAGTCTAGTCCCGGGTCGTGGGCACGACCCTATAGTCGTCGGAAATGTCGCCGGCTGGCCAACTTTGGCCCGTGGTCGTGGGGACGACCCTATAGTCGTCGGACATGTCGGCGATTGGCCAACATTGGCCCGGGGTCGTGGGGACGACCCTATAGTCGTCGGATAAGTCGGCAGCTTGCCAACTTTGGCCCGGGGTCGTGGGAACGACCCTATAGTCGTCGGACAAGTCGGGGGCGAGCCCACCTAGTCCGGGGGTCGTGGGGACGACCCTATAGTCGTCGGACAAGTCGGCGGCCGGCCAACCTAGTCCGGGGGTCGTGGGGACGACCCTATAGTCGTCGGACATGACGGTGGCGGGCCAATCTAGTTCCGGGGTCGTGGGGACGACCCTATAGTCGTCGGACAAGTCGGCGGCTGGCCAAATTTGGCCCGTGGTCGTGAGGACGACCCTATTGTCGTCGGAAATGTCGGCGGCTGGCCAACTTTGGCCCGTGGTCGTGAAGACGACCCTATAGTCGTCGGACAAGACGGTGGCGGGCCAATCTAGTCCCGGGGTCGTGGGGACGACCCTATAGTCGTCGGACATGTCGGCGGCTGCCCAATCTAGTCCCGGGATCGTAGGGACGACCCCATAGTCGTCGGACAAGTCGGCGGCTGGCCAACTTTGGCCCGGGGTCGTGGGGACGAATCTATAGTCGTCGGACATGTCGGCGGCTGGCCAACTTTGGCCCGTGGCCGTGGGGACGACCTTATTGTCGTCGGACATGGCGGTGGCGGCCCAATCTAGTCCCGGGATCGTAGGGACGACCCTATAGTCGTCGGACAAGTCGGCGGCTGGCCATCTTTGGCCCGGGGTTGTGGGGACGAATCTATATTCGTCGGACATGTCGGCGGCTGGCCAACTTTGGCCCGTGGCCGTGGGGACGACCCTATAGTCGTCGGACAAGTCGGGGGCTGCCCAATCTAGTCCCGGGATCGTAGGGACGACCCTATAGTCGTCGGACAAGTCGGCGGCTGGCCAACGTTTGCCCGGGGTCGTGGGGACGACCCTATAGTCGTCGGACAAGTCGGCGGCGAGCCAAGCTAGTCCGGGGGTCGTGGGGACGACCCTATTGTCGTCGGAAATGTCGGCGGCTGGCCAACTTTGGCCCGTGGTCGTGAAGACGACCCTATAGTCGTCGGACAAGACGGTGGCGGGCCAATCTAGTCCCGGGGTCGTGGGGACGACCCTATAGTCGTCGGACAAGTCGGCGGCTGCCCAATCTAGTCCCGGGATCGTAGGGACGACCCCATAGTCGTCGGACAAGTCGGCGGCTGGCCAACTTTGGCCCGGGGTCGTGGGGACGAATCTATAGTCGTCGGACATGACGGTGGCGGGCCAATCTAGTTCCGGGGTCGTGGGGACGACCCTATAGTCGTCGGACAAGTCGGCGGCGGGCCAACCTAGTCCCGGGGTCGTGGGGATGACCCTATAGTCGTCGGACATGACGGTGGCGGGCCAGTCTAGTCCCGGGTCGTGGGGACGACCCTATAGTCGTCGGACATGTCGCCGGCTGGCCAACTTTGGCCCGTGGTCGTGGGGACGACCCTATAGTCGTCGGACAGAACGGTGGCGGGCCAATCTAGTCCCGGGGTCGTGGGGACGACCCTATAGTCGTCGGACAAGTCGGGGGCGGGCCTACCTAGTCCCGGGGTCGTGGGGACGACCCTATAGTCGTCGGATAAGTCGGCAGCTTGCCAACTTTGGCCCGGGGTCGTGGGAACGACCCTATAGTCGTCGGACAAGTCGGGGGCGAGCCCACCTAGTCCGGGGGTCGTGGGGACGACCCTATAGTCGTCGGACAAGTCGGCGGCCGGCCAACCTAGTCCGGGGGTCGTGGGGACGACCCCATAGTCGTTGGACATGACGGTGGCGGGCCAGTCTAGTCCCGGGTCGTGGGCACGACCCTATAGTCGTCGGAAATGTCGCCGGCTGGCCAACTTTGGCCCGTGGTCGTGGGGACGAACCTATAGTCGTCGGACAAGTCGTCGGCTGTCCAGCTTTGGCCCGGGGTCGTGGGGACGACCCTATAGTCGTCGGACAAGTCGGCGGCTGTCCAGCTTTGGCCCGGGGTCGTGGGGACGACCCTATAGTCGTCGGACTTGACGGTGGCGGGCCAGTCTAGTCCCGGGTCGTGGGGACGACCCTATAGTCGTCGGACATGTCGCCGGCTGGCCAACTTTGGCCCGTGGTCGTGGGGACGACCCTATAGTCGTCGGACATGACGGTGGCGGGCCAATCTAGTCCCGGGGTCGTGGGGACGACCCCATAGTCGTTGGACATGACGGTGGCGGGCCAGTCTAGTCCCGGGTCGTGGGCACGACCCTATAGTCGTCGGAAATGTCGCCGGCTGGCCAACTTTGGCCCGTGGTCGTGGGGACGAACCTATAGTCGTCGGACAAGTCGTCGGCTGTCCAGCTTTGGCCCGGGGTCGTGGGGACGACCCTATAGTCGTCGGACAAGTCGGCGGCTGTCCAGCTTTGGCCCGGGGTCGTGGGGACGACCCTATAGTCGTCGGACTTGACGGTGGCGGGCCAATCTAGTCCCGGGGTCGTGGGGACGACCCTATAGTCGTCGGACTTGACGGTGGCGGGCCAATCTAGTCCCGGGGTCGTGGGGACGACCCTATAGTCGTCGGACATGTCGGCGGCTGGCCAACTTTGGCCCGTGGTCGTGGGAACGATCCAATAGTCGTCGGACATGTCGGCGGCTGGCCAACTTTGGCACGTGGTCGTGGGGACGACCCTATAGTCGTTGGACATGTCAGCGGCTGGCCAACTTTGGCCCGGTGTCGTGGGGACGACTCTATAGTCGTCGGACATGTCGGCGGCTGGCCAACCTAGACCCGGGGTCGTGGGGACGACCCTATTGTCGTCGGACATGTCGGCGGCTAGCCAACTTTGGCCCGTGGTCGTGGGGACGACCCTATAGTCGTTGGGCATGTCAGCGGCTGACCAACTTTGGCCCGGTGTAGTGGGGACGCCTCTATAGTCGTCGAACATGTCGGCGGCTGGCCAACCTAGACCCGGGGTCGTGGGGACGACCATATAGTCATCGGACATGTCGGCGGCTGGCCAACTTTGGCCCGTGGTCGTGGGGCGACCCAATAGTCGTTGGACATGTCGGCGGCTGGCCAACTTTGGCCCGTGGTCGTGGGGACGATCCGATAGTCGTCGGACGTGACGGTGGCTAGCCAATCTAGTCCCAGGGTCGTGGGGACGACCAAATAGTCGTCGGACCTGTCGGCGGCTGGCCAACTTTGGCCCGTGGTCGTAGGGACGATCCGATAGTCGTTGGACATGACGGTGCCGGGCCAATCAAGTCCCGGGGTCGTAGGTACGACCCTATAGTCGTCGGACATGTCGGCGATTGGCCATTATTGGCCCGGGGCCGTGGGGACGACACTATAGTCGTCGGACATGTCGGCGGCTGGCCAACTTTGGTCCGTGGTCGTGGGGACGACCCAATAGTCGTCGGACATGTCGGCGGCTGGCCAACTTTGGCCCGTGGTCGTGGGGACGACCCTATAGTCGTCGGACATGTCGGCGGCTGGTCAACTTGGGCCCGTGGTCGTAGGGACGATCCGATAGTCGTTGGACATGACGGTGCCGGGCCAATCAAGTCCCGGGGTCGTGGGTACGACCCTATAGTCGTCGGACAAGTCGGCGGCTGGCCAAATTTGGCCCGTGGTCGTGAGGACGACCCTATTGTCGTCGGAAATGTCGGCGATTGGCCATTATTGGCCCGGGGTCGTGGGGACGACCCTATAGTCGTCGGACAAGTCGGCGGCTGGCCAAATTTGGCCCGTGGTCGTGAGGACGACCCTATTGTCGTCGGAAATGTCGGCGGCTGGCCAACTTTGGCCCGTGGTCGTGAAGACGACCCTATAGTCGTCGGACAAGACGGTGGCGGGCCAATCTAGTCCCGGGGTCGTGGGTACGACCCTATAGTCGTCGGACATGTCGGCGATTGCCCATTACTGGCCCGGGGTCGTGGGGACGACCCTATAGTCGTCGGACAAGTCGGCGGCTGGCCAAATTTGGCCCGTGGTCGTGAGGACGACCCTATTGTCGTCGGAAATGTCGGCGGCTGGCCAACTTTGGCCCGTGGTCGTGAAGACGACCCTATAGTCGTCGGACATGTCGGCGGCTGGCCAACTTTGGCCCGGGGTCGTGGGGACGACCCTATAGTCGTCGGACATGAAGGTGGAGGACCAATCTAGTCCCGGGGTCGTGGGGACGACCCTACAGTCGTCGGACAAGTCGGTGGCGGGCCAACCTAGTACCGGGGTCGTGGGGATGACCCCATAGTCGTCGGAAATGTCGGCGGCTGGCCAACTTTGGCCCGTGGTCGTGAAGACGACCCTATAGTCGTCGGACAAGACGGTGGCGGGCCAATCTAGTCCCGGGGTCGTGGGTACGACCCTATAGTCGTCGGACATGTCGGCGATTGGCCATTATTGGCCCGGGGTCGTGGGGACGACCCTATAGTCGTCGGACAAGTCGGCGGCTGGCCAGATTTGGCCCGTGGTCGTGAGGACGACCCTATTGTCGTCGGAAATGTCGGCGGCTGGCCAACTTTGGCCCGTGGTCGTGAAGACGACCCTATAGTCGTCGGACATGTCGGCGGCTGGCCAACTTTGGGCCGTGGTCGTGGAGACGATCCTATAGTCGTCGGACTTGACGGTGGCTTGCCAATCAAGTCCCGGGGTTGTGGGGACGACCCTATAGTCGTCGGATATGTCGGCGGCTTGCCAAATTTGCCCGGGGTCGTGGGGACGACCCTATAGTCGTCGGACTTGACGGTGGCGGGCCAATCTAGTCCCGGGGTCGTGGGGACGACCCAATAGTCGTTGGACATTACGGCGGCTGGCCAACTTTGGCCCATGGTCGTGGGGACGACCCTATAGTCGTTGGACATGACGGTGGCGTGCCAATCTAGTCCCGGGGTCGTAGGGACGACCCTATAGTCGTCGGACATTTCGGCGATTGGCCAACATTCGCCCGGGGTCGTGGGGACGACCCTATAGTCGGCGGACATGTCGGCGGCTGGCCAACTTTGGCCCGTGGTCGTGGAGACGATCCTATAGTCGTCGGACTTGACGGTGGCGGGCCAATCTAGTCCCGGGGTTGTGGGGACGACCCTATAGTCGTTGGACATTTCGGCGGCTTGCCAACTTTGGCCCGGGGTCGTGGGGACGACCCTATAGTCGTCGGACATGTCGGCGGCTGGCCAACCTAGTCCCGGGGTCGTGGGGACGACCCTATAGTCGTCGGACATGTCGGCGGCTGGCCAACTTTGGCCCGTGGTCGTGGGAACGATCCAATAGTCGTCGGACATGTCGGCGGCTGGCCAACTTTGGCCCGTGGTCGTGGGGACGACCCTATAGTCGTTGGACATGTCAGCGGCTGGCCAACGTTGGCCCGGTGTCGTGGGGACGACTCTATAGTCGTCGGACATGTCGGCGGCTGGCCAACCTAGACCCGGGGTCGTGGGGACGACCCTATTGTCGTCGGACATGTCGGCGGCTAGCCAACTTTGGCCCGTGGTCGTGGGGACGACCCTATAGTCGTTGGGCATGTCAGCGGCTGACCAACTTTGGCCCGGTGTAGTGGGGACGCCTCTATAGTCGTCGAACATGTCGGCGGCTGGCCAACCTAGACCCGGGGTCGTGGGGACGACCATATAGTCATCGGACATGTCGGCGGCTGGCTAACTTTGGCCCGTGGTCGTGGGGCGACCCAATAGTCGTTGGACATGTCGGCGGCTGGCCAACTATGGCCCGTGGTCGTGGGGACGATCCGATAGTCGTCGGACGTGACGGTGGCTAGCCAATCTAGTCCCAGGGTCGTGGGGACGACCAAATAGTCGTCGGACCTGTCGGCGGCTGGCCAACTTTGGCCCGTGGTCGTAGGGACGATCCGATAGTCGTTGGACATGACGGTGCCGGGCCAATCAAGTCCCGGTGTCGTGGGGACGACTCTATAGTCGTCGGACATGTCGGCGGCTGGCCAACCTAGACCCGGGGTCGTGGGGACGACCCTATTGTCGTCGGACATGTCGGCGGCTAGCCAACTTTGGCCCGTGGTCGTGGGGACGATCCGATAGTCGTCGGACGTGACGGTGGCTAGCCAATCTAGTCCCAGGGTCGTGGGGACGACCAAATAGTCGTCGGACCTGTCGGCGGCTGGCCAACTTTGGCCCGTGGTCGTAGGGACGATCCGATAGTCGTTGGACATGACGGTGCCGGGCCAATCAAGTCCCGGGGTCGTAGGTACGACCCTATAGTCGTTGGACATTTCGGCGGCTTGCCAACTTTGGCCCGGGGTCGTGGGGACGACCCTATAGTCGTCGGACATGTCGGCGGCTGGCCAACCTAGTCCCGGGGTCGTGGGGACGACCCTATAGTCGTCGGACATGTCGGCGGCTGGCCAACTTTGGCCCGTGGTCGTGGGAACGATCCAATAGTCGTCGGACATGTCGGCGGCTGGCCAACTTTGGCCCGTGGTCGTGGGGACGACCCTATAGTCGTTGGACATGTCAGCGGCTGGCCAACGTTGGCCCGGTGTCGTGGGGACGACTCTATAGTCGTCGGACATGTCGGCGGCTGGCCAACCTAGACCCGGGGTCGTGGGGACGACCCTATTGTCGTCGGACATGTCGGCGGCTAGCCAACTTTGGCCCGTGGTCGTGGGGACGACCCTATAGTCGTTGGGCATGTCAGCGGCTGACCAACTTTGGCCCGGTGTAGTGGGGACGCCTCTATAGTCGTCGAACATGTCGGCGGCTGGCCAACCTAGACCCGGGGTCGTGGGGACGACCATATAGTCATCGGACATGTCGGCGGCTGGCTAACTTTGGCCCGTGGTCGTGGGGCGACCCAATAGTCGTTGGACATGTCGGCGGCTGGCCAACTATGGCCCGTGGTCGTGGGGACGATCCGATAGTCGTCGGACGTGACGGTGGCTAGCCAATCTAGTCCCAGGGTCGTGGGGACGACCAAATAGTCGTCGGACCTGTCGGCGGCTGGCCAACTTTGGCCCGTGGTCGTAGGGACGATCCGATAGTCGTTGGACATGACGGTGCCGGGCCAATCAAGTCCCGGTGTCGTGGGGACGACTCTATAGTCGTCGGACATGTCGGCGGCTGGCCAACCTAGACCCGGGGTCGTGGGGACGACCCTATTGTCGTCGGACATGTCGGCGGCTAGCCAACTTTGGCCCGTGGTCGTGGGGACGATCCGATAGTCGTCGGACGTGACGGTGGCTAGCCAATCTAGTCCCAGGGTCGTGGGGACGACCAAATAGTCGTCGGACCTGTCGGCGGCTGGCCAACTTTGGCCCGTGGTCGTAGCGACGATCCGATAGTCGTTGGACATGACGGTGCCGGGCCAATCAAGTCCCGGGGTCGTAGGTACGACCCTATAGTCGTCGGACATGTCGGCGATTGGCCATTATTGGCCCGGGGCCGTGGGGACGACACTATAGTCGTCGGACATGTCGGCGGCTGGCCAACTTTGGTCCGTGGTCGTAGGGACGATCCGATAGTCGTTGGACATGACGGTGCCGGGCCAATCAAGTCCCGGGGTCGTAGGTACGACCCTATAGTCGTCGGACATGTCGGCGATTGGCCATTATTGGCCCGGGGCCGTGGGGACGACACTATAGTCGTCGGACATGTCGGCGGCTGGCCAACTTTGGTCCGTGGTCGTGGGGACGACCCAATAGTCGTCGGACATGTCGGCGGCTGGCCAACTTTGGCCCGTGGTCGTAGGGACGATCCGATAGTCGTTGGACATGACGGTGCCGGGCCAATCAAGTCCCGGGGTCGTGGGTACGACCCTATAGTCGTCGGACATGTCGGCGATTGGCCATTATTGGCCCGGGGTCGTGGGGACGACCCTATAGTCGTCGGACAAGTCGGCGGCTGGCCAAATTTGGCCCGTGGTCGTGAGGACGACCCTATTGTCGTCGGAAATGTCGGCGGCTGGCCAACTTTGGCCCGTGGTCGTGAAGACGACCCTATAGTCGTCGGACATGTCGGCGGCTGGCCAACTTTGGCCCGGGGTCGTGGGGACGACCCTATAGTCGTCGGACATGAAGGTGGAGGACCAATCTAGTCCCGGGGTCGTGGGGACGACCCTACAGTCGTCGGACAAGTCGGTGGCGGGCCAACCTAGTACCGGGGTCGTGGGGATGACCCCATAGTCGTCGGAAATGTCGGCGGCTGGCCAACTTTGGCCCGTGGTCGTGAAGACGACCCTATAGTCGTCGGACAAGACGGTGGCGGGCCAATCTAGTCCCGGGGTCGTGGGTACGACCCTATAGTCGTCGGACATGTCGGCGATTGGCCATTATTGGCCCGGGGTCGTGGGGACGACCCTATAGTCGTCGGACAAGTCGGCGGCTGGCCAGATTTGGCCCGTGGTCGTGAGGACGACCCTATTGTCGTCGGAAATGTCGGCGGCTGGCCAACTTTGGCCCGTGGTCGTGAAGACGACCCTATAGTCGTCGGACATGTCGGCGGCTGGCCAACTTTGGGCCGTGGTCGTGGAGACCATCCTATAGTCGTCGGACTTGACGGTGGCGGGCCAATCTAGTCCCGGGGTTGTGGGGACGACTCTATAGTCGTCGGACATGTCGGCGGCTGGCCAACCTAGACCCGGGGTCGTGGGGACGACCCTATTGTCGTCGGACATGTCGGCGATTGGCCAACATTGGCCCGGGGTCGCGGGGACGACCCTATAGTCGTCGGATATGTCGGCGGCTGTCCAACCTTGGCCCGTGGTCATGAGGACGACCCTATAGTCGTCGGATATGTCGGCGGCAGGCGAACCTAGTCCCGAGGTCGTGGGGACGACCCTATAGTCGTCGGACATGACGGTGGCGGGCCAACCTAGTCCCGGGGTCGTAGGGACGACCCTATAGTCGTCGAACATGTCGGCGATTGGCCAACATTGGCCCGGGGTCGTGGGGACGACCCTATAGTCGACGGACATGTCAGCGGCTGGCCAACTTTGGCCCGTGGTCGTGGAGACCATCCTATAGTCGTCGGACTTGACGGTGGCGGGCCAATCTAGTCCCGGGGTTGTGGGGACGACTCTATAGTCGTCGGACATGTCGGCGGCTGGCCAACCTAGACCCGGGGTCGTGGGGACGACCCTATTGTCGTCGGACATGTCGGCGGCTAGCCAACTTTGGCCCGTGGTCGTGGGGACGACCCTATAGTCGTTGGGCATGTCAGCGGCTGACCAACTTTGGCCCGGTGTAGTGGGGACGCCTCTATAGTCGTCGAACATGTCGGCGGCTGGCCAACCTAGACCCGGGGTCGTGGGGACGACCATATAGTCATCGGACATGTCGGCGGCTGGCTAACTTTGGCCCGTGGTCGTGGGGCGACCCAATAGTCGTTGGACATGTCGGCGGCTGGCCAACTATGGCCCGTGGTCGTGGGGACGATCCGATAGTCGTCGGACGTGACGGTGGCTAGCCAATCTAGTCCCAGGGTCGTGGGGACGACCAAATAGTCGTCGGACCTGTCGGCGGCTGGCCAACTTTGGCCCGTGGTCGTAGGGACGATCCGATAGTCGTTGGACATGACGGTGCCGGGCCAATCAAGTCCCGGTGTCGTGGGGACGACTCTATAGTCGTCGGACATGTCGGCGGCTGGCCAACCTAGACCCGGGGTCGTGGGGACGACCCTATTGTCGTCGGACATGTCGGCGGCTAGCCAACTTTGGCCCGTGGTCGTGGGGACGATCCGATAGTCGTCGGACGTGACGGTGGCTAGCCAATCTAGTCCCAGGGTCGTGGGGACGACCAAATAGTCGTCGGACCTGTCGGCGGCTGGCCAACTTTGGCCCGTGGTCGTAGCGACGATCCGATAGTCGTTGGACATGACGGTGCCGGGCCAATCAAGTCCCGGGGTCGTAGGTACGACCCTATAGTCGTCGGACATGTCGGCGATTGGTCATTATTGGCCCGGGGCCGTGGGGACGACACTATAGTCGTCGGACATGTCGGCGGCTGGCCAACTTTGGTCCGTGGTCGTAGGGACGATCCGATAGTCGTTGGACATGACGGTGCCGGGCCAATCAAGTCCCGGGGTCGTAGGTACGACCCTATAGTCGTCGGACATGTCGGCGATTGGCCATTATTGGCCCGGGGCCGTGGGGACGACACTATAGTCGTCGGACATGTCGGCGGCTGGCCAACTTTGGTCCGTGGTCGTGGGGACGACCCAATAGTCGTCGGACATGTCGGCGGCTGGCCAACTTTGGCCCGTGGTCGTAGGGACGATCCGATAGTCGTTGGACATGACGGTGCCGGGCCAATCAAGTCCCGGGGTCGTGGGTACGACCCTATAGTCGTCGGACATGTCGGCGATTGGCCATTATTGGCCCGGGGTCGTGGGGACGACCCTATAGTCGTCGGACAAGTCGGCGGCTGGCCAAATTTGGCCCGTGGTCGTGAGGACGACCCTATTGTCGTCGGAAATGTCGGCGGCTGGCCAACTTTGGCCCGTGGTCGTGAAGACGACCCTATAGTCGTCGGACATGTCGGCGGCTGGCCAACTTTGGCCCGGGGTCGTGGGGACGACCCTATAGTCGTCGGACATGAAGGTGGAGGACCAATCTAGTCCCGGGGTCGTGGGGACGACCCTACAGTCGTCGGACAAGTCGGTGGCGGGCCAACCTAGTACCGGGGTCGTGGGGATGACCCCATAGTCGTCGGAAATGTCGGCGGCTGGCCAACTTTGGCCCGTGGTCGTGAAGACGACCCTATAGTCGTCGGACAAGACGGTGGCGGGCCAATCTAGTCCCGGGGTCGTGGGTACGACCCTATAGTCGTCGGACATGTCGGCGATTGGCCATTATTGGCCCGGGGTCGTGGGGACGACCCTATAGTCGTCGGACAAGTCGGCGGCTGGCCAGATTTGGCCCGTGGTCGTGAGGACGACCCTATTGTCGTCGGAAATGTCGGCGGCTGGCCAACTTTGGCCCGTGGTCGTGAAGACGACCCTATAGTCGTCGGACATGTCGGCGGCTGGCCAACTTTGGGCCGTGGTCGTGGAGACGATCCTATAGTCGTCGGACTTGACGGTGGCTTGCCAATCAAGTCCCGGGGTTGTGGGGACGACCCTATAGTCGTCGGATATGTCGGCGGCTTGCCAAATTTGCCCGGGGTCGTGGGGACGACCCTATAGTCGTCGGACTTGACGGTGGCGGGCCAATCTAGTCCCGGGGTCGTGGGGACGACCCAATAGTCGTTGGACATTACGGCGGCTGGCCAACTTTGGCCCATGGTCGTGGGGACGACCCTATAGTCGTTGGACATGACGGTGGCGTGCCAATCTAGTCCCGGGGTCGTAGGGACGACCCTATAGTCGTCGGACATTTCGGCGATTGGCCAACATTCGCCCGGGGTCGTGGGGACGACCCTATAGTCGGCGGACATGTCGGCGGCTGGCCAACTTTGGCCCGTGGTCGTGGAGACGATCCTATAGTCGTCGGACTTGACGGTGGCGGGCCAATCTAGTCCCGGGGTTGTGGGGACGACCCTATAGTCGTTGGACATTTCGGCGGCTTGCCAACTTTGGCCCGGGGTCGTGGGGACGACCCTATAGTCGTCGGACATGTCGGCGGCTGGCCAACCTAGTCCCGGGGTCGTGGGGACGACCCTATAGTCGTCGGACATGTCGGCGGGTGGCCAACTTTGGCCCGTGGTCGTGGGAACGATCCAATAGTCGTCGGACATGTCGGCGGCGGGCCAACTTTGGCCCGTGGTCGTGGGGACGACCCTATAGTCGTTGGACATGTCAGCGGCTGGCCAACATTGGCCCGGTGTCGTGGGGACGACTCTATAGTCGTCGGACATGTCGGCGGCTGGCCAACCTAGACCCGGGGTCGTGGGGACGACCCTATTGTCGTCGGACATGTCGGCGGCTAGCCAACTTTGGCCCGTGGTCGTGGGGACGACCCTATAGTCGTTGGGCATGTCAGCGGCTGACCAACTTTGGCCCGGTGTAGTGGGGACGCCTCTATAGTCGTCGAACATGTCGGCGGCTGGCCAACCTAGACCCGGGGTCGTGGGGACGACCATATAGTCATCGGACATGTCGGCGGCTGGCCAACTTTGGCCCGTGGTCGTGGGGCGACCCAATAGTCGTTGGACATGTCGGCGGCTGGCCAACTTTGGCCCGTGGTCGTGGGGACGATCCGATAGTCGTCGGACGTGACGGTGGCTAGCCAATCTAGTCCCAGGGTCGTGGGGACGACCAAATAGTCGTCGGACCTGTCGGCGGCTGGCCAACTTTGGCCCGTGGTCGTAGGGACGATCCGATAGTCGTTGGACATGACGGTACCGGGCCAATCAAGTCCCGGGGTCGTAGGTACGACCCTATAGTCGTCGGACATGTCGGCGATTGGCCATTATTGGCCCGGGGCCGTGGGGACGACACTATAGTCGTCGGACATGTAGGCGGCTGGCCAACTTTGGCCCGTGGTCGTGGGGACGACCCAATAGTCGTCGGACATGTCGGCAGCTTGCCAACTTTGGCCCGTGGTCGTGGGGACGACCCTATTGTCGTCGGACATGACGGTGGCGGGCCAATCTAGTCCTGGGGTCGTGGGGACGACCCCATAGTCGTCGGACAAGACGGCGGCTGGCCAACTTTGGCCCGGGGTCGTGGGGACGACCCAATAGTCGTCGGACATGTCGGCGGCTGGCCAACTTTGGCCCGTGGTCGTGGGGACGATCCGATAGTCGTCGGACATGACGGTGGCGGGCCTATCTAGTCCCGGGGTCGTAGGGACGACCCTGTAGTCGTCGGACATGTCGGCGATTGGCCAACATTGGCCCGGGGTCGCGGGGACGACCCTATAGTCGTCGGATATGTCGGCGGCTGTCCAACCTTGGCCCGTGGTCATGAGGACGACCCTATAGTCGTCGGATATGTCGGCGGCAGGCGAACCTAGTCCCGAGGTCGTGGGGACGACCCTATAGTCGTCGGACATGACGGTGGCGGGCCAACCTAGTCCCGGGGTCGTAGGGACGACCCTATAGTCGTCGAACATGTCGGCGATTGGCCAACATTGGCCCGGGGTCGTGGGGACGACCCTATAGTCGACGGACATGTCAGCGGCTGGCCAACTTTGGCCCGTGGTCGTGGAGACCATCCTATAGTCGTCGGACTTGACGGTGGCGGGCCAATCTAGTCCCGGGGTTGTGGGGACGACCCTATAGTCGTCGGACATTTCGGCGGCTTGCCAACTTTGGCACGGGGTCGTGGGGACGACCCTATAGTTGTCGGACACGTCGGCGGCGGGTCTACCTAGTCCCGGGGTCGTGGGGACGACCCTATAGTCGTCGGACAAGTCGGCAGCTTGCCAACTTTGGCCCGTGGTCGTGGGGACGACCCTATTGTCGTCGGACATGACGGTGGCGGGCCAATCTAGTCCTGGGGTCGTGGGGACGACCCCATAGTCGTCGGACAAGACGGCGGTTGGCCAACTTTGGCCCGGGGTCGTGGGGACGACCCAATTGTCGTCGGACATGTCGGCGGCTGGCCAACCTAGTCCCGAGGTCGTGGGGACGACCCTATAGTCGTCGGACTTCACGGTGGCGGGCCAATCTAGTCCCGGGGTCGTGGGGACGACCCTACAGTCGTCGGACATTTCGGCGGCTTGCCAACTTTGGCCCGCGGTCGTGGGGACGACCCTATAGTCGTCGGACATTTCGGCGGCTTGCCAACTTTGGCCCGGGGTCGTGGGGACGACCCTAGAGTCGTCGGATATGTCGGCGGCTGGCTAACTTTGGCCCGTGGTCGTGGGGACGACCCAATAGTCGTTGGACATGTTGGCGGCAGGCCAACTTTGGGCCGTGGTCGTGGAGACGATCCTATAGTCGTCGGACTTGAGGGTGGCGGGCCAATCTAGTCCCGGGGTTGTGGGGACGACCCTATAGTCGTCGGATATGTCGGCGGCTTGCCAAATTTGCCCGGGGTCGTGGGGACGACCCTATAGTCGTCGGACTTGACGATGGCGGGCCAATCTAGTCCCGGGGTCGTGGGGACGACCCAATAGTCGTTGGACATATCGGCGGCTGGCCAACTTTGGCCCATGGTCGTGGGGACGACTCTATAGTCGTTGGACATGACGGTGGCGGGCCAATCTAGTCCCGGGGTCGTGGGTACGACCCTATACTCGTCGAACAAGACGGCGGCTGGACATCCTTGGCTCGCGGTCGTGGGGACGACCCTATAGTCGTCGGACATTTCGGCGGCTTGTCAACCTAGTCCCGGGGTCGTGGGGACGACCCTATAGTCGTCGGACATGACGGTGGTGGGCCAATCTAGTCCCGGGGTCGTAGGGACGACCCTATAGTCGTCGGACATGTCGGCGATTGGCCAACATTGGCCCGGGGTCGTGGGGACGACCCACTAGTCGACGGACATGTCGGCGGCTAGCCAACTTTGGCCCGTGGTCGTGGAGACGATCCTATAGTCGTCGGACTTGACGGTGGCGGGCCAATCTAGTCCCGGGGTTGTGGGGACCACCCTATAGTCGTTGGACATATCGGCGGCTGGCCAACTTTGGCCCATGGTCGTGGGGACGACCCTATAGTCGTCGGACATGACGGTGGCGGGCCAATCTAGTCCCGGGGTCGTAGGGACGAACCTATAGTCGTCGGACTTGACGGTGGCGGGCCAATCTAGTCCCGGGGTTTTCGGGACGACCCTATAGTCGTCGGATATGTCGGGGGCTTGCCAAATTTGCCCGGGGTCGTGGGGACGACCCTATAGTCGTCGGACTTGACGGTGGCGGGCCAATCTTATCCCGGGGTCGTGGGGACGACCCAAAAGTCGTTGGACATATCGGCGGCTGGCCAACTTTGGCCCATGGTCGTGGGGACGACCCTATAGTCGTTGGACATGACGGTGGCGGGCCAATCTAGTCCCGGGGTCGTGGGGACGACCCTATAGTCGTCGGACAAGACGGCGGCAGGACATCTTTGGCCCGCGGTCGTGGGGACGACCCTATAGTCGTCGGACATTTCGGCGGCTTGCCAACTTTGGCCCGGGGTCGTGGAGACGATCCTATAGTCGTCGGACTTGAGGGTGGCGGGCCAATCTAGTCCCGGGGTTGTGGGGACTAGAGCTGTACGAGTACTTGAATATTCGGGTAGCTTGAAAACCGAACCAATCCGGGACTCGGTTGCCGAGCCGAGCCAGGTACCCGAAAGAACCGAGCGGCTCGGATCGAACCAAGTACTTGAATTTTTTTCAAGCGGCCCGAAAGAACCGGGCGGATTGGTTAGAACCGAGCGGATTGGATAGAACCGAGCGGCTCGGATAGAACCGAGTACTTGAATTTTTCCAAGCGGCCCGAAAGAAACCGGGCGGATTGGATATAACCAAGCGGATTGAATTTTTCCAAGCGGCCCGAAAGAAACCGGGCGGATTGGATAGAACCAAGCGGCCCGAAAGAAACCGGGCGGCTTGGAAAGAAACGAGCGGTCCGAAAGAAGTTCGAGCAGATCGAAAACTATTTGTCCGATTTATTTCAAACTTGGTACACATATTCTTAATGGTATTATCTAAACTGTATGATATCATTTTTTATGCGATAACCCATTCGTATATAATAAACGTTTTAAGTTTGTCTTGTTAGGTAAAAAATGAATAGTGATATTTACCTTGCTCTCATTTGTACAATAAATTTTTTCTTCTCAAATCTGTATGCTACCTTGTAGATATTTGATTAATGAACACTAGAATCATGATCTTTCTGATGTTAGATAAACCTGGGCATCATAATTTGATACATCGCTCGCGCGCGTAATATTTATACAACATATGCCTTAATACATGCTCTGCACATAAGAATTAACGAAATAATTTCCAACCTCATACTATCTGTAAAAAGAATTCGTCTAACCCCTTAATAAAGGGTGTTGCCTGTTAATGGCTAAATAAGTATAAATGAATATATAAAGAAATAGGTATAATATAGACTGCGGAATTTAGTGCAAATGCATGTTTTTGTAGTAATGGATTAAACAAGTGGGACTTTGACCGATCTATATTTCATCATTGAGAGGATTTAAAAAATATATTTGTAATTTTGCATATTTTGGGTATTTTTCATGGTTCTTGCATATACGGAATTTGTTTACAAATTAGCTCGAGTAATTGTTAGAAGTTGCTGAACCTCGACTTTAAAATTTAATAGCTTCATACCTATGTTAAAAAGTTTATGTAAGTGTAATAGTTACATTATATTCAAAAGTTTAGTAATTTAATAGCAGGTACAGTGATACTTGTAATAGTTTGTATAATGCACATATCATGCGAATGTACTGATAGATTGTATATTGATGAAACAAGATTATATGAATTTTCTAATCCCCACGGAAGTGCGTACAATTTTTTTTATTTAATTAATGCAAGAACGCAGTACCAATCCGTTTGAATGAGGATGGGGAATACTTCTGCAAGAGCGTATGAAATTACAAGAAATGAAATAATTATATTTAACCCTCCGAGTACTGGACTTCGAGTCCTGATGCTGGGTCTTTGCAGACCCACACTGATAGTTCACTAATACATATTCACGGTCGCTCGAGACCCTCACCGATACAGTACTCAGGTGGGGATGGTCGCTCAAGCTCGAGATCCTCGCCGAAATACTACGGAACGTGGTGGAAGAGGGTTTCGGATTACGTTTGGATACTTGTTCTACATATACGAAACAATAATAGGGTTGCGATTTGTGAATTATAAAAAATGACGTTTATTCAACATTTATATTAGTACGCGTATTGCATAAAAGTGTGCGGTTTTCTGTACAGTGGTTTTTACACACATATTTTTTACAAGAATCACATACAGTGTGATATTTATTATTGTTCCCCACACAGAAACAACATCTACTACGCTTGTGACCTGCTAGTTTTTTCTTCTTTACAATTTTTCTTCCCGTCGCTTCTATTGCGATTGCAACATTTGCATGTAGCCCTCCTTCTTCATTTTCAAATTTAATAGCCCGTCTATCAATATTTTTTTGCTAATTCTTCTAAAAATAACTTTCGCCTCATTTTTGACAAATGTCTAAGTTCCCATGTAGGATTCTTAGTATGCCATATAACAAAAGCATTATATGCGGCGATGTCGATATAGTGCATAGATCAGGCCTTCCCAAGTAGGGGAAATCTGCTCCCAAAACAGATGTTTCGGTTCTCCCTCCAACGCTGCGCCTTAGCTGCTAAGACCGCTAAGGTGGGACGAGTTCTGCTACCCTCTCTCCGAGGGTACAGTAACGTCGCTGGGAAGCATGTTGGGCGCTTTAGGGCGAAAGTACCAAATGTGTCAAATTTTTATAGGTACAAAAATATATACATATTATATACATGTTATAGATTCTATAACTATGCTATAGATTCTATAACATGTATATAATATGTATATATTGTACAAAAATTTATAAAATAAGTAGTGATTACATTTTCATAAAACTGAATAAAATGTATAACACATTTGCATTGTACGAAAGTTGTTTAAAATATAAAATGTAGGTATTTATGTATTGTACGAAAATTTAGAAAATAACTACTAGTTGTATTTTTATAAAAATGAATATATTTTCTAATGAAAAGACATCACTACGATTATTGTATTACTGTATCGTTGTATGTAATACATTTTTTTAAATTCTTTTTACGTCATTTTGAAATGCTAGTTTAAATTTTAATTTTTCCTACTATTTTTAAGTCATTATGAAATTTCCTATAAAAATTTGACACATTTGGTACTTTCGCCCTAAAGCGCCCAACATGCTTCCCAGCGACGTTACTGTGCCCTCGGAGAGAGGGTAGCAGAACTCGTCCCACCTTAGCGGCCTTAGCAGCTAAGGCGCAGCGTTGGAGGAAGAACCGAAACATCTGTTTTGGGAGCAGATTTCCCCTACTTGGGAAGGCCTGGCATAGATAATGATAATGGCCAACGGCGGGTGCAACGCCTACAAGAGTATTCCCTTACTAATTTATCTAAAACATCTACCTCACTTTTTGTGGAATTATAATAGTTTAACAAAGGTAACAAAATTACGACACAGGAAAAAATACGAGAATGCAGCGAAGTGTCGTTGTCGGCGATGCATTCGCGAATGCCCCAAGGCAACGCAGTCGCTTCGAGCTTCTGACTCTTTAGGCCCCAACAAAGTCCCCGGAAAACCCCGGTTTATGACACCCCCAAGCGCGAGGCGCTCCTTGACGACAGCTAAATGACCGCTTGGCTACGCTCTGTGTAAATTAGACAGAGTAAATTCCGACTAAATTCCGCAGTCTATATTATACCTATTTCTTTATTTATTCATTTATACTTATTTAGCCATTAACAGGCAACACCCTTTATTAAGGGGTTAGACGAATTCTTTTTACAGATAGTATGAGGTTGGAAATTATTTCGTTAATTCTTATGTGCAGAGCATGTATTAAGGCATATGTTGTATAAATATTACGCGCGCGAGCGATGTATCAAATTATGATGCCCAGGTTTATCTAACATCAGAAAGACCATGATTCTAGTGTTCATTAATCAAATATCTACAAGGTAGCATACGGATTTGAGAAGAAAAAATTTATTGTACAAATGAGAGCAAGGTAAATATCACTATTCATTTTTTACCTAACAAGACAAACTTAAAACGTTTATTATATACGAATGGGTTATCGCATAAAAAATGATATCATACAGTTTAGATAATACCATTAAGAATATGTGTACCAAGTTTGAAATAAATCGGACAAATAGTTTTCGATCTGCTCGAACTTCTTTCGGACCGCTCGTTTCTTTCCAAGCCGCCCGGTTTCTTTCGGGCCGCTTGGTTCTATCCAATCCGCCCGGTTTCTTTCGGGCCGCTTGGAAAAATTCAATCCGCTTGGTTATATCCAAACCGCCCGGTTTCTTTCGGGCCGCTTGGAAAAATTCAAGTACTCGGTTCTATCCGAGCCGCTCGGTTCTATCCAATCCGCTCGGTTCTAACCAATCCGCCCGGTTCTTTCGGGCCGCTTGAAAAAAATTCAAGTACTTGGTTCGATCCGAGCCGCTCGGTTCTTTCGGGTACCTGGCTCGGCTCGATTTTTCGAGCCGAGTCAGACTCGGCTTGCTTTAACCGGGTACTTGAACAGCTCTAGTGGGGACGACCCTATAGTCGTCGGATATGTCGGCGGCTTGCCAAATTTGCCCGGGGTCGTGGGGACGACCCTATAGTCGTCGGACTTGATGATGGCGGGCCAATCTAGTCCCGGGGTCGTGGGGACGACCCAAAAGTCGTTGGACATATCGGCGGCTGGCCAACTTTGGCCCATGGTCGTGGGGACGACCCTATAATCGTTGGACATGGCGGTGGCGGGCCAATCTAGTCCCGGGGTCGTGGGGACGACCCTATAGTCGTCGGACAAGACGGCGGCTGGACATCTTTGGCCCGCGGTCGTGGAGACGACCCTATAGTCGTCGGACATTTCGGCGGCTTGCCAACTTTGGCCCGGGGTCGTGGGGACGACCCAATAGTCGTTGGACATGTCGGCGGCTGGCCAACTTTGGGCCGTGGTCGTGGAGACGATCCTATAGTCGTCGGACTTGAGGGTGGCGGGCCAATCTAGTCCCGGGGTTGTGGGGACGACCCTATAGTCGTCGGATATGTCGGCGGCTTGCCAAATTTGCCCGGGGTCGTGGGGACGACCCTATAGTCGTCGAACAAGACGGCGGCTGGACATCCTTGGCTCGCGGTCGTGGGGACGACCCTATAGTCGTCGGACATTTCGGCGGCTGGCCAACCTAGTCCCGAGGTCGAGGGGACGACCCTATAGTCGTCGGACTTCACGGTGGCGGGCCAATCTAGTCCCGGGGTCGTGGGGACGACCCTACAGTCGTCGGACATTTCAGCGGCTTGCCAACTTCCGCCCGGGGTCGTGGGGACGACCCTATAGTCGTCGGACATGTCGGCGGCTGGCTAACTTTGGCCCGTGGTCGTGGGGACGACCCAATAGTCGTTGGACATGTCGGCGGCTGGCCAACTTTGGGCCGTGGTCGTGGAGACGATCCTATAGTCGTCGGACTTGACGGCGATTGGCCAACATTGGCCCGGGGTCGTGGGGACGACCCTATAGTCGTCGGACATGTCGCCGGCTGGCCAACCTAGTCCCGAGGTCGTGGGGACGACCCTATAGTCGTCGGACTTCACGGTGGCGGGCCAATCTAGTCCCGGGGTCGTGGGGACGACCCTACAGTCGTCGGACATTTCAGCGGCTTGCCAACTTCCGCCCGGGGTCGTGGGGACGACCCTATAGTCGTCGGACATGTCGGCGGCTGGCTAACTTTGGCCCGTGGTCGTGGGGACGACCCAATAGTCGTTGGACATGTCGGCGGCTGGCCAACTTTTGCCCGTGGTCGTGGGGACGACTGTTTAGTCGCCGGACATGTCGGCGGCTGGCCAACCTAGACCCAGGGTCGTGGGGACGACCCTATTGTCGTCGGACATGACGGTGGCGGGCCAATCTAGTCCCGGGGTCGTAGGTACGACCCTATGGTCGTCGGACATGTCGGCGATTGGCCAACATTGGCCCGGTGTCGTGGGGACGACCCTATAGTCGTCGGACATGTCGCCGGCTGGTCAACTTTGGCCCGTGGTCGTGGGGACGAACCGATAATCGTCGGACATGACGGTGGCGGGCCAGCTTTGGCCCGTGGTCGTGGGGACGACCCTATAGTCGTCGGACATGACGGTGGCGAGCCAATCTAGTCCCGGGGTCGTGGGGAAGACCCTATAGTCGTCGCACATGTCGGCGGCTGGCCAACTTTGGCCCGTGGTCGTGGGGACGACTCAATAGTCGTCGGACATGTCGGCGGCTGGCCAGCTTTCGCCCGTGGTCGTGGGGACGATCCGATAGTCGTCGGACATGACGGTCTAGGGCCAATCTAGTCCCGGGGTCGTGGGGACGACCCTATAGTCGTCGGACATGTCGCCGGCTGGCCAAATTTGGCCCGGGGTCGTGGGGACGACTCCATATTCGTCGGACATATCGGCGGCTGGCCAACCTGGACTCGGGGTCGTGGGGACGACCCTATTGTCGTCGGACATGACGGTGGCGGGCCAATCTAGTCCCGGGGTCATAGGGACGACCCTATAGTCGTCGGACATGTCGGCGATTGGCCAACTTTGGCCCGTGGTCGTGGGGTCGATCCGATAGTCGTCGGACATGACGGTGGCGGCCAATCTAGTCCCGGGGTCGTGGTGACGACCCTATAGCCGTCGGACATGTCGGCGGCTGGCCAACTTTGGCCCGTGGTCGTGGGGACGACTGTTTAGTCGTCGGTCATGTCGGCGGCCGGCCAATCTAGACCCAGGGTCGTGGGGACGACCCTATTGTCGTCGGACATGACGGTGGCGGGCCAATCTAGTCCCGGGGTCATAGGGACGACCCTATAGTCGTCGGACATGTCGGCGATTGGCCAACTTTGGTCCGTGGTCGTGGGGTCGATCCGATAGTCGTCGGACATGACGGCGGCGGGCCAATCTATTCTCTGGGTCGTGTGGACGACCCTATAGTCGTCGGACATGTCGGCGGCTGTCCAACTTTGGCCCGGTGTCTTGGGGACGACTCTATAGTCGTCGGACATGTCGGCTGCAGGCCACCCTTGTCCCGGGGTCGTGGGGACGACCCAATAGTCGTCGGACATGTCGGCGGCTGGCAAACTTTGGCCCGTGGTCGTGGGGACGACCCTATAGTCGTCGGACATGTCGGCGATTGGCCAATATTGGCCCGGGGTCGTGGGGACGATCCGATAGTCGTTGGACATGACGGTGGCGGGCCAACTTTGGCCCGTGGTCGTGGGGACGACCCTATAGTCGTCGGACATGACGGTGGCGGGCCAATCTAGCCCCGGGGTCGTGGGGACGACCCTATAGTCGACGGGCAAGTCGGCGGCGGGCCAACCTTGTACCGGGGTCGTGGGGACGACCCTATTGTCGTCGGACAAGTCGGCGGCGGGCCAATCTAGTCCCGGGGTCGTGGGGACGACCCTATTGTCGTCGGCCATGTCGGCGGCTGGCCAACGTAGGCCCGTTGTCGTGGGGACGACCCTATAGACGTCGGACATGACGCTGGCGGGCCAATCTAGTCCCGGGGTCGTGGGGACGACCCTATAGTCGTCGTACATGTCGCCGGCTGGCCAACTTTGGCCCGGTGTCGTGGGGCGACTCTATATTCGTCGGACATGTCGGCGGCTGGCCAACCTGGACCCGGGGTCGTGGGGACGACCCTATTGTCGTCGGACATGACGGTGGCGGGCCAATCTAGTCCCGGGGTCGTGGGGACGACCCTATAGTCGTCGCACATGTCGGCGGCTGGCCAACTTTGGTCCGTGGTCGTGGGGTCGATCCGATAGTTGTCGGACATGACAGCGGCTGGCCAACTTTGGCCCGTGGTCGTGGGGACGACTGTTTAGTCGTCGGACATGTCGGCGGCTGGCCAACCTAGACCCGGGGTCGTGGGGACGACCCTATTGTCGTCGGACATGACGGTGGCGGGCCAATCTAGTCCCGGGGTCGTGGGGACGACCCTATAGTCGTCGCACATGTCGGCGGCTGGCCAACTTTGGTCCGTGGTCGTGGGGTCGATCCGATAGTCGTCGGACATGACGGCGGCTGGCCAACTTTGGCCCGTGGTCGTGGGGACGACTGTTTAGTCGTCGGACATGTCGGCGGCTGGCCAACCTAGACCCGGGGTCATAGGGACGACCCTATAGTCGTCGCACATGTCGGCGGCTGGCCAACATTGGTCCGTGGTCGTGGGGTCGATCCGATAGTCGTCGGACATGACGGCGGCTGGCCAACTTTGGCCCGTGGTCGTGGGGACGACTGTTTAGTCGTCGGACATGTCGGCGGCTGGCCAACCTAGACCCGGGGTCGTGGGGACGACCCTATTGTCGTCGGACATGACGGTGGCGGGCCAATCTAGTCCCGGGGTCGTGGGGACGACCCTATAGTCGTCGCACATTTCGGCGGCTGGCCAACTTTGGTCCGTGGTCGTGGGGTCGATCCGATAGTCGTCGGACATGACGGCGGCTGGCCAACTTTGGCCCGTGGTCGTGGGGACGACTGTTTAGTCGTCGGACATGTCGGCGGCTGGCCAACCTAGACCCGGGGTCATAGGGACGACCCTATAGTCGTCGCACATGTCGGCGGCTGGCCAACTTTGGTCCGTGGTCGTGGGGTCGATCCGATAGTCGTCGGACATGACGGCGGCTGGCCAACTTTGGCCCGTGGTCGTGGGGACGACTGTTTAGTCGTCGGACATGTCGGCGGCTGGCCAACCTAGACCCGGGGTCGTGGGGACGACCCTATTGTCGTCGGACATGACGGTGGCGGGCCAATATAGTCCCGGGGTCATAGGGACGACCCTATAGTCGTCGGACATGTCGGCGATTGGCCAACTTTGGTCCGTGGTCGTTGGGTCGATCCGATAGTCGTCGGACATGACGGCGGCTGGCCAACTTTGGCCCGTGGTCGTGGGGACGACTGTTCAGTTGTCGGACATGTCGGCGGCTGGCCAATCTAGATCCAGGGTCGTGGGGACGACCCTATTGTCGTCGGACATGACGGTGGCGGGGCAATCTAGTCCCGGGGTCGTAGGTACGACCCTATAGTCGTCGGACATGTCGGCGATTGGCCAATATTGGCCCGGGGTCGTTGGCACGTTCCGATAGTCGTTGGACATGACGGTGGCGGCCCATCTAGTCCCGGGGTTGTGGGGACGACCCTATAGTCGTCGGACATGTCGGCGGCTGGACAACTTTGGCCCGTGGTCGTGGGGACGACCCTATAGTCGTCGGACATGTTGGCGGAAGGTCAACGTAGGCCCGTGGTCGTGGGGACGACCCTATAGACGTCCGACATGACGGTGGTGGGCTAATATTGGCCCGGGGTCGTGAGGACGATCCGATAGTCGTCGGACATGACGGTGGCTGGCCAACTTTGGCCCGTGGTCGTGCGGACGACTGTTTAGTCGTCGGACATGTCGGCGGCTGGCCAACCTAGACCCGGGGTCGTGGGGACGACCCTATTGTCGTCGGACATGACGGTGGCGGGCCAATCTAGTACCGGGGTCGTGGGTCGACCCTATAGTCGTCGGACATGTCGGCGGCTGGCCAACTTTTGCCCGTGGTCGTGGGGACGACACAATAGTCGTCGGACATGTCGCCGGCAGGCCAACTTTGGCCCGTGGTCGTGCGGACGAACCGATAATCGTTGGACATGACGGTGGCGGGCCAATCTAGTCCCGGGGTCGTGGGGACGACCCTATAGTCGCCGGGCAAGTCGGCGGCGGTCCAACCTTGTACCGGGGTCGTGGGGACGACCCTATAGTCGTCGGACATGTCGGCGATTGGCCAACTTTGGCCCGTGGTCGTGGGGACGAACCGATAATCGTCGGACATGACGGTGGCGGGCCAGCTGTGGCCCGTGGTCGTGGGGACGACCCTATAGTCGTCGGACATGACGGTGGCGGGCCAATCTAGTCCCGGGGTCGTGGGGACGACCCTATAGTCGTCGCACATGTCGGCGGCTGGCCAACTTTGGCCAGTGGTCGTGGGGACGACTCAATAGTCGTCGGACATGTCGGCGGCTGGCCAGCTTTCGCCCGTGGTCGTGGGGACGATCCGATAGTCGTCGGACATGACGGTCTAGGGCCAATCTAGTCCCGGGGTCGTGGGGACGACCCTATAGTCGTCGGACATGTCGCCGGCTGGCCAAATTTGGCCCGGGGTCGTGGGGACGACTCCATATTCGTCGGACATATCGGCGGCTGGCCAACTTTGGCCCGTGGTCGTGGGGACGACTGTTTAGTCGTCGGTCATGTCGGCGGCCGGCCAATCTAGACCCAGGGTCGTGGGGACGACCCTATTGTCGTCGGACATGACGGTGGCGGGCCAATCTAGTCCCGGGGTCATAGGGACGACCCTATAGTCGTCGGGCATGTCGGCGATTGGCCAACTTTGGTCCGTGGTCGTGGGGTCGATCCGATAGTCGTCGGACATGACGGCGGCGGGCCAATCTATTCTCTGGGTCGTGTGGACGACCCTATAGTCGTCGGACATGTCGGCGGCTGTCCAACTTTGGCCCGGTGTCTTGGGGACGACTCTATAGTCGTCGGACATGTCGGCTGCAGGCCACCCTTGTCCCGGGGTCGTGGGGACGACCCAATAGTCGTCGGACATGTCGGCGGCTGGCAAACTTTGGCCCGTGGTCGTGGGGACGACCCTATAGTCGTCGGACATGTCGGCGATTGGCCAATATTGGCCCGGGGTCGTGGGGACGATCCGATAGTCGTTGGACATGACGGTGGCGGGCCAACTTTGGCCCGTGGTCGTGGGGACGACCCTATAGTCGTCGGACATGACGGTGGCGGGCCAATCTAGCCCCGGGGTCGTGGGGACGACCCTATAGTCGACGGGCAAGTCGGCGGCGGGCCAACCTTGTACCGGGGTCGTGGAGACGACCCTATAGTCGTCGCACATGTCGGCGGCTGGCCAACTTTGGCCCGGTGTCGTGGGGCGACTCTATATTCGTCGGACATGTCGGCGGCTGGCCAACCTGGACCCGGGGTCGTGGGGACGACCCTATTGTCGTCGGACATGACGGTGGCGGGCCAATCTAGTCCCGGGGTCGTGGGGACGACCCTATTGTCGTCGGCCATGTCGGCGGCTGGCCAACGTAGGCCCGTTGTCGTGGGGACGACCCTATAGACGTCGGACATGACGCTGGCGGGCCAATCTAGTCCCGGGGTCGTGGGGACGACCCTATAGTCGTCGTACATGTCGCCGGCTGGCCAACTTTGGCCCGGTGTCGTGGGGCGACTCTATATTCGTCGGACATGTCGGCGGCTGGCCAACCTGGACCCGGGGTCGTGGGGACGACCCTATTGTCGTCGGACATGACGGTGGCGGGCCAATCTAGTCCCGGGGTCGTGGGGACGACCCTATAGTCGTCGCACATGTCGGCGGCTGGCCAACTTTGGTCCGTGGTCGTGGGGTCGATCCGATAGTTGTCGGACATGACGGCGCCTGGCCAACTTTGGCCCGTGGTCGTGGGGACGACTGTTTAGTCGTCGGACATGTCGGCGGCTGGCCAACCTAGACCCGGGGTCGTGGGGACGACCCTATTGTCGTCGGACATGACGGTGGCGGGCCAATCTAGTCCCGGGGTCGTGGGGACGACCCTATAGTCGTCGCACATGTCGGCGGCTGGCCAACTTTGGTCCGTGGTCGTGGGGTCGATCCGATAGTCGTCGGACATGACGGCGGCTGGCCAACTTTGGCCCGTGGTCGTGGGGACGACTGTTTAGTCGTCGGACATGTCGGCGGCTGGCCAACCTAGACCCGGGGTCATAGGGACGACCCTATATTCGTCGGACATGTCGGCGGCTGGCCAACCTGGACCCGGGGTCGTGGGGACGACCCTATTGTCGTCGGACATGACGGTGGCGGGCCAATATAGTCCCGGGGTCATAGGGACGACCCTATAGTCGTCGGACATGTCGGCGATTGGCCAACTTTGGTCCGTGGTCGTTGGGTCGATCCGATAGTCGTCGGACATGACGGCGGCTGGCCAACTTTGGCCCGTGGTCGTGGGGACGACTGTTTAGTTGTCGGACATGTCGGCGGCTGGCCAATCTAGATCCAGGGTCGTGGGGACGACCCTATTGTCGTCGGACATGACGGTGGCGGGCCAATCTAGTCCCGGGGTCGTGGGGACGACCCTATAGTCGTCGGACATGTCGGCGGCTGGCCAACTTTTGCCCGTGGTCGTGGGGACGACTGTTTAGTCGCCGGACATGTCGGCGGCTGGCCAACCTAGACCCAGGGTCGTGGGGACGACCCTATTGTCGTCGGACATGACGGTGGCGGGCCAATCTAGTCCCGGGGTCGTAGGTACGACCCTATGGTCGTCGGACATGTCGGCGATTGGCCAACATTGGCCCGGTGTCGTGGGGACGACTCTATAGTCGTCGGACATGTCGCCGGCTGGCCAACTTTGGCCCGTGGTCGTGGGGACGAACCGATAATCGTCGGACATGACGGTGGCGGGCCAGCTGTGGCCCGTGGTCGTGGGGACGACCCTATAGTCGTCGGACATGACGGTGGCGGGCCAATCTAGTCCCGGGGTCGTGGGGACGAACCTATAGTCGTCGCACATGTCGGCGGCTGGCCAACTTTGGCCCGTGGTCGTGGGGACGACTCAATAGTCGTCGGACATGTCGGCGGCTGGCCAGCTTTCGCCCGTGGTCGTGGGGACGATCCGATAGTCGTCGGACATGACGGTCTAGGGCCAATCTAGTCCCGGGGTCGTGGGGACGACCCTATAGTCGTCGGACATGTCGCCGGCTGGCCAAATTTGGCCCGGGGTCGTGGGGACGACTCCATATTCGTCGGACATATCGGCGGCTGGCCAACCTGGACTCGGGGTCGTGGGGACGACCCTATTGTCGTCGGACATGACGGTGGCGGGCCAATCTAGTCCCGGGGTCATAGGGACGACCCTATAGTCGTCGGACATGTCGGCGATTGGCCAACTTTGGCCCGTGGTCGTGGGGTCGATCCGATAGTCGTCGGACATGACGGTGGCGGCCAATCTAGTCCCGGGGTCGTGGTGACGACCCTATAGCCGTCGGACATGTCGGCGGCTGGCCAACTTTGGCCCGTGGTCGTGGGGACGACTGTTTAGTCGTCGGTCATGTCGGCGGCCGGCCAATCTAGACCCAGGGTCGTGGGGACGACCCTATTGTCGTCGGACATGACGGTGGCGGGCCAATCTAGTCCCGGGGTCATAGGGACGACCCTATAGTCGTCGGACATGTCGGCGATTGGCCAACTTTGGTCCGTGGTCGTGGGGTCGATCCGATAGTCGTCGGACATGACGGCGGCGGGCCAATCTATTCTCTGGGTCGTGTGGACGACCCTATAGTCGTCGGACATGTCGGCGGCTGTCCAACTTTGGCCCGGTGTCTTGGGGACGACTCTATAGTCGTCGGACATGTCGGCTGCAGGCCACCCTTGTCCCGGGGTCGTGGGGACGACCCAATAGTCGTCGGACATGTCGGCGGCTGGCAAACTTTGGCCCGTGGTCGTGGGGACGACCCTATAGTCGTCGGACATGTCGGCGATTGGCCAATATTGGCCCGGGGTCGTGGGGACGATCCGATAGTCGTTGGACATGACGGTGGCGGGCCAACTTTGGCCCGTGGTCGTGGGGACGACCCTATAGTCGTCGGACATGACGGTGGCGGGCCAATCTAGCCCCGGGGTCGTGGGGACGACCCTATAGTCGACGGGCAAGTCGGCGGCGGGCCAACCTTGTACCGGGGTCGTGGGGACGACCCTATTGTCGTCGGACAAGTCGGCGGCGGGCCAATCTAGTCCCGGGGTCGTGGGGACGACCCTATAGTCGTCGCACATGTCGGCGGCTGGCCAACTTTGGTCCGTGGTCGTGGGGTCGATCCGATAGTCGTCGGACATGACGGCGGCTGGCCAACTTTGGCCCGTGGTCGTGGGGACGACTGTTTAGTCTTCGGACATGTCGGCGGCTGGCCAACCTGGACCCGGGGTCGTGGGGACGACCCTATTGTCGTCGGACATGACGGTGGCGGGCCAATCTAGTCCCGGGGTCGTGGGGACGACCCTATTGTCGTCGGACATGTCGGCGGCTGGCCAACGTAGGCCCGTTGTCGTGGGGACGACCCTATAGACGTCGGACATGACGCTGGCGGGCCAATCTAGTCCCGGGGTCGTGGGGACGACCCTATAGTCGTCGTACATGTCGCCGGCTGGCCAACTTTGGCCCGGTGTCGTGGGGCGACTCTATATTCGTCGGACATGTCGGCGGCTGGCCAACCTGGACCCGGGGTCGTGGGGACGACCCTATTGTCGTCGGACATGACGGTGGCGGGCCAATCTAGTCCCGGGGTCGTGGGGACGACCCTATAGTCGTCGCACATGTCGGCGGCTGGCCAACTTTGGTCCGTGGTCGTGGGGTCGATCCGATAGTCGTCGGACATGACGGCGGCTGGCCAACTTTGGCCCGTGGTCGTGGGGACGACTGTTTAGTCGTCGGACATGTCGGCGGCTGGCCAACCTAGACCCGGGGTCGTGGGGACGACCCTATTGTCGTCGGACATGACGGTGGCGGGCCAAACTAGTCCCGGGGTCGTGGGGACGACCCTATAGTCGTCGCACATGTCGGCGGCTGGCCAAATTTGGCCCGGGGTCGTGGTGACGACCCTATAGCCGTCGGACATGTCGGCGGCTGGCCAACTTTGGCCCGTGGTCGTGGGGACGACTGTTTAGTCGTCGATCATGTCGGCGGCCGGCCAATCTATACCCAGGGTCGTGGGGACGACCCTATTGTCGTCGGACATGACGGTGGCGGGCCAATCTAGTCCCGGGGTCATAGGGACGACCCTATAGTCGTCGGACATGTCGGCGGCTGTCCAACTTTGGCCCGGTGTCTTGGGGACGACTCTATAGTCGTCGGACATGTCGGCTGCAGGCCACCCTTGTCCCGGGGTCGTGGGGACGACCCAATAGTCGTCGGACATGTCGGCGGCTGGCAAACTTTGGCCCGTGGTCGTGGGGACGACCCTATAGTCGTCGGACATGTCGGCGATTGGCCAATATTGGCCCGGGGTCGTGGGGACGATCCGATAGTCGTTGGACATGACGGTGGCGGGCCAACTTTGGCCCGTGGTCGTGGGGACGACCCTATAGTCGTCGGACATGACGGTGGCGGGCCAATCTAGCCCCGGGGTCGTGGGGACGACCCTATAGTCGACGGGCAAGTCGGCGGCGGGCCAACCTTGTACCGGGGTCGTGGGGACGACCCTATTGTCGTCGGACAAGTCGGCGGCGGGCCAATCTAGTCCCGGGGTCGTGGGGACGACCCTATAGTCGTCGCACATGTCGGCGGCTGGCCAACTTTGGTCCGTGGTCGTGGGGTCGATCCGATAGTCGTCGGACATGACGGCGGCTGGCCAACTTTGGCCCGTGGTCGTGGGGACGACTGTTTAGTCGTCGGACATGTCGGCGGCTGGCCAACCTGGACCCGGGGTCGTGGGGACGACCCTATTGTCGTCGGACATGACGGTGGCGGGCCAATCTAGTCCCGGGGTCGTGGGGACGACCCTATTGTCGTCGGACATGTCGGCGGCTGGCCAACGTAGGCCCGTTGTCGTGGGTACGACCCTATAGACGTCGGACATGACGCTGGCGGGCCAATCTAGTCCCGGGGTCGTGGGGACGACCCTATAGTCGTCGTACATGTCGCCGGCTGGCCAACTTTGGCCCGGTGTCGTGGGGCGACTCTATATTCGTCGGACATGTCGGCGGCTGGCCAACCTGGACCCGGGGTCGTGGGGACGACCCTATTGTCGTCGGACATGACGGTGGCGGGCCAATCTAGTCCCGGGGTCGTGGGGACGACCCTATAGTCGTCGCACATGTCGGCGGCTGGCCAACTTTGGCCCGTGGTCGTGGGGACGACCCTATAGTCGTCAGACATGACGGTGGCGAGCCAACCTAGTCCCGGGGTCGTGGGGACGACCCTATAGTCGTCGGACATGTCGGCGATTGGCCAACATTGGCCCGGGGTCGTGGGGACGACCCTATAGTCGTCGGACATGTCTGCGGCTGGCCAACCTAGTCCCGAGGTCGTGGGGACGACCCTATAGTCGTCGGACTTGTCGCTGGCGGGCCAATCTAGTCCCGGGGTCGTGGGGACGACCCTATAGTCGTCGGACATGTCGGCGGCTGGCTAACTTTGGCCCGTGGTCGTGGGGATGACCCAATAGTCGTCGGACATGTCTGCGGCTGGCCAACCTAGTCCCGAGGTCGTGGGGACGACCCTATAGTCGTCGGACTTGTCGCTGGCGGGCCAACCTAGTCCCGGGGTCGTGGGGACGACCCTATAGTCGTCGGACATGTCGGCGATTGGCCAACATTGGCCCGGGGTCGTGGGGACGACCCTATAGTCGTCGGACATGTCTGCGGCTGGCCAACCTAGTCCCGAGGTCGTGGGGACGACCCTATAGTCGTCTGACTTGTCGCTGGCGGGCCAATCTAGTCCCGGGGTCGTGGGGACGACCCTATAGTCGTCGGACATGTCGGCGGCTGGCTAACTTTGGCCCGTGGTCGTGGGGATGACCCAATAGTCGTCGGACATGTCTGCGGCTGGCCAACCTAGTCCCGAGGTCGTGGGGACGACCCTATAGTCGTCGGACTTGTCGCTGGCGGGCCAATCTAGTCCCGGGTTCGTGGGGACGACCCTATAGTCGTCGGACATGTCGGCGGCTGGCTAACTTTGGCCCGTGGTCGTGGGGACGACCCAATAGTCGTTGGACATGTCGGCGGCTGGCCAACTTTGGCCCGTGGTTGTGGGAACGACCCTATAGTCGTTGGACATGACGGTGGCGGGCCAATCTAGTCCCGGGGTCGTGGGGACGACCCTACAGTCTTCGGACATTTCGGCGGCTTGCCAACTTTGGCCCGGGGTCGTGGGGACGACCCTATAATCGTCGGACATGTCGGCGGCTGGCCAACTTTGGCCCGTGGTCGTGGGGACGACCCAATAGTCGTTGGACATGTCGGCGGCTGGTCAACTTTGGCCCGTGGTCGTGGGGACGACCCTATAGTCGTCGGACAAGTCGGCGGCGAGCACACCTAGTCGGGGGGTCGTGGGGACGACCCTATAGTCGTCGGACAAGCCGGCGGCTGGCCAACTTTGGCCCAGGGGTCGTGGGGACGACCCTATAGTCGTCGGACATGTCGGCGGCGAGCCAACATTGACCCGTGGTCGTGGGGACCACTCTATAGTCGTCGGACATGTCGGTGGCGGGCCAGTCTAGTCCCGGGTCGTGGGGACGACCCTATAGTCGTCGGACATGTCGGCGGCTGGCCAACTTTGGCCCGTGGTCGTGGGGAGGACCCTATACTCGTCGGACAAGTCGGCGGCGTACCAACCTAGTCCGGGGGTCGTGAGGACGACCCTATAGTCGTCGGACTAAACGGTGGCAGGCCAGTCTAGTCCCGGGTCATGGGGACGACCCTATAGTCGTCGGACAAGCCGGCGGCTGGCCAACGTTGGCCCGTGGTCGTGGGGACGATCCAATAGTCGTCGGACATGTCGGCGGCTGGCCAACTTTGGCCCGTGGTTGTGGGAACGACCCTACAGTCGTAGGACATGACGCTGGCGGGACAATCTAGTCCCGGGGTCGTGGGGACTACCCTATAGTCGTAGGACAAGACGGCGGCTGGACATCTTTGGCCCGGGGTCGTGGGGACGACCCTATAGTCGTCGGACATGTTGGCGGCTTGTCAGCCTAGTTCCGGGGTGGTGGGTACGACCCTATAGTCGTCGGACAAGTCGGCGGCCGGCCAACCTTGTCCCGGGGTCGTGGGGACGACCCTATAGTCGTCGGACATGTCGGCAGCTGGCCAACTTTGGCCCGGGGTCGTGGGGACGACCCTATAGTGGTCGGACATGTCGGCGGCTGGCCAACTTTGGCCCGTGGTTGTGGGGACGACCCTATAGTCGTCGGACAAGACGGCGGCTGGACATGGTTGGCCCGGGGTCGTGGGGACACACCCTATAGTCGTCGGACATGTTGGCGGCTTGTCAGCCTAGTCCCAGGGTCGTGGGTACGACCCTATAGTCGTCGGACATGTCGGCGGCTGGCCAACTTTGGCCCGTGGTTGTGGGGACGACCCTATAGTCGTCGGACAAGACGGCGGCTGGACATGGTTGGCCCGGGGTCGTGGGGACACACCCTATAGTAGTCGGACATGTCGGCGGCGGTCCAACTTTGGCCCGGTGTCGTGGGGACGACTCTATAGTCGTCGGACATGTCGGCGGCTGGCCAACCTAGACCCGGGGTCGTGGGGACGACCCAATAATCGTTGGACATGACGGTGGCGGGCCAATCTAGTCCCGGGGTCGTAGGGACGACCCTATAGTCGTCGGACATGTTGGCGATTGGCCAACATTGGCCCGGGGTCGTCGGGACGATCCTATAGTCGTCGGACATGTCGGCGGCTGTCCAACTTTGGCCCGGTGTCGTGGGGACGACTCTATAGTCGTCGGACATGTCGGCGGCTGGCCAACCTAGACCCGGGGTCGTGGGGACGACCCTATTGTCGTCGGACATGACGGTGGCGGGCCAATCTAGTCCCGGGGTCGTGGGGACGACCCTATAGTCGTCGGACAAGTCGGCGGCGGGCCAAGCTTGTCCCGGGGTCGTGGGGACGACTCTATAATCGTCGGATATGACGGTGGCGGGCCAATCTAGTCCCGGGGTCGTGGGGACGACCCTATAATCGTTGGACATGACGGTGGCGGGCCAATCTAGTCCCGGGGTCGTAGGGACGACCCTATAGTCGTCGGACATGTTGGCGATTGGCCAACATTTGCCCGGGGTCGTCGGGACGACCCGATAGTCTTCGGACATGTCGGCGGCTGGCCAACCTAGTCCCGGGGTCGTGGGGACGACCCTATAGTCGTCGGACATTTCGGCGTCTTGCCAACTTTGGCCCGGGTTCGTGGGGACGACCCTATAGTCGTCGGACATGTCGGCGGCTGGCCAACTTTGGCCCGTGGTTGTGGGGACGACCCTATAGTCGTTGGACATGACGGTGGCGGGCCAATCTAGTCCCGGGGTCGTGGGGACGACCCTATAGTCGTCGGACATGTCGGCGGCTGGCCAACTTTGGACCGGTGTCGTGGGGACGACTCTATAGTCTTCGGAAATGTCGGCGGCTGGCCAACCTGGACCCGGGGTCGTGGGGACGACCCTATTGTCGTCGGACATGACGGTCGCGGGCCAATCTAGTCTCGGGTCGTGGGGACGACCCTATAGTCGTCGGACATGTCGGCGGCTGGCCAACTTTGGCCCGTGGTCGTGGGGAGGACCCTATACTCGTCGGACAAGTCGGCGGCGTACCAACCTAGTCCGGGGGTCGTGAGGACGACCCTATAGTCGTCGGACTAAACGGTGGCAGGCCAGTCTAGTCCCGGGTCATGGGGACGACCCTATAGTCGTCGGACAAGCCGGCGGCTGGCCAACTTTGGCCCGTGGTCGTGGGGACGACCCTATAGTCGTCAGACATGACGGTGGCGAGCCAACCTAGTCCCGGGGCCGTGGGGACGACCCTATAGTCGTCGGACAAGTCGGCGGCGGGGCAACCTAGTCCCGGGGTCGTGGGGACGACCCTATAGTCGTCGGACATGACGGTGGCGGGCCAGTCTAGTCCCGGGTCGTGGGGACGACCCTATAGTCGTCGGACATGTCGGCGGCTGGCCAACTTTGGCCCGTGGTCGTGGGGACGACCCTATAGTCGTCAGACATGACGGTGGCGAGCCAACCTAGTCCCGGGGTCGTGGGGACGACCCTATAGTCGTCGGACATGTCGGCGGCTGGCCAACTTTGGACCGGTGTCGTGGGGACGACCCTATAGTCTTCGGACATGACGGTAGCGGGCCAATCTAGACCCGAGGTCGTGGGGACGACCCTATAGTAGTCGGACATGTCGGCGGCGGTCCAACTTTGGCCCGGTGTCGTGGGGACGACTCTATAGTCGTCGGACATGTCGGCGGCTGGCCAACCTAGACCCGGGGTCGTGGGGACGACCCAATAATCGTTGGACATGACGGTGGCGGGCCAATCTAGTCCCGGGGTCGTAGGGACGACCCTATAGTCGTCGGACATGTTGGCGATGGCCCAACATTGGCCCGGGGTCGTCGGGACGATCCTATAGTCGTCGGACATGTCGGCGGCTGTCCAACATTGGCCCGGTGTCGTGGGGACGACTCTATAGTCGTCGGACATGTCGGCGGCTGGCCAACCTAGACCCGGGGTCGTGGGGACGACCCTATTGTCGTCGGACATGACGGTGGCGGGCCAATCTAGTCCCGGGGTCGTGGGGACGACCCTATAGTCGTCGGACAAGTCGGCGGCGGGCCAAGCTTGTCCCGGGGTCGTGGGGACGACCCTATAATCGTCGGACATGACGGTGGCGGGCCAATCTAGTCCCGGGGTCGTGGGGACGACCCTATAATCGTTGGACATGACGGTGGCGGGCCAATCTAGTCCCGGGGTCGTAGGGACGACCCTATAGTCGTCGGACATGTTGGCGATTGGCCAACATTTGCCCGGGGTCGTCGGGACGACCCTATAGTCTTCGGACATGTCGGCGGCTGGCCAACCTAGTCCCGGGGTCGTGGGGACGACCCTATAGTCGTCGGACATTTCGGCGGCTTGCCAACTTTGGCCCGTGGTCGTGGGGACGACCCTATAGTCGTCAGATATGACGGTGGCGAGCCAACCTAGTCCCGGGGTCGTGGGGACGACCCTATAATCGTCGGATAAGTCGGCGGCGGGGCAACCTAGTCCCGGGGTCGTGGGGACGACCCTATAGTCGTCGGACATGACGGTGGCGGGCCAGTCTAGTCCCGGGTCGTGGGGACGACCCTATAGTCGTCGGACATTTCGGCGGCTTGCCAACTTTGGCCCGGGGTCGTGGGGACGACCCTATAGTCGTCGGACATGTCGGCGGCTGGCCAACTTTGGCCCGTGGTCGTGGAGACGACCCTATAGTCGTCGGACAAGTCGGCGGCGGGCCAACCTTGTCCCGGGGTCGTGGGGACGACACTATAGTCGTCGGACATGACGGTGGCGGGCCAATCTAGTCGCGGGGTCGTGGGGACAACCCTATAGTCGTCGGACAAGACGGCGGCTGGATATTCTTGGCTCGCGGTCGTGGGGACGACCCTATAGTCGTCGGACATTTCGGCGGCTTGCCAACTTTGGCCCGGGGTCGTGGGGACGACCGTATAGTCGTCGGACATGTCGGCGGCGAGCCAACATTGACCCGGGGTCGTGGGGACGACTCTATAGTCGTCGGACATGTCGGTGGCAGGCCAGTCTAGTCCCGGGTCGTGGGGACGACCCTATAGTCGTCGGACATGTCGGCGGCTGGCCAACTTTGGGCCGTGGTCGTGGGGACGACCCTATAGTCGTCGGACATGACGGTGGCGGGCCAATCTAGTCCCGGGGTCGTGGGGACGACCCCATAGTCGTTGGACATGACGGTGGCGGGCCAGTCTAGTCCCGGGTCGTGGGCACGACCCTATAGTCGTCGGAAATGTCTCCGGCTGGGCAACTTTGGCCCGTGGTCGTGGGGACGACCCTATAGTCGTCGGACAAGTCGGCGGCTGTCCAGCTTTGGCCCGGGGTCGTGGGGACGACCCTATAGTCGTCGGACAAGTCGGCGGCTGTCCAGCTTTGGCCCGGGGTCGTGGGGACGACCCTATAGTCGTCGGACTTGACGGTGGCGGGCCAATCTAGTCCCGGGGTCGTGGGGACGACCCTATAGTCGTCGGACTTGACGGTGGCGGGCCAGTCTAGTCCCGGGTCGTGGGCACGAACCTATAGTCGTCGGAAATGTCGCCGGCTGGCCAACTTTGGCCCGTGGTCGTGGGGACGACCCTATAGTCGTCAGACATGACGGTGGCGAGCCAACCTAGTCCCGGGGTCGTGGGGACGACCCTATAGTCGTCGGACAAGTCGGCGGCGAGCCCACCTAGTCGGGGGGTCGTGGGGACGACCCTATAGTCGTCGGACAAGTCGGCGGCCGGCCAACCTAGTCCGGGGGTCGTGGGGACGACTCTATAGTCGTCGGACATGACGGTGGCGGGCCAGTCTAGTCCCGGGTCGTGGGGACGACCCTATAGTCGTCGGACATGTCGGCGGCTGGCCAACTTTGGCCCGTGGTCGTGGGGACGACCCTATAGTCGTCGGAAATGTCGGTGGCTGTCCAACCTTGGCCCGGGGGTCGTGGGGAGGACCCTATACTCGTCGGATATGTCGGCGGCTGGCCAACTTTGGCCCGTGGTCGTGGGGACGACCCTATAGTCGTCGGAAATGACGGTGGCGGGCCAATCTAGTCCCGGGGTCGTGGGGACGACCCTATAGTCGTCGGACAAGTCGGCGGCGTACCAACCTAGTCCGGGGGTCGTGGGGACGACCCTATGGTCGTCGGACATGACGGTGGCGGGCCAGTCTAGTCCCGGGTCATGGGGACGACCCTATAGTCGTCGGACAAGTCGGCGGCTGGCCAACTTTGGCCCGTGGTCGTGGGGACGACCCTATAGTCGTCGGAAATGACGGTGGCGGGCCAATCTAGTCCCGGGGTCGTGGAGACGACCCTATAGTCGTCGGACATATCAGCGGCTGGCCAACTTTGGCCCGGGGTCGTGGGGACGACCCTACAGTCGTCGGATATGTCGGCGGCTGGCCAACTTTGGCCCGTGGTCGTGGGGACGACCCTATAGTCGTCGGAAATGACGGTGGCGGGCCAATCTAGTCCCGGGGTCGTGGGGACGACCCTACAGTCGTCGGACAAGTCGGCGGCGAGCCAATCTAGTCCCGCGGTCGTGGGGACGACCCTATAGTCGTCGGACAAGTCGGCGGCTGGCCAACTTTGGCCCGTGGTCTTGGGGACGACCCTATAGTCGTCGGACATAACGGTGGCGGGCCAATCTAGTCCCGGGGTCGTGGGGACGACCCTATAGTCGTCGGACAAGTCGGGGGCGGGCCTACCTAGTCCCGGGGTCGTGGGGACGACCCTATAGTCGTCGGACAAGTCGGCGGCGTACCAACCTAGTCCGGGGGTCGTGGGGACGACCCTATGGTCGTCGGACATGACGGTGGCGGGCCAGTCTAGTCCCGGGTCATGGGGACGACCCTATAGTCGTCGGACAAGTCGGCGGCTGGCCAACTTTGGCCCGTGGTCGTGGGGACGACCCTATAGTCGTCGGAAATGACGGTGGCGGGCCAATCTAGTCCCGGGGTCGTGGAGACGACCCTATAGTCGTCGGACATATCAGCGGCTGGCCAACTTTGGCCCGGGGTCGTGGGGACGACCCTACAGTCGTCGGAAATGTCGGTGGCTGTCCAACCTTGGCCCGGGGGTCGTGGGGAGGACCCTATACTCGTCGGATATGTCGGCGGCTGGCCAACTTTGGCCCGTGGTCGTGGGGACGACCCTATAGTCGTCGGAAATGACGGTGGCGGGCCAATCTAGTCCCGGGGTCGTGGGGACGACCCTATAGTCGTCGGACAAGTCGGCGGCGTACCAACCTAGTCCGGGGGTCGTGGGGACGACCCTATGGTCGTCGGACATGACGGTGGCGGGCCAGTCTAGTCCCGGGTCATGGGGACGACCCTATAGTCGTCGGACAAGTCGGCGGCTGGCCAACTTTGGCCCGTGGTCGTGGGGACGACCCTATAGTCGTCGGAAATGACGGTGGCGGGCCAATCTAGTCCCGGGGTCGTGGAGACGACCCTATAGTCGTCGGACATATCAGCGGCTGGCCAACTTTGGCCCGGGGTCGTGGGGACGACCCTACAGTCGTCGGATATGTCGGCGGCTGGCCAACTTTGGCCCGTGGTCGTGGGGACGACCCTATTGTCGTCGGACATGATGGTGGCGGGCCAATCTAGTCCCGGGGTCGTGGGGACAACCCTACAGTCGTCGGACATTTCGGCGGCTTGCCAACTGTGGCCCGTGGTCGTGGGGACGACCCTATAGTCGTCAGACATGACGGTGGCGAGCCAACCTAGTCCCGGGGTCGTGGGGACGACCCTATAGTCGTCGGACAAGTCGGCGGCGAGCCCACCTAGTCGGGGGGTCGTGGGGACGACCCTATAGTCGTCGGACAAGTCGGCGGCCGGCCAACCTAGTCCGGGGGTCGTGGGGACGACCCTATAGTCGTCGGACATGACGGTGGCGGGCCAGTCTAGTCCCGGGTCGTGGGGACGACCCTATAGTCGTCGGACATGTCGGCGGCTGGCCAACCTTGGCCCGTGGTCGTGGGGACGACCCTATAGTCGTCGGAAATGTCGGTGGCTGTCCAACTTTGGCCCGGGGGTCGTGGGGACGACCCTATAGTCGTCGGACATGACGGTGGCGGGCCAGTCTAGTCCCGGGTCATGGGGACGACCCTATAGTCGTCGGACATGTCGGCGGCTGGCCAACTTTGGCCCGTGGTCGTGGGGACGACCCTATAGTCGTCGGAAATGACGGTGGCGGGCCAATCTAGTCCCGGGTTCGTGGGGACGACCCTATAGTCGTCGGACATGTCGGCGGCTGGCCAACTTTGGCCCGGGGTCGTGGGGACGACCCTATAGTCGTCGGACAAGCCAGCGATTGGCCAACTTTGGCCCGTGGTCGTGGGGACGACCCTATAATCGTCGGACAAGTCGGCGGCTGTCCAACTTTGGCCCGGGGTCGTGGGGACGACCCTATAGTCGTCGGACTTGACGGTGGCGGGCCAATCTAGTCCCGGGGTCGTGGGGACGACCCTATAGTCGTCAGACATGTCGGTGGCGAGCCAACCTAGTCCCGGGGTCGTGGGGACGACCCTATAGTCGTCGGACAAGTCGGCGGCGGGCCAACCTAGTCCCGGGGTCGTGGGGACGACCCTATAGTAGTCGGACATGTCGGCGGCTGTCCAACTTTGGCCCGGTGTCGTGGGGACGACTCTATAGTCGTCGGACATGTCGGCGGCTGGCCAACCTAGACCCGGGGTCGTGGGGACGACCCTATTGTCGTCGGACATGACGGTGGCGGGCCAATCTAGTCCCGGGGTCGTGGGGACGACCCTATAATCGTTGGACATGACGGTGGTGGGCCAATCTAGTCCCGGGGTCGTAGGGACGACCCTATAGTCGTCGGACATGTTGGCGATTGGCCAACATTTGCCCGGGGTCGTCGGGACGACCCTATAGTCTTCGGACATGTCGGCGGCTGGCCAACCTAGTCCCGGGGTCGTGGGGACGACCCTATAGTCGTCGGACATTTCGGCGGCTTGCCAACTTTGGCCCGGGTTCGTGGGGACGACCCTATAGTCGTCGGACATGTCGGCGGCTGGCCAACTTTGGCCCGTGGTTGTGGGGACGACCCTATAGTCGTTGGACATGACGGTGGCGGGCCAACCTGGACCCGGGATCGTGGGGACGACCCTATTGTCGTCGGACATGACGGTCGCGGGCCAATCTAGTCTCGGGGTCGTGGGTACGACCCTATAGTCGTCGGACAAGTCGGCGGCTGGCCAACCTAGACCCGGGGTCGAGGGGACGACCCTATTGTCGTCGGACATGATGGTGGCGGGCCAATCTAGTCCCGGGGTCGTGGGGACAACCCTACAGTCGTCGGACATTTCGGCGGCTTGCCAACTTTGGCCCGTGGTCGTGGGGACGACCCTATAGTCGTCAGACATGACGGTGGCGAGCCAACCTAGTCCCGGGGTCGTGGGGACGACCCTATAGTCGTCGGACAAGTCGGCGGCGAGCCCACCTAGTCGGGGGGTCGTGGGGACGACCCTTTAGTCGTCGGACAAGTCGGCGGCCGGCCAACCTAGTCCGGGGGTCGTGGGGACGACCCTATAGTCGTCGGACATGACGGTGGCGGGCCAGTCTAGTCCCGGGTCGTGGGGACGACCCTATAGTCGTCGGACATGTCGGCGGCTGGCCAACTTTGGCCCGTGGTCGTGGGGACGACCCTATAGTCGTCGGAAATGTCGGTGGCTGTCCAACTTTGGCCCGGGGGTCGTGGGGACGACCCTATAGTCGTCGGACATGTCGGCGGCGAGCCAACATTGACCCGGGGTCGTGGGGACGACTCTATAGTCGTCGGACATGTCGGTGGCGGGCCAGTCTAGTCCCGGGTCGTGGGGACGACCCTATAGTCGTCGGACATGTCGGCGGCTGGCCAACTTTGGCCCGTGGTCGTGGGGAGGACCCTATACTCGTCGGACAAGTCGGCGGCGTACCAACCTAGTCCGGGGGTCGTGGGGACGACCCTATAGTCGTCGGACATGACGGTGGCGGGCCAGTCTAGTCCCGGGTCATGGGGACGACCCTATAGTCGTCGGACATGTCGGCGGCTGGCCAACTTTGGCCCGTGGTCGTGGGGACGACCCTATAGTCGTCGGAAATGACGGTGGCGGGCCAATCTAGTCCCGGGTTCGTGGGGACGACCCTATAGTCGTCGGACATGTCGGCGGCTGGCCAACTTTGGCCCGGGGTCGTGGGGACGACCCTATAGTCGTCGGACAAGCCGGCGATTGGCCAACTTTGGCCCGTGGTCGTGGGGACGACCCTATAATCGTCGGACAAGTCGGCGGCTGTCCAACTTTGGCCCGGGGTCGTGGGGACGACCCTATAGTCGTCGGACTTGACGGTGGCGGGCCAATCTAGTCCCGGGGTCGTGGGGACGACCCTATAGTCGTCAGACATGTCGGTGGCGAGCCAACCTAGTCCCGGGGTCGTGGGGACGACCCTATAGTCGTCGGACAAGTCGGGGGCGGGCCTACCTAGTCCCGGGGTCGTGGGGACGACCCTATAGTCGTCGGACAAGTCGGCGGCGTACCAACCTAGTCCGGGGGTCGTGGGGACGACCCTATGGTCGTCGGACATGACGGTGGCGGGCCAGTCTAGTCCCGGGTCATGGGGACGACCCTATAGTCGTCGGACAAGTCGGCGGCTGGCCAACTTTGGCCCGTGGTCGTGGGGACGACCCTATAGTCGTCGGAAATGACGGTGGCGGGCCAATCTAGTCCCGGGGTCGTGGGGACAACCCTACAGTCGTCGGACATTTCGGCGGCTTGCCAACTGTGGCCCGTGGTCGTGGGGACGACCCTATAGTCGTCAGACATGACGGTGGCGAGCCAACCTAGTCCCGGGGTCGTGGGGACGACCCTATAGTCGTCGGACAAGTCGGCGGCGAGCCCACCTAGTCGGGGGGTCGTGGGGACGACCCTATAGTCGTCGGACAAGTCGGCGGCCGGCCAACCTAGTCCGGGGGTCGTGGGGACGACCCTATAGTCGTCGGACATGACGGTGGCGGGCCAGTCTAGTCCCGGGTCGTGGGGACGACCCTATAGTCGTCGGACATGTCGGCGGCTGGCCAACCTTGGCCCGTGGTCGTGGGGACGACCCTATAGTCGTCGGAAATGTCGGTGGCTGTCCAACTTTGGCCCGGGGGTCGTGGGGACGACCCTATAGTCGTCGGACATGACGGTGGCGGGCCAGTCTAGTCCCGGGTCATGGGGACGACCCTATAGTCGTCGGACATGTCGGCGGCTGGCCAACTTTGGCCCGTGGTCGTGGGGACGACCCTATAGTCGTCGGAAATGACGGTGGCGGGCCAATCTAGTCCCGGGTTCGTGGGGACGACCCTATAGTCGTCGGACATGTCGGCGGCTGGCCAACTTTGGCCCGGGGTCGTGGGGACGACCCTATAGTCGTCGGACAAGCCAGCGATTGGCCAACTTTGGCCCGTGGTCGTGGGGACGACCCTATAATCGTCGGACAAGTCGGCGGCTGTCCAACTTTGGCCCGGGGTCGTGGGGACGACCCTATAGTCGTCGGACTTGACGGTGGCGGGCCAATCTAGTCCCGGGGTCGTGGGGACGACCCTATAGTCGTCAGACATGTCGGTGGCGAGCCAACCTAGTCCCGGGGTCGTGGGGACGACCCTATAGTCGTCGGACAAGTCGGCGGCGGGCCAACCTAGTCCCGGGGTCGTGGGGACGACCCTATAGTAGTCGGACATGTCGGCGGCTGTCCAACTTTGGCCCGGTGTCGTGGGGACGACTCTATAGTCGTCGGACATGTCGGCGGCTGGCCAACCTAGACCCGGGGTCGTGGGGACGACCCTATTGTCGTCGGACATGACGGTGGCGGGCCAATCTAGTCCCGGGGTCGTGGGGACGACCCTATAATCGTTGGACATGACGGTGGTGGGCCAATCTAGTCCCGGGGTCGTAGGGACGACCCTATAGTCGTCGGACATGTTGGCGATTGGCCAACATTTGCCCGGGGTCGTCGGGACGACCCTATAGTCTTCGGACATGTCGGCGGCTGGCCAACCTAGTCCCGGGGTCGTGGGGACGACCCTATAGTCGTCGGACATTTCGGCGGCTTGCCAACTTTGGCCCGGGTTCGTGGGGACGACCCTATAGTCGTCGGACATGTCGGCGGCTGGCCAACTTTGGCCCGTGGTTGTGGGGACGACCCTATAGTCGTTGGACATGACGGTGGCGGGCCAACCTGGACCCGGGATCGTGGGGACGACCCTATTGTCGTCGGACATGACGGTCGCGGGCCAATCTAGTCTCGGGGTCGTGGGTACGACCCTATAGTCGTCGGACAAGTCGGCGGCTGGCCAACCTAGACCCGGGGTCGAGGGGACGACCCTATTGTCGTCGGACATGATGGTGGCGGGCCAATCTAGTCCCGGGGTCGTGGGGACAACCCTACAGTCGTCGGACATTTCGGCGGCTTGCCAACTTTGGCCCGTGGTCGTGGGGACGACCCTATAGTCGTCAGACATGACGGTGGCGAGCCAACCTAGTCCCGGGGTCGTGGGGACGACCCTATAGTCGTCGGACAAGTCGGCGGCGAGCCCACCTAGTCGGGGGGTCGTGGGGACGACCCTTTAGTCGTCGGACAAGTCGGCGGCCGGCCAACCTAGTCCGGGGGTCGTGGGGACGACCCTATAGTCGTCGGACATGACGGTGGCGGGCCAGTCTAGTCCCGGGTCGTGGGGACGACCCTATAGTCGTCGGACATGTCGGCGGCTGGCCAACTTTGGCCCGTGGTCGTGGGGACGACCCTATAGTCGTCGGAAATGTCGGTGGCTGTCCAACTTTGGCCCGGGGGTCGTGGGGACGACCCTATAGTCGTCGGACATGTCGGCGGCGAGCCAACATTGACCCGGGGTCGTGGGGACGACTCTATAGTCGTCGGACATGTCGGTGGCGGGCCAGTCTAGTCCCGGGTCGTGGGGACGACCCTATAGTCGTCGGACATGTCGGCGGCTGGCCAACTTTGGCCCGTGGTCGTGGGGAGGACCCTATACTCGTCGGACAAGTCGGCGGCGTACCAACCTAGTCCGGGGGTCGTGGGGACGACCCTATAGTCGTCGGACATGACGGTGGCGGGCCAGTCTAGTCCCGGGTCATGGGGACGACCCTATAGTCGTCGGACATGTCGGCGGCTGGCCAACTTTGGCCCGTGGTCGTGGGGACGACCCTATAGTCGTCGGAAATGACGGTGGCGGGCCAATCTAGTCCCGGGTTCGTGGGGACGACCCTATAGTCGTCGGACATGTCGGCGGCTGGCCAACTTTGGCCCGGGGTCGTGGGGACGACCCTATAGTCGTCGGACAAGCCGGCGATTGGCCAACTTTGGCCCGTGGTCGTGGGGACGACCCTATAATCGTCGGACAAGTCGGCGGCTGTCCAACTTTGGCCCGGGGTCGTGGGGACGACCCTATAGTCGTCGGACTTGACGGTGGCGGGCCAATCTAGTCCCGGGGTCGTGGGGACGACCCTATAGTCGTCAGACATGTCGGTGGCGAGCCAACCTAGTCCCGGGGTCGTGGGGACGACCCTATAGTCGTCGGACAAGTCGGGGGCGGGCCTACCTAGTCCCGGGGTCGTGGGGACGACCCTATAGTCGTCGGACAAGTCGGCGGCGTACCAACCTAGTCCGGGGGTCGTGGGGACGACCCTATGGTCGTCGGACATGACGGTGGCGGGCCAGTCTAGTCCCGGGTCATGGGGACGACCCTATAGTCGTCGGACAAGTCGGCGGCTGGCCAACTTTGGCCCGTGGTCGTGGGGACGACCCTATAGTCGTCGGAAATGACGGTGGCGGGCCAATCTAGTCCCGGGGTCGTGGAGACGACCCTATAGTCGTCGGACATATCAGCGGCTGGCCAACTTTGGCCCGGGGTCGTGGGGACGACCCTACAGTCGTCGGAAATGTCGGTGGCTGTCCAACCTTGGCCCGGGGGTCGTGGGGAGGACCCTATACTCGTCGGATATGTCGGCGGCTGGCCAACTTTGGCCCGTGGTCGTGGGGACGACCCTATAGTCGTCGGAAATGACGGTGGCGGGCCAATCTAGTCCCGGGGTCGTGGGGACGACCCTATAGTCGTCGGACAAGTCGGCGGCGTACCAACCTAGTCCGGGGGTCGTGGGGACGACCCTATGGTCGTCGGACATGACGGTGGCGGGCCAGTCTAGTCCCGGGTCATGGGGACGACCCTATAGTCGTCGGACAAGTCGGCGGCTGGCCAACTTTGGCCCGTGGTCGTGGGGACGACCCTATAGTCGTCGGAAATGACGGTGGCGGGCCAATCTAGTCCCGGGGTCGTGGAGACGACCCTATAGTCGTCGGACATATCAGCGGCTGGCCAACTTTGGCCCGGGGTCGTGGGGACGACCCTACAGTCGTCGGATATGTCGGCGGCTGGCCAACTTTGGCCCGTGGTCGTGGGGACGACCCTATAGTCGTCGGAAATGACGGTGGCGGGCCAATCTAGTCCCGGGGTCGTGGGGACGACCCTACAGTCGTCGGACAAGTCGGCGGCGAGCCAATCTAGTCCCGCGGTCGTGGGGACGACCCTATAGTCGTCGGACAAGTCGGCGGCTGGCCAACTTTGGCCCGTGGTCTTGGGGACGACCCTATAGTCGTCGGACATAACGGTGGCGGGCCAATCTAGTCCCGGGGTCGTGGGGACGACCCTATAGTCGTCGGACAAGTCGGGGCGGGCCTACCTAGTCCCGGGGTCGTGGGGACGACCCTATAGTCGTCGGATAAGTCGGCAACTTGCCAACTTTGGCCCGGGGTCGTGGGAACGACCCTATAGTCGTCGGACAAGTCGGGGGCGAGCCCACCTAGTCCGGGGGTCGTGTGGACGACCCTATAGTCGTCGGACAAGTCGGCGGCCGGCCAACCTAGTCCGGGGGTCGTGGCGACGACCCTATAGTCGTCGGACATGACGGTGGCGGGCCAATCTAGGCCCGGGGTCGTGGGGACGACCCCATAGTCGTTGGACATGACGGTGGCGGGCCAGTCTAGTCCCGGGTCGTGGGCACGACCCTATAGTCGTCGGAAATGTCGCCGGCTGGCCAACTTTGGCCCGTGGTCGTGGGGACGACCCTATAGTCGTCGGACAAGTCGGCGGCTGTCCAGCTTTGGCCCGGGGTCGTGGGGACGACCCTATAGTCGTCGGACTTGACGGTGGCGGGCCAATCTAGTCCCGGGGTCGTGGGGACGACCCTATAGTCGTCGGACTTGACGGTGGCGGCCAATCTAGTCCCGGGGTCGGGGGGGCGACCCTATAGTCGTCGGACTTGACGGTGGCGGGCCAATCTAGTCCCGGGGTCGTGGGGACGACCCTATAGTCGTCGGACATGACGGTGGCGGGTCAGTCTACTCCCGGGTTGTGGGGACGACCCTATAGTCGTCGGACATGTCGGCGGCTCGCCAACTTTGGCCCCGTGGTCATGGGGACGACCCTATAGTCGTCGGGCATGTCGGCGGCTGGCCAACTTTGACCCGGGGACGTGGGGACGACCCTATAGTCTTCGGACAAGTCGGCGGCTGGCCAAATTTGGCCCGTGGTCGTGGGGACGACCCTATAGTCGTCGGACATGACGGTGTCGGGCCAATCTAGTCCCGGGATCGTGGGGACGACCCTATAGTCGTCGGACATGACGGTGTCGGGCCAATCTAGTCCCGGGATCGTGGGGACGACCCTATAATCGTCGGACATGTTAGCGGCTGGCCAACTTTGGCCCGTGGTCGTGGGGACGATCCGATAGTCGTCGGACGTGACGGTGACTAGCCAATCTAGTCCCGGCGTCGTTGGGACGTCCCTATACTCGTCGAACATGTCGGCGGCTGGCCAACCTTTGCCCGGCGTCGTGGGGACGACCCTATAGTCGTCGGACATGTCGGCGGCTGGCCAACTTTGGCCCGGGGTCGTGGGGACGACCCTATAGTCGTCGGACATGTCGGCGGCTGGCCAACTTTGGCCCGTGGTCGTGGGGAGGACCCTATACTCGTCGGACAAGTCGGCGGCGTACCAACCTAGTCCGGGGGTCGTGGGGACGACCCTATAGTCGTCGGACATGACGGTGGCGGGCCAATCTAGTCCCGGGTCATGGGGACGACCCTATAGTCGTCGGACAAGTCGGCGGCTGGCCAACTTTGGCCCGTGGTCGTGGGGACGACCCTATAGTCGTCGGAAATGACGGTGGCGGGCCAATCTAGTCCCGGGGTCGTGGGGACGACCCTACAGTCGTCGGACAAGTCGGCGGCGAGCCAATCTAGTCCCGCGGTCGTGGGGACGACCCTATAGTCGTCGGACAAGTCGGTGGCTGGCCAACTTTGGCCCGTGGTCGTGGGGACGACCCTATAGTCGTCGGAAATGACGGTGGCGGGCCAATCTAGTCCCGGGGTCGTGGGGACGACCCTGCAGTCGTCGGACAAGTCGGCGGCGAGCCAATCTAGTCCCGCGGTCGTGGGGACGACCCTATAGTCGTCGGACAAGTCGGCGGCTGGCCAACTTTGGCCCGTGGTCGTGGGGACGACCCTATAGTCGTCGGAAATGACGGTGGCGAGCCAATCTAGTCCCGCGGTCGTGGGGACGACCCTATAGTCGTCGGACAAGTCAGCGGCTGGCCAACATTGGCCCGTGGTCGTGGGGACGACCATATAGTCGTCGGACATGTCGGCGGCTGGCCAACTTTGGCCCGGGGTCGTGGGGACGACCCTATAGTCGACGGACAAGCCGGCGATTGGCCAACTTTGGCCCGTGGTCGTGGGGACGACCCTATAATCGTCGGACAAGTCGGCGGCTGTCCAACTTTGGCCCGGGGTCGTGGGGACGACCCTATAGTCGTCGGACTTGACGGTGGCGGGCCAATCTAGTCCCGGGGTCGTGGGGACGACCCTATAGTCGTCAGACATGTCGGTGGTGAGCCAACCTAGTCCCGGGGTCGTGGGGACGACCCTATAGTCGTCGGACAAGTCGGCGGCGGGCCAACCTAGTCCCGGGGTCGTGGGGATGACCCTATAGTCGTCGGACAAGTCGGCGGCGAGCCCACCTAGTCGGGGGGTCGTGGGGACGACCCTATAGTCGTCGGACAAGTCGGGGGCGGGCCTACCTAGTCCCGGGGTCGTGGGGACGACCCTATAGTCGTCGGACAAGTCGGCGGCGTACCAACCTAGTCCGGGGGTCGTGGGGACGACCCTATGGTCGTCGGACATGACGGTGGCGGGCCAGTCTAGTCCCGGGTCATGGGGACGACCCTATAGTCGTCGGACAAGTCGGCGGCTGGCCAACTTTGGCCCGTGGTCGTGGGGTCGACCCTATAGTCGTCGGAAATGACGGTGGCGGGCCAATCTAGTCCCGGGGTCGTGGAGACGACCCTATAGTCGTCGGACATATCAGCGGCTGGCCAACTTTGGCCCGGGGTCGTGGGGACGACCCTACAGTCGTCGGATATGTCGGCGGCTGGCCAACTTTGGCCCGTGGTCGTGGGGACGACCCTATTGTCGTCGGACATGATGGTGGCGGGCCAATCTAGTCCCGGGGTCGTGGGGACAACCCTACAGTCGTCGGACATTTCGGCGGCTTGCCAACTTTGGCCCGTGGTCGTGGGGACGACCCTATAGTCGTCAGACATGACGGTGGCGAGCCAACCTAGTCCCGGGGTCGTGGGGACGACCCTATAGTCGTCGGACAAGTCGGCGGCGAGCCCACCTAGTCGGGGGGTCGTGGGGACGACCCTATAGTCGTCGGACAAGTCGGCGGCCGGCCAACCTAGTCCGGGGGTCGTGGGGACGACCCTATAGTCGTCGGACATGACGGTGGCGGGCCAGTCTAGTCCCGGGTCGTGGGGACGACCCTATAGTCGTCGGACATGTCGGCGGCTGGCCAACTTTGGCCCGTGGTCGTGGGGACGACCCTATAGTCGTCGGAAATGTCGGTGGCTGTCCAACTTTGGCCCGGGGGTCGTGGGGACGACCCTATAGTCGTCGGACATGACGGTGGCGGGCCAGTCTAGTCCCGGGTCATGGGGACGACCCTATAGTCGTCGGACATGTCGGCGGCTGGCCAACTTTGGCCCGTGGTCGTGGGGACGACCCTATAGTCGTCGGAAATGACGGTGGCGGGCCAATCTAGTCCCGGGTTCGTGGGGACGACCCTATAGTCGTCGGACATGTCGGCGGCTGGCCAACTTTGGCCCGGGGTCGTGGGGACGACCCTATAGTCGTCGGACAAGCCAGCGATTGGCCAACTTTGGCCCGTGGTCGTGGGGACGACCCTATAATCGTCGGACAAGTCGGCGGCTGTCCAACTTTGGCCCGGGGTCGTGGGGACGACCCTATAGTCGTCGGACTTGACGGTGGCGGGCCAATCTAGTCCCGGGGTCGTGGGGACGACCCTATAGTCGTCAGACATGTCGGTGGCGAGCCAACCTAGTCCCGGGGTCGTGGGGACGACCCTATAGTCGTCGGACAAGTCGGCGGCGGGCCAACCTAGTCCCGGGGTCGTGGGGACGACCCTATAGTAGTCGGACATGTCGGCGGCTGTCCAACTTTGGCCCGGTGTCGTGGGGACGACTCTATAGTCGTCGGACATGTCGGCGGCTGGCCAACCTAGACCCGGGGTCGTGGGGACGACCCTATTTTCGTCGGACATGACGGTGGCGGGCCAATCTAGTCCCGGGGTCGTGGGGACGACCCTATAATCGTTGGACATGACGGTGGTGGGCCAATCTAGTCCCGGGGTCGTAGGGACGACCCTATAGTCGTCGGACATGTTGGCGATTGGCCAACATTTGCCCGGGGTCGTCGGGACGACCCTATAGTCTTCGGACATGTCGGCGGCTGGCCAACCTAGTCCCGGGGTCGTGGGGACGACCCTATAGTCGTCGGACATTTCGGCGGCTTGCCAACTTTGGCCCGGGTTCGTGGGGACGACCCTATAGTCGTCGGACATGTCGGCGGCTGGCCAACTTTGGCCCGTGGTTGTGGGGACGACCCTATAGTCGTTGGACATGACGGTGGCGGGCCAACCTGGACCCGGCATCGTGGGGACGACCCTATTGTCGTCGGACATGACGGTCGCGGGCCAATCTAGTCTCGGGGTCGTGGGTACGACCCTATAGTCGTCGGACAAGTCGGCGGCTGGCCAACCTAGACCCGGGGTCGAGGGGACGACCCTATTGTCGTCGGACATGATGGTGGCGGGCCAATCTAGTCCCGGGGTCGTGGGGACAACCCTACAGTCGTCGGACATTTCGGCGGCTTGCCAACTTTGGCCCGTGGTCGTGGGGACGACCCTATAGTCGTCAGACATGACGGTGGCGAGCCAACCTAGTCCCGGGGTCGTGGGGACGACCCTATAGTCGTCGGACAAGTCGGCGGCGAGCCCACCTAGTCGGGGGGTCGTGGGGACGACCCTTTAGTCGTCGGACAAGTCGGCGGCCGGCCAACCTAGTCCGGGGGTCGTGGGGACGACCCTATAGTCGTCGGACATGTCGGCGGCTGGCCAACTTTGGCCCGTGGTCGTGGGGACGACCCTATAGTCGTCGGAAATGTCGGTGGCTGTCCAACTTTGGCCCGGGGGTCGTGGGGACGACCCTATAGTCGTCGGACATGTCGGCGGCGAGCCAACATTGACCCGGGGTCGTGGGGACGACTCTATAGTCGTCGGACATGTCGGTGGCGGGCCAGTCTAGTCCCGGGTCGTGGGGACGACCCTATAGTCGTCGGACATGTCGGCGGCTGGCCAACTTTGGCCCGTGGTCGTGGGGAGGACCCTATACTCGTCGGACAAGTCGGCGGCGTACCAACCTAGTCCGGGGGTCGTGGGGACGACCCTATAGTCGTCGGACATGACGGTGGCGGGCCAGTCTAGTCCCGGGTCATGGGGACGACCCTATAGTCGTCGGACATGTCGGCGGCTGGCCAACTTTGGCCCGTGGTCGTGGGGAGGACCCTATACTCGTCGGACAAGTCGGCGGCGTACCAACCTAGTCCGGGGGTCGTGGGGACGACCCTATAGTCGTCGGACATGTCGGCGGCTGGCCAACTTTGGCCCGGGGTCGTGGGGACGACCCTATAGTCGTCGGACAAGCCGGCGATTGGCCAACTTTGGCCCGTGGTCGTGGGGACGACCCTATAATCGTCGGACAAGTCGGCGGCTGTCCAACTTTGGCCCGGGGTCGTGGGGACGACCCTATAGTCGTCGGACTTGACGGTGGCGGGCCAATCTAGTCCCGGGGTCGTGGGGACGACCCTATAGTCGTCAGACATGTCGGTGGCGAGCCAACCTAGTCCCGGGGTCGTGGGGACGACCCTATAGTCGTCGGACAAGTCGGCGGCGGGCCAACCTAGTCCCGGGGTCGTGGAGATGACCCTATAGTCGTCGGACAAGTCGGCGGCGAGCCCACCTAGTGGGGGGGTCGTGGGGACGACCCTATAGTCGTCGGACAAGTCGGCGGCCGGCCAACCTAGTCCGGGGGTCGTGGGGATGACCCTATAGTCATCGGACATGACGGTGGCGGGCCAATCTAGTCCCGGGTCGTGGGGACGACCCTATAGTCGTCGGACATGTCGGCGGCTGGCCAACTTTGGCCCGTGGTCGTGGGGACGACCCTATAGTCGTCGGAAATGTCTGTGGCTGTCCAACTTTGGCCCGGGGGTCGTGGGGACGACCGTATAGTCGTTGGACATGTCGGCGGCGAGCCAACATTGACCCGGGGTCGTGGGGACGACTCTATAGTCGTCGGACATGTCGGTGGCAGGCCAGTCTAGTCCCGGGTCGTGGGGACGACCCTATAGTCGTCGGACATGTCGGCGGCTGGCCAACTTTGGGCCGTGGTCGTGGGGACGACCCTATAGTCGTCGGACATGACGGTGGCGGGCCAATCTAGTCCCGGGGTCGTGGGGACGACCCCATAGTCGTTGGACATGACGGTGGCGGGCCAGTCTAGTCCCGGGTCGTGGGCACGACCCTATAGTCGTCGGAAATGTCGCCGGCTGGGCAACTTTGGCCCGTGGTCGTGGGGACGACCCTATAGTCGTCGGACATGACGGTCGCGGGCCAATCTAGTCTCGGGGTCGTGGGTACGACCCTATAGTCGTCGGACAAGTCGGCGGCTGGCCAACCTAGACCCGGGGTCGAGGGGACGACCCTATTGTCGTCGGACATGATGGTGGCGGGCCAATCTAGTCCCGGGGTCGTGGGGACAACCCTACAGTCGTCGGACATTTCGGCGGCTTGCCAACTTTGGCCCGTGGTCGTGGGGACGACCCTATAGTCGTCAGACATGACGGTGGCGAGCCAACCTAGTCCCGGGGTCGTGGGGACGACCCTATAGTCGTCGGACAAGTCGGCGGCGAGCCCACCTAGTCGGGGGGTCGTGGGGACGACCCTTTAGTCGTCGGACAAGTCGGCGGCCGGCCAACCTAGTCCGGGGGTCGTGGGGACGACCCTATAGTCGTCGGACATGACGGTGGCGGGCCAGTCTAGTCCCGGGTCGTGGGGACGACCCTATAGTCGTCGGACATGTCGGCGGCTGGCCAACTTTGGCCCGTGGTCGTGGGGACGACCCTATAGTCGTCGGAAATGTCGGTGGCTGTCCAACTTTGGCCCGGGGGTCGTGGGGACGACCCTATAGTCGTCGGACATGTCGGCGGCGAGCCAACATTGACCCGGGGTCGTGGGGACGACTCTATAATCGTCGGACATGTCGGTGGCGGGCCAGTCTAGTCCCGGGTCGTGGGGACGACCCTATAGTCGTCGGACATGTCGGCGGCTGGCCAACTTTGGCCCGTGGTCGTGGGGAGGACCCTATACTCGTCGGACAAGTCGGCGGCGTACCAACCTAGTCCGGGGGTCGTGGGGACGACCCTATAGTCGTCGGACATGACGGTGGCGGGCCAGTCTAGTCCCGGGTCATGGGGACGACCCTATAGTCGTCGGACATGTCGGCGGCTGGCCAACTTTGGCCCGTGGTCGTGGGGACGACCCTATAGTCGTCGGAAATGACGGTGGCGGGCCAATCTAGTCCCGGGTTCGTGGGGACGACCCTATAGTCGTCGGACATGTCGGCGGCTGGCCAACTTTGGCCCGGGGTCGTGGGGACGACCCTATAGTCGTCGGACTTGACGGTGGCGGGCCAATCTAGTCGCGGGGTCGTGGGGACGACCCTATAGTCGTCGGACTTGACGGTGGCGGGCCAATCTAGTCCCGGGGTCGGGGGGGGGGCGACCCTATAGTCGTCGGACTTGACGGTGGCGGGCCAATCTAGTCCCGGGGTCGTGGGGACGACCCTATAGTCGTCGGACATGACGGTGGCGGGTCAGTCTACTCCCGGGTTGTGGGGACGACCCTATAGTCGTCGGACATGTCGGCGGCTCGCCAACTTTGGCCCCGTGGTCATGGGGACGACCCTATAGTCGTCGGGCATGTCGGCGGCTGGCCAACTTTGACCCGGGGACGTGGGGACGACCCTATAGTCTTCGGACAAGTCGGCGGCTGGCCAAATTTGGCCCGTGGTCGTGGGGACGACCCTATAGTCGTCGGACATGACGGTGTCGGGCCAATCTAGTCCCGAGATCGTGGGGACGACCCTATAGTCGTCGGACATGACGGTGTCGGGCCAATCTAGTCCCGGGATCGTGGGGACGACCCTATAATCGTCGGACATGTTAGCGGCTGGCCAACTTTGGCCCGTGGTCGTGGGGACGATCCGATAGTCGTCGGACGTGACGGTGACTAGCCAATCTAGTCCCGGCGTCGTTGGGACGTCCCTATACTCGTCGAACATGTCGGCGGCTGGCCAACCTTTGCCCGGCGTCGTGGGGACGACCCTATAGTCGTCGGACATGTCGGCGGCTGGCCAACTTTGGCCCGGGGTCGTGGGGACGACCCTATAGTCGTCGGACATGTCGGCGGCTGGCCAACTTTGGCCCGTGGTCGTGGGGAGGACCCTATACTCGTCGGACAAGTCGGCGGCGTACCAACCTAGTCCGGGGGTCGTGGGGACGACCCTATAGTCGTCGGACATGACGGTGGCGGGCCAATCTAGTCCCGGGTCATGGGGACGACCCTATAGTCGTCGGACAAGTCGGCGGCTGGCCAACTTTGGCCCGTGGTCGTGGGGACGACCCTATAGTCGTCGGAAATGACGGTGGCGGGCCAATCTAGTCCCGGGGTCGTGGGGACGACCCTACAGTCGTCGGACAAGTCGGCGGCGAGCCAATCTAGTCCCGCGGTCGTGGGGACGACCCTATAGTCGTCGGACAAGTCGGTGGCTGGCCAACTTTGGCCCGTGGTCGTGGGGACGACCCTATAGTCGTCGGAAATGACGGTGGCGGGCCAATCTAGTCCCGGGGTCGTGGGGACGACCCTGCAGTCGTCGGACAAGTCGGCGGCGAGCCAATCTAGTCCCGCGGTCGTGGGGACGACCCTATAGTCGTCGGGCAAGTCGGCGGCTGGCCAACTTTGGCCCGTGGTCGTGGGGACGACCCTATAGTCGTCGGAAATGACGGTGGCGAGCCAATCTAGTCCCGCGGTCGTGGGGACGACCCTATAGTCGTCGGACAAGTCAGCGGCTGGCCAACATTGGCCCGTGGTCGTGGGGACGACCATATAGTCGTCGGACATGTCGGCGGCTGGCCAACTTTGGCCCGGGGTCGTGGGGACGACCCTATAGTCGTCGGACTTGACGGTGGCGGGCCAATCTAGTCCCGAGGTCCTGGGGACGACCCTATAGTCGTCGGACTTGACGGTGGCGGGCCAATCTAGTCCCGGGGTCGTGGGGACGACCGTACAGTCGTCGAACAATTCGGCGGCGGGCCAAGCTTGTCCCGGGGTCGTGGGGACGACCCTACAGTCGTCGGACATTTCGGCGGCTTGCCAACTTTGGCCCGGGGTCGTGGGGACGACCCTATAGTCGTCGGACATGACGGTGGCGGACCAATCTAGTCCCGGAGTCGTGGGGACGACCCTATAGTCGTCGGACATGTCGGCGGCTGGCCAACTTTGGACCGGTGTCGTGGGGACGACTCTATAGTCGTCGGAAATGTCGGCGGCTGGCCAACCTGGACCCGGGGTCGTGGGGACGACCCTATTGTCGTCGGACATGACGGTCGCGGGCCAATCTAGTCTCGGGGTCGTGGGGACGACCCTATAGTCGTCGGACAGGTCGGCGGCTGGCCAACTTTGGCCCGGGGTCGTGGGGGCGACCCTATAGTCGTCGGACATGTTGGCGGCTTGTCAGCCTAGTCCCGGGGTCGTGGGTACGACCCTACAATCGTCGGACATTTCGGCGGCTTGCCAACTTTGGCCCGGGGTCGTGGGGACGACCCTATAGTCGTCGGACTTGACGGTGGCGGGCCAATCTAGTCCCGAGGTCCTGGGGACGACCCTATAGTCGTCGGACTTGACGGTGGCGGGCCAATCTAGTCCCGGGGTCGTGGGGACGACCGTACAGTCGTCGAACAATTCGGCGGCGGGCCAAGCTTGTCCCGGGGTCGTGGGGACGACCCTATAATCGTCGGACATGACGGTGGCGGGCCAATCTAGTCCCGGGGTCGTGGGGACGACCCTATAGTCGTCGGACATGTTGGCGGCTTGTCAGCCTAGTCCCGGGGTCGTGGGTACGACCCTATAGTCGTCGGACAATTCGGCGGCTGGCCAACCTAGTCCCGGGGTCGTGGGGACGACCCTATAGTCGTCGGACATTTCGGCGGCTTGCCAACTTTGGCCCGGGTTCGTGGGGACGACCCTATAGTCGTCGGACATGTCGGCGGCTGGCCAACCTAGACCCGGGGTCGTGGGGACGACCCTATTGTCGTCGGACATGACGGTGGCGGGCCAATCTAGTCCCGGGGTCGTGGGGACGACCCTATAGTCGTCGGACAAGTCGGCGGCGGGCCAAGCTTGTCCCGGGGTCGTGGGGACGACCCTATAGTCGTCGGACATGTCGGCGGCTGGCCAACTTTGGCCCGTGGTCGTGGGGACGACCCTATAGTCGTCGGAAATGACGGTGGCGGGCCAATCTAGTCCCGGGTTCGTGGGGACGACCCTATAGTCGTCGGACATGTCGGCGGCTGGCCAACTTTGGCCCGGGGTCGTGGGGACGACCCTATAGTCGTCGGACAAGCCAGCGATTGGCCAACTTTGGCCCGTGGTCGTGGGGACGACCCTATAATCGTCGGACAAGTCGGCGGCTGTCCAACTTTGGCCCGGGGTCGTGGGGACGACCCTATAATCGTCGGACTTGACGGTGGCGGGCCAATCTAGTCCCAGGGTCGTGGGGACGACCCTATAGTCGTCAGACATGTCGGTGGCGAGCCAACCTAGTCCCGGGGTCGTGGGGACGACCCTATAGTCGTCGGACAAGTCGGCGGCGGGCCAACCTAGTCCCGGGGTCGTGGGGACGACCCTATAGTAGTCGGACATGTCGGCGGCTGGCCAACCTAGACCCGGGGTCGTGGGGACGACCCTATTGTCGTCGGACATGACGGTGGCGGGCCAATCTAGTCCCGGGGTCGTGGGGACGACCCTATAGTCGTCGGACAAGTCGGCGGCGGGCCAAGCTTGTCCCGGGGTCGTGGGGACGACCCTATAGTCGTCGGACATGTCGGCGGCTGGCCAACTTTGGCCCGTGGTCGTGGGGACGACCCTATAGTCGTCGGAAATGACGGTGGCGGGCCAATCTAGTCCCGGGTTCGTGGGGACGACCCTATAGTCGTCGGACATGTCGGCGGCTGGCCAACTTTGGCCCGGGGTCGTGGGGACGACCCTATAGTCGTCGGACAAGCCAGCGATTGGCCAACTTTGGCCCGTGGTCGTGGGGACGACCCTATAATCGTCGGACAAGTCGGCGGCTGTCCAACTTTGGCCCGGGGTCGTGGGGACGACCCTATAATCGTCGGACTTGACGGTGGCGGGCCAACCTAGTCCCGGGGTCGTGGGGACGACCCTATAGTCGTCGGACTTGACGGTGGCGGGCCAATCTAGTCCCGGGGTTGTGGGCACGACCCTACAGTCGTCGGACATATCGGCGGCTTGCCAACTTTGGCCCGGGGTCGTGGGGACGACCCTATAGTCGTCGGACTTGACGGTGGCGGGCCAATCTAGTCCCGGGGTTGTGGGCACGACCCTACAGTCGTCGGACATATCGGCGGCTTGCCAACTTTGGCCCGGGGTCGTGGGGACGACCCTATAGTCGTCGACTTGACGTTGGCGGGCCAATCTAGTCCCGAGGTCGTGGGGACGACCCTATAGTCGTCGGACTTGACGGTGGCCGGCCAATCTATTCCCGGGGTCGTGGGGACGACCCTACAGTCGTCGGACATTTCGGCGGCTCGCCAACTTTGGCCCGGGGTCGTGGGGACGACCCTATAGTCGTCGGACATGTCGGCGGCTGGCCAAAATTGGCCCGAGGTCGTGGGGGCGACCCTATAGTCGTCGGACATGTCGGCGGCTGGCCAACCTAGTCCCGAGGTCGTCGGACTTGACGGTGGCGGGCCAATCTAGTCCCGGGGTCGTGGGGACGACCCTACAGTCGTCGGACATTTCGGCGGCTTGCCAACTTTGGCCCGGGGTCGTGGGGACGACCCTATAGTCGTCGGACATGTTGGCGGCTTGTCAGCCTAGTCCCGGGGTCGTGGGTACGACCCTACAGTCGTCGGACATTTCGGCGGCTTGCCAACTTTGGCCCGGGGTCGTGGGGACGACCCTATAGTCGTCGGACTTGACGGTGGCGGGCCAATCTAGTCCCGAGGTCCTGGGGACGACCCTATAGTCGTCGGACTTGACGGTGGCGGGCCAATCTAGTCCCGGGGTCGTGGGGACGACCGTACAGTCGTCGAACAATTCGGCGGCGGGCCAAGCTTGTCCCGGGGTCGTGGGGACGACCCTACAGTCGTCGGACATTTCGGCGGCTTGCCAACTTTGGCCCGGGGTCGTGGGGACGACCCTATAGTCGTCGGACATGACGGTGGCGGACCAATCTAGTCCCGGAGTCGTGGGGACGACCCTATAGTCGTCGGACATGTCGGCGGCTGGCCAACTTTGGACCGGTGTCGTGGGGACGACTCTATAGTCGTCGGAAATGTCGGCGGCTGGCCAACCTGGACCCGGGGTCGTGGGGACGACCCTATTGTCGTCGGACATGACGGTCGCGGGCCAATCTAGTCTCGGGGTCGTGGGGACGACCCTATAGTCGTCGGACAGGTCGGCGGCTGGCCAACTTTGGCCCGGGGTCGTGGGGGCGACCCTATAGTCGTCGGACATGTTGGCGGCTTGTCAGCCTAGTCCCGGGGTCGTGGGTACGACCCTACAATCGTCGGACATTTCGGCGGCTTGCCAACTTTGGCCCGGGGTCGTGGGGACGACCCTATAGTCGTCGGACTTGACGGTGGCGGGCCAATCTAGTCCTGAGGTCCTGGGGACGACCCTATAGTCGTCGGACTTGACGGTGGCGGGCCAATCTAGTCCCGGGGTCGTGGGGACGACCGTACAGTCGTCGAACAATTCGGCGGCGGGCCAAGCTTGTCCCGGGGTCGTGGGGACGACCCTATAATCGTCGGACATGACGGTGGCGGGCCAATCTAGTCCCGGGGTCGTGGGGACGACCCTATAGTCGTCGGACATGTTGGCGGCTTGTCAGCCTAGTCCCGGGGTCGTGGGTACGACCCTATAGTCGTCGGACAATTCGGCGGCTGGCCAACCTAGACCCGGGGTCGAGGGGACGACCCTATTGTCGTCGGACATGATGGTGGCGGGCCAATCTAGTCCTGGGGTCGTGGGGACGACCCTACAGTCGTCGGACATTTCGGCGGCTTGCCAACTTTGGCCCGGGGTCGTGGGGACGACCCTATAGTCGTCGGACTTGACGGTGGCGGGCCAATCTAGTCCCGGGGTTGTGCGGACGACCCTACAGTCGTCGGACATTTCGGCGGCTTGCCAACTTTGGCCCGGGGTCGTGGGGACGACCCTATAGTCGTCAGACATGACGGTGGCGAGCCAACCTAGTCCCGGGGTCGTGGGGACGACCCTATAGTCGTCGGACATGTCGGCGGCTGGCCAACTTTGGCCCGTGGTCGTGGGGACGACCCTATAGTCGTCGGAAATGTCGGTGGCTGTCCAACTTTGGCCCGGGGGTCGTGGGGACGACCCTATAGTCGTCGGACATGTCGGCGGCGAGCCAACATTGACCCGGGGTCGTGGGGACGACTCTATAGTCGTCGGACATGTCGGTGGCGGGCCAGTCTAGTCCCGGGTCGTGGGGACGACCATATAGTCGTCGGACATGTCGGCGGCTGGCCAACTTTGGCCCGTGGTCGTGGGGAGGACCCTATACTCGTCGGACAAGTCGGCGGCGTACCAACCTAGTCCGGGGGTCGTGGGGACGACCCTATAGTCGTCGGACATGACGGTGGCGGGCCAGTCTAGTCCCGGGTCATGGGGACGACCCTATAGTCGTCGGACATGTCGGCGGCTGGCCAACTTTGGCCCGTGGTCGTGGGGACGACCCTATAGTCGTCGGAAATGACGGTGGCGGGCCAATCTAGTCCCGGGTTCGTGGGGACGACCCTATAGTCGTCGGACATGTCGGCGGCTGGCCAACTTTGGCCCGGGGTCGTGGGGACGACCCTATAGTCGTCGGACAAGCCAGCGATTGGCCAACTTTGGCCCGTGGTCGTGGGGACGACCCTATAATCGTCGGACAAGTCGGCGGCTGTCCAACTTTGGCCCGGGGTCGTGGGGACGACCCTATAATCGTCGGACTTGACGGTGGCGGGCCAATCTAGTCCCAGGGTCGTGGGGACGACCCTATAGTCGTCAGACATGTCGGTGGCGAGCCAACCTAGTCCCGGGGTCGTGGGGACGACCCTATAGTCGTCGGACAAGTCGGCGGCGGGCCAACCTAGTCCCGGGGTCGTGGGGACGACCCTATAGTAGTCGGACATGTCGGCGGCTGTCCAACTTTGGCCCGGTGTCGTGGGGACGACTCTATAGTCGTCGGACATGTCGGCGGCTGGCCAACCTAGACCCGGGGTCGTGGGGACGACCCTATTGTCGTCGGACATGACGGTGGCGGGCCAATCTAGTCCCGGGGTCGTGGGGACGACCCTATAGTCGTCGGACAAGTCGGCGGCGGGCCAAGCTTGTCCCGGGGTCGTGGGGACGACCCTATAATCGTCGGACATGACGGTGGCGGGCCAATCTAGTCCCGGGGTCGTGGGGACGACCCTATAATCGTTGGACATGACGGTGGTGGGCCAATCTAGTCCCGGGGTCGTAGGGACGACCCTATAGTCGTCGGACATGTTGGCGATTGGCCAACATTTGCCCGGGGTCGTCGGGACGACCCTATAGTCTTCGGACATGTCGGCGGCTGGCCAACCTAGTCCCGGGGTCGTGGGGACGACCCTAAAGTCGTCGGACATTTCGGCGGCTTGCCAACTTTGGCCCGGGTTCGTGGGGACGACCCTATAGTCGTCGGACATGTCGGCGGCTGGCCAACTTTGGCCCGTGGTTGTGGGGACGACCCTATAGTCGTTGGACATGACGGTGGCGGGCCAACCTGGACCCGGGATCGTGGGGACGACCCTATTGTCGTCGGACATGACGGTCGCGGGCCAATCTAGTCTCGGGGTCGTGGGTACGACCCTATAGTCGTCGGACAAGTCGGCGGCTGGCCAACCTAGACCCGGGGTCGAGGGGACGACCCTATTGTCGTCGGACATGATGGTGGCGGGCCAATCTAGTCCCGGGGTCGTGGGGACAACCCTACAGTCGTCGGACATTTCGGCGGCTTGCCAACTTTGGCCCGTGGTCGTGGGGACGACCCTATAGTCGTCAGACATGACGGTGGCGAGCCTACCTAGTCCCGGGGTCGTGGGGACGACCCTATAGTCGTCGGACAAGTCGGCGGCGAGCCCACCTAGTCGGGGGGTCGTGGGGACGACCCTATAGTCGTCGGACAAGTCGGCGGCCGGCCAACCTAGTCCGGGGGTCGTGGGGACGACCCTATAGTCGTCGGACATGACGGTGGCGGGCCAGTCTAGTCCCGGGTCGTGGGGACGACCCTATAGTCGTCGGACATGTCGGCGGCTGGCCAACTTTGGCCCGTGGTCGTGGGGACGACCCTATAGTCGTCGGAAATGTCGGTGGCTGTCCAACTTTGGCCCGGGGGTCGTGGGGACGACCCTATAGTCGTCGGACATGTCGGCGGCGAGCCAACATTGACCCGGGGTCGTGGGGACGACTCTATAGTCGTCGGACATGTCGGTGGCGGGCCAGTCTAGTCCCGGGTCATGGGGACGACCCTATAGTCGTCGGACATGTCGGCGGCTGGCCAACTTTGGCCCGTGGTCGTGGGGACGACCCTATAGTCGTCGGAAATGACGGTGGCGGGCCAATCTAGTCCCGGGTTCGTGGGGACGACCCTATAGTCGTCGGACATGTCGGCGGCTGGCCAACTTTGGCCCGGGGTCGTGGGGACGACCCTATAGTCGTCGGACAAGCCGGCGATTGGCCAACTTTGGCCCGTGGTCGTGGGGACGACCCTATAATCGTCGGACAAGTCGGCGGCTGTCCAACTTTGGCCCGGGGTCGTGGGGACGACCCTATAGTCGTCGGACTTGACGGTGGCGGGCCAATCTAGTCCCGGGGTCGTGGGGACGACCCTATAGTCGTCAGACATGTCGGTGGCGAGCCAACCTAGTCCCGGGGTCGTGGGGACGACCCTATAGTCGTCGGACACGATGGCGGCGGGCCAACCTAGTCCCGGGGTCGTGGAGATGACCCTATAGTCGTCGGACAATTCGGCGGCGAGCCCACCTAGTCGGGGGGTCGTGGGGACGACCCTATAGTCGTCGGACAAGTCGGCGGCCGGCCAACCTAGTCCGGGGGTCGTGGGGACGACCCTATAGTCGTCGGACATGACGGTGGCGGGCCAATCTAGTCCCGGGTCGTGGGGACGACCCTATAGTCGTCGGACATGTCGGCGGCTGGCCAACTTTGGCCCGTGATCGTGGGGACGACCCTATAGTCGTCGGAAATGTCGGTGGCTGTCCAACTTTGGCCCGGGGGTCGTGGGGACGACCGTATAGTAGTCGGACATGTCGGCGGCGAGCCAACATTGACCCGGGGTCGTGGGGACGACTCTATAGTCGTCGGACATGTCGGTGGCAGGCCAGTCTAGTCCCGGGTCGTGGGGACGCCACCCTATAGTCGTCGGACATGTCGGCGGCTGGCCAACTTTGGGCCGTGGTCGTGGGGACGACCCTATGGTCGTCGGACATGACGGTGGCGGGCCAGTCTAGTCCCGGGTCATGGGGACGACCCTATAGTCGTCGGACAAGTCGGCGGCTGGCCAACTTTGGCCCGTGGTCGTGGGGACGACCCTATAGTCGTCGGAAATGACGGTGGCGGGCCAATCTAGTCCCGGGGTCGTGGAGACGACCCTATAGTCGTCGGACATATCAGCGGCTGGCCAACTTTGGCCCGGGGTCGTGGGGACGACCCTATAGTCGTCGGACAAGTCGGCGGCTGGCCAACTTTGGCCCGTGGTCTTGGGGACGACCCTATAGTCGTCGGACATAACGGTGGCGGGCCAATCTAGTCCCGGGGTCGTGGGGACGACCCTATAGTCGTCGGACAAGTCGGGGCGGGCCTACCTAGTCCCGGGGTCGTGGGGACGACCCTATAGTCGTCGGATAAGTCGGCAACTTGCCAACTTTGGCCCGGGGTCGTGGGAACGACCCTATAGTCGTCGGACAAGTCGGGGGCGAGCCCACCTAGTCCGGGGGTCGTGTGGACGACCCTATAGTCGTCGGACAAGTCGGCGGCCGGCCAACCTAGTCCGGGGGTCGTGGCGACGACCCTATAGTCGTCGGACATGACGGTGGCGGGCCAATCTAGTCCCGGGGTGGTGGGGACGACCCCATAGTCGTTGGACATGACGGTGGCGGGCCAGTCTAGTCCCGGGTCGTGGGCACGACCCTATAGTCGTCGGAAATGTCGCCGGCTGGCCAACTTTGGCCCGTGGTCGTGGGGACGACCCTATAGTCGTCGGACAAGTCGGCGGCTGTCCAGCTTTGGCCCGGGGTCGTGGGGACGACCCAATAGTCGTCGGACTTGACGGTGGCGGGCCAATCTAGTCCCGGGGTCGTGGGGACGACCCTATAGTCGTCGGACTTGACGGTGGCGGGCCAATCTAGTCCCGGGGTCGGGGGGGCGACCCTATAGTCGTCGGACTTGACGGTGGCGGGCCAATCTAGTCCCGGGGTCGTGGGGACGACCCTATAGTCGTCGGACATGACGGTGGCGGGTCAGTCTACTCCCGGGTTGTGGGGACGACCCTATAGTCGTCGGACATGTCGGCGGCTCGCCAACTTTGGCCCCGTGGTCATGGGGACGACCCTATAGTCGTCGGGCATGTCGGCGGCTGGCCAACTTTGACCCGGGGACGTGGGGACGACCCTATAGTCTTCGGACAAGTCGGCGGCTGGCCAAATTTGGCCCGTGGTCGTGGGGACGACCCTATAGTCGTCGGACATGACGGTGTCGGGCCAATCTAGTCCCGGGATCGTGGGGACGACCCTATAGTCGTCGGACATGACGGTGTCGGGCCAATCTAGTCCCGGGATCGTGGGGACGACCCTATAATCGTCGGACATGTTAGCGGCTGGCCAACTTTGGCCCGTGGTCGTGGGGACGATCCGATAGTCGTCGGACGTGACGGTGACTAGCCAATCTAGTCCCGGCGTCGTTGGGACGTCCCTATACTCGTCGAACATGTCGGCGGCTGGCCAACCTTTGCCCGGCGTCGTGGGGACGACCCTATAGTCGTCGGACATGTCGGCGGCTGGCCAACTTTGGCCCGTGGTCGTGGGGACGACCCTATAGTCGTCGGAAATGACGGTGGCGGGCCAATCTAGTCCCGGGGTCGTGGAGACGACCCTATAGTCGTCGGACATATCAGCGGCTGGCCAACTTTGGCCCGGGGTCGTGGGGACGACCCTATAGTCGTCGGACAAGTCGGCGGCTGGCCAACTTTGGCCCGTGGTCTTGGGGACGACCCTATAGTCGTCGGACATAACGGTGGCGGGCCAATCTAGTCCCGGGGTCGTGGGGACGACCCTATAGTCGTCGGACAAGTCGGGGCGGGCCTACCTAGTCCCGGGGTCGTGGGGACGACCCTATAGTCGTCGGATAAGTCGGCAACTTGCCAACTTTGGCCCGGGGTCGTGGGAACGACCCTATAGTCGTCGGACAAGTCGGGGGCGAGCCCACCTAGTCCGGGGGTCGTGTGGACGACCCTATAGTCGTCGGACAAGTCGGCGGCCGGCCAACCTAGTCCGGGGGTCGTGGGGACGACCCTATAGTCGTCGGACAAGTCGGCGGCGGGCCAAGCTTGTCCCGGGGTCCTGGGGACGACCCTATAATCGTCGGACATGACGGTGGCGGGCCAATCTAGTCCCGGGGTCGTGGGGACGACCCTATAATCGTTGGACATGACGGTGGCGGGCCAATCTAGTCCCGGGGTCGTAGGGACGACCCTATAGTCGTCGGACATGTCGGCGGCTGGCCAACCTAGTCCCGGGGTCGTGGGAACGACCCTATAGTCGTCGGACATGTCGGCGGCTGGCCACCTTTGGCCCGTGGTCGTGGGGAGGACCCTATACTCGTCGGACAAGTCGGCGGCGTACCAACCTAGTCCGGGGGTCGTGGGGACGACCCTATAGTCGTCGGACATGACGTGGCGGGCTAGTCTAGTCCCGGGTCATGGGGACGACCCTATAGTCGTCGGACAAGTCGGCGGCTGGCCAACTTTGGCCCGTGGTCATGGGGACGACCCTATAGCCGTCGGAAAAGTCGGCGGCTGTCCCGCTTTGGCCCGGGGTCGTGGGGACGACCCTATAGTCGTCGGACAAGTCGGCGGCTGTCCAGCTTTGGCCCGGGGTCGTGGGGACGACCCTATAGTCGTCGGACTTGACGGTGGCGGGCCAATCTAGTCCCGGGGTCGTGGGGACGACCCTATAGTCGTCGGAAAAGTCGGCAGCGAGCCAACCTAGTCCCGAGGTCGTGGGGACGACCCTATAGTCGTCGGACATGACGGCGGCTGGCCAACTTTGACCCGTGGTCGTGGGGACAACCCTATAGTCGTCGGACAAATCGGCGGCTGACCAACTTTGGCCCGGTGTCGTCGGGGCGACCCTATAGTCGTCGGACATGTCGGCGGCTGGCCAACTTTGGCCGGTGGTCGTGGGGACGACACTATAGTCGTCGGACAAGTCGGCGGCGAGCCAACATAGTCCCGGTGTCGTGGGGACGACTCCATAGTCGTCGGACATGTCGGCGGCTGGCCAACCTAGACCCGGGGTCGTGGGGACGACCCTATGGTCCTCGGACAAGTCGGCGGGTGGCCAACTTTGGCCCGTGGTCGTGGGATCGACCCTATAGTCGTCGGACAAGTCGGCGGCTGGCCAAATTTGGCCCGTGGTCGTGAGGACGACCCTATTGTCGTCGGAAATGTCGGCGGCTGGCCAACTTTGGCCCGTGGTCGTGAAGACGACCCTATAGTCGTCGGACAAGACGGTGGCGGGCCAATCTAGTCCAGGGGTCGCGGGGACGACCCTATAGTCGTCGGACAAGTCGGCGGCTGGCCAACGTTTGCCCGGGGTCGTGGGGACGACCCTATAGTCGTCGGACAAGTCGGCGGCGAGCCAAGCTAGTCCGGGGGTCGTGGGGACGAGCCTATAGTCGTCGGACATGTTGGCGATTGGCCAACATTGGCCCGGGGTCGTCGGGACGACCCTATAGTCGTCGGACATGTCGGCGGCTGGCCAACCTTGTCCCGGGGTCGTGGGGACGACCCTATAGTCGTCGGACATGTCGGCGGCTGGCCAACTTTGGCCCGTGGTCGTGGGGACGATCCAATAGTCGTCGGACATGTCGGCGGCTGGCCAACTTTGGCCCGTGGTCGTGGGGACGACCCTATAGTCGTTGGGCATGTCAGCGGCTGACCGGTGTCGTTGGGACGCCTCTATAGTCGTCGAACATGTCGGCGGCTGGCCAACCTAGACCCGGGGTCGTGGGGACGACCATATAGTCATCGGACATGTCGGCGGCTGGCCAACTTTGGCCCGTGGTCGTGGGGCGACCCAATAGTCGTTGGACATGTCGGCGGCTGGCCAACTTTGGCTCGTGGTCGTGGGGACGACCCTATAGTTGTTGGACATGACGGTGGCGGGCTAATCTAGTCCCGGGGTCGTAGGGACGACCCTATAGTCGTTGGACATGTCGGCGATTGGCCAACATTGGCCCGGGGTCGTGGGGACGACCCTATAGTCGTCGGACATGTCGGCGGCTGGCCAACTTTGGCCCGTGGTTTTGGGGACGACCCTATAGTCGTCGGACTTGACGGTGGCGGGCCAATCTAGTCCCGGGGTCGTGGGGACGACCCTATAGTCGTCGGACTTGACGGTGGCGGGCCAGTCTAGTCCCGGGTCGTGGGCACGACCCTATAGTCGTCGGAAATGTCGCCGGCTGGCCAACTTTGGCCCGTGGTCGTGGGGACGACCCTATAGTCGTCAGACATGACGGTGGCGAGCCAACCTAGTCCCGGGGTCGTGGGGACGACCCTATAGTCGTCGGACAAGTCGGCGGCGAGCCCACCTAGTCGGGGGGTCGTGGGGACGACCCTATAGTCGTCGGACAAGTCGGCGGCCGGCCAACCTAGTCCGGGGGTCGTGGGGACGACCCTATAGTCGTCGGACAAGTCGGCGGCGGGCCAAGCTTGTCCCGGGGTCCTGGGGACGACCCTATAATCGTCGGACATGACGGTGGCGGGCCAATCTAGTCCCGGGGTCGTGGGGACGACCCTATAATCGTTGGACATGACGGTGGCGGGCCAATCTAGTCCCGGGGTCGTAGGGACGACCCTATAGTCGTCGGACATGTCGGCGGCTGGCCAACCTAGTCCCGGGGTCGTGGGAACGACCCTATAGTCGTCGGACATGTCGGCGGCTGGCCACCTTTGGCCCGTGGTCGTGGGGAGGACCCTATACTCGTCGGACAAGTCGGCGGCGTACCAACCTAGTCCGGGGGTCGTGGGGACGACCCTATAGTCGTCGGACATGACGTGGCGGGCTAGTCTAGTCCCGGGTCATGGGGACGACCCTATAGTCGTCGGACAAGTCGGCGGCTGGCCAACTTTGGCCCGTGGTCATGGGGACGACCCTATAGTCGTCGGAAAAGTCGGCGGCTGTCCAGCTTTGGCCCGGGGTCGTGGGGACGACCCTATAGTCGTCGGACAAGTCGGCGGCTGTCCAGCTTTGGCCCGGGGTCGTGGGGACGACCCTATAGTCGTCGGACTTGACGGTGGCGGGCCAATCTAGTCCCGGGGTCGTGGGGACGACCCTATAGTCGTCGGAAAAGTCGGCAGCGAGCCAACCTAGTCCCGAGGTCGTGGGGACGACCCTATAGTCGTCGGACATGACGGCGGCTGGCCAACTTTGACCCGTGGTCGTGGGGACAACCCTATAGTCGTCGGACAAATCGGCGGCTGACCAACTTTGGCCCGGTGTCGTCGGGGCGACCCTATAGTCGTCGGACATGTCGGCGGCTGGCCAACTTTGGCCGGTGGTCGTGGGGACGACACTATAGTCGTCGGACAAGTCGGCGGCGAGCCAACATAGTCCCGGTGTCGTGGGGACGACTCCATAGTCGTCGGACATGTCGGCGGCTGGCCAACCTAGACCCGGGGTCGTGGGGACGACCCTATGGTCCTCGGACAAGTCGGCGGGTGGCCAACTTTGGCCCGTGGTCGTGGGATCGACCCTATAGTCGTCGGACAAGTCGGCGGCTGGCCAAATTTGGCCCGTGGTCGTGAGGACGACCCTATTGTCGTCGGAAATGTCGGCGGCTGGCCAACTTTGGCCCGTGGTCGTGAAGACGACCCTATAGTCGTCGGACAAGACGGTGGCGGGCCAATCTAGTCCAGGGGTCGCGGGGACGACCCTATAGTCGTCGGACAAGTCGGCGGCTGGCCAACGTTTGCCCGGGGTCGTGGGGACGACCCTATAGTCGTCGGACAAGTCGGCGGCGAGCCAAGCTAGTCCGGGGGTCGTGGGGACGAGCCTATAGTCGTCGGACATGTTGGCGATTGGCCAACATTGGCCCGGGGTCGTCGGGACGACCCTATAGTCGTTGGGCATGTCAGCGGCTGACCGGTGTCGTTGGGACGCCTCTATAGTCGTCGAACATGTCGGCGGCTGGCCAACCTAGACCCGGGGTCGTGGGGACGACCATATAGTCATCGGACATGTCGGCGGCTGGCCAACTTTGGCTCGTGGTCGTGGGGACGACCCTATAGTCGTCGGACATGTCGGCGGCTGGCCAACCTAGACCCGGGGTCGTGGGGACGACCCTATTGTCGTCGGACATGACGGTGGCGGGCCAACCTAGACCCGAGGTCGTGGGGACGACCCTATTGTCGTCGGACATGTCGGCGGCTGGCCAACTTTGGCCCGTGGTCGTGGGGACGACCCTATAGTCGTTGGGCATGTCAGCGGCTGACCGGTGTCGTGGGGACGCCTCTATAGTCGTCGAACATGTCGGCGGCTGGCCAACCTAGACCCGGGGTCGTGGGGACGACCCTATTGTCGTCGGACATGGCGGTGGCGGGCCAATCTATTCCCGTGGTCGTGGGGACGACCCTATAGTCTTCGGACATGACGGTAGCGGGCCAATCTAGACCCGAGGTCCTGGGGACGACCCTATAGTAGTCGGACATGTCGGCGGCTGCCCAACTTTGGCCCGGTGTCGTGGGGACGACTCTATAGTCGTCGGACATGTCGGCGGCTGGCCAACCTAGACCCGGGGTCGTGGGGACGACCCTATTGTCGTCGGACATGACGGTGGCGGGCCAATCTAGTCCCGGGGTCGTGGGGACGACCCTATAGTCGTCGGACAAGTCGGCGGCGGGCCAAGCTTGTCCCGGGGTCCTGGGGACGACCCTATAATCGTCGGACATGACGGTGGCGGGCCAATCTAGTCCCGGGGTCGTGGGGACGACCCTATAATCGTTGGACATGACGGTGGCGGGCCAATCTAGTCCCGGGATCGTAGGGACGACCCTATAGTCGTCGGCCATGTTGGCGATTGGCCAACATTGGCCCGGGGTCGTCGGGACGACCCTATAGTCGTCGGACATGTCGGCGGCTGGCCAACCTAGTCCCGGGGTCGTGGGAACGACCCTATAGTCGTCGGACATTTCGGCGGCTGGCCAACTTTGGCCCGGTGTCGTGGGGACGACCCTATAGTCGTCGGACATTTCGGCGGCATGCCAACTTTGGCCCGTGGTCGTGGGGACGACCCTATAGTCGTCGGACAAGTCGGCGGCCGGCCAACCTAGTCCGTGGGTCGTGGGGACGACCCTATAGTCGTCGGACATGACGGTGGCGGGCCAACCTAGTCCCGGGGTCGTGGGGATGACCCTATAGTCGTCGGACATGACGGTGGCGGGCCAGTCTAGTCCCGGGTCGTGCGGACGACCCTATAGTCGTCGGACATGTCGCCGGCCGGCCAACTTTGGCCCGTGGTCGTGGGGACCACCCTATAGTCGTCGGACATAACGGTGGCGGGCCAATCTAGTCCCGGGGTCGTGGGGACGACCCTATAGTCGTCGGACAAGTCGGGGGCGGGCCTACCTAGTCCCGGGGTCGTGGGGACGACCCTATAGTCGTCGGACATGTCGGCGGCTGGCCAACTTTGGCCCGGTGTCGTGGGGACGACCCTATAGTCGTCGGACATTTCGGCAGCATGCCAACTTTGGCCCGTGGTCGTGGGGACGACCCTATAGTTGTTGGACATGACGGTGGCGAGCTAATCTAGTCCCGGGGTCGTAGGGACGACCCTATAGTCGTTGGACATGTCGGCGATTGGCCAACATTGGCGCGTGGTCGTGGGGACGATCCGATTATCGTCGGACATGTCGGCGGCTGACCAACTTTGGCCCGTGGTCGTGGGGACGATCCAATAGTCGTCGGACATGTCGGCGGCTGGCCAACTTTGGCGCGTGGTCGTGGGGACGATCCGATTGTCGTCGGACATGTCGGCGGCTGGCCAACCTAGACCCGGGGTCGTGGGGACGACCCTATTGTCGTCGGACATGGCGGTGGCGGGCCAATCTATTCCCGTGGTCGTGGGGACGACCCTATAGTCTTCGGACATGACGGTAGCGGGCCAATCTAGACCCGAGGTCCTGGGGACGACCCTATAGTAGTCGGACATGTCGGCGGCTGCCCAACTTTGGCCCGGTGTCGTGGGGACGACTCTATAGTCGTCGGACATGTCGGCGGCGGGCCAAGCTTGTCCCGGGGTCCTGGGGACGACCCTATAATCGTCGGACATGACGGTGGCGGGCCAATCTAGTCCCGGGGTCGTGAAGACGACCCTATAGTCGTCGGACAAGACGGTTGCGGGCCAATCTAGTCCAGGCGTCGCGGGGACGACCCTATAGTCGTCGGACAAGTCGGCGGCTGTCCAGCTTTGGCCCGGGGTCGTGGGGACGACCCTATAGTCGTCGGACAAGTCGGCGGCTGTCCAGCTTTGGCCCGGGGTCGTGGGGACGACCCTATAGTCGTCGGACTTGACGGTGGCGGGCCAATCTAGTCCCGGGGTCGTGGGGACGACCCTATAGTCGTCGGACTTGACGGTGGCGGGCCAGTCTAGTCCCGGGTCGTGGGCACGAACCTATAGTCGTCGGAAATGTCGCCGGCTGGCCAACTTTGGCCCGTGGTCGTGGGGACGACCCTATAGTCGTCAGACATGACGGTGGCGAGCCAACCTAGTCCCGGGGTCGTGGGGACGACCCTATAGTCGTCGGACAAGTCGGCGGCGAGCCCACCTAGTCGGGGGGTCGTGGGGACGACCCTATAGTCGTCGGACAAGTCGGCGGCCGGCCAACCTAGTCCGGGGGTCGTGGGGACGACCCTATAGTCGTCGGACATGACGGTGGCGGGCCAATCTAGTCCCGGGGTCGTGGGGACGACCCTATAGTCGTCGGACAAGTCGGCGGCCGGCCAACCTAGTCCGGGGGTCGTGGGGACGACCCTATAGTCGTCGGACATGACGGTGGCGGGCCAATCTAGTCCCGGGGTCGTGGGGACGACCCCATAGTCGTTGGACATGACGGTGGCGGGCCAGTCTAGTCCCGGGTCGTGGGCACGACCCTATAGTCGTCGGAAATGTCGCCGGCTGGCCAACTTTGGCCCGTGGTCGTGGGGACGACCCTATAGTCGTCGGACAAGTCGGCGGCTGTCCAGCTTTGGCCCGGGGTCGTGGGGACGACCCTATAGTCGTCGGACTTGACGGTGGCGGGCCAATCTAGTCCCGGGGTCGTGGGGACGACCCTATAGTCGTCGGACTTGACGGTGGCGGGCCAATCTAGTCCCGGGGTCGGGGGGGCGACCCTATAGTCGTCGGACTTGACGGTGGCGGGCCAATCTAGTCCCGGGGTCGTGGGGACGACCCTATAGTCGTCGGACATGACGGTGGCGGGTCAGTCTACTCCCGGGTTGTGGGGACGACCCTATAGTCGTCGGACATGTCGGCGGCTCGCCAACTTTGGCCCCGTGGTCATGGGGACGACCCTATAGTCGTCGGAAATGACGGTGGCGGGCCAATCTAGTCCCGGGGTCGTGGGGACGACCCTATAGTCGTCGGACATGTCGGCGGCTGGCCAACTTTGGCCCGGGGTCGTGGGGACGACCCTATAGTCGTCGGATATGTCGTCGGCAGGCCAACTTTGGCCCGCGGTCGTGGGGACGACCCTATAGTCGTCGGACAGGTCGGCGGCGGGCCAACCTAGTCCCGGGGTCGTGGGGACGACCCTATAATCGTCGGACAAGCCGGCGGCTGGCCAACTTTGGCCCGTGGTCGTGGGGACGACCCTATAGTCGTCGGACAAGTCGGCGGTTGTCCAACTTTGGCCCGGGGTCGTGGGGACGACCCTATAGTCGTCGGACTTGACGGTGGCGGGCCAATCTAGTCCCGGGGTCGTGGGGACGACCCTATAGTCGTCAGACATGTCGGTGGCGAGCCAACCTAGTCCCGGGGTCGTGGGGACGACCCTATAGTCGTCGGACAAGTCGGCGGCGGGCCAACCTAGTCCCGGGGTCGTGGGGATGACCCTATAGTCGTCGGACAAGTCGGCGGCGAGCCCACCTAGTCGGGGGGTCGTGGGGACGACCCTATAGTCGTCGGACAAGTCGGCGGCCAGCCAACCTAGTCCGGGGGTCGTGGGGACGACCCTATAGTCGTCGGACATGACGGTGGCGGGCCAGTCTAGTCCCGGGGTCGTGGGGACGACCCTATAGTCGTCGGACATGTCGGCGGCTGGCCAACTTTGGCCCGTGGTCGTGGGGACGACCCTATAGTCGTCGGACATGTCGGCGGCTGGCCAACTTTGGCCCGTGGTCGTGGGGACGACCCTATAGTCGTCGGACATGTCGGCGGCTGGCCAACTTTGGCCCGTGGTCGTAGGGACGACCCTATAGTCGTCAGACAAGTCGGCGGCGAGCCCACCTAGTCGGGGGGTCGTGGGGACGACCCTATAGTCGTCGGACAAGTCGGTGGCGGGCCAGACTAGTCCCGGGTCGTGGGGACGACCCTATAGTCGTCGGACATGTCGGCGGCAGGCCAACTCTGGCCCGTGGTCGTGGGGAGGCCCCTATACTCGTCGGACAAGTCGGCGGCGTACCAACCTAGTCCGGGGGTCGTGGGGACGACCCTGTAGTCGTCGGACATGACGGTGGCGGGCCAGTCTAGTCCCGGGTCATGGGGACGACCCTATAGTCGTCGGACAAGCCGGCGGCTGGCCAGCTTTGGCCCGTGGTCGTGGGGACGACCCTATAGTCGTCAGAAATGCCGGTGGCGGGCCAATCTAGTCCCGGGGTCGTGGGGACGACCCTACAGTCGTCGGACAAGTCGGCGGCGAGCCAATCTAGTCCCGCGGTCGTGGGGACGACCCTATAGTCGTCGGACAAGTCGGCGGCGGGCCAACCTAGTCCCGGGGTCGTGGGGACGACCCTATAATCGTCGGACAATCCGGCGGCTGGCCAACTTTGGCCCGTGGTCGTGGGGACGACCCTATAGTCGTCGGACAAGTCGGCGGCTGTCCAACTTTGGCCCGGAGTCGTGGGGACGACCCTATAGTCGTCGGACTTGACGGTGGCGGGCCAATCTAGTCCCGGGGCCGGGGGGGGCGACCCTATAGTCGTCGGACTTGACGGTGGCGGGCCAATCTAGTCCCGGGGTCGTGGGGACGACCCTATAGTCGTCGGACATGACGGTGGCGGGTCAGTCTCCTCCCGGGTTGTGGGGACGACCCTATAGTCGTCGGACATGTCGGCGGCTCGCCAACTTTGGCCCCGTGGTCATGGGGACGACCCTATAGTCGTCGGGCATGTCGGCGGCTGGCCAACTTTGACCCGGGGACGTGGGGACGACCCTATAGTCTTCGGACAAGTCGGCGGCTGGCCAAATTTGGCCCGTGGTCGTGGGGACGACCCTATAGTCGTCAGACATGACGGTGTCGGGCCAATCTAGTCCCGGGATCGTGGGGACGACCCTATAGTCGTCGGACATGACGGTGTCGGGCCAATCTAGTCCCGGGATCGTGGGGACGACCCTATAATCGTCGGACATGTTAGCGGCTGGCCAACTTTGGCCCGTGGTCGTGGGGACGATCCGATAGTCGTCGGACGTGACGGTGACTAGCCAATCTAGTCCCGGGTCGTGGGGACGACCGTATAGTCGTCGGACATGTCGGCGGCTGGCCAACCTAGACCCGGGGTCGTGGGGACGACCCTATTGTCGTCGGACATGACGGTGGCGGGCCAATCTAGTCCCGGGGTCGTGGGGACGACCCTATAGTCGTCGCACATGTCGGCGGCTGGCCAACTTTGGTCCGTGGTCGTGGGGTCGATCCGATAGTCGTCGGACATGACGGCGGCTGGCCAACTTTGGCCCGTGGTCGTGGGGACGACCCTATAGTCGTCGGACATGTCGGCGGCTGGCCAACTTTGGCCCGGGGTCATGGGGGCGACCCTTGAGTCGTCGGATATGACGGCGGCTGGCCAACTTTGTCCCGTGGTTATTGGGACGACCCTATAGTTGTCGGACATGACGGCGGCGAGCCAACCTAGTCCCGGGGTTGTGGGGACGACCCAATAGTCGTTGGACAAGTCGGCGGCGAGCCAACCTAGTCCCGGGGTCGTGGGGACGACTCTATAGTCGTCGGACATGACAGTGGCGGGCCAATCTAGGCCCGGGTCGTGGGGACGACCCTATAGTCGTCGGACAAGTCGGCGGCTGGCCAACTTTGGCCCGTGGTCGTGGGGACGACCCTATAGCCGTCGGAAATGACGGTGGCTGGCCAATCTAGTCCCGGGGTCGTGGGGACGACCCTACAGTCGTCGGACAAGGCGGCGGCGAGCCAATCTATTCCCGCGGTCGTGGGGACGACCCTATAGTCGTCGGACAAGTCAGCGGCTGGCCAACATTGGCCCGTGGTCGTGGGGACGACCATATAGTCGTCGGACATGACGGTGGCGGGCCACTCTAGTCCCGGGTCATGGGGACGACCCTATAGTCGTCGGACAAGTCGGCGGCTGGCCAACTTTGGCCCGGGGTCGTGGGGACGACCCTATAGTCGTCGGATATGTCGGCGGCAGGCCAACTTTGGCCCGCGGTCGTGGGGACGACCCTATAGTCGTCGGACAAGTCGGCGGCGTACCAACCTAGTCCGGGGGTCGTGGGGACGACCCTATAGTTGTCGGACATGACGGTGGCGGGCCACTCTAGTCCCGGGTCATGGGGACGACCCTATAGTCGTCGGACATGTCGGCGGCTGGCCAACTTTGGCCCGTGGTCGTGGGGAGGACCCTATACTCGTCGGACAAGTCGGCGGCGTACCAACCTAGTCCGGGGGTCGTGGGGACGACCCTATTGTCGTCGGACAAGTCGGCGGCTGGCCAACTTTGGCCCGTGGTCGTGGGGACGATCCTATAGTCGTCGGAAATGACGGTGGCGGGCCAATCTAGTCCCGGGGTCGTGGGGACGACCCTACAGTCGTCGGACAAGTCGGCGGCGAGCCAATCTAGTCCCGCGGTCGTGGGGACGACCCTATAGTCGTCGGACAAGTCAGCGGCTGGCCAACATTGGCCCGTGGTCGTGGGGACGACCATATAGTCGTCGGAAATGACGGTGGCGGGCCAATCTAGTCCGGGGGTCGTGGGGACGACCCTATAGTTGTCGGACATGACGGTGGCGGGCCACTCTAGTCCCGGGTCATGGGGACGACCCTATAGTCGTCGGACATGTCGGCGGCTGGCCAACTTTGGCCCGTGGTCGTGGGGAGGACCCTATACTCGTCGGACAAGTCGGCGGCGTACCAACCTAGTCCGGGGGTCGTGGGGACGACCCTATAGTCGTCGGATATGTCGGCGGCAGGCCAACTTTGGCCCGCGGTCGTGGGGACGACCCTATAGTCGTCGGACAAGTCGGCGGCGGGCCAACCTAGTCCCGGGGTCGTGGGGACGACCCTATAATCGTCGGACAAGCCGGCGGCTGGCCAACTTTGGCCCGTGGTCGTGGGAACGACCCTATAGTCGTCGGACAAGTCGGCGGCTGTCCAACTTTGGCCCGGGGTCGTGGGGACGACCCTATAGTCGTCGGACTTGACGGTGGCGGGCCAATCTAGTCCCGGGGTCGTGGAGACGACCCTATAGTCGTCAGACATGTCGGTGGCGAGCCAACCTAGTCCCGGGGTCGTGGGGACGACCCTATAGTCGTCGGACAAGTCGGCGGCGGGCCAACCTAGTCCCGGGGTCGTGGGGATGACCCTATAGTCGTCGGACAAGTCGGCGGCGAGCCCACCTAGTCGGGGGGTCGTGGGGACGACCCTATAGTCGTCGGACAAGTCGGCGGCCGGCCAACCTAGTCCGGGGGTCGTGGGGACGACCCTATAGACGTCGGACATGACGGTGGCGGGCCAGTCTAGTCCCGGGTCGTGGGGACGACCGTATAGTCGTCGGACATGTCGGCGGCTGGCCAACTTTGGCCCGTGGTCGTGGGGACGACCCTATAGTCGTCGGACATGTCGGCGGCTGGCCAACTTTGGCCCGGGGTCATGGGGGCGACCCTTGAGTCGTCGGATATGACGGCGGCTGGCCAACTTTGTCCCGTGGTTATTGGGACGACCCTATAGTTGTCGGACATGACGGCGGCGAGCCAACCTAGTCCCGGGGTTGTGGGGACGACCCAATAGTCGTTGGACAAGTCGGCGGCGAGCCAACCTAGTCCCGGGGTCGTGGGGACGACCCTATAGTCGTCGGACATGACAGTGGCGGGCCAATCTAGGCCCGGGTCGTGGGGACGACCCTGTAGTCGTCGGACATGACGGTGGCGGGCCAATCTAGTCCCGGGGTCGTGGGGACGACTCTATAGTCGTCGGACAAGTCGGCGGCTGGCCAACTTTGGCCCGTGGTCGTGGGGACGACCCTATAGTCGTCGGACTTGACGGTGGCGGGCCAATCTAGTCTCGGGGTCGTGTGGACGACCCCATAGTCGTCGGACATGACGGTGGCGGGCCAATCTAGTCCCGGGGTCGTGGGGACGACCCCATAGTCGTTGGACATGACGGTGGCGGGCCAGTCTAGTCCCGGGTCGTGGGCACGACCCTATAGTCGTCGGAAATGTCGCCGGCTGGCCAACTTTGGCCCGTGGTCGTGGGGACGACCCTATAGTCGTCGGACAAGTCGGCGGCTGTCCAGCTTTGGCCCGGGGTCGTGGGGACGACCCTATAGTCGTCGGACATGTCGGCGGCTGGCCAACTTTGGCCCGTGGTCGTAGGGAGGACCCTATACTCGTCGGACAAGTCGGCGGCGTACCAACCTAGTCCGGGGGTCGTGGGGACGACCCTATAGTCGTCGGACATGACGGTGGCGGGCCAGTCTAGTCCCGGGTCATGGGGACGACCCTATAGTCGTCGGACATGTCGGCGGCTGGCCAACTTTGGCCCGTGGTCGTGGGGAGGACCCTATACTCGTCGGACAAGTCGGCGGCGTACCAACCTAGTCCGGGGGTCGTGGGGACGACCCTATAGTCGTCGGACATGACGTGGCGGGCTAGTCTAGTCCCGGGTCATGGGGACGACCCTATAGTCGTCGGACAAGTCGGCGGCTGGCCAACTTTGGCCCGTGGTCATGGGGACGACCCTATAGTCGTCGGAAAAGTCGGCGGCTGTCCCGCTTTGGCCCGGGGTCGTGGGGACGACCCTATAGTCGTCGGACAAGTCGGCGGCTGTCCAGCTTTGGCCCGGGGTCGTGGGGACGACCCTATAGTCGTCGGACTTGACGGTGGCGGGCCAATCTAGTCCCGGGGTCGTAGGGACGACCCTATAGTCGTTGGACATGTCGGCGATTGGCCAACATTGGCCCGGGGTCGTGGGGACGACCCTATAGTCGTCGGACATGTCGGCGGCTGGCCAACTTTGGCCCGTGGTTTTGGGGACGACCCTATAGTCGTCGGACATGACGGTGGCGGGCCAATCTAGTCCCGGGGTCGTAGGGACGACCCTATAGTCGTCGGACATGTCGGCGGCTGGCCAACCTAGTCCCGGGGTCGTGGGAACGACCCTATAGTCGTCGGACATGTCGGCGGCTGGCCACCTTTGGCCCGTGGTCGTGGGGAGGACCCTATACTCGTCGGACAAGTCGGCGGCGTACCAACCTAGTCCGGGGGTCGTGGGGACGACCCTATAGTCGTCGGACATGACGTGGCGGGCTAGTCTAGTCCCGGGTCATGGGGACGACCCTATAGTCGTCGGACAAGTCGGCGGCTGGCCAACTTTGGCCCGTGGTCATGGGGACGACCCTATAGTCGTCGGAAAAGTCGGCGGCTGTCCAGCTTTGGCCCGGGGTCGTGGGGACGACCCTATAGTCGTCGGACAAGTCGGCGGCTGTCCAGCTTTGGCCCGGGGTCGTGGGGACGACCCTATAGTCGTCGGACTTGACGGTGGCGGGCCAATCTAGTCCCGGGTCATGGGGACGACCCTATAGTCGTCGGACATGTCGGCGGCTGGCCAACTTTGGCCCGTGGTCGTGGGGAGGACCCTATACTCGTCGGACAAGTCGGCGGCGTACCAACCTAGTCCGGGGGTCGTGGGGACGACCCTATAGTCGTCGGATATGTCGGCGGCAGGCCAACTTTGGCCCGCGGTCGTGGGGACGACCCTATAGTCGTCGGACAAGTCGGCGGCGGGCCAACCTAGTCCCGGGGTCGTGGGGACGACCCTATAATCGTCGGACAAGCCGGCGGCTGGCCAACTTTGGCCCGTGGTCGTGGGAACGACCCTATAGTCGTCGGACAAGTCGGCGGCTGTCCAACTTTGGCCCGGGGTCGTGGGGACGACCCTATAGTCGTCGGACTTGACGGTGGCGGGCCAATCTAGTCCCGGGGTCGTGGAGACGACCCTATAGTCGTCAGACATGTCGGTGGCGAGCCAACCTAGTCCCGGGGTCGTGGGGACGACCCTATAGTCGTCGGACAAGTCGGCGGCGGGCCAACCTAGTCCCGGGGTCGTGGGGATGACCCTATAGTCGTCGGACAAGTCGGCGGCGAGCCCACCTAGTCGGGGGGTCGTGGGGACGACCCTATAGTCGTCGGACAAGTCGGCGGCCGGCCAACCTAGTCCGGGGGTCGTGGGGACGACCCTATAGACGTCGGACATGACGGTGGCGGGCCAGTCTAGTCCCGGGTCGTGGGGACGACCGTATAGTCGTCGGACATGTCGGCGGCTGGCCAACTTTGGCCCGTGGTCGTGGGGACGACCCTATAGTCGTCGGACATGTCGGCGGCTGGCCAACTTTGGCCCGGGGTCATGGGGGCGACCCTTGAGTCGTCGGATATGACGGCGGCTGGCCAACTTTGTCCCGTGGTTATTGGGACGACCCTATAGTTGTCGGACATGACGGCGGCGAGCCAACCTAGTCCCGGGGTTGTGGGGACGACCCAATAGTCGTTGGACAAGTCGGCGGCGAGCCAACCTAGTCCCGGGGTCGTGGGGACGACCCTATAGTCGTCGGACATGACAGTGGCGGGCCAATCTAGGCCCGGGTCGTGGGGACGACCCTGTAGTCGTCGGACATGACGGTGGCGGGCCAATCTAGTCCCGGGGTCGTGGGGACGACTCTATAGTCGTCGGACAAGTCGGCGGCTGGCCAACTTTGGCCCGTGGTCGTGGGGACGACCCTATAGTCGTCGGACTTGACGGTGGCGGGCCAATCTAGTCTCGGGGTCGTGTGGACGACCCCATAGACTCGTGGGGACGACCCTATAGTCTTCGGACATGACGGTAGCGGGCCAATCTAGACCCGAGGTCCTGGGGACGACCCTATAGTAGTCGGACATGTCGGCGGCTGCCCAACTTTGGCCCGGTGTCGTGGGGACGACTCTATAGTCGTCGGACATGTCGGCGGCTGGCCAACCTAGACCCGGAGTCGTGGGGACGACCCTATTGTCGTCGGACATGACGGTGGCGGGCCAATCTAGTCCCGGGGTCGTGGGGACGACCCTATAGTCGTCGGACAAGTCGGCGGCGGGCCAAGCTTGTCCCGGGGTCCTGGGGACGACCCTATAATCGTCGGACATGACGGTGGCGGGCCAATCTAGTCCCGGGGTCGTGGGGACGACCCTATAATCGTTGGACATGACGGTGGCGGGCCAATCTAGTCCCGGGATCGTAGGGACGACCCTATAGTCGTCGGCCATGTTGGCGATTGGCCAACATTGGCCCGGGGTCGTCGGGACGACCCTATAGTCGTCGGACATGTCGGCGGCTGGCCAACCTAGTCCCGGGGTCGTGGGAACGACCCTATAGTCGTCGGACATTTCGGCGGCTGGCCAACTTTGGCCCGGTGTCGTGGGGACGACCCTATAGTCGTCGGACATTTCGGCGGCATGCCAACTTTGGCCCGTGGTCGTGGGGACGACCCTATAGTCGTCGGACAAGTCGGCGGCCGGCCAACCTAGTCCGGGGGTCGTGGGGACGACCCTATAGTCGTCGGACATGACGGTGGCGGGCCAACCTAGTCCCGGGGTCGTGGGGATGACCCTATAGTCGTCGGACATGACGGTGGCGGGCCAGTCTAGTCCCGGGTCGTGCGGACGACCCTATAGTCGTCGGACATGTCGCCGGCCGGCCAACTTTGGCCCGTGGTCGTGGGGACCACCCTATAGTCGTCGGACATAACGGTGGCGGGCCAATCTAGTCCCGGGGTCGTGGGGACGACCCTATAGTCGTCGGACAAGTCGGGGGCGGGCCTACCTAGTCCCGGGGTCGTGGGGACGACCCTATAGTCGTCGGACATGTCGGCGGCTGGCCAACTTTGGCCCGGTGTCGTGGGGACGACCCTATAGTCGTCGGACATTTCGGCAGCATGCCAACTTTGGCCCGTGGTCGTGGGGACGACCCTATAGTTGTTGGACATGACGGTGGCGAGCTAATCTAGTCCCGGGGTCGTAGGGACGACCCTATAGTCATTGGACATGTCGGCGATTGGCCAACATTGGCGCGTGGTCGTGGGGACGATCCGATTATCGTCGGACATGTCGGCGGCTGGCCAACTTTGGCCCGTGGTCGTGGGGACGATCCAATAGTCGTCGGACATGTCGGCGGCTGGCCAACTTTGGCGCGTGGTCGTGGGGACGATCCGATTGTCGTCGGACATGTCGGCGGCTGGCCAACCTAGACCCGGGGTCGTGGGGACGACCCTATTGTCGTCGGACATGGCGGTGGCGGGCCAATCTATTCCCGTGGTCGTGGGGACGACCCTATAGTCTTCGGACATGACGGTAGCGGGCCAATCTAGACCCGAGGTCCTGGGGACGACCCTATAGTAGTCGGACATGTCGGCGGCTGCCCAACTTTGGCCCGGTGTCGTGGGGACGACTCTATAGTCGTCGGACATGTCGGCGGCGGGCCAAGCTTGTCCCGGGGTCCTGGGGACGACCCTATAATCGTCGGACATGACGGTGGCGGGCCAATCTAGTCCCGGGGTCGTGAAGACGACCCTATAGTCGTCGGACAAGACGGTTGCGGGCCAATCTAGTCCAGGGGTCGCGGGGACGACCCTATAGTCGTCGGACAAGTCGGCGGCTGTCCAGCTTTGGCCCGGGGTCGTGGGGACGACCCTATAGTCGTCGGACAAGTCGGCGGCTGTCCAGCTTTGGCCCGGGGTCGTGGGGACGACCCTATAGTCGTCGGACTTGACGGTGGCGGGCCAATCTAGTCCCGGGGTCGTGGGGACGACCCTATAGTCGTCGGACTTGACGGTGGCGGGCCAGTCTAGTCCCGGGTCGTGGGCACGAACCTATAGTCGTCGGAAATGTCGCCGGCTGGCCAACTTTGGCCCGTGGTCGTGGGGACGACCCTATAGTCGTCAGACATGACGGTGGCGAGCCAACCTAGTCCCGGGGTCGTGGGGACGACCCTATAGTCGTCGGACAAGTCGGCGGCGAGCCCACCTAGTCGGGGGGTCGTGGGGACGACCCTATAGTCGTCGGACAAGTCGGCGGCCGGCCAACCTAGTCCGGGGGTCGTGGGGACGACCCTATAGTCGTCGGACATGACGGTGGCGGGCCAATCTAGTCCCGGGGTCGTGGGGACGACCCTATAGTCGTCGGACAAGTCGGCGGCCGGCCAACCTAGTCCGGGGGTCGTGGGGACGACCCTATAGTCGTCGGACATGACGGTGGCGGGCCAATCTAGTCCCGGGGTCGTGGGGACGACCCCATAGTCGTTGGACATGACGGTGGCGGGCCAGTCTAGTCCCGGGTCGTGGGCACGACCCTATAGTCGTCGGAAATGTCGCCGGCTGGCCAACTTTGGCCCGTGGTCGTGGGGACGACCCTATAGTCGTCGGACAAGTCGGCGGCTGTCCAGCTTTGGCCCGGGGTCGTGGGGACGACCCTATAGTCGTCGGACTTGACGGTGGCGGGCCAATCTAGTCCCGGGGTCGTGGGGACGACCCTATAGTCGTCGGACTTGACGGTGGCGGGCCAATCTAGTCCCGGGGTCGGGGGGGCGACCCTATAGTCGTCGGACTTGACGGTGGCGGGCCAATCTAGTCCCGGGGTCGTGGGGACGACCCTATAGTCGTCGGACATGACGGTGGCGGGTCAGTCTACTCCCGGGTTGTGGGGACGACCCTATAGTCGTCGGACATGTCGGCGGCTCGCCAACTTTGGCCCCGTGGTCATGGGGACGACCCTATAGTCGTCGGAAATGACGGTGGCGGGCCAATCTAGTCCCGGGGTCGTGGGGACGACCCTATAGTCGTCGGACATGTCGGCGGCTGGCCAACTTTGGCCCGGGGTCGTGGGGACGACCCTATAGTCGTCGGATATGTCGTCGGCAGGCCAACTTTGGCCCGCGGTCGTGGGGACGACCCTATAGTCGTCGGACAGGTCGGCGGCGGGCCAACCTAGTCCCGGGGTCGTGGGGACGACCCTATAATCGTCGGACAAGCCGGCGGCTGGCCAACTTTGGCCCGTGGTCGTGGGGACGACCCTATAGTCGTCGGACAAGTCGGCGGTTGTCCAACTTTGGCCCGGGGTCGTGGGGACGACCCTATAGTCGTCGGACTTGACGGTGGCGGGCCAATCTAGTCCCGGGGTCGTGGGGACGACCCTATAGTCGTCAGACATGTCGGTGGCGAGCCAACCTAGTCCCGGGGTCGTGGGGACGACCCTATAGTCGTCGGACAAGTCGGCGGCGGGCCAACCTAGTCCCGGGGTCGTGGGGATGACCCTATAGTCGTCGGACAAGTCGGCGGCGAGCCCACCTAGTCGGGGGGTCGTGGGGACGACCCTATAGTCGTCGGACAAGTCGGCGGCCAGCCAACCTAGTCCGGGGGTCGTGGGGACGACCCTATAGTCGTCGGACATGACGGTGGCGGGCCAGTCTAGTCCCGGGGTCGTGGGGACGGCCCTATAGTCGTCGGACATGTCGGCGGCTGGCCAACTTTGGCCCGTGGTCGTGGGGACGACCCTATAGTCGTCGGACATGTCGGCGGCTGGCCAACTTTGGCCCGTGGTCGTGGGGACGACCCTATAGTCGTCGGACATGTCGGCGGCTGGCCAACTTTGGCCCGTGGTCGTAGGGACGACCCTATAGTCGTCAGACAAGTCGGCGGCGAGCCCACCTAGTCGGGGGGTCGTGGGGACGACCCTATAGTCGTCGGACAAGTCGGTGGCGGGCCAGTCTAGTCCCGGGTCGTGGGGACGACCCTATAGTCGTCGGACATGTCGGCGGCAGGCCAACTTTGGCCCGTGGTCGTGGGGAGGCCCCTATACTCGTCGGACAAGTCGGCGGCGTACCAACCTAGTCCGGGGGTCGTGGGGACGACCCTGTAGTCGTCGGACATGACGGTGGCGGGCCAGTCTAGTCCCGGGTCATGGGGACGACCCTATAGTCGTCGGACAAGCCGGCGGCTGGCCAGCTTTGGCCCGTGGTCGTGGGGACGACCCTATAGTCGTCAGAAATGCCGGTGGCGGGCCAATCTAGTCCCGGGGTCGTGGGGACGACCCTACAGTCGTCGGACAAGTCGGCGGCGAGCCAATCTAGTCCCGCGGTCGTGGGGACGACCCTATAGTCGTCGGACAAGTCGGCGGCGGGCCAACCTAGTCCCGGGGTCGTGGGGACGACCCTATAATCGTCGGACAATCCGGCGGCTGGCCAACTTTGGCCCGTGGTCGTGGGGACGACCCTATAGTCGTCGGACAAGTCGGCGGCTGTCCAACTTTGGCCCGGAGTCGTGGGGACGACCCTATAGTCGTCGGACTTGACGGTGGCGGGCCAATCTAGTCCCGGGGCCGGGGGGGGCGACCCTATAGTCGTCGGACTTGACGGTGGCGGGCCAATCTAGTCCCGGGGTCGTGGGGACGACCCTATAGTCGTCGGACATGACGGTGGCGGGTCAGTCTACTCCCGGGTTGTGGGGACGACCCTATAGTCGTCGGACATGTCGGCGGCTCGCCAACTTTGGCCCCGTGGTCATGGGGACGACCCTATAGTCGTCGGGCATGTCGGCGGCTGGCCAACTTTGACCCGGGGACGTGGGGACGACCCTATAGTCTTCGGACAAGTCGGCGGCTGGCCAAATTTGGCCCGTGGTCGTGGGGACGACCCTATAGTCGTCGGACATGACGGTGTCGGGCCAATCTAGTCCCGGGATCGTGGGGACGACCCTATAGTCGTCGGACATGACGGTGTCGGGCCAATCTAGTCCCGGGATCGTGGGGACGACCCTATAATCGTCGGACATGTTAGCGGCTGGCCAACTTTGGCCCGTGGTCGTGGGGACGATCCGATAGTCGTCGGACGTGACGGTGACTAGCCAATCTAGTCCCGGGTCGTGGGGACGACCGTATAGTCGTCGGACATGTCGGCGGCTGGCCAACCTAGACCCGGGGTCGTGGGGACGACCCTATTGTCGTCGGACATGACGGTGGCGGGCCAATCTAGTCCCGGGGTCGTGGGGACGACCCTATAGTCGTCGCACATGTCGGCGGCTGGCCAACTTTGGTCCGTGGTCGTGGGGTCGATCCGATAGTCGTCGGACATGACGGCGGCTGGCCAACTTTGGCCCGTGGTCGTGGGGACGACCCTATAGTCGTCGGACATGTCGGCGGCTGGCCAACTTTGGCCCGGGGTCATGGGGGCGACCCTTGAGTCGTCGGATATGACGGCGGCTGGCCAACTTTGTCCCGTGGTTATTGGGACGACCCTATAGTTGTCGGACATGACGGCGGCGAGCCAACCTAGTCCCGGGGTTGTGGGGACGACCCAATAGTCGTTGGACAAGTCGGCGGCGAGCCAACCTAGTCCCGGGGTCGTGGGGACGACTCTATAGTCGTCGGACATGACAGTGGCGGGCCAATCTAGGCCCGGGTCGTGGGGACGACCCTATAGTCGTCGGACAAGTCGGCGGCTGGCCAACTTTGGCCCGTGGTCGTGGGGACGACCCTATAGCCGTCGGAAATGACGGTGGCTGGCCAATCTAGTCCCGGGGTCGTGGGGACGACCCTACAGTCGTCGGACAAGGCGGCGGCGAGCCAATCTATTCCCGCGGTCGTGGGGACGACCCTATAGTCGTCGGACAAGTCAGCGGCTGGCCAACATTGGCCCGTGGTCGTGGGGACGACCATATAGTCGTCGGACATGACGGTGGCGGGCCACTCTAGTCCCGGGTCATGGGGACGACCCTATAGTCGTCGGACAAGTCGGCGGCTGGCCAACTTTGGCCCGGGGTCGTGGGGACGACCCTATAGTCGTCGGATATGTCGGCGGCAGGCCAACTTTGGCCCGCGGTCGTGGGGACGACCCTATAGTCGTCGGACAAGTCGGCGGCGTACCAACCTAGTCCGGGGGTCGTGGGGACGACCCTATAGTTGTCGGACATGACGGTGGCGGGCCACTCTAGTCCCGGGTCATGGGGACGACCCTATAGTCGTCGGACATGTCGGCGGCTGGCCAACTTTGGCCCGTGGTCGTGGGGAGGACCCTATACTCGTCGGACAAGTCGGCGGCGTACCAACCTAGACCGGGGGTCGTGGGGACGACCCTATTGTCGTCGGACAAGTCGGCGGCTGGCCAACTTTGGCCCGTGGTCGTGGGGACGATCCTATAGTCGTCGGAAATGACGGTGGCGGGCCAATCTAGTCCCGGGGTCGTGGGGACGACCCTACAGTCGTCGGACAAGTCGGCGGCGAGCCAATCTAGTCCCGCGGTCGTGGGGACGACCCTATAGTCGTCGGACAAGTCAGCGGCTGGCCAACATTGGCCCGTGGTCGTGGGGACGACCATATAGTCGTCGGAAATGACGGTGGCGGGCCAATCTAGTCCGGGGGTCGTGGGGACGACCCTATAGTTGTCGGACATGACGGTGGCGGGCCACTCTAGTCCCGGGTCATGGGGACGACCCTATAGTCGTCGGACATGTCGGCGGCTGGCCAACTTTGGCCCGTGGTCGTGGGGAGGACCCTATACTCGTCGGACAAGTCGGCGGCGTACCAACCTAGTCCGGGGGTCGTGGGGACGACCCTATAGTCGTCGGATATGTCGGCGGCAGGCCAACTTTGGCCCGCGGTCGTGGGGACGACCCTATAGTCGTCGGACAAGTCGGCGGCGGGCCAACCTAGTCCCGGGGTCGTGGGGACGACCCTATAATCGTCGGACAAGCCGGCGGCTGGCCAACTTTGGCCCGTGGTCGTGGGAACGACCCTATAGTCGTCGGACAAGTCGGCGGCTGTCCAACTTTGGCCCGGGGTCGTGGGGACGACCCTATAGTCGTCGGACTTGACGGTGGCGGGCCAATCTAGTCCCGGGGTCGTGGAGACGACCCTATAGTCGTCAGACATGTCGGTGGCGAGCCAACCTAGTCCCGGGGTCGTGGGGACGACCCTATAGTCGTCGGACAAGTCGGCGGCGGGCCAACCTAGTCCCGGGGTCGTGGGGATGACCCTATAGTCGTCGGACAAGTCGGCGGCGAGCCCACCTAGTCGGGGGGTCGTGGGGACGACCCTATAGTCGTCGGACAAGTCGGCGGCCGGCCAACCTAGTCCGGGGGTCGTGGGGACGACCCTATAGACGTCGGACATGACGGTGGCGGGCCAGTCTAGTCCCGGGTCGTGGGGACGACCGTATAGTCGTCGGACATGTCGGCGGCTGGCCAACTTTGGCCCGGGGTCATGGGGGCGACCCTTGAGTCGTCGGACAAGCCGGCGGCTGGCCAACTTTGGCCCGTGGTCGTGGGAACGACCCTATAGTCGTCGGACAAGTCGGCGGCTGTCCAACTTTGGCCCGGGGTCGTGGGGACGACCCTATAGTCGTCGGACATGACAGTGGCGGGCCAATCTAGGCCCGGGTCGTGGGGACGACCCTGTAGTCGTCGGACATGACGGTGGCGGGCCAATCTAGTCCCGGGGTCGTGGGGACGACTCTATAGTCGTCGGACAAGTCGGCGGCTGGCCAACTTTGGCCCGTGGTCGTGGGGACGACCCTATAGTCGTCGGACTTGACGGTGGCGGGCCAATCTAGTCTCGGGGTCGTGTGGACGACCCCATAGTCGTCGGACATGACGGTGGCGGGCCAATCTAGTCCCGGGGTCGTGGGGACGACCCCATAGTCGTTGGACATGACGGTGGCGGGCCAGTCTAGTCCCGGGTCGTGGGCACGACCCTATAGTCGTCGGAAATGTCGCCGGCTGGCCAGCTTTGGCCCGTGGTCGTGGGGACGACCCTATAGTCGTCGGACAAGTCGGCGGCTGTCCAGCTTTGGCCCGGGGTCGTGGGGACGACCCTATAGTCGTCGGACATGTCGGCGGCTGGCCAACTTTGGCCCGTGGTCGTAGGGAGGACCCTATACTCGTCGGACAAGTCGGCGGCGTACCAACCTAGTCCGGGGGTCGTGGGGACGACCCTATAGTCGTCGGACATGACGGTGGCGGGCCAGTCTAGTCCCGGGTCATGGGGACGACCCTATAGTCGTCGGACATGTCGGCGGCTGGCCAACTTTGGCCCGTGGTCGTGGGGACGACCCTATAGTCGTCGGACATGTCGGCGGCTGGCCAACTTTGGCCCGTGGTCGTAGGGACGACCCTATAGTCGTCAGACAAGTCGGCGGCGAGCCCACCTAGTCGGTGGGTCGTGGGGACGACCCTATAGTCGTCGGACAAGTCGGTGGCGGGCCAGTCTAGTCCCGGGTCGTGGGGACGACCCTATAGTCGTCGGACATGTCGGCGGCAGGCCAACTTTGGCGCGTGGTCGTGGGGAGGCCCCTATACTCGTCGGACAAGTCGGCGGCGTACCAACCTAGTCCGGGGGTCGTGGGGACGACCCTGTAGTCGTCGGACATGACGGTGGCGGGCCAGTCTAGTCCCGGGTCATGGGGACGACCCTATAGTCGTCGGACAAGCCGGCGGCTGGCCAGCTTTGGCCCGTGGTCGTGGGGACGACCCTATAGTCGTCAGAAATGCCGGTGGCGGGCCAATCTAGCCCCGGGGTCGTGGGGACGACCCTACAGTCGTCGGACAAGTCGGCGGCGAGCCAATCTAGTCCCGCGGTCGTGGGGACGACCCTATAGTCGTCGGACTTGACGGTGGCGGGCCAATCTAGTCCCGGGGTCGGGGGGCGACCCTATAGTCGTCGGACTTGACGGTGGCGGGCCAATCTAGTCCCGGGGTCGTGGGGACGACCCTATAGTCGTCGGACATGACGGTGGCGGGTCAGTCTACTCCCGGGTTGTGGGGACGACCCTATAGTCGTCGGACATGTCGGCGGCTCGCCAACTTTGGCCCCGTGGTCATGGGGACGACCCTATAGTCGTCGGAAATGACGGTGGCGGGCCAATCTAGTCCCGGGGTCGTGGGGACGACCCTATAGTCGTCGGACATGTCGGCGGCTGGCCAACTTTGGCCCGGGGTCGTGGGGACGACCCTATAGTCGTCGGATATGTCGTCGGCAGGCCAACTTTGGCCCGCGGTCGTGGGGACGACCCTATAGTCGTCGGACAGGTCGGCGGCGGGCCAACCTAGTCCCGGGGTCGTGGGGACGACCCTATAATCGTCGGACAAGCCGGCGGCTGGCCAACTTTGGCCCGTGGTCGTGGGGACGACCCTATAGTCGTCGGACAAGTCGGCGGCGTACCAACCTAGTCCGGGGGTCGTGGGGACGACCCTATAGTTGTCGGACATGACGGTGGCGGGCCACTCTAGTCCCGGGTCATGGGGACGACCCTATAGTCGTCGGACATGTCGGCGGCTGGCCAACTTTGGCCCGTGGTCGTGGGGAGGACCCTATACTCGTCGGACAAGTCGGCGGCGTACCAACCTAGACCGGGGGTCGTGGGGACGACCCTATTGTCGTCGGACAAGTCGGCGGCTGGCCAACTTTGGCCCGTGGTCGTGGGGACGATCCTATAGTCGTCGGAAATGACGGTGGCGGGCCAATCTAGTCCCGGGGTCGTGGGGACGACCCTACAGTCGTCGGACAAGTCGGCGGCGAGCCAATCTAGTCCCGCGGTCGTGGGGACGACCCTATAGTCGTCGGACAAGTCAGCGGCTGGCCAACATTGGCCCGTGGTCGTGGGGACGACCATATAGTCGTCGGAAATGACGGTGGCGGGCCAATCTAGTCCGGGGGTCGTGGGGACGACCCTATAGTTGTCGGACATGACGGTGGCGGGCCACTCTAGTCCCGGGTCATGGGGACGACCCTATAGTCGTCGGACATGTCGGCGGCTGGCCAACTTTGGCCCGTGGTCGTGGGGAGGACCCTATACTCGTCGGACAAGTCGGCGGCGTACCAACCTAGTCCGGGGGTCGTGGGGACGACCCCATAGTCGTTGGACATGACGGTGGCGGGCCAGTCTAGTCCCGGGTCGTGGGCACGACCCTATAGTCGTCGGAAATGTCGCCGGCTGGCCAGCTTTGGCCCGTGGTCGTGGGGACGACCCTATAGTCGTCGGACAAGTCGGCGGCTGTCCAGCTTTGGCCCGGGGTCGTGGGGACGACCCTATAGTCGTCGGACATGTCGGCGGCTGGCCAACTTTGGCCCGTGGTCGTAGGGAGGACCCTATACTCGTCGGACAAGTCGGCGGCGTACCAACCTAGTCCGGGGGTCGTGGGGACGACCCTATAGTCGTCGGACATGACGGTGGCGGGCCAGTCTAGTCCCGGGTCATGGGGACGACCCTATAGTCGTCGGACATGTCGGCGGCTGGCCAACTTTGGCCCGTGGTCGTGGGGACGACCCTATAGTCGTCGGACATGTCGGCGGCTGGCCAACTTTGGCCCGTGGTCGTAGGGACGACCCTATAGTCGTCAGACAAGTCGGCGGCGAGCCCACCTAGTCGGTGGGTCGTGGGGACGACCCTATAGTCGTCGGACAAGTCGGTGGCGGGCCAGTCTAGTCCCGGGTCGTGGGGACGACCCTATAGTCGTCGGACATGTCGGCGGCAGGCCAACTTTGGCGCGTGGTCGTGGGGAGGCCCCTATACTCGTCGGACAAGTCGGCGGCGTACCAACCTAGTCCGGGGGTCGTGGGGACGACCCTGTAGTCGTCGGACATGACGGTGGCGGGCCAGTCTAGTCCCGGGTCATGGGGACGACCCTATAGTCGTCGGACAAGCCGGCGGCTGGCCAGCTTTGGCCCGTGGTCGTGGGGACGACCCTATAGTCGTCAGAAATGCCGGTGGCGGGCCAATCTAGCCCCGGGGTCGTGGGGACGACCCTACAGTCGTCGGACAAGTCGGCGGCGAGCCAATCTAGTCCCGCGGTCGTGGGGACGACCCTATAGTCGTCGGACTTGACGGTGGCGGGCCAATCTAGTCCCGGGGTCGGGGGGCGACCCTATAGTCGTCGGACTTGACGGTGGCGGGCCAATCTAGTCCCGGGGTCGTGGGGACGACCCTATAGTCGTCGGACATGACGGTGGCGGGTCAGTCTACTCCCGGGTTGTGGGGACGACCCTATAGTCGTCGGACATGTCGGCGGCTCGCCAACTTTGGCCCCGTGGTCATGGGGACGACCCTATAGTCGTCGGAAATGACGGTGGCGGGCCAATCTAGTCCCGGGGTCGTGGGGACGACCCTATAGTCGTCGGACATGTCGGCGGCTGGCCAACTTTGGCCCGGGGTCGTGGGGACGACCCTATAGTCGTCGGATATGTCGTCGGCAGGCCAACTTTGGCCCGCGGTCGTGGGGACGACCCTATAGTCGTCGGACAGGTCGGCGGCGGGCCAACCTAGTCCCGGGGTCGTGGGGACGACCCTATAATCGTCGGACAAGCCGGCGGCTGGCCAACTTTGGCCCGTGGTCGTGGGGACGACCCTATAGTCGTCGGACAAGTCGGCGGTTGTCCAACTTTGGCCCGGGGTCGTGGGGACGACCCTATAGTCGTCGGACTTGACGGTGGCGGGCCAATCTAGTCCCGGGGTCGTGGGGACGACCCTATAGTCGTCAGACATGTCGGTGGCGAGCCAACCTAGTCCCGGGGTCGTGGGGACGACCCTATAGTCGTCGGACAAGTCGGCGGCGGGCCAACCTAGTCCCGGGGTCGTGGGGATGACCCTATAGTCGTCGGACAAGTCGGCGGCGAGCCCACCTAGTCGGGGGGTCGTGGGGACGACCCTATAGTCGTCGGACAAGTCGGCGGCCAGCCAACCTAGTCCGGGGGTCGTGGGGACGACCCTATAGTCGTCGGACATGACGGTGGCGGGCCAGTCTAGTCCCGGGGTCGTGGGGACGACCCTATAGTCGTCGGAAAAGTCGGCGGCTGTCCCGCTTTGGCCCGGGGTCGTGGGGACGACCCTATAGTCGTCGGACAAGTCGGCGGCTGTCCAGCTTTGGCCCGGGGTCGTGGGGACGACCCTATAGTCGTCGGACTTGACGGTGGCGGGCCAATCTAGTCCCGGGGTCGTGGGGACGACCCTATAGTCGTCGGAAAAGTCGGCAGCGAGCCAACCTAGTCCCGAGGTCGTGGGGACGACCCTATAGTCGTCGGACATGACGGCGGCTGGCCAACTTTGACCCGTGGTCGTGGGGACAACCCTATAGTCGTCGGACAAATCGGCGGCTGACCAACTTTGGCCCGGTGTCGTCGGGGCGACCCTATAGTCGTCGGACATGTCGGCGGCTGGCCAACTTTGGCCGGTGGTCGTGGGGACGACACTATAGTCGTCGGACAAGTCGGCGGCGAGCCAACATAGTCCCGGTGTCGTGGGGACGACTCCATAGTCGTCGGACATGTCGGCGGCTGGCCAACCTAGACCCGGGGTCGTGGGGACGACCCTATGGTCCTCGGACAAGTCGGCGGGTGGCCAACGTTTGCCCGGGGTCGTGGGGACGACCCTATAGTCGTCGGACAAGTCGGCGGCGAGCTAAGCTAGTCCGGGGGTCGTGGGGACGAGCCTATAGTCGTCGGACATGTTGGCGATTGGCCAACATTGGCCCGGGGTCGTCGGGACGACCCTATAGTCGTCGGACATGTCGGCGGCTGGCCAACCTTGTCCCGGGGTCGTGGGGACGACCCTATAGTCGTCGGACATGTCGGCGGCTGGCCAACTTTGGCCCGTGGTCGTGGGGACGATCCAATAGTCGTCGGACATGTCGGCGGCTGGCCAACTTTGGCCCGTGGTCGTGGGGACGACCCTATAGTCGTTGGGCATGTCAGCAGCTGACCGGTGTCGTTGGGACGCCTCTATAGTCGTCGAACATGTCGGCGGCTGGCCAACCTAGACCCGGGGTCGTGGGGACGACCATATAGTCATCGGACATGTCGGCGGCTGGCCAACTTTGGCCCGTGGTCGTGGGGCGACCCAATAGTCGTTGGACATGTCGGCGGCTGGCCAACTTTGGCTCGTGGTCGTGGGGACGACCCTATAGTTGTTGGACATGACGGTGGCGGGCTAATCTAGTCCCGGGGTCGTAGGGACGACCCTATAGTCGTTGGACATGTCGGCGATTGGCCAACATTGGCCCGGGGTCGTGGGGACGACCCTATAGTCGTCGGACATGTCGGCGGCTGGCCAACTTTGGCCCGTGGTTTTGGGGACGACCCTATAGTCGTCGGACTTGACGGTGGCGGGCCAATCTAGTCCCGGGGTCGTGGGGACGACCCTATAGTCGTCGGACTTGACGGTGGCGGGCCAGTCTAGTCCCGGGTCGTGGGCACGACCCTATAGTCGTCGGAAATGTCGCCGGCTGGCCAACTTTGGCCCGTGGTCGTGGGGACGACCCTATAGTCGTCAGACATGACGGTGGCGAGCCAACCTAGTCCCGGGGTCGTGGGGACGACCCTATAGTCGTCGGACAAGTCGGCGGCGAGCCCACCTAGTCGGGGGGTCGTGGGGACGACCCTATAGTCGTCGGACAAGTCGGCGGCCGGCCAACCTAGTCCGGGGGTCGTGGGGACGACCCTATAGTCGTCGGACAAGTCGGCGGCGGGCCAAGCTTGTCCCGGGGTCCTGGGGACGACCCTATAATCGTCGGACATGACGGTGGCGGGCCAATCTAGTCCCGGGGTCGTGGGGACGACCCTATAATCGTTGGACATGACGGTGGCGGGCCAATCTAGTCCCGGGGTCGTAGGGACGACCCTATAGTCGTCGGACATGTCGGCGGCTGGCCAACCTAGTCCCGGGGTCGTGGGAACGACCCTATAGTCGTCGGACATGTCGGCGGCTGGCCACCTTTGGCCCGTGGTCGTGGGGAGGACCCTATACTCGTCGGACAAGTCGGCGGCGTACCAACCTAGTCCGGGGGTCGTGGGGACGACCCTATAGTCGTCGGACATGACGTGGCGGGCTAGTCTAGTCCCGGGTCATGGGGACGACCCTATAGTCGTCGGACAAGTCGGCGGCTGGCCAACTTTGGCCCGTGGTCATGGGGACGACCCTATAGTCGTCGGAAAAGTCGGCGGCTGTCCAGCTTTGGCCCGGGGTCGTGGGGACGACCCTATAGTCGTCGGACAAGTCGGCGGCTGTCCAGCTTTGGCCCGGGGTCGTGGGGACGACCCTATAGTCGTCGGACTTGACGGTGGCGGGCCAATCTAGTCCCGGGGTCGTGGGGACGACCCTATAGTCGTCGGAAAAGTCGGCAGCGAGCCAACCTAGTCCCGAGGTCGTGGGGACGACCCTATAGTCGTCGGACATGACGGCGGCTGGCCAACTTTGACCCGTGGTCGTGGGGACAACCCTATAGTCGTCGGACAAATCGGCGGCTGACCAACTTTGGCCCGGTGTCGTCGGGGCGACCCTATAGTCGTCGGACATGTCGGCGGCTGGCCAACTTTGGCCGGTGGTCGTGGGGACGACACTATAGTCGTCGGACAAGTCGGCGGCGAGCCAACATAGTCCCGGTGTCGTGGGGACGACTCCATAGTCGTCGGACATGTCGGCGGCTGGCCAACCTAGACCCGGGGTCGTGGGGACGACCCTATGGTCCTCGGACAAGTCGGCGGGTGGCCAACTTTGGCCCGTGGTCGTGGGATCGACCCTATAGTCGTCGGACAAGTCGGCGGCTGGCCAAATTTGGCCCGTGGTCGTGAGGACGACCCTATTGTCGTCGGAAATGTCGGCGGCTGGCCAACTTTGGCCCGTGGTCGTGAAGACGACCCTATAGTCGTCGGACAAGACGGTGGCGGGCCAATCTAGTCCAGGGGTCGCGGGGACGACCCTATAGTCGTCGGACAAGTCGGCGGCTGGCCACCGTTTGCCCGGGGTCGTGGGGACGACCCTATAGTCGTCGGACAAGTCGGCGGCGAGCCAAGCTAGTCCGGGGGTCGTGGGGACGAGCCTATAGTCGTCGGACATGTTGGCGATTGGCCAACATTGGCCCGGGGTCGTCGGGACGACCCTATAGTCGTTGGGCATGTCAGCGGCTGACCGGTGTCGTTGGGACGCCTCTATAGTCGTCGAACATGTCGGCGGCTGGCCAACCTAGACCCGGGGTCGTGGGGACGACCATATAGTCATCGGACATGTCGGCGGCTGGCCAACTTTGGCCCGTGGTCGTGGGGCGACCCAATAGTCGTTGGACATGTCGGCGGCTGGCCAACTTTGGCTCGTGGTCGTGGGGACGACCCTATAGTCGTCGGACATGTCGGCGGCTGGCCAACCTAGACCCGGGGTCGTGGGGACGACCCTATTGTCGTCGGACATGACGGTGGCGGGCCAACCTAGACCCGAGGTCGTGGGGACGACCCTATTGTCGTCGGACATGTCGGCGGCTGGCCAACTTTGGCCCGTGGTCGTGGGGACGACCCTATAGTCGTTGGGCATGTCAGCGGCTGACCGGTGTCGTGGGGACCCCTCTATAGTCGTCGAACATGTCGGCGGCTGGCCAACCTAGACCCGGGGTCGTGGGGACGACCCTATTGTCGTCGGACATGGCGGTGGCGGGCCAATCTATTCCCGTGGTCGTGGGGACGACCCTATAGTCTTCGGACATGACGGTAGCGGGCCAATCTAGACCCGAGGTCCTGGGGACGACCCTATAGTAGTCGGACATGTCGGCGGCTGCCCAACTTTGGCCCGGTGTCGTGGGGACGACTCTATAGTCGTCGGACATGTCGGCGGCTGGCCAACCTAGACCCGGGGTCGTGGGGACGACCCTATTGTCGTCGGACATGACGGTGGCGGGCCAATCTAGTCCCGGGGTCGTGGGGACGACCCTATAGTCGTCGGACAAGTCGGCGGCGGGCCAAGCTTGTCCCGGGGTCCTGGGGACGACCCTATAATCGTCGGACATGACGGTGGCGGGCCAATCTAGTCCCGGGGTCGTGGGGACGACCCTATAATCGTTGGACATGACGGTGGCGGGCCAATCTAGTCCCGGGATCGTAGGGACGACCCTATAGTCGTCGGCCATGTTGGCGATTGGCCAACATTGGCCCGGGGTCGTCGGGACGACCCTATAGTCGTCGGACATGTCGGCGGCTGGCCAACCTAGTCCCGGGGTCGTGGGAACGACCCTATAGTCGTCGGACATTTCGGCGGCTGGCCAACTTTGGCCCGGTGTCGTGGGGACGACCCTATAGTCGTCGGACATTTCGGCGGCATGCCAACTTTGGCCCGTGGTCGTGGGGACGACCCTATAGTCGTCGGACAAGTCGGCGGCCGGCCAACCTAGTCCGGGGGTCGTGGGGACGACCCTATAGTCGTCGGACATGACGGTGGCGGGCCAACCTAGTCCCGGGGTCGTGGGGATGACCCTATAGTCGTCGGACATGACGGTGGCGGGCCAGTCTAGTCCCGGGTCGTGCGGACGACCCTATAGTCGTCGGACATGTCGCCGGCCGGCCAACTTTGGCCCGTGGTCGTGGGGACCACCCTATAGTCGTCGGACATAACGGTGGCGGGCCAATCTAGTCCCGGGGTCGTGGGGACGACCCTATAGTCGTCGGACAAGTCGGGGGCGGGCCTACCTAGTCCCGGGGTCGTGGGGACGACCCTATAGTCGTCGGACATGTCGGCGGCTGGCCAACTTTGGCCCGGTGTCGTGGGGACGACCCTATAGTCGTCGGACATTTCGGCAGCATGCCAACTTTGGCGCGTGGTCGTGGGGACGATCCGATTGTCGTCGGACATGTCGGCGGCTGGCCAACCTAGACCCGGGGTCGTGGGGACGACCCTATTGTCGTCGGACATGGCGGTGGCGGGCCAATCTATTCCCGTGGTCGTGGGGACGACCCTATAGTCTTCGGACATGACGGTAGCGGGCCAATCTAGACCCGAGGTCCTGGGGACGACCCTATAGTAGTCGGACATGTCGGCGGCTGCCCAACTTTGGCCCGGTGTCGTGGGGACGACTCTATAGTCGTCGGACATGTCGGCGGCGGGCCAAGCTTGTCCCGGGGTCCTGGGGACGACCCTATAATCGTCGGACATGACGGTGGCGGGCCAATCTAGTCCCGGGGTCGTGAAGACGACCCTATAGTCGTCGGACAAGACGGTTGCGGGCCAATCTAGTCCAGGGGTCGCGGGGACGACCCTATAGTCGTCGGACAAGTCGGCGGCTGTCCAGCTTTGGCCCGGGGTCGTGGGGACGACCCTATAGTCGTCGGACAAGTCGGCGGCTGTCCAGCTTTGGCCCGGGGTCGTGGGGACGACCCTATAGTCGTCGGACTTGACGGTGGCGGGCCAATCTAGTCCCGGGGTCGTGGGGACGACCCTATAGTCGTCGGACTTGACGGTGGCGGGCCAGTCTAGTCCCGGGTCGTGGGCACGAACCTATAGTCGTCGGAAATGTCGCCGGCTGGCCAACTTTGGCCCGTGGTCGTGGGGACGACCCTATAGTCGTCAGACATGACGGTGGCGAGCCAACCTAGTCCCGGGGTCGTGGGGACGACCCTATAGTCGTCGGACAAGTCGGCGGCGAGCCCACCTAGTCGGGGGGTCGTGGGGACGACCCTATAGTCGTCGGACAAGTCGGCGGCCGGCCAACCTAGTCCGGGGGTCGTGGGGACGACCCTATAGTCGTCGGACATGACGGTGGCGGGCCAATCTAGTCCCGGGGTCGTGGGGACGACCCTATAGTCGTCGGACAAGTCGGCGGCCGGCCAACCTAGTCCGGGGGTCGTGGGGACGACCCTATAGTCGTCGGACATGACGGTGGCGGGCCAATCTAGTCCCGGGGTCGTGGGGACGACCCCATAGTCGTTGGACATGACGGTGGCGGGCCAGTCTAGTCCCGGGTCGTGGGCACGACCCTATAGTCGTCGGAAATGTCGCCGGCTGGCCAACTTTGGCCCGTGGTCGTGGGGACGACCCTATAGTCGTCGGACAAGTCGGCGGCTGTCCAGCTTTGGCCCGGGGTCGTGGGGACGACCCTATAGTCGTCGGACTTGACGGTGGCGGGCCAATCTAGTCCCGGGGTCGTGGGGACGACCCTATAGTCGTCGGACTTGACGGTGGCGGGCCAATCTAGTCCCGGGGTCGGGGGGGCGACCCTATAGTCGTCGGACTTGACGGTGGCGGGCCAATCTAGTCCCGGGGTCGTGGGGACGACCCTATAGTCGTCGGACATGACGGTGGCGGGTCAGTCTACTCCCGGGTTGTGGGGACGACCCTATAGTCGTCGGACATGTCGGCGGCTCGCCAACTTTGGCCCCGTGGTCATGGGGACGACCCTATAGTCGTCGGAAATGACGGTGGCGGGCCAATCTAGTCCCGGGGTCGTGGGGACGACCCTATAGTCGTCGGACATGTCGGCGGCTGGCCAACTTTGGCCCGGGGTCGTGGGGACGACCCTATAGTCGTCGGATATGTCGTCGGCAGGCCAACTTTGGCCCGCGGTCGTGGGGACGACCCTATAGTCGTCGGACAGGTCGGCGGCGGGCCAACCTAGTCCCGGGGTCGTGGGGACGACCCTATAATCGTCGGACAAGCCGGCGGCTGGCCAACTTTGGCCCGTGGTCGTGGGGACGACCCTATAGTCGTCGGACAAGTCGGCGGTTGTCCAACTTTGGCCCGGGGTCGTGGGGACGACCCTATAGTCGTCGGACTTGACGGTGGCGGGCCAATCTAGTCCCGGGGTCGTGGGGACGACCCTATAGTCGTCAGACATGTCGGTGGCGAGCCAACCTAGTCCCGGGGTCGTGGGGACGACCCTATAGTCGTCGGACAAGTCGGCGGCGGGCCAACCTAGTCCCGGGGTCGTGGGGATGACCCTATAGTCGTCGGACAAGTCGGCGGCGAGCCCACCTAGTCGGGGGGTCGTGGGGACGACCCTATAGTCGTCGGACAAGTCGGCGGCCAGCCAACCTAGTCCGGGGGTCGTGGGGACGACCCTATAGTCGTCGGACATGACGGTGGCGGGCCAGTCTAGTCCCGGGGTCGTGGGGACGACCCTATAGTCGTCGGACATGTCGGCGGCTGGCCAACTTTGGCCCGTGGTCGTGGGGACGACCCTATAGTCGTCGGACATGTCGGCGGCTGGCCAACTTTGGCCCGTGGTCGTGGGGACGACCCTATAGTCGTCGGACATGTCGGCGGCTGGCCAACTTTGGCCCGTGGTCGTAGGGACGACCCTATAGTCGTCAGACAAGTCGGCGGCGAGCCCACCTAGTCGGGGGGTCGTGGGGACGACCCTATAGTCGTCGGACAAGTCGGTGGCGGGCCAGTCTAGTCCCGGGTCGTGGGGACGACCCTATAGTCGTCGGACATGTCGGCGGCAGGCCAACTTTGGCCCGTGGTCGTGGGGAGGCCCCTATACTCGTCGGACAAGTCGGCGGCGTACCAACCTAGTCCGGGGGTCGTGGGGACGACCCTGTAGTCGTCGGACATGACGGTGGCGGGCCAGTCTAGTCCCGGGTCATGGGGACGACCCTATAGTCGTCGGACAAGCCGGCGGCTGGCCAGCTTTGGCCCGTGGTCGTGGGGACGACCCTATAGTCGTCAGAAATGCCGGTGGCGGGCCAATCTAGTCCCGGGGTCGTGGGGACGACCCTACAGTCGTCGGACAAGTCGGCGGCGAGCCAATCTAGTCCCGCGGTCGTGGGGACGACCCTATAGTCGTCGGACAAGTCGGCGGCGGGCCAACCTAGTCCCGGGGTCGTGGGGACGACCCTATAATCGTCGGACAATCCGGCGGCTGGCCAACTTTGGCCCGTGGTCGTGGGGACGACCCTATAGTCGTCGGACAAGTCGGCGGCTGTCCAACTTTGGCCCGGAGTCGTGGGGACGACCCTATAGTCGTCGGACTTGACGGTGGCGGGCCAATCTAGTCCCGGGGCCGGGGGGGGCGACCCTATAGTCGTCGGACTTGACGGTGGCGGGCCAATCTAGTCCCGGGGTCGTGGGGACGACCCTATAGTCGTCGGACATGACGGTGGCGGGTCAGTCTACTCCCGGGTTGTGGGGACGACCCTATAGTCGTCGGACATGTCGGCGGCTCGCCAACTTTGGCCCCGTGGTCATGGGGACGACCCTATAGTCGTCGGACAAGTCGGTGGCGGGCCAGTCTAGTCCCGGGTCGTGGGGACGACCCTATAGTCGTCGGACATGTCGGCGGCAGGCCAACTTTGGCCCGTGGTCGTGGGGAGGCCCCTATACTCGTCGGACAAGTCGGCGGCGTACCAACCTAGTCCGGGGGTCGTGGGGACGACCCTGTAGTCGTCGGACATGACGGTGGCGGGCCAGTCTAGTCCCGGGTCATGGGGACGACCCTATAGTCGTCGGACAAGCCGGCGGCTGGCCAGCTTTGGCCCGTGGTCGTGGGGACGACCCTATAGTCGTCAGAAATGCCGGTGGCGGGCCAATCTAGTCCCGGGGTCGTGGGGACGACCCTACAGTCGTCGGACAAGTCGGCGGCGAGCCAATCTAGTCCCGCGGTCGTGGGGACGACCCTATAGTCGTCGGACAAGTCGGCGGCGGGCCAACCTAGTCCCGGGGTCGTGGGGACGACCCTATAATCGTCGGACAATCCGGCGGCTGGCCAACTTTGGCCCGTGGTCGTGGGGACGATCCTATAGTCGTCGGACAAGTCGGCGGCTGTCCAACTTTGGCCCGGAGTCGTGGGGACGACCCTATAGTCGTCGGACTTGACGGTGGCGGGCCAATCTAGTCCCGGGGCCGGGGGGGGCGACCCTATAGTCGTCGGACTTGACGGTGGCGGGCCAATCTAGTCCCGGGGTCGTGGGGACGACCCTATAGTCGTCGGACATGACGGTGGCGGGTCAGTCTACTCCCGGGTTGTGGGGACGACCCTATAGTCGTCGGACATGTCGGCGGCTCGCCAACTTTGGCCCCGTGGTCATGGGGACGACCCTATAGTCGTCGGGCATGTCGGCGGCTGGCCAACTTTGACCCGGGGACGTGGGGACGACCCTATAGTCTTCGGACAAGTCGGCGGCTGGCCAAATTTGGCCCGTGGTCGTGGGGACGACCCTATAGTCGTCGGACATGACGGTGTCGGGCCAATCTAGTCCCGGGATCGTGGGGACGACCCTATAGTCGTCGGACATGACGGTGTCGGGCCAATCTAGTCCCGGGATCGTGGGGACGACCCTATAATCGTCGGACATGTTAGCGGCTGGCCAACTTTGGCCCGTGGTCGTGGGGACGATCCGATAGTCGTCGGACGTGACGGTGACTAGCCAATCTAGTCCCGGGTCGTGGGGACGACCGTATAGTCGTCGGACATGTCGGCGGCTGGCCAACCTAGACCCGGGGTCGTGGGGACGACCCTATTGTCGTCGGACATGACGGTGGCGGGCCAATCTAGTCCCGGGGTCGTGGGGACGACCCTATAGTCGTCGCACATGTCGGCGGCTGGCCAACTTTGGTCCGTGGTCGTGGGGTCGATCCGATAGTCGTCGGACATGACGGCGGCTGGCCAACTTTGGCCCGTGGTCGTGGGGACGACCCTATAGTCGTCGGACATGTCGGCGGCTGGCCAACTTTGGCCCGGGGTCATGGGGGCGACCCTTGAGTCGTCGGATATGACGGCGGCTGGCCAACTTTGTCCCGTGGTTATTGGGACGACCCTATAGTTGTCGGACATGACGGCGGCGAGCCAACCTAGTCCCGGGGTTGTGGGGACGACCCAATAGTCGTTGGACAAGTCGGCGGCGAGCCAACCTAGTCCCGGGGTCGTGGGGACGACTCTATAGTCGTCGGACATGACAGTGGCGGGCCAATCTAGGCCCGGGTCGTGGGGACGACCCTATAGTCGTCGGACAAGTCGGCGGCTGGCCAACTTTGGCCCGTGGTCGTGGGGACGACCCTATAGCCGTCGGAAATGACGGTGGCTGGCCAATCTAGTCCCGGGGTCGTGGGGACGACCCTACAGTCGTCGGACAAGGCGGCGGCGAGCCAATCTATTCCCGCGGTCGTGGGGACGACCCTATAGTCGTCGGACAAGTCAGCGGCTGGCCAACATTGGCCCGTGGTCGTGGGGACGACCATATAGTCGTCGGACATGACGGTGGCGGGCCACTCTAGTCCCGGGTCATGGGGACGACCCTATAGTCGTCGGACAAGTCGGCGGCTGGCCAACTTTGGCCCGGGGTCGTGGGGACGACCCTATAGTCGTCGGATATGTCGGCGGCAGGCCAACTTTGGCCCGCGGTCGTGGGGACGACCCTATAGTCGTCGGACAAGTCGGCGGCGTACCAACCTAGTCCGGGGGTCGTGGGGACGACCCTATAGTTGTCGGACATGACGGTGGCGGGCCACTCTAGTCCCGGGTCATGGGGACGACCCTATAGTCGTCGGACATGTCGGCGGCTGGCCAACTTTGGCCCGTGGTCGTGGGGAGGACCCTATACTCGTCGGACAAGTCGGCGGCGTACCAACCTAGTCCGGGGGTCGTGGGGACGACCCTATTGTCGTCGGACAAGTCGGCGGCTGGCCAACTTTGGCCCGTGGTCGTGGGGACGATCCTATAGTCGTCGGAAATGACGGTGGCGGGCCAATCTAGTCCCGGGGTCGTGGGGACGACCCTACAGTCGTCGGACAAGTCGGCGGCGAGCCAATCTAGTCCCGCGGTCGTGGGGACGACCCTATAGTCGTCGGACAAGTCAGCGGCTGGCCAACATTGGCCCGTGGTCGTGGGGACGACCATATAGTCGTCGGAAATGACGGTGGCGGGCCAATCTAGTCCGGGGGTCGTGGGGACGACCCTATAGTTGTCGGACATGACGGTGGCGGGCCACTCTAGTCCCGGGTCATGGGGACGACCCTATAGTCGTCGGACATGTCGGCGGCTGGCCAACTTTGGCCCGTGGTCGTGGGGAGGACCCTATACTCGTCGGACAAGTCGGCGGCGTACCAACCTAGTCCGGGGGTCGTGGGGACGACCCTATAGTCGTCGGATATGTCGGCGGCAGGCCAACTTTGGCCCGCGGTCGTGGGGACGACCCTATAGTCGTCGGACAAGTCGGCGGCGGGCCAACCTAGTCCCGGGGTCGTGGGGACGACCCTATAATCGTCGGACAAGCCGGCGGCTGGCCAACTTTGGCCCGTGGTCGTGGGAACGACCCTATAGTCGTCGGACAAGTCGGCGGCTGTCCAACTTTGGCCCGGGGTCGTGGGGACGACCCTATAGTCGTCGGACTTGACGGTGGCGGGCCAATCTAGTCCCGGGGTCGTGGAGACGACCCTATAGTCGTCAGACATGTCGGTGGCCAGCCAACCTAGTCCCGGGGTCGTGGGGACGACCCTATAGTCGTCGGACAAGTCGGCGGCGGGCCAACCTAGTCCCGGGGTCGTGGGGATGACCCTATAGTCGTCGGACAAGTCGGCGGCGAGCCCACCTAGTCGGGGGGTCGTGGGGACGACCCTATAGTCGTCGGACAAGTCGGCGGCCGGCCAACCTAGTCCGGGGGTCGTGGGGACGACCCTATAGACGTCGGACATGACGGTGGCGGGCCAGTCTAGTCCCGGGTCGTGGGGACGACCGTATAGTCGTCGGACATGTCGGCGGCTGGCCAACTTTGGCCCGTGGTCGTGGGGACGACCCTATAGTCGTCGGACATGTCGGCGGCTGGCCAACTTTGGCCCGGGGTCATGGGGGCGACCCTTGAGTCGTCGGACAAGCCGGCGGCTGGCCAACTTTGGCCCGTGGTCGTGGGAACGACCCTATAGTCGTCGGACAAGTCGGCGGCTGTCCAACTTTGGCCCGGAGTCGTGGGGACGACCCTATAGTCGTCGGACTTGACGGTGGCGGGCCAATCTAGTCCCGGGGCCGGGGGGGGCGACCCTATAGTCGTCGGACTTGACGGTGGCGGGCCAATCTAGTCCCGGGGTCGTGGGGACGACCCTATAGTCGTCGGACATGACGGTGGCGGGTCAGTCTACTCCCGGGTTGTGGGGACGACCCTATAGTCGTCGGACATGTCGGCGGCTCGCCAACTTTGGCCCCGTGGTCATGGGGACGACCCTATAGTCGTCGGGCATGTCGGCGGCTGGCCAACTTTGACCCGGGGACGTGGGGACGACCCTATAGTCTTCGGACAAGTCGGCGGCTGGCCAAATTTGGCCCGTGGTCGTGGGGACGACCCTATAGTCGTCGGACATGACGGTGTCGGGCCAATCTAGTCCCGGGATCGTGGGGACGACCCTATAGTCGTCGGACATGACGGTGTCGGGCCAATCTAGTCCCGGGATCGTGGGGACGACCCTATAATCGTCGGACATGTTAGCGGCTGGCCAACTTTGGCCCGTGGTCGTGGGGACGATCCGATAGTCGTCGGACGTGACGGTGACTAGCCAATCTAGTCCCGGGTCGTGGGGACGACCGTATAGTCGTCGGACATGTCGGCGGCTGGCCAACCTAGACCCGGGGTCGTGGGGACGACCCTATTGTCGTCGGACATGACGGTGGCGGGCCAATCTAGTCCCGGGGTCGTGGGGACGACCCTATAGTCGTCGCACATGTCGGCGGCTGGCCAACTTTGGTCCGTGGTCGTGGGGTCGATCCGATAGTCGTCGGACATGACGGCGGCTGGCCAACTTTGGCCCGTGGTCGTGGGGACGACCCTATAGTCGTCGGACATGTCGGCGGCTGGCCAACTTTGGCCCGGGGTCATGGGGGCGACCCTTGAGTCGTCGGATATGACGGCGGCTGGCCAACTTTGTCCCGTGGTTATTGGGACGACCCTATAGTTGTCGGACATGACGGCGGCGAGCCAACCTAGTCCCGGGGTTGTGGGGACGACCCAATAGTCGTTGGACAAGTCGGCGGCGAGCCAACCTAGTCCCGGGGTCGTGGGGACGACTCTATAGTCGTCGGACATGACAGTGGCGGGCCAATCTAGGCCCGGGTCGTGGGGACGACCCTATAGTCGTCGGACAAGTCGGCGGCTGGCCAACTTTGGCCCGTGGTCGTGGGGACGACCCTATAGCCGTCGGAAATGACGGTGGCTGGCCAATCTAGTCCCGGGGTCGTGGGGACGACCCTACAGTCGTCGGACAAGGCGGCGGCGAGCCAATCTATTCCCGCGGTCGTGGGGACGACCCTATAGTCGTCGGACAAGTCAGCGGCTGGCCAACATTGGCCCGTGGTCGTGGGGACGACCATATAGTCGTCGGACATGACGGTGGCGGGCCACTCTAGTCCCGGGTCATGGGGACGACCCTATAGTCGTCGGACAAGTCGGCGGCTGGCCAACTTTGGCCCGGGGTCGTGGGGACGACCCTATAGTCGTCGGATATGTCGGCGGCAGGCCAACTTTGGCCCGCGGTCGTGGGGACGACCCTATAGTCGTCGGACAAGTCGGCGGCGTACCAACCTAGTCCGGGGGTCGTGGGGACGACCCTATAGTTGTCGGACATGACGGTGGCGGGCCACTCTAGTCCCGGGTCATGGGGACGACCCTATAGTCGTCGGACATGTCGGCGGCTGGCCAACTTTGGCCCGTGGTCGTGGGGAGGACCCTATACTCGTCGGACAAGTCGGCGGCGTACCAACCTAGTCCGGGGGTCGTGGGGACGACCCTATTGTCGTCGGACAAGTCGGCGGCTGGCCAACTTTGGCCCGTGGTCGTGGGGACGATCCTATAGTCGTCGGAAATGACGGTGGCGGGCCAATCTAGTCCCGGGGTCGTGGGGACGACCCTACAGTCGTCGGACAAGTCGGCGGCGAGCCAATCTAGTCACGCGGTCGTGGGGACGACCCTATAGTCGTCGGACAAGTCAGCGGCTGGCCAACATTGGCCCGTGGTCGTGGGGACGACCATATAGTCGTCGGAAATGACGGTGGCGGGCCAATCTAGTCCGGGGGTCGTGGGGACGACCCTATAGTTGTCGGACATGACGGTGGCGGGCCACTCTAGTCCCGGGTCATGGGGACGACCCTATAGTCGTCGGACATGTCGGCGGCTGGCCAACTTTGGCCCGTGGTCGTGGGGAGGACCCTATACTCGTCGGACAAGTCGGCGGCGTACCAACCTAGTCCGGGGGTCGTGGGGACGACCCTATAGTCGTCGGATATGTCGGCGGCAGGCCAACTTTGGCCCGCGGTCGTGGGGACGACCCTATAGTCGTCGGACAAGTCGGCGGCGGGCCAACCTAGTCCCGGGGTCGTGGGGACGACCCTATAATCGTCGGACAAGCCGGCGGCTGGCCAACTTTGGCCCGTGGTCGTGGGAACGACCCTATAGTCGTCGGACAAGTCGGCGGCTGTCCAACTTTGGCCCGGGGTCGTGGGGACGACCCTATAGTCGTCGGACTTGACGGTGGCGGGCCAATCTAGTCCCGGGGTCGTGGAGACGACCCTATAGTCGTCAGACATGTCGGTGGCGAGCCAACCTAGTCCCGGGGTCGTGGGGACGACCCTATAGTCGTCGGACAAGTCGGCGGCGGGCCAACCTAGTCCCGGGGTCGTGGGGATGACCCTATAGTCGTCGGACAAGTCGGCGGCGAGCCCACCTAGTCGGGGGGTCGTGGGGACGACCCTATAGTCGTCGGACAAGTCGGCGGCCGGCCAACCTAGTCCGGGGGTCGTGGGGACGACCCTATAGACGTCGGACATGACGGTGGCGGGCCAGTCTAGTCCCGGGTCGTGGGGACGACCGTATAGTCGTCGGACATGTCGGCGGCTGGCCAACTTTGGCCCGTGGTCGTGGGGACGACCCTATAGTCGTCGGACATGTCGGCGGCTGGCCAACTTTGGCCCGGGGTCATGGGGGCGACCCTTGAGTCGTCGGACAAGCCGGCGGCTGGCCAACTTTGGCCCGTGGTCGTGGGAACGACCCTATAGTCGTCGGACAAGTCGGCGGCTGTCCAACTTTGGCCCGGGGTCGTGGGGACGACCCTATAGTCGTCGGACATGACAGTGGCGGGCCAATCTAGGCCCGGGTCGTGGGGACGACCCTGTAGTCGTCGGACATGACGGTGGCGGGCCAATCTAGTCCCGGGGTCGTGGGGACGACTCTATAGTCGTCGGACAAGTCGGCGGCTGGCCAACTTTGGCCCGTGGTCGTGGGGACGACCCTATAGTCGTCGGACTTGACGGTGGCGGGCCAATCTAGTCTCGGGGTCGTGTGGACGACCCCATAGTCGTCGGACATGACGGTGGCGGGCCAATCTAGTCCCGGGGTCGTGGGGACGACCCCATAGTCGTTGGACATGACGGTGGCGGGCCAGTCTAGTCCCGGGTCGTGGGCACGACCCTATAGTCGTCGGAAATGTCGCCGGCTGGCCAGCTTTGGCCCGTGGTCGTGGGGACGACCCTATAGTCGTCGGACAAGTCGGCGGCTGTCCAGCTTTGGCCCGGGGTCGTGGGGACGACCCTATAGTCGTCGGACATGTCGGCGGCTGGCCAACTTTGGCCCGTGGTCGTAGGGAGGACCCTATACTCGTCGGACAAGTCGGCGGCGTACCAACCTAGTCCGGGGGTCGTGGGGACGACCCTATAGTCGTCGGACATGACGGTGGCGGGCCAGTCTAGTCCCGGGTCATGGGGACGACCCTATAGTCGTCGGACATGTCGGCGGCTGGCCAACTTTGGCCCGTGGTCGTGGGGACGACCCTATAGTCGTCGGACATGTCGGCGGCTGGCCAACTTTGGCCCGTGGTCGTAGGGACGACCCTATAGTCGTCAGACAAGTCGGCGGCGAGCCCACCTAGTCGGTGGGTCGTGGGGACGACCCTATAGTCGTCGGACAAGTCGGTGGCGGGCCAGTCTAGTCCCGGGTCGTGGGGACGACCCTATAGTCGTCGGACATGTCGGCGGCAGGCCAACTTTGGCGCGTGGTCGTGGGGAGGCCCCTATACTCGTCGGACAAGTCGGCGGCGTACCAACCTAGTCCGGGGGTCGTGGGGACGACCCTGTAGTCGTCGGACATGACGGTGGCGGGCCAGTCTAGTCCCGGGTCATGGGGACGACCCTATAGTCGTCGGACAAGCCGGCGGCTGGCCAGCTTTGGCCCGTGGTCGTGGGGACGACCCTATAGTCGTCAGAAATGCCGGTGGCGGGCCAATCTAGCCCCGGGGTCGTGGGGACGACCCTACAGTCGTCGGACAAGTCGGCGGCGAGCCAATCTAGTCCCGCGGTCGTGGGGACGACCCTATAGTCGTCGGACAAGTCGGCGGCGGGCCAACCTAGTCCCGGGGTCGTGGGGACGACCCTATAATCGTCGGACAATCCGGCGGCTGGCCAACTTTCGCCCGTGGTCGTGGGGACGACCCTATAGTCGTCGGACAAGTCGGCGGCTGTCCAACTTTGGCCCGGAGTCGTGGGGACGACCCTATAGTCGTCGGACTTGACGGTGGCGGGCCAATCTAGTCCCGGGGTCGGGGGGGCGACCCTATAGTCGTCGGACTTGACGGTGGCGGGCCAATCTAGTCCCGGGGTCGTGGGGACGACCCTATAGTCGTCGGACATGACGGTGGCGGGTCAGTCTACTCCCGGGTTGTGGGGACGACCCTATAGTCGTCGGACATGTCGGCGGCTCGCCAACTTTGTCCCGTGGTTATTGGGACGACCCTATAGTTGTCGGACATGACGGCGGCGAGCCAACCTAGTCCCGGGGTTGTGGGGACGACCCAATAGTCGTTGGACAAGTCGGCGGCGAGCCAACCTAGTCCCGGGTTCGTGGGGACGACCCTATAGTCGTCGGACATGACAGTGGCGGGCCAATCTAGGCCCGGGTCGTGGGGACGACCCTGTAGTCGTCGGACATGACGGTGGCGGGCCAATCTAGTCCCGGGGTCGTGGGGACGACTCTATAGTCGTCGGACAAGTCGGCGGCTGGCCAACTTTGGCCCGTGGTCGTGGGGACGACCCTATAGTCGTCGGACTTGACGGTGGCGGGCCAATCTAGTCTCGGGGTCGTGTGGACGACCCCATAGTCGTCGGACATGACGGTGGCGGGCCAATCTAGTCCCGGGGTCGTGGGGACGACCCCATAGTCGTTGGACATGACGGTGGCGGGCCAGTCTAGTCCCGGGTCGTGGGCACGACCCTATAGTCGTCGGAAATGTCGCCGGCTGGCCAACTTTGGCCCGTGGTCGTGGGGACGACCCTATAGTCGTCGGACAAGTCGGCGGCTGTCCAGCTTTGGCCCGGGGTCGTGGGGACGACCCTATAGTCGTCGGACATGTCGGCGGCTGGCCAACTTTGGCCCGTGGTCGTGGGGAGGACCCTATACTCGTCGGACAAGTCGGCGGCGTACCAACCTAGTCCGGGGGTCGTGGGGACGACCCTATAGTCGTCGGACATGACGGTGGCGGGCCAGTCTAGTCCCGGGTCATGGGGAGGACCCTATAGTCGTCGGACAAGTCGGCGGCTGGCCAACTTTGGCCCGTGGTCGTGGGGACGACCCTATAGTCGTCGGAAATGACGGTGGCTGGCCAATCTAGTCCCGGGGTCGTGGGGACGACCCTACAGTCGTCGGACAAGGCGGCGGCGAGCCAATCTAGTCCCGCGGTCGTGGGGACGACCCTATAGTCGTCGGACAAGTCAGCGGCTGGCCAACATTGGCCCGTGGTCGTGGGGACGACCATATAGTCGTCGGACATGACGGTGGCGGGCCACTCTAGTCCCGGGTCATGGGGACGACCCTATAGTCGTCGGACAAGTCGGCGGCTGGCCAACTTTGGCCCGGGGTCGTGGGGACGACCCTATAGTCGTCGGATATGTCGGCGGCAGGCCAACTTTGGCCCGCGGTCGTGGGGACGACCCTATAGTCGTCGGACAAGTCGGCGGCGTACCAACCTAGTCCGGGGGTCGTGGGGACGACCCTATAGTTGTCGGACATGACGGTGGCGGGCCACTCTAGTCCCGGGTCATGGGGACGACCCTATAGTCGTCGGACATGTCGGCGGCTGGCCAACTTTGGCCCGTGGTCGTGGGGAGGACCCTATACTCGTCGGACAAGTCGGCGGCGTACCAACCTAGTCCGGGGGTCGTGGGGACGACCCTATAGTCGTCGGACAAGTCGGCGGCTGGCCAACTTTGGCCCGTGGTCGTGGGGACGACCCTATAGTCGTCGGAAATGACGGTGGCGGGCCAATCTAGTCCCGGGGTCGTGGGGACGACCCTACAGTCGTCGGACAAGTCGGCGGCGAGCCAATCTAGTCCCGCGGTCGTGGGGACGACCCTATAGTCGTCGGACAAGTCAGCGGCTGGCCAACATTGGCCCGTGGTCGTGGGGACGACCATATAGTCGTCGGAAATGACGGTGGCGGGCCAATCTAGTCCCGGGGTCGTGGGGACGACCCTATGGTCGTCGGACATGTCAGCGGCTGGCCAACTTTGGCCCGGGGTCGTGGGGACGACCCTATAGTCGTCGGATATGTCGGCGGCAGGCCAACTTTGGCCCGCGGTCGTGGGGACGACCCTATAGTCGTCGGACAAGTCGGCGGCGGGCCAACCTAGTCCCGGGGTCGTGGGGACGACCCTATAATCGTTGGACAAGCCGGCGGCTGGCCAACTTTGGCCCGTGGTCGTGGGAACGACCCTATAGTCGTCGGACAAGTCGGCGGCTGTCCAACTTTGGCCCGGGGTCGTGGGGACGACCCTATAGTCGTTGGACTTGACGGTGGCGGGCCAATCTAGTCCCGGGGTCGTGGGGACGACCCTATAGTCGTCAGACATGTCGGTGGCGAGCCAACCTAGTCCCGGGGTCGTGGGGACGACCCTGTAGTCGTCGGACATGACGGTGGCGGGCCAATCTAGTCCCGGGGTCGTGGGGACGACTCTATAGTCGTCGGACAAGTCGGCGGCTGGCCAACTTTGGCCCGTGGTCGTGGGGACGACCCTATAGTCGTCGGACTTGACGGTGGCGGGCCAATCTAGTCTCGGGGTCGTGTGGACGACCCCATAGTCGTCGGACATGACGGTGGCGGGCCAATCTAGTCCCGGGGTCGTGGGGACGACCCCATAGTCGTTGGACATGACGGTGGCGGGCCAGTCTAGTCCCGGGTCGTGGGCACGACCCAATAGTCGTCGGAAATGTCGCCGGCTGGCCAACTTTGGCCCGTGGTCGTGGGAACGACCCTATAGTCGTCGGACAAGTCGGCGGCTGTCCAGCTTTGGCCCGGGGTCGTGGGGACGACCCTATAGTCGTCAGACAAGTCGGCGGCTGTCCAGCTTTGGCCCGGGGTCGTGGGGACGACCCTATAGTCGTCGGACTTGACGGTGGCGGGCCAATCTAGTCCCGGGGTCGTGGGGACGACCCTATAGTCGTCGGACTTGACGGTGGCGGGCCAGTCTAGTCCCGGGTCGTGGGCACGACCCTATAGTCGTCGGAAATGTCGCCGGCTGGCCAACTTTGGCCCGTGGTCGTGGGGACGACCCTATAGTCGTCAGACATGACGGTGGCGAGCCAACCTAGTCCCGGGGTCGTGGGGACGACCCTATAGTCGTCGGACAAGTCGGCGGCGAGCCCACCTAGTCGGGGGGTCGTGGGGACGACCCTATAGTCGTCGGACAAGTCGGCGGCCGGCCAACCTAGTCCGGGGGTCGTGGGGACGACCCTATAGTCGTCGGACAAGTCGGCGGCGGGCCAAGCTTGTCCCGGGGTCCTGGGGACGACCCTATAATCGTCGGACATGACGGTGGCGGGCCAATCTAGTCCCGGGGTCGTGGGGACGACCCTATAATCGTTGGACATGACGGTGGCGGGCCAATCTAGTCCCGGGGTCGTAGGGACGACCCTATAGTCGTCGGCCATGTTGGCGATTGGCCAACATTGGCCCGGGGTCGTCGGGACGACCCTATAGTCGTCGGACATGTCGGCGGCTGGCCAACCTAGTCCCGGGGTCGTGGGAACGACCCTATAGTCGTCGGACATGTCGGCGGCTGGCCACCTTTGGCCCGTGGTCGTGGGGAGGACCCTATACTCGTCGGACAAGTCGGCGGCGTACCAACCTAGTCCGGGGGTCGTGGGGACGACCCTATAGTCGTCGGACATGACGTGGCGGGCTAGTCTAGTCCCGGGTCATGGGGACGACCCTATAGTCGTCGGACAAGTCGGCGGCTGGCCAACTTTGGCCCGTGGTCATGGGGACGACCCTATAGTCGTCGGAAAAGTCGGCGGCTGTCCAGCTTTGGCCCGGGGTCGTGGGGACGACCCTATAGTCGTCGGACAAGTCGGCGGCTGTCCAGCTTTGGCCCGGGGTCGTGGGGACGACCCTATAGTCGTCGGACTTGACGGTGGCTGGCCAACTTTGACCCGTGGTCGTGGGGACAACCCTATAGTCGTCGGACAAATCGGCGGCTGACCAACTTTGGCCCGGTGTCGTCGGGGCGACCCTATAGTCGTCGGACATGTCGGCGGCTGGCCAACTTTGGCCGGTGGTCGTGGGGACGACACTATAGTCGTCGGACAAGTCGGCGGCGAGCCAACATAGTCCCGGTGTCGTGGGGACGACTCCATAGTCGTCGGACATGTCGGCGGCTGGCCAACCTAGACCCGGGGTCGTGGGGACGACTCTATAGTCGTCGGACAAGTCGGCGGCTAGCCAACTTTGGCCCGTGGTCGTGGGGACGACCCTATAGTCGTCGGACTTGACGGTGGCGGGCCAATCTAGTCTCGGGGTCGTGTGGACGACCCCATAGTCGTCGGACATGACGGTGGCGGGCCAATCTAGTCCCGGGGTCGTGGGGACGACCCTATAGTCGTCGGAAAAGTCGGCAGCGAGCCAACCTAGTCCCGAGGTCGTGGGGACGACTCTATAGTCGTCGGACATGACGGCGGCTGGCCAACTTTGACCCGTGGTCGTGGGGACAACCCTATAGTCGTCGGACAAATCGGCGGCTGACCAACTTTGGCCCGGTGTCGTCGGGGCGACCCTATAGTCGTCGGACATGTCGGCGGCTGGCCAACTTTGGCCGGTGGTCGTGGGGACGACACTATAGTCGTCGGACAAGTCGGCGGCGAGCCAACATAGTCCCGGTGTCGTGGGGACGACTCCATAGTCGTCGGACATGTCGGCGGCTGGCCAACCTAGACCCGGGGTCGTGGGGACGACCCTATGGTCCTCGGACAAGTCGGCGGGTGGCCAACTTTGGCCCGTGGTCGTGGGATCGACCCTATAGTCGTCGGACAAGTCGGCGGCTGGCCAAATTTGGCCCGTGGTCGTGAGGACGACCCTATTGTCGTCGGAAATGTCGGCGGCTGGCCAACTTTGGCCCGTGGTCGTGAAGACGACCCTATAGTCGTCGGACAAGACGGTGGCGGGCCAATCTAGTCCAGGGGTCGCGGGGACGACCCTATAGTCGTCGGACAAGTCGGCGGCTGGCCAACGTTTGCCCGGGGTCGTGGGGACGACCCTATAGTCGTCGGACAAGTCGGCGGCGAGCCAAGCTAGTCCGGGGGTCGTGGGGACGAGCCTATAGTCGTCGGACATGTTGGCGATTGGCCAACATTGGCCCGGGGTCGTCGGGACGACCCTATAGTCGTCGGACATGTCGGCGGCTGGCCAACCTTGTCCCGGGGTCGTGGGGACGACCCTATAGTCGTCGGACATGTCGGCGGCTGGCCAACTTTGGCCCGTGGTCGTGGGGACGATCCAATAGTCGTCGGACATGTCGGCGGCTGGCCAACTTTGGCCCGTGGTCGTGGGGACGACCCTATAGTCGTTGGGCATGTCAGCGGCTGACCGGTGTCGTGGGGACGCCTCTATAGTCGTCGAACATGTCGGCGGCTGGCCAACCTAGACCCGGGGTCGTGGGGACGACCATATAGTCATCGGACATGTCGGCGGCTGGCCAACTTTGGCCCGTGGTCGTGGGGCGACCCAATAGTCGTTGGACATGTCGGCGGCTGGCCAACTTTGGCTCGTGGTCGTGGGGACGACCCTATAGTCGTCGGACATGTCGGCGGCTGGCCAACCTAGACCCGGGGTCGTGGGGACGACCCTATTGTCGTCGGACATGACGGTGGCGGGCCAACCTAGACCCGGGGTCGTGGGGACGACCCTATTGTCGTCGGACATGTCGGCGGCTGGCCAACTTTGGCCCGTGGTCGTGGGGACGACCCTATAGTCGTCGGACAAGTCGGCGGCTGTCCAGCTTTGGCCCGGGGTCGTGGGGACGACCCTATAGTCGTCAGACAAGTCGGCGGCTGTCCAGCTTTGGCCCGGGGTCGTGGGGACGACCCTATAGTCGTCGGACTTGACGGTGGCGGGCCAATCTAGTCCCGGGGTCGTGGGGACGACCCTATAGTCGTCGGACTTGACGGTGGCGGGCCAGTCTAGTCCCGGGTCGTGGGCACGACCCTATAGTCGTCGGAAATGTCGCCGGCTGGCCAACTTTGGCCCGTGGTCGTGGGGACGACCCTATAGTCGTCAGACATGACGGTGGCGAGCCAACCTAGTCCCGGGGTCGTGGGGACGACCCTATAGTCGTCGGACAAGTCGGCGGCGAGCCCACCTAGTCGGGGGGTCGTGGGGACGACCCTATAGTCGTCGGACAAGTCGGCGGCCGGCCAACCTAGTCCGGGGGTCGTGGGGACGACCCTATAGTCGTCGGACAAGTCGGCGGCGGGCCAAGCTTGTCCCGGGGTCCTGGGGACGACCCTATAATCGTCGGACATGACGGTGGCGGGCCAATCTAGTCCCGGGGTCGTGGGGACGACCCTATAATCGTTGGACATGACGGTGGCGGGCCAATCTAGTCCCGGGGTCGTAGGGACGACCCTATAGTCGTCGGCCATGTTGGCGATTGGCCAACATTGGCCCGGGGTCGTCGGGACGACCCTATAGTCGTCGGACATGTCGGCGGCTGGCCAACCTAGTCCCGGGGTCGTGGGAACGACCCTATAGTCGTCGGACATGTCGGCGGCTGGCCACCTTTGGCCCGTGGTCGTGGGGAGGACCCTATACTCGTCGGACAAGTCGGCGGCGTACCAACCTAGTCCGGGGGTCGTGGGGACGACCCTATAGTCGTCGGACATGACGTGGCGGGCTAGTCTAGTCCCGGGTCATGGGGACGACCCTATAGTCGTCGGACAAGTCGGCGGCTGGCCAACTTTGGCCCGTGGTCATGGGGACGACCCTATAGTCGTCGGAAAAGTCGGCGGCTGTCCAGCTTTGGCCCGGGGTCGTGGGGACGACCCTATAGTCGTCGGACAAGTCGGCGGCTGTCCAGCTTTGGCCCGGGGTCGTGGGGACGACCCTATAGTCGTCGGACTTGACGGTGGCTGGCCAACTTTGACCCGTGGTCGTGGGGACAACCCTATAGTCGTCGGACAAATCGGCGGCTGACCAACTTTGGCCCGGTGTCGTCGGGGCGACCCTATAGTCGTCGGACATGTCGGCGGCTGGCCAACTTTGGCCGGTGGTCGTGGGGACGACACTATAGTCGTCGGACAAGTCGGCGGCGAGCCAACATAGTCCCGGTGTCGTGGGGACGACTCCATAGTCGTCGGACATGTCGGCGGCTGGCCAACCTAGACCCGGGGTCGTGGGGACGACTCTATAGTCGTCGGACAAGTCGGCGGCTAGCCAACTTTGGCCCGTGGTCGTGGGGACGACCCTATAGTCGTCGGACTTGACGGTGGCGGGCCAATCTAGTCTCGGGGTCGTGTGGACGACCCCATAGTCGTCGGACATGACGGTGGCGGGCCAATCTAGTCCCGGGGTCGTGGGGACGACCCTATAGTCGTCGGAAAAGTCGGCAGCGAGCCAACCTAGTCCCGAGGTCGTGGGGACGACTCTATAGTCGTCGGACATGACGGCGGCTGGCCAACTTTGACCCGTGGTCGTGGGGACAACCCTATAGTCGTCGGACAAATCGGCGGCTGACCAACTTTGGCCCGGTGTCGTCGGGGCGACCCTATAGTCGTCGGACATGTCGGCGGCTGGCCAACTTTGGCCGGTGGTCGTGGGGACGACACTATAGTCGTCGGACAAGTCGGCGGCGAGCCAACATAGTCCCGGTGTCGTGGGGACGACTCCATAGTCGTCGGACATGTCGGCGGCTGGCCAACCTAGACCCGGGGTCGTGGGGACGACCCTATGGTCCTCGGACAAGTCGGCGGGTGGCCAACTTTGGCCCGTGGTCGTGGGATCGACCCTATAGTCGTCGGACAAGTCGGCGGCTGGCCAAATTTGGCCCGTGGTCGTGAGGACGACCCTATTGTCGTCGGAAATGTCGGCGGCTGGCCAACTTTGGCCCGTGGTCGTGAAGACGACCCTATAGTCGTCGGACAAGACGGTGGCGGGCCAATCTAGTCCAGGGGTCGCGGGGACGACCCTATAGTCGTCGGACAAGTCGGCGGCTGGCCAACGTTTGCCCGGGGTCGTGGGGACGACCCTATAGTCGTCGGACAAGTCGGCGGCGAGCCAAGCTAGTCCGGGGGTCGTGGGGACGAGCCTATAGTCGTCGGACATGTTGGCGATTGGCCAACATTGGCCCGGGGTCGTCGGGACGACCCTATAGTCGTCGGACATGTCGGCGGCTGGCCAACCTTGTCCCGGGGTCGTGGGGACGACCCTATAGTCGTCGGACATGTCGGCGGCTGGCCAACTTTGGCCCGTGGTCGTGGGGACGATCCAATAGTCGTCGGACATGTCGGCGGCTGGCCAACTTTGGCCCGTGGTCGTGGGGACGACCCTATAGTCGTTGGGCATGTCAGCGGCTGACCGGTGTCGTGGGGACGCCTCTATAGTCGTCGAACATGTCGGCGGCTGGCCAACCTAGACCCGGGGTCGTGGGGACGACCATATAGTCATCGGACATGTCGGCGGCTGGCCAACTTTGGCCCGTGGTCGTGGGGCGACCCAATAGTCGTTGGACATGTCGGCGGCTGGCCAACTTTGGCTCGTGGTCGTGGGGACGACCCTATAGTCGTCGGACATGTCGGCGGCTGGCCAACCTAGACCCGGGGTCGTGGGGACGACCCTATTGTCGTCGGACATGACGGTGGCGGGCCAACCTAGACCCGGGGTCGTGGGGACGACCCTATTGTCGTCGGACATGTCGGCGGCTGGCCAACTTTGGCCCGTGGTCGTGGGGACGACCCTATAGTCGTTGGGCATGTCAGCGGCTGACCGGTGTCGTGGGGACGCCTCTATAGTCGTCGAACATGTCGGCGGCTGGCCAACCTAGACCCGGGGTCGTGGGGACGACCATATTGTCGTCGGACATGTCGGCGGCTGGCCAACTTTGGCCCGTGGTCGTGGGGACGACCCTATAGTCGTTGGGCATGTCAGCGGCTGACCGGTGTCGCGGGGACGCCTCTATAGTCGTCGAACATGTCGGCGGCTGGCCAACCTAGACCCGGGGTCGTGGGGACGACCATATAGTCATCGGACATGTCGGCGGCTGGCCAACTTTGGCCCGTGGTCGTGGGGAGACCCAATAGTCGTTGGACATGTCGGCGGCTGGCCAACTTTGGCCCGGGGTCGTGGGGACGACCCTATAGTCGTCGGACATGTCGGCGGCTGGCCAACTTTGGCCCGGTGTCGTGGGGACGACCCTATAGTCGTCGGACATTTCGGCAGCATGCCAACTTTGGCCCGTGGTCGTGGGGACGACCCTATAGTTGTTGGACATGACGGTGGCGAGGTAATCTAGTCCCGGGGTCGTAGGGACGACCCTATAGTCGTTGGACATGTCGGCGATTGGCCAACATTGGCCCGGGGTCGTGGGGACGACCCTATAGTCGTCGGACATGTCGGCGGCTGGCCAACATTGGCGCGTGGTCGTGGGGACGATCCGATTATCGTCGGACATGTCGGCGGCTGGCCAACTTTGGCCCGTGGTCGTGGGGACGATCCAATAGTCGTCGGACATGTCGGCGGCTGGCCAACTTTGGCGCGTGGTCGTGGGGACGATCCGATTGTCGTCGGACATGTCGGCGGCTGGCCAACCTAGACCCGGGGTCGTGGGGACGACCCTATTGTCGTCGGACATGGCGGTGGCGGGCCAATCTATTCCCGTGGTCGTGGGGACGACCCTATAGTCTTCGGACATGACGGTAGCGGGCCAATCTAGACCCGAGGTCCTGGGGACGACCCTATAGTAGTCGGACATGTCGGCGGCTGCCCAACTTTGGCCCGGTGTCGTGGGGACGACTCTATAGTCGTCGGACATGTCGGCGGCTGGCCAACCTAGACCCGGGGTCGTGGGGACGACCCTATTGTCGTCGGACATGACGGTGGCGGGCCAATCTAGTCCCGGGGTCGTGGGGACGACTGTTGTATTCCGTATTTATAATATTAAACTTTATTATATTAAATAACGAAAACTAAGGCGATTACAGATAAATAATAGATTCTATATTCAGAACTAGATTCTTGTGTCCAGACTGTTCGGACTAAAGTGGTGAAGTGGAAGTACAGTTTTAAGAATTGCGTGTTATATATATGTACGGTTTTCGGTAAGCTGGAAAGTGGGGGTTATCCTGAGTTTAACGGTCGGTAAGGGATGAGGCATAGAGATGAAGGTTCAAGGATGAGTAATAAGGAACGGATGAGGTCATAGAAGAAAGGATTTAGGATGCTTACTATTACTATCTGGATGACTAATACTTTGTTTAGGAAGCTTACTATTGCTATCTGGAGAACTAAATTTAAATGACGTTGGCATACAACACCTTCCGCCATAAAATTGTTGAACGGAAAGTTAACAATTACATATACCATGATTATAAATAATTACATTACGTAGATATTGAAGATTACACAAAAGGTAAAATAATATTATACAACACCTTCCGCCATAAGATTGCTTAACGAAAAGTTAACAATTAAGTATAACCTGATTATCAATTATTACATTACAGATACAATAAGTTTCTTACTTATTCGTATAATAACTAATGTAAGACTAAATGATAACAATAAAAACAAGAGTAAAGTATAAAATACTCTAGGATGGATATAAATACTATTAATTACTATGGATGCGTCGATTTCCTTACTTCCTAGAGGGGTGTAGTACTTCTACGTGTTCTTTGTCGGGTCGGAACGGGATTTGCTTCTTCGTCTTCCGAAATCTCAGGTATTGGAGCATTGATGACTGGTAGATTCCGCCTTGGTTGATAGGTGACTAATTCATTCACCGAAGATGGCAATGATGATGAATTAAAGACATAATCAAAGAATTTTTTTATTAATGGAGGATTGGTCACTCCATATCTTGAATTCGTGGTTGAACAACATAAACGTTGTAACCAGTAAAAACATCCACAACATTGGCAGCTTTTTAAAAGTATAAACAATACAAGGAGGGCTGCGATTATTCCAAGAGCGATCGTGTACCACTTGGTGTGCGTGATAATGAATGGCTGATTTATTTGTTTGGTAATAATCTCATCGAACTCGTTTAATTTCTTACTAGCGTACTTGAGTTCTGTAAGATCGATGTTCGTGAGATGTATCGGCTTTAGAGCGATCGACTCAATTGTTTTTAGATGAGGCAACAAGTTGCAACAATCATCATCTAGAATATTCATGTGTGGGATATAATAAGTTGCGTTTTTACTGCTTCCAGATGTTGCGTCGATCATAAACAGATTAGTATATCCTTTGCAGTGAGGTTGAAGATGTATGATTCCGCTTTTTTTTAGAACAATATCTTCCATATGATCTTGATTTCCTCCGCACATGATAGTTAAAGTAGTTGGCTCGTCGAGGACATAAATCCATTGATTCCTTGCAATATAGTTCCAAGTTTCTATGGTTCCTTTAATCGTCTTCGTCGTGCAGGAAGAAGGAATCTTACTGATGTGAGGAGACAACAGTTCGATCTCGCAGATTCCTTGATATGTTGAAGCGGTGGTATGCAAGTTATAACAGACGTACTCCTCATCTCGATATTCGTTGCAATCAGACAATTCTTTTAGAAAAATAAATTGGGATTTTGTCTGGGAAAGGAGGAGATACCGACTTTGAGGAATAATGTAAGAAAAGAATTTCGTATCATTATGCTGGATTGGAAGAGGAATAAGTTCGAAGAGATCAAATTTCGTTCGAACAACTAAAGGAATTTGAAGTGCAAATATTATGTTATTTTTTGTGATAGCTACATGGAGTTGAATAAACTTATAAAAATCACGTATATTTTCTAAATCTGGTTTCATAACTAGCTCATGTTGATTTTTATAATCTTTTAATTCTTCGTATAGCATTTTAGGAGTAATAACGAACGGTGAAACAATGTTATGTTCGGCTAGATTGATAGCTTCAATATATTTTGACAATTCACGATTAATCTGCCTTACTAGTACGTTTAAAGTGGTAATCTGTTGGCTCACCACGGATTGCATTTCTAATCGTGAAATAAAAGAATTTGTTTGAACAGTGAAGGAGTTTATTTTTCCTATATTTTCATTCATTGCTTTCTCTTGACTTTGAAGTGAATATAGAGAACTATTAAAGTTTCTAATAGTATTTGCAATCACTTGAACCTGTGCCTTCAGCAGGGTTTGTGTTTGCTTGTTATTATTTGCTAATGTTTTAATACTATCCTCATAAAATTGAGCATCATCGGCGTCGGGAGTACCAAAAGCCCATTTTAATAGATATGACATACCATTTAAAAGACCACGTTTCTTTCTAATAACGTGCTTCTCGGTCAATTGTTGGAGGATTTCGCGTTTCATATTAACTTCCAATAATTCTGATTCGATTATCTGGATAGTACGATCGCAATGAAAGCTAGTATCACCTTTTCGAGTTGGATCTTGCAATGTTAAATTGCAGATATTTTTTGTTTTAATGAAATACTTGTTAATGATCATGAATGCGTTGTTTAAATGAGTTCTATTCATATATGAAAGGAGTGTCAGTTTGGAGTTCGCAATTTTTAATGTTCCCTGTTTGATATAAAAGATTCCGCCAGATTTTTTGAAAGGTTGGTGAGTGAAAAAATCACTACTCGCTAGAAGCGGGAGTAGGAAAAGGATCAGAATTATCTGATTCATCTGGAAAATAAGGTTTAAGTAAATTAGTATGATATTTAACCAGTTTCCGATTAATCTGAATTTCAGCAGTTTGATTAGGAAAAAGTCGAATGATTTTGTAAGGTCCCTTAGCATTGCTGGAAAGTTTCTTAGATAGTCCCGATGGAATATATTTGTTTTCAATCGTAACCAAATCATTGACTTTAAATACAATTGGATTAATTTTTTTATCATGGTATTCTTTGCTACGAAATTTCGAAACAATAAGATTTTCGCGTGCGATTTGGAAAGACGTATTGAGCTTAAATTTAAGTGAACGAATGTAATCGTCATAAGTATAATGGAACTCTGGATTCTGAGTTATAGATGAAGGAAAGTAGGCCTTCTGTCCGAAAAGAAGTTCGTACGGTGTATAACGAGTGGATTTATGAACGGCTGTATTATAACTAAACATTGCAAAAGTAATGTAAGTGTCCCAGTCCGTTTGTTTTTTATTTATATAATGCTTGAGGTAATCCTTTAAAGTAAGATGAGATCTCTCAAGTGCTCCATTCGTTTGAGGATGATATGGTGTGGTTGAAATATGCCTTGTTTTAAAGAGGTTGCTTACTTCCTTAACAAGATTTGACATAAAATCTGAACCTTGATCGGTTAGAAATGTTTGGGGAATACCAAAGTAAACGAAAATAAAAAGTAATTTTTCGACAATCGTTTGTGCTTCATGATTTGAAACTGCAAATGCAAACGAATACTTTGTCAGATCATCTTGAGCTGTGATAATAAATCGGTTACCCTGTTCAGTCACGGGTAAAGGTCCTACTACGTCAATAGCTAACCTGTGAAAAGGTTTTTCCGAAGTAGTCGTAATCTCCATAGGTTGTTTAGTAGGTCTAAAATTGGTTTTATTTATCTGACAAGAATGACACGTTTTAATGTAACTCCTAATGTCACTTTTCATTGTAGACCAGTGATATCTTTCTTTGACTCTAGAATAAGTACGATTAAACCCACAATGTCCGGATAATTTACTATCATGACATTCTTTGAGAATGATTCGTATTTCTTCGCGATCTTTGGGAACGATTTTCCTCGTATCTAAAAATTTAATATTATTAGAAGGAAAAATAAATTTAACCATTTCATTAAAAATTTCAGGTTTAACACCGTTTTTCTTTTTAGGTGGAATCAAAGTAAAATCCCTTGATTTTATTATATCTTGAAGGTTCATAAAACTTTGAAATAAATTACGATAATCAATTTTGTCATGGTGTAGATTTTTGGGAAATAAAATTAGTAGAGTTTGATTATCATTTCTCAATTTGTACAATCCGTTAGGACTTGATGTTATCGCAGTTGTGTCAAAATTTTCAGTCACGTAATCTGAATATTGATTTTCTTCATCCAAATCTTCAGACCACAATAATACTATCGTGCCCTTTAATCTTGGAAGAAGGGTTTCCTCCTTTGAAAATTCGATTACGCTTAAGTTTTGGTAATGGAATTTTGTAAAATCTTGGTACGTTTTAGCGGATTTGTGTACGTGGAACGTAGATTCGGAGAGTTGTTTTGGATCAGGATGTAATCGCGATAAACCGTCTGCGTTAGAATTTACTCTTCCCGGTTTATATTTTATTATATACTCGTATTCATTAAGACGTAATCGCCATCGAACAAGTTTTGACGAAGGATTTTTACAATTAAAAAGCCATTGCAGGGATCTGTGATCTGTATAAATTGTAAATTCTCTGCCATAAAGATAAGGTCGAAAGTGTTCAACCGTATTTATAATAGCTAATAGCTCCTTCTCAGTCGTGGAATAGTTTTGTTCAGCACTGTTTAATGTTCTTGAGTAATAAGCTATGGGTAAATCCTTATTATCTTTTATTTGCGAGAGAACACCGCCAATACCCACATTGGAGGCATCACAGGTAACGACAAAGGTTTGAGAGAAATCAGGATACTGCAACAGGGGTTCACTGATCAAAATTGATTTTAATGTCTCGAACGCGTTTTGTTGTTGCTCGGACCAAATGAATTCCGTATCATTTTTCAACAGTAATGTTATTGGTTTCGTGATCGTTGAAAAACTTGGAATAAATTTCCGATAGTATCCAACCATTCCGAGAAATTGCTTTATTTGCTTCAAGTTTTTTGGAGGATTCATTCCTTGAATACACTCGATTTTCTTAGGATTCGGTCTGACTCCGTCTTTAGAAATTACATGCCCAAGATATTGACAAGATTCGCGTAAAAACTCACACTTATCCGGTTGAAGCTTGAGACTATTTTTACGAAATCTGTTGAAAACATTACGTAGCTTTAAATTATGATCAGTGAGGCTGGATCCATGAATTACCACGTCATCCAAATAAACGAAACACTGTTTGTTACTAAGTCCAGTCAAAACGTTATGCATCATTCTTTGAAATACAGCAGGTGCATTTTTTAGACCGAAGGGCATTCGCGTAAACTCAAAATGACCTTCTGGAGTTGAGAAAGCTGTTTTTTGGGCATCGTCCGAATGCATGGGAATTTGGTGGAAACCACTTGCTAAATCCAATGTGGTAAAATAATGTGCGTGACCTAATTGATCTAGGATATCTTCTATATATGGGAGTGGGTAAGCATCTCCGATCGTTTTTTCATTAAGGTTCCTATAGTCAATGACAATACGCCACTTTTGCTCACCAGAAGCGTCAATTTTTTTTGGTACGACCCAGAGTGGGCTTGACCAGGGACTTGTTGAAGGTTTTATGATCCCTTGCACTAACATTTTATCGATTTGTTTCGATACTTCGTTTTTGTGCACCTCAGGATATCTATAGGATTTTACATGAATAGGAATATTATCAGTTGTTCGAATTTTATTGGTAGTTGCATTAGTCACGGTTAATGTATCACCGGGGAGATGGAAAATATCTTCGAATTCGTGACATAACTTTATTATTGAATTTTTCTCCTCAGTATTTAAATGTTCTGTACGTATGTTTTTATGTATTAACGTACGCCTTTCGTGTTTATTTACTAACCCGTTATTAGAAGAACAAAAGATATGACTCTGCTCAGAGGGACGTAAGAGTGGTAGATTGGGTTTAATAAATATTTCCTTTTCCAGAGATCGGTTAATAACCGTGATTAAAACTTCATTCTTATTTATCACTTTCACTAAGGTGCTGGGAACAATTAACGACTCTTTTTGATTCAGTGCTTGGCTTAGGATTAATCCTTCTTTTAAATTGAGAGGGTTTAAAATCGGCATTTTGACCACCATTTCCGTTCGAGGTCCAATTGACATTAAAGACGTGTCTGACGGTTGATTTGTATTTCGTTGGAAAGGAATTGAGAATGGAATCGCTTTAATTGAAATAGATGAGCTTTGATAATCAATTTTGCAATTTTGTGAATCAAAAAAATCCTGTCCTAAAAGACCATCAAAAGGAATACCCGTATTAGAATCAAGGACTTGGAATTTGCAATAAAGAGAATATTTACGGATCGATAATTTAAGTTCCGTTTCTCCGTGAGTTGCAATCGGTGCATCAGCTTTGATACCGTTGAGCATGATTGGTTCAGAGTTAGTAATTTTAAAATTACCGAGACTAGACCTTTTAACTAATGACACAGATGCTCCCGTATCAATTAGAAACTTTAGAATTCCGTCAGAGGAATTTGATGATCGAGATTCGAATAGAACGAATATTAATTCGTTATTGTTCAAGTAGGCATTATGATATACAAATGAGCTGAGATTTGTCGTAACGTTAGATGCGTCATTACTCGCTGGTACTTGCACAGGAGGATTAGAGGTTTTTTCTGAGATTTGAAGATTTTGATTACTCAGATGAACGTTTGAGTGTTGGGCGTTCTGGGGATTCGATTTATTCTCATCATTTTTGTTACGTCGAACATTTGCAGCAAATCTTTTTATGCATTCATCGATAGAATGGCCCATATTTTTACAATAACGACATTGAATTTGATTTATTGGACGGCTTGAGTTTTGACTTGGCCTTGGATCATAGGATCGATTCAAATTTTGTGATTGATTCGCACTTTTATGAGAACTTTTAAAATTATTTTGTCTGAACGTTTGATTTTGTTGCGTAAAGTAAATTGGCTTTGAATGTTGAGGTATTGAAGGATTTGACCTTGAATTTTTAAAGCGACAATCTTTACTTGCGTGATTTGTTCTACTGCAGTAAGTGCAACTTTGGAAATTATCATAACGAATTCGAAGGGCTTTTTCTTCCGCTGAAGCGGCGGTAAAGGCTTGATTAATTGTTTGGAATTCTCTGTATCGAAGCATTTGTGAAATCTGAGGATGAGTGTGATAAATGAATCGATTAAGGGTCATCTTAGTTATCATTGCGATACTTCCAGGTATATTACTTTCGACTTGTTCTGATACATGAACGGCTGCGAGGATTCGAGACGAGAGGTCTTCGATCCTTTGGAAGAACTGTGATACGTTTTCATTTTGTTTTTGAGTGATTGAATTTAATTCCTCGAATAATTGATCAAGAGTTTTTTTATCTTGATAGAGACTTAAAAGAAGCTCAGAAACTCCTTCCCAAGTCGTGAGATTGCAATGTATGTCAATTTGTTCTCGTGCTTTGCCAGTAATACGACTTTTCACGTAAAGTAATAAAGCACGTTTTTGACTTTCCGTAGCTAGTTCGAATACTCCGTCAACTTGCTTTACAAAGCTACGAATTTTATATCGATCACCGTCAAATGTTTCAGGAATTAATTTAATTAAGAATGAGACTTCGTACGTAGTCGCCACTTGATCAGGCATGCTTGTATAGGATTTAGGAAAGTTTAAGAAATATAGAAGGACAAGAATTGTCTAGACTGAAGAACATCTATTGAGCAGTACTTACTGTGGAACTTATCCTTTGCAATTGGTGCTGGCGGTGCTAGGTCCAGTATTTTCCAACCAGGTTGCAGAATTTCCTCAAGTACGCTGCTCTTCTGTATTTCGCCTTGTTCGATGTCCACGTTCTCAGCAATTTGAATGTTGCCACTCGATTCACAGGGTAGAGTTGCTAATTCCACTTATGCTCGCTGTGTGTTGAGTGCTGGACATCCCATCCTCGTCGCCAAAATTTATGTTGTATTCCGTATTTATAATATTAAACTTTATTATATTAAATAACGAAAACTAAGGCGATTACAGATAAATAATAGATTCTATATTCAGAACTAGATTCTTGTGTCCAGACTGTTCGGACTAAAGTGGTGAAGTGGAAGTACAGTTTTAAGAATTGCGTGTTATATATATGTACGGTTTTCGGTAAGCTGGAAAGTGGGGGTTATCCTGAGTTTAACGGTCGGTAAGGGATGAGGCATAGAGATGAAGGTTCAAGGATGAGTAATAAGGAACGGATGAGGTCATAGAAGAAAGGATTTAGGATGCTTACTATTACTATCTGGATGACTAATACTTTGTTTAGGAAGCTTACTATTGCTATCTGGAGAACTAAATTTAAATGACGTTGGCATACAACACGACCCTATAGTCGTCGGACAAGTCGGCGGCGGGCCAAGCTTGTCCCGGGGTCCTGGGGACGACCCTATAATCGTCGGACATGACGGTGGCGGGCCAATCTAGTCCCGGGGTCGTGGGGACGACCCTATAATCGTTGGACATGACGGTGGCGGGCCAATCTAGTCCCGGGGTCGTAGGGACGACCCTATAGTCGTCGGCCATGTTGGCGATTGGCCAACATTGGCCCGGGGTCGTCGGGACGACCCTATAGTCGTCGGACATGTCGGCGGCTGGCCAACCTAGTCCCGGGGTCGTGGGGACGACCCTATAGTCGTCGGACATTTCGGCGGCATGCCAACTTTGGCCCGGTGTCGTGGGGACGACCCTATAGTCGTCGGACATTTCGGCGGCATGCCACCTTTGGCCCGTGGTCGTGGGGACGACCCTATAGTTGTTGGACATGACGGTGGCGGGCTAATCTAGTCCCGGGGTCGTAGGGACGACCCTATAGTCGTTGGACATGTCGGCGATTGGCCAACATTGGCCCGGGGTCGTGGGGACGACCCTATAGTCGTCGGACATGTCGGCGGCTGGCCAACTTTGGCCCGTGGTTTTGGGGACGACCCTATAGTCGTCGGACTTGACGGTGGCGGGCCAATCTAGTCCCGGGGTCGTGGGGACGACCCTATAGTCGTCGGACTTGACGGTGGCGGGCCAGTCTAGTCCCGGGGTCGTGGGGACGACCCTATAGTCGTCGGACTTGACGGTGGCGGGCCAGTCTAGTCCCGGGTCGTGGGCACGACCCTATAGTCGTCGGAAATGTCGCCGGCTGGCCAACTTTGGCCCGTGGTCGTGGGGACGACCCTATAGTCGTCAGACATGACGGTGGCGAGCCAACCTAGTCCCGGGGTCGTGGGGACGACCCCATAGTCGTTGGACATGACGGTGGCGGGCCAGTCTAGTCCCGGGTCGTGGGCACGACCCTATAGTCGTCGGAAATGTCGCCGGCTGGCCAACTTTGGCCCGTGGTCGTGGGAACGACCCTATAGTCGTCGGACAAGTCGGCGGCTGTCCAGCTTTGGCCTGGGGTCGTGGGGACGACCCTATAGTCGTCAGACAAGTCGGCGGCTGTCCAGCTTTGGCCCGGGGTCGTGGGGACGACCCTATAGTCGTCGGACTTGACGGTGGCGGGCCAATCTAGTCCCGGGGTCGTGGGGACGACCCTATAGTCGTCGGACTTGACGGTGGCGGGCCAGTCTAGTCCCGGGTCGTGGGCACGACCCTATAGTAGTCGGAAATGTCGCCGGCTGGCCAACTTTGGCCCGTGGTCGTGGGGACGACCCTATAGTCGTCAGACATGACGGTGGCGAGCCAACCTAGTCCCGGGGTCGTGGGGACGACCCTATAGTCGTCGGACAAGTCGGCGGCGAGCCCACCTAGTCGGGGGGTCGTGGGGACGACCCTATAGTCGTCGGACAAGTCGGCGGCCGGCCAACCTAGTCCGGGGGTCGTGGGGACGACCTTATAGTCGTCGGACATGACGGTGGCGGGCCAGTCTAGTCCCGGGTCGTGGGGACGACCCTATAGTCGTCGGACATTTCGGCGGCTGGCCAACTTTGGCCCGTGGTCGTGGGGACGACCCTATAGTCGTCGGAAATGTCGGTGGCTGTCCAACTTTGGCCCGGGGGTCGTGGGGACGACCCTATAGTCGTCGGACATGTCGGCGGCGAGCCAACATTGACCCGGGGTCGTGGGGACGACTCTATAGTCGTCGGACATGTCGGTGGCGGACCAGTCTAGTCCCGGGTCGTGGGGACGACCCTATAGTCGTCGGACATGTCGGCGGCTGGCCACCTTTGGCCCGTGGTCGTGGGGAGGACCCTATACTCGTCGGACAAGTCGGCGGCGTACCAACCTAGTCCGGGGGTCGTGGGGACGACCCTATAGTCGTCGGACATGACGTGGCGGGCTAGTCTAGTCCCGGGTCATGGGGACGACCCTATAGTCGTCGGACATGTCGGCGGCTGGCCAACTTTGGCCCGTGGTCGTGGGGACGACCCTATAGTCGTCGGAAATGTCGGTGGCTGTCCAACTTTGGCCCGGGGGTCGTGGGGACGACCCTATAGTCGTCGGACATGTCGGCGGCGAGCCAACATTGACCCGGGGTCGTGGGGACGACTCTATAGTCGTCGGACATGTCGGTGGCGGACCAGTCTAATCCCGGGTCGTGGGGACGACCCTATAGTCGTCGGACATGTCGGCGGCTGGCCACCTTTGGCCCGTGGTCGTGGGGAGGACCCTATACTCGTCGGACAAGTCGGCGGCGTACCAACCTAGTCCCGGGGTCGTAGGGACGACCCTATAGTCGTTGGACATGTCGGCGATTGGCCAACATTGGCCCGGGGTCGTGGGGACGACCCTATAGTCGCCGGACATGTCGGCGGCTGGCCAACATTGGCGCGTGGTCGTGGGGACGATCCGATTATCGTCGGACATGTCGGCGGCTGGCCAACTTTGGCCCGTGGTCGTGGGGACGATCCAATAGTCGTCGGACATGTCGGCGGCTGGCCAACTTTGGCGCGTGGTCGTGGGGACGATCCGATTGTCGTCGGACATGTCGGCGGCTGGCCAACCTAGACCCGGGGTCGTGGGGACGACCCTATAGTCGTCGGACATTTCGGCGGCTGGCCAACTTTGGCCCGGTGTCGTGGGGACGACCCTATAGTCGTCGGACATTTCGGCGGCATGCCAACTTTGGCCCGTGGTCGTGGGGACGACCCTATAGTTGTTGGACATGACGGTGGCGGGCTAATCTAGTCCCGGGGTCGTAGGGACGACCCTATAGTCGTTGGACATGTCGGCGATTGGCCAACATTGGCCCGGGGTCGTGGGGACGACCCTATAGTCGTCGGACATGTCGGCGGCTGGCCAACTTTGGCCCGTGGTTTTGGGGACGACCCTATAGTCGTCGGACTTGACGGTGGCGGGCCAATCTAGTCCCGGGGTCGTGGGGACGACCCTATAGTCGTCGGACTTGACGGTGGCGGGCCAGTCTAGTCCCGGGGTCGTGGGGACGACCCTATAGTCGTCGGACTTGACGGTGGCGGGCCAGTCTAGTCCCGGGTCGTGGGCACGACCCTATAGTCGTCGGAAATGTCGCCGGCTGGCCAACTTTGGCCCGTGGTCGTGGGGACGACCCTATAGTCGTCAGACATGACGGTGGCGAGCCAACCTAGTCCCGGGGTCTTGGGGACGACCCCATAGTCGTTGGACATGACGGTGGCGGGCCAGTCTAGTCCCGGGTCGTGGGCACGACCCTATAGTCGTCGGAAATGTCGCCGGCTGGCCAACTTTGGCCCGTGGTCGTGGGAACGACCCTATAGTCGTCGGACAAGTCGGCGGCTGTCCAGCTTTGGCCCGGGGTCGTGGGGACGACCCTATAGTCGTCAGACAAGTCGGCGGCTGTCCAGCTTTGGCCCGGGGTCGTGGGGACGACCCTATAGTCGTCGGACTTGACGGTGGCGGGCCAATCTAGTCCCGGGGTCGTGGGGACGACCCTATAGTCGTCGGACTTGACGGTGGCGGGCCAGTCTAGTCCCGGGTCGTGGGCACGACCCTATAGTAGTCGGAAATGTCGCCGGCTGGCCAACTTTGGCCCGTGGTCGTGGGGACGACCCTATAGTCGTCAGACATGACGGTGGCGAGCCAACCTAGTCCCGGGGTCGTGGGGACGACCCTATAGTCGTCGGACAAGTCGGCGGCGAGCCCACCTAGTCGGGGGGTCGTGGGGACGACCCTATAGTCGTCGGACAAGTCGGCGGCCGGCCAACCTAGTCCGGGGGTCGTGGGGACGACCCTATAGTCGTCGGACATGACGGTGGCGGGCCAGTCTAGTCCCGGGTCGTGGGGACGACCCTATAGTCGTCGGACATTTCGGCGGCTGGCCAACTTTGGCCCGTGGTCGTGGGGACGACCCTATAGTCGTCGGAAATGTCGGTGGCTGTCCAACTTTGGCCCGGGGGTCGTGGGGACGACCCTATAGTCGTCGGACATGTCGGCGGCGAGCCAACATTGACCCGGGGTCGTGGGGACGACTCTATAGTCGTCGGACATGTCGGTGGCGGACCAGTCTAGTCCCGGGTCGTGGGGACGACCCTATAGTCGTCGGACATGTCGGCGGCTGGCCACCTTTGGCCCGTGGTCGTGGGGAGGACCCTATACTCGTCGGACAAGTCGGCGGCGTACCAACCTAGTCCGGGGGTCGTGGGGACGACCCTATAGTCGTCGGACATGACGTGGCGGGCTAGTCTAGTCCCGGGTCATGGGGACGACCCTATAGTCGTCGGACATGTCGGCGGCTGGCCAACTTTGGCCCGTGGTCGTGGGGACGACCCTATAGTCGTCGGAAATGTCGGTGGCTGTCCAACTTTGGCCCGGGGGTCGTGGGGACGACCCTATAGTCGTCGGACATGTCGGCGGCGAGCCAACATTGACCCGGGGTCGTGGGGACGACTCTATAGTCGTCGGACATGTCGGTGGCGGACCAGTCTAGTCCCGGGTCGTGGGGACGACCCTATAGTCGTCGGACATGTCGGCGGCTGGCCACCTTTGGCCCGTGGTCGTGGGGAGGACCCTATACTCGTCGGACAAGTCGGCGGCGTACCAACCTAGTCCCGGGGTCGTAGGGACGACCCTATAGTCGTTGGACATGTCGGCGATTGGCCAACATTGGCCCGGGGTCGTGGGAACGACCCTATAGTCGTCGGACAAGTCGGCGGCTGTCCAACTTTGGCCCGGGGTCGTGGGGACGACCCTATAGTCGTCGGACTTGACGGTGGCGGGCCAATCTAGTCCCGGGGTCGTGGAGACGACCCTATAGTCGTCAGACATGTCGGTGGCGAGCCAACCTAGTCCCGGGGTCGTGGGGACGACCCTATAGTCGTCGGACAAGTCGGCGGCGGGCCAACCTAGTCCCGGGGTCGTGGGGATGACCCTATAGTCGTCGGACAAGTCGGCGGCGAGCCCACCTAGTCGGGGGGTCGTGGGGACGACCCTATAGTCGTCGGACAAGTCGGCGGCCGGCCAACCTAGTCCGGGGGTCGTGGGGACGACCCTATAGACGTCGGACATGACGGTGGCGGGCCAGTCTAGTCCCGGGTCGTGGGGACGACCGTATAGTCGTCGGACATGTCGGCGGCTGGCCAACTTTGGCCCGTGGTCGTGGGGACGACCCTATAGTCGTCGGACATGTCGGCGGCTGGCCAACTTTGGCCCGGGGTCATGGGGGCGACCCTTGAGTCGTCGGATATGACGGCGGCTGGCCAACTTTGTCCCGTGGTTATTGGGACGACCCTATAGTTGTCGGACATGACGGCGGCGAGCCAACCTAGTCCCGGGGTTGTGGGGACGACCCAATAGTCGTTGGACAAGTCGGCGGCGAGCCAACCTAGTCCCGGGGTCGTGGGGACGACCCTATAGTCGTCGGACATGACAGTGGCGGGCCAATCTAGGCCCGGGTCGTGGGGACGACCCTGTAGTCGTCGGACATGACGGTGGCGGGCCAATCTAGTCCCGGGGTCGTGGGGACGACTCTATAGTCGTCGGACAAGTCGGCGGCTGGCCAACTTTGGCCCGTGGTCGTGGGGACGACCCTATAGTCGTCGGACTTGACGGTGGCGGGCCAATCTAGTCTCGGGGTCGTGTGGACGACCCCATAGTCGTCGGACATGACGGTGGCGGGCCAATCTAGTCCCGGGGTCGTGGGGACGACCCCATAGTCGTTGGACATGACGGTGGCGGGCCAGTCTAGTCCCGGGTCGTGGGCACGACCCTATAGTCGTCGGAAATGTCGCCGGCTGGCCAACTTTGGCCCGTGGTCGTGGGGACGACCCTATAGTCGTCGGACAAGTCGGCGGCTGTCCAGCTTTGGCCCGGGGTCGTGGGGACGACCCTATAGTCGTCGGACATGTCGGCGGCTGGCCAACTTTGGCCCGTGGTCGTAGGGAGGACCCTATACTCGTCGGACAAGTCGGCGGCGTACCAACCTAGTCCGGGGGTCGTGGGGACGACCCTATAGTCGTCGGACATGACGGTGGCGGGCCAGTCTAGTCCCGGGTCATGGGGACGACTCTATAGTCGTCGGACATGTCGGCGGCTGGCCAACTTTGGCCCGTGGTCGTGGGGAGGACCCTATACTCGTCGGACAAGTCGGCGGCGTACCAACCTAGTCCGGGGGTCGTGGGGACGACCCTATAGTCGTCGGACATGACGTGGCGGGCTAGTCTAGTCCCGGGTCATGGGGACGACCCTATAGTCGTCGGACAAGTCGGCGGCTGGCCAACTTTGGCCCGTGGTCATGGGGACGACCCTATAGTCGTCGGAAAAGTCGGCGGCTGTCCCGCTTTGGCCCGGGGTCGTGGGGACGACCCTATAGTCGTCGGACAAGTCGGCGGCTGTCCAGCTTTGGCCCGGGGTCGTGGGGACGACCCTATAGTCGTCGGACTTGACGGTGGCGGGCCAATCTAGTCCCGGGGTCGTGGGGACGACCCTATAGTCGTCGGAAAAGTCGGCAGCGAGCCAACCTAGTCCCGAGGTCGTGGGGACGACCCTATAGTCGTCGGACATGACGGCGGCTGGCCAACTTTGACCCGTGGTCGTGGGGACGACCCTATAGTCGTCGGACAAATCGGCGGCTGACCAACTTTGGCCCGGTGTCGTCGGGGCGACCCTATAGTCGTCGGACATGTCGGCGGCTGGCCAACTTTGGCCGGTGGTCGTGGGGACGACACTATAGTCGTCGGACAAGTCGGCGGCGAGCCAACATAGTCCCGGTGTCGTGGGGACGACTCCATAGTCGTCGGACATGTCGGCGGCTGGCCAACCTAGACCCGGGGTCGTGGGGACGACCCTATGGTCCTCGGACAAGTCGGCGGGTGGCCAACGTTTGCCCGGGGTCGTGGGGACGACCCTATAGTCGTCGGACAAGTCGGCGGCGAGCCAAGCTAGTCCGGGGGTCGTGGGGACGAGCCTATAGTCGTCGGACATGTTGGCGATTGGCCAACATTGGCCCGGGGTCGTCGGGACGACCCTATAGTCGTCGGACATGTCGGCGGCTGGCCAACCTTGTCCCGGGGTCGTGGGGACGACCCTATAGTCGTCGGACATGTCGGCGGCTGGCCAACTTTGGCCCGTGGTCGTGGGGACGATCCAATAGTCGTCGGACATGTCGGCGGCTGGCCAACTTTGGCCCGTGGTCGTGGGGACGACCCTATAGTCGTTGGGCATGTCAGCGGCTGACCGGTGTCGTTGGGACGCCTCTATAGTCGTCGAACATGTCGGCGGCTGGCCAACCTAGACCCGGGGTCGTGGGGACGACCATATAGTCATCGGACATGTCGGCGGCTGGCCAACTTTGGCCCGTGGTCGTGGGGCGACCCAATAGTCGTTGGACATGTCGGCGGCTGGCCAACTTTGGCTCGTGGTCGTGGGGACGACCCTATAGTTGTTGGACATGACGGTGGCGGGCTAATCTAGTCCCGGGGTCGTAGGGACGACCCTATAGTCGTTGGACATGTCGGCGATTGGCCAACATTGGCCCGGGGTCGTGGGGACGACCCTATAGTCGTCGGACATGTCGGCGGCTGGCCAACTTTGGCCCGTGGTTTTGGGGACGACCCTATAGTCGTCGGACTTGACGGTGGCGGGCCAATCTAGTCCCGGGGTCGTGGGGACGACCCTATAGTCGTCGGACTTGACGGTGGCGGGCCAGTCTAGTCCCGGGCCGTGGGCACGACCCTATAGTCGTCGGAAATGTCGGCGGCTGGCCAACTTTGGCCCGTGGTCGTGAAGACGACCCTATAGTCGTCGGACAAGACGGTGGCGGGCCAATCTAGTCCAGGGGTCGCGGGGACGACCCTATAGTCGTCGGACAAGTCGGCGGCTGGCCAACGTTTGCCCGGGGTCGTGGGGACGACCCTATAGTCGTCGGACAAGTCGGCGGCGAGCCAAGCTAGTCCGGGGGTCGTGGGGACGAGCCTATAGTCGTCGGACATGTTGGCGATTGGCCAACATTGGCCCGGGGTCGTCGGGACGACCCTATAGTCGTTGGGCATGTCAGCGGCTGACCGGTGTCGTTGGGACGCCTCAATAGTCGTCGAACATGTCGGCGGCTGGCCAACCTAGACCCGGGGTCGTGGGGACGACCATATAGTCATCGGACATGTCGGCGGCTGGCCAACTTTGGCCCGTGGTCGTGGGGCGACCCAATAGTCGTTGGACATGTCGGCGGCTGGCCAACTTTGGCTCGTGGTCGTGGGGACGACCCTATAGTCGTCGGACATGTCGGCGGCTGGCCAACCTAGACCCGGGGTCGTGGGGACGACCCTATTGTCGTCGGACATGACGGTGGCGGGCCAACCTAGACCCGAGGTCGTGGGGACGACCCTATTGTCGTCGGACATGTCGGCGGCTGGCCAACTTTGGCCCGTGGTCGTGGGGACGACCCTATAGTCGTTGGGCATGTCAGCGGCTGACCGGTGTCGTGGGGACGCCTCTATAGTCGTCGAACATGTCGGCGGCTGGCCAACCTAGACCCGGGGTCGTGGGGACGACCCTATTGTCGTCGGACATGGCGGTGGCGGGCCAATCTATTCCCGTGGTCGTGGGGACGACCCTATAGTCTTCGGACATGACGGTAGCGGGCCAATCTAGACCCGAGGTCCTGGGGACGACCCTATAGTAGTCGGACATGTCGGCGGCTGCCCAACTTTGGCCCGGTGTCGTGGGGACGACTCTATAGTCGTCGGACATGTCGGCGGCTGGCCAACCTAGACCCGGGGTCGTGGGGACGACCCTATTGTCGTCGGACATGACGGTGGCGGGCCAATCTAGTCCCGGGGTCGTGGGGACGACCCTATAGTCGTCGGACAAGTCGGCGGCGGGCCAAGCTTGTCCCGGGGTCCTGGGGACGACCCTATAATCGTCGGACATGACGGTGGCGGGCCAATCTAGTCCCGGGGTCGTGGGGACGACCCTATAATCGTTGGACATGACGGTGGCGGGCCAATCTAGTCCCGGGATCGTAGGGACGACCCTATAGTCGTCGGCCATGTTGGCGATTGGCCAACATTGGCCCGGGGTCGTCGGGACGACCCTATAGTCGTCGGACATGTCGGCGGCTGGCCAACCTAGTCCCGGGGTCGTGGGAACGACCCTATAGTCGTCGGACATTTCGGCGGCTGGCCAACTTTGGCCCGGTGTCGTGGGGACGACCCTATAGTCGTCGGACATTTCGGCGGCATGCCAACTTTGGCCCGTGGTCGTGGGGACGACCCTATAGTCGTCGGACAAGTCGGCGGCCGGCCAACCTAGTCCGGGGGTCGTGGGGACGACCCTATAGTCGTCGGACATGACGGTGGCGGGCCAACCTAGTCCCGGGGTCGTGGGGATGACCCTATAGTCGTCGGACATGACGGTGGCGGGCCAGTCTAGTCCCGGGTCGTGCGGACGACCCTATAGTCGTCGGACATGTCGCCGGCCGGCCAACTTTGGCCCGTGGTCGTGGGGACCACCCTATAGTCGTCGGACATAACGGTGGCGGGCCAATCTAGTCCCGGGGTCGTGGGGACGACCCTATAGTCGTCGGACAAGTCGGGGGCGGGCCTACCTAGTCCCGGGGTCGTGGGGACGACCCTATAGTCGTCGGACATGTCGGCGGCTGGCCAACTTTGGCCCGGTGTCGTGGGGACGACCCTATAGTCGTCGGACATTTCGGCAGCATGCCAACTTTGGCCCGTGGTCGTGGGGACGACCCTATAGTTGTTGGACATGACGGTGGCGAGCTAATCTAGTCCCGGGGTCGTAGGGACGACCCTATAGTCGTTGGACATGTCGGCGATTGGCCAACATTGGCGCGTGGTCGTGGGGACGATCCGATTATCGTCGGACATGTCGGCGGCTGGCCAACTTTGGCCCGTGGTCGTGGGGACGATCCAATAGTCGTCGGACATGTCGGCGGCTGGCCAACTTTGGCGCGTGGTCGTGGGGACGATCCGATTGTCGTCGGACATGTCGGCGGCTGGCCAACCTAGACCCGGGGTCGTGGGGACGACCCTATTGTCGTCGGACATGGCGGTGGCGGGCCAATCTATTCCCGTGGTCGTGGGGACGACCCTATAGTCTTCGGACATGACGGTAGCGGGCCAATCTAGACCCGAGGTCCTGGGGACGACCCTATAGTAGTCGGACATGTCGGCGGCTGCCCAACTTTGGCCCGGTGTCGTGGGGACGACTCTATAGTCGTCGGACATGTCGGCGGCGGGCCAAGCTTGTCCCGGGGTCCTGGGGACGACCCTATAATCGTCGGACATGACGGTGGCGGGCCAATCTAGTCCCGGGGTCGTGAAGACGACCCTATAGTCGTCGGACAAGACGGTTGCGGGCCAATCTAGTCCAGGGGTCGCGGGGACGACCCTATAGTCGTCGGACAAGTCGGCGGCTGTCCAGCTTTGGCCCGGGGTCGTGGGGACGACCCTATAGTCGTCGGACAAGTCGGCGGCTGTCCAGCTTTGGCCCGGGGTCGTGGGGACGACCCTATAGTCGTCGGACTTGACGGTGGCGGGCCAATCTAGTCCCGGGGTCGTGGGGACGACCCTATAGTCGTCGGACTTGACGGTGGCGGGCCAGTCTAGTCCCGGGTCGTGGGCACGAACCTATAGTCGTCGGAAATGTCGCCGGCTGGCCAACTTTGGCCCGTGGTCGTGGGGACGACCCTATAGTCGTCAGACATGACGGTGGCGAGCCAACCTAGTCCCGGGGTCGTGGGGACGACCCTATAGTCGTCGGACAAGTCGGCGGCGAGCCCACCTAGTCGGGGGGTCGTGGGGACGACCCTATAGTCGTCGGACAAGTCGGCGGCCGGCCAACCTAGTCCGGGGGTCGTGGGGACGACCCTATAGTCGTCGGACATGACGGTGGCGGGCCAATCTAGTCCCGGGGTCGTGGGGACGACCCTATAGTCGTCGGACAAGTCGGCGGCCGGCCAACCTAGTCCGGGGGTCGTGGGGACGACCCTATAGTCGTCGGACATGACGGTGGCGGGCCAATCTAGTCCCGGGGTCGTGGGGACGACCCCATAGTCGTTGGACATGACGGTGGCGGGCCAGTCTAGTCCCGGGTCGTGGGCACGACCCTATAGTCGTCGGAAATGTCGCCGGCTGGCCAACTTTGGCCCGTGGTCGTGGGGACGACCCTATAGTCGTCGGACAAGTCGGCGGCTGTCCAGCTTTGGCCCGGGGTCGTGGGGACGACCCTATAGTCGTCGGACTTGACGGTGGCGGGCCAATCTAGTCCCGGGGTCGTGGGGACGACCCTATAGTCGTCGGACTTGACGGTGGCGGGCCAATCTAGTCCCGGGGTCGGGGGGGCGACCCTATAGTCGTCGGACTTGACGGTGGCGGGCCAATCTAGTCCCGGGGTCGTGGGGACGACCCTATAGTCGTCGGACATGACGGTGGCGGGTCAGTCTACTCCCGGGTTGTGGGGACGACCCTATAGTCGTCGGACATGTCGGCGGCTCGCCAACTTTGGCCCCGTGGTCATGGGGACGACCCTATAGTCGTCGGAAATGACGGTGGCGGGCCAATCTAGTCCCGGGGTCGTGGGGACGACCCTATAGTCGTCGGACATGTCGGCGGCTGGCCAACTTTGGCCCGGGGTCGTGGGGACGACCCTATAGTCGTCGGATATGTCGTCGGCAGGCCAACTTTGGCCCGCGGTCGTGGGGACGACCCTATAGTCGTCGGACAGGTCGGCGGCGGGCCAACCTAGTCCCGGGGTCGTGGGGACGACCCTATAATCGTCGGACAAGCCGGCGGCTGGCCAACTTTGGCCCGTGGTCGTGGGGACGACCCTATAGTCGTCGGACAAGTCGGCGGTTGTCCAACTTTGGCCCGGGGTCGTGGGGACGACCCTATAGTCGTCGGACTTGACGGTGGCGGGCCAATCTAGTCCCGGGGTCGTGGGGACGACCCTATAGTCGTCAGACATGTCGGTGGCGAGCCAACCTAGTCCCGGGGTCGTGGGGACGACCCTATAGTCGTCGGACAAGTCGGCGGCGGGCCAACCTAGTCCCGGGGTCGTGGGGATGACCCTATAGTCGTCGGACAAGTCGGCGGCGAGCCCACCTAGTCGGGGGGTCGTGGGGACGACCCTATAGTCGTCGGACAAGTCGGCGGCCAGCCAACCTAGTCCGGGGGTCGTGGGGACGACCCTATAGTCGTCGGACATGACGGTGGCGGGCCAGTCTAGTCCCGGGGTCGTGGGGACGACCCTATAGTCGTCGGACATGTCGGCGGCTGGCCAACTTTGGCCCGTGGTCGTGGGGACGACCCTATAGTCGTCGGACATGTCGGCGGCTGGCCAACTTTGGCCCGTGGTCGTGGGGACGACCCTATAGTCGTCGGACATGTCGGCGGCTGGCCAACTTTGGCCCGTGGTCGTAGGGACGACCCTATACTCGTCAGACAAGTCGGCGGCGAGCCCACCTAGTCGGGGGGTCGTGGGGACGACCCTATAGTCGTCGGACAAGTCGGTGGCGGGCCAGTCTAGTCCCGGGTCGTGGGGACGACCCTATAGTCGTCGGACATGTCGGCGGCAGGCCAACTTTGGCCCGTGGTCGTGGGGAGGCCCCTATACTCGTCGGACAAGTCGGCGGCGTACCAACCTAGTCCGGGGGTCGTGGGGACGACCCTGTAGTCGTCGGACATGACGGTGGCGGGCCAGTCTAGTCCCGGGTCATGGGGACGACCCTATAGTCGTCGGACAAGCCGGCGGCTGGCCAGCTTTGGCCCGTGGTCGTGGGGACGACCCTATAGTCGTCAGAAATGCCGGTGGCGGGCCAATCTAGTCCCGGGGTCGTGGGGACGACCCTACAGTCGTCGGACAAGTCGGCGGCGAGCCAATCTAGTCCCGCGGTCGTGGGGACGACCCTATAGTCGTCGGACAAGTCGGCGGCGGGCCAACCTAGTCCCGGGGTCGTGGGGACGACCCTATAATCGTCGGACAATCCGGCGGCTGGCCAACTTTGGCCCGTGGTCGTGGGGACGACCCTATAGTCGTCGGACAAGTCGGCGGCTGTCCAACTTTGGCCCGGAGTCGTGGGGACGACCCTATAGTCGTCGGACTTGACGGTGGCGGGCCAATCTAGTCCCGGGGCCGGGGGGGGCGACCCTATTGTCGTCGGACATGACGGTGGCGGGCCAATCTAGTCCCGGGGTCGTGGGGACGACCCTATAGTCGTCGCACATGTCGGCGGCTGGCCAACTTTGGTCCGTGGTCGTGGGGTCGATCCGATAGTCGTCGGACATGACGGCGGCTGGCCAACTTTGGCCCGTGGTCGTGGGGACGACCCTATAGTCGTCGGACATGTCGGCGGCTGGCCAACTTTGGCCCGGGGTCATGGGGAGGACCCTATACTCGTCGGACAAGTCGGCGGCGTACCAACCTAGTCCGGGGGTCGTGGGGACGACCCTATTGTCGTCGGACAAGTCGGCGGCTGGCCAACTTTGGCCCGTGGTCGTGGGGACGATCCTATAGTCGTCGGAAATGACGGTGGCGGGCCAATCTAGTCCCGGGGTCGTGGGGACGACCCTACAGTCGTCGGACAAGTCGGCGGCGAGCCAATCTAGTCCCGCGGTCGTGGGGACGACCCTATAGTCGTCGGACAAGTCAGCGGCTGGCCAACATTGGCCCGTGGTCGTGGGGACGACCCTATAGTCGTCAGAAATGCCGGTGGCGGGCCAATCTAGCCCCGGGGTCGTGGGGACGACCCTACAGTCGTCGGACAAGTCGGCGGCGAGCCAATCTAGTCCCGCGGTCGTGGGGACGACCCTATAGTCGTCGGACAAGTCGGCGGCGGGCCAACCTAGTCCCGGGGTCGTGGGGACGACCCTATAATCGTCGGACAATCCGGCGGCTGGCCAACTTTGGCCCGTGGTCGTGGGGACGACCCTATAGTCGTCGGACAAGTCGGCGGCTGTCCAACTTTGGCCCGGAGTCGTGGGGACGACCCTATAGTCGTCGGACTTGACGGTGGCGGGCCAATCTAGTCCCGGGGTCGGGGGGGCGACCCTATAGTCGTCGGACTTGACGGTGGCGGGCCAATCTAGTCCCGGGGTCGTGGGGCGACCCTATAGTCGTCGGACATGACGGTGGCGGGTCAGTCTACTCCCGGGTTGTGGGGACGACCCTATAGTCGTCGGACATGTCGGCGGCTCGCCAACTTTGTCCCGTGGTTATTGGGACGACCCTATAGTTGTCGGACATGACGGCGGCGAGCCAACCTAGTCCCGGGGTTGTGGGGACGACCCAATAGTCGTTGGACAAGTCGGCGGCGAGCCAACCTAGTCCCGGGTTCGTGGGGACGACCCTATAGTCGTCGGACATGACAGTGGCGGGCCAATCTAGGCCCGGGTCGTGGGGACGACCCTGTAGTCGTCGGACATGACGGTGGCGGGCCAATCTAGTCCCGGGGTCGTGGGGACGACTCTATAGTCGTCGGACAAGTCGGCGGCTGGCCAACTTTGGCCCGTGGTCGTGGGGACGACCCTATAGTCGTCGGACTTGACGGTGGCGGGCCAATCTAGTCTCGGGGTCGTGTGGACGACCCCATAGTCGTCGGACATGACGGTGGCGGGCCAATCTAGTCCCGGGGTCGTGGGGACGACCCCATAGTCGTTGGACATGACGGTGGCGGGCCAGTCTAGTCCCGGGTCGTGGGCACGACCCTATAGTCGTCGGAAATGTCGCCGGCTGGCCAACTTTGGCCCGTGGTCGTGGGGACGACCCTATAGTCGTCGGACAAGTCGGCGGCTGTCCAGCTTTGGCCCGGGGTCGTGGGGACGACCCTATAGTCGTCGGACATGTCGGCGGCTGGCCAACTTTGGCCCGTGGTCGTGGGGAGGACCCTATACTCGTCGGACAAGTCGGCGGCGTACCAACCTAGTCCGGGGGTCGTGGGGACGACCCTATAGTCGTCGGACATGACGGTGGCGGGCCAGTCTAGTCCCGGGTCATGGGGAGGACCCTATAGTCGTCGGACAAGTCGGCGGCTGGCCAACTTTGGCCCGTGGTCGTGGGGACGACCCTATAGTCGTCGGAAATGACGGTGGCTGGCCAATCTAGTCCCGGGGTCGTGGGGACGACCCTACAGTCGTCGGACAAGGCGGCGGCGAGCCAATCTAGTCCCGCGGTCGTGGGGACGACCCTATAGTCGTCGGACAAGTCAGCGGCTGGCCAACATTGGCCCGTGGTCGTGGGGACGACCATATAGTCGTCGGACATGACGGTGGCGGGCCACTCTAGTCCCGGGTCATGGGGACGACCCTATAGTCGTCGGACAAGTCGGCGGCTGGCCAACTTTGGCCCGGGGTCGTGGGGACGACCCTATAGTCGTCGGATATGTCGGCGGCAGGCCAACTTTGGCCCGCGGTCGTGGGGACGACCCTATAGTCGTCGGACAAGTCGGCGGCGTACCAACCTAGTCCGGGGGTCGTGGGGACGACCCTATAGTTGTCGGACATGACGGTGGCGGGCCACTCTAGTCCCGGGTCATGGGGACGACCCTATAGTCGTCGGACATGTCGGCGGCTGGCCAACTTTGGCCCGTGGTCGTGGGGAGGACCCTATACTCGTCGGACAAGTCGGCGGCGTACCAACCTAGTCCGGGGGTCGTGGGGACGACCCTATAGTCGTCGGACAAGTCGGCGGCTGGCCAACTTTGGCCCGTGGTCGTGGGGACGACCCTATAGTCGTCGGAAATGACGGTGGCGGGCCAATCTAGTCCCGGGGTCGTGGGGACGACCCTACAGTCGTCGGACAAGTCGGCGGCGAGCCAATCTAGTCCCGCGGTCGTGGGGACGACCCTATAGTCGTCGGACAAGTCAGCGGCTGGCCAACATTGGCCCGTGGTCGTGGGGACGACCATATAGTCGTCGGAAATGACGGTGGCGGGCCAATCTAGTCCCGGGGTCGTGGGGACGACCCTATGGTCGTCGGACATGTCAGCGGCTGGCCAACTTTGGCCCGGGGTCGTGGGGACGACCCTATAGTCGTCGGATATGTCGGCGGCAGGCCAACTTTGGCCCGCGGTCGTGGGGACGACCCTATAGTCGTCGGACAAGTCGGCGGCGGGCCAACCTAGTCCCGGGGTGGTGGGGACGACCCTATAATCGTCGGACAAGCCGGCGGCTGGCCAACTTTGGCCCGTGGTCGTGGGAACGACCCTATAGTCGTCGGACAAGTCGGCGGCTGTCCAACTTTGGCCCGGGGTCGTGGGGACGACCCTATAGTCGTTGGACTTGACGGTGGCGGGCCAATCTAGTCCCGGGGTCGTGGGGACGACCCTATAGTCGTCAGACATGTCGGTGGCGAGCCAACCTAGTCCCGGGGTCGTGGGGACGACCCTGTAGTCGTCGGACATGACGGTGGCGGGCCAATCTAGTCCCGGGGTCGTGGGGACGACTCTATAGTCGTCGGACAAGTCGGCGGCTGGCCAACTTTGGCCCGTGGTCGTGGGGACGACCCTATAGTCGTCGGACTTGACGGTGGCGGGCCAATCTAGTCTCGGGGTCGTGTGGACGACCCCATAGTCGTCGGACATGACGGTGGCGGGCCAATCTAGTCCCGGGGTCGTGGGGACGACCCCATAGTCGTTGGACATGACGGTGGCGGGCCAGTCTAGTCCCGGGTCGTGGGCACGACCCAATAGTCGTCGGAAATGTCGCCGGCTGGCCAACTTTGGCCCGTGGTCGTGGGAACGACCCTATAGTCGTCGGACAAGTCGGCGGCTGTCCAGCTTTGGCCCGGGGTCGTGGGGACGACCCTATAGTCGTCAGACAAGTCGGCGGCTGTCCAGCTTTGGCCCGGGGTCGTGGGGACGACCCTATAGTCGTCGGACTTGACGGTGGCGGGCCAATCTAGTCCCGGGGTCGTGGGGACGACCCTATAGTCGTCGGACTTGACGGTGGCGGGCCAGTCTAGTCCCGGGTCGTGGGCACGACCCTATAGTCGTCGGAAATGTCGCCGGCTGGCCAACTTTGGCCCGTGGTCGTGGGGACGACCCTATAGTCGTCAGACATGACGGTGGCGAGCCAACCTAGTCCCGGGGTCGTGGGGACGACCCTATAGTCGTCGGACAAGTCGGCGGCGAGCCCACCTAGTCGGGGGGTCGTGGGGACGACCCTATAGTCGTCGGACAAGTCGGCGGCCGGCCAACCTAGTCCGGGGGTCGTGGGGACGACCCTATAGTCGTCGGACAAGTCGGCGGCGGGCCAAGCTTGTCCCGGGGTCCTGGGGACGACCCTATAATCGTCGGACATGACGGTGGCGGGCCAATCTAGTCCCGGGGTCGTGGGGACGACCCTATAATCGTTGGACATGACGGTGGCGGGCCAATCTAGTCCCGGGGTCGTAGGGACGACCCTATAGTCGTCGGCCATGTTGGCGATTGGCCAACATTGGCCCGGGGTCGTCGGGACGACCCTATAGTCGTCGGACATGTCGGCGGCTGGCCAACCTAGTCCCGGGGTCGTGGGAACGACCCTATAGTCGTCGGACATGTCGGCGGCTGGCCACCTTTGGCCCGTGGTCGTGGGGAGGACCCTATACTCGTCGGACAAGTCGGCGGCGTACCAACCTAGTCCGGGGGTCGTGGGGACGACCCTATAGTCGTCGGACATGACGTGGCGGGCTAGTCTAGTCCCGGGTCATGGGGACGACCCTATAGTCGTCGGACAAGTCGGCGGCTGGCCAACTTTGGCCCGTGGTCATGGGGACGACCCTATAGTCGTCGGAAAAGTCGGCGGCTGTCCAGCTTTGGCCCGGGGTCGTGGGGACGACCCTATAGTCGTCGGACAAGTCGGCGGCTGTCCAGCTTTGGCCCGGGGTCGTGGGGACGACCCTATAGTCGTCGGACTTGACGGTGGCTGGCCAACTTTGACCCGTGGTCGTGGGGACAACCCTATAGTCGTCGGACAAATCGGCGGCTGACCAACTTTGGCCCGGTGTCGTCGGGGCGACCCTATAGTCGTCGGACATGTCGGCGGCTGGCCAACTTTGGCCGGTGGTCGTGGGGACGACACTATAGTCGTCGGACAAGTCGGCGGCGAGCCAACATAGTCCCGGTGTCGTGGGGACGACTCCATAGTCGTCGGACATGTCGGCGGCTGGCCAACCTAGACCCGGGGTCGTGGGGACGACTCTATAGTCGTCGGACAAGTCGGCGGCTAGCCAACTTTGGCCCGTGGTCGTGGGGACGACCCTATAGTCGTCGGACTTGACGGTGGCGGGCCAATCTAGTCTCGGGGTCGTGTGGACGACCCCATAGTCGTCGGACATGACGGTGGCGGGCCAATCTAGTCCCGGGGTCGTGGGGACGACCCTATAGTCGTCGGAAAAGTCGGCAGCGAGCCAACCTAGTCCCGAGGTCGTGGGGACGACTCTATAGTCGTCGGACATGACGGCGGCTGGCCAACTTTGACCCGTGGTCGTGGGGACAACCCTATAGTCGTCGGACAAATCGGCGGCTGACCAACTTTGGCCCGGTGTCGTCGGGGCGACCCTATAGTCGTCGGACATGTCGGCGGCTGGCCAACTTTGGCCGGTGGTCGTGGGGACGACACTATAGTCGTCGGACAAGTCGGCGGCGAGCCAACATAGTCCCGGTGTCGTGGGGACGACTCCATAGTCGTCGGACATGTCGGCGGCTGGCCAACCTAGACCCGGGGTCGTGGGGACGACCCTATGGTCCTCGGACAAGTCGGCGGGTGGCCAACTTTGGCCCGTGGTCGTGGGATCGACCCTATAGTCGTCGGACAAGTCGGCGGCTGGCCAAATTTGGCCCGTGGTCGTGAGGACGACCCTATTGTCGTCGGAAATGTCGGCGGCTGGCCAACTTTGGCCCGTGGTCGTGAAGACGACCCTATAGTCGTCGGACAAGACGGTGGCGGGCCAATCTAGTCCAGGGGTCGCGGGGACGACCCTATAGTCGTCGGACAAGTCGGCGGCTGGCCAACGTTTGCCCGGGGTCGTGGGGACGACCCTATAGTCGTCGGACAAGTCGGCGGCGAGCCAAGCTAGTCCGGGGGTCGTGGGGACGAGCCTATAGTCGTCGGACATGTTGGCGATTGGCCAACATTGGCCCGGGGTCGTCGGGACGACCCTATAGTCGTCGGACATGTCGGCGGCTGGCCAACCTTGTCCCGGGGTCGTGGGGACGACCCTATAGTCGTCGGACATGTCGGCGGCTGGCCAACTTTGGCCCGTGGTCGTGGGGACGATCCAATAGTCGTCGGACATGTCGGCGGCTGGCCAACTTTGGCCCGTGGTCGTGGGGACGACCCTATAGTCGTTGGGCATGTCAGCGGCTGACCGGTGTCGTGGGGACGCCTCTATAGTCGTCGAACATGTCGGCGGCTGGCCAACCTAGACCCGGGGTCGTGGGGACGACCATATAGTCATCGGACATGTCGGCGGCTGGCCAACTTTGGCCCGTGGTCGTGGGGCGACCCAATAGTCGTTGGACATGTCGGCGGCTGGCCAACTTTGGCTCGTGGTCGTGGGGACGACCCTATAGTCGTCGGACATGTCGGCGGCTGGCCAACCTAGACCCGGGGTCGTGGGGACGACCCTATTGTCGTCGGACATGACGGTGGCGGGCCAACCTAGACCCGGGGTCGTGGGGACGACCCTATTGTCGTCGGACATGTCGGCGGCTGGCCAACTTTGGCCCGTGGTCGTGGGGACGACCCTATAGTCGTTGGGCATGTCAGCGGCTGACCGGTGTCGTGGGGACGCCTCTATAGTCGTCGAACATGTCGGCGGCTGGCCAACCTAGACCCGGGGTCGTGGGGACGACCATATTGTCGTCGGACATGTCGGCGGCTGGCCAACTTTGGCCCGTGGTCGTGGGGACGACCCTATAGTCGTTGGGCATGTCAGCGGCTGACCGGTGTCGCGGGGACGCCTCTATAGTCGTCGAACATGTCGGCGGCTGGCCAACCTAGACCCGGGGTCGTGGGGACGACCATATAGTCATCGGACATGTCGGCGGCTGGCCAACTTTGGCCCGTGGTCGTGGGGAGACCCAATAGTCGTTGGACATGTCGGCGGCTGGCCAACTTTGGCCCGGGGTCGTGGGGACGACCCTATAGTCGTCGGACATGTCGGCGGCTGGCCAACTTTGGCCCGGTGTCGTGGGGACGACCCTATAGTCGTCGGACATTTCGGCAGCATGCCAACTTTGGCCCGTGGTCGTGGGGACGACCCTATAGTTGTTGGACATGACGGTGGCGAGGTAATCTAGTCCCGGGGTCGTAGGGACGACCCTATAGTCGTTGGACATGTCGGCGATTGGCCAACATTGGCCCGGGGTCGTGGGGACGACCCTATAGTCGTCGGACATGTCGGCGGCTGGCCAACATTGGCGCGTGGTCGTGGGGACGATCCGATTATCGTCGGACATGTCGGCGGCTGGCCAACTTTGGCCCGTGGTCGTGGGGACGATCCAATAGTCGTCGGACATGTCGGCGGCTGGCCAACTTTGGCGCGTGGTCGTGGGGACGATCCGATTGTCGTCGGACATGTCGGCGGCTGGCCAACCTAGACCCGGGGTCGTGGGGACGACCCTATTGTCGTCGGACATGGCGGTGGCGGGCCAATCTATTCCCGTGGTCGTGGGGACGACCCTATAGTCTTCGGACATGACGGTAGCGGGCCAATCTAGACCCGAGGTCCTGGGGACGACCCTATAGTAGTCGGACATGTCGGCGGCTGCCCAACTTTGGCCCGGTGTCGTGGGGACGACTCTATAGTCGTCGGACATGTCGGCGGCTGGCCAACCTAGACCCGGGGTCGTGGGGACGACCCTATTGTCGTCGGACATGACGGTGGCGGGCCAATCTAGTCCCGGGGTCGTGGGGACGACCCTATAGTCGTCGGACAAGTCGGCGGCGGGCCAAGCTTGTCCCGGGGTCCTGGGGACGACCCTATAATCGTCGGACATGACGGTGGCGGGCCAATCTAGTCCCGGGGTCGTGGGGACGACCCTATAATCGTTGGACATGACGGTGGCGGGCCAATCTAGTCCCGGGGTCGTAGGGACGACCCTATAGTCGTCGGCCATGTTGGCGATTGGCCAACATTGGCCCGGGGTCGTCGGGACGACCCTATAGTCGTCGGACATGTCGGCGGCTGGCCAACCTAGTCCCGGGGTCGTGGGAACGACCCTATAGTCGTCGGACATTTCGGCGGCTGGCCAACTTTGGCCCGGTGTCGTGGGGACGACCCTATAGTCGTCGGACATTTCGGCGGCATGCCAACTTTGGCCCGTGGTCGTGGGGACGACCCTATAGTTGTTGGACATGACGGTGGCGGGCTAATCTAGTCCCGGGGTCGTAGGGACGACCCTATAGTCGTTGGACATGTCGGCGATTGGCCAACATTGGCCCGGGGTCGTGGGGACGACCCTATAGTCGTCGGACATGTCGGCGGCTGGCCAACTTTGGCCCGTGGTTTTGGGGACGACCCTATAGTCGTCGGACTTGACGGTGGCGGGCCAATCTAGTCCCGGGGTCGTGGGGACGACCCTATAGTCGTCGGACTTGACGGTGGCGGGCCAGTCTAGTCCCGGGGTCGTGGGGACGACCCTATAGTCGTCGGACTTGACGGTGGCGGGCCAGTCTAGTCCCGGGTCGTGGGCACGACCCTATAGTCGTCGGAAATGTCGCCGGCTGGCCAACTTTGGCCCGTGGTCGTGGGGACGACCCTATAGTCGTCAGACATGACGGTGGCGAGCCAACCTAGTCCCGGGGTCGTGGGGACGACCCCATAGTCGTTGGACATGACGGTGGCGGGCCAGTCTAGTCCCGGGTCGTGGGCACGACCCTATAGTCGTCGGAAATGTCGCCGGCTGGCCAACTTTGGCCCGTGGTCGTGGGAACGACCCTATAGTCGTCGGACAAGTCGGCGGCTGTCCAGCTTTGGCCCGGGGTCGTGGGGACGACCCTATAGTCGTCAGACAAGTCGGCGGCTGTCCAGCTTTGGCCCGGGGTCGTGGGGACGACCCTATAGTCGTCGGACTTGACGGTGGCGGGCCAATCTAGTCCCGGGGTCGTGGGGACGACCCTATAGTCGTCGGACTTGACGGTGGCGGGCCAGTCTAGTCCCGGGTCGTGGGCACGACCCTATAGTAGTCGGAAATGTCGCCGGCTGGCCAACTTTGGCCCGTGGTCGTGGGGACGACCCTATAGTCGTCAGACATGACGGTGGCGAGCCAACCTAGTCCCGGGGTCGTGGGGACGACCCTATAGTCGTCGGACAAGTCGGCGGCGAGCCCACCTAGTCGGGGGGTCGTGGGGACGACCCTATAGTCGTCGGACAAGTCGGCGGCCGGCCAACCTAGTCCGGGGGTCGTGGGGACGACCTTATAGTCGTCGGACATGACGGTGGCGGGCCAGTCTAGTCCCGGGTCGTGGGGACGACCCTATAGTCGTCGGACATTTCGGCGGCTGGCCAACTTTGGCCCGTGGTCGTGGGGACGACCCTATAGTCGTCGGAAATGTCGGTGGCTGTCCAACTTTGGCCCGGGGGTCGTGGGGACGACCCTATAGTCGTCGGACATGTCGGCGGCGAGCCAACATTGACCCGGGGTCGTGGGGACGACTCTATAGTCGTCGGACATGTCGGTGGCGGACCAGTCTAGTCCCGGGTCGTGGGGACGACCCTATAGTCGTCGGACATGTCGGCGGCTGGCCACCTTTGGCCCGTGGTCGTGGGGAGGACCCTATACTCGTCGGACAAGTCGGCGGCGTACCAACCTAGTCCGGGGGTCGTGGGGACGACCCTATAGTCGTCGGACATGACGTGGCGGGCTAGTCTAGTCCCGGGTCATGGGGACGACCCTATAGTCGTCGGACATGTCGGCGGCTGGCCAACTTTGGCCCGTGGTCGTGGGGACGACCCTATAGTCGTCGGAAATGTCGGTGGCTGTCCAACTTTGGCCCGGGGGTCGTGGGGACGACCCTATAGTCGTCGGACATGTCGGCGGCGAGCCAACATTGACCCGGGGTCGTGGGGACGACTCTATAGTCGTCGGACATGTCGGTGGCGGACCAGTCTAGTCCCGGGTCGTGGGGACGACCCTATAGTCGTCGGACATGTCGGCGGCTGGCCACCTTTGGCCCGTGGTCGTGGGGAGGACCCTATACTCGTCGGACAAGTCGGCGGCGTACCAACCTAGTCCCGGGGTCGTAGGGACGACCCTATAGTCGTTGGACATGTCGGCGATTGGCCAACATTGGCCCGGGGTCGTGGGGACGACCCTATAGTCGCCGGACATGTCGGCGGCTGGCCAACATTGGCGCGTGGTCGTGGGGACGATCCGATTATCGTCGGACATGTCGGCGGCTGGCCAACTTTGGCCCGTGGTCGTGGGGACGATCCAATAGTCGTCGGACATGTCGGCGGCTGGCCAACTTTGGCGCGTGGTCGTGGGGACGATCCGATTGTCGTCGGACATGTCGGCGGCTGGCCAACCTAGACCCGGGGTCGTGGGGACGACCCTATAGTCGTCGGACATTTCGGCGGCTGGCCAACTTTGGCCCGGTGTCGTGGGGACGACCCTATAGTCGTCGGACATTTCGGCGGCATGCCAACTTTGGCCCGTGGTCGTGGGGACGACCCTATAGTTGTTGGACATGACGGTGGCGGGCTAATCTAGTCCCGGGGTCGTAGGGACGACCCTATAGTCGTTGGACATGTCGGCGATTGGCCAACATTGGCCCGGGGTCGTGGGGACGACCCTATAGTCGTCGGACATGTCGGCGGCTGGCCAACTTTGGCCCGTGGTTTTGGGGACGACCCTATAGTCGTCGGACTTGACGGTGGCGGGCCAATCTAGTCCCGGGGTCGTGGGGACGACCCTATAGTCGTCGGACTTGACGGTGGCGGGCCAGTCTAGTCCCGGGGTCGTGGGGACGACCCTATAGTCGTCGGACTTGACGGTGGCGGGCCAGTCTAGTCCCGGGTCGTGGGCACGACCCTATAGTCGTCGGAAATGTCGCCGGCTGGCCAACTTTGGCCCGTGGTCGTGGGGACGACCCTATAGTCGTCAGACATGACGGTGGCGAGCCAACCTAGTCCCGGGGTCGTGGGGACGACCCCATAGTCGTTGGACATGACGGTGGCGGGCCAGTCTAGTCCCGGGTCGTGGGCACGACCCTATAGTCGTCGGAAATGTCGCCGGCTGGCCAACTTTGGCCCGTGGTCGTGGGAACGACCCTATAGTCGTCGGACAAGTCGGCGGCTGTCCAGCTTTGGCCCGGGGTCGTGGGGACGACCCTATAGTCGTCAGACAAGTCGGCGGCTGTCCAGCTTTGGCCCGGGGTCGTGGGGACGACCCTATAGTCGTCGGACTTGACGGTGGCGGGCCAATCTAGTCCCGGGGTCGTGGGGACGACCCTATAGTCGTCGGACTTGACGGTGGCGGGCCAGTCTAGTCCCGGGTCGTGGGCACGACCCTATAGTAGTCGGAAATGTCGCCGGCTGGCCAACTTTGGCCCGTGGTCGTGGGGACGACCCTATAGTCGTCAGACATGACGGTGGCGAGCCATCCTAGTCCCGGGGTCGTGGGGACGACCCTATAGTCGTCGGACAAGTCGGCGGCGAGCCCACCTAGTCGGGGGGTCGTGGGGACGACCCTATAGTCGTCGGACAAGTCGGCGGCCGGCCAACCTAGTCCGGGGGTCGTGGGGACGACCCTATAGTCGTCGGACATGACGGTGGCGGGCCAGTCTAGTCCCGGGTCGTGGGGACGACCCTATAGTCGTCGGACATTTCGGCGGCTGGCCAACTTTGGCCCGTGGTCGTGGGGACGACCCTATAGTCGTCGGAAATGTCGGTGGCTGTCCAACTTTGGCCCGGGGGTCGTGGGGACGACCCTATAGTCGTCGGACATGTCGGCGGCGAGCCAACATTGACCCGGGGTCGTGGGGACGACCCTATAGTCGTCGGACATGTCGGCGGCTGGCCAACCTAGACCCGGGGTCGTGGGGACGACCCTATTGTCGTCGGACATGACGGTGGCGGGCCAACCTAGACCCGGGGTCGTGGGGACGACCCTATTGTCGTCGGACATGTCGGCGGCTGGCCAACTTTGGCCCGTGGTCGTGGGGACGACCCTATAGTCGTTGGGCATGTCAGCGGCTGACCGGTGTCGTGGGGACGCCTCTATAGTCGTCGAACATGTCGGCGGCTGGCCAACCTAGACCCGGGGTCGTGGGGACGACCATATTGTCGTCGGACATGTCGGCGGCTGGCCAACTTTGGCCCGTGGTCGTGGGGACGACCCTATAGTCGTTGGGCATGTCAGCGGCTGACCGGTGTCGCGGGGACGCCTCTATAGTCGTCGAACATGTCGGCGGCTGGCCAACCTAGACCCGGGGTCGTGGGGACGACCATATAGTCATCGGACATGTCGGCGGCTGGCCAACTTTGGCCCGTGGTCGTGGGGAGACCCAATAGTCGTTGGACATGTCGGCGGCTGGCCAACTTTGGCCCGGGGTCGTGGGGACGACCCTATAGTCGTCGGACATGTCGGCGGCTGGCCAACTTTGGCCCGGTGTCGTGGGGACGACCCTATAGTCGTCGGACATTTCGGCAGCATGCCAACTTTGGCCCGTGGTCGTGGGGACGACCCTATAGTTGTTGGACATGACGGTGGCGAGGTAATCTAGTCCCGGGGTCGTAGGGACGACCCTATAGTCGTTGGACATGTCGGCGATTGGCCAACATTGGCCCGGGGTCGTGGGGACGACCCTATAGTCGTCGGACATGTCGGCGGCTGGCCAACATTGGCGCGTGGTCGTGGGGACGATCCGATTATCGTCGGACATGTCGGCGGCTGGCCAACTTTGGCCCGTGGTCGTGGGGACGATCCAATAGTCGTCGGACATGTCGGCGGCTGGCCAACTTTGGCGCGTGGTCGTGGGGACGATCCGATTGTCGTCGGACATGTCGGCGGCTGGCCAACCTAGACCCGGGGTCGTGGGGACGACCCTATTGTCGTCGGACATGGCGGTGGCGGGCCAATCTATTCCCGTGGTCGTGGGGACGACCCTATAGTCTTCGGACATGACGGTAGCGGGCCAATCTAGACCCGAGGTCCTGGGGACGACCCTATAGTAGTCGGACATGTCGGCGGCTGCCCAACTTTGGCCCGGTGTCGTGGGGACGACTCTATAGTCGTCGGACATGTCGGCGGCTGGCCAACCTAGACCCGGGGTCGTGGGGACGACCCTATTGTCGTCGGACATGACGGTGGCGGGCCAATCTAGTCCCGGGGTCGTGGGGACGACCCTATAGTCGTCGGACAAGTCGGCGGCGGGCCAAGCTTGTCCCGGGGTCCTGGGGACGACCCTATAATCGTCGGACATGACGGTGGCGGGCCAATCTAGTCCCGGGGTCGTGGGGACGACCCTATAATCGTTGGACATGACGGTGGCGGGCCAATCTAGTCCCGGGGTCGTAGGGACGACCCTATAGTCGTCGGCCATGTTGGCGATTGGCCAACATTGGCCCGGGGTCGTCGGGACGACCCTATAGTCGTCGGACATGTCGGCGGCTGGCCAACCTAGTCCCGGGGTCGTGGGAACGACCCTATAGTCGTCGGACATTTCGGCGGCTGGCCAACTTTGGCCCGGTGTCGTGGGGACGACCCTATAGTCGTCGGACATTTCGGCGGCATGCCAACTTTGGCCCGTGGTCGTGGGGACGACCCTATAGTTGTTGGACATGACGGTGGCGGGCTAATCTAGTCCCGGGGTCGTAGGGACGACCCTATAGTCGTTGGACATGTCGGCGATTGGCCAACATTGGCCCGGGGTCGTGGGGACGACCCTATAGTCGTCGGACATGTCGGCGGCTGGCCAACTTTGGCCCGTGGTTTTGGGGACGACCCTATAGTCGTCGGACTTGACGGTGGCGGGCCAATCTAGTCCCGGGGTCGTGGGGACGACCCTATAGTCGTCGGACTTGACGGTGGCGGGCCAGTCTAGTCCCGGGGTCGTGGGGACGACCCTATAGTCGTCGGACTTGACGGTGGCGGGCCAGTCTAGTCCCGGGTCGTGGGCACGACCCTATAGTCGTCGGAAATGTCGCCGGCTGGCCAACTTTGGCCCGTGGTCGTGGGGACGACCCTATAGTCGTCAGACATGACGGTGGCGAGCCAACCTAGTCCCGGGGTCGTGGGGACGACCCCATAGTCGTTGGACATGACGGTGGCGGGCCAGTCTAGTCCCGGGTCGTGGGCACGACCCTATAGTCGTCGGAAATGTCGCCGGCTGGCCAACTTTGGCCCGTGGTCGTGGGAACGACCCTATAGTCGTCGGACAAGTCGGCGGCTGTCCAGCTTTGGCCCGGGGTCGTGGGGACGACCCTATAGTCGTCAGACAAGTCGGCGGCTGTCCAGCTTTGGCCCGGGGTCGTGGGGACGACCCTATAGTCGTCGGACTTGACGGTGGCGGGCCAATCTAGTCCCGGGGTCGTGGGGACGACCCTATAGTCGTCGGACTTGACGGTGGCGGGCCAGTCTAGTCCCGGGTCGTGGGCACGACCCTATAGTAGTCGGAAATGTCGCCGGCTGGCCAACTTTGGCCCGTGGTCGTGGGGACGACCCTATAGTCGTCAGACATGACGGTGGCGAGCCAACCTAGTCCCGGGGTCGTGGGGACGACCCTATAGTCGTCGGACAAGTCGGCGGCGAGCCCACCTAGTCGGGGGGTCGTGGGGACGACCCTATAGTCGTCGGACAAGTCGGCGGCCGGCCAACCTAGTCCGGGGGTCGTGGGGACGACCTTATAGTCGTCGGACATGACGGTGGCGGGCCAGTCTAGTCCCGGGTCGTGGGGACGACCCTATAGTCGTCGGACATTTCGGCGGCTGGCCAACTTTGGCCCGTGGTCGTGGGGACGACCCTATAGTCGTCGGAAATGTCGGTGGCTGTCCAACTTTGGCCCGGGGGTCGTGGGGACGACCCTATAGTCGTCGGACATGTCGGCGGCGAGCCAACATTGACCCGGGGTCGTGGGGACGACTCTATAGTCGTCGGACATGTCGGTGGCGGACCAGTCTAGTCCCGGGTCGTGGGGACGACCCTATAGTCGTCGGACATGTCGGCGGCTGGCCACCTTTGGCCCGTGGTCGTGGGGAGGACCCTATACTCGTCGGACAAGTCGGCGGCGTACCAACCTAGTCCGGGGGTCGTGGGGACGACCCTATAGTCGTCGGACATGACGTGGCGGGCTAGTCTAGTCCCGGGTCATGGGGACGACCCTATAGTCGTCGGACATGTCGGCGGCTGGCCAACTTTGGCCCGTGGTCGTGGGGACGACCCTATAGTCGTCGGAAATGTCGGTGGCTGTCCAACTTTGGCCCGGGGGTCGTGGGGACGACCCTATAGTCGTCGGACATGTCGGCGGCGAGCCAACATTGACCCGGGGTCGTGGGGACGACTCTATAGTCGTCGGACATGTCGGTGGCGGACCAGTCTAGTCCCGGGTCGTGGGGACGACCCTATAGTCGTCGGACATGTCGGCGGCTGGCCACCTTTGGCCCGTGGTCGTGGGGAGGACCCTATACTCGTCGGACAAGTCGGCGGCGTACCAACCTAGTCCCGGGGTCGTAGGGACGACCCTATAGTCGTTGGACATGTCGGCGATTGGCCAACATTGGCCCGGGGTCGTGGGGACGACCCTATAGTCGCCGGACATGTCGGCGGCTGGCCAACATTGGCGCGTGGTCGTGGGGACGATCCGATTATCGTCGGACATGTCGGCGGCTGGCCAACTTTGGCCCGTGGTCGTGGGGACGATCCAATAGTCGTCGGACATGTCGGCGGCTGGCCAACTTTGGCGCGTGGTCGTGGGGACGATCCGATTGTCGTCGGACATGTCGGCGGCTGGCCAACCTAGACCCGGGGTCGTGGGGACGACCCTATAGTCGTCGGACATTTCGGCGGCTGGCCAACTTTGGCCCGGTGTCGTGGGGACGACCCTATAGTCGTCGGACATTTCGGCGGCATGCCAACTTTGGCCCGTGGTCGTGGGGACGACCCTATAGTTGTTGGACATGACGGTGGCGGGCTAATCTAGTCCCGGGGTCGTAGGGACGACCCTATAGTCGTTGGACATGTCGGCGATTGGCCAACATTGGCCCGGGGTCGTGGGGACGACCCTATAGTCGTCGGACATGTCGGCGGCTGGCCAACTTTGGCCCGTGGTTTTGGGGACGACCCTATAGTCGTCGGACTTGACGGTGGCGGGCCAATCTAGTCCCGGGGTCGTGGGGACGACCCTATAGTCGTCGGACTTGACGGTGGCGGGCCAGTCTAGTCCCGGGGTCGTGGGGACGACCCTATAGTCGTCGGACTTGACGGTGGCGGGCCAGTCTAGTCCCGGGTCGTGGGCACGACCCTATAGTCGTCGGAAATGTCGCCGGCTGGCCAACTTTGGCCCGTGGTCGTGGGGACGACCCTATAGTCGTCAGACATGACGGTGGCGAGCCAACCTAGTCCCGGGGTCGTGGGGACGACCCCATAGTCGTTGGACATGACGGTGGCGGGCCAGTCTAGTCCCGGGTCGTGGGCACGACCCTATAGTCGTCGGAAATGTCGCCGGCTGGCCAACTTTGGCCCGTGGTCGTGGGAACGACCCTATAGTCGTCGGACAAGTCGGCGGCTGTCCAGCTTTGGCCCGGGGTCGTGGGGACGACCCTATAGTCGTCAGACAAGTCGGCGGCTGTCCAGCTTTGGCCCGGGGTCGTGGGGACGACCCTATAGTCGTCGGACTTGACGGTGGCGGGCCAATCTAGTCCCGGGGTCGTGGGGACGACCCTATAGTCGTCGGACTTGACGGTGGCGGGCCAGTCTAGTCCCGGGTCGTGGGCACGACCCTATAGTAGTCGGAAATGTCGCCGGCTGGCCAACTTTGGCCCGTGGTCGTGGGGACGACCCTATAGTCGTCAGACATGACGGTGGCGAGCCATCCTAGTCCCGGGGTCGTGGGGACGACCCTATAGTCGTCGGACAAGTCGGCGGCGAGCCCACCTAGTCGGGGGGTCGTGGGGACGACCCTATAGTCGTCGGACAAGTCGGCGGCCGGCCAACCTAGTCCGGGGGTCGTGGGGACGACCCTATAGTCGTCGGACATGACGGTGGCGGGCCAGTCTAGTCCCGGGTCGTGGGGACGACCCTATAGTCGTCGGACATTTCGGCGGCTGGCCAACTTTGGCCCGTGGTCGTGGGGACGACCCTATAGTCGTCGGAAATGTCGGTGGCTGTCCAACTTTGGCCCGGGGGTCGTGGGGACGACCCTATAGTCGTCGGACATGTCGGCGGCGAGCCAACATTGACCCGGGGTCGTGGGGACGACTCTATAGTCGTCGGACATGTCGGTGGCGGACCAGTCTAGTCCCGGGTCGTGGGGACGACCCTATAGTCGTCGGACATGTCGGCGGCTGGCCACCTTTGGCCCGTGGTCGTGGGGAGGACCCTATACTCGTCGGACAAGTCGGCGGCGTACCAACCTAGTCCGGGGGTCGTGGGGACGACCCTATAGTCGTCGGACATGACGTGGCGGGCTAGTCTAGTCCCGGGTCATGGGGACGACCCTATAGTCGTCGGACATGTCGGCGGCTGGCCAACTTTGGCCCGTGGTCGTGGGGACGACCCTATAGTCGTCGGAAATGTCGGTGGCTGTCCAACTTTGGCCCGGGGGTCGTGGGGACGACCCTATAGTCGTCGGACATGTCGGCGGCGAGCCAACATTGACCCGGGGTCGTGGGGACGACTCTATAGTCGTCGGACATGTCGGTGGCGGACCAGTCTAGTCCCGGGTCGTGGGGACGACCCTATAGTCGTCGGACATGTCGGCGGCTGGCCACCTTTGGCCCGTGGTCGTGGGGAGGACCCTATACTCGTCGGACAAGTCGGCGGCGTACCAACCTAGTCCCGGGGTCGTAGGGACGACCCTATAGTCGTTGGACATGTCGGCGATTGGCCAACATTGGCCCGGGGTCGTGGGGACGACCCTATAGTCGTCGGACATGTCGGCGGCTGGCCAACATTGGCGCGTGGTCGTGGGGACGATCCGATTATCGTCGGACATGTCGGCGGCTGGCCAACTTTGGCCCGTGGTCGTGGGGACGATCCAATAGTCGTCGGACATGTCGGCGGCTGGCCAACTTTGGCGCGTGGTCGTGGGGACGATCCGATTGTCGTCGGACATGTCGGCGGCTGGCCAACCTAGACCCGGGGTCGTGGGGACGACCCTATTGTCGTCGGACATGGCGGTGGCGGGCCAATCTATTCCCGTGGTCGTGGGGACGACCCTATAGTCTTCGGACATGACGGTAGCGGGCCAGTCTAGTCCCGGGTCGTGGGCACGACCCTATAGTCGTCGGAAATGTCGCCGGCTGGCCAACTTTGGCCCGTGGTCGTGGGGACGACCCTATAGTCGTCAGACATGACGGTGGCGAGCCAACCTAGTCCCGGGGTCGTGGGGACGACCCTATAGTCGTCGGACAAGTCGGCGGCGAGCCCACCTAGTCGGGGGGTCGTGGGGACGACCCTATAGTTGTCGGACAAGTCGGCGGCCGGCCAACCTAGTCCGGGGGTCGTGGGGACGAACCTATAGTCGTCGGACATGACGGTGGCGGGCCAGTCTAGTCCCGGGTCGTGGGGACGACCCTATAGTCGTCGGACATGTCGGCGGCTGGCCAACTTTGGCCCGTGGTCGTGGGGACGACCCTATAGTCGTCGGAAATGTCGGTGGCTGTCCAACTTTGGCCCGGGGGTCGTGGGGACGACCCTATAGTCGTCGGACAAGTCAGCGGCTGGCCAACTTTGGCCCGTGGTCGTGGGGACGACCCTATAGTCGTCGGAAATGACGGTGGCGGGCCAATCTTGTCCCGGGGTCGTGGAGACGACCCTATAGTCGTCGGACATATCAGCGGCTGGCCAACTTTGGCCCGGGGTCGTGGGGACGACCCTACAGTCGTCGGATATGTCGGCGGCTGGCCAACTTTGGCCCGTGGTCGTGGGGACGACCCTATAGTCGTCGGAAATGACGGTGGCGGGCCAATCTAGTCCCGGGGTCGTGGGGACGACCCTATAGTCGTCGGACAAGTCGGCGGCGTACCAACCTAGTCCGGGGGTCGTGGGGACGACCCTATGGTCGTCGGACATGACGGTGGCGGGCCAGTCTAGTCCCGGGTCATGGGGACGACCCTATAGTCGTCGGACAAGTCGGCGGCTGGCCAACTTTGGCCCGTGGTCGTGGGGACGACCCTATAGTCGTCGGAAATGACGGTGCCGGGCCAATCTAGTCCCGGGGTCGTGGAGACGACCCTATAGTCGTCGGACATATCAGCGGCTGGCCAACTTTGGCCCGGGGTCGTGGGGACGACCCTACAGTCGTCGGATATGTCGGCGGCTGGCCAACTTTGGCCCGTGGTCGTGGGACGACCCTATAGTCGTCGGAAATGACGGTGGCGGGCCAATCTAGTCCCGGGGTCGTGGGGACGACCCTATAGTCGTCGGACAAGTCGGCGGCGGGCCAACCTAGTCCCGGGGTCGTGGGGATGACCCTATAGTCGTCGGACATGACGGTGGCGGGCCAGTCTAGTCCCGGGTCGTGCGGACGACCCTATAGTCGTCGGACATGTCGCCGGCTGGCCAACTTTGGCCCGTGGTCGTGGGGACCACCCTATAGTCGTCGGACATAACGGTGGCGGGCCAATCTAGTCCCGGGGTCGTGGGGACGACCCTATAGTCGTCGGACAAGTCGGGGGCGGGCCTACCTAGTCCCGGGGTCGTGGGGACGACCCTATAGTCGTCGGATAAGTCGGCAGCTTGCCAACTTTGGCCCGGGGTCGTGGGAACGGCCCTATAGTCGTCGGACAAGTCGGGGCGAGCCCACCTAGTCCGGGGGTCGTGGGGACGACCCTATAGTCGTCGGACAAGTCGGCGGCCGGCCAACCTAGTCCGGGGGTCGTGGGGACGACCCTATAGTCGTCGGACATGACGGTGGCGGGCCAATCTAGTCCCGGGGTCGTGGGGACGACCCCATAGTCGTTGGACATGACGGTGGCGGGCCAGTCTAGTCCCGGGTCTTGGGCACGACCCTATAGTCGTCGGAAATGTCGCCGGCTGGCCAACTTTGGCCCGTGGTCGTGGGGACGACCCTATAGTCGTCAGACATGACGGTGGCGAGCCAACCTAGTCCCGGGGTCGTGGGGACGACCCCATAGTCGTTGGACATGACGGTGGCGGGCCAGTCTAGTCCCGGGTCGTGGGCACGACCCTATAGTCGTCGGAAATGTCGCCGGCTGGCCATCTTTGGCCCGTGGTCGTGGGAACGACCCTATAGTCGTCGGACAAGTCGGCGGCTGTCCAGCTTTGGCCCGGGGTCGTGGGGACGACCCTATAGTCGTCAGACAAGTCGGCGGCTGTCCAGCTTTGGCCCGGGGTCGTGGGGACGACCCTATAGTCGTCGGACTTGACGGTGGCGGGCCAATCTAGTCCCGGGGTCGTGGGGACGACCCTATAGTCGTCGGACTTGACGGTGGCGGGCCAGTCTAGTCCCGGGTCGTGGGCACGACCCTATAGTAGTCGGAAATGTCGCCGGCTGGCCAACTTTGGCCCGTGGTCGTGGGGACGACCCTATAGTCGTCAGACATGACGGTGGCGAGCCAACCTAGTCCCGGGGTCGTGGGGACGACCCTATAGTCGTCGGACAAGTCGGCGGCGAGCCCACCTAGTCGGGGGGTCGTGGGGACGACCCTATAGTCGTCGGACAAGTCGGCGGCCGGCCAACCTAGTCCGGGGGTCGTGGGGACGACCCTATAGTCGTCGGACATGACGGTGGCGGGCCAGTCTAGTCCCGGGTCGTGGGGACGACCCTATAGTCGTCGGACATTTCGGCGGCTGGCCAACTTTGGCCCGTGGTCGTGGGGACGACCCTATAGTCGTCGGAAATGTCGGTGGCTGTCCAACTTTGGCCCGGGGGTCGTGGGGACGACCCTATAGTCGTCGGACATGTCGGCGGCGAGCCAACATTGACCCGGGGTCGTGGGGACGACTCTATAGTCGTCGGACATGTCGGTGGCGGACCAGTCTAGTCCCGGGTCGTGGGGACGACCCTATAGTCGTCGGACATGTCGGCGGCTGGCCACCTTTGGCCCGTGGTCGTGGGGAGGACCCTATACTCGTCGGACAAGTCGGCGGCGTACCAACCTAGTCCGGGGGTCGTGGGGACGACCCTATAGTCGTCGGACATGACGTGGCGGGCTAGTCTAGTCCCGGGTCATGGGGACGACCCTATAGTCGTCGGACATGTCGGCGACTGGCCAACTTTGGCCCGTGGTCGTGGGGACGACCCTATAGTCGTCGGAAATGTCGGTGGCTGTCCAACTTTGGCCCGGGGGTCGTGGGGACGACCCTATAGTCGTCGGACAAGTCGGCGGCGGGCCAACCTAGTCCCGGGGTCGTGGGGATGACCCTATAGTCGTCGGACATGACGGTGGCGGGCCAGTCTAGTCCCGGGTCGTGCGGACGACCCTATAGTCGTCGGACATGTCGCCGGCTGGCCAACTTTGGCCCGTGGTCGTGGGGACCACCCTATAGTCGTCGGACATAACGGTGGCGGGCCAATCTAGTCCCGGGGTCGTGGGGACGACCCTATAGTCGTCGGACAAGTCGGGGGCGGGCCTACCTAGTCCCGGGGTCGTGGGGACGACCCTATAGTCGTCGGATAAGTCGGCAGCTTGCCAACTTTGGCCCGGGGTCGTGGGAACGGCCCTATAGTCGTCGGACAAGTCGGGGCGAGCCCACCTAGTCCGGGGGTCGTGGGGACGACCCTATGGTCGTCGGACATGACGGTGGCGGGCCAGTCTAGTCCCGGGTCATGGGGACGACCCTATAGTCGTCGGACAAGTCGGCGGCTGGCCAACTTTGGCCCGTGGTCGTGGGGACGACCCTATAGTCGTCGGAAATGACGGTGCCGGGCCAATCTAGTCCCGGGGTCGTGGAGACGACCCTATAGTCGTCGGACATATCAGCGGCTGGCCAACTTTGGCCCGGGGTCGTGGGGACGACCCTACAGTCGTCGGATATGTCGGCGGCTGGCCAACTTTGGCCCGTGGTCGTGGGACGACCCTATAGTCGTCGGAAATGACGGTGGCGGGCCAATCTAGTCCCGGGGTCGTGGGGACGACCCTATAGTCGTCGGACAAGTCGGCGGCGGGCCAACCTAGTCCCGGGGTCGTGGGGATGACCCTATAGTCGTCGGACATGACGGTGGCGGGCCAGTCTAGTCCCGGGTCGTGCGGACGACCCTATAGTCGTCGGACATGTCGCCGGCTGGCCAACTTTGGCCCGTGGTCGTGGGGACCACCCTATAGTCGTCGGACATAACGGTGGCGGGCCAATCTAGTCCCGGGGTCGTGGGGACGACCCTATAGTCGTCGGACAAGTCGGGGGCGGGCCTACCTAGTCCCGGGGTCGTGGGGACGACCCTATAGTCGTCGGATAAGTCGGCAGCTTGCCAACTTTGGCCCGGGGTCGTGGGAACGGCCCTATAGTCGTCGGACAAGTCGGGGCGAGCCCACCTAGTCCGGGGGTCGTGGGGACGACCCTATAGTCGTCGGACAAGTCGGCGGCCGGCCAACCTAGTCCGGGGGTCGTGGGGACGACCCTATAGTCGTCGGACATGACGGTGGCGGGCCAATCTAGTCCCGGGGTCGTGGGGACGACCCCATAGTCGTTGGACATGACGGTGGCGGGCCAGTCTAGTCCCGGGTCTTGGGCACGACCCTATAGTCGTCGGAAATGTCGCCGGCTGGCCAACTTTGGCCCGTGGTCGTGGGGACGACCCTATAGTCGTCAGACATGACGGTGGCGAGCCAACCTAGTCCCGGGGTCGTGGGGACGACCCCATAGTCGTTGGACATGACGGTGGCGGGCCAGTCTAGTCCCGGGTCGTGGGCACGACCCTATAGTCGTCGGAAATGTCGCCGGCTGGCCAACTTTGGCCCGTGGTCGTGGGAACGACCCTATAGTCGTCGGACAAGTCGGCGGCTGTCCAGCTTTGGCCCGGGGTCGTGGGGACGACCCTATAGTCGTCAGACAAGTCGGCGGCTGTCCAGCTTTGGCCCGGGGTCGTGGGGACGACCCTATAGTCGTCGGACTTGACGGTGGCGGGCCAATCTAGTCCCGGGGTCGTGGGGACGACCCTATAGTCGTCGGACTTGACGGTGGCGGGCCAGTCTAGTCCCGGGTCGTGGGCACGACCCTATAGTAGTCGGAAATGTCGCCGGCTGGCCAACTTTGGCCCGTGGTCGTGGGGACGACACTATAGTCGTCAGACATGACGGTGGCGAGCCAACCTAGTCCCGGGGTCGTGGGGACGACCCTATAGTCGTCGGACAAGTCGGCGGCGAGCCCACCTAGTCGGGGGGTCGTGGGGACGACCCTATAGTCGTCGGACAAGTCGGCGGCCGGCCAACCTAGTCCGGGGGTCGTGGGGACGACCCTATAGTCGTCGGACATGACGGTGGCGGGCCAGTCTAGTCCCGGGTCGTGGGGACGACCCTATAGTCGTCGGACATTTCGGCGGCTGGCCAACTTTGGCCCGTGGTCGTGGGGACGACCCTATAGTCGTCGGAAATGTCGGTGGCTGTCCAACTTTGGCCCGGGGGTCGTGGGGACGACCCTATAGTCGTCGGACATGTCGGCGGCGAGCCAACATTGACCCGGGGTCGTGGGGACGACTCTATAGTCGTCGGACATGTCGGTGGCGGACCAGTCTAGTCCCGGGTCGTGGGGACGACCCTATAGTCGTCGGACATGTCGGCGGCTGGCCAACTTTGGGCCGTGGTCGTGGGGACGACCCTATAGTCGTCGGACATGACGGTGGCGGGCCAATCTAGTCCCGGGGTCGTGGGGACGACCCTATAGTCGTCGGACATGTCGGCGGCTGGCCAACTTTGGCCCGGGGTCGTGGGGACGACCCTATAGTCGTCGGACAAGCCGGCGATTGGCCAACTTTGGCCCGTGGTCGTGGGCACGACCCTATATTCGTCGGACAAGTCGGCGGCTGTCCAACTTTGGCCCGGGGTCGTGGGGACGACCCTATAGTCGTCGGACTTGACGGTGGCGGGCCAATCTAGTCCCGGGGTCGTGGGGACGACCCTATAGTCGTCAGACATGTCGGTGGTGAGCCAACCTAGTCCCGGGGTCGTGGGGACGACCCTATAGTCGTCGGACAAGTCGGCGGCGGGCCAACCTAGTCCCGGGGTCGTGGGGATGACCCTATAGTCGTCGGACAAGTCGGCGGCGAGCCCACCTAGTCGGGGGGTCGTGGGGACGACCCTATAGTCGTCGGACAAGTCGGCGGCCGGCCAACCTAGTCCGGGGGTCGTGGGGACGACCCTAAAGTCGTCGGACATGACGGTGGCGGGCCAATCTAGTCCCGGGTCGTGGGGACGACCCTATAGTCGTCGGACAAGTCGGCGGCGAGCCCACCTAGTCGGGGGGTCGTGGGGACGACCCTATAGTCGTCGGACAAGTCGGCGGCCGGCCAACCTAGTCCGGGGGTCGTGGGGACGACCCTATAGTCGTCGGACATGTCGGCGGCGAGCCAACATTGACCCGGGGTCGTGGGGACGACTCTATAGTCGTCGGACATGTCGGTGGCGGGCCAGTCTAGTCCCGGGTCGTGGGGACGACCCTATAGTCGTCGGACATGTCGGCGGCTGGCCAACTTTGGGCCGTGGTCGTGGGGACGACCCTATAGTCGTCGGACAAGTCGGCGGCTGTCCAGCTTTGGCCCGGGGTCGTGGCGACGACCCTATAGTCGTCGGACAAGTCGGCGGCTGTCCAGCTTTGGCCCGGGGTCGTGGGGACGACCCTATAGTCGTCGGACTTGACGGTGGCGGGCCAATCTAGTCCCGGGGTCGTGGGGACGACCCTATAGTCGTCGGACTTGACGGTGGCGGGCCAGTCTAGTCCCGGGTCGTGGGTACGAACCTATAGTCGTCGGAAATGTCGCCGGCTGGCCAACTTTGGCCCGTGGTCGTGGGGACGACCCTATAGTCGTCAGACATGACGGTGGCGGGCCAATCTAGTCCCGGGGTCGTGGGGACGACCCTACAGTCGTCGGACAAGTCGGCGGCGAGCCAATCTAGACCCGCGGTCGTGGGGACGACCCTATAGTCGTCGGACAAGTCGGCGGCTGGCCAACTTTGGCCCGTGGTCGTGGGGACGACCCTATAGTCGTCGGAAATGACGGTGGCGGGCCAATCTAGTCCCGGGGTCGTGGGGACGACCCTACAGTCGTCGGACAAGTCGGCGGCGAGCCAATCTAGTCCCGCGGTCGTGGGGACGACCCTATAGTCGTCGGACAAGTCAGCGGCTGGCCAACATTGGCCCGTGGTCGTGGGGACGACCATATAGTCGTCGGACATGACGGTGGCGGGCCACTCTAGTCCCGGGTCATGGGGACGACCCTATAGTCGTCGGACAAGTCGGCGGCTGGCCAACTTTGGCCCGTGGTCGTGGGGACGACCCTATAGTCGTCGGAAATGACGGTGGCGGGCCAATCTAGTCCCGGGGTCGTGGGGACGACCCTATAGTCGTCGGACATGTCGGCGGCTGGCCAACTTTGGCCCGGGGTCGTGGGGACGACCCTATAGTCGTCGGACAAGCCGGCGATTGGCCAACTTTGGCCCGTGGTCGTGGGGACGACCCTATAATCGTCGGACAAGTCGGCGGCTGTCCAACTTTGGCCCGGGGTCGTGGGGACGACCCTATAGTCGTCGGACTTGACGGTGGCGGGCCAATCTAGTCCCGGGGTCGTGGGGACGACCCTATAGTCGTCGGACTTGACGGTGGCGGGCCAGTCTAGTCCCGGGTCGTGGGTACGAACCTATAGTCGTCGGAAATGTCGCCGGCTGGCCAACTTTGGCCCGTGGTCGTGGGGACGACCCTATAGTCGTCAGACATGACGGTGGCGAGCCAACCTAGTCCCGGGGTCGTGGGGACGACCCTATAGTCGTCGGACAAGTCGGCGGCGAGCCCACCTAGTCGGGGGGTCGTGGGGACGACCCAATAGTCGTCGGACAAGTCGGCGGCCGGCCAACATAGTCCGGGGGTCATGGGGACGACCCTATAGTCGTCGGACATGACGGTGGCGGGCCAGTCTAGTCCCGGGTCGTGGGGACGACCCTATAGTCGTCGGACATGTCGGCGGCTGGCCAACTTTGGCCCGTGGTCGTGGGGACGACCCTATAGTCGTCGGAAATGTCGGTGGCTGTCCAACTTTGGCCCGGGGGTCGTGGGGAGGACCCTATACTCGTCGGACAAGTCGGCGGCGTACCAACCTAGTCCGGGGGTCGTGGGGACGACCGTATGCTCGTCGGACATGACGGTGGCGGGCCAGTCTAGTCCCGGGTCATGGGGACGACCCTATAGTCGTCGGACAAGTCAGCGGCTGGCCAACTTTGGCCCGTGGTCGTGGGGACGACCCCATAGTCGTCGGAAATGACGGTGGCGGGCCAATCTAGTCCCGGGGTCGTGGAGACGACCCTATAGTCGTCGGACATATCAGCGGCTGGCCAACTTTGGCCCGGGGTCGTGGGGACGACCCTACAGTCGTCGGATATGTCGGCGGCTGGCCAACTTTGGCCCGTGGTCGTGGGGACGACCCTATAGTCGTCGGAAATGACGGTGGCGGGCCAATCTAGTCCCGGGGTCGTGGGGACGACCCTATAGTCGTCGGACAAGTCGGCGGCGGGCCAACCTAGTCCCGGGGTCGTGGGGATGACCCTATAGTCGTCGGACATGACGGTGGCGGGCCAGTCTAGTCCCGGGTCGTGCGGACGACCCTATAGTCGTCGGACATGTCGCCGGCTGGCCAACTTTGGCCCGTGGTCGTGGGGACCACCCTATAGTCGTCGGATAAGTCGGCAGCTTGCCAACTTTGGCCCGGGGTCGTGGGAACGGCCCTATAGTCGTCGGACAAGTCGGGGCGAGCCCACCTAGTCCGGGGGTCGTGGGGACGACCCTATAGTCGTCGGACAAGTCGGCGGCCGGCCAACCTAGTCCGGGGGTCGTGGGGACGACCCTATAGTCGTCGGACATGACGGTGGCGGGCCAATCTAGTCCCGGGGTCGTGGGGACGACCCCATAGTCGTTGGACATGACGGTGGCGGGCCAGTCTAGTCCCGGGTCGTGGGCACGACCCTATAGTCGTCGGAAATGTCGCCGGCTGGCCAACTTTGGCCCGTGGTCGTGGGGACGACCCTATAGTCGTCGGACAAGTCGGCGGCTGTCCAGCTTTGGCCCGGGGTCGTGGGGACGACCCTATAGTCGTCGGACTTGACGGTGGCGGGCCAATCTAGTCCCGGGGTCGTGGGGACGACCCTATAGTCGTCGGACATGTCGGCGGCTGGCCAACTTTGGCCCGGGGTCGTGGGGACGACCCTATAGTCGTCGGACAAGCCGGCGATTGGCCAACTTTGGCCCGTGGTCGTGGGCACGACCCTATAATCGTCGGACAAGTCGGCGGCTGTCCAACTTTGGCCCGGGGTCGTGGGGACGACCCTATAGTCGTCGGACTTGACGGTGGCGGGCCAATCTAGTCCCGGGGTCGTGGGGACGACCCTATAGTCGTCAGACATGTCGGTGGTGAGCCAACCTAGTCCCGGGGTCGTGGGGACGACCCTATAGTCGTCGGACAAGTCGGCGGCGGGCCAACCTAGTCCCGGGGTCGTGGGGATGACCCTATAGTCGTCGGACAAGTCGGCGGCGAGCCCACCTAGTCGGGGGTCGTGGGGACGACCCTATAGTCGTCGGACAAGTCGGCGGCCGGCCAACCTAGTCCGGGGGTCGTGGGGACGACCCTAAAGTCGTCGGACATGACGGTGGCGGGCCAATCTAGTCCCGGGTCGTGGGGACGACCCTATAGTCGTCGGACAAGTCGGCGGCGAGCCCACCTAGTCGGGGGGTCGTGGGGACGACCCTATAGTCGTCGGACAAGTCGGCGGCCGGCCAACCTAGTCCGGGGGTCGTGGGGACGACCCTATAGTCGTCGGACATGTCGGCGGCGAGCCAACATTGACCCGGGGTCGTGGGTACGACTCTATAGTCGTCGGACATGTCGGTGGCGGGCCAGTCTAGTCCCGGGTCGTGGGGACGACCCTATAGTCGTCGGACATGTCGGCGGCTGGCCAACTTTGGGCCGTGGTCGTGGGGACGACCCTATAGTCGTCGGACAAGTCGGCGGCTGTCCAGCTTTGGCCCGGGGTCGTGGCGACGACCCTATAGTCGTCGGACAAGTCGGCGGCTGTCCAGCTTTGGCCCGGGGTCGTGGGGACGACCCTATAGTCGTCGGACTTGACGGTGGCGGGCCAATCTAGTCCCGGGGTCGTGGGGACGACCCTATAGTCGTCGGACTTGACGGTGGCGGGCCAGTCTAGTCCCGGGTCGTGGGTACGAACCTATAGTCGTCGGAAATGTCGCCGGCTGGCCAACTTTGGCCCGTGGTCGTGGGGACGACCCTATAGTCGTCAGACATGACGGTGGCGGGCCAATCTAGTCCCGGGGTCGTGGGGACGACCCTACAGTCGTCGGACAAGTCGGCGGCGAGCCAATCTAGACCCGCGGTCGTGGGGACGACCCTATAGTCGTCGGACAAGTCGGCGGCTGGCCAACTTTGGCCCGTGGTCGTGGGGACGACCCTATAGTCGTCGGAAATGACGGTGGCGGGCCAATCTAGTCCCGGGGTCGTGGGGACGACCCTACAGTCGTCGGACAAGTCGGCGGCGAGCCAATCTAGTCCCGCGGTCGTGGGGACGACCCTATAGTCGTCGGACAAGTCAGCGGCTGGCCAACATTGGCCCGTGGTCGTGGGGACGACCATATAGTCGTCGGACATGACGGTGGCGGGCCACTCTATTCCCGGGTCATGGGGACGACCCTATAGTCGTCGGACAAGTCGGCGGCTGGCCAACTTTGGCCCGTGGTCGTGGGGACGACCCTATAGTCGTCGGAAATGACGGTGGCGGGCCAATCTAGTCCCGGGGTCGTGGGGACGACCCTATAGTCGTCGGACATGTCGGCGGCTGGCCAACTTTGGCCCGGGGTCGTGGGGACGACCCTATAGTCGTCGGACAAGCCGGCGATTGGCCAACTTTGGCCCGTGGTCGTGGGGACGACCCTATAATCGTCGGACAAGTCGGCGGCTGTCCAACTTTGGCCCGGGGTCGTGGGGACGACCCTATAGTCGTCGGACTTGACGGTGGCGGGCCAATCTAGTCCCGGGGTCGTGGGGACGACCCTATAGTCGTCGGACTTGACGGTGGCGGGCCAGTCTAGTCCCGGGTCGTGGGTACGAACCTATAGTCGTCAGAAATGTCGCCGGCTGGCCAACTTTGGCCCGTGGTCGTGGGGACGACCCTATAGTCGTCAGACATGACGGTGGCAAGCCAACCTAGTCCCGGGGTCGTGGGGACGACCCTATAGTCGTCGGACAAGTCGGCGGCGAGCCCACCTAGTCGGGGGGTCGTGGGGACGACCCAATAGTCGTCGGACAAGTCGGCGGCCGGCCAACATAGTCCGGGGGTCGTGGGGACGACCCTATAGTCGTCGGACATGACGGTGGCGGGCCAGTCTAGTCCCGGGTCGTGGGGACGACCCTATAGTCGTCGGACATGTCGGCGGCTGGCCAACTTTGGCCCGTGGTCGTGGGGACGACCCTATAGTCGTCGGAAATGTCGGTGGCTGTCCAACTTTGGCCCGGGGGTCGTGGGGAGGACCCTATACTCGTCGGACAAGTCGGCGGCGTACCAACCTAGTCCGGGGGTCGTGGGGACGACCGTATGCTCGTCGGACATGTCGGTGGCGGGCCAGTCTAGTCCCGGGTCATGGGGACGACCCTATAGTCGTCGGACAAGTCAGCGGCTGGCCAACTTTGGCCCGTGGTCGTGGGGACGACCCTATAGTCGTCGGAAATGACGGTGGCGGGCCAATCTAGTCCCGGGGTCGTGGAGACGACCCTATAGTCGTCGGACATATCAGCGGCTGGCCAACTTTGGCCCGGGGTCGTGGGGACGACCCTACAGTCGTCGGATATGTCGGCGGCTGGCCAACTTTGGCCCGTGGTCGTGGGGACGACCCTATAGTCGTCGGAAATGACGGTGGCGGGCCAATCTAGTCCCGGGGTCGTGGGGACGACCCTATAGTCGTCGGACAAGTCGGCGGCGGGCCAACCTAGTCCCGGGGTCGTGGGGATGACCCTATAGTCGTCGGACATGACGGTGGCGGGCCAGTCTAGTCCCGGGTCGTGCGGACGACCCTATAGTCGTCGGACATGTCGCCGGCTGGCCAACTTTGGCCCGTGGTCGTGGGGACCACCCTATAGTCGTCGGACATAACGGTGGCGGGCCAATCTAGTCCCGGGGTCGTGGGGACGACCCTATAGTCGTCGGACAAGTCGGGGGCGGGCCTACCTAGTCCCGGGGTCGTGGGGACGACCCTATAGTCGTCGGACAAGCCGGCGGCGGGCCAACCTAGTCCCGGGGTCGTGGGGATGAACCTATAGTCGTCGGACAAGTCGGCGGCGAGCCCACCTAGTCGGGGGGTCGTGGGGACGACCCTATAGTCGTCGGACAAGTCGGCGGCTGTCCAACTTTGGCCCGGGGTCGTGGGGACGACCCTATAGTCGTCGGACTTGACGGTGGCGGGCCAATCTAGTCCCGGGGTCGTGGGGACGACCCTATAGTCGTCAGACATGTCGGTGGCGAGCCAACCTAGTCCCGGGGTCGTGGGGACGACCCTATAGTCGTCGGACATGACAGTGGCGGGCCAATCTAGGCCCGGGTCGTGGGGACGACCCTGTAGTCGTCGGACATGACGGTGGCGGGCCAATCTAGTCCCGGGGTCGTGGGGACGACTCTATAGTCGTCGGACAAGTCGGCGGCTGGCCAACTTTGGCCCGTGGTCGTGGGGACGACCCTATAGTCGTCGGACTTGACGGTGGCGGGCCAATCTAGTCTCGGGGTCGTGTGGACGACCCCATAGTCGTCGGACATGACGGTGGCGGGCCAATCTAGTCCCGGGGTCGTGGGGACGACCCCATAGTCGTTGGACATGACGGTGGCGGGCCAGTCTAGTCCCGGGTCGTGGGCACGACCCTATAGTCGTCGGAAATGTCGCCGGCTGGCCAACTTTGGCCCGTGGTCGTGGGGACGACCCTATAGTCGTCGGACAAGTCGGCGGCTGTCCAGCTTTGGCCCGGGGTCGTGGGGACGACCCTATAGTCGTCGGACATGTCGGCGGCTGGCCAACTTTGGCCCGTGGTCGTGGGGAGGACCCTATACTCGTCGGACAAGTCGGCGGCGTACCAACCTAGTCCGGGGGTCGTGGGGACGACCCTATAGTCGTCGGACATGACGGTGGCGGGCCAGTCTAGTCCCGGGCCATGGGGACGACCCTATAGTCGTCGGACAAGTCGGCGGCTGGCCAACTTTGGCCCGTGGTCGTGGGGACGACCCTATAGTCGTCGGAAATGACGGTGGCTGGCCAATCTAGTCCCGGGGTCGTGGGGACGACCCTACAGTCGTCGGACAAGGCGGCGGCGAGCCAATCTAGTCCCGCGGTCGTGGGGACGACCCTATAGTCGTCGGACAAGTCAGCGGCTGGCCAACATTGGCCCGTGGTCGTGGGGACGACCATATAGTCATCGGACATGACGGTGGCGGGCCACTCTAGTCCCGGGTCATGGGGACGACCCTATAGTCGTCGGACAAGTCGGCGGCCGGCCAACCTAGTCCGGGGGTCGTGGGGGCGACCCTCGAGTCGTCGGATATGACGGCGGCTGGCCAACTTTGTCCCGTGGTTATTGGGACGACCCTATAGTTGTCGGACATGACGGCGGCGAGCCAACCTAGTCCCGGGGTTGTGGGGACGACCCAATAGTCGTTGGACAAGTCGGCGGCGAGCCAACCTAGTCCCGGGGTCGTGGGGACGACCCTATAGTCGTCGGGCATGACAGTGGCGGGCCAATCTAGGCCCGGGTCGTGGGGACGACCCTGTAGTCGTCGGACATGACGGTGGCGGGCCAATCTAGTCCCGGGGTCGTGGGGACGACTCTATAGTCGTCGGACAAGTCGGCGGCTGGCCAACTTTGGCCCGTGGTCGTGGGGACGACCCTATAGTCGTCGGACTTGACGGTGGCGGGCCAATCTAGTCTCGGGGTCGTGTGGACGACCCCATAGTCGTCGGACATGACGGTGGCGGGCCAATCTAGTCCCGGGGTCGTGGGGACGACCCCATAGTCGTTGGACATGACGGTGGCGGGCCAGTCTTGTCCCGGGTCGTGGGCACGACCCAATAGTCGTCGGAAATGTCGCCGGCTGGCCAACTTTGGCCCGTGGTCGTGGGAACGACCCTATAGTCGTCGGACAAGTCGGCGGCTGTCCAGCTTTGGCCCGGGGTCGTGGGGACGACCCTATAGTCGTCAGACAAGTCGGCGGCTGTCCAGCTTTGGCCCGGGGTCGTGGGGACGACCCTATAGTCGTCGGACTTGACGGTGGCGGGCCAATCTAGTCCCGGGGTCGTGGGGACGACCCTATAGTCGTCGGACTTGACGGTGGCGGGCCAGTCTAGTCCCGGGTCGTGGGCACGACCCTATAGTCGTCGGAAATGTCGCCGGCTGGCCAACTTTGGCCCGTGGTCGTGGGGACGACCCTATAGTCGTCAGACATGACGGTGGCGAGCCAACCTAGTCCCGGGGTCGTGGGGACGACCCTATAGTCGTCGGAAATGTCGCCGGCTGGCCAACTTTGGCCCGTGGTCGTGGGGACGACCCTATAGTCGTCAGACATGACGGTGGCGAGCCAACCTAGTCCCGGGGTCGTGGGGACGACCCCATAGTCGTTGGACATGACGGTGGCGGGCCAGTCTAGTCCCGGGTCGTGGGCACGACCCTATAGTCGTCGGAAATGTCGCCGGCTGGCCAACTTTGGCCCGTGGTCGTGGGAACGACCCTATAGTCGTCGGACAAGTCGGCGGCTGTCCAGCTTTGGCCCGGGGTCGTGGGGACGACCCTATAGTCGTCAGACAAGTCGGCGGCTGTCCAGCTTTGGCCCGGGGTCGTGGGGACGACCCTATAGTCGTCGGAATTGACGGTGGCGGGCCAATCTAGTCCCGGGGTCGTGGGGACGACCCTATAGTCGTCGGACTTGACGGTGGCGGGCCAGTCTAGTCCCGGGTCGTGGGCACGACCCTATAGTCGTCGGAAATGTCGCCGGCTGGCCAACTTTGGCCCGTGGTCGTGGGGACGACCCTATAGTCGTCAGACATGACGGTGGCGAGCCAACCTAGTCCCGGGGTCGTGGGGACGACCCTATAGTCGTCGGACAAGTCGGCGGCGAGCCCACCTAGTCGGGGGGTCGTGGGGACGACCCTATAGTCGTCGGACAAGTCGGCGGCCGGCCAACCTAGTCCGGGGGTCGTGGGGACGACCCTATAGTCGTCGGACATGACGGTGGCGGGCCAGTCTAGTCCCGGGTCGTGGGGACGACCCTATAGTCGTCGGACATGTCGGCGGCTGGCCAACTTTGGCCCGTGGTCGTGGGGACGACCCTATAGTCGTCGGAAATGTCGGTGGCTGTCCAACTTTGGCCCGGGGGTCGTGGGGACGACCCTATAGTCGTCGGACATGTCGGCGGCGAGCCAACATTGACCCGGGGTCGTGGGGACGACTCTATAGTCGTCGGACATGTCGGTGGCGGACCAGTCTAGTCCCGGGTCGTGGGGACGACCCTATAGTCGTCGGACATGTCGGCGGCTGGCCACCTTTGGCCCGTGGTCGTGGGGAGGACCCTATACTCGTCGGACAAGTCGGCGGCGTACCAACCTAGTCCGGGGGTCGTGGGGACGACCCTATAGTCGTCGGACATGACGTGGCGGGCTAGTCTAGTCCCGGGTCATGGGGACGACCCTATAGTCGTCGGACATGTCGGCGGCTGGCCAACTTTGGCCCGTGGTCGTGGGGACGACCCTATAGTCGTCGGAAATGTCGGTGGCTGTCCAACTTTGGCCCGGGGGTCGTGGGGACGACCCTATAGTCGTCGGACATGTCGGCGGCGAGCCAACATTGACCCGGGGTCGTGGGGACGACTCTATAGTCGTCGGACATGTCGGTGGCGGACCAGTCTAGTCCCGGGTCGTGGGGACGACCCTATAGTCGTCGGACATGTCGGCGGCTGGCCACCTTTGGCCCGTGGTCGTGGGGAGGACCCTATACTCGTCGGACAAGTCGGCGGCGTACCAACCTAGTCCCGGGGTCGTAGGGACGACCCTATAGTCGTTGGACATGTCGGCGATTGGCCAACATTGGCCCGGGGTCGTGGGGACGACCCTATAGTCGTCGGACTTGACGGTGGCGGGCCAGTCTAGTCCCGGGTCGTGGGCACGACCCTATAGTCGTCGGAAATGTCGCCGGCTGGCCAACTTTGGCCCGTGGTCGTGGGGACGACCCTATAGTCGTCAGACATGACGGTGGCGAGCCAACCTAGTCCCGGGGTCGTGGGGACGACCCCATAGTCGTTGGACATGACGGTGGCGGGCCAGTCTAGTCCCGGGTCGTGGGCACGACCCTATAGTCGTCGGAAATGTCGCCGGCTGGCCAACTTTGGCCCGTGGTCGTGGGAACGACCCTATAGTCGTCGGACAAGTCGGCGGCTGTCCAGCTTTGGCCCGGGGTCGTGGGGACGACCCTATAGTCGTCAGACAAGTCGGCTGCTGTCCAGCTTTGGCCCGGGGTCGTGGGGACGACCCTATAGTCGTCGGACTTGACGGTGGCGGGCCAATCTAGTCCCGGGGTCGTGGGGACGACCCTATAGTCGTCGGACTTGACGGTGGCGGGCCAGTCTAGTCCCGGGTCGTGGGCACGACCCTATAGTCGTCGGAAATGTCGCCGGCTGGCCAACTTTGGCCCGTGGTCGTGGGGACGACCCTATAGTCGTCAGACATGACGGTGGCGAGCCAACCTAGTCCCGGGGTCGTGGGGACGACCCTATAGTCGTCGGACAAGTCGGCGGCGAGCCCACCTAGTCGGGGGGTCGTGGGGACGACCCTATAGTTGTCGGACAAGTCGGCGGCCGGCCAACCTAGTCCGGGGGTCGTGGGGACGACCCTATCTATAGTCGTCGGACATGACGGTGGCGGGCCAGTCTAGTCCCGGGTCGTGGGGACGACCCTATAGTCGTCGGACATGTCGGCGGCTGGCCAACTTTGGCCCGTGGTCGTGGGGACGACCCTATAGTCGTCGGAAATGTCGGTGGCTGTCCAACTTTGGCCCGGGGGTCGTGGGGACGACCCTATAGTCGTCGGACAAGTCAGCGGCTGGCCAACTTTGGCCCGTGGTCGTGGGGACGACCCTATAGTCGTCGGAAATGACGGTGGCGGGCCAATCTAGTCCCGGGGTCGTGGAGACGACCCTATAGTCGTCGGACATATCAGCGGCTGGCCAACTTTGGCCCGGGGTCGTGGGGACGACCCTACAGTCGTCGGATATGTCGGCGGCTGGCCAACTTTGGCCCGTGGTCGTGGGGACGACCCTATAGTCGTCGGAAATGACGGTGGCGGGCCAATCTAGTCCCGGGGTCGTGGGGACGACCCTATAGTCGTCGGACAAGTCGGCGGCGTACCAACCTAGTCCGGGGGTCGTGGGGACGACCCTATGGTCGTCAGACATGACGGTGGCGGGCCAGTCTAGTCCCGGGTCATGGGGACGACCCTATAGTCGTCGGACAAGTCGGCGGCTGGCCAACTTTGGCCCGTGGTCGTGGGGACGACCCTATAGTCGTCGGAAATGACGGTGCCGTGCCAATCTAGTCCCGGGGTCGTGGAGACGACCCTATAGTCGTCGGACATATCAGCGGCTGGCCAACTTTGGCCCGGGGTCGTGGGGACGACCCTACAGTCGTCGGATATGTCGGCGGCTGGCCAACTTTGGCCCGTGGTCGTGGGACGACCCTATAGTCGTCGGAAATGACGGTGGCGGGCCAATCTAGTCCCGGGGTCGTGGGGACGACCCTATAGTCGTCGGACAAGTCGGCGGCGGGCCAACCTAGTCCCGGGGTCGTGGGGATGACCCTATAGTCGTCGGACATGACGGTGGCGGGCCAGTCTAGTCCCGGGTCGTGCGGACGACCCTATAGTCGTCGGACATGTCGCCGGCTGGCCAACTTTGGCCCGTGGTCGTGGGGACCACCCTATAGTCGTCGGACATAACGGTGGCGGGCCAATCTAGTCCCGGGGTCGTGGGGACGACCCTATAGTCGTCGGACAAGTCGGGGGCGGGCCTAACTAGTCCCGGGGTCGTGGGGACGACCCTATAGTCGTCGGATAAGTCGGCAGCTTGCCAACTTTGGCCCGGGGTCGTGGGAACGGCCCTATAGTCGTCGGACAAGTCGGGGCGAGCCCACCTAGTCCGGGGGTCGTGGGGACGACCCTATAGTCGTCGGACAAGTCGGCGGGCGGCCAACCTAGTCCGGGGGTCGTGGGGACGACCCTATAGTCGTCGGACATGACGGTGGCGGGCCAATCTAGTCCCGGGGTCGTGGGGACGACCCCATAGTCGTTGGACATGACGGTGGCGGGCCAGTCTAGTCCCGGGTCGTGGGCACGACCCTATAGTCGTCGGAAATGTCGCCGGCTGGCCAACTTTGGCCCGTGGTCGTGGGGACGACCCTATAGTCGTCGGACAAGTCGGCGGCTGTCCAGCTTTGGCCCGGGGTCGTGGGGACGACCCTATAGTCGTCGGACTTGACGGTGGCGGGCCAATCTAGTCCCGGGGTCGTGGGGACGACCCTATAGTCGTCGGACATGTCGGCGGCTGGCCAACTTTGGCCCGGGGTCGTGGGGACGACCCTATAGTCGTCGGACAAGCCGGCGATTGGCCAACTTTGGCCCGTGGTCGTGGGCACGACCCTATAATCGTCGGACAAGTCGGCGGCTGTCCAACTTTGGCCCGGGGTCGTGGGGACGACCCTATAGTCGTCGGACTTGACGGTGGCGGGCCAATCTAGTCCCGGGGTCGTGGGGACGACCCTATAGTCGTCAGACATGTCGGTGGTGAGCCAACCTAGTCCCGGGGTCGTGGGGACGACCCTATAGTCGTCGGACAAGTCGGCGGCGGGCCAACCTAGTCCCGGGGTCGTGGGGATGACCCTATAGTCGTCGGACAAGTCGGCGGCGAGCCCACCTAGTCGGGGGGTCGTGGGGACGACCCTATAGTCGTCGGACAAGTCGGCGGCCGGCCAACCTAGTCCGGGGGTCGTGGGGACGACCCTAAAGTCGTCGGACATGACGGTGGCGGGCCAATCTAGTCCCGGGTCGTGGGGACGACCCTATAGTCGTCGGACAAGTCGGCGGCGAGCCCACCTAGTCGGGGGGTCGTGGGGACGACCCTATAGTCGTCGGACAAGTCGGCGGCCGGCCAACCTAGTCCGGGGGTCGTGGGGACGACCCTATAGTCGTCGGACATGTCGGCGGCGAGCCAACATTGACCCGGGGTCGTGGGGACGACTCTATAGTCGTCGGACATGTCGGTGGCGGGCCAGTCTAGTCCCGGGTCGTGGGGACGACCCTATAGTCGTCGGACATGTCGGCGGCTGGCCAACTTTGGGCCGTGGTCGTGGGGACGACCCTATAGTCGTCGGACAAGTCGGCGGCTGTCCAGCTTTGGCCCGGGGTCGTGGCGACGACCCTATAGTCGTCGGACAAGTCGGCGGCTGTCCAGCTTTGGCCCGGGGTCGTGGGGACGACCCTATAGTCGTCGGACTTGACGGTGGCGGGCCAATCTAGTCCCGGGGTCGTGGGGACGACCCTATAGTCGTCGGACTTGACGGTGGCGGGCCAGTCTAGTCCCGGGTCGTGGGTACGAACCTATAGTCGTCGGAAATGTCGCCGGCTGGCCAACTTTGGCCCGTGGTCGTGGGGACGACCCTATAGTCGTCAGACATGACGGTGGCGGGCCAATCTAGTCCCGGGGTCGTGGGGACGACCCTACAGTCGTCGGACAAGTCGGCGGCGAGCCAATCTAGTCCCGCGGTCGTGGGGACGACCCTATAGTCGTCGGACAAGTCGGCGGCTGGCCAACTTTGGCCCGTGGTCGTGGGGACGACCCTATAGTCGTCGGAAATGACGGTGGCTGGCCAATCTAGTCCCGGGGTCGTGGGGACGACCCTACAGTCGTCGGACAAGGCGGCGGCGAGCCAATCTAGTCCCGCGGTCGTGGGGACGACCCTATAGTCGTCGGACAAGTCAGCGGCTGGCCAACATTGGCCCGTGGTCGTGGGGACGACCATATAGTCATCGGACATGACGGTGGCGGGCCACTCTAGTCCCGGGTCATGGGGACGACCCTATAGTCGTCGGACAAGTCGGCGGCCGGCCAACCTAGTCCGGGGGTCGTGGGGGCGACCCTTGAGTCGTCGGATATGACGGCGGCTGGCCAACTTTGTCCCGTGGTTATTGGGACGACCCTATAGTTGTCGGACATGACGGCGGCGAGCCAACCTAGTCCCGGGGTTGTGGGGACGACCCAATAGTCGTTGGACAAGTCGGCGGCGAGCCAACCTAGTCCCGGGGTCGTGGGGACGACCCTATAGTCGTCGGGCATGACAGTGGCGGGCCAATCTAGGCCCGGGTCGTGGGGACGACCCTGTAGTCGTCGGACATGACGGTGGCGGGCCAATCTAGTCCCGGGGTCGTGGGGACGACTCTATAGTCGTCGGACAAGTCGGCGGCTGGCCAACTTTGGCCCGTGGTCGTGGGGACGACCCTATAGTCGTCGGACTTGACGGTGGCGGGCCAATCTAGTCTCGGGGTCGTGTGGACGACCCCATAGTCGTCGGACATGACGGTGGCGGGCCAATCTAGTCCCGGGGTCGTGGGGACGACCCCATAGTCGTTGGACATGACGGTGGCGGGCCAGTCTTGTCCCGGGTCGTGGGCACGACCCAATAGTCGTCGGAAATGTCGCCGGCTGGCCAACTTTGGCCCGTGGTCGTGGGAACGACCCTATAGTCGTCGGACAAGTCGGCGGCTGTCCAGCTTTGGCCCGGGGTCGTGGGGACGACCCTATAGTCGTCAGACAAGTCGGCGGCTGTCCAGCTTTGGCCCGGGGTCGTGGGGACGACCCTATAGTCGTCGGACTTGACGGTGGCGGGCCAATCTAGTCCCGGGGTCGTGGGGACGACCCTATAGTCGTCGGACTTGACGGTGGCGGGCCAGTCTAGTCCCGGGTCGTGGGCACGACCCTATAGTCGTCGGAAATGTCGCCGGCTGGCCAACTTTGGCCCGTGGTCGTGGGGACGACCCTATAGTCGTCGGAATTGACGGTGGCGGGCCAATCTAGTCCCGGGGTCGTGGGGACGACCCTATAGTCGTCGGACTTGACGGTGGCGGGCCAGTCTAGTCCCGGGTCGTGGGCACGACCCTATAGTCGTCGGAAATGTCGCCGGCTGGCCAACTTTGGCCCGTGGTCGTGGGGACGACCCTATAGTCGTCAGACATGTCGGCGGCGAGCCAACATTGACCCGGGGTCGTGGGGACGACCCTATAGTCGTCGGACATGTCGGCGGCGAGCCAACATTGACCCGGGGTCGTGGGGACGACTCTATAGTCGTCGGACATGTCGGTGGCGGACCAGTCTAGTCCCGGGTCGTGGGGACGACCCTATAGTCGTCGGACATGTCGGCGGCTGGCCACCTTTGGCCCGTGGTCGTGGGGAGGACCCTATACTCGTCGGACAAGTCGGCGGCGTACCAACCTAGTCCGGGGGTCGTGGGGACGACCCTATAGTCGTCGGACATGACGTGGCGGGCTAGTCTAGTCCCGGGTCATGGGGACGACCCTATAGTCGTCGGACAAGTCGGCGGATGGCCAACTTTGGCCCGTGGTCGTGGGGACGACCCTATAGTCGTCGGAAAAGTCGGCGGCTGTCCAGCTTTGGCCCGGGGTCGTGGGGACGACCCTATAGTCGTCGGACAAGTCGGCGGCTGTCCAGCTTTGGCCCGGGGTCGTGGGGACGACCCTATAGTCGTCGGACTTGACGGTGGCGGGCCAATCTAGTCCCGGGGTCGTGGGGACGACCCTATAGTCGTCGGACAAGTCGGCAGCGAGCCAACCTAGTCCCGAGGTCGTGGGGACGACCCTATAGTCGTCGGACATGACGGCGGCTGGCCAACTTTGACCCGTGGTCGTGGGGACAACCCTATAGTCGTCGGACAAATCGGCGGCTGACCAACTTTGGCCCGGTGTCGTCGGGGCGACCCTATAGTCGTCGGACATGTCGGCGGCTGGCCAACTTTGGCCGGTGGTCGTGGGGACGACACTATAGTCGTCGGACAAGTCGGCGGCGAGCCAACATAGTCCCGGTGTCGTGGGGACGACTCCATAGTCGTCGGACATGTCGGCGGCTGGCCAACCTAGACCCGGGTCGTGGGGACGACCCTATGGTCCTCGGACAAGTCGGCGGGTGGCCAAGTTTGGCCCGTGGTCGTGGGATCGACCCTATAGTCGTCGGACAAGTCGGCGGCTGGCCAAATTTGGCCCGTGGTCGTGAGGACGACCCTATTGTCGTCGGAAATGTCGGCGGCTGGCCAACTTTGGCCTGTGGTCGTGAAGACGACCCTATAGTCGTCGGACAAGACGGTGGCGGGCCAATCTAGTCCAGGGGTCGCGGGGACGACCCTATAGTCGTCGGACAAGTCGGCGGCTGGCCAACGTTTGCCCGGGGTCGTGGGGACGACCCTATAGTCGTCGGACAAGTCGGCGGCGAGCCAAGCTAGTCCGGGGGTCGTGGGGACGAGCCTATAGTCGTCGGACATGTTGGCGATTGGCCAACATTGGCCCGGGGTCGTCGGGACGACCCTATAGTGGTCGGACATGTCGGCGGCTGGCCAACCTTGTCCCGGGGTCGTGGGGACGACCCTATAGTCGTCGGACAAGTCAGCGGCTGGCCAACTTTGGCCCGTGGTCGTGGGGACGACCCTATAGTCGTCGGAAATGACGGTGGCGGGCCAATCTAGTCCCGGGGTCGTGGAGACGACCCTATAGTCGTCGGACATATCAGCGGCTGGCCAACTTTGGCCCGGGGTCGTGGGGACGACCCTACAGTCGTCGGATATGTCGGCGGCTGGCCAACTTTGGCCCGTGGTCGTGGGGACGACCCTATAGTCGTCGGAAATGACGGTGGCGGGCCAATCTAGTCCCGGGGTCGTGGGGACGACCCTATAGTCGTCGGACAAGTCGGCGGCGTACCAACCTAGTCCGGGGGTCGTGGGGACGACCCTATGGTCGTCAGACATGACGGTGGCGGGCCAGTCTAGTCCCGGGTCATGGGGACGACCCTATAGTCGTCGGACAAGTCGGCGGCTGGCCAACTTTGGCCCGTGGTCGTGGGGACGACCCTATAGTCGTCGGAAATGACGGTGCCGTGCCAATCTAGTCCCGGGGTCGTGGAGACGACCCTATAGTCGTCGGACATATCAGCGGCTGGCCAACTTTGGCCCGGGGTCGTGGGGACGACCCTACAGTCGTCGGATATGTCGGCGGCTGGCCAACTTTGGCCCGTGGTCGTGGGACGACCCTATAGTCGTCGGAAATGACGGTGGCGGGCCAATCTAGTCCCGGGGTCGTGGGGACGACCCTATAGTCGTCGGACAAGTCGGCGGCGGGCCAACCTAGTCCCGGGGTCGTGGGGATGACCCTATAGTCGTCGGACATGACGGTGGCGGGCCAGTCTAGTCCCGGGTCGTGCGGACGACCCTATAGTCGTCGGACATGTCGCCGGCTGGCCAACTTTGGCCCGTGGTCGTGGGGACCACCCTATAGTCGTCGGACATAACGGTGGCGGGCCAATCTAGTCCCGGGGTCGTGGGGACGACCCTATAGTCGTCGGACAAGTCGGGGGCGGGCCTAACTAGTCCCGGGGTCGTGGGGACGACCCTATAGTCGTCGGATAAGTCGGCAGCTTGCCAACTTTGGCCCGGGGTCGTGGGAACGGCCCTATAGTCGTCGGACAAGTCGGGGCGAGCCCACCTAGTCCGGGGGTCGTGGGGACGACCCTATAGTCGTCGGACAAGTCGGCGGGCGGCCAACCTAGTCCGGGGGTCGTGGGGACGACCCTATAGTCGTCGGACATGACGGTGGCGGGCCAATCTAGTCCCGGGGTCGTGGGGACGACCCCATAGTCGTTGGACATGACGGTGGCGGGCCAGTCTAGTCCCGGGTCGTGGGCACGACCCTATAGTCGTCGGAAATGTCGCCGGCTGGCCAACTTTGGCCCGTGGTCGTGGGGACGACCCTATAGTCGTCGGACAAGTCGGCGGCTGTCCAGCTTTGGCCCGGGGTCGTGGGGACGACCCTATAGTCGTCGGACTTGACGGTGGCGGGCCAATCTAGTCCCGGGGTCGTGGGGACGACCCTATAGTCGTCGGACATGTCGGCGGCTGGCCAACTTTGGCCCGGGGTCGTGGGGACGACCCTATAGTCGTCGGACAAGCCGGCGATTGGCCAACTTTGGCCCGTGGTCGTGGGCACGACCCTATAATCGTCGGACAAGTCGGCGGCTGTCCAACTTTGGCCCGGGGTCGTGGGGACGACCCTATAGTCGTCGGACTTGACGGTGGCGGGCCAATCTAGTCCCGGGGTCGTGGGGACGACCCTATAGTCGTCAGACATGTCGGTGGTGAGCCAACCTAGTCCCGGGGTCGTGGGGACGACCCTATAGTCGTCGGACAAGTCGGCGGCGGGCCAACCTAGTCCCGGGGTCGTGGGGATGACCCTATAGTCGTCGGACAAGTCGGCGGCGAGCCCACCTAGTCGGGGGGTCGTGGGGACGACCCTATAGTCGTCGGACAAGTCGGCGGCCGGCCAACCTAGTCCGGGGGTCGTGGGGACGACCCTAAAGTCGTCGGACATGACGGTGGCGGGCCAATCTAGTCCCGGGTCGTGGGGACGACCCTATAGTCGTCGGACAAGTCGGCGGCGAGCCCACCTAGTCGGGGGGTCGTGGGGACGACCCTATAGTCGTCGGACAAGTCGGCGGCCGGCCAACCTAGTCCGGGGGTCGTGGGGACGACCCTATAGTCGTCGGACATGTCGGCGGCGAGCCAACATTGACCCGGGGTCGTGGGGACGACTCTATAGTCGTCGGACATGTCGGTGGCGGGCCAGTCTAGTCCCGGGTCGTGGGGACGACCCTATAGTCGTCGGACATGTCGGCGGCTGGCCAACTTTGGGCCGTGGTCGTGGGGACGACCCTATAGTCGTCGGACAAGTCGGCGGCTGTCCAGCTTTGCCCCGGGGTCGTGGCGACGACCCTATAGTCGTCGGACAAGTCGGCGGCTGTCCAGCTTTGGCCCGGGGTCGTGGGGACGACCCTATAGTCGTCGGACTTGACGGTGGCGGGCCAATCTAGTCCCGGGGTCGTGGGGACGACCCTATAGTCGTCGGACTTGACGGTGGCGGGCCAGTCTAGTCCCGGGTCGTGGGTACGAACCTATAGTCGTCGGAAATGTCGCCGGCTGGCCAACTTTGGCCCGTGGTCGTGGGGACGACCCTATAGTCGTCAGACATGACGGTGGCGGGCCAATCTAGTCCCGGGGTCGTGGGGACGACCCTACAGTCGTCGGACAAGTCGGCGGCGAGCCAATCTAGTCCCGCGGTCGTGGGGACGACCCTATAGTCGTCGGACAAGTCGGCGGCTGGCCAACTTTGGCCCGTGGTCGTGGGGACGACCCTATAGTCGTCGGAAATGACGGTGGCTGGCCAATCTAGTCCCGGGGTCGTGGGGACGACCCTACAGTCGTCGGACAAGGCGGCGGCGAGCCAATCTAGTCCCGCGGTCGTGGGGACGACCCTATAGTCGTCGGACAAGTCAGCGGCTGGCCAACATTGGCCCGTGGTCGTGGGGACGACCATATAGTCATCGGACATGACGGTGGCGGGCCACTCTAGTCCCGGGTCGTGGGGACGACCCTATAGTCGTCGGACAAGTCGGCGGCCGGCCAACCTAGTCCGGGGGTCGTGGGGGCGACCCTTGAGTCGTCGGATATGACGGCGGCTGGCCAACTTTGTCCCGTGGTTATTGGGACGACCCTATAGTTGTCGGACATGACGGCGGCGAGCCAACCTAGTCCCGGGGTTGTGGGGACGACCCAATAGTCGTTGGACAAGTCGGCGGCGAGCCAACCTAGTCCCGGGGTCGTGGGGACGACCCTATAGTCGTCGGGCATGACAGTGGCGGGCCAATCTAGGCCCGGGTCGTGGGGACGACCCTGTAGTCGTCGGACATGACGGTGGCGGGCCAATCTAGTCCCGGGGTCGTGGGGACGACTCTATAGTCGTCGGACAAGTCGGCGGCTGGCCAACTTTGGCCCGTGGTCGTGGGGACGACCCTATAGTCGTCGGACTTGACGGTGGCGGGCCAATCTAGTCTCGGGGTCGTGTGGACGACCCCATAGTCGTCGGACATGACGGTGGCGGGCCAATCTAGTCCCGGGGTCGTGGGGACGACCCCATAGTCGTTGGACATGACGGTGGCGGGCCAGTCTTGTCCCGGGTCGTGGGCACGACCCAATAGTCGTCGGAAATGTCGCCGGCTGGCCAACTTTGGCCCGTGGTCGTGGGAACGACCCTATAGTCGTCGGACAAGTCGGCGGCTGTCCAGCTTTGGCCCGGGGTCGTGGGGACGACCCTATAGTCGTCAGACAAGTCGGCGGCTGTCCAGCTTTGGCCCGGGGTCGTGGGGACGACCCTATAGTCGTCGGACTTGACGGTGGCGGGCCAATCTAGTCCCGGGGTCGTGGGGACGACCCTATAGTCGTCGGACTTGACGGTGGCGGGCCAGTCTAGTCCCGGGTCGTGGGCACGACCCTATAGTCGTCGGAAATGTCGCCGGCTGGCCAACTTTGGCCCGTGGTCGTGGGGACGACCCTATAGTCGTCAGACATGACGGTGGCGAGCCAACCTAGTCCCGGGGTCGTGGGGACGACCCTATAGTCGTCGGAAATGTCGCCGGCTGGCCAACTTTGGCCCGTGGTCGTGGGGACGACCCTATAGTCGTCAGACATGACGGTGGCGAGCCAACCTAGTCCCGGGGTCGTGGGGACGACCCCATAGTCGTTGGACATGACGGTGGCGGGCCAGTCTAGTCCCGGGTCGTGGGCACGACCCTATAGTCGTCGGAAATGTCGCCGGCTGGCCAACTTTGGCCCGTGGTCGTGGGAACGACCCTATAGTCGTCGGACAAGTCGGCGGCTGTCCAGCTTTGGCCCGGGGTCGTGGGGACGACCCTATAGTCGTCAGACAAGTCGGCGGCTGTCCAGCTTTGGCCCGGGGTCGTGGGGACGACCCTATAGTCGTCGGAATTGACGGTGGCGGGCCAATCTAGTCCCGGGGTCGTGGGGACGACCCTATAGTCGTCGGACTTGACGGTGGCGGGCCAGTCTAGTCCCGGGTCGTGGGCACGACCCTATAGTCGTCGGAAATGTCGCCGGCTGGCCAACTTTGGCCCGTGGTCGTGGGGACGACCCTATAGTCGTCAGACATGTCGGCGGCGAGCCAACATTGACCCGGGGTCGTGGGGACGACCCTATAGTCGTCGGACATGTCGGCGGCGAGCCAACATTGACCCGGGGTCGTGGGGACGACTCTATAGTCGTCGGACATGTCGGTGGCGGACCAGTCTAGTCCCGGGTCGTGGGGACGACCCTATAGTCGTCGGACATGTCGGCGGCTGGCCACCTTTGGCCCGTGGTCGTGGGGAGGACCCTATACTCGTCGGACAAGTCGGCGGCGTACCAACCTAGTCCGGGGGTCGTGGGGACGACCCTATAGTCGTCGGACATGACGTGGCGGGCTAGTCTAGTCCCGGGTCATGGGGACGACCCTATAGTCGTCGGACAAGTCGGCGGATGGCCAACTTTGGCCCGTGGTCGTGGGGACGACCCTATAGTCGTCGGAAAAGTCGGCGGCTGTCCAGCTTTGGCCCGGGGTCGTGGGGACGACCCTATAGTCGTCGGACAAGTCGGCGGCTGTCCAGCTTTGGCCCGGGGTCGTGGGGACGACCCTATAGTCGTCGGACTTGACGGTGGCGGGCCAATCTAGTCCCGGGGTCGTGGGGACGACCCTATAGTCGTCGGACAAGTCGGCAGCGAGCCAACCTAGTCCCGAGGTCGTGGGGACGACCCTATAGTCGTCGGACATGACGGCGGCTGGCCAACTTTGACCCGTGGTCGTGGGGACAACCCTATAGTCGTCGGACAAATCGGCGGCTGACCAACTTTGGCCCGGTGTCGTCGGGGCGACCCTATAGTCGTCGGACATGTCGGCGGCTGGCCAACTTTGGCCGGTGGTCGTGGGGACGACACTATAGTCGTCGGACAAGTCGGCGGCGAGCCAACATAGTCCCGGTGTCGTGGGGACGACTCCATAGTCGTCGGACATGTCGGCGGCTGGCCAACCTAGACCCGGGTCGTGGGGACGACCCTATGGTCCTCGGACAAGTCGGCGGGTGGCCAAGTTTGGCCCGTGGTCGTGGGATCGACCCTATAGTCGTCGGACAAGTCGGCGGCTGGCCAAATTTGGCCCGTGGTCGTGAGGACGACCCTATTGTCGTCGGAAATGTCGGCGGCTGGCCAACTTTGGCCTGTGGTCGTGAAGACGACCCTATAGTCGTCGGACAAGACGGTGGCGGGCCAATCTAGTCCAGGGGTCGCGGGGACGACCCTATAGTCGTCGGACAAGTCGGCGGCTGGCCAACGTTTGCCCGGGGTCGTGGGGACGACCCTATAGTCGTCGGACAAGTCGGCGGCGAGCCAAGCTAGTCCGGGGGTCGTGGGGACGAGCCTATAGTCGTCGGACATGTTGGCGATTGGCCAACATTGGCCCGGGGTCGTCGGGACGACCCTATAGTGGTCGGACATGTCGGCGGCTGGCCAACCTTGTCCCGGGGTCGTGGGGACGACACTATAGTCGTCGGACATGTCGGCGGCTGGCCAACTTTGGCCCGTGGTCGTGGGGACGATCCAATAGTCGTCGGACATGTCGGCGGCTGGCCAACTTTGGCCCGTGGTCGTGGGGACGACCCTATAGTCGTTGGGCATGTCAGCGGCTGACCGTTGTCGTGGGGACGCCTCTATAGTCGTCGAACATGTCGGCGGCTGGCCAACCTAGACCCGGGGTCGTGGGGACGACCATATAGTCATCGGACATGTCGGCGGCTGGCCAACTTTGGCCCGTGGTCGTGGGGCGACCCAATAGTCGTTGGACATGTCGGCGGCTGGCCAACTTTGGCTCGTGGTCGTGGGGACGACCCTATAGTCGTCGGACATGTCGGCGGCTGGCCAACCTAGACCCGGGGTCGTGGGGACGACCCTATTGTCGTCGGACATGACGGTGGCGGGCCAACCTAGACCCGGGGTCGTGGGGACGACCCTATTGTCGTCGGACCTGTCGGCGGCTGGCCAACTTTGGCCCGTGGCCGTGGGGACGACCCTATAGTCGTTGGGCATGTCAGCGGCTGACCGGTGTCGTGGGGACGCCTCTATAGTCGTCGAACATGTCGGCGGCTGGCCAACCTAGACCCGGGGTCGTGGGGACGACCATATTGTCGTCGGACATGTCGGCGGCTGGCCAACTTTGGCCCGTGGTCGTGGGGACGACCCTATAGTCGTTGGGCATGTCAGCGGCTGACCGGTGTCGTGGGGACGCCTCTATAGTCGTCGAACATGTCGGCGGCTGGCCAACCTAGACCCGGGGTCGTGGGGACGACCATATAGTCATCGGACATGTCGGCGGCTGGCCAACTTTGGCCCGTGGTCGTGGGGCGACCCAATAGTCGTTGGACATGTCGGCGGCTGGCCAACTTTGGCCCGGGGTCGTGGGGACGACCCTATAGTCGTCGGACATGTCGGCGGCTGGCCAACCTTGACCCGGTGTCGTGGGGACGACCCTATAGTCGTCGGACATTTCGGCAGCATGCCAACTTTGGCCCGTGGTCGTGGGGACGACCCTATAGTTGTTGGACATGACGGTGGCGAGCTAATCTAGTCCCGGGGTCGTAGGGACGACCCTATAGTCGTTGGACATGTCGGCGATTGGCCAACATTGGCCCGGGGTCGTGGGGACGACCCTATAGTCGTCGGACATGTCGGCGGCTGGCCAACATTGGCGCGTGGTCGTGGGGACGATCCGATTATCGTCGGACATGTCGGCGGCTGGCCAACTTTGGCCCGTGGTCGTGGGGACGATCCAATGGTCGTCGGACATGTCGGCGGCTGGCCAACTTTGGCGCGTGGTCGTGGGGACGATCCGATTGTCGTCGGACATGTCGGCGGCTGGCCAACCTAGACCCGGGGTCGTGGGGACGACCCTATTGTCGTCGGACATGGCGGTGGCGGGCCAATCTATTCCCGTGGTCGTGGGGACGACCCTATAGTCTTCGGACATGACGGTAGCGGGCCAATCTAGACCCGAGGTCCTGGGGACGACCCTATAGTAGTCGGACATGTCGGCGGCTGCCCAACTTTGGCCCGGTGTCGTGGGGACGACTCTATAGTCGTCGGACATGTCGGCGGCTGGCCAACCTAGACCCGGGGTCGTGGGGACGACCCTATTGTCGTCGGACATGACGGTGGCGGGCCAATCTAGTCCCGGGGTCGTGGGGACGACCCTATAGTCGTCGGACAAGTCGGCGGCGGGCCAAGCTTGTCCCGGGGTCCTGGGGACGACCCTATAATCGTCGGACATGACGGTGGCGGGCCAATCTAGTCCCGGGGTCGTGGGGACGACCCTATAATCGTTGGACATGACGGTGGCGGGCCAATCTAGTCCCGGGGTCGTAGGGACGACCCTATAGTCGTCGGCCATGTTGGCGATTGGCCAACATTGGCCCGGGGTCGTCGGGACGACCCTATAGTCGTCGGACATGTCGGCGGCTGGCCAACCTAGTCCCGGGGTCGTGGGAACGACCCTATAGTCGTCGGACATTTCGGCGGCTGTCCAACTTTGGCCCGGTGTCGTGGGGACGACCCTATAGTCGTCGGACATTTCGGCGGCATGCCAACTTTGGCCCGTGGTCGTGGGGACGACCCTATAGTTGTTGGACATGACGGTGGCGGGCTAATCTAGTCCCGGGGTCGTAGGGACGACCCTATAGTCGTTGGACATGTCGGCGATTGGCCAACATTGGCCCGGGGTCGTGGGGACGACCCTATAGTCGTCGGACATGTCGGCGGCTGGCCAACTTTGGCCCGTGGTTTTGGGGACGACCCTATAGTCGTCGGACTTGACGGTGGCGGGCCAATCTAGTCCCGGGGTCGTGGGAACGACCCTATAGTCGTCGGACTTGACGGTGGCGGGCCAGTCTAGTCCCGGGTCGTGGGCGCGACCCTATAGTCGTCGGAAATGTCGCCGGCTGGCCAACTTTGGCCCGTGGTCGTGGGGACGACCCTATAGTCGTCGGACAAGTCGGCGGCCGGCCAACCTAGTCCGGGGGTCGTGGGGACGACCCTATAGTCGTCGGACATGACGGTGGCGGGCCAGTCTAGTCCCGGGTCGTGGGGACGACCCTATAGTCGTCGGACATGTCGGCGGCTGGCCAACTTTGGCCCGTGGTCGTGGGGACGACCCTATAGTCGTCGGAAATGTCGGTGGCTGTCCAACTTTGGCCCGGGGGTCGTGGGGACAACCCTATAGTCGTCGGACATGTCGGCGGCGAGCCAACATTGACCCGGGGTCGTGGGGACGACTCTATAGTCGTCGGACATGTCGGTGGCGGACCAGTCTAGTCCCGGGTCGTTGGGACGACCCTATAGTCGTCGGACATGTCGGCGGCTGGCCACCTTTGGCCCGTGGTCGTGGGGAGGACCCTATACTCGTCGGACAAGTCGGCGGCGTACCAACCTAGTCCGGGTGTCGTGGGGACGACCCTATAGTCGTCGGACATGACGTGGCGGGCTAGTCTAGTCCCGGGTCATGGGGACGACCCTATAGTCGTCGGACAAGTCGGCGGCTGGCCAACTTTGGCCCGTGGTCGTGGGGACGACCCTATAGTCGTCGGAAAAGTCGGCGGCTGGCCAACTTTGGCCGGTGGTCGTGGGGACGACACTATAGTCGTCGGACAAGTCGGCGGCGAGCCAACATAGTCCCGGTGTCGTGGGGACGACTCCATAGTCGTCGGACATGTCGGCGGCTGGCCAACCTAGACCCGGGGTCGTGGGGACGACCCTATGGTCCTCGGACAAGTCGGCGGGTGGCCAACTTTGGCCCGTGGTCGTGGGATCGACCCTATAGTCGTCGGACAAGTCGGCGGCTGGCCAAATTTGGCCCGTGGTCGTGAGGACGACCCTATTGTCGTCGGAAATGTCGGCGGCTGGCCAACTTTGGCCCGTGGTCGTGAAGACGACCCTATAGTCGTCGGACAAGACGGTGGCGGGCCAGTCTAGTCCCGGGTCGTGGGCACGACCCTATAGTCGTCGGAAATGTCGCCGGCTGGCCAACTTTGGCCCGTGGTCGTGGGGACGACCCTATAGTCGTCAGACATGACGGTGGCGAGCCAACCTAGTCCCGGGGTCGTGGGGACGACCCTATAGTCGTCAGACATGACGGTGGCGAGCCAACCTAGTCCCGGGGTCGTGGGGACGACCCCATAGTCGTTGGACATGACGGTGGCGGGCCAGTCTAGTCCCGGGTCGTGGGCACGACCCTATAGTCGTCGGAAATGTCGCCGGCTGGCCAACTTTGGCCCGTGGTCGTGGGAACGACCCTATAGTCGTCGGACAAGTCGGCGGCTGTCCAGCTTTGGCCCGGGGTCGTGGGGACGACCCTATAGTCGTCAGACAAGTCGGCGGCTGTCCAGCTTTGGCCCGGGGTCGTGGGGACGACCCTATAGTCGTCGGAATTGACGGTGGCGGGCCAATCTAGTCCCGGGGTCGTGGGGACGACCCTATAGTCGTCGGACTTGACGGTGGCGGGCCAGTCTAGTCCCGGGTCGTGGGCACGACCCTATAGTCGTCGGAAATGTCGCCGGCTGGCCAACTTTGGCCCGTGGTCGTGGGGACGACCCTATAGTCGTCAGACATGACGGTGGCGAGCCAACCTAGTCCCGGGGTCGTGGGGACGACCCTATAGTCGTCGGACAAGTCGGCGGCGAGCCCACCTAGTCGGGGGGTCGTGGGGACGACCCTATAGTCGTCGGACAAGTCGGCGGCCGGCCAACCTAGTCCGGGGGTCGTGGGGACGACCCTATAGTCGTCGGACATGACGGTGGCGGGCCAGTCTAGTCCCGGGTCGTGGGGACGACCCTATAGTCGTCGGACATGTCGGCGGCTGGCCAACTTTGGCCCGTGGTCGTGGGGACGACCCTATAGTCGTCGGAAATGTCGGTGGCTGTCCAACTTTGGCCCGGGGGTCGTGGGGACGACCCTATAGTCGTCGGACATGTCGGCGGCGAGCCAACATTGACCCGGGGTCGTGGGGACGACTCTATAGTCGTCGGACATGTCGGTGGCGGACCAGTCTAGTCCCGGGTCGTGGGGACGACCCTATAGTCGTCGGACATGTCGGCGGCTGGCCACCTTTGGCCCGTGGTCGTGGGGAGGACCCTATACTCGTCGGACAAGTCGGCGGCGTACCAACCTAGTCCGGGGGTCGTGGGGACGACCCTATAGTCGTCGGACATGACGTGGCGGGCTAGTCTAGTCCCGGGTCATGGGGACGACCCTATAGTCGTCGGACAAGTCGGCGGATGGCCAACTTTGGCCCGTGGTCGTGGGGACGACCCTATAGTCGTCGGAAAAGTCGGCGGCTGTCCAGCTTTGGCCCGGGGTCGTGGGGACGACCCTATAGTCGTCGGACAAGTCGGCGGCTGTCCAGCTTTGGCCCGGGGTCGTGGGGACGACCCTATAGTCGTCGGACTTGACGGTGGCGGGCCAATCTAGTCCCGGGGTCGTGGGGACGACCCTATAGTCGTCGGACAAGTCGGCAGCGAGCCAACCTAGTCCCGAGGTCGTGGGGACGACCCTATAGTCGTCGGACATGACGGCGGCTGGCCAACTTTGACCCGTGGTCGTGGGGACAACCCTATAGTCGTCGGACAAATCGGCGGCTGACCAACTTTGGCCCGGTGTCGTCGGGGCGACCCTATAGTCGTCGGACATGTCGGCGGCTGGCCAACTTTGGCCGGTGGTCGTGGGGACGACACTATAGTCGTCGGACAAGTCGGCGGCGAGCCAACATAGTCCCGGTGTCGTGGGGACGACTCCATAGTCGTCGGACATGTCGGCGGCTGGCCAACCTAGACCCGGGTCGTGGGGACGACCCTATGGTCCTCGGACAAGTCGGCGGGTGGCCAAGTTTGGCCCGTGGTCGTGGGATCGACCCTATAGTCGTCGGACAAGTCGGCGGCTGGCCAAATTTGGCCCGTGGTCGTGAGGACGACCCTATTGTCGTCGGAAATGTCGGCGGCTGGCCAACTTTGGCCTGTGGTCGTGAAGACGACCCTATAGTCGTCGGACAAGACGGTGGCGGGCCAATCTAGTCCAGGGGTCGCGGGGACGACCCTATAGTCGTCGGACAAGTCGGCGGCTGGCCAACGTTTGCCCGGGGTCGTGGGGACGACCCTATAGTCGTCGGACAAGTCGGCGGCGAGCCAAGCTAGTCCGGGGGTCGTGGGGACGAGCCTATAGTCGTCGGACATGTTGGCGATTGGCCAACATTGGCCCGGGGTCGTCGGGACGACCCTATAGTGGTCGGACATGTCGGCGGCTGGCCAACCTTGTCCCGGGGTCGTGGGGACGACACTATAGTCGTCGGACATGTCGGCGGCTGGCCAACTTTGGCCCGTGGTCGTGGGGACGATCCAATAGTCGTCGGACATGTCGGCGGCTGGCCAACTTTGGCCCGTGGTCGTGGGGACGACCCTATAGTCGTTGGGCATGTCAGCGGCTGACCGTTGTCGTGGGGACGCCTCTATAGTCGTCGAACATGTCGGCGGCTGGCCAACCTAGACCCGGGGTCGTGGGGACGACCATATAGTCATCGGACATGTCGGCGGCTGGCCAACTTTGGCCCGTGGTCGTGGGGCGACCCAATAGTCGTTGGACATGTCGGCGGCTGGCCAACTTTGGCTCGTGGTCGTGGGGACGACCCTATAGTCGTCGGACATGTCGGCGGCTGGCCAACCTAGACCCGGGGTCGTGGGGACGACCCTATTGTCGTCGGACATGACGGTGGCGGGCCAACCTAGACCCGGGGTCGTGGGGACGACCCTATTGTCGTCGGACCTGTCGGCGGCTGGCCAACTTTGGCCCGTGGCCGTGGGGACGACCCTATAGTCGTTGGGCATGTCAGCAGCTGACCGGTGTCGTGGGGACGCCTCTATAGTCGTCGAACATGTCGGCGGCTGGCCAACCTAGACCCGGGGTCGTGGGGACGACCATATTGTCGTCGGACATGTCGGCGGCTGGCCAACTTTGGCCCGTGGTCGTGGGGACGACCCTATAGTCGTTGGGCATGTCAGCGGCTGACCGGTGTCGTGGGGACGCCTCTATAGTCGTCGAACATGTCGGCGGCTGGCCAACCTAGACCCGGGGTCGTGGGGACGACCATATAGTCATCGGACATGTCGGCGGCTGGCCAACTTTGGCCCGTGGTCGTGGGGCGACCCAATAGCCGTTGGACATGTCGGCGGCTGGCCAACTTTGGCCCGGGGTCGTGGGGACGACCCTATAGTCGTCGGACATGTCGGCGGCTGGCCAACTTTGACCCGGTGTCGTGGGGACGACCCTATAGTCGTCGGACATTTCGGCAGCATGCCAACTTTGGCCCGTGGTCGTGGGGACGACCCTATAGTTGTTGGCCATGACGGTGGCGAGCTAATCTAGTCCCGGGGTCGTAGGGACGACCCTATAGTCGTTGGACATGTCGGCGATTGGCCAACATTGGCCCGGGGTCGTGGGGACGACCCTATAGTCGTCGGACATGTCGGCGGCTGGCCAACATTGGCGCGTGGTCGTGGGGACGATCCGATTATCGTCGGACATGTCGGCGGCTGGCCAACTTTGGCCCGTGGTCGTGGGGACGATCCAATGGTCGTCGGACATGTCGGCGGCTGGCCAACTTTGGCGCGTGGTCGTGGGGACGATCCGATTGTCGTCGGACATGTCGGCGGCTGGCCAACCTAGACCCGGGGTCGTGGGGACGACCCTATTGTCGTCGGACATGGCGGTGGCGGGCCAATCTATTCCCGTGGTCGTGGGGACGACCCTATAGTCTTCGGACATGACGGTAGCGGGCCAATCTAGACCCGAGGTCCTGGGGACGACCCTATAGTAGTCGGACATGTCGGCGGCTGCCCAACTTTGGCCCGGTGTCGTGGGGACGACTCTATAGTCGTCGGACATGTCGGCGGCTGGCCAACCTAGACCCGGGGTCGTGGGGACGACCCTATTGTCGTCGGACATGACGGTGGCGGGCCAATCTAGTCCCGGGGTCGTGGGGACGACCCTATAGTCGTCGGACAAGTCGGCGGCGGGCCAAGCTTGTCCCGGGGTCCTGGGGACGACCCTATAATCGTCGGACATGACGGTGGCGGGCCAATCTAGTCCCGGGGTCGTGGGAACGACCCTATAGTCGTCGGACTTGACGGTGGCGGGCCAGTCTAGTCCCGGGTCGTGGGCGCGACCCTATAGTCGTCGGAAATGTCGCCGGCTGGCCAACTTTGGCCCGTGGTCGTGGGGACGACCCTATAGTCGTCGGACAAGTCGGCGGCCGGCCAACCTAGTCCGGGGGTCGTGGGGACGACCCTATAGTCGTCGGACATGACGGTGGCGGGCCCGTCTAGTCCCGGGTCGTGGGGACGACCCTATAGTCGTCGGACATGTCGGCGGCTGTCCAACTTTGGCCCGGGGGTCGTGGGGACAACCCTATAGTCGTCGGACATGTCGGCGGCGAGCCAACATTGACCCGGGGTCGTGGGGACGACTCTATAGTCGTCGGACATGTCGGTGGCGGACCAGTCTAGTCCCGGGTCGTTGGGACGACCCTATAGTCGTCGGACATGTCGGCGGCTGGCCAACTTTGGCCCGTGGTCGTGGGGACGACCCTATAGTCGTCGGAAAAGTCGGCGGCTGGCCAACTTTGGCCGGTGGTCGTGGGGACGACACTATAGTCGTCGGACATGTCGGCGGCTGGCCAACCTAGACCCGGGGTCGTGGGGACGACCCTATGGTCCTCGGACAAGTCGGCGGGTGGCCAACTTTGGCCCGTGGTCGTGGGGAGGACCCTATACTCGTCGGACAAGTCGGCGGCGTACCAACCTAGTCCGGGTGTCGTGGGGACGACCCTATAGTCGTCGGACATGACGTGGCGGGCTAGTCTAGTCCCGGGTCATGGGGACGACCCTATAGTCGTCGGACAAGTCGGCGGCTGGCCAACTTTGGCCCGTGGTCGTGGGGACGACCCTATAGTCGTCGGAAAAGTCGGCGGCTGGCCAACTTTGGCCGGTGGTCGTGGGGACGACACTATAGTCGTCGGACATGTCGGCGGCTGGCCAACCTAGACCCGGGGTCGTGGGGACGACCCTATGGTCCTCGGACAAGTCGGCGGGTGGCCAACTTTGGCCCGTGGTCGTGGGATCGACCCTATAGTCGTCGGACAAGTCGGCGGCTGGCCAAATTTGGCCCGTGGTCGTGAGGACGACCCTATTGTCGTCGGAAATGTCGGCGGCTGGCCAACTTTGGCCCGTGGTCGTGAAGACGACCCTATAGTCGTCGGACAAGACGGTGGCGGGCCAGTCTAGTCCCGGGTCGTGGGCACGACCCTATAGTCGTCGGAAATGTCGCCGGCTGGCCAACTTTGGCCCGTGGTCGTGGGGACGACCCTATTGTCGTCGGACATGCCGGTGGCGGGCCAATCTAGTCTCGGGGTCGTGGGGACGACCCTATAGTCGTCGGACATGTCGGCGGCTGGCCAACTTTGGCCCGGGGTCGTGGGGACGACCCTATAGTCGTCGGACATGTCGGCGGCTGGCCAACTTTGGCCCGGGGGTCGTGGGGACGACCCTATAGTCGTCCGACATGTCGGCAGCGAGCCAACATTGACCCGGGGTCGTGGGGACGACTCTATAGTCGTCGGACATGTCGGTGGCGGACCAGTCTAGTCCCGGGTCGTGGGGACGACCCTATAGTCGTCGGACATGTCGGCGGCTGGCCACCTTTGGCCCGTGGTCGTGGGGAGGACCCTATACTCGTCGGACAAGTCGGCGGCGTACCAACCTAGTCCGGGGGTCGTGGGGACGACCCTATAGTCGTCGGACATGACGTGGCGGGCTAGTCTAGTCCCGGGTCATGGGGACGACCCTATAGTCGTCGGACAAGTCGGCGGCTGGCCAACTTTGGCCCGTGGTCGTGGGGACGACCCTATAGTCGTCGGAAAAGTCGGCGGCTGTCCAGCTTTGGCCCGGGGTCGTGGGGACGACCCTGTAGTCGTCGGACAAGTCGGCGGCTGTCCAGCTTTGGCCCGTGGTTGTGGGGACGACCCTATAGTCGTCGGACATGTCGGCGGCTGGCCAACTTTGGCCCGTGGTTGTGGGGACGACCCTATAGTCGTCGGACAAGACGGTGGCGGACCAATCTAGTCCCGGGGTCGTGGGGACGACCCTATAGTCGTCGGACATGTCGGCGGCTGGCCAACTTTGGCCCGTGGTCGTGGGGACGATCCAATAGTCGTCGGACATGTCGGCGGCTGGCCAACTTTGGCCCGTGGTTGTGGGAACGACCCTATAGTCGTTGGACATGACGGTGGCGGGCCAATCTAGTCCCGGGGTCGTGGGGACGACCCTATAGTCGTTGGACATGTCGGCGGCTGGTCAACTTTGGCCCGGGGTCGTGGGATCGACCCTATAGTCGTCGGACAAGACGGTGGCGGACCAATCTAGTCCCGGGGTCGTGGGGACGACCCTATTGTCGTCGGACATGACGGTGGCGGGCCAATCTAGTCTCGGGGTCGTGGGGACGACTCTATAGTCGTCGGAAATGTCGGCGGCTGGCCAACCTGGACCCGGGGTCGTGGGGACGACCCTATTGTCGTCGGACATGACGGTGGCGGGCCAATCTAGTCTCGCGGTCGTGGGGACGACACTATATTCGTCGGACATGACGGTGGCGGGCCAATCTAGTCCCGGGGTCGTGGGGACGACCCTATAGTCGTCGGACAAGACGGCGGCTGGACATCTTTGGCCCGGGGTCGTGGGGACGACCCTATAGTCGTCGGACATGTTGGCGGCTTGTCAGCCTAGTCCCGGGGTCGTGGGTACGACCCTATAGTCGTTGGACAAGTCGGCGGCTGGCCAACCTAGACCCGGCGTCGTGGGGACGACCCTATTGTCGTCGGACATGACGGTGGCGGGCCAATCTAGTCCCGGGGTCGTGGGGACGACCCTATAGTCGTCGAACAATTCGGCGGCGGGCCAAGCTTGTCCCGGGGTCGTGGGGACGACCCTATAATCGTCGGACATGACGGTGGCGGGCCAATCTAGTCCCGGGGTCGTGGGGACGACCCTATAGTCGTCGGACATGTCGGCGGCTGGCCAACTTTGGCCCGGGGTCGTGGGGACGACTCTATAGTCGTCGGACAAGACGGCGGCTGGACATCTTTGGCCCGGGGTCGTGGGGACGACCCTATAGTCGTCGGACATGGTGGCGGCTTGTCAGCCTAGTCCCGGGGTGGTGGGTACGACCCTATAGTCGTCGGACAAGTCGGCGGCGGGCCAACCTTGTCCCGGGGTCGTGGGGACGACCCTATAGTCGTCGGACATGTCGGCAGCTGGCCAACTTTAGCCCGGGGTCGTGGGGACGACCCTATAGTCGTCGGACATGTCGGCGATTGGCCAACATTGGCCCGTGGTCGTGGGGACGACCCTATAGTCGTTGGACATGACGGTGGCGGGCCAATCTAGTCCGGGGTCGTAGGGACGACCCTACAGTCGTCGGATATGTCGGCGGCTGGCCAACTTTGGCCCGTGGTCGTGGGGACGACCCTATAGTCGTCGGACAAGTCGGCGGCGGGCCAACCTAGTCCCGGGGTCGTGGGGATGACCCTATAGTCGTCGGACATGACGGTGGCGGGCCAGTCTAGTCCCGGGTCGTGGGGACGACCCTATAGTCGTCGGACATGTCGCCGGCTGGCCAACTTTGGCCCGTGGTCGTGGGGACGACCCTATAGTCGTCGGACAGAACGGTGGCGGGCCAATCTAGTCCCGGGGTCGTGGGGACGACCCTATAGTCGTCGGACAAGTCGGGGGCGGGCCTACCTAGTCCCGGGGTCGTGGGGACGACCCTATAGTCGTCGGATAAGTCGGCAGCTTGCCAACTTTGGCCCGGGGTCGTGGGAACGACCCTATAGTCGTCGGACAAGTCGGGGGCGAGCCCACCTAGTCCGGGGGTCGTGGGGACGACCCTATAGTCGTCGGACAAGTCGGCGGCCGGCCAACCTAGTCCGGGGGTCGTGGGGACGACCCTATAGTCGTCGGACATGACGGTGGCGGGCCAATCTAGTCCCGGGGTCGTGGGGACGACCCCATAGTCTTTGGACATGACGGTGGCGGGCCAGTCTAGTCCCGGGTCGTGGGCACGACCCTATAGTCGTCGGAAATGTCGCCGGCTGGCCAACTTTGGCCCGTGGTCGAGGGGACGAACCTATAGTCGTCGGACAAGTCGTCGGCTGTCCAGCTTTGGCCCGGGGTCGTGGGGACGACCCTATAGTCGTCGGACAAGTCGGCGGCTGTCCAGCTTTGGCCCGGGGTCGTGGGGACGACCCTATAGTCGTCGGACTTGACGGTGGCGGGCCAATCTAGTCCCGGGGTCGTGGGGACGACCCTATAGTCGTCGGACTTGACGGTGGGGGGCCAATCTAGTCCCGGGGTCGTGGGGACGACCCTATAGTCGTCGGACAAGACGGTGGCGGGCCAATCTAGTCCCGGCGTCGTGGGGACGACCCTATAGTCGTCGGACAAGTCGGCGGCTGGCCAACTTTTGCCCGGGGTCGTGGGGACGACCCTATAGTGGTCGGACTAGTCGGCGGCTGGCCAACATAGTCCCGGGTCCGTGGGGACGAATCTATAGTCCTCGGACAAGTCGGCGGCTGGCCAACTTTGGCCCGGGGTTGTAGGGACAACACTATAGTCGTCGGACAAGTCGGAGGCTGGCCAACTTTGGCCCGTGGTCGTGGGGACGACCCTATAGTCGTTGGACATGACGGTGGCGGGCCAATCTAGTCCCGGGGTCGTAGGGACGACCCTATAGTCGTCGGACATGTCGGCGATTGGCCAACATTGGCCCAGGGTCGTGGGGACGACCCTATAGTCGTCGGACATGACGGTGGCGGGCCAATCTAGTTCCGGGGTCGTGGGGACGACCCTATAGTCGTCGGACAAGTCGGCGGCTGGCCAAATTTGGCCCGTGGTCGTGAGGACGACCCTATTGTCGTCGGAAATGTCGGCGGCTGGCCAACTTTGGCCCGTGGTCGTGAAGAGGACCCTATAGTCGTCGGACAAGACGGTGGCGGGCCAATCTAGTCCCGGGATCGTAGGGACGACCCTATAGTCGTCGGACAAGTCGGCGGCTGGCCAACGTTTGCCCGGGGTCGTGGGGACGACCCAATAGTCGTCGGACAAGTCGGCGGCGAGCCAAGCTAGTCCGGGGGTCGTGGGGACGAGCCTATAGTCGTCGGACATGTCGGCGGCGAGTCAACTTTAGACCGTAGTCGTGGGGACGACCCTATAGTCGTCGGACAAGTCGGCTGCGGGCCAACCTAGTCCCGGGGCCGTGGGGACGACCCTATAGTCGTCGGACAAGTCGGCGGCTGGCCAAATTTGGCCCGTGGTCGTGAGGACGACCCTATAGAGTCGTCCCCACGACACCGCGCCAAAGTTGGACAGCCGCCGACATGTCCGACTACTATAGGGTCGTCCCCACGACCCCGGGCCAAAGTTGGCAAGCCGCCGAAATGTCCGACGACTATAGGGTCGTCCCCACGACCCCGGGACTAGGTCGGCCAGCCGCCGACATGTCCGACGACTATAGGGTCGTCCCGACGACCCCGGGCCAATGTTGGCCAATCGCCAACATGTCCGACGACTATAGGGTCGTCCCTACGACCCCGGGACTAGATTGGCCCGCCACCGTCATGTCCAACGATTATAGGGTCGTCCCCACGACCCCGGGACTAGATTGGCGCGCCACCGTCATGTCCGACGAATATAGGGTCGTCCCCACGACCCCGGGACAAGCTTGGCCCGCCGCCGACTTGTCCGACGACTATAGGGTCGTCCCCACGACCCCGGGACTAGATTGGCCCGCCACCGTCATGTCCGACGACAATAGGGTCGTCCCCACGACCCCGGGTCTAGGTTGGCCAGCCGCCGACATTTCCGACGACTATAGAGTCGTCCCCACGACACCGGGCCAAAGTTGGCCAGCCGCGGACATGTCCGACGACTATAGGGCCGTCCCCACGACCCCGGGCCAAAGATGTCCAGCCGCCGTCTTGTCCGACGACTATAGGGTCGTCCCCACGACCCCGAGTCCAGGTTGGCCAGCCGCCGACATTTCCGACGACTATAGAGTCGTCCCCACGACCCCGGGCCAAAGTTGGCCAGACGCCGACATGTCCGACGACTATAGGGTCGTCCCCACGACCCCGAGACTAGATTGGCCCGCCACCGTCATGTCCGACGACAATAGGGTCGTCCCCACGACCCCGGGTCCAGGTTAGCCAGCCGCCGACATTTCCGACGACTATAGAGTCGTCCCCACGACACCGGGCCAAAGTTGGCCAGCCGCCGACATGTCCGACGACTATAGGGTCGTCCCCACGACCCCGGGACAAGCTTGGCCCGCCGCCGACTTGTCCGACGACTATAGGGTCGTCCCCACGACCCCGGGACTAGATTGGCCAGCCGCCGACATGTCCGACGACTATAGGGCCGTCCCCACGACCCCGGGCCAAAGATGTCCAGCCGCCGTCTTGTCCGACGACTATAGGGTCGTCCCCACGACCCCGAGTCCAGGTTGGCCAGCCGCCGACATTTCCGACGACTATAGAGTCGTCCCCACGACCCCGGGCCAAAGTTGGCCAGACGCCGACATGTCCGACGACTATAGGGTCGTCCCCACGACCCCGAGACTAGATTGGCCCGCCACCGTCATGTCCGACGACAATAGGGTCGTCCCCACGACCCCGGGTCTAGGTTGGCCAGCTGCCGACATGTCCGACAACTATTGGGTCGTCCCCACGACCACGGGCCAAAGTTGGCCAGCCGCCGACATGTCCGACGACTATAGGGTCGTCCCCACGACCCCGGGCCAATGATGGCCAATCGCCAACATGTCCGACGACTATAGGGTCGTCCCTACGACCCCGGGACTAGATTGGCCCGCCACCGTCATGTCCAACGACTATAGGGTCGTCCCCACGACCCCGGGCCAAAGATGTCCAGCCGCCGTCTTGTCCGACGCCTATAGGGTCGTCCCCACGACCCCGGGACTAGATTGGCCTGCCACCGTCATGTCCAACGACTATAGGGTCGTCCCCACCACCACGGGCCAAAGTTGGCCAGCCGCCGACATGTCCGACGACTATAGGGTCGTCCCCACGACCCCGAGACTAGATTGGCCCGCCACCGTCATGTCCGACGACAATAGGGTCGTCCCCACGACCCCGGGTCTAGGTTGGCCAGCCGCCGACATGTCCGACGACTATAGGGTCGTCCCCACGACCCCGGGCCAAAGATGTCCAGCCGCCGTCTTGTCCGACGCCTATAGGGTCGTCCCCACGACCCCGGGACTAGATTGGCCTGCCACCGTCATGTCCAACGACTATAGGGTCGTCCCCACCACCACGGGCCAAAGTTGGCCAGCCGCCGACATGTCCGACGATTATTGGATCGTCCCCACGACCCCGGGCCAAAGTTGGCCAGCCGCCGACATGTCCGACGACTATAGGGTCGTCCCCTCGACCCCGAGACTAGATTGGCCTGCTACCGTCATGTCCGACGACAATAGGGTCGTCCCCACGACCCCGGGTCCAGGTTGGCCAGCCGCCGACATTTCCGACGACTATAGAGTCGTCCCCTCGACACCGGGCCAAAGTTGGCCAGCCGCCGACATGTCCGACGACTATAGGGTCGTCCCCACGACCCCGGGTCCAGGTTGGCCAGCCGCCGACATTTCCGACGACTATAGAGTCGTCTCCACGACACCGGGCCAAAGTTGGCCAGCCGCCGACATGTCCGACGACTATAGGGTCGTCCCCACGACCCCGGGACTAGATTGGCCCGCCGCCGTCATGTCCGACGACAATAGGGTCGTCCCCACGACCCCGGGCCAAAGTTGGCAAGCCGCCGAAATGTCCGACGACTGTAGGGTCGTCCCCACGACCCCGGGACTAGGTTGGCCAGCCGCCGACATGTCCGACGACTATAGGGTCGTCCCGACGACCCCGGGCCAATGATGGCCAATCGCCAACATGTCCGACGACTATAGGGTCGTCCCTACGACCCCGGGACTAGATTGGCCCGCCACCGTCATGTCCAACGATTATAGGGTCGTCCCCACGACCCCGGGACTAGATTGGCCCGCCACCGTCATGTCCGACGAATATAGGGTCGTCTCCACGACCCCGGGACAAGCTTGGCCCGCCGCCGACATGTCCGACGACTATAGGGTCGTCCCCACGACCCCGGGACTAGATTGGCCCGCCGCCGTCATGTCCGACGACAATAGGGTCGTCCCCACGACCCCGGGTCTAGGTTGGCCAGCCGCCGAATTGTCCGACGACTATAGGGTCGTACCCACGACCCCGGGACTAGGCTGACAAGCCGCCAACATGTCCGACGACTATAGGGTCGTCCCCACGACCCCGGGCCAAAGATGTCCAGCCGCCGTCTTGTCCGACGACTATAGGGTCGTCCCCACGACCCCGGGACAAGCTTGGCCCGCCGCCGACTTGTCCGACGACTATAGGGTCGTCCCCACGACCCCGGGACTAGATTGGCCCGCCACCGTCATGTCCGACGACAATAGGGTCGTCCCCACGACCCCGGGTCTAGGTTGGCCAGCTGCCGACATGTCCGACAACTATTGGGTCGTCCCCACGACCACGGGCCAAAGTTGGCCAGCCGCCGACATGTCCGACGACTATAGGGTCGTCCCCACGACCCCGGGCCAAAGATGTCCAGCCGCCGTCTTGTCCGACGCCTATAGGGTCGTCCCCACGACCCCGGGACTAGATTGGCCTGCCACCGTCATGTCCAACGACTATAGGGTCGTCCCCACCACCACGGGCCAAAGTTGGCCAGCCGCCGACATGTCCGACGACTATAGGGTCGTCCCACTACCCCGGGCCAAAGATGTCCAGCCGCCGTCTTGTCCGACGCCTATAGGGTCGTCCCCACGACCCCGGGACTAGATTGGCCTGCCACCGTCATGTCCAACGACTATAGGGTCGTCCCCACCACCACGGGCCAAAGTTGGCCAGCCGCCGACATGTCCGACGACTATAGGGTCGTCCCACTACCCCGGGCCAAAGTTGGCAAGCCGCCGAAATGTCCGACGACTGTAGGGTCGTCTCCACGACCCCGGGACTAGATTGGCCCGCCACCGTCAAGTCCGACGACTATAGGGTCGTCCCCACGACCTCGGGACTAGGTTGGCCAGCCGCCGACATGTCCGACAACTATTGGGTCGTCCCCACGACCACGGGCCAAAGTTGGCCAGCCGCCGACATGTCCGACGACTATAGGGTCGTCCCCACGACCCCGGGACTAGATTGGCCCGCCACCGTCATATCCAACGACTATAGGGTCGTCCCCACAACCACGGGCCAAAGTTGGCCAGCCGCCGACATGTCCGACGACTATAGGGTCGTCCCCACGACCCCGGGACTAGATTGGCCCGCCACCGTCATGTCCAACGACTATAGGGTCGTCCCCACAACCACGGGCCAAAGTTGGCCAGCCGCCGACATGTCCGACGACTGTAGGGTCGTCCCCACGACCCCGGGCCAAAGTTGGCCAGCCGCCGACATGTCCGACGACTATAGGGTCGTCCCCACGACCCCGAGACTAGATTGGCCCGCCACCGTCATGTCCGACGACAATAGGGTCGGCCCCACGACACCGGGCCAAAGTTGGCCAGCCGCCGACATGTCCGACGACTATAGGGTCGTCCCCACGACCCCGGGTCCAGGTTGGCCAGCCGCCGACATGTCCGACGACTATAGGGTCGTCCCACTACCCCGGGCCAAAGTTGGCAAGCCGCCGAAATGTCCGACGACTGTAGGGTCGTCTCCACGACCCCGGGACTAGATTGGCCCGCCACCGTCAAGTCCGACGACTATAGGGTCGTCCCCACGACCTCGGGACTAGGTTGGCCAGCCGCCGACATGTCCGACAACTATTGGGTCGTCCCCACGACCACGGGCCAAAGTTGGCCAGCCGCCGACATGTCCGACGACTATAGGGTCGTCCCCACGACCCCGGGCCAAAGATGTCCAGCCGCCGTCTTGTCCGACGCCTATAGGGTCGTCCCCACGACCCCGGGACTAGATTGGCCTGCCACCGTCATGTCCAACGACTATAGGGTCGTCCCCACCACCACGGGCCAAAGTTGGCCAGCCGCCGACATGTCCGACGATTATTGGATCGTCCCCACGACCCCGGGCCAAAGTTGGCCAGCCGCCGACATGTCCGACGACTATAGGGTCGTCCCCTCGACCCCGAGACTAGATTGGCCTGCTACCGTCATGTCCGACGACAATAGGGTCGTCCCCACGACCCCGGGTCCAGGTTGGCCAGCCGCCGACATTTCCGACGACTATAGAGTCGTCCCCTCGACACCGGGCCAAAGTTGGCCAGCCGCCGACATGTCCGACGACTATAGGGTCGTCCCCACGACCCCGGGTCCAGGTTGGCCAGCCGCCGACATTTCCGACGACTATAGAGTCGTCTCCACGACACCGGGCCAAAGTTGGCCAGCCGCCGACATGTCCGACGACTATAGGGTCGTCCCCACGACCCCGGGACTAGATTGGCCCGCCGCCGTCATGTCCGACGACAATAGGGTCGTCCCCACGACCCCGGGTCTAGGTTGGCCAGCCGCCGAATTGTCCGACGACTATAGGGTCGTACCCACGACCCCGGGACTAGGCTGACAAGCCGCCAACATGTCCGACGACTATAGGGTCGTCCCCACGACCCCGGGCCAAAGATGTCCAGCCGCCGTCTTGTCCGACGACTATAGGGTCGTCCCCACGACCCCGGGACAAGCTTGGCCCGCCGCCGACTTGTCCGACGACTATAGGGTCGTCCCCACGACCCCGGGACTAGATTGGCCCGCCACCGTCATGTCCGACGACAATAGGGTCGTCCCCACGACCCCGGGTCTAGGTTGGCCAGCTGCCGACATGTCCGACAACTATTGGGTCGTCCCCACGACCACGGGCCAAAGTTGGCCAGCCGCCGACATGTCCGACGACTATAGGGTCGTCCCCACGACCCCGGGCCAAAGATGTCCAGCCGCCGTCTTGTCCGACGCCTATAGGGTCGTCCCCACGACCCCGGGACTAGATTGGCCTGCCACCGTCATGTCCAACGACTATAGGGTCGTCCCCACCACCACGGGCCAAAGTTGGCCAGCCGCCGACATGTCCGACGACTATAGGGTCGTCCCACTACCCCGGGCCAAAGATGTCCAGCCGCCGTCTTGTCCGACGCCTATAGGGTCGTCCCCACGACCCCGGGACTAGATTGGCCTGCCACCGTCATGTCCAACGACTATAGGGTCGTCCCCACCACCACGGGCCAAAGTTGGCCAGCCGCCGACATGTCCGACGACTATACGGTCGTCCCACTACCCCGGGCCAAAGTTGGCAAGCCGCCGAAATGTCCGACGACTGTAGGGTCGTCTCCACGACCCCGGGACTAGATTGGCCCGCCACCGTCAAGTCCGACGACTATAGGGTCGTCCCCACGACCTCGGGACTAGGTTGGCCAGCCGCCGACATGTCCGACAACTATTGGGTCGTCCCCACGACCACGGGCCAAAGTTGGCCAGCCGCCGACATGACCGACGACTATAGGGTCGTCCCCACGACCCCGGGACTAGATTGGCCCGCCACCGTCATATCCAACGACTATAGGGTCGTCCCCACAACCACGGGCCAAAGTTGGCCAGCCGCCGACATGTCCGACGACTATAGGGTCGTCCCCACGACCCCGGGACTAGATTGGCCCGCCACCGTCATGTCCAACGACTATAGGGTCGTCCCCACAACCACGGGCCAAAGTTGGCCAGCCGCCGACATGTCCGACGACTGTAGGGTCGTCCCCACGACCCCGGGCCAAAGTTGGCCAGCCGCCGACATGTCCGACGACTATAGGGTCGTCCCCACGACCCCGAGACTAGATTGGCCCGCCACCGTCATGTCCGACGACAATAGGGTCGGCCCCACGACTCCGGGTCCAGGTTGGCCCGCCACCGTCATGTCCGACGACAATAGGGTCGGCCCCACGACTCCGGGTCCAGGTTGGCCAGCCGCCGACATTTCCGACGACTATAGAGTCGTCCCCACGACACCGGTTCAAAGTTGGCCAGCCGCCGACATGTCCGACGACTATAGGGTCGTCCCCACGACCCCGGGACTAGATTGGCCCGCCACCGTCATATCCAACGACTATAGGGTCGTCCCCACAACCACGGGCCAAAGTTGGCCAGCCGCCGACATGTCCGACGACTATAGAGTCGTCCCCACGACCCCGGGCCAAAGTTGGCAAGCCGCCGAAATGTCCGACGACTATAGGGTCGTCCCCACGACCCCGGGCCAAAGTTGGCAAGCCGCCGAAATGTCCGACGACTATAGGGTCGTCCCCACGACCCCGGGACTAGATTGGCCCGCCACCGTCAAGTCCGACGACTATAGGGTCGTCCCCACGACCTCGGGACTAGGTTGGCCAGCCGCCGACATGTCCGACCACTATAGGGTCGTCCCCACGACCCCGGGCCAAAGATGTCCAGCCGCCGTCTTCTCCGGCGACTATAGGGTCGTCGTCACGACCCCGGGTCCAGGTTGGCCAGCCGCCGACATTTCCGACGACTATAGAGTCGTCCCCACGACACCGGGCCAAAGTTGGCCAGCCGCCGACATATCCGACGACTATAGGGTCGTGCCCACGACCCCGGGCCAAAGATGTCCAGCCGCCGTCTTGTCCGACGACTATAGGGTCGTCCCCACGACCCCGAGTCCAGGTTGGCCAGCCGCCGACATTTCCGACGACTATAGAATCGTCCCCACGACCCCGGGCCAAAGTTGGCCAGACGCCGACATGTCCGACGACTATAGGGTCGTCCCCACGACCCCGAGACTAGATTGGCCCGCCACCGTCATGTCCGACGACTATAGGGTCGTCCCCACGACCCCGAGTCTAGATTGGCCCGCCACCGTCATGTCCGACGACAATAGGGTCGTCCCCACGACCCCGGGTCCAGGTTGGCCAGCCGCCGACATTTCCGACGACTATAGAGTCGTCTCCACGACACCGGGCCAAAGTTGGCCAGCCGCCGACATGTCCGACGACTATAGGGTCGTCCCCACGACCCCGGGACTAGATTGGCCCGCCGCCGTCATGTCCGACGACAATAGGGTCGTCCCCACGACCCCGGGTCTAGGTTGGCCAGCCGCCGAATTGTCCGACGACTATAGGGTCGTACCCACGACCCCGGGACTAGGCTGACAAGCCGCCAACATGTCCGACGACTATAGGGTCGTCCCCACGACCCCGGGCCAAAGATGTCCAGCCGCCGTCTTGTCCGACGACTATAGGGTCGTCCCCACGACCCCGGGACTAGATTGGCCCGCCGCCGTCATGTCCGACGACAATAGGGTCGTCCCCACGACCCCGGGTCCAGGTTGGCCAGCCGCCGACATTTCCGACGACTATAGAATCGTCCCCACGACCCCGGGCCAAAGTTGGCCAGACGCCGACATGTCCGACGACTATAGGGTCGTCCCCACGACCCCGGGACTAGATTGGCCCGCCACCGTCATGTCCGACGATTATAGGGTCGTCCCCACGACCCCGGGACAAGCTTGGCCCGCCGCCGAATTGTTCGACGACTATAGGGTCGTCCCCACGACCCCGGGACTAGATTGGCCCGCCACCGTCATGTCCGACGACAATAGGGTCGTCCCCACGACACCGGGCCAAAGTTGGACAGCCGCCGACATGTCCGACGACTATAGAGTCGTCCCCACGACACCGGGCCAAAGTTGGACAGCCGCCGACATGTCCGACTACTATAGGGTCGTCCCCAGGACCTCGGGTCTAGATTGGCCCGCTACCGTCATGTCCGAAGACTATAGGGTCGTCCCCACGACCACGGGACTAGATTGGCCCGCCACCGCCATGTCCGACGACCATAGGGTCGTCCCCACGACCCCGGGTCTAGGTTGGCCAGCCGCCGACATGTCCGACGACAATCGGATCGTCCCCACGCCCACGCGCCAAAGTTGGCCAGCCGCCGACATGTCCGACGACTATTGGATCGTCCCCACGACCACGGGCCAAAGTTGGCCAGCCGCCGACATGTCCGACGACAATCGGATCGTCCCCACGACCACGCGCCAAAGTTGGCCAGCCGCCGACATGTCCGACGACTATAGGGCCGTCCCCACGACCCCGGGACTAGATTGGCCCGCCACCGTCATGTCCAACGACTATAGTGTCGTCCCCACAACCACGGGCCAAAGTTGGCCAGCCGCCGACATGTCCGACGACCATAGGGTCGTCCCCACGACCACGGGCCAAAGTTGGCCAGCCGCCGACATGTCCGACGACAATCGGATCGTCCCCACGACCACGCGCCAAAGTTGGCCAGCCGCCGACATGTCCGACGACTATAGGGCCGTCCCCACGACCCCGGGACTAGATTGGCCCGCTACCGTCATGTCCGAAGACTATAGGGTCGTCCCCACGACCACGGGACTAGATTGGCCCGCCACCGCCATGTCCGACGACCATAGGGTCGTCCCCACGACCCCGGGTCTAGGTTGGCCAGCCGCCGACATGTCCGACGACAATCGGATCGTCCCCACGCCCACGCGCCAAAGTTGGCCAGCCGCCGACATGTCCGACGACTATTGGATCGTCCCCACGACCACGGGCCAAAGTTGGCCAGCCGCTGACATGTCCGACGACAATCGGATCGTCCCCACGACCACGCGCCAAAGTTGGCCAGCCGCCGACATGTCCGACGACTATAGGGCCGTCCCCACGACCCCGGGACTAGATTGGCCCGCTACCGTCATGTCCGACGACAATAGGGTCGTCCCCACGACCCCGGGTCCAGGTTGGCCAGCCGCCGACATTTCCGACGACTATAGAGTCGTCCCCACGACACCGGGCCAAAGTTGGCCAGCCGCCGACATGTCCGACGACTATAGGGTCGTCCCCACGACCCCGAGACTAGATTGGCCCGCCACCGTCATGTCCGACGACAATAGGGTCGTCCCCACGACCCCGGGTCCAGGTTGGCCAGCCGCCGACATTTCCGACCACTATAGGGTCGTCCCCACGACCCCGGGCCAAAGATGTCCAGCCGCCGTCTTCTCCGGCGACTATAGGGTCGTCGTCACGACCCCGGGTCCAGGTTGGCCAGCCGCCGACATTTCCGACGACTATAGAGTCGTCCCCACGACACCGGGCCAAAGTTGGCCAGCCGCCGACATGTCCGACGACTATAGGGTCGTCCCCACGACCCCGAGACTAGATTGGCCCGCCACCGTCATGTCCGACGACAATAGGGTCGTCCCCACGACCCCGGGTCCAGGTTGGCCAGCCGCCGACATTTCCGACGACTATAGAGTCGTCTCCACGACACCGGGCCAAAGTTGGCCAGCCGCCGACATGTCCGACGACTATAGGGTCGTCCCCACGACCCCGGGACTAGATTGGCCCGCCGCCGTCATGTCCGACGACAATAGGGTCGTCCCCACGACCCCGGGTCTAGGTTGGCCAGCCGCCGAATTGTGCGACGACTATAGGGTCGTACCCACGACCCCGGGACTAGGCTGACAAGCCGCCAACATGTCCGACGACTATAGGGTCGTCCCCACGACCCCGGGCCAAAGATGTCCAGCCGCCGTCTTGTCCGACGACTATAGGGTCGTCCCCACGACCCCGGGACTAGATTGGCCCGCCACCGTCATGTCCAACGACTATAGGGTCGTCCCCACAACCACGGGCCAAAGTTGGCCAGCCGCCGACATGTCCGACGACTATAGGGTCGTCCCCACGACCCCGGGCCAAAGTTGGCCAGCTGCCGACATGTCCGACGAATATAGGGTCGTCCCCACGACCCCGGGACAAGGTTGGCCCGCCGCCGACTTGTCCGACGACTATAGGGTCGTACCCACCACCTCGGGACTAGGCTGTCAAGCCGCCAACATGTCCGACGACTATAGGGTCGTCCCCACGACCCCGGGCCAAAGATGTCCAGCCGCCGTCTTGTCCGACGACTATAGGGTCGTCCCCACGACCCCGAGTCCAGGTTGGCCAGCCGCCGACATTTCCGACGACTATAGAGTCGTCCCCACGACCCCGGGCCAAAGTTGGCCAGCCGCCGACATGTCCGACGACTATAGGGTCGTCCCCATGACCCCGAGACTAGATTGGCCCGCCACCGTCATGTCCGACGACAATAGGGTCGTCCCCACGACCCCGGGTCCAGGTTGGCCAGCCGCCGACATTTCCGACGTCTATAGAGTCGTCCCCACGACCCCGGGACAAGCTTGGCCCGCCGCCGAATTGTTCGACGACTATAGGGTCGTCCCCACGACCCCGGGACTAGATTGGCCCGCCACCGTCATGTCCGACGACAATAGGGTCGTCCCCACGACACCGGGCCAAAGTTGGACAGCCGCCGACATGTCCGACGACTATAGAGTCGTCCCCACGACACCGGGCCAAAGTTGGACAGCCGCCGACATGTCCGACTACTATAGGGTCGTCCCCAGGACCTCGGGTCTAGATTGGCCCGCTACCGTCATGTCCGAAGACTATAGGGTCGTCCCCACGACCACGGGACTAGATTGGCCCGCCACCGCCATGTCCGACGACCATAGGGTCGTCCCCACCACCACGGGGCCAAAGTTGGCCCGCCGCCGACATGTCCGACGACTATAGGGTCGTCCCCACGACCCCGGGACTAGATTGGCCCGCCACCGTCATGTCCGACGATTATAGGGTCGTCCCCACGACCCCGGGACAAGCTTGGCCCGCCGCCGAATTGTTCGACGACTATAGGGTCGTCCCCACGACCCCGGGACTAGATTGGCCCGCCACCGTCATGTCCGACGACAATAGGGTCGTCCCCACGACACCGGGCCAAAGTTGGACAGCCGCCGACATGTCCGACGACTATAGAGTCGTCCCCACGACACCGGGCCAAAGTTGGCCAGCCGCCGACATGTCCGACGACTATAGGGTCGTCCCCACGACCCCGGGACTAGATTGGCCCGCCACCGTCATGTCCGACGATTATAGGGTCGTCCCCACGACCCCGGGACAAGCTTGGCCCGCCGCCGAATTGTTCGACGACTATAGGGTCGTCCCCACGACCCCGGGACTAGATTGGCCCGCCACCGTCATGTCCGACGACAATAGGGTCGTCCCCACGACACCGGGCCAAAGTTGGACAGCCGCCGACATGTCCGACGACTATAGAGTCGTCCCCACGACACCGGGCCAAAGTTGGACAGCCGCCGACATGTCCGACTACTATAGGGTCGTCCCCAGGACCTCGGGTCTAGATTGGCCCGCTACCGTCAAGTCCGAAGACTATAGGGTCGTCCCCACGACCACGGGACTAGATTGGCCCGCCACCGCCATGTCCGACGACCATAGGGTCGTCCCCACGACCCCGGGTCTAGGTTGGCCAGCCGCCGACATGTCCGACGACAATCGGATCGTCCCCACGCCCACGCGCCAAAGTTGGCCAGCCGCCGACATGTCCGACGACTATTGGATCGTCCCCACGACCACGGGCCAAAGTTGGCCAGCCGCCGACATGTCCGACGACTATAGAGTCGTCCCCACGACCCCGGGCCAAAGTTGGCCAGCTGCCGACATGTCCGACGAATATAGGGTCGTCCCCACGACCCCGGGACAAGGTTGGCCCGCCGCCGACTTGTCCGACGACTATAGGGTCGTACCCACCACCTCGGGACTAGGCTGTCAAGCCGCCAACATGTCCGACGACTATAGGGTCGTCCCCACGACCCCGGGCCAAAGATGTCCAGCCGCCGTCTTGTCCGACGACTATAGGGTCGTCCCCACGACCCCGAGTCCAGGTTGGCCAGCCGCCGACATTTCCGACGACTATAGAGTCGTCCCCACGACCCCGGGCCAAAGTTGGCCAGCCGCCGACATGTCCGACGACTATAGGGTCGTCCCCATGACCCCGAGACTAGATTGGCCCGCCACCGTCATGTCCGACGACAATAGGGTCGTCCCCACGACCCCGGGTCCAGGTTGGCCAGCCGCCGACATTTCCGACGTCTATAGAGTCGTCCCCACGACACCGGGCCAAAGTTGGCCAGCCGCCGACATGTCCGACGACTATAGGGTCGTCCCCACGACCCCGGGACTAGATTGGCCCGCCACCGTCATGTCCGACGATTATAGGGTCGTCCCCACGACCCCGGGACAAGCTTGGCCCGCCGCCGAATTGTTCGACGACTATAGGGTCGTCCCCACGACCCCGGGACTAGATTGGCCCGCCACCGTCATGTCCGACGACAATAGGGTCGTCCCCACGACACCGGGCCAAAGTTGGACAGCCGCCGACATGTCCGACGACTATAGAGTCGTCCCCACGACACCGGGCCAAAGTTGGACAGCCGCCGACATGTCCGACTACTATAGGGTCGTCCCCAGGACCTCGGGTCTAGATTGGCCCGCTACCGTCATGTCCGAAGACTATAGGGTCGTCCCCACGACCACGGGACTAGATTGGCCCGCCACCGCCATGTCCGACGACCATAGGGTCGTCCCCACCACCACGGGGCCAAAGTTGGCCCGCCGCCGACATGTCCGACGACTATAGGGTCGTCCCCACGACCCCGGGACTAGATTGGCCCGCCACCGTCATGTCCGACGATTATAGGGTCGTCCCCACGACCCCGGGACAAGCTTGGCCCGCCGCCGAATTGTTCGACGACTATAGGGTCGTCCCCACGACCCCGGGACTAGATTGGCCCGCCACCGTCATGTCCGACGACAATAGGGTCGTCCCCACGACACCGGGCCAAAGTTGGACAGCCGCCGACATGTCCGACGACTATAGAGTCGTCCCCACGACACCGGGCCAAAGTTGGCCAGCCGCCGACATGTCCGACGACTATAGGGTCGTCCCCACGACCCCGGGACTAGATTGGCCCGCCACCGTCATGTCCGACGATTATAGGGTCGTCCCCACGACCCCGGGACAAGCTTGGCCCGCCGCCGAATTGTTCGACGACTATAGGGTCGTCCCCACGACCCCGGGACTAGATTGGCCCGCCACCGTCATGTCCGACGACAATAGGGTCGTCCCCACGACACCGGGCCAAAGTTGGACAGCCGCCGACATGTCCGACGACTATAGAGTCGTCCCCACGACACCGGGCCAAAGTTGGACAGCCGCCGACATGTCCGACTACTATAGGGTCGTCCCCAGGACCTCGGGTCTAGATTGGCCCGCTACCGTCAAGTCCGAAGACTATAGGGTCGTCCCCACGACCACGGGACTAGATTGGCCCGCCACCGCCATGTCCGACGACCATAGGGTCGTCCCCACGACCCCGGGTCTAGGTTGGCCAGCCGCCGACATGTCCGACGACAATCGGATCGTCCCCACGCCCACGCGCCAAAGTTGGCCAGCCGCCGACATGTCCGACGACTATTGGATCGTCCCCACGACCACGGGCCAAAGTTGGCCAGCCGCCGACATGTCCGACGACAATCGGATCGTCCCCACGACCACGCGCCAAAGTTGGCCAGCCGCCGACATGTCCGACGACTATAGGGCCGTCCCCACGACCCCGGGACTAGATTGGCCCGCCACCGTCATGTCCAACGACTATAGTGTCGTCCCCACAACCACGGGCCAAAGTTGGCCAGCCGCCGACATGTCCGACGACCATAGGGTCGTCCCCACGACCACGGGCCAAAGTTGGCCAGCCGCCGACATGTCCGACGACAATCGGATCGTCCCCACGACCACGCGCCAAAGTTGGCCAGCCGCCGACATGTCCGACGACTATAGGGCCGTCCCCACGACCCCGGGACTAGATTGGCCCGCTACCGTCATGTCCGAAGACTATAGGGTCGTCCCCACGACCACGGGACTAGATTGGCCCGCCACCGCCATGTCCGACGACCATAGGGTCGTCCCCACGACCCCGGGTCTAGGTTGGCCAGCCGCCGACATGTCCGACGACAATCGGATCGTCCCCACGCCCACGCGCCAAAGTTGGCCAGCCGCCGACATGTCCGACGACTATTGGATCGTCCCCACGACCACGGGCCAAAGTTGGCCAGCCGCCGACATGTCCGACGACAATCGGATCGTCCCCACGACCACGCGCCAAAGTTGGCCAGCCGCCGACATGTCCGACGACTATAGGGCCGTCCCCACGACCCCGGGACTAGATTGGCCCGCTACCGTCATGTCCGACGACAATAGGGTCGTCCCCACGACCCCGGGTCCAGGTTGGCCAGCCGCCGACATTTCCGACGACTATAGAGTCGTCCCCACGACACCGGGCCAAAGTTGGCCAGCCGCCGATATGTCCGACGACTATAGGGTCGTCCCCACGACCCCGGGACAAGGTTGGCCCGCCGCCGACATGTCCGACGAATATAGGGCCGTACCCACGACCCCGGGACTAGGCTGACAAGCCGCCAACATGTCCGACGACTATAGGGTCGTCCCCACGACCCCGGGCCAAAGTTGGTCAGCCGCCGAAATGTCCGACGACTATAGGGTAGTCCCCACGACCCCGGGCCAAAGATGTCCAGCCGCCGTCTTGTCCGACGCCTATAGGGTCGTCCCCACGACCCCGGGACTAGATTGGCCTGCCACCGTCATGTCCAACGACCATAGGGTCGTCCCCACCACCACGGGTCCAGGTTGGCCAGGCGCCGACATTTCCGACGACTATAGAGTCGTCCCCACGACCCCGGGACTAGATTGGCCCGCCACCGTCATGTCCGACGATTATAGGGTCGTCCCCACGAACCCGGTACAAGGTTGGCCCGCCACCGTCATGTCCAACGACCATAGGGTCGTCCCCACCACCACGGGGCCAAAGTTGGCCCGCCGCCGACATGTCCGACGACTATAGGGTCGTCCCCACGACCCCGGGACTAGATTGGCCCGCCACCGTCATGTCCGACGATTATAGGGTCGTCCCCACGAACCCGGTACAAGGTTGGCCCGCCGCCGACTTGTCCGACGACTATAGGGTCGTACCCACCACCCCGGGACTAGGCTGACAGGCCGCCAACATGTCCGACGACCCCGGGCCAAAGATGTCCAGCCGCCGTCTTGTCCGACGACTAAGGGTCGTCCCTACGACCCCGGGACTAGATTGGCCCGCCACCGTCATGTCCAACGACTATAGGGTCGTCCCCACAACCACGGGCCAAAGTTAGCCAGCCGTCGACATGTCCGACGACTATAGGGTCGTCCCCACGACCCCGGGCCAAAGTTGGCCAGCCGCCGACATGTCCGACGACTATAGGGTCGTCCCCACGACCCCGAGACTAGATTGGCACGCCACCGTCATGTCCGACGACAATAGGGTCGGCCCCACGACTCCGGGTCCAGGTTGGCCAGCCGCCGACATTTCCGACGACTATAGAGTCGTCCCCACGACACCGGTTCAAAGTTGGCCAGCCGCCGACATGTCCGACGACTATAGGGTCGTCCCCACGACCCCGGGGCTAGATTGGCCCGCCACCGTCATATCCAACGACTATAGGGTCGTCCCCACAACCACGGGCCAAAGTTGGCCAGCCGCCGACATGTGTGAAAGTGTACCGTACTATTAGAGGGTCTTTTGACGTTGAATTGCTGCAGGCTGACCTCAGGAGATTCGAGCAGTGGTGTATTGTTAATAGAATGCAGCTAAATACAGGGAAATGTGTGTTATTAAGGACCCATAGGGCTGTCAGTGGCATTCCCTCGACGTATACGCTAGGCGATACCACGTTGACGGCGGTGGCGGAAGTCTTGGACCTTGGCGTCACATTTACGTCGGGTCTGGATTTTCGTAACCATTATCGCAACATAACTTGTAAGGCAATGAAAACCCTTGGGTTTATAGCACGGTTTGCGAAACATTTTAAGCAGATCAGGACATTAAAAATGTTATACGTTGCACTGGTTAGGCCACAAGTTGAATATGCGTCGGTTATTTGGAGCCCTAAGCATAAGCTATATGTTAGCATAATTGAAAGGATCCAACACAAGTTCCTTAGGCTTGCCATGAGGACATCTGGCAGCCCTATGAGGTTCAATGACCATGATTATAGTCCTGCCCTGATAAAGATGAGGCTCTCTACCCTTTGCGACCGCCGGGTCTGTTCTGATCTACTATTTCTATATAAGGTTTTACATGGTCAGATAGACTGCATAGGGCTGGTGGCATTGATCAACTTTCACGCTCCGCAACGGTCACTGCGTATGAGACACCTTTTTGTATCGTGCGTCCCGGAATATCATCACTTCACTGCCGATCCCATAAATCGCGCCATGGATGAGCTTAATCAGAGCCCCGCGGACATTGATTTCTTTCAAGCCTCCCTAGCGTGGTTCAGGAATCAATTACTTAGGATACTGCCACCTCGGTAATCTAGTGTTTCACCGGGTACGGCGTTAGAGCCGTTGTATAGACTGGCTTGTTTTTGTGTTGTTACTGTTGTTTTGTTACTTTACTTTATATTCTATGTTTTTCGTTATATTTTATTTTTAATCGTATTGTATTTTATTGTATGTTTCTGTATCTTAGCATTTTTCTACACTTTGTATTCTAAAGGGTTCCCCCGTTGAATAAATAATAATAATAATAATAATAATAATAATGTCCGACGACTATAGGGTCGTCCCCACGACCCCGGGCCAAAGTTGGCAAGCCGCCGAAATGTCCGACGACTGTAGGGTCGTCCCCACGACCCCGGGACTAGGTTGGCCAGCCGCCGACATGTCCGACGACTATAGGGTCGTCCCGACGACCCCGGGCCAATGATGGCCAATCGCCAACATGTCCGACGACTATAGGGTCGTCCCTACGACCCCGGGACTAGATTGGCCCGCCACCGTCATGTCCAACGATTATAGGGTCGTCCCCACGACCCCGGGACTAGATTGGCCCGCCACCGTCATGTCCGACGAATATAGGGTCGTCCCCACGACCCCGGGACAAGCTTGGCCCGCCGCCGACTTGTCCGACGACTATAGGGTCGTCCCCACGACCCCGGGACTAGATTGGCCCGCCACCGTCATGTCCGACGACAATAGGGTCGTCCCCACGACCCCGGGTCTAGGTTGGCCAGCTGCCGACATGTCCGACGACTATAGAGTCGTCCCCACGACACCGCGCCAAAGTTGGACAGCCGCCGACATGTCCGACTACAATAGGGTCGTCCCCACGACCTCGGGTCTAGATTGGCCCGCTACCGTCATGTCCGAAGACTATAGGGTCGTCCCCACGACCTCGGGACTAGATTGGCCCGCTACCGTCAAGTCCGACGACTATAGGGTCGTCCCACGACCCCGGGCCAAAGTTGGCAAGCCGCCGAAATGTCCGACGACTGTAGGGTCGTCTCCACGACCCCGGGACTAGATTGGCCCGCCACCGTCAAGCCCGACGACTATAGGGTCGTCCCCACGACCTCGGGACTAGGTTGGCCAGCCGCCGACATGTCCGACAACTATTGGGTCGTCCCCACGACCACGGGCCAAAGATGTCCAGCCGCCGTCTTGTCCGACGCCTATAGGGTCGTCCCCACGACCCCGGGACTAGATTGGCCTGCCACCGTCATGTCCAACGTCTATAGGGTCGTCCCCACCACCACGGGCCAAAGTTGGCCAGCCGCCGACATGTCCGACGATTATTGGATCGTCCCCACGACCCCGGGCCAAAGATGTCCAGCCGCCGTCTTGTCCGACGACTATAGGGTCGTCCCCACGACCCCGAGTCCAGGTTGGCCAGCCGCCGACATTTCCGACGACTATAGAGTCGTCCCCACGACCCCGGGCCAAAGTTGGCCAGACGCCGACATGTCCGACGACTATAGGGTCGTCCCCACGACCCCGAGACTAGATTGGCCCGCCACCGTCATGTCCGACGACAATAGGGTCGTCCCCACGACCCCGGGTCCAGGTTGGCCAGCCGCCGACATTTCCGACGACTATAGAGTCGTCTCCACGACACCGGGCCAAAGTTGGCCAGCCGCCGACATGTCCGACGACTATAGGGTCGTCCGCACGACCCCGGGACTAGATTGGCCCGCCGCCGTCATGTCCGACGACAATAGGGTCGTCCCCACGACCCCGGGTCTAGGTTGGCCAGCCGCCGAATTGTGCGACGACTATAGGGTCGTACCCACGACCCCGGGACTAGGCTGACAAGCCGCCAACATGTCCGACGACTATAGGGTCGTCCCCACGACCCCGGGCCAAAGATGTCCAGCCGCCGTCTTGTCCGACGACTATAGGGTCGTCCCCACGACCCCGGGACTAGATTGGCCCGCCACCGTCATGTCCAACGACTATAGGGTCGTCCCCCCAACCACGGGCCAAAGTTGGCCAGCCGCCGACATGTCCGACGACTATAGGGTCGTCCCCACGACCCCGGGACTAGATTGGCCCGCCACCGTCATGTCCAACGACTATAGGGTCGTCCCCACAACCACGGGCCAAAGTTGGCCAGCCGCCGACATGTCCGACGACTATAGGGTCGTCCCCACGACCCCGGGCCAAAGATGTCCAGCCGCCGTTTTGTCCGACGCCTATAGGGTCGTCCCCACGACCCCGGGACTAGATTGGCCTGCCACCGTCATGTCCAACGACTATAGGGTCGTCCCCACCACCACGGGCCAAAGTTGGCCAGCCGCCGACATGTCCGACGATTATTGGATCGTCCCCACGACCCCGGGCCAATGTTGGCCAGCCGCCGACATGTCCGACGACTATAGGGTCGTCCCCACGACCCCGAGACTAGATTGGCCCGCCACCGTCATGTCCGACGACAATAGGGTCGTCCCCACGACCTCGGGTCCAGGTTGGCCAGCCGCCGACATTTCCGACGACTATAGAGTCGTCCCCACGACACCGGTCCAAAGTTGGCCAGCCGCCGACATGTCCGACGACTATAGGGTCGTCCCCATGACCCCGGGACTAGATTGGCCCGCCACCGTCATGTCCAACGACTATAGGGTCGTCCCCACAACCACGGGCCAAAGTTGGCCAGCCGCCGACATGTCCGACGACTATAGGGTCGTCCCCACGACCCCGGGCCAAAGATGTCCAGCCGCCGTTTTGTCCGACGCCTATAGGGTCGTCCCCACGACCCCGGGACTAGATTGGCCTGCCACCGTTATGTCCAACGACTATAGGGTCGTCCCCACCACCACGGGCCAAAGTTGGCCAGCCGCCGACATGTCCGACGATTATTGGATCGTCCCCACGACCCCGGGCCAAAGATGTCCAGCCGCCGACATTTCCGACGACTATAGAGTCGTCCCCACGACACCGGTCCAAAGTTGGCAAGCCGCCGAAATGTCCGACGACTGTAGGGTCGTCTCCACGACCCCGGGACTAGATTGGCCCGCCACTGTCAAGTCCGACGACTATAGGGTCGTCCCCACGACCTCGGGACTAGGTTGGCCAGCCGCCGACATGTCCGACGACTATAGGGTCGGCCCCACGACCCCGGGCCAAAGATGTCCAGCCGCCGTCTTGTCCGACGCCTATAGGGTCGTCCCCACGACCCCGGGACTAGATTGGCCCGCCACCGTCATGTCCAACGACTATAGGGTCGTCTCCACCACCACGGGCCAAAGTTGGCCAGCCGCCGACATGTCCGACGATTATTGGATCGTCCCCACGACCCCGGGCCAAAGTTGGCCAGCCGCCGACATGTCCGACGACTATAGGGTCGCCCCACGACCCCGGGACAAGGTTAGCCCGCCGCCGACATGTCCGACGAATATAGGGCCGTACCCACGACCCCGGGACTAGGCTGACAAGCCGCCAACATGTCCGACGACTATAGGGTCGTCCCAACGACCCCGGGCCAAAGTTGGTCAGCCGCCGAAATGTCCGACGACTATAGGGTCGTCCCCACGACCCCGGGCCAAAGTTGGCAATCCGCTGAAATGTCCGACGACTTTAGGGTTGTCCCCACGACCCCGGGACTACATTGGCCCGCCACCGTCAAGTCCGACGATTATAGGGTCGTCCCCACGACCGCGAGACTAGATTGGCCCGCCACCGTCATGTCCGACGACAATAGGGTCGTCCCCACGACCCCGGGTCCAGGTTGGCCAGCCGCCGACATTTCCGACGACTATAGAGTCGTCCCCACGACACCGGGCCAAAGTTGGCCAGCCGCCGACATGTCCGACGACTATAGTGTCGTCCCCACGACCCCGGGACAAGGTTGGCCCGCCGCCGACTTGTCCGACGACTATAGGGTCGTCCCCACGACCCCGGGACTAGATTGGCCCGCCACTGTCATGTCCAACGACTATAGGGTCGTCCCCACAACCACGGGCCAAAGTTGGCCAGCCGCCGACATGTCCGACGACTATAGGGTCGTCCCCACGACCCCGGGACAAGCTTGGCCCGCCGCCGACTTGTCCGACGACTATAGGGTCGTCCCCACGACCCCGGGACTAGATTGGCCCGCCACCGTCATGTCCGACGACAATAGGGTCGTCCCCACGACCCCGGGTCTACGTTGGCCAGCTGCCGACATGTCCGACGACTATAGAGTCGTCCCCACGACCCCGGGACAAGCTTGGCCCGCCGCCGACTTGTCCGACGACTATAGGGTCGTCCCCACGACCCCGGGACTAGATTGGCCCGCCACCGTCATGTCCGACGACAATAGTGTCGTCCCCACGACCCCGGGTCCAGGTTGGCCAGCCGCCGACATTTCCGACGACTATAGAGTCGTCCCCACGACACCGGGCCAAAGTTGGCCAGCCGCCGACATGTCCGACGACTATAGGGTCGCCCCACGACCCCGGGACAAGGTTAGCCCGCCGCCGACATGTCCGACGAATATAGGGCCGTACCCACGACCCCGGGACTAGGCTGACAAGCCGCCAACATGTCCGACGACTATAGGGTCGTCCCAACGACCCCGGGCCAAAGTTGGTCAGCCGCCGAAATGTCCGACGACTATTGGATCGTCCCCACGACCACGGGCCAAAGTTGGACAGCCGCCGACATGTCCGACGACTGTAGAGTCGTCCCCACGACCCCGGGACAAGCTTGGCCCGCCGCCGACTTGTCCGACGACTATAGGGTCGTCCCCACGACCCCGGGACTAGATTGGCCCGCCACCGTCATGTCCGACGACAATAGGGTCGTCCCCACGACCCCGGGTCTAGGTTGGCCAGCTGCCGACATGTCCGACGACTATAGAGTCGTCCCCACGACACCGCGCCAAAGTTGGATAGCCGCTGACATGTCCGACTACTATAGGGTCGTCTCCACGACCTCGGGTCTAGATTGGCCCGCTACCGTCATGTCCGAAGACTATAGGGTCGTCCCCACGACCTCGGGACTAGATTGGCCCGCTACCGTCAAGTCCGACGACTATAGGGTCGTCCCACGACCCCGGGCCAAAGTTGGCAAGCCGCCGAAATGTCCGACGACTATAGGGTCGTCCCACTACCCCGGGCCAAAGTTGGCAAGCCGCCGAAATGTCCGACGACTGTAGGGTCGTCTCCACGACCCCGGGACTAGATTGGCCCGCCACCGTCAAGTCCGACGACTATAGGGTCGTCCCCACGACCTCGGGACTAGGTTGGCCAGCCGCCGACATGTCCGACAACTATTGGGTCGTCCCCACGACCACGGGCCAAAGTTGGCCAGCCGCCGACATGTCCGACGACTATAGGGTCGTCCCCACGACCCCGGGCCAAAGATGTCCAGCCGCCGTCTTGTCCGACGCCTATAGGGTCGTCCCCACGACCCCGGGACTAGATTGGCCTGCCACCGTCATGTCCAACGACTATAGGGTCGTCCCCACCACCACGGGCCAAAGTTGGCCAGCCGCCGACATGTCCGACGATTATTGGATCGTCCCCACGACCCCGGGCCAAAGTTGGCCAGCCGCCGACATGTCCGACGACTATAGGGTCGTCCCCTCGACCCCGAGACTAGATTGGCCTGCTACCGTCATGTCCGACGACAATAGGGTCGTCCCCACGACCCCGGGTCCAGGTTGGCCAGCCGCCGACATTTCCGACGACTATAGAGTCGTCCCCTCGACACCGGGCCAAAGTTGGCCAGCCGCCGACATGTCCGACGACTATAGGGTCGTCCCCACGACCCCGGGTCCAGGTTGGCCAGCCGCCGACATTTCCGACGACTATAGAGTCGTCTCCACGACACCGGGCCAAAGTTGGCCAGCCGCCGACATGTCCGACGACTATAGGGTCGTCCCCACGACCCCGGGACTAGATTGGCCCGCCGCCGTCATGTCCGACGACAATAGGGTCGTCCCCACGACCCCGGGCCAAAGTTGGCAAGCCGCCGAAATGTCCGACGACTGTAGGGTCGTCCCCACGACCCCGGGACTAGGTTGGCCAGCCGCCGACATGTCCGACGACTATAGGGTCGTCCCGACGACCCCGGGCCAATGATGGCCAATCGCCAACATGTCCGACGACTATAGGGTCGTCCCTACGACCCCGGGACTAGATTGGCCCGCCACCGTCATGTCCAACGATTATAGGGTCGTCCCCACGACCCCGGGACTAGATTGGCCCGCCACCGTCATGTCCGACGAATATAGGGTCGTCTCCACGACCCCGGGACAAGCTTGGCCCGCCGCCGACATGTCCGACGACTATAGGGTCGTCCCCACGACCCCGGGACTAGATTGGCCCGCCGCCGTCATGTCCGACGACAATAGGGTCGTCCCCACGACCCCGGGTCTAGGTTGGCCAGCCGCCGAATTGTCCGACGACTATAGGGTCGTACCCACGACCCCGGGACTAGGCTGACAAGCCGCCAACATGTCCGACGACTATAGGGTCGTCCCCACGACCCCGGGCCAAAGATGTCCAGCCGCCGTCTTGTCCGACGACTATAGGGTCGTCCCCACGACCCCGGGACAAGCTTGGCCCGCCGCCGACTTGTCCGACGACTATAGGGTCGTCCCCACGACCCCGGGACTAGATTGGCCCGCCACCGTCATGTCCGACGACAATAGGGTCGTCCCCACGACCCCGGGTCTAGGTTGGCCAGCTGCCGACATGTCCGACAACTATTGGGTCGTCCCCACGACCACGGGCCAAAGTTGGCCAGCCGCCGACATGTCCGACGACTATAGGGTCGTCCCCACGACCCCGGGCCAAAGATGTCCAGCCGCCGTCTTGTCCGACGCCTATAGGGTCGTCCCCACGACCCCGGGACTAGATTGGCCTGCCACCGTCATGTCCAACGACTATAGGGTCGTCCCCACCACCACGGGCCAAAGTTGGCCAGCCGCCGACATGTCCGACGACTATAGGGTCGTCCCACTACCCCGGGCCAAAGATGTCCAGCCGCCGTCTTGTCCGACGCCTATAGGGTCGTCCCCACGACCCCGGGACTAGATTGGCCTGCCACCGTCATGTCCAACGACTATAGGGTCGTCCCCACCACCACGGGCCAAAGTTGGCCAGCCGCCGACATGTCCGACGACTATAGGGTCGTCCCACTACCCCGGGCCAAAGTTGGCAAGCCGCCGAAATGTCCGACGACTGTAGGGTCGTCTCCACGACCCCGGGACTAGATTGGCCCGCCACCGTCAAGTCCGACGACTATAGGGTCGTCCCCACGACCTCGGGACTAGGTTGGCCAGCCGCCGACATGTCCGACAACTATTGGGTCGTCCCCACGACCACGGGCCAAAGTTGGCCAGCCGCCGACATGTCCGACGACTATAGGGTCGTCCCCACGACCCCGGGACTAGATTGGCCCGCCACCGTCATATCCAACGACTATAGGGTCGTCCCCACAACCACGGGCCAAAGTTGGCCAGCCGCCGACATGTCCGACGACTATAGGGTCGTCCCCACGACCCCGGGACTAGATTGGCCCGCCACCGTCATGTCCAACGACTATAGGGTCGTCCCCACAACCACGGGCCAAAGTTGGCCAGCCGCCGACATGTCCGACGACTGTAGGGTCGTCCCCACGACCCCGGGCCAAAGTTGGCCAGCCGCCGACATGTCCGACGACTATAGGGTCGTCCCCACGACCCCGAGACTAGATTGGCCCGCCACCGTCATGTCCGACGACAATAGGGTCGGCCCCACGACACCGGGCCAAAGTTGGCCAGCCGCCGACATGTCCGACGACTATAGGGTCGTCCCCACGACCCCGGGTCCAGGTTGGCCAGCCGCCGACATTTCCGACGACTATAGAGTCGTCTCCACGACACCGGGCCAAAGTTGGCCAGCCGCCGACATGTCCGACGACTATAGGGTCGTCCCCACGACCCCGGGACTAGATTGGCCCGCCGCCGTCATGTCCGACGACAATAGGGTCGTCCCCACGACCCCGGGCCAAAGTTGGCAAGCCGCCGAAATGTCCGACGACTGTAGGGTCGTCCCCACGACCCCGGGACTAGGTTGGCCAGCCGCCGACATGTCCGACGACTATAGGGTCGTCCCGACGACCCCGGGCCAATGATGGCCAATCGCCAACATGTCCGACGACTATAGGGTCGTCCCTACGACCCCGGGACTAGATTGGCCCGCCACCGTCATGTCCAACGATTATAGGGTCGTCCCCACGACCCCGGGACTAGATTGGCCCGCCACCGTCATGTCCGACGAATATAGGGTCGTCTCCACGACCCCGGGACAAGCTTGGCCCGCCGCCGACATGTCCGACGACTATAGGGTCGTCCCCACGACCCCGGGACTAGATTGGCCCGCCGCCGTCATGTCCGACGACAATAGGGTCGTCCCCACGACCCCGGGTCTAGGTTGGCCAGCCGCCGAATTGTCCGACGACTATAGGGTCGTACCCACGACCCCGGGACTAGGCTGACAAGCCGCCAACATGTCCGACGACTATAGGGTCGTCCCCACGACCCCGGGCCAAAGATGTCCAGCCGCCGTCTTGTCCGACGACTATAGGGTCGTCCCCACGACCCCGGGACAAGCTTGGCCCGCCGCCGACTTGTCCGACGACTATAGGGTCGTCCCCACGACCCCGGGACTAGATTGGCCCGCCACCGTCATGTCCGACGACAATAGGGTCGTCCCCACGACCCCGGGTCTAGGTTGGCCAGCTGCCGACATGTCCGACAACTATTGGGTCGTCCCCACGACCACGGGCCAAAGTTGGCCAGCCGCCGACATGTCCGACGACTATAGGGTCGTCCCCACGACCCCGGGCCAAAGATGTCCAGCCGCCGTCTTGTCCGACGCCTATAGGGTCGTCCCCACGACCCCGGGACTAGATTGGCCTGCCACCGTCATGTCCAACGACTATAGGGTCGTCCCCACCACCACGGGCCAAAGTTGGCCAGCCGCCGACATGTCCGACGACTATAGGGTCGTCCCACTACCCCGGGCCAAAGATGTCCAGCCGCCGTCTTGTCCGACGCCTATAGGGTCGTCCCCACGACCCCGGGACTAGATTGGCCTGCCACCGTCATGTCCAACGACTATAGGGTCGTCCCCACCACCACGGGCCAAAGTTGGCCAGCCGCCGACATGTCCGACGACTATAGGGTCGTCCCACTACCCCGGGCCAAAGTTGGCAAGCCGCCGAAATGTCCGACGACTGTAGGGTCGTCTCCACGACCCCGGGACTAGATTGGCCCGCCACCGTCAAGTCCGACGACTATAGGGTCGTCCCCACGACCTCGGGACTAGGTTGGCCAGCCGCCGACATGTCCGACAACTATTGGGTCGTCCCCACGACCACGGGCCAAAGTTGGCCAGCCGCCGACATGTCCGACGACTATAGGGTCGTCCCCACGACCCCGGGACTAGATTGGCCCGCCACCGTCATATCCAACGACTATAGGGTCGTCCCCACAACCACGGGCCAAAGTTGGCCAGCCGCCGACATGTCCGACGACTATAGGGTCGTCCCCACGACCCCGGGACTAGATTGGCCCGCCACCGTCATGTCCAACGACTATAGGGTCGTCCCCACAACCACGGGCCAAAGTTGGCCAGCCGCCGACATGTCCGACGACTGTAGGGTCGTCCCCACGACCCCGGGACTAGATTGGCCCGCCACCGTCATGTCCAACGACTATAGGGTCGTCCCCACAACCACGGGCCAAAGTTGGCCAGCCGCCGACATGTCCGACGACTGTAGGGTCGTCCCCACGACCCCGGGCCAAAGTTGGCCAGCCGCCGACATGTCCGACGACTATAGGGTCGTCCCCACGACCCCGAGACTAGATTGGCCCGCCACCGTCATGTCCGACGACAATAGGGTCGGCCCCACGACTCCGGGTCCAGGTTGGCCCGCCACCGTCATGTCCGACGACAATAGGGTCGGCCCCACGACTCCGGGTCCAGGTTGGCCAGCCGCCGACATTTCCGACGACTATAGAGTCGTCCCCACGACACCGGTTCAAAGTTGGCCAGCCGCCGACATGTCCGACGACTATAGGGTCGTCCCCACGACCCCGGGACTAGATTGGCCCGCCACCGTCATATCCAACGACTATAGGGTCGTCCCCACAACCACGGGCCAAAGTTGGCCAGCCGCCGACATGTCCGACGACTATAGAGTCGTCCCCACGACCCCGGGCCAAAGTTGGCAAGCCGCCGAAATGTCCGACGACTATAGGGTCGTCCCCACGACCCCGGGCCAAAGTTGGCAAGCCGCCGAAATGTCCGACGACTATAGGGTCGTCCCCACGACCCCGGGACTAGATTGGCCCGCCACCGTCAAGTCCGACGACTATAGGGTCGTCCCCACGACCTCGGGACTAGGTTGGCCAGCCGCCGACATGTCCGACCACTATAGGGTCGTCCCCACGACCCCGGGCCAAAGATGTCCAGCCGCCGTCTTCTCCGGCGACTATAGGGTCGTCGTCACGACCCCGGGTCCAGGTTGGCCAGCCGCCGACATTTCCGACGACTATAGAGTCGTCCCCACGACACCGGGCCAAAGTTGGCCAGCCGCCGACATATCCGACGACTATAGGGTCGTGCCCACGACCCCGGGCCAAAGATGTCCAGCCGCCGTCTTGTCCGACGACTATAGGGTCGTCCCCACGACCCCGAGTCCAGGTTGGCCAGCCGCCGACATTTCCGACGACTATAGAATCGTCCCCACGACCCCGGGCCAAAGTTGGCCAGACGCCGACATGTCCGACGACTATAGGGTCGTCCCCACGACCCCGAGAGTAGATTGGCCCGCCACCGTCATGTCCGACGACTATAGGGTCGTCCCCACGACCCCGAGTCTAGATTGGCCCGCCACCGTCATGTCCGACGACAATAGGGTCGTCCCCACGACCCCGGGTCCAGGTTGGCCAGCCGCCGACATTTCCGACGACTATAGAGTCGTCTCCACGACACCGGGCCAAAGTTGGCCAGCCGCCGACATGTCCGACGACTATAGGGTCGTCCCCACGACCCCGGGACTAGATTGGCCCGCCGCCGTCATGTCCGACGACAATAGGGTCGTCCCCACGACCCCGGGTCTAGGTTGGCCAGCCGCCGAATTGTCCGACGACTATAGGGTCGTACCCACGACCCCGGGACTAGGCTGACAAGCCGCCAACATGTCCGACGACTATAGGGTCGTCCCCACGACCCCGGGCCAAAGATGTCCAGCCGCCGTCTTGTCCGACGACTATAGGGTCGTCCCCACGACCCCGGGACAAGCTTGGCCCGCCGCCGACTTGTCCGACGACTATAGGGTCGTCCCCACGACCCCGGGCCAAAGTTGGCCAGCCGCCGACATGTCCGACGACTATAGGGTCGTCCCCATGACCCCGAGACTAGATTGGCCCGCCACCGTCATGTCCGACGACAATAGGGTCGTCCCCACGACCCCGGGTCCAGGTTGGCCAGCCGCCGACATTTCCGACGTCTATAGAGTCGTCCCCACGACACCGGGCCAAAGTTGGCCAGCCGCCGACATGTCCGACGACTATAGGGTCGTCCCCACGACCCCGGGACTAGATTGGCCCGCCACCGTCATGTCCGACGATTATAGGGTCGTCCCCACGACCCCGGGACAAGCTTGGCCCGCCGCCGAATTGTTCGACGACTATAGGGTCGTCCCCACGACCCCGGGACTAGATTGGCCCGCCACCGTCATGTCCGACGACAATAGGGTCGTCCCCACGACACCGGGCCAAAGTTGGACAGCCGCCGACATGTCCGACGACTATAGAGTCGTCCCCACGACACCGGGCCAAAGTTGGACAGCCGCCGACATGTCCGACTACTATAGGGTCGTCCCCAGGACCTCGGGTCTAGATTGGCCCGCTACCGTCATGTCCGAAGACTATAGGGTCGTCCCCACGACCACGGGACTAGATTGGCCCGCCACCGCCATGTCCGACGACCATAGGGTCGTCCCCACGACCCCGGGTCTAGGTTGGCCAGCCGCCGACATGTCCGACGACAATCGGATCGTCCCCACGCCCACGCGCCAAAGTTGGCCAGCCGCCGACATGTCCGACGACTATTGGATCGTCCCCACGACCACGGGCCAAAGTTGGCCAGCCGCCGACATGTCCGACGACAATCGGATCGTCCCCACGACCACGCGCCAAAGTTGGCCAGCCGCCGACATGTCCGACGACTATAGGGTCGTCCCCACGACCCCGGGCCAAAGATGTCCAGCCGCCGTTTTGTCCGACGCCTATAGGGTCGTCCCCACGACCCCGGGACTAGATTGGCCTGCCACCGTCATGTCCAACGACTATAGGGTCGTCCCCACCACCACGGGCCAAAGTTGGCCAGCCGCCGACATGTCCGACGATTATTGGATCGTCCCCACGACCCCGGGCCAAAGTTGGCCAGCCGCCGACATGTCCGACGACTATAGGGTCGTCCCCACGACCCCGAGACTAGATTGGCCCGCCACCGTCATGTCCGACGACAATAGGGTCGTCCCCACGACCTCGGGTCCAGGTTGGCCAGCCGCCGACATTTCCGACGACTATAGAGTCGTCCCCACGACACCGGTCCAAAGTTGGCCAGCCGCCGACATGTCCGACGACTATAGGGTCGTCCCCATGACCCCGGGACTAGATTGGCCCGCCACCGTCATGTCCAACGACTATAGGGTCGTCCCCACAACCACGGGCCAAAGTTGGCCAGCCGCCGACATGTCCGACGACTATAGGGTCGTCCCCACGACCCCGGGCCAAAGATGTCCAGCCGCCGTTTTGTCCGACGCCTATAGGGTCGTCCCCACGACCCCGGGACTAGATTGGCCTGCCACCGTTATGTCCAACGACTATAGGGTCGTCCCCACCACCACGGGCCAAAGTTGGCCAGCCGCCGACATGTCCGACGATTATTGGATCGTCCCCACGACCCCGGGCCAAAGATGTCCAGCCGCCGACATTTCCGACGACTATAGAGTCGTCCCCACGACACCGGTCCAAAGTTGGCAAGCCGCCGAAATGTCCGACGACTGTAGGGTCGTCTCCACGACCCCGGGACTAGATTGGCCCGCCACTGTCAAGTCCGACGACTATAGGGTCGTCCCCACGACCTCGGGACTAGGTTGGCCAGCCGCCGACATGTCCGACGACTATAGGGTCGGCCCCACGACCCCGGGCCAAAGATGTCCAGCCGCCGTCTTGTCCGACGCCTATAGGGTCGTCCCCACGACCCCGGGACTAGATTGGCCCGCCACCGTCATGTCCAACGACTATAGGGTCGTCTCCACCACCACGGGCCAAAGTTGGCCAGCCGCCGACATGTCCGACGATTATTGGATCGTCCCCACGACCCCGGGCCAAAGTTGGCCAGCCGCCGACATGTCCGACGACTATAGGGTCGCCCCACGACCCCGGGACAAGGTTAGCCCGCCGCCGACATGTCCGACGAATATAGGGCCGTACCCACGACCCCGGGACTAGGCTGACAAGCCGCCAACATGTCCGACGACTATAGGGTCGTCCCAACGACCCCGGGCCAAAGTTGGTCAGCCGCCGAAATGTCCGACGACTATAGGGTCGTCCCCACGACCCCGGGCCAAAGTTGGCAATCCGCTGAAATGTCCGACGACTTTAGGGTTGTCCCCACGACCCCGGGACTACATTGGCCCGCCACCGTCAAGTCCGACGATTATAGGGTCGTCCCCACGACCGCGAGACTAGATTGGCCCGCCACCGTCATGTCCGACGACAATAGGGTCGTCCCCACGACCCCGGGTCCAGGTTGGCCAGCCGCCGACATTTCCGACGACTATAGAGTCGTCCCCACGACACCGGGCCAAAGTTGGCCAGCCGCCGACATGTCCGACGACTATAGTGTCGTCCCCACGACCCCGGGACAAGGTTGGCCCGCCGCCGACTTGTCCGACGACTATAGGGTCGTCCCCACGACCCCGGGACTAGATTGGCCCGCCACTGTCATGTCCAACGACTATAGGGTCGTCCCCACAACCACGGGCCAAAGTTGGCCAGCCGCCGACATGTCCGACGACTATAGGGTCGTCCCCACGACCCCGGGACAAGCTTGGCCCGCCGCCGACTTGTCCGACGACTATAGGGTCGTCCCCACGACCCCGGGACTAGATTGGCCCGCCACCGTCATGTCCGACGACAATAGGGTCGTCCCCACGACCCCGGGTCTACGTTGGCCAGCTGCCGACATGTCCGACGACTATAGAGTCGTCCCCACGACCCCGGGACAAGCTTGGCCCGCCGCCGACTTGTCCGACGACTATAGGGTCGTCCCCACGACCCCGGGACTAGATTGGCCCGCCACCGTCATGTCCGACGACAATAGTGTCGTCCCCACGACCCCGGGTCCAGGTTGGCCAGCCGCCGACATTTCCGACGACTATAGAGTCGTCCCCACGACACCGGGCCAAAGTTGGCCAGCCGCCGACATGTCCGACGACTATAGGGTCGCCCCACGACCCCGGGACAAGGTTAGCCCGCCGCCGACATGTCCGACGAATATAGGGCCGTACCCACGACCCCGGGACTAGGCTGACAAGCCGCCAACATGTCCGACGACTATAGGGTCGTCCCAACGACCCCGGGCCAAAGTTGGTCAGCCGCCGAAATGTCCGACGACTATTGGATCGTCCCCACGACCACGGGCCAAAGTTGGACAGCCGCCGACATGTCCGACGACTATAGAGTCGTCCCCACGACCCCGGGACAAGCTTGGCCCGCCGCCGACTTGTCCGACGACTATAGGGTCGTCCCCACGACCCCGGGACTAGATTGGCCCGCCACCGTCATGTCCGACGACAATAGGGTCGTCCCCACGACCCCGGGTCTAGGTTGGCCAGCTGCCGACATGTCCGACGACTATAGAGTCGTCCCCACGACACCGCGCCAAAGTTGGATAGCCGCTGACATGTCCGACTACTATAGGGTCGTCTCCACGACCTCGGGTCTAGATTGGCCCGCTACCGTCATGTCCGAAGACTATAGGGTCGTCCCCACGACCTCGGGACTAGATTGGCCCGCTACCGTCAAGTCCGACGACTATAGGGTCGTCCCACGACCCCGGGCCAAAGTTGGCAAGCCGCCGAAATGTCCGACGACTGTAGGGTCGTCTCCACGACCCCGGGACTAGATTGGCCCGCCACCGTCAAGTCCGACGACTATAGGGTCGTCCCCACGACCTCGGGACTAGGTTGGCCAGCCGCCGACATGTCCGACAACTATTGGGTCGTCCCCACGACCACGGGCCAAAGTTGGCCAGCCGCCGACATGTCCGACGACTATAGGGTCGTCCCCACGACCCCGGGCCAAAGATGTCCAGCCGCCGTCTTGTCCGACGCCTATAGGGTCGTCCCCACGACCCCGGGACTAGATTGGCCTGCCACCGTCATGTCCAACGACTATAGGGTCGTCCCCACCACCACGGGCCAAAGTTGGCCAGCCGCCTACATGTCCGACGATTATTGGATCGTCCCCACGACCCCGGGACTAGATTGGCCCGCCACCGTCATGTCCAACGATTATAGGGTCGTCCCCACGACCCCGGGTCTAGGTTGGCCAGCCCCCGACATGTCCGACGACTATAGAGTCGTCCCCACGACCCCGGGTCTAGGTTGGCCAGCCGCCGACATGTCCGACAACTATTAGGTCGTCCCCACGACCACGGGCCAAAGTTGGCCAGCCGCCGACATGTCCGACGACTATAGGGTCGTCCCCACGACCCCGGGCCAAAGATGTCCAGCCGCCGTCTTGTCCGACGCCTATAGGGTCGTCCCCACGACCCCGGGACTAGATTGGCCTGCCACCGTCATGTCCAACGACTATAGGGTCGTCCCCACCACCACGGGCCAAAGTTGGCCAGCCGCCGACATGTCCGACGACTATAGGGTCGTCCGACTACCCCGGGCCAAAGTTGGCAAGCCGCCGAAATGTCCGACGACTGTAGGGTCGTCTCCACGACCCCGGGACTAGATTGGCCCGCCACCGTCAAGTCCGACGACTATAGGGTCGTCCCCACGACCTCGGGACTAGGTTGGCCAGCCGCCGACATGTCCGACAACTATTAGGTCGTCCCCACGACCACGGGCCAAAGTTGGCCAGCCGCCGACATGTCCGACGACTATAGGGTCGTCCCCACGACCCCGGGCCAAAGATGTCCAGCCGCCGTCTTGTCCGACGCCTATAGGGTCGTCCCCACGACCCCGGGACTAGATTGGCCTGCCACCGTCATGTCCAACGACTATAGGGTCGTCCCCACGACCCCGGGCCAAAGTTGGCCAGCCGCCGACATGTCCGACGACTATAGGGTCGTCCCCACGACCCCGAGACTAGATTGGCCCGCCACCGTCATGTCCAACGACTATAGGGTCGTCCCCACAACCACGGGCCAAAGTTGGCCAGCCGCCGACATGTCCGACGACTGTAGGGTCGTCCCCACGACCCCGGGCCAAAGTTGGCCAGCCGCCGACATGTCCGACGACTATAGGGTCGTCCCCACGACCCCGAGACTAGATTGGCCCGCCACCGTCATGTCCGACGACAATAGGGTCGGCCCCACGACTCCGGGTCCAGGTTGGCCAGCCGCCGAATTGTCCGACGACTATAGGGTCGTACCCACGACCCCGGGACTAGGCTGACAAGCCGCCAACATGTCCGACGACTATAGGGTCGTCCCCACGACCCCGGGCCAAAGATGTCCAGCCGCCGTCTTGTCCGACGCCTATAGGGTCGTCCCCACGACCCCGGGACTAGATTGGCCTGCCACCGTCATGTCCAACGACTATAGGGTCGTCCCCACCACCACGGGCCAAAGTTGGCCAGCCGCCGACATGTCCGACGATTATTGGATCGTCCCGACGACCCCGGGGCAAAGTTGGCCAGCCGCCGACATGTCCGACGACTATAGGGTCGTCCCCTCGACCCCGAGACTAGATTGGCCTGCTACCGTCATGTCCGACGACAATAGGGTCGTCCCCACGACCCCGGGTCCAGGTTGGCCAGCCGCCGACATTTCCGACGACTATAGAGTCGTCCCCTCGACACCGGGCCAAAGTTGGCCAGCCGCCGACATGTCCGACGACTATAGGGTCGTCCCCACGACCCCGGGACTAGATTGTCCCGCCGCCGTCATGTCCGACGACAATAGGGTCGTCCCCACGACCCCGGGTCTAGGTTGGCCAGCCGCCGAATTGTCCGACGACTATAGGGTCGTACCCACGACCCCGGGACTAGGCTGACAAGCCGCCAACATGTCCGACGACTATAGGGTCGTCCCCACGACCCCGGGCCAAAGATGTCCAGCCGCCGTCTTGTCCGACGACTATAGGGTCGTCCCCACGACCCCGGGACAAGCTTGGCCCGCCGCCGACTTGTCCGACGACTATAGGGTCGTCCCCACGACCCCGAGACTAGATTGGCCCGCCACCGTCATGTCCGACGACAATAGGGTCGGCCCCACGACTCCGGGTCCAGGTTGGCCAGCCGCCGACATTTCCGACGACTATAGAGTCGTCCCCACGACCCCGGGACTAGATTGGCCCGCCACCGTCATGTCCAACGACTATAGGGTCGTCCCCACAACCACGGGCCAAAGTTGGCCAGCCGCCGACATGTCCGACGACTGTAGGGTCGTCCCCACGACCCCGGGCCAAAGTTGGCCAGCCGCCGACATGTCCGACGACTATAGGGTCGTCCCCACGACCCCGAGACTAGATTGGCCCGCTACCGTCATGTCCGACGACAATAGGGTCGTCCCCACGACCCCGGGTCCAGGTTGGCCAGCCGCCGACATTTCCGACGACTATAGAGTCGTCCCCACGACACCGGGCCAAAGTTGGCCAGCCGCCGATATGTCCGACGACTATAGGGTCGTCCCCACGACCCCGGGACAAGGTTGGCCCGCCGCCGACATGTCCGACGAATATAGGGCCGTACCCACGACCCCGGGACTAGGCTGACAAGCCGCCAACATGTCCGACGACTATAGGGTCGTCCCCACGACCCCGGGCCAAAGTTGGTCAGCCGCCGAAATGTCCGACGACTATAGGGTAGTCCCCACGACCCCGGGCCAAAGATGTCCAGCCGCCGTCTTGTCCGACGCCTATAGGGTCGTCCCCACGACCCCGGGACTAGATTGGCCTGCCACCGTCATGTCCAACGACCATAGGGTCGTCCCCACCACCACGGGTCCAGGTTGGCCAGGCGCCGACATTTCCGACGACTATAGAGTCGTCCCCACGACCCCGGGACTAGATTGGCCCGCCACCGTCATGTCCGACGATTATAGGGTCGTCCCCACGAACCCGGTACAAGGTTGGCCCGCCACCGTCATGTCCAACGACCATAGGGTCGTCCCCACCACCACGGGGCCAAAGTTGGCCCGCCGCCGACATGTCCGACGACTATAGGGTCGTCCCCACGACCCCGGGACTAGATTGGCCCGCCACCGTCATGTCCGACGATTATAGGGTCGTCCCCACGAACCCGGTACAAGGTTGGCCCGCCGCCGACTTGTCCGACGACTATAGGGTCGTACCCACCACCCCGGGACTAGGCTGACAGGCCGCCAACATGTCCGACGACCCCGGGCCAAAGATGTCCAGCCGCTGTCTTGTCCGACGACTATAGGGTCGTCCCTACGACCCCGGGACTAGATTGGCCCGCCACCGTCATGTCCAACGACTATAGGGTCGTCCCCACAACCACGGGCCAAAGTTAGCCAGCCGTCGACATGTCCGACGACTATAGGGTCGTCCCCACGACCCCGGGCCAAAGTTGGCCAGCCGCCGACATGTCCGACGACTATAGGGTCGTCCCCACGACCCCGAGACTAGATTGGCACGCCACCGTCATGTCCGACGACAATAGGGTCGGCCCCACGACTCCGGGTCCAGGTTGGCCAGCCGCCGACATTTCCGACGACTATAGAGTCGTCCCCACGACACCGGTTCAAAGTTGGCCAGCCGCCGACATGTCCGACGACTATAGGGTCGTCCCCACGACCCCGGGGCTAGATTGGCCCGCCACCGTCATATCCAACGACTATAGGGTCGTCCCCACAACCACGGGCCAAAGTTGGCCAGCCGCCGACATGTGTGAAAGTGTACCGTACTATTAGAGGGTCTTTTGACGTTGAATTGCTGCAGGCTGACCTCAGGAGATTCGAGCAGTGGTGTATTGTTAATAGAATGCAGCTAAATACAGGGAAATGTGTGTTATTAAGGACCCATAGGGCTGTCAGTGGCATTCCCTCGACGTATACGCTAGGCGATACCACGTTGACGGCGGTGGCGGAAGTCTTGGACCTTGGCGTCACATTTACGTCGGGTCTGGATTTTCGTAACCATTATCGCAACATAACTTGTAAGGCAATGAAAACCCTTGGGTTTATAGCACGGTTTGCGAAACATTTTAAGCAGATCAGGACATTAAAAATGTTATACGTTGCACTGGTTAGGCCACAAGTTGAATATGCGTCGGTTATTTGGAGCCCTAAGCATAAGCTATATGTTAGCATAATTGAAAGGATCCAACACAAGTTCCTTAGGCTTGCCATGAGGACATCTGGCAGCCCTATGAGGTTCAATGACCATGATTATAGTCCTGCCCTGATAAAGATGAGGCTCTCTACCCTTTGCGACCGCCGGGTCTGTTCTGATCTACTATTTCTATATAAGGTTTTACATGGTCAGATAGACTGCATAGGGCTGGTGGCATTGATCAACTTTCACGCTCCGCAACGGTCACTGCGTATGAGACACCTTTTTGTATCGTGCGTCCCGGAATATCATCACTTCACTGCCGATCCCATAAATCGCGCCATGGATGAGCTTAATCAGAGCCCCGCGGACATTGATTTCTTTCAAGCCTCCCTAGCGTCGTTCAGGAATCAATTACTTAGGATACTGCCACCTCGGTAATCTAGTGTTTCACCGGGTACGGCGTTAGAGCCGTTGTATAGACTGGCTTGTTTTTGTGTTGTTACTGTTGTTTTGTTACTTTACTTTATATTCTATGTTTTTCGTTATATTTTATTTTTAATCGTATTGTATTTTATTGTATGTTTCTGTATCTTAGCATTTTTCTACACTTTGTATTCTAAAGGGTTCCCCCGTTGAATAAATAATAATAATAATAATAATAATAATAATGTCCGACGACTATAGGGTCGTCCCCACGACCCCGGGCCAAAGTTGGCAAGCCGCCGAAATGTCCGACGACTGTAGGGTCGTCCCCACGACCCCGGGACTAGGTTGGCCAGCCGCCGACATGTCCGACGACTATAGGGTCGTCCCGACGACCCCGGGCCAATGATGGCCAATCGCCAACATGTCCGACGACTATAGGGTCGTCCCTACGACCCCGGGACTAGATTGGCCCGCCACCGTCATGTCCAACGATTATAGGGTCGTCCCCACGACCCCGGGACTAGATTGGCCCGCCACCGTCATGTCCGACGAATATAGGGTCGTCCCCACGACCCCGGGACAAGCTTGGCCCGCCGCCGACTTGTCCGACGACTATAGGGTCGTCCCCACGACCCCGGGACTAGATTGGCCCGCCACCGTCATGTCCGACGACAATAGGGTCGTCCCCACGACCCCGGGTGTAGGTTGGCCAGCTGCCGACATGTCCGACGACTATAGAGTCGTCCCCACGACACCGCGCCAAAGTTGGACAGCCGCCGACATGTCCGACTACAATAGGGTCGTCCCCACGACCTCGGGTCTAGATTGGCCCGCTACCGTCATGTCCGAAGACTATAGGGTCGTCCCCACGACCTCGGGACTAGATTGGCCCGCTACCGTCAAGTCCGACGACTATAGGGTCGTCCCACGACCCCGGGCCAAAGTTGGCAAGCCGCCGAAATGTCCGACGACTGTAGGGTCGTCTCCACGACCCCGGGACTAGATTGGCCCGCCACCGTCAAGCCCGACGACTATAGGGTCGTCCCCACGACCTCGGGACTAGGTTGGCCAGCCGCCGACATGTCCGACAACTATTGGGTCGTCCCCACGACCACGGGCCAAAGATGTCCAGCCGCCGTCTTGTCCGACGCCTATAGGGTCGTCCCCACGACCCCGGGACTAGATTGGCCTGCCACCGTCATGTCCAACGTGTATAGGGTCGTCCCCACCACCACGGGCCAAAGTTGGCCAGCCGCCGACATGTCCGACGATTATTGGATCGTTCCCACGACCCCGGGCCAAAGATGTCCAGCCGCCGTCTTGTCCGACGACTATAGGGTCGTCCCCACGACCCCGAGTCCAGGTTGGCCAGCCGCCGACATTTCCGACGACTATAGAGTCGTCCCCACGACCCCGGGCCAAAGTTGGCCAGACGCCGACATGTCCGACGACTATAGGGTCGTCCCCACGACCCCGAGACTAGATTGGCCCGCCACCGTCATGTCCGACGACAATAGGGTCGTCCCCACGACCCCGGGTCCAGGTTGGCCAGCCGCCGACATTTCCGACGACTATAGAGTCGTCTCCACGACACCGGGCCAAAGTTGGCCAGCCGCCGACATGTCCGACGACTATAGGGTCGTCCGCACGACCCCGGGACTAGATTGGCCCGCCGCCGTCATGTCCGACGACAATAGGGTCGTCCCCACGACCCCGGGTCTAGGTTGGCCAGCCGCCGAATTGTGCGACGACTATAGGGTCGTACCCACGACCCCGGGACTAGGCTGACAAGCCGCCAACATGTCCGACGACTATAGGGTCGTCCCCACGACCCCGGGCCAAAGATGTCCAGCCGCCGTCTTGTCCGACGACTATAGGGTCGTCCCCACGACTAGATTGGCCCGCCACCGTCATGTCCAACGACTATAGGGTCGTCCCCCCAACCACGGGCCAAAGTTGGCCAGCCGCCGACATGTCCGACGACTATAGGGTCGTCCCCACGACCCCGGGACTAGATTGGCCCGCCACCGTCATGTCCAACGACTATAGGGTCGTCCCCACAACCACGGGCCAAAGTTGGCCAGCCGCCGACATGTCCGACGACTATAGGGTCGTCCCCACGACCCCGGGCCAAAGATGTCCAGCCGCCGTTTTGTCCGACGCCTATAGGGTCGTCCCCACGACCCCGGGACTAGATTGGCCTGCCACCGTCATGTCCAACGACTATAGGGTCGTCCCCACCACCACGGGCCAAAGTTGGCCAGCCGCCGACATGTCCGACGATTATTGGATCGTCCCCACGACCCCGGGCCAAAGTTGGCCAGCCGCCGACATGTCCGACGACAATAGGGTCGTCCCCACGACGCCGAGACTAGATTGGCCCGCCACCGTCATGTCCGACGACAATAGGGTCGTCCCCACGACCTCGGGTCCAGGTTGGCCAGCCGCCGACATTTCCGACGACTATAGAGTCGTCCCCACGACACCGGTCCAAAGTTGGCCAGCCGCCGACATGTCCGACGACTATAGGGTCGTCCCCACGACCCCGGGACTAGATTGGCCCGCCACCGTCATGTCCAACGACTATAGGGTCGTCCCCACAACCACGGGCCAAAGTTGGCCAGCCGCCGACATGTCCGACGACTATAGGGTCGTCCCCACGACCCCGGGCCAAAGATGTCCAGCCGCCGTTTTGTCCGACGCCTATAGGGTCGTCCCCACGACCCCGGGACTAGATTGGCCTGCCACCGTCATGTCCAACGACTATAGGGTCGTCCCCACCACCACGGGCCAAAGTTGGCCAGCCGCCGACATGTCCGACGATTATTGGATCGTCCCCACGACCCCGGGCCAAAGATGTCCAGCCGCCGACATTTCCGACGACTATAGAGTCGTCCCCACGACACCGGTCCAAAGTTGGCAAGCCGCCGAAATGTCCGACGACTGTAGGGTCGTCTCCACGACCCCGGGACTAGATTGGCCCGCCACTGTCAAGTCCGACGACTATAGGGTCGTCCCCACGACCTCGGGACTAGGTTGGCCAGCCGCCGACATGTCCGACGACTATAGGGTCGGCCCCACGACCCCGGGCCAAAGATGTCCAGCCGCCGTCTTGTCCGACGCCTATAGGGTCGTCCCCACGACCCCGGGACTAGATTGGCCCGCCACCGTCATGTCCAACGACTATAGGGTCGTCTCCACCACCACGGGCCAAAGTTGGCCAGCCGCCGACATGTCCGACGATTATTGGATCGTCCCCACGACCCCGGGCCAAAGTTGGCCAGCCGCCGACATGTCCGACGACTATAGGGTCGCCCCACGACCCCGGGACAAGGTTAGGCCGCCGCCGACATGTCCGACGAATATAGGGCCGTACCCACGACCCCGGGACTAGGCTGACAAGCCGCCAACATGTCCGACGACTATAGGGTCGTCCCAACGACCCCGGGCCAAAGTTGGTCAGCCGCCGAAATGTCCGACGACTATAGGGTCGTCCCCACGACCCCGGGCCAAAGTTGGCAATCCGCTGAAATGTCCGACGACTTTAGGGTTGTCCCCACGACCCCGGGACTACATTGGCCCGCCACCGTCAAGTCCGACGATTATAGGGTCGTCCCCACGACCGCGAGACTAGATTGGCCCGCCACCGTCATGTCCGACGACAATAGGGTCGTCCCCACGACCCCGGGTCCAGGTTGGCCAGCCGCCGACATTTCCGACGACTATAGAGTCGTCCCCACGACACCGGGCCAAAGTTGGCCAGCCGCCGACATGTCCGACGACTATAGTGTCGTCCCCACGACCCCGGGACAAGGTTGGCCCGCCGCCGACTTGTCCGACGACTATAGGGTCGTCCCCACGACCCCGGGACTAGATTGGCCCGCCACTGTCATGTCCAACGACTATAGGGTCGTCCCCACAACCACGGGCCAAAGTTGGCCAGCCGCCGACATGTCCGACGACTATAGGGTCGTCCCCACGACCCCGGGACAAGCTTGGCCCGCCGCCGACTTGTCCGACGACTATAGGGTCGTCCCCACGACCCCGGGACTAGATTGGCCCGCCACCGTCATGTCCGACGACAATAGGGTCGTCCCCACGACCCCGGGTCTACGTTGGCCAGCTGCCGACATGTCCGACGACTATAGAGTCGTCCCCACGACCCCGGGACAAGCTTGGCCCGCCGCCGACTTGTCCGACGACTATAGGGTCGTCCCCACGACCCCGGGACTAGATTGGCCCGCCACCGTCATGTCCGACGACAATAGTGTCGTCCCCACGACCCCGGGTCCAGGTTGGCCAGCCGCCGACATTTCCGACGACTATAGAGTCGTCCCCACGACACCGGGTCAAAGTTGGCCAGCCGCCGACATGTCCGACGACTATAGGGTCGCCCCACGACCCCGGGACAAGGTTAGCCCGCCGCCGACATGTCCGACGAATATAGGGCCGTACCCACGACCCCGGGACTAGGCTGACAAGCCGCCAACATGTCCGACGACTATAGGGTCGTCCCAACGACCCCGGGCCAAAGTTGGTCAGCCGCCGAAATGTCCGACGACTATTGGATCGTCCCCACGACCACGGGCCAAAGTTGGACAGCCGCCGACATGTCCGACGACTATAGAGTCGTCCCCACGACCCCGGGACAAGCTTGGCCCGCCGCCGACTTGTCCGACGACTATAGGGTCGTCCCCACGACCCCGGGACTAGATTGGCCCGCCACCGTCATGTCCGACGACAATAGGGTCGTCCCCACGACCCCGGGTCTAGGTTGGCCAGCTGCCGACATGTCCGACGACTATAGAGTCGTCCCCACGACACCGCGCCAAAGTTGGACAGCCGCTGACATGTCCGACTACTATAGGGTCGTCTCCACGACCTCGGGTCTAGATTGGCCCGCTACCGTCATGTCCGAAGACTATAGGGTCGTCCCCACGACCTCGGGACTAGATTGGCCCGCTACCGTCAAGTCCGACGACTATAGGGTCGTCCCACGACCCCGGGCCAAAGTTGGCAAGCCGCCGAAATGTCCGACGACTGTAGGGTCGCCTCCACGACCCCGGGACTAGATTGGCCCGCCACCGTCAAGTCCGACGACTATAGGGTCGTCCCCACGACCTCGGGACTAGGTTGGCCAGCCGCCGACATGTCCGACAACTATTGGGTCGTCCCCACGACCACGGGCCAAAGTTGGCCAGCCGCCGACATGTCCGACGATTATTGGATCGTCCCCACGACCCCGGGTCTAGGTTGGCCAGCCGCCGACATGTCCGACTACTATAGGGTCGTCCCCAGGACCTCGGGTCTAGATTGGCCCGCTACCGTCATGTCCGAAGACTATAGGGTTGTCCCCACGACCACGGGACTAGATTGGCCCGCCACCGCCATGTCCGACGACAATAGGGTCGTCCCCACGACCCCGGGTCTAGGGTGGCCAGCCGCCGACATGTCCGACGACAATCGGATCGTCCCCACGACCCCGGGACTAGATTGGCCCGCCGCCGTCATGTCCGACGACAATAGGGTCGTCCCCACGACCCCGGGTCTAGGTTGGCCAGCCGCCGAATTGTCCGACGACTATAGGGTCGTACCCACGACCCCGGGACTAGGCTGACAAGCCGCCAACATGTCCGACGACTATAGGGTCGTCCCCACGACCCCGGGCCAAAGATGTCCAGCCGCCGTCTTGTCCGACGAATACAGGGTCGTCCCCACGACCCCGGGACAAGCTTGGCCCGCCGCCGACTTGTCCGACGACTATAGGGTCGTCCCCACGACCCCGGGACTAGATTGGCCCGCCACCGTCATGTCCGACGACAATAGGGTCGTCCCCACGACCCCGGGTCTACTTTGGCCAGCTGCCGACATGTCCGACGACTATAGAGTCGTCCCCACGACACCGCGCCAAAGTTGGACAGCCGCCGACATGTCCGACTACTATAGGGTCGTCCCCACGACCCCGGGCCAAAGTTGGCAAGCCGCCGAAATGTCCGACGACTATAGGGCCGTCCCCACGACCCCGGGACTAGGTTGGCCAGCCGCCGACATGTCCGACGACTATAGGGTCGTCCCGACGACCCCGGGCCAATGTTGGCCAATCGCCAACATGTCCGACGACTATAGGGTCGTCCCTACGACCCCGGGACTAGATTGGCCCGCCACCGTCATGTCCGACGATTATAGGGTCGTCCCCACGACCCCGGGACAAGCTTGGCCCGCCGCCGAATTGTTCGACGACTATAGGGTCGTCCCCACGACCCCGGGACTAGATTGGCCCGCCACCGTCATGTCCGACGACAATAGGGTCGTCCCCACGACCCCGGGTCTAGGTTGGCCAGCCGACGACTTGTCCGACGACTATAGGGTCGTCCCCACGACCCCGGGACATGGTTGGCCCGCCGCCGACATGTCCGACGAATATAGGGCCGTACCCACGACCCCGGGACTAGGCTGACAAGCCGCCAACATGTCCGACGACTATAGGGTCGTCCCCACGACCCCGGGCCAAAGTTGGTCAGCCGCCGAAATGTTCGACGACTATAGGGTCGTCCCCACGACCCCGGGCCAAAGTTGGCTAGCCGCTGAAATGTCCGACGACTTTAGGGTTGTCCCCACGACCCCGGGACTACATTGGCCCGCCACCGTCAAGTCCGACGACTATAGGGTCGTCCCCAGGACCTCGGGACTAGATTGGCCCGCCACCGTCAAGTCCGTCGACTATAGGGTCGTCCCCACGACCCCGGGCCAAAGTTGGCAAGCCGCCGAAATGTCCGACGACTGTAGGGTCGTCCCCACGACCCCGGGACTAGATTGGCCCGCCACCGTCAAGTCCGACGACTATAGGGTCGTCCCCACGACCTCGGGACTAGGTTGGCCGGCCGCCGACATGTCCGACCACTATTGGGTCGTCCCCACGACACCGGGCCAAAGTTGGCCAGCCGCCGACATGTCCGACGACTATAGGGTCGTCCCCACGACCCCGGGGCAAGGTTGGCCCGCCGCCGACTTGTCCGACGACTATAGGGTCGTCCCCACGACCCCGGGACTAGATTGGCCCGCCGCCGTCATGTCCGACGACAATAGGGTCGTCCCCACGACCCCGGGTCTAGGTTGGCCAGCCGCCGAATTGTCCGACGACTATAGGGTCGTACCCACGACCCCGGGACTAGGCTGACAAGCCGCCAACATGTCCGACGACTATAGGGTCGTCCCCACGACCCCGGGCCAAAGATGTCCAGCCGCCGTCTTGTCCGACGACTATAGGGTCGTCCCCACGACCCCGGGACAAGCTTGGCCCGCCGCCGACTTGTCCGACGACTATAGGGTCGTCCCCACGACCCCGGGACTAGATTGGCCCGCCACCGTCATGTCCGACGACAATAGGGTCGTCCCCACGACCCCGGGTCTAGGTTGGCCAGCTGCCGACATGTCCGACGACTATAGAGTCGTCCCCACGACACCGCGCCAAAGTTGGACAGCCGCCGACATGTCCGACTACTATAGAGTCGTCCCCACGACCTCGGGTCTAGATTGGCCCGCTACCGTCATGTCCGAAGACTATAGGGTCGTCCCCACGACCTCGGGACTAGATTGGCCCGCTACCGTCAAGTCCGACGACTATAGGGTCGTCCCACTACCCCGGGCCAAAGTTGGCAAGCCGCCGAAATGTCCGACGACTGTAGGGTCGTCTCCACGACCCCGGGACTAGATTGGCCCGCCACCGTCAAGTCCGACGACTATAGGGTCGTCCCCACGACCTCGGGACTAGGTTGGCCAGCCGCCGACATGTCCGACAACTATTGGGTCGTCCCCACGACCACGGGCCAAAGTTGGCCAGCCGCCGACATGTCCGACGACTATAGGGTCGTCCCCACGACCCCGGGCCAAAGATGTCCAGCCGCCGTCTTGTCCGACGCCTATAGGGTCGTCCCCACGACCCCGGGACTAGATTGGCCTGCCACCGTCATGTCCAACGACTATAGGGTCGTCCCCACCACCACGGGCCAAAGTTGGCCAGCCGCCGACATGTCCGACGACTATAGGGTCGTCCCACTACCCCGGGCCAAAGTTGGCAAGCCGCCGAAATGTCCGACGACTGTAGGGTCGTCTCCACGACCCCGGGACTAGATTGGCCCGCCACCGTCAAGTCCGACGACTATAGGGTCGTCCCCACGACCTCGGGACTAGGTTGGCCAGCCGCCGACATGTCCGACAACTATTGGGTCGTCCCCACGACCACGGGCCAAAGTTGGCCAGCCGCCGACATGTCCGACGACTATAGGGTCGTCCCCACGACCCCGGGCCAAAGATGTCCAGCCGCCGTCTTGTCCGACGCCTATAGGGTCGTCCCCACGACCCCGGGACTAGATTGGCCTGCCACCGTCATGTCCAACGACTATAGGGTCGTCCCCACCACCACGGGCCAAAGTTGGCCAGCCGCCGACATGTCCGACGATTATTGGATCGTCCCCACGACCCCGGGCCAAAGTTGGCCAGCCGCCGACATGTCCGACGACTATAGGGTCGTCCCCTCGACCCCGAGACTAGATTGGCCTGCTACCGTCATGTCCGACGACAATAGGGTCGTCCCCACGACCCCGGGTCCAGGTTGGCCAGCCGCCGACATTTCCGACGACTATAGAGTCGTCCCCTCGACACCGGGCCAAAGTTGGCCAGCCGCCGACATGTCCGACGACTATAGGGTCGTCCCCACGACCCCGGGACAAGGTTGGCCCGCCGCCGACATGTCCGACGAATATAGGGCCGTACCCACGACCCCGGGACTAGGCTGACAAGCCGCCAACATGTCCGACGACTATAGGGTCGTCCCCACGACCCCGGGACTAGGTTGGCCAGCCGCCGACATGTCCGACGACTATAGGGTCGTCCCGACGACCCCGGGCCAATGTTGGCCAATCGCCAACATGTCCGACGACTATAGGGTCGTCCCTACGACCCCGGGCCAATGTTGGCCAATCCCCAACATGTCCGACGACTATAGGGTCGTCCCTACGACCCCGGGACTAGATTGGCCCGCCACCGTCATGTCCAACGATTATAGGGTCGTCCCCACGACCCCGGGACTAGATTGGTCCGCCACCGTCATGTCCGACGACTATAGGGTCGTCCCTACGACCTCGGGACTAGGTTGGCCAGCCGCCGACATGTCCGACAACTATTGGGTCGTCCCCACGACCACGGGCCAAAGTTGGCCAGCCGCCGACATGTCCGACGACTATAGGGTCGTCCCCACGACCCCGGGCCAAAGATGTCCAGCCGCCGTCTTGTCCGACGCCTATAGGGTCGTCCCCACGACCCCGGGACTAGATTGGCCTGCCACCGTCATGTCCAACGACTATAGGGTCGTCCCCACCACCACGGGCCAAAGTTGGCCAGCCGCCGACATTTCCGACGACTATAGAGTCGTCCCCTCGACACCGGGCCAAAGTTGGCCAGCCGCCGACATGTCCGACGACTATAGGGTCGTCCCCACGACCCCGGGACAAGGTTGGCCCGCCGCCGACATGTCCGACGAATATAGGGCCGTACCCACGACCCCGGGACTAGGCTGACAAGCCGCCAACATGTCCGACGACTATAGGGTCGTCCCCACGACCCCGGGACTAGGTTGGCCAGCCGCCGACATTTCCGACGACTATAGAGTCGTCCCCTCGACACCGGGCCAAAGTTGGCCAGCCGCCGACATGTCCGACGACTATAGGGTCGTCCCCACGACCCCGGGACTAGATTGGCCCGCCACCGTCATGTCCGACGAATATAGGGTCGTCCCCACGACCCCGGGACAAGCTTGGCCCGCCGCCGACTTGTCCGACGACTATAGGATCGTCCCCACGACCCCGGGACTAGATTGGCCCGCCACCGTCATGTCCGACGACAATAGGGTCGTCCCCACGACCCCGGGTCTACGTTGGCCAGCTGCCGACATGTCCGACGACTATAGAGTCGTCCCCACGACACCGCGCCAAAGTTGGACAGCCGCCGACATGTCCGACTACTATAGGGTCGTCCCCACGACCCCGGGCCAAAGTTGGCAAGCCGCCGAAATGTCCGACGACTATAGGGTCGTCCCCACGACCCCGGGACTAGGTTGGCCAGCCGCCGACATGTCCGACGACTATAGGGTCGTCCCGACGACCCCGGGCCAATGTTGGCCAATCCCCAACATGTCCGACGACTATAGGGTCGTCCCTACGACCCCGGGACTAGATTGGCCCGCCACCGTCATGTCCAACGATTATAGGGTCGTCCCCACGACCCCGGGACTAGATTGGTCCGCCACCGTCGTGTCCGACGTCTATAGAGTCGTCCCCACGACACCGGGCCAAAGTTGGCCAGCCGCCGACATGTCCGACGACTATAGGGTCGTCCCCACGACCCCGGGACTAGATTGGCCCGCCACCGTCATGTCCGACGATTATAGGGTCGTCCCCACGACCCCGGGACAAGCTTGGCCCGCCGCCGAATTGTTCGACGACTATAGGGTCGTCCCCACGACCCCGGGACTAGATTGGCCCGCCACCGTCATGTCCGACGACAATAGGGTCGTCCCCAAGACCCCGGGTCTAGGTTGGCCAGCCGCCGACTTGTCCGACGACTATAGGGTCGTCCCCACGACCCCGGGACATGGTTGGCCCGCCGCCGACATGTCCGACGAATATAGGGCCGTACCCACGACCCCGGGACTAGGCTGACAAGCCGCCAACATGTCCGACGACTATAGGGTCGTCCCCACGACCCCGGGCCAAAGTTGGTCAGCCGCCGAAATGTCCGACGACTATAGGGTCGTCCCCACGACCCCGGGCCAAAGTTGGCAAGCCGCTGAAATGTCCGACGATTTTAGGGTTGTCCCCACGACCCCGGGACTACATTGGCCCGCCACCGTCAAGTCCGACGACTATAGGGTCGTCCCCAGGACCTCGGGACTAGATTGGCCCGCCACCGTCAAGTCCGTCGACTATAGGGTCGTCCCCACGAACTCGGGACTAGGTTGGCCGGCCGCCGACATGTCCGACCACTATTGGGTCGTCCCCACGACACCGGGCCAAAGTTGGCCAGCCGCCGACATGTCCGACGACTATAGGGTCGTCCCCACGACCCCGGGTCTAGGTTGGCCAGCCGCCGACATGTCCGACGACTATAGAGTCGTCCCCACGACACCGGGCCAAAGTTGGACAGCCGCCGACATGTCCGACTACTATAGGGTCGTCCCCAGGACCTCGGGTCTAGATTGGCCCGCTACCGTCATGTCCGAAGACTATAGGGTTGTCCCCACGACCACGGGACTAGATTGGCCCGCCACCGCCATGTCCGAAGACTATAGGGTTGTCCCCACGACCACGGGACTAGATTGGCCCGCCACCGCCATGTCCGACGACAATAGAGTCGTCCCCACGACCCCGGGTCTAGGGTGGCCAGCCGCCGACATGTCCGACGACAATCGGATCGTCCCCACGCCCACGCGCCAAAGTTGGCCAGCCGCCGACATGTCCGACGACTATTGGATCGTCCCCACGACCACGGGCCAAAGTTGGCCAGCCGCCGACATGTCCGACGACAATCGGATCGTCCCCACGACCACGCGCCAAAGTTGGCCAGCCGCCGACATGTCCGAAGACTATATGGTCGTCCCCACGACCCCGGGACTAGATTGGCCCGCCACCGTCATGTCCAACGACTATAGGGTCGTCCCCACAACCACGGGCCAAAGTTGGCCAGCCGCCGACATGTCCGACGACTGTAGGGTCGTCCCCACGACCCCGGGCCAAAGATGTCCAGCCGCCGTCTTGTCCGACGCCTATAGGGTCGTCCCCACGACCCCGGGACTAGATTGGCCCGCCACCGTCATGTCCAACGACTATAGGGTCGTCCCCACAACCACGGGCCAAAGTTGGCCAGCCGCCGACATGTCCGACGACTGTAGGGTCGTCCCCACGACCCCGGGCCAAAGTTGGCCAGCCGCCGACATGTCCGACGACTATTGGATCGTCCCCACGACCCCGGGCCAAAGTTGGCCAGCCGCTGACATGTCCGACGACTATAGGGTCGTCCCCACGACCCCGGGACTAGATTGGCCCGCCACCGTCAAGTCCGACGACTATAGGGTCGTCCCCACGACCACGCGCCAAAGTTGGCCAGCCGCCGACATGTCCGACGACTATAGGGTCGTCCCCACGACCCCGGGACTAGATTGGCCCGCCACAGTCATGTCCAACGACTATAGGGTCGTCCCCACAACCACGGGCCAAAGTTGGCCAGCCGCCGACATGTCCGACGACTGTAGGGTCGTCCCCACGACCCCGGGCCAAAGATGTCCAGCCGCCGTCTTGTCCGACGCCTATAGGGTCGTCCCCACGACCCCGGGACTAGATTGGCCCGCCACCGTCATGTCCAACGACTATAGGGTCGTCCCCACAACCACGGGCCAAAGTTGGCCAGCCGCCGACATGTCCGACGACTGTAGGGTCGTCCCCACGACCCCGGGCCAAAGATGTCCAGCCGCCGTCTTGTCCGACGCCTATAGGGTCGTCCCCACGACCCCGGGACTAGATTGGCCCGCCACCGTCATGTCCAACGACTATAGGGTCGTCCCCACAACCACGGGCCAAAGTTGGCCAGCCGCCGACATGTCCGACGACTGTAGGGTCGTCCCCACGACCCCGGGCCAAAGTTGGCCAGCCGCCGACATGTCCGACGACTATTGGATCGTCCCCACGACCCCGGGCCAAAGTTGGCCAGCCGCTGACATGTCCGACGACTATAGGGTCGTCCCCACGACCCCGAGACTAGATTGGCCCGCCACCGTCATGTCCGACGACAATAGGGTCGGCCCCACGACTCCGGGTCCAGGTTGGCCAGCCGCCGACATTTCCGACGACTATAGAGTCGTCCCCAGGACCTCGGGACTAGATTGGCCCGCCACCGTCAAGTCCGACGACTATAGGGTCGTCCCCACGACCCCGGGACTAGATTGGCCCGCCACCGTCAAGTCCGACGACAATAGGGTCGTCCCCACGACCCCGGGTCTAGGTTGGCCCGCCACCGTCATGTCCAACGACTATAGGGTCGTCCCCACAACCACGGGCCAAAGTTGGCCAGCCGCCGACATGTCCGACGACTGTTGGGTCGTCCCCACGACCCCGGGCCAAAGTTGGCCAGCCGCCGACATGTCCGACGACTATTGGATCGTCCCCACGACCCCGGGCCAAAGTTGGCCAGCCGCCGACATGTCCGACGACTATAGGGTCGTCCCCACGACCCCGGGACTAGATTGGCCCGCCACCGTCATATCCAACGACTATAGGGTCGTCCCCACAACCACGGGCCAAAGTTGGCCAGCCGCCGACATGTCCGACGACTATAGGGTCGTCCCCACGACCCCGGGCCAAAGTTGGCCAGCTGCCGACATGTCCGACGAATATAGGGTCGTCCCCACGACCCCGGGACAAGGTTGGCCCGCCGCCGACTTGTCCGACGACTATAGGGTCGTACCCACCACCTCGGGACTAGGCTGTCAAGCCGCCAACATGTCCGACGACGATAGGGTCGTCCCCACGACCCCGGGCCAAAGATGTCCAGCCGCCGTCTTGTCCGACGACTATAGGGTCGTCCCCACGACCCCGAGTCCAGGTTGGCCAGCCGCCGACATTTCCGACGACTATAGAGTCGTCCCCACGACCCCGGGCCAAAGTTGGCCAGCCGCCGACATGTCCGACGACTATAGGGTCGTCCCCATGACCCCGAGACTAGATTGGCCCGCCACCGTCATGTCCGACGACAATAGGGTCGTCCCCACGACCCCGGGTCCAGGTTGGCCAGCCGCCGACATTTCCGACGTCTATAGAGTCGTCCCCACGACACCGGGCCAAAGTTGGCCAGCCGCCGACATGTCCGACGACTATAGGGTCGTCCCCACGACCCCGGGACTAGATTGGCCCGCCACCGTCATGTCGGACGATTATAGGGTCGTCCCCACGACCCCGGGACAAGCTTGGCCCGCCGCCGAATTGTTCGACGACTATAGGGTCGTCCCCACGACCCCGGGACTAGATTGGCCCGCCACCGTCATGTCCGACGACAATAGGGTCGTCCCCACGACCCCGGGTCTAGGTTGGCCAGCCGCCGACATGTCCGACGACTATAGAGTTGTCCCCACGACACCGGGCCAAAGTTGGACAGCCGCCGACATGTCCGACTACTATAGGGTCGTCCCCAGGACCTCGGATCTAGATTGGCCCGCTACCGTCATGTCCGAAGACTATAGGGTCGTCCCCACGACCACGGGACTAGATTGGCCCGCCACCGCCATGTCCGACGACCATAGGGTCGTCCCCACGACCCCGGGTCTAGGTTGGCCAGCCGCCGACATGTCCGACGACAATCGGATCGTCCCCACGCCCACGCGCGAAAGTTGGCCAGCCGCCGACATGTCCGACGACTATTGGATCGTCCCCACGACCACGGGCCAAAGTTGGCCAGCCGCCGACATGTCCGACGACAATCGGATCGTCCCCACGACCACGCGCCAAAGTTGGCCAGCCGCCGACATGTCCGACGACTATAGGGCCGTCCCCACGACCGCGGGACTAGATTGGCCAGCCGCCGACATGTCCGACCACTATTGGGTCGTCCCCACGACCACGGGCCAAAGTTGGCCAGCCGCCGACATGTCCGACGACTGTAGGGTCGTCCCCACGACCCCGGGCCAAAGATGTCCAGCCGCCGTCTTGTCCGACGCCTATAGGGTCGTCCCCACGACCCCGGTACTAGATTGGCCCGCCACCGTCATGTCCAACGACTATAGGGTCGTCCCCACAACCACGGGCCAAAATTGGCCAGCCGCCGACATGTCCGACGACTGTAGGGTCGTCCCCACGACCCCGGGCCAAAGTTGGCCAGCCGCGGACATGTCCGACGACTATTGGATCGTCCCCACGACCCCGGGCCAAATTTGGCCAGCCGCCGACATGTCCGACGACTATAGGGTCGTCCCCACGACCCCGAGACTAGATTGGCCCGCCACCGTCATGTCCGACGACAATAGGGTCGGCCCCACGACTCCGGGTCCAGGTTGGCCAGCCGCCGACATTTCCGACGACTATAGAGTCGTCCCCACGACACCGGTTCAAAGTTGGCCAGCCGCCGACATGTCCGACGACTATAGGGTCGTCCCCACGACCCCGGGACTAGATTGGCCCGCCACCGTCATATCCAACGACTATAGGGTCGTCCCCACAACCACGGGCCAAAGTTGGCCAGCCGCCGACATGTCCGACGACTATAGGGTCGTCCCCACGACCCCGGGCCAAAGTTGGCAAGCTGCCGAAATGTCCGACGACTGTAGGGTCGTCCCCACGACCACGGGACTAGGTTGGCCAGCCGCCGACATGTCCGACGACTATAGGGTCGTCCCGACGACCCCGGGCCAATGATGGCCAATCGCCAACATGTCCGACGACTATAGGGTCGTCCCTACGACCCCGGGACTAGATTGGCCCGCCACCGTCATGTCCAACGATTATAGGGTCGTCCCCACGACCCCGGGACTAGATTGGCCCGCCACCGTCATGTCCGACGAATATAGGGTCGTCCCCACGACCCCGGGACAAGCTTGGCCCGCCGCCGACTTGTCCGACGACTATAGGGTCGTCCCCACGTCCCCGGGACTAGATTGGCCCGCCACCGTCATGTCCGACGACAATAGGGTCGTCCCCACGACCCCGGGTCTAGGTTGGCCAGCTGCCGACATGTCCGACGACTATAGAGTCGTCCCCACGACACCGCGCCAAAGTTGGACAGCCGCCGACATGTCCGACTACTATAGGTTCGTCCCCACGACCTCGGGTCTAGATTGGCCCGCCACCGTCATGTCCGACGAATATAGGGTCGTCCCCACGACCCCGGGACAAGCTTGGCCCGCCGCCGACTTGTCCGACGACTATAGGGTTGTCCCCACGACCCCGGGACTAGATTGGCCCGCCACCGTCATGTACGACGACAATAGGGTCGTCCCCACGACCCCGGGTCTAGGTTGGCCAGCTGCCGACATGTCCGACGACTATAGAGTCGTCCCCACGACACCGCGCCAAAGTTGGACAGCCGCCGACATGTCCGACTACTATAGGGTCGTCCCCACGACCTCGGGACTAGATTGGCCCGCTACCGTCAAGTCCGACGACTATAGGGTCGTCCCACGACCCCGGGCCAAAGTTGGCAAGCCGCCGAAATGTCCGACGACTGTAGGGTCGTCTCCACGACCCCGGGACTAGATTGGCCCGCCACCGTCAAGTCCGACGACTATAGGGTCGTCCCCACGACCTCGGGACTAGGTTGGCCAGCCGCCGACATGTCCGACCACTATTGGGTCGTCCCCACGACCACGGGCCAAAGTTGGCCAGCCGCCGACATGTCCGACGACTATAGGGTCGTCCCCACGACCCCGGGCCAAAGGTGTCCAGCCGCCGTCTTGTCCGACGCCTATAGGGTCGTCCCCACGACCCCGGGACTAGATTGGCCTGCCACCGTCATGTCCAACGACTATAGGGTCGTCCCCACCACCACGGGCCAAAGTTGGCCAGCCGCCGACATGTCCGACGATTATTGGATCGTCCCCACGACCCCGGGCCAAAGTTGGCCAGCCGCCGACATGTCCGACGACCACAGGGTCGTCCCCACGACCCCGAGACTAGATTGGCCTGCTACCGTCATGTCCGACGACAATAGGGTCGTCCCCACGACCCCGGGTCCAGGTTGGCCAGCCGCCGACATTTCCGACGACTATAGAGTCGTCCCCACGACACCGGGCCAAAGTTGGCAAGCCGCCGAAATGTCCGACGACTATAGGGTCGTCCCCACGACCCCGGGACTAGGTTGGCCAGCCGCCGACATGTCCGACGAATATAGGGTCGTCCCGACGACCCCGGGCCAATGTTGGCCAATCGCCAACATGTCCGACGACTATAGGGTCGTCCCTACGACCCCGGGACTAGATTGGCCCGCCACCGTCATGTCCAACGATTATAGGGTCGTCCCCACGACCCCGGGACTAGATTGGCCCGCCACCGTCATGTCCGACGATTATAGGGTCGTCCCCACGACCCCGGGACAGGCTTGGCCCGCCGCCGACTTGTCCGACGACTATAGGGTCGTCCCCACGACCTCGGGACTAGGTTGGCCGGCCGCCGACATGTCCGACCACTATTGGGTCGTCCCCACGACACCGGGCCAAAGTTGGCCAGCCGCCGACATGTCCGACGACTATAGGGTCGTCCCCACGACCCCGGGGCAAGGTTGGCCCGCCGCCGACTTGTCCGACGACTATAGGGTCGTACCCACGACCCCGGGACTAGGCTGACAAGCCGCCAACATGTCCGAAGACTATAGGGTCGTCCCTACGACCCCGGGACTAGATTGGCCCGCCACCGTCATGTCCAACGATTATAGGGTCGTCCCCACGACCCCGGGTCTAGGTTGGCCAGCCCCCGACATGTCCGACGACTATAGAGTCGTCCCCACGACACCGGGCCAAAGTTGGACAGCCGCCGACATGTCCGACTACTATAGGGTCGTCCCCAGGACCTCGGGTTTAGATTGGCCCGCTACCGTCATGTCCGAAGACTATAGGGTCGTCCCCACGACCACGGGACTAGATTGGCCCGCCACCGCCATGTCCGACGACAATAGGGTCGTCCCCACGACCCCGGGTCTAGGTTGGCCAGCCGCCGACATGTCCGACGACCATCGGATCGTCCCCACGCCCACGCGCCAAAGTTGGCCAGCCGCCGACATGTCCGACGACTATTGGATCGTCCCCACGACCACGGGCCAAAGTTGGCCAGCCGCCGACATGTCCGACGACAATCGGATCGTCCCCACGACCACGCGCCAAAGTTGGCCAGCCGCCGACATGTCCGACGACTATAGGGTCGTCCCCACGACCCCGGGACTAGATTGGCCCGCCACCGTCATGTCCAACGACTATAGGGTCGTCCCCACAACCACGGGCCAAAGTTAGCCAGCCGCCGACATGTCCGACGACTGTAGGGTCGTCCCCACGACCCCGGGTCTAGGTTGGCCAGCCGCCGACATGTCCGACGACCATCGGATCGTCCCCACGCCCACGCGCCAAAGTTGGCCAGCCGCCGACATGTCCGACGACTATTGGATCGTCCCCACGACCACGGGCCAAAGTTGGCCAGCCGCCGACATGTCCGACGACAATCGGATCGTCCCCACGACCACGGGCCAAAGTTGGCCAGCCGCCGACATGTCCGACGACAATCGGATCGTCCCCACGACCACGCGCCAAAGTTGGCCAGCCGCCGACATGTCCGACGACTATAGGGTCGTCCCCACGACCCCGGGACTAGATTGGCCCGCCACCGACATGTCCGACCACTATTGGGTCGTCCCCACGACCACGGGCCAAAGTTGGCCAGCCGCCGACATGTCCGACGACTATAGGGTCGTCCCCACGACCCCGGGCCAAAGGTGTCCAGCCGCCGTTTTGTCCGACGACCATAGGGTCGTCCCCACGACCCCGAGACTAGATTGGCCCGCCACCGTCATGTCCAACGATTATAGGGTCGTCCCCACAACCACGGGCCAAAGTTGGCCAGCCGCCGACATGTCCGACGACTATAGGGTCGTCCCCACGACACCGCGCCAAAGTTGGACAGCCGCCGACATGTCCGACTACTATAGGGTCGTCCCCACGACCCCGGGTCTAGGTTGGCCAGCTGCCGACATGTCCGACGATTATAGAGTCGTCCCCACGACACCGCGCCAAAGTTGGACAGCCGCCGACATGTCCGACTACTATAGGGTCGTCCCCACGACCTCGGGTCTAGATTGGCCCGCCACCGTCATGTCCGACGAATATAGGGTCGTCCCCACGACCCCGGGACAAGCTTGGCCCGCCGCCGACTTGTCCGACGACTATAGGGTCGTCCCCACGACCCCGGGACTAGATTGGCCCGCCACCGTCATGTCCGACGACAATAGGGTCGTCCCCACGACCCCGGGTCTAGGTTGGCCAGCTGCCGACATGTCCGACGAGTATAGAGTCGTCCCCACGACACCGCGCCAAAGTTGGACAGCCGCCGACATGTCCGACTACTATAGGGTCGTCCCCACGACCTCGGGACTAGATTGGCCCGCTACCGTCAAGTCCGACGACTATAGGGTCGTCCCACGACCCCGGGCCAAAGTTGGCAAGCCGCCGAAATGTCCGACGACTGTAGGGTCGTCTCCACGACCCCGGGACTAGATTGGCCCGCCACCGTCAAGTCCGACGACTATAGGGTCGTCCCCACGACCTCGGGACTAGGTTGGCCAGCCGCCGACATGTCCGACCACTATTGGGTCGTCCCCACGACCACGGGCCAAAGTTGGCCAGCCGCCGACATGTCCGACGACTATAGGGTCGTCCCCACGACCCCGGGCCAAAGGTGTCCAGCCGCCGTTTTGTCCGACGACCATAGGGTCGTCCCCACGACCCCGAGACTAGATTGGCCCGCCACCGTCATGTCCAACGATTATAGGGTCGTCCCCACAACCACGGGCCAAAGTTGGCCAGCCGCCGACATGTCCGACGACTATTGGGTCGTCCCCACTACCCCGGGCCAAAGTTGGCCAGCCGCCGACATGTCCGACGACTATAGGGTCGTCCCCACAACCCCGAGACTAGATTGGCCCGCCACCGTCATGTCCGACGACAATAGGGTCGTCCCTACGACCTCGGGTCCAGGTTGGCCAGCCGCCGACATTTCCGACGACCATAGAGTCGTCCCCACGACACCGGGCCAAAGTTGGCCAGCCGCCGACATGTCCGACGACTATAGGGTCGTCCCCACGACCCCGGGACTAGATTGGCCCGCCACCGTCATGTCCAACGACTATAGGGTCGTCCCCACAACCACGGGCCAAAGTTGGCCAGCCGCCGACATGTCCGACGACTATAGGGTCGTCCCCACGACCCCGGGCCAAAGTTGGCAAGCCGCCGAAATGTCCGACGACTATAGGGTCGTCCCCACGACCCCCGGGACTAGGTTGGCCAGCCGCCGACATGTCCGACGACTATAGGGTCGTCCCGACGACCCCGGGCCAATGTTGGCCAATCGCCAACATGTCCGACGACTATAGGGTCGTCCCTACGACCCCGGGACTAGATTGGCCCGCCACCGTCATGTCCAACGATTATAGGGTCGTCCCCACGACCTCGGGTCTAGATTGGCCCGCTACCGTCATGTCCGAAGACTATAGGGTCGTCCCCACGACCTCGGGACTAGATTGGCCAGCCGCCGACATGTCCGACCACTATTGGGTCGTCCCACGACGCCGGGCCAAAGTTGGCAAGCCGCCGAAATGTCCGACGACTGTAGGGTCGTCTCCACGACCCCGGGACTAGATTGGCCCGCCACCGTCAAGTCCGACGACTATAGGGTCGTCCCCACGACCTCGGGACTAGGTTGGCCAGCCGCCGACATGTCCGACCACTATTGGGTCGTCCCCACGACCACGGGCCAAAGTTGGCCAGCCGCCGACATGTCCGACGACTATAGGGTCGTCCCCACGACCCCGGGCCAAGGATGTCCAGCCGCCGTCTTGTCCGACACCTATAGGGTCGTCCCCACGACCCCGGGACTAGATTGGCCCGCCACCGTCATGTCCAACGACTATAGGGTCGTCCCCACCACGACGGGCCAAAGTTGGCCAGCCGCCGACATGTCCGACGATTATTGGATCGTCCCCACGACCCCGGGCCAAAGTTGGCCAGCCGCCGACATGTCCGACGACTATAGGGTCGTCCCCACGACCCCGAGACTAGATTGGCCCGCTACCGTCATGTCCGACGACAATAGGGTCGTCCCCACGACCCCGGGTCCAGGTTGGCCAGCAGCCGACATTTCCGACGACTATAGAGTCGTCCCCACGACACCGGGCCAAAGTTGGCCAGCCGCCGACATGTCCGACGACTATAGGGTCGTCCCCACGACCCCGGGACTAGGCTGACAAGCCGCCAACATGTCCGAAGACTATAGGGTCGTCCCCACGACCCCGGGCCAATGATGTCCAGCCGCCGTCTTGTCCGACGACTATAGGGTCGTCCCCACGACCCCGGGACTAGATTGGCCCGCCACCGTCATGTCCAACGATTATAGGGTCGTCCCCACAACCACGGGCCAAAGTTGGACAGCCGCCGACATGTCCGACGACTATAGGGTCGTCCCCACGATCCCGGGCCAAAGTTGGCCAGCCGCCGACATGTCCGACGACTATAGGGTCGTCCCCACGACCCCGAGACTAGATTGGCCCGCCACCGTCATGTCCGACGACAATAGGGTCGTCCCCACGACCTCGGGTCCAGGTTGGCCAGCCGCCGTCATTTCCGACGACTATAGAGTCGTCCCCACGACACCGGTCCAAAGTTGGCCAGCCGCCGACATGTCCGACGACTATAGGGCCGTCCCCACGACCCCGGGACTAGATTGGCCTGCCACCGTCATGTCCAACGACTATAGGGTCGTCCCCACCACCACGGGCCAAAGTTGGCCAGCCGCCGACATGTCCGACGATTATTGGATCGTCCCCACGACCCCGGGCCAAAGTTGGCCAGCCGCCGACAGGTCCGACGACTATAGGGTCGTCCCCACGACCCCGAGACTAGATTGGCCCGCTACCGTCATGTCCGACGACAATAGGGTCGTCCCCACGACCCCGGGTCCAGGTTGGCCAGCCGCCGACATGTCCGACCACTATTGGGTCGTCCCCACGACCACGGGCCAAAGTTGGCCAGCCGCCGACATGTCCGACGACTATAGGGTCGTCCCCACGACCCCGGGCCAAAGGTGTCCAGCCGCCGTCTTGTCCGACGCCTATAGGGTCGTCCCCACGACCCCGGGACTAGATTGGCCTGCCACCGTCATGTCCAACGACTATAGGGTCGTCCCCACCACCACGGGCCAAAGTTGGCCAGCCGCCGACATGTCCGACGATTATTGGATCGTCCCCACGACCCCGGGCCAAAGTTGGCCAGCCGCCGACATGTCCGACGACCACAGGGTCGTCCCCACGACCCCGAGACTAGATTGGCCTGCTACCGTCATGTCCGACGACAATAGGGTCGTCCCCACGACCCCGGGTCCAGGTTGGCCAGCCGCCGACATTTCCGACGACTATAGAGTCGTCCCCACGACACCGGGCCAAAGTTGGCAAGCCGCCGAAATGTCCGACGACTATAGGGTCGTCCCCACGACCCCGGGACTAGGTTGGCCAGCCGCCGACATGTCCGACGAATATAGGGTCGTCCCGACGACCCCGGGCCAATGTTGGCCAATCGCCAACATGTCCGACGACTATAGGGTCGTCCCTACGACCCCGGGACTAGATTGGCCCGCCACCGTCATGTCCAACGATTATAGGGTCGTCCCCACGACCCCGGGACTAGATTGGCCCGCCACCGTCATGTCCGACGATTATAGGGTCGTCCCCACGACCCCGGGACAGGCTTGGCCCGCCGCCGACTTGTCCGACGACTATAGGGTCGTCCCCACGACCTCGGGACTAGGTTGGCCGGCCGCCGACATGTCCGACCACTATTGGGTCGTCCCCACGACACCGGGCCAAAGTTGGCCAGCCGCCGACATGTCCGACGACTATAGGGTCGTCCCCACGACCCCGGGGCAAGGTTGGCCCGCCGCCGACTTGTCCGACGACTATAGGGTCGTACCCACGACCCCGGGACTAGGCTGACAAGCCGCCAACATGTCCGAAGACTATAGGGTCGTCCCTACGACCCCGGGACTAGATTGGCCCGCCACCGTCATGTCCAACGATTATAGGGTCGTCCCCACGACCCCGGGTCTAGGTTGGCCAGCCCCCGACATGTCCGACGACTATAGAGTCGTCCCCACGACACCGGGCCAAAGTTGGACAGCCGCCGACATGTCCGACTACTATAGGGTCGTCCCCAGGACCTCGGGTTTAGATTGGCCCGCTACCGTCATGTCCGAAGACTATAGGGTCGTCCCCACGACCACGGGACTAGATTGGCCCGCCACCGCCATGTCCGACGACAATAGGGTCGTCCCCACGACCCCGGGTCTAGGTTGGCCAGCCGCCGACATGTCCGACGACCATCGGATCGTCCCCACGCCCACGCGCCAAAGTTGGCCAGCCGCCGACATGTCCGACGACTATTGGATCGTCCCCACGACCACGGGCCAAAGTTGGCCAGCCGCCGACATGTCCGACGACAATCGGATCGTCCCCACGACCACGCGCCAAAGTTGGCCAGCCGCCGACATGTCCGACGACTATAGGGTCGTCCCCACGACCCCGGGACTAGATTGGCCCGCCACCGTCATGTCCAACGACTATAGGGTCGTCCCCACAACCACGGGCCAAAGTTAGCCAGCCGCCGACATGTCCGACGACTGTAGGGTCGTCCCCACGACCCCGGGTCTAGGTTGGCCAGCCGCCGACATGTCCGACGACCATCGGATCGTCCCCACGCCCACGCGCCAAAGTTGGCCAGCCGCCGACATGTCCGACGACTATTGGATCGTCCCCACGACCACGGGCCAAAGTTGGCCAGCCGCCGACATGTCCGACGACAATCGGATCGTCCCCACGACCACGGGCCAAAGTTGGCCAGCCGCCGACATGTCCGACGACAATCGGATCGTCCCCACGACCACGCGCCAAAGTTGGCCAGCCGCCGACATGTCCGACGACTATAGGGTCGTCCCCACGACCCCGGGACTAGATTGGCCCGCCACCGACATGTCCGACCACTATTGGGTCGTCCCCACGACCACGGGCCAAAGTTGGCCAGCCGCCGACATGTCCGACGACTATAGGGTCGTCCCCACGACCCCGGGCCAAAGGTGTCCAGCCGCCGTTTTGTCCGACGACCATAGGGTCGTCCCCACGACCCCGAGACTAGATTGGCCCGCCACCGTCATGTCCAACGATTATAGGGTCGTCCCCACAACCACGGGCCAAAGTTGGCCAGCCGCCGACATGTCCGACGACTATTGGGTCGTCCCCACTACCCCGGGCCAAAGTTGGCCAGCCGCCGACATGTCCGACGACTATAGGGTCGTCCCCACAACCCCGAGACTAGATTGGCCCGCCACCGTCATGTCCGACGACAATAGGGTCGTCCCTACGACCTCGGGTCCAGGTTGGCCAGCCGCCGACATTTCCGACGACCATAGAGTCGTCCCCACGACACCGGGCCAAAGTTGGCCAGCCGCCGACATGTCCGACGACTATAGGGTCGTCCCCACGACCCCGGGACTAGATTGGCCCGCCACCGTCATGTCCAACGACTATAGGGTCGTCCCCACAACCACGGGCCAAAGTTGGCCAGCCGCCGACATGTCCGACGACTATAGGGTCGTCCCCACGACACCGCGCCAAAGTTGGACAGCCGCCGACATGTCCGACTACTATAGGGTCGTCCCCACGACCCCGGGTCTAGGTTGGCCAGCTGCCGACATGTCCGACGATTATAGAGTCGTCCCCACGACACCGCGCCAAAGTTGGACAGCCGCCGACATGTCCGACTACTATAGGGTCGTCCCCACGACCTCGGGTCTAGATTGGCCCGCCACCGTCATGTCCGACGAATATAGGGTCGTCCCCACGACCCCGGGACAAGCTTGGCCCGCCGCCGACTTGTCCGACGACTATAGGGTCGTCCCCACGACCCCGGGACTAGATTGGCCCGCCACCGTCATGTCCGACGACAATAGGGTCGTCCCCACGACCCCGGGTCTAGGTTGGCCAGCTGCCGACATGTCCGACGAGTATAGAGTCGTCCCCACGACACCGCGCCAAAGTTGGACAGCCGCCGACATGTCCGACTACTATAGGGTCGTCCCCACGACCTCGGGACTAGATTGGCCCGCTACCGTCAAGTCCGACGACTATAGGGTCGTCCCACGACCCCGGGCCAAAGTTGGCAAGCCGCCGAAATGTCCGACGACTGTAGGGTCGTCTCCACGACCCCGGGACTAGATTGGCCCGCCACCGTCAAGTCCGACGACTATAGGGTCGTCCCCACGACCTCGGGACTAGGTTGGCCAGCCGCCGACATGTCCGACCACTATTGGGTCGTCCCCACGACCACGGGCCAAAGTTGGCCAGCCGCCGACATGTCCGACGACTATAGGGTCGTCCCCACGACCCCGGGCCAAAGGTGTCCAGCCGCCGTTTTGTCCGACGACCATAGGGTCGTCCCCACGACCCCGAGACTAGATTGGCCCGCCACCGTCATGTCCAACGATTATAGGGTCGTCCCCACAACCACGGGCCAAAGTTGGCCAGCCGCCGACATGTCCGACGACTATTGGGTCGTCCCCACTACCCCGGGCCAAAGTTGGCCAGCCGCCGACATGTCCGACGACTATAGGGTCGTCCCCACAACCCCGAGACTAGATTGGCCCGCCACCGTCATGTCCGACGACAATAGGGTCGTCCCTACGACCTCGGGTCCAGGTTGGCCAGCCGCCGACATTTCCGACGACCATAGAGTCGTCCCCACGACACCGGGCCAAAGTTGGCCAGCCGCCGACATGTCCGACGACTATAGGGTCGTCCCCACGACCCCGGGACTAGATTGGCCCGCCACCGTCATGTCCAACGACTATAGGGTCGTCCCCACAACCACGGGCCAAAGTTGGCCAGCCGCCGACATGTCCGACGACTATAGGGTCGTCCCCACGACACCGCGCCAAAGTTGGACAGCCGCCGACATGTCCGACTACTATAGGGTCGTCCCCACGACCCCGGGTCTAGGTTGGCCAGCTGCCGACATGTCCGACGATTATAGAGTCGTCCCCACGACACCGCGCCAAAGTTGGACAGCCGCCGACATGTCCGACTACTATAGGGTCGTCCCCACGACCTCGGGTCTAGATTGGCCCGCCACCGTCATGTCCGACGAATATAGGGTCGTCCCCACGACCCCGGGACAAGCTTGGCCCGCCGCCGACTTGTCCGACGACTATAGGGTCGTCCCCACGACCCCGGGACTAGATTGGCCCGCCACCGTCATGTCCGACGACAATAGGGTCGTCCCCACGACCCCGGGTCTAGGTTGGCCAGCTGCCGACATGTCCGACGAGTATAGAGTCGTCCCCACGACACCGCGCCAAAGTTGGACAGCCGCCGACATGTCCGACTACTATAGGGTCGTCCCCACGACCTCGGGACTAGATTGGCCCGCTACCGTCAAGTCCGACGACTATAGGGTCGTCCCACGACCCCGGGCCAAAGTTGGCAAGCCGCCGAAATGTCCGACGACTGTAGGGTCGTCTCCACGACCCCGGGACTAGATTGGCCCGCCACCGTCAAGTCCGACGACTATAGGGTCGTCCCCACGACCTCGGGACTAGGTTGGCCAGCCGCCGACATGTCCGACCACTATTGGGTCGTCCCCACGACCACGGGCCAAAGTTGGCCAGCCGCCGACATGTCCGACGACTATAGGGTCGTCCCCACGACCCCGGGCCAAAGGTGTCCAGCCGCCGTTTTGTCCGACGACCATAGGGTCGTCCCCACGACCCCGAGACTAGATTGGCCCGCCACCGTCATGTCCAACGATTATAGGGTCGTCCCCACAACCACGGGCCAAAGTTGGCCAGCCGCCGACATGTCCGACGACTATTGGGTCGTCCCCACTACCCCGGGCCAAAGTTGGCCAGCCGCCGACATGTCCGACGACTATAGGGTCGTCCCCACAACCCCGAGACTAGATTGGCCCGCCACCGTCATGTCCGACGACAATAGGGTCGTCCCTACGACCTCGGGTCCAGGTTGGCCAGCCGCCGACATTTCCGACGACCATAGAGTCGTCCCCACGACACCGGGCCAAAGTTGGCCAGCCGCCGACATGTCCGACGACTATAGGGTCGTCCCCACGACCCCGGGACTAGATTGGCCCGCCACCGTCATGTCCAACGACTATAGGGTCGTCCCCACAACCACGGGCCAAAGTTGGCCAGCCGCCGACATGTCCGACGACTATAGGGTCGTCCCCACGACCCCGGGCCAAAGTTGGCAAGCCGCCGAAATGTCCGACGACTATAGGGTCGTCCCCACGACCCCCGGGACTAGGTTGGCCAGCCGCCGACATGTCCGACGACTATAGGGTCGTCCCGACGACCCCGGGCCAATGTTGGCCAATCGCCAACATGTCCGACGACTATAGGGTCGTCCCTACGACCCCGGGACTAGATTGGCCCGCCACCGTCATGTCCAACGATTATAGGGTCGTCCCCACGACCTCGGGTCTAGATTGGCCCGCTACCGTCATGTCCGAAGACTATAGGGTCGTCCCCACGACCTCGGGACTAGATTGGCCAGCCGCCGACATGTCCGACCACTATTGGGTCGTCCCACGACGCCGGGCCAAAGTTGGCAAGCCGCCGAAATGTCCGACGACTGTAGGGTCGTCTCCACGACCCCGGGACTAGATTGGCCCGCCACCGTCAAGTCCGACGACTATAGGGTCGTCCCCACGACCTCGGGACTAGGTTGGCCAGCCGCCGACATGTCCGACCACTATTGGGTCGTCCCCACGACCACGGGCCAATGTTGGCCAGCCGCCGACATGTCCGACGACTATAGGGTCGTCCCCACGACCCCGGGCCAAGGATGTCCAGCCGCCGTCTTGTCCGACACCTATAGGGTCGTCCCCACGACCCCGGGACTAGATTGGCCCGCCACCGTCATGTCCAACGACTATAGGGTCGTCCCCACCACGACGGGCCAAAGTTGGCCAGCCGCCGACATGTCCGACGATTATTGGATCGTCCCCACGACCCCGGGCCAAAGTTGGCCAGCCGCCGACATGTCCGACGACTATAGGGTCGTCCCCACGACCCCGAGACTAGATTGGCCCGCTACCGTCATGTCCGACGACAATAGGGTCGTCCCCACGACCCCGGGTCCAGGTTGGCCAGCAGCCGACATTTCCGACGACTATAGAGTCGTCCCCACGACACCGGGCCAAAGTTGGCCAGCCGCCGACATGTCCGACGACTATAGGGTCGTCCCCACGACCCCGGGACTAGGCTGACAAGCCGCCAACATGTCCGAAGACTATAGGGTCGTCCCCACGACCCCGGGCCAATGATGTCCAGCCGCCGTCTTGTCCGACGACTATAGGGTCGTCCCCACGACCCCGGGACTAGATTGGCCCGCCACCGTCATGTCCAACGATTATAGGGTCGTCCCCACAACCACGGGCCAAAGTTGGACAGCCGCCGACATGTCCGACGACTATAGGGTCGTCCCCACGATCCCGGGCCAAAGTTGGCCAGCCGCCGACATGTCCGACGACTATAGGGTCGTCCCCACGACCCCGAGACTAGATTGGCCCGCCACCGTCATGTCCGACGACAATAGGGTCGTCCCCACGACCTCGGGTCCAGGTTGGCCAGCCGCCGTCATTTCCGACGACTATAGAGTCGTCCCCACGACACCGGTCCAAAGTTGGCCAGCCGCCGACATGTCCGACGACTATAGGGCCGTCCCCACGACCCCGGGACTAGATTGGCCCGCCACCGTCATGTCCAACGACTATAGGGTCGTCCCCACAACCACGGGCCAAAGTTGGCCAGCCGCCGACATGTCCGACGACTATAGGGTCGTCCCCACGACCCCGGGCCAAAGTTGGCCAGCCGCCGACATGTCCGACGACTATAGAGTCGTCCCCACGACACCGGTCCAAAGTTGGCCAGCCGCCGACATGTCCGACGACTATAGGGCCGTCCCCACGACCCCGGGACTAGATTGGCCCGCCACCGTCATGTCCAACGACTATAGGGTCGTCCCCACAACCACGGGCCAAAGTTGGCCCGCCGCCGACATGTCCGACGACTATAGGGTCGTCCCCACGACCCCGGGCCAAAGTTGGCAAGCCGCCGAAATGTCCGACGACTATAGGGTCGTCCCCACGACCCCGGGACTAGATTGGCCCGCCACCGTCATGTCCGACGACAATAGGGTCGTCCCCACGACCTCGGGTCCAGGTTGGCCAGCCGCCGACCTTTCCGACGACTATAGAGTCGTCCCCACGACACCGGTCCAAAGTTGGCCAGCCGCCGACATGTCCGACGACTATAGGGTCGTCCCCACGACCCCGGGACTAGATTGGCCCGCCACCGTCATGTCCAACGACTATAGGGTCGTCCCCACAACCACGGGCCAAAGTTGGCCAGCCGCCGACATGTCCGACGACTATAGGGTCGTCCCCACGACCCCGGGCCAAAGATGTCCAGCCGCCGTCTTGTCCGACGCCTATAGGGTCGTCCCCACGACCCCGGGACTAGATTGGCCTGCCACCGTCAAGTCCAACGACTATAGGGTCGTCCCCACCACCACGGGCCAAAGTTGGCCAGCCGCCGACATGTCCGACGATTATTGGATCGTCCCCACGACCCCGGGCCAAAGTTGGCCAGCCGCCGACAGGTCCGACGACTATAGGGTCGTCCCCACGACCCCGAGACTAGATTGGCCCGCTACCGTCATGTCCGACGACAATAGGGTCGTCCCCACGACCCCGGGTCCAGGTTGGCCACCCGCCGACATGTCCGACGACTATAGGGTCGTCCCCACGACCCCGGGCCAAAGTTGGTCAGCCGCCGAAATGTCCGACGACTATAGGGTAGTCCCCACGACCCCGGGCCAAAGTTGGCAAGCCGCTGAAATGTCCGACGGCTTTAGGGATGTCCCCACGACCCCGGGACTACATTGGCCCGCCACCGTCAAGTCCGACGACTATAGGGTCGTCCCCTGGACCTCGGGACTAGATTGGCCCGCCACCGTCAAGTCCGACGACTATAGGGTCGTCCCCACGACCTCGGGACTAGGTTGGCCGGCCGCCGACATGTCCGACCACTATTGGGTCGTCCCCACGACACCGGGCCAAAGTTGGCCAGCCGCCGACATGTCCGACGACTATAGGGTCGTCCCCACGACCCCGGGCCAAAGTTGGTCAGCCGCCGAAATGTCCGACGACTATAGGGTAGTCCCAACGACCCCGGACCAAAGTTGGCAAGCCGCTGAAATGTCCGACGGCTTTAGGGATGTCCCCACGACCCCGGGACTACATTGGCCCGCCACCGTCAAGTCCGACGACTATAGGGTCGTCCCCTGGACCTCGGGACTAGATTGGCCCGCCACCGTCAAGTCCGACGACTATAGGGTCGTCCCCACGACCTCGGGACTAGGTTGGCCAATCGCCAACATGTCCGACGACTATAGGGTCGTCCCTACGACCCCGGGACTAGATTGGCCCGCCACCGTCATGTCCGACGAATATAGGGTCGTCCCCACGACCCCGGGACAAGCTTGGCCCGCCGCCGACTTGTCCGACGACTATAGGGTCGTCCCCACGACCCCGGGACTAGATTGGCCCGCCACCGTCATGACCGACGACAATAGGGTCGTCCCCACGACCCCGGGTCTACGTTGGCCAGCTGCCGACATGTCCGACGACTATAGAGTCGTCCCCACGACACCGCGCCAAAGTTGGACAGCCGACGACATGTCCGACTACTATAGGGTCGTCCCCACGACCTCGGGTCTAGATTGGCCCGCTACCGTCATGTCCGAAGACTATAGGGTCGTCCCCACGACCTCGGGACTAGATTGGCCAGCCGCCGACATGTCCGACCACTATTGGGTCGTCCCACGATCCCGGGCCAAAGTTGGCCAGCCGCCGACATGTCCGAAGACTATAGGGTCGTCCCCACGACCCCGGGACTAGATTGGCCCGCCACCGTCAAGTCCGACGAATATAGGGTCGTCCCCACGACCTCGGGACTAGGTTGGCCAGCCGCCGACATGTCCGACCACTATTGGGTCGTCCCCACGACCACGGGCCAATGTTGGCCAGCCGCCGACATGTTCGACGACTATAGGGTCGTCCCCACGACCCCGGGCCAAGGATGTCCAGCCGCCGTCTTGTCCGACACCTATAGGGTCGTCCCCACGACCCCGGGACTAGATTGGCCCGCCACCGTCATGTCCAACGACTATAGGGTCGTCCCCACCACGACGGGCCAAAGTTGGCCAGCCGCCGACATGTCCGACGATTATTGGATCGTCCCCACGACCCCGGGCCAAAGTTGGCCAGCCGCCGACATGTCCGACGACTATAGGGTCGTCCCCACGACCCCGAGACTAGATTGGCCCGCTACCGTCATGTCCGACGACAATAGGGTCGTCCCCACGACCCCGGGTCCAGGTTGGCCAGCAGCCGACATTTCCGACGACTATAGAGTCGTCCCCACGACACCGGGCCAAAGTTGGCCAGCCGCCGACATGTCCGACGACTATAGGGTCGTCCCCACGACCCCGGGACTAGGTTGGCCAGCCGCCGTCATGGCCGACGACTATAGGGTCGTCCCGACGACCCCGGGCCAATGTTGGCCAATCGCCAACATGTCTGACGACTATAGGGTCGTCCCTACGACCCCGGGACTAGATTGGCCCGCCACCGTCATGTCCGCCGACAATAGGGTCGTCCCCACGACCCCGGGTCCAGGTTGGCCAGCCGCCGACATTTCCGACGACTATAGAGTCGTCCCCACGACACCGGGCCAAAGTTGGCCAGCCGCCGACATGTCCGACGACTATAGGGTCGTCCCCACGACCCCGGGACAAGGTTGGCCCGCCGCCGACTTGTCCGACGACTATAGGGTCGTACCCACGACCCTGGGACTAGGCTGACAAGCCGCCAACATGTCCAACGACTATAGGGTCGTCCCCACATCCACGGGCCAAAGTTGGCCAGCCGCCGACATGTCCGACGACTATAGGGTCGTCCCCACGACCCCGGGACTAGGTTGGCCAGCCGCCGTCATGGCCGACGACTATAGGGTCGTCCCGACGACCCCGGGCCAATGTTGGCCAATCGCCAACATGTCCGACGACTATAGGGTCGTCCCTACGACCCCGGGACTAGATTGGCCCGCCACCGTCATGTCCGACGAATATAGGGTCGTCCCCACGACCCCGGGACAAGCTTGGCCCGCCGCCGACTTGTCCGACGACTATAGGGTCGTCCCCACGACCCCGGGACTAGATTGGCCCGCCACCGTCATGTCCGACGACAATAAGGTCGTCCCCACGACCCCGGGTCTACGTTGGCCAGCTGCCGACATGTCCGACGACTATAGAGTCGTCCCCACGACACCGCGCCAAAGTTGGACAGCCGGCGACATGTCCGACTACTATAGGGTCGTCCCCACGACCTCGGGTCTAGATTGGCCCGCTACCGTCATGTCCGAAGACTATAGGGTCGTCCCCACGACCTCGGGACTAGATTGGCCAGCCGCCGACATGTCCGACCACTATTGGGTCGTCCCACGACGCCGGGCCAAAGTTGGCAAGCCGCCGAAATGTCCGACGACTGTAGGGTCGTCTCCACGACCCCGGGACTAGATTGGCCCGCCACCGTCAAGTCCGACGACTATAGGGTCGTCCCCACGACCTCGGGACTAGGTTGGCCAGCCGCCGACATGTCCGACCACTATTGGGTCGTCCCCACGACCACGGGCCAATGTTGGCCAGCCGCCGACATGTCCGACGACTATAGGGTCGTCCCCACGACCCCGGGCCAAGGATGTCCAGCCGCCGTCTTGTCCGACACCTATAGGGTCGTCCCCACGACCCCGGGACTAGATTGGCCCGCCACCGTCATGTCCAAGGACTATAGGGTCGTCCCCACCACGACGGGCCAAAGTTGGCCAGCCGCCGACATGTCCGACGATTATTGGATCGTCCCCACGACCCCGGGCCAAAGTTGGCCAGCCGCCGACATGTCCGACGACTATAGGGTCGTCCCCACGACCCCGAGACTAGATTGGCCCGCTACCGTCATGTCCGACGACAATAGGGTCGTCCCCACGACCCCGGGTCCAGGTTGTCCAGCAGCCGACATTTCCGACGACTATAGAGTCGTCCCCACGACACCGGGCCAAAGTTGGCCAGCCGCCGACATGTCCGACGACTATAGGGTCGTCCCCACGACCCCGGGACTAGGCTGACAAGCCGCCAACATGTCCGAAGACTATAGGGTCGTCCCCACGACCCCGGGCCAATGATGTCCAGCCGCCGTCTTGTCCGACGACTTTAGGGTCGTCCCCACGACCCCGGGACTAGATTGGCCCGCCACCGTCATGTCCAACGACTATAGGGTCGTCCCCACAACCACGGGTCCAGGTTGGCCAGCCGCCGTCATTTCCGACGACTATAGAGTCGTCCCCACGACACCGGTCCAAAGTTGGCCAGCCGCCGAAATGTCCGACGACTATAGGGCCGTCCCCACGACCCCGGGACTAGATTGGCCCGCCACCGTCATGTCCAACGACTATAGGGTCGTCCCCACAACCACGGGCCAAAGTTGGCCCGCCGCCGACATGTCCGACGACTATAGGGTCGTCCCCACGACCCCGGGCCAAAGTTGGCAAGCCGCCGAAATGTCCGACGACTATAGGGTCGTCCCCACGACCCCGGGACTAGATTGGCCCGCCACCGTCATGTCCGACGACAATAGGGTCGTCCCCACGACCTCGGGTCCAGGTTGGCCAGCCGCCGACCTTTCCGACGACTATAGAGTCGTCCCCACGACACCGGTCCAAAGTTGGCCAGCCGCCGACATGTCCGACGACTATAGGGTCGTCCCCACGACCCCGGGACTAGATTGGCCCGCCACCGTCATGTCCAACGACTATAGGGTCGTCCCCACAACCACGGGCCAAAGTTGGCCAGCCGCCGACATGTCCGACGACTATAGGGTCGTCCCCACGAACCCGGGCCAAAGATGTCCAGCCGCCGTCTTGTCCGACGCCTATAGGGTCGTCCCCACGACCCCGGGACTAGATTGGCCTGCCACCGTCATGTCCAACGACTATAGGGTCGTCCCCACCACCACGGGCCAAAGTTGGCCAGCCGCCGACATGTCCGACGATTATTGGATCGTCCCCACGACCCCGGGCCAAAGTTGGCCAGCCGCCGACAGGTCCGACGACTATAGGGTCGTCCCCACGACCCCGAGACTAGATTGGCCCGCTACCGTCATGTCCGACGACAATAGGGTCGTCCCCACGACCCCGGGTCCAGGTTGGCCACCCGCCGACATGTCCGACGACTATAGGGTCGTCCCCACGACCCCGGGCCAAAGTTGGTCAGCCGCCGAAATGTCCGACGACTATAGGGTAGTCCCCACGACCCCGGGCCAAAGTTGGCAAGCCGCTGAAATGTCCGACGGCTTTAGGGATGTCCCCACGACCCCGGGACTACATTGGCCCGCCACCGTCAAGTCCGACGACTATAGGGTCGTCCCCTGGACCTCGGGACTAGATTGGCCCGCCACCGTCAAGTCCGACGACTATAGGGTCGTCCCCACGACCTCGGGACTAGGTTGGCCGGCCGCCGACATGTCCGACCACTATTGGGTCGTCCCCACGACACCGGGCCAAAGTTGGCCAGCCGCCGACATGTCCGACGACTATAGGGTCGTCCCCACGACCCCGGGCCAAAGTTGGTCAGCCGCCGAAATGTCCGACGACTATAGGGTAGTCCCCACGACCCCGGGCCAAAGTTGGCAAGCCGCTGAAATGTCCGACGGCTTTAGGGATGTCCCCACGACCCCGGGACTACATTGGCCCGCCACCGTCAAGTCCGGCGACTATAGGGTCGTCCCCTGGACCTCGGGACTAGATTGGCCCGCCACCGTCAAGTCCGACGACTATAGGGTCGTCCCCACGACCTCGGGACTAGGTTGGCCAATCGCCAACATGTCCGACGACTATAGGGTCGTCCCTACGACCCCGGGACTAGATTGGCCCGCCACCGTCATGTCCGACGAATATAGGGTCGTCCCCACGACCCCGGGACAAGCTTGGCCCGCCGCCGACTTGTCCGACGACTATAGGGTCGTCCCCACGACCCCGGGACTAGATTGGCCCGCCACCGTCATGTCCGACGACAATAGGGTCGTCCCCACGACCCCGGGTCTACGTTGGCCAGCTGCCGACATGTCCGACGACTATAGAGTCGTCCCCACGACACCGCGCCAAAGTTGGACAGCCGACGACATGTCCGACTACTATAGGGTCGTCCCCACGACCTCGGGTCTAGATTGGCCCGCTACCGTCATGTCCGAAGACTATAGGGTCGTCCCCACGACCTCGGGACTAGATTGGCCAGCCGCCGACATGTCCGACCACTATTGGGTCGTCCCACGACGCCGGGCCAAAGTTGGCAAGCCGCCGAAATGTCCGACGACTGTAGGGTCGTCTCCACGACCCCGGGACTAGATTGGCCCGCCGCCGACATGTCCGACAACTATAGGGTCGTCCCCACGACCCCGGGACTAGATTGGCCCGCCACCGTCATGTCCAACGACTATAGGGTCGTCCCCACAACCACGGGCCAAAGTTGGCCAGCCGCCGACATGTCCGACGACTATAGGGTCGTCCCCACGACCCCGGGCCAAAGATGTCCAGCCGCCGTCTTGTCCGACGCCTATAGGGTCGTCCCCACGACCCCGGGACTAGATTGGCCTGCCACCGTCATGTCCAACGACTATAGGGTCGTCCCCACCACCACGGGCCAAAGTTGGCCAGCCGCCGACATGTCCGACGATTATTGGATCGTCCCCACGACCCCGGGCCAAAGTTGGCCAGCCGCCGACAGGTCCGACGACTATAGGGTCGTCCCCACGACCCCGAGACTAGATTGGCCCGCTACCGTCATGTCCGACGACAATAGGGTCGTCCCCACGACCCCGGGTCCAGGTTGGCCACCCGCCGACATGTCCGACGACTATAGGGTCGTCCCCACGACCCCGGGCCAAAGTTGGTCAGCCGCCGAAATGTCCGACGACTATAGGGTAGTCCCCACGACCCCGGGCCAAAGTTGGCAAGCCGCTGAAATGTCCGACGGCTTTAGGGATGTCCCCACGACCCCGGGACTACATTGGCCCGCCACCGTCAAGTCCGACGACTATAGGGTCGTCCCCTGGACCTCGGGACTAGATTGGCCCGCCACCGTCAAGTCCGACGACTATAGGGTCGTCCCCACGACCTCGGGACTAGGTTGGCCGGCCGCCGACATGTCCGACCACTATTGGGTCGTCCCCACGACACCGGGCCAAAGTTGGCCAGCCGCCGACATGTCCGACGACTATAGGGTCGTCCCCACGAGCCCGGGCCAAAGTTGGTCAGCCGCCGAAATGTCCGACGACTATAGGGTAGTCCCAACGACCCCGGGCCAAAGTTGGCAAGCCGCTGAAATGTCCGACGGCTTTAGGGATGTCCCCACGACCCCGGGACTACATTGGCCCGCCACCGTCAAGTCCGACGACTATAGGGTCGTCCCCTGGACCTCGGGACTAGATTGGCCCGCCACCGTCAAGTCCGACGACTATAGGGTCGTCCCCACGACCTCGGGACTAGGTTGGCCAATCGCCAACATGTCCGACGACTATAGGGTCGTCCCTACGACCCCGGGACTAGATTGGCCCGCCACCGTCATGTCCGACGAATATAGGGTCGTCCCCACGACCCCGGGACAAGCTTGGCCCGCCGCCGACTTGTCCGACGACTATAGGGTCGTCCCCACGACCCCGGGACTAGATTGGCCCGCCACCGTCATGTCCGACGACAATAGGGTCGTCCCCACGACCCCGGGTCTACGTTGGCCAGCTGCCGACATGTCCGACGACTATAGAGTCGTCCCCACGACACCGCGCCAAAGTTGGACAGCCGACGACATGTCCGACTACTATAGGGTCGTCCCCACGACCTCGGGTCTAGATTGGCCCGCTACCGTCATGTCCGAAGACTATAGGGTCGTCCCCACGACCTCGGGACTAGATTGGCCAGCCGCCGACATGTCCGACCACTATTGGGTCGTCCCACGACGCCGGGCCAAAGTTGGCAAGCCGCCGAAATGTCCGACGACTGTAGGGTCGTCTCCACGACCCCGGGACTAGATTGGCCCGCCGCCGACATGTCCGACGACTATAGGGTCGTCCCCACGACCCCGGGACTAGATTGGCCCGCCACCGTCATGTCCAACGACTATAGGGTCGTCCCCACAACCACGGGCCAAGGTTGGCCAGCCGCCGACATGTCCGACGACTATAGGGTCGTCCCCACGACCCCGGGCCAAAGATGTCCAGCCGCCGTCTTGTCCGACGCCTATAGGGTCGTCCCCACGACCCCGGGACTAGATTGGCCTGCCACCGTCATGTCCAACGACTATAGGGTCGTCCCCACCACCACGGGCCAAAGTTGGCCAGCCGCCGACATGTCCGACGATTATTGGATCGTCCCCACGACCCCGGGCCAAAGTTGGCCAGCCGCCGACAGGTCCGACGACTATAGGGTCGTCCCCACGACCCCGAGACTAGATTGGCCCGCCACCGTCATGTCCGACGACAATAGGGTCGTCCCCACGACCCCGGGTCTACGTTGGCCAGCTGCCGACATGTCCGACGACTATAGAGTCGTCCCCACGACACCGCGCCAAAGTTGGACAGCCGACGACATGTCCGACTACTATAGGGTCGTCCCCACGACCTCGGGTCTAGATTGGCCCGCTACCGTCATGTCCGAAGACTATAGGGTCGTCCCCACGACCTCGGGACTAGATTGGCCAGCCGCCGACATGTCCGACCACTATTGGGTCGTCCCACGATCCCGGGCCAAAGTTGGCCAGCCGCCGACATGTCCGACGACTATAGGGTCGTCCCCACGACCCCGGGACTAGATTGGCCCGCCACCGTCAAGTCCGACGAATATAGGGTCGTCCCCACGACCTCGGGACTAGGTTGGCCAGCCGCCGACATGTCCGACCACTATTGGGTCGTCCCCACGACCACGGGCCTATGTTGGCCAGCCGCCGACATGTCCGACGACTATAGGGTCGTCCCCACGACCCCGGGCCAAGGATGTCCAGCCGCCGTCTTGCCCGACACCTATAGGGTCGTCCCCACGACCCCGGGACTAGATTGGCCCGCCACCGTCATGTCCAACGACTATAGGGTCGTCCCCACCACGACGGGCCAAAGTTGGCCAGCCGCCGACATGTCCGACGATTATTGGATCGTCCCCACGACCCCGGGCCAAAGTTGGCCAGCCGCCGACATGTCCGACGACTATAGGGTCGTCCCCACGACCCCGAGACTAGATTGGCCCGCTACCGTCATGTCCGACGACAATAGGGTCGTCCCCACGACCCCGGGTCCAGGTTGGCCAGCAGCCGACATTTCCGACGACTATAGAGTCGTCCCCACGACACCGGGCCAAAGTTGGCCAGCCGCCGACATGTCCGGCGACTATAGGGTCGTCCCCACGACCCCGGGACTAGGCTGACAAGCCGCCAACATGTCCGAAGACTATAGGGTCGTCCCCACGACCCCGGGCCAATGATGTCCAGCCGCCGTCTTGTCCGACGACTATAGGGTCGTCCCCACGACCCCGGGACTAGATTGGCCCGCCACCGTCATGTCCAACGATTATAGGGTCGTCCCCACAACCACGGGCCAAAGTTGGACAGCCGCCGACATGTCCGACGACTATAGGGTCGTCCCCACGATCCCGGGCCAAAGTTGGCCAGCCGCCGACATGTCCGACGACTATAGGGTCGTCCCCACGACCCCGAGACTAGATTGGCCCGCCACCGTCATGTCCGACGACAATAGGGTCGTCCCCACGACCTCGGGTCCAGGTTGGCCAGCCGCCGTCATTTCCGACGACTATAGAGTCGTCCCCACGACACCGGTCCAAAGTTGGCCAGCCGCCGACATGTCCGACGACTATAGGGCCGTCCCCACGACCCCGGGACTAGATTGGCCCGCCACCGTCATGTCCGACGACAATAGGGTCGTCCCCACGACCTCGGGTCCAGGTTGGCCAGCCGCCGACCTTTCCGACGACTATAGAGTCGTCCCCACGACACCGGTCCAAAGTTGGCCAGCCGCCGACATGTCCGACGACTATAGGGTCGTCCCCACGACCCCGGGACTAGATTGGCCCGCCACCGTCATGTCCAACGACTATAGGGTCGTCCCCACAACCACGGGCCAAAGTTGGCCAGCCGCCGACATGTCCGACCACTATAGGGTCGTCCCCACGACCCCGGGCCAAAGATGTCCAGCCGCCGTCTTGTCCGACGCCTATAGGGTCGTCCCCACGACCCCGGGACTAGATTGGCCTGCCACCGTCATGTCCAACGACTATAGGGTCGTCCCCACCACCACGGGCCAAAGTTGGCCAGCCGCCGACATGTCCGACGATTATTGGATCGTCCCCACGACCCCGGGCCAAAGTTGGCCAGCCGCCGACAGGTCCGACGACTATAGGGTCGTCCCCACGACCCCGAGACTAGATTGGCCCGCTACCGTCATGTCCGACGACAATAGGGTCGTCCCCACGACCCCGGGTCCAGGTTGGCCAGCCGCCGACATGTCCGACGACTATAGGGTCGTCCCCACGACCCCGGGCCAAAGTTGGTCAGCCGCCGAAATGTCCGACGACTATAGGGTAGTCCCCACGACCCCGGGCCAAAGTTGGCAAGCCGCTGAAATGTCCGACGGCTTTAGGGATGTACCCACGACCCCGGGACTACATTGGCCCGCCACCGTCAAGTCCGACGACTATAGGGTCGTCCCCTGGACCTCGGGACTAGATTGGCCCGCCACCGTCAAGTCCGACGACTATAGGGTCGTCCCCACGACCTCGGGACTAGGTTGGCCGGCCGCCGACATGTCCGACCACTATTGGGTCGTCCCCACGACACCGGGCCAAAGTTGGCCAGCCGCCGACATGTCCGACGACTATAGAGTCGTCCCCACGACACCGGTCCAAAGTTGGCCAGCCGCCGACATGTCCGACGACTATAGGGTCGTCCCCACGACCCCGGGACTAGATTGGCCCGCCACCGTCATGTCCAACGACTATAGGGCCGTCCCCACAACCACGGGCCAAAGTTGGCCAGCCGCCGAAATGTCCGACGACTGTAGGGTCGTCCCCACGACCCCGGGACTAGATTGGCCCGCCACCGTCAAGTCCGACGACTATAGGGTCGTCCCCACGACCTCGGGACTAGGTTGGCCGGCCGCCGACATGTCCGACCACTATTGGGTCGTCCCCACGACACCGGGCCAAAGTTGGCCAGCCGCCGACATGTCCGACGACTATAGGGTCGTCCCCACGACCCCGGGACAAGGTTGGCCCGCCGCCGACTTGTCCGACGACTATAGGGTCGTACCCACGACCCCGGGACTAGGCTGACAAGCCGCCAACATGTCCGAAGACTATAGGGTCGTCCCCACGACCCCGGGCCAATGATGTCCAGCCGCCGTCTTGTCCGACGACTATAGGGTCGTCCCCACGACCCCGGGACTAGATTGGCCCGCCACCGTCATGTCCAACGATTATAGGGTCGTCCCCACAACCACGGGCCAAAGTTGGCCAACCGCCGACATGTCCGACGACTATAGGGTCGTCCCCACGACCTCGGGCCAAAGTTGGCCAGCCGCCGACATGTCCGACGACTATAGGGTCGTCCCCACGACCCCGAGACAAGATTGGCCCGCCACCGTCATGTCCGACGACAATTGGGTCGTCCCCACGACCTCGGGTCCAGGTTGGCCAGCCGCCGACATTTCCGACGACCATAGAGTCGTCCCCACGACACCGGTCCAAAGTTGGCCAGCCGCCGACATGTCCGACGACTATAGGGTCGTCCCCACGACCCCGGGACTAGATTGGCCCGCCACCGTCATGTCCAACGACTATAGGGTCGTCCCCACAACCACGGGCCAAAGTTGGCCAGCCGCCGACATGTCCGACGACTATAGGGTCGTCCCCACGACCCCGGGCCAAAGTTGGCAAGCCGCCGAAATGTCCGACGACTATAGGGTCGTCCCCACGACCCCGGGACTAGGTTGGCCAGCCGCCGACATGTCCGACGACTATAGGGTCGTCCCGACGACCCCGGGCCAATGTTGGCCAATCGCCAACATGTCCGACGACTATAGGGTCGTCCCTACGACCCCGGGACTAGATTGGCCCGCCACCGTCATGTCCAACGATTATAGGGTCGTCCCCACGACCCCGGGACTAGATTGGCCCGCCACCGTCATGTCCGACGAATATAGGGTCGTCCCCACGACCCCGGGACAAGCTTGACCCGCCGCCGACTTGTCCGACGACTATAGGGTCGTCCCCACGACCCCGGGACTAGATTGGCCCGCCACCGTCATGTCCGACGACAATAGGGTCGTCTCCACGACCCCGGGACAAGCTTGGCCCGCCGCCGACTTGTCCGACGACTATAGGGTCGTCCCCACGACCCCGGGACTAGATTGGCCCGCCACCGTCATGTCCGACGACAATAGGGTCGTCCCCACGACGCCGGGTCTAGGTTGCCCAGCTGCCGACATGTCCGACGACTATAGAGTCGTCCCCACGACACCGCGCCAAAGTTGGACAGCCGCCGACATGTCCGACTACTATAGGGTCGTCCCCACGACCTCGGGTCTAGATTGGCCCGCTACCGTCATGTCCGAAGACTATAGGGTCGTCCCTACGACCTCGGGACTAGATTGGCCCGCCACCGTCATGTCCGACGAATATAGGGTCGTCCCCACGACCGCGAGACTAGATTGGCCCGCCACCGTCATGTCCGACGACAATAGGGTCGTCCCCACGACCTCGGGTCCAGGTTGGCCAGCCGCCGTCATTTCCGACGACTATAGAGTCGTCCCCACGACACCGGTCCAAAGTTGGCCAGCCGCCGACATGTCCGACGACTATAGGGCCGTCCCCACGACCCCGGGACTAGATTGGCCCGCCACCGTCATGTCCAACGACTATAGGGTCGTCCCCACAACCACGGGCCAAAGTTGGCCAGCCGCCGACATGTCCGACGACTATAGGGTCGTCCCCACGGCCCCGGGCCAAAGTTGGCAAGCCGCCGAAATGTCCGACGACTATAGGGTCGTCCCCACGACCCCGGGACTAGATTGGCCCGCCACCGTCATGTCCGACGACAATAGGGTCGTCCCCACGACCTCGGGTCCAGGTTGGCCAGCCGCCGACCTTTCCGACGACTATAGAGACGTCCCCACGACACCGGTCCAAAGTTGGCCAGCCGCCGACATGTCCGACGACTATAGGGTCGTCCCCACGACCCCGGGACTAGATTGGCCCGCCACCGTCATGTCCAACGACTATAGGGTCGTCCCCACAACCACGGGCCAAAGTTGGCCAGCCGCCGACATGTCCGACGACTATAGGGTCGTCCCCACGACCCCGGGCCAAAGATGTCCAGCCGCCGTCTTGTCCGACGCCTATAGGGTCGTCCCCACGACCCCGGGACTAGATTGGCCTGCCACCGTCATGTCCAACGACTATAAGGTCGTCCCCACCACCACGGGCCAAAGTTGGCCAGCCGCCGACATGTCCGACGATTATTGGATCGTCCCCAAGACCCCGGGCCAAAGTTGGCCAGCCGCCGACAGGTCCGACGACTATAGGGTCGTCCCCACGACCCCGAGACTAGATTGGCCCGCTACCGTCATGTCCGACGACAATAGGGTCGTCCCCACGACCCCGGGTCCAGGTTGGCCAGCCGCCGACATGTCCGACGACTATAGGGTCGTCCCCACGACCCCGGGCCAAAGTTGGTCAGCCGCCGAAATGTCCGACGACTATAGGGTAGTCCCCACGACCCCGGGCCAAAGTTGGCAAGCCGCTGAAATGTCCGACGGCTTTAGGGATGTCCCCACGACCCCGGGACTACATTGGCCCGCCACCGTCAAGTCCGACGACTATAGGGTCGTCCCCTGGACCTCGGGACTAGATTGGCCCGCCACCGTCAAGTCCGACGACTATAGGGTCGTCCCCACGACCTCGGGACTAGGTTGGCCGGCCGCCGACATGTCCGACCACTATTGGGTCGTCCCCACGACACCGGGCCAAAGTTGGCCAGCCGCCGACATGTCCGACGACTATAGGGTCGTCCACACGACCCCGGGCCAAAGTTGGTCAGCCGCCGAAATGTCCGACGACTATAGGGTAGTCCCTACGACCCCGGGCCAAAGTTGGCAAGCCGCTGAAATGTCCGACGGCTTTAGGGATGTCCCCACGACCCCGGGACTACATTGGCCCGCCACCGTCAAGTCCGACGACTATAGGGTCGTCCCCTGGACCTCGGGACTAGATTGGCCCGCCACCGTCAAGTCCGACGACTATAGGGTCGTCCCCACGACCTCGGGACTAGGTTGGCCAATCGCCAACATGTCCGACGACTATAGGGTCGTCCCTACGACCCCGGGACTAGATTGGCCCGCCACCGTCATGTCCGACGAATATAGGGTCGTCCCCACGACCCCGGGACAAGCTTGGCCCGCCGCCGACTTGTCCGACGACTATAGGGTCGTCCCCACGACCCCGGGACTAGATTGGCCCGCCACCGTCATGTCCGACGACAATAGGGTCGTCCCCACGACCCCGGGTCTACGTTGGCCAGCTGCCGACATGTCCGACGACTATAGAGTCGTCCCCACGACACCGCGCCAAAGTTGGACAGTCGACGACATGTCCGACTACTATAGGGTCGTCCCCACGACCTCGGGTCTAGATTGGCCCGCTACCGTCATGTCCGAAGACTATAGGGTCGTCCCCACGACCTCGGGACTAGATTGGCCAGCCGCCGACATGTCCGACCACTATTGGGTCGTCCCACGACGCCGGGCCAAAGTTGGCAAGCCGCCGAAATGTCCGACGACTGTAGGGTCGTCTCCACGACCCCGGGACTAGATTGGCCCGCCACCGTCAAGTCCGACGACTATAGGGTCGTCCCCACGACCTCGGGACTAGGTTGGCCAGCCGCCGACATGTCCGACCACTATTGGGTCGGCCCCACGACCACGGGCCAATGTTGGCCAGCCGCCGACATGTCCGACGACTATAGGGTCGTCCCCACGACCCCGGGCCAAGGATGTCCAGCCGCCGTCTTGTCCGACACCTATAGGGTCGTCCCCACGACCCCGGGACTAGATTGGCCCGCCACCGTCATGTCCAACGACTATAGGGTCGTCCCCACCACGACGGGCCAAAGTTGGCCAGCCGCCGACATGTCCGACGATTATTGGATCGTCCCCACGACCCCGGGCCAAAGTTGGCCAGCCGCCGACATGTCCGACGACTATAGGGTCGTCCCCACGACCCCAAGACTAGATTGGCCCGCTACCGTCATGTCCGACGACAATAGGGTCGTCCCCACGACCCCGGGTCCAGGTTGGCCAGCAGCCGACATTTCCGACGACTATAGAGTCGTCCCCACGACACCGGGCCAAAGTTGGCCAGCCGCCGACATGTCCGACGACTATAGGGTCGTCCCCACGACCCCGGGACTAGGCTGACAAGCCGCCAACATGTCCGAAGACTATAGGGTCGTCCCCGCGACCCCGGGCCAATGATGTCCAGCCGCCGACTTGTCCGACGACTATAGGGTCGTCCCCACGACCCCGGGACTAGATTGGCCCGCCACCGTCATGTCCAACGATTATAGGGTCGTCCCCACAACCACGGGCCAAAGTTGGACAGCCGCCGACATGTCCGACGACTATAGGGTCGTCCCCACGATCCCGGGCCAAAGTTGGCCAGCCGCCGACATGTCCGACGACTATAGGGTCGTCCCCACGACCCCGAGACTAGATTGGCCCGCCACCGTCATGTCCGACGACAATAGGGTCGTCCCCACGACCTCGGGTCCAGGTTGGCCAGCCGCCGTCATTTCCGACGACTATAGAGTCGTCCCCACGACACCGGTCCAAAGTTGGCCAGCCGCCGACATGTCCGACGACTATAGGGCCGTCCCCACGACCCCGGGACTAGATTGGCCCGCCACCGTCATGTCCGACGACAATAGGGTCGTCCCCACGACCTCGGGTCCAGGTTGGCCAGCCGCCGACCTTTCCGACGACTATAGAGTCGTCCCCACGACACCGGTCCAAAGTTGGCCAGCCGCCGACATGTCCGACGACTATAGGGCCGTCCCCACGACCCCGGGACTAGATTGGCCCGCCACCGTCATGTCCAACGACTATAGGGTCGTCCCCACAACCACGGGCCAAAGTTGGCCAGCCGCCGACATGTCCGACGACTATAGGGTCGTCCCTACGACCCCGGGACTAGATTGGCCCGCCACCGTCATGTCCAACGATTATAGGGTCGTCCCCACGACCCCGGGACTAGATTGGCCCGCCACCGTCATGTCCGACGAATATAGGGTCGTCCCCACGACCCCGGGACAAGCTTGGCCCGCCGCCGACTTGTCCGACGACTATAGGGTCGTCCCCACGACCCCGGGACTAGATTGGCCCGCCACCGTCATGTCCGACGACAATAGGGTCGTCTCCACGACCCCGGGTCTAGGTTGGCCAGCCGCCGACATGTCCGACGACTATAGAGTCGTCCCCACGACACCGGGCCAAAGTTGGACAGCCGCCGACATGTCCGACTACTATAGGGTCGTCCCCACGACCACGGGACTAGATTGGCCCGCCACCGCCATGTCCGACGACAATAGGGTCGTCCCCACGACCCCGGGTCTAGGTTGGCCAGCCGCCGACATGTCCGACGACAATCGGATCGTCCCCACGCCCACGCGCCAAAGTTGGACAGCCGCCGACATGTCCGACTACTATAGGGTCGTCCCCACGACCTCGGGTCTAGATTGGCCCGCTACCGTCATGTCCGAAGACTATAGGGTCGTCCCTACGACCTCGGGACTAGATTGGCCCGCCACCGTCATGTCCGACGATTATAGGGTCGTCCCCACGACCGCGAGACTAGATTGGCCCGCCACCGTCATGTCCGACGACAATAGGGTCGTCCCCACGACCCCGGGTCCAGGTTGGCCAGCCGCCGACATTTCCGACGACTATAGAGTCGTCCCCACGACACCGGGCCAAAGTTGGCCAGCCGCCGAAATGTCCGACGACTGTAGGGTCGTCCCCACGACCCCGGGTCCAGGTTGGCCAGCCGCCGACATTTCCGACGACTATAGAGTCGTCCCCACGACACCGGGCCAAAGTTGGCCAGCCGCCGACATGTCCGACGACTATAGGGTCGTCCCCACGACCCCGGGACTAGATTGGCCCGCCGCCGACATGTCCGACGAATATAGGGCCGTACCCACGACCCCGGGAATAGATTGGCCCGCCGCCGACTTGTCCGACGACTATAGGGTCGTCCCCACGACCCCGGGACTAGATTGGCCCGCCACCGTCATGTCCGACGACAATAGGGTCGTCTCCACGACCCCGGGTCTAGGTTGGCCAGCCGCCGTCATGTCCGACGATTATAGGGTCGTCCCCACGACCGCGAGACTAGATTGGCCCGCCACCGTCATGTCCGACGACAATAGGGTCGTCCCCACGACCCCGGGTCCAGGTTGGCCAGCCGCCGACATTTCCGACGACTATAGAGTCGTCCCCACGACACCGGGCCAAAGTTGGCCTGCCGCCGACATGTCCGACGACTATAGGGTCGTCCCCACGACCCCGGGACTAGATTGGCCCGCCACCGTCATGTCCAACGACTATAGGGTCGTCCCCACAACCACGGGCCAAAGTTGGCAAGCCGCCGAAATTTCCGACGACTATAGAGTCGTCCCCACGACACCGGGCCAAAGTTGGCCAGCCGCCGACATGTCCGACGACTATAGGGTCGTCCCCACGACCCCGGGACAAGGTTGGCCCGCCGCCGACATGTCCGACGAATATAGGGCCGTACCCACGACCCCGGGACTAGATTGGCCCGCCGCCGACTTGTCCGACGACTATAGGGTCGTCCCCACGACCCCGGGACTAGATTGGCCCGCCACCGTCATGTCCGACGACAATAGGGTCGTCTCCACGACCCCGGGTCTAGGTTGGCCAGCCGCCGACATGTCCGACGACTATAGAGTCGTCCCCACGACACCGGGCCAAAGTTGGACAGCCGCCGACATGTCCGACTACTATAGGGTCGTCCCCAGGACCTCGGGTCTAGATTGGCCCGCTACCGTCATGTCCGAAGACTATAGGGTCGTCCCCACGACCACGGGACTAGATTGGCCCGCCACCGCCATGTCCGACGACAATAGGGTCGTCCCCACGACCCCGGGTCTAGGTTGGCCAGCCGCCGACATGTCCGACGACAATCGGATCGTCCCCACGCCCACGCGCCAAAGTTGGCCAGCCGCCGACATGTCCGACGACTATTGGATCGTCCCCACGACCACGGGCCAAAGTTGGCCAGCTGCCGACATGTCCGACGACTATAGGGTCGTCCCCACGACCCCGGGCCAAAGTTGGCAAGCCGCCGAAATGTCCGACGACTATAGGGTCGTCCCGACGACCCCGGGCCAATGTTGGCCAATCGCCAACATGTCCGACGACTATAGGGTCGTCCCTACGACCCCGGGACTAGATTGGCCCGCCACCGTCATGTCCAACGATTATAGGGTCGTCCCCACGACCCCGGGACTAGATTGGCCCGCCACCGTCATGTCCGACGAATATAGGGTCGTCCCCACGACCCCGGGACAAGCTTGGCCCGCCGCCGACTTGTCCGACGACTATAGGGTCGTCCCCACGACCCCAGGACTAGATTGGCCCGCCACCGTCATGTCCGACGACAATAGGGTCGTCCCCACGACCCCGGGTCTAGGTTGCCCAGCTGCCGACATGTCCGACGACTATAGAGTCGTCCCCACGACACCGCGCCAAAGTTGGACAGCCGCCGACATGTCCGACTACTATAGGGTCGTCCCCACGCCCTCGTGTCTAGATTGGCCCGCTACCGTCATGTCCGAAGACTATAGGGTCGTCCCCACGACCTCGGGACTAGATTGGCCCGCTTCCGTCAAGTCCGACGACTATAGGGTCGTCCCACGACGCCGGGCCAAAGTTGGCAAGCCGCCGAAATGTCCGACGACTGTAGGGTCGTCCCCACGACCCCGGGACTAGATTGGCCCGCCACCGTCAAGTCCGACGACTATAGGGTCGTCCCCACGCCCACGCGCCAAAGTTGGCCAGCCGCCGACATGTCCGACGACTATTGGATCGTCCCCACGACCACGGGCCAAAGTTGGCCAGCTGCCGACATGTCCGACGACTATAGGGTCGTCCCCACGACCCCGGGCCAAAGTTGGCCAGCCGCCGAAATGTCCGACGACTATAGGGTCGTCCCCACGACCCCGGGACTAGGTTGGCCAGCCGCCGACATGTCCGACGACTATAGGGTCGTCCCCACGACCCCAGGACTAGATTGGCCCGCCACCGTCATGTCCGACGACAATAGGGTCGTCCCCACGACCTCGGGACTAGGTTGGCCAATCGCCAACATGTCCGACGACTATAGGGTCGTCCCTACGACCCCGGGACTAGATTGGCCCGCCACCGTCATGTCCGACGACAATAGGGTCGTCCCCACGACCCCGGGTCTACGTTGGCCAGCTGCCGACATGTCCGACGACTATAGAGTCGTCCCCACGACACCGCGCCAAAGTTGGACAGCCGCCGACATGTCCGACTACTATAGGGTCGTCCCCACGCCCTCGGGTCTAGATTGGCCCGCTACCGTCATGTCCGAAGACTATAGGGTCGTCCCCTGGACCTCGGGACTAGATTGGCCCGCCACCGTCAAGTCCGACGACTATAGGGTCGTCCCCACGACCTCGGGACTAGGTTGGCCAATCGCCAACATGTCCGACGACTATAGGGTCGTCCCTACGACCCCGGGACTAGATTGGCCCGCCACCGTCATGTCCGACGAATATAGGGTCGTCCCCACGACCCCGGGACAAGCTTGGCCCGCCGCCGACTTGTCCGACGACTATAGGGTCGTCCCCACGACCCCGGGACTAGATTGGCCCGCCACCGTCATGTCCGACGACAATAGGGTCGTCCCCACGACCCCGGGTCTACGTTGGCCAGCTGCCGACATGTCCGACGACTATAGAGTCGTCCCCACGACACCGCGCCAAAGTTGGACAGTCGACGACATGTCCGATTACTATAGGGTCGTCCCCACGACCTCGGGTCTAGATTGGCCCGCTACCGTCATGTCCGAAGACTATAGGGTCGTCCCCACGACCTCGGGACTAGATTGGCCAGCCGCCGACATGTCCGACCACTATTGGGTCGTCCCACGACGCCGGGCCAAAGTTGGCAAGCCGCCGAAATGTCCGACGACTGTAGGGTCGTCTCCACGACCCCGGGACTAGATTGGCCCGCCACCGTCAAGTCCGACGACTATAGGGTCGTCCCCACGACCTCGGGACTAGGTTGGCCAGCCGCCGACATGTCCGACCACTATTGGGTCGTCCCCACGACCACGGGCCAATGTTGGCCAGCCGCCGACATGTCCGACGACTATAGGGTCGTCCCCACGACCCCGGGCCAAGGATGTCCAGCCGCCGTCTTGTCCGACACCTATAGGGTCGTCCCCACGACCCCGGGACTAGATTGGCCCGCCACCGTCATGTCCAACGACTATAGGGTCGTCCCCACCACGACGGGCCAAAGTTGGCCAGCCGCCGACATGTCCGACGATTATTGGATCGTCCCCACGACCCCGGGCCAAAGTTGGCCAGCCGCCGACATGTCCGACGACTATAGGGTCGTCCCCACGACCCCGAGACTAGATTGGCCCGCTACCGTCATGTCCGACGACAATAGGGTCGTCCCCACGACCCCGGGTCCAGGTTGGCCAGCAGCCGACATTTCCGACGACTATAGAGTCGTCCCCACGACACCGGGCCAAAGTTGGCCAGCCGCCGACATGTCCGACGACTATAGGGTCGTCCCCACGACCCCGGGACTAGGCTGACAAGCCGCCAACATGTCCGAAGACTATAGGGTCGTCCCCACGACCCCGGGCCAATGATGTCCAGCCGCCGACTTGTCCGACGACTATAGGGTCGTCCCCACGACCCCGGGACTAGATTGGCCCGCCACCGTCATGTCCAACGATTATAGGGTCGTCCCCACAACCACGGGCCAAAGTTGGACAGCCGCCGACATGTCCGACGACTATAGGGTCGTCCCCACGACCCCGGGCCAAAGATGTCCAGCCACCGTCTTGTCCGACGACTATAGGGTCGTCCCCACGACCCCGGGACTAGATTGGCCCGCCACCGTCAAGTCCGACGACCTCGGGACTAGGTTGGCCAGCCGCCGACATCTCCGACGACTATTGGGCCGTCCCCACGACCACGGGCCAAAGTTGGCCAGCCGCCGACATGTCTGACGACTATAGGGTCGTCCCCACGACCCCGGGCCAATGTTGGCCAGCCGCCGACATGTTCAACGACTATTGGGCCGTCCCCACGACCACGGGCCAAAGTTGACCAGCCGCTGACTTGTCCGACGACTATAGGGTCGTCCCCACGACCACGGGCCAAAGTTGGCCAGCCGCCGACTTGTCCGACGACTATGGGGTCGTCCCCACGACCCCAGGACTAGATTGGCCCGCCACCGTCATGTCCGACGACAATAGGGTCGTCCCCACGACCCCGGGGCTAGGATGGCCCGCCGCCGACATGTTCAACGACTATTGGGTCGTCCCCACGACCCCGGGCTAATGTTGGCCAGCCGCCGACTTGTCCGACGACTATGGGGTCGTCCCCACGACCCCAGGACTAGATTGGCCCGCCACCGTCATGTCCGACGACAATAGGGTCGTCCCCACGACCCCGGGGCTAGGATGGCCCGCCGCCGACATGTTCAACGACTATTGGGCCGTCCCCACGACCCCGGGACTAGGTTGGCCAGCCGCCGACATGTCCGACGACTATAGGGTCGTCCCCACGACCCCGGGACTAGATTGGCCCGCCACCGTCATGTCCAACGACTATAGGGTCGTCCCCACAACCACGGGCCAAAGTTGGCCAGCCGCCGACATGTCCGACGACTATAGGGTCGTCCCCACGACCCCGGGACTAGATTGGCCCGCCACCGTCATGTCCAACGACTATAGGGTCGTCCCCACAACCACGGGCCAAAGTTGGCCAGCCGCCGACATGTCCGACGACTGTAGGGTCGTCCCCACGACCCCGGGCCAAAGATGTCCAGCCGCCGTCTTGTCCGACGCCTATAGGGTCGTCCCCACGACCCCGGGACTAGATTGGCCCGCCACCGTCATGTCCAACGACTATAGGGTCGTCCCCACAACCACGGGCCAAAGTTGGCCAGCCGCCGACATGTCCGACGACTGTAGGGTCGTCCCCACGACCCCGGGCCAAAGTTGGCCAGCCGCCGACATGTCCGACGACTATTGGATCGTCCCCACGACCCCGGGCCAAAGTTGGCCAGCCGCCGACATGTCCGACGACTATAGGGTCGTCCCCACGACCCCGAGACTAGATTGGCCCGCCACCGTCATGTCCGACGACAATAGGGTCGGCCCCACGACTCCGGGTCCAGGTTGGCCAGCCGCCGACATTTCCGACGACTATAGAGTCGTCCCCACGACACCGGTTCAAAGTTGGCATGCCGCCGACATGTCCGACGACTATAGGGTCGTCCCCACGACCCCGGGACTAGATTGGCCCGCCACCGTCATATCCAACGACTATAGGGTCGTCCCCACAACCACGGGCCAAAGATGGCCAGCCGCCGACATGTCCGACGACTATAGGGTCGTCCCCACGACCCCGGGCCAAAGTTGGCAAGCTGCCGAAATGTCCGACGACTGTAGGGTCGTCCCCACGACCACGGGACTAGGTTGGCCAGCCGCCGACATGTCCGACGACTATAGGGTCGTCCCGACGACCCCGGGCCAATGATGGCCAATCGCCAACATGTCCGACGACTATAGGGTCGTCCCTACGACCCCGGGACTAGATTGGCCCGCCACCGTCATGTCCAACGATTATAGGGTCGTCCCCACGACCCCGGGACTAGATTGGCCCGCCACCGTCATGTCCGACGAATATAGGGTCGTCCCCACGACCCCGGGACAAGCTTGGCCCGCCGCCGACTTGTCCGACGACTATAGGGTCGTCCCCACGACCCCGGGACTAGATTGGCCCGCCACCGTCATGTCCGACGACAATAGGGTCGTCCCCACGACCCCGGGTCTAGGTTGGCCAGCTGCCGACATGTCCGACGATTATAGAGTCGTCCCCACGACACCGCGCCAAAGTTGGACAGCCGCCGACATGTCCGACTACTATAGGGTCGTCCCCACGACCTCGGGTCTAGATTGGCCCGCCACCGTCATGTCCGACGAATATAGGGTCGTCCCCACGACCCCGGGACAAGCTTGGCCCGCCGCCGACTTGTCCGACGACTATAGGGTCGTCCCCACGACCCCGGGACTAGATTGGCCCGCCACCGTCATGTCCGACGACAATAGGGTCGTCCCCACGACCCCGGGTCTAGGTTGGCCAGCTGCCGACATGTCCGACGAGTATAGAGTCGTCCCCACGACACCGCGCCAAAGTTGGACAGCCGCCGACATGTCCGACTACTATAGGGTCGTCCCCACGACCTCGGGACTAGATTGGCCCGCTACCGACAAGTCCGACGACTATAGGGTCGTCCCACGACCCCGGGCCAAAGTTGGCAAGCCGCCGAAATGTCCGACGACTGTAGGGTCGTCTCCACGACCCCGGGACTAGATTGGCCCGCCACCGTCAAGTCCGACGACTATAGGGTCGTCCCCACGACCTCGGGACTAGGTTGGCCAGCCGCCGACATGTCCGACCACTATTGGGTCGTCCCCACGACCACGGGCCAAAGTTGGCCAGCCGCCGACATGTCCGACGACTATAGGGTCGTCCCCACGACCCCGGGCCAAAGGTGTCCAGCCGCCGTTTTGTCCGACGACCATAGGGTCGTCCCCACGACCCCGAGACTAGATTGGCCCGCCACCGTCATGTCCAACGATTATAGGGTCGTCCCCACAACCACGGGCCAAAGTTGGCCAGCCGCCGACATGTCCGACGACTATTGGGTCGTCCCCACTACCCCGGGCCAAAGTTGGCCAGCCGCCGACATGTCCGACGACTATAGGGTCGTCCCCACAACCCCGAGACTAGATTGGCCCGCCACCGTCATGTCCGACGACAATAGGGTCGTCCCTACGACCTCGGGTCCAGGTTGGCCAGCCGCCGACATTTCCGACGACCATAGAGTCGTCCCCACGACACCGGGCCAAAGTTGGCCACCCGCCGACATGTCCGACGACTATAGGGTCGTCCCCACGACCCCGGGACTAGATTGGCCCGCCACCGTCATGTCCAACGACTATAGGGTCGTCCCCACAACCACGGGCCAAAGTTGGCCAGCCGCCGACATGTCCGACGACTATAGGGTCGTCCCCACGACCCCGGGCCAAAGTTGGCAAGCCGCCGAAATGTCCGACGACTATAGGGTCGTCCCCACGACCCCCGGGACTAGGTTGGCCAGCCGCCGACATGTCCGACGACTATAGGGTCGTCCCGACGACCCCGGGCCAATGTTGGCCAATCGCCAACATGTCCGACGACTATAGGGTCGTCCCTACGACCCCGGGACTAGATTGGCCCGCCACCGTCATGTCCAACGATTATAGGGTCGTCCCCACGACCCCGGGACTAGATTGGCCCGCCACCGTCATGTCCGACGAATATAGGGTCGTCCCCACGACCCCGGGACAAGCTTGGCCCGCCGCCGACTTGTCCGACGACTATAGGGTCGTCCCCACGACCCCGGGACTAGATTGGCCCGCCACCGTCATGTCCGACGACAATAGGGTCGTCCCCACGACGCCGGGTCTAGGTTGCCCAACTGCCGACATGTCCGACGACTATAGAGTCGTCCCCACGACACCGCGCCAAAGTTGGACAGCCGGCGACATGTCCGACTACTATAGGGTCGTCCCCACGACCTCGGGTCTAGATTGGCCCGCTACCGTCATGTCCGAAGACTATAGGGTCGTCCCCACGACCTCGGGACTAGATTGGCCAGCCGCCGACATGTCCGACCACTATTGGGTCGTCCCACGACGCCGGGCCAAAGTTGGCAAGCCGCCGAAATGTCCGACGACTGTAGGGTCGTCTCCACGACCCCGGGACTAGATTGGCCCGCCACCGTCAAGTCCGACGACTATAGGGTCGTCCCCACGACCTCGGGACTAGGTTGGCCAGCCGCCGACATGTCCGACCACTATTGGGTCGTCCCCACGACCACGGGCCAATGTTGGCCAGCCGCCGACATGTCCGACGACTATAGGGTCGTCCCCACGACCCCGGGCCAAGGATGTCCAGCCGCCGTCTTGTCCGACACCTATAGGGTCGTCCCCACGACCCCGGGACTAGATTGGCCCGCCACCGTCATGTCCAACGACTATAGGGTCGTCCCCACCACGACGGGCCAAAGTTGGCCAGCCGCCGACATGTCCGACGATTATTGGATCGTCCCCACGACCCCGGGCCAAAGTTGGCCAGCCGCCGACATGTCCGACGACTATAGGGTCGTCCCCACGACCCCGAGACTAGATTGGCCCGCTACCGTCATGTCCGACGACAATAGGGTCGTCCCCACGACCCCGGGTCCAGGTTGGCCAGCAGCCGACATTTCCGACGACTATAGAGTCGTCCCCACGACACCGGGCCAAAGTTGGCCAGCCGCCGACATGTCCGACGACTATGGGGTCGTCCCCACGACCCCGGGACTAGGCTGACAAGCCGCCAACATGTCCGAAGACTATAGGGTCGTCCCCACGACCCCGGGCCAATGATGTCCAGCCGCCGTCTTGTCCGACGACTATAGGGTCGTCCCCACGACCCCGGGACTAGATTGGCCCGCCACCGTCATGTCCAACGATTATAGGGTCGTCCCCACAACCACGGGCCAAAGTTGGACAGCCGCCGACATGTCCGACGACTATAGGGTCGTCCCCACGATCCCGGGCCAAAGTTGGCCAGCCGCCGACATGTCCGACGACTATAGGGTCGTCCCCACGACCCCGAGACTAGATTGGCCCGCCACCGTCATGTCCGACGACAATAGGGTCGTCCCCACGACCTCGGGTCCAGGTTGGCCAGCCGCCGTCATTTCCGACGACTATAGAGTCGTCCCCACGACACCGGTCCAAAGTTGGCCAGCCGCCGACATGTCCGACGACTATAGGGCCGTCCCCACGACCCCGGGACTAGATTGGCCCGCCACCGTCATGTCCAACGACTATAGGGTCGTCCCCACAACCACGGGCCAAAGTTGGCCAGCCGCCGACATGTCCGACGACTATAGGGTCGTCCCCACGACCCCGGGCCAAAGTTGGCAAGCCGCCGAAATGTCCGACGACTATAGGGTCGTCCCCACGACCCCGGGACTAGATTGGCCCGCCACCGTCATGTCCGACGACAATAGGGTCGTCCCCACGACCTCGGGTCCAGGTTGGCCAGCCGCCGACCTTTCCGACGACTATAGAGTCGTCCCCACGACACCGGTCCAAAGTTGGCCAGCCGCCGACATGTCCGACGACTATAGGGTCGTCCCCACGACCCCGGGACTAGATTGGCCCGCCACCGTCATGTCCAACGACTATAGGGTCGTCCCCACCACCACGGGCCAAAGTTGGCCAGCCGCCGACATGTCCGACGATTATTGGATCGTCCCCACGACCCCGGGCCAAAGTTGGCCAGCCGCCGACAGGTCCGACGACTATAGGGTCGTCCCCACGACCCCGAGACTAGATTGGCCCGCTACCGTCATGTCCGACGACAATAGGGTCGTCCCCACGACCCCGGGTCCAGGTTGGCCAGCCGCCGACATGTCCGACGACTATAGGGTCGTCCCCACGACCCCGGGCCAAAGTTGGTCAGCCGCCGAAATGTCCGACGACTATAGGGTAGTCCCCACGACCCCGGGCCAAAGTTGGCAAGCCGCTGAAATGTCCGACGGCTTTAGGGATGTCCCCACGACCCCGGGACTACATTGGCCCGCCACCGTCAAGTCCGACGACTATAGGGTCGTCCCCTGGACCTCGGGACTAGATTGGCCCGCCACCGTCAAGTCCGACGACTATAGGGTCGTCCCCACGACCTCGGGACTAGGTTGGCCGGCCGCCGACATGTCCGACCACTATTGGGTCGTCCCCACGACACCGGGCCAATGTTGGCCAGCCGCCGACATGTCCGACGACTATAGGGTCGTCCCCACGACCCCGGGCCAAAGTTGGTCAGCCGCCGAAATGTCCGACGACTATAGGGTAGTCCCCACGACCCCGGGCCAAAGTTGGCAAGCCGCTGAAATGTCCGACGGCTTTAGGGATGTCCCCACGACCCCGGGACTACATTGGCCCGCCACCGTCAAGTCCGACGACTATAGGGTCGTCCCCTGGACCTCGGGACTAGATTGGCCCGCCACCGTCAAGTCCGACGACTATAGGGTCGTCCCCACGACCTCGGGACTAGGTTGGCCAATCGCCAACATGTCCGACGACTATAGGGTCGTCCCTACGACCCCGGGACTAGATTGGCCCGCCACCGTCATGTCCGACGAATATAGGGTCGTCCCCACGACCCCGGGACAAGCTTGGCCCGCCGCCGACTTGTCCGACGACTATAGGGTCGTCCCCACGACCCCGGGACTAGATTGGCCCGCCACCGTCATGTCCGACGACAATAGGGTCGTCCCCACGACCCCGGGTCTACGTTGGCCAGCTGCCGACATGTCCGACGACTATAGAGTCGTCCCCACGACACCGCGCCAAAGTTGGAAAACCGACGACATGTCCGACTACTATAGGGTCGTCCCCACGACCTCGGGTCTAGATTGGCCCGCTACCGTCATGTCCGAAGACTATAGGGTCGTCCCCACGACCTCGGGACTAGATTGGCCAGCCGCCGACATGTCCGACCACTATTGGGTCGTCCCACGACGCCGGGCTAAAGTTGGCAAGCCGCCGAAATGTCCGACGACTGTAGGGTCGTCTCCACGACCCCGGGACTAGATTGGCCCGCCACCGTCAAGTCCGACGACTATAGGGTCGTCCCCACGACCTCGGGACTAGGTTGGCCAGCCGCCGACATGTCCGACCACTATTGGGTCGTCCCCACGACCACGGGCCAATGTTGGCCAGCCGCCGACATGTCCGACGACTATAGGGTCGTCCCCACGACCCCGGGCCAAGGATGTCCAGCCGCCGACAGGTCCGACGACTATAGGGTCGTCCCCACGACCCCGAGACTAGATTGGCCCGCTACCGTCATGTCCGACGACAATAGGGTCGTCCCCACGACCCCGGGTCCAGGTTGGCCAGCCGCCGACATGTCCGACGACTATAGGGTCGTCCCCACGACCCCGGGCCAAAGTTGGTCAGCCGCCGAAATGTCCGACGACTATAGGGTAGTCCCCACGACCCCGGGCCAAAGTTGGCAAGCCGCTGAAATGTCCGACGGCTTTAGGGATGTCCCCACGACCCCGGGACTACATTGGCCCGCCACCGTCAAGTCCGACGACTATAGGGTCGTCCCCTGGACCTCGGGACTAGATTGGCCCGCCACCGTCAAGTCCGACGACTATAGGGTCGTCCCCACGACCTCGGGACTAGGTTGGCCGGCCGCCGACATGTCCGACCACTATTGGGTCGTCCCCACGACACCGGGCCAAAGTTGGCCAGCCGCCGACATGTCCGACGACTATAGGGTCGTCCCCACGACCCCGGGCCAAAGTTGGTCAGCCGCCGAAATGTCCGACGACTATAGGGTAGTCCCCACGACCCCGGGCCAAAGTTGGCAAGCCGCTGAAATGTCCGACGGCTTTAAGGATGTCCCCACGACCCCGGGACTAGATTGGCCCGCCACCGTCATGTCCGACGACAATAGGGTCGTCCCCACGACCCCGGGTCTACGTTGGCCAGCTGCCGACATGTCCGACGACTATAGAGTCGTCCCCACGACACCGCGCCAAAGTTGGACAGCCGACGACATGTCCGACTACTATAGGGTCGTCCCCACGACCTCGGGTCTAGATTGGCCCGCTACCGTCATGTCCGAAGACTATAGGGTCGTCCCCACGACCTCGGGACTAGATTGGCCAGCCGCCGACATGTCCGACCACTATTGGGTCGTCCCACGACGCCGGGCCAAAGTTGGCAAGCCGCCGAAATGTCCGACGACTGTAGGGTCGTCTCCACGACCCCGGGACTAGATTGTCCCGCCACCGTCAAGTCCGACGACTATAGGGTCGTCCCCACGACCTCGGGACTAGGTTGGCCAGCCGCCGACATGTCCGACCACTATTGGGTCGTCCCCACGACCACGGGCCAATGTTGGCCAGCCGCCGACATGTCCGACGACTATAGGGTCGTCCCCACGACCCCGGGACAAGGTTGGCCCGCCGCCGACTTGTCCGACGACTATAGGGTCGTACCCACGACCCCGGGACTAGGCTGACAAGCCGCCAACATGTCCGAAGACTATAGGGTCGTCCCCACGACCCCGGGCCAATGATGTCCAGCCGCCGTCTTGTCCGACGACTATAGGGTCGTCCCCACGACCCCGGGACTAGATTGGCCCGCCACCGTCATGTCCAACGATTATAGGGTCGTCCCCACAACCACGGGCCAAAGTTGGCCAGCCGCCGACATGTCCGACGACTATAGGGTCGTCCCCACGACCCCGGGCCAAAGTTGGCCAGCCGCCGACATGTCCGACGACTATAGGGTCGTCCCCACGACCCCGAGACTAGATTGGCCCGCCACCGTCATGTCCGACGGCAATAGGGTCGTCCCTACGACCTCGGGTCCAGGTTGGCCAGCCGCCGACATTTCCGACGACCATAGAGTCGTCCCCACGACACCGGTCCAAAGTTGGCCAGCCGCCGACATGTCCGACGACTATAGGGTCGTCCCCACGACCCCGGGACTAGATTGGCCCGCCACCGTCACGTCCAACGACTATAGGGTCGTCCCCACAACCACGGGCCAAAGTTGGCCAGCCGCCGACATGTCCGACGAGTATAGGGTCGTCCCCACGACCCCGGGACTAGGTTGGCCAGCCGCCGACATGTCCGACGACTATAGGGTCGTCCCGACGACCCCGGGCCAATGTTGGCCAATCGCCAACATGTCCGACGACTATAGGGTCGTCCCTACGACCCCGGGACTAGATTGGCCCGCCACCGTCATGTCCAACGATTATAGGGTCGTCCCCACGACCCCGGGACTAGATTGGCCCGCCACCGTCATGTCCGACGAATATAGGGTCGTCCCCACGACCCCGGGACAAGCTTGGCCCGCCGCCGACTTGTCCGACGACTATAGGGTCGTCCCCACGACCCCGGGACTAGATTGGCCCGCCACCGTCATGTCTGACGACAATAGGGTCGTCCCCACGACGCCGGGGCTAGGTTGCCCAGCTGCCGACATGTCCGACGACTATAGAGTCGTCCCCACGACACCGCGCCAAAGTTGGACAGCCGCCGACATGTCCGACTACTATAGGGTCGTCCCCACGACCTCGGGTCAAGATTGGCCCGCTACCGTCATGTCCGAAGACTATAGGGTCGTCCCCACGACCTCGGGACTAGATTGGCCCGCTTCCGTCAAGTCCGACGACTATAGGGTCGTCCCACGACGCCGGGCCAAAGTTGGCCAGCCGCCGACATGTCCGACGACTATAGGGTCGTCCCCACGACCCCGGGACTAGATTGGCCCGCCACCGTCATGTCCGACGATTATAGGGTCGTCCCCACGACCGCGAGACTAGATTGGCCCGCCACCGTCATGTCCGCCGACAATAGGGTCGTCCCCACTACCCCGGGTCCAGGTTGGCCAGCCGCCGACATTTCCGACGACTATAGAGTCGTCCCCACGACACCGGGCCAAAGTTGGCCAGCCGCCGACATGTCCGACGACTATAGGGTCGTCCCCACGACCCCGGGACAAGGTTGGCCCGCCGCCGACTTGTCCGACGACTATAGGGTCGTACCCACGACCCTGGGACTAGGCTGACAAGCCGCCAACATGTCCAACGACTATAGGGTCGTCCCCACATCCACGGGCCAAAGTTGGCCTGCCGCCGACATGTCCGACGACTATAGGGTCGTCCCCACGACCCCGGGACTAGGTTGGCCAGCCGCCGTCATGGCCGACGACTATAGGGTCGTCCCGACGACCCCGGGCCAATGTTGGCCAATCGCCAACATGTCCGACGACTATAGGGTCGTCCCTACGACCCCGGGACTAGATTGGCCCGCCACCGTCATGTCCGACGAATATAGGGTCGTCCCCACGACCCCGGGACAAGCTTGGCCCGCCGCCGACTTGTCCGACGACTATAGGGTCGTCCCCACGACCCCGGGACTAGATTGGCCCGCCACCGTCATGTCCGACGACAATAAGGTCGTCCCCACGACCCCGGGTCTACGTTGGCCAGCTGCCGACATGTCCGACGACTATAGAGTCGTCCCCACGACACCGCGCCAAAGTTGGACAGCCGGCGACATGTCCGACTACTATAGGGTCGTCCCCACGACCTCGGGTCTAGATTGGCCCGCTACCGTCATGTCCGAAGACTATAGGGTCGTCCCCACGACCTCGGGACTAGATTGGCCAGCCGCCGACATGTCCGACCACTATTGGGTCGTCCCACGACGCCGGGCCAAAGTTGGCAAGCCGCCGAAATGTCCGACGACTGTAGGGTCGTCTCCACGACCCCGGGACTAGATTGGCCCGCCACCGTCAAGTCCGACGACTATAGGGTCGTCCCCACGACCTCGGGACTAGGTTGGCCAGCCGCCGACATGTCCGACCACTATTGGGTCGTCCCCACGACCACGGGCCAATGTTGGCCAGCCGCCGACATGTCCGACGACTATAGGGTCGTCCCCACGACCCCGGGCCAAGGATGTCCAGCCGCCGTCTTGTCCGACACCTATAGGGTCGTCCCCACGACCCCGGGACTAGATTGGCCCGCCACCGTCATGTCCAACGACTATAGGGTCGTCCCCACCACGACGGGCCAAAGTTGGCCAGCCGCCGACATGTCCGACGATTATTGGATCGTCCCCACGACCCCGGGCCAAAGTTGGCCAGCCGCCGACATGTCCGACGACTATAGGGTCGTCCCCACGACCCCGAGACTAGATTGGCCCGCTACCGTCATGTCCGACGACAATAGGGTCGTCCCCACGACCCCGGGTCCAGGTTGGCCAGCAGCCGACATTTCCGACGACTATAGAGTCGTCCCCACGACACCGGGCCAAAGTTGGCCAGCCGCCGACATGTCCGACGACTATAGGGTCGTCCCCACGACCCCGGGACTAGGCTGACAAGCCGCCAACATGTCCGAAGACTATAGGGTCGTCCCCACGACCCCGGGCCAATGATGTCCAGCCGCCGTCTTGTCCGACGACTATAGGGTCGTCCCCACGACCCCGGGACTAGATTGGCCCGCCACCGTCATGTCCGACGACAATAGGGTCGTCCCCACGACCTCGGGTCCAGGTTGGCCAGCCGCCGACCTTTCCGACGACTATAGAGTCGTCCCCACGACACCGGTCCAAAGTTGGCCAGCCGCCGACATGTCCGACGATTATTGGATCGTCCCCACGACCCCGGGCCAAAGTTGGCCAGCCGCCGACAGGTCCGACGACTATAGGGTCGTCCCCACGACCCCGAGACTAGATTGGCCCGCTACCGTCATGTCCGACGACAATAGGGTCGTCCCCACGACCCCGGGTCCAGGTTGGCCACCCGCCGACATGTCCGACGACTATAGGGTCGTCCCCACGACCCCGGGCCAAAGTTGGTCAGCCGCCGAAATGTCCGACGACTATAGGGTAGTCCCCACGACCCCGGGCCAAAGTTGGCAAGCCGCTGAAATGTCCGACGGCTTTAGGGATGTCCCCACGACCCCGGGACTACATTGGCCCGCCACCGTCAAGTCCGACGACTATAGGGTCGTCCCCTGGACCTCGGGACTAGATTGGCCCGCCACCGTCAAGTCCGACGACTATAGGGTCGTCCCCACGACCTCGGGACTAGGTTGGCCGGCCGCCGACATGTCCGACCACTATTGGGTCGTCCCCACGACACCGGGCCAAAGTTGGCCAGCCGCCGACATGTCCGACGACTATAGGGTCGTCCCCACGACCCCGGGCCAAAGTTGGTCAGCCGCCGAAATGTCCGACGACTATAGGGTAGTCCCCACGACCCCGGGCCAAAGTTGGCAAGCCGCTGAAATGTCCGACGGCTTTAGGGATGTCCCCACGACCCCGGGACTACATTGGCCCGCCACCGTCAAGTCCGACGACTATAGGGTCGTCCCCTGGACCTCGGGACTAGATTGGCCCGCCACCGTCAAGTCCGACGACTATAGGGTCGTCCCCACGACCTCGGGACTAGGTTGGCCAATCGCCAACATGTCCGACGACTATAGGGTCGTCCCTACGACCCCGGGACTAGATTGGCCCGCCACCGTCATGTCCGACGAATATAGGGTCGTCCCCACGACCCCGGGACAAGCTTGGCCCGCCGCCGACTTGTCCGACGACTATAGGGTCGTCCCCACGACCCCGGGACTAGATTGGCCCGCCACCGTCATGTCCGACGACTATAGGGTCGTCCCCACGACCTCGGGTCTAGATTGGCCCGCTACCGTCATGTCCGAAGACTATAGGGTCGTCCCCACGACCTCGGGACTAGATTGGCCAGCCGCCGACATGTCCGACCACTATTGGGTCGTCCCACGACGCCGGGCCAAAGTTGGCAAGCCGCCGAAATGTCCGACGACTGTAGGGTCGTCTCCACGACCCCGGGACTAGATTGGCCCGCCGCCGACATGTCCGACGACTATAGGGTCGTCCCCACGACCCCGGGACTAGATTGGCCCGCCACCGTCATGTCCAACGACTATAGGGTCGTCCCCACAACCACGGGCCAAAGTTGGCCAGCCGCCGACATGTCCGACGACTATAGGGTCGTCCCCACGACCCCGGGCCAAAGATGTCCAGCCGCCGTCTTGTCCGACGCCTATAGGGTCGTCCCCACGACCCCGGGACTAGATTGGCCTGCCACCGTCATGTCCAACGACTATAGGGTCGTCCCCACCACCACGGGCCAAAGTTGGCCAGCCGCCGACATGTCCGACGATTATTGGATCGTCCCCACGACCCCGGGCCAAAGTTGGCCAGCCGCCGACAGGTCCGACGACTATAGGGTCGTCCCCACGACCCCGAGACTAGATTGGCCCGCTACCGTCATGTCCGACGACAATAGGGTCGTCCCCACGACCCCGGGTCCAGGTTGGCCAGCAGCCGACATTTCCGACGACTATAGAGTCGTCCCCACGACACCGGGCCAAAGTTGGCCAGCCGCCGACATGTCCGACGACTATAGGGTCGTCCCCACGACCCCGGGACTAGGTTGGCCAGCCGCCGTCATGGCCGACGACTATAGGGTCGTCCCGACGACCCCGGGCCAATGTTGGCCAATCGCCAACATGTCCGACGACTATAGGGTCGTCCCTACGACCCCGGGACTAGATTGGCCCGCCACCGTCATGTCCGCCGACAATAGGGTCGTCCCCACGACCCCGGGTCCAGGTTGGCCAGCCGCCGACATTTCCGACGACTATAGAGTCGTCCCCACGACACCGGGCCAAAGTTGGCCAGCCGCCGACATGTCCGACGACTATAGGGTCGTCCCCACGACCCCGGGACAAGGTTGGCCCGCCGCCGACTTGTCCGACGACTATAGGGTCGTACCCACGACCCTGGGACTAGGCTGACAAGCCGCCAACATGTCCAACGACTATAGGGTCGTCCCCACATCCACGGGCCAAAGTTGGCCAGCCGCCGACATGTCCGACGACTATAGGGTCGTCCCCACGACCCCGGGACTAGGTTGGCCAGCCGCCGTCATGGCCGACGACTATAGGGTCGTCCCGACGACCCCGGGCCAATGTTGGCCAATCGCCAACATGTCCGACGACTATAGGGTCGTCCCTACGACCCCGGGACTAGATTGGCCCGCCACCGTCATGTCCGACGAATATAGGGTCGTCCCCACGACCCCGGGACAAGCTTGGCCCGCCGCCGACTTGTCCGACGACTATAGGGTCGTCCCCACGACCCCGGGACTAGATTGGCCCGCCACCGTCATGTCCGACGACAATAAGGTCGTCCCCACGACCCCGGGTCTACGTTGGCCAGCTGCCGACATGTCCGACGACTATAGAGTCGTCCCCACGACACCGCGCCAAAGTTGGACAGCCGGCGACATGTCCGACTACTATAGGGTCGTCCCCACGACCTCGGGTCTAGATTGGCCCGCTACCGTCATGTCCGAAGACTATAGGGTCGTCCCCACGACCTCGGGACTAGATTGGCCAGCCGCCGACATGTCCGACCACTATTGGGTCGTCCCACGACGCCGGGCCAAAGTTGGCAAGCCGCCGAAATGTCCGACGACTGTAGGGTCGTCTCCACGACCCCGGGACTAGATTGGCCCGCCACCGTCAAGTCCGACGACTATAGGGTCGTCCCCACGACCTCGGGACTAGGTTGGCCAGCCGCCGACATGTCCGACCACTATTGGGTCGTCCCCACGACCACGGGCCAATGTTGGCCAGCCGCCGACATGTCCGACGACTATAGGGTCGTCCCCACGACCCCGGGCCAAGGATGTCCAGCCGCCGTCTTGTCCGACACCTATAGGGTCGTCCCCACGACCCCGGGACTAGATTGGCCCGCCACCGTCATGTCCAACGACTATAGGGTCGTCCCCACCACGACGGGCCAAAGTTGGCCAGCCGCCGACATGTCCGACGATTATTGGATCGTCCCCACGACCCCGGGCCAAAGTTGGCCAGCCGCCGACATGTCCGACGACTATAGGGTCGTCCCCACGACCCCGAGACTAGATTGGCCCGCTACCGTCATGTCCGACGACAATAGGGTCGTCCCCACGACCCCGGGTCCAGGTTGGCCAGCAGCCGACATTTCCGACGACTATAGAGTCGTCCCCACGACACCGGGCCAAAGTTGGCCAGCCGCCGACATGTCCGACGACTATAGGGTCGTCCCCACGACCCCGGGACTAGGCTGACAAGCCGCCAACATGTCCGAAGACTATAGGGTCGTCCCCACGACCCCGGGCCAATGATGTCCAGCCGCCGTCTTGTCCGACGACTATAGGGTCGTCCCCACGACCCCGGGACTAGATTGGCCCGCCACCGTCATGTCCAACGATTATAGGGTCGTCCCCACAACCACGGGCCAAAGTTGGCCCGCCGCCGACATGTCCGACGACTATAGGGTCGTCCCCACGATCCCGGGCCAAAGTTGGCCAGCCGCCGACATGTCCGACGACTATAGGGTCGTCCCCACGACCCCGAGACTAGATTGGCCCGCCACCGTCATGTCCGACGACAATAGGGTCGTCCCCACGACCTCGGGTCCAGGTTGGCCAGCCGCCGTCATTTCCGACGACTATAGAGTCGTCCCCACGACACCGGTCCAAAGTTGGCCAGCCGCCGAAATGTCCGACGACTATAGGGCCGTCCCCACGACCCCGGGACTAGATTGGCCCGCCACCGTCATGTCCAACGACTATAGGGTCGTCCCCACAACCACGGGCCAAAGTTGGCCCGCCGCCGACATGTCCGACGACTATAGGGTCGTCCCCACGACCCCGGGCCAAAGTTGGCAAGCCGCCGAAATGTCCGACGACTATAGGGTCGTCCCCACGACCCCGGGACTAGATTGGCCCGCCACCGTCATGTCCGACGACAATAGGGTCGTCCCCACGACCTCGGGTCCAGGTTGGCCAGCCGCCGACCTTTCCGACGACTATAGAGTCGTCCCCACGACACCGGTCCAAAGTTGGCCAGCCGCCGACATGTCCGACGACTATAGGGTCGTCCCCACGACCCCGGGACTAGATTGGCCCGCCACCGTCATGTCCAACGACTATAGGGTCGTCCCCACAACCACGGGCCAAAGTTGGCCAGCCGCCGACATGTCCGACGACTATAGGGTCGTCCCCACGACCCCGGGCCAAAGATGTCCAGCCGCCGTCTTGTCCGACGCCTATAGGGTCGTCCCCACGACCCCGGGACTAGATTGGCCTGCCACCGTCATGTCCAACGACTATAGGGTCGTCCCCACCACCACGGGCCAAAGTTGGCCAGCCGCCGACATGTCCGACGATTATTGGATCGTCCCCACGACCCCGGGCCAAAGTTGGCCAGCCGCCGACAGGTCCGACGACTATAGGGTCGTCCCCACGACCCCGAGACTAGATTGGCCCGCTACCGTCATGTCCGACGACAATAGGGTCGTCCCCACGACCCCGGGTCCAGGTTGGCCACCCGCCGACATGTCCGACGACTATAGGGTCGTCCCCACGACCCCGGGCCAAAGTTGGTCAGCCGCCGAAATGTCCGACGACTATAGGGTAGTCCCCACGACCCCGGGCCAAAGTTGGCAAGCCGCTGAAATGTCCGACGGCTTTAGGGATGTCCCCACGACCCCGGGACTACATTGGCCCGCCACCGTCAAGTCCGACGACTATAGGGTCGTCCCCTGGACCTCGGGACTAGATTGGCCCGCCACCGTCAAGTCCGACGACTATAGGGTCGTCCCCACGACCTCGGGACTAGGTTGGCCGGCCGCCGACATGTCCGACCACTATTGGGTCGTCCCCACGACACCGGGCCAAAGTTGGCCAGCCGCCGACATGTCCGACGACTATAGGGTCGTCCCCACGACCCCGGGCCAAAGTTGGTCAGCCGCCGAAATGTCCGACGACTATAGGGTAGTCCCCACGACCCCGGGCCAAAGTTGGCAAGCCGCTGAAATGTCCGACGGCTTTAGGGATGTCCCCACGACCCCGGGACTACATTGGCCCGCCACCGTCAAGTCCGACGACTATAGGGTCGTCCCCTGGACCTCGGGACTAGATTGGCCCGCCACCGTCAAGTCCGACGACTATAGGGTCGTCCCCACGACCTCGGGACTAGGTTGGCCAATCGCCAACATGTCCGACGACTATAGGGTCGTCCCTACGACCCCGGGACTAGATTGGCCCGCCACCGTCATGTCCGACGAATATAGGGTCGTCCCCACGACCCCGGGACAAGCTTGGCCCGCCGCCGACTTGTCCGACGACTATAGGGTCGTCCCCACGACCCCGGGACTAGATTGGCCCGCCACCGTCATGTCCGACGACAATAGGGTCGTCCCCACGACCCCGGGTCTACGTTGGCCAGCTGCCGACATGTCCGACGACTATAGAGTCGTCCCCACGACACCGCGCCAAAGTTGGACAGCCGACGACATGTCCGACTACTATAGGGTCGTCCCCACGACCTCGGGTCTAGATTGGCCCGCTACCGTCATGTCCGAAGACTATAGGGTCGTCCCCACGACCTCGGGACTAGATTGGCCAGCCGCCGACATGTCCGACCACTATTGGGTCGTCCCACGACGCCGGGCCAAAGTTGGCAAGCCGCCGAAATGTCCGACGACTGTAGGGTCGTCTCCACGACCCCGGGACTAGATTGGCCCGCCGCCGACATGTCCGACAACTATAGGGTCGTCCCCACGACCCCGGGACTAGATTGGCCCGCCACCGTCATGTCCAACGACTATAGGGTCGTCCCCACAACCACGGGCCAAAGTTGGCCAGCCGCCGACATGTCCGACGACTATAGGGTCGTCCCCACGACCCCGGGCCAAAGATGTCCAGCCGCCGTCTTGTCCGACGCCTATAGGGTCGTCCCCACGACCCCGGGACTAGATTGGCCTGCCACCGTCATGTCCAACGACTATAGGGTCGTCCCCACCACCACGGGCCAAAGTTGGCCAGCCGCCGACATGTCCGACGATTATTGGATCGTCCCCACGACCCCGGGCCAAAGTTGGCCAGCCGCCGACAGGTCCGACGACTATAGGGTCGTCCCCACGACCCCGAGACTAGATTGGCCCGCCACCGTCATGTCCGACGACAATAGGGTCGTCCCCACGACCCCGGGTCTACGTTGGCCAGCTGCCGTCATTTCCGACGACTATAGAGTCGTCCCCACGACACCGGTCCAAAGTTGGCCAGCCGCCGACATGTCCGACGACTATAGGGCCGTCCCCACGACCCCGGGACTAGATTGGCCCGCCACCGTCATGTCCAACGACTATAGGGTCGTCCCCACAACCACGGGCCAAAGTTGGCCCGCCGCCGACATGTCCGACGACTATAGGGTCGTCCCCACGACCCCGGGCCAAAGTTGGCAAGCCGCCGAAATGTCCGACGACTATAGGGTCGTCCCCACGACCCCGGGACTAGATTGGCCCGCCACCGTCATGTCCGACGACAATAGGGTCGTCCCCACGACCTCGGGTCCAGGTTGGCCAGCCGCCGACCTTTCCGACGACTATAGAGTCGTCCCCACGACACCGGTCCAAAGTTGGCCAGCCGCCGACATGTCCGACGACTATAGGGTCGTCCCCACGACCCCGGGACTAGATTGGCCCGCCACCGTCATGTCCAACGACTATAGGGTCGTCCCCACAACCACGGGCCAAAGTTGGCCAGCCGCCGACATGTCCGACGACTATAGGGTCGTCCCCACGACCCCGGGCCAAAGATGTCCAGCCGCCGTCTTGTCCGACGCCTATAGGGTCGTCCCCACGACCCCGGGACTAGATTGGCCTGCCACCGTCATGTCCAACGACTATAGGGTCGTCCCCACCACCACGGGCCAAAGTTGGCCAGCCGCCGACATGTCCGACGATTATTGGATCGTCCCCACGACCCCGGGCCAAAGTTGGCCAGCCGCCGACAGGTCCGACGACTATAGGGTCGTCCCCACGACCCCGAGACTAGATTGGCCCGCTACCGTCATGTCCGACGACAATAGGGTCGTCCCCACGACCCCGGGTCCAGGTTGGCCACCCGCCGACATGTCCGACGACTATAGGGTCGTCCCCACGACCCCGGGCCAAAGTTGGTCAGCCGCCGAAATGTCCGACGACTATAGGGTAGTCCCCACGACCCCGGGCCAAAGTTGGCAAGCCGCTGAAATGTCCGACGGCTTTAGGGATGTCCCCACGACCCCGGGACTACATTGGCCCGCCACCGTCAAGTCCGACGACTATAGGGTCGTCCCCTGGACCTCGGGACTAGATTGGCCCGCCACCGTCAAGTCCGACGACTATAGGGTCGTCCCCACGACCTCGGGACTAGGTTGGCCAATCGCCAACATGTCCGACGACTATAGGGTCGTCCCTACGACCCCGGGACAAGCTTGGCCCGCCGCCGACTTGTCCGACGACTATAGGGTCGTCCCCACGACCCCGGGACTAGATTGGCCCGCCACCGTCATGTCCGACGACAATAGTGTCGTCCCCACGACCCCGGGTCTACGTTGGCCAGCTGCCGACATGTCCGACGACTATAGAGTCGTCCCCACGACACCGCGCCAAAGTTGGACAGCCGACGACATGTCCGACTACTATAGGGTCGTCCCCACGACCTCGGGTCTAGATTGGCCCGCTACCGTCATGTCCGAAGACTATAGGGTCGTCCCCACGACCTCGGGACTAGATTGGCCAGCCGCCGACATGTCCGACCACTATTGGGTCGTCCCACGACGCCGGGCCAAAGTTGGCAAGCCGCCGAAATGTCCGACGACTGTAGGGTCGTCTCCACGACCCCGGGACTAGATTGGCCCGCCGCCGACATGTCCGACGACTATAGGGTCGTCCCCACGACCCCGGGACTAGATTGGCCCGCCACCGTCATGTCCAACGACTATAGGGTCGTCCCCACAACCACGGGCCAAAGTTGGCCAGCCGCCGACATGTCCGACGACTATAGGGTCGTCCCCACGACCCCGGGCCAAAGATGTCCAGCCGCCGTCTTGTCCGACGCCTATAGGGTCGTCCCCACGACCCCGGGACTAGATTGGCCTGCCACCGTCATGTCCAACGACTATAGGGTCGTCCCCACCACCACGGGCCAAAGTTGGCCAGCCGCCGACATGTCCGACGATTATTGGATCGTCCCCACGACCCCGGGCCAAAGTTGGCCAGCCGCCGACAGGTCCGACGACTATAGGGTCGTCCCCACGACCCCGAGACTAGATTGGCCCGCCACCGTCATGTCCGACGACAATAGGGTCGTCCCCACGACCCCGGGTCTACGTTGGCCAGCTGCCGACATGTCCGACGACTATAGAGTCGTCCCCACGACACCGCGCCAAAGTTGGACAGCCGACGACATGTCCGACTACTATAGGGTCGTCCCCACGACCTCGGGTCTAGATTGGCCCGCTACCGTCATGTCCGAAGACTATAGGGTCGTCCCCACGACCTCGGGACTAGATTGGCCAGCCGCCGACATGTCCGACCACTATTGGGTCGTCCCACGATCCCGGGCCAAAGTTGGCCAGCCGCCGACATGTCCGACGACTATAGGGTCGTCCCCACGACCCCGGGACTAGATTGGCCCGCCACCGTCAAGTCCGACGAATATAGGGTCGTCCCCACGACCTCGGGACTAGGTTGGCCAGCCGCCGACATGTCCGACCACTATTGGGTCGTCCCCACGACCACGGGCCAATGTTGGCCAGCCATCGACATGTCCGACGACTATAGGGTCGTCCCCACGACCCCGGGCCAAGGATGTCCAGCCGCCGTCTTGTCCGACACCTATAGGGTCGTCCCCACGACCCCGGGACTAGATTGGCCCGCCACCGTCATGTCCAACGACTATAGGGTCGTCCCCACCACGACGGGCCAAAGTTGGCCAGCCGCCGACATGTCCGACGATTATTGGATCGTCCCCACGACCCCGGGCCAAAGTTGGCCAGCCGCCGACATGTCCGACGACTATAGGGTCGTCCCCACGACCCCGAGACTAGATTGGCCCGCTACCGTCATGTCCGACGACAATAGGGTCGTCCCCACGACCCCGGGTCCAGGTTGGCCAGCAGCCGACATTTCCGACGACTATAGAGTCGTCCCCACGACACCGGGCCAAAGTTGGCCAGCCGCCGACATGTCCGGCGACTATAGGGTCGTCCCCACGACCCCGGGACTAGGCTGACAAGCCGCCAACATGTCCGAAGACTATAGGGTCGTCCCCACGACCCCGGGCCAATGATGTCCAGCCGCCGTCTTGTCCGACGACTATAGGGTCGTCCCCACGACCCCGGGACTAGATTGGCCCGCCACCGTCATGTCCAACGATTATAGGGTCGTCCCCACAACCACGGGCCAAAGTTGGACAGCCGCCGACATGTCCGACGACTATAGGGTCGTCCCCACGATCCCGGGCCAAAGTTGGCCAGCCGCCGACATGTCCGACGACTATAGGGTCGTCCCCACGACCCCGAGACTAGATTGGCCCGCCACCGTCATGTCCGACGACAATAGGGTCGTCCCCACGACCTCGGGTCCAGGTTGGCCAGCCGCCGTCATTTCCGACGACTATAGAGTCGTCCCCACGACACCGGTCCAAAGTTGGCCAGCCGCCGACATGTCCGACGACTATAGGGCCGTCCCCACGACCCCGGGACTAGATTGGCCCGCCACCGTCATGTCCGACGACAATAGGGTCGTCCCCACGACCTCGGGTCCAGGTTGGCCAGCCGCCGACCTTTCCGACGACTATAGAGTCGTCCCCACGACACCGGTCCAAAGTTGGCCAGCCGCCGACATGTCCGACGACTATAGGGTCGTCCCCACGACCCCGGGACTAGATTGGCCCGCCACCGTCATGTCCAACGACTATAGGGTCGTCCCCACAACCACGGGCCAAAGTTGGCCAGCCGCCGACATGTCCGACGACTATAGGGTCGTCCCCACGACCCCGGGCCAAAGATGTCCAGCCGCCGTCTTGTCCGACGCCTATAGGGTCGTCCCCACGACCCCGGGACTAGATTGGCCTGCCACCGTCATGTCCAACGACTATAGGGTCGTCCCCACCACCACGGGCCAAAGTTGGCCAGCCGCCGACATGTCCGACGATTATTGGATCGTCCCCACGACCCCGGGCCAAAGTTGGCCAGCCGCCGACAGGTCCGACGACTATAGGGTCGTCCCCACGACCCCGAGACTAGATTGGCCCGCTACCGTCATGTCCGACGACAATAGGGTCGTCCCCACGACCCCGGGTCCAGGTTGGCCAGCCGCCGACATGTCCGACGACTATAGGGTCGTCCCCACGACCGCGGGCCAAAGTTGGTCAGCCGCCGAAATGTCCGACGACTATAGGGTAGTCCCCACGACCCCGGGCCAAAGTTGGCAAGCCGCTGAAATGTCCGACGGCTTTAGGGATGTCCCCACGACCCCGGGACTACATTGGCCCGCCACCGTCAAGTCCGACGACTATAGGGTCGTCCCCTGGACCTCGGGACTAGATTGGCCCGCCACCGTCAAGTCCGACGACTATAGGGTCGTCCCCACGACCTCGGGACTAGGTTGGCCGGCCGCCGACATGTCCGACCACTATTGGGTCGTCCCCACGACACCGGGCCAAAGTTGGCCAGCCGCCGACATGTCCGACGACTATAGAGTCGTCCCCACGACACCGGTCCAAAGTTGGCCAGCCGCCGACATGTCCGACGACTATAGGGTCGTCCCCACGACCCCGGGACTAGATTGGCCCGCCACCGTCATGTCCAACGACTATAGGGCCGTCCCCACAACCACGGGCCAAAGTTGGCCAGCCGCCGAAATGTCCGACGACTGTAGGGTCGTCCCCACGACCCCGGGACTAGATTGGCCCGCCACCGTCAAGTCCGACGACTATAGGGTCGTCCCCACGACCTCGGGACTAGGTTGGCCGGCCGCCGACATGTCCGACCACTATTGGGTCGTCCCCACGACACCGGGCCAAAGTTGGCCAGCCGCCGACATGTCCGACGACTATAGGGTCGTCCCCACGACCCCGGGACAAGGTTGGCCCGCCGCCGACTTGTCCGACGACTATAGGGTCGTACCCACGACCCCGGGACTAGGCTGACAAGCCGCCAACATGTCCGAAGACTATAGGGTCGTCCCCACGACCCCGGGCCAATGATGTCCAGCCGCCGTCTTGTCCGACGACTATAGGGTCGTCCCCACGACCCCGGGACTAGATTGGCCCGCCACCGTCATGTCCAACGATTATAGGGTCGTCCCCACAACCACGGGCCAAAGTTGGCCAACCGCCGACATGTCCGACGACTATAGGGTCGTCCCCACGACCTCGGGCCAAAGTTGGCCAGCCGCCGACATGTCCGACGACTATAGGGTCGTCCCCACGACCCCGAGACAAGATTGGCCCGCCACCGTCTTGTCCGACGACAATTGGGTCGTCCCCACGACCTCGGGTCCAGGTTGGCCAGCCGCCGACATTTCCGACGACCATAGAGTCGTCCCCACGACACCGGTCCAAAGTTGGCCAGCCGCCGACATGTCCGACGACTATAGGGTGGTCCCCACGACCCCGGGACTAGATTGGCCCGCCACCGTCATGTCCAACGACTATAGGGTCGTCCCCACAACCACGGGCCAAAGTTGGCCAGCCGCCGACATGTCCGACGACTATAGGGTCGTCCCCACGACCCCGGGCCAAAGTTGGCAAGCCGCCGAAATGTCCGACGACTATAGGGTCGTCCCCACGACCCCGGGACTAGGTTGGCCAGCCGCCGACATGTCCGACGACTATAGGGTCGTCCCGACGACCCCGGGCCAATGTTGGCCAATCGCCAACATGTCCGACGACTATAGGGTCGTCCCTACGACCCCGGGACTAGATTGGCCCGCCACCGTCATGTCCAACGATTATAGGGTCGTCCCCACGACCCCGGGACTAGATTGGCCCGCCACCGTCATGTCCGACGAATATAGGGTCGTCCCCACGACCCCGGGACAAGCTTGGCCCGCCGCCGACTTGTCCGACGACTATAGGGTCGTCCCCACGACCCCGGGACTAGATTGGCCCGCCACCGTCATGTCCGACGACAATAGGGTCGTCCCCACGACCCCGGGACAAGCTTGGCCCGCCGCCGACTTGTCCGACGACTATAGGGTCGTCCCCACGACCCCGGGACTAGATTGGCCCGCCACCGTCATGTCCGACGACAATAGGGTCGTCCCCACGACGCCGGGTCTAGGTTGCCCAGCTGCCGACATGTCCGACGACTATAGAGTCGTCCCCACGACACCGCGCCAAAGTTGGACAGCCGCCGACATGTCCGACTACTATAGGGTCGTCCCCACGACCTCGGGTCTAGATTGGCCCGCTACCGTCATGTCCGAAGACTATAGGGTCGTCCCTACGACCTCGGGACTAGATTGGCCCGCCACCGTCATGTCCGACGATTATAGGGTCGTCCCCACGACCGCGAGACTAGATTGGCCCGCCACCGTCATGTCCGACGACAATAGGGTCGTCCCCACGACCTCGGGTCCAGGTTGGCCAGCCGCCGTCATTTCCGACGACTATAGAGTCGTCCCCACGACACCGGTCCAAAGTTGGCCAGCCGCCGACATGTCCGACGACTATAGGGCCGTCCCCACGACCCCGGGACTAGATTGGCCCGCCACCGTCATGTCCAACGACTATAGGGTCGTCCCCACAACCACGGGCCAAAGTTGGCCAGCCGCCGACATGTCCGACGACTATAGGGTCGTCCCCACGGCCCCGGGCCAAAGTTGGCAAGCCGCCGAAATGTCCGACGACTATAGGGTCGTCCCCACGACCCCGGGACTAGATTGGCCCGCCACCGTCATGTCCGACGACAATAGGGTCGTCCCCACGACCTCGGGTCCAGGTTGGCCAGCCGCCGACCTTTCCGACGACTATAGAGACGTCCCCACGACACCGGTCCAAAGTTGGCCAGCCGCCGACATGTCCGACGACTATAGGGTCGTCCCCACGACCCCGGGACTAGATTGGCCCGCCACCGTCATGTCCAACGACTATAGGGTCGTCCCCACAACCACGGGCCAAAGTTGGCCAGCCGCCGACATGTCCGACGACTATAGGGTCGTCCCCACGACCCCGGGCCAAAGACGTCCAGCCGCCGTCTTGTCCGACGCCTATAGGGTCGTCCCCACGACCCCGGGACTAGATTGGCCTGCCACCGTCATGTCCAACGACTATAAGGTCGTCCCCACCACCACGGGCCAAAGTTGGCCAGCCGCCGACATGTCCGACGATTATTGGATCGTCCCCACGACCCCGGGCCAAAGTTGGCCAGCCGCCGACAGGTCCGACGACTATAGGGTCGTCCCCACGACCCCGAGACTAGATTGGCCCGCTACCGTCATGTCCGACGACAATAGGGTCGTCCCCACGACCCCGGGTCCAGGTTGGCCAGCCGCCGACATGTCCGACGACTATAGGGTCGTCCCCACGACCCCGGGCCAAAGTTGGTCAGCCGCCGAAATGTCCGACGACTATAGGGTAGTCCCCACGACCCCGGGCCAAAGTTGGCAAGCCGCTGAAATGTCCGACGGCTTTAGGGATGTCCCCACGACCCCGGGACTACTTTGGCCCGCCACCGTCAAGTCCGACGACTATAGGGTCGTCCCCTGGACCTCGGGACTAGATTGGCCCGCCACCGTCAAGTCCGACGACTATAGGGTCGTCCCCACGACCTCGGGACTAGGTTGGCCGGCCGCCGACATGTCCGACCACTATTGGGTCGTCCCCACGACACCGGGCCAAAGTTGGCCAGCCGCCGACATGTCCGACGACTATAGGGTCGTCCCCACGACCCCGGGCCAAAGTTGGTCAGCCGCCGAAATGTCCGACGACTATAGGGTAGTCCCCACGACCCCGGGCCAAAGTTGGCAAGCCGCTGAAATGTCCGACGGCTTTAGGGATGTCCCCACGACCCCGGGACTACATTGGCCCGCCACCGTCAAGTCCGACGACTATAGGGTCGTCCCCTGGACCTCGGGACTAGATTGGCCCGCCACCGTCAAGTCCGACGACTATAGGGTCGTCCCCACGACCTCGGGACTAGGTTGGCCAATCGCCAACATGTCCGACGACTATAGGGTCGTCCCTACGACCCCGGGACTAGATTGGCCCGCCACCGTCATGTCCGACGAATATAGGGTCGTCCCCACGACCCCGGGACAAGCTTGGCCCGCCGCCGACTTGTCCGACGACTATAGGGTCGTCCCCACGACCCCGGGACTAGATTGGCCCGCCACCGTCATGTCCGACGACAATAGGGTCGTCCCCACGACCCCGGGTCTACGTTGGCCAGCTGCCGACATGTCCGACGACTATAGAGTCGTCCCCACGACACCGCGCCAAAGTTGGACAGTCGACGACATGTCCGACTACTATAGGGTCGTCCCCACGACCTCGGGTCTAGATTGGCCCGCTACCGTCATGTCCGAAGACTATAGGGTCGTCCCCACGACCTCGGGACTAGATTGGCCAGCCGCCGACATGTCCGACCACTATTGGGTCGTCCCACGACGCCGGGCCAAAGTTGGCAAGCCGCCGAAATGTCCGACGACTGTAGGGTCGTCTCCACGACCCCGGGACTAGATTGGCCCGCCACCGTCAAGTCCGACGACTATAGGGTCGTCCCCACGACCTCGGGACTAGGTTGGCCAGCCGCCGACATGTCCGACCACTATTGGGTCGGCCCCACGACCACGGGCCAATGTTGGCCAGCCGCCGACATGTCCGACGACTATAGGGTCGTCCCCACGACCCCGGGCCAAGGATGTCCAGCCGCCGTCTTGTCCGACACCTATAGGGTCGTCCCCACGACCCCGGGACTAGATTGGCCCGCCACCGTCATGTCCAACGACTATAGGGTCGTCCCCACCACGACGGGCCAAAGTTGGCCAGCCGCCGACATGTCCGACGATTATTGGATCGTCCCCACGACCCCGGGCCAAAGTTGGCCAGCCGCCGACATGTCCGACGACTATAGGGTCGTCCCCACGACCCCGAGACTAGATTGGCCCGCTACCGTCATGTCCGACGACAATAGGGTCGTCCCCACGACCCCGGGTCCAGGTTGGCCAGCAGCCGACATTTCCGACGACTATAGAGTCGTCCCCACGACACCGGGCCAAAGTTGGCCAGCCGCCGACATGTCCGACGACTATAGGGTCGTCCCCACGACCCCGGGACTAGGCTGACAAGCCGCCAACATGTCCGAAGACTATAGGGTCGTCCCCACGACCCCGGGCCAATGATGTCCAGCCGCCGACTTGTCCGACGACTATAGGGTCGTCCCCACGACCCCGGGACTAGATTGGCCCGCCACCGTCATGTCCAACGATTATAGGGTCGTCCCCACAACCACGGGCCAAAGTTGGACAGCCGCCGACATGTCCGACGACTATAGGGTCGTCCCCACGATCCCGGGCCAAAGTTGGCCAGCCGCCGACATGTCCGACGACTATAGGGTCGTCCCCACGACCCCGAGACTAGATTGGCCCGCCACCTTCATGTCCGACGACAATAGGGTCGTCCCCACGACCTCGGGTCCAGGTTGGCCAGCCGCCGTCATTTCCGACGACTATAGAGTCGTCCCCACGACACCGGTCCAAAGTTGGCCAGCCGCCGACATGTCCGACGACTATAGGGCCGTCCCCACGACCCCGGGACTAGATTGGCCCGCCACCGTCATGTCCGACGACAATAGGGTCGTCCCCACGACCTCGGGTCCAGGTTGGCCAGCCGCCGACCTTTCCGACGACTATAGAGTCGTCCCCACGACACCGGTCCAAAGTTGGCCAGCCGCCGACATGTCCGACGACTATAGGGCCGTCCCCACGACCCCGGGACTAGATTGGCCCGCCACCGTCATGTCCAACGACTATAGGGTCGTCCCCACAACCACGGGCCAAAGTTGGCCAGCCGCCGACATGTCCGACGACTATAGGGTCGTCCCTACGACCCCGGGACTAGATTGGCCCGCCACCGTCATGTCCAACGATTATAGGGTCGTCCCCACGACCCCGGGACTAGATTGGCCCGCCACCGTCATGTCCGACGAATATAGGGTCGTCCCCACGACCCCGGGACAAGCTTGGCCCGCCGCCGACTTGTCCGACGACTATAGGGTCGTCCCCACGACCCCGGGACTAGATTGGCCCGCCACCGTCATGTCCGACGACAATAGGGTCGTCCCCACGACCCCGGGACAAGCTTGGCCCGCCGCCGACTTGTCCGACGACTATAGGGTCGTCCCCACGACCCCGGGACTAGATTGGCCCGCCACCGTCATGTCCGACGACAATAGGGTCGTCCCCACGTCGCCGGGTCTAGGTTGCCCAGCTGCCGACATGTCCGACGACTATAGAGTCGTCCCCACGACACCGCGCCAAAGTTGGACAGCCGCCGACATGTCCGACTACTATAGGGTCGTCCCCACGACCTCGGGTCTAGATTGGCCCGCTACCGTCATGTCCGAAGACTATAGGGTCGTCCCTACGACCTCGGGACTAGATTGGCCCGCCACCGTCATGTCCGACGATTATAGGGTCGTCCCCACGACCGCGAGACTAGATTGGCCCGCCACCGTCATGTCCGACGACAATAGGGTCGTCCCCACGACCCCGGGTCCAGGTTGGCCAGCCGCCGACATTTCCGACGACTATAGAGTCGTCCCCACGACACCGGGCCAAAGTTGGCCAGCCGCCGAAATGTCCGACGACTGTAGGGTCGTCCCCACGACCCCGGGTCCAGGTTGGCCAGCCGCCGACATTTCCGACGACTATAGAGTCGTCCCCACGACACCGGGCCAAAGTTGGCCAGCCGCCGACATGTCCGACGACTATAGGGTCGTCCCCACGACCCCGGGACTAGATTGGCCCGCCGCCGACATGTCCGACGAATATAGGGCCGTACCCACGACCCCGGGAATAGATTGGCCCGCCGCCGACTTGTCCGACGACTATAGGGTCGTCCCCACGACCCCGGGACTAGATTGGCCCGCCACCGTCATGTCCGACGACAATAGGGTCGTCTCCACGACCCCGGGTCTAGGTTGGCCAGCCGCCGTCATGTCCGACGATTATAGGGTCGTCCCCACGACCGCGAGACTAGATTGGCCCGCCACCGTCATGTCCGACGACAATAGGGTCGTCCCCACGACCCCGGGTCCAGGTTGGCCAGCCGCCGACATTTCCGACGACTATAGAGTCGTCCCCACGACACCGGGCCAAAGTTGGCCAGCCGCCGACATGTCCGACGACTATAGGGTCGTCCCCACGACCCCGGGACTAGATTGGCCCGCCACCGTCATGTCCAACGACTATAGGGTCGTCCCCACAACCACGGGCCAAAGTTGGCAAGCCGCCGAAATTTCCGACGACTATAGAGTCGTCCCCACGACACCGGGCCAAAGTTGGCCAGCCGCCGACATGTCCGACGACTATAGGGTCGTCCCCACGACCCCGGGACAAGGTTGGCCCGCCGCCGACATGTCCGACGAATATAGGGCCGTACCCACGACCCCGGGACTAGATTGGCCCGCCGCCGACTTGTCCGACGACTATAGGGTCGTCCCCACGACCCCGGGACTAGATTGGCCCGCCACCGTCATGTCCGACGACAATAGGGTCGTCTCCACGACCCCGGGTCTAGGTTGGCCAGCCGCCGACATGTCCGACGACTATAGAGTCGTCCCCACGACACCGGGCCAAAGTTGGACAGCCGCCGACATGTCCGACTACTATAGGGTCGTCCCCAGGACCTCGGGTCTAGATTGGCCCGCTACCGTCATGTCCGAAGACTATAGGGTCGTCCCCACGACCACGGGACTAGATTGGCCCGCCACCGCCATGTCCGACGACAATAGGGTCGTCCCCACGACCCCGGGTCTAGGTTGGCCAGCCGCCGACATGTCCGACGACAATCGGATCGTCCCCACGCCCACGCGCCAAAGTTGGCCAGCCGCCGACATGTCCGACGACTATTGGATCGTCCCCACGACCACGGGCCAAAGTTGGCCAGCTGCCGACATGTCCGACGACTATAGGGTCGTCCCCACGACCCCGGGCCAAAGTTGGCAAGCCGCCGAAATGTCCGACGACTATAGGGTCGTCCCGACGACCCCGGGCCAATGTTGGCCAATCGCCAACATGTCCGACGACTATAGGGTCGTCCCTACGACCCCGGGACTAGATTGGCCCGCCACCGTCATGTCCAACGATTATAGGGTCGTCCCCACGACCCCGGGACTAGATTGGCCCACCACCGTCATGTCCGACGACTATAGGGTCGTCCCCACGACCCCGGGCCAAGGATGTCCAGCCGCCGTCTTGTCCGACACCTATAGGGTCGTCCCCACGACCCCGGGACTAGATTGGCCCGCCACCGTCATGTCCAACGACTATAGGGTCGTCCCCACCACGACGGGCCAAAGTTGGCCAGCCGCCGACATGTCCGACGATTATTGGATCGTCCCCACGACCCCGGGCCAAAGTTGGCCAGCCGCCGACATGTCCGACGACTATAGGGTCGTCCCCACGACCCCGAGACTAGATTGGCCCGCTACCGTCATGTCCGACGACAATAGGGTCGTCCCCACGACCCCGGGTCCAGGTTGGCCAGCAGCCGACATTTCCGACGACTATAGAGTCGTCCCCACGACACCGGGCCAAAGTTGGCCAGCCGCCGACATGTCCGACGACTATAGGGTCGTCCCCACGACCCCGGGACTAGGCTGACAAGCCGCCAACATGTCCGAAGACTATAGGGTCGTCCCCACGACCCCGGGCCAATGATGTCCAGCCGCCGACTTGTCCGACGACTATAGGGTCGTCCCCACGACCCCGGGACTAGATTGGCCCGCCACCGTCATGTCCAACGATTATAGGGTCGTCCCCACAACCACGGGCCAAAGTTGGACAGCCGCCGACATGTCCGACGACTATAGGGTCGTCCCCACGATCCCGGGCCAAAGTTGGCCAGCCGCCGACATGTCCGACGACTATAGGGTCGTCCCCACGACCCCGAGACTAGATTGGCCCGCCACCGTCATGTCCGACGACAATAGGGTCGTCCCCACGACCTCGGGTCCAGGTTGGCCAGCCGCCGTCATTTCCGACGACTATAGAGTCGTCCCCACGACACCGGTCCAAAGTTGGCCAGCCGCCGACATGTCCTACGACTATAGGGCCGTCCCCACGACCCCGGGACTAGATTGGCCCGCCACCGTCATGTCCGACGACAATAGGGTCGTCCCCACGACCTCGGGTCCAGGTTGGCCAGCCGCCGACCTTTCCGACGACTATAGAGTCGTCCCCACGACACCGGTCCAAAGTTGGCCAGCCGCCGACATGTCCGACGACTATAGGGCCGTCCCCACGACCCCGGGACTAGATTGGCCCGCCACCGTCATGTCCAACGACTATAGGGTCGTCCCCACAACCACGGGCCAAAGTTGGCCAGCCGCCGACATGTCCGACGACTATAGGGTCGTCCCCACGACCCCGGGACTAGATTGGCCCGCCACCGTCATGTCCGACGAATATAGGGTCGTCCCCACGACACCGGGCCAAAGTTGGCCAGCCGCCGACATGTCCGACGACTATAGGGTCGTCCCCACGACCCCGGGACTAGATTGGCCCGCCACCGTCATGTCCAACGACTATAGGGTCGTCCCCACAACCACGGGCCAAAGTTGGCAAGCCGCCGAAATTTCCGACGACTATAGAGTCGTCCCCACGACACCGGGCCAAAGTTGGCCAGCCGCCGACATGTCCGACGACTATAGGGTCGTCCCCACGACCCCGGGACAAGGTTGGCCCGCCGCCGACATGTCCGACGAATATAGGGCCGTACCCACGACCCCGGGACTAGATTGGCCCGCCGCCGACTTGTCCGACGACTATAGGGTCGTCCCCACGACCCCGGGACTAGATTGGCCCGCCACCGTCATGTCCGACGACAATAGGGTCGTCCCCACGACGCCGGGTCTAGGTTGCCCAGCTGCCGACATGTCCGACGACTATAGAGTCGTCCCCACGACACCGCGCCAAAGTTGGACAGCCGCCGACATGTCCGACTACTATAGGGTCGTCCCCACGACCTCGGGTCTAGATTAGCCCGCTACCGTCATGTCCGAAGACTATAGGGTCGTCCCTACGACCTCGGGACTAGATTGGCCCGCCACCGTCATGTCCGACGATTATAGGGTCGTCCCCACGACCGCGAGACTAGATTGGCCCGCCACCGTCATGTCCGACGACAATAGGGTCGTCCCCACGACCCCGGGTCCAGGTTGGCCAGCCGCCGACATTTCCGACGACTATAGAGTCGTCCCCACGACACCGGGCCAAAGTTGGCCAGCCGCCGAAATGTCCGACGACTGTAGGGTCGTCCCCACGACCCCGGGTCCAGGTTGGCCAGCCGCCGACATTTCCGACGACTATAGAGTCGTCCCCACGACACCGGGCCAAAGTTGGCCAGCCGCCGACATGTCCGACGACTATAGGGTCGTCCCCACGACCCCGGGACTAGATTGGCCCGCCGCCGACATGTCCGACGAATATAGGGCCGTACCCACGACCCCGGGAATAGATTGGCCCGCCGCCGACTTGTCCGACGACTATAGGGTCGTCCCCACGACCCCGGGACTAGATTGGCCCGCCACCGTCATGTCCGACGACAATAGGGTCGTCTCCACGACCCCGGGTCTAGGTTGGCCAGCCGCCGTCATGTCCGACGATTATAGGGTCGTCCCCACGACCGCGAGACTAGATTGGCCCGCCACCGTCATGTCCGACGACAATAGGGTCGTCCCCACGACCCCGGGTCCAGGTTGGCCAGCCGCCGACATTTCCGACGACTATAGAGTCGTCCCCACGACACCGGGCCAAAGTTGGCCAGCCGCCGACATGTCCGACGACTATAGGGTCGTCCCTACGACCCCGGGACTAGATTGGCCCGCCACCGTCATGTCCAACGACTATAGGGTCGTCCCCACAACCACGGGCCAAAGTTGGCAAGCCGCCGAAATTTCCGACGACTATAGAGTCGTCCCCACGACACCGGGCCAAAGTTGGCCAGCCGCCGACATGTCCGACGACTATAGGGTCGTCCCCACGACCCCGGGACAAGGTTGGCCCGCCGCCGACATGTCCGACGAATATAGGGCCGTACCCACGACCCCGGGACTAGATTGGCCCGCCGCCGACTTGTCCGACGACTATAGGGTCGTCCCCACGACCCCGGGACTAGATTGGCCCGCCACCGTCATGTCCGACGACAATAGGGTCGTCTCCACGACCCCGGGTCTAGGTTGGCCAGCCGCCGACATGTCCGACGACTATAGAGTCGTCCCCACGACACCGGGCCAAAGTTGGACAGCCGCCGACATGTCCGACTACTATAGGGTCGTCCCCAGGACCTCGGGTCTAGATTGGCCCGCTACCGTCATGTCCGAAGACTATAGGGTCGTCCCCACGACCACGGGACTAGATTGGCCCGCCACCGCCATGTCCGACGACAATAGGGTCGTCCCCACGACCCCGGGTCTAGGTTGGCCAGCCGCCGACATGTCCGACGACAATCGGATCGTCCCCACGCCCACGCGCCAAAGTTGGCCAGCCGCCGACATGTCCGACGACTATTGGATCGTCCCCACGACCACGGGCCAAAGTTGGCCAGCTGCCGACATGTCCGACGACTATAGGGTCGTCCCCACGACCCCGGGCCAAAGTTGGCAAGCCGCCGAAATGTCCGACGACTATAGGGTCGTCCCGACGACCCCGGGCCAATGTTGGCCAATCGCCAACATGTCCGACGACTATAGGGTCGTCCCTACGACCCCGGGACTAGATTGGCCCGCCACCGTCATGTCCAACGATTATAGGGTCGTCCCCACGACCCCGGGACTAGATTGGCCCGCCACCGTCATGTCCGACGAATATAGGGTCGTCCCCACGACCCCGGGACTAGATTGGCCCGCTTCCGTCAAGTCCGACGACTATAGGGTCGTCCCACGACGCCGGGCCAAAGTTGGCAAGCCGCCGAAATGTCCGACGACTGTAGGGTCGTCCCCACGACCCCGGGACTAGATTGGCCCGCCACCGTCAAGTCCGACGACTATAGGGTCGTCCCCACGACCCCGGGTCCAGGTTGGCCAGCTGCCGACATGTCCGACGACTATAGAGTCGTCCCCACGACACCGCGCCAAAGTTGGACAGCCGCCGACATGTCCGACTACTATAGGGTCGTCCCCACGCCCTCGGGTCTAGATTGGCCCGCTACCGTCATGTCCGAAGACTATAGGGTCGTCCCCTGGACCTCGGGACTAGATTGGCCCGCCACCGTCAAGTCCGACGACTGTAGGGTCGTCCCCACGACCTCGGGACTAGGTTGGCCAATCGCCAACATGTCCGACGACTATAGGGTCGTCCCTACGACCCCGGGACTAGATTGGCCCGCCACCGTCATGTCCGACGAATATAGGGTCGTCCCCACGACCCCGGGACAAGCTTGGCCCGCCGCCGACTTGTCCGACGACTATAGGGTCGTCCCCACGACCCCGGGACTAGATTGGCCCGCCACCGTCATGTCCGACGACAATAGGGTCGTCCCCACGACCCCGGGTCTACGTTGGCCAGCTGCCGACATGTCCGACGACTATAGAGTCGTCCCCACGACACCGCGCCAAAGTTGGACAGTCGACGACATGTCCGATTACTATAGGGTCGTCCCCACGACCTCGGGTCTAGATTGGCCAGCCGCCGACATGTCCGACCACTATTGGGTCGTCCCACGACGCCGGGCCAAAGTTGGCAAGCCGCCGAAATGTCCGACGACTGTAGGGTCGTCGCCACGACCCCGGGACTAGATTGGCCCGCCACCGTCAAGTCCGACGACTATAGGGTCGTCCCCACGACCTCGGGACTAGGTTGGCCAGCCGCCGACATGTCCGACCACTATTGGGTCGTCCCCACGACCACGGGCCAATGTTGGCCAGCCGCCGACATGTCCGACGACTATAGGGTCGCCCCCACGACCCCGGGCCAAGGATGTCCAGCCGCCGTCTTGTCCGACACCTATAGGGTCGTCCCCACGACCCCGGGACTAGATTGGCCCGCCACCGTCATGTCCAACGACTATAGGGTCGTCCCCACCACGACGGGCCAAAGTTGGCCAGCCGCCGACATGTCCGACGATTATTGGATCGTCCCCACGACCCCGGGCCAAAGTTGGCCAGCCGCCGACATGTCCGACGACTATAGGGCCGTCCCCACGACCCCGAGACTAGATTGGCCCGCTACCGTCGTGTCCGACGACAATAGGGTCGTCCCCACGACCCCGGGTCCAGGTTGGCCAGCAGCCGACATTTCCGACGACTATAGAGTCGTCCCCACGACACCGGGCCAAAGTTGGCCAGCCGCCGACATGTCCGACGACTATAGGGTCGTCCCCACGACCCCGGGACTAGGCTGACAAGCCGCCAACATGTCCGAAGACTATAGGGTCGTCCCCACGACCCCGGGCCAATGATGTCCAGCCGCCGACTTGTCCGACGACTATAGGGTCGTCCCCACGACCCCGGGACTAGATTGGCCCGCCACCGTCATGTCCAACGATTATAGGGTCGTCCCCACAACCACGGGCCAAAGTTGGACAGCCGCCGACATGTCCGACGACTATAGGGTCGTCCCCACGATCCCGGGCCAAAGTTGGCCAGCCGCCGACATGTCCGACGACTATAGGGTCGTCCCCACGACCCCGAGACTAGATTGGCCCGCCACCGTCATGTCCGACGACAATAGGGTCGTCCCCACGACCTCGGGTCCAGGTTGGCCAGCCGCCGTCATTTCCGACGACTATAGAGTCGTCCCCACGACACCGGTCCAAAGTTGGCCAGCCGCCGACATGTCCGACGACTATAGGGCCGTCCCCACGACCCCGGGACTAGATTGGCCCGCCACCGTCATGTCCGACGACAATAGGGTCGTCCCCACGACCTCGGGTCCAGGTTGGCCAGCCGCCGACCTTTCCGACGACTATAGAGTCGTCCCCACGACACCGGTCCAAAGTTGGCCAGCCGCCGACATGTCCGACGACTATAGGGCCGTCCCCACGACCACGGGACTAGATTGGCCCGCCACCGTCATGTCCAACGACTATAGGGTCGTCCCCACAACCACGGGCCAAAGTTGGCCAGCCGCCGACATGTCCGACGACTATAGGGTCGTCCCTACGACCCCGGGACTAGATTGGCCCGCCACCGTCATGTCCAACGATTATAGGGTCGTCCCCACGACCCCGGGACTAGATTGGCCCGCCACCGTCATGTCCGACGAATATAGGGTCGTCCCCACGACCCCGGGACAAGCTTGGCCCGCCGCCGACTTGTCCGACGACTATAGGGTCGTCCCCACGACCCCGGGACTAGATTGGCCCGCCACCGTCATGTCCGACGACAATAGGGTCGTCCCCACGACGCCGGGTCTAGGTTGCCCAGCTGCCGACATGTCCGACGACTATAGAGTCGTCCCCACGACACCGCGCCAAAGTTGGACAGCCGCCGACATGTCCGACTACTATAGGGTCGTCCCCACGACCTCGGGTCTAGATTGGCCCGCTACCGTCATGTCCGAAGACTATAGGGTCGTCCCTACGACCTCGGGATTAGATTGGCCCGCCACCGTCATGTCCGACGATTATAGGGTCGTCCCCACGACCGCGAGACTAGATTGGCCCGCCACCGTCATGTCCGACGACAATAGGGTCGTCCCCACGACCCCGGGTCCAGGTTGGCCAGCCGCCGACATTTCCGACGACTATAGAGTCGTCCCCACGACACCGGGCCAAAGTTGGCCAGCCGCCGAAATGTCCGACGACTGTAGGGTCGTCCCCACGACCCCGGGTCCAGGTTGGCCAGCCGCCGACATTTCCGACGACTATAGAGTCGTCCCCACGACACCGGGCCAAAGTTGGCCAGCCGCCGACATGTCCGACGACTATAGGTTCGTCCCCACGACCCCGGGACTAGATTGGCCCGCCGCCGACATGTCCGACGAATATAGGGCCGTACCCACGACCCCGGGAATAGATTGGCCCGCCGCCGACTTGTCCGACGACTATAGGGTCGTCCCCACGACCCCGGGACTAGATTGGCCCGCCACCGTCATGTCCGACGACAATAGGGTCGTCTCCACGACCCCGGGACTAGGTTGGCCAGCCGCCGTCATGTCCGACGATTATAGGGTCGTCCCCACGACCGCGAGACTAGATTGGCCCGCCACCGTCATGTCCGACGACAATAGGGTCGTCCCCACGACCCCGGGTCCAGGTTGGCCAGCCGCCGACATTTCCGACGACTATAGAGTCGTCCCCACGACACCGGGCCAAAGTTGGCCAGCCGCCGACATGTCCGACGACTATAGGGTCGTCCCCACGACCCCGGGACTAGATTGGCCCGCCACCGTCATGTCCAACGACTATAGGGTCGTCCCCACAACCACGGGCCAATGTTGGCAAGCCGCCGAAATTTCCGACGACTATAGAGTCGTCCCCACGACACCGGGCCAAAGTTGGCCAGCCGCCGACATGTCCGACGACTATAGGGTCGTCCCCACGACCCCGGGACAAGGTTGGCCCGCCGCCGACATGTCCGACGAATATAGGGCCGTACCCACGACCCCGGGACTAGATTGGCCCGCCGCCGACTTGTCCGACGACTATAGGGTCGTCCCCACGACCCCGGGACTAGATTGGCCCGCCACCGTCATGTCCGACGACAATAGGGTCGTCTCCACGACCCCGGGTCTAGGTTGGCCAGCCGCCGACATGTCCGACGACTATAGAGTCGTCCCCACGACACCGGGCCAAAGTTGGACAGCCGCCGACATGTCCGACTAGTATAGGGTCGTCCCCAGGACCTCGGGTCTAGATTGGCCCGCTACCGTCATGTCCGAAGACTATAGGGTCGTCCCCACGACCACGGGACTAGATTGGCCCGCCACCGCCATGTCCGACGACAATAGGGTCGTCCCCACGACCCCGGGTCTAGGTTGGCCAGCCGCCGACATGTCCGACGACAATCGGATCGTCCCCACGCCCACGCGCCAAAGTTGGCCAGCCGCCGACATGTCCGACGACTATTGGATCGTCCCCACGACCACGGGCCAAAGTTGGCCAGCTGCCGACATGTCCGACGACTATAGGGTCGTCCCCACGACCCCGGGCCAAAGTTGGCAAGCCGCCGAAATGTCCGACGACTATAGGGTCGTCCCGACGACCCCGGGCCAATGTTGGCCAATCGCCAACATGTCCGACGACTATAGGGTCGTCCCTACGACCCCGGGACTAGATTGGCCCGCCACCGTCATGTCCAACGATTATAGGGTCGTCCCCACGACCCCGGGACTAGATTGGCCCGCCACCGTCATGTCCGACGAATATAGGGTCGTCCCCACGACCCCGGGACAAGCTTGGCCCGCCGCCGACTTGTCCGACGACTATAGGGTCGTCCCCACGACCCCAGGACTAGATTGGCCCGCCACCGTCATGTCCGACGACAATAGGGTCGTCCCCACGACCCCGGGTCTAGGTTGCCCAGCTGCCGACATGTCCGACGACTATAGAGTCGTCCCCACGACACCGCGCCAAAGTTGGACAGCCGCCGACATGTCCGACTACTATAGGGTCGTCCCCACGCCCTCGTGTCTAGATTGGCCCGCTACCGTCATGTCCGAAGACTATAGGGTCGTCCCCACGACCTCGGGACTAGATTGGCCCGCTTCCGTCAAGTCCGACGACTATAGGGTCGTCCCACGACGCCGGGCCAAAGTTGGCAAGCCGCCGAAATGTCCGACGACTGTAGGGTCGTCCCCACGACCCCGGGACTAGATTGGCCCGCCACCGTCAAGTCCGACGACTATAGGGTCGTCCCCACGACCCCGGGTCCAGGTTGGCCAGCCGCCGACATTTCCGACGAATATTGAGTCGTCCCCACGACACCGGGCCAAAGTTGGCCAGCCGCCGACATGTCCGACGACTATAGGGTCGTCCCCACGACCCCGGGTCTAGATTGGCCCGCCACCGTCATGTCCGACGATTATTGGGTCGTCCCCACGACCCCGGGACAAGCTTGGCCCGCCGCCGACTTGTCCGACGACTATAGGGTCGTCCCCACGACCCCGGGACTAGATTGGCCCGCCACCGTCAAGTCCGACGACTATAGGGTCGTCCCCACGACCCCGGGTCCAGGTTGGCCAGCTGCCGACATGTCCGACGACTATAGAGTCGTCCCCACGACACCGCGCCAAAGTTGGACAGCCGCCGACATGTCCGACTACTATAGGGTCGTCCCCACGCCCTCGGGTCTAGATTGGCCCGCTACCGTCATGTCCGAAGACTATAGGGTCGTCCCCACGACCTCGGGACTAGATTGGCCCGCTTCCGTCAAGTCCGACGACTATAGGGTCGTCCCACGACGCCGGGCCAAAGTTGGCAAGCCGCCGAAATGTCCGACGACTGTAGGGTCGTCCCCACGACCCCGGGACTAGATTGGCCCGCCACCGTCAAGTCCGACGACTATAGGGTCGTCCCCACGACCCCGGGTCCAGGTTGGCCAGCCGCCGACATTTCCGACGAATATAGAGTCGTCCCCACGACACCGGGCCAAAGTTGGCCAGCCGCCGACATGTCCGACGATTATAGGGTCGTCCCCACGATCGCGAGACTAGATTGGCCCGCCACCGTCATGTCCGACGACAATAGGGTCGTCCCCACGACCCCGGGTCCAGGTTGGCCAGCCGCCGACATTTCCGACGACTATAGAGTCGTCCCCACGACACCGGGCCAAAGTTGGCCAGCCGCCGACATGTCCGACGACTATAGGGTCGTCCCCACAACCACGGGCCAAAGTTGGCCAATCGCCAACATGTCCGACGACTATAGGGTCGTCCCTACGACCCCGGGACTAGATTGGCCCGCCACCGTCATGTCCAACGATTATAGGGTCGTCCCCACGACCCCGGGACTAGATTGGCCCGCCACCGTCATGTCCGACGACTATAGGGTCGTCCCCACGACCCCGGGACTAGATTGGCCCGCCACCGTCAAGTCCGACGACCTCGGGACTAGGTTGGCCAGCCGCCGACATGTCCGACGACTATTGGGCCGTCCCCACGACCCCGGGGCTAGGATGGCCCGCCGCCGACATGTTCAACGACTATTGGGTCGTCCCCACGACCCCGGGTCCAGGTTGGCCAGCCGACGACATTTCCGACGAATATAGAGTCGTCCCCACGACACCGGGCCAAAGTTGGCCAGCAGCCAACATGTCCGACGACTATAGAGTCGTCCCCACGACACCGGGCCAAAGTTGGTCAGCCGCCGACATGTCCGACGACTATAGGGTCGTCCCCACGACCCCGGGCCAAAGATGTCCAGCCACCGACATGTCCGACGACTATAGGGTCGTTCCCACGACACCGGGACTAGGTTGGCTCGCCGCCGACTTGTCGGACCACTATAGGGTCGTCCCCACGACCCCGGGACTAGGTTGGCTCGCCGCCGACATGTCCGACGACTATAGGGTCGTTCCCACGACACCGGGACTAGGTTGGCTCGCCGCCGACTTGTCGGACCACTATAGGGTCGTCCCCACGACCCCGGGACTAGGTTGGCTCTCCGCCGACATGTCCGACGACTATAGGGTCGTCCCCACCACCCCGGGCCAAGTTGGCAAGCCGCCGAAATGTCCGACGACCGTAGGGTCGTCCCCAAGACCCCGGGACTAGATTGGCCCGCCACCGTCAAGTCCGACGACTATTGGGTCGTCCCCACGACCCCGGGCCAAAGTTTGCGAGCCGCCGAAATGTCCGACGACTGTAGGGTCGTCCCCACGACCCCGGGACAAGGGTGGCCAGCAGCCGACATGTCCGACGACTATAGAGTCGTCCCCACGACACCGGGCCAAAGTTGGTCAGCCGCCGACATGTCCGACGACTATAGGGTCGTCCCCACGACCCCGGGCCAAAGATGTCCAGCCACCGTCTTGTCCGACGACTATAGGGTCGTCCCCACGACCCCGGGACTAGATTGGCCCGCCACCGTCAAGTCCGACGACCTCGGGACTAGGTTGGCCAGCCGCCGACATGTCCGACGACTATAGAGTCGTCCCCACGACACCGCGCCAAAGTTGGACAGCCGCCGACATGTCCGACTACTATAGGGTCGTCCCCACGCCCTCGGGTCTAGATTGGCCCGCTACCGTCATGTCCGAAGACTATAGGGTCGTCCCCACGACCTCGGGACTAGATTGGCCCGCTTCCGTCAAGTCCGACGACTATAGGGTCGTCCCACGACGCCGGGCCAAAGTTGGCAAGCCGCCGAAATGTCCGACGACTGTAGGGTCGTCCCCACGACACCGGGACTAGGTTGGCTCGCCGCCGACTTGTCGGACCACTATAGGGTCGTCCCCACGACCCCGGGACTAGGTTGGCTCGCCGCCGACATGTCCGACGACTATAGGGTCGTCCCCACCACCCCGGGCCAAGTTGGCAAGCCGCCGAAATGTCCGACGACTGTAGGGTCGTCCCCAAGACCCCGGGACTAGATTGGCCCGCCACCGTCAAGTCCGACGACTATTGGGTCGTCCCCACGACCCCGGGCCAAAGTTGGCGAGCCGCCGAAATGTCCGACGACTGTAGGGTCGTCCCCACGACCCCGGGACAAGGGTGGCCAGCAGCCAACATGTCCGACGACTATAGAGTCGTCCCCACGACACCGGGCCAAAGTTGGTCAGCCGCCGACATGTCCGACGACTATAGGGTCGTCCCCACGACCCCGGGCCAAAGATGTCCAGCCACCGACATGTCCGACGACTATAGGGTCGTTCCCACGACACCGGGACTAGGTTGGCTCGCCGCCGACTTGTCGGACCACTATAGGGTCGTCCCCACGACCCCGGGACTAGGTTGGCTCGCCGCCGACATGTCCGACGACTATAGGGTCGTTCCCACGACACCGGGACTAGGTTGGCTCGCCGCCGACTTGTCGGACCACTATAGGGTCGTCCCCACGACCCCGGGACTAGGTTGGCTCGCCGCCGACATGTCCGACGACTATAGGGTCGTCCCCACCACCCCGGGCCAAGTTGGCAAGCCGCCGAAATGTCCGACGACTGTAGGGTCGTCCCCAAGACCCCGGGACTAGATTGGCCCGCCACCGTCAAGTCCGACGACTATTGGGTCGTCCCCACGACCCCGGGCCAAAGTTTGCGAGCCGCCGAAATGTCCGACGACTGTAGGGTCGTCCCCACGACCCCGGGACAAGGGTGGCCAGCAGCCGACATGTCCGACGACTATAGAGTCGTCCCCACGACACCGGGCCAAAGTTGGTCAGCCGCCGACATGTCCGACGACTATAGGGTCGTCCCCACGACCCCGGGCCAAAGATGTCCAGCCACCGTCTTGTCCGACGACTATAGGGTCGTCCCCACGACCCCGGGACTAGATTGGCCCGCCACCGTCAAGTCCGACGACCTCGGGACTAGGTTGGCCAGCCGCCGACATGTCCGACGACTATAGAGTCGTCCCCACGACACCGCGCCAAAGTTGGACAGCCGCCGACATGTCCGACTACTATAGGGTCGTCCCCACGCCCTCGGGTCTAGATTGGCCCGCTACCGTCATGTCCGAAGACTATAGGGTCGTCCCCACGACCTCGGGACTAGATTGGCCCGCTTCCGTCAAGTCCGACGACTATAGGGTCGTCCCACGACGCCGGGCCAAAGTTGGCAAGCCGCCGAAATGTCCGACGACTGTAGGGTCGTCCCCACGACCCCGGGACTAGATTGGCCCGCCACCGTCAAGTCCGACGACTATAGGGTCGTCCCCACGACCCCGGGACTAGATTGGCCCGCCACCGTCAAGTCCGACGACTATAGGGTCGTCCCCACGACCCCGGGTCCAGGTTGGCCAGCCGCCGACATTTCCGACGAATATAGAGTCGTCCCCACGACACCGGGCCAAAGTTGGCCAGCCGCCGACATGTCCGACGACTATAGGGTCGTCCCCACGACCCCGGGACTAGATTGGCCCGCCACCGTCATGTCCGACGATTATAGGGTCGTCCCCACGATCGCGAGACTAGATTGGCCCGCCACCGTCATGTCCGACGACAATAGGGTCGTCCCCACGACCCCGGGTCCAGGTTGGCCAGCCGCCGACATTTCCGACGAATATAGAGTCGTCCCCACGACCCCGGGACTAGATTGGCCCGCCACCGTCAAGTCCGACGACCTCGGGACTAGGTTGGCCAGCCGCCGACATGTCCGACGACTATAGGGTCGCCCCCACGACCTCGGGACTAGGGTGGCCAGCCGCCGACATGTCCGACGACTATAGGTTCGTCCCCACGACCCCCGGAGTAGGTTGGCTCGCCCCCGACTTGTCCGACGACTATAGGGTCGTCCCCACGACCCCGGGACTAGATTGGCCCGCCACCGTCTTGTCCGACGACTATAGGGTCGTCCCCACGACCCCGGGACTAGATTGGCCCGCCACCGTCTTGTCCGACGACTATAGGGTCGTCCCTCGACCCCGGGACTAGATTGGCCCGCCGCCGACATGTCCGAGCACTATAGGGTCGTCCCCACGACCCTGGGACTAGGTTGGCTCGCCGCCGACATGTCCGACGACTATAGGTTCGTCCCCACGACCCCCGGAGTAGGTTGGCTCGCCGCCGACTTGTCCGACGACTATAGGGTCGTCCCCACGACCCCGGGACTAGATTGGCCCGCCACCGTCTTGTCCGACGACTATAGGGTCATCCCCACGACAGCGGGCCTACGTTGGCCAGCCGCCGACATGTCCGACCACTATAGGGTCGTCCCCACGACACCGGGACTAGGTTGGCTCGCCGCCGACATATCCGACGACTATAGGGTCGTTCCCACGACACCGGGACTATGTTGGCCAGCTGCCGACATGTCCGACGACTGTAGGGTCGTCCCCACGACCCCGGGACAAGGGTGGCCAGCAGCCGACATGTCCGACGACTATAGAGTCGTCCCCACGACACCGGGCCAAAGTTGGTCAGCCGCCGACATGTCCGACGACTATAGGGTCGTCCCCACGACCCCGGGCCAAAGATGTCCAGCCACCGTCTTGTCCGACGACTATAGGGTCGGCCCCACGACCCCGGGACTAGATTGGCCCGCCGCCGACATGTCCGAGCACTATAGGGTCGTCCCCACGACCCTGGGACTAGGTTGGCTCGCCGCCGACATGTCCGACGACTATAGGTTCGTCCCCACGACCCCCGGAGTAGGTTGGCTCGCCGCCGACTTGTCCGACGACTATAGGGTCGTCCCCACGACCCCGGGACTAGATTGGCCTGCCACCGTCAAGTCCGACGACCTCGGGACTAGGTTGGCCAGCCGCCGACATGTCCGACGACTATAGGGTCGCCCCCACGACCTCGGGACTAGGTTGGCCAGCCGCCGACATGTCCGACGACTATAGGTTCGTCCCCACGACCCCCGGAGTAGGTTGGCTCGCCGCCGACTTGTCCGACGACTATAGGGTCGTCCCCACGACCCCGGGACTAGATTGGCCCGCCACCGTCTTGTCCGACGACTATAGGGTCGTCCCCACGACCCCGGGACTAGATTGGCCCGCCACCGTCTTGTCCGACGACTATAGGGTCGTCCCCACGACCCCGGGACTAGATTGGCCCGCCGCCGACATGTCCGAGCACTATAGGGTCGTCCCCACGACCCTGGGACTAGGTTGGCTCGCCGCCGACATGTCCGACGACTATAGGTTCGTCCCCACGACCCCCGGAGTAGGTTGGCTCGCCGCCGACTTGTCCGACGACTATAGGGTCGTCCCCACGACCCCGGGACTAGATTGGCCCGCCACCGTCTTGTCCGACGACTATAGGGTCGTCCCCACGACAGCGGGCCTACGTTGGCCAGCCGCCGACATGTCCGACCACTATAGGGTCGTCCCCACGACACCGGGACTAGGTTGGCTCGCCGCCGACATGTCCGACGACTATTGGATCGTGCCGACGACCACGGGCCAAAGTTGGCCAGCCGCCGACATGTCCGACGAGTATAGGGTCGTACCTACGACCCCGGGACTAGATTGGCCCGCCACCGTCATGTCCGACGACAATAGGGTCGGCCCCACGACCCCGGGACTAGATTGGCCCGCCACCGTCAAGTCCGACGACCTCGGGACTAGGTTGGCCAGCCGCCGACATGTCCGACGACTATTGAGCCGTCCCCACGACCACGGGCCAAAGTTGGCCAGCCGCCGACATGTCTGACGACTATAGGGTCGTCCCCACCACCCCGGGCCAAGTTGGCAAGCCGCCGAAATGTCCGACGACTGTAGGGTCGTTCCCACGACACCGGGACTAGGTTGGCTCGCCGCCGACTTGTCGGACCACTATAGGGTCGTCCCCACGACCCCGGGACTAGGTTGGCTCGCCGCCGACATGTCCGACGACTATAGGGTCGTCCCCACCACCCCGGGCCAAGTTGGCAAGCCGCCGAAATGTCCGACGACTATAGGGTCGTCCCCACGACCCCGGGCCAAAGATGTCCAGCCACCGACATGTCCGACGACTATAGGGTCGTCCCCACCACCCCGGGCCAAGTTGGCAAGCCGCCGAAATGTCCGACGACTGTAGGGTCGTTCCCACGACACCGGGACTAGGTTGGCTCGCCGCCGACTTGTCGGACCACTATAGGGTCGTCCCCAAGACCCCGGGACTAGATTGGCCCGCCACCGTCAAGTCCGACGACTATTGGGTCGTCCCCACGACCCCGGGCCAAAGTTGGCGAGCCGCCGAAATGTCCGACGACTGTAGGGTCGTCCCCACGACCCCGGGACAAGGGTGGCCAGCAGCCGACATGTCCGACGACTATAGAGTCGTCCCCACGACACCGGGCCAAAGTTGGTCAGCCGCCGACATGTCCGACGACTATAGGGTCGTCCCCACGACCCCGGGCCAAAGATGTCCAGCCACCGACATGTCCGACGACTATAGGGTCGTTCCCACGACACCGGGACTAGGTTGGCTCGCCGCCGACTTGTCGGACCACTATAGGGTCGTCCCCACGACCCCGGGACTAGGTTGGCTCGCCGCCGACATGTCCGACGACTATAGGGTCGTTCCCACGACACCGGGACTAGGTTGGCTCGCCGCCGACTTGTCGGACCACTATAGGGTCGTCCCCACGACCCCGGGACTAGGTTGGCTCGCCGCCGACATGTCCGACGACTATAGGGTCGTCCCCACCACCCCGGGCCAAGTTGGCAAGCCGCCGAAATGTCCGACGACTGTAGGGTCGTCCCCAAGACCCCGGGACTAGATTGGCCCGCCACCGTCAAGTCCGACGACTATTGGGTCGTCCCCACGACCCCGGGCCAAAGTTTGCGAGCCGCCGAAATGTCCGACGACTGTAGGGTCGTCCCCACGACCCCGGGACAAGGGTGGCCAGCAGCCGACATGTCCGACGACTATAGAGTCGTCCCCACGACACCGGGCCAAAGTTGGTCAGCCGCCGACATGTCCGACGACTATAGGGTCGTCCCAACGACCCCGAGACTAGATTGGCCCGCCACCGTCATGTCCAACGACTATAGGGTCGTCCCCACAACCACGGGCCAAAGTTGGCCAGCCGCCGACATGTCCGACGACTATTGGATCGTGCCCACGACCACGGGCCAAAGTTGGCCAGCCGCCGACATGTCCGACGAGTATAGGGTCGTACCTACGACCCCGGGACTAGATTGGCCCGCCACCGTCATGTCCGACGACAATAGGGTCGTCCCCACGACCCTGGGTCTAGGTTGGCCAGCCGCCGACATGTCCGACGACTAAACAGTCGTCCCAACGACCACGGGCAAAAGTTGGCCAGCCGCCGACATGTCCGACGACTATAGGGTCGTCCCCACGACCCCGGGACTAGATTGGCCCGCCACCGTCATGTCCGACGTCTATTGGGTCGTCCCCACGACAGCGGGCCTACGTTGGCCAGCCACCGACATGCCCGACGACCATAGGATCGTACCTACGACCCCGGGACTAGATTGGAACGCCACCGTCATGTCCGACGACAATAGGGTCGTCCCCACAACCCTGGGTCTAGGTTGGCCAGCCGCCGACATGTCCGACGACTAAACAGTCGTCCCAACGACCACGGGCAAAAGTTGGCCAATCGCCGTCATGTCCGACGACAATAGGGTCGTCCCCACGACCCCGGGACTAGATTGGCCCGCCACAGTCATGTCCGACGACTATCGGATCGTCCCCACGACCACGGGCCAAAGTTGGCCAATCGCCGACATGTCCGACGACTATAGGGTCGCCCCCACGACCCCGGTACAAGGTTCGCCCGCCGCCGACTTGCCCGGCGACTATAGGGTAGTCCCCACGACCCCGGGACTAGGTAGACCCACCGCCGACGTGTCCGACAACTATAGGGTCGTCCCCACGACCACGGGCCAAAGCTGGCCAGCCACCGACATGTCCGACGACCATAGGATCGTACCTACGACCCCGGGACTAGATTGGCCCGCCACCGTCAAGTCCGACGACTATAGAGTCGTCCCCACGACACCGGGCCAAAGTTGGTCAGCCGCCGACATGTCCGACGACTATAGGGTCGTCCCCACGACCCCGGGCCAAAGATGTCCAGCCACCGTCTTGTCCGACGACTATAGGGTCGGCCCCACGACCCCGGGACTAGATTGGCCCGCCACCGTCAAGTCCGACGACCTCGGGACTAGGTTGGCCAGCCGCCGACATGTCCGACGACTATTGGGCCGTCCCCACGACCACGGGCCAAAGTTGGCCAGCCGCCGACATGTCTGACGACTATTGGGCCGTCCCCACGACCACGGGCCAAAGTTGGCCAGCCGCCGACATGTCTGACGACTATAGGGTCGTCCCCACCACCCCGGGCCAAGTTGGCAAGCCGCCGAAATGTCCGACGACTGTAGGGTCGTTCCCACGACACCGGGACTAGGTTGGCTCGCCGCCGACTTGTCGGACCACTATAGGGTCGTCCCCACGACCCCGGGACTAGGTTGGCTCGCCGCCGACATGTCCGACGACTATAGGGTCGTCCCCACCACCCCGGGCCAAGTTGGCAAGCCGCCGAAATGTCCGACGACTGTAGGGTCGTCCCCAAGACCCCGGGACTAGATTGGCCCGCCACCGTCAAGTCCGACGACTATTGGGTCGTCCCCACGACCCCGGGTCCAGGTTGGCCAGCCGCCGACATTTCCGACGAATATAGAGTCGTCCCCACGACACCGGGCCAAAGTTGGCCAGCAGCCAACATGTCCGACGACTATAGAGTCGTCCCCACGACACCGGGCCAAAGTTGGTCAGCCGCCGACATGTCCGACGACTATAGGGTCGTCCCCACGACCCCGGGCCAAAGATGTCCAGCCACCGACATGTCCGACGACTATAGGGTCGTTCCCACGACACCGGGACTAGGTTGGCTCGCCGCCGACTTGTCGGACCACTATAGGGTCGTCCCCACGACCCCGGGACTAGGTTGGCTCGCCGCCGACATGTCCGACGACTATAGGGTCGTTCCCACGACACCGGGACTAGGTTGGCTCGCCGCCGACTTGTCGGACCACTATAGGGTCGTCCCCACGACCCCGGGACTAGGTTGGCTCTCCGCCGACATGTCCGACGACTATAGGGTCGTCCCCACCACCCCGGGCCAAGTTGGCAAGCCGCCGAAATGTCCGACGACCGTAGGGTCGTCCCCAAGACCCCGGGACTAGATTGGCCCGCCACCGTCAAGTCCGACGACTATTGGGTCGTCCCCACGACCCCGGGCCAAAGTTTGCGAGCCGCCGAAATGTCCGACGACTGTAGGGTCGTCCCCACGACCCCGGGACAAGGGTGGCCAGCAGCCGACATGTCCGACGACTATAGAGTCGTCCCCACGACACCGGGCCAAAGTTGGTCAGCCGCCGACATGTCCGACGACTATAGGGTCGTCCCCACGACCCCGGGCCAAAGATGTCCAGCCACCGTCTTGTCCGACGACTATAGGGTCGTCCCCACGACCCCGGGACTAGATTGGCCCGCCACCGTCAAGTCCGACGACCTCGGGACTAGGTTGGCCAGCCGCCGACATGTCCGACGACTATAGAGTCGTCCCCACGACACCGCGCCAAAGTTGGACAGCCGCCGACATGTCCGACTACTATAGGGTCGTCCCCACGCCCTCGGGTCTAGATTGGCCCGCTACCGTCATGTCCGAAGACTATAGGGTCGTCCCCACGACCTCGGGACTAGATTGGCCCGCTTCCGTCAAGTCCGACGACTATAGGGTCGTCCCACGACGCCGGGCCAAAGTTGGCAAGCCGCCGAAATGTCCGACGACTGTAGGGTCGTCCCCACGACACCGGGACTAGGTTGGCTCGCCGCCGACTTGTCGGACCACTATAGGGTCGTCCCCACGACCCCGGGACTAGGTTGGCTCGCCGCCGACATGTCCGACGACTATAGGGTCGTCCCCACCACCCCGGGCCAAGTTGGCAAGCCGCCGAAATGTCCGACGACTGTAGGGTCGTCCCCAAGACCCCGGGACTAGATTGGCCCGCCACCGTCAAGTCCGACGACTATTGGGTCGTCCCCACGACCCCGGGCCAAAGTTGGCGAGCCGCCGAAATGTCCGACGACTGTAGGGTCGTCCCCACGACCCCGGGACAAGGGTGGCCAGCAGCCAACATGTCCGACGACTATAGAGTCGTCCCCACGACACCGGGCCAAAGTTGGTCAGCCGCCGACATGTCCGACGACTATAGGGTCGTCCCCACGACCCCGGGCCAAAGATGTCCAGCCACCGACATGTCCGACGACTATAGGGTCGTTCCCACGACACCGGGACTAGGTTGGCTCGCCGCCGACTTGTCGGACCACTATAGGGTCGTCCCCACGACCCCGGGACTAGGTTGGCTCGCCGCCGACATGTCCGACGACTATAGGGTCGTTCCCACGACACCGGGACTAGGTTGGCTCGCCGCCGACTTGTCGGACCACTATAGGGTCGTCCCCACGACCCCGGGACTAGGTTGGCTCGCCGCCGACATGTCCGACGACTATAGGGTCGTCCCCACCACCCCGGGCCAAGTTGGCAAGCCGCCGAAATGTCCGACGACTGTAGGGTCGTCCCCAAGACCCCGGGACTAGATTGGCCCGCCACCGTCAAGTCCGACGACTATTGGGTCGTCCCCACGACCCCGGGCCAAAGTTTGCGAGCCGCCGAAATGTCCGACGACTGTAGGGTCGTCCCCACGACCCCGGGACAAGGGTGGCCAGCAGCCGACATGTACGACGACTATAGAGTCGTCCCCACGACACCGGGCCAAAGTTGGTCAGCCGCCGACATGTCCGACGACTATAGGGTCGTCCCCACGACCCCGGGCCAAAGATGTCCAGCCACCGTCTTGTCCGACGACTATAGGGTCGTCCCCACGACCCCGGGACTAGATTGGCCCGCCACCGTCAAGTCCGACGACCTCGGGACTAGGTTGGCCAGCCGCCGACATGTCCGACGACTATAGAGTCGTCCCCACGACACCGCGCCAAAGTTGGACAGCCGCCGACATGTCCGACTACTATAGGGTCGTCCCCACGCCCTCGGGTCTAGATTGGCCCGCTACCGTCATGTCCGAAGACTATAGGGTCGTCCCCACGACCTCGGGACTAGATTGGCCCGCTTCCGTCAAGTCCGACGACTATAGGGTCGTCCCACGACGCCGGGCCAAAGTTGGCAAGCCGCCGAAATGTCCGACGACTGTAGGGTCGTCCCCACGACCCCGGGACTAGATTGGCCCGCCACCGTCAAGTCCGACGACTATAGGGTCGTCCCCACGACCCCGGGTCCAGGTTGGCCAGCCGCCGACATTTCCGACGAATATAGAGTCGTCCCCACGACACCGGGCCAAAGTTGGCCAGCCGCCGACATGTCCGACGACTATAGGGTCGTCCCCACGACCCCGGGACTAGATTGGCCCGCCACCGTCAAGTCCGACGACTATAGGGTCGTCCCCACGACCCCGGGTCCAGGTTGGCCAGCCGCCGACATTTCCGACGAATATAGAGTCGTCCCCACGACACCGGTCCAAAGTTGGCCAGCCGCCGACATGTCCGACGACTATAGGGTCGTCCCCACGACCCCGGGACTAGATTGGCCCGCCACCGTCAAGTCCGACGACTATAGGGTCGTCCCCACGACCCCGGGTCCAGGTTGGCCAGCCGCCGACATTTCCGACGAATATAGAGTCGTCCCCACGACACCGGGCCAAAGTTGGCCAGCCGCCGACATGTCCGACGACTATAGGGTCGTCCCCACGACCCCGGGACTAGATTGGCTCGCCGCCGACATGTCCGACGACTATAGGTTCGTCCCCACGACCCCCGGAGTAGGTTGGCTCGCCGCCGACTTGTCCGACGATTATAGGGTCGTCCCCACGATCGCGAGACTAGATTGGCCCGCCACCGTCATGTCCGACGACAATAGGGTCGTCCCCACGACCCCGGGTCCAGGTTGGCCAGCCGCCGACATTTCCGACGAATATAGAGTCGTCCCCACGACCCCGGGACTAGATTGGCCCGCCACCGTCAAGTCCGACGACCTCGGGACTAGGTTGGCCAGCCGCCGACATGTCCGACGACTATAGGGTCGCCCCCACGACCTCGGGACTAGGGTGGCCAGCCGCCGACATGTCCGACGACTATAGGTTCGTCCCCACGACCCCCGGAGTAGGTTGGCTCGCCCCCGACTTGTCCGACGACTATAGGGCCGTCCCCACGACCCCGGGACTAGATTGGCCCGCCACCGTCTTGTCCGACGACTATAGGGTCGTCCCCACGACCCCGGGACTAGATTGGCCCGCCACCGTCTTGTCCGACGACTATAGGGTCGTCCCCACGACCCCGGGACTAGATTGGCCCGCCGCCGACATGTCCGAGCACTATAGGGTCGTCCCCACGACCCTGGGACTAGGTTGGCTCGCCGCCGACATGTCCGACGACTATAGGTTCGTCCCCACGACCCCCGGAGTAGGTTGGCTCGCCGCCGACTTGTCCGACGACTATAGGGTCGTCCCCACGACCCCGGGACTAGATTGGCCCGCCACCGTCTTGTCCGACGACTATAGGGTCGTCCCCACGACAGCGGGCCTACGTTGGCCAGCCGCCGACATGTCCGACCACTATAGGGTCGTTCCCACGACACCGGGACTATGTTGGCCAGCTGCCGACATGTCCGACGACTGTAGGGTCGTCCCCACGACCCGGGACAAGGGTGGCCAGCAGCCGACATGTCCGACGACTATAGAGTCGTCCCCACGACACCGGGCCAAAGTTGGTCAGCCGCCGACATGTCCGACGACTATAGGGTCGTCCCCACGACCCCGGGCCAAAGATGTCCAGCCACCGTCTTGTCCGACGACTATAGGGTCGGCCCCACGACCCCGGGACTAGATTGGCCCGCCGCCGACATGTCCGAGCACTATAGGGTCGTCCCCACGACCCTGGGACTAGGTTGGCTCGCCGCCGACATGTCCGACGACTATAGGTTCGTCCCCACGACCCCCGGAGTAGGTTGGCTCGCCGCCGACTTGTCCGACGACTATAGGGTCGTCCCCACGACCCCGGGACTAGATTGGCCCGCCACCGTCAAGTCCGACGACCTCGGGACTAGGTTGGCCAGCCGCCGACATGTCCGACGACTATAGGGTCGCCCCCACGACCTCGGGACTAGGTTGGCCAGCCGCCGACATGTCCGACGACTATAGGTTCGTCCCCACGACCCCCGGAGTAGGTTGGCTCGCCGCCGACTTGTCCGACGACTATAGGGTCGTCCCCACGACCCCGGGACTAGATTGGCCCGCCACCGTCTTGTCCGACGACTATAGGGTCGTCCCCACGACCCCGGGACTAGATTGGCCCGCCACCGTCTTGTCCGACGACTATAGGGTCGTCCCCACGACCCCGGGACTAGATTGGCCCGCCGCCGACATGTCCGAGCACTATAGGGTCGTCCCCACGACCCTGGGACTAGGTTGGCTCGCCGCCGACATGTCCGACGACTATAGGTTCGTCCCCACGACCCCCGGAGTAGGTTGGCTCGCCGCCGACTTGTCCGACGACTATAGGGTCGTCCCCACGACCCCGGGACTAGATTGGCCCGCCACCGTCAAGTCCGACGACCTCGGGACTAGGTTGGCCAGCCGCCGACATGTCCGACGACTATAGGGTCGCCCCCACGACCTCGGGACTAGGTTGGCCAGCCGCCGACATGTCCGACGACTATAGGTTCGTCCCCACGACCCCCGGAGTAGGTTGGCTCGCCGCCGACTTGTCCGACGACTATAGGGTCGGCCCCACGACCCCGGGACTAGATTGGCCCGCCGCCGACATGTCCGAGCACTATAGGGTCGTCCCCACGACCCTGGGACTAGGTTGGCTCGCCGCCGACATGTCCGACGACTATAGGTTCGTCCCCACGACCCCCGGAGTAGGTTGGCTCGCCGCCGACTTGTCCGACGACTATAGGGTCGTCCCCACGACCCCGGGACTAGATTGGCCCGCCACCGTCAAGTCCGACGACCTCGGGACTAGGTTGGCCAGCCGCCGACATGTCCGAAGACTATAGGGTCGCCCCCACGACCTCGGGACTAGGTTGGCCAGCCGCCGACATGTCCGACGACTATAGGTTCGTCCCCACGACCCCCGGAGTAGGTTGGCTCGCCGCCGACTTGTCCGACGACTATAGGGTCGTCCCCACGACCCCGGGACTAGATTGGCCCGCCACCGTCTTGTCCGACGACTATAGGGTCGTCCCCACGACCCCGGGACTAGATTGGCCCGCCACCGTCTTGTCCGACGACTATAGGGTCGTCCCCACGACCCCGGGACTAGATTGGCCCGCCGCCGACATGTCCGAGCACTATAGGGTCGTCCCCACGACCCTGGGACTAGGTTGGCTCGCCGCCGACATGTCCGACGACTATAGGTTCGTCCCCACGACCCCCGGAGTAGGTTGGCTCGCCGCCGACTTGTCCGACGACTATAGGGTCGTCCCCACGACCCCGGGACTAGATTGGCCCGCCACCGTCTTGTCCGACGACTATAGGGTCGTCCCCACGACAGCGGGCCTACGTTGGCCAGCCGCCGACATGTCCGACCACTATAGGGTCGTCCCCACGACACCGGGACTAGGTTGGCTCGCCGCCGACATGTCCGACGACTATTGGATCGTGCCCACGACCACGGGCCAAAGTTGGCCAGCCGCCGACATGTCCGACGAGTATAGGGTCGTACCTACGACCCCGGGACTAGATTGGCCCGCCACCGTCATGTCCGACGACAATAGGGTCGGCCCCACGACCCCGGGACTAGATTGGCCCGCCACCGTCAAGTCCGACGACCTCGGGACTAGGTTGGCCAGCCGCCGACATGTCCGACGACTATTGGGCCGTCCCCACGACCACGGGCCAAAGTTGGCCAGCCGCCGACATGTCTGACGACTATAGGGTCGTCCCCACCACCCCGGGCCAAGTTGGCAAGCCGCCGAAATGTCCGACGACTGTAGGGTCGTTCCCACGACACCGGGACTAGGTTGGCTCGCCGCCGACTTGTCGGACCACTATAGGGTCGTCCCCACGACCCCGGGACTAGGTTGGCTCGCCGCCGACATGTCCGACGACTATAGGGTCGTCCCCACCACCCCGGGCCAAGTTGGCAAGCCGCCGAAATGTCCGACGACTATAGGGTCGTCCCCACGACCCCGGGCCAAAGATGTCCAGCCACCGACATGTCCGACGACTATAGGGTCGTCCCCACCACCCCGGGCCAAGTTGGCAAGCCGCCGAAATGTCCGACGACTGTAGGGTCGTTCCCACGACACCGGGACTAGGTTGGCTCGCCGCCGACTTGTCGGACCACTATAGGGTCGTCCCCAAGACCCCGGGACTAGATTGGCCCGCCACCGTCAAGTCCGACGACTATTGGGTCGTCCCCACGACCCCGGGCCAAAGTTGGCGAGCCGCCGAAATGTCCGACGACTGTAGGGTCGTCCCCACGACCCCGGGACAAGGGTGGCCAGCAGCCGACATGTCCGACGACTATAGAGTCGTCCCCACGACACCGGGCCAAAGTTGGTCAGCCGCCGACATGTCCGACGACTATAGGGTCGTCCCCACGACCCCGGGCCAAAGATGTCCAGCCACCGACATGTCCGACGACTATAGGGTCGTTCCCACGACACCGGGACTAGGTTGGCTCGCCGCCGACTTGTCGGACCACTATAGGGTCGTCCCCACGACCCCGGGACTAGGTTGGCTCGCCGCCGACATGTCCGACGACTATAGGGTCGTTCCCACGACACCGGGACTAGGTTGGCTCGCCGCCGACTTGTCGGACCACTATAGGGTCGTCCCCACGACCCCGGGACTAGGTTGGCTCGCCGCCGACATGTCCGACGACTATAGGGTCGTCCCCACCACCCCGGGCCAAGTTGGCAAGCCGCCGAAATGTCCGACGACTGTAGGGTCGTCCCCAAGACCCCGGGACTAGATTGGCCCGCCACCGTCAAGTCCGACGACTATTGGGTCGTCCCCACGACCCCGGGCCAAAGTTTGCGAGCCGCCGAAATGTCCGACGACTGTAGGGTCGTCCCCACGACCCCGGGACTAGATTGGCCCGCCACCGTCTTGTCCGACGACTATAGGGTCGTCCCCACGACAGCGGGCCTACGTTGGCCAGCCGCCGACATGTCCGACCACTATAGGGTCGTTCCCACGACACCGGGACTATGTTGGCCAGCTGCCGACATGTCCGACGACTGTAGGGTCGTCCCCACGACCCGGGACAAGGGTGGCCAGCAGCCGACATGTCCGACGACTATAGAGTCGTCCCCACGACACCGGGCCAAAGTTGGTCAGCCGCCGACATGTCCGACGACTATAGGGTCGTCCCCACGACCCCGGGCCAAAGATGTCCAGCCACCGTCTTGTCCGACGACTATAGGGTCGGCCCCACGACCCCGGGACTAGATTGGCCCGCCGCCGACATGTCCGAGCACTATAGGGTCGTCCCCACGACCCTGGGACTAGGTTGGCTCGCCGCCGACATGTCCGACGACTATAGGTTCGTCCCCACGACCCCCGGAGTAGGTTGGCTCGCCGCCGACTTGTCCGACGACTATAGGGTCGTCCCCACGACCCCGGGACTAGATTGGCCCGCCACCGTCAAGTCCGACGACCTCGGGACTAGGTTGGCCAGCCGCCGACATGTCCGACGACTATAGGGTCGCCCCCACGACCTCGGGACTAGGTTGGCCAGCCGCCGACATGTCCGACGACTATAGGTTCGTCCCCACGACCCCCGGAGTAGGTTGGCTCGCCGCCGACTTGTCCGACGACTATAGGGTCGTCCCCACGACCCCGGGACTAGATTGGCCCGCCACCGTCTTGTCCGACGACTATAGGGTCGTCCCCACGACCCCGGGACTAGATTGGCCCGCCACCGTCTTGTCCGACGACTATAGGGTCGTCCCCACGACCCCGGGACTAGATTGGCCCGCCGCCGACATGTCCGAGCACTATAGGGTCGTCCCCACGACCCTGGGACTAGGTTGGCTCGCCGCCGACATGTCCGACGACTATAGGTTCGTCCCCACGACCCCCGGAGTAGGTTGGCTCGCCGCCGACTTGTCCGACGACTATAGGGTCGTCCCCACGACCCCGGGACTAGATTGGCCCGCCACCGTCAAGTCCGACGACCTCGGGACTAGGTTGGCCAGCCGCCGACATGTCCGACGACTATAGGGTCGCCCCCACGACCTCGGGACTAGGTTGGCCAGCCGCCGACATGTCCGACGACTATAGGTTCGTCCCCACGACCCCCGGAGTAGGTTGGCTCGCCGCCGACTTGTCCGACGACTATAGGGTCGGCCCCACGACCCCGGGACTAGATTGGCCCGCCGCCGACATGTCCGAGCACTATAGGGTCGTCCCCACGACCCTGGGACTAGGTTGGCTCGCCGCCGACATGTCCGACGACTATAGGTTCGTCCCCACGACCCCCGGAGTAGGTTGGCTCGCCGCCGACTTGTCCGACGACTATAGGGTCGTCCCCACGACCCCGGGACTAGATTGGCCCGCCACCGTCAAGTCCGACGACCTCGGGACTAGGTTGGCCAGCCGCCGACATGTCCGAAGACTATAGGGTCGCCCCCACGACCTCGGGACTAGGTTGGCCAGCCGCCGACATGTCCGACGACTATAGGTTCGTCCCCACGACCCCCGGAGTAGGTTGGCTCGCCGCCGACTTGTCCGACGACTATAGGGTCGTCCCCACGACCCCGGGACTAGATTGGCCCGCCACCGTCTTGTCCGACGACTATAGGGTCGTCCCCACGACCCCGGGACTAGATTGGCCCGCCACCGTCTTGTCCGACGACTATAGGGTCGTCCCCACGACCCCGGGACTAGATTGGCCCGCCGCCGACATGTCCGAGCACTATAGGGTCGTCCCCACGACCCTGGGACTAGGTTGGCTCGCCGCCGACATGTCCGACGACTATAGGTTCGTCCCCACGACCCCCGGAGTAGGTTGGCTCGCCGCCGACTTGTCCGACGACTATAGGGTCGTCCCCACGACCCCGGGACTAGATTGGCCCGCCACCGTCTTGTCCGACGACTATAGGGTCGTCCCCACGACAGCGGGCCTACGTTGGCCAGCCGCCGACATGTCCGACCACTATAGGGTCGTCCCCACGACACCGGGACTAGGTTGGCTCGCCGCCGACATGTCCGACGACTATTGGATCGTGCCCACGACCACGGGCCAAAGTTGGCCAGCCGCCGACATGTCCGACGAGTATAGGGTCGTACCTACGACCCCGGGACTAGATTGGCCCGCCACCGTCATGTCCGACGACAATAGGGTCGGCCCCACGACCCCGGGACTAGATTGGCCCGCCACCGTCAAGTCCGACGACCTCGGGACTAGGTTGGCCAGCCGCCGACATGTCCGACGACTATTGGGCCGTCCCCACGACCACGGGCCAAAGTTGGCCAGCCGCCGACATGTCTGACGACTATAGGGTCGTCCCCACCACCCCGGGCCAAGTTGGCAAGCCGCCGAAATGTCCGACGACTGTAGGGTCGTTCCCACGACACCGGGACTAGGTTGGCTCGCCGCCGACTTGTCGGACCACTATAGGGTCGTCCCCACGACCCCGGGACTAGGTTGGCTCGCCGCCGACATGTCCGACGACTATAGGGTCGTCCCCACCACCCCGGGCCAAGTTGGCAAGCCGCCGAAATGTCCGACGACTATAGGGTCGTCCCCACGACCCCGGGCCAAAGATGTCCAGCCACCGACATGTCCGACGACTATAGGGTCGTCCCCACCACCCCGGGCCAAGTTGGCAAGCCGCCGAAATGTCCGACGACTGTAGGGTCGTTCCCACGACACCGGGACTAGGTTGGCTCGCCGCCGACTTGTCGGACCACTATAGGGTCGTCCCCAAGACCCCGGGACTAGATTGGCCCGCCACCGTCAAGTCCGACGACTATTGGGTCGTCCCCACGACCCCGGGCCAAAGTTGGCGAGCCGCCGAAATGTCCGACGACTGTAGGGTCGTCCCCACGACCCCGGGACAAGGGTGGCCAGCAGCCGACATGTCCGACGACTATAGGGTCGTTCCCACGACACCGGGACTAGGTTGGCTCGCCGCCGACTTGTCGGACCACTATAGGGTCGTCCCCACGACCCCGGGACTAGGTTGGCTCGCCGCCGACATGTCCGACGACTATAGGGTCGTCCCCACCACCCCGGGCCAAGTTGGCAAGCCGCCGAAATGTCCGACGACTGTAGGGTCGTCCCCAAGACCCCGGGACTAGATTGGCCCGCCACCGTCAAGTCCGACGACTATTGGGTCGTCCCCACGACCCCGGGCCAAAGTTTGCGAGCCGCCGAAATGTCCGACGACTGTAGGGTCGTCCCCACGACCCCGGGACTAGATTGGCCCGCCACCGTCTTGTCCGACGACTATAGGGTCGTCCCCACGACAGCGGGCCTACGTTGGCCAGCCGCCGACATGTCCGACCACTATAGGGTCGTTCCCACGACACCGGGACTATGTTGGCCAGCTGCCGACATGTCCGACGACTGTAGGGTCGTCCCCACGACCCGGGACAAGGGTGGCCAGCAGCCGACATGTCCGACGACTATAGAGTCGTCCCCACGACACCGGGCCAAAGTTGGTCAGCCGCCGACATGTCCGACGACTATAGGGTCGTCCCCACGACCCCGGGCCAAAGATGTCCAGCCACCGTCTTGTCCGACGACTATAGGGTCGGCCCCACGACCCCGGGACTAGATTGGCCCGCCGCCGACATGTCCGAGCACTATAGGGTCGTCCCCACGACCCTGGGACTAGGTTGGCTCGCCGCCGACATGTCCGACGACTATAGGTTCGTCCCCACGACCCCCGGAGTAGGTTGGCTCGCCGCCGACTTGTCCGACGACTATAGGGTCGTCCCCACGACCCCGGGACTAGATTGGCCCGCCACCGTCAAGTCCGACGACCTCGGGACTAGGTTGGCCAGCCGCCGACATGTCCGACGACTATAGGGTCGCCCCCACGACCTCGGGACTAGGTTGGCCAGCCGCCGACATGTCCGACGACTATAGGTTCGTCCCCACGACCCCCGGAGTAGGTTGGCTCGCCGCCGACTTGTCCGACGACTATAGGGTCGTCCCCACGACCCCGGGACTAGATTGGCCCGCCACCGTCTTGTCCGACGACTATAGGGTCGTCCCCACGACCCCGGGACTAGATTGGCCCGCCACCGTCTTGTCCGACGACTATAGGGTCGTCCCCACGACCCCGGGACTAGATTGGCCCGCCGCCGACATGTCCGAGCACTATAGGGTCGTCCCCACGACCCTGGGACTAGGTTGGCTCGCCGCCGACATGTCCGACGACTATAGGTTCGTCCCCACGACCCCCGGAGTAGGTTGGCTCGCCGCCGACTTGTCCGACGACTATAGGGTCGTCCCCACGACCCCGGGACTAGATTGGCCCGCCACCGTCAAGTCCGACGACCTCGGGACTAGGTTGGCCAGCCGCCGACATGTCCGACGACTATAGGGTCGCCCCCACGACCTCGGGACTAGGTTGGCCAGCCGCCGACATGTCCGACGACTATAGGTTCGTCCCCACGACCCCCGGAGTAGGTTGGCTCGCCGCCGACTTGTCCGACGACTATAGGGTCGGCCCCACGACCCCGGGACTAGATTGGCCCGCCGCCGACATGTCCGAGCACTATAGGGTCGTCCCCACGACCCTGGGACTAGGTTGGCTCGCCGCCGACATGTCCGACGACTATAGGTTCGTCCCCACGACCCCCGGAGTAGGTTGGCTCGCCGCCGACTTGTCCGACGACTATAGGGTCGTCCCCACGACCCCGGGACTAGATTGGCCCGCCACCGTCAAGTCCGACGACCTCGGGACTAGGTTGGCCAGCCGCCGACATGTCCGAAGACTATAGGGTCGCCCCCACGACCTCGGGACTAGGTTGGCCAGCCGCCGACATGTCCGACGACTATAGGTTCGTCCCCACGACCCCCGGAGTAGGTTGGCTCGCCGCCGACTTGTCCGACGACTATAGGGTCGTCCCCACGACCCCGGGACTAGATTGGCCCGCCACCGTCTTGTCCGACGACTATAGGGTCGTCCCCACGACCCCGGGACTAGATTGGCCCGCCACCGTCTTGTCCGACGACTATAGGGTCGTCCCCACGACCCCGGGACTAGATTGGCCCGCCGCCGACATGTCCGAGCACTATAGGGTCGTCCCCACGACCCTGGGACTAGGTTGGCTCGCCGCCGACATGTCCGACGACTATAGGTTCGTCCCCACGACCCCCGGAGTAGGTTGGCTCGCCGCCGACTTGTCCGACGACTATAGGGTCGTCCCCACGACCCCGGGACTAGATTGGCCCGCCACCGTCTTGTCCGACGACTATAGGGTCGTCCCCACGACAGCGGGCCTACGTTGGCCAGCCGCCGACATGTCCGACCACTATAGGGTCGTCCCCACGACACCGGGACTAGGTTGGCTCGCCGCCGACATGTCCGACGACTATTGGATCGTGCCCACGACCACGGGCCAAAGTTGGCCAGCCGCCGACATGTCCGACGAGTATAGGGTCGTACCTACGACCCCGGGACTAGATTGGCCCGCCACCGTCATGTCCGACGACAATAGGGTCGGCCCCACGACCCCGGGACTAGATTGGCCCGCCACCGTCAAGTCCGACGACCTCGGGACTAGGTTGGCCAGCCGCCGACATGTCCGACGACTATTGGGCCGTCCCCACGACCACGGGCCAAAGTTGGCCAGCCGCCGACATGTCTGACGACTATAGGGTCGTCCCCACCACCCCGGGCCAAGTTGGCAAGCCGCCGAAATGTCCGACGACTGTAGGGTCGTTCCCACGACACCGGGACTAGGTTGGCTCGCCGCCGACTTGTCGGACCACTATAGGGTCGTCCCCACGAGCCCGGGACTAGGTTGGCTCGCCGCCGACATGTCCGACGACTATAGGGTCGTCCCCACCACCCCGGGCCAAGTTGGCAAGCCGCCGAAATGTCCGACGACTATAGGGTCGTCCCCACGACCCCGGGCCAAAGATGTCCAGCCACCGACATGTCCGACGACTATAGGGTCGTCCCCACCACCCCGGGCCAAGTTGGCAAGCCGCCGAAATGTCCGACGACTGTAGGGTCGTTCCCACGACACCGGGACTAGGTTGGCTCGCCGCCGACTTGTCGGACCACTATAGGGTCGTCCCCAAGACCCCGGGACTAGATTGGCCCGCCACCGTCAAGTCCGACGACTATTGGGTCGTCCCCACGACCCCGGGCCAAAGTTGGCGAGCCGCCGAAATGTCCGACGACTGTAGGGTCGTCCCCACGACCCCGGGACAAGGGTGGCCAGCAGCCGACATGTCCGACGACTATAGAGTCGTCCCCACGACACCGGGCCAAAGTTGGTCAGCCGCCGACATGTCCGACGACTATAGGGTCGTCCCCACGACCCCGGGCCAAAGATGTCCAGCCACCGACATGTCCGACGACTATAGGGTCGTTCCCACGACACCGGGACTAGGTTGGCTCGCCGCCGACTTGTCGGACCACTATAGGGTCGTCCCCACGACCCCGGGACTAGGTTGGCTCGCCGCCGACATGTCCGACGACTATAGGGTCGTTCCCACGACACCGGGACTAGGTTGGCTCGCCGCCGACTTGTCGGACCACTATAGGGTCGTCCCCACGACCCCGGGACTAGGTTGGCTCGCCGCCGACATGTCCGACGACTATAGGGTCGTCCCCACCACCCCGGGCCAAGTTGGCAAGCCGCCGAAATGTCCGACGACTGTAGGGTCGTCCCCAAGACCCCGGGACTAGATTGGCCCGCCACCGTCAAGTCCGACGACTATTGGGTCGTCCCCACGACCCCGGGCCAAAGTTTGCGAGCCGCCGAAATGTCCGACGACTGTAGGGTCGTCCCCACGACCCCGGGACAAGGGTGGCCAGCAGCCGACATGTCCGACGACTATAGAGTCGTCCCCACGACACCGGGCCAAAGTTGGTCAGCCGCCGACATGTCCGACGACTATAGGGTCGTCCCCACGACCCCGGGCCAAAGATGTCCAGCCACCGTCTTGTCCGACGACTATAGGGTCGTCCCCACGACCCCGGGACTAGATTGGCCCGCCACCGTCAAGTCCGACGACCTCGGGACTAGGTTGGCCAGCCGCCGACATGTCCGACGACTATAGAGTCGTCCCCACGACACCGCGCCAAAGTTGGACAGCCGCCGACATGTCCGACTACTATAGGGTCGTCCCCACGCCCTCGGGTCTAGATTGGCCCGCTACCGTCATGTCCGAAGACTATAGGGTCGTCCCCACGACCTCGGGACTAGATTGGCCCGCTTCCGTCAAGTCCGACGACTATAGGGTCGTCCCACGACGCCGGGCCAAAGTTGGCAAGCCGCCGAAATGTCCGACGACTGTAGGGTCGTCCCCACGACCCCGGGACTAGATTGGCCCGCCACCGTCAAGTCCGACGACTATAGGGTCGTCCCCACGACCCCGGGTCCAGGTTGGCCAGCCGCCGACATTTCCGACGACTATAGGGTCGTCCCACGACGCCGGGCCAAAGTTGGCAAGCCGCCGAAATGTCCGACGACTGTAGGGCCGTCCCCACGACCCCGGGACTAGATTGGCCCGCCACCGTCAAGTCCGACGACTATAGGGTCGTCCCCACGACCCCGGGTCCAGGTTGGCCAGCCGCCGACATTTCCGACGAATATAGAGTCGTCCCCACGACACCGGGCCAAAGTTGGCCAGCCGCCGACATGTCCGACGACTATAGGGTCGTCCCCACGACCCCGGGACTAGATTGGCCCGCCACCGTCAAGTCCGACGACTATAGGGTCGTCCCCACGACCCCGGGTCCAGGTTGGCCACCCGCCGACATTTCCGACGAATATAGAGTCGTCCCCACGACACCGGGCCAAAGTTGGCCAGCCGCCGACATGTCCGACGACTATAGGGTCGTCCAAACGACCCCGGGACTAGATTGGCCCGCCACCGTCATGTCCGACGATTATAGGGTCGTCCCCACGATCGCGAGACTAGATTGGCCCGCCACCGTCATGTCCGACGACAATAGGGTCGTCCCCACGACCCCGGGTCCAGGTTGGCCAGCCGCCGACATTTCCGACGAATATAGAGTCGTCCCCACGACACCGGGCCAAAGTTGGCCAGCCGCCGACATGTCCGACGACTATAGGGTCGTCCCCACGACCCCGGGACTAGATTGGCCCGCCACCGTCATGTCCAACGATTATAGGGTCGTCCCCACGACCCCGGGACTAGATTGGCCCGCCACCGTCATGTCCGACGACTATAGGGTCGTCCCCACGACCCCGGGACTAGATTGGCCCGCCACCGTCAAGTCCGACGACCTCGGGACTAGGTTGGCCAGCCGCCGACATGTCCGACGACTATAGGGTCGCCCCCACGACCTCGGGACTAGGGTGGCCAGCCGCCGACATGTCCGACGACTATAGGTTCGTCCCCACGACCCCCGGAGTAGGTTGGCTCGCCGCCGACTTGTCCGACGACTATAGGGTCGTCCCCACGACCCCGGGACTAGATTGGCCCGCCACCGTCTTGTCCGACGACTATAGGGTCGTCCCCACGACCCCGGGACTAGATTGGCCCGCCACCGTCTTGTCCGACGACTATAGGGTCGTCCCCACGACCCCGGGACTAGATTGGCCCGCCGCCGACATGTCCGAGCACTATAGGGTCGTCCCCACGACCCTGGGACTAGGTTGGCTCGCCGCCGACATGTCCGACGACTATAGGTTCGTCCCCACGACCCCCGGAGTAGGTTGGCTCGCCGCCGACTTGTCCGACGACTATAGGGTCGTCCCCACGACCCCGGGACTAGATTGGCCCGCCACCGTCTTGTCCGACGACTATAGGGTCGTCCCCACGACAGCGGGCCTACGTTGGCCAGCCGCCGACATGTCCGACCACTATAGGGTCGCCCCACGACACCGGGACTAGGTTGGCTCGCCGCCGACATATCCGACGACTATAGGGTCGTTCCCACGACACCGGGACTATGTTGGCCAGCTGCCGACATGTCCGACGACTGTAGGGTCGTCCCCACGACCCCGGGACAAGGGTGGCCAGCAGCCGACATGTCCGACGACTATAGAGTCGTCCCCACGACACCGGGCCAAAGTTGGTCAGCCGCCGACATGTCCGACGACTATAGGGTCGTCCCCACGACCCCGGGCCAAAAATGTCCAGCCACCGTCTTGTCCGACGACTATAGGGTCGGCCCCACGACCCCGGGACTAGATTGGCCCGCCGCCGACATGTCCGAGCACTATAGGGTCGTCCCCACGACCCTGGGACTAGGTTGGCTCGACGCCGACATGTCCGACGACTATAGGTTCGTCCCCACGACCCCCGGAGTAGGTTGGCTCGCCGCCGACTTGTCCGACGACTATAGGGTCGTCCCCACGACCCCGGGACTAGATTGGCCCGCCACCGTCAAGTCCGACGACCTCGGGACTAGGTTGGCCAGCCGCCGACATGTCCGACGACTATAGGGTCGCCCCCACGACCTCGGGACTAGGTTGGCCAGCCGCCGACATGTCCGACGACTATAGGTTCGTCCCCACGACCCCCGGAGTAGGTTGGCTCGCCGCCGACTTGTCCGACGACTATAGGGTCGTCCCCACGATACCGGGACTAGATTGGCCCGCCACCGTCTTGTCCGACGACTATAGGGTCGTCCCCACGACAGCGGGCCTACGTTGGCCAGCCGCCGACATGTCCGACCACTATAGGGTCGTCCCCACGACACCGGGACTAGGTTGGCTCGCCGCCGACATGTCCGACGACTATTGGATCGTGCCCACGACCACGGGCCAAAGTTGGCCAGCCGCCGACATGTCCGACGAGTATAGGGTCGTACCTACGACCCCGGGACTAGATTGGCCCGCCACCGTCATGTCCGACGACAATAGGGTCGGCCCCACGACCCCGGGACTAGATTGGCCCGCCACCGTCAAGTCCGACGACCTCGGGACTAGGTTGGCCAGCCGCCGACATGTCCGACGACTATTGGGCCGTCCCCACGACCACGGGCCAAAGTTGGCCAGCCGCCGACATGTCTGACGACTATAGGGTCGTCCCCACCACCCCGGGCCAAGTTGGCAAGCCGCCGAAATGTCCGACGACTGTAGGGTCGTTCCCACGACACCGGGACTAGGTTGGCTCGCCGCCGACTTGTCGGACCACTATAGGGTCGTCCCCACGACCCCGGGACTAGGTTGGCTCGCCGCCGACATGTCCGACGACTATAGGGTCGTCCCCACCACCCCGGGCCAAGTTGGCAAGCCGCCGAAATGTCCGACGACTATAGGGTCGTCCCCACGACCCCGGGCCAAAGATGTCCAGCCACCGACATGTCCGACGACTATAGGGTCGTCCCCACCACCCCGGGCCAAGTTGGCAAGCCGCCGAAATGTCCGACGACTGTAGGGTCGTTCCCACGACACCGGGACTAGGTTGGCTCGCCGCCGACTTGTCGGACCACTATAGGGTCGTCCCCAAGACCCCGGGACTAGATTGGCCCGCCACCGTCAAGTCCGACGACTATTGGGTCGTCCCCACGACCCCGGGCCAAAGTTGGCGAGCCGCCGAAATGTCCGACGACTGTAGGGTCGTCCCCACGACCCCGGGACAAGGGTGGCCAGCAGCCGACATGTCCGACGACTATAGAGTCGTCCCCACGACACCGGGCCAAAGTTGGTCAGCCGCCGACATGTCCGACGACTATAGGGTCGTCCCCACGACCCCGGGCCAAAGATGTCCAGCCACCGACATGTCCGACGACTATAGGGTCGTTCCCACGACACCGGGACTAGGTTGGCTCGCCGCCGACTTGTCGGACCACTATAGGGTCGTCCCCACGACCCCGGGACTAGGTTGGCTCGCCGCCGACATGTCCGACGACTATAGGGTCGTTCCCACGACACCGGGACTAGGTTGGCTCGCCGCCGACTTGTCGGACCACTATAGGGTCGTCCCCACGACCCCGGGACTAGGTTGGCTCGCCGCCGACATGTCCGACGACTATAGGGTCGTCCCCACCACCCCGGGCCAAGTTGGCAAGCCGCCGAAATGTCCGACGACTGTAGGGTCGTCCCCAAGACCCCGGGACTAGATTGGCCCGCCACCGTCAAGTCCGACGACTATTGGGTCGTCCCCACGACCCCGGGCCAAAGTTTGCGAGCCGCCGAAATGTCCGACGACTGTAGGGTCGTCCCCACGACCCCGGGACAAGGGTGGCCAGCAGCCGACATGTCCGACGACTATAGAGTCGTCCCCACGACACCGGGCCAAAGTTGGTCAGCCGCCGACATGTCCGACGACTATAGGGTCGTCCCCACGACCCCGGGCCAAAGATGTCCAGCCACCGTCTTGTCCGACGACTATAGGGTCGTCCCCACGACCCCGGGACTAGATTGGCCCGCCACCGTCAAGTCCGACGACCTCGGGACTAGGTTGGCCAGCCGCCGACATGTCCGACGACTATTGGGCCGTCCCCACGACCACGGGCCAAAGTTGGCCAGCCGCCGACATGTCTGACGACTATAGGGTCGTCCCCACGACCCCGGGCCAATGTTGGCCAGCCGCCGACATGTTCAACGACTATTGGGCCGTCCCCACGACCACGGGCCAAAGTTGACCAGCCGCTGACTTGTCCGACGACTATAGGGTCGTCCCCACGACCACGGGCCAAAGTTGGCCAGCCGCCGACTTGTCCGACGACTATGGGGTCGTCCCCACGACCCCAGGACTAGATTGGCCCGCCACCGTCATGTCCGACGACAATAGGGTCGTCCCCACGACCCCGGGGCTAGGATGGCCCGCCGCCGACATGTTCAACGACTATTGGGTCGTCCCCACGACCCCGGGCTAATGTTGGCCAGCCGCCGACTTGTCCGACGACTATGGGGTCGTCCCCACGACACCAGGACTAGATTGGCCCGCCACCGTCATGTCCGACGACAATAGGGTCGTCCCCACGACCCCGGGGCTAGGATGGCCCGCCGCCGACATGTTCAACGACTATTGGGCCGTCCCCACGACCCCGGGCCAATGCTGGCCAGCCGCCGAAATGTCCGACGACTATAGAGTCGTCCCCACAACCCCGGGCCAAAGTTGGCAAGCTGCCGGCTTGTCCGACGACTATAGGGTCGTCCCCACGACTCCGGGACTAGGTAGACCCGCCGCCGACATGTCCGACGACTATAGGGTCGTCCCCACGACCCCGGGCCAAAGATGTCCAGCCACCGTCTTGTCCGACGACTATAGGGTCGGCCCCACGACCCCGGGACTAGATTGGCCCGCCACCGTCAAGTCCGACGACCTCGGGACTAGGTTGGCCAGCCGCCGACATGTCCGACGACTATTGGGCCGTCCCCACGACCACGGGCCAAAGTTGGCCAGCCGCCGACATGTCTGACGACTATAGGGTCGTCCCCACCACCCCGGGCCAAGTTGGCAAGCCGCCGAAATGTCCGACGACTGTAGGGTCGTTCCCACGAGACCGGGACTAGGTTGGCTCGCCGCCGACTTGTCGGACCACTATAGGGTCGTCCCCACGACCCCGGGACTAGGTTGGCTCGCCGCCGACATGTCCGACGACTATAGGGTCGTCCCCACCACCCCGGGCCAAGTTGGCAAGCCGCCGAAATGTCCGACGACTGTAGGGTCGTCCCCAAGACCCCGGGACTAGATTGGCCCGCCACCGTCAAGTCCGACGACTATTGGGTCGTCCCCACGACCCCGGGCCAAAGTTGGCGAGCCGCCGAAATGTCCGACGACTGTAGGGTCGTCCCCACGACACCGGGACTAGGTTGGCTCGCCGCCGACATGTCCGACGACTATAGGGTCGTCCCCACCACCCCGGGCCAAGTTGGCAAGCCGCCGAAATGTCCGACGACTGTAGGGTCGTCCCCAAGACCCCGGCACTAGATTGGCCCGCCACCGTCAAGTCCGACGACTATTGGGTCGTCCCCACGACCCCGGGCCAAAGTTTGCGAGCCGCCGAAATGTCCGACGACTGTAGGGTCGTCCCCACGACCCCGGGACAAGGGTGGCCAGCAGCCGACATGTCCGACGACTATAGAGTCGTCCCCACGACACCGGGCCAAAGTTGGTCAGCCGCCGACATGTCCGACGACTATAGGGTCGTCCCCACGACCCCGGGCCAAAGATGTCCAGCCACCGTCTTGTCCGACGACTATAGGGTCGTCCCCACGACCCCGGGACTAGATTGGCCCGCCACCGTCAAGTCCGACGACCTCGGGACTAGGTTGGCCAGCCGCCGACATGTCCGACGACTATTGGGCCGTCCCTACGACCACGGGCCAAAGTTGGCCAGCCGCCGACATGTCTGACGACTATAGGGTCGTCCCCACGACCCCGGGCCAATGTTGGCCAGCCGCCGACATGTTCAACGACTATTGGGCCGTCCCCACGACCACGGGCCAAAGTTGACCAGCCGCTGACTTGTCCGACGACTATAGGGTCGTCCCCACGACCACGGGCCAAAGTTGGCCAGCCGCCGACTTGTCCGACGACTATGGGGTCGTCCCCACGACCCCAGGACTAGATTGGCCCGCCACCGTCATGTCCGACGACAATAGGGTCGTCCCCACGACCCCGGGGCTAGGATGGCCCGCCGCCGACATGTTCAACGACTATTGGGTCGTCCCCACGACCCCGGGCTAATGTTGGCCAGCCGCCGACTTGTCCGACGACTATGGGGTCGTCCCCACGACACCAGGACTAGATTGGCCCGCCACCGTCATGTCCGACGACAATAGGGTCGTCCCCACGACCCCGGGGCTAGGATGGCCCGCCGCCGACATGTTCAACGACTATTGGGCCGTCCCCACGACCCCGGGCCAATGCTGGCCAGCCGCCGAAATGTCCGACGACTATAGAGTCGTCCCCACAACCCCGGGCCAAAGTTGGCAAGCTGCCGGCTTGTCCGACGACTATAGGGTCGTCCCCACGACTCCGGGACTAGGTAGACCCGCCGCCGACGTGTCCGACAACTATAGGGTCGTCCCCACGACCCCGGGCCAAAGTTGGCAAGCTGCCGAATTGTCCGACGACTATAGGGTCGTGCCCACGACCCCGGGACTAGGTAGACCCGCCGCCGACGTGTCCGACAACTATAGGGTCGTCCCCACGACCACGGGCCAAAGTTGGCCAGCCGCCGGCATGTCCGACGACTATAGGGTCGTCCCAACGACCCCGAGACTAGATTGGCCCGCCACCGTCATGTCCAACGACTATAGGGTCGTCCCCACAACCACGGGCCAAAGTTGGCCAGCCGCCGACATGTCCGACGACTATTGGATCGTGCCCACGACCACGGGCCAAAGTTGGCCAGCCGCCGACATGTCCGACGAGTATAGGGTCGTACCTACGACCCCGGGACTAGATTGGCCCGCCACCGTCATGTCCGACGACAATAGGGTCGTCCCCACGACCCTGGGTCTAGGTTGGCCAGCCGTTGACATGTCCGACGACTAAACAGTCGTCCCAACGACCACGGGCAAAAGTTGGCCAGCCGCCGACATGTCCGACGACCATAGGATCGTACCTACGACCCCGGGACTAGATTGGCCCGCCACCGTCATGTCCGACGTCTATTGGGTCGTCCCCACGACAGCGGGCCTACGTTGGCCAGCCACCGACATGCCCGACGACCATAGGATCGTACCTACGACCCCGGGACTAGATTGGACCGCCACCGTCATGTCCGACGACAATAGGGTCGTCCCCACAACCCTGGGTCTAGGTTGGCCAGCCGCCGACATGTCCGACGACTAAACAGTCGTCCCAACGACCACGGGCAAAAGTTGGCCAATCGCCGTCATGTCCGACGACAATAGGGTCGTCCCCACGACCTCGGGACTAGATTGGCCCGCCACCGTCATGTCCGACGACTATCGAATCGTCCCCACGACCACGGGCCAAAGTTGGCCAATCGCCGACATGTCCGACGACTATAGGGTCGCCCCCACGACCCCGGTACAAGGTTCGCCCGCCGCCGACTTGCCCGGCGACTATAGGGTAGTCCCCACGACCCCGGGACTAGGTAGACCCACCGCCGACGTGTCCGACAACTATAGGGTCGTCCCCACGACCACGGGCCAAAGTTGGCCAGCCACCGACATGTCCGACGACCATAGGATCGTACCTACGACCCCGGGACTAGATTGGCCCGCCACCGTCAAGTCCGACGACTATAGAGTCGTCCCCACGACACCGGGCCAAAGTTGGTCAGCCGCCGACATGTCCGACGACTATAGGGTCGTCCCCACGACCCCGGGCCAAAGATGTCCAGCCACCGTCTTGTCCGACGACTATAGGGTCGGCCCCACGACCCCGGGACTAGATTGGCCCGCCACCGTCAAGTCCGACGACCTCGGGACTAGGTTGGCCAGCCGCCGACATGTCCGACGACTATTGGGCCGTCCCCACGACCACGGGCCAAAGTTGGCCAGCCGCCGACATGTCTGACGACTATAGGGTCGTCCCCACCACCCCGGGCCAAGTTGGCAAGCCGCCGAAATGTCCGACGACTGTAGGGTCGTTCCCACGACACCGGGACTAGGTTGGCTCGCCGCCGACTTGTCGGACCACTATAGGGTCGTCCCCACGACCCCGGGACTAGGTTGGCTCGCCGCCGACATGTCCGACGACTATAGGGTCGTCCCCACCACCCCGGGCCAAGTTGGCAAGCCGCCGAAATGTCCGACGACTGTAGGGTCGTCCCCAAGACCCCGGGACTAGATTGGCCCGCCACCGTCAAGTCCGACGACTATTGGGTCGTCCCCACGACCCCGGGCCAAAGTTGGCGAGCCGCCGAAATGTCCGACGACTGTAGGGTCGTCCCCACGACCCCGGGACAAGGGTGGCCAGCAGCCGACATGTCCGACGACTATAGAGTCGTCCCCACGACACCGGGCCAAAGTTGGTCAGCCGCCGACATGTCCGACGACTATAGGGTCGTCCCCACGACCCCGGGCCAAAGATGTCCAGCCACCGACATGTCCGACGACTATAGGGTCGTTCCCACGACACCGGGACTAGGTTGGCTCGCCGCCGACTTGTCGGACCACTATAGGGTCGTCCCCACGACCCCGGGACTAGGTTGGCTCGCCGCCGACATGTCCGATGACTATAGGGTCGTTCCCACGACACCGGGACTAGGTTGGCTCGCCGCCGACTTGTCGGACCACTATAGGGTCGTCCCCACGACCCCGGGACTAGGTTGGCTTGCCGCCGACATGTCCGACGACTATAGGGTCGTCCCCATCACCCCGGGCCAAGTTGGCAAGCCGCCGAAATGTCCGACGACTGTAGGGTCGTCCCCAAGACCCCGGGACTAGATTGGCCCGCCACCGTCAAGTCCGACGACTATTGGGTCGTCCCCACGACCCCGGGCCAAAGTTTGCGAGCCGCCGAAATGTCCGACGACAGTAGGGTCGTCCCCACGACCCCGGGACAAGGGTGGCCAGCAGCCGACATGTCCGACGACTATAGAGTCGTCCCCACGACACCGGGCCAAAGTTGGTCAGCCGCCGACATGTCCGACGACTATAGGGTCGTCCCCACGACCCCGGGACTAGGTAGACCCGCCGCCGACGTGTCCGACAACTATAGGGTCGTCCCCACGACCACGGGCCAAAGTTGGCCAGCCGCCGACTTGTCCGACGACTATGGGGTCGTCCCCACGACCCCAGGACTAGATTGGCCCGCCACCGTCATGTCCGACGACAATAGGGTCGTCCCCACGACCCCGGGGCTAGGATGGCCCGCCGCCGACATGTTCAACGACTATTGGGTCGTCCCCACGACCCCGGGCTAATGTTGGCCAGCCGCCGACTTGTCCGACGACTATGGGGTCGTCCCCACGACACCAGGACTAGATTGGCCCGCCACCGTCATGTCCGACGACAATAGGGTCGTCCCCACGACCCCGGGGCTAGGATGGCCCGCCGCCGACATGTTCAACGACTATTGGGCCGTCCCCACGACCCCGGGCCAATGCTGGCCAGCCGCCGAAATGTCCGACGACTATAGAGTCGTCCCCACAACCCCGGGCCAAAGTTGGCAAGCTGCCGGCTTGTCCGACGACTATAGGGTCGTCCCCACGACTCCGGGACTAGGTAGACCCGCCGCCGACATGTCCGACGACTATAGGGTCGTCCCCACGACCCCGGGCCAAAGATGTCCAGCCACCGTCTTGTCCGACGACTATAGGGTCGGCCCCACGACCCCGGGACTAGATTGGCCCGCCACCGTCAAGTCCGACGACCTCGGGACTAGGTTGGCCAGCCGCCGACATGTCCGACGACTATTGGGCCGTCCCCACGACCACGGGCCAAAGTTGGCCAGCCGCCGACATGTCTGACGACTATAGGGTCGTCCCCACCACCCCGGGCCAAGTTGGCAAGCCGCCGAAATGTCCGACGACTGTAGGGTCGTTCCCACGAGACCGGGACTAGGTTGGCTCGCCGCCGACTTGTCGGACCACTATAGGGTCGTCCCCACGACCCCGGGACTAGGTTGGCTCGCCGCCGACATGTCCGACGACTATAGGGTCGTCCCCACCACCCCGGGCCAAGTTGGCAAGCCGCCGAAATGTCCGACGACTGTAGGGTCGTCCCCAAGACCCCGGGACTAGATTGGCCCGCCACCGTCAAGTCCGACGACTATTGGGTCGTCCCCACGACCCCGGGCCAAAGTTGGCGAGCCGCCGAAATGTCCGACGACTGTAGGGTCGTCCCCACGACACCGGGACTAGGTTGGCTCGCCGCCGACATGTCCGACGACTATAGGGTCGTCCCCACCACCCCGGGCCAAGTTGGCAAGCCGCCGAAATGTCCGACGACTGTAGGGTCGTCCCCAAGACCCCGGGACTAGATTGGCCCGCCACCGTCAAGTCCGACGACTATTGGGTCGTCCCCACGACCCCGGGCCAAAGTTTGCGAGCCGCCGAAATGTCCGACGACTGTAGGGTCGTCCCCACGACCCCGGGACAAGGGTGGCCAGCAGCCGACATGTCCGACGACTATAGAGTCGTCCCCACGACACCGGGCCAAAGTTGGTCAGCCGCCGACATGTCCGACGACTATAGGGTCGTCCCCACGACCCCGGGCCAAAGATGTCCAGCCACCGTCTTGTCCGACGACTATAGGGTCGTCCCCACGACCCCGGGACTAGATTGGCCCGCCACCGTCAAGTCCGACGACCTCGGGACTAGGTTGGCCAGCCGCCGACATGTCCGACGACTATTGGGCCGTCCCCACGACCACGGGCCAAAGTTGGCCAGCCGCCGACATGTCTGACGACTATAGGGTCGTCCCCACGACCCCGGGCCAATGTTGGCCAGCCGCCGACATGTTCAACGACTATTGGGCCGTCCCCACGACCACGGGCCAAAGTTGACCAGCCGCTGACTTGTCCGACGACTATAGGGTCGTCCCCACGACCACGGGCCAAAGTTGGCCAGCCGCCGACTTGTCCGACGACTATGGGGTCGTCCCCACGACCCCAGGACTAGATTGGCCCGCCACCGTCATGTCCGACGACAATAGGGTCGTCCCCACGACCCCGGGGCTAGGATGGCCCGCCGCCGACATGTTCAACGACTATTGGGTCGTCCCCTCGACCCCGGGCTAATGTTGGCCAGCCGCCGACTTGTCCGACGACTATGGGGTCGTCCCCACGACACCAGGACTAGATTGGCCCGCCACCGTCATGTCCGACGACAATAGGGTCGTCCCCACGACCCCGGGGCTAGGATGGCCCGCCGCCGACATGTTCAACGACTATTGGGCCGTCCCCACGACCCCGGGCCAATGCTGGCCAGCCGCCGAAATGTCCGACGACTATAGAGTCGTCCCCACAACCCCGGGCCAAAGTTGGCAAGCTGCCGGCTTGTCCGACGACTATAGGGTCGTCCCCACGACTCCGGGACTAGGTAGACCCGCCGCCGACGTGTCCGACAACTATAGGGTCGTCCCCACGACCCCGGGCCAAAGTTGGCAAGCTGCCGAATTGTCCGACGACTATAGGGTCGTGCCCACGACCCCGGGACTAGGTAGACCCGCCGCCGACGTGTCCGACAACTATAGGGTCGTCCCCACGACCACGGGCCAAAGTTGGCCAGCCGCCGGCATGTCCGACGACTATAGGGTCGTCCCAACGACCCCGAGACTAGATTGGCCCGCCACCGTCATGTCCAACGACTATAGGGTCGTCCCCACAACCACGGGCCAAAGTTGGCCAGCCGCCGACATGTCCGACGACTATTGGATCGTGCCCACGACCACGGGCCAAAGTTGGCCAGCCGCCGACATGTCCGACGAGTATAGGGTCGTACCTACGACCCCGGGACTAGATTGGCCCGCCACCGTCATGTCCGACGACAATAGGGTCGTCCCCACGACCCTGGGTCTAGGTTGGCCAGCCGTTGACATGTCCGACGACTAAACAGTCGTCCCAACGACCACGGGCAAAAGTTGGCCAGCCGCCGACATGTCCGACGACCATAGGATCGTACCTACGACCCCGGGACTAGATTGGCCCGCCACCGTCATGTCCGACGTCTATTGGGTCGTCCCCACGACAGCGGGCCTACGTTGGCCAGCCACCGACATGCCCGACGACCATAGGATCGTACCTACGACCCCGGGACTAGATTGGACCGCCACCGTCATGTCCGACGACAATAGGGTCGTCCCCACAACCCTGGGTCTAGGTTGGCCAGCCGCCGACATGTCCGACGACTAAACAGTCGTCCCAACGACCACGGGCAAAAGTTGGCCAATCGCCGTCATGTCCGACGACAATAGGGTCGTCCCCACGACCCCGGGACTAGATTGGCCCGCCACCGTCATGTCCGACGACTATCGAATCGTCCCCACGACCACGGGCCAAAGTTGGCCAATCGCCGACATGTCCGACGACTATAGGGTCGCCCCCACGACCCCGGTACAAGGTTCGCCCGCCGCCGACTTGCCCGGCGACTATAGGGTAGTCCCCACGACCCCGGGACTAGGTAGACCCACCGCCGACGTGTCCGACAACTATAGGGTCGTCCCCACGACCACGGGCCAAAGTTGGCCAGCCACCGACATGTCCGACGACCATAGGATCGTACCTACGACCCCGGGACTAGATTGGCCCGCCACCGTCAAGTCCGACGACTATAGAGTCGTCCCCACGACACCGGGCCAAAGTTGGTCAGCCGCCGACATGTCCGACGACTATAGGGTCGTCCCCACGACCCCGGGCCAAAGATGTCCAGCCACCGTCTTGTCCGACGACTATAGGGTCGGCCCCACGACCCCGGGACTAGATTGGCCCGCCACCGTCAAGTCCGACGACCTCGGGACTAGGTTGGCCAGCCGCCGACATGTCCGACGACTATTGGGCCGTCCCCACGACCACGGGCCAAAGTTGGCCAGCCGCCGACATGTCTGACGACTATAGGGTCGTCCCCACCACCCCGGGCCAAGTTGGCAAGCCGCCGAAATGTCCGACGACTGTAGGGTCGTTCCCACGACACCGGGACTAGGTTGGCTCGCCGCCGACTTGTCGGACCACTATAGGGTCGTCCCCACGACCCCGGGACTAGGTTGGCTCGCCGCCGACATGTCCGACGACTATAGGGTCGTCCCCACCACCCCGGGCCAAGTTGGCAAGCCGCCGAAATGTCCGACGACTGTAGGGTCGTCCCCAAGACCCCGGGACTAGATTGGCCCGCCACCGTCAAGTCCGACGACTATTGGGTCGTCCCCACGACCCCGGGCCAAAGTTGGCGAGCCGCCGAAATGTCCGACGACTGTAGGGTCGTCCCCACGACCCCGGGACAAGGGTGGCCAGCAGCCGACATGTCCGACGACTATAGAGTCGTCCCCACGACACCGGGCCAAAGTTGGTCAGCCGCCGACATGTCCGACGACTATAGGGTCGTCCCCACGACCCCGGGCCAAAGATGTCCAGCCACCGACATGTCCGACGACTATAGGGTCGTTCCCACGACACCGGGACTAGGTTGGCTCGCCGCCGACTTGTCGGACCACTATAGGGTCGTCCCCACGACCCCGGGACTAGGTTGGCTCGCCGCCGACAAGTCCGATGACTATAGGGTCGTTCCCACGACACCGGGACTAGGTTGGCTCGCCGCCGACTTGTCGGACCACTATAGGGTCGTCCCCACGACCCCGGGACTAGGTTGGCTTGCCGCCGACATGTCCGACGACTATAGGGTCGTCCCCACCACCCCGGGCCAAGTTGGCAAGCCGCCGAAATGTCCGACGACTGTAGGGTCGTCCCCAAGACCCCGGGACTAGATTGGCCCGCCACCGTCAAGTCCGACGACTATTGGGTCGTCCCCACGACCCCGGGCCAAAGTTTGCGAGCCGCCGAAATGTCCGACGACAGTAGGGTCGTCCCCACGACCCCGGGACAAGGGTGGCCAGCAGCCGACATGTCCGACGACTATAGAGTCGTCCCCACGACACCGGGCCAAAGTTGGTCAGCCGCCGACATGTCCGACGACTATAGGGTCGTCCCCACGACCCCGGGCCAAAGATGTCCAGCCACCGTCTTGTCCGACGACTATAGGGTCGTCCCCACGACCCCGGGACTAGATTGGCCCGCCACCGTCAAGTCCGACGACCTCGGGACTAGGTTGGCCAGCCGCCGACATGTCCGACGACTATTGGGCCGTCCCCACGACCACGGGCCAAAGTTGGCCAGCCGCCGACATGTCTGACGACTATGGGGTCGTCCCCACGACCCCAGGACTAGATTGGCCCGCCACCGTCATGTCCGACGACAATAGGGTCGTCCCCACGACCCCGGGGCTAGGATGGCCCGCCGCCGACATGTTCAACGACTATTGGGTCGTCCCCACGACCCCGGGCTAATGTTGGCCAGCCGCCGACTTGTCCGACGACTATGGGGTCGTCCCCACGACCCCAGGACTAGATTGGCCCGCCACCGTCATGTCCGACGACAATAGGGTCGTCCCCACGACCCCGGGGCTAGGATGGCCGCCGCCGACATGTTCAACGACTATTGGGCCGTCCCCACGACCCCGGGCCAATGCTGGCCAGCCGCCGAAATGTCCGACGACTATAGAGTCGTCAACACAACCGCGGGCCAAAGTTGGCAAGCTGCCGACTTGTCCGACGACTATAGGGTCGTCCCCACGACTCCGGGACTAGGTAGACCCGCCGCCGACGTGTCCGACAACTATAGGGTCGTCCCCACGACCCCGGGCCAAAGTTGGCAAGCTGCCGAATTGTCCGACGACTATAGGGTCGTGCCCACGACCCCGGGACTAGGTAGACCCGCCGCCGACGTGTCCGACAACTACAGGGTCGTCCCCACGACCACGGGCCAAAGTTGGCCAGCCGCCTGCTTGCCCGACGACTATAGGGTCGTCCCCACGACCCCGGGACTAGGTTGACCAGCCGGCAACATGTCCGACGACTATAGGGTCGTGCCCACGACCCCGAGCCAAAGTTGGCAAGCCGCCGAAGTGTCCGACGACTATAGGGTCGTCCCCACAACCCCGGGACTAGATTGGTCCGCCACCGTCAAGTCCGACGACCTCGGGACTAGGTTGGCCAGCCGCCGACATGTCCGACGACTATAGGGTCGCCCCCACGACCCCGGGACTAGATTGGCCCGCCACCGTCATGTCCGACGACAATGGGGTCGTCCCCACGACCCCGGGACTAGATTGGCCAGCCGCCGACATGTCCGACGACTATAGGGTCGTCCCCACAACCCCGGGACTAGATTGGTCCGCCACCGACAAGTCCGACGACCTCGGGACTAGGTTGGCCAGCCGCCGACATGTCCGACGACTACAGGGTCGCCCCCACGACCCCGGGACTAGATTGGCCCGCCACCGACATGTCCGACGACTATAGGTTCGTCCCCACGACCCCCGGAGTAGGTTGGCCCGCCGCCGACTTGTCCGACGACTATAGGGTCGTCCCTACGACCCCGGGACTAGATTGGCCCGCCACCGTCTTGTCCGACGACTATAGGGTCGTCCCCACGACCCCGGGACTAGATTGGCCCGCCGCCGACATGTCCGAGCACTATAGGGTCGTCCCCACGACCCTGGGACCAGGTTGGCTCGCCGCCGACATGTCCGACGACTATAGGTTCGTCCCCACGACCCCCGGAGTAGGTTGGCTCGCCGCCGACTTGTCCGACGACTATAGGGTCGTCCCCACGACCCCGGGACTAGATTGGCCCGCCACCATCTTGTCCGACGACTATAGGGTCGTCCCCACGACAGCGGGCCTACGTTGGCCAGCCGCCGACATGTCCGACCACTATAGGGTCGTCCCCACGACCTCGGGACTAGGTTTGCCAGCCGCCGACATGTCCAACGACTATTGGGTCGTCCCCACGACCACGGGCCAAAGTTAGCCAGCCGCCGACATGTCCGACGACTATAGGGTCGTCCCCACGACCCCGGGCGGAAGTTGGCAAGCCGCCGAAATGTCCGACGACTGTAGGGTTGTCCCCACGACCCCGGGACTAGATTGGCCCGCCAGCGACAAGTCCGACGACTATAGGGTCGTCCCCACGACCTCGGGACTAGGTTCGCCAGCCGCCGACATGTCCGACGACTATAGGGTCGTCCCCACGACCCCGGGCCAATGTTGGCCAATCGCCGACATGTCCGACGACTATAGGGTCGTCCCTACGACCCCGGGACTAGATTGGCCCGCCACCGTCATGTCCGACGATTATAGGGTCGTCCCCACGACCTCGGGACTAGGTTGACAAGCCGCCAACATGTCCGAAGACTATAGGGTCGTCCCCACGACCCCGGGCCAAAGTCGGCATGCCGCCGCAATGTCCGACGACTATAGGGTCTTCCCCACGACCCCGGGGCCAATGTTGGCCAATCGCCGACATGTCCGACGACTATAGGGTCGTTCCTACGACCCCGGGACTAGATTGGCCCGCCACCGTCATGTCCGGCGACTATTGGATCGTCCCCACGACTACGGGCCAAAGGTGGCCAGCCGCCGACATGTCCGACGACTATCGGATCGTCCCCACGACCACGGGACTAGATTGGTCCGCCACCGTCATGTCCGACGACTATAGGGTCTTCCCCACGACCCCGGGCCAAGCTTGGCCCGCCGCCGACTTGTCCGACGACTGTAGGGTCGTCGCCACGACCCCGGGCGAAAGTTGGCAAGCCGCCGAAATGTCCGACGACTGTAGGGTCGTCCCCACGACCCCGGGACTAGATTGGCCCGCCACCGACAAGTCCGACGACCTCGGGACTAGGTTGGCCAGCCGCCGACATGTCCGACGACTACAGGGTCGCCCCCACGACCCCGGGACTAGATTGGCCCGCCACCGACATGTCCGACGACTATAGGTTCGTCCCCACGACCCCCGGAGTAGGTTGGCCCGCCGCCGACTTGTCCGACGACTATAGGGTCGTCCCTACGACCCCGGGACTAGATTGGCCCGCCACCGTCTTGTCCGACGACTATAGGGTCGTCCCCACGACCCCGGGACTAGATTGGCCCGCCGCCGACATGTCCGAGCACTATAGGGTCGTCCCCACGACCCTGGGACCAGGTTGGCTCGCCGCCGACATGTCCGACGACTATAGGTTCGTCCCCACGACCCCCGGAGTAGGTTGGCTCGCCGCCGACTTGTCCGACGACTATAGGGTCGTCCCCACGACCCCGGGACTAGATTGGCCCGCCACCATCTTGTCCGACGACTATAGGGTCGTCCCCACGACAGCGGGCCTACGTTGGCCAGCCGCCGACATGTCCGACCACTATAGGGTCGTCCCCACGACCTCGGGACTAGGTTTGCCAGCCGCCGACATGTCCAACGACTATTGGGTCGTCCCCACGACCACGGGCCAAAGTTAGCCAGCCGCCGACATGTCCGACGACTATAGGGTCGTCCCCACGACCCCGGGCGGAAGTTGGCAAGCCGCCGAAATGTCCGACGACTGTAGGGTTGTCCCCACGACCCCGGGACTAGATTGGCCCGCCAGCGACAAGTCCGACGACTATAGGGTCGTCCCCACGACCTCGGGACTAGGTTCGCCAGCCGCCGACATGTCCGACGACTATAGGGTCGTCCCCACGACCCCGGGCCAATGTTGGCCAATCGCCGACATGTCCGACGACTATAGGGTCGTCCCTACGACCCCGGGACTAGATTGGCCCGCCACCGTCATGTCCGACGATTATAGGGTCGTCCCCACGACCTCGGGACTAGGTTGACAAGCCGCCAACATGTCCGAAGACTATAGGGTCGTCCCCACGACCCCGGGCCAAAGTCGGCATGCCGCCGCAATGTCCGACGACTATAGGGTCTTCCCCACGACCCCGGGGCCAATGTTGGCCAATCGCCGACATGTCCGACGACTATAGGGTCGTTCCTACGACCCCGGGACTAGATTGGCCCGCCACCGTCATGTCCGGCGACTATTGGATCGTCCCCACGACTACGGGCCAAAGGTGGCCAGCCGCCGACATGTCCGACGACTATCGGATCGTCCCCACGACCACGGGACTAGATTGGTCCTCCACCGTCATGTCCGACGACTATAGGGTCTTCCCCACGACCCCGGGCCAAGCTTGGCCCGCCGCCGACTTGTCCGACGACTGTAGGGTCGTCGCCACGACCCCGGGCGAAAGTTGGCAAGCCGCCGAAATGTCCGACGACTGTAGGGTCGTCCCCACGACCCCGGGACTAGATTGGCCCGCCACCGTCAAGTCCGACGACTATAGAGTCGTCCCCACGACCCCGAGAATAGATTGGCCCGCCACCGTCATGTCCGACGACTATAGGGTCGTCCCCACCACGGGCCAAAGTTGGCCAGCCGCCGACATGTCCGACGACTATAGGGTCGTCCCCACGACCCCGAGAACAGATTGGCCCGCCACCGTCATGTCCTAAGACATAGGGTCGTCCCCACGACCCCGGGGCTAGGTTGGCCAGCCGCCGACTTGCCCGACCACTATTGGGTCGTCCCCACGACCTCGATACTAGGTTGGCCAGCCGCCGACATGTGCGACGACTATAGGGTCGTCCCCACGACCCCGGGGCTAGGTTGGCCCGCCGCCGTCTTGTCCGACGACTATAGGGTCGTTCTCACGACCCCGGGACTAGATTGGCCCGCCACCGTCATGTCCGACGACTATAGGGTCGTCCCCACGACCCCGGGTCTAGGTTGGCCAGCCGCCGACATGTCCGACGACTAAACAGTCGTCCCCACGACCACGGGCCAAAGTTGGTCAGCCGCCGTCATGTCCGACGACTATCGGATCGACCCCACGACCACGGACCAAAGTTGGCCAGCCGCCGACATGTCCGACGACTATAGGGTCGTCTCCACGACCACAGGCCAATTTGGCCAGCCGCCGACATGTTCGACGACTATATGGTCGTCCCCACGACCCCGGGCCAAAGTTGGCCAGCCGCCGACTTGTCCGACGACTATAGGGTCGTCCCCACGACACCGGGCCAAAGTTGGCCAATCGCCGACATGTCCGAAGACTATAGGGTCGTCCCCACGACCCCGGTACAAGGTTGGCCCGCCGCCGACTTGCCCGGCGACTATAGGGTCGTCCCCACGACCCCGGGACTAGATTGGCCCGCCACCGTCATGTCCGACGACTATAGGGTCGTCCCCACGACCCCGGGACTAGATTGGCCCGCCACCGTCATGTCCGACGATTATCGGTTCGTCCCCACGACCACGGGCCAAAGTTGGCCAGCCGGCGACATGTCCGACGACTATAGGGTCGTCCCCACGACACCGGGCCAAAGTTGGCCAATCGCCGACATGTCCGACGACTATAGGGTCGTCCCCACGACCCCGGTACAAGGTTGGCCCGCCGCCGACTTGCCCGGCGACTATAGGGTCGGCCCCACGACCCCGGGACTAGATTGGCCCGCCACCGTCATGTCCGACGACTATAGGGTCGTCTCCACGACCACAGGCCAATTTGGCCAGCCGCCGACATGTTCGACGACTATAGGGTCGTCCCCACGACCACGGGCCAAAGTTGGCCAGCCGCCGAAATGTCCGACGGCTATAGGGTCGTCACCACGACCCCGGAACTAGATTGGCCCGCCACCGTCATGTCCGACGACTATCGGATCGACCCCACGACCACGGGCCAAAGTTGGCCAATCGCCGACATGTCCGACGACTATAGGGTCGTCCCTATGACCCCGGGACGAGATTGGCCCGCCACCGTCATGTCCGACGACAATAGGGTCGTCCCCACGACCCCGGGTCTAGGTTGGCTAGCCGCCGACATGTCCGACGGCTAAACAGTCGTCCCCACGACCACGGGCCAAAGTTGGCCAGCCGCCGTCATGTCCGACGACTATCGGATCGACCCAACGACCACGGACCAAAGTTGGCCAATCGCCGACATGTCCGACGACTATAGGGTCGTCCCTATGACCCCGGGGCTAGTTTGGCCCGCCACCGTCATGTCCGACGACAATAGGGTCGTCCCCACGACCCCGGTACAAGGTTAGCCCGCCGCCGACTTGCCCGTCGACTATAGGGTCGTCCCCACGACCACGGGCCAAAGATGGCCAGCCGCCGTGTTGTCCGACGACTATAGTGTCGTCCCCACGACCCCCGGACTAGATTGGCCAGCCACCGTCATGTCCGACGATTATAGGGTCGTCCCCACGACCACGGGCCAAAGATGGCCAGCCGCCGTGTTGTCCGACGACAATAGGGTCGTCTTCACGACCGCGGGCCAAAGTTGGCCAGCCGCCGACATTTCCGACGACTATAGGGTCGTCCCCACGAGCACGGACCAAATTTGGCCAGCCGCCGTCTTGTCCGACGACTATAGGGTCGTTCCCACGACCACGGGCCAAGTTGGCCAGCCGCCGACTTGTCCGACGACTATAGGATCGTCCCCACGACCCCGGGACTAGATTGGCCCGCCACCGTCATGTCCGACGACAATAGGATCGTCCCCACGACCCTGGGTCTAGATTGGCCAGCCGCCGACATGTCCGACGACTAAACAGTCGTCCCCACGACCACGGGACTAGATTGGCCCTCCACCGTCATGTCCGACGACTATCGGATCGTCCCCACGACTACGGGCCAAAGTTGGCCAGCCGCCGACATGTCCGACGACTATAGGTTCGTCCCCACGACCCCCGGAGTAGGTTGGCTCGCCGCCGACTTGTCCGACGACTATAGGTTCGTCCCCACGACCCCGGGACTAGATTGGCCCGCCACCGTCATGTCCGACGACAATAGGATCGTCCCCACGACCCTGGGTCTAGATTGGCCAGCCGCCGACATGTCCGACGACTAAACAGTCGTCCCCACGACCACGGGACTAGATTGGCCCTCCACCGTCATGTCCGACGACTATCGGATCGTCCCCACGACTACGGGCCAAAGTTGGCCAGCCGCCGACATGTCCGACGACTATTGAGTCGTCCCCACGACCACGGGCCAAAGTTGGCCAGCCGCCGACATGTCCGACGACTATAGGTTCGTCCCCAGGACCCCGGGTCTAGATTGGCCCGCCACCGTCATGTCCGACGACAATAGGGTCGTCCCCACGACCCCGGTTCCAGGTTGGCCAGCCGCCGACATGGCCGACGAATATAGAGTCGCCCCACGACACTGGGCCAAAGTTGGCCAGGCGGCGACATGTACGACGACTATAAGGTCGTCCCCACGACCCCGGGACTAGATTGGCCCGCCAACGTCATGTCCGACGTCTATAGGGTCGTCCCCACGACAACGGGCCTACGTTGGCCAGCCGCCGACATGTCCGACGACTATAGGGTCGTCCCCACGACCCCGGGACTAGGTTGGCCAGCCGGCGACATGTCCGACGACTACAGGGTCGTACCTACGACCCCGGGACTAGATTGGCCCGCCACCGTCATGTCCGACGACAATAGGGTCGTCCCCACGACCCCGGGTCTAGGTTGGCCAGCCGCCGACATGTCCGACGACTAAACAGTCGTCCCCACGACCACGGGCCAAAGTTGGCCAGCCACCGTCATGTCCGACGACTATCGGATCGTCCCCACGACCCCGGGCCAATATTGGCCCACCACCGTCATGTCGGACGTCTATAGGGTCGTCCCCACGACCACGGGCCTACGTTGACCTTCCGCCAACATGTCCGACGACTATAGGGTCGTCCCCACGACCACGGGCCAAAGTTGTCCAGCCGCCGACAAGTCCGACGACTATAGGGTCGTCCCTATGACCCCGGGACTAGATTGGCCCGCCACCGTCATGTCCGACGACAATAGGGTCGTCCCCACGACCCCGGGTCCAGGTTGGCCAGCCGCCGACATGTCCGACGAATATAGAGTCGTCCCCACGACACCGGTCCAAAGTTGGCCAGCCGGCGACATGTCCGACGACTGTAGGGTCGTCCCCTCGACCCCGGGACTAGATTGGCCCGCCACCGTCATGTCCGACGACTATCGGATCGTCCCCACGACCACAGGCCAAAGTTGGCCAGCCGCCAACATGTCCGACGACTATTGGGTCGTCCCCACGACACCGGGCCAAAGTTGGCCAATCGCCAACATGTCCGACGACTATAGGGACGTCCCCACGACCCCGGTACAAGGTTGGCCCGCCGCCGACTTGCCCGGCGACTATAGGGCCGTCCCCGCGACCCCGGGACTAGATTGGCCCGCCACCGTCATGTCCGACGACTATCGGATCGTCCCCACGACCCCGGGCCAATATTGGCCCACCACCGTCATGTCGGACGTCTATAGGGTCGTCCCCACGACCACGGGCCTACGTTGACCTTCCGCCAACATGTCCGACGACTATAGGGTCGTCCCCACGACCACGGGCCAAAGTTGTCCAGCCGCCGACATGTCCGACGACTATAGGGTCGTCCCCACGACCCCGGGACTAGATTGGCCCGCCACCGTTATGTCCAACGACTATCGGATCGTCCCAGCGACCCCGGGCCAATATTGGCCAATCGCCGACATGTCCGACGACTATAGGGTCGTCACCACGACCCCGGAACTAGATTGGCCCGCCACCGTCATGTCCGACTACTATCGGATCGACCCCACGACCACGGGCCAAAGTTGGCCAATCGCCGACATGTCCGACGACTATAGGGTCGTCCCTATGACCCCGGGACGAGATTGGCCCGCCACCGTCATGTCCGACGACAATAGGGTCGTCCCCACGACCCCGGGTCTAGGTTGGCTAGCCGCCGACATGTCCGACAACTAAACAGTCGTCCCCACGACCACGGATCAAAGTTGGCCAGCCGCCGTCATGTCCGACGACTATCGGATCGACCCAACGACCACGGACCAAAGCAGGCCAGCCGCCGACATGTCCGACGACTATTAAGTCGTCCCCACGACCACGGGCCAAAGTTGGCCAGCCGCCGACATGTCCGACGGCTATTGGGTCGTCCCCACGACCCCGGGACTAGATTGGCCCTCCACCGTCATGTCCGACGACTATCGGATCGTCCCCACGACTACGGGCCAAAGTTGGATAGCCGCCGACATGTCCGACGACTATTGAGTCGTCCCCACGACCACGGGCCAAAGTTGGCCAGCCGCCGACATGTCCGACGACTATAGGTTCGTCCCCACGACGCCGGGACTAGATTGGCCCGCCACCGTCATGTCCGACGACAATAGGGTCGTCCCCACGACCCCGGGTCCAGGTTGGCCAGCCGCCGACATGGCCGACGAATGTAGAGTCGCCCCACGACACTGGGCCAAAGTTGGCCAGCCGGTGACATGTACGACGACTATGAGGTCGTCCCCACGACCCCGGGACTAGATTGGCCCGCCAACGTCATGTCCGACGTCTATAGGGTCGTCCTCACGACAACGGGCCTACGTTGGCCAGCCGCCGACATGTCCGACGACTATAGGGTCGTTCCCACGACCACGGGCCAATATTGGACAATCGCCGACATGTCCGACGACTATAGGGTCGTACCTACGCCCCGGGACTAGATTGGCCCGCCACCGTCATGTCCGACGACTATAGGATCGTCCCCACGACCCTGGGTCTAGATTGGCCAGCCGCCGACATGTCCGACGACTAAGCAGTCGTCCCCACGACCACGGGCCAAAGTTGGCCAGCCGCCGACATGTCCGACGGCTATTGGGTCGTCCCCACGACCCCGGGACTAGATTGTCCCTCCACCGTCATCTCCGACGACTATCGGATCGTCCCCACGACCACGGGCCAAAGTTGGCCAATCGCCGACATGTCCGACGACTATAGGGTCGTCCCTATGACCCCGGGACTAGATTGGCTCGCCACCGTCATGTCCGACGACAATAGGGTCGTCCCCACGACCCCGGGTCTAGGTTGGCCAGCCGCCGACATGTCCGACGACTAAACAGTCGTCCACACGACCACGGGCCAAAGTTGGCCAGCCGCCGTCATGTCCGACGACTATCGGATCGACCCCACGACCACGGACCAAAGTTGGCCAATCGCCGACATGTCCGACGACTATAGGGTCGTCCCCACGACCCCGGGACTAAATTGGCCAGCCGCCGACATTTCCGACGACTATAGGGTCGTCCCCACGACCCCGGGACTAGGTTGGCTCGCCGCCGACTTGTCCGACGACTATAGGGTCGTCCCCACGACCCCGGGACTAGATTGGCACGCCACCGTCATGTCCGACGACTATAGGTTCGTCCCCACGACCCCCGGAGTAGGTTGGCTCGCCGCCGACTTGTCCGACGACTATAGGGTCGTCCCCACGACCCCGGGACTAGATTGGCCCGCCACCGTCATGTCCAACGACTATCGGATCGTCCCCACGACCACGGGCCAAAGTTGGCCAGCCGTCGACATGTTCGACGACAATAGGGTCGTCCCCACGACCCCGGGACTAGATTGGCCCGCCGCCGACTTGTCCGACGACTATAGGGTCATCCCTACGACCCCGGGACTAGATTGGCCTGCCACCGTCATGTCCGACAACAATAGGGTCGTCCCCACGACCCCGGGAATAAATTGGCCCGCCGCCGACATGTCCGACGACTATAGGGTCGTCCCCTCGACCCCGGGACTAGATTGGCCCGCCACCGTCATGTCCGACGACTATCGGATCGTCCCCACGACCACGGGCCAAAGTTGGCCAGCCGCCGACATGTCCGACGACTATGGGGTCGTCCCCACGACACCGGGCCAAAGTTGGCCAATCGCCAACATGTCCGACGATTATAGGGTCGTCCCCACGACCCCGGTACAAGGTTGGCCCGCCGCCGACTTGCCCGGCGACTATAGGGCCGTCCCCACGACCCAGGGACTAGATTGGCCCGCCACCGTCATGTCCGACGACTATCGGATCGTCCCCACGACCCCGGGCCAATATTGGCCCACCACCGTCATGTCTGACGACTATAGGGTCGTCCCCACGACCCCGGGACTAGATTGGCCCGCCACCGTCAAGTCCGACGACTATAGGGTCGTCCCCACGTCCCCGGGCCAAAGTTCGACAGCCGCCGACTTGTCCGACGACTATAGGGTCGTCCCTACGACCACGGGCCAAAGTTGGCCAGCCGCCGGCTTGTCCGACGACTATAGGGTCGTCCCCACGACCGCGGGACTAGATTGGCTCGCCGCCGACTTGTCCGACGACTGTAGGGTCGTCCCCACGACCCCGGGACTAGATTGGCCCGCCACCGTCAAGTCCGACGACTATAGGGTCGTCCCCACGACCCCGGGCGAAAGTTGGCCAGCCGCTGATATGTCCGACGACTATACGTTCGTCCCCACGACCCCGGGAATAGATTGGCGCGCCACCGTCATTTCCGACGACTATAGGGTCGTCCCCACGACCCCGGGCCAATGTTGGCTAGCCGCTGACTTGTCCGACGACTATAGGGTCGTCCCCACGAGCGCGGGACTAGATTGGCTCGCCGCCGACTTGTCCGACGACTGTAGGGTCGTCCCCACGACCCCGGGACTAGATTGGCCCGCCACCGTCATTTCCGACGACTATAGGGTCGTCCCCACGACCACGGGCCAAAGCTGGCCAGCCGCCGGCTTGTCCGACGACTATAGGGTCGTCCCCATGACCCGGGACTAGACTGGCCCGCCACCGTCATGTCCGACGACTACAGGGTCGTCCCCACGACCCCCGGACTAGGTTGGTACGCCGCCGACTTGTCCGACGAGTATAGGGTCCTCCCCACGACCACGGGCCAAAGTTGGCCAGCCGCCGACATGTCCGACGACTATAGGGTCGTCCCCACGACCCGGGACTAGACTGGCCCGCCACCGACATGTCCGACGACTATAGAGTCGTCCCCACGACCCCGGGTCAATGTTGGCTCGCCGCCGACATGTCCGACGACTATAGGGTCGTCCCCACGACCCCTGGGCCAAAGTTGGACAGCCACCGACATTTCCGACGACTATACGGTCGTCCCCAGGACCACGGGCCAAAGTTGGCCAGCCGCCGACAAGTCCGACGACTATAGAGTCGTCCCCACGACACCGGGACTAGATTGGCCCGCCACCGTTATGTCCGACGACTATAGGGTCGTCCCCACGACCACGGGCCAAAGTTGGCCAGCCGCCGACATGTCCGACGACTATAGGGTCGTCCCCACGACCCGGGACTAGACTGGACCGCCACCGTCATGTCCGACGACTATAGGGTCATCCCCACGACCCCGGGTCTAGGTTGGCCCGCCGCCGACTTGTCCGACGACTATAGGGTCGTCCCCACGACCCCGGGACTAGGTTGGCTCGCCACCGACATGTCTGACGACTATAGGGTCGTCCCCACGACCCCGGGACTAGATTGGCCCGCCACCGTCAAGTCCGACGACTATAGGGTCGTCCCCACGACCCCGGGCCAAAGTTGGACAGCCGCCGACTTGTCCGACGACTATAGGGTCGTCCCCACGACCACGGGCCAGAGTTGGCCAGCCGCTGACTTGTCCGACGACTATAGGGTCGTCCCCACGACCACGGGCCAAAGTTGGCCAGCCGCCGACATGTCCGACGACTATAGGGTCGTCCCCACGACCACGGGCCAAAGTTGGCCAGCCTCCGACTTGTCCGACGACTATAGGGTTGTCCCTACGACCCCGGGCCAAAGTTGGCCAGTCGCCGACTTGTCCGAGGACTATAGGGTCGTCCCCACGGACCCGGGACTAGGTTGGCCAGCCGCCGACTAGTCCGACCACTATAGGGTCGTCCCCACGACCCCGGGCAAAAGTTGGCCAGCCGCCGACTTGTCCGACGAGTATAGGGTCGTCCCCACGACCACGGGCCAAAGTTGGCCAGCCCCCGACTTGTCCGACGACTATAGGGTTGTCCCTACGACCCCGGGCCAAAGTTGGCCAGTCGCCGACTTGTCCGAGGACTATAGGGTCGTCCCCACGGACCCGGGACTAGGTTGGCCAGCCGCCGACTAGTCCGACCACTATGGGGTCGTCCTCACGACCCCGGGCAAAAGTTGGCCAGCCGCCGACTTGTCCGACGAGTATAGGGTCGTCCCCACGACGCCTTCACTAGATTGGCCCACCACCGTCTTGTCCGACGACAATAGGGTCGTCTTTACGACCACGGGCCAAAGTTGGCCAGCCCCCGACATTTCCGACGACTATAGGGTCGTCCCCACGATCACGGACCAAATTTGGCCAGCCGCCGACTTGTCCGAGGACCATAGGGTCGTCCCCACGACCCCGGGGCTAGGTTGGCCAGCCGCCGACATGTCCGACGACTATGGAGTCGTCCCCACGACACCGGGACTAGGTTGGCTCGCTGCCGACTTGTCCGACGACTATAGGGTCGTCCCGACGACCCCGGGCCAAAGTTGGTCAGCCGCCGATTTGTCCGACGACTATAGGGTCGTCCCCACGACCACGGGCCAAAGTTGGCCAGCCGCCGACATTTCCGACGACTATAGGGTCGCCCCGACGACCCCGGGCCAAAGTTGGTCAGCCGTCGATTTGTCCGACGACTATAGGGTCGTCCCTACGACCACGGTCAAAAGTTGGCCAGCCGCCGACATGTCCGACGACTATAGGGTTGTCCCCACGACCACGGGTCAAAGTTGGCCAGCCGCCGTCATGTCCGACGACTATAGGGTCGTCCCCACGACCCCGGGACTAGATTGGCCCTCCACCGTCATGTCCGACGACTATCGGATCGTCCCCACGACTACGGGCCAAAGTTGGATAGCCGCCGACATGTCCGACGACTATTGAGTCGTCCCCACGACCACGGGCCAAAGTTGGCCAGCCGCCGACATGTCCGACGACTATAGGTTCGTCCCCACGACGCCGGGACTAGATTGGCCCGCCACCGTCATGTCCGACGACAATAGGGTCGTCCCCACGACCCCGGGTCCAGGTTGGCCAGCCGCCGACATGGCCGACGAATGTAGAGTCGCCCCACGACACTGGGCCAAAGTTGGCCAGCCGGTGACATGTACGACGACTATGAGGTCGTCCCCACGACCCCGGGACTAGATTGGCCCGCCAACGTCATGTCCGACGTCTATAGGGTCGTCCTCACGACAACGGGCCTACGTTGGCCAGCCGCCGACATGTCCGACGACTATAGGGTCGTTCCCACGACCACGGGCCAATATTGGACAATCGCCGACATGTCCGACGACTATAGGGTCGTACCTACGCCCCGGGACTAGATTGGCCCGCCACCGTCATGTCCGACGACTATAGGATCGTCCCCACGACCCTGGGTCTAGATTGGCCAGCCGCCGACATGTCCGACGACTAAGCAGTCGTCCCCACGACCACGGGCCAAAGTTGGCCAGCCGCCGACATGTCCGACGGCTATTGGGTCGTCCCCACGACCCCGGGACTAGATTGTCCCTCCACCGTCATCTCCGACGACTATCGGATCGTCCCCACGACCACGGGCCAAAGTTGGCCAATCGCCGACATGTCCGACGACTATAGGGTCGTCCCTATGACCCCGGGACTAGATTGGCTCGCCACCGTCATGTCCGACGACAATAGGGTCGTCCCCACGACCCCGGGTCTAGGTTGGCCAGCCGCCGACATGTCCGACGACTAAACAGTCGTCCACACGACCACGGGCCAAAGTTGGCCAGCCGCCGTCATGTCCGACGACTATCGGATCGACCCCACGACCACGGACCAAAGTTGGCCAATCGCCGACATGTCCGACGACTATAGGGTCGTCCCCACGACCCCGGGACTAAATTGGCCAGCCGCCGACATTTCCGACGACTATAGGGTCGTCCCCACGACCCCGGGACTAGGTTGGCTCGCCGCCGACTTGTCCGACGACTATAGGGTCGTCCCCACGACCCCGGGACTAGATTGGCACGCCACCGTCATGTCCGACGACTATAGGTTCGTCCCCACGACCCCCGGAGTAGGTTGGCTCGCCGCCGACTTGTCCGACGACTATAGGGTCGTCCCCACGACCCCGGGACTAGATTGGCCCGCCACCGTCATGTCCAACGACTATCGGATCGTCCCCACGACCACGGGCCAAAGTTGGCCAGCCGTCGACATGTTCGACGACAATAGGGTCGTCCCCACGACCCCGGGACTAGATTGGCCCGCCGCCGACTTGTCCGACGACTATAGGGTCATCCCTACGACCCCGGGACTAGATTGGCCTGCCACCGTCATGTCCGACAACAATAGGGTCGTCCCCACGACCCCGGGAATAAATTGGCCCGCCGCCGACATGTCCGACGACTATAGGGTCGTCCCCTCGACCCCGGGACTAGATTGGCCCGCCACCGTCATGTCCGACGACTATCGGATCGTCCCCACGACCACGGGCCAAAGTTGGCCAGCCGCCGACATGTCCGACGACTATGGGGTCGTCCCCACGACACCGGGCCAAAGTTGGCCAATCGCCAACATGTCCGACGATTATAGGGTCGTCCCCACGACCCCGGTACAAGGTTGGCCCGCCGCCGACTTGCCCGGCGACTATAGGGCCGTCCCCACGACCCAGGGACTAGATTGGCCCGCCACCGTCATGTCCGACGACTATCGGATCGTCCCCACGACCCCGGGCCAATATTGGCCCACCACCGTCATGTCTGACGACTATAGGGTCGTCCCCACGACCCCGGGACTAGATTGGCCCGCCACCGTCAAGTCCGACGACTATAGGGTCGTCCCCACGTCCCCGGGCCAAAGTTCGACAGCCGCCGACTTGTCCGACGACTATAGGGTCGTCCCTACGACCACGGGCCAAAGTTGGCCAGCCGCCGGCTTGTCCGACGACTATAGGGTCGTCCCCACGACCGCGGGACTAGATTGGCTCGCCGCCGACTTGTCCGACGACTGTAGGGTCGTCCCCACGACCCCGGGACTAGATTGGCCCGCCACCGTCAAGTCCGACGACTATAGGGTCGTCCCCACGACCCCGGGCGAAAGTTGGCCAGCCGCTGATATGTCCGACGACTATACGTTCGTCCCCACGACCCCGGGAATAGATTGGCGCGCCACCGTCATTTCCGACGACTATAGGGTCGTCCCCACGACCCCGGGCCAATGTTGGCTAGCCGCTGACTTGTCCGACGACTATAGGGTCGTCCCCACGAGCGCGGGACTAGATTGGCTCGCCGCCGACTTGTCCGACGACTGTAGGGTCGTCCCCACGACCCCGGGACTAGATTGGCCCGCCACCGTCATTTCCGACGACTATAGGGTCGTCCCCACGACCACGGGCCAAAGCTGGCCAGCCGCCGGCTTGTCCGACGACTATAGGGTCGTCCCCATGACCCGGGACTAGACTGGCCCGCCACCGTCATGTCCGACGACTACAGGGTCGTCCCCACGACCCCCGGACTAGGTTGGTACGCCGCCGACTTGTCCGACGAGTATAGGGTCCTCCCCACGACCACGGGCCAAAGTTGGCCAGCCGCCGACATGTCCGACGACTATAGGGTCGTCCCCACGACCCGGGACTAGACTGGCCCGCCACCGACATGTCCGACGACTATAGAGTCGTCCCCACGACCCCGGGTCAATGTTGGCTCGCCGCCGACATGTCCGACGACTATAGGGTCGTCCCCACGACCCCTGGGCCAAAGTTGGACAGCCACCGACATTTCCGACGACTATACGGTCGTCCCCAGGACCACGGGCCAAAGTTGGCCAGCCGCCGACAAGTCCGACGACTATAGAGTCGTCCCCACGACACCGGGACTAGATTGGCCCGCCACCGTTATGTCCGACGACTATAGGGTCGTCCCCACGACCACGGGCCAAAGTTGGCCAGCCGCCGACATGTCCGACGACTATAGGGTCGTCCCCACGACCCGGGACTAGACTGGACCGCCACCGTCATGTCCGACGACTATAGGGTCATCCCCACGACCCCGGGTCTAGGTTGGCCCGCCGCCGACTTGTCCGACGACTATAGGGTCGTCCCCACGACCCCGGGACTAGGTTGGCTCGCCACCGACATGTCTGACGACTATAGGGTCGTCCCCACGACCCCGGGACTAGATTGGCCCGCCACCGTCAAGTCCGACGACTATAGGGTCGTCCCCACGACCCCGGGCCAAAGTTGGACAGCCGCCGACTTGTCCGACGACTATAGGGTCGTCCCCACGACCACGGGCCAGAGTTGGCCAGCCGCTGACTTGTCCGACGACTATAGGGTCGTCCCCACGACCACGGGCCAAAGTTGGCCAGCCGCCGACATGTCCGACGACTATAGGGTCGTCCCCACGACCACGGGCCAAAGTTGGCCAGCCTCCGACTTGTCCGACGACTATAGGGTTGTCCCTACGACCCCGGGCCAAAGTTGGCCAGTCGCCGACTTGTCCGAGGACTATAGGGTCGTCCCCACGGACCCGGGACTAGGTTGGCCAGCCGCCGACTAGTCCGACCACTATAGGGTCGTCCCCACGACCCCGGGCAAAAGTTGGCCAGCCGCCGACTTGTCCGACGAGTATAGGGTCGTCCCCACGACCACGGGCCAAAGTTGGCCAGCCCCCGACTTGTCCGACGACTATAGGGTTGTCCCTACGACCCCGGGCCAAAGTTGGCCAGTCGCCGACTTGTCCGAGGACTATAGGGTCGTCCCCACGGACCCGGGACTAGGTTGGCCAGCCGCCGACTAGTCCGACCACTATGGGGTCGTCCTCACGACCCCGGGCAAAAGTTGGCCAGCCGCCGACTTGTCCGACGAGTATAGGGTCGTCCCCACGACGCCTTCACTAGATTGGCCCACCACCGTCTTGTCCGACGACAATAGGGTCGTCTTTACGACCACGGGCCAAAGTTGGCCAGCCCCCGACATTTCCGACGACTATAGGGTCGTCCCCACGATCACGGACCAAATTTGGCCAGCCGCCGACTTGTCCGAGGACCATAGGGTCGTCCCCACGACCCCGGGGCTAGGTTGGCCAGCCGCCGACATGTCCGACGACTATGGAGTCGTCCCCACGACACCGGGACTAGGTTGGCTCGCTGCCGACTTGTCCGACGACTATAGGGTCGTCCCGACGACCCCGGGCCAAAGTTGGTCAGCCGCCGATTTGTCCGACGACTATAGGGTCGTCCCCACGACCACGGGCCAAAGTTGGCCAGCCGCCGACATTTCCGACGACTATAGGGTCGCCCCGACGACCCCGGGCCAAAGTTGGTCAGCCGTCGATTTGTCCGACGACTATAGGGTCGTCCCTACGACCACGGTCAAAAGTTGGCCAGCCGCCGACATGTCCGACGACTATAGGGTTGTCCCCACGACCACGGGTCAAAGTTGGCCAGCCGCCGTCATGTCCGACGACTATAGGGTCGTCCCCACGACCTCGGGACTAGGTTGGCTCGCTGCCGACTTGTCCGACGACTATAGGGTCGTCCCGACGACCCCGGGCCAAAGTTGGTCAGCCGCCGATTTGTCCGACGACTATAGGGTCGTCCCCACGACCACGGGCCAAAGTTGGCCAGCCGCCGACATGTCCGACGACTATAGGGTCGTCCCCACGACCCGGGACTAGACTGGCCCGCCACCGTCATGTCCGACGACTATAGGGTCGTCCCAACGACCCCCGGACTAGGTTGGCCGGCCGCCGACTTGTCCGACGACTATAGGGTCGTCCCCACGACCACGGGCCAAAGTTGGCCAGCCGCCGACTTGTCCGACGACTATAGGGTCGTTCCCATGACCCGGGACTAGACTGGCCCTCCACCGTCATGTCCGACGACTATAGGGTCGTCCCCACGACCCCCGGACTAGGTTGGTACGCCGCCGACTTGTCCGACGAGTATAGGGTCCTCCCCACGACCACGGGCCAAAGTTGGCCAGCCGCCGACATGTCCGACGACTATAGGGTCGTCCCCACGACCCGGGACTAGACTGGCCCGCCACCGACATGTCTGACGACTATAGAGTCGTCCCCACGACCCCGGGTCAATATTGGCTCGCCGCCGACTTGTCCGACGACTATAGGATCGTCCCCACGACCCCGGGCCAAAGTTGGCCAGCCGCCGACATGTCCGACGACTATAGGGTCGTCCCCACGACCCGGGACTAGACTGGCCCGCCACCGTCATGTCCGACGACTATAGGGTCGTCCCCACGACCTCGGGACTAGGTTGGCCAGCCGCCGACATGTCCGACGACTATAGGGTCGTCCCCACGACCCCGGGCCAAAGTTGGCAAGCCGCCGACATGTCCGACGACTATAGGGTCGTTCCTACGACCCCGGGACTAGATTGGCCGCCACCGTCATGTCCAACGACTATAGGGTCGTCCCCACAACCCCGGGACTAGGTTGACAAGCCGCCAACACGTCCGACGACGGCCAAAGCTGGCAAGCCGCCGACATGTCCGACGACTATAGGGTCGTCCCCACGACCCGGGACTAGACTGGCCCGCCACCGTCATGTCCGACGACTATAGGGTCGTCCCCACGACCCCGGGCCAAAGTTGGCAAGCCGCCGACATGTCCGACGACTATAGGGTCGTTCCTTCGACCCCGGGACTAGATTGGCCGCCACCGTCATGTCCAACGACTATAGGGTCGTCCCCACAACCCCGGGACTAGGTTGACAAGCCGCCAACATGTCCGACGACGGCCAAAGCTGGCAAGCCGCCGAAATGTCCGACGACTATAGGGTCGTCCCCACGACCCCGGGACTAGATTGGCCCGCCACCGTCATGTCCGACAACTATCAGATCGTCCCCACGACCACGGGACAAGCTTGGCCCGCCGCCGACTTGTACGACGACTATAGGGTCGTCCCCACGATCCCGGGACTAGATTGGCCCGCCACCGTCATGTCCAACGACTATAGGGTCGTCCCCACGACCCCGGGACTAGGTTGACAAGCCGCCAACATGTCCGACGACTATAGGGTCGTCCCCACGACCCCGGGCCAAAGGTGGCATGCCGCCGAAATGTCCGACGACTATAGGGTCGTCCCTACGACCCCGGGCCAAAGTTGGCAAGCCGCCGAAATGTCCGACGACTGTAGGGTCGTCCCCACGACCCCGGGACTAGATTGGCCCGCCACCGTGAATTCCGACGACTATAGGGTCGTCCCCACGACCTTGGGACTAGGTTGTCCAGCCGCCGACATGTCCGACGACAATAGGGTCGTACCCACGACCCTGGGTCTAGGTTGGCCAGCCGCCGACATGTCCGACGACTAAACAGTCGTCCCAACGATCACGGGCAAAAGTTGGCTGAGCCGCCGACATGTCCGACGACTATAGGGTCGTCCGCACGACCCCGGGAATAGATTGGCCCGCCACCGTCATGTCCGACGACAATAGGGTCGTCCCCACGACCCCGGGTCTAGGTTGGCCAGCCGCCGACAAGTCCGACGACTATAGAGTCGTCCCCACGACACCGGGCCAAAGTTGGCCAGCCGCCGACATGTCCGTCGACTATCGGATCGTCCCCACGACCACGGGCCAAAGTTGGCCAGCCGCCGACATGTCCGACGACTATTGGATCGTCCCCACGGCCACGGGCCAAAGTTGGGCGGCCGCCGACATGTCCGACGACTATAGGGTCGTCCCCACGACCCCGGGACTAGATTGGTCCGCCACCGTCATGTCCGACGACTATAGGGTCGTCCCCACGACCTCGGGACTAGGTTGGCCAGCCGCCGACATGTCCGACGACTATAGGGTCGTCCCCACGACCCCGGGCCAAAGTTGGCAAGCCGCCGACATGTCCGACGACTATAGGGTCGTTCCTACGACCCCGGGACTAGATTGGCCGCCACCGTCATGTCCAACGACTATTGGGTCGTCCCCACAACACCGGGACTAGGTTGACAAGCCGCCAACATGTCCGACGACGGCCAAAGTTGGCAAGCCGCCGAAATGTCCGACGACTATAGGGTCGTCCCCACGACCCCGGGACTAGATTGGCCCGCGACCGTCATGTCCGACGACTATAGGGTCGTTCCTACGACCCCGGGACTAGATTGGCCGCCACCGTCATGTCCAACGACTATAGGGTCGTCCCCACAACCCCGGGACTAGGTTGACAAGCCGCCAACATGTCCGACGACGGCCAAAGCTGGCAAGCCGCCGACATGTCCGACGACTATAGGGTCGTCCCCACGACCCGGGACTAGACTGGCCCGCCACCGTCATGTCCGACGACTATAGGGTCGTCCCCACGACCCCGGGACAAGGTTGGACCGCCGCCGACTTGTCCGACGACTATAGGGTCGTACCCACGACCCCGGGACTAGATTGGCCCGCCACCGTCATGTCCAACGACTATAGGGTCGTCCCCACGACCCCGGGACTAGGTTGACAAGCCGCCGAAATATCCGACGACTATAGGGTCGTCCCCACGACCGCGAGCCAAGGATGTCCAGCCGCCGTCTTGTCCGACGACTATAGGGGCGTCCCCACGACCCGGGACTAGATTGGCCCGCCACCGTCATGTCCGACGACTATAGGGTCGTCCCCACGACCCCGGGACAAGGTTGGCCCGCCGCCGACTTGTCCGACGACTATAGGGTCGTACCCACGACCCCGGGACTAGGCTGAGAAGCCGCCAACATGTCCGACGACTATAGAGTCGTCCCCACGACCCCGGGCCAATGTTGGCCAATCGCCAACATGTCCGACGACTATAGGGTCGTCCCTACGACCCCGGGACTAGATTGGCCCGCCACCGTCATGTCCAACGACTATAGGGTCGTCCCCACGACCACGGGCCAAAGTTAACCAGCCGCCGACATGTCCGACGACTATAGGGTCGTCCCTACGACCCCGGGCCAAAGTTGGCAAGCCGCCGAAATGTCCGACGACTGTAGGGTCGTCCCCACGACCCCGGGACTAGATTGGCCCGCCACCGTGAAGTCCGACGACTATAGGGTCGTCCCCACGACCTTGGGACTAGGTTGTCCAGGCGCCGACATGTCCGACGACAATAGGGTCGTCCCCACGACCCTGGGTCTAGGTTGGCCAGCCGCCGACATGTCCGACGACTAAACAGTCGTCCCAACGATCACGGGCAAAAGTTGGCTGAGCCGCCGACATGTCCGACGACTATAGGGTCGTCCGTACGACCCCGGGAATAGATTGGGCCGCCACCGTCATGTCCGACGACAATAGGGTCGTCCCCACGACCCCGGGTCTAGGTTGGCCAGCCGCCGACAAGTCCGACGACTATAGAGTCGTCCCCACGACACCGGGCCAAAGTTGGCCAGCCGCCGACATGTCCGTCGACTATCGGATCGTCCCCACGACCACGGGCCAAAGTTGGCCAGCCGCCGACATGTCCGACGACTATTGGATCGTCCCGACGGCCACGGGCCAAAGTTGGGCGGCCGCCGACATGTCCGACGACTATAGGGTCGTCCCCACGACCCCGGGACTAGATTGGTCCGCCACCGTCATGTCCGACGACTATAGGGTCGTCCCCACGACCTCGGGACTAGGTTGGCCAGCCGCCGACATGTCCGACGACTATAGGGTCGTCCCCACGACCCCGGGCCAAAGTTGGCAAGCCGCCGACATGTCCGACGACTATAGGGTCGTTCCTACGACCCCGGGACTAGATTGGCCGCCACCGTCATGTCCAACGACTATAGGGTCGTCCCCACAACACCGGGACTAGGTTGACAAGCCGCCAACATGTCCGACGACGGCCAAAGTTGGCAAGCCGCCGAAATGTCCGACGACTATAGGGTCGTCGCCACGACCCCGGGACTAGATTGGCCCGCCACCGTCATGTCCAACGACTATAGGGTCGTCCCCACGACCCCGGGACTAGGTTGACAAGCCGCCAACATGTCCGACGACTATAGGGTCGTCCCCACGACCCCGGGCCAAAGGTGGCATGCCGCCGAAATGTCCGACGACTATAGGGTCGTCCCCACGACACCGGGCTAAAGTTGGCAAGCCGCCGAAATGTCCGACGACTATAGGGTCGTCCCCACGACCGCGGGCCAATGATGTCCAGCCACCGTCTTGTCCGACGACTATAGGGTCGTCCCCACGACCGCGGGCCAAAGATGTCCAGCCACCGTCTTGTCCGACGACTATAGGGTCGTCCCCACGACCCCGGGACAAGGTTGGACCGCCGCCGACTTGTCCGACGACTATAGGGTCGTACCCACGACCCCGGGACTAGATTGGCCCGCCACCGTCATGTCCAACGACTATAGGGTCGTCCCCACGACCCCGGGACTAGGTTGACAAGCCGCCGAAATATCCGACGACTATAGGGTCGTCCCCACGACCGCGAGCCAAGGATGTCCAGCCGCCGTCTTGTCCGACGACTATAGGGGCGTCCCCACGACCCCGGGGCTAGATTGGCCCGCCACCGTCATGTCCGACGACTATAGGGTCGTCCCCACGACCCCGGGACAAGGTTGGCCCGCCGCCGACTTGTCCGACGACTATAGGGTCGTACCCACGACCCCGGGACAAGGCTGAGAAGCCGCCAACATGTCCGACGACTATAGAGTCGTCCCCACGACCCCGGGCCAATGTTGGCCAATCGCCAACATGTCCGACGACTATAGGGTCGTCCCTACGACCCCGGGACTAGATTGGCCCGCCACCGTCATGTCCAACGACTATAGGGTCGTCCCCACGACCACGGGCCAAAGTTGGCCAGCCGCGGATATGTCCAACGACTATTGGGTCGTCCCCACGACCACGGGCCAAAGTTAACCAGCCGCCGACATGTCCGACGACTATAGGGTCGTCCCTACGACCCCGGGCCAAAGTTGGCAAGCCGCCGAAATGTCCGACGACTGTAGGGTCGTCCCCACGACCCCGGGACTAGATTGGCCCGCCACCGTGAAGTCCGACGACTATAGGGTCGTCCCCACGACCTTGGGTCTAGGTTGTCCAGCCGCCGACATGTCCGACGACAATAGGGTCGTCCCCACGACCCTGGGTCTAGGTTGGCCAGCCGCCGACATGTCCGACGACTAAACAGTCGTCCCAACGATCACGGGCAAAAGTTGGCTGAGCCGCCGACATGTCCGACGACTATAGGGTCGTCCGTACGACCCCGGGAATAGATTGGCCCGCCACCGTCATGTCCGACGGCAATAGGGTCGTCCCCACGACCCCGGGTCTAGGTTGGCCAGCCGCCGACAAGTCCGACGACTATAGAGTCGTCCCCACGACACCGGGCCAAAGTTGGCCAGCCGCCGACATGTCCGACGACTATTGGATCGTCCCCACGACCACGGGCCAAAGTTGGCCAGCCGCCGTCATGTCCGACGACAATAGGGTCGTCCGTACGACCCCGGGAATAGATTGGCCCGCCACCGTCATGTCCGACGACAATAGGGTCGTCCCCACGACCCCGGGCCAGGTTGGCCAGCGGCCGACATTTCCGACGACTATTGAGTCGTCCCCACGACACCGGGCCAAAGTTGGCCAGCCGCCGACATGTCCGACGACTATAGGGTCGTCCCCCGACCCCGGGGCAAAGATGTCCAGCCGCCGTCTTGTCCGACGACTATAGGGTCGTCCCCACGACCCCGAGTCCAGGTTGGCCAGCCGCCGACATTTCCGACGACTATAGAGTCGTCCCCACGACCCCGGGCCAAAGTTGGCCAGTCGCCAACATGTCCGACGACTATAGGGTCGTCCCCACGACCCCGAGACTAGTTTGGCCCGCCACCGTCATGTCCGACGACAATAGGGTCGTCCCCACGACCCCGGGCCAGGTTGGCCAGCGGCCGACATTTCCGACGACTATAGAGTCGTCCCCACGTCACCGGGCCAAAGTTGGACAGCCGCCGACATGTCCGACGACTATAGGGTCGTCCCCACGACCCCGGGCCAAAGATGTCCAGCCGCCGTCTTGTCCGGCGACTATAGGGTCGTCCCCACGACCCCGAGTCCAGGTTGGCCAGCCGCGGATATGTCCAACGACTATTGGGTCGTCCCCACGACCACGGGCCAAAGTTAACCAGCCGCCGACATGTCCGACGACTATAGAGTCGTCCCCACGACACCGGGCCAAAGTTGGACAGCCGCCGACATGTCCGACTACTATAGGGTCGTCCCCAGGACCTCGGGTCTAGATTGGCCCGCTACCGTCATGTCCGAAGACTATAGGGTCGTCCCCACGACCACGGGACTAGATTGGCCCGCCACCGCCATGTCCGACGACAATAGGGTCGTCCCCACGACCCCGGGTCTAGGTTGGCCAGCCGCCGACAAGTCCGACGACTATAGAGTCGTCCCCACGACACCGGGCCAAAGTTGGCCAGCCGCCGACATGTCCGACGACTATTGGATCGTCCCGACGGCCACGGGCCAAAGTTGGGCGGCCGCCGACATGTCCGACGACTATAGGGTCGTCCCCACGACCCCGGGACTAGATTGGTCCGCCACCGTCATGTCCGACGACTATAGGGTCGTCCCCACGACCTCGGGACTAGGTTGGCCAGCCGCCGACATGTCCGACGACTATAGGGTCGTCCCCACGACCCCGGGCCAAAGTTGGCAAGCCGCCGACATGTCCGACGACTATAGGGTCGTTCCTACGACCCCGGGACTAGATTGGCCGCCACCGTCATGTCCAACGACTATAGGGTCGTCCCCACAACACCGGGACTAGGTTGACAAGCCGCCAACATGTCCGACGACGGCCAAAGTTGGCAAGCCGCCGAAATGTCCGACGACTATAGGGTCGTCCCCACGACCCCGGGACTAGATTGGCCCGCCACCGTCATGTCCAACGACTATAGGGTCGTCCCCACGACCCCGGGACTAGGTTGACAAGCCGCCAACATGTCCGACGACTATAGGGTCGTCCCCACGACCCCGGGCCAAAGGTGGCATGCCGCCGAAATGTCCGACGACTATAGGGTCGTCCCCACGACACCGGGCTAAAGTTGGCAAGCCGCCGAAATGTCCGACGACTATAGGGTCGTCCCCACGACCGCGGGCCAATGATGTCCAGCCACCGTCTTGTCCGACGACTATAGGGTCGTCCCCACGACCGCGGGCCAAAGATGTCCAGCCACCGTCTTGTCCGACGACTATAGGGTCGTCCCCACGACCCCGGGACAAGGTTGGACCGCCGCCGACTTGTCCGACGACTATAGGGTCGTACCCACGACCCCGGGACTAGATTGGCCCGCCACCGTCATGTCCAACGACTATAGGGTCGTCCCCACGACCCCGGGACTAGGTTGACAAGCCGCCGAAATATCCGACGACTATAGGGTCGTCCCCACGACCGCGAGCCAAGGATGTCCAGCCGCCGTCTTGTCCGACGACTATAGGGGCGTCCCCACGACCCCGGGACTAGATTGGCCCGCCACCGTCATGTCCGACGACTATAGGGTCGTCCCCACGACCCCGGGACAAGGTTGGCCCGCCGCCGACTTGTCCGACGACTATAGGGTCGTACCCACGACCCCGGGACAAGGCTGAGAAGCCGCCAACATGTCCGACGACTATAGAGTCGTCCCCACGACCCCGGGCCAATGTTGGCCAATCGCCAACATGTCCGACGACTATAGGGTCGTCCCTACGACCCCGGGACTAGATTGGCCCGCCACCGTCATGTCCAACGACTATAGGGTCGTCCCCACGACACCGGGCCAAAGTTGGACAGCCGCCGACATGTCCGACGACTATAGAGTCGTCCCCACGACACCGGGCCAAAGTTGGCCAGCCGCCGACATGTCCGACGACTATTGGATCGTCCCCACGACCACGGGCCAAAGTTGGCCAGCCGCCGTCATGTCCGACGACAATAGGGTCGTCCGTACGACCCCGGGAATAGATTGGCCCGCCACCGTCATGTCCGACGACAATAGGGTCGTCCCCACGACCCCGGGCCAGGTTGGCCAGCGGCCGACATTTCCGACGACTATTGAGTCGTCCCCACGACACCGGGCCAAAGTTGGCCAGCCGCCGACATGTCCGACGACTATAGGGTCGTCCCCCGACCCCGGGGCAAAGATGTCCAGCCGCCGTCTTGTCCGACGACTATAGGGTCGTCCCCACGACCCCGAGTCCAGGTTGGCCAGCCGCCGACATTTCCGACGACTATAGAGTCGTCCCCACGACCCCGGGCCAAAGTTGGCCAGTCGCCGACATGTCCGACGACTATAGGGTCGTCCCCACGACCCCGAGACTAGTTTGGCCCGCCACCGTCATGTCCGACGACAATAGGGTCGTCCCCACGACCCCGGGCCAGGTTGGCCAGCGGCCGACATTTCCGACGACTATAGAGTCGTCCCCACGACACCGGGCCAAAGTTGGACAGCCGCCGACATGTCCGACGACTATAGGGTCGTCCCCACGACCCCGGGCCAAAGATGTCCAGCCGCCGTCTTGTCCGGCGACTATAGGGTCGTCCCCACGACCCCGAGTCCAGGTTGGCCAGCCGCGGATATGTCCAACGACTATTGGGTCGTCCCCACGACCACGGGCCAAAGTTAACCAGCCGCCGACATGTCCGACGACTATAGAGTCGTCCCCACGACACCGGGCCAAAGTTGGACAGCCGCCGACATGTCCGACTACTATAGGGTCGTCCCCAGGACCTCGGGTCTAGATTGGCCCGCTACCGTCATGTCCGAAGACTATAGGGTCGTCCCCACGACCACGGGACTAGATTGGCCCGCCACCGCCATGTCCGACGACAATAGGGTCGTCCCCACGACCCCGGGGCTAGGTTGGCCAGCCGCTGACATGTCCGACGACAATCGGATCGTCACCACGCCCACGCGCCAAAGTTGTCCAGCCGCCGACATGTCCGACGACTATTGGATCGTCCCCACGACCCCGGGACTAGGTTGGCCCGCCGCCGACTTGTCCGACGACTATAGGGTCGTTCCCACGACCCCGGGCCAAAGTTGGCAAGCTGCCGACTTATCCGATGACTATAGGGTCGTCCCCACGACCCCGGAACTAGGTAGGCCCGCCGCCGACTTGTCCGACGACTATAGGGTCGTCCCTACGATCCCGGGACTAGGTTGGCTCGCCACCGTCAAGTCCGACGACTATAGGGTCGTCCCCACGACCCCGGGCCAAAGTTGGACGGCCGCCGACTTGTCCGACGACTATAGGGTCGTCCCCACGACCCCGGGACTAGGTTGGCCCGCCGCCGACTTGTCCGACGGCTATAGGGTCGTCCCCACGACCACGGGCCAAAGTTGGCCAGCCGCCGACATATCCGAAGACTATAGGGTCGTCCCCACGACCCCGGGCCAAAGTTGGCCAGCCGCCGACATGTCCGACGACTATAGGGTCGTCCCCACGACCCGGGACTAGAGTGGCCCGCCACCGTCATGTCCGACGACTATATGGTCGTCCCCACGATCACGGGCCATTGTTGGCCAGCCGCTGACTTGTCCGACGACTATAGGGTCGTCCCCACGACCGCGGGACTAGATTGGCTCGCCGCCGACTTGTCCGACGACTGTAGGGTCGTCCCCACGACCACGGGACTAGATTGGCCCGCCACCGTCATTTCCGACGACTATAGGGTCGTCCCCACGACCACGGGCCAAAGTTGGCCAGCCGCCGACATTTCCGACGACTATAGGGTCGTGCCCACGACCACGGGCCAAAGTTGGCCAGCCGCCGACATGTCCGACGACTATAGGGTCGTCCCCACGACCCGGGACTAGACTGGCCCGCCACCGTCATGTCCGACGACTATAGGGTCGTCCCCACGACCTCGGGACTAGGTTGGCCAGCCGCCGACATGTCCGACGATTATAGGGTCGTCCCCACGACCACGGGCCAAAGTTGGCAAGCCGCCGACTTTTCCGACGACTATAGGCTTCGTCCCCACGACCACGGGCCAAAGTTGGCCAGCCGCCGACATGTCCGACGACTATTGGGTCGTCCCCACGAACCCGGGCCAAAGTTGGCCAGCCGCCGACTTGTCCGACGACTATGGGGTCGTCCCCACGACCCCAGGACTAGATTGGCCCGCCACCGTCATGTCCGACGACAATAGGGTCGTCCCCACGACCCCGGGGCTAGGATGGCCCGCCGCCGACATGTTCAACGACTATTGGGCCGTCCCCACGACCCCGGGCCAATGTTGGCCAGCCGCCGAAATGTCCGACGACTATAGAGTCGTCCCCACAACCCCGGGCCAAAGTTGGCAAGCTGCCGACTTGTCCGACGACTATAGGGTCGTCCCCACGACCCCGGGACTAGGTAGACCCGCCGCCGATGTGTCCGACAACTATAGGGTCGTCCCCACGACCCCGGGCCAAAGTTGGCAAGCCGCCGAAATGTCCGACGACTATAGGGTGGTCCCCACAACCCCGGGACTAGATTGGCCCGCCACCGTCAAGTCCGACGACTATAGGATCGTCTCCACGACCACGGGCCAAAGTTGGCCAGCCGCCGACATGTCCGTCGACTATAGGGTCGTCCCCACGACCCCGGGCCAATGTTGGCCAATCGCCGACATGTCCGACGACTATAGGGTCGTCCCTACGACCCCGGGACTAGATTGGCCCGCCACCGTCATGTCCGACGACTATAGGGTCGTCCCCACGACCCCGGGACTAGGTTGACAAGCCGCCGAAATGTCCGACGACTATAGGGTCGTCCCCACGACCGCGAGCCAAGGATGTCCAGCCGCCGTCTTGTTCGACGACTATAGGGTCGTACCCACGACCCCGGGACTAGATTGGCCCGCCACCGTCATGTCCAACGACTATAGGGTCGTCCCCACGACCCCGGGACTAGGTTGACAAGCCGCCGAAATGTCCGACGACTATAGGGTCGTCCCCACCACCGCGAGCCAAGGATGTCCAGCCGCCGTCTTGTTCGACGACTATAGGGTCGTCCCCACGACCCCGGGCAAATTTGGCAAGCCGCCGACATATCCGACGACTATAGGGTCGTCCCCACAACCCCGGGACTAGATTGGCCCGCCACCCTCAAGTCCGACGACTATAGGATCGTCTCCACGACCACGGCCCAAAGTTGGCCAGCCGCCGACATGTCCAACGACTATTGGGTCGTCCCCACGACCCCGGGCCAAAGTTGGCAAGCCGCCGAAATGTCCGACGACTATAGGGTCGTCCCCACGACCGCGGGCCAAAGATGTCCAGCCGCCGTCTTGTCCGACGACTATAGGGTCGTCCCCACGACCCCGGGACTAGATTGGCCCGCCACCGTCATGTCCGACGACTATAGGGTCGTCCCCACGACCCCGGGACAAGGTTGGCCCAACGCCGACTTGTCCGACGACTATAGGGTCGTACCCTCGACCCCGGGAGTAGGCTGACACGCCGCCGACATGTCCGACGACTATAGGGTCGTCCCCACGACCCCGGGCCATTGTTGGCATGCCGCCGAAATGTCCGACGCCTATAGGGTCGTCCCCACGACCCCGGCCCAAAGTTGGCAAGCCGCCGAAATGTCCGACGACTATAGGGTCGTCCCCACGACCGCGGGCCAAGGTTGGACAGCCGCCGACATATCCGACGACTATAGGGTCGTCCCCGCGACCCCGGGCCAATGTTGGCCAATCGCCGACATGTCCGACGACTATAGGGTCGTCCCCACGACCACGGGCCAAAGTTGGCAAGCTGCCGACTTGTCCGACGACTATAGGGTCGTCCCCACGACCCCGGGACTAGGTAGACCCGCCGCCGACGTGTCCGACAACTATAGGGTCGTCCCCACGACCCCGTGCCAAAGTTGGCAAGCCGCCGAAATGTCCGACGACTATAGGGTCGTCCCCACAATCCCGGGACTAGATTGGCCCGCCACCGTCAAGTCCGACGACTATAGGATCGTCTCCACGACCACGGGCCAAAGTTGGCCAGCCGCTGACATGTCCGTCGACTATAGGGTCGTCCCCACGACCCCGGGCCAATGTTGGCCAATCGCCGACATGTCCGACGACTATAGGGTCGTCCCTACGACCCCGGGACTAGATAGGCCCGCCACCGTCATGTCCGACGACTATCGGATCGTCCCCACGACAACGGGCCAAAGTTGGCCAGCCGCCGACATGTCCGACGACTATTGGGTCGTCCCCACGACCCCGGGCCAAAGTTGGCCAGCCGCCGTCTTGTCCGACGACTATGGGGTCGTCCCCACGACCCCAGGACTAGATTGGCCCGCCACCGTCATGTCCGACGACAATAGGGTCGTCCCCACGACCACGGGCCAAAGTTGGCAAGCTGCCGACTTGTCCGACGACTATAGGGTCGTCCCCACGACCCCGGGACTAGGTAGACCCGCCGCCGACGTGTCCGACAACTATAGGGTCGTCCCCACGACCCTGTGCCAAAGTTGGCAAGCCGCCGAAATGTCCGACGACTATAGGGTCGTCCCCACAATCCCGGGACTAGATTGGCCCGCCACCGTCAAGTCCGACGACTATAGGATCGTCTCCACGACCACGGGCCAAAGTTGGCCAGCCGCTGACATGTCCGTCGACTATAGGGTCGTCCCCACGACCCCGGGCCAATGTTGGCCAATCGCCGACATGTCCGACGACTATAGGGTCGTCCCTACGACCCCGGGGCTAGATTGGCCCGCCACCGTCATGTCCGACGACTATAGGGTCGTCCCCACGACCCCGGGACTAGGTTGACAAGGCGCCGAAATGTCCGACGACTATAGGGTCCTCCCCACGACCGCGAGCCAAGGATGTCCAGCCGCCGTCTTGTCCGACGACTATAGGGTCGTACCCACGACCCCGGGACTAGATTGGCCCGCCACCGTCATGTCCAACGACTATAGGGTCGTCCCCACGACCATGGGCCAAAGTTGGCCAGCCGCCGATATGTCCAACGACTATTGGGTCGTCCCCACGACCCCGGGACTAGATTGGCCCGCCACCGTCAAGTCCGACGACTATAGGGTCGTCCCCACGACCCCGGGCAAATTTGGCAAGCCGCCGACATATCCGACGACTATAGGGTCGTCCCCACAACCCCGGGACTAGATTGGCCCGCCACCGTCAAGTCCGACGACTATAGGATCGTCTCCACGACCACGGCCCAAAGTTGGCCAGCCGCCGACATGTCCAACGAATATTGGGTCGTCCCCACGACCACGGGCCAAAGTTAGCCAGCCGTCGACATGTCCGACGACTATAGGGTCGTCCCCACGACCCCGGGCCAAAGTTAGCAAGCCGCCGAAATGTCCGACGACTATAGGGTCGTCCCCACGACCGCGGGCCAAAGATGTCCAGCCGCCGTCTTATCCGACGACTATAGGGTCGTCCCTACGACCGCGGGACTAGGTTGGCTCGCCGCCGACTTGTCCGACGACTATAGGCTCGTCCCCACGACCCCGGGTCAAAGTTGGCCAGCCGCCGATATGTCCGACGACTATAGAGTCGTCCCCACGACCCCGGGAATATATTGGCCCGCCACCGTCTTGTCCGACGACTATAGGGTCGTCCCCACGACCACGGGCCAAAGTTGGCCCGCCGCCGACTGGTCCGACGAGTATAGGGTCGTCCCCACGACCACGGGCCAAAGTTGGCAAGCCGCCGACTTTTCCGACGACTATAGGCGTCGTCCCCACGACCCCGGGGCTAGGATGGGCCGCCGCCGACATGTTCAACGACTATTGGGCCGTCCCCACGACCCCGGGCCAATGTTGGCCAGCCGCCGAAATGTCCGACGACTATAGAGTCGTCCCCACAACCCCGGGCCAAAGTTGGCAAGCTGCCGACTTGTCCGACGACTATAGGGTCGTCCCCACGACCCCGGGACTAGGTAGACCCGCCGCCGACGTGTCCGACAACTATAGGGTCGTCCCCACGACCCCGGGCCAAAGTTGGCAAGCCGCCGAAATGTCCGACGACTATAGGGTGGTCCCCACAACCCCGGGACTAGATTGGCCCGCCACCGTCAAGTCCGACGACTATAGGGTCGTCCCCACGACCACGGGCCAAAGTTGGCCCGCCGCCGACTGGTCCGACGACTATAGGGTCGTCCCCACGACCACGGGCCAAAGTTGGCAAGCCGCCGACTTTTCCGACGACTATAGGCGTCGTCTCCACGACCCCGGGGCTAGGATGGGCCGCCGCCGACATGTTCAACGACTATTGGGCCGTCCCCACGACCCCGGGCCAATGTTGGCCAGCCGCCGAAATGTCCGACGACTATAGAGTCGTCCCCACAACCCCGGGCCAAAGTTGGCAAGCCGCCGAAATGTCCGACGACTATAGGGTCGTCCCCACGACCGCGAGCCAAGGATGTCCAGCCGCCGTCTTGTTCGACGACTATAGGGTCGTACCCACGACCCCGGGACTAGATTGGCCCGCCACCGTCATGTCCAACGACTATAGGGTCGTCCCCACGACCATGGGCCAAAGTTGGCCAGCCGCCGATATGTCCAACGACTATTGGGTCGTCCCCACAACCCCGGGACTAGATTGGCCCGCCACCGTCAAGTCCGACGACTATAGGATCGTCTCCACGACCACGGCCCAAAGTTGGCCAGCCGCCGACATGTCCAACGACTATTGGGTCGTCCCCACGACCACGGGCCAAAGTTAGCCAGCCGCCGACATGTCCGACGACTATAGGGTCGTCCCCACGACCCCGGGCCAAAGTTAGCAAGCCGCCGAAATGTCCGACGACTATAGGGTCGTCCCCACGACCGCGGGCCAAAGATGTCCAGCCGCCGTCTTATCCGACGACTATAGGGTCGTCCCTACGACCGCGGGACTAGGTTGGCTCGCCGCCGAATTGTCCGACGACTATAGGCTCGTCCCCACGACCCCGGGTCAAAGTTGGCCAGCCGCCGATATGTCCGACGACTATAGAGTCGTCCCCACGACCCCGGGAATATATTGGCCCGCCACCGTCTTGTCCGACGACTATAGGGTCGTCCCCACGACCACGGGCCAAAGTTGGCCCGCCGCCGACTGGTCCGACGACTATAGGGTCGTCCCCACGACCACGGGCCAAAGTTGGCAAGCCGCCGACTTTTCCGACGACTATAGGCGTCGTCCCCACGACCCCGGGGCTAGGATGGGCCGCCGCCGACATGTTCAACGACTATTGGGCCGTCCCCACGACCCCGGGCCAATAATGGCCAATCGCCGACATGTCCGACGACTATAGGGTCGTCCCCACGACCCCGGGACTAGATTGGTCCGCCACCGTCATGTCCAACGACTATCGGATCGTCCCCACGACCACGGGCCAAAGTTGGCCAGCCGCCGACATGTCCGACGACTATTGGGTCGTCCCCACGACACCGGGCCAAAGTTGGCCAGCCGCTGACATGTCCAACGACTATAGGCTCGTCCCCACGACCACGGGCCAAAGTTGACCAGCCGCCGACATGTCCGACGACTATTGGATCGTCCCCACGACCCCGGGCCAAAGTTGGCAAGCCGCCGACATGTCCGACGACTATAGGGTCGTCCCCACGACCTCGGGACTAGGTTGGCCACCCGCCGACATGTCCGACGACTATAGGGTCGTCCCCACGACCCCGGGTCTATGTTGGCCAGCCGCCGACATGTCCGACGACTATTGGGTCGTCCCCACGACACCGGGCCAAAGTTGGCCAGCCGCCGACATCTCCGAAGACTATAGGGTCGTCCCCACGACCCCGGGACTAGATTGGCCAGCCGCCGACATGTCCGACGACTATAGAGTCGTCCCCACGACACCGGGTCAAAGTTGGCCATCCGCTGACATTTCCAACGACTATTGGGTCGTGCCCACGACCACGGGCCAATGTTGGCAAGCTGCCGACGTGTCCGACGACTATAGGGTCGTCCCCACGACCCCGGGACTAGATTGGCCCGCCACCGTCATGTCCGACGACAATAGGGTCGTCCCCTCGACCCCGGGTCTAGGTTGGCCAGCCGCCGACTTGTCCGACGACTATAGGGTCGTCCCCACGACCCCGGGACTAGATTGGTCCGCCACCGTCTTGTCCGACGACTATAGGGTCGTCCCCACGACCACGGGACTAGATTGGCCCGCCACCGTCATGTCCGACGACAATAGGGTCGTCCCCACGACCCCGGGTCTAGGTTGGCCAGCCGCCGACTTGTCCGACGACTATAGGGTCGTACCCACGACCCCGGGACTAGGCTGACAAGCCGCCAACATGTCCGACGACTATAGGGTCGTCCCCACGACCCCGGGCCAAAGATGTCCAGCCGCCGTCTTGTCCGACGACTATAGGGTCGTCCCCACGACCCGGGACTAGACTGGCCCGCCACCGTCATGTCCGACGACTATAGGGTCGTCCCCACGACCCCCGGACTAGGTTGGCCGGCCGCCGACTTGTCCGACGACTATAGGGTCGTCCCCACGACCACCCGACTAGGTGGGCTCGCCGCCGACTTGTCCGACGACTATAGGGTCGTCCCCACGAACCCGGGACTAGGTTGGCTCGCCACCGTCATGTCTGACGACTATAGGGTCGTCCCCACGACCACGGGCCAAAGTTGGCCAGCCGCCGACATGTCCGACGACTATAGGGTCGTCCCCACGACCACGGGCCAAAGTTGGCCAGCCGCCGACATGTCCGACGACTATAGGGTCGTCCCCACGACCCGGGACTAGACTGGCCCGCCACCGTCATGTCCGACGACTATAGGGTCATCCCCACGACCCCGGGTCTAGGTTGGCCCGCCGCCGACTTGTCCGACGACTATAGGGTCGTCCCCACGACCCCGGGACTAGGTTGGCTCGCCACCGATATGTCTGACGACTATAGAGTCGTCCCCACGACCCCGGGCCAAAGTTGGCCAGCCGCCGACATGTCCGACGACTATAGGGTCGTCCCTACGATCCCGGGACTAGATTGGGCAGCCGCCGACTTGTCCGACGACTATAGGGTCGTCCCCACGGCCACGGGCCAAAGTTGGCCAGCCGCCGACATGTCCGACGACTATAGATTCGTCCCCACAACCCCGGGCCAAAGATGGCCAGCCGCCGACTTGTCCGACGACTATAGGGTCGTCCCTACGATCCCGGGACTAGATTGGGCCGCCACCGCCATGTCCGACGACAATAAGGTCGTCCCCACGGCCACGGGCCAAAGTTGGCCAGCCGCCGACATGTCAGACGACTATAGATTCGTCCCCACGACCCCGGGCCAAAGTTGGACAGCCGCCGACTTGTCCGACGACTATAGGGTCGTCCCTACGATCCCGGGACTAGATTGGGCAGCCGCCGACTTGTCCGACGACTATAGGGTCGTCCCCACGGCCACGGGCCAAAGTTGGCCAGCCGCCGACATGTCCGACGACTATAGATTCGTCCCCACAACCCCGGGCCAAAGATGGCCAGCCGCCGACTTGTCCGACGACTATAGGGTCGTCCCTACGATCCCGGGACTAGATTGGGCCGCCACCGCCATGTCCGACGACTATAGATTCGTCCCCACGACCCCGGGCCAAAGTTGGCCAGCCGCCGACATGTCCGACGACTATAGGGTCGTCCCCACGGCCCCGGGACTAGGTTGGCCCGCAGCCGACTTGTCCGACGACTATAGGGTCGTCCCCACGACTACGGTCTAAAGTTGGCTCGCCGCCGACATGTCCGACGACTATAGGCTCGTCCCCACGACCCCCGGACTAGCTTGGCTCGCCGCCGACTTGTCCGACGACTATAGGGTCGTCCCCACGACCCCGGGCAAACGTTGGCCAGCCGCCGACTTGTCCGACGACTATAGGGTCGTCCCTACGATCCCGGGACTAGATTGGGCAGCCGCCGACTTGTCCGACGACTATAGGGTCGTCCCCACGGCCACGGGCCAAAGTTGGCCAGCCGCCGACATGTCCGACGACTATAGATTCGTCCCCACAACCCCGGGCCAAAGATGGCCAGCCGCCGACTTGTCCGACGACTATAGGGTCGTCCCTACGATCCCGGGACTAGATTGGGCCGCCACCGCCATGTCCGACGACAATAAGGTCGTCCCCACGGCCACGGGCCAAAGTTGGCCAGCCGCCGACATGTCCGACGACTATAGATTCGTCCCCACGACCCCGGGCCAAAGTTGGCCAGCCGCCGACTTGTCCGACGACTATGGGGTCGTCCCTACGATCCCGGGACTAGATTGGGCAGCCGCCGACTTGTCCGACGACTATAGGGTCGTCCCCACGACCCCGGGACTAGATTGGCCCGCCACCGTCTTGTCCGACGACTATAGGGTCGCCTTCACGACCACGGGCCAAAGTTGGCCAGCCGCCGACATTTCCGACGACAATAGGGTCGTCCTCACGAACACGGGCCAAATTTGGCCAGCCGCCGACTTGTCCGACGACTATAGGGTCGTCCCCACGACCCCGGAACTAGATTGGCCCGCCACCGTCATGTCCGACGACTATAGGGTCGTCCCCACGACCCCGGGCCAAAGGTGGCATGCCGCCGACTTGTCCGATGACTATAGGGTCGTCCCCACGACCCCGGGACTAGATTGGCCCGCCACCGTCTTGTCCGACGACTATAGGGTCGTCTTCACGACCACGGGCCAAAGTTGGCCAGCCGCCGACATTTCCGACGACAATAGGGTCGTCCTCACGACCACGGGCCAAATTTGGCCAGCCGCCGACTTGTCCGACGACTATAGGGTCGTCCCCACGACCCCGGAACTAGATTGGCCCGCCACCGTCATGTCCGACGACTATAGGGTCGTCCCCACGACCCCGGGACTAGATTGGCCCGCCACCGTCTTGTCCGACGACTATAGGGTCGTCTTCACGACCACGGGCCAAAGTTGGCCAGCCGCCGACATTTCCGACGACAATAGGGTCGTCCTCACGACCACGGGCCAAATTTGGCCAGCCGCCGACTTGTCCGACGACTATAGGGTCGTCCCCACGGCCCCGGGACTAGGTTGGCCCGCAGCCGACTTGTCCGACGACTATAGGGTCGTCCCCACGACTACGGTCTAAAGTTGGCTCGCCGCCGACATGTCCGACGACTATAGGCTCGTCCCCACGACCCCCGGACTAGCTTGGCTCGCCGCCGACTTGTCCGACGACTATAGGGTCGTCCCCACGACCCCGGGTAAACGTTGGCCAGCCGCCGACTTGTCCGACGACTATAGGGTCGTCCCTACGATCCCGGGACTAGATTGGGCAGCCGCCGACTTGTCCGACGACTATAGGGTCGTCCCCACGGCCACGGGCCAAAGTTGGCCAGCCGCCGACATGTCCGACGACTATAGATTCGTCCCCACAACCCCGCGCCAAAGATGGCCAGCCGCCGACTTGTCCGACGACTATAGGGTCGTCCCTACGATCCCGGGACTGGATTGGGCCGCCACCGCCATGTCCGACGACAATAAGGTCGTCCCCACGGCCACGGGCCAAAGTTGGCCAGCCGCCGACATGTCCGACGACTATAGATTCGTCCCCACGACCCCGGGCCAAAGTTGGCCAGCCGCCGACTTGTCCGACGACTATGAGGTCGTCCCTACGATCCCGGGACTAGATTGGGCAGCCGCCGACTTGTCCGACGACTATAGGGTCGTCCCCACGACCCCGGGCCAAAGATGTCCAGCCGCCGTCTTGTCCGACGACTATAGGGTCGTCCCCACGACCCGGGACTAGACTGGCCCGCCACCGTCATGTCCGACGACTATAGGGTCGTCCCCACGACCCCCGGACTAGGTTGGCCGGCCGCCGACTTGTCCGACGACTATAGGGTCGTCCCCACGACCACCCGACTAGGTGGGCTCGCCGCCGACTTGTCCGACGACTATAGGGTCGTCCCCACGAACCCGGGACTAGGTTGGCTCGCCACCGTCATGTCTGACGACTATAGGGTCGTCCCCACGACCACGGGCCAAAGTTGGCCAGCCGCCGACATGTCCGACGACTATAGGGTCGTCCCCACGACCACGGGCCAAAGTTGGCCAGCCGCCGACATGTCCGACGACTATAGGGTCGTCCCCACGACCCGGGACTAGACTGGCCCGCCACCGTCATGTCCGACGACTATAGGGTCATCCCCACGACCCCGGGTCTAGGTTGGCCCGCCGCCGACTTGTCCGACGACTATAGGGTCGTCCCCACGACCCCGGGACTAGGTTGGCTCGCCACCGATATGTCTGACGACTATAGAGTCGTCCCCACGACCCCGGGCCAAAGTTGGCCAGCCGCCGACATGTCCGACGACTATAGGGTCGTCCCTACGATCCCGGGACTAGATTGGGCAGCCGCCGACTTGTCCGACGACTATAGGGTCGTCCCCACGGCCACGGGCCAAAGTTGGCCAGCCGCCGACATGTCCGACGACTATAGATTCGTCCCCACAACCCCGGGCCAAAGATGGCCAGCCGCCGACTTGTCCGACGACTATAGGGTCGTCCCTACGATCCCGGGACTAGATTGGGCCGCCACCGCCATGTCCGACGACAATAAGGTCGTCCCCACGGCCACGGGCCAAAGTTGGCCAGCCGCCGACATGTCAGACGACTATAGATTCGTCCCCACGACCCCGGGCCAAAGTTGGACAGCCGCCGACTTGTCCGACGACTATAGGGTCGTCCCTACGATCCCGGGACTAGATTGGGCAGCCGCCGACTTGTCCGACGACTATAGGGTCGTCCCCACGGCCACGGGCCAAAGTTGGCCAGCCGCCGACATGTCCGACGACTATAGATTCGTCCCCACAACCCCGGGCCAAAGATGGCCAGCCGCCGACTTGTCCGACGACTATAGGGTCGTCCCTACGATCCCGGGACTAGATTGGGCCGCCACCGCCATGTCCGACGACTATAGATTCGTCCCCACGACCCCGGGCCAAAGTTGGCCAGCCGCCGACATGTCCGACGACTATAGGGTCGTCCCCACGGCCCCGGGACTAGGTTGGCCCGCAGCCGACTTGTCCGACGACTATAGGGTCGTCCCCACGACTACGGTCTAAAGTTGGCTCGCCGCCGACATGTCCGACGACTATAGGCTCGTCCCCACGACCCCCGGACTAGCTTGGCTCGCCGCCGACTTGTCCGACGACTATAGGGTCGTCCCCACGACCCGGGCAAACGTTGGCCAGCCGCCGACTTGTCCGACGACTATAGGGTCGTCCCTACGATCCCGGGACTAGATTGGGCAGCCGCCGACTTGTCCGACGACTATAGGGTCGTCCCCACGGCCACGGGCCAAAGTTGGCCAGCCGCCGACATGTCCGACGACTATAGATTCGTCCCCACAACCCCGGGCCAAAGATGGCCAGCCGCCGACTTGTCCGACGACTATAGGGTCGTCCCTACGATCCCGGGACTAGATTGGGCCGCCACCGCCATGTCCGACGACAATAAGGTCGTCCCCACGGCCACGGGCCAAAGTTGGCCAGCCGCCGACATGTCCGACGACTATAGATTCGTCCCCACGACCCCGGGCCAAAGTTGGCCAGCCGCCGACTTGTCCGACGACTATGGGGTCGTCCCTACGATCCCGGGACTAGATTGGGCAGCCGCCGACTTGTCCGACGACTATAGGGTCGTCCCCACGACCCCGGGACTAGATTGGCCCGCCACCGTCTTGTCCGACGACTATAGGGTCGCCTTCACGACCACGGGCCAAAGTTGGCCAGCCGCCGACATTTCCGACGACAATAGGGTCGTCCTCACGAACACGGGCCAAATTTGGCCAGCCGCCGACTTGTCCGACGACTATAGGGTCGTCCCCACGACCCCGGAACTAGATTGGCCCGCCACCGTCATGTCCGACGACTATAGGGTCGTCCCCACGACCCCGGGCCAAAGGTGGCATGCCGCCGACTTGTCCGATGACTATAGGGTCGTCCCCACGACCCCGGGACTAGATTGGCCCGCCACCGTCTTGTCCGACGACTATAGGGTCGTCTTCACGACCACGGGCCAAAGTTGGCCAGCCGCCGACATTTCCGACGACAATAGGGTCGTCCTCACGACCACGGGCCAAATTTGGCCAGCCGCCGACTTGTCCGACGACTATAGGGTCGTCCCCACGACCCCGGAACTAGATTGGCCCGCCACCGTCATGTCCGACGACTATAGGGTCGTCCCCACGACCCCGGGACTAGATTGGCCCGCCACCGTCTTGTCCGACGACTATAGGGTCGTCTTCACGACCACGGGCCAAAGTTGGCCAGCCGCCGACATTTCCGACGACAATAGGGTCGTCCTCACGACCACGGGCCAAATTTGGCCAGCCGCCGACTTGTCCGACGACTATAGGGTCGTCCCCACGGCCCCGGGACTAGGTTGGCCCGCAGCCGACTTGTCCGACGACTATAGGGTCGTCCCCACGACTACGGTCTAAAGTTGGCTCGCCGCCGACATGTCCGACGACTATAGGCTCGTCCCCACGACCCCCGGACTAGCTTGGCTCGCCGCCGACTTGTCCGACGACTATAGGGTCGTCCCCACGACCCCGGGTAAACGTTGGCCAGCCGCCGACTTGTCCGACGACTATAGGGTCGTCCCTACGATCCCGGGACTAGATTGGGCAGCCGCCGACTTGTCCGACGACTATAGGGTCGTCCCCACGGCCACGGGCCAAAGTTGGCCAGCCGCCGACATGTCCGACGACTATAGATTCGTCCCCACAACCCCGCGCCAAAGATGGCCAGCCGCCGACTTGTCCGACGACTATAGGGTCGTCCCTACGATCCCGGGACTGGATTGGGCCGCCACCGCCATGTCCGACGACAATAAGGTCGTCCCCACGGCCACGGGCCAAAGTTGGCCAGCCGCCGACATGTCCGACGACTATAGATTCGTCCCCACGACCCCGGGCCAAAGTTGGCCAGCCGCCGACTTGTCCGACGACTATGAGGTCGTCCCTACGATCCCGGGACTAGATTGGGCAGCCGCCGACTTGTCCGACGACTATAGGGTCGTCCCCACGACCCCGGGACTAGATTGGCCCGCCACCGTCTTGTCCGACGACTATAGGGTCGTCTTCACGACCACGGGCCAAAGTTGGCCAGCCGCCGACATTTCCGACGACAATACGGTCGTCCTCACGACCACGGGCCAAATTTGGCCAGCCGCCGACTTGTCCGACGACTATAGGGTCGTCCCCACGACCCCGGAACTAGATTGGCCCGCCACCGTCATGTCCGACGACTATAGGGTCGTCCCCACGACCCCGGGCCAATGTTGGCCAATCGCCGACATGTCCGACGACTATAGGGTCGTCCCTACGACCCCGGGACTAGATTGGCCCGCCACCGTCATGTCCAACGACTATAGGGTCGTCCCCACGACCCCGGGCCAAAGTTGGCCAGCCTCCGACTTGTCCGACGACTATAGGGTCGTCCCCACGACCCCCGGACTAGGTGGGCTCGCCCCCGACTTGTCCGACGACTATAGGGTCGTTCCCACGACCCCGGGCCAAAGTTGGCAAGCTGCCGACTTATCCGACGACTATAGGGTCGTCCCCACGACCCCGGGACTAGGTAGGCCCGCCCCCGACTTGTCCGACGACTATAGGGTCGTCCCCACGACCGCGGGCCAAAGATGTCCAGCCGCCGTCTTGTCCGACGACTATAGGGTCGTCCCCACGACCCCGGGACTAGATTGGCCCGCCACCGTCATGTCCAACGATTATAGGGTCGTCCCCACGACCATGGGCCAAAGTTGGCCAGCCGCCGATATGTCCAACGACTTTTGGGTCGTCCCCACGACCCCGGGACTAGATTGGCCCGCCATCATCAAGTCCGACGACTATAGGGTCGTCCCCACGACCCCGGGCAAATTTGGCAAGCCGCCGACATATCCGACGACTATAGGGTCGTCCCCACTAGAGCTGTTCAAGTACCCGGTTAAAGCAAGCCGAGTCTGACTGGGCTCGAAAAACCGAGCCGAGCCAGGTACCCGAAAGAACCGAGCGGCTCGGATCGAACCAAGTACTTGAATTTTTTTCAAGCGGCCCGAAAGAACCGGGCGGATTGGTTAGAACCGAGCGGATTGGATAGAACCGAGCGGCTCGGATAGAACCGAGTACTTGAATTTTTCCAAGCGGCCCGAAAGAAACCGGGCGGATTGGATATAACCAAGCGGATTGAATTTTTCCAAGCGGCCCGAAAGAAACCGGGCGGATTGGATAGAACCAAGCGGCCCGAAAGAAACCGGGCGGCTTGGAAAGAAACGAGCGGTCCGAAAGAAGTTCGAGCAGATCGAAAACTATTTGTCTGATTTATTTCAAACTTGGTACACATATTCTTAATGGTATTATCTAAACTGTATGATATCATTTTTTATGCGATAACCCATTCGTATATAATAAACGTTTTAAGTTTGTCTTGTTAGGTAAAAAATGAATATTGATATTTACCTTGCTCTCATTTGTACAATAAATTTTTTCTTCTCAAATCCGTATGCTACCTTGTAGATATTTGATTAATGAACACTAGAATCATGGTCTTTCTGATGTTAGATAAACCTGGGCATCATAATTTGATACATCGCTCGCGCGCGTAATATTTATACAACATATGCCTTAATACATGCTCTGCACATAAGAATTAACGAAATAATTTCCAACCTCATACTATCTGTAAAAAGAATTCGTCTAACCCCTTAATAAAGGGTGTTGCCTGTTAATGGCTAAATAAGTATAAATGAATAAATAAAGAAATAGGTATAATATAGACTGCGGAATTTAGTCGGAATTTACTCTGTCTAATTTACACAGAGCGTAGCCAAGCGGTCATTTAGCTGTCGTCAAGGAGCGCCTCGCGCTTGGGGGTGTCATAAACCGGGGTTTTCCGGGGACTTTGTTGGGGCCTAAAGAGTCAGAAGCTCGAAGCGACTGCGTTGCCTTGGGGCATTCGCGAATGCATCGCCGACAACGACACTTCGCTGCATTCTCGTATTTTTTCCTGTGTCGTAATTTTGTTACCTTTGTTAAACTATTATAATTCCACAAAAAGTGAGGTAGATGTTTTAGATAAATTAGTAAGGGAATACTCTTGTAGGCGTTGCACCCGCCGTTGGCCATTATCATTATCTATGCCAGGCCTTCCCAAGTAGGGGAAATCTGCTCCCAAAACAGATGTTTCGGTTCTTCCTCCAACGCTGCGCCTTAGCTGCTAAGGCCGCTAAGGTGGGACGAGTTCTGCTACCCTCTCTCCGAGGGCACAGTAACGTCGCTGGGAAGCATGTTGGGCGCTTTAGGGCGAAAGTACCAAATGTGTCAAATTTTTATAGGAAATTTCATAATGACTTAAAAATAGTAGGAAAAATTAAAATTTAAACTAGCATTTCAAAATGACGTAAAAAGAATTTAAAAAAATGTATTACATACAACGATACAGTAATACAATAATCGTAGTGATGTCTTTTCATTAGAAAATATATTCATTTTTATAAAAATACAACTAGTAGTTATTTTCTAAATTTTCGTACAATACATAAATACCTACATTTTATATTTTAAACAACTTTCGTACAATGCAAATGTGTTATACATTTTATTCAGTTTTATGAAAATGTAATCACTACTTATTTTATAAATTTTTGTACAATATATACATATTATATACATGTTATAGAATCTATAGCATAGTTATAGAATCTATAACATGTATATAATATGTATATATTTTTGTACCTATAAAAATTTGACACATTTGGTACTTTCGCCCTAAAGCGCCCAACATGCTTCCCAGCGACGTTACTGTACCCTCGGAGAGAGGGTAGCAGAACTCGTCCCACCTTAGCGGTCTTAGCAGCTAAGGCGCAGCGTTGGAGGGAGAACCGAAACATCTGTTTTGGGAGCAGATTTCCCCTACTTGGGAAGGCCTGATCTATGCACTATATCGACATCGCCGCATATAATGCTTTTGTTATATGGCATACTAAGAATCCTACATGGGAACTTAGACATTTGTCAAAAATGAGGCGAAAGTTATTTTTAGAAGAATTAGCAAAAAAATATTGATAGACGGGCTATTAAATTTGAAAATGAAGAAGGAGGGCTACATGCAAATGTTGCAATCGCAATAGAAGCGACGGGAAGAAAAATTGTAAAGAAGAAAAAACTAGCAGGTCACAAGCGTAGTAGATGTTGTTTCTGTGTGGGGAACAATAATAAATATCACACTGTATGTGATTCTTGTAAAAAATATGTGTGTAAAAACCACTGTACAGAAAACCGCACACTTTTATGCAATACGCGTACTAATATAAATGTTGAATAAACGTCATTTTTTATAATTCACAAATCGCAACCCTATTATTGTTTCGTATATGTAGAACAAGTATCCAAACGTAATCCGAAACCCTCTTCCACCACGTTCCGTAGTATTTCGGCGAGGATCTCGAGCTTGAGCGACCATCCCCACCTGAGTACTGTATCGGTGAGGGTCTCGAGCGACCGTGAATATGTATTAGTGAACTATCAGTGTGGGTCTGCAAAGACCCAGCATCAGGACTCGAAGTCCAGTACTCGGAGGGTTAAATATAATTATTTCATTTCTTGTAATTTCATACGCTCTTGCAGAAGTATTCCCCATCCTCATTCAAACGGATTGGTACTGCGTTCTTGCATTAATTAAATAAAAAAAATTGTACGCACTTCCGTGGGGATTAGAAAATTCATATAATCTTGTTCATCAATATACAATCTATCAGTACATTCGCATGATATGTGCATTATACAAACTATTACAAGTATCACTGTACCTGCTATTAAATTACTAAACTTTTGAATATAATGTAACTATTACACTTACATAAACTTTTTAACATAGGTATGAAGCTATTAAATTTTAAAGTCGAGGTTCAGCAACTTCTAACAATTACTCGAGCTAATTTGTAAACAAATTCCGTATATGCAAGAACCATGAAAAATACCCAAAATATGCAAAATTACAAATATATTTTTTAAATCCTCTCAATGATGAAATATAGATCGGTCAAAGTCCCACTTGTTTAATCCATTACTACAAAAACATGCATTTGCACTAAATTCCGCAGTCTATATTATACCTATTTCTTTATATATTCATTTATACTTATTTAGCCATTAACAGGCAACACCCTTTATTAAGGGGTTAGACGAATTCTTTTTACAGATAGTATGAGGTTGGAAATTATTTCGTTAATTCTTATGTGCAGAGCATGTATTAAGGCATATGTTGTATAAATATTACGCGCGCGAGCGATGTATCAAATTATGATGCCCAGGTTTATCTAACATCAGAAAGATCATGATTCTAGTGTTCATTAATCAAATATCTACAAGGTAGCATACAGATTTGAGAAGAAAAAATTTATTGTACAAATGAGAGCAAGGTAAATATCACTATTCATTTTTTACCTAACAAGACAAACTTAAAACGTTTATTATATACGAATGGGTTATCGCATAAAAAATGATATCATACAGTTTAGATAATACCATTAAGAATATGTGTACCAAGTTTGAAATAAATCGGACAAATAGTTTTCGATCTGCTCGAACTTCTTTCGGACCGCTCGTTTCTTTCCAAGCCGCCCGGTTTCTTTCGGGCCGCTTGGTTTTATCCAATCCGCCCGGTTTCTTTCGGGCCGCTTGGAAAAATTCAATCCGCTTGGTTATATCCAATCCGCCCGGTTTCTTTCGGGCCGCTTGGAAAAATTCAAGTACTCGGTTCTATCCGAGCCGCTCGGTTCTATCCAATCCGCTCGGTTCTAACCAATCCGCCCGGTTCTTTCGGGCCGCTTGAAAAAAATTCAAGTACTTGGTTCGATCCGAGCCGCTCGGTTCTTTCGGGTACCTGGCTCGGCTCGGAAACCGAGTCCCGGATTGGTTCGGTTTTCAAGCTACCCGAATATTCAAGTACTCGTACAGCTCTAGTCCCCACAACCCCGGGACTAGATTGGCCCGCCACCCTCAAGTCCGACGACTATAGGATCGTCTCCACGACCCCGGGCCAAAGTTGGCAAGCCGCCGAAATGTCCGACGACTATAGGGTCGTCCCCACGACCGCGGGCCAAAGATGTCCTGCCGCCGTCTTGTCCGACGACTATAGGGTCGTCCCCACGACCCCGGGACTAGATTGGCCCGCCACCGTCATGTCCAACGACTATAGGGTCGTCCCCACGACCATGGGCCAAAGTTGGCCAGCCGCCGATATGTCCAACGACTTTTGGGTCGTCCCCACGACCCCGGGATAAGATTGGCCCGCCACCGTCAAGTCCGACGACTATAGGGTCGTCCCCACGACCCCGGGACTAGGTAGACCCGCCGCCGACGTGTCCGACAACTATAGGGTCGTCCCCACGACCCCGTGCCAAAGTTGGCAAGCCGCCGAAATGTCCGACGACTATAGGGTCGTCCCCACAATCCCGGGACTAGATTGGCCCGCCACCGTCAAGTCCGACGACTATAGGATCGTCTCCACGACCACGGGCCAAAGTTGGCCAGCCGCTGACATGTTCGTCGACTATAGGGTCGTCCCCACGACCCCGGGCCAATGTTGGCCAATCGCCGACATGTCCGACGACTATAGGGTCGTCCCTACGACCCCGGGACTAGATAGGCCCGCCACCGTCATGTCCGACGACTATCGGATCGTCCCCACGACAACGGGCCAAAGTTGGCCAGCCGCCGACATGTCCGACGACTATTGGGTCGTCCCCACGACCCCGGGCCAAAGTTGGCCAGCCGCCGTCTTGTCCGACGACTATGGGGTCGTCCCCACGACCCCAGGACTAGATTGGCCCGCCACCGTCATGTCCGACGACAATAGGGTCGTCCCCACGACCACGGGCCAAAGTTGGCAAGCTGCCGACTTGTCCGACGACTATAGGGTCGTCCCCACGACCCCGGGACTAGGTAGACCCGCCGCCGACGTGTCCGACAACTATAGGGTCGTCCCCACGACCCTGTGCCAAAGTTGGCAAGCCGCCGAAATGTCCGACGACTATAGGGTCGTCCCCACAATCCCGGGACTAGATTGGCCCGCCACCGTCAAGTCCGACGACTATAGGATCGTCTCCACGACCACGGGCCAAAGTTGGCCAGCCGCCGACATGTCCGACGACTATAGATTCGTCCCCACGACCCCGGGCCAAAGTTGGCCAGCCGCCGACTTGTCCGACGACTATGGGGTCGTCCCTACGATCCCGGGACTAGATTGGGCAGCCGCCGACTTGTCCGACGACTATAGGGTCGTCCCCACGACCCCGGGACTAGATTGGCCCGCCACCGTCTTGTCCGACGACTATAGGGTCGCCTTCACGACCACGGGCCAAAGTTGGCCAGCCGCCGACATTTCCGACGACAATAGGGTCGTCCTCACGAACACGGGCCAAATTTGGCCAGCCGCCGACTTGTCCGACGACTATAGGGTCGTCCCCACGACCCCGGAACTAGATTGGCCCGCCACCGTCATGTCCGACGACTATAGGGTCGTCCCCACGACCCCGGGCCAAAGGTGGCATGCCGCCGACTTGTCCGATGACTATAGGGTCGTCCCCACGACCCCGGGACTAGATTGGCCCGCCACCGTCTTGTCCGACGACTATAGGGTCGTCTTCACGACCACGGGCCAAAGTTGGCCAGCCGCCGACATTTCCGACGACAATAGGGTCGTCCTCACGACCACGGGCCAAATTTGGCCAGCCGCCGACTTGTCCGACGACTATAGGGTCGTCCCCACGGCCCCGGGACTAGGTTGGCCCGCAGCCGACTTGTCCGACGACTATAGGGTCGTCCCCACGACTACGGTCTAAAGTTGGCTCGCCGCCGACATGTCCGACGACTATAGGCTCGTCCCCACGACCCCCGGACTAGCTTGGCTCGCCGCCGACTTGTCCGACGACTATAGGGTCGTCCCCACGACCCCGGGTAAACGTTGGCCAGCCGCCGACTTGTCCGACGACTATAGGGTCGTCCCTACGATCCCGGGACTAGATTGGGCAGCCGCCGACTTGTCCGACGACTATAGGGTCGTCCCCACGGCCACGGGCCAAAGTTGGCCAGCCGCCGACATGTCCGACGACTATAGATTCGTCCCCACAACCCCGCGCCAAAGATGGCCCGCCGCCGACTTGTCCGACGACTATAGGGTCGTCCCTACGATCCCGGGACTGGATTGGGCCGCCACCGCCATGTCCGACGACAATAAGGTCGTCCCCACGGCCACGGGCCAAAGTTGGCCAGCCGCCGACATGTCCGACGACTATAGATTCGTCCCCACGACCCCGGGCCAAAGTTGGCCAGCCGCCGACTTGTCCGACGACTATAGGGTCGTCCCCACGACGCCGGGACTAGATTGGCCCCCACCGTCTTGTCCGACGACTATAGGGTCGTCCCCACGACCCCGGGACTAGATTGGCCCGCCACCGTCAAGTCCGACGACTATAGGGTCGTCCCCACGACCCCGGGACTAGATTGGCCCGCCACCGTCAAGTCCGACGACTATAGGGTCGTCCCCACGACCCCGGGCCAAAGCTGGACAGCCGCCGACTTGTCCGACGACTATAGGGTCGTCCCCACGACCCCGGGCCAAAGCTGGACAGCCGACGACTTGTCCGACGACTATAGGGTCGTCCCCACGACCACGGGCCAAAGTTGGCCAGCCGGCGACATTTCCGACGACTATAGGGTCGTGCCCACGACCCGGGACTAGACTGGCCCGCCACCGTCATGTCCAACGACTATGGGGTCGTCCCCACGACCCCGGGACTAGATTGGCCCGCCACCGTCATGTCCGACGACTATAGGGTCGTCCCCACGACCCCCGGACTAGGTTGGCCGGCCGCCGACTTGTCCGACGACTATAGGGTCGTCCCCACGACCCCCGGACTAGGTGGGCTCGCCCCCGACTTGTCCGACGACTATTGGGTCGTTCCCACGACCCCGGGCCAAAGTTGGCAAGCTGCCGACTTATCCGACGACTATAGGGTCGTCCCCACGACCCGGGACTAGACTGGCCCGCCACCGTCATGTCCGACGACTATAGGGTCATCCCCACGACCCCGGGACTAGGTTGGCCCGCCGCCGACTTGTCCGGCGACTATAGGGTCGTCCCCACGACCCCGGGACTAGATTGGCCCGCCACCGTCATTTCCGACGACTATAGGGTCGTCCCCACGACCACGAGCCAAAGTTGGCCAGCCGCCGACATATCCGACGACTGTAGGGTCGTCCCCACGACCCCGGGACTAGATTGGCCCGCCACCGTCATTTCCGACGACTATAGGGTCGTCCCCACGACCACGGGCCAAAGTTGGCCAGCCGCCGACATGTCCGACGACTATAGGGTCGTCCCCACGACCACGAGCCAAAGTTGGCCAGCCGCTGATATGTCCGACGACTATAGGGTCGTCCCCACGACCCCGGGACTAGATTGGCCCGCCACAGTCATTTCCGACGACTATAGGGTCGTCCCCACGACCACGGGCCAATGTTGGCCAGCCGCCGACATGTCCGACGACTATAGGGTCGTCCCTACGACCCGGGACTAGACTGGCCCGCCACCGTCATGTCCGACGACTATAGGGTCGTCCCCACGACCCCCGGACTAGGTTGGCCGGCCGCCGACTTGTCCGACGACTATAGGGTCGTCCCCACGGCCACGGGCCAAAGTTGGCCAGCCGCCGACATGTCCGACGACTATAGATTCGTCCCCACAACCCCGCGCCAAAGATGGCCAGCCGCCGACTTGTCCGACGACTATAGGGTCGTCCCTACGATCCCGGGACTGGATTGGGCCGCCACCGCCATGTCCGACGACAATAAGGTCGTCCCCACGGCCACGGGCCAAAGTTGGCCAGCCGCCGACATGTCCGACGACTATAGATTCGTCCCCACGACCCCGGGCCAAAGTTGGCCAGCCGCCGACTTGTCCGACGACTATAGGGTCGTCCCCACGACGCCGGGACTAGATTGGCCCCCACCGTCTTGTCCGACGACTATAGGGTCGTCCCCACGACCCCGGGACTAGATTGGCCCGCCACCGTCAAGTCCGACGACTATAGGGTCGTCCCCACGACCCCGGGACTAGATTGGCCCGCCACCGTCAAGTCCGACGACTATAGGGTCGTCCCCACGACCCCGGGCCAAAGCTGGACAGCCGCCGACTTGTCCGACGACTATAGGGTCGTCCCCACGACCCCGGGCCAAAGCTGGACAGCCGACGACTTGTCCGACGACTATAGGGTCGTCCCCACGACCACGGGCCAAAGTTGGCCAGCCGGCGACATTTCCGACGACTATAGGGTCGTGCCCACGACCCGGGACTAGACTGGCCCGCCACCGTCATGTCCAACGACTATGGGGTCGTCCCCACGACCCCGGGACTAGATTGGCCCGCCACCGTCATGTCCGACGACTATAGGGTCGTCCCCACGACCCCCGGACTAGGTTGGCCGGCCGCCGACTTGTCCGACGACTATAGGGTCGTCCCCACGACCCCCGGACTAGGTGGGCTCGCCCCCGACTTGTCCGACGACTATTGGGTCGTTCCCACGACCCCGGGCCAAAGTTGGCAAGCTGCCGACTTATCCGACGACTATAGGGTCGTCCCCACGACCCGGGACTAGACTGGCCCGCCACCGTCATGTCCGACGACTATAGGGTCATCCCCACGACCCCGGGACTAGGTTGGCCCGCCGCCGACTTGTCCGGCGACTATAGGGTCGTCCCCACGACCCCGGGACTAGATTGGCCCGCCACCGTCATTTCCGACGACTATAGGGTCGTCCCCACGACCACGAGCCAAAGTTGGCCAGCCGCCGACATATCCGACGACTGTAGGGTCGTCCCCACGACCCCGGGACTAGATTGGCCCGCCACCGTCATTTCCGACGACTATAGGGTCGTCCCCACGACCACGGGCCAAAGTTGGCCAGCCGCCGACATGTCCGACGACTATTGGGTCGTCCCCACGACCACGGGCCAATGTTGGCAAGCTGCCGACATGTCCGACGACTATAGGGTCGTCCCCACGACCCCGGGACTAGATTGGCCCGCCACCGTCATGTCCGACGAAAATAGGGTCGTCCCCTCGACCCCGGGTCTAGGTTGGCCAGCCGCCGACTTGTCCGACGACTATAGGGTCGTCCCCACGACCCCGGGCCAAATTTGGCCAGCCGCCGACTTGTCCGACGACTATAGGGTCGTCCCCACGACCCCGGAACTAGATTGGCCCGCCACCGTCATGTCCGACGACTATAGGGTCGTCCCCACGACCCCGGGACTAGATTGGCCCGCCACCGTCTTGTCCGACGACTATAGGGTCGTCTTCACGACCACGGGCCAAAGTTGGCCAGCCGCCGACATTTCCGACGACAATAGGGTCGTCCTCACGACCACGGGCCAAATTTGGCCAGCCGCCGACTTGTCCGACGACTATAGGGTCGTCCCCACGGCCCCGGGACTAGGTTGGCCCGCAGCCGACTTGTCCGACGACTATAGGGTCGTCCCCACGACTACGGTCTAAAGTTGGCTCGCCGCCGACATGTCCGACGACTATAGGCTCGTCCCCACGACCCCCGGACTAGCTTGGCTCGCCGCCGACTTGTCCGACGACTATAGGGTCGTCCCCACGACCCCGGGTAAACGTTGGCCAGCCGCCGACTTGTCCGACGACTATAGGGTCGTCCCTACGATCCCGGGACTAGATTGGGCAGCCGCCGACTTGTCCGACGACTATAGGGTCGTCCCCACGGCCACGGGCCAAAGTTGGCCAGCCGCCGACATGTCCGACGACTATAGATTCGTCCCCACAACCCCGCGCCAAAGATGGCCCGCCGCCGACTTGTCCGACGACTATAGGGTCGTCCCTACGATCCCGGGACTGGATTGGGCCGCCACCGCCATGTCCGACGACAATAAGGTCGTCCCCACGGCCACGGGCCAAAGTTGGCCAGCCGCCGACATGTCCGACGACTATAGATTCGTCCCCACGACCCCGGGCCAAAGTTGGCCAGCCGCCGACTTGTCCGACGACTATAGGGTCGTCCCCACGACGCCGGGACTAGATTGGCCCCCACCGTCTTGTCCGACGACTATAGGGTCGTCCCCACGACCCCGGGACTAGATTGGCCCGCCACCGTCAAGTCCGACGACTATAGGGTCGTCCCCACGACCCCGGGACTAGATTGGCCCGCCACCGTCAAGTCCGACGACTATAGGGTCGTCCCCACGACCCCGGGCCAAAGCTGGACAGCCGCCGACTTGTCCGACGACTATAGGGTCGTCCCCACGACCCCGGGCCAAAGCTGGACAGCCGACGACTTGTCCGACGACTATAGGGTCGTCCCCACGACCACGGGCCAAAGTTGGCCAGCCGGCGACATTTCCGACGACTATAGGGTCGTGCCCACGACCCGGGACTAGACTGGCCCGCCACCGTCATGTCCAACGACTATGGGGTCGTCCCCACGATCCCGGGACTAGATTGGCCCGCCACCGTCATGTCCGACGACTATAGGGTCGTCCCCACGACCCCCGGACTAGGTTGGCCGGCCGCCGACTTGTCCGACGACTATAGGGTCGTCCCCACGACCCCCGGACTAGGTGGGCTCGCCGCCGACTTGTCCGACGACTATAGGGTCGTCCCCACGACCCGGGACTAGACTGGCCCGCCACCGTCATGTCCGACGACGATAGGGTCATCCCCACGACCCCGGGTCTAGGTTGGCCCGCCGCCGACTTGTCCGACGACTATAGGGTCGTCCCCACGACCCCCGGACTAGCTTGGCTCGCTGCCGACTTGTCCGACGACTATAGGGTCGTCCCCACGACCCCGGGCAAACGTTGGCCAGCCGCCGACTTGTCCGACGACTATAGGGTCGTCCCCACGACCCCGGGACTAGGTTGGCTCGCCACCGTCATGTCTGACGACTATAGGGTCGTCCCCACGACCACGGGCCAAAGTTGGACAGCCGCCGACATTTCCGACGACAATAGGGTCGTCCTCACGACCACGGGCCAAATTTGGCCAGCCGCCGACTTGTCCGACGACTATAGGGTCGTCCCCACGACCCCGGGCCAATAATGGCCAATCGCCGACATGTCCGACGATTATAGGGTCGTACCCACGACCCCGGGACTTGATTGGCCCGGCACCGTCATGTCCAACGACTATCGGATCGTCCCTACGACCACGGGCCTAAGTTGACCAGCCGCCGACATGTCCGACGACTATAGGGTCGTCCCTATGACCCCGGGACTAGGTGGGCTCGCCCCCGACTTGTCCGACGACTATCGGATCGTCCCCACGACCACGGGCCAAAGTTGGCCAGCCGCCGACATGTCCGACGACTATAGGGTCGTCCCCACGACCCCGGGCCAAAGATGTCCAGCCGCCGTCTTCTCCGACGACTATAGGGTCGTCCCCACGACCCCGGGGCAATGTTGGCCAATCGCCGACATGTCCGACGACTATAGGGTCGTCCCTACGACCCCGGGACTAGATTGGCCCGCCAACGTCATGTCCAACGACTATAGAGTCGTACCCACGACCACGGGCCAAAGTTGGCCAGCCTCCGACTTGTCCGACGACTATAGGGTTGTCCCTACAACCCCGGGCCAAAGTTGGCCAGCCGCCGACTTGTCCGAGGACTATAGGGTCGTCCCCACGGACCCGGGACTAGGTTGGCCAGCCGCCGACTAGTCCGACCACTATAGGGTCGTCCCCACGACCCCGGGCAAAAGTTGGCCAGCCGCCGACTTGTCCGACGAGTATAGGGTCGTCCCCACGACGCCGGGACTAGATTGGCCCGCCACCGTCTTCTCCGACGACAATAGGGTCGTCTTTACGACCACGGCCCAAAGTTGGCCAGCCGCCGACATTTCCGACGACTATAGGGTCGTCCCCACGACCACGGGCCAAAGTTGGCCAGCCGCCGACATGTCCGACGACTATAGGGTCGTCCCCACGACCCCGGGACTAGATTGGCCCGCCACCGTCATTTCCGACGACTATAGGGTCGTCCCCACGACCACGGGCCAAAGTTGGCCAGCCGCCGACTTGTCCGACGACTATAGGGTCGTCCCCATGACCCGGGACTAGACCGGCCCGCCACTGTCATGTCCGACGACTATAGGGTCGTCCCCACGACCCCCGGACTAGGTTGGCCGGCCGCCGACTTGTCCGACGACTATAGGCTCGTCCCCATGACCCCCGGACTAGGTTGGTACGCCGCCGACTTGTCCGACGAGTATAGGCCCCCCCCCCACGACCCCGGGCCAAAGTTGGCCAGCCGCCGACATGTCCGACGACTATAGGGTCGTCCCCACGACCCGGGACTAGACTGGCCCGCCACCGTCATGTCCGACGACTATAGGGTCGTCCCCACGACCCCCGGACTATGTTGACCGGCCGCCGACTTGTCCGACGACTATAGGGTCGTCCCCACGACCCCCCGACTAGGTGGGCTCGCCGCCGACTTGTCCGACGACTATAGGGTCGTCCCCACGACCCCGGGACTAGGTTGGCTCGCCACCGTCATGTCTGACGACTATAGGGTCGTCCCCACGACCACGGGCCAAAGTTGGCCAGCCGCCGACATGTCCGACGACTATAGGGTCGTCCCCACGACCACGGGCCAAAGTTGGCCAGCCGCCGACATGTCCGACGACTATAGGGTCGTCCCCACGACCCGGGACTAGACTGGCCCGCCACCGTCATGTCCGACGACTATAGGGTCGTCCCCACGACCCCCGGACTAGGTTGGCCGGCCGCCGACTTGTCCGACGACTATAGGCTCGTCCCCACGACCCCCCGACTAGGTGGGCTCGCCGCCGACTTGTCCGACGACTATAGGGTCATCCCCACGACCCCGGGACTAGGATGGCCCGCCGCCGACTTGTCCGACGACTATAGGGTCGTCCCCACGACCCCGGGACTAGGGTGGCTCGCCACCGACATGTCTGACGACTATAGGGTCGTCCCCACGACCCCGGGACTAGATTGGCCCGCCACCGTCAAGTCCGACGACTATAGGGTCGTCCCCACGACCCCGGGCCAAAGTTGGACAGCCGCCGACTTGTCCGACGACTATAGGGTCGTCCCCACGACCACGGGCCAAAGTTGGCCAGCCGCCGGCTTGTCCGACGATTATAGGGTCGTCCCCACGACCCCGGGACTAGGTTGGCCCGCCGCCGACTTGTCCGACGACTATAGGGTCGTCCCCACGACCACGGGCCAAAGTTGGCCTGCCGCCGACATATCCGACGACTATAGGGTCGTCCCCACGACCCCGGGCCAAAGTTGGCCAGCCGCCGACATGTCCGACGACTATAGGGTCGTCCCCACGACCCGGGACTAGAGTGGCCCGCCACCGTCATGTCCGACGACTATATGGTCGTCCCCACGACCACGGGCCAATGTTGGCCAGCCGCTGACTTGTCCGACGACTATAGGGTCGTCCCCACGACCGCGGGACTAGATTGGCTCGCCGCCGACTTGTCCGACGACTGTAGGGTCGTCCCCACGACCCCGGGGCTAGATTGGCCCGCCACCGTCATTTCCGACGACTATAGGGTCGTCCCCACGACCACGGGCCAAAGTTGGCCAGCCGCCGACTTGTCCGACGACTATAGGGTCGTCCCCATGACCCGGGACTAGACTGGCCCGCCACCGTCATGTCCGACGACTATAGGGTCGTCCCCACGACCCCCGGACTAGGTTGGTGCGCCGCCGACTTGTCCGACGAGTATAGGGTCCTCCCCACGACCTCGGGCCAAAGTTGGCCAGCCGCCGACATGTCCGACAACTATAGGGTCGTACCCACGACCCGGGACTAGACTGGCCCGCCACCGTCATGTCCGACGACTATAGGGTCGTCCCCACGACCCTCGGACTAGGTTGGCCGGCCGCCGACTTGTCCGACGACTATAGGGTCGTCCCCACGACCGCGGGACTAGATTGGCTCGCCGCCGACTTGTCCGACGACTGTAGGGTCGTCCCCACGACCCCGGGGCTAGATTGGCCCGCCACCGTCATTTCCGACGACTATAGGGTCGTCCCCACGACCACGGGCCAAAGTTGGCCAGCCGCCGACTTGTCCGACGACTATAGGGTCGTCCCCATGACCCGGGACTAGACTGGCCCGCCACCGTCATGTCCGACGACTATAGGGTCGTCCCCACGACCCCCGGACTAGGTTGGTGCGCCGCCGACTTGTCCGACGAGTATAGGGTCCTCCCCACGACCTCGGGCCAAAGTTGGCCAGCCGCCGACATGTCCGACAACTATAGGGTCGTACCCACGACCCGGGACTAGACTGGCCCGCCACCGTCATGTCCGACGACTATAGGGTCGTCCCCACGACCCTCGGACTAGGTTGGCCGGCCGCCGACTTGTCCGACGACTATAGGGTCGTCCCCACGACCGCGGGACTAGATTGGCTCGCCGCCGACTTGTCCGACGACTGTAGGGTCGTCCCCACGACCCCGGGGCTAGATTGGCCCGCCACCGTCATTTCCGACGACTATAGGGTCGTCCCCACGACCACGGGCCAAAGTTGGCCAGCCGCCGACTTGTCCGACGACTATATGGTCGTCCCCACGACCACGGGCCAATGTTGGCCAGCCGCTGACTTGTCCGACGACTATAGGGTCGTCCCCACGACCGCGGGACTAGATTGGCTCGCCGCCGACTTGTCCGACGACTGTAGGGTCGTCCCCACGACCCCGGGGCTAGATTGGCCCGCCACCGTCATTTTCGACGACTATAGGGTCGTCCCCACGACCACGGGCCAAAGTTGGCCAGCCGCCGACTTGTCCGACGACTATAGGGTCGTCCCCATGACCCGGGACTAGACTGGCCCGCCACCGTCATGTCCGACGACTATAGGGTCGTCCCCACGACCCCCGGACTAGGTTGGTGCGCCGCCGACTTGTCCGACGAGTATAGGGTCCTCCCCACGACCTCGGGCCAAAGTTGGCCAGCCGCCGACATGTCCGACAACTATAGGGTCGTACCCACGACCCGGGACTAGACTGGCCCGCCACCGTCATGTCCGACGACTATAGGGTCGTCCCCACGACCCTCGGACTAGGTTGGCCGGCCGCCGACTTGTCCGACGACTATAGGGTCGTCCCCACGACCGCGGGACTAGATTGGCTCGCCGCCGACTTGTCCGACGACTGTAGGGTCGTCCCCACGACCCCGGGGCTAGATTGGCCCGCCACCGTCATTTCCGACGACTATAGGGTCGTCCCCACGACCACGGGCCAAAGTTGGCCAGCCGCCGACTTGTCCGACGACTATATGGTCGTCCCCACGACCACGGGCCAATGTTGGCCAGCGGCTGACTTGTCCGACGACTATAGGGTCGTCCCCACGACCGCGGGACTAGATTGGCTCGCCGCCGCCTTGTCCGACGACTGTAGGGTCGTCCCCACCACCCCGGGACTAGATTGGCCAGCCACCGTCATTTCCGACGACTATAGGGTCGTCCCCACGACCACGGGCCAAAGTTGGCCAGCCGCCGACTTGTCCGACGACTATAGGGTCGTCCCCATGACCCGGGACTAGACTGGCCCGCCACCGTCATGTCCGACGACTATAGGGTCGTCCCCACGACCCCCGGACTAGGTGGGCCGGCCGCCGACTTGTCCGACGACTATAGGGTCGTCCCCACGACCACGGGCCAAAGTTGGCCAGCCGCCGACTTGTCCGACGACTATATGGTCGTCCCCACGACCACGGGCCAATGTTGGCCAGCGGCTGACTTGTCCGACGACTATAGGGTCGTCCCCACGACCGCGGGACTAGATTGGCTCGCCGCCGCCTTGTCCGACGACTGTAGGGTCGTCCCCACCACCCCGGGACTAGATTGGCCAGCCACCGTCATTTCCGACGACTATAGGGTCGTCCCCACGACCACGGGCCAAAGTTGGCCAGCCGCCGACATGTCCGACGACTATAGGGTCGTCCCCATGACCCGGGACTAGACTGGCCCGCCACCGTCATGTCCGACGACTATAGGGTCGTCCCCATGACCCCCGGACTAGGTTGGTACCCCGCCGACTTGTCCGACGAGTATAGGGTCGTCCCCACGACCCCGGGACTAGGTTGGCTCGCCACCGTCATTTCCGACGACTATAGGGTCGTCCCCACGACCACGGCCAAAGTTGGCCAGCCGCCGACATGTCCGACAACTATAGGGTCGTACCCACGACCCGGGACTAGACTGGCCCGCCACCGTCATGTCCGACGACTATAGGGTCGTCCCCACGACCCTCGGACTAGGTGGGCCGGCCGCCGACTTGTCCGACGACTATAGGGTCGTCCCCACGACCGCGGGACTAGATTGGCTCGCCGCCGACTTGTCCGACGACTGTAGGGTCGTCCCCACGACCCCGGGGCTAGATTGGCCCGCCACCGTCATTTCCGACGACTATAGGGTCGTCCCCACGACCACGGGCCAAAGTTGGCCAGCCGCCGACTTGTCCGACGACTATATGGTCGTCCCCACGACCACGGGCCAATGTTGGCCAGCGGCTGACTTGTCCGACGACTATAGGGTCGTCCCCACGACCGCGGGACTAGATTGGCTCGCCGCCGCCTTGTCCGACGACTGTAGGGTCGTCCCCACCACCCCGGGACTAGATTGGCCAGCCACCGTCATTTCCGACGACTATAGGGTCGTCCCCACGACCACGGGCCAAAGTTGGCCAGCCGCCGACTTGTCCGACGACTATAGGGTCGTCCCCATGACCCGGGACTAGACTGGCCCGCCACCGTCATGTCCGACGACTATAGGGTCGTCCCCACGACCCCCGGACTAGGTTGGTACGCCGCCGACTTGTCCGACGAGTATAGGGTCCTCCCCACGACCACGGGCCAAAGTTGGCCAGCCGCCGACATGTCCGACGACTATAGGGTCGTCCCCACGACCCCGGGCCAAAGTTGGCCAGCCGCCGACATGTCCGACGACAATAGGGTCGTCCCCACGACCCGGGACTAGAGTGGCCCGCCACCGTCATGTCCGACGACTATATGGTCGTCCCCACGACCACGGGCCAATGTTGGCCAGCCGCTGACTTGTCCGACGACTATAGGGTCGTCCCCCGACCGCGGGAATAGATTGGCTCGCCGCCGACTTGTCCGACGACTGTAGGGTCGTCCCCACGACCCCGGGACTAGATTGGCCCGCCACCGTCATTTCCGACGACTATAGGGTCGTCCCCACGACCACGGCCAAAGTTGGCCAGCCGCCGACTTGTCCGACGACTATAGGGTCGTCCCCATGACCCGGGACTAGACTGGCCCGCCACCGTCATGTCCGACGACTATAGGGTCGTCCCCATGACCCCCGGACTAGGTTGGTACCCCGCCGACTTGTCCGACGAGTATAGGGTCGTCCCCACGACCCCGGGACTAGGTTGGCTCGCCACCGTCATGTCTGACGACTATAGGGTCGTCCCCACGACCACGGGCCAAAGTTGGCCAGCCGCCGACATTTCCGACGACAATAGGGTCGTCCTCACGACCACGGGCCAAATTTGGCCAGCCGCCGACTTGTCCGACGACTATAGGGTCGTCCCCACGACCCCGGGCCAATAATGGCCAATCGCCGACATGTCCGACGATTATAGGGTCGTACCCACGACCCCGGGACTTGATTGGCCCGGCACCGTCATGTCCAACGACTATCGGATCGTCCCTACGACCACGGGCCTAAGTTGACCAGCCGCCGACATGTCCGACGACTATAGGGTCGTCCCTATGACCCCGGGACTAGGTGGGCTCGCCGTCGACTTGTCCGACGACTATCGGATCGTCCCCACGACCACGGGCCAAAGTTGGCCAGCCGCCGACATGTCCGACGACTATAGGGTCGTCCCCACGACCCAGGGACTAGGCTGACCTGCCGCCAACATGTCCGACGACTATAAGGTCGTCCCCACGACCCAGGGCAAAAGATGGCCAGCCGCCGACTTGTCCGACGAGTATAGGGTCGTCCCCACGACGCCGGGACTAGATTGGCCCGCCACCGTATTGTCCGACGACTATAGGGTCGTCTTTACGACCACGGGCCATTTTTGGCCAGCCGCCGACTTGTCCAACGACTATTGGGTCGCCCCACGACCACGGGCCAAAGTTGGCCAGCCGCCGACATGTCCGACGACTATAGGGTCGTCCCCACGACCCCGGGACTAGATTGGCCCGCCACCGTCATGTCCGACGACAATAGGGTCGTCCCCACGACCCCGGGTCTCGGCTGGCCAGCCGCCGACATGTCCGACGACTATTGAGTCGTCCCCACGACCACGGGCCAAAGTTGGCCAGCCGCCGACATGTCCGACGACTATAGGGTCGTCCCCACGACCCAGGGACTAGGCTGACCTGCCGCCAACATGTCCGACGACTATAAGGTCGTCCCCACGACCCAGGGCAAAAGATGGCCAGCCGCCGACTTGTCCGACGAGTATAGGGTCGTCCCCACGACGCCGGGACTAGATTGGCCCGCCACCGTATTGTCCGACGACTATAGGGTCGTCTTTACGACCACGGGCCATTTTTGGCCAGCCGCCGACTTGTCCAACGACTATTGGGTCGCCCCACGACCACCGGCCAAAGTTGGCCCGCCGCCGTCTTCTCCGACGACTATAAGGTCGTCCCCACGACCTCGGGACTAGGTTGGCCAATCGCCGACATGTCCGACGACTATAGGGTCGTCCCTACGACCCCGGGACTAGGTTGGCCCGCCGCCGACTTGTCCGACGACTATAGGGTCGTCCCCACGACCACGGGCCAAAGTTGGCCTGCCGCCGACATATCCGACGACTATAGGGTCGTCCCCACGACCCCGGGCCAAAGTGGGCCAGCCGCCGACATGTCCGACGACTATAGGGTCGTCCCCACGACCCGGGACTAGAGTGTCCCGCCACCGTCATGTCCGACGACTATATGGTCGTCCCCACGACCACGGGCCAATGTTGGCCAGCCGCTGACTTGTCCGACGACTATAGGGTCGTCCCCACGACCGCGGGACTAGATTGGCTCGCCGCCGACTTGTCCGACGACTGTAGGGTCGTCCCCACGACCCCGGGGCTAGATTGGCCCGCCACCGTCATTTCCGACGACTATAGGGTCGTCCCCACGACCACGGGCCAATGTTGGCCAGCCGCTGACTTGTCCGACGACTATAGGGTCGTCCCCACGACCGCGGGACTAGATTGGCTCGCCGCCGACTTGTCCGACGACTGTAGGGTCGTCCCCACGACCCCGGGGCTAGATTGGCCCGCCACCGTCATGTCCGACGACTATAGGGTCGTCCCCAGGACCCCCGGACTAGGTTGGTACGGCGCCGACTTGTCCGACGAGTATAGGGTCCTCTCCACGACCACGGGCCAAAGTTGGCCAGCCGCCGACATGTCCGACAACTATAGGGTCGTCCCCACGACCCGGGACTAGACTGGCCCGCCACCGTCATGTCCGACGACTATAGGGTCGTCCCCACGACCCTCGGACTAGGTTGGCCGGCCGCCGACTTGTCCGACGACTATAGGGTCGTCCCCACGACCCCCCGACTAGGTGGGCTCGCCGCCGACTTGTCCGACGACTATAGGGTCGTCCCCACGACCCGGGACTAGACTGGCCCGCCACCGTCATGTCCGACGACGATAGGGTCATCCCCACGACCCCGGGTCTAGGTTGGCCCGCCGCCGACTTGTCCGACGACTATAGGGTCGTCCCCACGACCCCCCGACTAGGTGGGCTCGCCGCCGACTTGTCCGACGACTATAGGGTCGTCCCCACGACCCCGGGACTAGGTTGGCTCGCCACCGATATGTCCGACGACTATAGAGTTGTCCCCACGACACCGGGCCAAAGTTGGCCATCCGCTGACATGTCCAACGACTATAGGGTCGATCCCACGACCACGGGCCAAAGTTGGCCAGCCGGCGACATTTCCGACGACTATAGGTTCGTGCCCACGACCCGGGACTAGACTGGCCCGCCACCGTCAAGTCCGACGACTATAGGGTCGTCCCCACGACCCCGGGACTAGATTGGCCCGCCACCGTCAAGTCCGACGACTATAGGGTCGTCCCCACGACCCCGGGCCAAAGCTGGACAGCCGCCGACTTGTCCGACGACTATAGGGTCGTCCCCACGACCCCGGGCCAAAGCTGGACAGCCGCCGACTTGTCTGACGACTATAGGGTCGTCCCCACGACCACGGGCCAAAGTTGCCCAGCCGGCGACATTTCCGACGACTATAGGGTCGTGCCCACGACCCGGGACTAGACTGGCCCGCCACCGTCATGTCCAACGACTATGGGGTCGTCCCCACGACCCCGGGACTAGATTGGCCCGCCACCGTCATGTCCGACGACTATAGGGTCGTCCCCACGACCACGGCCCAAAGTTGGCCAGCCGCCGACATGTCCGACGACTATAGGGTCGTCCCCACGACCCGGGACTAGACTGGCCCGCCACCGACATGTCCGACGACTATATAGTCGTCCCCACGACCCCGGGTCAATGTTGGCTCGCCGCCGACATGTCCGACGACTATACGGTCGTCCCCACGACCCCCGGGCCAAAGTGGGACAGCCACCGACATTTCCGACGACTATAGGGTCGTCCCCACGATCACGGGCCAAAGTTGGCCAGCCGCCGACATGTCCGACGACTATAGGGTCGTCCCCACGACCCGGGACTAGATTGGCCCGCCACCGTCATGTCCGACGACTATAGGGTCGTCCCCACGACACCCGGACTAGGTTGGCCGGCCGCCGACTTGTCCGACGACTATAGGGTCGTCCCCACGACCCCCCGACTAGGTGGGCTCGCCGCCAACTTGTCCGACGACTATAGGGTCATCCCCACGACCCCGGGACTAGGTTGGCCCGCCGCCGACTTGTCCGACGACTATAGGGTCGTCCCCACGACCCCGGGACTAGGTTGGCTCGCCACCGACATGTCTGACGACTATAGGGTCGTCCCCACGACCCCGGGACTAGATTGGCCCGCCACCGTCAAGTCCGACGACTATAGGGTCGTCCCCACGACCCCGGGCCAAAGTTGGACAGCCGCCGACTTGTCCGACGATTATAGGGTCGTCCCCACGACCACGGGCCAAAGTTGGCCAATCGCCGGCTTGTCCGACGACTATAGGGTCGTCCCCACGACCTCGGGCCCAAGTTGGCCAGCCGCCGACATGTCCGACGACTATAGGGTCGTCCCCACGACCCCGGGACTAGATTGGCCCGCCACCGTCATTTCCGACGACTATAGGGTCGTCCCCACGGCCACGGGCCAAAGTTGGCCAGCCGCCGACATGTCCGACGACTATAGGGTCGTCCCCATGACCCGGGACTAGACTGGCCCGCCACCGTCATGTCCGACGACTATAGGGTCGTCCCCACGACCCCCGGACTAGGTTGGTACGCCGCCGACTTGTCCGACGAGTATAGGGTCCTCCCCACGACCACGGGCCAAAGTTGGCCAGCCGCCGACATGTCCGACGACTATAGGGTCGTCCCCACGACCCGGGACTAGACTGGCCCGCCACCGACATGTCCGACGACTATAGAGTCGTCCCCACGACCCCGGGTCAATGTTGGCTCGCCGCCGACATGTCCGACGACTATAGGGTCGTCCCCACGACCCCCGGGTCAAAGTTGGAGAGCCACCGACATTTCCGACGACTATAGGGTCGTCCCCACGACCACGGGCCAAAGTTGGCCAACCGCCGACATGTCCGACGACTATAGGGTCGTCCCCACGACCCGGGACTAGACTGGCCCGCCACCGTCATGTCCGACGACTATAGGGTCGTCCCCACGACCCCCCGACTAGGTGGGCTCGCCGCCGACTTGTCCGACGACTATAGGGTCGTCCCCACGACCCCGGGACTAGGTTGGCTCGCCACCGTCATGTCTGACGACTATAGGGTCGTCCCCACGACCACGGGCCAAAGTTGGCCAGCCGCCGACATGTCCGACGACTATAGGGTCGTCCCCACGACCCGGGACTAGGTTGGCTCGCCACCGATATGTCTGACGACTATAGGGTCGTCCCCACGACCCCGGGACTAGATTGGCCCGCCACCGTCAAGTCCGACGACTATAGGGTCGTCCCCACGACCCCGGGCCAAAGTTGGACAGCCGCCGACTTGTCCGACGACTATAGGGTCGTCCCCACGACCACGGGCCAAAGTTGGCCAGCCGCCGGCTTGTCCGACGATTATAGGGTCGTCCCCACGACCCCGGGACTAGGTTGGCCCGCCGCCGACTTGTCCGACGACTATAGGGTCGTCCCCACGACCCCGGGCCAAAGTTGGCCAGCCGCTGATATGTCCGACGACTATACGGTCGTCCCCACGACCCCGGGAATAGATTGGCCCGCCACCGTCATTTCCGACGACTATAGGGTCGTCCCCACGACCCCGGGCCAAAGTTGGCCAGCCGCCGACATGTCCGACGACTATAGGATCGTCCCCACGACCCGGGACTAGAGTGGCCCGCCACCGTCATGTCCGACGACTATATGGTCGTCCCCACGACCACGGGCCAATGTTGGCTAGCCGCTGACTTGTCCGACGACTATAGGGTCGTCCCCACGACCGCGGGACTAGATTGGCTCGCCGCCGACTTGTCCGACGACTGTAGGGTCGTCCCCACGACCCCGGGACTAGATTGGCCCGCCACCGTCATTTCCGACGACTATAGGGTCGTCCCCACGACCACGGGCCAATGTTGGCTAGCCGCTGACTTGTCCGACGACTATAGGGTCGTCCCCACGACCGCGGGACTAGATTGGCTCGCCGCCGACTTGTCCGACGACTGTAGGGTCGTCCCCACGACCCCGGGACAAGATTGGCCCGCCACCGTCATTTCCAACGACTATAGGGTCGTCCCCACGACCACGGGCCAAAGCTGGCCAGCCGCCGGCTTGTCCGACGACTATAGGGTCGTCCCAATGACCCGGGACTAGACTGGCCCGCCACCGTCATGTCCGACGACTACAGGGTCGTCCCCACGACCCCCGGACTAGGTTGGTACGCCGCCGACTTGTCCGACGAGTATAGGGTCCTCCCCACGACCACGGGCCAAAGTTGGCCTGCCGCCGACATGTCCGACGACTATAGGGTCGTCCCCACGACCCGGGACTAGACTGGCCCGCCACCGACTTGTCCGACGACTATAGGGTCGTCCCCACGACCCCCCGACTAGGTGGGCTCGCCGCCGACTTGTCCGACGACTATAGGGTCGTCCCCACGACCCCGGGACTAGGTTGGCTCGCCACCGTCATGTCTGACGACTATAGGGTCGTCCCTACGACCACGGGCCAAAGTTGGCCAGCCGCCGACATGTCCGACGACTATAGGGTCGTCCCCACGACCAGGGGCCAAAGTTGGCCAGCCGCCGACATGTCCGACGACTATAGGGTCGTCCCCACGACCAGGGGCCAAAGTTGGCCAGCCGCCGACATGTCCGACGACTATAGGGTCGTCCCCACGACCCGGGACTAGACTGGCCCGCCACCGTCATGTCCGACGACTATAGGGTCGTCCCCACGACCCGGGACTAGAGTGTCCCGCCACCGTCATGTCCGACGACTATATGGTCGTCCCCACGACCACGGGCCAATGTTGGCCAGCCGCTGACTTGTCCGACGACTATAGGGTCGTCCCCACGACCGCGGGACTAGATTGGCTCGCCGCCGACTTGTCCGACGACTGTAGGGTCGTCCCCACGACCCCGGGGCTAGATTGGCCCGCCACCGTCATTTCCGACGACTATAGGGTCGTCCCCACGACCACGGGCCAATGTTGGCCAGCCGCTGACTTGTCCGACGACTATAGGGTCGTCCCCACGACCGCGGGACTAGATTGGCTCGCCACCGTCATTTCCGACGACTATAGGGTCGTCCCCACGGCCACGGGCCAAAGTTGGCCAGCCGCCGACATGTCCGACGACTATAGGGTCGTCCCCACGACCCGGGACTAGACTGGCCCGCCACCGACTTGTCCGACGACTATAGGGTCGTCCCCACGACCCCCCGACTAGGTGGGCTCGCCGCCGACTTGTCCGACGACTATAGGGTCGTCCCCACGACCCCGGGACTAGGTTGGCTCGCCACCGTCATGTCTGACGACTATAGGGTCGTCCCCACGACCCCGGGCCAAAGCTGGACAGCCGCCGACTTGTCCGACGACTATAGGGTCGTCCCCACGACCCCGGGCCAAAGCTGGACAGCCGCCGACTTGTCTGACGACTATAGGGTCGTCCCCACGACCCGGGACTAGACTGGCCCGCCACCGACTTGTCCGACGACTATAGGGTCGTCCCCACGACCCCCCGACTAGGTGGGCTCGCCGCCGACTTGTCCGACGACTATAGGGTCGTCCCCACGACCCCGGGACTAGGTTGGCTCGCCACCGTCATGTCTGACGACTATAGGGTCGTCCCCACGACCCCGGGCCAAAGCTGGACAGCCGCCGACTTGTCCGACGACTATAGGGTCGTCCCCACGACCCCGGGCCAAAGCTGGACAGCCGCCGACTTGTCTGACGACTATAGGGTCGTCCCCACGACCACGGGCCAAAGTTGCCCAGCCGGCGACATTTCCGACGACTATAGGGTCGTGCCCACGACTCGGGACTAGACTGGCCCGCCACCGTCATGTCCAACGACTATGGGGTCGTCCCCACGACCCCGGGACTAGATTGGCCCGCCACCGTCATGTCCGACGACTATAGGGTCGTCCCCACGACCACGGCCCAAAGTTGGCCAGCCGCCGACATGTCCGACGACTATAGGGTCGTCCCCACGACCCGGGACTAGACTGGCCCGCCACCGACATGTCCGACGACTATATAGTCGTCCCCACGACCCCGGGTCAATGTTGGCTCGCCGCCGACATGTCCGACGACTATACGGTCGTCCCCACGACCCCCGGGCCAAAGTGGGACAGCCACCGACATTTCCGACGACTATAGGGTCGTCCCCACGATCACGGGCCAAAGTTGGCCAGCCGCCGACATGTCCGACGACTATAGGGTCGTCCCCACGACCCGGGACTAGATTGGCCCGCCACCGTCATGTCCGACGACTATAGGGTCGTCCCCACGACACCCGGACTAGGTTGGCCGGCCGCCGACTTGTCCGACGACTATAGGGTCGTCCCCACGACCCCCCGACTAGGTGGGCTCGCCGCCAACTTGTCCGACGACTATAGGGTCATCCCCACGACCCCGGGACTAGGTTGGCCCGCCGCCGACTTGTCCGACGACTATAGGGTCGTCCCCACGACCCCGGGACTAGGTTGGCTCGCCACCGACATGTCTGACGACTATAGGGTCGTCCCCACGACCCCGGGACTAGATTGGCCCGCCACCGTCAAGTCCGACGACTATAGGGTCGTCCCCACGACCCCGGGCCAAAGTTGGACAGCCGCCGACTTGTCCGACGATTATAGGGTCGTCCCCACGACCACGGGCCAAAGTTGGCCAATCGCCGGCTTGTCCGACGACTATAGGGTCGTCCCCACGACCTCGGGCCCAAGTTGGCCAGCCGCCGACATGTCCGACGACTATAGGGTCGTCCCCACGACCCCGGGACTAGATTGGCCCGCCACCGTCATTTCCGACGACTATAGGGTCGTCCCCACGGCCACGGGCCAAAGTTGGCCAGCCGCCGACATGTCCGACGACTATAGGGTCGTCCCCATGACCCGGGACTAGACTGGCCCGCCACCGTCATGTCCGACGACTACAGGGTCGTCCCCACGACCCCCGGACTAGGTTGGTACGCCGCCGACTTGTCCGACGAGTATAGGGTCCTCCCCACGACCACGGGCCAAAGTTGGCCAGCCGCCGACATGTCCGACGACTATAGGGTCGTCCCCACGACCCGGGACTAGACTGGCCCGCCACCGACATGTCCGACGACTATAGAGTCGTCCCCACGACCCCGGGTCAATGTTGGCTCGCCGCCGACATGTCCGACGACTATAGGGTCGTCCCCACGACCCCCGGGTCAAAGTTGGAGAGCCACCGACATTTCCGACGACTATAGGGTCGTCCCCACGACCACGGGCCAAAGTTGGCCAACCGCCGACATGTCCGACGACTATAGGGTCGTCCCCACGACCCGGGACTAGACTGGCCCGCCACCGTCATGTCCGACGACTATAGGGTCGTCCCCACGACCCCCCGACTAGGTGGGCTCGCCGCCGACTTGTCCGACGACTATAGGGTCGTCCCCACGACCCCGGGACTAGGTTGGCTCGCCACCGTCATGTCTGACGACTATAGGGTCGTCCCCACGACCACGGGCCAAAGTTGGCCAGCCGCCGACATGTCCGACGACTATAGGGTCGTCCCCACGACCCGGGACTAGGTTGGCTCGCCACCGATATGTCTGACGACTATAGGGTCGTCCCCACGACCCCGGGACTAGATTGGCCCGCCACAGTCAAGTCCGACGACTATAGGGTCGTCCCCACGACCCCGGGCCAAAGTTGGACAGCCGCCGACTTGTCCGACGACTATAGGGTCGTCCCCACGACCACGGGCCAAAGTTGGCCAGCCGCCGGCTTGTCCGACGATTATAGGGTCGTCCCCACGACCCCGGGACTAGGTTGGCCCGCCGCCGACTTGTCCGACGACTATAGGGTCGTCCCCACGACCCCGGGCCAAAGTTGGCCAGCCGCTGATATGTCCGACGACTATACGGTCGTCCCCACGACCCCGGGAATAGATTGGCCCGCCACCGTCATTTCCGACGACTATAGGGTCGTCCCCACGACCCCGGGCCAAAGTTGGCCAGCCGCCGACATGTCCGACGACTATAGGATCGTCCCCACGACCCGGGACTAGAGTGGCCCGCCACCGTCATGTCCGACGACTATATGGTCGTCCCCACGACCACGGGCCAATGTTGGCTAGCCGCTGACTTGTCCGACGACTATAGGGTCGTCCCCACGACCGCGGGACTAGATTGGCTCGCCGCCGACTTGTCCGACGACTGTAGGGTCGTCCCCACGACCCCGGGACTAGATTGGCCCGCCACCGTCATTTCCGACGACTATAGGGTCGTCCCCACGACCACGGGCCAATGTTGGCTAGCCGCTGACTTGTCCGACGACTATAGGGTCGTCCCCACGACCGCGGGACTAGATTGGCTCGCCGCCGACTTGTCCGACGACTGTAGGGTCGTCCCCACGACCCCGGGACAAGATTGGCCCGCCACCGTCATTTCCAACGACTATAGGGTCGTCCCCACGACCACGGGCCAAAGCTGGCCAGCCGCCGGCTTGTCCGACGACTATAGGGTCGTCCCAATGACCCGGGACTAGACTGGCCCGCCACCGTCATGTCCGACGACTACAGGGTCGTCCCCACGACCCCCGGACTAGGTTGGTACGCCGCCGACTTGTCCGACGAGTATAGGGTCCTCCCCACGACCACGGGCCAAAGTTGGCCTGCCGCCGACATGTCCGACGACTATAGGGTCGTCCCCACGACCCGGGACTAGACTGGCCCGCCACCGACTTGTCCGACGACTATAGGGTCGTCCCCACGACCCCCCGACTAGGTGGGCTCGCCGCCGACTTGTCCGACGACTATAGGGTCGTCCCCACGACCCCGGGACTAGGTTGGCTCGCCACCGTCATGTCTGACGACTATAGGGTCGTCCCTACGACCACGGGCCAAAGTTGGCCAGCCGCCGACATGTCCGACGACTATAGGGTCGTCCCCACGACCAGGGGCCAAAGTTGGCCAGCCGCCGACATGTCCGACGACTATAGGGTCGTCCCCACGACCAGGGGCCAAAGTTGGCCAGCCGCCGACATGTCCGACGACTATAGGGTCGTCCCCACGACCCGGGACTAGACTGGCCCGCCACCGTCATGTCCGACGACTATAGGGTCGTCCCCACGACCCGGGACTAGAGTGTCCCGCCACCGTCATGTCCGACGACTATATGGTCGTCCCCACGACCACGGGCCAATGTTGGCCAGCCGCTGACTTGTCCGACGACTATAGGGTCGTCCCCACGACCGCGGGACTAGATTGGCTCGCCGCCGACTTGTCCGACGACTGTAGGGTCGTCCCCACGACCCCGGGGCTAGATTGGCCCGCCACCGTCATTTCCGACGACTATAGGGTCGTCCCCACGACCACGGGCCAATGTTGGCCAGCCGCTGACTTGTCCGACGACTATAGGGTCGTCCCCACGACCCCGGGCCAAAGTTGGACAGCCGCCGACTTGTCCGACGATTATAGGGTCGTCCCCACGACCCGGGACTAGACTGGCCCGCCACCGTCATGTCCGACGACTATAGGGTCGTCCCCACGACCCCCCGACTAGGTGGGCTCGCCGCCGACTTGTCCGACGACTATAGGGTCGTCCCCACGACCCCGGGACTAGGTTGGCTCGCCACCGTCATGTCTGACGACTATAGGGTCGTCCCCACGACCACGGGCCAAAGTTGGCCAGCCGCCGACATGTCCGACGACTATAGGGTCGTCCCCACGACCCGGGACTAGGTTGGCTCGCCACCGATATGTCTGACGACTATAGGGTCGTCCCCACGACCCCGGGACTAGATTGGCCCGCCACAGTCAAGTCCGACGACTATAGGGTCGTCCCCACGACCCCGGGCCAAAGTTGGACAGCCGCCGACTTGTCCGACGACTATAGGGTCGTCCCCACGACCACGGGCCAAAGTTGGCCAGCCGCCGGCTTGTCCGACGATTATAGGGTCGTCCCCACGACCCCGGGACTAGGTTGGCCCGCCGCCGACTTGTCCGACGACTATAGGGTCGTCCCCACGACCCCGGGCCAAAGTTGGCCAGCCGCTGATATGTCCGACGACTATACGGTCGTCCCCACGACCCCGGGAATAGATTGGCCCGCCACCGTCATTTCCGACGACTATAGGGTCGTCCCCACGACCCCGGGCCAAAGTTGGCCAGCCGCCGACATGTCCGACGACTATAGGATCGTCCCCACGACCCGGGACTAGAGTGGCCCGCCACCGTCATGTCCGACGACTATATGGTCGTCCCCACGACCACGGGCCAATGTTGGCTAGCCGCTGACTTGTCCGACGACTATAGGGTCGTCCCCACGACCGCGGGACTAGATTGGCTCGCCGCCGACTTGTCCGACGACTGTAGGGTCGTCCCCACGACCCCGGGACTAGATTGGCCCGCCACCGTCATTTCCGACGACTATAGGGTCGTCCCCACGACCACGGGCCAATGTTGGCTAGCCGCTGACTTGTCCGACGACTATAGGGTCGTCCCCACGACCGCGGGACTAGATTGGCTCGCCGCCGACTTGTCCGACGACTGTAGGGTCGTCCCCACGACCCCGGGACAAGATTGGCCCGCCACCGTCATTTCCAACGACTATAGGGTCGTCCCCACGACCACGGGCCAAAGCTGGCCAGCCGCCGGCTTGTCCGACGACTATAGGGTCGTCCCAATGACCCGGGACTAGACTGGCCCGCCACCGTCATGTCCGACGACTACAGGGTCGTCCCCACGACCCCCGGACTAGGTTGGTACGCCGCCGACTTGTCCGACGAGTATAGGGTCCTCCCCACGACCACGGGCCAAAGTTGGCCTGCCGCCGACATGTCCGACGACTATAGGGTCGTCCCCACGACCCGGGACTAGACTGGCCCGCCACCGACTTGTCCGACGACTATAGGGTCGTCCCCACGACCCCCCGACTAGGTGGGCTCGCCGCCGACTTGTCCGACGACTATAGGGTCGTCCCCACGACCCCGGGACTAGGTTGGCTCGCCACCGTCATGTCTGACGACTATAGGGTCGTCCCTACGACCACGGGCCAAAGTTGGCCAGCCGCCGACATGTCCGACGACTATAGGGTCGTCCCCACGACCAGGGGCCAAAGTTGGCCAGCCGCCGACATGTCCGACGACTATAGGGTCGTCCCCACGACCAGGGGCCAAAGTTGGCCAGCCGCCGACATGTCCGACGACTATAGGGTCGTCCCCACGACCCGGGACTAGACTGGCCCGCCACCGTCATGTCCGACGACTATAGGGTCGTCCCCACGACCCGGGACTAGAGTGTCCCGCCACCGTCATGTCCGACGACTATATGGTCGTCCCCACGACCACGGGCCAATGTTGGCCAGCCGCTGACTTGTCCGACGACTATAGGGTCGTCCCCACGACCGCGGGACTAGATTGGCTCGCCGCCGACTTGTCCGACGACTGTAGGGTCGTCCCCACGACCCCGGGGCTAGATTGGCCCGCCACCGTCATTTCCGACGACTATAGGGTCGTCCCCACGACCACGGGCCAATGTTGGCCAGCCGCTGACTTGTCCGACGACTATAGGGTCGTCCCCACGACCCCGGGCCAAAGTTGGACAGCCGCCGACTTGTCCGACGATTATAGGGTCGTCCCCACGACCACGGGCCAAAGTTGGCCAATCGCCGGCTTGTCCGACGACTATAGGGTCGTCCCCACGACCTCGGGCCCAAGTTGGCCAGCCGCCGACATGTCCGACGACTATAGGGTCGTCCCCACGACCCCGGGACTAGATTGGCCCGCCACCGTCATTTCCGACGACTATAGGGTCGTCCCCACGGCCACGGGCCAAAGTTGGCCAGCCGCCGACATGTCCGACGACTATAGGGTCGTCCCCATGACCCGGGACTAGACTGGCCCGCCACCGTCATGTCCGACGACTACAGGGTCGTCCCCACGACCCCCGGACTAGGTTGGTACGCCGCCGACTTGTCCGACGAGTATAGGGTCCTCCCCACGACCACGGGCCAAAGTTGGCCAGCCGCCGACATGTCCGACGACTATAGGGTCGTCCCCACGACCCGGGACTAGACTGGCCCGCCACCGACATGTCCGACGACTATAGAGTCGTCCCCACGACCCCGGGTCAATGTTGGCTCGCCGCCGACATGTCCGACGACTATAGGGTCGTCCCCACGACCCCCGGGTCAAAGTTGGAGAGCCACCGACATTTCCGACGACTATAGGGTCGTCCCCACGACCACGGGCCAAAGTTGGCCAACCGCCGACATGTCCGACGACTATAGGGTCGTCCCCACGACCCGGGACTAGACTGGCCCGCCACCGTCATGTCCGACGACTATAGGGTCGTCCCCACGACCCCCCGACTAGGTGGGCTCGCCGCCGACTTGTCCGACGACTATAGGGTCGTCCCCACGACCCCGGGACTAGGTTGGCTCGCCACCGTCATGTCTGACGACTATAGGGTCGTCCCCACGACCACGGGCCAAAGTTGGCCAGCCGCCGACATGTCCGACGACTATAGGGTCGTCCCCACGACCCGGGACTAGGTTGGCTCGCCACCGATATGTCTGACGACTATAGGGTCGTCCCCACGACCCCGGGACTAGATTGGCCCGCCACCGTCAAGTCCGACGACTATAGGGTCGTCCCCACGACCCCGGGCCAAAGTTGGACAGCCGCCGACTTGTCCGACGACTATAGGGTCGTCCCCACGACCACGGGCCAAAGTTGGCCAGCCGCCGGCTTGTCCGACGATTATAGGGTCGTCCCCACGACCCCGGGACTAGGTTGGCCCGCCGCCGACTTGTCCGACGACTATAGGGTCGTCCCCACGACCCCGGGCCAAAGTTGGCCAGCCGCTGATATGTCCGACGACTATACGGTCGTCCCCACGACCCCGGGAATAGATTGGCCCGCCACCGTCATTTCCGACGACTATAGGGTCGTCCCCACGACCCCGGGCCAAAGTTGGCCAGCCGCCGACATGTCCGACGACTATAGGATCGTCCCCACGACCCGGGACTAGAGTGGCCCGCCACCGTCATGTCCGACGACTATATGGTCGTCCCCACGACCACGGGCCAATGTTGGCTAGCCGCTGACTTGTCCGACGACTATAGGGTCGTCCCCACGACCGCGGGACTAGATTGGCTCGCCGCCGACTTGTCCGACGACTGTAGGGTCGTCCCCACGACCCCGGGACTAGATTGGCCCGCCACCGTCATTTCCGACGACTATAGGGTCGTCCCCACGACCACGGGCCAATGTTGGCTAGCCGCTGACTTGTCCGACGACTATAGGGTCGTCCCCACGACCGCGGGACTAGATTGGCTCGCCGCCGACTTGTCCGACGACTGTAGGGTCGTCCCCACGACCCCGGGACAAGATTGGCCCGCCACCGTCATTTCCAACGACTATAGGGTCGTCCCCACGACCACGGGCCAAAGCTGGCCAGCCGCCGGCTTGTCCGACGACTATAGGGTCGTCCCAATGACCCGGGACTAGACTGGCCCGCCACCGTCATGTCCGACGACTACAGGGTCGTCCCCACGACCCCCGGACTAGGTTGGTACGCCGCCGACTTGTCCGACGAGTATAGGGTCCTCCCCACGACCACGGGCCAAAGTTGGCCTGCCGCCGACATGTCCGACGACTATAGGGTCGTCCCCACGACCCGGGACTAGACTGGCCCGCCACCGACTTGTCCGACGACTATAGGGTCGTCCCCACGACCCCCCGACTAGGTGGGCTCGCCGCCGACTTGTCCGACGACTATAGGGTCGTCCCCACGACCCCGGGACTAGGTTGGCTCGCCACCGTCATGTCTGACGACTATAGGGTCGTCCCTACGACCACGGGCCAAAGTTGGCCAGCCGCCGACATGTCCGACGACTATAGGGTCGTCCCCACGACCAGGGGCCAAAGTTGGCCAGCCGCCGACATGTCCGACGACTATAGGGTCGTCCCCACGACCAGGGGCCAAAGTTGGCCAGCCGCCGACATGTCCGACGACTATAGGGTCGTCCCCACGACCCGGGACTAGACTGGCCCGCCACCGTCATGTCCGACGACTATAGGGTCGTCCCCACGACCCGGGACTAGAGTGTCCCGCCACCGTCATGTCCGACGACTATATGGTCGTCCCCACGACCACGGGCCAATGTTGGCCAGCCGCTGACTTGTCCGACGACTATAGGGTCGTCCCCACGACCGCGGGACTAGATTGGCTCGCCGCCGACTTGTCCGACGACTGTAGGGTCGTCCCCACGACCCCGGGGCTAGATTGGCCCGCCACCGTCATTTCCGACGACTATAGGGTCGTCCCCACGACCACGGGCCAATGTTGGCCAGCCGCTGACTTGTCCGACGACTATAGGGTCGTCCCCACGACCGCGGGACTAGATTGGCTCGCCGCCGACTTGTCCGACGACTGTAGGGTCGTCCCCACGACCCCGGGGCTAGATTGGCCCGCCACCGTCATGTCCGACGACTATAGGGTCGTCCCCAGGACCCCCGGACTAGGTTGGTACGGCGCCGACTTGTCCGACGAGTATAGGGTCCTCTCCACGACCACGGGCCAAAGTTGGCCAGCCGCCGACATGTCCGACAACTATAGGGTCGTCCCCACGACCCGGGACTAGACTGGCCCGCCACCGTCATGTCCGACGACTATAGGGTCGTCCCCACGACCCTCGGACTAGGTTGGCCGGCCGCCGACTTGTCCGACGACTATAGGGTCGTCCCCACGACCCCCCGACTAGGTGGGCTCGCCGCCGACTGGTCCGACGACTATAGGGTCGTCCCCACGACCCGGGACTAGACTGGCCCGCCACCGTCATGTCCGACGACGATAGGGTCATCCCCACGACCCCGGGTCTAGGTTGGCCCGCCGCCGACTTGTCCGACGACTATAGGGTCGTCCCCACGACCCCCCGACTAGGTGGGCTCGCCGCCGACTTGTCCGACGACTATAGGGTCGTCCCCACGACCCCGGGACTAGGTTGGCTCGCCACCGATATGTCCGACGACTATAGAGTTGTCCCCACGACACCGGGCCAAAGTTGGCCATCCGCTGACATGTCCAACGACTATAGGGTCGTCCCCACGACCACGGGCCAAAGTTGGCCAGCCGGCGACATTTCCGACGACTATAGGTTCGTGCCCACGACCCGGGACTAGACTGGCCCGCCACCGTCAAGTCCGACGACTATAGGGTCGTCCCCACGACCCCGGGACTAGATTGGCACGCCACCGTCAAGTCCGACGACTATAGGATCGTCCCCACGACCCCGGGCCAAAGCTGGACAGCCGCCGACTTGTCCGACGACTATAGGGTCGTCCCCACGACCCCGGGCCAAAGCTGGACAGCCGCCGACTTGTCCGACGACTATAGGGTCGTCCCCACGACCACGGGCCAAAGTTGCCCAGCCGGCGACATTTCCGACGACTATAGGGTCGTGCCCACGACCCGGGACTAGACTGGCCCGCCACCGTCATGTCCAACGACTATGGGGTCGTCCCCACGACCCCGGGACTAGATTGGCCCGCCACCGTCATGTCCGACGACTATAGGGTCGTCCCCACGACCACGGCCCAAAGTTGGCCAGCCGCCGACATGTCCGACGAATATAGGGTCGTCCCCACGACCCGGGACTAGACTGGCCCGCCACCGACATGTCCGACGACTATAGAGTCGTCCCCACGACCCCGGGTCAATGTTGGCTCGCCGCCGACATGTCCGACGACTATACGGTCGTCCCCACGACCCCCGGGCCAAAGTGGGACAGCCACCGACATTTCCGACGACTATAGGGTCGTCCCCACGATCACGGGCCAAAGTTGGCCAGCCGCCGACATGTCCGACGACTATAGGGTCGTCCCCACGACCCGGGACTAGATTGGCCCGCCACCGTCATGTCCGACGACTATATGGTCGTCCCCACGACCACGGGCCAATGTTGGCTAGCCGCTGACTTGTCCGACGACTATAGGGTCGTCCCCACGACCGCGGGACTAGATTGGCTCGCCGCCGACTTGTCCGACGACTGTAGGGTCGTCCCCACGACCCCGGGACTAGATTGGCCCGCCACCGTCATTTCCGACGACTATAGGGTCGTCCCCACGACCACGGGCCAATGTTGGCTAGCCGCTGACTTGTCCGACGACTATAGGGTCGTCCCCACGACCGCGGGACTAGATTGGCTCGCCGCCGACTTGTCCGACGACTGTAGGGTCGTCCCCACGACCCCGGGACAAGATTGGCCCGCCACCGTCATTTCCAACGACTATAGGGTCGTCCCCACGACCACGGGCCAAAGCTGGCCAGCCGCCGGCTTGTCCGACGACTATAGGGTCGTCCCAATGACCCGGGACTAGACTGGCCCGCCACCGTCATGTCCGACGACTACAGGGTCGTCCCCACGACCCCCGGACTAGGTTGGTACGCCGCCGACTTGTCCGACGAGTATAGGGTCCTCCCCACGACCACGGGCCAAAGTTGGCCTGCCGCCGACATGTCCGACGACTATAGGGTCGTCCCCACGACCCGGGACTAGACTGGCCCGCCACCGACTTGTCCGACGACTATAGGGTCGTCCCCACGACCCCCCGACTAGGTGGGCTCGCCGCCGACTTGTCCGACGACTATAGGGTCGTCCCCACGACCCCGGGACTAGGTTGGCTCGCCACCGTCATGTCTGACGACTATAGGGTCGTCCCTACGACCACGGGCCAAAGTTGGCCAGCCGCCGACATGTCCGACGACTATAGGGTCGTCCCCACGACCAGGGGCCAAAGTTGGCCAGCCGCCGACATGTCCGACGACTATAGGGTCGTCCCCACGACCAGGGGCCAAAGTTGGCCAGCCGCCGACATGTCCGACGACTATAGGGTCGTCCCCACGACCCGGGACTAGACTGGCCCGCCACCGTCATGTCCGACGACTATAGGGTCGTCCCCACGACCCGGGACTAGAGTGTCCCGCCACCGTCATGTCCGACGACTATATGGTCGTCCCCACGACCACGGGCCAATGTTGGCCAGCCGCTGACTTGTCCGACGACTATAGGGTCGTCCCCACGACCGCGGGACTAGATTGGCTCGCCGCCGACTTGTCCGACGACTGTAGGGTCGTCCCCACGACCCCGGGGCTAGATTGGCCCGCCACCGTCATTTCCGACGACTATAGGGTCGTCCCCACGACCACGGGCCAATGTTGGCCAGCCGCTGACTTGTCCGACGACTATAGGGTCGTCCCCACGACCGCGGGACTAGATTGGCTCGCCGCCGACTTGTCCGACGACTGTAGGGTCGTCCCCACGACCCCGGGGCTAGATTGGCCCGCCACCGTCATGTCCGACGACTATAGGGTCGTCCCCAGGACCCCCGGACTAGGTTGGTACGGCGCCGACTTGTCCGACGAGTATAGGGTCCTCTCCACGACCACGGGCCAAAGTTGGCCAGCCGCCGACATGTCCGACAACTATAGGGTCGTCCCCACGACCCGGGACTAGACTGGCCCGCCACCGTCATGTCCGACGACTATAGGGTCGTCCCCACGACCCTCGGACTAGGTTGGCCGGCCGCCGACTTGTCCGACGACTATAGGGTCGTCCCCACGACCCCCCGACTAGGTGGGCTCGCCGCCGACTGGTCCGACGACTATAGGGTCGTCCCCACGACCCGGGACTAGACTGGCCCGCCACCGTCATGTCCGACGACGATAGGCTCATCCCCACGACCCCGGGTCTAGGTTGGCCCGCCGCCGACTTGTCCGACGACTATAGGGTCGTCCCCACGACCCCCCGACTAGGTGGGCTCGCCGCCGACTTGTCCGACGACTATAGGGTCGTCCCCACGACCCCGGGACTAGGTTGGCTCGCCACCGATATGTCCGACGACTATAGAGTTGTCCCCACGACACCGGGCCAAAGTTGGCCATCCGCTGACATGTCCAACGACTATAGGGTCGTCCCCACGACCACGGGCCAAAGTTGGCCAGCCGGCGACATTTCCGACGACTATAGGTTCGTGCCCACGACCCGGGACTAGACTGGCCCGCCACCGTCAAGTCCGACGACTATAGGGTCGTCCCCACGACCCCGGGACTAGATTGGCACGCCACCGTCAAGTCCGACGACTATAGGGTCGTCCCCACGACCCCGGGCCAAAGCTGGACAGCCGCCGACTTGTCCGACGACTATAGGGTCGTCCCCACGACCCCGGGCCAAAGCTGGACAGCCGCCGACTTGTCCGACGACTATAGGGTCGTCCCCACGACCACGGGCCAAAGTTGCCCAGCCGGCGACATTTCCGACGACTATAGGGTCGTGCCCACGACCCGGGACTAGACTGGCCCGCCACCGTCATGTCCAACGACTATGGGGTCGTCCCCACGACCCCGGGACTAGATTGGCCCGCCACCGTCATGTCCGACGACTATAGGGTCGTCCCCACGACCACGGCCCAAAGTTGGCCAGCCGCCGACATGTCCGACGAATATAGGGTCGTCCCCACGACCCGGGACTAGACTGGCCCGCCACCGACATGTCCGACGACTATAGAGTCGTCCCCACGACCCCGGGTCAATGTTGGCTCGCCGCCGACATGTCCGACGACTATACGGTCGTCCCCACGACCCCCGGGCCAAAGTGGGACAGCCACCGACATTTCCGACGACTATAGGGTCGTCCCCACGATCACGGGCCAAAGTTGGCCAGCCGCCGACATGTCCGACGACTATAGGGTCGTCCCCACGACCCGGGACTAGATTGGCCCGCCACCGTCATGTCCGACGACTATAGGGTCGTCCCCACGACACCCGGACTAGGTTGGCCGGCCGCCGACTTGTCCGACGACTATAGGGTCGTCCCCACGACCCCCCGACTAGGTGGGCTCGCCGCCAACTTGTCCGACGACTATAGGGTCATCCCCACGACCCCGGGACTAGGTTGGCCCGCCGCCGACTTGTCCGACGACTATAGGGTCGTCCCCACGACCCCGGGACTAGGTTGGCTCGCCACCGACATGTCTGACGCCTATAGGGTCGTCCCCACGACCCCGGGACTAGATTGGCCCGCCACCGTCAAGTCCGACGACTATAGGGTCGTCCCCACGACCCCGGGCCAAAGTTGGACAGCCGCCGACTTGTCCGACGATTATAGGGTCGTCCCCACGACCACGGGCCAAAGTTGGCCAATCGCCGGCTTGTCCGACGACTATAGGGTCGTCCCCACGACCTCGGGCCCAAGTTGGCCAGCCGCCGACATGTCCGACGACTATAGGGTCGTCCCCACGACCCCGGGACTAGATTGGCCCGCCACCGACATGTCCGACGACTATAGAGTCGTCCCCACGACCCCGGGTCAATGTTGGCTCGCCGCCGACATGTCCGACGACTATAGGGTCGTCCCCACGACCCCCGGGTCAAAGTTGGAGAGCCACCGACATTTCCGACGACTATAGGGTCGTCCCCACGACCACGGGCCAAAGTTGGCCAACCGCCGACATGTCCGACGACTATAGGGTCGTCCCCACGACCCGGGACTAGACTGGCCCGCCACCGTCATGTCCGACGACTATAGGGTCGTCCCCACGACCCCCGGACTAGGTTGGTACGCCGCCGACTTGTCCGACGAGTATAGGGTCCTCCCCACGACCACGGGCCAAAGTTGGCCAGCCGCCGACATGTCCGACGACTATAGGGTCGTCCCCACGACCCGGGACTAGACTGGCCCGCCACCGACATGTCCGACGACTATAGAGTCGTCCCCACGACCCCGGGTCAATGTTGGCTCGCCGCCGACATGTCCGACGACTATAGGGTCGTCCCCACGACCCCCGGGTCAAAGTTGGAGAGCCACCGACATTTCCGACGACTATAGGGTCGTCCCCACGACCACGGGCCAAAGTTGGCCAACCGCCGACATGTCCGACGACTATAGGGTCGTCCCCACGACCCGGGACTAGACTGGCCCGCCACCGTCATGTCCGACGACTATAGGGTCGTCCCCACGACCCCCCGACTAGGTGGGCTCGCCGCCGACTTGTCCGACGACTATAGGGTCGTCCCCACGACCCCGGGACTAGGTTGGCTCGCCACCGTCATGTCTGACGACTATAGGGTCGTCCCCACGACCACGGGCCAAAGTTGGCCAGCCGCCGACATGTCCGACGACTATAGGGTCGTCCCCACGACCCGGGACTAGGTTGGCTCGCCACCGATATGTCTGACGACTATAGGGTCGTCCCCACGACCCCGGGACTAGATTGGCCCGCCACCGTCAAGTCCGACGACTATAGGGTCGTCCCCACGACCCCGGGCCAAAGTTGGACAGCCGCCGACTTGTCCGACGACTATAGGGTCGTCCCCACGACCACGGGCCAAAGTTGGCCAGCCGCCGGCTTGTCCGACGATTATAGGGTCGTTCCCACGACCCCGGGACTAGGTTGGCCCGCCGCCGACTTGTCCGACGACTATAGGGTCGTCCCCACGACCCCGGGCCAAAGTTGGCCAGCCGCTGATATGTCCGACGACTATACGGTCGTCCCCACGACCCCGGGAATAGATTGGCCCGCCACCGTCATTTCCGACGACTATAGGGTCGTCCCCACGACCCCGGGCCAAAGTTGGCCAGCCGCCGACATGTCCGACGACTATAGGATCGTCCCCACGACCCGGGACTAGAGTGGCCCGCCACCGTCATGTCCGACGACTATATGGTCGTCCCCACGACCACGGGCCAATGTTGGCTAGCCGCTGACTTGTCCGACGACTATAGGGTCGTCCCCACGACCGCGGGACTAGATTGGCTCGCCGCCGACTTGTCCGACGACTGTAGGGTCGTCCCCACGACCCCGGGACTAGATTGGCCCGCCACCGTCATTTCCGACGACTATAGGGTCGTCCCCACGACCACGGGCCAATGTTGGCTAGCCGCTGACTTGTCCGACGACTATAGGGTCGTCCCCACGACCGCGGGACTAGATTGGCTCGCCGCCGACTTGTCCGACGACTGTAGGGTCGTCCCCACGACCCCGGGACAAGATTGGCCCGCCACCGTCATTTCCAACGACTATAGGGTCGTCCCCACGACCACGGGCCAAAGCTGGCCAGCCGCCGGCTTGTCCGACGACTATAGGGTCGTCCCAATGACCCGGGACTAGACTGGCCCGCCACCGTCATGTCCGACGACTACAGGGTCGTCCCCACGACCCCCGGACTAGGTTGGTACGCCGCCGACTTGTCCGACGAGTATAGGGTCCTCCCCACGACCACGGGCCAAAGTTGGCCTGCCGCCGACATGTCCGACGACTATAGGGTCGTCCCCACGACCCGGGACTAGACTGGCCCGCCACCGACTTGTCCGACGACTATAGGGTCGTCCCCACGACCCCCCGACTAGGTGGGCTCGCCGCCGACTTGTCCGACGACTATAGGGTCGTCCCCACGACCCCGGGACTAGGTTGGCTCGCCACCGTCATGTCTGACGACTATAGGGTCGTCCCTACGACCACGGGCCAAAGTTGGCCAGCCGCCGACATGTCCGACGACTATAGGGTCGTCCCCACGACCAGGGGCCAAAGTTGGCCAGCCGCCGACATGTCCGACGACTATAGGGTCGTCCCCACGACCAGGGGCCAAAGTTGGCCAGCCGCCGACATGTCCGACGACTATAGGGTCGTCCCCACGACCCGGGACTAGACTGGCCCGCCACCGTCATGTCCGACGACTATAGGGTCGTCCCCACGACCCGGGACTAGAGTGTCCCGCCACCGTCATGTCCGACGACTATATGGTCGTCCCCACGACCACGGGCCAATGTTGGCCAGCCGCTGACTTGTCCGACGACTATAGGGTCGTCCCCACGACCGCGGGACTAGATTGGCTCGCCGCCGACTTGTCCGACGACTGTAGGGTCGTCCCCACGACCCCGGGGCTAGATTGGCCCGCCACCGTCATTTCCGACGACTATAGGGTCGTCCCCACGACCACGGGCCAATGTTGGCCAGCCGCTGACTTGTCCGACGACTATAGGGTCGTCCCCACGACCGCGGGACTAGATTGGCTCGCCACCGTCATTTCCGACGACTATAGGGTCGTCCCCACGGCCACGGGCCAAAGTTGGCCAGCCGCCGACATGTCCGACGACTATAGGGTCGTCCCCACGACCCGGGACTAGACTGGCCCGCCACCGACTTGTCCGACGACTATAGGGTCGTCCCCACGACCCCCCGACTAGGTGGGCTCGCCGCCGACTTGTCCGACGACTATAGGGTCGTCCCCACGACCCCGGGACTAGGTTGGCTCGCCACCGTCATGTCTGACGACTATAGGGTCGTCCCCACGACCCCGGGCCAAAGCTGGACAGCCGCCGACTTGTCCGACGACTATAGGGTCGTCCCCACGACCCCGGGCCAAAGCTGGACAGCCGCCGACTTGTCTGACGACTATAGGGTCGTCCCCACGACCCGGGACTAGACTGGCCCGCCACCGACTTGTCCGACGACTATAGGGTCGTCCCCACGACCCCCCGACTAGGTGGGCTCGCCGCCGACTTGTCCGACGACTATAGGGTCGTCCCCACGACCCCGGGACTAGGTTGGCTCGCCACCGTCATGTCTGACGACTATAGGGTCGTCCCCACGACCCCGGGCCAAAGCTGGACAGCCGCCGACTTGTCCGACGACTATAGGGTCGTCCCCACGACCCCGGGCCAAAGCTGGACAGCCGCCGACTTGTCTGACGACTATAGGGTCGTCCCCACGACCACGGGCCAAAGTTGCCCAGCCGGCGACATTTCCGACGACTATAGGGTCGTGCCCACGACCCGGGACTAGACTGGCCCGCCACCGTCATGTCCAACGACTATGGGGTCGTCCCCACGACCCAGGGACTAGATTGGCCCGCCACCGTCATGTCCGACGACTATAGGGTCGTCCCCACGACCACGGCCCAAAGTTGGCCAGCCGCCGACATGTCCGACGACTATAGGGTCGTCCCCACGACCCGGGACTAGACTGGCCCGCCACCGACATGTCCGACGACTATATAGTCGTCCCCACGACCCCGGGTCAATGTTGGCTCGCCGCCGACATGTCCGACGACTATACGGTCGTCCCCACGACCCCCGGGCCAAAGTGGGACAGCCACCGACATTTCCGACGACTATAGGGTCGTCCCCACGATCACGGGCCAAAGTTGGCCAGCCGCCGACATGTCCGACGACTATAGGGTCGTCCCCACGACCCGGGACTAGATTGGCCCGCCACCGTCATGTCCGACGACTATAGGGTCGTCCCCACGACACCCGGACTAGGTTGGCCGGCCGCCGACTTGTCCGACGACTATAGGGTCGTCCCCACGACCCCCCGACTAGGTGGGCTCGCCGCCAACTTGTCCGACGACTATAGGGTCATCCCCACGACCCCGGGACTAGGTTGGCCCGCCGCCGACTTGTCCGACGACTATAGGGTCGTCCCCACGACCCCGGGACTAGGTTGGCTCGCCACCGACATGTCTGACGACTATAGGGTCGTCCCCACGACCCCGGGACTAGATTGGCCCGCCACCGTCAAGTCCGACGACTATAGGGTCGTCCCCACGACCCCGGGCCAAAGTTGGACAGCCGCCGACTTGTCCGACGATTATAGGGTCGTCCCCACGACCACGGGCCAAAGTTGGCCAATCGCCGGCTTGTCCGACGACTATAGGGTCGTCCCCACGACCTCGGGCCCAAGTTGGCCAGCCGCCGACATGTCCGACGACTATAGGGTCGTCCCCACGACCCCGGGACTAGATTGGCCCGCCACCGTCATTTCCGACGACTATAGGGTCGTCCCCACGGCCACGGGCCAAAGTTGGCCAGCCGCCGACATGTCCGACGACTATAGGGTCGTCCCCATGACCCGGGACTAGACTGGCCCGCCACCGTCATGTCCGACGACTACAGGGTCGTCCCCACGACCCCCGGACTAGGTTGGTACGCCGCCGACTTGTCCGACGAGTATAGGGTCCTCCCCACGACCACGGGCCAAAGTTGGCCAGCCGCCGACATGTCCGACGACTATAGGGTCGTCCCCACGACCCGGGACTAGACTGGCCCGCCACCGACATGTCCGACGACTATAGAGTCGTCCCCACGACCCCGGGTCAATGTTGGCTCGCCGCCGACATGTCCGACGACTATAGGGTCGTCCCCACGACCCCCGGGTCAAAGTTGGAGAGCCACCGACATTTCCGACGACTATAGGGTCGTCCCCACGACCACGGGCCAAAGTTGGCCAACCGCCGACATGTCCGACGACTATAGGGTCGTCCCCACGACCCGGGACTAGACTGGCCCGCCACCGTCATGTCCGACGACTATAGGGTCGTCCCCACGACCCCCCGACTAGGTGGGCTCGCCGCCGACTTGTCCGACGACTATAGGGTCGTCCCCACGACCCCGGGACTAGGTTGGCTCGCCACCGTCATGTCTGACGACTATAGGGTCGTCCCCACGACCACGGGCCAAAGTTGGCCAGCCGCCGACATGTCCGACGACTATAGGGTCGTCCCCACGACCCGGGACTAGGTTGGCTCGCCACCGATATGTCTGACGACTATAGGGTCGTCCCCACGACCCCGGGACTAGATTGGCCCGCCACCGTCAAGTCCGACGACTATAGGGTCGTCCCCACGACCCCGGGCCAAAGTTGGACAGCCGCCGACTTGTCCGACGACTATAGGGTCGTCCCCACGACCACGGGCCAAAGTTGGCCAGCCGCCGGCTTGTCCGACGATTATAGGGTCGTCCCCACGACCCCGGGACTAGGTTGGCCCGCCGCCGACTTGTCCGACGACTATAGGGTCGTCCCCACGACCCCGGGCCAAAGTTGGCCAGCCGCTGATATGTCCGACGACTATACGGTCGTCCCCACGACCCCGGGAATAGATTGGCCCGCCACCGTCATTTCCGACGACTATAGGGTCGTCCCCACGACCCCGGGCCAAAGTTGGCCAGCCGCCGACATGTCCGACGACTATAGGATCGTCCCCACGACCCGGGACTAGAGTGGCCCGCCACCGTCATGTCCGACGTCTATATGGTCGTCCCCACGACCACGGGCCAATGTTGGCTAGCCGCTGACTTGTCCGACGACTATAGGGTCGTCCCCACGACCGCGGGACTAGATTGGCTCGCCGCCGACTTGTCCGACGACTGTAGGGTCGTCCCCACGACCCCGGGACTAGATTGGCCCGCCACCGTCATTTCCGACGACTATAGGGTCGTCCCCACGACCACGGGCCAATGTTGGCTAGCCGCTGACTTGTCCGACGACTATAGGGTCGTCCCCACGACCGCGGGACTAGATTGGCTCGCCGCCGACTTGTCCGACGACTGTAGGGTCGTCCCCACGACCCCGGGACAAGATTGGCCCGCCACCGTCATTTCCAACGACTATAGGGTCGTCCCCACGACCACGGGCCAAAGCTGGCCAGCCGCCGGCTTGTCCGACGACTATAGGGTCGTCCCAATGACCCGGGACTAGACTGGCCCGCCACCGTCATGTCCGACGACTACAGGGTCGTCCCCACGACCCCCGGACTAGGTTGGTACGCCGCCGACTTGTCCGACGAGTATAGGGTCCTCCCCACGACCACGGGCCAAAGTTGGCCTGCCGCCGACATGTCCGACGACTATAGGGTCGTCCCCACGACCCGGGACTAGACTGGCCCGCCACCGACTTGTCCGACGACTATAGGGTCGTCCCCACGACCCCCCGACTAGGTGGGCTCGCCGCCGACTTGTCCGACGACTATAGGGTCGTCCCCACGACCCCGGGACTAGGTTGGCTCGCCACCGTCATGTCTGACGACTATAGGGTCGTCCCTACGACCACGGGCCAAAGTTGGCCAGCCGCCGACATGTCCGACGACTATAGGGTCGTCCCCACGACCAGGGGCCAAAGTTGGCCAGCCGCCGACATGTCCGACAACTATAGGGTCGTCCCCACGACCAGGGGCCAAAGTTGGCCAGCCGCCGACATGTCCGACGACTATAGGGTCGTCCCCACGACCCGGGACTAGACTGGCCCGCCACCGTCATGTCCGACGACTATAGGGTCGTCCCCACGACCCGGGACTAGAGTGTCCCGCCACCGTCATGTCCGACGACTATATGGTCGTCCCCACGACCACGGGCCAATGTTGGCCAGCCGCTGACTTGTCCGACGACTATAGGGTCGTCCCCACGACCGCGGGACTAGATTGGCTCGCCGCCGACTTGTCCGACGACTGTAGGGTCGTCCCCACGACCCCGGGGCTAGATTGGCCCGCCACCGTCATTTCCGACGACTATAGGGTCGTCCCCACGACCACGGGCCAATGTTGGCCAGCCGCTGACTTGTCCGACGACTATAGGGTCGTCCCCACGACCGCGGGACTAGATTGGCTCGCCGCCGACTTGTCCGACGACTGTAGGGTCGTCCCCACGACCCCGGGGCTAGATTGGCCCGCCACCGTCATGTCCGACGACTATAGGGTCGTCCCCAGGACCCCCGGACTAGGTTGGTACGGCGCCGACTTGTCCGACGAGTATAGGGTCCTCTCCACGACCACGGGCCAAAGTTGGCCAGCCGCCGACATGTCCGACAACTATAGGGTCGTCCCCACGACCCGGGACTAGACTGGCCCGCCACCGTCATGTCCGACGACTATAGGGTCGTCCCCACGACCCTCGGACTAGGTTGGCCGGCCGCCGACTTGTCCGACGACTATAGGGTCGTCCCCACGACCCCCCGACTAGGTGGGCTCGCCGCCGACTGGTCCGACGACTATAGGGTCGTCCCCACGACCCGGGACTAGACTGGCCCGCCACCGTCATGTCCGACGACGATAGGGTCATCCCCACGACCCCGGGTCTAGGTTGGCCCGCCGCCGACTTGTCCGACGACTATAGGGTCGTCCCCACGACCCCCCGACTAGGTGGGCTCGCCGCCGACTTGTCCGACGACTATAGGGTCGTCCCCACGACCCCGGGACTAGGTTGGCTCGCCACCGATATGTCCGACGACTATAGAGTTGTCCCCACGACACCGGGCCAAAGTTGGCCATCCGCTGACATGTCCAACGACTATAGGGTCGTCCCCACGACCACGGGCCAAAGTTGGCCAGCCGGCGACATTTCCGACGACTATAGGTTCGTGCCCACGACCCGGGACTAGACTGGCCCGCCACCGTCAAGTCCGACGACTATAGGGTCGTCCCCACGACCCCGGGACTAGATTGGCACGCCACCGTCAAGTCCGACGACTATAGGATCGTCCCCACGACCCCGGGCCAAAGCTGGACAGCCGCCGACTTGTCCGACGACTATAGGGTCGTCCCCACGACCCCGGGCCAAAGCTGGACAGCCGCCGACTTGTCCGACGACTATAGGGTCGTCCCCACGACCACGGGCCAAAGTTGCCCAGCCGGCGACATTTCCGACGACTATAGGGTCGTGCCCACGACCCGGGACTAGACTGGCCCGCCACCGTCATGTCCAACGACTATGGGGTCGTCCCCACGACCCCGGGACTAGATTGGCCCGCCACCGTCATGTCCGACGACTATAGGGTCGTCCCCACGACCACGGCCCAAAGTTGGCCAGCCGCCGACATGTCCGACGAATATAGGGTCGTCCCCACGACCCGGGACTAGACTGGCCCGCCACCGACATGTCCGACGACTATAGAGTCGTCCCCACGACCCCGGGTCAATGTTGGCTCGCCGCCGACATGTCCGACGACTATACGGTCGTCCCCACGACCCCCGGGCCAAAGTGGGACAGCCACCGACATTTCCGACGACTATAGGGTCGTCCCCACGATCACGGGCCAAAGTTGGCCAGCCGCCGACATGTCCGACGACTATAGGGTCGTCCCCACGACCCGGGACTAGATTGGCCCGCCACCGTCATGTCCGACGACTATATGGTCGTCCCCACGACCACGGGCCAATGTTGGCTAGCCGCTGACTTGTCCGACGACTATAGGGTCGTCCCCACGACCGCGGGACTAGATTGGCTCGCCGCCGACTTGTCCGACGACTGTAGGGTCGTCCCCACGACCCCGGGACTAGATTGGCCCGCCACCGTCATTTCCGACGACTATAGGGTCGTCCCCACGACCACGGGCCAATGTTGGCTAGCCGCTGACTTGTCCGACGACTATAGGGTCGTCCCCACGACCGCGGGACTAGATTGGCTCGCCGCCGACTTGTCCGACGACTGTAGGGTCGTCCCCACGACCCCGGGACAAGATTGGCCCGCCACCGTCATTTCCAACGACTATAGGGTCGTCCCCACGACCACGGGCCAAAGCTGGCCAGCCGCCGGCTTGTCCGACGACTATAGGGTCGTCCCAATGACCCGGGACTAGACTGGCCCGCCACCGTCATGTCCGACGACTACAGGGTCGTCCCCACGACCCCCGGACTAGGTTGGTACGCCGCCGACTTGTCCGACGAGTATAGGGTCCTCCCCACGACCACGGGCCAAAGTTGGCCTGCCGCCGACATGTCCGACGACTATAGGGTCGTCCCCACGACCCGGGACTAGACTGGCCCGCCACCGACTTGTCCGACGACTATAGGGTCGTCCCCACGACCCCCCGACTAGGTGGGCTCGCCGCCGACTTGTCCGACGACTATAGGGTCGTCCCCACGACCCCGGGACTAGGTTGGCTCGCCACCGTCATGTCTGACGACTATAGGGTCGTCCCTACGACCACGGGCCAAAGTTGGCCAGCCGCCGACATGTCCGACGACTATAGGGTCGTCCCCACGACCAGGGGCCAAAGTTGGCCAGCCGCCGACATGTCCGACGACTATAGGGTCGTCCCCACGACCAGGGGCCAAAGTTGGCCAGCCGCCGACATGTCCGACGACTATAGGGTCGTCCCCACGACCCGGGACTAGACTGGCCCGCCACCGTCATGTCCGACGACTATAGGGTCGTCCCCACGACCCGGGACTAGAGTGTCCCGCCACCGTCATGTCCGACGACTATATGGTCGTCCCCACGACCACGGGCCAATGTTGGCCAGCCGCTGACTTGTCCGACGACTATAGGGTCGTCCCCACGACCGCGGGACTAGATTGGCTCGCCGCCGACTTGTCCGACGACTGTAGGGTCGTCCCCACGACCCCGGGGCTAGATTGGCCCGCCACCGTCATTTCCGACGACTATAGGGTCGTCCCCACGACCACGGGCCAATGTTGGCCAGCCGCTGACTTGTCCGACGACTATAGGGTCGTCCCCACGACCCCGGGGCTAGATTGGCCCGCCACCGTCATGTCCGACGACTATAGGGTCGTCCCCAGGACCCCCGGACTAGGTTGGTACGGCGCCGACTTGTCCGACGAGTATAGGGTCCTCTCCACGACCACGGGCCAAAGTTGGCCAGCCGCCGACATGTCCGACAACTATAGGGTCGTCCCCACGACCCGGGACTAGACTGGCCCGCCACCGTCATGTCCGACGACTATAGGGTCGTCCCCACGACCCTCGGACTAGGTTGGCCGGCCGCCGACTTGTCCGACGACTATAGGGTCGTCCCCACGACCCCCCGACTAGGTGGGCTCGCCGCCGACTGGTCCGACGACTATAGGGTCGTCCCCACGACCCGGGACTAGACTGGCCCGCCACCGTCATGTCCGACGACGATAGGGTCATCCCCACGACCCCGGGTCTAGGTTGGCCCGCCGCCGACTTGTCCGACGACTATAGGGTCGTCCCCACGACCCCCCGACTAGGTGGGCTCGCCGCCGACTTGTCCGACGACTATAGGGTCGTCCCCACGACCCCGGGACTAGGTTGGCTCGCCACCGATATGTCCGACGACTATAGAGTTGTCCCCACGACACCGGGCCAAAGTTGGCCATCCGCTGACATGTCCAACGACTATAGGGTCGTCCCCACGACCACGGGCCAAAGTTGGCCAGCCGGCGACATTTCCGACGACTATAGGTTCGTGCCCACGACCCGGGACTAGACTGGCCCGCCACCGTCAAGTCCGACGACTATAGGGTCGTCCCCACGACCCCGGGACTAGATTGGCACGCCACCGTCAAGTCCGACGACTATAGGGTCGTCCCCACGACCCCGGGCCAAAGCTGGACAGCCGCCGACTTGTCCGACGACTATAGGGTCGTCCCCACGACCCCGGGCCAAAGCTGGACAGCCGCCGACTTGTCCGACGACTATAGGGTCGTCCCCACGACCACGGGCCAAAGTTGCCCAGCCGGCGACATTTCCGACGACTATAGGGTCGTGCCCACGACCCGGGACTAGACTGGCCCGCCACCGTCATGTCCAACGACTATGGGGTCGTCCCCACGACCCCGGGACTAGATTGGCCCGCCACCGTCATGTCCGACGACTATAGGGTCGTCCCCACGACCACGGCCCAAAGTTGGCCAGCCGCCGACATGTCCGACGAATATAGGGTCGTCCCCACGACCCGGGACTAGACTGGCCCGCCACCGACATGTCCGACGACTATAGAGTCGTCCCCACGACCCCGGGTCAATGTTGGCTCGCCGCCGACATGTCCGACGACTATACGGTCGTCCCCACGACCCCCGGGCCAAAGTGGGACAGCCACCGACATTTCCGACGACTATAGGGTCGTCCCCACGATCACGGGCCAAAGTTGGCCAGCCGCCGACATGTCCGACGACTATAGGGTCGTCCCCACGACCCGGGACTAGATTGGCCCGCCACCGTCATGTCCGACGACTATATGGTCGTCCCCACGACCACGGGCCAATGTTGGCTAGCCGCTGACTTGTCCGACGACTATAGGGTCGTCCCCACGACCGCGGGACTAGATTGGCTCGCCGCCGACTTGTCCGACGACTGTAGGGTCGTCCCCACGACCCCGGGACTAGATTGGCCCGCCACCGTCATTTCCGACGACTATAGGGTCGTCCCCACGACCACGGGCCAATGTTGGCTAGCCGCTGACTTGTCCGACGACTATAGGGTCGTCCCCACGACCGCGGGACTAGATTGGCTCGCCGCCGACTTGTCCGACGACTGTAGGGTCGTCCCCACGACCCCGGGACAAGATTGGCCCGCCACCGTCATTTCCAACGACTATAGGGTCGTCCCCACGACCACGGGCCAAAGCTGGCCAGCCGCCGGCTTGTCCGACGACTATAGGGTCGTCCCAATGACCCGGGACTAGACTGGCCCGCCACCGTCATGTCCGACGACTACAGGGTCGTCCCCACGACCCCCGGACTAGGTTGGTACGCCGCCGACTTGTCCGACGAGTATAGGGTCCTCCCCACGACCACGGGCCAAAGTTGGCCTGCCGCCGACATGTCCGACGACTATAGGGTCGTCCCCACGACCCGGGACTAGACTGGCCCGCCACCGACTTGTCCGACGACTATAGGGTCGTCCCCACGACCCCCCGACTAGGTGGGCTCGCCGCCGACTTGTCCGACGACTATAGGGTCGTCCCCACGACCCCGGGACTAGGTTGGCTCGCCACCGTCATGTCTGACGACTATAGGGTCGTCCCTACGACCACGGGCCAAAGTTGGCCAGCCGCCGACATGTCCGACGACTATAGGGTCGTCCCCACGACCAGGGGCCAAAGTTGGCCAGCCGCCGACATGTCCGACGACTATAGGGTCGTCCCCACGACCAGGGGCCAAAGTTGGCCAGCCGCCGACATGTCCGACGACTATAGGGTCGTCCCCACGACCCGGGACTAGACTGGCCCGCCACCGTCATGTCCGACGACTATAGGGTCGTCCCCACGACCCGGGACTAGAGTGTCCCGCCACCGTCATGTCCGACGACTATATGGTCGTCCCCACGACCACGGGCCAATGTTGGCCAGCCGCTGACTTGTCCGACGACTATAGGGTCGTCCCCACGACCGCGGGACTAGATTGGCTCGCCGCCGACTTGTCCGACGACTGTAGGGTCGTCCCCACGACCCCGGGGCTAGATTGGCCCGCCACCGTCATTTCCGACGACTATAGGGTCGTCCCCACGACCACGGGCCAATGTTGGCCAGCCGCTGACTTGTCCGACGACTATAGGGTCGTCCCCACGACCGCGGGACTAGATTGGCTCGCCGCCGACTTGTCCGACGACTGTAGGGTCGTCCCCACGACCCCGGGGCTAGATTGGCCCGCCACCGTCATGTCCGACGACTATAGGGTCGTCCCCAGGACCCCCGGACTAGGTTGGTACGGCGCCGACTTGTCCGACGAGTATAGGGTCCTCTCCACGACCACGGGCCAAAGTTGGCCAGCCGCCGACATGTCCGACAACTATAGGGTCGTCCCCACGACCCGGGACTAGACTGGCCCGCCACCGTCATGTCCGACGACTATAGGGTCGTCCCCACGACCCTCGGACTAGGTTGGCCGGCCGCCGACTTGTCCGACGACTATAGGGTCGTCCCCACGACCCCCCGACTAGGTGGGCTCGCCGCCGACTGGTCCGACGACTATAGGGTCGTCCCCACGACCCGGGACTAGACTGGCCCGCCACCGTCATGTCCGACGACGATAGGCTCATCCCCACGACCCCGGGTCTAGGTTGGCCCGCCGCCGACTTGTCCGACGACTATAGGGTCGTCCCCACGACCCCCCGACTAGGTGGGCTCGCCGCCGACTTGTCCGACGACTATAGGGTCGTCCCCACGACCCCGGGACTAGGTTGGCTCGCCACCGATATGTCCGACGACTATAGAGTTGTCCCCACGACACCGGGCCAAAGTTGGCCATCCGCTGACATGTCCAACGACTATAGGGTCGTCCCCACGACCACGGGCCAAAGTTGGCCAGCCGGCGACATTTCCGACGACTATAGGTTCGTGCCCACGACCCGGGACTAGACTGGCCCGCCACCGTCAAGTCCGACGACTATAGGGTCGTCCCCACGACCCCGGGACTAGATTGGCACGCCACCGTCAAGTCCGACGACTATAGGGTCGTCCCCACGACCCCGGGCCAAAGCTGGACAGCCGCCGACTTGTCCGACGACTATAGGGTCGTCCCCACGACCCCGGGCCAAAGCTGGACAGCCGCCGACTTGTCCGACGACTATAGGGTCGTCCCCACGACCACGGGCCAAAGTTGCCCAGCCGGCGACATTTCCGACGACTATAGGGTCGTGCCCACGACCCGGGACTAGACTGGCCCGCCACCGTCATGTCCAACGACTATGGGGTCGTCCCCACGACCCCGGGACTAGATTGGCCCGCCACCGTCATGTCCGACGACTATAGGGTCGTCCCCACGACCACGGCCCAAAGTTGGCCAGCCGCCGACATGTCCGACGAATATAGGGTCGTCCCCACGACCCGGGACTAGACTGGCCCGCCACCGACATGTCCGACGACTATAGAGTCGTCCCCACGACCCCGGGTCAATGTTGGCTCGCCGCCGACATGTCCGACGACTATACGGTCGTCCCCACGACCCCCGGGCCAAAGTGGGACAGCCACCGACATTTCCGACGACTATAGGGTCGTCCCCACGATCACGGGCCAAAGTTGGCCAGCCGCCGACATGTCCGACGACTATAGGGTCGTCCCCACGACCCGGGACTAGATTGGCCCGCCACCGTCATGTCCGACGACTATAGGGTCGTCCCCACGACACCCGGACTAGGTTGGCCGGCCGCCGACTTGTCCGACGACTATAGGGTCGTCCCCACGACCCCCCGACTAGGTGGGCTCGCCGCCAACTTGTCCGACGACTATAGGGTCATCCCCACGACCCCGGGACTAGGTTGGCCCGCCGCCGACTTGTCCGACGACTATAGGGTCGTCCCCACGACCCCGGGACTAGGTTGGCTCGCCACCGACATGTCTGACGCCTATAGGGTCGTCCCCACGACCCCGGGACTAGATTGGCCCGCCACCGTCAAGTCCGACGACTATAGGGTCGTCCCCACGACCCCGGGCCAAAGTTGGACAGCCGCCGACTTGTCCGACGATTATAGGGTCGTCCCCACGACCACGGGCCAAAGTTGGCCAATCGCCGGCTTGTCCGACGACTATAGGGTCGTCCCCACGACCTCGGGCCCAAGTTGGCCAGCCGCCGACATGTCCGACGACTATAGGGTCGTCCCCACGACCCCGGGACTAGATTGGCCCGCCACCGACATGTCCGACGACTATAGAGTCGTCCCCACGACCCCGGGTCAATGTTGGCTCGCCGCCGACATGTCCGACGACTATAGGGTCGTCCCCACGACCCCCGGGTCAAAGTTGGAGAGCCACCGACATTTCCGACGACTATAGGGTCGTCCCCACGACCACGGGCCAAAGTTGGCCAACCGCCGACATGTCCGACGACTATAGGGTCGTCCCCACGACCCGGGACTAGACTGGCCCGCCACCGTCATGTCCGACGACTATAGGGTCGTCCCCACGACCCCCGGACTAGGTTGGTACGCCGCCGACTTGTCCGACGAGTATAGGGTCCTCCCCACGACCACGGGCCAAAGTTGGCCAGCCGCCGACATGTCCGACGACTATAGGGTCGTCCCCACGACCCGGGACTAGACTGGCCCGCCACCGACATGTCCGACGACTATAGAGTCGTCCCCACGACCCCGGGTCAATGTTGGCTCGCCGCCGACATGTCCGACGACTATAGGGTCGTCCCCACGACCCCCGGGTCAAAGTTGGAGAGCCACCGACATTTCCGACGACTATAGGGTCGTCCCCACGACCACGGGCCAAAGTTGGCCAACCGCCGACATGTCCGACGACTATAGGGTCGTCCCCACGACCCGGGACTAGACTGGCCCGCCACCGTCATGTCCGACGACTATAGGGTCGTCCCCACGACCCCCCGACTAGGTGGGCTCGCCGCCGACTTGTCCGACGACTATAGGGTCGTCCCCACGACCCCGGGACTAGGTTGGCTCGCCACCGTCATGTCTGACGACTATAGGGTCGTCCCCACGACCACGGGCCAAAGTTGGCCAGCCGCCGACATGTCCGACGACTATAGGGTCGTCCCCACGACCCGGGACTAGGTTGGCTCGCCACCGATATGTCTGACGACTATAGGGTCGTCCCCACGACCCCGGGACTAGATTGGCCCGCCACCGTCAAGTCCGACGACTATAGGGTCGTCCCCACGACCCCGGGCCAAAGTTGGACAGCCGCCGACTTGTCCGACGACTATAGGGTCGTCCCCACGACCACGGGCCAAAGTTGGCCAGCCGCCGGCTTGTCCGACGATTATAGGGTCGTCCCCACGACCCCGGGACTAGGTTGGCCCGCCGCCGACTTGTCCGACGACTATAGGGTCGTCCCCACGACCCCGGGCCAAAGTTGGCCAGCCGCTGATATGTCCGACGACTATACGGTCGTCCCCACGACCCCGGGAATAGATTGGCCCGCCACCGTCATTTCCGACGACTATAGGGTCGTCCCCACGACCCCGGGCCAAAGTTGGCCAGCCGCCGACATGTCCGACGACTATAGGATCGTCCCCACGACCCGGGACTAGAGTGGCCCGCCACCGTCATGTCCGACGACTATATGGTCGTCCCCACGACCACGGGCCAATGTTGGCTAGCCGCTGACTTGTCCGACGACTATAGGGTCGTCCCCACGACCGCGGGACTAGATTGGCTCGCCGCCGACTTGTCCGACGACTGTAGGGTCGTCCCCACGACCCCGGGACTAGATTGGCCCGCCACCGTCATTTCCGACGACTATAGGGTCGTCCCCACGACCACGGGCCAATGTTGGCTAGCCGCTGACTTGTCCGACGACTATAGGGTCGTCCCCACGACCGCGGGACTAGATTGGCTCGCCGCCGACTTGTCCGACGACTGTAGGGTCGTCCCCACGACCCCGGGACAAGATTGGCCCGCCACCGTCATTTCCAACGACTATAGGGTCGTCCCCACGACCACGGGCCAAAGCTGGCCAGCCGCCGGCTTGTCCGACGACTATAGGGTCGTCCCAATGACCCGGGACTAGACTGGCCCGCCACCGTCATGTCCGACGACTACAGGGTCGTCCCCACGACCCCCGGACTAGGTTGGTACGCCGCCGACTTGTCCGACGAGTATAGGGTCCTCCCCACGACCACGGGCCAAAGTTGGCCTGCCGCCGACATGTCCGACGACTATAGGGTCGTCCCCACGACCCGGGACTAGACTGGCCCGCCACCGACTTGTCCGACGACTATAGGGTCGTCCCCACGACCCCCCGACTAGGTGGGCTCGCCGCCGACTTGTCCGACGACTATAGGGTCGTCCCCACGACCCCGGGACTAGGTTGGCTCGCCACCGTCATGTCTGACGACTATAGGGTCGTCCCTACGACCACGGGCCAAAGTTGGCCAGCCGCCGACATGTCCGACGACTATAGGGTCGTCCCCACGACCAGGGGCCAAAGTTGGCCAGCCGCCGACATGTCCGACGACTATAGGGTCGTCCCCACGACCAGGGGCCAAAGTTGGCCAGCCGCCGACATGTCCGACGACTATAGGGTCGTCCCCACGACCCGGGACTAGACTGGCCCGCCACCGTCATGTCCGACGACTATAGGGTCGTCCCCACGACCCGGGACTAGAGTGTCCCGCCACCGTCATGTCCGACGACTATATGGTCGTCCCCACGACCACGGGCCAATGTTGGCCAGCCGCTGACTTGTCCGACGACTATAGGGTCGTCCCCACGACCGCGGGACTAGATTGGCTCGCCGCCGACTTGTCCGACGACTGTAGGGTCGTCCCCACGACCCCGGGGCTAGATTGGCCCGCCACCGTCATTTCCGACGACTATAGGGTCGTCCCCACGACCACGGGCCAATGTTGGCCAGCCGCTGACTTGTCCGACGACTATAGGGTCGTCCCCACGACCGCGGGACTAGATTGGCTCGCCACCGTCATTTCCGACGACTATAGGGTCGTCCCCACGGCCACGGGCCAAAGTTGGCCAGCCGCCGACATGTCCGACGACTATAGGGTCGTCCCCACGACCCGGGACTAGACTGGCCCGCCACCGACTTGTCCGACGACTATAGGGTCGTCCCCACGACCCCCCGACTAGGTGGGCTCGCCGCCGACTTGTCCGACGACTATAGGGTCGTCCCCACGACCCCGGGACTAGGTTGGCTCGCCACCGTCATGTCTGACGACTATAGGGTCGTCCCCACGACCCCGGGCCAAAGCTGGACAGCCGCCGACTTGTCCGACGACTATAGGGTCGTCCCCACGACCCCGGGCCAAAGCTGGACAGCCGCCGACTTGTCTGACGACTATAGGGTCGTCCCCACGACCCGGGACTAGACTGGCCCGCCACCGACTTGTCCGACGACTATAGGGTCGTCCCCACGACCCCCCGACTAGGTGGGCTCGCCGCCGACTTGTCCGACGACTATAGGGTCGTCCCCACGACCCCGGGACTAGGTTGGCTCGCCACCGTCATGTCTGACGACTATAGGGTCGTCCCCACGACCCCGGGCCAAAGCTGGACAGCCGCCGACTTGTCCGACGACTATAGGGTCGTCCCCACGACCCCGGGCCAAAGCTGGACAGCCGCCGACTTGTCTGACGACTATAGGGTCGTCCCCACGACCACGGGCCAAAGTTGCCCAGCCGGCGACATTTCCGACGACTATAGGGTCGTGCCCACGACCCGGGACTAGACTGGCCCGCCACCGTCATGTCCAACGACTATGGGGTCGTCCCCACGACCCAGGGACTAGATTGGCCCGCCACCGTCATGTCCGACGACTATAGGGTCGTCCCCACGACCACGGCCCAAAGTTGGCCAGCCGCCGACATGTCCGACGACTATAGGGTCGTCCCCACGACCCGGGACTAGACTGGCCCGCCACCGACATGTCCGACGACTATATAGTCGTCCCCACGACCCCGGGTCAATGTTGGCTCGCCGCCGACATGTCCGACGACTATACGGTCGTCCCCACGACCCCCGGGCCAAAGTGGGACAGCCACCGACATTTCCGACGACTATAGGGTCGTCCCCACGATCACGGGCCAAAGTTGGCCAGCCGCCGACATGTCCGACGACTATAGGGTCGTCCCCACGACCCGGGACTAGATTGGCCCGCCACCGTCATGTCCGACGACTATAGGGTCGTCCCCACGACACCCGGACTAGGTTGGCCGGCCGCCGACTTGTCCGACGACTATAGGGTCGTCCCCACGACCCCCCGACTAGGTGGGCTCGCCGCCAACTTGTCCGACGACTATAGGGTCATCCCCACGACCCCGGGACTAGGTTGGCCCGCCGCCGACTTGTCCGACGACTATAGGGTCGTCCCCACGACCCCGGGACTAGGTTGGCTCGCCACCGACATGTCTGACGACTATAGGGTCGTCCCCACGACCCCGGGACTAGATTGGCCCGCCACCGTCAAGTCCGACGACTATAGGGTCGTCCCCACGACCCCGGGCCAAAGTTGGACAGCCGCCGACTTGTCCGACGATTATAGGGTCGTCCCCACGACCACGGGCCAAAGTTGGCCAATCGCCGGCTTGTCCGACGACTATAGGGTCGTCCCCACGACCTCGGGCCCAAGTTGGCCAGCCGCCGACATGTCCGACGACTATAGGGTCGTCCCCACGACCCCGGGACTAGATTGGCCCGCCACCGTCATTTCCGACGACTATAGGGTCGTCCCCACGGCCACGGGCCAAAGTTGGCCAGCCGCCGACATGTCCGACGACTATAGGGTCGTCCCCATGACCCGGGACTAGACTGGCCCGCCACCGTCATGTCCGACGACTACAGGGTCGTCCCCACGACCCCCGGACTAGGTTGGTACGCCGCCGACTTGTCCGACGAGTATAGGGTCCTCCCCACGACCACGGGCCAAAGTTGGCCAGCCGCCGACATGTCCGACGACTATAGGGTCGTCCCCACGACCCGGGACTAGACTGGCCCGCCACCGACATGTCCGACGACTATAGAGTCGTCCCCACGACCCCGGGTCAATGTTGGCTCGCCGCCGACATGTCCGACGACTATAGGGTCGTCCCCACGACCCCCGGGTCAAAGTTGGAGAGCCACCGACATTTCCGACGACTATAGGGTCGTCCCCACGACCACGGGCCAAAGTTGGCCAACCGCCGACATGTCCGACGACTATAGGGTCGTCCCCACGACCCGGGACTAGACTGGCCCGCCACCGTCATGTCCGACGACTATAGGGTCGTCCCCACGACCCCCCGACTAGGTGGGCTCGCCGCCGACTTGTCCGACGACTATAGGGTCGTCCCCACGACCCCGGGACTAGGTTGGCTCGCCACCGTCATGTCTGACGACTATAGGGTCGTCCCCACGACCACGGGCCAAAGTTGGCCAGCCGCCGACATGTCCGACGACTATAGGGTCGTCCCCACGACCCGGGACTAGGTTGGCTCGCCACCGATATGTCTGACGACTATAGGGTCGTCCCCACGACCCCGGGACTAGATTGGCCCGCCACCGTCAAGTCCGACGACTATAGGGTCGTCCCCACGACCCCGGGCCAAAGTTGGACAGCCGCCGACTTGTCCGACGACTATAGGGTCGTCCCCACGACCACGGGCCAAAGTTGGCCAGCCGCCGGCTTGTCCGACGATTATAGGGTCGTCCCCACGACCCCGGGACTAGGTTGGCCCGCCGCCGACTTGTCCGACGACTATAGGGTCGTCCCCACGACCCCGGGCCAAAGTTGGCCAGCCGCTGATATGTCCGACGACTATACGGTCGTCCCCACGACCCCGGGAATAGATTGGCCCGCCACCGTCATTTCCGACGACTATAGGGTCGTCCCCACGACCCCGGGCCAAAGTTGGCCAGCCGCCGACATGTCCGACGACTATAGGATCGTCCCCACGACCCGGGACTAGAGTGGCCCGCCACCGTCATGTCCGACGTCTATATGGTCGTCCCCACGACCACGGGCCAATGTTGGCTAGCCGCTGACTTGTCCGACGACTATAGGGTCGTCCCCACGACCGCGGGACTAGATTGGCTCGCCGCCGACTTGTCCGACGACTGTAGGGTCGTCCCCACGACCCCGGGACTAGATTGGCCCGCCACCGTCATTTCCGACGACTATAGGGTCGTCCCCACGACCACGGGCCAATGTTGGCTAGCCGCTGACTTGTCCGACGACTATAGGGTCGTCCCCACGACCGCGGGACTAGATTGGCTCGCCGCCGACTTGTCCGACGACTGTAGGGTCGTCCCCACGACCCCGGGACAAGATTGGCCCGCCACCGTCATTTCCAACGACTATAGGGTCGTCCCCACGACCACGGGCCAAAGCTGGCCAGCCGCCGGCTTGTCCGACGACTATAGGGTCGTCCCAATGACCCGGGACTAGACTGGCCCGCCACCGTCATGTCCGACGACTACAGGGTCGTCCCCACGACCCCCGGACTAGGTTGGTACGCCGCCGACTTGTCCGACGAGTATAGGGTCCTCCCCACGACCACGGGCCAAAGTTGGCCTGCCGCCGACATGTCCGACGACTATAGGGTCGTCCCCACGACCCGGGACTAGACTGGCCCGCCACCGACTTGTCCGACGACTATAGGGTCGTCCCCACGACCCCCCGACTAGGTGGGCTCGCCGCCGACTTGTCCGACGACTATAGGGTCGTCCCCACGACCCCGGGACTAGGTTGGCTCGCCACCGTCATGTCTGACGACTATAGGGTCGTCCCTACGACCACGGGCCAAAGTTGGCCAGCCGCCGACATGTCCGACGACTATAGGGTCGTCCCCACGACCAGGGGCCAAAGTTGGCCAGCCGCCGACATGTCCGACAACTATAGGGTCGTCCCCACGACCAGGGGCCAAAGTTGGCCAGCCGCCGACATGTCCGACGACTATAGGGTCGTCCCCACGACCCGGGACTAGACTGGCCCGCCACCGTCATGTCCGACGACTATAGGGTCGTCCCCACGACCCGGGACTAGAGTGTCCCGCCACCGTCATGTCCGACGACTATATGGTCGTCCCCACGACCACGGGCCAATGTTGGCCAGCCGCTGACTTGTCCGACGACTATAGGGTCGTCCCCACGACCGCGGGACTAGATTGGCTCGCCGCCGACTTGTCCGACGACTGTAGGGTCGTCCCCACGACCCCGGGGCTAGATTGGCCCGCCACCGTCATTTCCGACGACTATAGGGTCGTCCCCACGACCACGGGCCAATGTTGGCCAGCCGCTGACTTGTCCGACGACTATAGGGTCGTCCCCACGACCGCGGGACTAGATTGGCTCGCCGCCGACTTGTCCGACGACTGTAGGGTCGTCCCCACGACCCCGGGGCTAGATTGGCCCGCCACCGTCATGTCCGACGACTATAGGGTCGTCCCCAGGACCCCCGGACTAGGTTGGTACGGCGCCGACTTGTCCGACGAGTATAGGGTCCTCTCCACGACCACGGGCCAAAGTTGGCCAGCCGCCGACATGTCCGACAACTATAGGGTCGTCCCCACGACCCGGGACTAGACTGGCCCGCCACCGTCATGTCCGACGACTATAGGGTCGTCCCCACGACCCTCGGACTAGGTTGGCCGGCCGCCGACTTGTCCGACGACTATAGGGTCGTCCCCACGACCCCCCGACTAGGTGGGCTCGCCGCCGACTGGTCCGACGACTATAGGGTCGTCCCCACGACCCGGGACTAGACTGGCCCGCCACCGTCATGTCCGACGACGATAGGGTCATCCCCACGACCCCGGGTCTAGGTTGGCCCGCCGCCGACTTGTCCGACGACTATAGGGTCGTCCCCACGACCCCCCGACTAGGTGGGCTCGCCGCCGACTTGTCCGACGACTATAGGGTCGTCCCCACGACCCCGGGACTAGGTTGGCTCGCCACCGATATGTCCGACGACTATAGAGTTGTCCCCACGACACCGGGCCAAAGTTGGCCATCCGCTGACATGTCCAACGACTATAGGGTCGTCCCCACGACCACGGGCCAAAGTTGGCCAGCCGGCGACATTTCCGACGACTATAGGTTCGTGCCCACGACCCGGGACTAGACTGGCCCGCCACCGTCAAGTCCGACGACTATAGGGTCGTCCCCACGACCCCGGGACTAGATTGGCACGCCACCGTCAAGTCCGACGACTATAGGATCGTCCCCACGACCCCGGGCCAAAGCTGGACAGCCGCCGACTTGTCCGACGACTATAGGGTCGTCCCCACGACCCCGGGCCAAAGCTGGACAGCCGCCGACTTGTCCGACGACTATAGGGTCGTCCCCACGACCACGGGCCAAAGTTGCCCAGCCGGCGACATTTCCGACGACTATAGGGTCGTGCCCACGACCCGGGACTAGACTGGCCCGCCACCGTCATGTCCAACGACTATGGGGTCGTCCCCACGACCCCGGGACTAGATTGGCCCGCCACCGTCATGTCCGACGACTATAGGGTCGTCCCCACGACCACGGCCCAAAGTTGGCCAGCCGCCGACATGTCCGACGAATATAGGGTCGTCCCCACGACCCGGGACTAGACTGGCCCGCCACCGACATGTCCGACGACTATAGAGTCGTCCCCACGACCCCGGGTCAATGTTGGCTCGCCGCCGACATGTCCGACGACTATACGGTCGTCCCCACGACCCCCGGGCCAAAGTGGGACAGCCACCGACATTTCCGACGACTATAGGGTCGTCCCCACGATCACGGGCCAAAGTTGGCCAGCCGCCGACATGTCCGACGACTATAGGGTCGTCCCCACGACCCGGGACTAGATTGGCCCGCCACCGTCATGTCCGACGACTATATGGTCGTCCCCACGACCACGGGCCAATGTTGGCTAGCCGCTGACTTGTCCGACGACTATAGGGTCGTCCCCACGACCGCGGGACTAGATTGGCTCGCCGCCGACTTGTCCGACGACTGTAGGGTCGTCCCCACGACCCCGGGACTAGATTGGCCCGCCACCGTCATTTCCGACGACTATAGGGTCGTCCCCACGACCACGGGCCAATGTTGGCTAGCCGCTGACTTGTCCGACGACTATAGGGTCGTCCCCACGACCGCGGGACTAGATTGGCTCGCCGCCGACTTGTCCGACGACTGTAGGGTCGTCCCCACGACCCCGGGACAAGATTGGCCCGCCACCGTCATTTCCAACGACTATAGGGTCGTCCCCACGACCACGGGCCAAAGCTGGCCAGCCGCCGGCTTGTCCGACGACTATAGGGTCGTCCCAATGACCCGGGACTAGACTGGCCCGCCACCGTCATGTCCGACGACTACAGGGTCGTCCCCACGACCCCCGGACTAGGTTGGTACGCCGCCGACTTGTCCGACGAGTATAGGGTCCTCCCCACGACCACGGGCCAAAGTTGGCCTGCCGCCGACATGTCCGACGACTATAGGGTCGTCCCCACGACCCGGGACTAGACTGGCCCGCCACCGACTTGTCCGACGACTATAGGGTCGTCCCCACGACCCCCCGACTAGGTGGGCTCGCCGCCGACTTGTCCGACGACTATAGGGTCGTCCCCACGACCCCGGGACTAGGTTGGCTCGCCACCGTCATGTCTGACGACTATAGGGTCGTCCCTACGACCACGGGCCAAAGTTGGCCAGCCGCCGACATGTCCGACGACTATAGGGTCGTCCCCACGACCAGGGGCCAAAGTTGGCCAGCCGCCGACATGTCCGACGACTATAGGGTCGTCCCCACGACCAGGGGCCAAAGTTGGCCAGCCGCCGACATGTCCGACGACTATAGGGTCGTCCCCACGACCCGGGACTAGACTGGCCCGCCACCGTCATGTCCGACGACTATAGGGTCGTCCCCACGACCCGGGACTAGAGTGTCCCGCCACCGTCATGTCCGACGACTATATGGTCGTCCCCACGACCACGGGCCAATGTTGGCCAGCCGCTGACTTGTCCGACGACTATAGGGTCGTCCCCACGACCGCGGGACTAGATTGGCTCGCCGCCGACTTGTCCGACGACTGTAGGGTCGTCCCCACGACCCCGGGGCTAGATTGGCCCGCCACCGTCATTTCCGACGACTATAGGGTCGTCCCCACGACCACGGGCCAATGTTGGCCAGCCGCTGACTTGTCCGACGACTATAGGGTCGTCCCCACGACCCCGGGGCTAGATTGGCCCGCCACCGTCATGTCCGACGACTATAGGGTCGTCCCCAGGACCCCCGGACTAGGTTGGTACGGCGCCGACTTGTCCGACGAGTATAGGGTCCTCTCCACGACCACGGGCCAAAGTTGGCCAGCCGCCGACATGTCCGACAACTATAGGGTCGTCCCCACGACCCGGGACTAGACTGGCCCGCCACCGTCATGTCCGACGACTATAGGGTCGTCCCCACGACCCTCGGACTAGGTTGGCCGGCCGCCGACTTGTCCGACGACTATAGGGTCGTCCCCACGACCCCCCGACTAGGTGGGCTCGCCGCCGACTGGTCCGACGACTATAGGGTCGTCCCCACGACCCGGGACTAGACTGGCCCGCCACCGTCATGTCCGACGACGATAGGGTCATCCCCACGACCCCGGGTCTAGGTTGGCCCGCCGCCGACTTGTCCGACGACTATAGGGTCGTCCCCACGACCCCCCGACTAGGTGGGCTCGCCGCCGACTTGTCCGACGACTATAGGGTCGTCCCCACGACCCCGGGACTAGGTTGGCTCGCCACCGATATGTCCGACGACTATAGAGTTGTCCCCACGACACCGGGCCAAAGTTGGCCATCCGCTGACATGTCCAACGACTATAGGGTCGTCCCCACGACCACGGGCCAAAGTTGGCCAGCCGGCGACATTTCCGACGACTATAGGTTCGTGCCCACGACCCGGGACTAGACTGGCCCGCCACCGTCAAGTCCGACGACTATAGGGTCGTCCCCACGACCCCGGGACTAGATTGGCACGCCACCGTCAAGTCCGACGACTATAGGGTCGTCCCCACGACCCCGGGCCAAAGCTGGACAGCCGCCGACTTGTCCGACGACTATAGGGTCGTCCCCACGACCCCGGGCCAAAGCTGGACAGCCGCCGACTTGTCCGACGACTATAGGGTCGTCCCCACGACCACGGGCCAAAGTTGCCCAGCCGGCGACATTTCCGACGACTATAGGGTCGTGCCCACGACCCGGGACTAGACTGGCCCGCCACCGTCATGTCCAACGACTATGGGGTCGTCCCCACGACCCCGGGACTAGATTGGCCCGCCACCGTCATGTCCGACGACTATAGGGTCGTCCCCACGACCACGGCCCAAAGTTGGCCAGCCGCCGACATGTCCGACGAATATAGGGTCGTCCCCACGACCCGGGACTAGACTGGCCCGCCACCGACATGTCCGACGACTATAGAGTCGTCCCCACGACCCCGGGTCAATGTTGGCTCGCCGCCGACATGTCCGACGACTATACGGTCGTCCCCACGACCCCCGGGCCAAAGTGGGACAGCCACCGACATTTCCGACGACTATAGGGTCGTCCCCACGATCACGGGCCAAAGTTGGCCAGCCGCCGACATGTCCGACGACTATAGGGTCGTCCCCACGACCCGGGACTAGATTGGCCCGCCACCGTCATGTCCGACGACTATAGGGTCGTCCCCACGACACCCGGACTAGGTTGGCCGGCCGCCGACTTGTCCGACGACTATAGGGTCGTCCCCACGACCCCCCGACTAGGTGGGCTCGCCGCCAACTTGTCCGACGACTATAGGGTCATCCCCACGACCCCGGGACTAGGTTGGCCCGCCGCCGACTTGTCCGACGACTATAGGGTCGTCCCCACGACCCCGGGACTAGGTTGGCTCGCCACCGACATGTCTGACGCCTATAGGGTCGTCCCCACGACCCCGGGACTAGATTGGCCCGCCACCGTCAAGTCCGACGACTATAGGGTCGTCCCCACGACCCCGGGCCAAAGTTGGACAGCCGCCGACTTGTCCGACGATTATAGGGTCGTCCCCACGACCACGGGCCAAAGTTGGCCAATCGCCGGCTTGTCCGACGACTATAGGGTCGTCCCCACGACCTCGGGCCCAAGTTGGCCAGCCGCCGACATGTCCGACGACTATAGGGTCGTCCCCACGACCCCGGGACTAGATTGGCCCGCCACCGTCATTTCCGACGACTATAGGGTCGTCCCCACGGCCACGGGCCAAAGTTGGCCAGCCGCCGACATGTCCGACGACTATAGGGTCGTCCCCATGACCCGGGACTAGACTGGCCCGCCACCGTCATGTCCGACGACTATAGGGTCGTCCCCACGACCCCCGGACTAGGTTGGTACGCCGCCGACTTGTCCGACGAGTATAGGGTCCTCCCCACGACCACGGGCCAAAGTTGGCCAGCCGCCGACATGTCCGACGACTATAGAGTCGTCCCCACGACCCCGGGTCAATGTTGGCTCGCCGCCGACATGTCCGACGACTATACGGTCGTCCCCACGACCCCCGGGTCAAAGTTGGAGAGCCACCGACATTTCCGACGACTATAGGGTCGTCCCCACGACCACGGGCCAAAGTTGGCCAACCGCCGACATGTCCGACGACTATAGGGTCGTCCCCACGACCCGGGACTAGACTGGCCCGCCACCGTCATGTCCGACGACTATAGGGTCGTCCCCACGACCCCCCGACTAGGTGGGCTCGCCGCCGACTTGTCCGACGACTATAGGGTCGTCCCCACGACCCCGGGACTAGATAGGCCCGCCACCGTCAAGTCCGACGACTATAGGGTCGTCCCCACGACCCCGGGCCAAAGTTGGACAGCCGCCGACTTGTCCGACGATTATAGGGTCGTCCCCACGACCACGGGCCAAAGTTGGCCAATCGCCGGCTTGTCCGACGACTATAGGGTCGTCCCCACGACCTCGGGCCCAAGTTGGCCAGCCGCCGACATGTCCGACGACTATAGGGTCGTCCCCACGACCCCGGGACTAGATTGGCCCGCCACCGTCATTTCCGACGACTATAGGGTCGTCCCCACGGCCACGGGCCAAAGTTGGCCAGCCGCCGACATGTCCGACGACTATAGGGTCGTCCCCATGACCCCGGGACTAGATTGGCCCGCCACCGTCAAGTCCGACGACTATAGGGTCGTCCCCACGACCCGGGACTAGGTTGGCTCGCCACCGATATGTCTGACGACTATAGGGTCGTCCCCACGACCCCGGGACTAGATTGGCCCGCCACCGTCAAGTCCGACGACTATAGGGTCGTCCCCACGACCCCGGGCCAAAGTTGGACAGCCGCCGACTTGTCCGACGACTGTAGGGTCGTCCCCACGACCACGGGCCAAAGTTGGCCAGCCGCCGGCTTGTCCGACGATTATAGGGTCGTCCCCACGACCCCGGGACTAGGTTGGCCCGCCGCCGACTTGTCCGACGACTATAGGGTCGTCCCCACGACCCCGGGCCAAAGTTGGCCAGCCGCTGATATGTCCGACGACTATACGGTCGTCCCCACGACCCCGGGAATAGATTGGCCCGCCACCGTCATTTCCGACGACTATAGGGTCGTCCCCACGACCCCGGGCCAAAGTTGGCCAGCCGCCGACATGTCCGACGACTATAGGATCGTCCCCACGACCCGGGACTAGAGTGGCCCGCCACCGTCATGTCCGACGACTATATGGTCGTCCCCACGACCACGGGCCAATGTTGGCTAGCCGCTGACTTGTCCGACGACTATAGGGTCGTCCCCACGACCGCGGGACTAGATTGGCTCGCCGCCGACTTGTCCGACGACTGTAGGGTCGTCCCTACGACCACGGGCCAAAGTTGGCCAGCCGCCGACATGTCCGACGACTATAGGGTCGTCCCCACGACCCCGGGCCAAAGTTGGCCAGCCGCTGATATGTCCGACGACTATACGGTCGTCCCCACGACCCCGGGAATAGATTGGCCCGCCACCGTCATTTCCGACGACTATAGGGTCGTCCCCACGACCCCGGGCCAAAGTTGGCCTGCCGCCGACATGTCCGACGACTATAGGGTCGTCCCCACGACACGGGACTAGACTGGCCCGCCACCGACTTGTCCGACGACTATAGGGTCGTCCCCACGACCCCCCGACTAGGTGGGCTCGCCGCCGACTTGTCCGACGACTATAGGGTCGTCCCCACGACCCCGGGACTAGGTTGGCTCGCCACCGTCATGTCTGACGACTATAGGGTCGTCCCTACGACCACGGGCCAAAGTTGGCCAGCCGCCGACATGTCCGACGACTATAGGGTCGTCCCCACGACCACGGGCCAAAGTTGGCCAGCCGCCGACATGTCCGACGACTATAGGGTCGTCCCCACGACCCGATACTAGACTGGCCCGCCACCGTCATGTCCGACGACTATAGGGTCGTCCCCACGACCCCCGGACTAGGTTGGCCGGCCGCCGACTTGTCCGACGACTATAGGGTCGTCCCCACGACCCCCCGACTAGGTGGGCTCGCCGCCGACTTGTCCGACGACTATAGGGTCATCCCCACGACCCCGGGACTAGGTTGGCCCGCCGCCGACTTGTCCGACGACTATAGGGTCGTCCCCACGACCCCGGGACTAGGTTGGCTCGCCACCGTCATGTCTGACGACTATAGGGTCGTCCCTACGACCACGGGCCAAAGTTGGCCAGCCGCCGACATGTCCGACGACTATAGGGTCGTCCCCACGACCACGGGCCAAAGTTGGCCAGCCGCCGACATGTCCGACGACTATAGGGTCGTCCCCACGACCCGATACTAGACTGGCCCGCCACCGTCATGTCCGACGACTATAGGGTCGTCCCCACGACCCCCGGACTAGGTTGGCCGGCCGCCGACTTGTCCGACGACTATAGGGTCGTCCCCACGACCCCCCGACTAGGTGGGCTCGCCGCCGACTTGTCCGACGACTATAGGGTCATCCCCACGACCCCGGGACTAGGTTGGCCCGCCGCCGACTTGTCCGACGACTATAGGGTCGTCCCCACGACCCCGGGACTAGGTTGGCTCGCCACCGACATGTCTGACGACTATAGGGTCGTCCCCACGACCCCGGGACTAGATTGGCCCGCCACCGTCAAGTCCGACGACTATAGGGTCGTCCCCACGACCCCGGGCCAAAGTTGGACAGCCGCCGACTTGTCCGACGACTATAGGGTCGTCCCCACGACCACGGGCCAAAGTTGGCCAGCCGCCGGCTTGTCCGACGATTATAGGGTCGTCCCCACGACCCCGGGACTAGGTTGGCCCGCCGCCGACCTGTCCGACGACTATAGGGTCGTCCCCACGACCGCGGGCCAAAGTTGGCCTGCCGACGACATATCCGACGACTATAGGGTCGTCCCCACGACCCCGGGCCAAAGTTGGCCAGCCGCCGACATGTCCGACGACTATAGGGTCGCCCCCCGACCCCGGGACTAGATTGGCCCGCCACCGTCAAGTCCGACGACTATAGGGTCGTCCCCACGACCCCGGGACTAGATTGGCCCGCCACCGTCAAGTCCGACGACTATAGGGTCGTCCCCACGACCCCGGGCCAAAGCTGGACAGCCGCCGACTTGTCCGACGACTATAGGGTCGTCCCCACGACCACGGGCCAAAAATGGCCAGCCGGCGACATTTCCGACGACTATAGGGTCGTGCCCACGACCCGGGACTAGACTGGCCCGCCACCGACTTGTCCGACGACTATAGGGTCGTCCCCACGACCCCGGGACTAGGTAGGCCCGCCCCCGACATGTCCGACGACTATAGGGTCGTCCCCACGACCCCGGGACTAGATTGGCCCGCCACCGTTATGTCCGACGACTATAGGGTGGTCCCCACGACCACGGGCCAAAGTTGGCCAGCCGGCGACATGTCCGACGACTATAGGGTCGTCCCCACGACCCGGGACTAGACTGGCCCGCCACCGTCATGTCCGACGACTATAGGGTCATCCCCACGACCCCGGGACTAGGTTGGCCCGCCGCCGACTTGTCCGACGACTATAGGGTCGTCCCCACGACCCCGGGACTAGATTGGCCCGCCACCGTCAAGTCCGACGACTATAGGGTCGTCCCCACGACCCCGGGCCAAAGTTGGCCAGCCGCCGACATGTCCGACGACTATAGGGTCGTCCCCACGACCACGGGCCAAAGTTGGCCAGCCGCCGTCATTTCCGACGACTATAGGGTCGTCCCCACGACCACCGGCCAAAGTTGGCCAGCCGCCGACTTGTCCGACGACTATAGGGTCGTCCCCATGACCCGGGACTAGACTGGCCCGCCACCGTCATGTCCGACGACTACAGGGTCGTCCCCACGACCCCCGGACTAGGTTGGTACGCCGCCGACTTGTCCGACGAGTATAGGGTCCTCCCCACGACCACGGGCCAAAGTTGGCCAATCGCCGGCTTGTCCGACGACTATAGGGTCGTCCCCACGACCCCGGGCCAAAGTTGGCCAGCCGCCGACATGTCCGACGACTATAGGGTCGTCCCCACGACCCCGGGACTAGATTGGCCCGCCACCGTCATTTCCGACGACTATGGGGTCGTCCCCACGACCACGGGCCAAAGTTGGCCAGCCGCCGACTTGTCCGACGACTATAGGGTCGTCCCCATGACCCGGGACTAGAGTGGCCCGCCACCGTCATGTCCGACGACTATATGGTCGTCCCCACGACCACGGGCCAATGTTGGCCAGCCGCTGACTTGTCCGACGACTATAGGGTCGTCCCCACGACCACGGGCCAAAGTTGGCCAGCCGCCGACATGTCCGACGACTATAGGGTCGTCCCCACGACCCGGGACTAGACTGGCCCGCCACCGACATGTCCGACGACTATAGGGTCGTCCCCACGACCCGGGACTAGAGTGGCCCGCCACCGTCATGTCCGACGACTATATGGTCGTCCCCACGACCACGGGCCAATGTTGACTCGCCGCCGACTTGTCCGACGACTATAGGGTCGTCCCCACGACCCCGGGCCAAAGTTGGCCAGCCGCCGACATGTCCGACGACTATAGGGTCGTCCCCACGACCCCGGGACTAGATTGGCCCGCCACCGTCATTTCCGACGACTATAGGGTCGTCCCCACGACCACGGGCCAAAGTTGGCCAGCCGCCGACATGACCGACGACTATAGGGTCGTCCCCATGACCCGGGACTAGACTGGCCCGCCACCGTCATGTCCGACGACTACAGGGTCGTCCCCACGACCCCCGGACTAGGTTGGTACGCCGCCGACTTGTCCGACGAGTATAGGGTCCTCCCCACGACCACGGGCCAAAGTTGGCCTGCCGCCGACATGTCCGACGACTATAGGGTCGTCCCCACGACCCGGGACTAGACTGGCCCGCCACCGACTTGTCCGACGACTATAGGGTCGTCCCCGCGACCCCCCGACTAGGTTGGCCGGCCGCCGACTTGTCCGACGACTATAGGGTCGTCCCCGCGACCCCCCGACTAGGTGGGCTCGCCGCCGACTTGTCCGACGACTATAGGGTCGTCCCCACGACCCCGGGCCAAAGTTGGCCAGCCGCCGACATGTCCGACGACTATAGGGTCGTCCCCACGACCCCGGGACTAGATTGGCCCGCCACCGTCATTTCCGACGACTATAGGGTCGTCCCCACGACCACGGGCCAAAGCTGGCTAGCCGCTGACTTGTCCGACGACTATAGCGTCGTCCCCACGACCGCGGGACTAGATTGGCTCGCCGCCGACTTGTCCGACGACTGTTGGGTCGTCCCCACGACCCCGGGACTAGATTGGCCCGCCACCGTCATTTCCGACGACTATAGGGTCGTCCCCACGACCACGGGCCAAAGCTGGCTAGCCGCTGACTTGTCCGACGACTATAGGGTCGTCCCCACGACCGCGGGACTAGATTGGCTCGCCGCCGACTTGTCCGACGACTGTAGGGTCGTCCCCACGACCCCGGGACTAGATTGGCCCGCCACCGTCATTTCCGACGACTATAGGGTCGTCCCCACGACCACGGGCCAAAGTTGGCCAGCCGCCGACTTATCCGACGACTGTAGGGTCGTCCCCACGACCCCGGGCCAAAGTTGGCCAGCCGCTGATATGTCCGACGACTATAGGGTCGTCTCCACGACCCCGGGACTAGATTGGCCCGCCACCGTCATTTCCGACGACTATAGGGTCGTCCCCACGACCACGGGCCAAAGTTGGCCAGCCGCCGACTTGTCCGACGACTATAGGGTCGTCCCCATGACCCGGGACTAGACTGGCCCGCCACCGTCATGTCCGACGAGTATAGGGTCCTCCCCACGACCCCCGGGCCAAAGTTGGACAGCCACCGACATTTCCGACGACTATAGGGTCGTCCCCACGACCACGGGCCAAAGTTGGCCAGCCGCCGACATGTCCGACGACTATAGGGTCGTCCCCACGACCCGGGACTAGACTGGCCCGCCACCGTCATGTCCGACGACTATAGGGTCGTCCCCACGACCCCCGGACTAGGTTGGCCGGCCGCCGACTTGTCCGACGATTATAGGGTTGTCCCCACGACCACGGGCCAACTTTGGCCAGCCGCCGACATATCCGACGATTATAGTGTCGTCCAAACGACCCCGGGAATAGATTGGCCCGCCCCCGACAAGTCCGACGACTATAGGGTCGTCCCCACGACCTCGGGACTAGGTTGGCCAGCCGCCGACATGTCCGACGACTATAGGGTCGTCCCCACGAACCCGGGCCAAAGTTGGCAAGCCGCCGACATGTCCGATGACTATAGGGTCGTCCCCACGACCCCGGGACTAGGTTGGCCCACCGCCGACTTGTCCGACGACAATAGGGTCGTCCCCACGACCCCGGGTCTAGGTTGGCCCGCTGCCGACATGTCCGACGATTATGGGGTCGTCCCCATGACCAGGGCCCAAAGTTGGCCTGCCGCCGAAATTTCCGATAACTATACAGTCGTCCCCACGACACCAGGCCAAAGTTGGCCAGCCGCCAACATGTCCGACGACTATAGGGTCGTCCCTACGACCCCGGGACTAGATTGGCCCGCCGCCGACTTGTCCGACGACTATAGGGTCGTCCCCACGACCCCTGGGCTAGGTTGGCTCGCCGCCGACTTGTCCGACGACTATAGGGTCGTCCCACGACCCCGGGCCAAAGTTGGCCAGCCGCCGACTTGTCCGCCGACTATACGGTCGTACCCACGACCCCGGGACTAGATTGGCCCGCCACCGTCAAGTCCGACGACTATACGGTCGTCCCCACGACCCCGGGACTAGATTGGCCCGCCACCGTCATGTCCGACGACTTCAGGGTCGTCCCCACGACCACGGGCCAAAGTTGGCCAGCCGCCGACATGTCCGACGACTATAGGGTCGTCCCATGGACCCCGGGACTAGATTGGCCCGCCACCGTCATGTCCGACGACTATAAGGTCGTCCCCACGACCCCGGGACTAGATTGGCCCGCCACCGTCATGTCCGACGACTTCAGGGTCGTCCCCACGACCACGGGCCAAAGTTGGCCAGCCGCCGACATGTCCGACGACTATAGGGTCGTCCCCACGACCCCTGGGCTAGGTTGGCCAGCCGCCGACATGTCCAACGACTATAGGGTCGTCCCATGGACCCCTGGACTAGATTGGCCCGCCACCGTCATGTCCGACGACTATAAGGTCGTCCCCACGACCCCCGGACTAGGTTGGCTCGCCGCCGACTTGTCCGACGACTATAGGGTCGTCCCCACGACCCCAGCACTATATTGGCCCGTCACCGTCATGTCCGACGACTATAGGGTCGTTCCCACGGCCCCGGGCCAAAGTTGGCCAGCCGCCGACTTGTCCGACGACTATACGGTCGTACCCACGACCCCGGGACTTGATTGGCCCGCCACCGTCAAGTCCGACGACTATACGGTCGTCCTCACGACCCCGGGACTAGATTGGCCCGCCACCGTCATGTCCGACGACTTCAGGGTCGTCCCCACGACCACGGGCCAAAGTTGGCCAGCCGCCGACATGTCCGACGACTATAGGGTCGTCCCATGGACCCCGGGACTAGATTGGCCCGCCACCGTCATGTCCGACGACTATAAGGTCGTCCCCACGACGCCCGGACTAGGTTGGCTCGCCGCCGACTTGTCCGACGACTATAGGGTCGTTCCCACGGCCCCGGGCCAAAGTTGGCCAGCCGCCGACTTGTCCGACGACTATACGATCGTACCCACGACCCCGGGACTAGATTGGCCCGCCACCGTCAAGTCCGACGACTATACGGTCGTCCCCACGACCCCGGGACTAGATTGGCCCGCCACCGTCATGTCCGACGACTTCAGGGTCGTCCCCACGACCACGGGCCAAAGTTGGCCAGCCGCCGACATGTCCGACGACTGTAGGATCGTCCCCACGAACCCGGGACTAGATTGGCCCGCCACCGTCCAGTCCGACGACCTCGGGACTAGGTTGGCCAGCCGCCGACATGTCCGACGACTATAGGGTCGCCCCACGACCTCGGGACTAGGTTGGCCAGACGCCGACATGTCCGACGACTATTGGGTAGTCCCCACGACCATGGGCCAAAGTTGGCCAATCGCCGACATGTCCGACGACTATAGGGTCGTACCTACGACCCCGGGACTCGATTGCCCCGGCACCGTCATGTCCAACGACGATCGGATCGTCCCCACGACCACGGGCCAAAGTTGGCCAGCCGCCGACATGTCCGACGGCTACAGGGTCGTCCCCACGACCACGGGCTAAAGTTGGCCAATCCTCGACATGTCCGACGACTATAGGGTCGTACCTACGACCCCGGGACTCGATTGCCCCGGCACCGTCATGTCCAACGACTATCGGATCGTCCCCACGACCACGGGCCCAAGTTGGCCAGCTGCCGACATGTCTGACGACTATTGGGTCGTCCCCACGACCACGGGCCGAAGTTGGCCAGCCGCCGACATGTCCGACGACTATAGGGTCGTCCCCACGACCCCGGGCCAATAATGGCCAATCGCCGACATGTCCGACGACTATAGGGCCGTCCCGACGACCCCGGGCCAATGTTGGCCAATCGCCAACATGTCCGACGACTATAGGGTCGTCCCTACGACCCCGGGACTAGATTGGCCCGCCACCGTCAAGTCCAACGATTATAGGGTCGTCCCCACGACCCCGGGACTAGATTGGCCCGCCGCCGACATGTCCGACGACTTTTGGATCGTCCCCACGACCCCGGGCCAAAGTTGGACAGCCGCCGACTTGTCCGACGACTAAAGGGTCGTCCCCACGACCACGGGCCAAAGTTGACCCAGCCGGCGACATTTCCGACGACTATAGGGTCGTCCCCACGGCCACGGGCCAAAGTTGGCCAGCCGCCGACATGTCCGACGACTATAGATTCGTCCCCACGACCCCGGGCCAAAGTTGGCCTGCCGCCGACTTGTCCGACGACTATAGGGTCGTCCCTACGATCCCGGGACTAGATTGGGCAGCCGCCGACTTGTCCGACGACTATAGGGTCGTCCCTACGGTCCCGGGACTAGATTGGGCCGCCACCGCCATGTCCGACGACAATAAGGTCGTCCCCACGGCCACGGGCCAAAGTTGGCCAGCCGCCGACATGTCCGACGACTATAGATTCGTCCCCACGACCCCGGGCCAAAGTTGGCCTGCCGCCGACTTGTCCGACGACTATAGGGTCGTCCCTACGATCCCGGGACTAGATTGGCCCGCCACCGTCAAGTCCAACGATTATAGGGTCGTCCCCACGACCCCGGGACTAGATTGGCCCGCCGCCGACATGTCCGACGACTTTTGGATCGTCCCCACGACCCCGGGCCAAAGTTGGACAGCCGCCGACTTGTCCGACGACTAAAGGGTCGTCCCCACGACCACGGGCCAAATTTGACCCAGCCGGCGACATTCCCGACGACTATAGGGTCCTCCCCACGGCCACGGGCCAAAGTTGGCCAGCCGCCGACATGTCCGACGACTATAGATTCGTCCCCACGACCCCGGGTCAAAGTTGGCCAGCCACCGACATGTCCGACGACTATAGGGTCGTCCCCACGACCCCCGCACAAGGTTGGCTCGCCGCCGACTTGTCAAACGACTATTGTGTCGTCCCCACGACCCGCGGACTAGGTTGGCTCGCCGCCGACTTGTCCGACGACTATAGGGTCGTCCCCACGACCCCGGGCCAATATTGGCCAGCTGCCTGCTTGACCGACGACTATAGGGTCGACCCCACGACCCCGGGACTAGATTGGCCCGCCACCGTCATGTCCGACGACTATAAGGTCGTCCCCACGATCCCGGGCCAAAGTTGGCCAGCCGCCGACATGTCCGACGATTATAGTGTCGTCCAAACGACCCCGGGAATAGATTGGCCCGCCCCCGACAAGTCCGACGACTATAGGGTCGTCCCCACGACCTCGGGACTAGGTTGGCCAGCCGCCGACATGTCCGACGACTATAGGGTCGTCGCCACGACCCCGGGCCAATGTTGGCCAATCGCCGACATGTCCGACGACTATAGGGTCGTCCCTACGACCCCGGACTAGGTTGGCCAGCCGCCGACATGTCCGACGACTATAGGGTCGTCCCCACGACCCCGGGCCAAAGTTGGCAAGCCGCCGACATGTCCGATGACTATAGGGTCGTCCCCACGACCCCGGGACTAGGTTGGCCCACCGCCGACTTGTCCGACGACAATAGGGTCGTCCCCACGACCCCGGGACTAGATTGGCCCGCCACCGTCAAGTCCGACGACTATACGGTCGTCCCCACGACCCCGGGACTAGATTGGCCCGCCGCCGACTTGTCCGACGACTATAGGGTCGTCCCTACGACCCCGGGACTAGATTGGCCCGCCGCCGACTTGTCCGACGACTATACAGTCGTCCCCACGACACCAGGCCAAAGTTGGCCAGCCGCCAACATGTCCGACGACTATAGGGTCGTCCCTACGACCACGGGACTAGGTTGGCCAGCCGCCGACTTGTCCGACGACTATAGGGTCGTCCCCACGACCCCGGGCCAAAGTTGGCAAGCCGCCGACATGTCCGATGACTATAGGGTCGTCCCCACGACCCCGGGACTAGGTTGGCCCACCGCCGACTTGTCCGACGACAATAGGGTCGTCCCCACGAGCCCGGGTCTAGGTTGGCCAGCTGCCGACATGTCCGACGACTATAGAGTCGTCCCCATGACCAGGGGCCAAAGTTGGCCTGCCGCCGAAATGTCCGACAACTATACAGTCGTCCCCACGACACCAGGCCAAAGTTGGCCAGCCGCCAACATGTCCGACGACTATAGGGTCGTCCCTACGACCCCGGGACTAGATTGGCCCGCCGCCGACTTGTCCGACGACTATAGGGTCGTCCCCACGACCCCTGGGCTAGGTTGGCTCGCCGCCGACTTGTCCGACGACTATAGGGTCGTCCCCACGATCCCGGGACTAGATTGGCCCGCCACCGCCATGTCCGACGACAATAGGGTCGTCCCCACGATCGCGGGACTAGATTGGCCCGCCACCGCCATGTCCGACGATTATAGGGTTGTCCCCACGACCACGGGCCAACTTTGGCCAGCCGCCGACATATCCGACGACTAAAGGGTCGTCCCCACGACCACGGGCCAAAGTTTGCCAGCCGCCGACTTGTCCGACGACTATAGGGTCGTCCCCACGACCCCGGGTCAAAGTTGGCCAGCCACCGACATGTCCGACGACTATAGGGTCGTCCCCACGACCCCCGCACAAGGTTGGCTCGCCGCCGACTTGTCCAACGACTATTGTGTCGTCCCCACGACCCGCGGACTAGGTTGGCTCGCCGCCGACTTGTCCGACGACTATAGGGTCGTCCCCACGACCCCGGGCCAATATTGGCCAGCTGCCTGCTTGACCGACGACTATAGGGTCGACCCCACGACCCCGGGACTAGATTGGCCCGCCACCGTCATGTCCGACGACTATAAGGTCGTCCCCACGATCCCGGGCCAAAGTTGGCCAGCCGCCGACATGTCCGACGATTATAGTGTCGTCCAAACGACCCCGGGAATAGATTGGCCCGCCCCCGACAAGTCCGACGACTATAGGGTCGTCCCCACGACCTCGGGACTAGGTTGGCCAGCCGCCGACATGTCCGACGACTATAGGGTCGTCGCCACGACCCCGGGCCAATGTTGGCCAATCGCCGACATGTCCGACGACTATAGGGTCGTCCCTACGACCCCGGATTAGGTTGGCCAGCCGCCGACATGTCCGACGACTATAGGGTCGTCCCCACGACCCCGGGCCAAAGTTGGCAAGCCGCCGACATGTCCGATGACTATAGGGTCGTCCCCACGACCCCGGGACTAGGTTGGCCAGCCGCCGACATGTCCGACGTCTATAGAGTCGTCCCCACGACACCGGGCCAAAGTTGGCCAGCCGCCGAAATGTCCGACGACTATTGGGTCGTCCCCACGACCCCGGGTCTAGGTTGGCCAGCCGCCGACATGTCCGACGACTATAGAGTCGTCCCCACGACACCGGGCCAAAGTTGGCCAGCCGCCGACATGTCCGACGACTATAGAGTCGTCCCCACGACACCGGGCCAAAGTTGGCCAGCCGCCAACATGTCCGACGACTATTGGGTCGTCCCCACGACACCGGGCCAAAGTTGGCCAGCCGCTGACATGTGCAACGACTATAGGGTCGTCCCCACAACCACGGGCCAAACTTGACCAGCCGCCGACATGTCCGACGACTATTGGATAGTCCCCACGACCCCGGGCCAAAGTTGGCAAGCCGCCGACATATCCGACGACTATAGGGTCGTCCCCACGACCTCGTGACTAGGTTGGCCACCCGCCGACATGTCCGACGACTATAGGGTCGTGCCCACGACCCCGGGTCTAGGTTGGCCAGCCGCCGACATGTCCGACGACTATAGAGTCGTCCCCACGACACCGGGCCAAAGTTGGCCAGCCGCTGACATGTCCAACGACTATAGGGTCGTCCGCACGACCACGGGCCAAAGTTGGCCAGCCGCCGACATGTCCGACGACTATAGGGTCGTCCCGACGACCCCGGGCCAATGTTGGCCAATCGCCAACATGTCCGACGACTATAGGGTCGTCCCTACGACCCCGGGACTAGATTGGCCCGCCACCGTCAAGTCCAACGATTATAGGGTCGTCCCCACGACCCCGGGACTAGATTGGCCCGCCGCCGACATGTCCGACGACTTTTGGATCGTCCCCACGACCCCGGGCCAAAGTTGGACAGCCGCCGACTTGTCCGACGACTAAAGGGTCGTCCCCACGACCACGGGCCAAATTTGACCCAGCCGGCGACATTCCCGACGACTATAGGGTCGTCCCCACGGCCACGGGCCAAAGTTGGCCAGCCGCCGACATGTCCGACGACTATAGATTCGTCCCCACAACCCCGGGCCAAAGATGGCCAGCCGCCGACTTGTCCGACGACTATAGGGTCGTCCCTACGGTCCCGGGACTAGATTGGGCCGCCACCGCCATGTCCGACGACAATAAGGTCGTCCCCACGGCCACGGGCCAAAGTTGGCCAGCCGCCGACATGTCCGACGACTATAGATTCGTCCCCACGACCCCGGGCCAAAGTTGGCCTGCCGCCGACTTGTCCGACGACTATAGGGTCGTCCCTACGATCCCGGGACTAGATTGGGCAGCCGCCGACTTGTCCGACGACTATAGGGTCGTCCCTACGGTCCCGGGACTAGATTGGGCCGCCACCGCCATGTCCGACGACAATAAGGTCGTCCCCACGGCCACGGGCCAAAGTTGGCCAGCCGCCGACATGTCCGACGACTATAGGGTCGTCCCCACGACCCCCGCACAAGGTTGGCTCGCCGCCGACTTGTCAAACGACTATTGTGTCGTCCCCACGACCCGCGGACTAGGTTGGCTCGCCGCCGACATGTCCGACGACTTTTGGATCGTCCCCACGACCCCGGGCCAAAGTTGGACAGCCGCCGACTTGTCCGACGACTAAAGGGTCGTCCCCACGACCACGGGCCAAATTTGACCCAGCCGGCGACATTCCCGACGACTATAGGGTCCTCCCCACGGCCACGGGCCAAAGTTGGCCAGCCGCCGACATGTCCGACGACTATAGATTCGTCCCCACGACCCCGGGTCAAAGTTGGCCAGCCACCGACATGTCCGACGACTATAGGGTCGTCCCCACGACCCCCGCACAAGGTTGGCTCGCCGCCGACTTGTCAAACGACTATTGTGTCGTCCCCACGACCCGCGGACTAGGTTGGCTCGCCGCCGACTTGTCCGACGACTATAGGGTCGTCCCCACGACCCCGGGCCAATATTGGCCAGCTGCCTGCTTGACCGACGACTATAGGGTCGACCCCACGACCCCGGGACTAGATTGGCCCGCCACCGTCATGTCCGACGACTATAAGGTCGTCCCCACGATCCCGGGCCAAAGTTGGCCAGCCGCCGACATGTCCGACGATTATAGTGTCGTCCAAACGACCCCGGGAATAGATTGGCCCGCCCCCGACAAGTTCGACGACTATAGGGTCGTCCCCACGACCTCGGGACTAGGTTGGCCAGCCGCCGACATGTCCGACGACTATAGGGTCGTCGCCACGACCCCGGGCCAATGTTGGCCAATCGCCGACATGTCCGACGACTATAGGGTCGTCCCTACGACCCCGGACTAGGTTGGCCAGCCGCCGACATGTCCGACGACTATAGGGTCGTCCCCACGACCCCGGGCCAAAGTTGGCAAGCCGCCGACATGTCCGATGACTATAGGGTCGTCCCCACGACCCCGGGACTAGGTTGGCCCACCGCCGACTTGTCCGACGACAATAGGGTCGTCCCCACGACCCCGGGTCTAGGTTCGCCAGCTGCCGACATGTCCGACGACTATAGAGTCGTCCCCATGACCAGGGGCCAAAGTTGGCCTGCCGCCGAAATGTCCGACAACTATACAGTCGTCCCCACGACACCAGGCCAAAGTTGGCCAGCCACCAACATGTCCGACGACTATAGGGTCGTCCCTACGATCCCGGGACTAGATTGGCCCGCCGCCGACTTGTCCGACGACTATAGGGTCGTCCCCACGACCCCTGGGCTAGGTTGGCTCGCCGCCGACTTGTCCGACGACTATAGGGTCGTCCCCACGACCACGGGCCAAAGTTGGCCAGCCGCCGACATGTCCGACGACTATAGGGTCGTCCCATGGACCCCGGGACTAGATTGGCCCGCCACCGTCATGTCCGACGACTATACGGTCGTACCCACGACCCCGGGACTAGATTGGCCCGCCACCGTCAAGTCCGACGACTATACGGTCGTCCCCACGACCCCGGGACTAGATTGGCCCGCCGCCGACTTGTCCGACGACTATAGGGTCGTCCCTACGACCCCGGGACTAGATTGGCCCGCCGCCGACTTGTCCGACGACTATACAGTCGTCCCCACGACACCAGGCAAAAGTTGGCCAGCCGCCAACATGTCCGACGACTATAGGGTCGTCCCTACGACCACGGGACTAGGTTGGCCAGCCGCCGACTTGTCCGACGACTATAGGGTCGTCCCCACGACCCCGGGCCAAAGTTGGCAAGCCGCCGACATGTCCGATGACTATAGGGTCGTCCCCACGACCCCGGGACTAGGTTGGCCCACCGCCGACTTGTCCGACGACAATAGGGTCGTCCCCACGACCCCGGGTCTAGGTTGGCCAGCTGCCGACATGTCCGACGACTATAGAGTCGTCCCCATGACCAGGGGCCAAAGTTGGCCTGCCGCCGAAATGTCCGACAACTATACAGTCGTCCCCACGACACCAGGCCAAAGTTGGCCAGCCGCCAACATGTCCGACGACTATAGGGTCGTCCCTACGACCCCGGGACTAGATTGGCCCGCCGCCGACTTGTCCGACGACTATAGGGTCGTCCCCACGACCCCTGGGCTAGGTTGGCTCGCCGCCGACTTGTCCGACGACTATAGGGTCGTCCCCACGACCACGGGCCAAAGTTGGCCAGCCGCCGACATGTCCGACGACTATAGGGTCGTCCCTACGATCCCGGGACTAGATTGGCCCGCCGCCGACTTGTCCGACGACTATAGGGTCGTCCCCACGACCCCTGGGCTAGGTTGGCTCGCCGCCGAATTGTCCGACGACTATAGGGTCGTCCCCACGACCACGGGCCAAAGTTGGCCAGCCGCCGACATGTCCGACGACTATAGGGTCGTCCCTACGATCCCGGGACTAGATTGGCCCGCCGCCGACTTGTCCGACGACTATAGGGTCGTCCCCACGACCCCCGCGCAAGGTTGGCTCGCCGCCGACTTGTCCGACGACTATTTTGTCGTCCCCACGACCCCCGGACTAGGTTGGCTCGCCGCCGACTTGTCCGACGACTATAGGGTCGTCCCCACGACCCCGGGCCAATATTGGCCAGCTGCCGGCTTGACCGACGACTATAGGGTCGACCCCACGACCCCGGGACTAGATTGGCCCGCCACCCTCATGTCCGACGACTATAAGGTCGTCCCCACGACCCCGGGCCAAAGTTGGCCAGCCGCCGACATGTCCGACGACTATAGGGTCGTCCCATGGACCCCGGGACTAGATTGGCCCGCCACCGTCATGTCCGACGACTATAAGGTCGTCCCCACGACCCCGGGACTAGATTGGCCCGCCACCGTCATGTCCGACGACTTCAGGGTCGTCCCCACGACCACGGGCAAAAGTTGGCCAGCCGCCGACATGTCCGACGACTATAGGGTCGTCCCATGGACCCCGGGACTAGATTGGCCCGCCACCGTCATGTCCGACGACTATAAGGTCGTCCCCACGACCCCCGGACTAGGTTGGCTCGCCGCCGACTTGTCCGACGACTATAGGGTCGTCCCCACGACCCCAGCACTATATTGGCCCGCCACCGTCATGTCCGACGACTATAGGGTCGTTCCCACGGCCCCGGGCCAAAGTTGACCCAGCCGGCGACATTCCCGACGACTATAGGGTCGTCCCCACGGCCACGGGCCAAAGTTGGCCAGCCGCCGACATGTCCGACGACTATAGATTCGTCCCCACAACCCCGGGCCAAAGATGGCCAGCCGCCGACTTGTCCGACGACTATAGGGTCGTCCCTACGATCCCGGGACTAGATTGGGCCGCCACCGCCATGTCCGACGACAATAAGGTCGTCCCCACGGCCACGGGCCAAAGTTGGCCAGCCGCCGACATGTCCGACGACTATAGATTCGTCCCCACGACCCCGGGCCAAAGTTGGCCTGCCGCCGACTTGTCCGACGACTATAGGGTCGTCCCTACGATCCCGGGACTAGATTGGGCAGCCGCCGACTTGTCTGACGACTATAGGGTCGTCCCCACGACCACGGGCCAAAGTTGGCCAGCCGCCGACTTGTCCGACGACAATAGGGTCGTCCCCACGACCCCGGGTCTAGGTTGGCCAGCTGCCGACATGTCCGACGACTATAGAGTCGTCCCCATGACCAGGGGCCAAAGTTGGCCTGCCGCCGAAATGTCCGACAACTATACAGTCGTCCCCACGACACCAGGCCAAAGTTGGCCAGCCGCCAACATGTCCGACGACTATAGGGTCGTCCCTACGACCCCGGGACTAGATTGGCCCGCCGCCGACTTGTCCGACGACTATAGGGTCGTGCCCACGACCCCTGGGCTAGGTTGGCTCGCCGCCGACTTGTCCGACGACTATAGGGTGGTCCCCACGACCACGGGCCAAAGTTGGCCAGCCGCCGACATGTCCGACGACTATAGGGTCGTCCCATGGACCCCAGGACTAGATTGGCCCGCCACCGTCATGTCCGACGACTATAAGGTCGTCCCCACGACCCCCGGACTAGGTTGGCTCGCCGCCGACTTGTCCGACGACTATAGGGGTGTCCCCACGACCCCAGCACTATATTGGCCCGCCACCGTCATGTCCGACGACTATAGGGTCGTTCCCACGGCCCCGGGCCAAAGTTGGCCAGCCGCCGACTTGTCCGACGACTACACGGTCGTACCCACGACCCCGGGACTAGATTGGCCCGCCAACGTCAAGTCCGACGACTATACGGTCGTCCCCACGACCCCGGGACTAGATTGGCCCGCCACCGTCATGTCCAACGACTTCAGGGTCGTCCCCACGACCACGGGCCAAAGTTGGCCAGCCGCCGACATGTCCGACGACTATAGGGTCGTCCCCACGAACCCGGGACTAGATTGGCCCGCCACCGTCCAGTCCGACGACCTCGGGACTAGGTTGGCCAGCCGCCGACATGTCCGACGACTATAGGGTCGCCCCACGACCTCGGGACTAGGTTGGCCAGACGCCGACATGTCCGACGACTATTGGGTAGTCCCCACGACCATGGGCTAAAGTTGGCCAATCGCCGACATGTCCGACGACTATAGGGTCGTACCGACGACCCCGGGACTCGATTGCCCCGGCACCGTCATGTCCAACGACTATCGGATCGTCCCCACGACCACGGGCCAAAGTTGGCCAGCCGCCGACATGTCCGACGGCTATAGGGTCGTCCCCACGACCACGGGCTAAAGTTGGCCAATCCCCGACATGTCCGACGACTATAGGGTAGTACCTACGACCCCGGGACTCGATTGCCCCGGCACCGTCATGTCCAACGACTATCAGATCGTCCCCACGACCACGGGCCCAAGTTGGCCAGCCGCCGACATGTCCGACGACTATTGGGTCGTCCCCACGACCACGGGCCAAAGTTGGCCAGCCGCCGACATGTCCGACGACTATAGGGTCGTCCCCACGACCCCGGGCCAATAATGGCCAATCGCCGACATGTCCGACGACTATAGGGTCGTACCTACGACCCCGGGACTTGATTGGCCCGGCACCGTCATGTCCAACGACTATCGGTTCGTCCCTACGACCACGGGCCAAAGTTGGCCAGCCGCCGACAGGTCCGACGACTATTTGGTCGTCCCCACGACCCTGGGACTAGATTGGCTAGCCACCGTCACGTCCGACGACTATCGGATCGTCCCCACGACCACGAGCCAAAGTTGGCCAGCCGCCGACATGTCCAACGACTATTGGGTCGCCCCACGACCACGGGCCAAAGTTGGCCAGCCGCCGACATGTCCGATGACTATATGGTCGTCCCCACGACCCCGGGTCTAGGTTGGCCAGCCGCCGACATGTTCGACGACTATAGAGGCGTCCCTACGACACCGGTCAGCCGCTGACATGCCCAACGACTATAGGGTCGTCCCCACGACCACGGGCCAAAGTTGGCCAGCCGCCGACATGTCCGACGACAATAGGGTCGTCCCCACGACCCCGGGTCTAGGTTGGCCAGCCGCCGACATGTCCGACGACTATAGAGTCGTCCCCACGACACCGGGCCAAAGTTGGCCAGCCGCCGACATGTCCGACGACTATTGGGTCGTCCCCACGACCCCGGGTCTAGGTTGGCCAGCCGCCGACATGTCCGACGACTATAGAGTCGTCCCCACGACACCGGGCCAAAGTTGGCCAGCCGCCGACATGTCCGACGACTATAGTGTCGTCCCCACGACACCGGGCCAAAGTTGGCCAGCCGCCAACATGTCCGACGACTATTGGGTCGTCCCCACGACACCGGGCCAAAGTTGGCCAGCCGCTGACATGTCCAACGACTATAGGGTCGTCCCCACAACCACGGGCCAAAGTTGACCAGTCGCCGACATGTCCGACGACTATTGGATCGTCCCCACGACCCCGGGCCAAAGTTGGCAAGCCGCCGACATATCCGACGACTATAGGGTCGTCCCCACGACCTCGGGACTAGGTTGGCCACCCGCCGACATGTCCGACGACTATAGGGTCGTGCCCACGACCCCGGGTCTAGGTTGGCCAGCCGCCGACATGTCCGACGACTATAGAGTCGTCCCCACGACACCGGGCCAAAGTTGGCCAGCCGCTGACATGTCCAACGACTATAGGGTCGTCCGCACGACCACGGGCCAAAGTTGGCCAGCCGCCGACATGTCCGACGACTATAGGGTCGTCCCGACGACCCCGGGCCAATGTTGGCCAATCGCCAACATGTCCGACGACTATAGGGTCGTCCCTACGACCCCGGGACTAGATTGGCCCGCCACCGTCAAGTCCAACGATTATAGGGTCGTCCCCACGACCCCGGGACTAGATTGGCCCGCCGCCGACATGTCCGACGACTTTTGGATCGTCCCCACGACCCCGGGCCAAAGTTGGACAGCCGCCGACTTGTCCGACGACTAAAGGGTCGTCCCCACGACCACGGGCCAAAGTTGACCCAGCCGGCGACATTCCCGACGACTATAGGGTCGTCCCCACGGCCACGGGCCAAAGTTGGCCAGCCGCCGACATGTCCGACGACTATAGATTCGTCCCCACAACCCCGGGCCAAAGATGGCCAGCCGCCGACTTGTCCGACGACTATAGGGTCGTCCCTACGATCCCGGGACTAGATTGGGCCGCCACCGCCATGTCCGACGACAATAAGGTCGTCCCCACGGCCACGGGCCAAAGTTGGCCAGCCGCCGACATGTCCGACGACTATAGATTCGTCCCCACGACCCCGGGCCAAAGTTGGCCTGCCGCCGACTTGTCCGACGACTATAGGGTCGTCCCTACGATCCCGGGACTAGATTGGGCAGCCGCCGACTTGTCCGACGACTATAGGGTCGTCCCCACGATCCCGGGACTAGATTGGCCCGCCACCGCCATGTCCGACGACAATAGGGTCGTCCCCACGATCGCGGGACTAGATTGGCCCGCCACCGCCATGTCCGACGATTATAGGGTTGTCCCCACGAACACGGGCCAACTTTGGCCAGCCGCCGACATATCCGACGACTAAAGGGTCGTCCCCACGACCACGGGCCAAAGTTTGCCAGCCGCCGACTTGTCCGACGACTATAGGGTCGTCCCCACGACCCCGGGTCAAAGTTGGCCAGCCACCGACATGTCCGACGACTATAGGGTCGTCCCCACGACCCCCGCACAAGGTTGGCTCGCCGCCGACTTGTCCAACGACTATTGTGTCGTCCCCACGACCCGCGGACTAGGTTGGCTCGCCGCCGACTTGTCCGACGACTATAGGGTCGTCCCCACGACCCCGGGCCAATATTGGCCAGCTGCCTGCTTGACCGACGACTATAGGGTCGACCCCACGACCCCGGGACTAGATTGGCCCGCCACCGTCATGTCCGACGACTATAAGGTCGTCCCCACGATCCCGGGCCAAAGTTGGCCAGCCGCCGACATGTCCGACGATTATAGTGTCGTCCAAACGACCCCGGGAATAGATTGGCCCGCCCCCGACAAGTCCGACGACTATAGGGTCGTCCCCACAACCTCGGGACTAGGTTGGCCAGCCGCCGACATGTCCGACGACTATAGGGTCGTCGCCACGACCCCGGGCCAATGTTGGCCAATCGCCGACATGTCCGACGACTATAGGGTCGTCCCTACGACCCCGGACTAGGTTGGCCAGCCGCCGACATGTCCGACGACTATAGGGTCGTCCCCACGACCCCGGGCCAAAGTTGGCAAGCCGCCGACATGTCCGATGACTATAGGGTCGTCCCCACGACCCCGGGACTAGGTTGGCCAGCCGCCGACATGTCCGACGTCTATAGAGTCGTCCCCACGACCCCGGGCCAAAGTTGGCAAGCCGCCGACATGTCCGATGACTATAGGGTCGTCCCCACGACCCCGGGACTAGGTTGGCCCACCGCCGACTTGTCCGACGACAATAGGGTCGTCCCCACGACCCCGGGACTAGATTGGCCCGCCACCGTCAAGTCCGACGACTATACGGTCGTCCCCACGACCCCGGGACTAGATTGGCCCGCCGCCGACTTGTCCGACGACTATAGGGTCGTCCCTACGACCCCGGGACTAGATTGGCCCGCCGCCGACTTGTCCGACGACTATACAGTCGTCCCCACGACACCAGGCCAAAGTTGGCCAGCCGCCAACATGTCCGACGACTATAGGGTCGTCCCTACGACCACGGGACTAGGTTGGCCAGCCGCCGACTTGTCCGACGACTATAGGGTCGTCCCCACGACCCCGGGCCAAAGTTGGCAAGCCGCCGACATGTCCGATGACTATAGGGTCGTCCCCACGACCCCGGGACTAGGTTGGCCCACCGCCGACTTGTCCGACGACAATAGGGTCGTCCCCACGAGCCCGGGTCTAGGTTGGCCAGCTGCCGACATGTCCGACGACTATAGAGTCGTCCCCATGACCAGGGGCCAAAGTTGGCCTGCCGCCGAAATGTCCGACAACTATACAGTCGTCCCCACGACACCAGGCCAAAGTTGGCCAGCCGCCAACATGTCCGACGACTATAGGGTCGTCCCTACGACCCCGGGACTAGATTGGCCCGCCGCCGACTTGTCCGACGACTATAGGGTCGTCCCCACGACCCCTGGGCTAGGTTGGCTCGCCGCCGACTTGTCCGACGACTATAGGGTCGTCCCCACGATCCCGGGACTAGATTGGCCCGCCACCGCCATGTCCGACGACAATAGGGTCGTCCCCACGATCGCGGGACTAGATTGGCCCGCCACCGCCATGTCCGACGATTATAGGGTTGTCCCCACGACCACGGGCCAACTTTGGCCAGCCGCCGACATATCCGACGACTAAAGGGTCGTCCCCACGACCACGGGCCAAAGTTTGCCAGCCGCCGACTTGTCCGACGACTATAGGGTCGTCCCCACGACCCCGGGTCAAAGTTGGCCAGCCACCGACATGTCCGACGACTATAGGGTCGTCCCCACGACCCCCGCACAAGGTTGGCTCGCCGCCGACTTGTCCAACGACTATTGTGTCGTCCCCACGACCCGCGGACTAGGTTGGCTCGCCGCCGACTTGTCCGACGACTATAGGGTCGTCCCCACGACCCCGGGCCAATATTGGCCAGCTGCCTGCTTGACCGACGACTATAGGGTCGACCCCACGACCCCGGGACTAGATTGGCCCGCCACCGTCATGTCCGACGACTATAAGGTCGTCCCCACGATCCCGGGCCAAAGTTGGCCAGCCGCCGACATGTCCGACGATTATAGTGTCGTCCAAACGACCCCGGGAATAGATTGGCCCGCCCCCGACAAGTCCGACGACTATAGGGTCGTCCCCACGACCTCGGGACTAGGTTGGCCAGCCGCCGACATGTCCGACGACTATAGGGTCGTCGCCACGACCCCGGGCCAATGTTGGCCAATCGCCGACATGTCCGACGACTATAGGGTCGTCCCTACGACCCCGGATTAGGTTGGCCAGCCGCCGACATGTCCGACGACTATAGGGTCGTCCCCACGACCCCGGGCCAAAGTTGGCAAGCCGCCGACATGTCCGATGACTATAGGGTCGTCCCCACGACCCCGGGACTAGGTTGGCCAGCCGCCGACATGTCCGACGTCTATAGAGTCGTCCCCACGACACCGGGCCAAAGTTGGCCAGCCGCCGAAATGTCCGACGACTATTGGGTCGTCCCCACGACCCCGGGTCTAGGTTGGCCAGCCGCCGACATGTCCGACGACTATAGAGTCGTCCCCACGACACCGGGCCAAAGTTGGCCAGCCGCCGACATGTCCGACGACTATAGAGTCGTCCCCACGACACCGGGCCAAAGTTGGCCAGCCGCCAACATGTCCGACGACTATTGGGTCGTCCCCACGACACCGGGCCAAAGTTGGCCAGCCGCTGACATGTGCAACGACTATAGGGTCGTCCCCACAACCACGGGCCAAACTTGACCAGCCGCCGACATGTCCGACGACTATTGGATCGTCCCCACGACCCCGGGCCAAAGTTGGCAAGCCGCCGACATATCCGACGACTATAGGGTCGTCCCCACGACCTCGTGACTAGGTTGGCCACCCGCCGACATGTCCGACGACTATAGGGTCGTGCCCACGACCCCGGGTCTAGGTTGGCCAGCCGCCGACATGTCCGACGACTATAGAGTCGTCCCCACGACACCGGGCCAAAGTTGGCCAGCCGCTGACATGTCCAACGACTATAGGGTCGTCCGCACGACCACGGGCCAAAGTTGGCCAGCCGCCGACATGTCCGACGACTATAGGGTCGTCCCGACGACCCCGGGCCAATGTTGGCCAATCGCCAACATGTCCGACGACTATAGGGTCGTCCCTACGACCCCGGGACTAGATTGGCCCGCCACCGTCAAGTCCAACGATTATAGGGTCGTCCCCACGACCCCGGGACTAGATTGGCCCGCCGCCGACATGTCCGACGACTTTTGGATCGTCCCCACGACCCCGGGCCAAAGTTGGACAGCCGCCGACTTGTCCGACGACTAAAGGGTCGTCCCCACGACCACGGGCCAAATTTGACCCAGCCGGCGACATTCCCGACGACTATAGGGTCGTCCCCACGGCCACGGGCCAAAGTTGGCCAGCCGCCGACATGTCCGACGACTATAGATTCGTCCCCACAACCCCGGGCCAAAGATGGCCAGCCGCCGACTTGTCCGACGACTATAGGGTCGTCCCTACGGTCCCGGGACTAGATTGGGCCGCCACCGCCATGTCCGACGACAATAAGGTCGTCCCCACGGCCACGGGCCAAAGTTGGCCAGCCGCCGACATGTCCGACGACTATAGATTCGTCCCCACGACCCCGGGCCAAAGTTGGCCTGCCGCCGACTTGTCCGACGACTATAGGGTCGTCCCTACGATCCCGGGACTAGATTGGGCAGCCGCCGACTTGTCCGACGACTATAGGGTCGTCCCCACGAACCCGGGACTAGATTGGCCCGCCACCGTCCAGTCCGACGACCTCGGGACTAGGTTGGCCAGCCGCCGACATGTCCGACGACTATAGGGTCGCCCCACGACCTCGGGACTAGGTTGGCCAGACGCCGACATGTCCGACGACTATTGGGTAGTCCCCACGACCATGGGCTAAAGTTGGCCAATCGCCGACATGTCCGACGACTATAGGGTCGTACCGACGACCCCGGGACTCGATTGCCCCGGCACCGTCATGTCCAACGACTATCGGATCGTCCCCACGACCACGGGCCAAAGTTGGCCAGCCGCCGACATGTCCGACGGCTATAGGGTCGTCCCCACGACCACGGGCTAAAGTTGGCCAATCCCCGACATGTCCGACGACTATAGGGTAGTACCTACGACCCCGGGACTCGATTGCCCCGGCACCGTCATGTCCAACGACTATCAGATCGTCCCCACGACCACGGGCCCAAGTTGGCCAGCCGCCGACATGTCCGACGACTATTGGGTCGTCCCCACGACCACGGGCCAAAGTTGGCCAGCCGCCGACATGTCCGACGACTATAGGGTCGTCCCCACGACCCCGGGCCAATAATGGCCAATCGCCGACATGTCCGACGACTATAGGGTCGTACCTACGACCCCGGGACTTGATTGGCCCGGCACCGTCATGTCCAACGACTATCGGTTCGTCCCTACGACCACGGGCCAAAGTTGGCCAGCCGCCGACAGGTCCGACGACTATTTGGTCGTCCCCACGACCCTGGGACTAGATTGGCTAGCCACCGTCACGTCCGACGACTATCGGATCGTCCCCACGACCACGAGCCAAAGTTGGCCAGCCGCCGACATGTCCAACGACTATTGGGTCGCCCCACGACCACGGGCCAAAGTTGGCCAGCCGCCGACATGTCCGATGACTATATGGTCGTCCCCACGACCCCGGGTCTAGGTTGGCCAGCCGCCGACATGTTCGACGACTATAGAGGCGTCCCTACGACACCGGTCAGCCGCTGACATGCCCAACGACTATAGGGTCGTCCCCACGACCACGGGCCAAAGTTGGCCAGCCGCCGACATGTCCGACGACAATAGGGTCGTCCCCACGACCCCGGGTCTAGGTTGGCCAGCCGCCGACATGTCCGACGACTATAGAGTCGTCCCCACGACACCGGGCCAAAGTTGGCCAGCCGCCGACATGTCCGACGACTATTGGGTCGTCCCCACGACCCCGGGTCTAGGTTGGCCAGCCGCCGACATGTCCGACGACTATAGAGTCGTCCCCACGACACCGGGCCAAAGTTGGCCAGCCGCCGACATGTCCGACGACTATAGTGTCGTCCCCACGACACCGGGCCAAAGTTGGCCAGCCGCCAACATGTCCGACGACTATTGGGTCGTCCCCACGACACCGGGCCAAAGTTGGCCAGCCGCTGACATGTCCAACGACTATAGGGTCGTCCCCACAACCACGGGCCAAAGTTGACCAGTCGCCGACATGTCCGACGACTATTGGATCGTCCCCACGACCCCGGGCCAAAGTTGGCAAGCCGCCGACATATCCGACGACTATAGGGTCGTCCCCACGACCTCGGGACTAGGTTGGCCACCCGCCGACATGTCCGACGACTATAGGGTCGTGCCCACGACCCCGGGTCTAGGTTGGCCAGCCGCCGACATGTCCGACGACTATAGAGTCGTCCCCACGACACCGGGCCAAAGTTGGCCAGCCGCTGACATGTCCAACGACTATAGGGTCGTCCGCACGACCACGGGCCAAAGTTGGCCAGCCGCCGACATGTCCGACGACTATAGGGTCGTCCCGACGACCCCGGGCCAATGTTGGCCAATCGCCAACATGTCCGACGACTATAGGGTCGTCCCTACGACCCCGGGACTAGATTGGCCCGCCACCGTCAAGTCCAACGATTATAGGGTCGTCCCCACGACCCCGGGACTAGATTGGCCCGCCGCCGACATGTCCGACGACTTTTGGATCGTCCCCACGACCCCGGGCCAAAGTTGGACAGCCGCCGACTTGTCCGACGACTAAAGGGTCGTCCCCACGACCACGGGCCAAAGTTGACCCAGCCGGCGACATTCCCGACGACTATAGGGTCGTCCCCACGGCCACGGGCCAAAGTTGGCCAGCCGCCGACATGTCCGACGACTATAGATTCGTCCCCACAACCCCGGGCCAAAGATGGCCAGCCGCCGACTTGTCCGACGACTATAGGGTCGTCCCTACGATCCCGGGACTAGATTGGGCCGCCACCGCCATGTCCGACGACAATAAGGTCGTCCCCACGGCCACGGGCCAAAGTTGGCCAGCCGCCGACATGTCCGACGACTATAGATTCGTCCCCACGACCCCGGGCCAAAGTTGGCCTGCCGCCGACTTGTCCGACGACTATAGGGTCGTCCCTACGATCCCGGGACTAGATTGGGCAGCCGCCGACTTGTCCGACGACTATAGGGTCGTCCCCACGATCCCGGGACTAGATTGGCCCGCCACCGCCATGTCCGACGACAATAGGGTCGTCCCCACGATCGCGGGACTAGATTGGCCCGCCACCGCCATGTCCGACGATTATAGGGTTGTCCCCACGAACACGGGCCAACTTTGGCCAGCCGCCGACATATCCGACGACTAAAGGGTCGTCCCCACGACCACGGGCCAAAGTTTGCCAGCCGCCGACTTGTCCGACGACTATAGGGTCGTCCCCACGGCCACAGGCCAAAGTTGGCCAGCCGCCGACATGTCCGACGACTATAGATTCGTCCCCACGACCCCGGGCCAAAGTTGGCCTGCCGCCGACTTGTCCGACGACTATAGGGTCGTCCCTACGATCCCGGGACTAGATTGGCCCGCCACCGTCAAGTCCAACGATTATAGGGTCGTCCCCACGACCCCGGGACTAGATTGGCCCGCCGCCGACATGTCCGACGACTTTTGGATCGTCCCCACGACCCCGGGCCAAAGTTGGACAGCCGCCGACTTGTCCGACGACTAAAGGGTCGTCCCCACGACCACGGGCCAAATTTGACCCTGCCGGCGACATTCCCGACGACTATAGGGTCCTCCCCACGGCCACGGGCCAAAGTTGGCCAGCCGCCGACATGTCCGACGACTATAGATTCGTCCCCACGACCCCGGGTCAAAGTTGGCCAGCCACCGACATGTCCGACGACTATAGGGTCGTCCCCACGACCCCCGCACAAGGTTGGCTCGCCGCCGACTTGTCAAACGACTATTGTGTCGTCCCCACGACCCGCGGACTAGGTTGGCTCGCCGCCGACTTGTCCGACGACTATAGGGTCGTCCCCACGACCCCGGGCCAATATTGGCCAGCTGCCTGCTTGACCGACGACTATAGGGTCGACCCCACGACCCCGGGACTAGATTGGCCCGCCACCGTCATGTCCGACGACTATAAGGTCGTCCCCACGATCCCGGGCCAAAGTTGGCCAGCCGCCGACATGTCCGACGATTATAGTGTCGTCCAAACGACCCCGGGAATAGATTGGCCCGCCCCCGACAAGTCCGACGACTATAGGGTCGTCCCCACGACCTCGGGACTAGGTTGGCCAGCCGCCGACATGTCCGACGACTATAGGGTCGTCGCCACGACCCCGGGCCAATGTTGGCCAATCGCCGACATGTCCGACGACTATAGGGTCGTCCCTACGACCCCGGACTAGGTTGGCCAGCCGCCGACATGTCCGACGACTATAGGGTCGTCCCCACGACCCCGGGCCAAAGTTGGCAAGCCGCCGACATGTCCGATGACTATAGGGTCGTCCCCACGACCCCGGGACTAGGTTGGCCCACCGCCGACTTGTCCGACGACAATAGGGTCGTCCCCACGACCCCGGGTCTAGGTTGGCCAGCTGCCGACATGTCCGACGACTATAGAGTCGTCCCCATGACCAGGGGCCAAAGTTGGCCTGCCGCCGAAATGTCCGACAACTATACAGTCGTCCCCACGACACCAGGCCAAAGTTGGCCAGCCACCAACATGTCCGACGACTATAGGGTCGTCCCTACGATCCCGGGACTAGATTGGCCCGCCGCCGACTTGTCCGACGACTATAGGGTCGTCCCCACGACCCCTGGGCTAGGTTGGCTCGCCGCCGACTTGTCCGACGACTATAGGGTCGTCCCCACGACCACGGGCCAAAGTTGGCCAGCCGCCGACATGTCCGACGACTATAGGGTCGTCCCATGGACCCCGGGACTAGATTGGCCCGCCACCGTCATGTCCGACGACTATACGGTCGTACCCACGACCCCGGGACTAGATTGGCCCGCCACCGTCAAGTCCGACGACTATACGGTCGTCCCCACGACCCCGGGACTAGATTGGCCCGCCGCCGACTTGTCCGACGACTATAGGGTCGTCCCTACGACCCCGGGACTAGATTGGCCCGCCGCCGACTTGTCCGACGACTATACAGTCGTCCCCACGACACCAGGCCAAAGTTGGCCAGCCGCCAACATGTCCGACGACTATAGGGTCGTCCCTACGACCACGGGACTAGGTTGGCCAGCCGCCGACTTGTCCGACGACTATAGGGTCGTCCCCACGACCCCGGGCCAAAGTTGGCAAGCCGCCGACATGTCCGATGACTATAGGGTCGTCCCCACGACCCCGGGACTAGGTTGGCCCACCGCCGACTTGTCCGACGACAATAGGGTCGTCCCCACGACCCCGGGTCTAGGTTGGCCAGCTGCCGACATGTCCGACGACTATAGAGTCGTCCCCATGACCAGGGGCCAAAGTTGGCCTGCCGCCGAAATGTCCGACAACTATACAGTCGTCCCCACGACACCAGGCCAAAGTTGGCCAGCCGCCAACATGTCCGACGACTATAGGGTCGTCCCTACGACCCCGGGACTAGATTGGCCCGCCGCCGACTTGTCCGACGACTATAGGGTCGTCCCCACGACCCCTGGGCTAGGTTGGCTCGCCGCCGACTTGTCCGACGACTATGGGGTCGTCCCCACGACCACGGGCCAAAGTTGGCCAGCCGCCGACATGTCCGACGACTATAGGGTCGTCCCTACGATCCCGGGACTAGATTGGCCCGCCGCCGACTTGTCCGACGACTATAGGGTCGTCCCCACGACCCCTGGGCTAGGTTGGCTCGCCGCCGACTTGTCCGACGACTATAGGGTCGTCCCCACGACCACGGGCCAAAGTTGGCCAGCCGCCGACATGTCCGACGACTATAGGGTCGTCCCATGGACCCCGGGACTAGATTGGCCCGCCACCGTCATGTCCGACGACTATACGGTCGTACCCACGACCCCGGGACTAGATTGGCCCGCCACCGTCAAGTCCGACGACTATACGGTCGTCCCCACGACCCCGGGACTAGATTGGCCCGCCGCCGACTTGTCCGACGACTATAGGGTCGTCCCTACGACCCCGGGACTACATTGGCCCGCCGCCGACTTGTCCGACGACTATACAGTCGTCCCCACGACACCAGGCCAAAGTTGGCCAGCCGCCAACATGTCCGACGACTATAGGGTCGTCCCTACGACCACGGGACTAGGTTGGCCAGCCGCCGACTTGTCCGACGACTATAGGGTCGTCCCCACGACCCCGGGCCAAAGTTGGCAAGCCGCCGACATGTCCGATGACTATAGGGTCGTCCCCACGACCCCGGGACTAGGTTGGCCCACCGCCGACTTGTCCGACGACAATAGGGTCGTCCCCACGACCCCGGGTCTAGGTTGGCCAGCTGCCGACATGTCCGACGACTATAGAGTCGTCCCCATGACCAGGGGCCAAAGTTGGCCTGCCGCCGAAATGTCCGACAACTATACAGTCGTCCCCACGACACCAGGCCAAAGTTGGCCAGCCGCCAACATGTCCGACGACTATAGGGTCGTCCCTACGACCCCGGGACTAGATTGGCCCGCCGCCGACTTGTCCGACGACTATAGGGTCGTCCCCACGACCCCTGGGCTAGGTTGGCTCGCCGCCGACTTGTCCGACGACTATAGGGTCGTCCCCACGACCACGGGCCAAAGTTGGCCAGCCGCCGACATGTCCGACGACTATAGGGTCGTCCCATGGACCCCGGGACTAGATTGGCCCGCCACCGTCATGTCCGACGATTATAAGGTCGTCCCCACGACCCCCGGACTAGGTTGGCTCGCCGCCGACTTGTCCGACGACTATAGGGTCGGCCCCACGACCCCAGCACTATATTGGCCCGCCACCGTCATGTCCGACGACTATAGGGTCGTTCCCACGGCCCCGGGCCAAAGTTGGCCAGCCGCCGACTTGTCCGACAACTATACGGTCGTACCCACGACCCCGGGACTAGATTGGCCCGCCACCGTCAAGTCCGACGACTATACGGTCGTCCCCACGACCCCGGGACTAGATTGGCCCGCCGCCGACTTGTCCGACGACTATAGGGTCGTCCCTACGACCCCGGGACTAGATTGGCCCGCCGCCGACTTGTCCGACGACTATACAGTCGTCCCCACGACACCAGGCCAAAGTTGGCCAGCCGCCAACATGTCCGACGACTATAGGGTCGTCCCTACGACCACGGGACTAGGTTGGCCAGCCGCCGACTTGTCCGACGACTATAGGGTCGTCCCCACGACCCCGGGCCAAAGTTGGCAAGCCGCCGACATGTCCGATGACTATAGGGTCGTCCCCACGACCCCGGGACTAGGTTGGCCCACCGCCGACTTGTCCGACGACAATAGGGTCGTCCCCACGACCCCGGGTCTAGGTTGGCCAGCTGCCGACATGTCCGACGACTATAGAGTCGTCCCCATGACCAGGGGCCAAAGTTGGCCTGCCGCCCAAATGTCCGACAACTATACAGTCGTCCCCACGACACCAGGCCAAAGTTGGCCAGCCGCCAACATGTCCGACGACTATAGGGTCGTCCCTACGACCCCGGGACTAGATTGGCCCGCCGCCGACTTGTCCGACGACTATAGGGTCGTCCCCACGACCCCTGGGCTAGGTTGGCTCGCCGCCGACTTGTCCGACGACTATAGGGTCGTCCCCACGACCACGGGCCAAAGTTGGCCAGCCGCCGACATGTCCGACGACTATAGGGTCGTCCCTACGATCCCGGGACTAGATTGGCCCGCCGCCGACTTGTCCGACGACTATAGGGTCGTCCCCACGACCCCTGGGCTAGGTTGGCTCGCCGCCGACTTGTCCGACGACTATAGGGTCGTCCCCACGACCACGGGCCAAAGTTGGCCAGCCGCCGACATGTCCGACGACTATAGGGTCGTCCCATGGACCCCGGGACTAGATTGGCCCGCCACCGTCATGTCCGACGACTATACGGTCGTACCCACGACCCCGGGACTAGATTGGCCCGCCACCGTCAAGTCCGACGACTATACGGTCGTCCCCACGACCCCGGGACTAGATTGGCCCGCCGCCGACTTGTCCGACGACTATAGGGTCGTCCCTACGACCCCGGGACTACATTGGCCCGCCGCCGACTTGTCCGACGACTATACAGTCGTCCCCACGACACCAGGCCAAAGTTGGCCAGCCGCCAACATGTCCGACGACTATAGGGTCGTCCCTACGACCACGGGACTAGGTTGGCCAGCCGCCGACTTGTCCGACGACTATAGGGTCGTCCCCACGACCCCGGGCCAAAGTTGGCAAGCCGCCGACATGTCCGATGACTATAGGGTCGTCCCCACGACCCCGGGACTAGGTTGGCCCACCGCCGACTTGTCCGACGACAATAGGGTCGTCCCCACGACCCCGGGTCTAGGTTGGCCAGCTGCCGACATGTCCGACGATTATAGGGTCGTCCCCATGACCAGGGGCCAAAGTTGGCCTGCCGCCGACATGTCCAACGACTATTGGGTCGCCCCACGACCACAGGCCAAAGTTGGCCAGCCGCCGACATGTCCGATGACTATATGGTCGTCCCCACGACCCCGGGTCTAGGTTGGCCCGCCACCGTCATGTCCGACGACAATAGGGTCGTCCCCACGACCCCGGGTCCAGGTTGGCCAGCCGCCGACATTTCCGACGACTATAGAGTCGTCCCCACGACACCGGGCCAAAGTTGGCCAGCCGCCGACATGTCCGACGACAATAGGGTCGTCCCCACGACCCCGGGTCTAGGTTGGCCAGGCGCCGACATGTCCGACGACAATCGGATCGTCCCTACGACCACGCGCCAAAGTTGGCCAGCCGCCGACATGTCCGACGACTTTTGGATCGTCTCCACGACCACGGGCCAAAGCTGGCCAGCCGCCGACATGTCCGACGACTATAGGGTCGTCCCCACGACCCCGGGACTAGATTGGCCCGCCACCGTCATGTCCGACGATTATAGGGTCGTCCCCACGACCGCGAGACTAGATTGGCCCGCCACCGTCATGTCCGACGACAATAGGGTCGTCCCCACGACCCCGGGTCCAGGTTGGCCAGCCGCCGACATTTCCGACGACTATAGAGTCGTCCCCACGACACCGGGCCAAAGTTGGCCAGCCGCCGACATGTCCGACGACAATAGGGTCGTCCCCACGACCAGGGGCCAAAGTTGACCAGCCGCCGACATGTCCGACGACTATTGGATCGTCCCCACGACCCCGGGCCAAAGTTGGCAAGCCGCCGAAATGTCCGACGACTGTAGGGTCGTCCCCACGACCCCGGGCCAAATTTGGCAAGCCGCCGAAATGTCCGACGACTGTAGGGTCGTCCCCACGACCCCCGGACTAGATTGGCCCGCCACCGTCATGTCCAACGACAATCGGATCGTCCCCACGACCACGGGCCAAAGTTGGCCAGCCGCCGACATGTCCGACGACTATTGGGTCGTCCCCACGACACCGGGCCAAAGTTGGCCAGCCGCTGACATGTCCAACGACTATAGGGTCGTCCCCACGACCACGGGCCAAAGTTGACCAGCCGCCGACATGTCCGACGACTATTGGATCGTCCCCACGACCCTAGGCCAAAGTTGGCAAGCCGCCGAAATGTCCGACGACTGTAGGGTCGTCCCCACGACCCCCGGACTAGATTGGCCCGCCACCGACAAGTCCGACGACTATAAGGTCGTCCCCACGACCCCGGGCCAAAGTTGGCCAGCCGCCGACATGTCCGACGATTATAGTGTCGTCCAAACGACCCCGGGAATAAATTGGCCCGCCCCCGACAAGTCCGACGACTATAGGGTCGTCCCCACGACCTCTGGACTAGGTTGGCCAGCCACCGCCATGTCCGACGACAATAAGGTCGTCCCCACGGCCACGGGCCAAAGTTGGCCAGCCGCCGACATGTCCGACGACTATAGATTCGTCCCCACGACCCCGGGCCAAAGTTGGCCAGCCGCCGACTTGTCCGACGACTATAGGGTCGTCCCTACGATCCCGGGACTAGATTGGGCAGCCGCCGACTTGTCCGACGACAATAGGGTCGTCCCCACGATCCCGGGACTAGATTGGCCCGCCACCGCCATGTCCGACGATTATAGGGTTGTCCCCAAGACCACGGGCCAACTTTGGCCAGCCGCCGACATATCCGACGATTATAGTGTCGTCCAAACGACCCCGGGAATAGATTGGCCCGCCCCCGACAAGTCCGACGACTATAGGGTCGTCCCCACGACCTCGGGATTAGGTTGGCCAGCCGCCGACATGTCCGACGACTATAGGGTCGTCGCCACGACCCCGGGCCAATGTTGGCCTATCGCCGACATGTCCGACGACTATAGGGTCGTCCCCACGACCGCGAGACTAGATTGGCCCGCCACCGTCATGTCCGACGACAATAGGGTCGTCCCCACGACCCCGGGTCCAGGTTGGCCTGCCGCCGACATTTCCGACGACTATAGAGTCGTCCCCACGACACCGGGCCAAAGTTGGCAAGCCGCCGACATGTCCGATGACTATAGGGTCGTCCCCACGACCCCGGGACTAGGTTGGCCCACCGCCGACTTGTCCGACGACAATAGGGTCGTCCCCACGACCCCGGGTCTAGGTTGGCCAGCTGCCGACATGTCCGACGATTATAGGGTCGTCCCCATGACCAGGGGCCAAAGTTGGCCTGCCGCCGACATGTCCAACGACTATTGGGTCGCCCCACGACCCCGGGTCTAGGTTGGCCCGCCACCGTCATGTCCGACGACAATAGGGTCGTCCCCACGACCCCGGGTCCAGGTTGGCCAGCCGCCGACATTTCCGACGACTATAGAGTCGTCCCCACGACACCGGGCCAAAGTTGGCCAGCCGCCGACATGTCCGACGACAATAGGGTCGTCCCCACGACCCCGGGTCTAGGTTGGCCAGGCGCCGACATGTCCGACGACAATCGGATCGTCCCTACGACCACGCGCCAAAGTTGCCCAGCCGCCGACATGTCCGACGACTTTTGGATCGTCTCCACGACCACGGGCCAAAGTTGGCCAGCCGCCGACATGTCCGACGACTATAGGGTCGTCCCCACGACCCCGGGACTAGATTGGCCCGCCACCGTCATGTCCGACGATTATAGGGTCGTCCCCACGACCGCGAGACTAGATTGGCCCGCCACCGTCATGTCCGACGACAATAGGGTCGTCCCCACGACCCCGGGTCCAGGTTGGCCTGCCGCCGACATTTCCGACGACTATAGAGTCGTCCCCACGACACCGGGCCAAAGTTGGCCAGCCGCCGACGTGTCCGACGACAATAGGGTCGTCCCCACGACCACGGGCCAAAGTTGACCAGCCGCCGACATGTCCGACGACTATTGGATCGTCCCCACGACCCCGGGCCAAAGTTGGCAAGCCGCCGAAATGTCCGACGACTGTAGGGTCGTCCCCACGACCCCGGGCCAAATTTGGCAAGCCGCCGAAATGTCCGACGACTGTAGGGTCGTCCCCACGACCCCCGGACTAGATTGGCCCGCCACCGTCATGTCCAACGACAATCGGATCGTCCCCACAACCACGGGCCATAGTTGGCCAGCCGCCGACATGTCCGACGACTATAGGGTCGTCCCCACGACACCGGGCCAAAGTTGGCAAGCCGCCGAAATGTCCGACGACTATAGGGTCGTCCCCACGACCCCGGGACTAGGTTGGCCAGCCGCCGACATGTCCGACGACTATAGGGTCGTCCCGATGACCCCGGGCCAATGTTGGCCAATCGCCAACATGTCCGACGACTATAGGGTCGTCCCTACGACCCCGGGACTAGATTGGCCCGCCACCGTCATGTCCGACGACAATAGGGTCGTCCCCACGACCCCGGGTCTAGGTTGGCCAGCTGCCGACATGTCCGACGACTATAGAGTCGTCCCCACGACACCGCGCCAAAGATGGACAGCCGCCGACATGTCCGAATACTATACGGTCATCCCCACGACCTCGGGTCTAGATTGGCCCGCTACCGTCAAGTCCGACGACTATAGGTTCGTCCCACGACCCCGGGCCAAAGTTGGCAAGCCGCCGAAATGTCCGACGACTGTAGGGTCGTCCCCACCACCACGGGCCAAAGTTGGCCAGCCGTCGACATGTCCGACGACTATAGGGTCGTCCCCACGACCCCGGGCCAAAGTTGGCCAGCCGCCGACATGTCCGACGACTATAGGGTCGTCCCCACGACCCCGGGCCAAAGTTGGCCAGCCGCCGACATGTCCGACGACTATAGGGTCGTCCCCACGACCCCGAGACTAGATTGGCCCGCCACCGTCATGTCCAACGACAATAGGGTCGGCCCCACGACTCCGGGACTAGATTGGCCCGCCACCGTCATGTCCAACGACTATAGGGTCGTCCCCACCACCACGGGCCAAAGTTGGCCAGCCGTCGACATGTCCGACGACTATAGGGTCGTCCCCACGACCCCGGGCCAAAGTTGGCCAGCCGCCGACATGTCCGACGACTATAGGGTCGTCCCCACGACCCCGAGACTAGATTGGCCCGCCACCGTCATGTCCGACGACAATAGGGTCGTCCCCACGACCCCGGGTCTAGGTTGGCCAGCTGCCGACATGTCCGACGACTATAGAGTCGTCCCCACGACACCGCGCCAAAGATGGACAGCCGCCGACATGTCCGAATACTATACGGTCATCCCCACGACCTCGGGTCTAGATTGGCCCGCCACCGTCATGTCCGACGACAATAGGGTCGTCCCCACGACCCCGGGACTAGATTGGCCCGCCACCGTCATGTCCGACGACTATAGGGTCGTCCCGATGACCCCGGGCCAATGTTGGCCAATCGCCAACATGTCCGACGACTATAGGGTCGTCCCTACGACCCCGGGACTAGATTGGCCCGCCACCGTCATGTCCAACGACTATAGGGTCGTCCCCACAACCACGGGCCAAAGTTGGCCAGCCGTCGACATGTCCGACGACTATAGGGTCGTCCCCACGACCCCGGGCCAAAGTTGGCCAGCCGCCGACATGTCCGACGACTATAGGGTCGTCCCCACGACCCCGAGACTAGATTGGCCCGCCACCGTCATGTCCGACGACAATAGGGTCGGCCCCACGACTCCGGGTCCAGGTTGGCCAGCCGCCGACAATTCCGACGACTATAGAGTCGTCCCCACGACACCGGTCCAAAGTTGGCCAGCCGCCGACATGTCCGACGACTATAGGGTCGTCCCCACGACCCCTGGACTAGATTGGCCCGCCCCCGACAAGTCCGACGACTATAGGGTCGTCCCCACGACCTCGGGACTAGGTTGGCCAGCCGCCGACATGTCCGACGACTATAGGGTCGTCGCCACGACCCCGGGCCAATGTTGGCCTATCGCCGACATGTCCGACGACTATAGGGTCGTCCCTACGACCCCGGACTAGGTTGGCCAGCCGCCGACATGTCCGACGACTATAGGGTCGTCCCCACGAACCCGGGCCAAAGTTGGCAAGCCGCCGACATGTCCGATGACTATAGGGTCGTCCCCACGACCCCGGGACTAGGTTGGCCCACCGCCGACTTGTCCGACGACAATAGGGTCGTCCCCACGACCCCGGGTCTAGGTTGGCCAGCTGCCGACATGTCCGACGATTATAGGGTCGTCCCCATGACCAGGGGCCAAAGTTGGCCTGCCGCCGACATGTCCAACGACTATTGGGTCGCCCCACGACCACAGGCCAAAGTTGGCCAGCCGCCGACATGTCCGATGACTATATGGTCGTCCCCACGACCCCGGGTCTAGGTTGGCCCGCCACCGTCATGTCCGACGACAATAGGGTCGTCCCCACGACCCCGGGTCCAGGTTGGCCAGCCGCCGACATTTCCGACGACTATAGAGTCGTCCCCACGACACCGGGCCAAAGTTGGCCAGCCGCCGACATGTCCGACGACAATAGGGTCGTCCCCACGACCCCGGGTCTAGGTTGGCCAGGCGCCGACATGTCCGACGACAATCGGATCGTCCCTACGACCACGCGCCAAAGTTGGCCAGCCGCCGACATGTCCGACGACTTTTGGATCGTCTCCACGACCACGGGCCAAAGTTGGCCAGCCGCCGACATGTCCGACGACTATAGGGTCGTCCCCACGACCCCGGGACTAGATTGGCCCGCCACCGTCATGTCCGACGATTATAGGGTCGTCCCCACGACCGCGAGACTAGATTGGCCCGCCACCGTCATGTCCGACGACAATAGGGTCGTCCCCACGACCCCGGGTCCAGGTTGGCCAGCCGCCGACATTTCCGACGACTATAGAGTCGTCCCCACGACACCGGGCCAAAGTTGGCCAGCCGCCGACATGTCCGACGACAATAGGGTCGTCCCCACGACCAGGGGCCAAAGTTGACCAGCCGCCGACATGTCCGACGACTATTGGATCGTCCCCACGACCCCGGGCCAAAGTTGGCAAGCCGCCGAAATGTCCGACGACTGTAGGGTCGTCCCCACGACCCCGGGCCAAATTTGGCAAGCCGCCGAAATGTCCGACGACTGTAGGGTCGTCCCCACGACCCCGGGCCAAAGTTGGCCAGCCGCCGACTTGTCCGACGACTATAGGGTCGTCCCTACGATCCCGGGACTAGATTGGGCAGCCGCCGACTTGTCCGACGACAATAGGGTCGTCCCCACGATCCCGGGACTAGATTGGCCCGCCACCGCCATGTCCGACGATTATAGGGTTGTCCCCACGACCACGGGCCAACTTTGGCCAGCCGCCGACATATCCGACGATTATAGTGTCGTCCAAACGACCCCGGGAATAGATTGGCCCGCCCCCGACAAGTCCGACGACTATAGGGTCGTCCCCACGACCTCGGGACTAGGTTGGCCAGCCGCCGACATGTCCGACGACTATAGGGTCGTCGCCACGACCCCGGGCCAATGTTGGCCTATCGCCGACATGTCCGACGACTATAGGGTCGTCCCTACGACCCCGGACTAGGTTGGCCAGCCGCCGACATGTCCGACGACTATAGGGTCGTCCCCACGAACCCGGGCCAAAGTTGGCAAGCCGCCGACATGTCCGATGACTATAGGGTCGTCCCCACGACCCCGGGACTAGGTTGGCCCACCGCCGACTTGTCCGACGACAATAGGGTCGTCCCCACGACCCCGGGTCTAGGTTGGCCAGCTGCCGACATGTCCGACGATTATAGGGTCGTCCCCATGACCAGGGGCCAAAGTTGGCCTGCCGCCGACATGTCCAACGACTATTGGGTCGCCCCACGACCACAGGCCAAAGTTGGCCAGCCGCCGACATGTCCGATGACTATATGGTCGTCCCCACGACCCCGGGTCTAGGTTGGCCCGCCACCGTCATGTCCGACGACAATAGGGTCGTCCCCACGACCCCGGGTCCAGGTTGGCCAGCCGCCGACATTTCCGACGACTATAGAGTCGTCCCCACGACACCGGGCCAAAGTTGGCCAGCCGCCGACATGTCCGACGACAATAGGGTCGTCCCCACGACCCCGGGTCTAGGTTGGCCAGGCGCCGACATGTCCGACGACAATCGGATCGTCCCTACGACCACGCGCCAAAGTTGGCCAGCCGCCGACATGTCCGACGACTTTTGGATCGTCTCCACGACCACGGGCCAAAGTTGGCCAGCCGCCGACATGTCCGACGACTATAGGGTCGTCCCCACGACCCCGGGACTAGATTGGCCCGCCACCGTCATGTCCGATGATTATAGGGTCGTCCCCACGACCGCGAGACTAGATTGGCCCGCCACCGTCATGTCCGACGACAATAGGGTCGTCCCCACGACCCCGGGTCCAGGTTGGCCAGCCGCCGACATTTCCGACGACTATAGAGTCGTCCCCACGACACCGGGCCAAAGTTGGCCAGCCGCCGACATGTCCGACGACAATAGGGTCGTCCCCACGACCAGGGGCCAAAGTTGACCAGCCGCCGACATGTCCGACGACTATTGGATCGTCCCCACGACCCCGGGCCAAAGTTGGCAAGCCGCCGAAATGTCCGACGACTGTAGGGTCGTCCCCACGACCCCGGGCCAAATTTGGCAAGCCGCCGAAATGTCCGACGACTGTAGGGTCGTCCCCACGACCCCCGGACTAGATTGGCCCGCCACCGTCATGTCCAACGACAATCGGATCGTCCCCACGACCACGGGCCAAAGTTGGCCAGCCGCCGACATGTCCGACGACTATTGGGTCGTCCCCACGACACCGGGCCAAAGTTGGCCAGCCGCTGACATGTCCAACGACTATAGGGTCGTCCCCACGACCACGGGCCAAAGTTGACCAGCCGCCGACATGTCCGACGACTATTGGATCGTCCCCACGACCCTAGGCCAAAGTTGGCAAGCCGCCGAAATGTCCGACGACTGTAGGGTCGTCCCCACGACCCCCGGACTAGATTGGCCCGCCACCGACAAGTCCGACGACTATAAGGTCGTCCCCACGACCCCGGGCCAAAGTTGGCCAGCCGCCGACATGTCCGACGATTATAGTGTCGTCCAAACGACCCCGGGAATAAATTGGCCCGCCCCCGACAAGTCCGACGACTATAGGGTCGTCCCCACGACCTCTGGACTAGGTTGGCCAGCCACCGCCATGTCCGACGACAATAAGGTCGTCCCCACGGCCACGGGCCAAAGTTGGCCAGCCGCCGACATGTCCGACGACTATAGATTCGTCCCCACGACCCCGGGCCAAAGTTGGCCAGCCGCCGAAATGTCCGACGACTGTAGGGTCGTCCCCACGACCCCCGGACTAGATTGGCCCGCCACCGTCATGTCCAACGACAATCGGATCGTCCCCACAACCACGGGCCATAGTTGGCCAGCCGCCGACATGTCCGACGACTATAGGGTCGTCCCCACGACACCGGGCCAAAGTTGGCAAGCCGCCGAAATGTCCGACGACTATAGGGTCGTCCCCACGACCCCGGGACTAGGTTGGCCAGCCGCCGACATGTCCGACGACTATAGGGTCGTCCCGATGACCCCGGGCCAATGTTGGCCAATCGCCAACATGTCCGACGACTATAGGGTCGTCCCTACGACCCCGGGACTAGATTGGCCCGCCACCGTCATGTCCGACGACAATAGGGTCGTCCCCACGACCCCGGGTCTAGGTTGGCCAGCTGCCGACATGTCCGACGACTATAGAGTCGTCCCCACGACACCGCGCCAAAGATGGACAGCCGCCGACATGTCCGAATACTATACGGTCATCCCCAAGACCTCGGGTCTAGATTGGCCCGCTACCGTCAAGTCCGACGACTATAGGTTCGTCCCACGACCCCGGGCCAAAGTTGGCAAGCCGCCGAAATGTCCGACGACTGTAGGGTCGTCCCCACCACCACGGGCCAAAGTTGGCCAGCCGTCGACATGTCCGACGACTATAGGGTCGTCCCCACGACCCCGGGCCAAAGTTGGCCAGCCGCCGACATGTCCGACGACTATAGGGTCGTCCCCACGACCCCGGGCCAAAGTTGGCCAGCCGCCGACATGTCCGACGACTATAGGGTCGTCCCCACGACCCCGAGACTAGATTGGCCCGCCACCGTCATGTCCAACGACAATAGGGTCGGCCCCACGACTCCGGGAATAGATTGGCCCGCCACCGTCATGTCCAACGACTATAGGGTCGTCCCCACCACCACGGGCCAAAGTTGGCCAGCCGTCGACATGTCCGACGACTATAGGGTCGTCCCCACGACCCCGGGCCAAAGTTGGCCAGCCGCCGACATGTCCGACGACTATAGGGTCGTCCCCACGACCCCGAGACTAGATTGGCCCGCCACCGTCATGTCCGACGACAATAGGGTTGTCCCCACGACCCCGGGTCTAGGTTGGCCAGCTGCCGACATGTCCGACGACTATAGAGTCGTCCCCACGACACCGCGCCAAAGATGGACAGCCGCCGACATGTCCGAATACTATACGGTCATCCCCACGACCTCGGGTCTAGATTGGCCCGCCACCGTCATGTCCGACGACAATAGGGTCGTCCCCACGACCCCGGGACTAGATTGGCCCGCCACCGTAATGTCCGACGACTATAGGGTCGTCCCGATGACCCCGGGCCAATGTTGGCCAATCGCCAACATGTCCGACGACTATAGGGTCGTCCCTACGACCCCGGGACTAGATTGGCCCGCCACCGTCATGTCCAACGACTATAGGGTCGTCCCCACAACCACGGGCCAAAGTTGGCCAGCCGTCGACATGTCCGACGACTATAGGGTCGTCCCCACGACCCCGGGCCAAAGTTGGCCAGCCGCCGACATGTCCGACGACTATAGGGTCGTCCCCACGACCCCGAGACTAGATTGGCCCGCCACCGTCATGTCCGACGACAATAGGGTCGGCCCCACGACTCCGGGTCCAGGTTGGCCAGCCGCCGACAATTCCGACGACTATAGAGTCGTCCCCACGACACCGGTCCAAAGTTGGCCAGCCGCCGACATGTCCGACGACTATAGGGTCGTCCCCACGACCCCTGGACTAGATTGGCCCGCCCCCGACAAGTCCGACGACTATAGGGTCGTCCCCACGACCTCGGGACTAGGTTGGCCAGCCGCCGACATGTCCGACGACTATAGGGTCGTCGCCACGACCCCGGGCCAATGTTGGCCTATCGCCGACATGTCCGACGACTATAGGGTCGTCCCTACGACCCCGGACTAGGTTGGCCAGCCGCCGACATGTCCGACGACTATAGGGTCGTCCCCACGAACCCGGGCCAAAGTTGGCAAGCCGCCGACATGTCCGATGACTATAGGGTCGTCCCCACGACCCCGGGACTAGGTTGGCCCACCGCCGACTTGTCCGACGACAATAGGGTCGTCCCCACGACCCCGGGTCTAGGTTGGCCAGCTGCCGACATGTCCGACGATTATAGGGTCGTCCCCATGACCAGGGGCCAAAGTTGGCCTGCCGCCGACATGTCCAACGACTATTGGGTCGCCCCACGACCACAGGCCAAAGTTGGCCAGCCGCCGACATGTCCGATGACTATATGGTCGTCCCCACGACCCCGGGTCTAGGTTGGCCCGCCACCGTCATGTCCGACGACAATAGGGTCGTCCCCACGACCCCGGGTCCAGGTTGGCCAGCCGCCGACATTTCCGACGACTATAGAGTCGTCCCCACGACACCGGGCCAAAGTTGGCCAGCCGCCGACATGTCCGACGACAATAGGGTCGTCCCCACGACCCCGGGTCTAGGTTGGCCAGGCGCCGACATGTCCGACGACAATCGGATCGTCCCTACGACCACGCGCCAAAGTTGGCCAGCCGCCGACATGTCCGACGACTTTTGGATCGTCTCCACGACCACGGGCCAAAGTTGGCCAGCCGCCGACATGTGCGACGACTATAGGGTCGTCCCCACGACCCCGGGACTAGATTGGCCCGCCACCGTCATGTCCGACGATTATAGGGTCGTCCCCACGACCGCGAGACTAGATTGGCCCGCCACCGTCATGTCCGACGACAATAGGGTCGTCCCCACGACCCCGGGTCCAGGTTGGCCAGCCGCCGACATTTCCGACGACTATAGAGTCGTCCCCACGACACCGGGCCAAAGTTGGCCAGCCGCCGACATGTCCGACGACAATAGGGTCGTCCCCACGACCAGGGGCCAAAGTTGACCAGCCGCCGACATGTCCGACGACTATTGGATCGTCCCCACGACCCCGGGCCAAAGTTGGCAAGCCGCCGAAATGTCCGACGACTGTAGGGTCGTCCCCACGACCCCGGGCCAAATTTGGCAAGCCGCCGAAATGTCCGACGACTGTAGGGTCGTCCCCACGACCCCCGGACTAGATTGGCCCGCCACCGTCATGTCCAACGACAATCGGATCGTCCCCACGACCACGGGCCAAAGTTGGCCAGCCGCCGACATGTCCGACGACTATTGGGTCGTCCCCACGACACCGGGCCAAAGTTGGCCAGCCGCTGACATGTCCAACGACTATAGGGTCGTCCCCACGACCACGGGCCAAAGTTGACCAGCCGCCGACATGTCCGACGACTATTGGATCGTCCCCACGACCCTAGGCCAAAGTTGGCAAGCCGCCGAAATGTCCGACGACTGTAGGGTCGTCCCCACGACCCCCGGACTAGATTGGCCCGCCACCGACAAGTCCGACGACTATAAGGTCGTCCCCACGACCCCGGGCCAAAGTTGGCCAGCCGCCGACATGTCCGACGATTATAGTGTCGTCCAAACGACCCCGGGAATAGATTGGCCCGCCCCCGACAAGTCCGACGACTATAGGGTCGTCCCCACGACCTCTGGACTAGGTTGGCCAGCCACCGCCATGTCCGACGACAATAAGGTCGTCCCCACGGCCACGGGCCAAAGTTGGCCAGCCGCCGACATGTCCGACGACTATAGATTCGTCCCCACGACCCCGGGCCAAAGTTGGCCAGCCGCCGACTTGTCCGACGACTATAGGGTCGTCCCTACGATCCCGGGACTAGATTGGGCAGCCGCCGACTTGTCCGACGACAATAGGGTCGTCCCCACGATCCCGGGACTAGATTGGCCCGCCACCGCCATGTCCGACGATTATAGGGTTGTCCCCAAGACCACGGGCCAACTTTGGCCAGCCGCCGACATATCCGACGATTATAGTGTCGTCCAAACGACCCCGGGAATAGATTGGCCCGCCCCCGACAAGTCCGACGACTATAGGGTCGTCCCCACGACCTCGGGATTAGGTTGGCCAGCCGCCGACATGTCCGACGACTATAGGGTCGTCGCCACGACCCCGGGCCAATGTTGGCCTATCGCCGACATGTCCGACGACTATAGGGTCGTCCCTACGACCCCGGACTAGGTTGGCCAGCCGCCGACATGTCCGACGACTATAGGGTCGTCCCCACGAACCCGGGCCAAAGTTGGCAAGCCGCCGACATGTCCGATGACTATAGGGTCGTCCCCACGACCCCGGGACTAGGTTGGCCCACCGCCGACTTGTCCGACGACAATAGGGTCGTCCCCACGACCCCGGGTCTAGGTTGGCCAGCTGCCGACATGTCCGACGATTATAGGGTCGTCCCCATGACCAGGGGCCAAAGTTGGCCTGCCGCCGACATGTCCAACGACTATTGGGTCGCCCCACGACCCCGGGTCTAGGTTGGCCCGCCACCGTCATGTCCGACGACAATAGGGTCGTCCCCACGACCCCGGGTCCAGGTTGGCCAGCCGCCGACATTTCCGACGACTATAGAGTCGTCCCCACGACACCGGGCCAAAGTTGGCCAGCCGCCGACATGTCCGACGACAATAGGGTCGTCCCCACGACCCCGGGTCTAGGTTGGCCAGGCGCCGACATGTCCGACGACAATCGGATCGTCCCTACGACCACGCGCCAAAGTTGGCCAGCCGCCGACATGTCCGACGACTTTTGGATCGTCTCCACGACCACGGGCCAAAGTTGGCCAGCCGCCGACATGTCCGACGACTATAGGGTCGTCCCCACGACCCCGGGACTAGATTGGCCCGCCACCGTCATGTCCGACGATTATAGGGTCGTCCCCACGACCGCGAGACTAGATTGGCCCGCCACCGTCATGTCCGACGACAATAGGGTCGTCCCCACGACCCCGGGTCCAGGTTGGCCTGCCGCCGACATTTCCGACGACTATAGAGTCGTCCCCACGACACCGGGCCAAAGTTGGCCAGCCGCCGACATGTCCGACGACAATAGGGTCGTCCCCACGACCACGGGCCAAAGTTGACCAGCCGCCGACATGTCCGACGACTATTGGATCGTCCCCACGACCCCGGGCCAAAGTTGGCAAGCCGCCGAAATGTCCGACGACTGTAGGGTCGTCCCCACGACCCCGGGCCAAATTTGGCAAGCCGCCGAAATGTCCGACGACTGTAGGGTCGTCCCCACGACCCCCGGACTAGATTGGCCCGCCACCGTCATGTCCAACGACAATCGGATCGTCCCCACAACCACGGGCCATAGTTGGCCAGCCGCCGACATGTCCGACGACTATAGGGTCGTCCCCACGACACCGGGCCAAAGTTGGCAAGCCGCCGAAATGTCCGACGACTATAGGGTCGTCCCCACGACCCCGGGACTAGGTTGGCCAGCCGCCGACATGTCCGACGACTATAGGGTCGTCCCGATGACCCCGGGCCAATGTTGGCCAATCGCCAACATGTCCGACGACTATAGGGTCGTCCCTACGACCCCGGGACTAGATTGGCCCGCCACCGTCATGTCCGACGACAATAGGGTCGTCCCCACGACCCCGGGTCTAGGTTGGCCAGCTGCCGACATGTCCGACGACTATAGAGTCGTCCCCACGACACCGCGCCAAAGATGGACAGCCGCCGACATGTCCGAATACTATACGGTCATCCCCACGACCTCGGGTCTAGATTGGCCCGCTACCGTCAAGTCCGACGACTATAGGTTCGTCCCACGACCCCGGGCCAAAGTTGGCAAGCCGCCGAAATGTCCGACGACTGTAGGGTCGTCCCCACCACCACGGGCCAAAGTTGGCCAGCCGTCGACATGTCCGACGACTATAGGGTCGTCCCCACGACCCCGGGCCAAAGTTGGCCAGCCGCCGACATGTCCGACGACTATAGGGTCGTCCCCACGACCCCGGGCCAAAGTTGGCCAGCCGCCGACATGTCCGACGACTATAGGGTCGTCCCCACGACCCCGAGACTAGATTGGCCCGCCACCGTCATGTCCAACGACAATAGGGTCGGCCCCACGACTCCGGGACTAGATTGGCCCGCCACCGTCATGTCCAACGACTATAGGGTCGTCCCCACCACCACGGGCCAAAGTTGGCCAGCCGTCGACATGTCCGACGACTATAGGGTCGTCCCCACGACCCCGGGCCAAAGTTGGCCAGCCGCCGACATGTCCGACGACTATAGGGTCGTCCCCACGACCCCGAGACTAGATTGGCCCGCCACCGTCATGTCCGACGACAATAGGGTCGTCCCCACGACCCCGGGTCTAGGTTGGCCAGCTGCCGACATGTCCGACGATTATAGAGTCGTCCCCACGACACCGCGCCAAAGATGGACAGCCGCCGACATGTCCGAATACTATACGGTCATCCCCACGACCTCGGGTCTAGATTGGCCCGCCACCGTCATGTCCGACGACAATAGGGTCGTCCCCACGACCCCGGGACTAGATTGGCCCGCCACCGTCATGTCCGACGACTATAGGGTCGTCCCGATGACCCCGGGCCAATGTTGGCCAATCGCCAACATGTCCGACGACTATAGGGTCGTCCCTACGACCCCGGGACTAGATTGGCCCGCCACCGTCATGTCCAACGACTATAGGGTCGTCCCCACAACCACGGGCCAAAGTTGGCCAGCCGTCGACATGTCCGACGACTATAGGGTCGTCCCCACGACCCCGGGCCAAAGTTGGCCAGCCGCCGACATGTCCGACGACTATAGGGTCGTCCCCACGACACCGGGCCAAAGTTGGCCAGCCGCCGACATGTCCGACGACTATAGGGTCGTCCCCACGACCCCGGGACAAGGTTGGCCAGCCGCCGACATGTCCGACGAATATAGGGCCGTACCCACGACCCCGGGACTAGGCTGACAAGCCGCCAACATGACCGACGACTATAGGGTCGTCCCCACGACCCCGGGCCAAAGTTGGTCAGCCGCCGAAATGTCCGACGACTATAGGGTCGACCCACGACCCCGGGCCAAAGTTGGCAAGCCGCTGAAATGTCCGACGACTTTAGGGTTGTCCCCACGACCCCGGGACTACATTGGCCCGCCACCGTCAAGTCCGACGACTATAGGGTCGTCCCCAGGACCTCGGGACTAGATTGGCCCGCCACCGTCAAGTCCGACGACTATAGGGTCGTCCTCACGACCCCGGGTCTAGGTTGGCCAGCTGCCGACTTGTCCGACGACTATAGGGTCGTACCCACGACCGCGAGACTAGATTGGCCCGCTACCGTCATGTCCGACGACAATAGGGTCGTCCCCACGACCCCGGGTCCAGGTTGACCAGCCGCCGACATTTCCGACGACTATAGAGTCGTCCCCACGACACCGGGCCAAAGTTGGCCAGCCGCCGACATGTCCGACGGCTATAGGGTCGTCCCCACGACCTCGGGTCTAGATTGGCCCGCTACCGTCATGTCCGAAGACTATAGGGTCGTCCCCACGACCTCGGGCCAAAGTTGGCCAGCCGCCGACATGTCCGACGACTATAGGGTCGTTCCCACGACCTCGGGTCTAGATTGGCCCGCTACCGTCATGTCCGAAGACTATAGGGTCGTCCCCACGACCTCGGGCCAAAGTTGGCCAGCCGCCGACATGTCCGACGACTATAGGGTCGTCCCCACGACCCCGGGACTAGATTGGTCCGCCACCGTCTTGTCCGACGACTATAGGGTCGTCCCCACGACCACGGGCCAAAGTTGACCAGCCGCCGACATGTCCATCGACTATAGGGTCGTCCCCACGACCCCGGGACTAGATTGGCCCGCCACCGTCATGTCCGACGATTATAGGGTCGTCCCCACGACCGCGAGACTAGATTGGCCCGCCACCGTCATGTCCGACGACAATAGGGTCGTCTCCACGACCCCGGGTCCAGGTTGGCCAGCCGCCGACATTTCCGACGACTATAGAGTCGTCCCCACGACACCGGGCCAAAGTTGGCCAGCCGCCGACATGTCCGACGACTATAGGGTCGTCCCCACGACCCCGGGACAAGGTTGGCCCGCCGCCGACTTGTCCGACGACTATAGGGCGGTATCCACGACCCTGGGACTAGGCTGACAAGCCGCCAACATGTCCGACGACTATAGGGTCGTCCCCACGACCCCGGGCCAAAGATGTCCAGCCGCCGTCTTGTCCGACGACTATAGGGTCGTCCCCACGACCCCGGGACTAGATTGACCCGCCAGCGTCATGTCCAACGACTATAGGGTCGTCCCCACAACCACGGGCCAAAGTTGGCCAGCCGCTGACATGTCCGACGACTATAGGGTCGTCCCCACGACCCCGGGCCAAAGTTGGCCAGCTGCCGACATGTCCGACGACTATAGGGTCGTCCCCACGACCCCGGGACAAGGTTGGCCCGCCGCCGACTTGTCCGACGACTATAGGGTCGTACCCACCACCCCGGGACTAGGCTGACAAGCCGCCAACATGTCCGACGACTATAGGGTCGTCCCCACGACCCCGGGCCAAAGATGTCCAGTCGCCGTCTTGTCCGACGACTATAGGGTCGTCCCCACGACCCCGGGCCAAAGATGTACAGCCGCTGTCTTGTCCGACGACTATAGGGTCGTCCCCACGACCCCGAGTCCAGGTTGGCCAGCCGCCGACATTTCCGACGACTATAGAGTCGTCCCCACGACCCCGGGCCAAAGTTGGCCAGCCGCCGACATGTCCGACGACTATAGGGTCGTCCCCACGACCCCGAGACTAGATTGTCCCGCCACCGTCATGTCCGACGACAATAGGGTCGTCCCCACGACCCCGGGTCCAGGTTGGCCAGCCGCCGACATTTCCGACGACTATAGTGTCGTCCCTACGACACCGGGCCAAAGTTGGCCAGCCGCCGACATGTCCGACGACTATAGGGTCATCCCCACGACCCCGGGACTAGATTGGCCCGCCACCGTCATGTCCGACGATTATAGGGTCGTCCCCACGACCCCGGGACTAGATTGGCCCGCCACCGTCATGTCCAACGACTATAGGGTCGTTCCCACAACCACGGGCCAAAGTTGGCCAGCCGCCGACATGTCCGACGACTATTGGATCGTCCCCACGACCACGGGCCAATGTTGGCCAGCCGCCGACATGTCCGACGACTATAGGGTCGTCCCCACGACCCCGGGACTAGATTGGTCCGCCACCGTCATGTCCGACGACTATAGGGTCGTCCCCACGACCCCGGGCCAAAGTTGGCCAGCCGCCGACATGTCCGACGACTATAGGGTCGTCCGCACGACCGCGAGACTAGATTGGCCCGCCACCGTCATGTCCGACGACAATAGGGTCGTCCCCACGACCCCGGGTCCAGGTTGGCCAGCCGCCGACATTTCCGACAACTATAGAGTCGTCCCCACGACACCGGGCCAAAGTTGGCCAGCCGCCGACATGTCCGACGATTATAGGGTCGTCCCCACGACCCCGGGACAAGGTTGGCCCGCCGCGGACTTGTCCGACGACTATAGGGTCGTACCCACGACCCTGGGACTAGATTGGCCCGCCACCGTCATGTCCAACGACTATAGGGTCGTCCCCACAACCACGGGCCAAAGTTGGCCCGCCACCGTCAAGTCCGACGACAATAGGGTCGTCTCCACGACCCCGGGTCCAGGTTGGCCAGCCGCCGACATTTCCGACGACTATAGAGTCGTCCCCACGACACCGGGCCAAAGTTGGCCAGCCGCCGACATGTCCGACGACTATAGGGTCGTCCCCACGACCCCGGGACAAGGTTGGCCCGCCGCCGACTTGTCCGACGACTATAGGGTCGTACCCACGACCGCGACACTAGATTGGCCCGCCACCGTCATGTCCGACGACAATAGGGTCGTCTCCACGACCCCGGGTCCAGGTTGGCCAGCCGCCGACATTTCCGACGACTATAGAGTCGTCCCCACGACACCGGGCCAAAGTTGGCCAGCCGCCGACATGTCCGACGACTATAGGGTCGTCCCCACGACCCCGGGCCAATAATGGCCAATCGCCGACATGTCCGACGACTATAGGGTCGTACCTACGACCCCGGGACTTGATTGGCCCGGCACCGTCATGTCCAACGACTATCGGATCGTCCCTACGACCACGGGCCAAAGTTGGCCAGCCGCCGACAGGTCCGACGACTATTTGGTCGTCCCCACGACCCTGGGACTAGATTGGCTAGCCACCGTCACGTCCGACGACTATCGGATCGTCCCCACGACCACGAGCCAAAGTTGGCCAGCCGCCGACATGTCCAACGACTATTGGGTCGCCCCACGACCACGGGCCAAAGTTGGCCAGCCGCCGACATGTCCGATGACTATATGGTCGTCCCCACGACCCCGGGTCTAGGTTGGCCAGCCGCCGACATGTTCGACGACTATAGAGGCGTCCCCACGACACCGGTCAGCCGCTGACATGCCCAACGACTATAGGGTCGTCCCCACGACCCCGGAACTAGGTTGGCCAGCCGCCGACATGTCCGACGACTATAGGGTCGTCCCGACGACCCCGGGCCAATGTTGGCCAATCGCCAACATGTCCGACGACTATAGGGTCGTCCCCACGACCCCGGGACTATATTGGCCCGCCACCGTCATGTCCAACGATTATAGGGTCGTCCCTACGACCCCGGGACTATATTGGCTAGCCACCGTCATGTCCGACGACTATCGGATCGTCCCCACGACCACGAGCCAAAGTTGGCCAGCCGCCGACATGTCCAACGACTATTGGGTCGCCCCACGACCACGGGCCAAAGTTGGCCAGCCGCCGACATATCCGATGACTATATGGTCGTACCCACGACCCCGGTTCTAGGTTGGCCAGCCGCCGACATGTTCGACGACTATAGAGGCGTCCCCACGACACCGGTCAGCCGCTGACATGCCCAACGACTATAGGGTCGTCCCCACGACCCCGGGACTTGATTGGCCCGGCACCGTCATGTCCTACGACTATCGGATCGTCCCTACGACCACGGGCCAAAGTTGGCCAGCCGCCGACAGGTCCGACGACTATTTGGTCGTCCCCACGACCCTGGGAGTAGATTGGCTAGCCACCGTCACGTCCGACGACTATCGGATCGTCCCCACGACTACGGGCCAAAGTTGGCCAGCCGCCGACATGTCCAACGACTATTGGGTCGCCCCACGACCACGGGCCAAAGTTGGCCAGCCGCCGACATGTCCGATGACTATATGGTCGTCCCCACGACCCCGGGTCTAGGTTGGCCAGCCGCCGACATGTTCGACGACTATAGAGGCGTCCCCACGACCCCGGGCCAATAATGGCCAATCGCCGACATGTCCGACGAGTATAGGGTCGTACCTACGACCCCGGGACTTGATTGGCCCGGCACCGTCATGTCCTACGACTATCGGATCGTCCCGACGACCACGGGCCAAAGTTGGCCAGCCGCCGACAGGTCCGACGACTATTTGGTCGTCCCCACGACCCTGGGAGTAGATTGGCTAGCCACCGTCACGTCCGACGACTATCGGATCGTCCCCACGACTACGGGCCAAAGTTGGCCAGCCGCCGACATGTCCAACGACTATTGGGTCGCCCCACGACCACGGGCCAAAGTTGGCCAGCCGCTGACATGTCCAACGACTATAGGGTCGTCCCCACGACCACGGGCCAAAGTTGACCAGCCGCCGACATGTCCGACGACTATTGGATCGTCCCCACGACCCTAGGCCAAAGTTGGCAAGCCGCCGAAATGTCCGACGACTGTAGGGTCGTCCCCACGACCCCCGGACTAGATTGGCCCGCCACCGACAAGTCCGACGACTATAAGGTCGTCCCCACGACCCCGGGCCAAAGTTGGCCAGCCGCCGACATGTCCGACGATTATAGTGTCGTCCAAACGACCCCGGGAATAAATTGGCCCGCCCCCGACAAGTCCGACGACTATAGGGTCGTCCCCACGACCTCTGGACTAGGTTGGCCAGCCACCGCCATGTCCGACGACAATAAGGTCGTCCCCACGGCCACGGGCCAAAGTTGGCCAGCCGCCGACATGTCCGACGACTATAGATTCGTCCCCACGACCCCGGGCCAAAGTTGGCCAGCCGCCGAAATGTCCGACGACTGTAGGGTCGTCCCCACGACCCCCGGACTAGATTGGCCCGCCACCGTCATGTCCAACGACAATCGGATCGTCCCCACAACCACGGGCCATAGTTGGCCAGCCGCCGACATGTCCGACGACTATAGGGTCGTCCCCACGACACCGGGCCAAAGTTGGCAAGCCGCCGAAATGTCCGACGACTATAGGGTCGTCCCCACGACCCCGGGACTAGGTTGGCCAGCCGCCGACATGTCCGACGACTATAGGGTCGTCCCGATGACCCCGGGCCAATGTTGGCCAATCGCCAACATGTCCGACGACTATAGGGTCGTCCCTACGACCCCGGGACTAGATTGGCCCGCCACCGTCATGTCCGACGACAATAGGGTCGTCCCCACGACCCCGGGTCTAGGTTGGCCCGCCACCGTCATGTCCGACGACAATAGGGTCGTCCCCACGACCCCGGGTCCAGGTTGGCCAGCCGCCGACATTTCCGACGACTATAGAGTCGTCCCCACGACACCGGGCCAAAGTTGGCCAGCCGCCGACATGTCCGACGACAATAGGGTCGTCCCCACGACCCCGGGTCTAGGTTGGCCAGGCGCCGACATGTCCGACGACAATCGGATCGTCCCTACGACCACGCGCCAAAGTTGGCCAGCCGCCGACATGTCCGACGACTTTTGGATCGTCTCCACGACCACGGGCCAAAGTTGGCCAGCCGCCGACATGTCCGACGACTATAGGGTCGTCCCCACGACCCCGGGACTAGATTGGCCCGCCACCGTCATGTCCGACGATTATAGGGTCGTCCCCACGACCGCGAGACTAGATTGGCCCGCCACCGTCATGTCCGACGACAATAGGGTCGTCCCCACGACCCCGGGTCCAGGTTGGCCAGCCGCCGACATTTCCGACGACTATAGAGTCGTCCCCACGACACCGGGCCAAAGTTGGCCAGCCGCCGACATGTCCGACGACAATAGGGTCGTCCCCACGACCAGGGGCCAAAGTTGACCAGCCGCCGACATGTCCGACGACTATTGGATCGTCCCCACGACCCCGGGCCAAAGTTGGCAAGCCGCCGAAATGTCCGACGACTGTAGGGTCGTCCCCACGACCCCGGGCCAAATTTGGCAAGCCGCCGAAATGTCCGACGACTGTAGGGTCGTCCCCACGACCCCCGGACTAGATTGGCCCGCCACCGTCATGTCCAACGACAATCGGATCGTCCCCACGACCACGGGCCAAAGTTGGCCAGCCGCCGACATGTCCGACGACTATTGGGTCGTCCCCACGACACCGGGCCAAAGTTGGCCAGCCGCTGACATGTCCAACGACTATAGGGTCGTCCCCACGACCACGGGCCAAAGTTGACCAGCCGCCGACATGTCCGACGACTATTGGATCGTCCCCACGACCCTAGGCCAAAGTTGGCAAGCCGCCGAAATGTCCGACGACTGTAGGGTCGTCCCCACGACCCCCGGACTAGATTGGCCCGCCACCGACAAGTCCGACGACTATAAGGTCGTCCCCACGACCCCGGGCCAAAGTTGGCCAGCCGCCGACATGTCCGACGATTATAGTGTCGTCCAAACGACCCCGGGAATAGATTGGCCCGCCCCCGACAAGTCCGACGACTATAGGGTCGTCCCCACGACCTCTGGACTAGGTTGGCCAGCCACCGCCATGTCCGACGACAATAAGGTCGTCCCCACGGCCACGGGCCAAAGTTGGCCAGCCGCCGACATGTCCGATGACTATAGATTCGTCCCCACGACCCCGGGCCAAAGTTGGCCAGCCGCCGACTTGTCCGACGACTATAGGGTCGTCCCTACGATCCCGGGACTAGATTGGGCAGCCGCCGACTTGTCCGACGACAATAGGGTCGTCCCCACGATCCCGGGACTAGATTGGCCCGCCACCGCCATGTCCGACGATTATAGGGTTGTCCCCAAGACACGGGCCAACTTTGGCCAGCCGCCGACATATCCGACGATTATAGTGTCGTCCAAACGACCCCGGGAATAGATTGGCCCGCCCCCGACAAGTCCGACGACTATAGGGTCGTCCCCACGACCTCGGGATTAGGTTGGCCAGCCGCCGACATGTCCGACGACTATAGGGTCGTCGCCACGACCCCGGGCCAATGTTGGCCTATCGCCGACATGTCCGACGACTATAGGGTCGTCCCTACGACCCCGGACTAGGTTGGCCAGCCGCCGACATGTCCGACGACTATAGGGTCGTCCCCACGAACCCGGGCCAAAGTTGGCAAGCCGCCGACATGTCCGATGACTATAGGGTCGTCCCCACGACCCCGGGACTAGGTTGGCCCACCGCCGACTTGTCCGACGACAATAGGGTCGTCCCCACGACCCCGGGTCTAGGTTGGCCAGCTGCCGACATGTCCGACGATTATAGGGTCGTCCCCATGACCAGGGGCCAAAGTTGGCCTGCCGCCGACATGTCCAACGACTATTGGGTCGCCCCACGACCCCGGGTCTAGGTTGGCCCGCCACCGTCATGTCCGACGACAATAGGGTCGTCCCCACGACCCCGGGTCCAGGTTGGCCAGCCGCCGACATTTCCGACGACTATAGAGTCGTCCCCACGACACCGGGCCAAAGTTGGCCAGCCGCCGACATGTCCGACGACAATAGGGTCGTCCCCACGACCCCGGGTCTAGGTTGGCCAGGCGCCGACATGTCCGACGACAATCGGATCGTCCCTACGACCACGCGCCAAAGTTGGCCAGCCGCCGACATGTCCGACGACTTTTGGATCGTCTCCACGACCACGGGCCAAAGTTGGCCAGCCGCCGACATGTCCGACGACTATAGGGTCGTCCCCACGACCCCGGGACTAGATTGGCCCGCCACCGTCATGTCCGACGATTATAGGGTCGTCCCCACGACCGCGAGACTAGATTGGCCCGCCACCGTCATGTCCGACGACAATAGGGTCGTCCCCACGACCCCGGGTCCAGGTTGGCCTGCCGCCGACATTTCCGACGACTATAGAGTCGTCCCCACGACACCGGGCCAAAGTTGGCCAGCCGCCGACATGTCCGACGACAATAGGGTCGTCCCCACGACCACGGGCCAAAGTTGACCAGCCGCCGACATGTCCGACGACTATTGGATCGTCCCCACGACCCCGGGCCAAAGTTGGCAAGCCGCCGAAATGTCCGACGACTGTAGGGTCGTCCCCACGACCCCGGGCCAAATTTGGCAAGCCGCCGAAATGTCCGACGACTGTAGGGTCGTCCCCACGACCCCCGGACTAGATTGGCCCGCCACCGTCATGTCCAACGACAATCGGATCGTCCCCACAACCACGGGCCATAGTTGGCCAGCCGCCGACATGTCCGACGACTATAGGGTCGTCCCCACGACACCGGGCCAAAGTTGGCAAGCCGCCGAAATGTCCGACGACTATAGGGTCGTCCCCACGACCCCGGGACTAGGTTGGCCAGCCGCCGACATGTCCGACGACTATAGGGTCGTCCCGATGACCCCGGGCCAATGTTGGCCAATCGCCAACATGTCCGACGACTATAGGGTCGTCCCTACGACCCCGGGACTAGATTGGCCCGCCACCGTCATGTCCGACGACAATAGGGTCGTCCCCACGACCCCGGGTCTAGGTTGGCCAGCTGCCGACATGTCCGACGACTATAGAGTCGTCCCCACGACACCGCGCCAAAGATGGACAGCCGCCGACATGTCCGAATACTATACGGTCATCCCCACGACCTCGGGTCTAGATTGGCCCGCTACCGTCAAGTCCGACGACTATAGGTTCGTCCCACGACCCCGGGCCAAAGTTGGCAAGCCGCCGAAATGTCCGACGACTGTAGGGTCGTCCCCACCACCACGGGCCAAAGTTGGCCAGCCGTCGACATGTCCGACGACTATAGGGTCGTCCCCACGACCCCGGGCCAAAGTTGGCCAGCCGCCGACATGTCCGACGACTATAGGGTCGTCCCCACGACCCCGGGCCAAAGTTGGCCAGCCGCCGACATGTCCGACGACTATAGGGTCGTCCCCACGACCCCGAGACTAGATTGGCCCGCCACCGTCATGTCCAACGACAATAGGGTCGGCCCCACGACTCCGGGACTAGATTGGCCCGCCACCGTCATGTCCAACGACTATAGGGTCGTCCCCACCACCACGGGCCAAAGTTGGCCAGCCGTCGACATGTCCGACGACTATAGGGTCGTCCCCACGACCCCGGGCCAAAGTTGGCCAGCCGCCGACATGTCCGACGACTATAGGGTCGTCCCCACGACCCCGAGACTAGATTGGCCCGCCACCGTCATGTCCGACGACAATAGGGTCGTCCCCACGACCCCGGGTCTAGGTTGGCCAGCTGCCGACATGTCCGACGACTATAGAGTCGTCCCCACGACACCGCGCCAAAGATGGACAGCCGCCGACATGTCCGAATACTATACGGTCATCCCCACGACCTCGGGTCTAGATTGGCCCGCCACCGTCATGTCCGACGACAATAGGGTCGTCCCCACGACCCCGGGACTAGATTGGCCCGCCACCGTCATGTCCGACGACTATAGGGTCGTCCCGATGACCCCGGGCCAATGTTGGCCAATCGCCAACATGTCCGACGACTATAGGGTCGTCCCTACGACCCCGGGACTAGATTGGCCCGCCACCGTCATGTCCAACGACTATAGGGTCGTCCCCACAACCACGGGCCAAAGTTGGCCAGCCGTCGACATGTCCGACGACTATAGGGTCGTCCCCACGACCCCGGGCCAAAGTTGGCCAGCCGCCGACATGTCCGACGACTATAGGGTCGTCCCCACGACACCGGGCCAAAGTTGGCCAGCCGCCGACATGTCCGACGACTATAGGGTCGTCCCCACGACCCCGGGACAAGGTTGGCCAGCCGCCGACATGTCCGACGAATATAGGGCCGTACCCACGACCCCGGGACTAGGCTGACAAGCCGCCAACATGACCGACGACTATAGGGTCGTCCCCACGACCCCGGGCCAAAGTTGGTCAGCCGCCGAAATGTCCGACGACTATAGGGTCGACCCACGACCCCGGGCCAAAGTTGGCAAGCCGCTGAAATGTCCGACGACTTTAGGGTTGTCCCCACGACCCCGGGACTACATTGGCCCGCCACCGTCAAGTCCGACGACTATAGGGTCGTCCCCAGTACCTCGGGACTAGATTGGCCCGCCACCGTCAAGTCCGACGACTATAGGGTCGTCCTCACGACCCCGGGTCTAGGTTGGCCAGCTGCCGACTTGTCCGACGACTATAGGGTCGTACCCACGACCGCGAGACTAGATTGGCCCGCTACCGTCATGTCCGACGACAATAGGGTCGTCCCCACGACCCCGGGTCCAGGTTGGCCAGCCGCCGACATTTCCGACGACTATAGAGTCGTCCCCACGACACCGGGCCAAAGTTGGCCAGCCGCCGACATGTCCGACGGCTATAGGGTCGTCCCCACGACCTCGGGTCTAGATTGGCCCGCTACCGTCATGTCCGAAGACTATAGGGTCGTCCCCACGACCTCGGGCCAAAGTTGGCCAGCCGCCGACATGTCCGACGACTATAGGGTCGTTCCCACGACCTCGGGTCTAGATTGGCCCGCTACCGTCATGTCCGAAGACTATAGGGTCGTCCCCACGACCTCGGGCCAAAGTTGGCCAGCCGCCGACATGTCCGACGACTATAGGGTCGTCCCCACGACCCCGGGACTAGATTGGTCCGCCACCGTCTTGTCCGACGACTATAGGGTCGTCCCCACGACCACGGGCCAAAGTTGACCAGCCGCCGACATGTCCATCGACTATAGGGTCGTCCCCACGACCCCGGGACTAGATTGGCCCGCCACCGTCATGTCCGACGATTATAGGGTCGTCCCCACGACCGCGAGACTAGATTGGCCCGCCACCGTCATGTCCGACGACAATAGGGTCGTCTCCACGACCCCGGGTCCAGGTTGGCCAGCCGCCGACATTTCCGACGACTATAGAGTCGTCCCCACGACACCGGGCCAAAGTTGGCCAGCCGCCGACATGTCCGACGACTATAGGGTCGTCCCCACGACCCCGGGACAAGGTTGGCCCGCCGCCGACTTGTCCGACGACTATAGGGCGGTATCCACGACCCTGGGACTAGGCTGACAAGCCGCCAACATGTCCGACGACTATAGGGTCGTCCCCACGACCCCGGGCCAAAGATGTCCAGCCGCCGTCTTGTCCGACGACTATAGGGTCGTCCCCACGACCCCGGGACTAGATTGACCCGCCAGCGTCATGTCCAACGACTATAGGGTCGTCCCCACAACCACGGGCCAAAGTTGGCCAGCCGCCGACATGTCCGACGACTATAGGGTCGTCCCCACGACCCCGGGCCAAAGTTGGCCAGCTGCCGACATGTCCGACGACTATAGGGTCGTCCCCACGACCCCGGGACAAGGTTGGCCCGCCGCCGACTTGTCCGACGACTATAGGGTCGTACCCACCACCCCGGGACTAGGCTGACAAGCCGCCAACATGTCCGACGACTATAGGGTCGTCCCCACGACCCCGGGCCAAAGATGTCCAGTCGCCGTCTTGTCCGACGACTATAGGGTCGTCCCCACGACCCCGGGCCAAAGATGTACAGCCGCTGTCTTGTCCGACGACTATAGGGTCGTCCCCACGACCCCGAGTCCAGGTTGGCCAGCCGCCGACATTTCCGACGACTATAGAGTCGTCCCCACGACCCCGGGCCAAAGTTGGCCAGCCGCCGACATGTCCGACGACTATAGGGTCGTCCCCACGACCCCGAGACTAGATTGTCCCGCCACCGTCATGTCCGACGACAATAGGGTCGTCCCCACGACCCCGGGTCCAGGTTGGCCAGCCGCCGACATTTCCGACGACTATAGTGTCGTCCCTACGACACCGGGCCAAAGTTGGCCAGCCGCCGACATGTCCGACGACTATAGGGTCATCCCCACGACCCCGGGACTAGATTGGCCCGCCACCGTCATGTCCGACGATTATAGGGTCGTCCCCACGACCCCGGGACTAGATTGGCCCGCCACCGTCATGTCCAACGACTATAGGGTCGTTCCCACAACCACGGGCCAAAGTTGGCCAGCCGCCGACATGTCCGACGACTATTGGATCGTCCCCACGACCACGGGCCAATGTTGGCCAGCCGCCGACATGTCCGACGACTATAGGGTCGTCCCCACGACCCCGGGACTAGATTGGTCCGCCACCGTCATGTCCGACGACTATAGGGTCGTCCCCACGACCCCGGGCCAAAGTTGGCCAGCCGCCGACATGTCCGACGACTATAGGGTCGTCCGCACGACCGCGAGACTAGATTGGCCCGCCACCGTCATGTCCGACGACAATAGGGTCGTCCCCACGACCCCGGGTCCAGGTTGGCCAGCCGCCGACATTTCCGACAACTATAGAGTCGTCCCCACGACACCGGGCCAAAGTTGGCCAGCCGCCGACATGTCCGACGATTATAGGGTCGTCCCCACGACCCCGGGACAAGCTTGGCCGGCCGCCGACTTGTCCGACGACTATAGGGTCGTCCCCACGACCCCGGGCCAATAATGGCCAATCGCCGACATGTCCGACGACTATAGGGTCGTACCTACGACCCCGGGACTTGATTGGCCCGGCACCTTCATGTCCTACGACTATCGGATCGTCCCTACGACCACGGGCCAAAGTTGGCCAGCCGCCGACAGGTCCGACGACTATTTGGTCGTCCCCACGACCCTGGGAGTAGATTGGCTAGCCACCGTCACGTCCGACGACTATCGGATCGTCCCCACGACTACGGGCCAAAGTTGGCCAGCCGCCGACATGTCCAACGACTATTGGGTCGCCCCACGACCACGGGCCAAAGTTGGCCAGCCGCCGACATGTCCGATGACTATATGGTCGTCCCCACGACCCCGGGTCTAGGTTGGCCAGCCGCCGACATGTTCGACGACTATAGAGGCGTCCCCACGACACCGGGCCAAAGTTGGTCAGCCGCTGACATGCCCAACGACTATAGGGTCGTCCCCACGACCACGGGCCAAAGTTGGCAAGCCGCCGACATGTCCGATGACTGTAGGGTCGTCCCCACGACCCCGGGACTAGGTTGGCCCACCGCCGACTTGTCCGACGACAATAGGGTCGTCCCCACGACCCCGGGTCTAGGTTGGCCAGCTACCGACATGTCCGACGATTATAGGGTCGTCCCCAAGACCAGGGGCCAAAGTTGACCTGCCGCCGAAATGTCCGACAACTATACAGTCGTCCCCACGACACCAGGCCAAAGTTGGCCAGCCGCCAACATGTCCGACGACTATAGGGTCGTCCCTACGACCCCGGGACTAGATTGGCCCGCCGCCGACTTGTCCGACGACTATAGGGTCGTCCCCACGACCCCCGGACTAGGTTGGCTCGCCGCCGACTTGTCCGACGACTACAGGGTCGTCTCCACGACCCCGGGTCCAGGTTGGCCAGCCGCCGACATTTCCGACGACTATAGAGTCGTCCCCACGACCCCGGGACTAGGTTGGCCCTCCGCCGACTTGTCCGACGACAATAGGGTCGACCCCACGACCCCGAGTCTAGGTTGGCCAGCTGCCGACATGTCCGACGATTATAGGGTCGTCCCCAAGACCAGGGGCCAAAGTTGGCCTGCCGCCGAAATGTCCGACAATTATACAGTCGTCCCCACGACACCAGCCCAAAGTTGGCCAGCCGCCAACATGTCCGACGACTATAGGGTCGTCCCTACGACCCCGGGACTAGATTGCCCCGCCGCCGACTTGTCCGACGACTATAGGGTCGTCCCCACGACCACGGGCCAAAGTTGGCCAGCCGCCGACATGTCCGACGACTATAGGGTCGTCCCATGGACCCCGGGACTTGATTGGCCCGGCACCGTCATGTCCTACGACTATCGGATCGTCCCTACGACCACGGGCCAAAGTTGGCCAGCCGCCGACAGGTCCGACGACTATTTGGTCGTCCCCACGACCCTGGGAGTAGATTGGCTAGCCACCGTCACGTCCGACGACTATCGGATCGTCCCCACGACTACGGGCCAAAGTTGGCCAGCCGCCGACATGTCCAACGACTATTGGGTCGCCCCACGACCACGGGCCAAAGTTGGCCAGCCGCCGACATGTCCGATGACTATATGGTCGTCCCCACGACCCCGGGTCTAGGTTGGCCAGCCGCCGACATGTTCGACGACTATAGAGGCGTCCCCACGACACCGGGCCAAAGTTGGTCAGCCGCTGACATGCCCAACGACTATAGGGTCGTCCCCACGACCACGGGCCAAAGTTGGCCAGCCGCCGACATGTCCGACGACAATAGGGTCGTCCCCACGACCCCGGGTCTAGGTTGGCCAGCCGCCGACATGTCCGACGACTATAGAGTCGTCCCCACGACACCGGGCCAAAGTTGGCCAGCCGCTGACATGTCCAACGACTATAGGGTCGTCCCCACGACCACGGGCCAAAGTTGGCCAGCCGCCGACATGTCCGACGACTATTGGATCGTCCCCACGACCACGGGCCAAAGTTGGCCAGCCGCCGACATGTCCGACGATTATAGGGTCGTCCCCACGACCCCGGAACTAGGTTGGCCAGCCGCCGACATGTCCGACGACTATAGGGTCGTCCCGACGACCCCGGGCCAATGTTGGCCAATCGCCAACATGTCAGACGACTATAGGGTCGTCCCTACGACCCCGGGACTATATTGGCCCGCCACCGTCATGTCCAACGATTATAGTGTCGTCCCCACGACCCCGGGACTAGATTGGCCCGCCACCGTCATGTCCGACGATTATAGGGTCGTCCCCACGACCCCGGGACAAGCTTGGCCCGCCGCCGACTTGTCCGACGACTATAGGGTCGTCCCCACGACCCCGGGACTAGATTGGCCCGCCACCGTCATGTCCGACGACAATAGGGTCGTCCCCACGACCCCGGGTCTAGGTTGGCCAGCCGCCGACATGTCCGACGACAATCGGATCGTCCCCACGACCACGCGCCAAAGTTGGCCAGCCGCCGACATGTCCGACGACTTTTGGATCGTCCCCACGACCACGGGCCAAAGTTGACCAGCCGCCGACATGTCCGACGACTGTAGGGTCGTCCCCACGACCCCCGGACTATATTGGCCCGCCACCGACAAGTCCGACGACTATAGGGTCGTCCCCACGACCCCGGGACTAGATTGGCCCGCCACCGTCATGTCCAACGACTATCGGATCGTCCCCACGACCACGGGCCAAAGTTGGCCAGCCGCCGACATGTCCGACGACTATTGGGTCGTCCCCACGACACCGGGCCAAAGTTGGCCAGCCGCTGACATGTCCAACGACTATAGGGTCGTCCCCACGACCACGGGCCAAAGTTGACCAGCCGCCGACATGTCCGACGACTATTGGATCGTCCCCACGACCCCGGGCCAAAGTTGGCAAGCCGCCGACATGTCCGACGACTATAGGGTCGTCCCCACGACCTCGGGACTAGGTTGGCCACCCGCCGACATGTCCGACGACTATAGGGTCGTCCCCACGACCCCGGGTCTAGGTTGGCCAGCCGCCGACATGTCCGACGACTATTGGATCGTCCCCACGACCCCGGGCCAAAGTTGGCAAGCCGTCGAAATGTCCGACGACTGTAGGGTCGTCCCCACAACCCCGGGACTAGATTGGCCCGCCACCGTCATGTCCAACGACTATAGGGTCGTCCCCACAACCACGGGCCAAAGTTGGCCAGCCGCCGACATGTCCGACGACTATAGGGTCGTCCCGACGACCCCGGGCCAATGTTGGCCAATCGCCAACATGTCCGACGACTATAGGGTCGTCCCCACGACCCCGGGACTATATTGGCCCGCCACCGTCATGTCCAACGATTATAGGGTCGTCCCTACGACCCCGGGACTATATTGGCTAGCCACCGTCATGTCCGACGACTATCGGATCGTCCCCACGACCACGAGCCAAAGTTGGCCAGCCGCCGACATGTCCAACGACTATTGGGTCGCCCCACGACCACGGGCCAAAGTTGGCCAGCCGCCGACATATCCGATGACTATATGGTCGTACCCACGACCCCGGTTCTAGGTTGGCCAGCCGCCGACATGTTCGACGACTATAGAGGCGTCCCCACGACACCGGTCAGCCGCTGACATGCCCAACGACTATAGGGTCGTCCCCACGACCCCGGAACTAGGTTGGCCAGCCGCCGACATGTCCGACGACTATAGAGTCGTCCCCACGACCCCGGGACAAGCTTGGCCGGCCGCCGACTTGTCCGACGACTATAGGGTCGTCCCCACGACCCCGGGCCAATAATGGCCAATCGCCGACATGTCCGACGACTATAGGGTCGTACCTACGACCCCGGGACTTGATTGGCCCGGCACCGTCATGTCCTACGACTATCGGATCGTCCCTACGACCACGGGCCAAAGTTGGCCAGCCGCCGACAGGTCCGACGACTATTTGGTCGTCCCCACGACCCTGGGAGTAGATTGGCTAGCCACCGTCACGTCCGACGACTATCGGATCGTCCCCACGACTACGGGCCAAAGTTGGCCAGCCGCCGACATGTCCAACGACTATTGGGTCGCCCCACGACCACGGGCCAAAGTTGGCCAGCCGCCGACATGTCCGATGACTATATGGTCGTCCCCACGACCCCGGGTCTAGGTTGGCCAGCCGCCGACATGTTCGACGACTATAGAGGCGTCCCCACGACACCGGGCCAAAGTTGGTCAGCCGCTGACATGCCCAACGACTATAGGGTCGTCCCCACGACCACGGGCCAAAGTTGGCAAGCCGCCGACATGTCCGATGACTGTAGGGTCGTCCCCACGACCCCGGGACTAGGTTGGCCCACCGCCGACTTGTCCGACGACAATAGGGTCGTCCCCACGACCCCGGGTCTAGGTTGGCCAGCTGCCGACATGTCCGACGATTATAGGGTCGTCCCCAAGACCAGGGGCCAAAGTTGGCCTGCCGCCGAAATGTCCGACAACTATACAGTCGTCCCCACGACACCAGGCCAAAGTTGGCCAGCCGCCAACATGTCCGACGACTATAGGGTCGTCCCTACGACCCCGGGACTAGATTGGCCCGCCGCCGACTTGTCCGACGACTATAGGGTCGTCCCCACGACCCCCGGACTAGGTTGGCTCGCCGCCGACTTGTCCGACGACTATAGGGTCGTCTCCACGACCCCGGGTCCAGGTTGGCCAGCCGCCGACATTTCCGACGACTATAGAGTCGTCCCCACGACACCGGGCCAAAGTTGGCAAGCCGCCGACATGTCCGATGACTATAGGGTCGTCCCCACGACCCCGGGACTAGGTTGGCCCTCCGCCGACTTGTCCGACGACAATAGGGTCGTCCCCACGACCCCGGGTCTAGGTTGGCCAGCTGCCGACATGTCCGACGATTATAGGGTCGTCCCCAAGACCAGGGGCCAAAGTTGGCCTGCCGCCGAAATGTCCGACAATTATACAGTCGTCCCCACGACACCAGGCCAAAGTTGGCCAGCCGCCAACATGTCCGACGACTATAGGGTCGTCCCTACGACCCCGGGACTAGATTGGCCCGCCGCCGACTTGTCCGACGACTATAGGGTCGTCCCCACGACCCCCGGACTAGGTTGGCTCGCCGCCGACTTGTCCGACGACTATAGGGTCGTCCCCACGACCACGGGCCAAAGTTGGCCAGCCGCCGACATGTCCGACGACTATAGGGTCGTCCCATGGACCCCGGGACTTGATTGGCCCGGCACCGTCATGTCCTACGACTATCGGATCGTCCCTACGACCACGGGCCAAAGTTGGCCAGCCGCCGACAGGTCCGACGACTATTTGGTCGTCCCCACGACCCTGGGAGTAGATTGGCTAGCCACCGTCACGTCCGACGACTATCGGATCGTCCCCACGACTACGGGCCAAAGTTGGCCAGCCGCCGACATGTCCAACGACTATTGGGTCGCCCCACGACCACGGGCCAAAGTTGGCCAGCCGCCGACATGTCCGATGACTATATGGTCGTCCCCACGACCCCGGGTCTAGGTTGGCCAGCCGCCGACATGTTCGACGACTATAGAGGCGTCCCCACGACACCGGGCCAAAGTTGGTCAGCCGCTGACATGCCCAACGACTATAGGGTCGTCCCCACGACCACGGGCCAAAGTTGGCCAGCCGCCGACATGTCCGACGACAATAGGGTCGTCCCCACGACCCCGGGTCTAGGTTGGCCAGCCGCCGACATGTCCGACGACTATAGAGTCGTCCCCACGACACCGGGCCAAAGTTGGCCAGCCGCTGACATGTCCAACGACTATAGGGTCGTCCCCACGACCACGGGCCAAAGTTGGCCAGCCGCCGACATGTCCGACGACTATTGGATCGTCCCCACGACCACGGGCCAAAGTTGGCCAGCCGCCGACATGTCCGACGATTATAGGGTCGTCCCCACGACCCCGGAACTAGGTTGGCCAGCCGCCGACATGTCCGACGACTATAGGGTCGTCCCGACGACCCCGGGCCAATGTTGGCCAATCGCCAACATGTCAGACGACTATAGGGTCGTCCCTACGACCCCGGGACTATATTGGCCCGCCACCGTCATGTCCAACGATTATAGGGTCGTCCCCACGACCCCGGGACTAGATTGGCCCGCCACCGTCATGTCCGACGATTATAGGGTCGTCCCCACGACCCCGGGACAAGCTTGGCCCGCCGCCGACTTGTCCGACGACTATAGGGTCGTCCCCACGACCCCGGGACTAGATTGGCCCGCCACCGTCATGTCCGACGACAATAGGGTCGTCCCCACGACCCCGGGTCTAGGTTGGCCAGCCGCCGACATGTCCGACGACAATCGGATCGTCCCCACGACCACGCGCCAAAGTTGGCCAGCCGCCGACATGTCCGACGACTTTTGGATCGTCCCCACGACCACGGGCCAAAGTTGACCAGCCGCCGACATGTCCGACGACTGTAGGGTCGTCCCCACGACCCCCGGACTAGATTGGCCCGCCACCGACAAGTCCGACGACTATAGGGTCGTCCCCACGACCCCGGGACTAGATTGGCCCGCCACCGTCATGTCCAACGACTATCGGATCGTCCCCACGACCACGGGCCAAAGTTGGCCAGCCGCCGACATGTCCGACGACTATTGGGTCGTCCCCACGACACCGGGCCAAAGTTGGCCAGCCGCTGACATGTCCAACGACTATAGGGTCGTCCCCACGACCACGGGCCAAAGATGACCAGCCGCCGACATGTCCGACGACTATTGGATCGTCCCCACGACCCCGGGCCAAAGTTGGCAAGCCGCCGACATGTCCGACGACTATAGGGTCGTCCCCACGACCTCGGGACTAGGTTGGCCACCCGCCGACATGTCCGACGACTATAGGGTCGTCCCCACGACCCCGGGTCTAGGTTGGCCAGCCGCCGACATGTCCGACGACTATTGGATCGTCCCCACGACCCCGGGCCAAAGTTGGCAAGCCGTCGAAATGTCCGACGACTGTAGGGTCGTCCCCACAACCCCGGGACTAGATTGGCCCGCCACCGTCATGTCCAACGACTATAGGGTCGTCCCCACAACCACGGGCCAAAGTTGGCCAGCCGCCGACATGTCCGACGACTATAGGCTCGTCCCCACGACCCCGGGACTAGATTGGCCGGCCACCGTCATGTCCGACGACTATTGGGTCGTCCCCAAGACACCGGGCCAAAGTTGGCCAGCCGCTGACATGTCCAACGACTATAGGGTCGTCCCCACGACCACGGGCCAAAGTTGACCAGCCGCCGACATGTCCGACGACTATTGGATCGTCCCCACGACCCCGGGCCAAAGTTGGCAAGCCGCCGACATGTCCGACGACTATAGGGTCGTCCCCACGACCTTGGGACTAGGTTGGCCACCCGCCGACATGTCCGACGACTATAGGGTCGTCCCCACGACCCCGGGACTAGATTGGCCCGCCACCGACAAGTCCGACGACTATAGGGTCGTCCCCACGACCCCGGGACTAGATTGGCCCGCCACCGTCATGTCCAACGACTATCGGATCGTCCCCACGACCACGAGCCAAAGTTGGCAAGCCGCCGACATGTCCAACGACTATTGGGTCGCCCCACGACCCCGGGACTAGGTTGGCCAGCCGCCGACATGTCCGACGACTATAGAGTCGTCCCCACGACACCGGGCCAATGTTGGACAGCCGTCGACATGTTCGACTACTATAGGGTCGTCCCCAGGACCTCGGGTCTAGATTGGCCCGCTACCGTCATGTCCGAAGACTATAGGGTCGTCCCCACGACGACGGGACTAGATTGGCCCGCCACCGCCATGTCCGACGACAATAGGGTCGTCCCCACGACCCCGGGTCCAGGTTGTCCAGCCGCCGACATTTCCGACGACTATAGAGTCGTCCCCACGACACCGGGCCAAAGTTGGCCAGCCGCCGACATGTCCGACGACTATTGGATCGTCCCCACGACCACGGTGCCAAAGTTGGCCAGCCGCCGACATGTCCGACGTCAATCGGATCGTCTCCACGACCCCGGGCCAAAGTTGGCAAGCCGTCGAAATGTCCGACGACTGTAGGGTCGTCCCCACAACCCCGGGACTAGATTGGCCCGCCACCGTCATGTCCAACGACTATAGGGTCGTCCCCACAACCACGCGCCAAAGTTGGCCAGCCGCCGACATGTCCGACGACTATAGGGTCGTCCCCACGACCCCGGGACAAGGTTGGCCCGCCGCCGACTTGTCCGACGACTATAGGGTCGTACCCACGACCCTGGGACTAGATTGGCCCGCCACCGTCATGTCCGACGACAATAGGGTCGTCCCCACGACCCTGGGACTAGATTGGCCCGCCACCGTCATGTCCGACGACAATAGGGTCGTCCCCACGACACCGGGTGTAGGTTGGCCAGCCGCCGACTTGTCCGACGACTATAGGGTCGTACCCAAGACCCCGGGACTAGGCTGACAAGCCGCCAACACGTCCGACGACTATAGGGTCGTCCCCACGACCCCGGGCCAAAGATGTCCAGCCGCCGTCTTGTCCGAAGACTATAGGGTCGTCCCCACGACCCCGGGACAAGGTTGGCCAGCCGCCGACATGTCCGACGACTATTGGATCGTCCCCACGACCACGGCGCCAAAGTTGGCCAGCCGCCGACATGTCCGACGACAATTGGATCGTCTCCACGACACCGGGCCAAAGTTGGCCAGCCGCCGACATGTCCGACGACTATAGGGTCGTCCCCACGACCCCGGGACTAGATTGGCCCGCCACCGTCATGTCCGACGACAATAGGGTCGTCCCCACGACACCGGGTGTAGGTTGGCCAGCCGCCGACTTGTCCGACGACTATAGGGTCGTACCCAAGACCCCGGGACTAGGCTGACAAGCCGCCAACACGTCCGACGACTATAGGGTCGTCCCCACGACCCCGGGCCAAAGATGTCCAGCCGCCGTCTTGTCCGAAGACTATAGGGTCGTCCCCACGACCCCGGGACTAGATTGGCCCGCCACCGTCATGTCCGACGATTATAGGGTCGTCCCCACGACCCCGGGACAAACTTGGCCCGCCGCCGAATTGTTCGACGACTATAGGGTCGTCCCCACGACCCCGGGCCGAGGTTGGCCAGCCGCCGACATGTCCGACGACTATAGGGTCGTCCCCACGACCCCGGGACTAGATTGGCCAGCCGCCGACATGTCCGACGACTATAGGGTCGTCCCCACGACCCCGGGACAAGGTTGGCCCGCCGCCGACTTGTCCGACGACTATAGGGTCGTACCCACGACCCTGGGACTAGGCTGACAAGCCGCCAACATGTCCGACGACTATAGGGTCGTCCCCACGACCCCGGGCCAAAGATGTCCAGCCGCCGTCTTGTCCGACGACTATAGGGTCGTCCCCACGACCCCGGGCCGAGGTTGGCCAGCCGCCGACATGTCCGACGACTATAGGGTCGTCCCCACGACCCCGGGACTAGATTGGCCCGCCAGCGTCATGTCCGACGATTATAGGGTCGTCCCCACGACCCCGGGACAAGCTTGGCCCGCCGCCGAATTGTTCGACGACTATAGGGTCGTCCCCACGACCCCGGGACTAGATTGGCCCCCCACCGTCATGTCCGACGACAATAGGGTCGTCCCCACGACCCCAGGTCTAGGTTGGCCAGCCGCCGACTTGTCCGACGACTATAGGGTCGTCCCCAGGACCTCGGGACTAGATTGGCCCGCCACCGTCATGTCCAACGACTATAGGGTCGTCCCCACGACCACGGGCCAAAGTTGGCTTGCCGCCGTAATGTCCGACGATTATAGGGTCGTCCCCACGACCCCGGGCCAAAGTTGGCAAGCCGCCGAAATGTCCGAAGACTGTAGGGTCGTCCCCACGACCCCGGGACTAGATTGGCCCGCCACCGTCATGTCCAACGACTATAGGGTCGTCCCCACAACCACGGGCCAAAGTTGGCCAGCCGCCGACATGTCCGACGACTATTGGATCGTCCCCACGACCACGGGCCAAAGTTGGCCAGCCGCCGACATGTCCGACGGCTATAGGGTCGTCCCCACGACCCCGGGACTAGATTGGTCCGCCACCGTCTTGTCCGACGACTATAGGGTCGTCCCCACGACCACGGGCCAAAGTTGACCAGCCGCCGACATTTCCGACGACTATAGAGTCGTCCCCACGACACCGGGCCAAAGGCCAGCCGCCGACATATCCGACGACTATAGGGTCGTCCCCACGACCCCGGGACAAGGTTGGCCCGCCGCCGACTTGTCCGACGACTATAGGGTCGTACCCACGACCCTGGGACTAGGCTGACAAGCCGCCAACATTTCCGACGACTATAGGGTCGTCCCCACGACCCCGGGCCAAAGATGTCCAGCCGCCGTCTTGTCCGACGACTATAGGGTCGTCCCCACGACCCCGGGACTAGATTGGCCCGCCACCGTCATGTCCGACGATTATAGGGTCGTCCCCACGACCCCGGGACAAGCTTGGCCCGCCGCCGAATTGTTCGACGACTATAGGGTCGTCCCCACGACCCCGGGACTAGATTGGCCCGCCACCGTCATGTCCGACGACAATAGGGTCGTCCCCACGACCCCGGGTCTAGGTTGGCCAGCCGCCGACTTGTCCGACGACTATAGGGTCGTACCCACCACCCCGGGACTAGGCTGACAAGCCGCCAACATGTCCGACGACTATAGGGTCGTCCCCACGACCCCGGGCCAAAGATGTCCAGCCGCCGTCTTCTCCGACGACTATAGGTTCGTCCCCACGACCCCGAGTCCAGGTTGGCCAGCCACCGACATTTCCGACGACTATAGAGTCGTCCCCACGACCCCGAGACTAGATTGGCCCGTTACCGTCATGTCCGACGACAATAGGGTCGTCCCCACGACCCCGGGTCCAGGTTGGCCAGCCGCCGACATTTCCGACGACTATAGAGTCGTCCCCACGACACCGGGCCAAAGTTGGCCAGCCGCCGACATGTCCGACGACTATAGGGTCGTCCCCACGACCCCGGGACAAGGTTGGCCAGCCGCCGACATGTCCGACGAATATAGGGCCGTACCCACGACCCCGGGACTAGGCTGACAAGCCGCCAACATGACCGACGACTATAGGGTCGTCCCCACGACCCCGGGCCAAAGTTGGTCAGCCGCCGAAATGTCCGACGACTATAGGGTCGACCCACGACCCCGGGCCAAAGTTGGCAAGCCGCTGAAATGTCCGACGACTTTAGGGTTGTCCCCACGACCCCGGGACTATATTGGCCCGCCACCGTCATGTCCAACGATTATAGGGTCGTCCCTACGACCCCGGGACTATATTGGCTAGCCACCGTCATGTCCGACGACTATCGGATCGTCCCCACGACCACGAGCCAAAGTTGGCCAGCCGCCGACATGTCCAACGACTATTGGGTCGCCCCACGACCACGGGCCAAAGTTGGCCAGCCGCCGACATATCCAATGACTATATGGTCGTACCCACGACCCCGGTTCTAGGTTGGCCAGCCGCCGACATGTTCGACGACTATAGAGGCGTCCCCACGACACCGGTCAGCCGCTGACATGCCCAACGACTATAGGGTCGTCCCCACGACCCCGGAACTAGGTTGGCCAGCCGCCGACATGTCCGACGACTATAGAGTCGTCCCCACGACCCCGGGACAAGCTTGGCCGGCCGCCGACTTGTCCGACGACTATAGGGTCGTCCCCACGACCCCGGGCCAATAATGGCCAATCGCCGACATGTCCGACGACTATAGGGTCGTACCTACGACCCCGGGACTTGATTGGCCCGGCACCGTCATGTCCTACGACTATCGGATCGTCCCTACGACCACGGGCCAAAGTTGGCCAGCCGCCGACAGGTCCGACGACTATTTGGTCGTCCCCACGACCCTGGGAGTAGATTGGCTAGCCACCGTCACGTCCGACGACTATCGGATCGTCCCCACGACCACGGGCCAAAGTTGGCCAGCCGCCGACATGTCCGACGACTATAGGGTCGTCCCCACGACCCCGGGCCAAAGTTGGCCAGCTGCCGACATGTCCGACGACTATAGGGTCGTCCCCACGACCCCGGGACTAGATTGGCCCGCCACCGTCATGTCCGACGATTATAGGGTCGTCCCCACGACCCCGGGACAAGCTTGGCCCGCCGCCGAATTGTTCGACGACTATAGGGTCGTCCCCACGACCCCGGGACAAGGTTGGCCCGCCGCCGACTTGTCCGACGACTATAGGGTCGTACCCACCACCCCGGGACTAGGCTGACAAGCCGCCAACATGTCCGACGACTATAGGGTCGTCCCCACGACCCCGGGCCAAAGATGTCCAGTCGCCGTCTTGTCCGACGACTATAGGGTCGTCCCCACGACCCCGGGCCAAAGATGTCCAGCCGCCGTCTTGTCCGACGACTATAGGGTCGTCCCCACGACCCCGAGTCCAGGTTGGCCAGCCGCCGACATTTCCGACGACTATAGAGTCGTCCCCACGACCCCGGGCCAAAGTTGGCCAGCCGCCGACATGTTCGACGACTATAGGGTCGTCCCCACGACCCCGAGACTAGATTGGCCCGCCACCGTCATGTCCGACGACAATAGGGTCGTCCCCACGACCCCGGGTCCAGGTTGGCCAGCCGCCGACATTTCCGACGACTATAGTGTCGTCCCTACGACACCGGGCCAAAGTTGGCCAGCCGCCGACATGTCCGACGACTATAGGGTCATCCCCACGACCCCGGGACTAGATTGGCCCGCCACGGTCATGTCCGACGATTATAGGGTCGTCCCCACGACCCCGGGACTAGATTGGCCCGCCACCGTCTTGTCCGACGACTATAGGGTCGTCCCCACGACCACGGGCCAAAGTTGACCAGCCGCCGACATGTCCATCGACTATAGGGTCGTCCCCACGACCCCGGGACTAGATTGGCCCGCCACCGTCATGTCCGACGATTATAGGGTCGTCCCCACGACCGCGAGACTAGATTGGCCCGCCATCGTCATGTCCGACGACAATAGGGTCGTCTCCACGACCCCGGGTCCAGGTTGGCCAGCCGCCGACATTTCCGACGACTATAGAGTCGTCCCCATGACACCGGGCCAAAGTTGGCCAGCCGCCGACATGTCCGACGACTATAGGGTCGTCCCCACGACCCCGGGACAAGGTTGGCCCGCCGCCGACTTGTCCGACGACTATAGGGTCGTATCCACGACCCTGGGACTAGGCTGACAAGCCGCCAACATGTCCGACGACTATAGGGTCGTCCCCACGACCCCGGGCCAAAGATGTCCAGCCGCTGTCTTGTCCGACGACTATAGGGTCGTCCCCACGACCCCGGGACTAGATTGGCCCGCCAGCGTCATGTCCAACGACTATAGGGTCGTCCCCACAACCACGGGCCAAAGTTGGCCAGCCGCCGACATGTCCGACGACTATAGGGTCGTCCCCACGACCCCGGGCCAAAGTTGGCCAGCTGCCGACATGTCCGACGACTATAGGGTCGTCCCCACGACCCCGGGACAAGGTTGGCCCGCCGCCGACTTGTCCGACGACTATAGGGTCGTACCCACCACCCCGGGACTAGGCTGACAAGCCGCCAACATGTCCGACGACTATAGGGTCGTCCCCACGACCCCGGGCCAAAGATGTCCAGTCGCCGTCTTGTCCGACGACTATAGGGTCGTCCCCACGACCCCGGGCCAAAGATGTCCAGCCGCCGTCTTGTCCGACGACTATAGGGTCGTCCCCACGACCCCGAGTCCAGGTTGGCCAGCCGCCGACATTTCCGACGACTATAGAGTCGTCCCCACGACCCCGGGCCAAAGTTGGCCAGCCGCCGACATGTCCGACGACTATAGGGTCGTCCCCACGACCCCGAGACTAGATTGGCCCGCCACCGTCATGTCCGACGACAATAGGGTCGTCCCCACGACCCCGGGTCCAGGTTGGCCAGCCGCCGACATTTCCGACGACTATAGTGTCGTCCCTACGACACCGGGCCAAAGTTGGCCAGCCGCCGACATGTCCGACGACTATAGGGTCATCCCCACGACCCCGGGACTAGATTGGCCCGCCACCGTCATGTCCGACGATTATAGGGTCGTCCCCACGACCCCGGGACTAGATTGGCCCGCCACCGTCATGTCCAACGACTATAGGGTCGTTCCCACAACCACGGGCCAAAGTTGGCCAGCCGCCGACATGTCCGCCGACTATTGGATCGTCCCCACGACCACGGGCCAATGTTGGCCAGCCGCCGACATATCCGACGACTATAGGGTCGTCCCCACGACCCCGGGACAAGGTTGGCCCGCCGCCGACTTGTCCGACGACTATAGGGTCGTACCCACGACCCTGGGACTAGGCTGACAAGCCGCCAACATTTCCGACGACTATAGGGTCGTCCCCACGACCCCGGGCCAAAGATGTCCAGCCGCCGTCTTGTCCGACGACTATAGGGTCGTCCCCACGACCCCGGGACTAGATTGGCCCGCCACCGTCATGTCCGACGATTATAGGGTCGTCCCCACGACCCCGGGACAAGCTTGGCCCGCCGCCGAATTGTTCGACGACTATAGGGTCGTCCCCACGACCCCGGGACTAGATTGGCCCGCCACCGTCATGTCCGACGACAATAGGGTCGTCCCCACGACCCCGGGTCTAGGTTGGCCAGCCGCCGACTTGTCCGACGACTATAGGGTCGTACCCACCACCCCGGGACTAGGCTGACAAGCCGCCAACATGTCCGACGACTATAGGGTCGTCCCCACGACCCCGGGCCATAGATGTCCAGCCGCCGTCTTCTCCGACGACTATAGGTTCGTCCCCACGACCCCGAGTCCAGGTTGGCCAGCCACCGACATTTCCGACGACTATAGAGTCGTCCCCACGACCCCGAGACTAGATTGGCCCGTTACCGTCATGTCCGACGACAATAGGGTCGTCCCCACGACCCCGGGTCCAGGTTGGCCAGCCGCCGACATTTCCGACGACTATAGAGTCGTCCCCACGACACCGGGCCAAAGTTGGCCAGCCGCCGACATGTCCGACGACTATAGGGTCGTCCCCACGACCCCGGGACAAGGTTGGCCAGCCGCCGACATGTCCGACGAATATAGGGCCGTACCCACGACCCCGGGACTAGGCTGACAAGCCGCCAACATGACCGACGACTATAGGGTCGTCCCCACGACCCCGGGCCGAAGTTGGTCAGCCGCCGAAATGTCCGACGACTATAGGGTCGACCCACGACCCCGGGCCAAAGTTGGCAAGCCGCTGAAATGTCCGACGACTTTAGGGTTGTCCCCACGACCCCGGGACTATAATGGCCCGCCACCGTCATGTCCAACGATTATAGGGTCGTCCCTACGACCCCGGGACTATATTGGCTAGCCACCGTCATGTCCGACGACTATCGGATCGTCCCCACGACCACGAGCCAAAGTTGGCCAGCCGCCGACATGTCCAACGACTATTGGGTCGCCCCACGACCACGGGCCAAAGTTGGCCAGCCGCCGACATATCCAATGACTATATGGTCGTACCCACGACCCCGGTTCTAGGTTGGCCAGCCGCCGACATGTTCGACGACTATAGAGGCGTCCCCACGACACCGGTCAGCCGCTGACATGCCCAACGACTATAGGGTCGTCCCCACGACCCCGGAACTAGGTTGGCCAGCCGCCGACATGTCCGACGACTATAGAGTCGTCCCCACGACCCCGGGACAAGCTTGGCCGGCCGCCGACTTGTCCGACGACTATAGGGTCGTCCCCACGACCCCGGGCCAATAATGGCCAATCGCCGACATGTGCGACGACTATAGGGTCGTACCTACGACCCCGGGACTTGATTGGCCCGGCACCGTCATGTCCTACGACTATCGGATCGTCCCTACGACCACGGGCCAAAGTTGGCCAGCCGCCGACAGGTCCGACGACTATTTGGTCGTCCCCACGACCCTGGGAGTAGATTGGCTAGCCACCGTCACGTCCGACGACTATCGGATCGTCCCCACGACCACGGGCCAAAGTTGGCCAGCCGCCGACATGTCCGACGACTATAGGGTCGTCCCCACGACCCCGGGCCAAAGTTGGCCAGCTGCCGACATGTCCGACGACTATAGGGTCGTCCCCACGACCCCGGGACAAGGTTGGCCCGCCGCCGACTTGTCCGACGACTATAGGGTCGTACCCACCACCCCGGGACTAGGCTGACAAGCCGCCAACATGTCCGACGACTATAGGGTCGTCCCCACGACCCCGGGCCAAAGATGTCCAGTCGCCGTCTTGTCCGACGACTATAGGGTCGTCCCCACGACCCCGGGCCAAAGATGTCCAGCCGCCGTCTTGTCCGACGACTATAGGGTCGTCCCCACGACCCCGAGTCCAGGTTGGCCAGCCGCCGACATTTCCGACGACTATAGAGTCGTCCCCACGACCCCGGGCCAAAGTTGGCCAGCCGCCGACATGTTCGACGACTATAGGGTCGTCCCCACGACCCCGAGACTAGATTGGCCCGCCACCGTCATGTCCGACGACAATAGGGTCGTCCCCACGACCCCGGGTCCAGGTTGGCCAGCCGCCGACATTTCCGACGACTATAGTGTCGTCCCTACGACACCGGGCCAAAGTTGGCCAGCCGCCGACATGTCCGACGACTATAGGGTCATCCCCACGACCCCGGGACTAGATTGGCCCGCCACCGTCATGTCCGACGATTATAGGGTCGTCCCCACGACCCCGGGACTAGATTGGCCCGCCACCGTCTTGTCCGACGACTATAGGGTCGTCCCCACGACCACGGGCCAAAGTTGACCAGCCGCCGACATGTCCATCGACTATAGGGTCGTCCCCACGACCCCGGGACTAGATTGGCCCGCCACCGTCATGTCCGACGATTATAGGGTCGTCCCCACGACCGCGAGACTAGATTGGCCCGCCATCGTCATGTCCGACGACAATAGGGTCGTCTCCACGACCCCGGGTCCAGGTTGGCCAGCCGCCGACATTTCCGACGACTATAGAGTCGTCCCCACGACACCGGGCCAAAGTTGGCCAGCCGCCGACATGTCCGACGACTATAGGGTCGTCCCCACGACCCCGGGACAAGGTTGGCCCGCCGCCGACTTGTCCGACGACTATAGGGTCGTATCCACGACCCTGGGACTAGGCTGACAAGCCGCCAACATGTCCGACGACTATAGGGTCGTCCCCACGACCCCGGGCCAAAGATGTCCAGCCGCTGTCTTGTCCGACGACTATAGGGTCGTCCCCACGACCCCGGGACTAGATTGGCCCGCCAGCGTCATGTCCAACGACTATAGGGTCGTCCCCACAACCACGGGCCAAAGTTGGCCAGCCGCCGACATGTCCGACGACTATAGGGTCGTCCCCACGACCCCGGGCCAAAGTTGGCCAGCTGCCGACATGTCCGACGACTATAGGGTCGTCCCCACGACCCCGGGACAAGGTTGGCCCGCCGCCGACTTGTCCGACGACTATAGGGTCGTACCCACCACCCCGGGACTAGGCTGACAAGCCGCCAACATGTCCGACGACTATAGGGTCGTCCCCACGACCCCGGGCCAAAGATGTCCAGTCGCCGTCTTGTCCGACGACTATAGGGTCGTCCCCACGACCCCGGGCCAAAGATGTCCAGCCGCCGTCTTGTCCGACGGCTATAGGGTCGTCCCCACGACCCCGAGTCCAGGTTGGCCAGCCGCCGACATTTCCGACGACTATAGAGTCGTCCCCACGACCCCGGGCCAAAGTTGGCCAGCCGCCGACATGTCCGACGACTATAGGGTCGTCCCCACGACCCCGAGACTAGATTGGCCCGCCACCGTCATGTCCGACGACAATAGGGTCGTCCCCACGACCCCGGGTCCAGGTTGGCCAGCCGCCGACATTTCCGACGACTATAGTGTCGTCCCTACGACACCGGGCCAAAGTTGGCCAGCCGCCGACATGTCCGACGACTATAGGGTCATCCCCACGACCCCGGGACTAGATTGGCCCGCCACCGTCATGTCCGACGATTATAGGGTCGTCCCCACGACCCCGGGACTAGATTGGCCCGCCACCGTCATGTCCGACGATTATAGGGTCGTCCCCACGACCCCGGGCCAAAGATGTCCAGCCGCCGTCTTGTCCGACGACTATAGGGTCGTCCCCACGACCCCGGGACTAGATTGGCCCGCCACCGTCATGTCCGACGATTATAGGGTCGTCCCCACGACCGCGAGACTAGATTGGCCCGCCATCGTCATGTCCGACGACAATAGGGTCGTCTCCACGACCCCGGGTCCAGGTTGGCCAGCCGCCGACATTTCCGACGACTATAGAGTCGTCCCCACGACACCGGGCCAAAGTTGGCCAGCCGCCGACATGTCCGACGACTATAGGGTCGTCCCCACGACCCCGGGACAAGGTTGGCCCGCCGCCGACTTGTCCGACGACTATAGGGTCGTATCCACGACCCTGGGACTAGGCTGACAAGCCGCCAACATGTCCGACGACTATAGGGTCGTCCCCACGACCCCGGGCCAAAGATGTCCAGCCGCCGTCTTGTCCGACGACTATAGGGTCGTCCCCACGACCCCGGGACTAGATTGGCCCGCCAGCGTCATGTCCAACGACTATAGGGTCGTCCCCACAACCACGGGCCAAAGTTGGCCAGCCGCCGACATTTCCGACGACTATAGAGTCGTCCCCACGACACCGGGCCAAAGTTGGCCAGCCGCCGACATGTCCGACGACTATAGGGTCGTCCCCACGACCCCGGGACAAGGTTGGCCCGCCGCCGACTTGTCCGACGACTATAGGGTCGTACCCACCACCCCGGGACTAGGCTGACAAGCCGCCAACATGTCCGACGACTATAGGGTCGTCCCCACGACCCCGGGCCAAAGATGTCCAGTCGCCGTCTTGTCCGACGACTATAGGGTCGTCCCCACGACCCCGGGCCAAAGATGTCCAGCCGCCGTCTTGTCCGACGACTATAGGGTCGTCCCCACGACCCCGAGTCCAGGTTGGCCAGCCGCCGACATTTCCGACGACTATAGAGTCGTCCCCACGACCCCGGGCCAAAGTTGGCCAGCCGCCGACATGTCCGACGACTATAGGGTCGTCCCCACGACCCCGAGACTAGATTGGCCCGCCACCGTCATGTCCGACGACAATAGGGTCGTCCCCACGACCCCGGGTCCAGGTTGGCCAGCCGCCGACATTTCCGACGACTATAGTGTCGTCCCTACGACACCGGGCCAAAGTTGGCCAGCCGCCGACATGTCCGACGACTATAGGGTCATCCCCACGACCCCGGGACTAGATTGGCCCGCCACCGTCATGTCCGACGATTATAGGGTCGTCCCCACGACCCCGGGACTAGATTGGCCCGCCACCGTCATGTCCAACGACTATAGGGTCGTTCCCACAACCACGGGCCAAAGATGTCCAGCCGCCGTCTTGTCCGACGACTATAGGGTCGTACCCACGACCCCGAGTCCAGGTTGGCCAGCCGCCGACATTTCCGACGACTATAGAGTCGTCGCCACGACCCCGGGCCAAAGTTGGCCAGCCGCCGACATGTCCGACGACTATAGGGTCGTCCCCACGACCCCGAGACTATATTGGCCCGCCACCGTCATATCCGACGACAATAGGGTCGTCCCCACGACCCCGGGTCCAGGTTGGCCAGCCGCCGACATTTCCGACGACTATAGAGTCGTCCCCACGACCCCGGGCCAAAGTTGGCCAGCCGCCGACATGTCCGACGACTATAGGGTCGTCCCCACGACCCCGAGACTAGATTGGCCCGCCACCGTCATGTCCGACGACAATAGGGTCGTCCCCACGACCCCGGGTCCAGGTTGGCCAGCCGCCGACATTTCCGACGACTATAGTGTCGTCCCTACGACACCGGGCCAAGGTTGGCCAGCCGCCGACATGTCCGACGACTATAGGGTCATCCCCACGACCCCGGGACTAGATTGGCCCGCCACCGTCATGTCCGACGATTATAGGGTCGTCCCCACGACCCGGGACTAGATTGGCCCGCCACCGTCATGTCCAACGACTATAGGGTCGTTCCCACAACCACGGGCCAAAGTTGGCCAGCCGCCGACATGTCCGACGACTATTGGATCGTCCCCACGACCACGGGCCAATGTTGGCCAGCCGCCGACATGTCCGACGACTATAGGGTCGTCCGCACGACCGCGAGACTAGATTGGCCCGCCACCGTCATGTCCGACGACAATAGGGTCGTCCCCACGCCCCCAGGTCCAGGTTGGCCAGCCGCCGACATTTCCGACGACTATAGAGTCGTCCCCACGACACCGGGCAAAGTTGGCCAGCCGCCGACATATCCGACGACTATAGGGTCGTCCCCACGACCCCGGGCCAAAGATGTCCAGCCGCCGTCTTGTCCGACGACTATAGGGTCGTACCCACGACCCCGAGTCCAGGTTGGCCAGCCGCCGACATTTCCGACGACTATAGAGTCGTCCCCACGACCCCGGGCCAAAGTTGGCCAGCCGCCGACATGTCCGACGACTATAGGGTCGTCCCCACGACCCCGAGACTATATTGGCCCGCCACCGTCATGTCCGACGATTATAGGGTCGTCCCCACGACCCCGGGACAAGCTTCGCCCGCCGCCGAATTGTTCGACGACTATAGGGTCGTCCCCACGACCCCGGGACTAGATTGGCCCGCCACCGTCATGTCCGACGACAATAGGGTCGTCCCCACGACCCCGGGTCTAGGTTGGCCAGCCGCCGACTTGTCCGACGACTATAGGGTCGTACCCACCACCCCGGGACTAGGCTGACAAGCCGCCAACATGTCCGACGACTATAGGGTCGTCCCCACGACCCCGGGCCAAAGATGTCCAGCCGCTGTCTTCTCCGACGACTATAGGGTCGTCCCCACGACCCCGAGTCCAGGTTGGCCAGCCACCGACATTTCCGACGACTATAGAGTCGTCCCCACGACCCCGGGCCAAAGTTGGCCAGCCGCCGACATGTCCGACGACTATAGGGTCGTCCCCACGACCCCGAGACTAGATTGGCCCGCCACAGTCATGTCCGACGACAATAGGGTCGTCCCCACGACCCCGGGTCCAGGTTGGCCAGCCGCCGACATTTCCGACGACTATAGAGTCGTCCCCACGACACCGGGCCAAAGATGTCCAGCCGCCGTCTTGTCCGACGACTATAGGGTCGTCCCCACGACCCCGGGACTAGATTGGCCCGCCACCGTCATGTCCAACGACTATAGGGTCGTCCCCACGACCCCGGGACTAGATTGGCCCGCCACCGTCATGTCCGACGATTATAGGGTCGTCCCCACGACCGCGAGACTAGATTGGCCCGCCATCGTCATGTCCGACGACAATAGGGTCGTCTCCACGACCCCGGGTCCAGGTTGGCCAGCCGCCGACATTTCCGACGACTATAGAGTCGTCCCCACGACACCGGGCCAAAGTTGGCCAGCCGCCGACATGTCCGACGACTATAGGGTCGTCCCCACGACCCCGGGACAAGGTTGGCCCGCCGCCGACTTGTCCGACGACTATAGGGTCGTATCCACGACCCTGGGACTAGGCTGACAAGCCGCCAACATGTCCGACGACTATAGGGTCGTCCCCACGACCCCGGGCCAAAGATGTCCAGCCGCCGTCTTGTCCGACGACTATAGGGTCGTCCCCACGACCCCGGGACTAGATTGGCCCGCCAGCGTCATGTCCAACGACTATAGGGTCGTCCCCACAACCACGGGCCAAAGTTGGCCAGCCGCCGACATGTCCGACGACTATAGGGTCGTCCCCACGACCCCGGGCCAAAGTTGGCCAGCTGCCGACATGTCCGACGACTATAGGGTCGTCCCCACGACCCCGGGACAAGGTTGGCCCGCCGCCGACTTGTCCGACGACTATAGGGTCGTACCCACCACCCCGGGACTAGGCTGACAAGCCGCCAACATGTCCGACGACTATAGGGTCGTCCCCACGACCCCGGGCCAAAGATGTCCAGTCGCCGTCTTGTCCGACGACTATAGGGTCGTCCCCACGACCCCGGGCCAAAGATGTCCAGCCGCCGTCTTGTCCGACGACTATAGGGTCGTCCCCACGACCACGGGCCAAAGTTGTCCAGCCGCCGACATGTCCGACGACTATAGGGTCATCCCCACGACCCCGGGACTAGATTGGCCCGCCACCGTCATGTCCGACGATTATAGGGTCGTCCCCACGACCGCGAGACTAGATTGGCCCGCCACCGTCATGTCCGACGACAATAGGGTCGTCCCCACGACCCCGGGTCCAGGTTGGCCAGCCGCCGACATTTCCGACGACTATAGAGTCGTCCCCACGACACCGGGCCAAAGTTGGCCAGCCGCCGACATATCCGACGACTATAGGGTCGTCCCCACGACCCCGGGACAAGGTTGGCCCGCCGCCGTCATGTCCAACGACTATAGGGTCGTCCCCACAACCACGGGCCAAAGTTGGCCAGCCGCCGACATATCCGACGACTATAGGGTCGTCCCCACGACCCCGGGCCAAAGTTGGCCAGCTGCCGACGTGTCCGACGACTATAGGGTCGTCCCCACGACCCCGGGACAAGGTTGGCCCGCCGCCGACTTTTCCGACGACTATAGGGTCGTACCCACCACCCCGGGACTAGGCTGAGAAGCCGCCAACATGTCCGACGACTATAGGGTCGTCCCCACGACCCCGGGCCAAAGTTGGCCAGCCGCCGACATGTCCGACGACTATAGGGTCGTCCCCACGACCCCGAGACTAGATTGGCCCGCCACCGTCATGTCCGACGACAATAGGGTCGTCCCCACGACCCCGGGTCCAGGTTGGCCAGCCGCCGACATTTCCGACGACTATAGAGTCGTCCCCACGACACCGGGCCAAAGTTGGCCAGCCGTCGACATGTCCGACGACTATAGGGTCGCCCCCACGACCCCGAGACTAGATTGGCCCGCCGCCGACATGTCCGACGACTATAGGGTCGTCCCCACGACCCCGAGACTAGATTGGCCCGCCACCGTCATGTCCGACGACAATAGGGTCGGCCCTACGACTCCGGGTCCAGGTTGGCCAGCCGCCGACAATTTCGACGACTATATAGTCGTCCCCACGACACCGGTCCAAAGTTGGCCAGCCGCCGACATGTCCGACGACTATAGGGTCGTCCCCACGACCCCGGGACTAGATTGGCCCGCCACCGTCATGTCCAACGACTATAGGGTCGTCCCCACAACCACGGGCCAAAGTTGGCCAGCCGCCGACATGTCCGACGACTATAGGGTCGTCCCCACGACCCCGGGCCAAAGTTGGCAAGCCGCCGAAATGTCCGACGACTATAGGGTCGTCCCCACGACCCCGGGACTAGGTTGGCCAGCCGCCGACATGTCCGACGACTATAGGGTCGTCCCGACGACCCCGGGCCAATGTTGGCCAATCGCCAACATGTCCGATGACTATAGGGTCGTCCCTACGACCCCGGGACTAGATTGGCCCGCCACCGTCATGTCCAACGACTATAGGGTCGTCCCCACGACCACGGGCCAAAGTTGGCATGCCGCCGACATTTCCGACGACTATAGAGTCGTCCCCACGACACCGGGCCAAAGTTGGCCAGCCGCCGACATGTCCGACGACTATAGGGTCGTCCCCACGACCCCGGGACAAGGTTGGCCCGCCGCCGTCATGTCCAACGACTATAGGGTCGTCCCCACAACCACGGGCCAAAGTTGGCCAGCCGCCGACATGTCCGACGACTATAGGGTCGTCCCCACGACCCCGGGCCAAAGTTGGCCAGCTGCCGACATGTCCGACGACTATAGGGTCGTCCCCACGACCCCGGGACAAGGTTGGCCCGCCGCCGACTTTTCCGACGACTATAGGGTCGTACCCACCACCCCGGGACTAGGCTGAGAAGCCGCCAACATGTCCGACGACTATAGGGTCGTCCCCACGACCCCGGGCCAAAGTTGGCCAGCCGCCGACATGTCCGACGACTATAGGGTCGTCCCCACGACCCCGAGACTAGATTGGCCCGCCACCGTCATGTCCGACGACAATAGGGTCGTCCCCACGACCCCGGGTCCAGGTTGGCCAGCCGCCGACATTTCCGACGACTATAGAGTCGTCCCCACGACACCGGGCCAAAGTTGGCCAGCCGCCGACATGTCCGACGACTATAGGGTCGTCCCCACGACCCCGGGACTAGATTGGCCCCCCACCGTCATGTCCGACGATTATAGGGTCGTCCCCACGACCCCGGGTCCAGGTTGGCCAGCCGCCGACATTTCCGACGACTATAGAGTCGTCCCCACGACCACGGGCCAAAGTTGGCCAGCCGCCGACATATCCGACGACTATGGGGTCGTCCCCACGACCCCGGGCCAAAGTTGGCCAGCCGCCGACATGTCCGACGACTATAGGGTCGTCCCCACGACCCGGGACTAGAGTGGCCCGCCACCGTCATGTCCGACGACTATATGGTCGTCCCCACGACCACGGGCCAATGTTGGCCAGCCGCTGACTTGTCCGACGACTATAGGCTCTTCCCCACGACCACGGGCCAGTGTTGGCCAGCCGCTGACTTGTCCGACGACTATAGGGTCGTCCCCACGACCACGGGCCAAAGTTGGCCAGCCGCCGACATATCCGACGACTATAGGGTCGTCCCCACGTACCACGGGCCAATGTTGGCCAGCCGCTGACTTGTCCGACGACTATAGGGTCGTCCCCACGACCGCGGGTCTAGATTGGCTCGCCGCCGACTTGTCCGACGACTGTAGGGTCGTCCCCACGACTCCGTGCCAAAGTTGGCAAGCTGCCGACTTGTCCGACGACTATAGGGTCGTCCCCACGACCCCGGGAATAGATTGGCCCGCCACCGTCATTTCCGACGACAATAGGGTCGTCCCCACGACCACGGGTCAATGTTGGCCAGCCGCCGACATATCCGACGACTATAGGGTCGTCCACACAACCACGGGCCAAAGTTGGCCAGCCGCCGACTTGTCCGAAGACTATAGGCTCGTCCCCACGTCCCCGGGTCATATTTGGCCAGCCGCCGACATGTCCGACGACTATAGAGTCGTCCCCACGACCCCGGGTCAATGTTGGCTCGCCGCCGACATGTCCGACGACTATAGGGTCGTCCCCACGACCCCCGGGCCAAAGTTGGACAGCCACCGACATTTCCGACGACTATTGGGTCGTCCCCACGACCACGGGCCAAAGTTGGCCAGCCGCCGACATGTCCGACGACTATAGGGTCGTCCCTACGACCCCGGGACTAGGTTGGCCCGCCGCCGACTTCTCCGACGACTATAGGGTCGTCCCCACGACCCCCGGACTAGGTTGGCTCGCCGCCGACTTGTCCGACGAGTATAGGGTCGTCCCCACGACCACGGGTCAAAGTTGGCCAGCCGCCGACATATCCGACGACTATAGGGTCGTCCACACAACCACGGGCCAAAGTTGGCCAGCCGCCGACTTGTCCGAAGACTATAGGCTCGTCCCCACGTCCCCGGGTCATATTTGGCCAGCCGCCGACATGTCCGACGACTATAGAGTCGTCCCCACGACCACGGGCCAATGTTGGCCAGCCGCTGACTTGTACGACGACTATAGGCTCTTCCCCACGACCACGGGCCAGTGTTGGCCAGCCGTCGACATGTCCGACGACTATAGGGTCGCCCCCACGACCCCGAGACTAGATTGGCCCGCCGCCGACATGTCCGACGACTATAGGGTCGCCCCCACGACCCCGAGACTAGATTGGCCCGCCGCCGACATGTCCGACGACTATAGGGTCGTCCCCACGACCCCGAGACTAGATTGGCCCGCCACCGTCATGTCCGACGACAATAGGGTCGGCCCTACGACTCCGGGTCCAGGTTGGCCAGCCGCCGACAATTCCGACGACTATAGAGTCGTCCCCACGACACCGGTCCAAAGTTGGCCAGCCGCCGACATGTCCGACGACTATAGGGTCGTCCCCACGACCCCGGGACTAGATTGGCCCGCCACCGTCATGTCCAACGACTATAGGGTCGTCCCCACAACCACGGGCCAAAGTTGGCCAGCCGCCGACATGTCCGACGACTATAGGGTCGTCCCCACGACCCCGGGCCAAAGTTGGCAAGCCGCCGAAATGTCCGACGACTATAGGGTCGTCCCCACGACCCCGGGACTAGGTTGGCCAGCCGCCGACATGTCCGACGACTATAGGGTCGTCCCGACGACCCCGGGCCAATGTTGGCCAATCGCCAACATGTCCGATGACTATAGGGTCGTCCCTACGACCCCGGGACTAGATTGGCCCGCCACCGTCATGTCCAACGACTATAGGGTCGTCCCCACGACCACGGGCCAAAGTTGGCATGCCGCCGACATTTCCGACGACTATAGAGTCGTCCCCACGACACCGGGCCAAAGTTGGCCAGCCGCCGACATATCCGACGACTATAGGGTCGTCCCCACGACCCCGGGACAAGGTTGGCCCGCCGCCGTCATGTCCAACGACTATAGGGTCGTCCCCACAACCACGGGCCAAAGTTGGCCAGCCGCCGACATGTCCGACGACTATAGGGTCGTCCCCACGACCCCGGGCCAAAGTTGGCCAGCTGCCGACATGTCCGACGACTATAGGGTCGTCCCCACGACCCCGGGACAAGGTTGGCCCGCCGCCGACTTTTCCGACGACTATAGGGTCGTACCCACCACCCCGGGACTAGGCTGAGAAGCCGCCAACATGTCCGACGACTATAGGGTCGTCCCCACAACCCCGGGCCAAAGTTGGCCAGCCGCCGACATGTCCGACGACTATAGGGTCGTCCCCACGACCCCGAGACTAGATTGGCCCGCCACCGTCATGTCCGACGACAATAGGGTCGTCCCCACGACCCCGGGTCCAGGTTGGCCAGCCGCCGACATTTCCGACGACTATAGAGTCGTCCCCACGACACCGGGCCAAAGTTGGCCAGCCGCCGACATGTCCGACGACTATAGGGTCGTCCCCACGACCCCGGGACTAGATTGGCCCCCCACCGTCATGTCCGACGATTATAGGGTCGTCCCCACGACCCCGGGACAAGCTTGGCCCGCCGCCGAATTGTTCGACGACTATAGGGTCGTCCCCACGACCCCGAGACTAGATTGGCCCGCCACCGTCATGTCCGACGACAATAGGGTCGTCCCCACGACCCCGGGTCCAGGTTGGCCCGCCACCGTCATGTCCAACGACTATAGGGTCGTCCCCACAACCACGGGCCAAAGTTGGCCAGCCGTCGACATGTCCGACGACTATAGGGTCGTCCCCACGACCCCGAGACTAGATTGGCCCGCCGCCGACATGTCCGACGACTATAGGGTCGTCCCCACGACACCGAGACTAGATTGGCCCGCCACCGTCATGTCCGACGACAATAGGGTCGGCCCCACGACTCGGGGTCCAGGTTGGCCAGCCGCCGACAATTCCGACGACTATAGAGTCGTCCCCACGACACCGGTCCAAAGTTGGCCAGCCGCCGACATGTCCGACGACTATAGGGTCGTCCCCACGACCCCGGGACTAGATTGGCCCGCCACCGTCATGTCCAACGACTATAGGGCCGTCCCCACGACCACGGACCAAAGTTGGCCAGCCGGCGACATGTCCGACGACTATAGGGTCGTCCCTACGACCCCGGGACTAGGTTGGCCCGCCGCAGACTTCTCCGACGACTATAGGGTCGTCCCCACGACCCCCGGACTAGGTTGGCTCGCCGCCGACATGTCCGACGACTATAGGATCGTCCCCACGACCCCCGGGCCAAAGTTGGCCAGCCGCCGACTTGTCCGAAGACTATAGGCTCGTCCCCACGTCCCCGGGTCATATTTGGCCAGCCGCCGACATGTCCGACGACTATAGGGTCGTCCCCACGACCACGGGCCAAAGTTGGCCAGCCGCCGACATATCCGACGACTATAGGGTCGTCCACACAACCACGGGCCAAAGTTGGCCAGCCGCCGACTTGTCCGAAGACTATAGGCTCGTCCCCACGTCCCCGGGTCATATTTGGCCAGCCGCCGACATGTCCGACGACTATAGAGTCGTCCCCACGACCCCGGGTCAATGTTGGCTCGCCGCCGACATGTCCGACGACTATAGGCTCTTCCCCACGACCACGGGCCAGTGTTGGCCAGCCGCTGACTTGTCCGACGACTATAGGGTCGTCCCCACGACCACGGGCCAAAGTTGGCCAGCCGCCGACATATCCGACGACTATAGGGTCGTCCACACAACCACGGGCCAAAGTTGGCCAGCCGCCGACTTGTCCGAAGACTATAGGCTCGTCCCCACGTCCCCGGGTCATATTTGGCCAGCCGCCGACATGTCCGACGACTATAGAGTCGTCCCCACGACCCCGGGTCAATGTTGGCTCGCCGCCGACATGTCCGACGACTATAGGGTCGTCCCCACGACCCCCGGGCCAAAGTTGGACAGCCACCGACATTTCCGACGACTATTGGGTCGTCCCCACGACCACGGGCCAAAGTTGGCCAGCCGCCGACATGTCCGACGACTATAGGGTCGTCCCTACGACCCCGGGACTAGCTTGGCCCGCCGCCGACTTCTCCGACGACTATAGGGTCGTCCCCACGACCCCCGGGCCAAAGTTGGACAGCCACCGACATTTCCGACGACTATTGGGTCGTCCCCACGACCACGGGCCAAAGTTGGCCAGCCGCCGACATGTCCGACGACTATAGGGTCGTCCCTACGACCCCGGGACTAGGTTGGCCCGCCGACGACTTCTCCGACGACTATAGGGCCGTCCCTACGACCCCGGGACTAGGTTGGCCCGCCGCAGACTTCTCCGACTACTATAGGGTCGTCCCCACGACCCCCGGACTAGGTTGGCTCGCCGCCGACTTGTCCGACGAGTATAGGGTCCTCCCCACGACCACGGGCCAAAGTTGGCCAGCCGCCGACATGTCCGACGACTATAGGGTCGTCCCCACGACCCGGGACTAGACTGGCCCACCACCGTCATGTCCGACGACTATAGGGTGGTCCCCACGACCCCGGGACTAGGTTGCCCCGCCGCCGACTTGTCCGACGACTATAGGGTCGTCCCCACGACCCCGGGAGTAGGTTGGCTCGCCACCGTCATGTCTGACGACTATAGGGTCGTCCCCACGACCACGGGCCAAAGTTGGCCAGCCGCCGACTTGTCCGACGACTATAGGGTCGTCCCCATGACCCGGGACTAGACTGGCCCGCCACCGTCATGTCCGACGACTATAGGGTCGTCCCCACGACCCCGGGACAAGGTTGGTCCGCCGCCGACTTTTCCGACGACTATAGGGTCGTACCCACCACCCCGGGACTAGGCTGAGAAGCCGCCAACATGTCCGACGACTATAGGGTCGTCCCCACGACCCCGGGACAAGGTTGGCCCGCCGCCGACTTTTCCGACGACTATAGGGTCGTACCCACCACCCCGGGACTAGGCTGAGAAGCCGCCAACATGTCCGACGACTATAGGGTCGTCCCCACGACCCCGGGCCAAAGTTGGCCAGCCGCCGACATGTCCGACGACTATAGGGTCATCCCCACGACCCCGGGACTAGATTGGCCCGCCACCGTCATGTCCGACGATAATAGGGTCGTCCCCACGACCGCGAGACTAGATTGGCCCGCCACCGTCATGTCCGACGACAATAGGGTCGTCCCCACGACCCCGGGTCCAGGTTGGCCAGCCGCCGACATTTCCGACGACTATAGAGTCGTCCCCACGACACCGGGCCAAAGTTGGCCAGCCGCCGACATATCCGACGACTATAGGGTCGTCCCCACGACCCCGGGACAAGGTTGGCCCGCCGCCGTCATGTCCAACGACTATAGGGTCGTCCCCACAACCACGGGCCAAAGTTGGCCAGCCGCCGACATATCCGACGACTATAGGGTCGTCCCCACGACCCCGGGCCAAAGTTGGCCAGCTGCCGACGTGTCCGACGACTATAGGGTCGTCCCCACGACCCCGGGACAAGGTTGGCCCGCCGCCGACTTTTCCGACGACTATAGGGTCGTACCCACCACCCCGGGACTAGGCTGAGAAGCCGCCTACATGTCCGACGACTATAGGGTCGTCCCCACGACCCCGGGCCAAAGTTGGCCAGCCGCCGACATGTCCGACGACTATAGGGTCGTCCCCACGACCCCGAGACTAGATTGGCCCGCCACCGTCATGTCCGACGACAATAGGGTCGTCCCCACGACCCCGGGTCCAGGTTGGCCAGCCGCCGACATTTCCGACGACTATAGAGTCGTCCCCACGACACCGGGCCAAAGTTGGCCAGCCGTCGACATGTCCGACGACTATAGGGTCGCCCCCACGACCCCGAGACTAGATTGGCCCGCCGCCGACATGTCCGACGACTATAGGGTCGTCCCTACGACTCCGGGTCCAGGTTGGCCAGCCGCCGACAATTCCGACGACTATAGAGTCGTCCCCACGACACCGGTCCAAAGTTGGCCAGCCGCCGACATGTCCGACGACTATAGGGTCGTCCCCACGACCCCGGGACTAGATTGGCCCGCCACCGTCATGTCCAACGACTATAGGGTCGTCCCCACAACCACGGGCCAAAGTTGGCCAGCCGCCGACATGTCCGACGACTATAGGGTCGTCCCCACGACCCCGGGCCAAAGTTGGCAAGCCGCCGAAATGTCCGACGACTATAGGGTCGTCCCCACGACCCCGGGACTAGGTTGGCCAGCCGCCGACATGTCCGACGACTATAGGGTTGTCCCGACGACCCCGGGCCAATGTTGGCCAATCGCCAACATGTCCGATGACTATAGGGTCGTCCCTACGACCCCGGGACTAGATTGGCCCGCCACCGTCATGTCCAACGACTATAGGGTCGTCCCCATGACCACGGGCCAAAGTTGGCCCGCCGCCGTCATGTCCAACGACTATAGGGTCGTCCCCACAACCACGGGCCAAAGTTGGCCAGCCGCCGACATGTCCGACGACTATAGGGTCGTCCCCACGACCCCGGGCCAAAGTTGGCCAGCTGCCGACATGTCCGACAACTATAGGGTCGTCCCCACGACCCCGGGACAAGGTTGGCCCGCCGCCGACTTTTCCGACGACTATAGGGTCGTACCCACCACCCCGGGACTAGGCTGAGAAGCCGCCAACATGTCCGACGACTATAGGGTCGTCCCCACGACCCCGGTCCAAAGTTGGCCAGCCGCCGACATGTCCGACGACTATAGGGTCGTCCCCACGACCCCGAGACTAGATTGGCCCGCCACCGTCATGTCCGACGACAATAGGGTCGTCCCCACGACCCCGGGTCCAGGTTGGCCAGCCGCCGACATTTCCGACGACTATAGAGTCGTCCCCACGACACCGGGCCAAAGTTGGCCAGCCGCCGACATGTCCGACGACTATAGGGTCGTCCCCACGACCCCGGGACTAGATTGGCCCCCCACCGTCATGTCCGACGATTATAGGGTCGTCCCCACGACCCCGGGACAAGCTTGGCCCGCCGCCAACATGTCCGACGACTATAGGGTCGTCCCCACGACCCCGGTCCAAAGTTGGCCAGCCGCCGACATGTCCGACGACTATAGGGTCGTCCCCACGACCCCGAGACTAGATTGGCCCGCCACCGTCATGTCCGACGACAATAGGGTCGTCCCCACGACCCCGGGTCCAGGTTGGCCAGCCGCCGACATTTCCGACGACTATAGAGTCGTCCCCACGACACCGGGCCAAAGTTGGCCAGCCGCCGACATGTCCGACGACTATAGGGTCGTCCCCACGACCCCGGGACTAGATTGGCCCCCCACCGTCATGTCCGACGATTATAGGGTCGTCCCCACGACCCCGGGACAAGCTTGGCCCGCCGCCGAATTGTTCGACGACTATAGGGTCGTCCCCACGACCCCGAGACTAGATTGGCCCGCCACCGTCATGTCCGACGACAATAGGGTCGTCCCCACGACCCCGGGTCCAGGTTGGCCCGCCACCGTCATGTCCAACGACTATAGGGTCGTCCCCACAACCACGGGCCAAAGTTGGCCAGCCGTCGACATGTCCGACGACTATAGGGTCGTCCCCACGACCCCGAGACTAGATTGGCCCGCCGCCGACATGTCCGACGACTATAGGGTCGTCCCCACGACACCGAGACTAGATTGGCCCGCCACCGTCATGTCCGACGACAATAGGGTCGGCCCCACGACTCGGGGTCCAGGTTGGCCAGCCGCCGACAATTCCGACGACTATAGAGTCGTCCCCACGACACCGGTCCAAAGTTGGCCAGCCGCCGACATGTCCGACGACTATAGGGTCGTCCCCACGACCCCGGGACTAGATTGGCCCGCCACCGTCATGTCCAACGACTATAGGGCCGTCCCCACGACCACGGACCAAAGTTGGCCAGCCGGCGACATGTCCGACGACTATAGGGTCGTCCCTACGACCCCGGGACTAGGTTGGCCCGCCGCAGACTTCTCCGACGACTATAGGGTCGTCCCCACGACCCCCGGACTAGGTTGGCTCGCCGCCGACTTGTCCGACGAGTATAGGGTCCTCCCCACGACCACGGCCCAAAGTTGGCCAGCCGCCGTCATGTCCGACGACTATAGGGTGGTCCCCACGACCCCGGGACTAGGTTGCCCCGCCGCCGACTTGTCCGACGACTATAGGGTCGTCCCCACGACCCCGGGAGTAGGTTGGCTCGCCACCGTCATGTCTGACGACTATAGGGTCGTCCCCACGACCACGGGCCATAGTTGGCCAGCCGCCGACTTGTCCGACGACTATAGGGTCGTCCCCACGACCCGGGACTAGAGTGGCCCGCCACCGTCATGTCCGACGACTATATGGTCGTCCCCACGACCGCGGGGCTAGATTGGCTCGCCGCCGACTTGTCCGACGACTGTAGGGTCGTCCCCACGACTCCGTGCCAAAGTTGGCAAGCTGCCGACTTGTCCGACGACTATAGGGTCGTCCCCACGACCCCGGGAATAGATTGACCCGCCACCGTCATTTCCGACGACAATAGGGTCGTCCCCACGACCACGGGTCAAAGTTGGCCAGCCGCCGACATATCCGACGACTATAGGGTCGTCCACACAACCACGGGCCAAAGTTGGCCAGCCGCCGACTTGTCCGAAGACTATAGGCTCGTCCCCACGTCCCCGGGTCATATTTGGCCAGCCGCCGACATGTCCGACGACTATAGAGTCGTCCCCACGACCCCGGGTCAATGTTGGCTCGCCGCCGACATGTCCGACGACTATAGAGTCGTCCCCACGACCCCCGGGCCAAAGTTGGACAGCCACCGACATTTCCGACGACTATTGGGTCGTCCCCACGACCACGGGCCAAAGTTGGCCAGCCGCCGACATGTCCGACGACTATAGGGTCGTCCCTACGACCCCGGGACTAGGTTGGCCCGCCGCCGACTTCTCCGACGACTATAGGGTCGTCCCCACGACCCCCGGACTAGGTTGGCTCGCCGCCGACTTATCCGACGAGTATAGGGTCGTCCCCACGACCACGGGTCAAAGTTGGCCAGCCGCCGACATATCCGACGACTATAGGGTCGTCCACACAACCACGGGCCAAAGTTGGCCAGCCGCCGACTTGTCCGAAGACTATAGGCTCGTCCCCACGTCCCCGGGTCATATTTGGCCAGCCGCCGACATGTCCGACGACTATAGAGTCGTCCCCACGACCCCGGGTCAATGTTGGCTCGCCGCCGACATGTCCGACGACTATAGGGTCGTCCCCACGACCCCCGGGCCAAAGTTGGACAGCCACCGACATTTCCGACGACTATTGGGTCGTCCCCACGACCACGGGCCAAAGTTGGCCAGCCGCCGACATGTCCGACGACTATAGGGTCGTCCCTACGACCCCGGGACTAGGTTGGCCCGCCGCCGACTTCTCCGACGACTATAAGGTCGTCCCCACGACCCCCGGGCCAAAGTTGGACAGCCACCGACATTTCCGACGACTATTGGGTCGTCCCCACGACCACGGGCCAAAGTTGGCCAGCCGCCGACATGTCCGACGACTATAGGGTCGTCCCTACGACCCCGGGACTAGGTTGGCCCGCCGACGACTTCTCCGACGACTATAGGGCCGTCCCTACGACCCCGGGACTAGGTTGGCCCGCCGCAGACTTCTCCGACTACTATAGGGTCGTCCCCACGACCCCCGGACTAGGTTGGCTCGCCGCCGACTTGTCCGACGAGTATAGGGTCCTCCCCACGACCACGGGCCAATGTTGGCCAGCCGCCGACATGTCCGACGACTATAGGGTCGTCCCCACGACCCGGGACTAGACTGGCCCACCACCGTCATGTCCGACGACTATAGGGTGGTCCCCACGACCCCGGGACTAGGTTGCCCCGCCGCCGACTTGTCCGACGACTATAGGCTCTTCCCCACGACCACGGGCCAGTGTTGGCCAGCCGCTGACTTGTCCGACGACTGTAGGGTCGTCCCCACGACCACGGGCCAAAGTTGGCCAGCCGCCGACATATCCGACGACTATAGGGTCGTCCCCACGTACCACGGGCCAATGTTGGCCAGCCGCTGACTTGTCCGACGACTATAGGGTCGTCCCCACGACCGCGGGGCTAGATTGGCTCGCCGCCGACTTGTCCGACGACTGTAGGGTCGTCCCCACGACTCCGTGCCAAAGTTGGCAAGCTGCCGACTTGTCCGACGACTATAGGGTCGTCCCCACGACCCCGGGAATAGATTGGCCCGCCACCGTCATTTCCGACGACAATAGGGTCGTCCCCACGACCACGGGTCAAAGTTGGCCAGCCGCCGACATATCCGACGACTATAGGGTCGTCCCCACGACCCCGGGCCAAAGTTGGCCAGCCGCTAATATGTCCGACGACTATAGTGTCGTCCCCATTACCACGGGCCAATTTTGGCCAGCCGCTGACTTGTCCGACGACTATAGGGTCGTGCCCACGACCGCGGGACTAGATTGGCTCGCCGCCGACTTGTCCGACGACTGTAGGGTCGTCCCCACGACTCCGTGCCAAAGTTGGCAAGCTGCCGACTTGTCCGACGACTATAGGGTCGTCCCCACGACCCCGGGACTAGGTTGGCCCGCCACCGTCATTTCCGACGACTATAGGGTCGTCCCCACGACCACGGGCCAAAGTTGACCAGCCGCCGACATATCCGACGACTATAGGGCCGTCCCCACGATCACGGACCAAAGTTGGCAAGCTGCCGACTTGTCCGACGATTATAGGGTCGTCCCCACGACCCCGGGACTAGATTGGCCCGCCACCGTCATGTCCGACGACTCTCGGATCGTCCCCACGACCACGGGCCAAAGTTGGCCAGCCGCCGACATGTCCGACGACTATAGGGTCGTCCCCACGACCCCGGGACTAGATTGGCCGTGACCGTCATATCCGACGATTATAGGGTCGTCCCCACGACCCCGGGCCAAAGTTGGCAAGCTGCCGACTTGTCCGACGATTATAGGGTCGTCCCCACGACCCCGGGCCAAAGTTGGCAAGCTGCCGACTTGTCCGACGATTATAGGGTCGTCCCCACGACACCGGGACTAGGTTGGCCCGCCGCCGACTTGTCCGACGACTATAGGTTCGTCCCCACGACCACGGGCCAAAGTTGGCCAGCCGCCGACATATCCGACGACTATAGGGTCGTCCCCACGACCACAGGGCAAACATGGCCAGCCGCTGACTTGTCCGACGACTAAAGGGTCGTCCCCACGACCGCGGGACTACGTTGGCTCGCCGCCGACTTGTCCGACGACTATAGGGTCGTCCCCACGACCCCGGGCCAAAGTTGGCAAGCTGCCGACTTGTCCGACGATTATAGGGTCGTCCCCAGGACCCCGGGACTAGATTGGCCCGCCACCGTCATGTCCGACGACTCTCGGATCGTCCCCACGACCACGGGCCAAAGTTGGCCAGCCGCCGACATGTCCGACGACTATAGGGTCGTCCCCACGACCCCTGGACTAGGTTGGCTCACCGCCCACTTGTCCGACGACAATAGCGTCGTCCCCACGACCCCGGGCTAAAGTTGGCCAGCCGCCGACATGTCCGACGACTATAGGGTCGTCCCCACAACCCCGGGACTAGATTGGCCCGACACTGTCAAGTCCGCCGACTATAGGGTCGTCCCCACGACCCCGGGTCCAGGTTGGCCCGCCACCGTCATGTCCAACGACTATAGGGTCGTCCCCACAACCACGGGCCAAAGTTGGCCAGCCGTCGACATGTCCGACGACTATAGGGTCGTCCCCACGACCCCGAGACTAGATTGGCCCGCCGCCGACATGTCCGACGACTATAGGGTCGTCCCCACGACCCCGAGACTAGATTGGCCCGCCACCGTCATGTCCGACGACAATAGGGTCGGCCCCACGACTCGGGGTCCAGGTTGGCCAGCCGCCGACAATTCCGACGACTATAGAGTCGTCCCCACGACACCGGTCCAAAGTTGGCCAGCCGCCGACATGTCCGACGACTATAGGTTCGTCCCCACGACCCCGGGACTAGATTGGCCAGCCGCCGACATGTCCGACGACTATAGGGTCGTCCCCACGACCCCGGGCCAAAGTTGGCAAGCCGCCGAAATGTCCGACGACTATAGGGTCGTCCCCACGACCCCGGGACTAGGTTGGCCAGCCGCCGACATGTCCGACGACTATAGGGTCGTCCCGACGACCCCGGGCCAATGTTGGCCAATCGCCAACATGTCCGACGACTATAGGGTCGTCCCCACGACCCCGGGACTAGATTGGCCCGCCACCGTCAAGTCCGACGACTATAGGGTCGTCCCCACGACCCCGGGCCAAAGTTGGACAGCCGCCGACTTGTCCGACGACTATAGGGTCGTCCCCACGACCACGGGCCAAAGTTGGCCAGCCGCCGGCTTGTCCGACGATTATAGGGTCGTCCCCACGACCCCGGGACTAGGTAGGCCCGCCGCCGACTTGTCCGACGACTATAGGGTCGTCCCCACGACCCCGGGACTAGATTGGCCCGCCACCGTTATGTCCGACGACTATAGGGTCGTCCCCACGACCACGGGCCAAAGTTGGCCAGCCGCCGACATGTCCGAAGACTATAGGGTCGTCCCCACGACCCCGGGACTAGATTGGCCAGCCGCCGACATGTCCGGCGACTATAGAGTCGTCCCCACGACCCCGGGCCAAAGTTGGCCAGCCGCTGATATGTCCGACGACTATACGGTCGTCCCCACGACCCCGGGAGTAGATTGGCCCGCCACCGTCATTTCCGACGACTATAGGGTCGTCCCCACGACTCCGGGCCAAAGTTGGCCAGCCGCCGACATGTCCGACGACTATAGGGTCGTCCCCACGACCCGGGACTAGACTGGCCCGCCACCGTCATGTCCGACGACTATAGGGTCATCCCCACGACCCCGGGTCTAGGTTGGCCCGCCGCCGACTTGTCCGACGACTATAGGGTCGTCCCCACGACCCCGGGACTAGGTTGGCTCGCCACCGACATGTCTGACGACTATAGGGTCGTCCCCACGACCCCGGGACTAGATTGGCCCGCCACCGTCAAATCCGACGACTATAGGGTCGTCCCCACGACCCCGGGCCAAAGTTGGACCGCCGCCGACTTGTCCGACGACTATAGGGTCGTCCCCACGACCCGGGTCCCAAGTTGGCAAGCCGCCGACATGTCCGACGACTATAGGGTCGTCCCCACGACCCCTGGACTAGGTTCGCTCACCGCCGACTTGTCCGACGACAATAGCGTCGTCCCCACGACCCCGGGCCAAAGTTGGCCAGCCGCCGACATGTCCGACGACTATAGGGTCGTCCCCACAACCCCGGGACTAGATTGGCCCGACACCGTCAAGTCCGCCGACTATAGGGTCGTCCCGACGACCCCCGGATTAGCTTGGCCCGCCGTCGACTTGTCCGAAGACTATAGGGTCGTCCCCACGACCCCCCGACTAGGTGGGCTCGCCGCCGACTTGTCCGACGAGTATAGGGTCCTCCCCACGACCACGGGCCAAAGTTGGCTAGCCGCCGACATGTCCGACGACTATAGGGTCGTCCCCACGACCCGGGACTAGACTGGCCCGCCACCGACATGTCCGACGACTATAGAGTCGTCCCCACGACCCCGGGTCAATGTTGGCTCGCCGCCGACATGTCCGACGACTATAGGGTCGTCCCCACGACCCGGGACTAGACTGGCCCGCCACCGGCATGTCCGACGACTATAGGGTCGTCCCCACGACCCCCGGACTAGCTTGGCCCGCCGTCGACTTGTCCGAAGACTATAGGGTCGTCCCCACGACCCCCCGACTAGGTGGGCTCGCCGCCGACTTGTCCGACGAGTATAGGGTCCTCCCCACGACCACGGGCCAAAGTTGGCCAACCGCCGACATGTCCGACGACTATAGGGTCGTCCCCACGACCCGTGACTAGACTGGCCCGCCACCGACATGTCCGACGACTATAGAGTCGTCCCCACGACCCCGGGTCAATGTTGGCTCGCCGCCGACATGTCCGACGACTATAGGGTCGTCCCCACGACCCGGGACTAGACTGGCCCGCCACCGACATGTCCGACGACTATAGGGTCGTCCCCACGACCCCCGGGCCAAAGTTGGGCAGCCACCGACATTTCCGACGACTATTGGGTCGTCCCCACGACCACGGGCCAAAGTTGGCCAGCCGCCGACATGTCCGACGACTATAGGGTCGTCCCTACGACCCCGGGACTAGGTTGGCCCGCCGCCGACTTCTCCGACGACTATAGGGTCGTCCCCACGACCCCCGGACTAGGTTGGCTCGCCGCCGACTTATCCGACGAGTATAGGGTCGTCCCCACGACCACGGGTCAAAGTTGGCCAGCCGCCGACATATCCGACGACTATAGGGTCGTCCACACAACCACGGGCCAAAGTTGGCCAGCCGCCGACTTGTCCGAAGACTATAGGCTCGTCCCCACGTCCCCGGGTCATATTTGGCCAGCCGCCGACATGTCCGACGACTATAGAGTCGTCCCCACGACCACGGGCCAATGTTGGCCAGCCGCCGGCTTGTCCGACGATTATAGGGTCGTCCCCACGACCCCGGGACTAGGTTGGCCCGCCGCCGACTTGTCCGACGACTATAGGGTCGTCCCCACGACCCCGGGCCAAAGTTGGCCAGCCGCTAATATGTCCGACGACTATAGGGTCGTCCCCATTACCACGGGCCAATTTTGGCCAGCCGCTGACTTGTCCGACGACTATAGGGTCGTGCCCACGACCGCGGGACTAGATTGGCTCGCCGCCGACTTGTCCGACGACTGTAGGGTCGTCCCCACGACTCCGTGCCAAAGTTGGCAAGCTGCCGACTTGTCCGACGACTATAGGGTCGTCCCCACGACCCCGGGACTAGGTTGGCCCGCCACCGTCATTTCCGACGACTATAGGGTCGTCCCCACGACCACGGGCCAAAGTTGACCAGCCGCCGACATATCCGACGACTATAGGGCCGTCCCCACGACCACGGACCAAAGTTGGCAAGCTGCCGACTTGTCCGACGATTATAGGGTCGTCCCCACGACCCCGGGACTAGATTGGCCCGCCACCGTCATGTCCGACGACTCTCGGATCGTCCCCACGACCACGGGCCAAAGTTGGCCAGCCGTCGACATGTCCGACGACTATAGGGTCGTCCCCACGACCCCGGGACTAGATTGGCCGTGACCGTCATATCCGACGATTATAGGGTCGTCCCCACGACCCCGGGCCAAAGTTGGCAAGCTGCCGACTTGTCCGACGATTATAGGGTCGTCCCCACGACACCGGGACTAGGTTGGCCCGCCGCCGACTTGTCCGACGACTATAGGTTCGTCCCCACGACCACGGGCCAAAGTTGGCCAGCCGCCGACATATCCGACGACTATAGGGTCGTCCCCACGACCACAGGGCAAACATGGCCAGCCGCTGACTTGTCCGACGACTAAAGGGTCGTCCCCACGACCGCGGGACTACGTTGGCTCGCCGCCGACTTGTCCGACGACTATAGGGTCGTCCCCACGACCCCGGGCCAAAGTTGGCAAGCTGCCGACTTGTCCGACGATTATAGGGTCGTCCCCACGACCCCGGGACTAGATTGGCCCGCCACCGTCATGTCCGACGACTCTCGGATCGTCCCCACGACCACGGGCCAAAGTTGGCCAGCCGCCGACATGTCCGACGACTATAGGGTCGTCCCCACGACCCCTGGACTAGGTTGGCTCACCGCCCACTTGTCCGACGACAATAGCGTCGTCCCCACGACCCCGGGCCAAAGTTGGCCAGCCGCCGACATGTCCGACGACTATAGGGTCGTCCCCACAACCCCGGGACTAGATTGGCCCGACACCGTCAAGTCCGCCGACTATAGGGTCGTCCCCACGACCCCGGGTCCAGGTTGGCCCGCCACCGTCATGTCCAACGACTATAGGGTCGTCCCCACAACCACGGGCCAAAGTTGGCCAGCCGTCGACATGTCCGACGACTATAGGGTCGTCCCCACGACCCCGAGACTAGATTGGCCCGCCGCCGACATGTCCGACGACTATAGGGTCGTCCCCACGACCCCGAGACTAGATTGGCCCGCCACCGTCATGTCCGACGACAATAGGGTCGGCCCCACGACTCGGGGTCCAGGTTGGCCAGCCGCCGACAATTCCGACGACTATAGAGTCGTCCCCACGACACCGGTCCAAAGTTGGCCAGCCGCCGACATGTCCGACGACTATAGGGTCGTCCCCACGACCCCGGGATTAAATTGGCCAGCCGCCGACATGTCCGACGACTATAGGGTCGTCCCCACGACCCCGGGCCAAAGTTGGCAAGCCGCCGAAATGTCCGACGACTATAGGGTCGTCCCCACGACCCCGGGACTAGGTTGGCCAGCCGCCGACATGTCCGACGACTATAGGGTCGTCCCGACGACCCCGGGCCAATGTTGGCCAATCGCCAACATGTCCGACGACTATAGGGTCGTCCCTACGACCCCGGGACTAGATTGGCCCGCCACCGTCATGTCCAACGATTATAGGGTCGTCCCCACGACCCCGGGACTAGATTGGCCCGCCACCGTCATGTCCAACGACTATAGGGTCGTCCCCACAACCACGGGCCAAAGTTGGCCAGCCGCCGACATGTCCGACGACTATTGGATCGTCCCCACGACCACGGGCCAAAGTTGGCCAGCCGCCGACATGTCCGACGACTATAGGGTCGTCCCCACGACCCCGGGACTAGATTGGCCCGCCACCGTCAAGTCCGAAGACTATAGGGTCGTCCCCACGACCCCGGGACTAGATTGGCCCGCCACCGTCATGTCCAACGACTATAGGGTCGTCCCCACGACCCCGGGACTAGATTGGCCAGCCGCCGACATGTCCGACGACTATAGGGTCGTCCCCACGACCCCGGGCCAAAGTTGGCAAGCCGCCGACATGTCCGACGACTATAGGGTCGTCCCCACGACCCCTGGACTAGGTTGGCTCACCGCCGACTTGTCCGACGACAATAGCGTCGTCCCCACGACCCCGGGCCAAAGTTGGCCAGCCGCCGACATGTCCGACGACTATAGGGTCGTCCCCACAACCCCGGGACTAGATTGGCCCGACACCGTCAAGTCCGCCGACTATAGGGTCGTCCCGACGACCCCCGGACTAGCTTGGCCCGCCGTCGACTTGTCCGAAGACTATAGGGTCGTCCCCACGACCCCCCGACTAGGTGGGCTCGCCGCCGACTTGTCCGACGAGTATAGGGTCCTCCCCACGACCACGGGCCAAAGTTGGCCAGCCGCCGACATGTCCGACGACTATAGGGTCGTCCCCACGACCCGGGACTAGACTGGCCCGCCACCGACATGTCCGACGACTATAGAGTCGTCCCCACGACCCCGGGTCAATGTTGGCTCGCCGCCGACATGTCCGACGACTATAGGGTTGTCCCCACGACCCGGGACTAGACTGGCCCGCCACCGGCATGTCCGACGACTATAGGGTCGTCCCCACGACCCCCGGACTAGGTTGGCCGGCCGCCGACTTGTCCGACGACTATAGGGTCGTCCCCACGACCACGGGCCAAAGTTGGCCAGCCGCCGACATGTCCGACGACTATAGGGTCGTCCCCACGACCCCGGGACAAGGTTGGCCCGCCGCCGACTTTTCCGACGACTATAGGGTCGTACCCACCACCCCGGGACTAGGCTGAGAAGCCGCCAACATGTCCGACGACTATAGGGTCGTCCCCACGACCCCGGGCCAAAGTTGGCCAGCCGCCGACATGTCCGACGACTATAGGGTCGTCCCCACGACCCCGAGACTAGATTGGCCCGCCACCGTCATGTCCGACGACAATAGGGTCGTCCCCACGACCCCGGGTCCAGGTTGGCCAGCCGCCGACATTTCCGACGACTATAGAGTCGTCCCCACGACACCGGGCCAAAGTTGGCCAGCCGCCGACATGTCCGACGACTATAGGGTCGTCCCCACGACCCCGGGACTAGATTGGCCCCCCACCGTCATGTCCGACGATTATAGGGTCGTCCCCACGACCCCGGGACAAGCTTGGCCCGCCGCCGAATTGTTCGACGACTATAGGGTCGTCCCCACGACCCCGAGACTAGATTGGCCCGCCACCGTCATGTCCGACGACAATAGGGTCGTCCCCACGACCCCGGGTCCAGGTTGGCCCGCCACCGTCATGTCCAACGACTATAGGGTCGTCCCCACAACCAGGGGCCAAAGTTGGCCAGCCGTCGACATGTCCGACGACTATAGGGTCGTCCCCACGACCCCGAGACTAGATTGGCCCGCCGCCGACATGTCCGACGACTATAGGGTCGTCCCCACGACCCCGAGACTAGATTGGCCCGCCACCGTCATGTCTGACGACAATAGGGTCGGCCCCACGACTCCGGGTCCAGGTTGGCCAGCCGCCGACAATTCCGACGACTATAGAGTCGTCCCCACGACACCGGTCCAAAGTTGGCCAGCCGCCGACATGTCCGACGACTATAGGGTCGTCCCCACGACCCCGGGACTAGATTGGCCCGCCACCGTCATGTCCAACGATTATAGGGTCGTCCCCACGACCCCGGGACTAGATTGGCCCGCCACCGTCATGTCCAACGACTATAGGGTCGTCCCCACAACCACGGGCCAAAGTTGGCCAGCCGCCGACATGTCCGACGACTATTGGATCGTCCCCACGACCACGGGCCAAAGTTGGCCAGCCGCCGACATGTCCGACGACTATAGGGTCGTCCCCACGACCCCGGGACTAGATTGGCCCGCCACCGTCAAGTCCGACGACTATAGGGTCGTCCCCACGACCCCGGGCCAAAGTTGGACAGCCGCCGACTTGTCCGACGACTATAGGGTCGTCCCCACGACCACGGGCCAAAGTTGGCCAGCCGCCGACATGTCCGACGACTATAGGGTCGTCCCCACGACCCCGGGACTAGATTGGCCCGCCACCGTCATTTCCGACGACTATAGGGTCGTCCCCACGACCACGGGCCAAAGTTGGCCAGCCGCCGACTTGTCCGACGACTATAGGGTCGTCCCCATGACCCGGGACTAGAGTGGCCCGCCACCGTCATGTCCGACGACTATATGGTCGTCCCCACGACCACGGGCCAATGTTGGCCAGCCGCTGACTTGTCCGACGACTATAGGGTCGTCCCCACGACCGCGGGACTAGATTGGCTCGCCGCCGACTTGTCCGACGACTATAGGGTCGTCCCCACGACCCCGGGACTAGATTGGCCCGCCACCGTCATTTCCGACGACTATAGGGTCGTCCCCACGACCACGGGCCAAAGTTGGCCAGCCGCCGACTTGTCCGACGACTATAGGGTCGTCCCCATGACACGGGACTAGACTGGCCCGCCACCGTCATGTCCGACGACTATAGGGTCGTCCCCACGACCCCCGGACTAGGTTGGTACGCCGCCGACTTGTCCGACGACTGTAGGGTCGTCCCCACGACCCCGGGACTAGATTGGCCCGCCACCGTCATTTCCGACGACTATAGGGTCGTCCCCACGACCACGGGCCAAAGTTGCCCAGCCGCCGACATGTCCGACAACTATAGGTTCGTCCCCACGACCCGGGACTAGACTGGCCCGCCACCGTTATGTCCGACGACTATAGGGTCGTCACCACGACCACGGGCCAAAGTTGGCCAGCCGGCGACATGTCCGACGACTATAGGGTCGTCCCCACGACCCGGGACTAGACTGGCCCGCCACCGTCATGTCCGACGACTATAGGGTCGTCCCCACGACCCGGGACTAGACTGGCCCGCCACCGACATGTCCGACGACTATAGAGTCGTCCCCACGACCCCGGGTCAATGTTGGCTCGCCGCCGACATGTCCGACGACTATAGGGTCGTCCCCACGACCCCCGGGCCAAAGTTGGACAGCCACCGACATTTCCGACGACTATAGGGTCGTCCCCACGATCACGGGCCAAAGTTGGCCAGCCGCCGACATGTCCGACGACTATAGGGTCGTCCCCACGACCCGGCACTAGAGTGGCCCGCCACCGTCATGTCCGACGACTATATGGTCGTCCCCACGACCACGGGTCAATGTTGGCTCGCCGCCGACATGTCCGACGACTATAGGGTCGTCCCCACGACCCCCGGGCCAAAGTTGGACAGCCACCGACATTTCCGACGACTATAGGGTCGTCCCCACGATCACGGGCCAAAGTTGGCCAGCCGCCGACATGTCCGACGACTATAGGGTCGTCCCCACGACCCGGCACTAGATTGGCCCGCCACCGTCATGTCCGACGACTATAGGGTCGTCCCCACGACCCCCGGACTAGGTTGGCCGGCCGCCGACTTGTCCGACGACTATAGGGTCGTCCCCACGACCCCCCGACTAGGTGGGCTCGCCGCCGACTTGTCCGACGACTATAGGGTCATCCCCACGACCCCGGGACTAGGTTGACCCGCCGCCGACTTGTCCGACGACTATTGGGTCGTCCCCACGACCACGGGACTAGGTTGGCTCGCCACCGACATGTCTGACGATTATAGGGTCGTCCCCACGACCCCGGGACTAGATTGGCCCGCCACCGTCAAGTCCGATGACTATAGGGTCGTCCCCACGACCCCGGGCCAAAGTTGGACAGCCCCCGACTTGTCCGACGATTATAGGGTCGTCCCCACGACCACGGGCCAAAGTTGGCCAATCGCCGGCTTGTCCGACGACTATAGGGTCGTCCCCACGACCCCGGGCCAAAGTTGGCCAGCCGCCGACATGTCCGACGACTATAGGGTCGTCCCCACGACCCCGGGACTAGATTGGCCCGCCACCGTCATTTCCGACGACTATAGGGTCGTCCCCACGACCACGGGCCAAAGTTGGCCAGCCGCCGACTTGTCCGACGACTATAGGGTCGTCCCCATGACCCGGGACTAGAGTGGCCCGCCACCGTCATGTCCGACGACTATATGGTCGTCCCCACGACCACGGGCCAATGTTGGCCAGCCGCTGACTTGTCCGACGACTATAGGGTCGTCCCCACGACCGCGGGACTAGATTGGCTCGCCGCCGACTTGTCCGACGACTATAGGGTCGTCCCCACGACCCCGGGACTAGATTGGCCCGCCACCGTCATTTCCGACGACTATAGGGTCGTCCCCACGACCACGGGCCAAAGTTGGCCAGCCGCCGACTTGTCCGACGACTATAGGGTCGTCCCCATGACCCGGGACTAGACTGGCCCGCCACCGTCATGTCCGACGACTATAGGGTCGTCCCCACGACCCCCGGACTAGGTTGGTACGCCGCCGACTTGTCCGACGAGTATAGGGTCCTCCCCACCACCACGGGCCAAAGTTGGCCAGCCGCCGACATGTCCGACGACTATAGGGTCGTCCCCACGACGCCGGGCCAAAGTTGGCCAGCCGCCGACATGTCCGACGACTATAGGGTCGTCCCCACGACCCGGGACTAGAGTGGCCCGCCACCGTCATGTCCGACGACTATATGGTCGTCCCCACGACCACGGGCCAAAGTTGCCCAGCCGCCGACATGTCCGACGACTATAGGTTCGTCCCCACGACCCGGGACTAGACTGGCCCGCCACCGTCATGTCCGACGACTATAGGGTCGTCCCCACGACCCCCGGACTAGGTTGGCCGGCCGCCGACTTGTCCGACGACTATAGGGTCGTCCCCACGACCCCCCGACCAGGTGGGCTCGCCGCCGACTTGTCCGACGACTATAGGGTCATCCCCACGACCCCGGGACTAGGTTGGCCCGCCGCCGACTTGTCCGACGACTATAGGGTCGTCCCCACGACCCCGGGACTAGGTTGGCTCGCCACCGACATGTCTGACGACTATAGGGTCATCCCCACGACCCCGGGACTAGATTGGCCCGCCACCGTCAAGTCCGACGACTATAGGGTCGTCCCCACGACCCCGGACCAAAGTTGGACAGCCGCCGACTTGTCCGACGACTATAGGGTCGTCCCCACGACCACGGGCCAAAGTTGGCCAGCCGCCGGCTTGTCCGACGATTATAGGGTCGTCCCCACGACCCCGGGACTAGGTTGGCCCGCCGCCGACCTGTCCGACGACCATAGGGTCGTCCCCACGACCGCGGGCCAAAGTTGGCCTGCCGACGACATATCCGACGCCTATAGGGTCGTCCCCACGACCCCGGGACTAGATTGGCCCGCCACCGTCATTTCCGACGACTATAGGGTCGTCCCCATGACCACGGGGCCAAAGTTGGCGAGCCGCCGACATGTCCGACGACTATAGGGTCGTCCCCACAACCCGGGATTAGACTGACCCGCCACCGTCATGTCCGACGACTATAGGGTCGTCCCCACGACCCCGGGACTAGATTGGCCCGCCACCGTCAAATCCGACGACTATAGGGTCGCCCCCCCCGACCCCGGGACTAGATTGGCCCGCCACCGTCAAGTCCGACGACTATAGGGTCGTCCCCCCGACCCCGGGACTAGATTGGCCCGCCACCGTCAAGTCCGACGACTATAGGGTCGTCCCCACGACCCCGGGACTAGATTGGCCCGCCACCGTCAAGTCCGACGACTATAGGGTCGTCCCCACGACCCCGGGCCAAAGCTGGACAGCCGCCGACTTGTCCGACGACTATAGGGTCGTCCCCACGACCACGGGCCAAAGTTGGCCAGGCGCCGACATATCCGACGACTGTAGGGTCGTCCCCACGACCCCGGGCCAAACTTGGCCAGCCGCCGACTTGTCTGACGACTATAGGGTCGTCCCCACGACCCCGGGACTAGATTGGCCCGCCACCGTCAAGTCCGACGACTATAGGGTCGTCCCCACGACCCCGGACCAAAGTTGGACAGCCGCCGACTTGTCCGACGACTATAGGGTCGTCCCCACGACCACGGGCCAAAGTTGGCCAGCCGCCGGCTTGTCCGACGATTATAGGGTCGTCCCCACGACCCCGGGACTAGATTAGCCCGCCACCGTCATGTCCAACAACTATAGGGTCGTCCCCACGACCACGGGCCAAAGTTGGCATGCCGCCGAAATGTCCGACGACTATAGGGTCGTCCCCACGACACCGGGCCAAGGTTGGCCAGCCGCCGACATGTCCGACGACTGTAGGGTCGTCCCCACGACCCCGGGCCAAAGCTGGACAGCCGCCGACTTGTCCGACGACTATAGGGTCGTCCCCACGACCCCCGGGCCAAAGTTGGACAGCCACCGACATTTCCGACGACTATAGGGTCGTCCCCACGACCACGGGCCAAAGTTGGCCAGCCGCCGACATGTCCGACGACTATAGGGTCGTCCCCACGACCCGGGACTAGACTGGCCCGCCACCGTCATGTCCGACGACTATAGGGTCGTCCCCACGACCCCCGGACTAGGTTGGCCGGCCGCCGACTTGTCCGACGACTATAGGGTCGTCCCCACGACCCCGGGACTAGGTTGGCTCGCCACCGTCATGTCTGACGACTATAGGGTCGTCCCCACGACCACGGGCCAAAGTTGGCCAGCCGCCGACATGTCCGACGACTATAGGGTCGTCCCCACGACCACGGGCCAAAGTTGGCCAGCCGCCGACATGTCCGACGACTATAGGGTCGTCCCCACGACCCGGGACTAGACTGGCCCTCCACCGTCATGTCCGACGTCTATAGGTTCGTCCCCACGACCCCCGGACTAGGTTGGCCGGCCGCCGACTTGTCCGACGACTATAGGGTCGTCCCCACGACCCCCCGACTAGGTGGGCTCGCCGCCGACTTGTCCGACGACTATAGGGTCATCCCCACGACCCCGGGACTAGGATGGCCCGCCGCCGACTTGTCCGACGACTATAGGGTCGTCCCCACGACCCCGGGACTAGGTTGGCTCGCCACCGACATGTCTGACGACTATAGGGTCGTCCCCACGACCCCGGGACTAGATTGGCCCGCCACCGTCAAGTCCGACGACTATAGGGTCGTCCCCACGACCCCGGGCCAAAGTTGGACAGCCGCCGACTTGTCCGACGACTATAGGGTCGTCCCCACGACCACGGGCCAAAGTTGGCCAGCCGCCGGCTTGTCCGACGATTATAGGGTCGTCCCCACGACCCCGGGACTAGGTTGGCCCGCCGCCGACTTGTCCGACGACTATAGGGTCGTCCCCACGACGACGGGCCAAAGTTGGCCTGCCGCCGACATATCCGACGACTATAGGGTCGTCCCCACGACCCCGGGCCAAAGTTGGCCAGCCGCCGACATGTCCGACGACTATAGGGTCGTCCCCACGACCCGGGACTAGAGTGGCCCGCCACCGTCATGTCCGACGACTATGTGGTCGTCCCCACGACCACGGGCCAATGTTGGCCAGCCGCTGACTTGTCCGACGACTATGTGGTCGTCCCCACGACCACGGGCCAATGTTGGCCAGCCGCTGACTTGTCCGACGACTATAGGGTCGTCCCCACGTCCGCGGGACTAGATTGGCTCGCCGGCGACTTGTCCGACGACTGTAGGGTCGTCCCCACGACCCCGGGTCTAGGTTGGCCAGCCGCCGACATGTTCGACGACTATAGATGCGTCCCCACGACACCGGTCAGCCGCTGACATGCCCAACGACTATAGGGTCGTCCCCACGACCACGGGCCAAAGTTGGCCTGCCGCCGACATATCCGACGACTATAGGGTCGTCCCCACGACCCCGGGCCAAAGTTGGCCAGCCGCCGACATGTCCGACGATTATAGGGTCGTCCCTACGACCCCGGGACTAGATTGGCCCGCCGCCGACTTGTCCGACGACTATAAGGTCGTCCCCACGACACCAGGCCTAAGTTGGCCAGCCGCCGACATGTCCGACGACTATAGGGTCGTCCCCACGACCCCGGGCCAATAATGGCCAATCGCCGACATGTCCACCGACTATAGGGTCGGACCTACGACCCCGGGACTTGATTGGCCCGGCACCGTCATGACCAACGACTATCGGATCGTCCCTACGACCACGGGCCAAAGTTGGCCAGCCGCCGACAGGTCCGACGACTGTTTGGTCGTCCCCACGACCCTGGGACTAGATTGGCTAGCCACCGTCACGTCCGACGACTATCGGATCGTCCCCACGACCACGAGCCAAAGTTGGCCAGCCGCCGTCATGTCCAACGACTATTGGGTCGCCCCACGACCACGGGCCAAAGTTGGCCAGCCGCCGACATGTCCGATGACTATATGGTCGTCCCCACGACCCCGGGTCTAGGTTGGCCAGCCGCCGACATGTTCGACGACTATAGAGGCGTCCCCACGACACCGGTCAGCCGCTGACATGCCCAACGACTATAGGGTCGTCCCCACGACCCGGGACTAGAGTGACCCGCCACCGTCATGTCCGACGACTATGTGGTCGTCCCCACGACCACGGGCCAATGTTGGCCAGCCGCTGACTTGTCCGACGACTATAGGGTCGTCCCCACGACCGCGGGACTAGATTGGCCCGCCGCCGACTTGTCCGACGACTATAAGGTCGTCCCCACGACACCAGGCCTAAGTTGGCCAGCCGCCGACATGTCCGACGACTATAGGGTCGTCCCCACGACCCCGGGCCAATAATGGCCAATCGCCGACATGTCCACCGACTATAGGGTCGGACCTACGACCCCGGGACTTGATTGGCCCGGCACCGTCATGACCAACGACTATCGGATCGTCCCTACGACCACGGGCCAAAGTTGGCCAGCCGCCGACAGGTCCGACGACTGTTTGGTCGTCCCCACGACCCTGGGACTAGATTGGCTAGCCACCGTCACGTCCGACGACTATCGGATCGTCCCCACGACCACGAGCCAAAGTTGGCCAGCCGCCGTCATGTCCAACGACTATTGGGTCGCCCCACGACCACGGGCCAAAGTTGGCCAGCCGCCGACATGTCCGATGACTATATGGTCGTCCCCACGACCCCGGGTCTAGGTTGGCCAGCCGCCGACATGTTCGACGACTATAGAGGCGTCCCCACGACACCGGTCAGCCGCTGACATGCCCAACGACTATAGGGTCGTCCCCACGACCCGGGACTAGAGTGACCCGCCACCGTCATGTCCGACGACTATAGGGTCGTCCCCACGACCCCCGGACTAGGTTGGCCGGCCGCCGACTTGTCCGACGACTATAGGGTCGTCCCCACGACCCCCCGACCAGGTGGGCTCGCCGCCGACTTGTCCGACGACTATAGGGTCATCCCCACGACCCCGGGACTAGGTTGGCCCGCCGCCGACTTGTCCGACGACTATAGGGTCGTCCCCACGACCCCGGGACTAGGTTGGCTCGCCACCGACATGTCTGACGACTATAGGGTCATCCCCACGACCCCGGGACTAGATTGGCCCGCCACCGTCAAGTCCGACGACTATAGGGTCGTCCCCACGACCCCGGACCAAAGTTGGACAGCCGCCGACTTGTCCGACGACTATAGGGTCGTCCCCACGACCACGGGCCAAAGTTGGCCAGCCGCCGGCTTGTCCGACGATTATAGGGTCGTCCCCACGACCCCGGGACTAGGTTGGCCCGCCGCCGACCTGTCCGACGACCATAGGGTCGTCCCCACGACCGCGGGCCAAAGTTGGCCTGCCGACGACATATCCGACGCCTATAGGGTCGTCCCCACGACCCCGGGACTAGATTGGCCCGCCACCGTCATTTCCGACGACTATAGGGTCGTCCCCATGACCACGGGGCCAAAGTTGGCGAGCCGCCGACATGTCCGACGACTATAGGGTCGTCCCCACAACCCGGGATTAGACTGACCCGCCACCGTCATGTCCGACGACTATAGGGTCGTCCCCACGACCCCGGGACTAGATTGGCCCGCCACCGTCAAATCCGACGACTATAGGGTCGCCCCCCCCCGACCCCGGGACTAGATTGGCCCGCCACCGTCAAGTCCGACGACTATAGGGTCGTCCCCCCGACCCCGGGACTAGATTGGCCCGCCACCGTCAAGTCCGACGACTATAGGGTCGTCCCCACGACCCCGGGACTAGATTGGCCCGCCACCGTCAAGTCCGACGACTATAGGGTCGTCCCCACGACCCCGGGCCAAAGCTGGACAGCCGCCGACTTGTCCGACGACTATAGGGTCGTCCCCACGACCACGGGCCAAAGTTGGCCAGGCGCCGACATATCCGACGACTGTAGGGTCGTCCCCACGACCCCGGGCCAAACTTGGCCAGCCGCCGACTTGTCTGACGACTATAGGGTCGTCCCCACGACCCCGGGACTAGATTGGCCCGCCACCGTCAAGTCCGACGACTATAGGGTCGTCCCCACGACCCCGGACCAAAGTTGGACAGCCGCCGACTTGTCCGACGACTATAGGGTCGTCCCCACGACCACGGGCCAAAGTTGGCCAGCCGCCGGCTTGTCCGACGATTATAGGGTCGTCCCCACGACCCCGGGACTAGATTAGCCCGCCACCGTCATGTCCAACAACTATAGGGTCGTCCCCACGACCACGGGCCAAAGTTGGCATGCCGCCGAAATGTCCGACGACTATAGGGTCGTCCCCACGACACCGGGCCAAGGTTGGCCAGCCGCCGACATGTCCGACGACTGTAGGGTCGTCCCCACGACCCCGGGCCAAAGCTGGACAGCCGCCGACTTGTCCGACGACTATAGGGTCGTCCCCACGACCCCCGGGCCAAAGTTGGACAGCCACCGACATTTCCGACGACTATAGGGTCGTCCCCACGACCACGGGCCAAAGTTGGCCAGCCGCCGACATGTCCGACGACTATAGGGTCGTCCCCACGACCCGGGACTAGACTGGCCCGCCACCGTCATGTCCGACGACTATAGGGTCGTCCCCACGACCCCCGGACTAGGTTGGCCGGCCGCCGACTTGTCCGACGACTATAGGGTCGTCCCCACGACCCCGGGACTAGGTTGGCTCGCCACCGTCATGTCTGACGACTATAGGGTCGTCCCCACGACCACGGGCCAAAGTTGGCCAGCCGCCGACATGTCCGACGACTATAGGGTCGTCCCCACGACCACGGGCCAAAGTTGGCCAGCCGCCGACATGTCCGACGACTATAGGGTCGTCCCCACGACCCGGGACTAGACTGGCCCTCCACCGTCATGTCCGACGTCTATAGGTTCGTCCCCACGACCCCCGGACTAGGTTGGCCGGCCGCCGACTTGTCCGACGACTATAGGGTCGTCTCCACGACCCCCCGACTAGGTGGGCTCGCCGCCGACTTGTCCGACGACTATAGGGTCATCCCCACGACCCCGGGACTAGGATGGCCCGCCGCCGACTTGTCCGACGACTATAGGGTCGTCCCCACGACCCCGGGACTAGGTTGGCTCGCCACCGACATGTCTGACGACTATAGGGTCGTCCCCACGACCCCGGGACTAGATTGGCCCGCCACCGTCAAGTCCGACGACTATAGGGTCGTCCCCACGACCCCGGGCCAAAGTTGGACAGCCGCCGACTTGTCCGACGACTATAGGGTCGTCCCCACGACCACGGGCCAAAGTTGGCCAGCCGCCGGCTTGTCCGACGATTATAGGGTCGTCCCCACGACCCCGGGACTAGGTTGGCCCGCCGCCGACTTGTCCGACGACTATAGGGTCGTCCCCACGACGACGGGCCAAAGTTGGCCTGCCGCCGACATATCCGACGACTATAGGGTCGTCCCCACGACCCCGGGCCAAAGTTGGCCAGCCGCCGACATGTCCGACGACTATAGGGTCGTCCCCACGACCCGGGACTAGAGTGGCCCGCCACCGTCATGTCCGACGACTATGTGGTCGTCCCCACGACCACGGGCCAATGTTGGCCAGCCGCTGACTTGTCCGACGACTATGTGGTCGTCCCCACGACCACGGGCCAATGTTGGCCAGCCGCTGACTTGTCCGACGACTATAGGGTCGTCCCCACGTCCGCGGGACTAGATTGGCTCGCCGGCGACTTGTCCGACGACTGTAGGGTCGTCCCCACGACCCCGGGTCTAGGTTGGCCAGCCGCCGACATGTTCGACGACTATAGATGCGTCCCCACGACACCGGTCAGCCGCTGACATGCCCAACGACTATAGGGTCGTCCCCACGACCACGGGCCAAAGTTGGCCTGCCGCCGACATATCCGACGACTATAGGGTCGTCCCCACGACCCCGGGCCAAAGTTGGCCAGCCGCCGACATGTCCGACGATTATAGGGTCGTCCCTACGACCCCGGGACTAGATTGGCCCGCCGCCGACTTGTCCGACGACTATAAGGTCGTCCCCACGACACCAGGCCTAAGTTGGCCAGCCGCCGACATGTCCGACGACTATAGGGTCGTCCCCACGACCCCGGGCCAATAATGGCCAATCGCCGACATGTCCACCGACTATAGGGTCGGACCTACGACCCCGGGACTTGATTGGCCCGGCACCGTCATGACCAACGACTATCGGATCGTCCCTACGACCACGGGCCAAAGTTGGCCAGCCGCCGACAGGTCCGACGACTGTTTGGTCGTCCCCACGACCCTGGGACTAGATTGGCTAGCCACCGTCACGTCCGACGACTATCGGATCGTCCCCACGACCACGAGCCAAAGTTGGCCAGCCGCCGTCATGTCCAACGACTATTGGGTCGCCCCACGACCACGGGCCAAAGTTGGCCAGCCGCCGACATGTCCGATGACTATATGGTCGTCCCCACGACCCCGGGTCTAGGTTGGCCAGCCGCCGACATGTTCGACGACTATAGAGGCGTCCCCACGACACCGGTCAGCCGCTGACATGCCCAACGACTATAGGGTCGTCCCCACGACCCGGGACTAGAGTGACCCGCCACCGTCATGTCCGACGACTATGTGGTCGTCCCCACGACCACGGGCCAATGTTGGCCAGCCGCTGACTTGTCCGACGACTATAGGGTCGTCCCCACGACCGCGGGACTAGATTGGCTCGCCGCCGACTTGTCCGACGACTGTAGGGTCGTCCCCACGACACCGGGTCTAGGTTGGCCAGCCACCGACATGTCCGACGACTATAGAGTCGTCCCCACGACCCCGGGCCAATATTGGCCAGCTGCCGGCTTGACCGACGACTATAGGGTCGACCCCACGACCCCGGGACTAGATTGGCCCGCCACCGTCATGTCCGACGACTATAAGGTCGTCCCCACGACCCCGGGCCAAAGTTGGCCAGCCGCCGACAGGTCCGACGACTATTTGGTCGTCCCCACGACCCTGGGACTAGATTGGCTAGCCACCGTCACGTCCGACGACTATCGGATCGTCCCCACGACCACGAGCCAAAGTTGGCCAGCCGCCGACATGTCCAACGACTATTGGGTCGCCCCACGACCACGGGCCAAAGTTGGCCAGCCGCCGACATGTCCGATGACTATATGGTCGTCCCCACGACCCCGGGTCTAGGTTGGCCCGCCACCGCCATGTCCGACGACAATAGGGTCGTCCCCACGATCCCGGGACTAGATTGGCCCGCCACCGCCATGTCCGACGATTATAGGGTTGTCCCCACGACCACGGGCCAACTTTGGCCAGCCGCCGACATATCCGACGACTATAGGGTCGTCCCATGGACCCCGGGACTAGATTGGCCCGCCACCGTCATGTCCGACGACTATAAGGTCGTCCCCACGACCCCCGGACTAGGTTGGCTCGCCGCCGACTTGTCCGATGACTATAGGGTCGTCCCCACGACCCCAGCACTATATTGGCCCGTCACCGTCATGTCCGACGACTATAGGGTCGTTCCCACGGCCCCGGGCCAAAGTTGGCCAGCCGCCGACTTGTCCGACGACTATACGGTCGTCCCTACGATCCCGGGACTAGATTGGGCAGCCGCCGACATGTCCGACGACTATAGGGTCGTCCCCACGACCCCGGGACTAGGTTGGCCCACCGCCGACTTGTCCGACGACAATAGGGTCGACCCCACGACCCCTGGTCTAGGTTGGCCAGCTGCCGACATGTCCGACGACTATAGAGTCGTCCCCATGACCAGGGGCCAAAGTTGGCCTGCCGCCGAAATGTCCGACAACTATACAGTCGTCCCCACGACACCAGGCCAAAGTTGGCCAGCCGCCAACATGTCCGACGACTATAGGGTCGTCCCTACGACCCCGGGACTAGATTGGCCCGCCGCCGACTTGTCCGACGACTATAGGGTCGTCCCCACGACCCCTGGGTTAGGTTGGCTCGCCGCCGACTTGTCCGACGACTATAGGGTCGTCCCCACGATCCCGGGACTAGATTGGCCCGCCACCGCCATGTCCGACGACAATAGGGTCGTCCCCACGATCCCGGGACTAGATTGGCCCGCCACCGCCATGTCCGACGATTATAGGGTTGTCCCCACGACCACGGGCCAAAGTTGGCCAGCCGCCGACATGTCCGACGACTAAAGGGTCGTCCCCACGACCACGGGCCAAAGTTTGCCAGCCGCCGACTTGTCCGACGACTATAGGGTCGTCCCCACGACCCCGGGTCAAAGTTGGCCAGCCACCGACATGTCCGACGACTATAGGGTCGTCCCCACGACCCCAGCACTATATTGGCCCGTCACCGTCATGTCCGACGACTATAGGGTCGTTCCCACGGCCCCGGGCCAAAGTTGGCCAGCCGCCGACTTGTCCGACGACTATACGGTCGTCCCTACGATCCCGGGACTAGATTGGGCAGCCGCCGACATGTCCGACGACTATAGGGTCGTCCCCACGACCCCGGGCCAAAGTTGGCAAGCCGCCGACATGTCCGATGACTATAGGGTCGTCCCCACGACCCCGGGACTAGGTTGGCCCACCGCCGACTTGTCCGACGACAATAGGGTCGTCCCCACGACCCCGGGTCTAGGTTGGCCAGCTGCCGACATGTCCGACGACTATAGAGTCGTCCCCATGACCAGGGGCCAAAGTTGGCCTGCCGCCGAAATGTCCGACAACTATACAGTCGTCCCCACGACCCCGGGCCAAAGCTGGACAGCCGCCGACTTGTCCGACGACTATAGGGTCGTCCCCACGACCCCCGGGCCAAAGTTGGACAGCCACCGACATTTCCGACGACTATAGGGTCGTCCCCACGACCACGGGCCAAAGTTGGCCAGCCGCCGACATGTCCGACGACTATAGGGTCGTCCCCACGACCCGGGACTAGACTGGCCCGCCACCGTCATGTCCGACGACTATAGGGTCGTCCCCACGACCCCCGGACTAGGTTGGCCGGCCGCCGACTTGTCCGACGACTATAGGGTCGTCCCCACGACCCCGGGACTAGGTTGGCTCGCCACCGTCATGTCTGACGACTATAGGGTCGTCCCCACGACCACGGGCCAAAGTTGGCCAGCCGCCGACATGTCCGACGACTATAGGGTCGTCCCCACGACCACGGGCCAAAGTTGGCCAGCCGCCGACATGTCCGACGACTATAGGGTCGTCCCCACGACCCGGGACTAGACTGGCCCTCCACCGTCATGTCCGACGTCTATAGGTTCGTCCCCACGACCCCCGGACTAGGTTGGCCGGCCGCCGACTTGTCCGACGACTATAGGGTCGTCCCCACGACCCCCCGACTAGGTGGGCTCGCCGCCGACTTGTCCGACGACTATAGGGTCATCCCCACGACCCCGGGACTAGGATGGCCCGCCGCCGACTTGTCCGACGACTATAGGGTCGTCCCCACGACCCCGGGACTAGGTTGGCTCGCCACCGACATGTCTGACGACTATAGGGTCGTCCCCACGACCCCGGGACTAGATTGGCCCGCCACCGTCAAGTCCGACGACTATAGGGTCGTCCCCACGACCCCGGGCCAAAGTTGGACAGCCGCCGACTTGTCCGACGACTATAGGGTCGTCCCCACGACCACGGGCCAAAGTTGGCCAGCCGCCGGCTTGTCCGACGATTATAGGGTCGTCCCCACGACCCCGGGACTAGGTTGGCCCGCCGCCGACTTGTCCGACGACTATAGGGTCGTCCCCACGACGACGGGCCAAAGTTGGCCTGCCGCCGACATATCCGACGACTATAGGGTCGTCCCCACGACCCCGGGCCAAAGTTGGCCAGCCGCCGACATGTCCGACGACTATAGGGTCGTCCCCACGACCCGGGACTAGAGTGGCCCGCCACCGTCATGTCCGACGACTATGTGGTCGTCCCCACGACCACGGGCCAATGTTGGCCAGCCGCTGACTTGTCCGACGACTATGTGGTCGTCCCCACGACCACGGGCCAATGTTGGCCAGCCGCTGACTTGTCCGACGACTATAGGGTCGTCCCCACGTCCGCGGGACTAGATTGGCTCGCCGGCGACTTGTCCGACGACTGTAGGGTCGTCCCCACGACCCCGGGTCTAGGTTGGCCAGCCGCCGACATGTTCGACGACTATAGATGCGTCCCCACGACACCGGTCAGCCGCTGACATGCCCAACGACTATAGGGTCGTCCCCACGACCACGGGCCAAAGTTGGCCTGCCGCCGACATATCCGACGACTATAGGGTCGTCCCCACGACCCCGGGCCAAAGTTGGCCAGCCGCCGACATGTCCGACGATTATAGGGTCGTCCCTACGACCCCGGGACTAGATTGGCCCGCCGCCGACTTGTCCGACGACTATAAGGTCGTCCCCACGACACCAGGCCTAAGTTGGCCAGCCGCCGACATGTCCGACGACTATAGGGTCGTCCCCACGACCCCGGGCCAATAATGGCCAATCGCCGACATGTCCACCGACTATAGGGTCGGACCTACGACCCCGGGACTTGATTGGCCCGGCACCGTCATGACCAACGACTATCGGATCGTCCCTACGACCACGGGCCAAAGTTGGCCAGCCGCCGACAGGTCCGACGACTGTTTGGTCGTCCCCACGACCCTGGGACTAGATTGGCTAGCCACCGTCACGTCCGACGACTATCGGATCGTCCCCACGACCACGAGCCAAAGTTGGCCAGCCGCCGTCATGTCCAACGACTATTGGGTCGCCCCACGACCACGGGCCAAAGTTGGCCAGCCGCCGACATGTCCGATGACTATATGGTCGTCCCCACGACCCCGGGTCTAGGTTGGCCAGCCGCCGACATGTTCGACGACTATAGAGGCGTCCCCACGACACCGGTCAGCCGCTGACATGCCCAACGACTATAGGGTCGTCCCCACGACCCGGGACTAGAGTGACCCGCCACCGTCATGTCCGACGACTATGTGGTCGTCCCCACGACCACGGGCCAATGTTGGCCAGCCGCTGACTTGTCCGACGACTATAGGGTCGTCCCCACGACCGCGGGACTAGATTGGCTCGCCGCCGACTTGTCCGACGACTGTAGGGTCGTCCCCACGACACCGGGTCTAGGTTGGCCAGCCACCGACATGTCCGACGACTATAGAGTCGTCCCCACGACCCCGGGCCAATATTGGCCAGCTGCCGGCTTGACCGACGACTATAGGGTCGACCCCACGACCCCGGGACTAGATTGGCCCGCCACCGTCATGTCCGACGACTATAAGGTCGTCCCCACGACCCCGGGCCAAAGTTGGCCAGCCGCCGACAGGTCCGACGACTATTTGGTCGTCCCCACGACCCTGGGACTAGATTGGCTAGCCACTGTCACGTCCGACGACTATCGGATCGTCCCCACGACCACGAGCCAAAGTTGGCCAGCCGCCGACATGTCCAACGACTATTGGGTCGCCCCACGACCACGGGCCAAAGTTGGCCAGCCGCCGACATGTCCGATGACTATATGGTCGTCCCCACGACCCCGGGTCTAGGTTGGCCCGCCACCGCCATGTCCGACGACAATAGGGTCGTCCCCACGATCCCGGGACTAGATTGGCCCGCCACCGCCATGTCCGACGATTATAGGGTTGTCCCCACGACCACGGGCCAACTTTGGCCAGCCGCCGACATATCCGACGACTATAGGGTCGTCCCATGGACCCCGGGACTAGATTGGCCCGCCACCGTCATGTCCGACGACTATAAGGTCGTCCCCACGACCCCCGGACTAGGTTGGCTCGCCGCCGACTTGTCCGATGACTATAGGGTCGTCCCCACGACCCCAGCACTATATTGGCCCGTCACCGTCATGTCCGACGACTATAGGGTCGTTCCCACGGCCCCGGGCCAAAGTTGGCCAGCCGCCGACTTGTCCGACGACTATACGGTCGTCCCTACGATCCCGGGACTAGATTGGGCAGCCGCCGACATGTCCGACGACTATAGGGTCGTCCCCACGACCCCGGGACTAGGTTGGCCCACCGCCGACTTGTCCGACGACAATAGGGTCGACCCCACGACCCCTGGTCTAGGTTGGCCAGCTGCCGACATGTCCGACGACTATAGAGTCGTCCCCATGACCAGGGGCCAAAGTTGGCCTGCCGCCGAAATGTCCGACAACTATACAGTCGTCCCCACGACACCAGGCCAAAGTTGGACAGCCGCCGACATGTCCGACTACTATAGGGTCGTCCCCAGGACCTCGGGTCTAGATTGGCCCGCTACCGTCATGTCCGAAGACTATAGGGTCGTCCCCACGACCACGGGACTAGATTGGCCCGCCACCGCCATGTCTGACGACAATAGGGTCGTCCCCACGACCCCGGGACAAGCTTGGCCCGCCGCCGACTTGTCCGACGACTATAGGGTCGTCCCCACGACCCCGGGACTAGATTGGCCTGCCACCGTCATGTCCGACGACAATAGGGTCGTCCCCACGACCCCGGGTCTAGGTTGGCCAGCTGCCGACATGTCCGACGACTATAGAGTCGTCCCCACGACACCGCGCCAAAGTTGGACAGCCGCCGACATGTCCGACTACTATAGGCTCGTCCCCACGACCTCGGGTCTAGATTGGCCCGCTACCGTCATGTCCGAAGACTATAGGGTCGTCCCCACGACCTCGGGACTAGATTGGCCCGCTACCGTCAAGTCCGACGACTATAGGGTCGTCCCACGACCCCGGGCCAAACTTGGCATGCCGCCGAAATGTCCGACGACTGTAGGATCGTCTCCACGACCCCGGGAATAGATTGGCCCGCCACCGTCAAGTCCGACGACTATAGGGTCGTCCCCACGACCTCGGGACTAGGTTGGCCAGCCGCCGACATGTCCCACCACTATTGGGTCGTCCCCACGACCACGGGCCAAAGTTGGCCAGCCGCCGACATGTCCGACGACTATAGGGTCGTCCCCACGACCCCGGGCCAAAGATGTCCAGCCGCCGTCTTGTCCGACGCCTATAGGGTCGTCCCCACGACCCCGGGACTAGATTGGCCCGCCACCGTCATGTCCAACGACTATAGGGTTGTCCCCACCACCACGGGCCAAAGTTGGCCAGCCGCCGACATGTCCGACGATTATTGGATCGTCCCCACGACCCCGGGCCAAAGTTGGCCAGCCGCCGACATGTCCGACGATTATTGGATCGTCCCCACGACCCCGGGCCAAAGTTGGCCAGCCGCCGACATGTCCGACGACTATAGGGTCGTACCCACGACCCCGAGACTAGATTGGCCCGCTACCGTCATGTCCGACGACAATAGGGTCGTCCCCACGACCCCGGGTCCAGGTTGGCCAGCCGCCGACATTTCCGACGACTATAGAGTCGTCCCCACGACACCGGGCCAAAGTTGGCCAGCCGCCGACATGTCCGACGACTATAGGGTCGTCCCCACGACCCCGGGACACGGTTGGCCCGCCGCCGACTTGTCCGACGACTATAGGGTCGTACCCACGACCCTGGGACTAGGCTGACAAGCCGCCAACATGTCCGACGACTATAGGGTCGTCCCCACGACCCCGGGCCAAAGATGTCCAGCCGCCGTCTTGTCCGACGACTATAGGGTCGTCCCCACGACCCCGGGACTAGATTGGCCCGCCACCGTCATGTCCGACGACAATAGGGCCGTCCCCACGACCCCGGGTCTAGGTTGGCCAGCCGCCGACATGTCCGACGACTATTGGATCGTCCCCACGACCACGGGCCAAAGTTGGCCAGCCGCCGACATGTCCGACGACTATAGGGTCGTCCCCACGACCCCGGGACTAGATTGGCCCGCCACCGTCAAGTCCGACGACTATAGGGTCGTCCCCACGACCCCGGGCCAAAGTTGGACAGCCGCCGACTTGTCCGACGACTATAGGGTCGTCCCCACGACCACGGGCCAAAGTTGGCCAGCCGCCGACATGTCCGACGACTATAGGGTCGTCCCCACGACCCCGGGACTAGATTGGCCCGCCACCGTCATTTCCGACGACTATAGGGTCGTCCCCACGACCACGGGCCAAAGTTGGCCAGCCGCCGACTTGTCCGACGACTATAGGGTCGTCCCCATGACCCGGGACTAGAGTGGCCCGCCACCGTCATGTCCGACGACTATATGGTCGTCCCCACGACCACGGGCCAATGTTGGCCAGCCGCTGACTTGTCCGACGACTATAGGGTCGTCCCCACGACCGCGGGACTAGATTGGCTCGCCGCCGACTTGTCCGACGACTATAGGGTCGTCCCCACGACCCCGGGACTAGATTGGCCCGCCACCGTCATTTCCGACGACTATAGGGTCGTCCCCACGACCACGGGCCAAAGTTGGCCAGCCGCCGACTTGTCCGACGACTATAGGGTCGTCCCCATGACACGGGACTAGACTGGCCCGCCACCGTCATGTCCGACGACTATAGGGTCGTCCCCACGACCCCCGGACTAGGTTGGTACGCCGCCGACTTGTCCGACGACTGTAGGGTCGTCCCCACGACCCCGGGACTAGATTGGCCCGCCACCGTCATTTCCGACGACTATAGGGTCGTCCCCACGACCACGGGCCAAAGTTGCCCAGCCGCCGACATGTCCGACAACTATAGGTTCGTCCCCACGACCCGGGACTAGACTGGCCCGCCACCGTTATGTCCGACGACTATAGGGTCGTCCCCACGACCACGGGCCAAAGTTGGCCAGCCGGCGACATGTCCGACGACTATAGGGTCGTCCCCACGACCCGGGACTAGACTGGCCCGCCACCGTCATGTCCGACGACTATAGGGTCGTCCCCACGACCCGGGACTAGACTGGCCCGCCACCGACATGTCCGACGACTATAGAGTCATCCCCACGACCCCGGGTCAATGTTGGCTCGCCGCCGACATGTCCGACGACTATAGGGTCGTCCCCACGACCCCCGGGCCAAAGTTGGACAGCCACCGACATTTCCGACGACTATAGGGTCGTCCCCACGATCACGGCCCAAAGTTGGCCAGCCGCCGACATGTCCGACGACTATAGGGGCGTCCCCACGACCCGGCACTAGAGTGGCCCGCCACCGTCATGTCCGACGACTATATGGTCGTCCCCACGACCACGGGTCAATGTTGGCTCGCCGCCGACATGTCCGACGACTATAGGGTCGTCCCCACGACCCCCGGGCCAAAGTTGGACAGCCACCGACATTTCCGACGACTATAGGGTCGTCCCCACGATCACGGGCCAAAGATGGCCAGCCGCCGACATGTCCGACGACTATAGGGTCGTCCCCACGACCCGGCACTAGATTGGCCCGCCACCGTCATGTCCGACGACTATAGGGTCGTCCCCACGACCCCCGGACTAGGTTGGCCGGCCGCCGACTTGTCCGACGACTATAGGGTCGTCCCCACGACCCCCCGACTAGGTGGGCTCGCCGCCGACTTGTCCGACGACTATAGGGTCATCCCCACGACCCCGGGACCAGGTTGACCCGCCGCCGACTTGTCCGACGACTATAGGGTCGTCCCCACGACCACGGGACTAGGTTGGCTCGCCACCGACATGTCTGACGATTATAGGGTCGTCCCCACGACCCCGGGACTAGATTGGCCCGCCACCGTCAAGTCCGATGACTATAGGGTCGTCCCCACGACCCCGGGCCAAAGTTGGACAGCCCCCGACTTGTCCGACGATTATAGGGTCGTCCCCACGACCACGGGCCAAAGTTGGCCAATCGCCGGCTTGTCCGACGACTATAGGGTCGTCCCCACGACCCCGGGCCAAAGTTGGCCAGCCGCCGACATGTCCGACGACTATAGGGTCGTCCCCACGACCCCGGGACTAGATTGGCCCGCCACCGTCATTTCCGACGACTATAGGGTCGTCCCCACGACCACGGGCCAAAGTTGGCCAGCCGCCGACTTGTCCGACGACTATAGGGTCGTCCCCATGACCCGGGACTAGAGTGGCCCGCCACCGTCATGTCCGACGACTATATGGTCGTCCCCACGACCACGGGCCAATGTTGGCCAGCCGCTGACTTGTCCGACGACTATAGGGTCGTCCCCACGACCGCGGGACTAGATTGGCTCGCCGCCGACTTGTCCGACGACTATAGGGTCGTCCCCACGACCCCGGGACTAGATTGGCCCGCCACCGTCATTTCCGACGACTATAGGGTCGTCCCCACGACCACGGGCCAAAGTTGGCCAGCCGCCGACTTGTCCGACGACTATAGGGTCGTCCCCATGACCCGGGACTAGACTGGCCCGCCACCGTCATGTCCGACGACTATAGGGTCGTCCCCACGACCCCCGGACTAGGTTGGTACGCCGCCGACTTGTCCGACGAGTATAGGGTCCTCCCCACCACCACGGGCCAAAGTTGGCCAGCCGCCGACATGTCCGACGACTATAGGGTCGTCCCCACGACGCCGGGCCAAAGTTGGCCAGCCGCCGACATGTCCGACGACTATAGGGTCGTCCCCACGACCCGGGACTAGAGTGGCCCGCCACCGTCATGTCCGACGACTATATGGTCGTCCCCACGACCACGGGCCAAAGTTGCCCAGCCGCCGACATGTCCGACGACTATAGGTTCGTCCCCACGACCCGGGACTAGACTGGCCCGCCACCGTCATGTCCGACGACTATAGGGTCGTCCCCACGACCCCCGGACTAGGTTGGCCGGCCGCCGACTTGTCCGACGACTATAGGGTCGTCCCCACGACCCCCCGACCAGGTGGGCTCGCCGCCGACTTGTCCGACGACTATAGGGTCATCCCCACGACCCCGGGACTAGGTTGGCCCGCCGCCGACTTGTCCGACGACTATAGGGTCGTCCCCACGACCCCGGGACTAGGTTGGCTCGCCACCGACATGTCTGACGACTATAGGGTCGTCCCCACGACCCCGGGACTAGATTGGCCCGCCACCGTCAAGTCCGACGACTATAGGGTCGTCCCCACGACCCCGGACCAAAGTTGGACAGCCGCCGACTTGTCCGACGACTATAGGGTCGTCCCCACGACCACGGGCCAAAGTTGGCCAGCCGCCGGCTTGTCCGACGATTATAGGGTCGTCCCCACGACCCCGGGACTAGGTTGGCCCGCCGCCGACCTGTCCGACGACCATAGGGTCGTCCCCACGACCGCGGGCCAAAGTTGGCCTGCCGACGACATATCCGACGCCTATAGGGTCGTCCCCACGACCCCGGGACTAGATTGGCCCGCCACCGTCATTTCCGACGACTATAGGGTCGTCCCCATGACCACGGGGCCAAAGTTGGCGAGCCGCCGACATGTCCGACGACTATAGGGTCGTCCCCACAACCCGGGATTAGACTGACCCGCCACCGTCATGTCCGACGACTATAGGGTCGTCCCCACGACCCCGGGACTAGATTGGCCCGCCACCGTCAAATCCGACGACTATAGGGTCGCCCCCCCCCGACCCCGGGACTAGATTGGCCCGCCACCGTCAAGTCCGACGACTATAGGGTCGTCCCCACGACCCCGGACCAAAGTTGGACAGCCGCCGGCTTGTCCGACGATTATAGGGTCGTCCCCACGACCCCGGGACTAGGTTGGCCCGCCGCCGACCTGTCCGACGACCATAGGGTCGTCCCCACGACCGCGGGCCAAAGTTGGCCTGCCGACGACATATCCGACGCCTATAGGGTCGTCCCCACGACCCCGGGACTAGATTGGCCCGCCACCGTCAAGTCCGACGACTATAGGGTCGTCCCCACGACCCCGGGCCAAAGCTGGACAGCCGCCGACTTGTCCGACGACTATAGGGTCGTCCCCACGACCACGGGCCAAAGTTGGCCAGCCGCCGACATATCCGACGACTGTAGGGTCGTCCCCACGACCCCGGGCCAAACTTGGCCAGCCGCCGACTTGTCTGACGACTATAGGGTCGTCCCCACGACCCCGGGACTAGATTGGCCCGCCACCGTCAAGTCCGACGACTATAGGGTCGTCCCCACGACCCCGGACCAAAGTTGGACAGCCGCCGACTTGTCCGACGACTATAGGGTCGTCCCCACGACCACGGGCCAAAGTTGGCCAGCCGCCGGCTTGTCCGACGATTATAGGGTCGTCCCCACGACCCCGGGACTAGATTAGCCCGCCACCGTCATGTCCAACAACTATAGGGTCGCCCCCACGACCACGGGCCAAAGTTGGCATGCCGCCGAAATGTCCGACGACTATAGGGTCGTCCCCACGACACCGGGCCAAGGTTGGCCAGCCGCCGACATGTCCGACGACTGTAGGGTCGTCCCCACGACCCCGGGCCAAAGCTGGACAGCCGCCGACTTGTCCGACGACTATAGGGTCGTCCCCACGACCCCCGGGCCAAAGTTGGACAGCCACCGACATTTCCGACGACTATAGGGTCGTCCCCACGACCACGGGCCAAAGTTGGCCAGCCGCCGACATGTCCGACGACTATAGGGTCGTCCCCACGACCCGGGACTAGACTGGCCCGCCACCGTCATGTCCGACGACTATAGGGTCGTCCCCACGACCCCCGGACTAGGTTGGCCGGCCGCCGACTTGTCCGACGACTATAGGGTCGTCCCCACGACCCCGGGACTAGGTTGGCTCGCCACCGTCATGTCTGACGACTATAGGGTCGTCCCCACGACCACGGGCCAAAGTTGGCCAGCCGCCGACATGTCCGACGACTATAGGGTCGTCCCCACGACCACGCGCCAAAGTTGGCCAGCCGCCGACATGTCCGACGACTATTGGGTCGTCCCCACGACCCGGGACTAGACTGGCCCTCCACCGTCATGTCCGACGTCTATAGGTTCGTCCCCACGACCCCCGGATTAGGTTGGCCGGCCGCCGACTTGTCCGACGACTATAGGGTCGTCCCCACGACCCCCCGACTAGGTGGGCTCGCCGCCGACTTGTCCGACGACTATAGGGTCATCCCCACGACCCCGGGACTAGGATGGCCCGCCGCCGACTTGTCCGACGACTATAGGGTCGTCCCCACGACCCCGGGACTAGGTTGGCTCGCCACCGACATGTCTGACGACTATAAGGTCGTCCCCACGACCCCGGGACTAGATTGGCCCGCCACCGTCAAGTCCGACGACTATAGGGTCGTCCCCACGACCCCGGGCCAAAGTTGGACAGCCGCCGACTTGTCCGACGACTATAGGGTCGTCCCCACGACCACGGGCCAAAGTTGGCCAGCCGCCGGCTTGTCCGACGATTATAGGGTCGTCCCCACGACCCCGGGACTAGGTTGGCCCGCCGCCGACTTGTCCGACGACTATAGGGTCGTCCCCACGACGACGGGCCAAAGTTGGCCTGCCGCCGACATATCCGACGACTATAGGGTCGTCCCCACGACCCCGGGCCAAAGTTGGCTAGCCGCCGACATGTCCGACGACTATAGGGTCGTCCCCACGACCCGGGACTAGAGTGGCCCGCCACCGTCATGTCCGACGACTATGTGGTCGTCCCCACGACCACGGGCCAATGTTGGCCAGTCGCTGACTTGTCCGACGACTATGTGGTCGTCCCCACGACCACGGGCCAATGTTGGCCAGCCGCTGACTTGTCCGACGACTATAGGGTCGTCCCCACGTCCGCGGGACTAGATTGGCTCGCCGGCGACTTGTCCGACGACTGTAGGGTCGTCCCCACGACCCCGGGTCTAGGTTGGCCAGCCGCCGACATGTTCGACGACTATAGAGGCGTCCCCACGACACCGGTCAGCCGCTGACATGCCCAACGACTATAGGGTCGTCCCCACGACCACGGGCCAAAGATGGCCTGCCGCCGACATATCCGACGACTATAGAGTCGTCCCCACGACCCCGGGCCAAAGTTGGCCAGCCGCCGACATGTCCGACGATTATAGGGTCGTCCCTACGACCCCGGGACTAGATTGGCCCGCCGCCGACTTGTCCGACGACTATAAGGTCGTCCCCACGACACCAGGCCTAAGTTGGCCAGCCGCCGACATGTCCGACGACTATAGGGTCGTCCCCACGACCCCGGGCCAATAATGGCCAATCGCCGACATGTCCACCGACTATAGGGGCGGACCTACGACCCCGGGACTTGATTGGCCCGGCACCGTCATGACCAACGACTATCGGATCGTCCCTACGACCACGGGCCAAAGTTGGCCAGCCGCCGACAGGTCCGACGACTGTTTGGTCGTCCCCACGACCCTGGGACTAGATTGGCTAGCCACCGTCACGTCCGACGACTATCGGATCGTCCCCACGACCACGAGCCAAAGTTGGCCAGCCGCCGTCATGTCCAACGACTATTGGGTCGCCCCACGACCACGGGCCAAAGTTGGCCAGCCGCCGACATGTCCGATGACTATATGGTCGTCCCCACGACCCCGGGTCTAGGTTGGCCAGCCGCCGACATGTTCGACGACTATAGAGGCGTCCCCACGACACCGGTCAGCCGCTGACATGCCCAACGACTATAGGGTCGTCCCCACGACCCGGGACTAGAGTGACCCGCCACCGTCATGTCCGACGACTATGTGGTCGTCCCCACGACCACGGGCCAATGTTGGCCAGCCGCTGACTTGTCCGACGACTATAGGGTCGTCCCCACGACCGCGGGACTAGATTGGCTCGCCGCCGACTTGTCCGACGACTGTAGGGTCGTCCCCACGAGACCGGGTCTAGGTTGGCCAGCCACCGACATGTCCGACGACTATAGAGTCGTCCCCACGACCCCGGGCCAATATTGGCCAGCTGCCGGCTTGACCGACGACTATAGGGTCGACCCCACGACCCCGGGACTAGATTGGCCCGCCACCGTCATGTCCGACGACTATAAGGTCGTCCCCACGACCCCGGGCCAAAGTTGGCCAGCCGCCGACAGGTCCGACGACTATTTGGTCGTCCCCACGACCCTGGGACTAGATTGGCTAGCCACCGTCACGTCCGACGACTATCGGATCGTCCCCACGACCACGAGCCAAAGTTGGCCAGCCGCCGACATGTCCAACGACTATTGGGTCGCCCCACGACCACGGGCCAAAGTTGGCCAGCCGCCGACATGTCCGATGACTATATGGTCGTCCCCACGACCCCGGGTCTAGGTTGGCCCGCCACCGCCATGTCCGACGACAATAGGGTCGTCCCCACGATCCCGGGACTAGATTGGCCCGCCACCGCCATGTCCGACGATTATAGGGTTGTCCCCACGACCACGGGCCAACTTTGGCCAGCCGCCGACATATCCGACGACTATAGGGTCGTCCCATGGACCCCGGGACTAGATTGGCCCGCCACCGTCATGTCCGACGACTATAAGGTCGTCCCCACGACCCCCGGACTAGGTTGGCTCGCCGCCGACTTGTCCGATGACTATAGGGTCGTCCCCACGACCCCAGCACTATATTGGCCCGTCACCGTCATGTCCGACGACTATAGGGTCGTTCCCACGGCCCCGGGCCAAAGTTGGCCAGCCGCCGACTTGTCCGACGACTATACGGTCGTCCCTACGATCCCGGGACTAGATTGGGCAGCCGCCGACATGTCCGACGACTATAGGGTCGTCCCCACGACCCCGGGACTAGGTTGGCCCACCGCCGACTTGTCCGACGACAATAGGGTCGACCCCACGACCCCTGGTCTAGGTTGGCCAGCTGCCGACATGTCCGACGACTATAGAGTCGTCCCCATGACCAGGGGCCAAAGTTGGCCTGCCGCCGAAATGTCCGACAACTATACAGTCGTCCCCACGACACCAGGCCAAAGTTGGCCAGCCGCCAACATGTCCGACGACTATAGGGTCGTCCCTACGACCCCGGGACTAGATTGGCCCGCCGCCGACTTGTCCGACGACTATTGGGTCGTCCCCACGACCCCTGGGTTAGGTTGGCTCGCCGCCGACTTGTCCGACGACTATAGGGTCGTCCCCACGATCCCGGGACTAGATTGGCCCGCCACCGCCATGTCCGACGACAATAGGGTCGTCCCCACGATCCCGGGACTAGATTGGCCCGCCACCGCCATGTCCGACGATTATAGGGTTGTCCCCACGACCACGGGCCAAAGTTGGCCAGCCGCCGACATGTCCGACGACTAAAGGGTCGTCCCCACGACCACGGGCCAAAGTTTGCCAGCCGCAGACTTGTCCGACGACTATAGGGTCGTCCCCACGACCCCGGGTCAAAGTTGGCCAGCCACCGACATGTCCGACGACTATAGGGTCGTCCCCACGACCCCAGCACTATATTGGCCCGTCACCGTCATGTCCGACGACTATAGGGTCGTTCCCACGGCCCCGGGCCAAAGTTGGCCAGCCGCCGACTTGTCCGACGACTATACGGTCGTCCCTACGATCCCGGGACTAGATTGGGCAGCCGCCGACATGTCCGACGACTATAGGGTCGTCCCCACGACCCCGGGCCAAAGTTGGCAAGCCGCCGACATGTCCGATGACTATAGGGTCGTCCCCACGACCCCGGGACTAGGTTGGCCCACCGCCGACTTGTCCGACGACAATAGGGTCGTCCCCACGACCCCGGGTCTAGGTTGGCCAGCTGCCGACATGTCCGACGACTATAGAGTCGTCCCCATGACCAGGGGCCAAAGTTGGCCTGCCGCCGAAATGTCCGACAACTATACAGTCGTCCCCACGACACCAGGCCAAAGTTGGCCAGCCGCCAACATGTCCGACGACTATAGGGTCGTCCCCATGACCCCGGGACTAGGTTGGCCAGCCGCCGACATGTCCGACGACTATAGGGTCGTCCCGACGACCCCGGGCCAATGTTGGATAATCGCCAACATGTCCGACGACTATAGGGTCGTCCCTACGACCCGGGGACTAGATTGGCCCGCCACCGTCATGTCCAACGATTATAGGGTCGTCCCCACGAACCCCGGACTAGATTGGCCCGCCACCGTCATGTCCGACGATTATAGGGTCGTCCCCACGACCCCGGGACAAGCTTGGCCCGCCGCCGACTTGTCCGACGACTATAGGGTCGTCTCCACGACCCCGGGACTAGATTGGCCCGCCACCGTCATGTCCGACGACAATAGGGTCGTCCCCACGACCCCGGGACAAGCTTGGCCCGCCGCCGTCATGTCCGACGATTATAGGGTCGTCCCCACGACCGCGAGACTAGATTGGCCCGCGACCGTCATTTCCGACGACAATAGGGTCGTCCCCACGACCCCGGGTCTAGGTTGGCCAGCCGCCGACATGTCCGACGACTATAGGGTCGTCCCGACGACCCCGGGCCAATGTTGGCCAATCGCCAACATGTCCGACGACTATAGGGTCGTCCCTACGACCCCGGGACGAGATTGGCCCGCCACCGTTATGTCCAACGATTATAGGGTCGTCCCCACGACCCCGGGACTAGATTGGCCCGCCACCGTCATGTCCGACGATTATAGGGTCGTCCCCACGACCCCGGGACAAGCTTGGCCCGCCGCCGTCATGTCCGACGATTATAGGGTCGTCCCCACGACCGCGAGACAAGATTGGCCCGCCACCGTCATTTCCGACGACAATAGGGTCGTCCCCACGACCCCGGGTCTAGGTTGGCCAGCCGCCGACATGTCCGACGACTATAGAGTCGTCCCCACGACTCCGGGCCAAAGTTGGACAGCCGCCGACATGTCCGACTTCTATAGGGTCGTCCCCAGGCCCTCGGGTCTAGATTGGCCCGCTACCGTCATGTCCGAAGACTATAGGGTCGTCCCCACGACCACGGGACTAGATTGGCCCGCCACCGCCATGTCCGACGACAATAGGGTCGTCCCCACGACCCCGGGTCTAGGTTGGCCAGCCGCCGACATGTCCGACGACAATCGGATCGTCCCCACGACCACGCGCCAAAGTTGGCCAGCCGCCGACATGTCCGACGACTATAGGGTCGTCCCCACGACCCCGGGCCAATGTTGGCCAATCGCCGACATGTTCAACGACTATAGGGTCGTCCCTACGACCCCGGGACTAGATTAGCCCGCCAGCGTCATGTCCAACAACTATAGGGTCGCCCCCACGACCCCGGGCCAAAGTTGGCAAGCCGCCGAAATGTCCGACGACTGTAGGGTCGTCCCCACGACCCCGGGACTAGATTGGCCCGCCACCGTCAAGTCCGACGACCTCGGGACTAGGTTGGCCAGCCGCCGACATGTCCGACGACTATAGGGTCGCCCCCACGACCTCGGGCCAATTTTGGCCAGCCGCCGACATGTCCGACGACTATAGGGTCGTCCCCACGACCCCGGGCCAAAGTTGGCAAGCCGCCGAAATGTCCGACGACTGTAGGGTCGTCCCCACGACCCCGGGAATAGATTGGCCGGCCACCGTCAAGTCCGACGACTATAGGGTCGTCCCCACGACCACGGGCCAAAGTTGGCCAGCCGCCGACATGTCCGACGACTATAGGGTCGTCCCCACGACCCCGGGACTAGATTGGTCCGCCACCGTCATGTCCGACGACTATAGGGTCGTCCCCACGACCCCGGGCCAAAGTTGGCCAGCCGCCGACATGTCCGACGACTATAGAGTCGTCCCCACGACTCCGGGCCAAAGTTGGACAGCCGCCGACATGTCCGACTTCTATAGGGTCGTCCCCAGGACCTCGGGTCTAGATTGGCCCGCTACCGTCATGTCCGAAGACTATAGGGTCGTCCCCACGACCACGGGACTAGATTGGCCCGCCACCGCCATGTCCGACGACAATAGGGTCGTCCCCTCGACCCCGGGTCTAGGTTGGCCAGCCGCCGACATGTCCGACGACAATCGGATCGTCCCCACGACCACGCGCCAAAGTTGGCCAGCCGCCGACATGTCCGACGACTATTGGATCGTCCCCACGACCACGGGCCAAAGTTGGCCAGCCGCCGACATGTCCGATGACAATCGGATCGTCCCCACGACCACGCGCCAAAGTTGGCCAGCCGCCGACATGTCCGACGACTATAGGGTCGTCCCCACGACCCCGGGCCAATGTTGGCCTATCGCCGACATGTCCAACGACTATAGGGTCGTCCCTACGACCCCGGGACTAGATTAGCCCGCCAGCGTCATGTCCAACAACTATAGGGTCGCCCCCACGACCCCGGGCCAAAGTTGGCAAGCCGCCGAAATGCCCGACGACTATAGGGTCGTCCCCACGACACCGGGCCAAAGTTGGCCAGCCGCTGACATGTCCAACGACTATAGGGTCGTCCCCAGGCCCTCGGGTCTAGATTGGCCCGCTACCGTCATGGCCGAAGACTATAGGGTCGTCCCCACGACCACGGGACTAGATTGGCCCGCCACCGCCATGTCCGACGACAATAGGGTCGTCCCCACGACCCCGGGTCTAGGTTGGCCAGCCGCCGACATGTCCGACGACAATCGGATCGTCCCCACGACCACGCGCCAAAGTTGGCCAGCCGCCGACATGTCCGACGACTATAGGGTCGTCCCCACGACCCCGGGCCAATGTTGGCCAATCGCCGACATGTTCAACGACTATAGGGTCGTCCCTACGACCCCGGGACTAGATTAGCCCGCCAGCGTCATGTCCAACAACTATAGGGTCGCCCCCACGACCCCGGGCCAAAGTTGGCAAGCCGCCGAAATGTCCGACGACTGTAGGGTCGTCCCCACGACCCCGGGACTAGATTGGCCCGCCACCGTCAAGTCCGACGACTATAGGGTCGTCCCCAGGACCTCGGGTCTAGATTGGCCCGCTACCGTCATGTCCGAAGACTATAGGGTCGTCCCCACGACCACGGGACTAGATTGGCCCGCCACCGCCATGTCCGACGACAATAGGGTCGTCCCCTCGACCCCGGGCCAAAGTTGGCATGCCGCCGAAATGTCCGACGACTATAGGGTCGTCCCCACGACACCGGGCCAAAGTTGGCCTGCCGCCGACATGTCCGACGACTATAGGGTCGTCCCCACGACCCCGGGGCTAGATTGGCCCGCCACCGTCATGTCCGACGATTATAGGGTCGTCCCCACGACCGCGAGACTAGATTGGCCCGCCACCGTCATGTCCGACGACAATAGGGTCGTCCCCACGACCCCGGGTCCAGGTTGGCCAGCCGCCGACATTTCCGACGACTATAGGTTCGTCCCCACGACCCCGGGACTAGATTGGCCCGCCACCGTCATGTCCAACGACTATAGGGTCGTCCCCACAACCACGGGCCAAAGTTGGCCAGCCGCCGACATGTCCGACGACTATAGGGTCGTCCCCACGACCCCGGGCCAAAGTTGGCAAGCCGCCGAAATGTCCGACGATTATAGGGTCGTCCCCACGACCCCGGGACTAGGTTGGCCAGCCGCCGACATGTCTGACGACTATAGGGTCGTACCCACGACCCTGGGACTAGGCTGACAAGCCGCCAACATGTCCGACGACTATAGGGTCGTCCCCACGACCCCGGGCCAAAGATGTCCAGCCGCCGTCTTGTCCAACGATTATAGGGTCGTCCCCACGACCCCGGGACTAGATTGGCCCGCCACCGTCATGTCCGACGATTATAGGGTCGTCCCCACGACCCCGGGACAAGCTTGGCCCGCCGCCGACTTGTCCGACGACTATAGGGTCGTCCCCACGACCCCGGGACTAGATTGGCCCGCCACCGTCATATCCGACGACAATAGGGTCGTCCCCACGACCTCGGGTCTAGGTTGGCCAGCCGCCGACATGTCCGACGACTATAGAGTCGTCCCCACGACACCGGGCCAAAGTTGGACAGCCGCCGACATGTCCGACTTCTATAGGGTCGTCCCCAGGCCCTCGGGTCTAGATTGGCCCGCTACCGTCATGTCCGAAGACTATAGGGTCGTCCCCACGACCACGGGACTAGATTGGCCCGCCACCGCCATGTCCGACGACAATAGGGTCGTCCCCACGACCCCGGGTCTAGGTTGGCCAGCCGCCGACATGTCCGACGACAATCGGATCGTCCCCACGACCACGCGCCAAAGTTGGCCAGCCGCCGACATGTCCGACGACTATAGGGTCGTCCCCACGACCCCGGGCCAATGTTGGCCAATCGCCGACATGTTCAACGACTATAGGGTCGTCCCTACGACCCCGGGACTAGATTAGCCCGCCAGCGTCATGTCCAACAACTATAGGGTCGCCCCCACGACCCCGGGCCATAGTTGGCAAGCCGCCGAAATGTCCGACGACTGTAGGGTCGTCCCCACGACCCCGGGACTAGATTGGCCCGCCACCGTCAAGTCCGACGACCTCGGGACTAGGTTGGCCAGCCGCCGACATGTCCGACGACTATAGGGTCGCCCCCACGACCTCGGGCCAATTTTGGCCAGCCGCCGACATGTCCGACGACTATAGGGTCGTCCCCACGACCCCGGGCCAAAGTTGGCAAGCCGCCGAAATGTCCGACGACTGTAGGGTCGTCCCCACGACCCCGGGAATAGATTGGCCGGCCACCGTCAAGTCCGACGACTATAGGGTCGTCCCCACGACCACGGGCCAAAGTTGGCCAGCCGCCGACATGTCCGACGACTATAGGGTCGTCCCCACGACCCCGGGACTAGATTGGTCCGCCACCGTCATGTCCGACGACTATAGGGTCGTCCCCACGACCCCGGGCCAAAGTTGGCCAGCCGCCGACATGTCCGACGACTATAGAGTCGTCCCCACGACTCCGGGCCAAAGTTGGACAGCCGCCGACATGTCCGACTTCTATAGGGTCGTCCCCAGGACCTCGGGTCTAGATTGGCCCGCTACCGTCATGTCCGACGACTATAGGGTCGTCCCCACGACCACGGGACTAGATTGGCCCGCCACCGCCATGTCCGACGACAATAGGGTCGTCCCCTCGACCCCGGGTCTAGGTTGGCCAGCCGCCGACATGTCCGACGACAATCGGATCGTCCCCACGACCACGCGCCAAAGTTGGCCAGCCGCCGACATGTCCGACGACTATTGGATCGTCCCCACGACCACGGGCCAAAGTTGGCCAGCCGCCGACATGTCCGATGACAATCGGATCGTCCCCACGACCACGCGCCAAAGTTGGCCAGCCGCCGACATGTCCGACGACTATAGGGTCGTCCCCACGACCCCGGGCCAATGTTGGCCTATCGCCGACATGTCCAACGACTATAGGGTCGTCCCTACGACCCCGGGACTAGATTAGCCCGCCAGCGTCATGTCCAACAACTATAGGGTCGCCCCCACGACCCCGGGCCAAAGTTGGCAAGCCGCCGAAATGCCCGACGACTATAGGGTCGTCCCCACGACACCGGGCCAAAGTTGGCCAGCCGCTGACATGTCCAACGACTATAGGGTCGTCCCCAGGCCCTCGGGTCTAGATTGGCCCGCTACCGTCATGGCCGAAGACTATAGGGTCGTCCCCACGACCACGGGACTAGATTGGCCCGCCACCGCCATGTCCGACGACAATAGGGTCGTCCCCACGACCCCGGGTCTAGGTTGGCCAGCCGCCGACATGTCCGACGACAATCGGATCGTCCCCACGACCACGCGCCAAAGTTGGCCAGCCGCCGACATGTCCGACGACTATAGGGTCGTCCCCACGACCCCGGGCCAATGTTGGCCAATCGCCGACATGTTCAACGACTATAGGGTCGTCCCTACGACCCCGGGACTAGATTAGCCCGCCAGCGTCATGTCCAACAACTATAGGGTCGCCCCCACGACCCCGGGCCAAAGTTGGCAAGCCGCCGAAATGTCCGACGACTGTAGGGTCGTCCCCACGACCCCGGGACTAGATTGGCCCGCCACCGTCAAGTCCGACGACCTCGGGACTAGGTTGGCCAGCCGCCGACATGTCCGACGACTATAGGGTCGCCCCCACGACCTCGGGCCAATTTTGGCCAGCCGCCGACATGTCCGACGACTATAGGGTCGTCCCCACGACCCCGGGCCAAAGTTGGCAAGCCGCCGAAATGTCCGACGACTGTAGGGTCGTCCCCACGACCCCAGCACTATATTGGCCCGTCACCGTCATGTCCGACGACTATAGGGTCGTTCCCACGGCCCCGGGCCAAAGTTGGCCAGCCGCCGACTTGTCCGACGACTATACGGTCGTCCCTACGATCCCGGGACTAGATTGGGCAGCCGCCGACATGTCCGACGACTATAGGGTCGTCCCCACGACCCCGGGCCAAAGTTGGCAAGCCGCCGACATGTCCGATGACTATAGGGTCGTCCCCACGACCCCGGGACTAGGTTGGCCCACCGCCGACTTGTCCGACGACAATAGGGTCGTCCCCACGACCCCGGGTCTAGGTTGGCCAGCTGCCGACATGTCCGACGACTATAGAGTCGTCCCCATGACCAGGGGCCAAAGTTGGCCTGCCGCCGAAATGTCCGACAACTATACAGTCGTCCCCACGACACCAGGCCAAAGTTGGCCAGCCGCCAACATGTCCGACGACTATAGGGTCGTCCCCATGACCCCGGGACTAGGTTGGCCAGCCGCCGACATGTCCGACGACTATAGGGTCGTCCCGACGACCCCGGGCCAATGTTGGATAATCGCCAACATGTCCGACGACTATAGGGTCGTCCCTACGACCCGGGGACTAGATTGGCCCGCCACCGTCATGTCCAACGATTATAGGGTCGTCCCCACGAACCCCGGACTAGATTGGCCCGCCACCGTCATGTCCGACGACAATAGGGTCGTCCCCACGACCCCGGGACAAGCTTGGCCCGCCGCCGTCATGTCCGACGATTATAGGGTCGTCCCCACGACCGCGAGACTAGATTGGCCCGCGACCGTCATTTCCGACGACAATAGGGTCGTCCCCACGACCCCGGGTCTAGGTTGGCCAGCCGCCGACATGTCCGACGACTATAGGGTCGTCCCGACGACCCCGGGCCAATGTTGGCCAATCGCCAACATGTCCGACGACTATAGGGTCGTCCCTACGACCCCGGGACGAGATTGGCCCGCCACCGTTATGTCCAACGATTATAGGGTCGTCCCCACGACCCCGGGACTAGATTGGCCCGCCACCGTCATGTCCGACGATTATAGGGTCGTCCCCACGACCCCGGGACAAGCTTGGCCCGCCGCCGTCATGTCCGACGATTATAGGGTCGTCCCCACGACCGCGAGACAAGATTGGCCCGCCACCGTCATTTCCGACGACAATAGGGTCGTCCCCACGACCCCGGGTCTAGGTTGGCCAGCCGCCGACATGTCCGACGACTATAGAGTCGTCCCCACGACTCCGGGCCAAAGTTGGACAGCCGCCGACATGTCCGACTTCTATAGGGTCGTCCCCAGGCCCTCGGGTCTAGATTGGCCCGCTACCGTCATGTCCGAAGACTATAGGGTCGTCCCCACGACCACGGGACTAGATTGGCCCGCCACCGCCATGTCCGACGACAATAGGGTCGTCCCCACGACCCCGGGTCTAGGTTGGCCAGCCGCCGACATGTCCGACGACAATCGGATCGTCCCCACGACCACGCGCCAAAGTTGGCCAGCCGCCGACATGTCCGACGACTATAGGGTCGTCCCCACGACCCCGGGCCAATGTTGGCCAATCGCCGACATGTTCAACGACTATAGGGTCGTCCCTACGACCCCGGGACTAGATTAGCCCGCCAGCGTCATGTCCAACAACTATAGGGTCGCCCCCACGACCCCGGGCCAAAGTTGGCAAGCCGCCGAAATGTCCGACGACTGTAGGGTCGTCCCCACGACCCCGGGACTAGATTGGCCCGCCACCGTCAAGTCCGACGACCTCGGGACTAGGTTGGCCAGCCGCCGACATGTCCGACGACTATAGGGTCGCCCCCACGACCTCGGGCCAATTTTGGCCAGCCGCCGACATGTCCGACGACTATAGGGTCGTCCCCACGACCCCGGGCCAAAGTTGGCAAGCCGCCGAAATGTCCGACGACTGTAGGGTCGTCCCCACGACCCCGGGAATAGATTGGCCGGCCACCGTCAAGTCCGACGACTATAGGGTCGTCCCCACGACCACGGGCCAAAGTTGGCCAGCCGCCGACATGTCCGACGACTATAGGGTCGTCCCCACGACCCCGGGACTAGATTGGCCCGCCACCGTCAAGTCCGACGACCTCGGGACTAGGTTGGCCAGCCGCCGACATGTCCGACGACTATAGGGTCGCCCCCACGACCTCGGGCCAATTTTGGCCAGCCGCCGACATGTCCGACGACTATAGGGTCGTCCCCACGACCCCGGGCCAAAGTTGGCAAGCCGCCGAAATGTCCGACGACTGTAGGGTCGTCCCCACGACCCCGGGAATAGATTGGCCGGCCACCGTCAAGTCCGACGACTATAGGGTCGTCCCCACGACCACGGGCCAAAGTTGGCCAGCCGCCGACATTTCCGACGACTATAGGTTCGTCCCCACGACCCCGGGACTAGATTGGCCCGCCACCGTCATGTCCAACGACTATAGGGTCGTCCCCACAACCACGGGCCAAAGTTGGCCAGCCGCCGACATGTCCGACGACTATAGGGTCGTCCCCACGACCCCGGGCCAAAGTTGGCAAGCCGCCGAAATGTCCGACGATTATAGGGTCGTCCCCACGACCCCGGGACTAGGTTGGCCAGCCGCCGACATGTCCGACGACTATAGGGTCGTCCCCACGACCCCGGGCCAAAGATGTCCAGCCGCCGTCTTGTCCAACGATTATAGGGTCGTCCCCACGACCCCGGGACTAGATTGGCCCGCCACCGTCATGTCCGACGATTATAGGGTCGTCCCCACGACCCCGGGACAAGCTTGGCCCGCCGCCGACTTGTCCGACGACTATAGGGTCGTCCCCACGACCCCGGGACTAGATTGGCCCGCCACCGTCATATCCGACAACAATAGGGTCGTCCCCACGACCTCGGGTCTAGGTTGGCCAGCCGCCGACATGTCCGACGACTATAGAGTCGTCCCCACGACACCGGGCCAAAGTTGGACAGCCGCCGACATGTCCGACTACTATAGGGTCGTCCCCAGGACCTCGGGTCTAGATTGGCCCGCTACCGTCATGTCCGAAGACTATAGGGTCGTCCCCACGACCACGGGACTAGATTGGCCCGCCACCGCCATGTCTGACGACAATAGGGTCGTCCCCACGACCCCGGGACAAGCTTGGCCCGCCGCCGACTTGTCCGACGACTATAGGGTCGTCCCCACGACCCCGGGACTAGATTGGCCTGCCACCGTCATGTCCGACGACAATAGGGTCGTCCCCACGACCCCGGGTCTAGGTTGGCCAGCTGCCGACATGTCCGACGACTATAGAGTCGTCCCCACGACACCGCGCCAAAGTTGGACAGCCGCCGACATGTCCGACTACTATAGGCTCGTCCCCACGACCTCGGGTCTAGATTGGCCCGCTACCGTCATGTCCGAAGACTATAGGGTCGTCCCCACGACCTCGGGACTAGATTGGCCCGCTACCGTCAAGTCCGACGACTATAGGGTCGTCCCACGACCCCGGGCCAAACTTGGCATGCCGCCGAAATGTCCGACGACTGTAGGATCGTCTCCACGACCCCGGGAATAGATTGGCCCGCCACCGTCAAGTCCGACGACTATAGGGTCGTCCCCACGACCTCGGGACTAGGTTGGCCAGCCGCCGACATGTCCCACCACTATTGGGTCGTCCCCACGACCACGGGCCAAAGTTGGCCAGCCGCCGACATGTCCGACGACTATAGGGTCGTCCCCACGACCCCGGGCCAAAGATGTCCAGCCGCCGTCTTGTCCGACGCCTATAGGGTCGTCCCCACGACCCCGGGACTAGATTGGCCCGCCACCGTCATGTCCAACGACTATAGGGTTGTCCCCACCACCACGGGCCAAAGTTGGCCAGCCGCCGACATGTCCGACGATTATTGGATCGTCCCCACGACCCCGGGCCAAAGTTGGCCAGCCGCCGACATGTCCGACGATTATTGGATCGTCCCCACGACCCCGGGCCAAAGTTGGCCAGCCGCCGACATGTCCGACGACTATAGGGTCGTACCCACGACCCCGAGACTAGATTGGCCCGCTACCGTCATGTCCGACGACAATAGGGTCGTCCCCACGACCCCGGGTCCAGGTTGGCCAGCCGCCGACATTTCCGACGACTATAGAGTCGTCCCCACGACACCGGGCCAAAGTTGGCCAGCCGCCGACATGTCCGACGACTATAGGGTCGTCCCCACGACCCCGGGACACGGTTGGCCCGCCGCCGACTTGTCCGACGACTATAGGGTCGTACCCACGACCCTGGGACTAGGCTGACAAGCCGCCAACATGTCCGACGACTATAGGGTCGTCCCCACGACCCCGGGCCAAAGATGTCCAGCCGCCGTCTTGTCCGACGACTATAGGGTCGTCCCCACGACCCCGGGACTAGATTGGCCCGCCACCGTCATGTCCGACGACAATAGGGCCGTCCCCACGACCCCGGGTCTAGGTTGGCCAGCCGCCGACATGTCCGACGACTATTGGATCGTCCCCACGACCACGGGCCAAAGTTGGCCAGCCGCCGACATGTCCGACGACTATAGGGTCGTCCCCACGACCCCGGGACTAGATTGGCCCGCCACCGTCAAGTCCGACGACTATAGGGTCGTCCCCACGACCCCGGGCCAAAGTTGGACAGCCGCCGACTTGTCCGACGACTATAGGGTCGTCCCCACGACCACGGGCCAAAGTTGGCCAGCCGCCGACATGTCCGACGACTATAGGGTCGTCCCCACGACCCCGGGACTAGATTGGCCCGCCACCGTCATTTCCGACGACTATAGGGTCGTCCCCACGACCACGGGCCAAAGTTGGCCAGCCGCCGACTTGTCCGACGACTATAGGGTCGTCCCCATGACCCGGGACTAGAGTGGCCCGCCACCGTCATGTCCGACGACTATATGGTCGTCCCCACGACCACGGGCCAATGTTGGCCAGCCGCTGACTTGTCCGACGACTATAGGGTCGTCCCCACGACCGCGGGACTAGATTGGCTCGCCGCCGACTTGTCCGACGACTATAGGGTCGTCCCCACGACCCCGGGACTAGATTGGCCCGCCACCGTCATTTCCGACGACTATAGGGTCGTCCCCACGACCACGGGCCAAAGTTGGCCAGCCGCCGACTTGTCCGACGACTATAGGGTCGTCCCCATGACACGGGACTAGACTGGCCCGCCACCGTCATGTCCGACGACTATAGGGTCGTCCCCACGACCCCCGGACTAGGTTGGTACGCCGCCGACTTGTCCGACGACTGTAGGGTCGTCCCCACGACCCCGGGACTAGATTGGCCCGCCACCGTCATTTCCGACGACTATAGGGTCGTCCCCACGACCACGGGCCAAAGTTGCCCAGCCGCCGACATGTCCGACAACTATAGGTTCGTCCCCACGACCCGGGACTAGACTGGCCCGCCACCGTTATGTCCGACGACTATAGGGTCGTCCCCACGACCACGGGCCAAAGTTGGCCAGCCGGCGACATGTCCGACGACTATAGGGTCGTCCCCACGACCCGGGACTAGACTGGCCCGCCACCGTCATGTCCGACGACTATAGGGTCGTCCCCACGACCCGGGACTAGACTGGCCCGCCACCGACATGTCCGACGACTATAGAGTCATCCCCACGACCCCGGGTCAATGTTGGCTCGCCGCCGACATGTCCGACGACTATAGGGTCGTCCCCACGACCCCCGGGCCAAAGTTGGACAGCCACCGACATTTCCGACGACTATAGGGTCGTCCCCACGATCACGGCCCAAAGTTGGCCAGCCGCCGACATGTCCGACGACTATAGGGGCGTCCCCACGACCCGGCACTAGAGTGGCCCGCCACCGTCATGTCCGACGACTATATGGTCGTCCCCACGACCACGGGTCAATGTTGGCTCGCCGCCGACATGTCCGACGACTATAGGGTCGTCCCCACGACCCCCGGGCCAAAGTTGGACAGCCACCGACATTTCCGACGACTATAGGGTCGTCCCCACGATCACGGGCCAAAGATGGCCAGCCGCCGACATGTCCGACGACTATAGGGTCGTCCCCACGACCCGGCACTAGATTGGCCCGCCACCGTCATGTCCGACGACTATAGGGTCGTCCCCACGACCCCCGGACTAGGTTGGCCGGCCGCCGACTTGTCCGACGACTATAGGGTCGTCCCCACGACCCCCCGACTAGGTGGGCTCGCCGCCGACTTGTCCGACGACTATAGGGTCATCCCCACGACCCCGGGACCAGGTTGACCCGCCGCCGACTTGTCCGACGACTATAGGGTCGTCCCCACGACCACGGGACTAGGTTGGCTCGCCACCGACATGTCTGACGATTATAGGGTCGTCCCCACGACCCCGGGACTAGATTGGCCCGCCACCGTCAAGTCCGATGACTATAGGGTCGTCCCCACGACCCCGGGCCAAAGTTGGACAGCCCCCGACTTGTCCGACGATTATAGGGTCGTCCCCACGACCACGGGCCAAAGTTGGCCAATCGCCGGCTTGTCCGACGACTATAGGGTCGTCCCCACGACCCCGGGCCAAAGTTGGCCAGCCGCCGACATGTCCGACGACTATAGGGTCGTCCCCACGACCCCGGGACTAGATTGGCCCGCCACCGTCATTTCCGACGACTATAGGGTCGTCCCCACGACCACGGGCCAAAGTTGGCCAGCCGCCGACTTGTCCGACGACTATAGGGTCGTCCCCATGACCCGGGACTAGAGTGGCCCGCCACCGTCATGTCCGACGACTATATGGTCGTCCCCACGACCACGGGCCAATGTTGGCCAGCCGCTGACTTGTCCGACGACTATAGGGTCGTCCCCACGACCGCGGGACTAGATTGGCTCGCCGCCGACTTGTCCGACGACTATAGGGTCGTCCCCACGACCCCGGGACTAGATTGGCCCGCCACCGTCATTTCCGACGACTATAGGGTCGTCCCCACGACCACGGGCCAAAGTTGGCCAGCCGCCGACTTGTCCGACGACTATAGGGTCGTCCCCATGACCCGGGACTAGACTGGCCCGCCACCGTCATGTCCGACGACTATAGGGTCGTCCCCACGACCCCCGGACTAGGTTGGTACGCCGCCGACTTGTCCGACGAGTATAGGGTCCTCCCCACCACCACGGGCCAAAGTTGGCCAGCCGCCGACATGTCCGACGACTATAGGGTCGTCCCCACGACGCCGGGCCAAAGTTGGCCAGCCGCCGACATGTCCGACGACTATAGGGTCGTCCCCACGACCCGGGACTAGAGTGGCCCGCCACCGTCATGTCCGACGACTATATGGTCGTCCCCACGACCACGGGCCAAAGTTGCCCAGCCGCCGACATGTCCGACGACTATAGGTTCGTCCCCACGACCCGGGACTAGACTGGCCCGCCACCGTCATGTCCGACGACTATAGGGTCGTCCCCACGACCCCCGGACTAGGTTGGCCGGCCGCCGACTTGTCCGACGACTATAGGGTCGTCCCCACGACCCCCCGACCAGGTGGGCTCGCCGCCGACTTGTCCGACGACTATAGGGTCATCCCCACGACCCCGGGACTAGGTTGGCCCGCCGCCGACTTGTCCGACGACTATAGGGTCGTCCCCACGACCCCGGGACTAGGTTGGCTCGCCACCGACATGTCTGACGACTATAGGGTCGTCCCCACGACCCCGGGACTAGATTGGCCCGCCACCGTCAAGTCCGACGACTATAGGGTCGTCCCCACGACCCCGGACCAAAGTTGGACAGCCGCCGACTTGTCCGACGACTATAGGGTCGTCCCCACGACCACGGGCCAAAGTTGGCCAGCCGCCGGCTTGTCCGACGATTATAGGGTCGTCCCCACGACCCCGGGACTAGGTTGGCCCGCCGCCGACCTGTCCGACGACCATAGGGTCGTCCCCACGACCGCGGGCCAAAGTTGGCCTGCCGACGACATATCCGACGCCTATAGGGTCGTCCCCACGACCCCGGGACTAGATTGGCCCGCCACCGTCATTTCCGACGACTATAGGGTCGTCCCCATGACCACGGGGCCAAAGTTGGCGAGCCGCCGACATGTCCGACGACTATAGGGTCGTCCCCACAACCCGGGATTAGACTGACCCGCCACCGTCATGTCCGACGACTATAGGGTCGTCCCCACGACCCCGGGACTAGATTGGCCCGCCACCGTCAAATCCGACGACTATAGGGTCGCCCCCCCCCCGACCCCGGGACTAGATTGGCCCGCCACCGTCAAGTCCGACGACTATAGGGTCGTCCCCACGACCCCGGACCAAAGTTGGACAGCCGCCGGCTTGTCCGACGATTATAGGGTCGTCCCCACGACCCCGGGACTAGGTTGGCCCGCCGCCGACCTGTCCGACGACCATAGGGTCGTCCCCACGACCGCGGGCCAAAGTTGGCCTGCCGACGACATATCCGACGCCTATAGGGTCGTCCCCACGACCCCGGGACTAGATTGGCCCGCCACCGTCAAGTCCGACGACTATAGGGTCGTCCCCACGACCCCGGGCCAAAGCTGGACAGCCGCCGACTTGTCCGACGACTATAGGGTCGTCCCCACGACCACGGGCCAAAGTTGGCCAGCCGCCGACATATCCGACGACTGTAGGGTCGTCCCCACGACCCCGGGCCAAACTTGGCCAGCCGCCGACTTGTCTGACGACTATAGGGTCGTCCCCACGACCCCGGGACTAGATTGGCCCGCCACCGTCAAGTCCGACGACTATAGGGTCGTCCCCACGACCCCGGACCAAAGTTGGACAGCCGCCGACTTGTCCGACGACTATAGGGTCGTCCCCACGACCACGGGCCAAAGTTGGCCAGCCGCCGGCTTGTCCGACGATTATAGGGTCGTCCCCACGACCCCGGGACTAGATTAGCCCGCCACCGTCATGTCCAACAACTATAGGGTCGCCCCCACGACCACGGGCCAAAGTTGGCATGCCGCCGAAATGTCCGACGACTATAGGGTCGTCCCCACGACACCGGGCCAAGGTTGGCCAGCCGCCGACATGTCCGACGACTGTAGGGTCGTCCCCACGACCCCGGGCCAAAGCTGGACAGCCGCCGACTTGTCCGACGACTATAGGGTCGTCCCCACGACCCCCGGGCCAAAGTTGGACAGCCACCGACATTTCCGACGACTATAGGGTCGTCCCCACGACCACGGGCCAAAGTTGGCCAGCCGCCGACATGTCCGACGACTATAGGGTCGTCCCCACGACCCGGGACTAGACTGGCCCGCCACCGTCATGTCCGACGACTATAGGGTCGTCCCCACGACCCCCGGACTAGGTTGGCCGGCCGCCGACTTGTCCGACGACTATAGGGTCGTCCCCACGACCCCGGGACTAGGTTGGCTCGCCACCGTCATGTCTGACGACTATAGGGTCGTCCCCACGACCACGGGCCAAAGTTGGCCAGCCGCCGACATGTCCGACGACTATAGGGTCGTCCCCACGACCACGCGCCAAAGTTGGCCAGCCGCCGACATGTCCGACGACTATAGGGTCGTCCCCACGACCCGGGACTAGACTGGCCCTCCACCGTCATGTCCGACGTCTATAGGTTCGTCCCCACGACCCCCGGATTAGGTTGGCCGGCCGCCGACTTGTCCGACGACTATAGGGTCGTCCCCACGACCCCCCGACTAGGTGGGCTCGCCGCCGACTTGTCCGACGACTATAGGGTCATCCCCACGACCCCGGGACTAGGATGGCCCGCCGCCGACTTGTCCGACGACTATAGGGTCGTCCCCACGACCCCGGGACTAGGTTGGCTCGCCACCGACATGTCTGACGACTATAAGGTCGTCCCCACGACCCCGGGACTAGATTGGCCCGCCACCGTCAAGTCCGACGACTATAGGGTCGTCCCCACCACCCCGGGCCAAAGTTGGACAGCCGCCGACTTGTCCGACGACTATAGGGTCGTCCCCACGACCACGGGCCAAAGTTGGCCAGCCGCCGGCTTGTCCGACGATTATAGGGTCGTCCCCACGACCCCGGGACTAGGTTGGCCCGCCGCCGACTTGTCCGACGACTATAGGGTCGTCCCCACGACGACGGGCCAAAGTTGGCCTGCCGCCGACATATCCGACGACTATAGGGTCGTCCCCACGACCCCGGGCCAAAGTTGGCCAGCCGCCGACATGTCCGACGACTATAGGGTCGTCCCCACGACCCGGGACTAGAGTGGCCCGCCACCGTCATGTCCGACGACTATGTGGTCGTCCCCACGACCACGGGCCAATGTTGGCCAGTCGCTGACTTGTCCGACGACTATGTGGTCGTCCCCACGACCACGGGCCAATGTTGGCCAGCCGCTGACTTGTCCGACGACTATAGGGTCGTCCCCACGTCCGCGGGACTAGATTGGCTCGCCGGCGACTTGTCCGACGACTGTAGGGTCGTCCCCACGACCCCGGGTCTAGGTTGGCCAGCCGCCGACATGTTCGACGACTATAGAGGCGTCCCCACGACACCGGTCAGCCGCTGACATGCCCAACGACTATAGGGTCGTCCCCACGACCACGGGCCAAAGATGGCCTGCCGCCGACATATCCGACGACTATAGAGTCGTCCCCACGACCCCGGGCCAAAGTTGGCCAGCCGCCGACATGTCCGACGATTATAGGGTCGTCCCTACGACCCCGGGACTAGATTGGCCCGCCGCCGACTTGTCCGACGACTATAAGGTCGTCCCCATGACACCAGGCCTAAGTTGGCCAGCCGCCGACATGTCCGACGACTATAGGGTCGTCCCCACGACCCCGGGCCAATAATGGCCAATCGCCGACATGTCCACCGACTATAGGGGCGGACCTACGACCCCGGGACTTGATTGGCCCGGCACCGTCATGACCAACGACTATCGGATCGTCCCTACGACCACGGGCCAAAGTTGGCCAGCCGCCGACAGGTCCGACGACTGTTTGGTCGTCCCCACGACCCTGGGACTAGATTGGCTAGCCACCGTCACGTCCGACGACTATCGGATCGTCCCCACGACCACGAGCCAAAGTTGGCCAGCCGCCGTCATGTCCAACGACTATTGGGTCGCCCCACGACCACGGGCCAAAGTTGGCCAGCCGCCGACATGTCCGATGACTATATGGTCGTCCCCACGACCCCGGGTCTAGGTTGGCCAGCCGCCGACATGTTCGACGACTATAGAGGCGTCCCCACGACACCGGTCAGCCGCTGACATGCCCAACGACTATAGGGTCGTCCCCACGACCCGGGACTAGAGTGACCCGCCACCGTCATGTCCGACGACTATGTGGTCGTCCCCACGACCACGGGCCAATGTTGGCCAGCCGCTGACTTGTCCGACGACTATAGGGTCGTCCCCACGACCGCGGGACTAGATTGGCTCGCCGCCGACTTGTCCGACGACTGTAGGGTCGTCCCCACGACACCGGGTCTAGGTTGGCCAGCCACCGACATGTCCGACGACTATAGAGTCGTCCCCACGACCCCGGGCCAATATTGGCCAGCTGCCGGCTTGACCGACGACTATAGGGTCGACCCCACGACCCCGGGACTAGATTGGCCCGCCACCGTCATGTCCGACGACTATAAGGTCGTCCCCACGACCCCGGGCCAAAGTTGGCCAGCCGCCGACAGGTCCGACGACTATTTGGTCGTCCCCACGACCCTGGGACTAGATTGGCTAGCCACCGTCACGTCCGACGACTATCGGATCGTCCCCACGACCACGAGCCAAAGTTGGCCAGCCGCCGACATGTCCAACGACTATTGGGTCGCCCCACGACCACGGGCCAAAGTTGGCCAGCCGCCGACATGTCCGATGACTATATGGTCGTCCCCACGACCCCGGGTCTAGGTTGGCCCGCCACCGCCATGTCCGACGACAATAGGGTCGTCCCCACGATCCCGGGACTAGATTGGCCCGCCACCGCCATGTCCGACGATTATAGGGTTGTCCCCACGACCACGGGCCAACTTTGGCCAGCCGCCGACATATCCGACGACTATAGGGTCGTCCCATGGACCCCGGGACTAGATTGGCCCGCCACCGTCATGTCCGACGACTATAAGGTCGTCCCCACGACCCCCGGACTAGGTTGGCTCGCCGCCGACTTGTCCGATGACTATAGGGTCGTCCCCACGACCCCAGCACTATATTGGCCCGTCACCGTCATGTCCGACGACTATAGGGTCGTTCCCACGGCCCCGGGCCAAAGTTGGCCAGCCGCCGACTTGTCCGACGACTATACGGTCGTCCCTACGATCCCGGGACTAGATTGGGCAGCCGCCGACATGTCCGACGACTATAGGGTCGTCCCCACGACCCCGGGACTAGGTTGGCCCACCGCCGACTTGTCCGACGACAATAGGGTCGACCCCACGACCCCTGGTCTAGGTTGGCCAGCTGCCGACATGTCCGACGACTATAGAGTCGTCCCCATGACCAGGGGCCAAAGTTGGCCTGCCGCCGAAATGTCCGACAACTATACAGTCGTCCCCACGACACCAGGCCAAAGTTGGCCAGCCGCCAACATGTCCGACGACTATAGGGTCGTCCCTACGACCCCGGGACTAGATTGGCCCGCCGCCGACTTGTCCGACGACTATTGGGTCGTCCCCACGACCCCTGGGTTAGGTTGGCTCGCCGCCGACTTGTCCGACGACTATAGGGTCGTCCCCACGATCCCGGGACTAGATTGGCCCGCCACCGCCATGTCCGACGACAATAGGGTCGTCCCCACGATCCCGGGACTAGATTGGCCCGCCACCGCCATGTCCGACGATTATAGGGTTGTCCCCACGACCACGGGCCAAAGTTGGCCAGCCGCCGACATGTCCGACGACTAAAGGGTCGTCCCCACGACCACGGGCCAAAGTTTGCCAGCCGCCGACTTGTCCGACGACTATAGGGTCGTCCCCACGACCCCGGGTCAAAGTTGGCCAGCCACCGACATGTCCGACGACTATAGGGTCGTCCCCACGACCCCAGCACTATATTGGCCCGTCACCGTCATGTCCGACGACTATAGGGTCGTTCCCACGGCCCCGGGCCAAAGTTGGCCAGCCGCCGACTTGTCCGACGACTATACGGTCGTCCCTACGATCCCGGGACTAGATTGGGCAGCCGCCGACATGTCCGACGACTATAGGGTCGTCCCCACGACCCCGGGCCAAAGTTGGCAAGCCGCCGACATGTCCGATGACTATAGGGTCGTCCCCACGACCCCGGGACTAGGTTGGCCCACCGCCGACTTGTCCGACGACAATAGGGTCGTCCCCACGACCCCGGGTCTAGGTTGGCCAGCTGCCGACATGTCCGACGACTATAGAGTCGTCCCCATGACCAGGGGCCAAAGTTGGCCTGCCGCCGAAATGTCCGACAACTATACAGTCGTCCCCACGACACCAGGCCAAAGTTGGCCAGCCGCCAACATGTCCGACGACTATAGGGTCGTCCCCATGACCCCGGGACTAGGTTGGCCAGCCGCCGACATGTCCGACGACTATAGGGTCGTCCCGACGACCCCGGGCCAATGTTGGATAATCGCCAACATGTCCGACGACTATAGGGTCGTCCCTACGACCCGGGGACTAGATTGGCCCGCCACCGTCATGTCCAACGATTATAGGGTCGTCCCCACGAACCCCGGACTAGATTGGCCCGCCACCGTCATGTCCGACGATTATAGGGTCGTCCCCACGACCCCGGGACAAGCTTGGCCCGCCGCCGACTTGTCCGACGACTATAGGGTCGTCTCCACGACCCCGGGACTAGATTGGCCCGCCACCGTCATGTCCGACGACAATAGGGTCGTCCCCACGACCCCGGGACAAGCTTGGCCCGCCGCCGTCATGTCCGACGATTATAGGGTCGTCCCCACGACCGCGAGACTAGATTGGCCCGCGACCGTCATTTCCGACGACAATAGGGTCGTCCCCACGACCCCGGGTCTAGGTTGGCCAGCCGCCGACATGTCCGACGACTATAGGGTCGTCCCGACGACCCCGGGCCAATGTTGGCCAATCGCCAACATGTCCGACGACTATAGGGTCGTCCCTACGACCCCGGGACGAGATTGGCCCGCCACCGTTATGTCCAACGATTATAGGGTCGTCCCCACGACCCCGGGACTAGATTGGCCCGCCACCGTCATGTCCGACGATTATAGGGTCGTCCCCACGACCCCGGGACAAGCTTGGCCCGCCGCCGTCATGTCCGACGATTATAGGGTCGTCCCCACGACCGCGAGACAAGATTGGCCCGCCACCGTCATTTCCGACGACAATAGGGTCGTCCCCACGACCCCGGGTCTAGGTTGGCCAGCCGCCGACATGTCCGACGACTATAGAGTCGTCCCCACGACTCCGGGCCAAAGTTGGACAGCCGCCGACATGTCCGACTTCTATAGGGTCGTCCCCAGGCCCTCGGGTCTAGATTGGCCCGCTACCGTCATGTCCGAAGACTATAGGGTCGTCCCCACGACCACGGGACTAGATTGGCCCGCCACCGCCATGTCCGACGACAATAGGGTCGTCCCCACGACCCCGGGTCTAGGTTGGCCAGCCGCCGACATGTCCGACGACAATCGGATCGTCCCCACGACCACGCGCCAAAGTTGGCCAGCCGCCGACATGTCCGACGACTATAGGGTCGTCCCCACGACCCCGGGCCAATGTTGGCCAATCGCCGACATGTTCAACGACTATAGGGTCGTCCCTACGACCCCGGGACTAGATTAGCCCGCCAGCGTCATGTCCAACAACTATAGGGTCGCCCCCACGACCCCGGGCCAAAGTTGGCAAGCCGCCGAAATGTCCGACGACTGTAGGGTCGTCCCCACGACCCCGGGACTAGATTGGCCCGCCACCGTCAAGTCCGACGACCTCGGGACTAGGTTGGCCAGCCGCCGACATGTCCGACGACTATAGGGTCGCCCCCACGACCTCGGGCCAATTTTGGCCAGCCGCCGACATGTCCGACGACTATAGGGTCGTCCCCACGACCCCGGGCCAAAGTTGGCAAGCCGCCGAAATGTCCGACGACTGTAGGGTCGTCCCCACGACCCCGGGAATAGATTGGCCGGCCACCGTCAAGTCCGACGACTATAGGGTCGTCCCCACGACCACGGGCCAAAGTTGGCCAGCCGCCGACATGTCCGACGACTATAGGGTCGTCCCCACGACCCCGGGACTAGATTGGTCCGCCACCGTCATGTCCGACGACTATAGGGTCGTCCCCACGACCCCGGGCCAAAGTTGGCCAGCCGCCGACATGTCCGACGACTATAGAGTCGTCCCCACGACTCCGGGCCAAAGTTGGACAGCCGCCGACATGTCCGACTTCTATAGGGTCGTCCCCAGGACCTCGGGTCTAGATTGGCCCGCTACCGTCATGTCCGAAGACTATAGGGTCGTCCCCACGACCACGGGACTAGATTGGCCCGCCACCGCCATGTCCGACGACAATAGGGTCGTCCCCTCGACCCCGGGTCTAGGTTGGCCAGCCGCCGACATGTCCGACGACAATCGGATCGTCCCCACGACCACGCGCCAAAGTTGGCCAGCCGCCGACATGTCCGACGACTATTGGATCGTCCCCACGACCACGGGCCAAAGTTGGCCAGCCGCCGACATGTCCGATGACAATCGGATCGTCCCCACGACCACGCGCCAAAGTTGGCCAGCCGCCGACATGTCCGACGACTATAGGGTCGTCCCCACGACCCCGGGCCAATGTTGGCCTATCGCCGACATGTCCAACGACTATAGGGTCGTCCCTACGACCCCGGGACTAGATTAGCCCGCCAGCGTCATGTCCAACAACTATAGGGTCGCCCCCACGACCCCGGGCCAAAGTTGGCAAGCCGCCGAAATGCCCGACGACTATAGGGTCGTCCCCACGACACCGGGCCAAAGTTGGCCAGCCGCTGACATGTCCAACGACTATAGGGTCGTCCCCAGGCCCTCGGGTCTAGATTGGCCCGCTACCGTCATGGCCGAAGACTATAGGGTCGTCCCCACGACCACGGGACTAGATTGGCCCGCCACCGCCATGTCCGACGACAATAGGGTCGTCCCCACGACCCCGGGTCTAGGTTGGCCAGCCGCCGACATGTCCGACGACAATCGGATCGTCCCCACGACCACGCGCCAAAGTTGGCCAGCCGCCGACATGTCCGACGACTATAGGGTCGTCCCCACGACCCCGGGCCAATGTTGGCCAATCGCCGACATGTTCAACGACTATAGGGTCGTCCCTACGACCCCGGGACTAGATTAGCCCGCCAGCGTCATGTCCAACAACTATAGGGTCGCCCCCACGACCCCGGGCCAAAGTTGGCAAGCCGCCGAAATGTCCGACGACTGTAGGGTCGTCCCCACGACCCCGGGACTAGATTGGCCCGCCACCGTCAAGTCCGACGACTATAGGGTCGTCCCCAGGACCTCGGGTCTAGATTGGCCCGCTACCGTCATGTCCGAAGACTATAGGGTCGTCCCCACGACCACGGGACTAGATTGGCCCGCCACCGCCATGTCCGACGACAATAGGGTCGTCCCCTCGACCCCGGGCCAAAGTTGGCATGCCGCCGAAATGTCCGACGACTATAGGGTCGTCCCCACGACACCGGGCCAAAGTTGGCCTGCCGCCGACATGTCCGACGACTATAGGGTCGTCCCCACGACCCCGGGGCTAGATTGGCCCGCCACCGTCATGTCCGACGATTATAGGGTCGTCCCCACGACCGCGAGACTAGATTGGCCCGCCACCGTCATGTCCGACGACAATAGGGTCGTCCCCACGACCCCGGGTCCAGGTTGGCCAGCCGCCGACATTTCCGACGACTATAGGTTCGTCCCCACGACCCCGGGACTAGATTGGCCCGCCACCGTCATGTCCAACGACTATAGGGTCGTCCCCACAACCACGGGCCAAAGTTGGCCAGCCGCCGACATGTCCGACGACTATAGGGTCGTCCCCACGACCCCGGGCCAAAGTTGGCAAGCCGCCGAAATGTCCGACGATTATAGGGTCGTCCCCACGACCCCGGGACTAGGTTGGCCAGCCGCCGACATGTCTGACGACTATAGGGTCGTACCCACGACCCTGGGACTAGGCTGACAAGCCGCCAACATGTCCGACGACTATAGGGTCGTCCCCACGACCCCGGGCCAAAGATGTCCAGCCGCCGTCTTGTCCAACGATTATAGGGTCGTCCCCACGACCCCGGGACTAGATTGGCCCGCCACCGTCATGTCCGACGATTATAGGGTCGTCCCCACGACCCCGGGACAAGCTTGGCCCGCCGCCGACTTGTCCGACGACTATAGGGTCGTCCCCACGACCCCGGGACTAGATTGGCCCGCCACCGTCATATCCGACGACAATAGGGTCGTCCCCACGACCTCGGGTCTAGGTTGGCCAGCCGCCGACATGTCCGACGACTATAGAGTCGTCCCCACGACACCGGGCCAAAGTTGGACAGCCGCCGACATGTCCGACTTCTATAGGGTCGTCCCCAGGCCCTCGGGTCTAGATTGGCCCGCTACCGTCATGTCCGAAGACTATAGGGTCGTCCCCACGACCACGGGACTAGATTGGCCCGCCACCGCCATGTCCGACGACAATAGGGTCGTCCCCACGACCCCGGGTCTAGGTTGGCCAGCCGCCGACATGTCCGACGACAATCGGATCGTCCCCACGACCACGCGCCAAAGTTGGCCAGCCGCCGACATGTCCGACGACTATAGGGTCGTCCCCACGACCCCGGGCCAATGTTGGCCAATCGCCGACATGTTCAACGACTATAGGGTCGTCCCTACGACCCCGGGACTAGATTAGCCCGCCAGCGTCATGTCCAACAACTATAGGGTCGCCCCCACGACCCCGGGCCATAGTTGGCAAGCCGCCGAAATGTCCGACGACTGTAGGGTCGTCCCCACGACCCCGGGACTAGATTGGCCCGCCACCGTCAAGTCCGACGACCTCGGGACTAGGTTGGCCAGCCGCCGACATGTCCGACGACTATAGGGTCGCCCCCACGACCTCGGGCCAATTTTGGCCAGCCGCCGACATGTCCGACGACTATAGGGTCGTCCCCACGACCCCGGGCCAAAGTTGGCAAGCCGCCGAAATGTCCGACGACTGTAGGGTCGTCCCCACGACCCCGGGAATAGATTGGCCGGCCACCGTCAAGTCCGACGACTATAGGGTCGTCCCCACGACCACGGGCCAAAGTTGGCCAGCCGCCGACATGTCCGACGACTATAGGGTCGTCCCCACGACCCCGGGACTAGATTGGTCCGCCACCGTCATGTCCGACGACTATAGGGTCGTCCCCACGACCCCGGGCCAAAGTTGGCCAGCCGCCGACATGTCCGACGACTATAGAGTCGTCCCCACGACTCCGGGCCAAAGTTGGACAGCCGCCGACATGTCCGACTTCTATAGGGTCGTCCCCAGGACCTCGGGTCTAGATTGGCCCGCTACCGTCATGTCCGAAGACTATAGGGTCGTCCCCACGACCACGGGACTAGATTGGCCCGCCACCGCCATGTCCGACGACAATAGGGTCGTCCCCTCGACCCCGGGTCTAGGTTGGCCAGCCGCCGACATGTCCGACGACAATCGGATCGTCCCCACGACCACGCGCCAAAGTTGGCCAGCCGCCGACATGTCCGACGACTATTGGATCGTCCCCACGACCACGGGCCAAAGTTGGCCAGCCGCCGACATGTCCGATGACAATCGGATCGTCCCCACGACCACGCGCCAAAGTTGGCCAGCCGCCGACATGTCCGACGACTATAGGGTCGTCCCCACGACCCCGGGCCAATGTTGGCCTATCGCCGACATGTCCAACGACTATAGGGTCGTCCCTACGACCCCGGGACTAGATTAGCCCGCCAGCGTCATGTCCAACAACTATAGGGTCGCCCCCACGACCCCGGGCCAAAGTTGGCAAGCCGCCGAAATGCCCGACGACTATAGGGTCGTCCCCACGACACCGGGCCAAAGTTGGCCAGCCGCTGACATGTCCAACGACTATAGGGTCGTCCCCAGGCCCTCGGGTCTAGATTGGCCCGCTACCGTCATGGCCGAAGACTATAGGGTCGTCCCCACGACCACGGGACTAGATTGGCCCGCCACCGCCATGTCCGACGACAATAGGGTCGTCCCCACGACCCCGGGTCTAGGTTGGCCAGCCGCCGACATGTCCGACGACAATCGGATCGTCCCCACGACCACGCGCCAAAGTTGGCCAGCCGCCGACATGTCCGACGACTATAGGGTCGTCCCCACGACCCCGGGCCAATGTTGGCCAATCGCCGACATGTTCAACGACTATAGGGTCGTCCCTACGACCCCGGGACTAGATTAGCCCGCCAGCGTCATGTCCAACAACTATAGGGTCGCCCCCACGACCCCGGGCCAAAGTTGGCAAGCCGCCGAAATGTCCGACGACTGTAGGGTCGTCCCCACGACCCCGGGACTAGATTGGCCCGCCACCGTCAAGTCCGACGACCTCGGGACTAGGTTGGCCAGCCGCCGACATGTCCGACGACTATAGGGTCGCCCCCACGACCTCGGGCCAATTTTGGCCAGCCGCCGACATGTCCGACGACTATAGGGTCGTCCCCACGACCCCGGGCCAAAGTTGGCAAGCCGCCGAAATGTCCGACGACTGTAGGGTCGTCCCCACGACCCCGGGAATAGATTGGCCGGCCACCGTCAAGTCCGACGACTATAGGGTCGTCCCCACGACCACGGGCCAAAGTTGGCCAGCCGCCGACATGTCCGACGACTATAGGGTCGTCCCCACGACCCCGGGACTAGATTGGTCCGCCACCGTCATGTCCGACGACTATAGGGTCGTCCCCACGACCCCGGGCCAAAGTTGGCCAGCCGCCGACATGTCCGACGACTATAGGGTCGTCCCCAGGACCTCGGGTCTAGATTGGCCCGCTACCGTCATGTCCGAAGACTATAGGGTCGTCCCCACGACCACGGGACTAGATTGGCCCGCCACCGCCATGTCCGACGACAATAGGGTCGTCCCCTCGACCCCGGGCCAAAGTTGGCATGCCGCCGAAATGTCCGACGACTATAGGGTCGTCCCCACGACACCGGGCCAAAGTTGGCCTGCCGCCGACATGTCCGACGACTATAGGGTCGTCCCCACGACCCCGGGGCTAGATTGGCCCGCCACCGTCATGTCCGACGATTATAGGGTCGTCCCCACGACCGCGAGACTAGATTGGCCCGCCACCGTCATGTCCGACGACAATAGGGTCGTCCCCACGACCCCGGGTCCAGGTTGGCCAGCCGCCGACATTTCCGACGACTATAGGTTCGTCCCCACGACCCCGGGACTAGATTGGCCCGCCACCGTCATGTCCAACGACTATAGGGTCGTCCCCACAACCACGGGCCAAAGTTGGCCAGCCGCCGACATGTCCGACGACTATAGGGTCGTCCCCACGACCCCGGGCCAAAGTTGGCAAGCCGCCGAAATGTCCGACGATTATAGGGTCGTCCCCACGACCCCGGGACTAGGTTGGCCAGCCGCCGACATGTCTGACGACTATAGGGTCGTACCCACGACCCTGGGACTAGGCTGACAAGCCGCCAACATGTCCGACGACTATAGGGTCGTCCCCACGACCCCGGGCCAAAGATGTCCAGCCGCCGTCTTGTCCAACGATTATAGGGTCGTCCCCACGACCCCGGGACTAGATTGGCCCGCCACCGTCATGTCCGACGATTATAGGGTCGTCCCCACGACCCCGGGACAAGCTTGGCCCGCCGCCGACTTGTCCGACGACTATAGGGTCGTCCCCACGACCCCGGGACTAGATTGGCCCGCCACCGTCATATCCGACGACAATAGGGTCGTCCCCACGACCTCGGGTCTAGGTTGGCCAGCCGCCGACATGTCCGACGACTATAGAGTCGTCCCCACGACACCGGGCCAAAGTTGGACAGCCGCCGACATGTCCGACTACTATAGGGTCGTCCCCAGGACCTCGGGTCTAGATTGGCCCGCTACCGTCATGTCCGAAGACTATAGGGTCGTCCCCACGACCACGGGACTAGATTGGCCCGCCACCGCCATGTCTGACGACAATAGGGTCGTCCCCACGACCCCGGGACAAGCTTGGCCCGCCGCCGACTTGTCCGACGACTATAGGGTCGTCCCCACGACCCCGGGACTAGATTGGCCTGCCACCGTCATGTCCGACGACAATAGGGTCGTCCCCACGACCCCGGGTCTAGGTTGGCCAGCTGCCGACATGTCCGACGACTATAGAGTCGTCCCCACGACACCGCGCCAAAGTTGGACAGCCGCCGACATGTCCGACTACTATAGGCTCGTCCCCACGACCTCGGGTCTAGATTGGCCCGCTACCGTCATGTCCGAAGACTATAGGGTCGTCCCCACGACCTCGGGACTAGATTGGCCCGCTACCGTCAAGTCCGACGACTATAGGGTCGTCCCACGACCCCGGGCCAAACTTGGCATGCCGCCGAAATGTCCGACGACTGTAGGATCGTCTCCACGACCCCGGGAATAGATTAGCCCGCCACCGTCAAGTCCGACGACTATAGGGTCGTCCCCACGACCTCGGGACTAGGTTGGCCAGCCGCCGACATGTCCCACCACTATTGGGTCGTCCCCACGACCACGGGCCAAAGTTGGCCAGCCGCCGACATGTCCGACGACTATAGGGTCGTCCCCACGACCCCGGGCCAAAGATGTCCAGCCGCCGTCTTGTCCGACGCCTATAGGGTCGTCCCCACGACCCCGGGACTAGATTGGCCCGCCACCGTCATGTCCAACGACTATAGGGTTGTCCCCACCACCACGGGCCAAAGTTGGCCAGCCGCCGACATTTCCGACGATTATTGGATCGTCCCCACGACCCCGGGCCAAAGTTGGCCAGCCGCCGACATGTCCGACGATTATTGGATCGTCCCCACGACCCCGGGCCAAAGTTGGCCAGCCGCCGACATGTCCGACGACTATAGGGTCGTACCCACGACCCCGAGACTAGATTGGCCCGCTACCGTCATGTCCGACGACAATAGGGTCGTCCCCACGACCCCGGGTCCAGGTTGGCCAGCCGCCGACATTTCCGACGACTATAGAGTCGTCCCCACGACACCGGGCCAAAGTTGGCCAGCCGCCGACATGTCCGACGACTATAGGGTCGTCCCCACGACCCCGGGACACGGTTGGCCCGCCGCCGACTTGTCCGACGACTATAGGGTCGTACCCACGACCCTGGGACTAGGCTGACAAGCCGCCAACATGTCCGACGACTATAGGGTCGTCCCCACGACCCCGGGCCAAAGATGTCCAGCCGCCGTCTTGTCCGACGACTATAGGGTCGTCCCCACGACCCCGGGACTAGATTGGCCCGCCACCGTCATGTCCGACGACAATAGGGCTGTCCCCACGACCCCGGGTCTAGGTTGGCCAGCTGCCGACATGTCCGACGACTATAGAGTCGTCCCCACGACACCGCGCCAAAGTTGGACAGCCGCCGACATGTCCGACTACTATAGGGTCGTCCCCACGACCTCGGGTCTAGATTGGCCCGCTACCGTCATGTCCGAAGACTATAGGGTCGTCCCCACGACCTCGGGACTAGATTGGCCCGCTACCGTCAAGTCCGACGACTATAGGGTCGTCCCACGACCCCGGGCCAAAGTTGGCAAGCCGCCGAAATGTCCGACGACTGTAGGGTCGTCTCCACGACCCCGGGACTAGATTGGCCCGCCACCGTCAAGTCCGACGACTATAGGGTCGTCCCACGACCCCGGGCCAAAGTTGGCAAGCCGCCGAAATGTCCGACGACTGTAGGGTCGTCTCCACGACCCCGGGACTAGATTGGCCCGCCACCGTCATGTCCAACGACTATAGGGTCGTCCCCGCGACCCCGGGACTAGGTTGACAAGACGCCGTCTTGTCCGACGCCTATAGGGTCGTCCCCACGACCCCGGGACTAGATTGGCCCGCCACCGTAATGTCCAACGACTATAGGGTCGTCCCCACAACCACGGGCCAAAGCTGGCCAGCCGCCGACATGTCCGACGACTGTAGGGTCGTCTCCACGACCCCGGGACTAGATTGGCCCGCCACCGTCATGTCCGACGACTATAAGGTCGTCCCCACGACCCCCGGACTAGGTTGGCTCGCCGCTGACTTGTCCGACGACTATAGGGTCGTCCCCACGACCCCAGCACTATATTGGCCCGTCACCGTCATGTCCGACGACTATAGGGTCGTTCCCACGGCCCCGGGCCAAAGTTGGCCAGCCGCCGACTTGTCCGACGACTATACGGTCGTCCCTACGATCCCGGGACTAGATTGGGCAGCCGCCGACATGTCCGACGACTATAGGGTCGTCCCCACGACCCCGGGCCAAAGTTGGCAAGCCGCCGACATGTCCGATGACTATAGGGTCGTCCCCACGACCCCGGGACTAGGTTGGCCCACCGCCGACTTGTCCGACGACAATAGGGTCGTCCCCACAACCACGGGCCAAAGTTGACCAGCCGCCGACATGTCCGACGACTATTGGATCGTCCCCACGACACCGGGCCAAAGTTGGCCAGCCGCCGACATGTCCGACGACTATTGGGTCGTCCCCACGACACCGGGCCAAAGTTGGCCAGCCGCTGACATGTCCAACGACTATAGGGTCGTCCCCACGACCACGGGCCAAAGTTGACCAGCCGCCGACATGTCCGACGACTATTGGATCGTCCCCACGACCCCGGGCCAAAGTTGGCAAGCCGTCGAAATGTCCGACGACTGTAGGGTCGTCCCCACAACCCCGGGACTAGATTGGCCCGCCACCGTCATGTCCAACGACTATAGGGTTGTCCCCACATCCACGGGCCAAAGTTGGCCAGCCGCCGACATGTCCGACGACTATAGGGTCGTTCCCACGACCCCGGGCCAAAGTTGGCAAGCCGCCGAAATGTCCGACGACTATAGGGTCGTCCCCATGACCCCGGGACTAGGTTGGCCAGCCGCCGACATGTCCGACGACTATAGGGTCGTCCCGACGACCCCGGGCCAATGTTGGATAATCGCCAACATGTCCGACGACTATAGGGTCGTCCCTACGACCCGGGGACTAGATTGGCCCGCCACCGTCATGTCCAACGATTATAGGGTCGTCCCCACGAACCCCCGACTAGATTGGCCCGCCACCGTCATGTCCGACGATTATAGGGTCGTCCCCACGACCCCGGGACAAGCTTGGCCCGCCGCCGACTTGTCCGACGACTATAGGGTCGTCTCCACGACCCCGGGACTAGATTGGCCCGCCACCGTCATGTCCGACGACAATAGGGTCGTCCCCACGACCCCGGGACAAGCTTGGCCCGCCGCCGTCATGTCCGACGATTATAGGTCGTCCCCACGACCGCGAGACTAGATTGGCCCGCGACCGTCATTTCCGACGACAATAGGGTCGTCCCCACGACCCCGGGTCTAGGTTGGCCAGCCGCCGACATGTCCGACGACTATAGGGTCGTCCCGACGACCCCGGGCCAATGTTGGCCAATCGCCAACATGTCCGACGACTATAGGGTCGTCCCTACGACCCCGGGACGAGATTGGCCCGCCACCGTTATGTCCAACGATTATAGGGTCGTCCCCACGACCCCGGGACTAGATTGGCCCGCCACCGTCATGTCCGACGATTATAGGGTCGTCCCCACGACCCCGGGACAAGCTTGGCCCGCCGCCGTCATGTCCGACGATTATAGGGTCGTCCCCACGACCGCGAGACAAGATTGGCCCGCCACCGTCATTTCCGACGACAATAGGGTCGTCCCCACGACCCCGGGTCTAGGTTGGCCAGCCGCCGACATGTCCGACGACTATAGAGTCGTCCCCACGACTCCGGGCCAAAGTTGGACAGCCGCCGACATGTCCGACTTCTATAGGGTCGTCCCCAGGCCCTCGGGTCTAGATTGGCCCGCTACCGTCATGTCCGAAGACTATAGGGTCGTCCCCACGACCACGGGACTAGATTGGCCCGCCACCGCCATGTCCGACGACAATAGGGTCGTCCCCACGACCCCGGGTCTAGGTTGGCCAGCCGCCGACATGTCCGACGACAATCGGATCGTCCCCACGACCACGCGCCAAAGTTGGCCAGCCGCCGACATGTCCGATGACTATAGGGTCGTCCCCACGACCCCGGGCCAATGTTGGCCAATCGCCGACATGTTCAACGACTATAGTGTCGTCCCTACGACCCCGGGACTAGATTAGCCCGCCAGCGTCATGTCCAACAACTATAGGGTCGCCCCCACGACCCCGGGCCAAAGTTGGCAAGCCGCCGAAATGTCCGACGACTGTAGGGTCGTCCCCACGACCCCGGGACTAGATTGGCCCGCCACCGTCAAGTCCGACGACCTCGGGACTAGGTTGGCCAGCCGCCGACATGTCCGACGACTATAGGGTCGCCCCCACGACCTCGGGCCAATTTTGGCCAGCCGCCGACATGTCCGACGACTATAGGGTCGTCCCCACGACCCCGGGCCAAAGTTGGCAAGCCGCCGAAATGTCCGACGACTGTAGGGTCGTCCCCACGACCCCGGGAATAGATTGGCCGGCCACCGTCAAGTCCGACGACTATAGGGTCGTCCCCACGACCACGGGCCAAAGTTGGCCAGCCGCCGACATGTCCGACGACTATAGGGTCGTCCCCACGACCCCGGGCCAAAGTTGGCCAGCCGCCGACATGTCCGACGACTATAGAGTCGTCCCCACGACTCCGGGCCAAAGTTGGACAGCCGCCGACATGTCCGACTTCTATAGGGTCGTCCCCAGGACCTCGGGTCTAGATTGGCCCGCTACCGTCATGTCCGAAGACTATAGGGTCGTCCCCACGACCACGGGACTAGATTGGCCCGCCACCGCCATGTCCGACGACAATAGGGTCGTCCCCTCGACCCCGGGTCTAGGTTGGCCAGCCGCCGACATGTCCGACGACAATCGGATCGTCCCCACGACCACGCGCCAAAGTTGGCCAGCCGCCGACATGTCCGACGACTATTGGATCGTCCCCACGACCACGGGCCAAAGTTGGCCAGCCGCCGACATGTCCGACGACAATCGGATCGTCCCCACGACCACGCGCCAAAGTTGGCCAGCCGCCGACATGTCCGACGACTATAGGGTCGTCCCCACGACCCCGGGCCAATGTTGGCCTATCGCCGACATGTCCAACGACTATAGGGTCGTCCCTACGACCCCGGGACTAGATTAGCCCGCCAGCGTCATGTCCAACAACTATAGGGTCGCCCCCACGACCCCGGGCCAAAGTTGGCAAGCCGCCGAAATGCCCGACGACTATAGGGTCGTCCCCACGACACCGGGCCAAAGTTGGCCAGCCGCTGACATGTCCAACGACTATAGGGTCGTCCCCAGGCCCTCGGGTCTAGATTGGCCCGCTACCGTCATGTCCGAAGACTATAGGGTCGTCCCCACGACCACGGGACTAGATTGGCCCGCCACCGCCATGTCCGACGACAATAGGGTCGTCCCCACGACCCCGGGTCTAGGTTGGCCAGCCGCCGACATGTCCGACGACAATCGGATCGTCCCCACGACCACGCGCCAAAGTTGGCCAGCCGCCGACATGTCCGACGACTATAGGGTCGTCCCCACGACCCCGGGCCAATGTTGGCCAATCGCCGACATGTTCAACGACTATAGGGTCGTCCCTACGACCCCGGGACTAGATTAGCCCGCCAGCGTCATGTCCAACAACTATAGGGTCGCCCCCACGACCCCGGGCCAAAGTTGGCAAGCCGCCGAAATGTCCGACGACTGTAGGGTCGTCCCCACGACCCCGGGACTAGATTGGCCCGCCACCGTCAAGTCCGACGACCTCGGGACTAGGTTGGCCAGCCGCCGACATGTCCGACGACTATAGGGTCGCCCCCACGACCTCGGGCCAATTTTGGCCAGCCGCCGACATGTCCGACGACTATAGGGTCGTCCCCACGACCCCGGGCCAAAGTTGGCAAGCCGCCGAAATGTCCGACGACTGTAGGGTCGTCCCCACGACCCCGGGAATAGATTGGCCGGCCACCGTCAAGTCCGACGACTATAGGGTCGTCCCCACGACCACGGGCCAAAGTTGGCCAGCCGCCGACATGTCCGACGACTATAGGGTCGTCCCCACGACCCCGGGACTAGATTGGTCCGCCACCGTCATGTCCGACGACTATAGGGTCGTCCCCACGACCCCGGGCCAAAGTTGGCCAGCCGCCGACATGTCCGACGACTATAGGGTCGTCCCCAGGACCTCGGGTCTAGATTGGCCCGCTACCGTCATGTCCGAAGACTATAGGGTCGTCCCCACGACCACGGGACTAGATTGGCCCGCCACCGCCATGTCCGACGACAATAGGGTCGTCCCCTCGACCCCGGGCCAAAGTTGGCATGCCGCCGAAATGTCCGACGACTATAGGGTCGTCCCCACGACACCGGGCCAAAGTTGGCCTGCCGCCGACATGTCCGACGACTATAGGGTCGTCCCCACGACCCCGGGGCTAGATTGGCCCGCCACCGTCATGTCCGACGATTATAGGGTCGTCCCCACGACCGCGAGACTAGATTGGCCCGCCACCGTCATGTCCGACTACAATAGGGTCGTCCCCACGACCCCGGGTCCAGGTTGGCCAGCCGCCGACATTTCCGACGACTATAGGTTCGTCCCCACGACCCCGGGACTAGATTGGCCCGCCACCGTCATGTCCAACAACTATAGGGTCGTCCCCACAACCACGGGCCAAAGTTGGCCAGCCGCCGACATGTCCGACGACTATAGGGTCGTCCCCACGACCCCGGGCCAAAGTTGGCAAGCCGCCGAAATGTCCGACGATTATAGGGTCGTCCCCACGACCCCGGGACTAGGTTGGCCAGCCGCCGACATGTCCGACGACTATAGGGTCGTACCCACGACCCTGGGACTAGGCTGACAAGCCGCCAACATGTCCGACGACTATAGGGTCGTCCCCACGACCCCGGGCCAAAGATGTCCAGCCGCCGTCTTGTCCAACGATTATAGGGTCGTCCCCACGACCCCGGGACTAGATTGGCCCGCCACCGTCATGTCCGACGATTATAGGGTCGTCCCCACGACCCCGGGACAAGCTTGGCCCGCCGCCGACTTGTCCGACGACTATAGGGTCGTCCCCACGACCCCGGGACTAGATTGGCCCGCCACCGTCATGTCCGACGACAATAGGGTCGTCCCCACGACCTCGGGTCTAGGTTGGCCAGCCGCCGACATGTCCGACGACTATAGAGTCGTCCCCACGACACCGGGCCTAAGTTGGACAGCCGCCGACATGTCCGACTACTATAGGGTCGTCCCCAGGACCTCGGGTCTAGATTGGCCCGCTACCGTCATGTCCGAAGACTATAGGGTCGTCCCCACGACCACGGGACTAGATTGGCCCGCCACCGCCATGTCTGACGACAATAGGGTCGTCCCCACGACCCCGGGACAAGCTTGGCCCGCCGCCGACTTGTCCGACGACTATAGGGTCGTCCCCACGACCCCGGGACTAGATTGGCCCGCCACCGTCATGTCCGACGACAATAGGGTCGTCCCCACGACCCCGGGACTAGGTTGGCCAGCCGCTGACATGTCCGACGACTATAGGGTCGTCCCCACGACCACGGGCCAAAGTTGGCATGCCGCCGAAATGTCCGACGACTATAGGGTCGTCCCCACGACCCCGGGACTAGATTGGCCCGCCACCGTCATGTTCGACGACAATAGGGTCGTCCCCACGACCCCGGGTCTAGGTTTGCTAGCCGCCGACATGTCCGACGACAATCGGATCGTCCCCACGACCACGCGCCAAAGTTGGCCAGCCGCCGACATGTCCGACGACTATTGGATCGTCCCCACGACGACGGGCCAAAGTTGGCCAGCCGCCGACATGTCCGACGATAATCGGATCGTCCCCACGACCACGCGCCAAAGTTGGCCAGCCGCCGACATGTCCGACGATTATAGGGTCGTCCCCACGACCCCGGGCCAATGTTGGCCAATCGCCGACATGTCCAACGACTATAGGGTCGTCCCTACGACCCCGGGACTAGATTAGCCCGCCACCGTCATGTCCAACAACTATAGGGTCGTCCCCACGACCACGGGCCAAAGTTGGCATGCCGCCGAAATGTCCGACGACTATAGGGTCGTCCCCACGACACCGGGCCAAAGTTGGCCAGCCGCCGACATGTCCGACGACTATAGGGTCGTCCCCACGACCCCGGGACTAGATTGGCCCGCCACCGTCATGTCCGACGATTATAGGGTCGTCCCCACGACCGCGAGACTAGATTGGCCCGCCACCGTCATGTCCGACGACAATCGGATCGTCCCCACGACCCCGGGTCTAGGTTGGCCAGCCGCCGACATGTCCGACGACAATCGGATCGTCCCCACGACCCCGGGACAAGCTTGGCCCGCCGCCGACTTGCCCGACGACTATAGGGTCGTCCCCACGACACCGGGACTAGATTGGCCCGCCACCGTCATGTCCGACGACAATAGGGTCGTCCCCACGACCCCGGGTCTAGGTTGGCCAGCCGCCGACATGTCCGACGACTATAGGGTCGTCCCCACGACCCCGGGCCAATGTTGGCCTATCGCCGACATGTCCAACGACTATAGGGTCGTCCCTACGACCCCGGGACTAGATTAGCCCGCCAGCGTCATGTCCAACAACTATAGGGTCGCCCCCACGACCCCGGGCCAAAGTTGGCAAGCCGCCGAAATGCCCGACGACTATAGGGTCGTCCCCACGACACCGGGCCAAAGTTGGCCAGCCGCTGACATGTCCAACGACTATAGGGTCGTCCCCAGGCCCTCGGGTCTAGATTGGCCCGCTACCGTCATGTCCGAAGACTATAGGGTCGTCCCCACGACCACGGGACTAGATTGGCCCGCCACCGCCATGTCCGACGACAATAGGGTCGTCCCCACGACCCCGGGTCTAGGTTGGCCAGCCGCCGACATGTCCGACGACAATCGGATCGTCCCCACGACCACGCGCCAAAGTTGGCCAGCCGCCGACATGTCCGACGACTATAGGGTCGTCCCCACGACCCCGGGCCAATGTTGGCCAATCGCCGACATGTTCAACGACTATAGGGTCGTCCCTACGACCCCGGGACTAGATTAGCCCGCCAGCGTCATGTCCAACAACTATAGGGTCGCCCCCACGACCCCGGGCCAAAGTTGGCAAGCCGCCGAAATGTCCGACGACTGTAGGGTCGTCCCCACGACCCCGGGACTAGATTGGCCCGCCACCGTCAAGTCCGACGACCTCGGGACTAGGTTGGCCAGCCGCCGACATGTCCGACGACTATAGGGTCGCCCCCACGACCTCGGGCCAATTTTGGCCAGCCGCCGACATGTCCGACGACTATAGGGTCGTCCCCACGACCCCGGGCCAAAGTTGGCAAGCCGCCGAAATGTCCGACGACTGTAGGGTCGTCCCCACGACCCCGGGAATAGATTGGCCGGCCACCGTCAAGTCCGACGACTATAGGGTCGTCCCCACGACCACGGGCCAAAGTTGGCCAGCCGCCGACATGTCCGACGACTATAGGGTCGTCCCCACGACCCCGGGACTAGATTGGTCCGCCACCGTCATGTCCGACGACTATAGGGTCGTCCCCACGACCCCGGGCCAAAGTTGGCCAGCCGCCGACATGTCCGACGACTATAGGGTCGTCCCCAGGACCTCGGGTCTAGATTGGCCCGCTACCGTCATGTCCGAAGACTATAGGGTCGTCCCCACGACCACGGGACTAGATTGGCCCGCCACCGCCATGTCCGACGACAATAGGGTCGTCCCCTCGACCCCGGGCCAAAGTTGGCATGCCGCCGAAATGTCCGACGACTATAGGGTCGTCCCCACGACACCGGGCCAAAGTTGGCCTGCCGCCGACATGTCCGACGACTATAGGGTCGTCCCCACGACCCCGGGGCTAGATTGGCCCGCCACCGTCATGTCCGACGATTATAGGGTCGTCCCCACGACCGCGAGACTAGATTGGCCCGCCACCGTCATGTCCGACGACAATAGGGTCGTCCCCACGACCCCGGGTCTAGGTTTGCTAGCCGCCGACATGTCCGACGACAATCGGATCGTCCCCACGACCACGGGACAAGCTTGGCCCGCCGCCGACTTGTCCGACGACTATAGGGTCGTCCCCACGACTCCGGGACTAGATTGGCCCGCCACCGTCATGTCCGACGACAATAGGGTCGACCCCACGACCCCGGGACTAGGTTGGCCAGCCGCTGACATGTCCGACGACTATAGGGTCGTCCCCACGACAACGGGCCAAAGTTGGCATGCCGCCGAAATGTCCGACGACTATAGGGTCGTCCCCACGACCCCGGGACTAGATTGGCCCGCCACCGTCATGTTCGACGACAATAGGGTCGTCCCCACGACCCCGGGTCCAGGTTGGCCAGCCGCCGACATTTCCGACGACTATAGGTTCGTCCCCACGACCCCGGGACTAGATTGGCCCGCCACCGTCATGTCCAACGACTATAGGGTCGTCCCCACAACCACGGGCCAAAGTTGGCCAGCCGCCGACATGTCCGACGACTATAGGGTCGTCCCCACGACCCCGGGCCAAAGTTGGCAAGCCGCCGAAATGTCCGACGATTATAGGGTCGTCCCCACGACCCCGGGACTAGGTTTGCCAGCCGCCGACATGCCCGACGACTATAGGGTCGTACCCACGACCCTGGGACTAGGCTGACAAGCCGCCAACATGTCCGACGACTATAGGGTCGTCCCCACGACCCCGGGCCAAAGATGTCCAGCCGCCGTCTTGTCCAACGATTATAGGGTCGTCCCCACGACCCCGGGACTAGATTGGCCCGCCACCGTCATGTCCGACGATTATAGGGTCGTCCCCACGACCCCGGGACAAGCTTGGCCCGCCGCCGACTTGTCCGACGACTATAGGGTCGTCCCCACGACCCCGGGACTAGATTGGCCCGCCACCGTCATGTCCGACGACAATAGGGTCGTCCCCACGACCTCGGGTCTAGGTTGGCCAGCCGCCGACATGTCCGACGACTATAGAGTCGTCCCCACGACACCGGGCCAAAGTTGGACAGCCGCCGACATGTCCGACTACTATAGGGTCGTCCCCAGGACCTCGGGTCTAGATTGGCCCGCTACCGTCATGTCCGAAGACTATAGGGTCGTCCCCACGACCACGGGACTAGATTGGCCCGCCACCGCCATGTCTGACGACAATAGGGTCGTCCCCACGACCCCGGGACAAGCTTGGCCCGCCGCCGACTTGTCCGACGACTATAGGGTCGTCCCCACGACTCCGGGACTAGATTGGCCCGCCACCGTCATGTCCGACGACAATAGGGTCGTCCCCACGACCCCGGGACTAGGTTGGCCAGCCGCTGACATGTCCGACGACTATAGGGTCGTCCCCACGACAACGGGCCAAAGTTGGCATGCCGCCGAAATGTCCGACGACTATAGGGTCGTCCCCACGACCCCGGGACTAGATTGGCCCGCCACCGTCATGTTCGACGACAATAGGGTCGTCCCCACGACCCCGGGTCTAGGTTTGCTAGCCGCCGACATGTCCGACGACAATCGGATCGTCCCCACGACCACGCGCCAAAGTTGGCCAGCCGCCGACATGTCCGACGACTATTGGATCGTCCCCACGACGACGGGCCAAAGTTGGCCAGCCGCCGACATGTCCGACGATAATCGGATCGTCCCCACGACCACGCGCCAAAGTTGGCCAGCCGCCGACATGTCCGACGATTATAGGGTCGTCCCCACGACCCCGGGCCAATGTTGGCCAATCGCCGACATGTCCAACGACTATAGGGTCGTCCCTACGACACCGGGCCAAAGTTGGCCAGCCGCCGACATGTCCGACGACAATCGGATCGTCCCCACGACCCCGGGACAAGCTTGGCCCGCCGCCGACTTGCCCGACGACTATAGGGTCGTCCCCACGACACCGGGACTAGATTGGCCCGCCACCGTCATGTCCGACGACAATAGGGTCGTCCCCACGACCCCGGGTCTAGGTTGGCCAGCCGCCGACATGTCCGACGATTATAGGGTCGTCCCCACGACCCCGGGACAAGCTTGGCCCGCCGCCGACTTGCCCGACGACTATAGGGTCGTCCCTACGACCCCGGGACTAGATTGGCCCGCCAACGTCATGTCCAACGATTATAGGGTCGTCCCCACGACCCCGGGACTAGATTGGCCCGCCACCGTCATGTCCGACGATTATAGGGTCGTCCCCACGACACCGGGACTAGATTGGCCCGCCACCGTCATGTCCGACGACAATAGGGTCGTCCCCACGACCCCGGGTCTAGGTTGGCCAGCCGCCGACATGTCCGACGACTATAGAGTCGTCCCCACGACACCGGGCCAATGTTGGACAGCCGCCGACATGTCCGACTACTATAGGGTCGTCCCCAGGACCTCGGGTCTAGATTGGCCCGCCACCGTCATGTCCGACGATTATAGGGTCGTCCCCACGACCACGGGACTAGATTGGCCCGCCACCGCCATGTCCGACGACAATAGGGTCGTCCCCACGACCCCGGGTCTAGGTTGGCCAGCCGCCGACATGTCCGACGACAATCGGATCGTCCCCACGATCACGCGCCAAAGTTGGCCAGCTGCCGACATGTCCGACGACTATTGGATCGTCCCCACGACCACGGTGCCAAAGTTGGCCAGCCGCCGACATGTCCGACGACAATCGGATCGTCACCACGACCACGCGCCAAAGTTGGCCAGCCGCCGACATGTCCGACGACTATAGGGTCGTCCCCACGACACCGGGCCAAAGTTGGCCAGCCGCCGACATGTCCGACGTCTATAGGGTCGTCCCCACGACCCCGGGACTAGATTGGCCCGCCACCGTCATGTCCGACGGCAATAGGGTCGTCCCCACGACCCCGGGACTAGATTGGCCCGCCACCGTCATGTCCGACGACAATAGGGTCGTCCCCACGACCTCGGGTCTAGGTTGGCCAGCCGCCGACATGTCCGACGACTATAGAGTCGTCCCCACGACACCGGGCCAAAGTTGGACAGCCGCCGACATGTCCGACTACTATAGGGTCGTCCCCAGGACCTCGGGTCTAGATTGGCCCGCTACCGTCATGTCCGAAGACTATAGGGTCGTCCCCACGACCACGGGACTAGATTGGCCCGCCACCGCCATGTCTGACGACAATAGGGTCGTCCCCACGACCCCGGGACAAGCTTGGCCCGCCGCCGACTTGTCCGACGACTATAGGGTCGTCCCCACGACTCCGGGACTAGATTGGCCCGCCACCGTCATGTCCGACGACAATAGGGTCGTCCCCACGACCCCGGGACTAGGTTGGCCAGCCGCTGACATGTCCGACGACTATAGGGTCGTCCCCACGACAACGGGCCAAAGTTGGCATGCCGCCGAAATGTCCGACGACTATAGGGTCGTCCCCACGACCCCGGGACTAGATTGGCCCGCCACCGTCATGTTCGACGACAATAGGGTCGTCCCCACGACCCCGGGTCTAGATTAGCCCGCCACCGTCATGTCCAACAACTATAGGGTCGTCCCCACGACCTCGGGCCAAAGTTGGCATGCCGCCGAAATGTCCGACGACTATAGGGTCGTCCCCACGACACCGGGCCAAAGTTGGCCAGCCGCCGACATGTCCGACGACTATAGGGTCGTCCCCACGACCCCGGGACTAGATTGGCCCGCCACCGTCATGTCCGACGATTATAGGGTCGTCCCCACGACCGCGAGACTAGATTGGCCCGCCACCGTCATGTCCGACGACAATCGGATCGTCCCCACGACCCCGGGTCTAGGTTGGCCAGCCGCCGACATGTCCGACGACAATCGGATCGTCCCCACGACCCCGGGACAAGCTTGGCCCGCCGCCGACTTGCCCGACGACTATAGGGTCGTCCCCACGACACCGGGACTAGATTGGCCCGCCACCGTCATGTCCGACGACAATAGGGTCGTCCCCACGACCCCGGGTCTAGGTTGGCCAGCCGCCGACATGTCCGACGACTATAGGGTCGCCCCCACGACCTCGGGCCAATTTTGGCCAGCCGCCGACATGTCCGACGACTATAGGGTCGTCCCCACGACCCCGGGCCAAAGTTGGCAAGCCGCCGAAATGTCCGACGACTGTAGGGTCGTCCCCACGACCCCGGGAATAGATTGGCCGGCCACCGTCAAGTCCGACGACTATAGGGTCGTCCCCACGACCACGGGCCAAAGTTGGCCAGCCGCCGACATGTCCGACGACTATAGGGTCGTCCCCACGACCCCGGGACTAGATTGGTCCGCCACCGTCATGTCCGACGACTATAGGGTCGTCCCCACGACCCCGGGCCAAAGTTGGCCAGCCGCCGACATGTCCGACGACTATAGGGTCGTCCCCAGGACCTCGGGTCTAGATTGGCCCGCTACCGTCATGTCCGAAGACTATAGGGTCGTCCCCACGACCACGGGACTAGATTGGCCCGCCACCGCCATGTCCGACGACAATAGGGTCGTCCCCTCGACCCCGGGCCAAAGTTGGCATGCCGCCGAAATGTCCGACGACTATAGGGTCGTCCCCACGACACCGGGCCAAAGTTGGCCTGCCGCCGACATGTCCGACGACTATAGGGTCGTCCCCACGACCCCGGGACTAGATTGGCCCGCCACCGTCATGTCCAACGACTATAGGGTCGTCCCCACAACCACGGGCCAAAGTTGGCCAGCCGCCGACATGTCCAACGACTATAGGGTCGTCCCCACGACCACGGGCCAATGTTGACCAGCCGCCGGAATGTCCGACGCCTATAGGGTCGTCCCCACGACCCCGGTACTTGATTGGCCCGCCACCGTCATGTCCGACGACAATAGGGTCGTCCCTACGACCCCGGGCCAAAGATGTCCAGCCGCCGTCTCGTCCGACGACTATAGGGTCGTCCCCACGACCCCGGGACTAGATTGGCCCGCCACCGTCATGTCCAACGACTATAGGGTCGTCCCCACAACCACGGGCCAAAGTTGGCAAGCCGCCGACATGTCCGACGACTATAGGGTCGTCCCCACGACCCCGGGCCAAAGTTGGCAAGCCGCCGAAATGTCCGACGACTGTAGGGTCGTCCCCACAACCCCGGGACTAGATTGGCCCGCCACCGTCAAGTCCGACGACTATAGGGTCGTCCCCACGACCCCGGGACAAGCTTGGCCCGCCGCCGAATTTTTCGACGACTATAGGGTCGTCCCCACGACCCCGGGACTAGATTGGCCCGCCACCGTCATGTCCGACGACAATAGGGTCGTCCCCTCGACCCCGGGTCTAGGTTGGCCAGCCGCCGACTTGTCCGACGATTATAGGGTCGTACCCACGACCCCGAGACTAGGCTGACAAGCCGCCAACATGTCCGACGACTATAGGGTCGTCCCCACGACCCCGGGTCTAGGTTGGCCAGCCGCCGACATGTCCGACGACTATAGAGTCGTCCCCACGACACCGGGCCAAAGTTAGCCAGCCGCCGACATGTCCGACGACTATTGGGTCGTCCCCACGACCACGGGCCAAAGTTGGCCAGCCGCCGACATGTCCGACGACAATCGGATCGTCCACACGACCACGCGCCAAAGTTGGCCAGCCGCCGACATGTCCGACGACTTTTGGATCGTCCCCACGACCACGGGCCAAAGTTGGCCAGCCGCCGACATGTCCGACGACTATAGGGTCGTCCCCACGACCCCGGGACTAGATTGGCCCGCCACCGTCAAGTCCGACGACTATAGGGTCGTCCCCACGACCTCGGGACTAGGTTGGCCAGCCGCCGACATGTCCGACGACTATAATGTCGTCCCCACGACCCCGGGCCAATGTTGGCCAATCGCCGACATGTCCGACGACTATAGGGTCGTCCCTACGACCCCGGGCCAAAGCTGGCCAGCCGCCGACATGTCCGACGACTATTGGATCGTCCCCACGACCACGGGCCAAAGTTGGCCAGCCGCCGACATGTCCGAAGACTATAGGGTCGTCCCCACGACCCCGGGACTAGATTGGCCAGCCGCCGACATGTCCGACGACTATAGAGTCGTCCCCACGACACCGGGTCAAAGTTGCCCAGCCGCTGACATTTCCAACGACTATTGGGTCGTCCCCACGACCACGGGCCAATGTTGGCTAGCCGCCGACATGTCCGACGACTATAGGGTCGTCCCCACGACCACGGGCCAAAGCTGGCCAGCCGCCGACATGTCCGACGACTATTGGATCGTCCCCACGACCACGGGCCAAAGTTGGCCAGCCGCCGACTTGTCCGACGACTATAGGGTCGCCCCACGACCCCGGGACTAGATTGGTCCGCCACCGTCATGTCCGACGACTATAGGGTCGTCCCCACGACCCCGGGCCAAAGTTGGCAAGCCGCCGAAATGTCGGACGACTGTAGGGTCGTCCCCACGACCCCGGGACTAGATTGGCCCGCCACCGTCAAGTCCGACGACCTCGGGACTAGGTTGGCCAGCCGCCGACATGTCCGACGACTATAGGGTCGTCCCCACGACCCCGGGCCAAAGTTGGCAAGCCGCCGAAATGTCGGACGACTGTAGGGTCGTCCCCACGACCCCGGGAATAGATTGGCCGGCCACCGTCAAGTCCGACGACTATAGGGTCGTCCCCACGACCTCGGGACTAGATTGGCCCGCCAACGTCAAGTCCGACGACTATAGGGTCGTCCCCACGACCCCGGGCCAAAGTTGGCAAGCCGCCGAAATGTCCGACGACAATAGGGTCGTCCCCTCGACCCCGGGTCTAGGTTGGCCAGCCGCCGACTTGTCCGACGACTATAGGGTCGTACCCACGACCCCGGGACTAGGCTGACAAGCCGCCAACATGTCCGACGACTATAGGGTCGTCCCCACGACCCCGGGCCAAAGATGTCCAGCCGCCGTCTTGTCCGACGACTATAGGGTCGTCCCCACGACCCCGGGACTAGATTGGCCCGCCACCGTCATGTCCAACGACTATAGGGTCGTCCCCACAACCACGGGCCAAAGTTGGCCAGCCGCCGACATGTCCAACGACTATAGGGTCGTCCCCACGACCACGGGCCAAAGTTGACCAGCCGCCGACATGTCCGACGACTATTGGATCGTCCCCACGACCCCGGGCCAAAGTTGGCAAGCCGCCGACATGTCCGACGACTATAGGGTCGTCCCCACGACCTCGGGACTAGGTTGGCCACCCGCCGACATGTCCGACGACTATAGGGTCGTCCCCACGACCCCGGGACTAGATTGGTCCGCCACCGTCATGTCCGACGACTATAGGGTCGTCCCCACGACCCCGGGCCAAAGTTGGCAAGACGCCGAAATGTCCGACGACTGTAGGGTCGTCCCCACGACCCCGGGACTAGATTGGCCCGCCACCGTCAAGTCCGACGACTATAGGGTCGTCCCCACGACCTCGGGACTAGATTGGTCCGCCACCGACAAGTGCGAAGACTATAGGGTCGTCCCCACGACCCCGGGACTAGATTGGCCAGCCGCCGACATGTCCGACGACTATAGAGTCGTCCCCACGACTCCGGGTCAAAGTTGGCCAGCCGCTGACATTTCCAACGACTATTGGGTCGTCCCCACGACCACGGGCCAATGTTGGCTAGCCGCCGACATGTCCGACGACTGTAGGGTCGTCCCCACGACCACGGGCCATAGTTGGCCAGCCGCCGACATGTCCGACGACAATCGGATCGTCCCCACGACCACGCGCCAAAGTTGGCTAGCCGCCGACATGTCCGACGACTATAGGGTCGTCCCCACGACCACGGGCCAAACCTGGCCAGCCGCCGACATGTCCGACGACTATTGGATCGTCCCCACGACCACGGGCCAAAGTTGGCCAGCCGCCGACATGTCCGACGACTATAGGGTCGTCCCCACGACCCCGGGACTAGATTGGTCCGCCACCGACAAGTGCGAAGACTATAGGGTCGTCCCCACGACCCCGGGACTAGATTGGCCAGCCGCCGACATGTCCGACGACTATAGAGTCGTCCCCACGACACCGGGTCAAAGTTGGCCAGCCGCTGACATTTCCAACGACTATTGGGTCGTCCCCACGACCACGGGCCAATGTTGGCTAGCCGCCGACATGTCCGACGACTATAGGGTCGTCCCCACGACCACGGGCCAAAGTTGGCCAGCCGCCGACATGTCCGACGACAATCGTATCGTCCCCACGACCACGCGCCAAAGTTGGCAAGCCGCCGAAATGTCCGACGACTGTAGGGTCGTCCCCACGACCCCGGGAATAGATTGGCCGGCCACCGTCAAGTCCGACGACTATAGGGTCGTCCCCACGACCTCGGGACTAGATTGGCCCGCCAACGTCAAGTCCGACGACTATAGGGTCGTCCCCACGACCCCGGGCCAAAGTTGGCAAGCCGCCGAAATGTCCGACGACAATAGGGTCGTCCCCTCGACCCCGGGTCTAGGTTGGCCAGCCGCCGACTTGTCCGACGACTATAGGGTCGTACCCACGACCCCGGGACTAGGCTGACAAGCCGCCAACATGTCCGACGACTATAGGGTCGTCCCCACGACCCCGGGCCAAAGATGTCCAGCCGCCGTCTTGTCCGACGACTATAGGGTCGTCCCCACGACCCCGGGACTAGATTGGCCCGCCACCGTCATGTCCAACGACTATAGGGTCGTCCCCACAACCACGGGCCAAAGTTGGCCAGCCGCCGACATGTCCAACGACTATAGGGTCGTCCCCACGACCACGGGCCAAAGTTGACCAGCCGCCGACATGTCCGACGACTATTGGATCGTCCCCACGACCCCGGGCCAAAGTTGGCAAGCCGCCGACATGTCCGACGACTATAGGGTCGTCCCCACGACCTCGGGACTAGGTTGGCCACCCGCCGACATGTCCGACGACTATAGGGTCGTCCCCACGACCCCGGGACTAGATTGGTCCGCCACCGTCATGTCCGACGACTATAGGGTCGTCCCCACGACCCCGGGCCAAAGTTGGCAAGACGCCGAAATGTCCGACGACTGTAGGGTCGTCCCCACGACCCCGGGACTAGATTGGCCCGCCACCGTCAAGTCCGACGACTATAGGGTCGTCCCCACGACCTCGGGACTAGATTGGTCCGCCACCGACAAGTGCGAAGACTATAGGGTCGTCCCCACGACCCCGGGACTAGATTGGCCAGCCGCCGACATGTCCGACGACTATAGAGTCGTCCCCACGACACCGGGTCAAAGTTGGCCAGCCGCTGACATTTCCAACGACTATTGGGTCGTCCCCACGACCACGGGCCAATGTTGGCCAATCGCCGACATGTCCGACGACTATAGGGTCGTCCCTACGACCCCGGGCCAAAGCTGGCCAGCCGCCGACATGTCCGACGACTATTGGATCGTCCCCACGACCACGGGCCAAAGTTGGCCAGCCGCCGACATGTCCGAAGACTATAGGGTCGTCCCCACGACCCCGGGACTAGATTGGCCAGCCGCCGACATGTCCGACGACTATAGAGTCGTCCCCACGACACCGGGTCAAAGTTGCCCAGCCGCTGACATTTCCAACGACTATTGGGTCGTCCCCACGACCACGGGCCAATGTTGGCTAGCCGCCGACATGTCCGACGACTATAGGGTCGTCCCCACGACCACGGGCCAAAGCTGGCCAGCCGCCGACATGTCCGACGACTATTGGATCGTCCCCACGACCACGGGCCAAAGTTGGCCAGCCGCCGACTTGTCCGACGACTATAGGGTCGTCCCCACGACCCCGGGACTAGATTGGTCCGCCACCGTCATGTCCGACGACTATAGGGTCGTCCCCACGACCCCGGGCCAAAGTTGGCAAGCCGCCGAAATGACGGACGACTGTAGGGTCGTCCCCACGACCCCGGGACTAGATTGGCCCGCCACCGTCAAGTCCGACGACCTCGGGACTAGGTTGGCCAGCCGCCGACATGTCCGACGACTATAGGGTCGTCCCCACGACCCCGGGCCAAAGTTGGCAAGCCGCCGAAATGTCGGACGACTGTAGGGTCGTCCCCACGACCCCGGGAATAGATTGGCCGGCCACCGTCAAGTCCGACGACTATAGGGTCGTCCCCACGACCTCGGGACTAGATTGGCCCGCCAACGTCAAGTCCGACGACTATAGGGTCGTCCCCACGACCCCGGGCCAAAGTTGGCAAGCCGCCGAAATGTCCGACGACAATAGGGTCGTCCCCTCGACCCCGGGTCTAGGTTGGCCAGCCGCCGACTTGTCCGACGACTATAGGGTCGTACCCACGACCCCGGGACTAGGCTGACAAGCCGCCAACATGTCCGACGACTATAGGGTCGTCCCCACGACCCCGGGCCAAAGATGTCCAGCCGCCGTCTTGTCCGACGACTATAGGGTCGTCCCCACGACCCCGGGACTAGATTGGCCCGCCACCGTCATGTCCAACGACTATAGGGTCGTCCCCACAACCACGGGCCAAAGTTGGCCAGCCGCCGACATGTCCAACGACTATAGGGTCGTCCCCACGACCACGGGCCAAAGTTGACCAGCCGCCGACATGTCCGACGACTATTGGATCGTCCCCACGACCCCGGGCCAAAGTTGGCAAGCCGCCGACATGTCCGACGACTATAGGGTCGTCCCCACGACCTCGGGACTAGGTTGGCCACCCGCCGACATGTCCGACGACTATAGGGTCGTCCCCACGACCCCGGGACTAGATTGGTCCGCCACCGTCATGTCCGACGACTATAGGGTCGTCCCCACGACCCCGGGCCAAAGTTGGCAAGACGCCGAAATGTCCGACGACTGTAGGGTCGTCCCCACGACCCCGGGACTAGATTGGCCCGCCACCGTCAAGTCCGACGACTATAGGGTCGTCCCCACGACCTCGGGACTAGATTGGTCCGCCACCGACAAGTGCGAAGACTATAGGGTCGTCCCCACGACCCCGGGACTAGATTGGCCAGCCGCCGACATGTCCGACGACTATAGAGTCGTCCCCACGACTCCGGGTCAAAGTTGGCCAGCCGCTGACATTTCCAACGACTATTGGGTCGTCCCCACGACCACGGGCCAATGTTGGCTAGCCGCCGACATGTCCGACGACTGTAGGGTCGTCCCCACGACCACGGGCCATAGTTGGCCAGCCGCCGACATGTCCGACGACAATCGGATCGTCCCCACGACCACGCGCCAAAGTTGGCTAGCCGCCGACATGTCCGACGACTATAGGGTCGTCCCCACGACCACGGGCCAAACCTGGCCAGCCGCCGACATGTCCGACGACTATTGGATCGTCCCCACGACCACGGGCCAAAGTTGGCCAGCCGCCGACATGTCCGACGACTATAGGGTCGTCCCCACGACCCCGGGACTAGATTGGTCCGCCACCGACAAGTGCGAAGACTATAGGGTCGTCCCCACGACCCCGGGACTAGATTGGCCAGCCGCCGACATGTCCGACGACTATAGAGTCGTCCCCACGACACCGGGTCAAAGTTGGCCAGCCGCTGACATTTCCAACGACTATTGGGTCGTCCCCACGACCACGGGCCAATGTTGGCTAGCCGCCGACATGTCCGACGACTATAGGGTCGTCCCCACGACCACGGGCCAAAGTTGGCCAGCCGCCGACATGTCCGACGACAATCGTATCGTCCCCACGACCACGCGCCAAAGTTGGCAAGCCGCCGAAATGTCCGACGACTGTAGGGTCGTCCCCACGACCCCGGGAATAGATTGGCCGGCCACCGTCAAGTCCGACGACTATAGGGTCGTCCCCACGACCTCGGGACTAGATTGGCCCGCCAACGTCAAGTCCGACGACTATAGGGTCGTACCCACGACCCCGGGCCAAAGTTGGCAAGCCGCCGAAATGTCCGACGACAATAGGGTCGTCCCCTCGACCCCGGGTCTAGGTTGGCCAGCCGCCGACTTGTCCGACGACTATAGGGTCGTACCCACGACCCCGGGACTAGGCTGACAAGCCGCCAACATGTCCGACGACTATAGGGTCGTCCCCACGACCCCGGGCCAAAGATGTCCAGCCGCCGTCTTGTCCGACGACTATAGGGTCGTCCCCACGACCCCGGGACTAGATTGGCCCGCCACCGTCATGTCCAACGACTATAGGGTCGTCCCCACAACCACGGGCCAAAGTTGGCCAGCCGCCGACATGTCCAACGACTATAGGGTCGTCCCCACGACCACGGGCCAAAGTTGACCAGCCGCCGACATGTCCGACGACTATTGGATCGTCCCCACGACCCCGGGCCAAAGTTGGCAAGCCGCCGACATGTCCGACGACTATAGGGTCGTCCCCACGACCTCGGGACTAGGTTGGCCACCCGCCGACATGTCCGACGACTATAGGGTCGTCCCCACGACCCCGGGACTAGATTGGTCCGCCACCGTCATGTCCGACGACTATAGGGTCGTCCCCACGACCCCGGGCCAAAGTTGGCAAGACGCCGAAATGTCCGACGACTGTAGGGTCGTCCCCACGACCCCGGGACTAGATTGGCCCGCCACCGTCAAGTCCGACGACTATAGGGTCGTCCCCACGACCTCGGGACTAGATTGGTCCGCCACCGACAAGTGCGAAGACTATAGGGTCGTCCCCACGACCCCGGGACTAGATTGGCCAGCCGCCGACATGTCCGACGACTATAGAGTCGTCCCCACGACACCGGGTCAAAGTTGGCCAGCCGCTGACATTTCCAACGACTATTGGGTCGTCCCCACGACCACGGGCCAATGTTGGCTAGCCGCCGACATGTCCGACGACTGTAGGGTCGTCCCCACGACCACGGGCCATAGTTGGCCAGCCGCCGACATGTCCGACGACAATCGGATCGTCCCCACGACCACGCGCCAAAGTTGGCTAGCCGCCGACATGTCCGACGACTATAGGGTCGTCCCCACGACCACGGGCCAAACCTGGCCAGCCGCCGACATGTCCGACGACTATTGGATCGTCCCCACGACCACGGGCCAAAGTTGGCCAGCCGCCGACATGTCCGACGACTATAGGGTCGTCCCCACGACCCCGGGACTAGATTGGTCCGCCACCGACAAGTGCGAAGACTATAGGGTCGTCCCCAGGACCCCGGGACTAGATTGGCCAGCCGCCGACATGTCCGACGACTATAGAGTCGTCCCCACGACACCGGGTCAAAGTTGGCCAGCCGCTGACATTTCCAACGACTATTGGGTCGTCCCCACGACCACGGGCCAATGTTGGCTAGCCGCCGACATGTCCGACGACTATAGGGTCGTCCCCACGACCACGGGCCAAAGTTGGCCAGCCGCCGACATGTCCGACGACAATCGTATCGTCCCCACGACCACGCGCCAAAGTTGGCCAGCCGCCGACATGTCCGACGACTTTTGGATCGTCCCCACGACCACGGGCCAAAGTTGGCCAGCCGCCGACATGTCCGACGACTATTGGATCGTCCCCACGACCACGGGCCAAAGTTGACCAGCCGCCGACATGTCCGACGACTATAGGGTCGTCCCCACGACCCCGGGACTAGATTGTTCCGCCACCGTCATGTCCGACGACTATAGGGTCGTCCCCACGACCCCGGGCCAAAGTTGGCAAGCCGCCGAAATGTCCGACGACTGTAGGGTCGTCCCCACGACCCCGGGACTAGATTGGCCCGCCACCGTCAAGTCCGACGACCTGGGGACTAGGTTGGCCAGCCGCCGACATGTCCGACGACTATAGAGTCGTCCCCACGACACCGGGCCAAAGTTGGCCAGCCGCCGACATGTGCGACGACTATAGGGTCGTCCCCACGACCCCGGGACTAGATTGGCACGCCACCGTCATGTCCGACGACAATAGGGTCGTCCCCACGACCCCGGGACTAGGTTGGCTCGCCGCCGACATGTCCGACGACTATAGGCTCGTCCCCACGACCCCGGGACTAGATTGGCACGCCACCGTCATGTCCGACGACAATAGGGTCGTCCCCACGACCCCGGGACTAGGTTGGCTCGCCGCCGACATGTCCGACGACTATAGGGTCGTCCCCACGACCCGGGACTAGATTGGCCCGCCACCGTCATGTCCGACGACTATAGGGTCGTCCCCACGACCACGGGCCAAAGTTGGCCAGCCGCCTACATGTCCGACGACTATAGGGTCGTACCTACGACCCCGGGACTAGATTGGCCCGCCACCGTCATGTCCGACGACTATCGGATCGTCCCCACGACCACGGGCGAAAGCTGGCCAGCCGCCGACATGTCCGACGACTATTGAGTCGTCCCCACGACCACGGGCCAAAGTTGGCCAGCCGCCGACATGTGCGACGACTATAGGGTCGTCCCCACGACCCCGGGACTAGATTGGCACGCCACCGTCATGTCCGACGACAATAGGGTCGTCCCCACGACCCCGGGACTAGGTTGGCTCGCCGCCGACATGTCCGACGACTATAGGGTCGTCCCCACGACCCCGGGACTAGATTGGCCCGCCACCGTCATGTCCGACGATTATCGGTTCGTCCCCACGACCACGGGCCAAAGCTGGCCAGCCGGCGACATGTCCGACGACTATAGGGTCGTCCCCACGACCCCGAGAATAGATTGGCCCGCCACTGTCATGTCCTAAGACTATAGGGTCGACCCCGGGGCTAGGTTGGCCAGCCGCCGACTTGCCCGACCACTATTGGGTCGTCCCCACGACCTCGATACTAGGTTGGCCAGCCGCCGACTTGCCCGACCACTATTGGGTCGTCCCCACGACCTCGATACTAGGTTGGCCAGCCGCCGACATGTGCGACGACTATAGGGTCGTCCCCACGACCCCGGGCCTAGGTTGGCCCGCCGCCGTCTTGTCCGACGACTATAGGGTCGTTCTCACGACCCCGGGACTAGATTGGCCGGCCACCGTCATGTCCGACGACTATAGGGTCGTCCCCACGACCACAGGCCAATTTGGCCAGCCGCCGACATGTGCGACGACTATAGGGTCGTCCCCACGACCGCGGGCCAAAGTTGGCCAGCCGCCGACATGTCCGACGACTATAGGGTCGTCCCCACGACCCCGAGAATAGATTGGCCCGCCGCCGTCATGTCCGACGACTATAGGGTCGTCCCCACGACCACGGACCAAAGATGGCCAGCCGCCGTGTTGTCCGACGACTATAGTGTCGTCCCCACGACCCCCGGTCTAGATTGGCCAGCCATCGTCATGTCCGACGATTATAGGGTCGTCCCCACGACCACGGGCCAAAGATGGCCAGCCGCCGTGTTGTCCGACGACAATAGGGTCGTCCCCACGACCCCGGGTCTAGGTTGGCTAGCCGCCGACATGTCCGACGACTAAACAGTCGTCCCCACGACCACGGGCCAAAGTTGGCCAGCCGCCGTCATGTCCGACGACTATCGGATCGACCCAACGACCACGGACCAAAGTTGGCCAATCGCCGACATGTCCGACGACTATAGGGTCGTCCCTATGACCCCGGGGCTAGTTTGGCCCGCCACCGTCATGTCCGACGACAATAGGGTCGTCCCCACGACCCCGGGTCCAGGTCGGCCAGCCGCCGACATGTCCGACGAATATAGAGTCGTCCCCACGACACCGGGCCAAAGTTGGCCAGCCGGCGACATGTCCGACGACTATAGGGTCGTCCCCACGACCCCGGGTCTAGGTTGGCCAGCCGCCGACATGTCCGACGACTAAACAGTCGTACCCACGACCACGGGCCAAAGTTGGCCAGCCGGCGTCATGTCCGACGACTATCGGATCGACCCCACGACCACGGACCAAAGTTGGCCAATCGCCGACATGTCCGACGACTATAGGGTCGTCCCTATGACCCCGGGACTAGATTGGCCCGACACCGTCATGTCCGGCGACAATAGGGTCGTCCCCACGACCCCGGGTCTAGGTTGGCCAGCCGCCGACATGTCCGACGACTAAACAGTCGTCCCCACGACCACGGGCCAAAGTTGGCCAGCCGCCGACATGTCCGACGACTATTGGGTCGTCCCCACGACCCCGGGACTAAATTGGCCAGCCGCCGACATGTCCGACGACTATAGGGTCGTCCCGCCGACCGCGGGCCAATGTTGGCCAATCGCCGACATGTCCGACGACTATTGAGTCGTCCCCACGACCACGGGCCAAAGTTGGCCAGCCGCCGACATGTCCGACGACTATAGGGTCGTCCCCACGACCCCGGGACTAGATTGGCCCGCCGCCGACTTGTCCGACGACTATAGGGTCGTCCCAACGACCCCGGGACAAGGTTGGCCAGCCGCCGACTTGTCCGACGACTATAGGGTCGTCCCCACGACCCCGGGACTAGATTGGCCCGCCACCGTAATGTCCAACGACTATCGGATCGTCTCCACGACCACGGGCCAAAGTTGGCCAGCCGTCGACATGATCGACGACAATAGGGTCATCCCTACGACCCCGGGACTAGATTGGCCCGCCACCGTCATGTCCGACGACAATAGGGTCGTCCCTACGACCCCGGGACTAGATTGGCCCGCCACCGTCATGTCCGACGACTATAGGGTCGTCCCCACGACCCCGGGACTAGATTGGCCCGCCGCCGACTTGTCCGACGACTATAGGGTCGTCCCCACGACCCCGGGTCAAGGTTGGCCAGCCGCCGACTTGTCCGACGACTATAGGGTCGTCCCCACGACCCCGGGACTAGATTGGCCCGCCACCGTCATGTCCAACGACTATCGGATCGTCTCCACGACCACGGGCCAAAGTTGGCCAGCCGTCGACATGATCGACGACAATAGGGTCGTCCCCACGACCCCGGGACTAGATTGGCCCCCGCCGACTTGTCCGACGACTATAGGGTCATTCCTACGACCCCGGGACTATATTGGCCCGCCACCGTCATGTCCGACGACAATAGGGTCGTCCCCACGACCCCGGGAATAGATTGGCCCGCCGCCGACATGTCCGACGACTATAGGCTCGTCCCCACGACCTCGGGACTAGGTTGGCCAGCCGCCGACATGTCCGACGACTAAACAGTCGTTCCCACGACCACGGGCCAAAGTTGGCCAGCCGCCGACATGTCCGACGACTATAGGGTCGTCCCCACCACCCCCGGACTAGGCTGGCTCGCCGCCGACTTGTCCGACCACTATAGGGTCGTCCCCACGACCTCGGGACTAGGTTGGCCAGCCGCCGACATGTCCGACGACTAGAGGGTCGTCCCCACGACATCGGGACTAGGTTGGCCAGCCGCCGACATCTCCGACGACTAAACAGTCGTCCCCACGACCACGGGCCAAAGTTGGCCAGCCGCCGACATGTCCGACGACTATAGGGTCGTCCCCACGACCCCGGGATTTGGTAGACCAGCCGCCAACATGTCCGACGACTATAGGGTCGTCCCCACGACCCAGGGATTTGGTAGACCAGCCGCCAACATGTCCGACGACTATAGGGTCGTCTCCCTGACCCCGGGCCAAAGTTGGCCCGCCGCCGACATGTCCGACGACTATAGGGTCGTCCCTACGACCCTGGGCCGAAGTTGGCAAGCCGCCGAAATGTCCGACGACTGTGGGTCGTCCCCACGACCCCGGGAGTAGGTAGACCAGCCGCCAACATGTCCGACGACTATAGGGTCGTCCCTACGACCCCGGGACTAGATTGGCCCGCCGCCGACTTGTCCGACGACTATAGGGTCGTCCCCACGAACTCCCGGACTAGGTTGGCTCGCCGCCGACATGTCTGACGACTATTGGGTCGTCCCCAAGACCAGGGGCCAAAGTTGGCCCGCCACCGTCATGTCCGACGACAATAGGGTCGTCCCCACGACCTCGGGAATAGGTTGGCCAGCCGCCGACATGTCCGACGACTATAGGGTCGCCCCCACGACCTCGGGACTAGGTTGGCCAGCCGCCGACATGTCCGACGACTATAGGGTCGTCCCCGCAACCCCGGGCCAAAGTTGGCAAGCCGCCGAAATGTCCGACGACTGTTGGGTCGTCCCCACGACCCCGGGAATAGATTGGCCGGCCACCGTCAAGTCCGACGACTATAGGGTCGTCCCCACGACCTCGGGACTAGATTGGCCCGCCAACGTCAAGTCCGACGACTATAGGGTCGTCCCCTCGACCCCGGGTCTAGGTTGGCCAGCCGCCGACTTGTCCGACGACTATAGGGTCGTACCCACGACCCCGAGACTAGGCTGACAAGCCGCCAACATGTCCGACGACTATAGGGTCGTCCCCACGACCCCGGGCCAAAGATGTCCAGCCGCCGTCTCGTCCGACGACTATAGGGTCGTCCCCACGACCCCGGGACTAGATTGGCCCGCCGCCGACATGTCCGACGACTATAGGGTCGTCCCCACGACCCCGGGTCTAGGTTGGAGAGCCGCCGACATGTCCGACGACTATAGAGTCGTCCCCACGACACCGGGCCAAAGTTAGCCAGCCGCCGACATGTCCGACGACTATTGGGTCGTCCCCACGACACCGGGCCAAAGTTGGCAAGCCGCCGACATGTGCGAAGACTATAGGGTCGTCCCCACGACCCCGGGACTAGATTGGCCAGCCGCCGACATGTCCGACGACTATAGAGTCGTCCCCACGACACCGGGCCAAATTTGGCCAGCCGGCGACATGTCCGACGACTATAGGGTCGTCCCCACGACCCCGGGACTAGATTGGCACTAGACCGTCATGTCCGACGACTATCGGATCGTCCCCACGACCACGGGCGAAAGCTGGCCAGCCGCCGACATGTCCGACGACTATTGAGTCGTCCCCACGACCACGGGCCAAAGTTGGCCAGCCGCCGACATGTGCGACGACTATAGGGTCGTCCCCACGACCCCGGGACTAGATTGGCACGCCGCCGACTTGCCCGGCGACTATAGGGTCGTCCCCACGACCCCGGGACTAGATTGGCCCGCCACCGTCATGTCCGACGACTATAGGGTCGTCCCCACGACCACGGGCCAAAGTTGGCCAGCCGCCTACATGTCCGACGACTATAGGGTCGTACCTACGACCCCGGGACTAGATTGGCCCGCCACCGTCATGTCCGACGATTATCGGTTCGTCCCCACGACCACGGGCCAAAGTTGGCCAGCCGGCGACATGTCCGACGACTATTGAGTCGTCCCCACGACCACGGGCAAAAGTTGGCCAGCCGGCGACATGTCCGACGACTATTGGGTCGTCCCCACGACCACGGGCAAAAGTTGGCCAGCCGCCGACATGTCCGACGACTATAGGGTCGTCCCCACGACCACGGGCCAAAGATGGCCAGCCGCCGACATGTTCAACGACTATTGGGTCGTCCCCACGACCACGGGCCAAAGTTGGCCAGCCGCCGACATGTCCGACGACTATAGGGTCGTCCCCACGACCCCGAGAATAGATTGGCCCGCCACCGTCATGTCCGACGACTATAGGGTCGTCCCCACGACCACGGGCCAAAGTTGGCCAGCCGCCGACATGTCCGACGACTATAGGGTCGTCCCCACGACCCCGGTACAAGGTTGGCCCGCCGCCGACTTGCCCGGCGACTATAGGGTCGTCCCCACGACCCCGGGACTAGATTGGCCCGCCACCGTCATGTCCGACGACTATAGGGTCGTCCCCACGACCACGGGCCAAAGTTGGCCAGCCGCCTACATGTCCGACGACTATAGGGTCGTACCTACGACCCCGGGACTAGATTGGCCCGCCACCGTCATGTCCGACGATTATCGGTTCGTCCCCACGACCACGGGCCAAAGTTGGCCAGCCGGCGACATGTCCGACGACTATTGAGTCGTCCCCACGACCACGGGCAAAAGTTGGCCAGCCGGCGACATGTCCGACGACTATTGGGTCGTCCCCACGACCACGGGCAAAAGTTGGCCAGCCGCCGACATGTCCGACGACTATAGGGTCGTCCCCACGACCACGGGCCAAAGATGGCCAGCCGCCGACATGTTCAACGACTATTGGGTCGTCCCCACGACCACGGGCCAAAGTTGGCCAGCCGCCGACATGTCCGACGACTATAGGGTCGTCCCCACGACCCCGAGAATAGATTGGCCCGCCACCGTCATGTCCGACGACTATAGGGTCGTCCCCACGACCACGGGCCAAAGTTGGCCAGCCGCCGACATGTCCGACGACTATAGGGTCGTCCCCACGACCCCGAGAATAGATTGGCCCGCCACCGTCATGTCCTAAGACTATAGGGTCGTCCCCACGACCCCGGGGCTAGGTTGGCCAGCCGCCGACTTGCCCGACCACTATTGGGTCGTCCCCACGACCTCGATACTAGGTTGGCCAGCCGCCGACATGTGCGACGACTATAGGGTCGTCCCCACGACCCCGGGCCTAGGTTGGCCCGCCGCCGTCTTGTCCGACGACTATAGGGTCGTTCTCACGACCCCGGGACTAGATTGGCCGGCCACTGTCATGTCCGACGACTATAGGGTCGTCCCCACGACCACAGGCCAATTTGGCCAGCCGCCGACATGTTCAACGACTATTGGGTCGTCCCCACGACCACGGGCCAAAGTTGGCCAGCCGCCGACATGTCCGACGACTATAGGGTCGTCCCCACGACCCCGAGAATAGATTGGCCCGCCACCGTCATGTCCGACGACTATAGGGTCGTCCCCACGACCACGGGCCAAAGTTGGCCAGCCGCCGACATGTCCGACGACTATAGGGTCGTCCCCACGACCCCGGGCCTAGGTTGGCCCGCCGCCGTCTTGTCCGACGACTATAGGGTCGTTCTCACGACCCCGGGACTAGATTGGCCGGCCACCGTCATGTCCGACGACTATAGGGTCGTCCCCACGACCACAGGCCAATTTGGCCAGCCGCCGACATGTTCAACGACTATTGGGTCGCCCCCACGACCCCGGGCCTAGGTTGGCCCGCCGCCGTCTTGTCCGACGACTATAGGGTCGTTCTCACGACCCCGGGACTAGATTGGCCGGCCACCGTCATGTCCGACGACTATAGGGTCGTCCCCACGACCACAGGCCAATTTGGCCAGCCGCCGACATGTGCGACGACTATAGGGTCGTCCCCACGACCGCGGGCCAAAGTTGGCCAGCCGCCGACATGTCCGACGACTATAGGGTCGTCCCCACGACCCCGAGAATAGATTGGCCCGCCGCCGTCATGTCCGACGACTATAGGGTCGTCCCCACGACCACGGACCAAAGATGGCCAGCCGCCGTGTTGTCCGACGACTATAGTGTCGTCCCCACGACCCCCGGTCTAGATTGGCCAGCCACCGTCATGTCCGACGATTATAGGGTCGTCCCCACGACCACGGGCCAAAGATGGCCAGCCGCCGTGTTGTCCGACGACAATAGGGTCGTCCCCACGACCCCGGGTCTAGGTTGGCTAGCCGCCGACATGTCCGACGACTAAACAGTCGTCCCCACGACCACGGGCCAAAGTTGGCCAGCCGCCGACATGTCCGACGACAATCGGATCGTCCCCACGACCACGCACCAAAGTTGGCCAGCCGCCGACATGTCCGACGACTTTTGGATCGTCCCCACGACCACGGGCTAAAGTTGGCAAGCCGCCGACATGTCCGACGACTATAGGGTCGTCCCCACGACCCCGGGACTACATTGGCCTGCCACCGTCAAGTCCGACGACTATAGGGTCGTCCCCACGACCTCGGGACTAGGTTGGCCAGCCGCCGACATGTCCGACGACTATAATGTCGTCCCCACGACCCCGGGCCAATGTTGGCCAATCTCCGACTTATCCGACGACTGTAGGGTCGTCCCCACGACCCGGGGCAAATTTGGCAAGCCGCCGAAATGTCCGACGACTGTAGGGTCGTCCCCACAACCCCGGGACTAGATTGGCCCGCCACCGTCAAGTCCGACGACTATAGGGTCGTCCCCACGACCCCGGGTCAAAGTTGGCCAGCCGCTGACATTTCCAACGACTATTGGGTCGTCCCCACGAACACGGGCCAATGTTGGCTAGCCGCCGACATGTCCGTCGACTATTGGATCGTCCCCACGACCCCGGGCCAAAGTTGGCAAGCCGCCGACATGTCCGACGACTATAGGGTCGTCCCCACGACCTCGGGAATAGGTTGGCCACCCGCCGACATGTCCGACGACTATAGGGTCGTCCACACGACCCCGGGCCAAAGTTGGCAAGACGCCGAAATGTCCGACGACTGTAGGGTCGTCCCCACGAGCCCGGGACTAGATTGGACCGCCACCGTCAAGTCCGACGACTATAGGGTCGTCCCCACGACCTCGGGACTAGGTTGGCCAGCCGCCGACATGTCCGACGACTATAATGTCGTCCCCACGACCCCGGGCCAATGTTGGCCAATCGCCGACATGTCCGACGACTATAGGGTCGTCCCTACGACCCCGGGCCAAAGCTGGCCAGCCGCCGACATGTCCGACGACTATTGGATCGTCCCCACGACCACGGGCCAAAGTTGGCCAGCCGCCGACATGTCCGAAGACTATAGGGTCGTCCCCAAGACCCCGGGACTAGATTGGCCAGCCGCCGACATGTCCGACGACTATAGAGTCGTCCCCACGACACCGGGTCAAAGTTGGCCAGCCGCTGACATTTCCAACGACTATTGGGTCGTCCCCACGACCACGGGCCAATGTTGGCTAGCCGCCGACATGTCCGACGACTATAGGGTCGTCCCCACGACCACGGGCCAAAGCTGGCCAGCCGTTGACATGTCCGACGACTATTGGATCGTCCCCACGACCACGGGCCAAAGTTGACCAGCCGCCGACATGTCCGACGACTATAGGGTCGTCCCCACGACCCCGGGACTAGATTGTTCCGCCACCGTCATGTCCGACGACTATAGGGTCGTCCCCACGACCCCGGGCCAAAGTTGGCAAGCCGCCGAAATGTCCGACGACTGTAGGGTCGTTCCCACGACCCCGGGACTAGATTGGCCCGCCACCGTCAAGTCCGACGACCTCGGGACTAGGTTGGCCAGCCGCCGACATGTCCGACGACTATAGAGTCGTCCCCACGACACCGGGCCAAAGTTGGCCAGCCGCCGACATGTCCGACGACTATAGGGTCGTCCCCACGACCCCGGGCCAAAGTTGGCAAGCCGCCGAAATGTCCGACGACTGTTGGGTCGTCCCCACGACCCCGGGAATAGATTGGCCGGCCACCGTCAAGTCCGGCGACTATAGGGTCGTCCCCACGACCTCGGGACTAGATTGGCCCGCCAACGTCAAGTCCGACGACTATAGGGTCGTCCCCTCGACCCCGGGTCTAGGTTGGCCAGCCGCCGACTTGTCCGACGACTATAGGGTCGTACCCACGACCCCGAGACTAGGCTGACAAGCCGCCAACATGTCCGACGACTATAGGGTCGTCCCCACGACCCCGGGCCAAAGATGTCCAGCCGCCGTCTCGTCCGACGACTATAGGGTCGTCCCCACGACCCCGGGACTAGATTGGCCCGCCACCGTCATGTCCAACGACTATAGGGTCGTCCCCACGACCCCGGGTCTAGGTTGGAGAGCCGCCGACATGTCCGACGACTGTAGAGTCGTCCCCACGACACCGGGCCAAAGTTAGCCAGCCGCCGACATGTCCGACGACTATTGGGTCGTCCCCACGACACCGGGCCAAAGTTGGCAAGCCGCCGACATGTGCGAAGACTATAGGGTCGTCCCCACGACCCCGGGACTAGATTGGCCAGCCGCCGACATGTCCGACGACTATAGAGTCGTCCCCACGACACCGGGTCAAAGTTGGCCAGCCGCTGACATTTCCAACGACTATTGGGTCGTCCCCACGACCACGGGCCAATGTTGGCTAGCCGCCGACATGTCCGACGACTATAGGGTCGTCCCCACGACCACGGGTCAAAGTTGGCCAGCCGCCGACATGTCCGACGACAATCGGATCGTCCCCACGACCACGCACCAAAGTTGGCCTGCCGCCGACATGTCCGACGACTTTTGGATCGTCCCCACGACCCCGGGCCAAAGCTGGCCAGCCGCCGACATGTCCGACGACTATTGGATCGTCCCCACGACCACGGGCCAAAGTTGGCCAGCCGCCGACATGTCCGACGACTATAGGGTCGTCCCAAACGACCCCGGGCCAAAGCTGGCCAGCCGCCGACATGTCCGACGACTATTGGATCGTCCCCACGACCACGGGCCAAAGTTGGCCAGCCGCCGACATGTCCGACGACTATTGGGTCGTCCCCACGACCCCGGGCCAAAGTTGGCAAGCCGCCGACATGTCCGACGACTATAGGGTCGTCCCCACGACCTCGGGAATAGGTTGGCCACCCGCCGACATGTCCGACGACTATAGGGTCGTCCACACGACCCCGGGCCAAAGTTGGCAAGACGCCGAAATGTCCGACGACTGTAGGGTCGTCCCCACGAGCCCGGGACTAGATTGGACCGCCACCGTCAAGTCCGACGACTATAGGGTCGTCCCCACGACCTCGGGACTAGGTTGGCCAGCCGCCGACATGTCCGACGACTATAATGTCGTCCCCACGACCCCGGGCCAATGTTGGCCAATCGCCGACATGTCCGACGACTATAGGGTCGTCCCTACGACCCCGGGCCAAAGCTGGCCAGCCGCCGACATGTCCGACGACTATTGGATCGTCCCCACGACCACGGGTCCAGGTCGGCCAGCCGCCGACATGTCCGACGAATATAGAGTCGTCCCCACGACACCGGGCCAAATTTGGCCAGCCGGCGACATGTCCGACGACTATAGGGTCGTCCCCACGACCCCGGGACTAGATTGGCACTAGACCGTCATGTCCGACGACTATCGGATCGTCCCCACGACCACGGGCGAAAGCTGGCCAGCCGCCGACATGTCCGACGACTATTGAGTCGTCCCCACGACCACGGGCCAAAGTTGGCCAGCCGCCGACATGTGCGACGACTATAGGGTCGTCCCCACGACCCCGGGACTAGATTGGCACGCCGCCGACTTGCCCGGCGACTATAGGGTCGTCCCCACGACCCCGGGACTAGATTGGCCCGCCACCGTCATGTCCGACGACTATAGGGTCGTCCCCACGACCACGGGCCAAAGTTGGCCAGCCGCCTACATGTCCGACGACTATAGGGTCGTACCTACGACCCCGGGACTAGATTGGCCCGCCACCGTCATGTCCGACGATTATCGGTTCGTCCCCACGACCACGGGCCAAAGTTGGGCAGCCGGCGACATGTCCGACGACTATTGAGTCGTCCCCACGACCACGGGCAAAAGTTGGCCAGCCGGCGACATGTCCGACGACTATTGGGTCGTCCCCACGACCACGGGCAAAAGTTGGCCAGCCGCCGACATGTCCGACGACTATAGGGTCGTCCCCACGACCACGGGCCAAAGATGGCCAGCCGCCGACATGTTCAACGACTATTGGGTCGTCCCCACGACCACGGGCCAAAGTTGGCCAGCCGCCGACATGTCCGACGACTATAGGGTCGTCCCCACGACCCCGAGAATAGATTGGCCCGCCACCGTCATGTCCGACGACTATAGGGTCGTCCCCACGACCACGGGCCAAAGTTGGCCAGCCGCCGACATGTCCGACGACTATAGGGTCGTCCCCACGACCCCGGTACAAGGTTGGCCCGCCGCCGACTTGCCCGGCGACTATAGGGTCGTCCCCACGACCCCGGGACTAGATTGGCCCGCCACCGTCATGTCCGACGACTATAGGGTCGTCCCCACGACCACGGGCCAAAGTTGGCCAGCCGCCTACATGTCCGACGACTATAGGGTCGTACCTACGACCCCGGGACTAGATTGGCCCGCCACCGTCATGTCCGACGATTATCGGTTCGTCCCCACGACCACGGGCCAAAGTTGGCCAGCCGGCGACATGTCCGACGACTATTGAGTCGTCCCCACGACCACGGGCAAAAGTTGGCCAGCCGGCGACATGTCCGACGACTATTGGGTCGTCCCCACGACCACGGGCAAAAGTTGGCCAGCCGCCGACATGTCCGACGACTATAGGGTCGTCCCCACGACCACGGGCCAAAAATGGCCAGCCGCCGACATGTTCAACGACTATTGGGTCGTCCCCACGACCACGGGCCAAAGTTGGCCAGCCGCCGACATGTCCGACGACTATAGGGTCGTCCCCACGACCCCGAGAATAGATTGGCCCGCCACCGTCATGTCCGACGACTATAGGGTCGTCCCCACGACCACGGGCCAAAGTTGGCCAGCCGCCGACATGTCCGACGACTATAGGGTCGTCCCCACGACCCCGAGAATAGATTGGCCCGCCACCGTCATGTCCTAAGACTATAGGGTCGTCCCCACGACCCCGGGGCTAGGTTGGCCAGCCGCCGACTTGCCCGACCACTATTGGGTCGTCCCCACGACCTCGATACTAGGTTGGCCAGCCGCCGACATGTGCGACGACTATAGGGTCGTCCCCACGACCCCGGGCCTAGGTTGGCCCGCCGCCGTCTTGTCCGACGACTATAGGGTCGTTCTCACGACCCCGGGACTAGATTGGCCGGCCACCGTCATGTCCGACGACTATAGGGTCGTCCCCACGACCACAGGCCAATTTGGCCAGCCGCCGACATGTTCAACGACTATTGGGTCGTCCCCACGACCACGGGCCAAAGTTGGCCAGCCGCCGACATGTCCGACGACTATAGGGTCGTCCCCACGACCCCGAGAATAGATTGGCCCGCCACCGTCATGTCCGACGACTATAGGGTCGTCCCCACGACCACGGGCCAAAGTTGGCCAGCCGCCGACATGTCCGACGACTATAGGGTCGTCCCCACGACCCCGGGCCTAGGTTGGCCCGCCGCCGTCTTGTCCGACGACTATAGGGTCGTTCTCACGACCCCGGGACTAGATTGGCCGGCCACCGTCATGTCCGACGACTATAGGGTCGTCCCCACGACCACAGGCCAATTTGGCCAGCCGCCGACATGTTCAACGACTATTGGGTCGTCCCCACGACCCCGGGCCTAGGTTGGCCCGCCGCCGTCTTGTCCGACGACTATAGGGTCGTTCTCACGACCCCGGGACTAGATTGGCCGGCCACCGTCATGTCCGACGACTATAGGGTCGTCCCCACGACAACAGGCCAATTTGGCCAGCCGCCGACATGTGCGACGACTATAGGGTCGTCCCCACGACCGCGGGCCAAAGTTGGCCAGCCGCCGACATGTCCGACGACTATAGGGTCGTCCCCACGACCCCGAGAATAGATTGGCCCGCCGCCGTCATGTCCGACGACTATAGGGTCGTCCCCACGACCACGGACCAAAGATGGCCAGCCGCCGTGTTGTCCGACGACTATAGTGTCGTCCCCACGACCCCCGGTCTAGATTGGCCAGCCACCGTCATGTCCGACGATTATAGGGTCGTCCCCACGACCACGGGCCAAAGATGGCCAGCCGCCGTGTTGTCCGACGACAATAGGGTCGTCCCCACGACCCCGGGTCTAGGTTGGCTAGCCGCCGACATGTCCGACGACTAAACAGTCGTCCCCACGACCACGGGCCAAAGTTGGCCAGCCGCCGTCATGTCCGACGACTATCGGATCGACCCAACGACCACGGACCAAAGTTGGCCAATCGCCGACATGTCCGACGACTATAGGGTCGTCCCTATGACCCCGGGGCTAGTTTGGCCCGCCACCGTCATGTCCGACGACAATAGGGTCGTCCCCACGACCCCGGGTCCAGGTCGGCCAGCCGCCGACATGTCCGACGAATATAGAGTCGTCCCCACGACACCGGGCCAAAGTTGGCCAGCCGGCGACATGTCCGACGACTATAGGGTCGTCCCCACGACCCCGGGTCTAGGTTGGCCAGCCGCCGACATGTCCGACGACTAAACAGTCGTCCCCACGACCACGGGCCAAAGTTGGCCAGCCGGCGTCATGTCCGACGACTATCGGATCGACCCCACGACCACGGACCAAAGTTGGCCAATCGCCGACATGTCCGACGACTATAGGGTCGTCCCTATGACCCCGGGACTAGATTGGCCCGACACCGTCATGTCCGGCGACAATAGGGTCGTCCCCACGACCCCGGGTCTAGGTTGGCCAGCCGCCGACATGTCCGACGACTAAACAGTCGTCCCCACGACCACGGGCCAAAGTTGGCCAGCCGCCGACATGTCCGACGACTATTGGGTCGTCCCCACGACCCCGGGACTAAATTGGCCAGCCGCCGACATGTCCGACGACTATAGGGTCGTCCCGCTGACCGCGGGTCAATGTTGGCCAATCGCCGACATGTCCGACGACTATTGAGTCGTCCCCACGACCACGGGCCAAAGTTGGCCAGCCGCCGACATGTCCGACGACTATAGGGTCGTCCCCACGACCCCGGGCCAATGTTGGCCAATCGCCGACATGTCCGACGACTATAGGGTCATCCCTACGACCCCGGGACTAGATTGGCCCGCCACCGTCATGTCCGACGACAATAGGGTCGTCCCTACGACCCCGGGACTAGATTGGCCCGCCACCGTCATGTCCGACGACTATAGGGTCGTCCCCACGACCCCGGGACTAGATTGGCCCGCCGCCGACTTGTCCGACGACTATAGGGTCGTCCCCACGACCCCGGGACAAGGTTGGCCAGCCGCCGACTTGTCCGACGACTATAGGGTCGTCCCCACGACCCCGGGACTAGATTGGCCCGCCACCGTCATGTCCAACGACTATCGGATCGTCTCCACGACCACGGGCCAAAGTTGGCCAGCCGTCGACATGATCGACGACAATAGGGTCGTCCCCACGACCCCGGGACTAGATTGGCCCGCCGCCGACTTGTCCGACGACTATAGGGTCATTCCTACGACCCCGGGACTATATTGGCCCGCCACCGTCATGTCCGACGACAATAGGGTCGTCCCCACGACCCCGGGAATAGATTGGCCCGCCGCCGACATGTCCGACGACTAAACAGTCGTTCCCACGACCACGGGCCAAAGTTGGCCAGCCGCCGACATGTCCGACGACTATAGGGTCGTCCCCACCACCCCCGGACTAGGCTGGCTCGCCGCCGACTTGTCCGACCACTATAGGGTCGTCCCCACGACCTCGGGACTAGGTTGGCCAGCCGCCGACATGTCCGACGACTAGAGGGTCGTCCCCACGACATCGGGACTAGGTTGGCCAGCCGCCGACATCTCCGACGACTAAACAGTCGTCCCCACGACCACGGGCCAAAGTTGGCCAGCCGCCGACATGTCCGACGACTATAGGGTCGTCCCCACGACCCCGGGATTTGGTAGACCAGCCGCCAACATGTCCGACGACTGTAGGGTCGTCCCCACGACCCAGGGATTTGGTAGACCAGCCGCCAACATGTCCGACGACTATAGGGTCGTCTCCCTGACCCCGGGCCAAAGTTGGCCCGCCGCCGACATGTCCGACGACTATAGGGTCGTCCCTACGACCCTGGGCCGAAGTTGGCAAGCCGCCGAAATGTCCGACGACTGTGGGTCGTCCCCACGACCCCGGGAGTAGGTAGACCAGCCGCCAACATGTCCGACGACTATAGGGTCGTCCCTACGACCCCGGGACTAGATTGGCCCGCCGCCGACTTGTCCGACGACTATAGGGTCGTCCCCACGAACTCCCGGACTAGGTTGGCTCGCCGCCGACATGTCTGACGACTATTGGGTCGTCCCCAAGACCAGGGGCCAAAGTTGGCCCGCCACCGTCATGTCCTACGACAATAGGGTCGTCCCCACGACCTCGGGAATAGGTTGGCCAGCCGCCGACATGTCCGACGACTATAGGGTCGCCCCCACGACCTCGGGACTAGGTTGGCCAGCCGCCGACATGTCCGACGTCTATAGGGTCGTCCCCACGACCCCGGGTCTAGGTTGGAGAGCCGCCGACATGTCCGACGACTATAGAGTCGTCCCCACGACACCGGGCCAAAGTTAGCCAGCCGCCGACATGTCCGACGACTATTGGGTCGTCCCCACGACACCGGGCCAAAGTTGGTAAGCCGCCGACATGTGCGAAGACTATAGGGTCGTCCCCACGACCCCGGGACTAGATTGGCCAGCCGCCGACATGTCCGACGACTATAGAGTCGTCCCCACGACACCGGGTCAAAGTTGGCCAGCCGCTGACATTTCCAACGACTATTGGGTCGTCCCCACGACCACGGGCCAATGTTGGCTAGCCGCCGACATGTCCGACGACTATAGGGTCGTCCCCACGACCACGGGCCAAAGTTGGCCAGCCGCCGACATGTCCGACGACAATCGGATCGTCCCCACGACCACGCACCAAAGTTGGCCAGCCGCCGACATGTCCGACGACTTTTGGATCGTCCCCACGACCACGGGCCAAAGTTGGCAAGCCGCCGACATGTCCGACGACTATAGGGTCGTCCCCACGACCCCGGGACTACATTGGCCTGCCGCCGTCAAGTCCGACGACTATAGGGTCGTCCCCACGACCTCGGGACTAGGTTGGCCAGCCGCCGACATGTCCGACGACTATAATGTCGTCCCCACGACCCCGGGCCAATGTTGGCCAATCGCCGACATGTCCGAAGACTATAGGGTCGTCCCCACGACCCCGGGACTAGATTGGCCAGCCGCCGACATGTCCGACGACTATAGAGTCGTCCCCACGACACCGGGTCAAAGTTGGCCAGCCGCTGACATTTCCAACGACTATTGGGTCGTCCCCACGACCACGGGCCAATGTTGGCTAGCCGCCGACATGTCCGACGACTATAGGGTCGTCCCCACGACCACGGGCCAAAGCTGGCCAGCCGCCGACATGTCCGACGACTATAGGGTCGTCCCCACGACCACGGGACTAGGTTGGCCCGCCACCGTCTTGTCCGTCGACTATAGGGTCGTCTTCAAGACCACAGGCCAAAGTTGGCCAGCCGCCGACATGTCCGACGACTATAGGGTCGTCCCCACGACCCCGGGACTAGGTTGGCTTTCCGCCGACTTATCCGACGACTGTAGGGTCGTCCCCACGACCCGGGGCAAATTTGGCAAGCCGCCGAAATGTCCGACGACTGTAGGGTCGTCCCCACAACCCCGGGACTAGATTGGCCCGCCAGCGTCAAGTCCGACGACTATAGGGTCGTCCCCACGACCCCGGGTCAAAGTTGGCCAGCCGCTGACATTTCCAACGACTATTGGGTCGTCCCCACGAACACGGGCCAATGTTGGCTAGCCGCCGACATGTCCGTCGACTATTGGATCGTCCCCACGACCCCGGGCCAAAGTTGGCAAGCCGCCGACATGTCCGACGACTATAGGGTCGTCCCCACGACCTCGGGAATAGGTTGGCCACCCGCCGACATGTCCGACGACTATAGGGTCGTCCACACGACCCCGGGCCAAAGTTGGCAAGACGCCGAAATGTCCGACGACTGTAGGGTCGTCCCCACGAGCCCGGGACTAGATTGGACCGCCACCGTCAAGTCCGACGACTATAGGGTCGTCCCCACGGCCTCGGGACTAGGTTGGCCAGCCGCCGACATGTCCGACGACTATAATGTCGTCCCCACGACCCCGGGCCAATGTTGGCCAATCGCCGACATGTCCGACGACTATAGGGTCGTCCCTACGACCCCGGGCCAAAGCTGGCCAGCCGCCGACATGTCCGACGACTATTGGATCGTCCCCACGACCACGGGCCAAAGTTGGCCAGCCGCCGACATGTCCGAAGACTATAGGGTCGTCCCCAAGACCCCGGGACTAGATTGGCCAGCCGCCGACATGTCCGACGACTATAGAGTCGTCCCCACGACACCGGGTCAAAGTTGGCCAGCCGCTGACATTTCCAACGACTATTGGGTCGTCCCCACGACCACGGGCCAATGTTGGCTAGCCGCCGACATGTCCGACGACTATAGGGTCGTCCCCACGACCACGGGCCAAAGCTGGCCAGCCGTTGACATGTCCGACGACTATTGGATCGTCCCCACGACCACGGGCCAAAGTTGACCAGCCGCCGACATGTCCGACGACTATAGGGTCGTCCCCACGACCCCGGGACTAGATTGTTCCGCCACCGTCATGTCCGACGACTATAGGGTCGTCCCCACGACCCCGGGCCAAAGTTGGCAAGCCGCCGAAATGTCCGACGACTGTAGGGTCGTTCCCACGACCCCGGGACTAGATTGGCCCGCCACCGTCAAGTCCGACGACCTCGGGACTAGGTTGGCCAGCCGCCGACATGTCCGACGACTATAGAGTCGTCCCCACGACACCGGGCCAAAGTTGGCCAGCCGCCGACATGTCCGACGACTATAGGGTCGTCCCCACGACCCCGGGCCAAAGTTGGCAAGCCGCCGAAATGTCCGACGACTGTTGGGTCGTCCCCACGACCCCGGGAATAGATTGGCCGGCCACCGTCAAGTCCGACGACTATAGGGTCGTCCCCACGACCTCGGGACTAGATTGGCCCGCCAACGTCAAGTCCGACGACTATAGGGTCGTCCCCTCGACCCCGGGTCTAGGTTGGCCAGCCGCCGACTTGTCCGACGACTATAGGGTCGTACCCACGACCCCGAGACTAGGCTGACAAGCCGCCAACATGTCCGACGACTATAGGGTCGTCCCCACGACCCCGGGCCAAAGATGTCCAGCCGCCGTCTCGTCCGACGACTATAGGGTCGTCCCCACGACCCCGGGACTAGATTGGCCCGCCACCGTCATGTCCAACGACTATAGGGTCGTCCCCACGACCCCGGGTCTAGGTTGGAGAGCCGCCGACATGTCCGACGACTATAGAGTCGTCCCCACGACACCGGGCCAAAGTTAGCCAGCCGCCGACATGTCCGACGACTATTGGGTCGTCCCCACGACACCGGGCCAAAGTTGGCAAGCCGCCGACATGTGCGAAGACTATAGGGTCGTCCCCACGACCCCGGGACTAGATTGGCCAGCCGCCGACATGTCCGACGACTATAGAGTCGTCCCCACGACACCGGGTCAAAGTTGGCCAGCCGCTGACATTTCCAACGACTATTGGGTCGTCCCCACGACCACGGGCCAATGTTGGCTAGCCGCCGACATGTCCGACGACTATAGGGTCGTCCCCACGACCACGGGTCAAAGTTGGCCAGCCGCCGACATGTCCGACGACAATCGGATCGTCCCCACGACCACGCACCAAAGTTGGCCTGCCGCCGACATGTCCGACGACTTTTGGATCGTCCCCACGACCCCGGGCCAAAGCTGGCCAGCCGCCGACATGTCCGACGACTATTGGATCGTCCCCACGACCACGGGCCAAAGTTGGCCAGCCGCCGACATGTCCGACGACTATAGGGTCGTCCCAAACGACCCCGGGCCAAAGCTGGCCAGCCGCCGACATGTCCGACGACTATTGGATCGTCCCCACGACCACGGGCCAAAGTTGGCCAGCCGCCGACATGTCCGACGACTATTGGGTCGTCCCCACGACCCCGGGCCAAAGTTGGCAAGCCGCCGACATGTCCGACGACTATAGGGTCGTCCCCACGACCTCGGGAATAGGTTGGCCACCCGCCGACATGTCCGACGACTATAGGGTCGTCCACACGACCCCGGGCCAAAGTTGGCAAGACGCCGAAATGTCCGACGACTGTAGGGTCGTCCCCACGAGCCCGGGACTAGATTGGACCGCCACCGTCAAGTCCGACGACTATAGGGTCGTCCCCACGACCTCGGGACTAGGTTGGCCAGCCGCCGACATGTCCGACGACTATAATGTCGTCCCCACGACCCCGGGCCAATGTTGGCCAATCGCCGACATGTCCGACGACTATAGGGTCGTCCCTACGACCCCGGGCCAAAGCTGGCCAGCCGCCGACATGTCCGACGACTATTGGATCGTCCCCACGACCACGGGCCAAAGTTGGCCAGCCGCCGACATGTCCGAAGACTATAGGGTCGTCCCCAAGACCCCGGGACTAGATTGGCCAGCCGCCGACATGTCCGACGACTATAGAGTCGTCCCCACGACACCGGGTCAAAGTTGGCCAGCCGCTGACATTTCCAACGACTATTGGGTCGTCCCCACGACCACGGGCCAATGTTGGCTAGCCGCCGACATGTCCGACGACTATAGGGTCGTCCCCACGACCACGGGCCAAAGCTGGCCAGCCGCCGACATGTCCGACGACTATTGGATCGTCCCCACGACCACGGGCCAAAGTTGACCAGCCGCCGACATGTCCGACGACTATAGGGTCGTCCCCACGACCCCGGGACTAGATTGTTCCGCCACCGTCATGTCCGACGACTATAGGGTCGTCCCCACGACCCCGGGCCAAAGTTGGCAAGCCGCCGAAATGTCCGACGACTGTAGGGTCGTTCCCACGACCCCGGGACTAGATTGGCCCGCCACCGTCAAGTCCGACGACCTCGGGACTAGGTTGGCCAGCCGCCGACATGTCCGACGACTATAGAGTCGTCCCCACGACACCGGGCCAAAGTTGGCCAGCCGCCGACATGTCCGACGACTATAGGGTCGTCCCCACGACCCCGGGCCAAAGTTGGCAAGCCGCCGAAATGTCCGACGACTGTTGGGTCGTCCCCACGACCCCGGGAATAGATTGGCCGGCCACCGTCAAGTCCGACGACTATAGGGTCGTCCCCACGACCTCGGGACTAGATTGGCCCTCCAACGTCAAGTCCGACGACTATAGGGTCGTCCCCTCGACCCCGGGTCTAGGTTGGAGAGCCGCCGACATGTCCGACGACTATAGAGTCGTCCCCACGACACCGGGCCAAAGTTGGCCAGCCGCCGACATGTCCGACGACAATCGGATCGTCCCCACGACCACGGGCCAAAGTTGACCAGCCGCCGACATGTCCGACGACTATAGGGTCGTCCCCACGACCCCGGGACTAGATTGTTCCGCCACCGTCATGTCCGACGACTATAGGGTCGTCCCCACGACCCCGGGCCAAAGTTGGCAAGCCGCCGAAATGTCCGACGACTGTAGGGTCGTCCCCACGACCCCGGGACTAGATTGTTCCGCCACCGTCATGTCCGACGACTATAGGGTCGTCCCCACGACCCCGGGCCAAAGTTGGCAAGCCGCCGAAATGTCCGACGACTATAGGGTCGTCCCCACGACCTCGGGAATAGGTTGGCCACCCGCCGACATGTCCGACGACTATAGGGTCGTCCACACGACCCCGGGCCAAAGTTGGCAAGACGCCGAAATGTCCGACGACTGTAGGGTCGTACCCACGACCCCGAGACTAGGCTGACAAGCCGCCAACATGTCCGACGACTATAGGGTCGTCCCCACGACCCCGGGCCAAAGATGTCCAGCCGCCGTCTCGTCCGACGACTATAGGGTCGTCCCCACGACCCCGGGACTAGATTGGCCCGCCACCGTCATGTCCAACGACTATAGGGTCGTCCCCACGACCCCGGGTCTAGGTTGGAGAGCCGCCGACATGTCCGACGACTATAGAGTCGTCCCCACGACACCGGGCCAAAGTTAGCCAGCCGCCGACATGTCCGACGACTATTGGGTCGTCCCCACGACACCGGGCCAAAGTTGGCAAGCCGCCGACATGTGCGAAGACTATAGGGTCGTCCCCACGACCCCGGGACTAGATTGGCCAGCCGCCGACATGTCCGACGACTATAGAGTCGTCCCCACGACACCGGGTCAAAGTTGGCCAGCCGCTGACATTTCCAACGACTATTGGGTCGTCCCCACGACCACGGGCCAATGTTGGCTAGCCGCCGACATGTCCGACGACTATAGGGTCGTCCCCACGACCACGGGTCAAAGTTGGCCAGCCGCCGACATGTCCGACGACAATCGGATCGTCCCCACGACCACGCACCAAAGTTGGCCTGCCGCCGACATGTCCGACGACTTTTGGATCGTCCCCACGACCCCGGGCCAAAGCTGGCCAGCCGCCGACATGTCCGACGACTATTGGATCGTCCCCACGACCACGGGCCAAAGTTGGCCAGCCGCCGACATGTCCGACGACTATTGGGTCGTCCCCACGACCACGGGCCAATGTTGGCTAGCCGCCGACATGTCCGACGACTATAGGGTCGTCCCCACGACCACGGGCCAAAGTTGGCCAGCCGCCGACATGTCCGACGACAATCGGATCGTCCCCACGACCACGCACCAAAGTTGGCCAGCCGCCGACATGTCCGACGACTTTTGGATCGTCCCCACGACCACGGGCCAAAGTTGGCCAGCCGCCGACATGTCCGACGACTATAGGGTCGTCCCCACGACCCCGGGACTAGATTGGCCTGCCACCGTCAAGTCCGACGACTATAGGGTCGTCCCCACGACCTCGGGACTAGGTTGGCCAGCCGCCGACATGTCCGACGACTATAATGTCGTCCCCACGACCCCGGGCCAATGTTGGCCAATCGCCGACATGTCCGAAGACTATTGGGTCGTCCCCACGACCACGGGCCAATGTTGGCTAGCCGCCGACATGTCCGACGACTATAGGGTCGTCCCCACGACCACGGGCCAAAGCTGGCCAGCCGCCGACATGTCCGACGACTATTGGATCGTCCCCACGACCACGGGCCAAAGTTGGCCAGCCGCCGACATGTCCGACGACTATAGGGTCGTCCCCACGACCCCGGGACTAGATTGGTCCGCCACCGTCATGTCCGACGACTATAGGGTCGTCCCCACGACCCCGGGCCAAAGTTGGCAAGCCGCCGAAATGTCCGACGACTGTAGGGTCGTCCCCACGACCCCGGGACTAGATTGGCCCGCCACCGTCCAGTCCGACGACCTCGGGACTAGGTTGGCCAGCCGCCGACATGTCCGACGACTATAGGGTGGTCCCCACGACCTCGGGACTAGATTGGCCCGCCAACGTCAAGTCCGACGACTATAGGGTCGTCCCCACGACCCCGGGGCTAGGTTGGCCAGCCCCCGACATGTCCGACGACTATAGGGTCGTCCCCACGACCCTGGGTCTAGGTTGGCCAGCCGCCGACATGTCCGGCGACTAAACAGTCGTCCCCACGACCACGGACAAAAGTTGGCCAGCCGCCGACATGTCCGACGACTATAGGGTCGTCCCCACTTCCCTGGGTCTAGGTTGGCCAGCCGCCGACATGTCCGGCGACTAAACAGTCGTCCCCACGACCACGGACAAAAGTTGGCCAGCCGCCGACATGTCCGACGACTATAGGGTCGTCCCCACGACCCCGGGCCAATATTGGCCCACCACCGTCATGTCGGACGTCTATAGGGTCGTCCCCACGACCACGGGCCTACGATGTCCTTCCGCCAACATGTCCGACGACTATAGGGTCGTCCCCACGACCACGGGCCTAAGTTGTCCAGCCGCCGACATGTCCGACGACTATAGGGTCGTCCCCACGACCCCGGGACTAGATTGGCCCGCCACCGTCATGTCCAACGACTATCGGATCGTCCCCACGACCCCGGGCCAATATTGGCCAGCCACCGTCATGTCCGACGACTATCGGATCGACCCCACGACCCCGGGCCAATATTGGCCCACCACCGTCATGTCGGACGTCTATAGGGTCGTCCCCACGACCACGGGCCTACGATGTCCTTCCGCCAACATGTCCGACGACTATAGGGTCGTCCCCACGACCACGGGCCTAAGTTGTCCAGCCGCCGACATGTCCGACGACTATAGGGTCGTCCCCACGACCCCGGGACTAGATTGGCCCGCCACCGTCATGTCCAACGACTATCGGATCGTCCCCACGACCCCGGGCCAATATTGGCCAATCGCCGACATGTCCGACGACTATAGGGTCGTATCTACGACCCCGGGACTAGATTGCCCCGCCACCGTCATGTCCGACGACAATAGGGTCGTCCCCACGACCCGGGGTCTAGATTGGCCAGCCGCCGACATGTCCGACGACTAAACAGTCGTCCCCACGACCACGGGCCAAAGTTGGCCAGCCGCCGACATGTCCGACGGCTATAGGGTCGTCACCACGACCCCGGAACTAGATTGGCCCGCCACCGTCATGTCCGACGACTGTCGGATCGACCCCACGACCACGGGCCAAAGTTGGCCAGCCGCCGACATGTCCGACGACTATTGGGTCGTCCCCACGACACCGGGCCAAAGTTGGCAAGCCGCCGACATGTGCGAAGACTATAGGGTCGTCCCCACGACCCCGGGACTAGATTGGCCAGCCGCCGACATGTCCGACGACTATAGAGTCGTCCCCACGACACCGGGTCAAAGTTGGCCAGCCGCTGACATTTCCAACGACTATTGGGTCGTCCCCACGACCACGGGCCAATGTTGGCTAGCCGCCGACATGTCCGACGACTATAGGGTCGTCCCCACGACCACGGGCCAAAGTTGGCCAGCCGCCGACATGTCCGACGACAATCGGATCGTCCCCACGACCACGCACCAAAGTTGGCCAGCCGCCGACATGTCCGACGACTTTTGGATCGTCCCCACGACCACGGGCCAAAGTTGGCCAGCCGCCGACATGTCCGACGACTATAGGGTCGTCCCCACGACCCCGGGACTAGATTGGCCTGCCACCGTCAAGTCCGACGACTATAGGGTCGTCCCCACGACCTCGGGACTAGGTTGGCCAGCCGCCGACATGTCCGACGACTATAATGTCGTCCCCACGACCCCGGGCCAATGTTGGCCAATCGCCGACATGTCCGAAGACTATAGGGTCGTCCCCACGACCCCGGGACTAGATTGGCCAGCCGCCGACATGTCCGACGACTATAGAGTCGTCCCCACGACACCGGGTCAAAGTTGGCCAGCCGCTGACATTTCCAACGACTATTGGGTCGTCCCCACGACCACGGGCCAATGTTGGCTAGCCGCCGACATGTCCGACGACTATAGGGTCGTCCCCACGACCACGGGCCAAAGCTGGCCAGCCGCCGACATGTCCGACGACTATTGGATCGTCCCCACGACCACGGGCCAAAGTTGGCCAGCCGCCGACATGTCCGACGACTATAGGGTCGTCCCCACGACCCCGGGACTAGATTGGTCCGCCACCGTCATGTCCGACGACTATAGGGTCGTCCCCACGACCCCGGGCCAAAGTTGGCAAGCCGCCGAAATGTCCGACGACTGTAGGGTCGTCCCCACGACCCCGGGACTAGATTGGCCCGCCACCGTCCAGTCCGACGACCTCGGGACTAGGTTGGCCAGCCGCCGACATGTCCGACGACTATAGAGTCGTCCCCACGACACCGGGCCAAAGTTGGCCAGCCGCCGACATGTCCGACGACTATAGGGTCGTCCCCACGACCCCGGGCCAAAGTTGGCAAGCCGCCGAAATGTCCGACGACTGTAGGGTCGTCCCCACGACCCCGGGAATAGATTGGCCGGCCACCGTCAAGTCCGACGACTATAGGGTGGTCCCCACGACCTCGGGACTAGATTGGCCCGCCAACGTCAAGTCCGACGACTATAGGGTCGTCCCCACGACCCCGGGGCTAGGTTGGCCAGCCCCCGACATGTCCGAAGACTATAGGGTCGTCCCCACGACCCTGGGTCTAGGTTGGCCAGCCGCCGACATGTCCGGCGACTAAACAGTCGTCCCCACGACCACGGACAAAAGTTGGCCAGCCGCCGACATGTCCGACGACTATAGGGTCGTCCCCACGACCCCGGGACTAGATTGGCACTAGACCGTCATGTCCGACGACTATCGGATCGTCCCCACGACCACGGGCGAAAGCTGGCCAGCCGCCGACATGTCCGACGACTATTGAGTCGTCCCCACGACCACGGGCCAAAGTTGGCCAGCCGCCGACATGTGCGACGACTATAGGGTCGTCCCCACGACCCCGGGACTAGATTGGCACGCCACCGTCATGTCCGACGACAATAGGGTCGTCCCCACGACCCCGGGACTAGGTTGGCTCGCCGCCGACATGTCCGACGACTATAGGGTCGTCCCCACGACCCCGGGACTAGATTGGCCCGCCACCGTCATGTCCGACGATTATCGGTTTGTCCCCACGACCACGGGCCAATGTTGGCCAGCCGGCGACATGTCCGACGACTATAGGGTCGTCCCCACGACACCGGGCCAAAGTTGGCCAATCGCCGACATGTCCGACGACTATAGGGTCGTCCCCACGACCCCGGTACAAGGTTGGCCCGCCGCCGACTTGCCCGGCGACTATAGGGTCGTCCCCACGACCCCGGGACTAGATTGGCCCGCCACCGTCATGTCCGACGACTATAGGGTCGTCCCCACGACCACGGGCCAAAGTTGGCCAGCCGCCTACATGTCCGACGACTATAGGGTCGTACCTACGACCCCGGGACTAGATTGGCCCGCCACCGTCATGTCCGACGATTATCGGTTCGTCCCCACGACCACGGGCCAAAGTTGGCCAGCCGGCGACATGTCCGACGACTATTGAGTCGTCCCCACGACCACGGGCAAAAGTTGGCCAGCCGGCGACATGTCCGACGACTATTGGGTCGTCCCCACGACCACGGGCAAAAGTTGGCCAGCCGCCGACATGTCCGACGACTATAGGGTCGTCCCCACGACCACGGGCCAAAGATGGCCAGCCGCCGACATGTTCAACGACTATTGGGTCGTCCCCACGACCACGGGCCAAAGTTGGCCAGCCGCCGACATGTCCGCCGACTATAGGGTCGTCCCCACGACCCCGAGAATAGATTGGCCCGCCACCGTCATGTCCGACGACTATAGGGTCGTCCCCACGACCTCGGGAATAGGTTGGCCACCCGCCGACATGTCCGACGACTATAGGGTCGTCCACACGACCCCGGGCCAAAGTTGGCAAGACGCCGAAATGTCCGACGACTGTAGGGTCGTCCCCACGAGCCCGGGACTAGATTGGACCGCCACCGTCAAGTCCGACGACTATAGGGTCGTCCCCACGACCTCGGGACTAGGTTGGCCAGCCGCCGACATGTCCGACGACTATAATGTCGTCCCCACGACCCCGGGCCAATGTTGGCCAATCGCCGACATGTCCGACGACTATAGGGTCGTCCCTACGACCCCGGGCCAAAGCTGGCCAGCCGCCGACATGTCCGACGACTATTGGATCGTCCCCACGACCACGGGCCAAAGTTGGCCAGCCGCCGACATGTCCGAAGACTATAGGGTCGTCCCCAAGACCCCGGGACTAGATTGGCCAGCCGCCGACATGTCCGACGACTATAGAGTCGTCCCCACGACACCGGGTCAAAGTTGGCCAGCCGCTGACATTTCCAACGACTATTGGGTCGTCCCCACGACCACGGGCCAATGTTGGCTAGCCGCCGACATGTCCGACGACTATAGGGTCGTCCCCACGACCACGGGCCAAAGCTGGCCAGCCGCCGACATGTCCGACGACTATTGGATCGTCCCCACGACCACGGGCCAAAGTTGACCAGCCGCCGACATGTCCGACGACTATAGGGTCGTCCCCACGACCCCGGGACTAGATTGTTCCGCCACCGTCATGTCCGACGACTATAGGGTCGTCCCCACGACCCCGGGCCAAAGTTGGCAAGCCGCCGAAATGTCCGACGACTGTAGGGTCGTTCCCACGACCCCGGGACTAGATTGGCCCGCCACCGTCAAGTCCGACGACCTCGGGACTAGGTTGGCCAGCCGCCGACATGTCCGACGACTATAGAGTCGTCCCCACGACACCGGGCCAAAGTTGGCCAGCCGCCGACATGTCCGACGACTATAGGGTCGTCCCCACGACCCCGGGCCAAAGTTGGCAAGCCGCCGAAATGTCCGACGACTGTTGGGTCGTCCCCACGACCCCGGGAATAGATTGGCCGGCCACCGTCAAGTCCGACGACTATAGGGTCGTCCCCACGACCTCGGGACTAGATTGGCCCTCCAACGTCAAGTCCGACGACTATAGGGTCGTCCCCTCGACCCCGGGTCTAGGTTGGCCAGCCGCCGACTTGTCCGACGACTATAGGGTCGTACCCACGACCCCGAGACTAGGCTGACAAGCCGCCAACATGTCCGACGACTATAGGGTCGTCCCCACGACCCCGGGCCAAAGATGTCCAGCCGCCGTCTCGTCCGACGACTATAGGGTCGTCCCCACGACCCCGGGACTAGATTGGCCCGCCACCGTCATGTCCAACGACTATAGGGTCGTCCCCACGACCCCGGGTCTAGGTTGGAGAGCCGCCGACATGTCCGACGACTATAGAGTCGTCCCCACGACACCGGGCCAAAGTTAGCCAGCCGCCGACATGTCCGACGACTATTGGGTCGTCCCCACGACACCGGGCCAAAGTTGGCAAGCCGCCGACATGTGCGAAGACTATAGGGTCGTCCCCACGACCCCGGGACTAGATTGGCCAGCCGCCGACATGTCCGACGACTATAGAGTCGTCCCCACGACACCGGGTCAAAGTTGGCCAGCCGCTGACATTTCCAACGACTATTGGGTCGTCCCCACGACCACGGGCCAATGTTGGCTAGCCGCCGACATGTCCGACGACTATAGGGTCGTCCCCACGACCACGGGTCAAAGTTGGCCAGCCGCCGACATGTCCGACGACAATCGGATCGTCCCCACGACCACGCACCAAAGTTGGCCTGCCGCCGACATGTCCGACGACTTTTGGATCGTCCCCACGACCCCGGGCCAAAGCTGGCCAGCCGCCGACATGTCCGACGACTATTGGATCGTCCCCACGACCACGGGCCAAAGTTGGCCAGCCGCCGACATGTCCGACGACTATTGGGTCGTCCCCACGACCACGGGCCAATGTTGGCTAGCCGCCGACATGTCCGACGACTATAGGGTCGTCCCCACGACCACGGGCCAAAGTTGGCCAGCCGCCGACATGTCCGACGACAATCGGATCGTCCCCACGACCACGCACCAAAGTTGGCCAGCCGCCGACATGTCCGACGACTTTTGGATCGTCCCCACGACCACGGGCCAAAGTTGGCCAGCCGCCGACATGTCCGACGACTATAGGGTCGTCCCCACGACCCCGGGACTAGATTGGCCTGCCACCGTCAAGTCCGACGACTATAGGGTCGTCCCCACGACCTCGGGACTAGGTTGGCCAGCCGCCGACATGTCCGACGACTATAATGTCGTCCCCACGACCCCGGGCCAATGTTGGCCAATCGCCGACATGTCCGAAGACTATTGGGTCGTCCCCACGACCACGGGCCAATGTTGGCTAGCCGCCGACATGTCCGACGACTATAGGGTCGTCCCCACGACCACGGGCCAAAGCTGGCCAGCCGCCGACATGTCCGACGACTATTGGATCGTCCCCACGACCACGGGCCAAAGTTGGCCAGCCGCCGACATGTCCGACGACTATAGGGTCGTCCCCACGACCCCGGGACTAGATTGGTCCGCCACCGTCATGTCCGACGACTATAGGGTCGTCCCCACGACCCCGGGCCAAAGTTGGCAAGCCGCCGAAATGTCCGACGACTGTAGGGTCGTCCCCACGACCCCGGGACTAGATTGGCCCGCCACCGTCCAGTCCGACGACCTCGGGACTAGGTTGGCCAGCCGCCGACATGTCCGACGACTATAGGGTGGTCCCCACGACCTCGGGACTAGATTGGCCCGCCAACGTCAAGTCCGACGACTATAGGGTCGTCCCCACGACCCCGGGGCTAGGTTGGCCAGCCCCCGACATGTCCGACGACTATAGGGTCGTCCCCACGACCCTGGGTCTAGGTTGGCCAGCCGCCGACATGTCCGGCGACTAAACAGTCGTCCCCACGACCACGGACAAAAGTTGGCCAGCCGCCGACATGTCCGACGACTATAGGGTCGTCCCCACTTCCCTGGGTCTAGGTTGGCCAGCCGCCGACATGTCCGGCGACTAAACAGTCGTCCCCACGACCACGGACAAAAGTTGGCCAGCCGCCGACATGTCCGACGACTATAGGGTCGTCCCCACGACCCCGGGCCAATATTGGCCCACCACCGTCATGTCGGACGTCTATAGGGTCGTCCCCACGACCACGGGCCTACGATGTCCTTCCGCCAACATGTCCGACGACTATAGGGTCGTCCCCACGACCACGGGCCTAAGTTGTCCAGCCGCCGACATGTCCGACGACTATAGGGTCGTCCCCACGACCCCGGGACTAGATTGGCCCGCCACCGTCATGTCCAACGACTATCGGATCGTCCCCACGACCCCGGGCCAATATTGGCCAGCCACCGTCATGTCCGACGACTATCGGATCGACCCCACGACCCCGGGCCAATATTGGCCCACCACCGTCATGTCGGACGTCTATAGGGTCGTCCCCACGACCACGGGCCTACGATGTCCTTCCGCCAACATGTCCGACGACTATAGGGTCGTCCCCACGACCACGGGCCTAAGTTGTCCAGCCGCCGACATGTCCGACGACTATAGGGTCGTCCCCACGACCCCGGGACTAGATTGGCCCGCCACCGTCATGTCCAACGACTATCGGATCGTCCCCACGACCCCGGGCCAATATTGGCCAATCGCCGACATGTCCGACGACTATAGGGTCGTATCTACGACCCCGGGACTAGATTGCCCCGCCACCGTCATGTCCGACGACAATAGGGTCGTCCCCACGACCCGGGGTCTAGATTGGCCAGCCGCCGACATGTCCGACGACTAAACAGTCGTCCCCACGACCACGGGCCAAAGTTGGCCAGCCGCCGACATGTCCGACGGCTATAGGGTCGTCACCACGACCCCGGAACTAGATTGGCCCGCCACCGTCATGTCCGACGACTGTCGGATCGACCCCACGACCACGGGCCAAAGTTGGCCAGCCGCCGACATGTCCGACGACTATTGGGTCGTCCCCACGACACCGGGCCAAAGTTGGCAAGCCGCCGACATGTGCGAAGACTATAGGGTCGTCCCCACGACCCCGGGACTAGATTGGCCAGCCGCCGACATGTCCGACGACTATAGAGTCGTCCCCACGACACCGGGTCAAAGTTGGCCAGCCGCTGACATTTCCAACGACTATTGGGTCGTCCCCACGACCACGGGCCAATGTTGGCTAGCCGCCGACATGTCCGACGACTATAGGGTCGTCCCCACGACCACGGGCCAAAGTTGGCCAGCCGCCGACATGTCCGACGACAATCGGATCGTCCCCACGACCACGCACCAAAGTTGGCCAGCCGCCGACATGTCCGACGACTTTTGGATCGTCCCCACGACCACGGGCCAAAGTTGGCCAGCCGCCGACATGTCCGACGACTATAGGGTCGTCCCCACGACCCCGGGACTAGATTGGCCTGCCACCGTCAAGTCCGACGACTATAGGGTCGTCCCCACGACCTCGGGACTAGGTTGGCCAGCCGCCGACATGTCCGACGACTATAATGTCGTCCCCACGACCCCGGGCCAATGTTGGCCAATCGCCGACATGTCCGAAGACTATAGGGTCGTCCCCACGACCCCGGGACTAGATTGGCCAGCCGCCGACATGTCCGACGACTATAGAGTCGTCCCCACGACACCGGGTCAAAGTTGGCCAGCCGCTGACATTTCCAACGACTATTGGGTCGTCCCCACGACCACGGGCCAATGTTGGCTAGCCGCCGACATGTCCGACGACTATAGGGTCGTCCCCACGACCACGGGCCAAAGCTGGCCAGCCGCCGACATGTCCGACGACTATTGGATCGTCCCCACGACCACGGGCCAAAGTTGGCCAGCCGCCGACATGTCCGACGACTATAGGGTCGTCCCCACGACCCCGGGACTAGATTGGTCCGCCACCGTCATGTCCGACGACTATAGGGTCGTCCCCACGACCCCGGGCCAAAGTTGGCAAGCCGCCGAAATGTCCGACGACTGTAGGGTCGTCCCCACGACCCCGGGACTAGATTGGCCCGCCACCGTCCAGTCCGACGACCTCGGGACTAGGTTGGCCAGCCGCCGACATGTCCGACGACTATAGAGTCGTCCCCACGACACCGGGCCAAAGTTGGCCAGCCGCCGACATGTCCGACGACTATAGGGTCGTCCCCACGACCCCGGGCCAAAGTTGGCAAGCCGCCGAAATGTCCGACGACTGTAGGGTCGTCCCCACGACCCCGGGAATAGATTGGCCGGCCACCGTCAAGTCCGACGACTATAGGGTGGTCCCCACGACCTCGGGACTAGATTGGCCCGCCAACGTCAAGTCCGACGACTATAGGGTCGTCCCCACGACCCCGGGGCTAGGTTGGCCAGCCCCCGACATGTCCGAAGACTATAGGGTCGTCCCCACGACCCTGGGTCTAGGTTGGCCAGCCGCCGACATGTCCGGCGACTAAACAGTCGTCCCCACGACCACGGACAAAAGTTGGCCAGCCGCCGACATGTCCGACGACTATAGGGTCGTCCCCACGACCCCGGGACTAGATTGGCACTAGACCGTCATGTCCGACGACTATCGGATCGTCCCCACGACCACGGGCGAAAGCTGGCCAGCCGCCGACATGTCCGACGACTATTGAGTCGTCCCCACGACCACGGGCCAAAGTTGGCCAGCCGCCGACATGTGCGACGACTATAGGGTCGTCCCCACGACCCCGGGACTAGATTGGCACGCCACCGTCATGTCCGACGACAATAGGGTCGTCCCCACGACCCCGGGACTAGGTTGGCTCGCCGCCGACATGTCCGACGACTATAGGGTCGTCCCCACGACCCCGGGACTAGATTGGCCCGCCACCGTCATGTCCGACGATTATCGGTTTGTCCCCACGACCACGGGCCAATGTTGGCCAGCCGGCGACATGTCCGACGACTATAGGGTCGTCCCCACGACACCGGGCCAAAGTTGGCCAATCGCCGACATGTCCGACGACTATAGGGTCGTCCCCACGACCCCGGTACAAGGTTGGCCCGCCGCCGACTTGCCCGGCGACTATAGGGTCGTCCCCACGACCCCGGGACTAGATTGGCCCGCCACCGTCATGTCCGACGACTATAGGGTCGTCCCCACGACCACGGGCCAAAGTTGGCCAGCCGCCTACATGTCCGACGACTATAGGGTCGTACCTACGACCCCGGGACTAGATTGGCCCGCCACCGTCATGTCCGACGATTATCGGTTCGTCCCCACGACCACGGGCCAAAGTTGGCCAGCCGGCGACATGTCCGACGACTATTGAGTCGTCCCCACGACCACGGGCAAAAGTTGGCCAGCCGGCGACATGTCCGACGACTATTGGGTCGTCCCCACGACCACGGGCAAAAGTTGGCCAGCCGCCGACATGTCCGACGACTATAGGGTCGTCCCCACGACCACGGGCCAAAGATGGCCAGCCGCCGACATGTTCAACGACTATTGGGTCGTCCCCACGACCACGGGCCAAAGTTGGCCAGCCGCCGACATGTCCGCCGACTATAGGGTCGTCCCCACGACCCCGAGAATAGATTGGCCCGCCACCGTCATGTCCGACGACTATAGGGTCGTCCCCACGACCACGGGCCAAAGTTGGCCAGCCGCCGACATGTCCGACGACTATAGGGTCGTCCCCACGACCCCGAGAATAGATTGGCCCGCCACCGTCATGTCCTAAGACTATAGGGTCGTCCCCACGACCCCGGGGCTAGGTTGGCCAGCCGCCGACTTGCCCGACCACTATTGGGTCGTCCCCACGACCTCGATACTAGGTTGGCCAGCCGCCGACATGTGCGACGACTATAGGGTCGTCCCCACGACCCCGGGCCTAGGTTGGCCCGCCGCCGTCTTGTCCGACGACTATAGGGTCGTTCTCACGACCCCGGGACTAGATTGGCCGGCCACCGTCATGTCCGACGACTATAGGGTCGTCCCCACGACCACAGGCCAATTTGGCCAGCCGCCGACATGTTCAACGACTATTGGGTCGTCCCCACGACCACGGGCCAAAGTTGGCCAGCCGCCGACATGTCCGACGACTATAGGGTCGTCCCCACGACCCCGAGAATAGATTGGCCCGCCACCGTCATGTCCGACGACTATAGGGTCGTCCCCACGACCACGGGCCAAAGTTGGCCAGCCGCCGACATGTCCGACGACTATAGGGTCGTCCCCACGACCCCGGGCCTAGGTTGGCCCGCCGCCGTCTTGTCCGACGACTATAGGGTCGTTCTCACGACCCCGGGACTAGATTGGCCGGCCACCGTCATGTCCGACGACTATAGGGTCGTCCCCACGACCACAGGCCAATTTGGCCAGCCGCCGACATGTTCAACGACTATTGGGTCGTCCCCACGACCCCGGGCCTAGGTTGGCCCGCCGCCGTCTTGTCCGACGACTATAGGGTCGTTCTCACGACCCCGGGACTAGATTGGCCGGCCACCGTCATGTCCGACGACTATAGGGTCGTCCCCACGACCACAGGCCAATTTGGCCAGCAGCCGACATGTGCGACGACTATAGGGTCGTCCCCACGACCGCGGGCCAAAGTTGGCCAGCCGCCGACATGTCCGACGACTATAGGGTCGTCCCCACGACCCCGAGAATAGATTGGCCCGCCGCCGTCATGTCCGACGACTATAGGGTCGTCCCCACGACCACGGACCAAAGATGGCCAGCCGCCGTGTTGTCCGACGACAATAGGGTCGTCCCCACGACCCCGGGTCTAGGTTGGCTAGCCGCCGACATGTCCGACGACTAAACAGTCGTCCCCACGACCACGGGCCAAAGTTGGCCAGCCGCCGTCATGTCCGACGACTATCGGATCGACCCAACGACCACGGACCAAAGTTGGCCAATCGCCGACATGTCCGACGACTATAGGGTCGTCCCTATGACCCCGGGGCTAGTTTGGCCCGCCACCGTCATGTCCGACGACAATAGGGTCGTCCCCACGACCCCGGGTCCAGGTCGGCCAGCCGCCGACATGTCCGACGAATATAGAGTCGTCCCCACGACACCGGGCCAAAGTTGGCCAGCCGGCGACATGTCCGACGACTATAGGGTCGTCCCCACGACCCCGGGTCTAGGTTGGCCAGCCGCCGACATGTCCGACGACTAAACAGTCGTCCCCACGACCACGGGCCAAAGTTGGCCAGCCGGCGTCATGTCCGACGACTATCGGATCGACCCCACGACCACGGACCAAAGTTGGCCAATCGCCGACATGTCCGACGACTATAGGGTCGTCCCTATGACCCCGGGACTAGATTGGCCCGACACCGTCATGTCCGGCGACAATAGGGTCGTCCCCACGACCCCGGGTCTAGGTTGGCCAGCCGCCGACATGTCCGACGACTAAACAGTCGTCCCCACGACCACGGGCCAAAGTTGGCCAGCCGCCGACATGTCCGACGACTATTGGGTCGTCCCCACGACCCCGGGACTAAATTGGCCAGCCGCCGACATGTCCGACGACTATAGGGTCGTCCCGCCGACCGCGGGTCAATGTTGGCCAATCGCCGACATGTCCGACGACTATTGAGTCGTCCCCACGACCACGGGCCAAAGTTGGCCAGCCGCCGACATGTCCGACGACTATAGGGTCGTCCCCACGACCCCGGGCCAATGTTGGCCAATCGCCGACATGTCCGACGACTATAGGGTCATTCCTACGACCCCGGGACTATATTGGCCCGCCACCGTCATGTCCGACGACAATAGGGTCGTCCCCACGACCCCGGGAATAGATTGGCCCGCCGCCGACATGTCCGACGACTATAGGCTCGTCCCCACGACCTCGGGACTAGGTTGGCCAGCCGCCGACATGTCCGACGACTAAACAGTCGTTCCCACGACCACGGGCCAAAGTTGGCCAGCCGCCGACATGTCCGACGACTATAGGGTCGTCCCCACCACCCCCGGACTAGGCTGGCCCGCCGCCGACTTGTCCGACCACTATAGGGTCGTCCCCACGACCTCGGGACTAGGTTGGCCAGCCGCCGACATGTCCGACGACTAGAGGGTCGTCCCCACGACATCGGGACTAGGTTGGCCAGCCGCCGACATCTCCGACGACTAAACAGTCGTCCCCACGACCACGGGCCAAAGTTGGCCAGCCGCCGACATGTCCGACGACTATAGGGTCGTCCCCACGACCCCGGGATTTGGTAGACCAGCCGCCAACATGTCCGACGACTGTAGGGTCGTCCCCACGACCCAGGGATTTGGTAGACCAGCCGCCAACATGTCCGACGACTATAGGGTCGTCTCCCTGACCCCGCGCCAAAGTTGGCCCGCCGCCGACATGTCCGACGACTATAGGGTCGTCCCTACGACCCTGGGCCGAAGTTGGCAAGCCGCCGAAATGTCCGACGACTGTGGGTCGTCCCCACGACCCCGGGAGTAGGTAGACCAGCCGCCAACATGTCCGACGACTATAGGGTCGTCCCTACGACCCCGGGACTAGATTGGCCCGCCGCCGACTTGTCCGACGACTATAGGGTCGTCCCCACGAACTCCCGGACTAGGTTGGCTCGCCGCCGACATGTCTGACGACTATTGGGTCGTCCCCAAGACCAGGGGCCAAAGTTGGCCCGCCACCGTCATGTCCGACGACAATAGGGTCGTCCCCACGACCTCGGGAATAGGTTGGCCAGCCGCCGACATGTCCGACGACTATAGGGTCGCCCCCACGACCTCGGGACTAGGTTGGCCAGCCGCCGACATGTCCGACGACTATAGGGTCGTCCCCACGACCCCGGGTCTAGGTTGGAGAGCCGCCGACATGTCCGACGACTATAGAGTCGTCCCCACGACACCGGGCCAAAGTTAGCCAGCCGCCGACATGTCCGACGACTATTGGGTCGTCCCCACGACACCGGGCCAAAGTTGGTAAGCCGCCGACATGTGCGAAGACTATAGGGTCGTCCCCACGACCCCGGGACTAGATTGGCCAGCCGCCGACATGTCCGACGACTATAGAGTCGTCCCCACGACACCGGGTCAAAGTTGGCCAGCCGCTGACATTTCCAACGACTATTGGGTCGTCCCCACGACCACGGGCCAATGTTGGCTAGCCGCCGACATGTCCGACGACTATAGGGTCGTCCCCACGACCACGGGCCAAAGTTGGCCAGCCGCCGACATGTCCGACGACAATCGGATCGTCCCCACGACCACGCACCAAAGTTGGCCAGCCGCCGACATGTCCGACGACTTTTGGATCGTCCCCACGACCACGGGCCAAAGTTGGCAAGCCGCCGACATGTCCGACGACTATAGGGTCGTCCCCACGACCCCGGGACTACATTGGCCTGCCACCGTCAAGTCCGACGACTATAGGGTCGTCCCCACGACCTCGGGACTAGGTTGGCCAGCCGCCGACATGTCCGACGACTATAATGTCGTCCCCACGACCCCGGGCCAATGTTGGCCAATCGCCGACATGTCCGAAGACTATAGGGTCGTCCCCACGACCCCGGGACTAGATTGGCCAGCCGCCGACATGTCCGACGACTATAGAGTCGTCCCCACGACACCGGGTCAAAGTTGGCCAGCCGCTGACATTTCCAACGACTATTGGGTCGTCCCCACGACCACGGGCCAATGTTGGCTAGCCGCCGACATGTCCGACGACTATTGGATCGTCCCCACGACCACGGGCCAAAGTTGGCCAGCCGCCGACATGTCCGAAGACTATAGGGTCGTCCCCAAGACCCCGGGACTAGATTGGCCAGCCGCCGACATGTCCGACGACTATAGAGTCGTCCCCACGACACCGGGTCAAAGTTGGCCAGCCGCTGACATTTCCAACGACTATTGGGTCGTCCCCACGACCACGGGCCAATGTTGGCTAGCCGCCGACATGTCCGACGACTATAGGGTCGTCCCCACGACCACGGGCCAAAGCGGGCCAGCCGCCGACATGTCCGACGACTATTGGATCGTCCCCACGACCACGGGCCAAAGTTGGCCAGCCGCCGACATGTCCGACGACTATAGGGTCGTCCCCACGACCCCGGGACTAGATTGGTCCGCCACCGTCATGTCCGACGACTATAGGGTCGTCCCCACGACCCCGGGCCAAAGTTGGCAAGCCGCCGAAATGTCCGACGACTGTAGGGTCGTCCCCACGACCCCGGGACTAGATTGGCCCGCCACCGTCCAGTCCGACGACCTCGGGACTAGGTTGGCCAGCCGCCGACATGTCCGACGACTATAGAGTCGTCCCCACGACACCGGGCCAAAGTTGGCCAGCCGCCGACATGTCCGACGACTATAGGGTCGTCCCCACGACCCCGGGCCAAAGTTGGCAAGCCGCCGAAATGTCCGACGACTGTAGGGTCGTCCCCACGACCCCGGGAATAGATTGGCCGGCCACCGTCAAGTCCGACGACTATAGGGTGGTCCCCACGACCTCGGGACTAGATTGGCCCGCCAACGTCAAGTCCGACGACTATAGGGTCGTCCCCACGACCCCGGGCCAATATTGGCCCACCACCGTCATGTCGGACGTCTATAGGGTCGTCCCCACGACCACGGGCCTACGATGTCCTTCCGCCAACATGTCCGACGACTATAGGGTCGTCCCCACGACCACGGGCCTAAGTTGTCCAGCCGCCGACATGTCCGACGACTATAGGGTCGTCCCCACGACCCCGGGACTAGATTGGCCCGCCACCGTCATGTCCAACGACTATCGGATCGTCCCCACGACCCCGGGCCAATATTGGCCAGCCACCGTCATGTCCGACGACTATCGGATCGACCCCACGACCCCGGGCCAATATTGGCCCACCACCGTCATGTCGGACGTCTATAGGGTCGTCCCCACGACCACGGGCCTACGATGTCCTTCCGCCAACATGTCCGACGACTATAGGGTCGTCCCCACGACCACGGGCCTAAGTTGTCCAGCCGCCGACATGTCCGACGACTATAGGGTCGTCCCCACGACCCCGGGACTAGATTGGCCCGCCACCGTCATGTCCGACGACTGTCGGATCGACCCCACGACCACGGGCCAAAGTTGGCCAGCCGCCGACATGTCCGACGACTATTGGGTCGTCCCCACGACACCGGGCCAAAGTTGGCAAGCCGCCGACATGTGCGAAGACTTTTGGATCGTCCCCACGACCACGGGCCAAAGTTGGCCAGCCGCCGACATGTCCGACGACTATAGGGTCGTCCCCACGACCCCGGGACTAGATTGGCCTGCCACCGTCAAGTCCGACGACTATAGGGTCGTCCCCACGACCTCGGGACTAGGTTGGCCAGCCGCCGACATGTCCGACGACTATAATGTCGTCCCCACGACCCCGGGCCAATGTTGGCCAATCGCCGACATGTCCGAAGACAATCGGATCGTCCCCACGACCACGCACCAAAGTTGGCCAGCCGCCGACATGTCCGACGACTTTTGGATCGTCCCCACGACCACGGGCCAAAGTTGGCCAGCCGCCGACATGTCCGACGACTATAGGGTCGTCCCCACGACCCCGGGACTAGATTGGCCTGCCACCGTCAAGTCCGACGACTATAGGGTCGTCCCCACGACCTCGGGACTAGGTTGGCCAGCCGCCGACATGTCCGACGACTATAATGTCGTCCCCACGACCCCGGGCCAATGTTGGCCAATCGCCGACATGTCCGAAGACTATAGGGTCGTCCCCACGACCCCGGGACTAGATTGGCCAGCCGCCGACATGTCCGACGACTAAACAGTCGTCCCCACCACCACGGGCCAAAGTTGGCCAGCCGCCGACATGTCCGACGGCTATAGGGTCGTCACCACGACCCCGGAACTAGATTGGCCCGCCACCGTCATGTCCGACGACTGTCGGATCGACCCCACGACCACGGGCCAAAGTTGGCCAGCCGCCGACATGTCCGACGACTATTGGGTCGTCCCCACGACACCGGGCCAAAGTTGGCAAGCCGCCGACATGTGCGAAGACTTTTGGATCGTCCCCACGACCACGGGCCAAAGTTGGCCAGCCGCCGACATGTCCGACGACTATAGGGTCGTCCCCACGACCCCGGGACTAGATTGGTCCGCCACCGTCATGTCCGACGACTATAGGGTCGTCCCCACGACCCCGGGCCAAAGTTGGCAAGCCGCCGAAATGTCCGACGACTGTAGGGTCGTCCCCACGACCCCGGGACTAGATTGGCCCGCCACCGTCCAGTCCGACGACCTCGGGACTAGGTTGGCCAGCCGCCGACATGTCCGACGACTATAGAGTCGTCCCCACGACACCGGGCCAAAGTTGGCCAGCCGCCGACATGTCCGACGACTATAGGGTCGTCCCCACGACCCCGGGCCAAAGTTGGCAAGCCGCCGAAATGTCCGACGACTGTAGGGTCGTCCCCACGACCCCGGGAATAGATTGGCCGGCCACCGTCAAGTCCGACGACTATAGGGTGGTCCCCACGACCTCGGGACTAGATTGGCCCGCCAACGTCAAGTCCGACGACTATAGGGTCGTCCCCACGACCCCGGGCCAATATTGGCCCACCACCGTCATGTCGGACGTCTATAGGGTCGTCCCCACGACCACGGGCCTACGATGTCCTTCCGCCAACATGTCCGACGACTATAGGGTCGTCCCCACGACCACGGGCCTAAGTTGTCCAGCCGCCGACATGTCCGACGACTATAGGGTCGTCCCCACGACCCCGGGACTAGATTGGCCCGCCACCGTCATGTCCAACGACTATCGGATCGTCCCCACGACCCCGGGCCAATATTGGCCAGCCACCGTCATGTCCGACGACTATCGGATCGACCCCACGACCCCGGGCCAATATTGGCCCACCACCGTCATGTCGGACGTCTATAGGGTCGTCCCCACGACCACGGGCCTACGATGTCCTTCCGCCAACATGTCCGACGACTATAGGGTCGTCCCCACGACCACGGGCCTAAGTTGTCCAGCCGCCGACATGTCCGACGACTATAGGGTCGTCCCCACGACCCCGGGACTAGATTGGCCCGCCACCGTCATGTCCAACGACTATCGGATCGTCCCCACGACCCCGGGCCAATATTGGCCAATCGCCGACATGTCCGACGACTATAGGGTCGTATCTACGACCCCGGGACTAGATTGCCCCGCCACCGTCATGTCCGACGACAATAGGGTCGTCCCCACGACCCGGGGTCTAGATTGGCCAGCCGCCGACATGTCCGACGACTAAACAGTCGTCCCCACCACCACGGGCCAAAGTTGGCCAGCCGCCGACATGTCCGACGGCTATAGGGTCGTCACCACGACCCCGGAACTAGATTGGCCCGCCACCGTCATGTCCGACGACTGTCGGATCGACCCCACGACCACGGGCCAAAGTTGGCCAGCCGCCGACATGTCCGACGACTATTGGGTCGTCCCCACGACACCGGGCCAAAGTTGGCAAGCCGCCGACATGTGCGAAGACTATAGGGTCGTCCCCACGACCCCGGGACTAGATTGGCCAGCCGCCGACATGTCCGACGACTATAGAGTCGTCCCCACGACACCGGGTCAAAGTTGGCCAGCCGCTGACATTTCCAACGACTATTGGGTCGTCCCCACGACCACGGGCCAATGTTGGCTAGCCGCCGACATGTCCGACGACTATAGGGTCGTCCCCACGACCACGGGCCAAAGTTGGCCAGCCGCCGACATGTCCGACGACAATCGGATCGTCCCCACGACCACGCACCAAAGTTGGCCAGCCGCCGACATGTCCGACGACTTTTGGATCGTCCCCACGACCACGGGCCAAAGTTGGCCAGCCGCCGACATGTCCGACGACTATAGGGTCGTCCCCACGACCCCGGGACTAGATTGGCCTGCCACCGTCAAGTCCGACGACTATAGGGTCGTCCCCACGACCTCGGGACTAGGTTGGCCAGCCGCCGACATGTCCGACGACTATAATGTCGTCCCCACGACCCCGGGCCAATGTTGGCCAATCGCCGACATGTCCGAAGACTATAGGGTCGTCCCCACAACCCCGGGACTAGATTGGCCAGCCGCCGACATGTCCGACGACTATAGAGTCGTCCCCACGACACCGGGTCAAAGTTGGCCAGCCGCTGACATTTCCAACGACTATTGGGTCGTCCCCACGACCACGGGCCAATGTTGGCTAGCCGCCGACATGTCCGACGACTATAGGGTCGTCCCCACGACCCCGGGACTAGATTGTTCCGCCACCGTCATGTCCGACGACTATAGGGTCGTCCCCACGACCCCGGGCCAAAGTTGGCAAGCCGCCGAAATGTCCGACGACTGTAGGGTCGTTCCCACGACCCCGGGACTAGATTGGCCCGCCACCGTCAAGTCCGACGACCTCGGGACTAGGTTGGCCAGCCGCCGACATGTCCGACGACTATAGAGTCGTCCCCACGACACCGGGCCAAAGTTGGCCAGCCGCCGACATGTCCGACGACTATAGGGTCGTCCCCACGACCCCGGGCCAAAGTTGGCAAGCCGCCGAAATGTCCGACGACTGTTGGGTCGTCCCCACGACCCCGGGAATAGATTGGCCGGCCACCGTCAAGTCCGACGACTATAGGGTCGTCCCCACGACCTCGGGACTAGATTGGCCCTCCAACGTCAAGTCCGACGACTATAGGGTCGTCCCCTCGACCCCGGGTCTAGGTTGGCCAGCCGCCGACTTGTCCGACGACTATAGGGTCGTACCCACGACCCCGAGACTAGACTGACAAGCCGCCAACATGTCCGACGACTATAGGGTCGTCCCCACGACCCCGGGCCAAAGATGTCCAGCCGCCGTCTCGTCCGACGACTATAGGGTCGTCCCCACGACCCCGGGACTAGATTGGCCCGCCACCGTCATGTCCAACGACTATAGGGTCGTCCCCACGACCCCGGGTCTAGGTTGGAGAGCCGCCGACATGTCCGACGACTATAGAGTCGTCCCCACGACACCGGGCCAAAGTTAGCCAGCCGCCGACATGTCCGACGACTATTGGGTCGTCCCCACGACACCGGGCCAAAGTTGGCAAGCCGCCGACATGTGCGAAGACTATAGGGTCGTCCCCACGACCCCGGGACTAGATTGGCCAGCCGCCGACATGTCCGACGACTATAGAGTCGTCCCCACGACACCGGGTCAAAGTTGGCCAGCCGCTGACATTTCCAACGACTATTGGGTCGTCCCCACGACCACGGGCCAATGTTGGCTAGCCGCCGACATGTCCGACGACTATAGGGTCGTCCCCACGACCACGGGTCAAAGTTGGCCAGCCGCCGACATGTCCGACGACAATCGGATCGTCCCCACGACCACGCACCAAAGTTGGCCTGCCGCCGACATGTCCGACGACTTTTGGATCGTCCCCACGACCCCGGGCCAAAGCTGGCCAGCCGCCGACATGTCCGACGACTATTGGATCGTCCCCACGACCACGGGCCAAAGTTGGCCAGCCGCCGACATGTCCGACGACTATAGGGTCGTCCCAAACGACCCCGGGCCAAAGCTGGCCAGCCGCCGACATGTCCGACGACTATTGGATCGTCCCCACGACCACGGGCCAAAGTTGGCCAGCCGCCGACATGTGCGACGACTATTGGGTCGTCCCCACGACACCGGGCCAAAGTTGGCAAGCCGCCGACATGTGCGAAGACTATAGGGTCGTCCCCACGACCCCGGGACTAGATTGGCCAGCCGCCGACATGTCCGACGACTATAGAGTCGTCCCCACGACACCGGGTCAAAGTTGGCCAGCCGCTGACATGTCCGACGACAATCGGATCGTCCCCACGACCACGCACCAAAGTTGGCCAGCCGCCGACATGTCCGACGACTTTTGGATCGTCCCCACGACCACGGGCCAAAGTTGGCCAGCCGCCGACATGTCCGACGACTATAGGGTCGTCCCCACGACCCCGGGACTAAATTGGCCTGCCACCGTCAAGTCCGACGACTATAGGGTCGTCCCCACGACCTCGGGACTAGGTTGGCCAGCCGCCGACATGTCCGACGACTATAATGTCGTCCCCACGACCCCGGGCCAATGTTGGCCAATCGCCGACATGTCCGAAGACTATTGGGTCGTCCCCACGACCACGGGCCAATGTTGGCTAGCCGCCGACATGTCCGACGACTATAGGGTCGTCCCCACGACCACGGGCCAAAGCTGGCCAGCCGCCGACATGTCCGACGACTATTGGATCGTCCCCACGACCACGGGCCAAAGTTGGCCAGCCGCCGACATGTCCGACGACTATAGGGTCGTCCCCACGACCCCGGGACTAGATTGGTCCGCCACCGTCATGTCCGACGACTATAGGGTCGTCCCCACGACCCCGGGCCAAAGTTGGCAAGCCGCCGAAATGTCCGACGACTGTAGGGTCGTCCCCACGACCCCGGGACTAGATTGGCCCGCCACCGTCCAGTCCGACGACCTCGGGACTAGGTTGGCCAGCCGCCGACATGTCCGACGACTATAGAGTCGTCCCCACGACACCGGGCCAAAGTTGGCCAGCCGCCGACATGTCCGACGACTATAGGGTCGTCCCCACGACCCCGGGCCAAAGTTGGCAAGCCGCCGAAATGTCCGACGACTGTAGGGTCGTCCCCACGACCCCGGGAATAGATTGGCCGGCCACCGTCAAGTCCGACGACTATAGGGTGGTCCCCACGACCTCGGGACTAGATTGGCCCGCCAACGTCAAGTCCGACGACTATAGGGTCGTCCCCACGACCCCGGGGCTAGGTTGGCCAGCCCCCGACATGTCCGACGACTATAGGGTCGTCCCCACGACCCTGGGTCTAGGTTGGCCAGCCGCCGACATGTCCGGCGACTAAACAGTCGTCCCCACGACCACGGACAAAAGTTGGCCAGCCGCCGACATGTCCGACGACTATAGGGTCGTCCCCACGACCCCGGGACTAGGTTGGCCCGCCACCGTCATGTCCGACGATTACCGGTTCGTCCGCACGACCACGGGCCAAATTTGGCCAGCCGGCGACATGTCCGACGACTATTGGGTCGTCCCACGACCCCGGTACTAGATTGGCCCGCCACCGTCAAGTCCGACGACTATAGGGTCGTCCCCACGACCCCGGGGCTAGGTTGGCCAGCCCCCGACATGTGCGACGACTATAGGGTCGTCCCCACTTCCCTGGGTCTAGGTTGGCCAGCCGCCGACATGTCCGGCGACTAAACAGTCGTCCCCACGACCACGGACAAAAGTTGGCCAGCCGCCGACATGTCCGACGACTATAGGGTCGTCCCCACGACCCCGGGCCAATATTGGCCCACCACCGTCATGTCGGACGTCTATAGGGTCGTCCCCACGACCACGGGCCTACGATGTCCTTCCGCCAACATGTCCGACGACTATAGGGTCGTCCCCACGACCACGGGCCTAAGTTGTCCAGCCGCCGACATGTCCGACGACTATAGGGTCGTCCCCACGACCCCGGGACTAGATTGGCCCGCCACCGTCATGTCCAACGACTATCGGATCGTCCCCACGACCCCGGGCCAATATTGGCCAGCCACCGTCATGTCCGACGACTATCGGATCGACCCCACGACCCCGGGCCAATATTGGCCCACCACCGTCATGTCGGACGTCTATAGGGTCGTCCCCACGACCACGGGCCTACGATGTCCTTCCGCCAACATGTCCGACGACTATAGGGTCGTCCCCACGACCACGGGCCTAAGTTGTCCAGCCGCCGACATGTCCGACGACTATAGGGTCGTCCCCACGACCCCGGGACTAGATTGGCCCGCCACCGTCATGTCCAACGACTATCGGATCGTCCCCACGACCCCGGGCCAATATTGGCCAATCGCCGACATGTCCGACGACTATAGGGTCGTATCTACGACCCCGGGACTAGATTGCCCCGCCACCGTCATGTCCGACGACAATAGGGTCGTCCCCACGACCCGGGGTCTAGATTGGCCAGCCGCCGACATGTCCGACGACTAAACAGTCGTCCCCACGACCACGGGCCAAAGTTGGCCAGCCGCCGACATGTCCGACGGCTATAGGGTCGTCACCACGACCCCGGAACTAGATTGGCCCGCCACCGTCATGTCCGACGACTGTCGGATCGACCCCACGACCACGGGCCAAAGTTGGCCAGCCGCCGACATGTCCGACGACTATTGGGTCGTCCCCACGACACCGGGCCAAAGTTGGCAAGCCGCCGACATGTGCGAAGACTATAGGGTCGTCCCCACGACCCCGGGACTAGATTGGCCAGCCGCCGACATGTCCGACGACTATAGAGTCGTCCCCACGACACCGGGTCAAAGTTGGCCAGCCGCTGACATTTCCAACGACTATTGGGTCGTCCCCACGACCACGGGCCAATGTTGGCTAGCCGCCGACATGTCTGACGACTATAGGGTCGTCCCCACGACCACGGGCCAAAGTTGGCCAGCCGCCGACATGTCCGACGACAATCGGATCGTCCCCACGACCACGCACCAAAGTTGGCCAGCCGCCGACATGTCCGACGACTTTTGGATCGTCCCCACGACCACGGGCCAAAGTTGGCCAGCCGCCGACATGTCCGACGACTATAGGGTCGTCCCCACGACCCCGGGACTAGATTGGCCTGCCACCGTCAAGTCCGACGACTATAGGGTCGTCCCCACGACCTCGGGACTAGGTTGGCCAGCCGCCGACATGTCCGACGACTATAATGTCGTCCCCACGACCCCGGGCCAATGTTGGCCAATCGCCGACATGTCCGAAGACTATAGGGTCGTCCCCACGACCCCGGGACTAGATTGGCCAGCCGCCGACATGTCCGACGACTATAGAGTCGTCCCCACGACACCGGGTCAAAGTTGGCCAGCCGCTGACATTTCCAACGACTATTGGGTCGTCCCCACGACCACGGGCCAATGTTGGCTAGCCGCCGACATGTCCGACGACTATAGGGTCGTCCCCACGACCCCGGGCCAAAGTTGGCAAGCCGCCGAAATGTCCGACGACTGTAGGGTCGTCCCCACGACCCCGGGACTAGATTGGCCCGCCACCGTCCAGTCCGACGACCTCGGGACTAGGTTGGCCAGCCGCCGACATGTCCGACGACTATAGAGTCGTCCCCACGACACCGGGCCAAAGTTGGCCAGCCGCCGACATGTCCGACGACTATAGGGTCGTCCCCACGACCCCGGGCCAAAGTTGGCAAGCCGCCGAAATGTCCGACGACTGTAGGGTCGTCCCCACGACCCCGGGAATAGATTGGCCGGCCACCGTTAAGTCCGACGACTATAGGGTGGTCCCCACGACCTCGGGACTAGATTGGCCCGCCAACGTCAAGTCCGACGACTATAGGGTCGTCCCCACGACCCCGGGGCTAGGTTGGCCAGCCCCCGACATGTCCGACGACTATAGGGTCGTCCCCACGACCCTGGGTCTAGGTTGGCCAGCCGCCGACATGTCCGGCGACTAAACAGTCGTCCCCACGACCACGGACAAAAGTTGGCCAGCCGCCGACATGTCCGACGACTATAGGGTCGTCCCCACGACCCCGGGACTAGGTTGGCCCGCCACCGTCATGTCCGACGATTACCGGTTCGTCCGCACGACCACGGGCCAAAGTTGGCCCGCCGGCGACATGTCCGACGACTATTGGGTCGTCCCACGACCCCGGTACTAGATTGGCCCGCCACCGTCAAGTCCGACGACTATAGGGTCGTCCCCACGACCCCGGGGCTAGGTTGGCCAGCCCCCGACATGTCCGACGACTATAGGGTCGTCCCCACGACCCTGGGTCTAGGTTGGCCAGCCGCCGACATGTCCGGCGACTAAACAGTCGTCCCCACGACCACGGACAAAAGTTGGCCAGCCGCCGACATGTCCGACGACTATAGGGTCGTCCCCACGACCCCGGGACTAGGTTGGCCCGCCACCGTCATGTCCGACGATTACCGGTTCGTCCCCACGACCACGGGCCAAAGTTGCCCAGCCACCGTCATGTCCGACGACTATCGGATCGACCCCACGACCCCGGGCCAATATTGGCCCACCACCGTCATGTCGGACGTCTATAGGGTCGTCCCCACGACCACGGGCCTACGATGTCCTTCCGCCAACATGTCCGACGACTATAGGGTCGTCCCCACGACCACGGGCCTAAGTTGTCCAGCCGCCGACATGTCCGACGACTATAGGGTCGTCCCCACGACCCCGGGACTAGATTGGCCCGCCACCGTCATGTCCAACGACTATCGGATCGTCCCCACGACCCCGGGCCAATATTGGCCAATCGCCGACATGTCCGACGACTATAGGGTCGTATCTACGACCCCGGGACTAGATTGCCCCGCCACCGTCATGTCCGACGACAATAGGGTCGTCCCCACGACCCGGGGTCTAGATTGGCCAGCCGCCGACATGTCCGACGACTAAACAGTCGTCCCCACGACCACGGGCCAAAGTTGGCCAGCCGCCGACATGTCCGACGGCTATAGGGTCGTCACCACGACCCCGGAACTAGATTGGCCCGCCACCGTCATGTCCGACGCCTGTCGGATCGACCCCACGACCACGGGCCAAAGTTGGCCAATCGCCGACATGTCCGACGACTATAGGGTCGTCCCTATGACCCCGGTGCTAGTTTGGCCCGCCACCGTCATGTCCGACGACTATAGGGTCGTCCCCACGACCCCGGGTCTAGGTTGGCCAGCCGCCGACATGTCCGACGACTAAACAGTCGTCCCCACGACCACGGGCCAAAGTTGGCCAGCCGCCGTGTTTGCGATTCGAGCAATAGTTCCCATCACCACCGCTCTCATCTCACCGCAGCACCTCACGGGCAGCGGAACACGACGGCAGATCGACGATCGATGGCCGAATCAGATCTGGCCGTCGGCGCGCTCATCCAATCGGACCAGCCGGCCGCGCGCTCACCCAATCAAAGCTCACTTCCGCTTGGCGCGTCTTCCAGAAGCTTCTGGAAGACACCAAGGCGGAAGCTAGCTTCGGGCCATTGTTCACTCTCGTTCGTAGCGTTCACCGAATCACACGTATCAAGCACGCGATTATTGTTCTGTTCAAACGCGCAATCTCTCATTCTCTCAAAGCTCACCGCTCATGTAAAGCGTTCTTGGCTCACCACGCGTGTTAATCCGCTCAGCAACCTAGTTTTGAATAAACGACGTGGCTAACGCTGAACTGCTGGGCTTTGAATTCACTTCGCCACCCTAACCTAAAATTCCGGCACGCGAAAAACATCTACTCGCGAACATTTGGTCCTTCGAGCCGGATACGAAGTGCATCAAAGTGCAGTGAAAGTGCGCAAGCTCACCCGCTCACCCGCTCACCACTCATCGCTCAGAGATGGAGAATAAAGCTGCCACCTCAGCGGCGACGTCGAGGCCAACGACGCCCACGATGTCGGTGCTCACGCTCACCATCCCCGACGAGGCAACGGGGACTTCAGAAACGGCCGCTGCGGGTCGAACGAGGGCCACATCACCTTCACTCATTCCGGCAGAGCTCCTCATGAAGCCGAGAACTCAGGTGGATCGTTTCAATTCTCTCAACGACTTTCAAACTGAAATCCCCACACTCGCTCACACTACATCTCTCGACGAGGTACGCGTGCTCAGTTCTCACGTGGAAGATCTGCATCAGGCCTTTATAAGGGAGCACGCATATTTTGAAATCACCTGGCCAGTGAAGTGCCTCGATCACGAATATTTCACCTCAGAGCTCGTCACTAAGGAGAGGCAGCTCCATCTAAAGACGAAGCTCAGGCTCAACCGTCTTCGTGAAGACGTGGAGGCCATTGCTCAAGCAAGGGTCGCCGTCTCACCCGCTCAACCATCTTCTCGAGCGTCGAAGCTGCCCGAGATTGCGCTGCCGACCTTCTCAGGCAGCTACGTGGACTGGCCAGCATTCAGCGAGCTGTTCACATCACTCATCATCGGGGACACGCAGCTTATGGAAATCGACAGGTTGCACTACCTACGCTCTAGTGTGACTGGCGAGCCAGCAAGGCACGTGAATGCCTACCCGCTCACTGGCGACTCATTTCAAGCTTGCTGGGAGTACTTGACTAAGCGCTTCTCAAACAAGCGCGTGCTCATCCAGGAGCAGCTGAACAAGTTGTTCAGTTTGCCAGCGATCCAGACTCGCAGCTCAACCGCTCTGGACAACCTGCGCTCGTCCATCACCGAGGTGATTAAGACTCTCAAGGCGTTGGGTGCGGCAGACGACATGCTCAACTGTGTTCTAGTACACCTCGCTACCAACTGCTTAGACAAGCACACACGAGAGGCGTGGGAGACCTCGGTGGGCTCAGCCAACACATATCCGAGGTACGAGCAGTTGGAATCGTTCATCGACAACAAAATCGTCGCGTTAAAGCAATTGGAGGGCGCCGCTCAAAAGCAAGCTCAACAGAAGAAGGCTCAACCTCCCTCTGCCGCACCCAGTCGCCCATCTCATCGCTCAGCTACCTCTCACGCAGCGACACACACGCAGACCAGCTCAAAGTTCTACCTCTCAGGGAACAATTACCCGTGCGATTGCTGCCAGGGACCGCATTTCGTGGTGATGTGTCCGGAGTTCCGCGAAATGTCGGTGGAAGCGAGGCGCAAGTTCATCACCAGGTACGAGCTGTGTCGTAACTGTTGTGGACGACACAACACAGAAGTGTGCAAATCGCCCCTCAAGTGCAAGACGTGTGGGGCTCGGCATCACACGATGCTGCACTTGAAGGGGACCCCAACTCAACCATCTCAAACCTCCGCACCAGTTCAATCCTCATCTCAAGCTCAATGAGAAATTGGTGCAGTCGTCGCACCCCGCTCAAGCTCAACATATCAGTCTCAAAGCTCACGCTCAAAAGGTTTTCCACGTTACCCGCTAGCTGTTCGCACATCATTCTCAACCATGTCACTCCTGGCCACGGCCAACGCTCAGCTCATCACTCCAGTATCATTCTCTCCAGTTCGGCTTCTCATCGACTCAGGCTCCGAGCTCACCTTTGTTAAGGAGGAGGTCATCAGCCAGCTCAACATTCCACGTGTGCAATCATCCATTTCAATCACTGGCCTTGGAGGCGCCAGCTCTCTCCAAACTAGAGGAATCGCACTGCTCACACTGCGCTCGAATTACGATTCGACAACGATACATGTTCAAGCTCATGTACTCAAGGCATTAACCTCCAATTTGCCATCCGTTGAAGCGCCTCGTCAGGAGTGGCCACATCTCGACGGCCTCAAGCTAGCTGATCCCGACTTTCTCACGCCACGGCCTATTGACATGGTTATCGGCGCAGACACATACGGACAGATTATCAAACCTAACCTCATCAAGGCAGACCCGTCAATGCCAATTGCCCAATTTTCAATGTTTGGGTGGCTCATTCTTGGACCAATCACCATTCACAATTCACAGATTGCAACATCCCATCACTCTGCTGTGGTACAGCATAGCAACAATGATCTCCAAGAAATGCTGACGAGGTTTTGGATTCAAGAAGAGCTTCCCGGTGATACCCCTACTCAGCTCACGCATGAAGAAGAGGAGTGCGAGGAGCACTTTCGAGCGACTCACTCGCGTGACTCAACAGGTAGATACATCGTCCGCATCCCGCTCAAGTTGTCTCCAAAGCTCCTGGGCAATTCATACAACACGGCTCACGCATGCTTGATGCGTACACGCAACAGACTCAAGAAGGATGCTGGACTTCGTGAACTCTATGAAGGGTTCATGAACGAGTACAAAGATCTCCAGCACATGGTAAGAGCACCATCAATCTCTCCTAATTCTCATTCCATTTTCTATTTGCCACACCATGGAGTGCTCAAGCCCGACAGCCAATCAACAAAGCTCAGGGTCGTCTTCAATGGCTCAAGCCCCTCGGGCTCCGGACACTCAATCAACGATCTCATGTACACCGGCAAAAATCTCCTGCTCAATGTCACCGACGTGCTGCTGTGGATACGTCAGCACAAATTCATATTTGCCACGGACGTGACGAAGATGTATCGTCAAGTCCAGGTGCATGAAGCCGATCAGGACCTGCAAAGGGTGCTGTGGTTCGACGGCAATCAGAAGGAGGTGCCATACAAGCTCACCACCGTCACATACGGATTGAAGGCTGCTCCATTCATGGCTGTCAGGGCTCTACTTCAACTTGTGGAAGACGAAGGCCATCGCTTCCCACTGGCAGTACCATCGCTCACTCAAGCCAGATACGTCGACGACATATTCGGCGGAGCCGACACAGGTGAGAAACTCATTGAAATCGCTCAACAGTTACAAGACCTGTGCAACGCGGGAGGCTTTCCACTTGCCAAATGGCATGCAACTCACCCTCCGTTGCTTGATTCAATTTCCCCTACTCAGAGAGCTCTCGGCTCAATACTTTCACTAGACGACTGCAAAACCAAAGTTCTCGGATTACATTGGAACGTGCTCAAGGATAGCTTTTCATTCTCAGCCAAACCGGCAACGAGCTCAAAATTCACCAAACGCCTCATTCTCTCAGAAGTAGCTCAGATATTTGATCCGCTCGGCTTTTTGTCACCAGTCATCATTCAAGCAAAGGTGCTTTTACAAGAATTATGGCTGCACAAGCTCAGCTGGGATGATCCACTGCCATCCCAGGTCACTTCAAAATGGCTCACCATCAGAGAAAATCTTCAATGCCTGGCCAGGCTCTCAGTTCCTAGGTGGTTCACCACCTACAGCTACTCAACAGTGGAATTACATGGTTTCTCTGATGCCTCTCAACTCGCCATGGCGGCGGTAGTTTATATTACCGTCCTTTCACCGTCCACAAATCACAAGGTGTCGACACTAGTGTGCTCCAAAACAAAGGTAGCACCCCTCAAAAAGCTCACCATCCCGAGGCTCGAGCTTACGGCATCATTGATGCTTGCAAAGCTCACAAAATATGTTCAAGCAACTCTCAAGCTCAATGTAGCTGCTACTCACCTGTGGACGGACTCTCAAGTGACACTTATATGGATCAAATCTCATGCATCACGCTGGAAGGACTATGTGAGGAATCGTGTCTCCCAGATTCAAGAGCTCACTCAACATGCACAATGGAGACACGTTCCAGGAACCTCAAATCCAGCGGACTGCGCCTCTCGAGGCGTGACTACATCTCAGCTTGAACAACACAAGCTGTGGTGGACGGGACCACCATGGCTCACTCAGCCCAGTGACTCATGGCCATCTCAACCAGAATTGAAGGACGACTCCAGTGCACAGGAGGCTCGTCCAGGAGTTTCAACTCTACTCAACGTTCAAAAGATCGAATATCACTGGGATCTCATTTACAGATATTCTTCTCTCAACAAACTCATTCGCATCACCTCAGTTTGTTTCAGAATTCTTGACAAGCTAAGGAGAGCTCCTATCTCATTACCAATCATCTCACACTCACCAGAGGACCTGGAGAGAGCTAGAATCTTCTGGATTAAGGCAACGCAAGCTCTCTACTTCAACCAGGAGCTCAAAACACTCAGTCTCAATTCCAAGTTGCCATCATCTCACGCCTTCAATCGACTCACGGCGTTTGTCGATGAGCAAGGAGTGATTCGAATTGGAGGCCGACTCAACAACGCTCACATGGATTACGGAAGTAAGCATCCTGTGATTCTACCTCGCAATTCACGCCTCTCTCATCTGATCATAGATAATGCTCACAAAACCACCCTTCATGGAGGGACCCAGCTCACGCTCTCTCACATCCGCCAACGGTATTGGATTCTCGGAGGCAGAGCTCCAGTCAAAACTCACGTTCTTCGCTGTGTGGTGTGTGCTCGGCAAAGGGGGATCCGTGCCCATCAGCTGATGGGCCAACTACCTCTTGCGCGAGTCACACCCTCACAGCCGTTCACCCGCACTGGACTGGACTACGCCGGACCAATTTCACTCAAAGCATGGAAGGGGCGAGGCTCCAAAACTCACAAAGGCTGGATTTGCGTTTTCACCTGTCTCACCACCTCAGCAGTTCATCTAGAATTGGTGACTGACTACTCAACAGAAGGATTCATCGCGACGTACCGCAGATTCATCTCAAGGAGAGGAATACCTCAATCACTCCATTCTGACTGCGGCACCAACTTCATTGGTGCAGATGCCGCGCTCAAGAGGCTATTCACTCAAGGCACGAAGGAACATCACTCTGTGTCACAGCTCTTTGTCAATGACAACACCAAATGGCTCTTCAACCCCCCTGCCGCACCTCACATGGGTGGAAAGTGGGAGGCGGTCGTGAAATCGATCAAACATCATCTCAGGCGCACCGTAAGTGACACTGTACTCACTTACGAGGAATTCAGCACTCTTCTCACACAGATTGAAGCGATGCTCAATTCACGACCGCTAGAGCCACTCAGCGACGACTCTGAAGATGTTACTCCACTCACCCCTGCTCACTTCCTCATCGGACAGCCACTATCAACGCTGCCCGAACCATCAGCAGAACACTCAACAATCTCACCATCAGCGAGGTGGCAGCTCATTCAACAGAAGGCGCAGCGATTCTGGACCCAATGGTCATCACAATATCTACAACGTCAACTCTCAATCTCAAAGTGGCTCCACCCGTCCAACGACATCAAAATCGGTTCCCTGGTGCTCATCACTGATGAGCGCGTTCCACCGAGCAAGTGGCCACTTGCTCGGGTTCTCACCACTCACCCAGGGAAGGACGGACTCACCAGGGTCGCAACGCTCAAGACCGCCACCACCGTTCTAAAAAGACCAATTGCAAAATTGGCACCATTGAATGTTTCAGGCTCATCATCAACATCTTCTGGAAGCTGTTGATGGCGGGAGAATGTTTGCGATTCGAGCAATAGTTCCCATCACCACCGCTCTCATCTCACCGCAGCACCTCACGGGCAGCGGAACACGACGGCAGATCGACGATCGATGGCCGAATCAGATCTGGCCGTCGGCGCGCTCATCCAATCGGACCAGCCGGCCGCGCGCTCACCCAATCAAAGCTCACTTCCGCTTGGCGCGTCTTCCAGAAGCTTCTGGAAGACACCAAGGCGGAAGCTAGCTTCGGGCCATTGTTCACTCTCGTTCGTAGAGTTCACCGAATCACACGTATCAAGCACGCGATTATTGTTCTGTTCAAACGCGCAATCTCTCATTCTCTCAAAGCTCACCGCTCATGTAAAGCGTTCTTGGCTCACCACGCGTGTTAATCCGCTCAACAACCTAGTTTTGAATAAACGACGTGGCTAACGCTGAACTGCTGGGCTTTGAATTCACTTCGCCACCCTAACCTAAAATTCCGGCACGCGAAAAACATCTACTCGCGAACACGCCGTCATGTCCGACGACTATCGGATCGACCCCACGACCACGGACCAAAGTTGGCCAATCACCGACATGTCCGACGACTATAGGGTGGTCCCTATGACCCCGGGACTAGATTGGCCCGCCACCGTCATGTCCGACGACAATAGGGTCGTCCCCACGACCCCGGGTCCAGGTCGGCCAGCCGCCGACATGTCCGACGAATATAGAGTCGTCCCCACGACACCGGGCCAAATTTGGCCAGCCGGCGACATGTCCGACGACTATAGGGTCGTCCCCACGACCCCGGGACTAGATTGGCACTAGACCGTCATGTCCGACGACTATCGGATCGTCCCCACGACCACGGGCGAAAGCTGGCCAGCCGCCGACATGTCCGACGACTATTGAGTCGTCCCCACGACCACGGGCCAAAGTTGGCCAGCCGCCGACATGTGCGACGACTATAGGGTCGTCCCCACGACCCCGGGACTAGATTGGCCCGCCACCGTCATTTCCGACGACTATCGGATCGACCCCACGACCACGGACCAAAGTCGGCCAATCGCCGACAAGTCCGACGACTAAGGGTCGTCCCTATGACCCCGGGACTAGATTTGCCCGCCACCGTCATGTCCGACGACAATAGGGTCGTCCCCACGACCCCGGGTCCAGGTTGGCCAGCCGCCGACATGTCCGACGAATATAGAGTCGTCCCCACGACACCGGTCCAAAGTTGGCCAGCCGCCGACATGTCCGACGACTATAGGGTCGTCCCCACGACCCCGGGACTAGATTGCCCCGCCACCGTCATGTCCGACGACTATCGGATCGTCCCCACGACCCCGGGCCAATATTGGCCAATCGCCGACATGTCCGACGACTATAGGGTCGTCCCCACAACCCCGGTACTAGATTGGCCTGCCACCGTCATGTCCGACGACAATAGGGTCGTCCCCACGACCCCGGGTCTAGGTTGGCCATGCGCCGACATGTCCGGCGACTAAACAGTCGTCCCCACGACCACGGACAAAAGTTGGCCAGCCGCCGACATGTCCGACGACTATAGGGTCGTCCCCACGACCCCGGTACAAGGTTGGCCCGCCGCCGTCTTGCCCGGCGACTATAGGGTCGTCCCCACGACCCCGGGACTAGATTGGCCCGCCACCGTCATGTCCAACGACTATCGGATCGACACAACGACCACGGATAAAAGTTGGCCAATCGCCGACATGTCCGACGACTATAGGGTCGTCCCTATGACCCCAGGGCTAGTTTGGCCCGCCACCGTCATGTCCGACGACAATAGGGTCGTCCCCACGACCCCGGGTCCAGGTCGGCCAGCTGCCGACTTGTCCGACGAATATAGAGTCGTCCCCACGACCACGGGCCAAAGTTGGCCAGCCGCCGACATGTCCGACGGCTATTGGGTCGTCCCCACGACCCCGGGACTAGATTGGCCCTCCACCGTCATGTCCGACGACTATCGGATCGTCCCCACGACTACGGGCCAAAGTTGGCCAGCCGCCGACATGTCCGACGACTATAGGTTCGTCCCCACGACCCCGGGACTAGATTGGCCCGCCACCGTCATGTCCGACGACAATAGGGTCGTCCCCACGACCCCGGGTCCAGGTTGGCCAGCCGCCGACATGGCCGACGAATATAGAGTGGTCCCCACAACCCCGGTACTAGATTGGCCTGCCACCGTCATGTCCGACGACAATAGGGTCGTCCCCACGACCCCGGGTCTAGGTTGGCCATGCGCCGACATGTCCGGCGACTAAACAGTCGTCCCCACGACCACGGACAAAAGTTGGCCAGCCGCCGACATGTCCGACGACTATAGGGTCGTCCCCACGACCCCGGGACTAGATTGGCGCGCCACCGTCAAGTCGGACGACTATAGGGTCGTCCACACGACCACGGGCCAAAGTTGGCCAGCCGCCGACTTGTCCGACGACTATAGGGACGTCCCCACGACCACGGGCCAAAGTTGGCCAGCCACCGTCAAGTCCGACGACTATAGGGTCATCCCCACGACCACGGGCCAAAGTTGGCCAGCCGCCGACATATCCGACGACTATAGGGTCGTCCCCACGACCCCCGGACTAGGTTGGCTCGTCGCCGACTTGTACGACGACTATAGGGACGTCCCCACGACCCCGGGACTAGATTGGTCCGCCACCGTCATGTCCGACGACTATAGGGTCGTCCCCACGACCACGGGCCAAAGTTGGCCAGCCGCCTACATGTCCGACGACTATAGGGTCGTACCTACAACCCCGGGACTAGATTGGCCCGCCACCGTCATGTCCGACGATTATCGGTTCGTCCCCACGACCACGGGCCAAAGTTGGCCAGCCGGCGACATGTCCGACGACTATTGAGTCGTCCCCACGACCACGGGCAAAAGTTGGCCAGCCGGCGACATGTCCGACGACTATTGGGTCGTCCCCACGACCACGGGCAAAAGTTGGCCAGCCGCCGACATGTCCGACGACTATAGGGTCGTCCCCACGACCACGGGCCAAAGTTGGCCAGCCGCCGACATGTTCAACGACTATTGGGTCGTCCCCACGACCACGGGCCAAAGTTGGCCAGCCGCCGACATGTCCGACGACTATAGGGTCGTCCCAACGACCCCGAGAATAGATTGGCCCGCCACCGTCATGTCCGACGACTATCGGATCGTCCCCACGCCCCCGGGGCTAGATTGGCCAGCCGCCGCCATGTCCGACGACTAAACAGTCGTCCCCACGACCACGGGCCAAAGTTGGCCAGCCGCCGACATGTCCGACGACTATAGGGTCGCCCCACGACCACGGGCCAAAGTTGGACAGCCGCCGACATGTCCGACGACTATAGGGTCGTCCCCACGACCCCGGGACTAGATTGGCCCGCCACCGTCATTTCCGAGGACTATCGGATCGACCCCACGACCACGGACCAAAGTCGGCCAATCGCCGACAAGTCCGACGACTATAGGGTCGTCCCTATGACCCCGGGACTAGATTTGCCCGCCACCGTCATGTCCGACGACAATAGGGTCGTCCCCACGACCCCGGGTCCAGGTTGGCCAGCCGCCGACATGTCCGACGAATATAGAGTCGTCCCCACGACACCGGTCCAAAGTTGGCCAGCCGCCGACATGTCCGACGACTATAGGGTCGTCCCCACGACCCCGGGACTAGATTGCCCCGCCACCGTCATGTCCGACGACTATCGGATCGTCCCCACGACCCCGGGCCAATATTGGCCAATCGCCGACATGTCCGACGACTATAGGGTCGTCCCCACAACCCCGGGACTAGATTGGCCCGCCACCGTCATGTCCGACGACAATAGGGTCGTCCCCACGACCCCGGGTCCAGGTCGGCCAGCCGCTGACATGTCCGACGAATATAGAGTCGTCCCCACGACACCGGGCCAAATTTGGCCAGCCGGCGACATGTCCGACGACTATAGGGTCGTCCCCAGGACCCCGGGACTAGATTAGCCCTAGACCGTCATGTCCGACGACTATCGGATCGTCCCCACGACCACGGGCCAAAGCTGGCCAGCCGCCGACATGTGCGACGACTGTTGAGTCGTCCCCACGACCACGGGCCAAAGTTGGCCAGCCGCCGACATGTGCGACGACTATAGGGTCGTCCCCACGACCCCGGGACTAGATTGGCCCGCCACCGTCATGTCCGACGACAATAGGGTCGTCCCCACGACCCCGGGTCCAGGTTGGCCAGCCGCCGACATGTCCGACGAATATAGAGTCGCCCCACGACACCGGGCCAAAGTTGGCCAGCCGGCGACATGTACGACGACTATAGGGTCGTCCCCACGACCCCGGGACTAGATTGGCCCGCCAACGTCATGTCCGACGTCTATAGGGTCGTCCCCACGACAACGGGCCTACGTTGGCCAGCCGCCGACATGTCCGACGACTATAGGGTCGTCCCCACGACCCCGGGACTAGATTGGCTCGCCGCCGACATGTTCGACGACTATAGGGTCGTCCCCACGACCCCGGGACTGGATTGGCCCGCCACCGTCATGTCCGACGACAATAGGGTCGTCCCCACGCCCCCGGGTCCAGGTCGGCCAGCCGCCGACATGTCCGACGAATATAGAGTCGTCCCCACGACACCGGGTCAAATTTGGCCAGCCGGCGACATGTCCGACGACTATAGGGTCGTCCCCACGACCCCGGGACTAGATTGGCCCGCCACCGTCATTTCCGACGACTATAGGGTCGTCCCCACGACCCCGGGACAAGGTTGGCCCGCCGCCGACTTGTCCGACGACTATAGGGTCGTACCCACGACCCTGGGACTAGGCTGACAAGCCGCCAACATGTCCGACGACTATAGGTTCGTCCCCACGACCCCGGGACTAGATTGGCCCGCCACTGTCATGTCCAACGACTATAGGGTCGTCCCCACAACCACGGGCCAAAGTTGGCCAGCCGCCGACATGTCCGACGACAATAGGGTCGTCCCCACGACCCCGGGACTAGGTTGGCCAGCCGCCGACATGTCCGACGACTATAGGGTCGTCCCGACGACCCCGGGCCAATGTTGGCCAATCGCCAACATGTCCGACGACTATAGGGTCGTCCCCATGACCCCGGGCCAGTGTTGGCCAATCGCCGTCATGTCCGCCGACTATAGGGTCGTCCCCACGACACCGGGCCAAAGTTGGCCAGCCGGCGACATGTCCAATGACTATAGGGTCGTCCCCACGACACCGGGACTAGATTGGCCCGCCAACGTCATGTCCGACGTCTATAGGGTCGTCCTCACGACACTGGGCCAAAGTTGGCCAGCCGGCGACATGTACGACGACTATAGGGTCGTCCCCACGACCCCGGGACTAGATTGGCCCGCCACCGTCATGTCCGACGACTATAGGGTCGTCCCCACGACCCCGGTACAAGGTTGGCCCGCCGCCGACTTGCCCGGCGACTATAGGGTCGTCCCCACGACCCCGGGACTAGATTGGCCCGCCACCGTCATGTCCAACGACAATAGGGTCGTCCCCAGCACCCTGGGTCTAGGTTGGCCAGCCGCCGACATGTCCGGCGACTAAACAGTCGTCCCCACGACCCCGGGCCAATGTTGGCCAATCGCCGACATGTCCGACGACCGTAGGGTCATACCTACGACCCCGGGACTAGATTGGCCCGCCAGCGTCATGTCCGACGACAATAGGGTCGTCCCCACGACCCTGGGTCTAGGTTGGCCAGCCGCCGACATGTCCGGCGACTAAACAGTCGTCCCCACGACCACGGACAAAAGTTGGCCAGCCGCCGACATGTCCGACGACTATAGGGTCGTCCCTACGACCCCGGGACTAGATTGGCCCGCCACCGTCATGTCCGACGACAATAGGGTCGTCCCCACGACCCCGGTCTAGGTTGGCCAGCTGCCGACATGTCCGACGACTATAGAGTCGTCCCCACGACACCGCCCCAAAGTTGGACAGCCGCCGTCTTGTCCGACGCCTATAGGGTCGTCCCCACGACCCCGGGACTAGATTGGCCCGCCACCGTCATGTTCAACGACTATAGGGTCGTCTCCACCACCACGGGCCAAAGTTGGCCAGCCGCCGACATGTCCGACGATTATTGGATCGTCCCCACGACTCCGGGCCAAAGTTGGCCAGCCGCCGACATGTCCGACGACGATAGGGTCGTCCCCACGACCCCGAGACTAGATTGGCCCGCTACCGTCATGTCCGACGACAATAGGGTCGTTCCCACGACCCCGGGTCCAGGTTGGCCAGCCGCCGACATTTCCGACGACTATAGAGTCGTCCCCACGACACCGGGCCAAAGTTGGCCAGCCGCCGACATGTCCGACGACTATAGGGTCGTCCCCACGACCCCGGGACAAGGTTGGCCCGCCGCCGACATGTCCGACGAATATAGGGCCGTACCCACGACCCCGGGACTAGGCTGACAAGCCGCCAACATTTCCGACGACTATAGGGTCGTCCCCACGACCCCGGGCCAAAGTTGGTCAGCCGCCGAAATGTCCGACGACTATAGGGTCGTCCCCACGACCCCGGGCCAAAGTTGGCAAGCCGCTGAAATGTCCGACGACTTTAGGGTTGTCCCCACGACCCCGGGACTACATTGGCCCGCCACCGTCAAGTCCGACGACTATAGGGTCGTCCCCAGGACCTCGGGACTAGATTGGCCCGCCACCGTCAAGTCCGACGACTAAAGGGTCGTCCCCACGACCCCGGGCCAAAGTTGGCAACCCGCCGAAATGTCCGACGACTGTAGGGTCGTCCCCACGACCCCGGGACTAGATTGGCCCGCCACCGTCAAGTCTGACGACTATAGGGTCGTCCCCACGACCTCGGGACTAGGTTGGCCGGCCGCCGACATGCCCGACCACTATTGGGTCGTCCCCACGACACCGGGCCAAAGTTGGCCAGCCGCCGACATGTCCGATGACTATAGGGTCGTCCCCACGACCCCGGGACAAGGTTGGCCCGCCGCCGACTTGTCCGACGACTATAGGGTCGTACCCACGACACCGGGACTAGGCTGACAAGCCGCCAACATGTCCGAAGACTATAGGGTCGTCCCCACGACCCCGGGCCAATGATGTCCAGCCGCCGTCTTGTCCGACGACTATAGGGTCGTCCCCACGACCCCGGGACTAGATTGGCCCGCCACCGTCATGTCCAACGATTATAGGGTCGTCCCCACAACCACGGGCCAAAGTTGGCCAGCCGCCGACAAGTCCGACGACTATAGGGTCGTCCCCACGACCCCGGGCCAAAGTTGGCCGCCGCCGACATGTCCGACGACTATAGGGTCGTCCCCACGACCCCGAGACTAGATTGGCCCGCCACCGTCATGTCCGACGACAATAGGGTCGTCCCCACGACCTCGGGTCCAGGTTGGCCAGCCGCCGACATTTCCGACGACTATAGAGTCGTCCCCACGACACCGGGCCAAAGTTGGCCAGCCGCCGACATGTCCGACAACTATAGGGTCGTCCCCACGACCCCGGGACTAGATTGGCCCGCCGCCGTCATGTCCGACGACAATAGGGTCGTCCCCACGACCCCGGGTCTAGGTTGGCCAGCCGCCGACATGTCCGACGACAATCGGATCGTCCCCACGCCCACGCGCCAAAGTTGGCCAGCCGCCGACATGTCCGACGACTATAGGGTCGTCCCCACGACCCCGGGCCAACGTTGGCCAATCGCCGACATGTCCAACGACTATAGGGTCGTCCCTACGACCCCGGGCCAAAGATGTCCAGCCGCCGTCTTGTCCGACGACTATAGGGTCGACCCCACGACCCCGAGTCCAGGTTGGCCAGCCGCCGACATTTCCGACGACTATAGAGTCGTCCCCACGACCCCGGGCCAAAGTTGGCCAGACGCCGACATGTCCGACGACTATAGGGTCGTCCCCACAACCCCGAGACTAGATTGGCCCGCCACCGTCTTGTCCGACGACTATAGGGTCGTCCCCACGACCCCGGGACTAGATTGGCCCGCCACCGTCATGTCCAACGATTAAAGGGTCGTCCCCACAACCACGGGCCAAAGTTGGCCAGCCGCCGACATGTCCGACGACTATAGGGTCGTCCCCACGACCCCGGGCCAAAGTTGGCCAGCCGCCGACATGTCCGACGACTATAGGGTCGTCCCCACGACCCCGAGACTAGATTGGCCCGCCACCGTCATGTCCGACGACAATAGGGTCGTCCCCACGACCTCGGGTCCAGGTTGGCCAGCCGCCGACATTTCCGACGACTATAGAGTCGTCCCCACGACACCGGTCCAAAGTTGGCCAGCCGCCGACATGTCCGACGACTATAGGGTCGTCCCCACGACCCCGGGACTAGATTGGCCCGCCACCGTCATGTCCAACGACTATAGGGTCGTCCCCACGACCCCGGGCCAAAGTTGGCAAGCCGCCGAAATGTCCGACGACTATAGGGTCGTCCCCACGACCCCGGGACTAGGTTGGCCAGCCGCCGACATGTCCGACGACTATAGGGTCGTCCCGACGACCCCGGGCCAATGTTGGCCAATCGCCAACATGTCCGACGACTATAGGGTCGTCCCTACGACCCCGGGACTAGATTGGCCCGCCACCGACATGTCCGACGACTATAGGGTCGTCCCCACGAGCCCGGGACTAGATTGGCTAGCCACTGTCACGTCCGACGACTATCGGATCGTCCCCACGACCATGGGCCAAAGCTGGCCAGCCGCCAACATGTCCGACGACTATAGGGTCGTCCCCACGATCCCGGGACTAGATTGGCCCGACACCGTCATGTCCGACGACTATAGGGTCGTCCCCACGACCCCGGGACTAGATTGGCCCGCCACCGTCTTGTCCGACGACTATAAGGTCGTCTTCACGACCACGGGCCAAAGTTGGCCAGCCGCCGACATTTCCGACGACTATAGGGTCGTCCTCTCGACCACGGGCCAAATTTGGCCAGCTGCCGACTTGTCCGAACATTATAGGGTCGTCCCCACGACGCCGGGACTAGGTTGGCTCGCCGCCGACATTTCCGACGACTATAGGGTCGTCCCCACGACCACGGGCCATATTTGGCCAGCCGCCGACTTGTCCGACGACTATAGGGTCGTTCCCACGACCACGGGCCAAAGTTGGCCAGCCGCCGACTTGTTCGAGGACTATAGGGTTGTCCCCACGACCCCGGGTCTAGGTTGGCCAGCCGCCGACATGTCCGACGACTATAGAGTCGTCCCCAAGACACCGGGCCAAAGTAGGACAGCCGCCGACATCTCCGACGACAATAGGGTCGTCCCCACGATCCCGGGACTAGATTGGCTAGCCACCGTCACGTCCGACGACTATCGGATCGTCCCCACGACCACGGGCCAAAGTTGGCCAGCCGCCGACATGTCCGACGACTGTTGGGTCGTCCCCACGACCACGGGCCAATGTTGGCCAGCCGCCGACATGTCCGACGACTATAGGGTCGTCCCCACGACCCCGGGCCAAATTTGGCCAGCCGCCGACTTGTCCGAAGACTATAGGGTCGTCCCCACGTCCCCGGGTCATATTTGGCCAGCCGCCGACATGTCCGACGGCTATAGAGTCGTCCCCACGACCCCGGGTCAATGTTGGCTCGCCGCCGACATGTCCGACGACTATAGGGTCGTCCCCACGACCCCCGGGCCAAAGTTGGACAGCCACCGACATTTCCGACGACTATAGGGTGGTCCCCACGGACCCCGGGACTAGATTGGCCCGCCACCGTCAAGTCCGACGATTATAGGGTCGTCCCCACGACCTCGGGACTAGGTTGGCCAGCCGCCGACATGTCCGACGACTATAGGCTCGTCCCCACGACCCCGGGCCAATGTTGGCCAATCGCCGACATGTCCGACGACTATAGGGTCGTCCCTACGACCCCGGGACTAGATTGGCCCGCCACCGTCATGTCCAACGACTATAGGGTCGTCCCCACGACCATGGGCCAAAGTTGGCCAGCCGCCGATATGTCCAACGACTATTGGGTCGTCCCCACGACCACGGGCCAATGTTAGCCAGCCGCCGACATGTCCGACGACTATAGGGTCGTCCCCACGACCCGGGACTAGACTGGCCCGCCACCGACATGTCCGACGACTATAGAGTCGTCCCCACGACCCCGGGTCAATGTTGGCTCGCCGCCGTCATGTCCGACGACTATAGGGTCGTCCCCACGACCCTTGGGCCAAAGTTGGACAGCCACCGACATTTCCGACGACTATACGGTCGTCCCCACGACCACGGGCCAAAGTTGGCCAGCCGCCGACATGTCCGACGACTATAGGGTCGTCCCCACGACCCGGGACTAGACTGGCCCGCCACAGTCATGTCCGACGACTATAGGGTCGTCCCCTCGACCCCGGGACTAGATTGGCCCGCCACCGTTATGTCCGACGACTATAGGGTCGTCCCCACGACCACGGGCCAAAGATGGCCAGCCGCCGACATGTCCGACGACTATAGGGTCGTCCCCACGACCCGGGACTAGACTGGCCCGCCACCGTCATGTCCGACGACTATAGGGTCGTCCCCACGACCCCCGGACTAGGTGGGCTCGCCCCCGACTTGTCCGACGACTATAGGGTCGTTCCCACGACCCCGGGCCAAAGTTGGCAAGCTGCCGAATTATCCGACGACAATAGGGTCGTCCCCACGACCCCGGGACTAGGTAGGCCCGCCGCCGACTTGTCCGACGACTATAGGGTCGTCCCCACGACCCCCGGGCCAAAGTTGGACAGCCACCGACATTTCCGACGACTATAGGGTCGTCTCCACGACCACGGGCCAAAGTTGGCCAGCCGCCGACATGTCCGACGACTATAGGGTCGTCCCCACGACCCGGGACTAGACTGGCCCGCCACCGACATGTCCGACGACTATAGAGTCGTCCCCACGACTCCGGGTCAATGTTGGCTCGCCGCCGACATGTCCGACGACTATAGGGTCGTCCCCACGACCCCTGGGCCAAAGATGGACAGCCACCGACATTTCCGACGACTATACGGTCGTCCCCACGACCACGGGCCAAAGTTGGCCAGCCGCCGACATGTCCGAAGACTATAGGGTCGTCCCCACGACCCGGGACTAGACTGGCCCGCCACCGTCATGTCCGACGACTATAGGGTCGTCCCCACGACTCCCGGACTAGGTTGGCCGGCCGCCGACTTGTCCGACGACTATAGGGTCGTCCCCACGACCCCCCGACTAGGTGGGCTCGCCGCCGACTTGTCCGACGACTATAGGGTGCGTTCCCACGACCCCGGGCCAAAGTTGGCAAGCTGCCGACTTATCCGACGACTATAGGGTGGTCCCCACGACCCCGGGACTAGGTAGGCCCGCCGCCGACTTGTCCGACGACTATAGGGTCGTCCCCACGACCCCGGGACTAGATTGGCCCGCCACCGTCATGTCCGACGACAATAGGGTCGTCCCCACGACCCCGGGTCTAGGTTGGCCAGCTGCCGACATGTCCGACGACTATAGGGTCGTCCCCACGACCCGGGACTAGACTGGCCCGCCACCGTCATGTCCGACGACTATAGGGTCGTCCCCACGACACCCGGACTAGGTGGGCTCGCCCCCGACTTGTCCGACGACTATAGGGTCGTTCCCACGACCCCGGGCCAAAGTTGGCAAGCTGCCGAATTATCCGACGACAATAGGGTCGTCCCCACGACCCCGGGACTAGGTAGGCCCGTCGCCGACTTGTCCGACGACTATAGGGTCGTCCCCACGACCCCCGGGCCAAAGTTGGACAGCCACCGACATTTCCGACGACTATAGGGTCGTCTCCACGACCACGGGACTAGGTTGGCCAGCCGCCGACATGTCCGACGACTATAGGGTCGTCCCGACGACCCCGGGCCAATGTTGGCCAATCGCCAACATGTCCGACGACTATAGGGTCGTCCCTACGACCCCGGGACTAGATTGGCCCGCCACCGACATGTCCGACGACTATAGGGTCGTCCCCACGAGCCCGGGACTAGATTGGCTAGCCACTGTCACGTCCGACGACTATCGGATCGTCCCCACGACCATGGGCCAAAGCTGGCCAGCCGCCAACATGTCCGACGACTATAGGGTCGTCCCCACGATCCCGGGACTAGATTGGCCCGACACCGTCATGTCCGACGACTATAGGGTCGTCCCCACGACCCCGGGACTAGATTGGCCCGCCACCGTCTTGTCCGACGACTATAAGGTCGTCTTCACGACCACGGGCCAAAGTTGGCCAGCCGCCGACATTTCCGACGACTATAGGGTCGTCCTCTCGACCACGGGCCAAATTTGGCCAGCTGCCGACTTGTCCGAACATTATAGGGTCGTCCCCACGACGCCGGGACTAGGTTGGCTCGCCGCCGACATTTCCGACGACTATAGGGTCGTCCCCACGACCACGGGCCATATTTGGCCAGCCGCCGACTTGTCCGACGACTATAGGGTCGTTCCCACGACCACGGGCCAAAGTTGGCCAGCCGCCGACTTGTTCGAGGACTATAGGGTTGTCCCCACGACCCCGGGTCTAGGTTGGCCAGCCGCCGACATGTCCGACGACTATAGAGTCGTCCCCAAGACACCGGGCCAAAGTAGGACAGCCGCCGACATCTCCGACGACAATAGGGTCGTCCCCACGATCCCGGGACTAGATTGGCTAGCCACCGTCACGTCCGACGACTATCGGATCGTCCCCACGACCACGGGCCAAAGTTGGCCAGCCGCCGACATGTCCGACGACTGTTGGGTCGTCCCCACGACCACGGGCCAATGTTGGCCAGCCGCCGACATGTCCGACGACTATAGGGTCGTCCCCACGACCCCGGGCCAAATTTGGCCAGCCGCCGACTTGTCCGAAGACTATAGGGTCGTCCCCACGTCCCCGGGTCATATTTGGCCAGCCGCCGACATGTCCGACGGCTATAGAGTCGTCCCCACGACCCCGGGTCAATGTTGGCTCGCCGCCGACATGTCCGACGACTATAGGGTCGTCCCCACGACCCCCGGGCCAAAGTTGGACAGCCACCGACATTTCCGACGACTATAGGGTGGTCCCCACGGACCCCGGGACTAGATTGGCCCGCCACCGTCAAGTCCGACGATTATAGGGTCGTCCCCACGACCTCGGGACTAGGTTGGCCAGCCGCCGACATGTCCGACGACTATAGGCTCGTCCCCACGACCCCGGGCCAATGTTGGCCAATCGCCGACATGTCCGACGACTATAGGGTCGTCCCTACGACCCCGGGACTAGATTGGCCCGCCACCGTCATGTCCAACGACTATAGGGTCGTCCCCACGACCATGGGCCAAAGTTGGCCAGCCGCCGATATGTCCAACGACTATTGGGTCGTCCCCACGACCACGGGCCAATGTTAGCCAGCCGCCGACATGTCCGACGACTATAGGGTCGTCCCCACGACCCGGGACTAGACTGGCCCGCCACCGACATGTCCGACGACTATAGAGTCGTCCCCACGACCCCGGGTCAATGTTGGCTCGCCGCCGTCATGTCCGACGACTATAGGGTCGTCCCCACGACCCTTGGGCCAAAGTTGGACAGCCACCGACATTTCCGACGACTATACGGTCGTCCCCACGACCACGGGCCAAAGTTGGCCAGCCGCCGACATGTCCGACGACTATAGGGTCGTCCCCACGACCCGGGACTAGACTGGCCCGCCACAGTCATGTCCGACGACTATAGGGTCGTCCCCTCGACCCCGGGACTAGATTGGCCCGCCACCGTTATGTCCGACGACTATAGGGTCGTCCCCACGACCACGGGCCAAAGATGGCCAGCCGCCGACATGTCCGACGACTATAGGGTCGTCCCCACGACCCGGGACTAGACTGGCCCGCCACCGTCATGTCCGACGACTATAGGGTCGTCCCCACGACCCCCGGACTAGGTGGGCTCGCCCCCGACTTGTCCGACGACTATAGGGTCGTTCCCACGACCCCGGGCCAAAGTTGGCAAGCTGCCGAATTATCCGACGACAATAGGGTCGTCCCCACGACCCCGGGACTAGGTAGGCCCGCCGCCGACTTGTCCGACGACTATAGGGTCGTCCCCACGACCCCCGGGCCAAAGTTGGACAGCCACCGACATTTCCGACGACTATAGGGTCGTCTCCACGACCACGGGCCAAAGTTGGCCAGCCGCCGACATGTCCGACGACTATAGGGTCGTCCCCACGACCCGGGACTAGACTGGCCCGCCACCGACATGTCCGACGACTATAGAGTCGTCCCCACGACTCCGGGTCAATGTTGGCTCGCCGCCGACATGTCCGACGACTATAGGGTCGTCCCCACGACCCCTGGGCCAAAGATGGACAGCCACCGACATTTCCGACGACTATACGGTCGTCCCCACGACCACGGGCCAAAGTTGGCCAGCCGCCGACATGTCCGAAGACTATAGGGTCGTCCCCACGACCCGGGACTAGACTGGCCCGCCACCGTCATGTCCGACGACTATAGGGTCGTCCCCACGACTCCCGGACTAGGTTGGCCGGCCGCCGACTTGTCCGACGACTATAGGGTCGTCCCCACGACCCCCCGACTAGGTGGGCTCGCCGCCGACTTGTCCGACGACTATAGGGTGCGTTCCCACGACCCCGGGCCAAAGTTGGCAAGCTGCCGACTTATCCGACGACTATAGGGTGGTCCCCACGACCCCGGGACTAGGTAGGCCCGCCGCCGACTTGTCCGACGACTATAGGGTCGTCCCCACGACCCCGGGACTAGATTGGCCCGCCACCGTCATGTCCGACGACAATAGGGTCGTCCCCACGACCCCGGGTCTAGGTTGGCCAGCTGCCGACATGTCCGACGACTATAGGGTCGTCCCCACGACCCGGGACTAGACTGGCCCGCCACCGTCATGTCCGACGACTATAGGGTCGTCCCCACGACACCCGGACTAGGTGGGCTCGCCCCCGACTTGTCCGACGACTATAGGGTCGTTCCCACGACCCCGGGCCAAAGTTGGCAAGCTGCCGAATTATCCGACGACAATAGGGTCGTCCCCACGACCCCGGGACTAGGTAGGCCCGTCGCCGACTTGTCCGACGACTATAGGGTCGTCCCCACGACCCCCGGGCCAAAGTTGGACAGCCACCGACATTTCCGACGACTATAGGGTCGTCTCCACGACCACGGGCCAAAGTTGGCCCGCCACCGACATGTCCGACGACTATAGGGTCGTCCCCACGACTCCGGGTCAATGTTGGCTCGCCGCCGACATGTCCGACGACTATAGGGTCGTCCCCACGACCCCTGGGCCAAAGATGGACAGCCACCGACATTTCCGACGACTATACGGTCGTCCCCACGACCACGGGCCAAAGTTGGCCAGCCGCCGACATGTCCGAAGACTATAGGGTCGTCCCCACGACCCGGGACTAGACTGGCCCGCCACCGTCATGTCCGACGACTATAGGGTCGTCCCCACGACCCCCGGACTAGGTTGGCCGGCCGCCGACTTGTCCGACGACTATAGGGTCGTCCCCACGACCCCCCGACTAGGTGGGCTCGCCGCCGACTTGTCCGACGACTATAGGGTGCGTTCCCACGACCCCGGGCCAAAGTTGGCAAGCTGCCGACTTATCCGACGACTATAGGGTGGTCCCCACGACCCCGGGACTAGGTAGGCCCGCCGCCGACTTGTCCGACGACTATAGGGTCGTCCCCACGACCACGGGCCAAAGTTGGCCAGCCGCCGGCTTGTCCGACGATTATAGGGTCGTCCCCACGACCCCGGGACTAGGTTGGCCCGCCGCCGACTTGTCCGACGACTATAGGGTCGTCCCCACGACCCCGGGCCAAAGTTGGCCAACCGCTGATATGTCCGACGACTATACGGTCGTCCCCACGACCCCGGGAATAGATTGGCCCGCCACCGTCATTTCCGACGACTATAGGGTCGTCCCCTCGACCCCGGGACTAGATTGGCCCGCCACCGTTATGTCCGACGACTATAGGGTCGTCCCCACGACCACGGGCCAAAGATGGCCAGCCGCCGACATGTCCGACGACTATAGGGTCGTCCCCACGACCCGGGACTAGACTGGCCCGCCACCGTCATGTCCGACGACTATAGGGTCGTCCCCACGACCCCCGGACTAGGTGGGCTCGCCCCCGACTTGTCCGACGACTATAGGGTCGTTCCCACGACCCCGGGCCAAAGTTGGCAAGCTGCCGAATTATCCGACGACAATAGGGTCGTCCCCACGACCCCGGGACTAGGTAGGCCCGCCGCCGACTTGTCCGACGACTATAGGGTCGTCCCCACGACCCCCGGGCCAAAGTTGGACAGCCACCGACATTTCCGACGACTATAGGGTCGTCTCCACGACCACGGGCCAAAGTTGGCCAGCCGCCGACATGTCCGACGACTATAGGGTCGTCCCCACGACCCGGGACTAGACTGGCCCGCCACCGACATGTCCGACGACTATAGAGTCGTCCCCACGACTCCGGGTCAATGTTGGCTCGCCGCCGACATGTCCGACGACTATAGGGTCGTCCCCACGACCCCTGGGCCAAAGATGGACAGCCACCGACATTTCCGACGACTATACGGTCGTCCCCACGACCACGGGCCAAAGTTGGCCAGCCGCCGACATGTCCGAAGACTATAGGGTCGTCCCCACGACCCGGGACTAGACTGGCCCGCCACCGTCATGTCCGACGACTATAGGGTCGTCCCCACGACTCCCGGACTAGGTTGGCCGGCCGCCGACTTGTCCGACGACTATAGGGTCGTCCCCACGACCCCCCGACTAGGTGGGCTCGCCGCCGACTTGTCCGACGACTATAGGGTGCGTTCCCACGACCCCGGGCCAAAGTTGGCAAGCTGCCGACTTATCCGACGACTATAGGGTGGTCCCCACGACCCCGGGACTAGGTAGGCCCGCCGCCGACTTGTCCGACGACTATAGGGTCGTCCCCACGACCCCGGGACTGGATTGGCCCGCCACCGTCATGTCCGACGACAATAGGGTCGTCCCCACGACCCCGGGTCTAGGTTGGCCAGCTGCCGACATGTCCGACGACTATAGGGTCGTCCCCACGACCCGGGACTAGACTGGCCCGCCACCGTCATGTCCGACGACTATAGGGTCGTCCCCACGACACCCGGACTAGGTGGGCTCGCCCCCGACTTGTCCGACGACTATAGGGTCGTTCCCACGACCCCGGGCCAAAGTTGGCAAGCTGCCGAATTATCCGACGACAATAGGGTCGTCCCCACGACCCCGGGACTAGGTAGGCCCGTCGCCGACTTGTCCGACGACTATAGGGTCGTCCCCACGACCCCCCGACTAGGTGGGCTCGCCGCCGACTTGTCCGACGACTATAGGGTGCGTTCCCACGACCCCGGGCCAAAGTTGGCAAGCTGCCGACTTATCCGACGACTATAGGGTGGTCCCCACGACCCCGGGACTAGGTAGGCCCGCCGCCGACTTGTCCGACGACTATAGGGTCGTCCCCACGACCACGGGCCAAAGTTGGCCAGCCGCCGGCTTGTCCGACGATTATAGGGTCGTCCCCACGACCCCGGGACTAGGTTGGCCCGCCGCCGACTTGTCCGACGACTATAGGGTCGTCCCCACGACCCCGGGCCAAAGTTGGCCAACCGCTGATATGTCCGACGACTATACGGTCGTCCCCACGACCCCGGGAATAGATTGGCCCGCCACCGTCATTTCCGACGACTATAGGGTCGTCCCCACGACCCCGGGCCAAAGTTGGACAGCCACCGACATTTCCGACGACTATAGGGTCGTCCCCACGACCACGGGCGAAAGTTGGCCAGCCGCCGACATATCCGACGACTATAGGGTCGTCCCCATGACCCGGGACTAGACTGGCCCGCCGCCGACTTGTCCGACGACTATAGGGTCGTCCCCACGACCCCCCGACTAGGTGGGCTCGCCGCCGACTTGTCCGACGACTATAGGGTCGTCCCCACGACCCCGGGACTAGGTTGGCTCGCCACCGTCATGTCTGACGACTATAGGGTCGTCCCCACCACCACGTGCCAAAGTTGGCCAGCCGCTGACATGTCCGACGACTATAGGGTCGTCCCCACGACCACAGGCCAAAGTTGGCCAGCCGCCGACATGTCCGACGACTATAGGGTCGTCCCCACGACCCGGGACTAGACTGGCCCGCCACCGTCATGTCCGACGACTATAGGGTCGTCCCCACGACCACGGGCCAAAGTTGGCCAGCCGCCGACATGTCCGACGACTATAGGGTCGTCCCCACGACCCGGGACTAGACTAGCCCGCCACCGTCATGTCCGACGACTATAGGGTCATCCCCACGACCCCGGGTCTAGGTTGGCCCGCCGCCGACTTGTCCGACGACTATAGGGTCGTCCCCACGACCCCGGGACTAGGTTGGCTCGCCACCGATATGTCTGACGACTATAGGGTCGTCCCCACGACCCCGGGACTAGATTGGCCCGCCACCGTCAAGTCCGACGACTATAGGGTCGTCCCCACGACCCCGGGCCAAAGTTGGACAGCCGCCGACTTGTCCGACGACTATAGGGTCGTCCCCACGACCACGGGCCAAAGTTGGCCAGCCGCCGGCTTGTCCGACGATTATAGGGTCGTCCCCACGACCCCGGGACTAGGTTGGCCCGCCGCCGACTTGTCCGACGACTATAGGGTCGTCCCCACGACCCCGGGCCAAAGTTGGCCAGCCGCTGATATGTCCGACGACTATACGGTCGTCCCCACGACCCCGGGAATAGATTGGCCCGCCACCGTCATTTCCGACGACTATAGGGTCGTCCCCACGACCCCGGGCCAAAGTTGGACAGCCACCGACATTTCCGACGACTATAGGGTCGTCCCCACGACCACGGGCGAAAGTTGGCCAGCCGCCGACATATCCGACGACTATAGGGTCGTCCCCATGACCCGGGACTAGACTGGCCCGCCGCCGACTTGTCCGACGACTATAGGGTCGTCCCCACGACCCCCCGACTAGGTGGGCTCGCCGCCGACTTGTCCGACGACTATAGGGTCGTCCCCACCACCCCGGGACTAGGTTGGCTCGCCACCGTCATGTCTGACGACTATAGGGTCGTCCCCACCACCACGTGCCAAAGTTGGCCAGCCGCTGACATGTCCGACGACTATAGGGTCGTCCCCACGACCACAGGCCAAAGTTGGCCAGCCGCCGACATGTCCGACGACTATAGGGTCGTCCCCACGACCCGGGACTAGACTGGCCCGCCACCGTCATGTCCGACGACTATAGGGTCGTCCCCACGACCCCCGGACTAGGTTGGCCGGCCGCCGACTTGTCCGACGACTATAGGGTCGTCCCCACGACCCCCCGACTAGGTGGGCTCGCCGCCGACTTGTCCGACGACTATAGGGTCATCCCCACGACCCCGGGACTAGGTTGGCCCGCCGCCGACTTGTCCGACGACTATAGGGTCGTCCCCACGACCCCGGGACTAGGTTGGCTCGCCACCGACATGTCTGACGACTATAGGGTCGTCCCCACGACCCCGGGCCAAAGATGGCCAGCCGCCGACATGTCCGACGATTATAGGGTCGTCCCCACGACCCCGGGACTAGATTGGCCCGCCACCGTCATTTCCGACGACTATAGGGTCGTCCCCACGACCACGGGCCAAAGTTGGCCAGCCGCCGACATGTCCGACGACTATAGGGTCGTCCCCACGACCCGGGACTAGACTGGCCCGCCACCGACATGTCCGACGACTATAGAGTCGTCCCCACGACCCCGGGTCAATGTTGGCTCGCCGCCGACATGTCCGACGACTATAGGGTCGTCCCCACGACCCTTGGGCCAAAGTTGGACAGCCACCGACATTTCCGACGACTATACGGTCGTCCCCACGACCCGGGACTAGACTGGCCCGCCACAGTCATGTCCGACGACTATAGGGTCGTCCCCTCGACCCCGGGACTAGATTTGCCCGCCACCGTTATGTCCGACGACTATAGGGTCGTCCCCACGACCACGGGCCAAAGATGGCCAGCCGCCGACATGTCCGACGACTATAGGGTCGTCCCCACGACCCGGGACTAGACTGGCCCGCCACCGTCATGTCCGACGACTATAGGGTCGTCCCCACGACCCCCGGACTAGGTGGGCTCGCCCCCGACTTGTCCGACGACTATAGGGTCGTTCCCACGACCCCGGGCCAAAGTTGGCAAGCTGCCGAATTATCCGACGACAATAGGGTCGTCCCCACGACCCCGGGACTAGGTAGGCCCGCCGCCGACTTGTCCGACGACTATAGGGTCGTCCCCACGAACCCCGGGCCAAAGTTGGACAGCCACCGACATTTCCGACGACTATAGGGTCGTCTCCACGACCACGGGCCAAAGTTGGCCAGCCGCCGACATGTCCGACGACTATAGGGTCGTCCCCACGACCCGGGACTAGACTGGCCCGCCACCGACATGTCCGACGACTATAGAGTCGTCCCCACGACTCCGGGTCAATGTTGGCTCGCCGCCGACATGTCCGACGACTATAGGGTCGTCCCCACGACCCCTGGGCCAAAGATGGACAGCCACCGACATTTCCGACGACTATACGGTCGTCCCCACGACCACGGGCCAAAGTTGGCCAGCCGCCGACATGTCCGAAGACTATAGGGTCGTCCCCACGACCCGGGACTAGACTGGCCCGCCACCGTCATGTCCGACGACTATAGGGTCGTCCCCACGACTCCCGGACTAGGTTGGCCAGCCGACTTGTCCGACGACTATAGGGTCGTCCCCACGACCCCCCGACTAGGTGGGCTCGCCGCCGACTTGTCCGACGACTATAGGGTGCGTTCCCACGACCCCGGGCCAAAGTTGGCAAGCTGCCGACTTATCCGACGACTATAGGGTGGTCCCCACGACCCCGGGACTAGGTAGGCCCGCCGCCGACTTGTCCGACGACTATAGGGTCGTCCCCACGACCCCGGGACTAGATTGGCCCGCCACCGTCATGTCCGACGACAATAGGGTCGTCCCCACGACCCCGGGTCTAGGTTGGCCAGCTGCCGACATGTCCGACGACTATAGGGTCGTCCCCACGACCCGGGACTAGACTGGCCCGCCACCGTCATGTCCGACGACTATAGGGTCGTCCCCACGACACCCGGACTAGGTGGGCTCGCCCCCGACTTGTCCGACGACTATAGGGTCGTTCCCACGACCCCGGGCCAAAGTTGGCAAGCTGCCGAATTATCCGACGACAATAGGGTCGTCCCCACGACCCCGGGACTAGGTAGGCCCGTCGCCGACTTGTCCGACGACTATAGGGTCGTCCCCACGACCCCCGGGCCAAAGTTGGACAGCCACCGACATTTCCGACGACTATAGGGTCGTCTCCACGACCACGGGCCAAAGTTGGCCCGCCACCGACATGTCCGACGACTATAGGGTCGTCCCCACGACTCCGGGTCAATGTTGGCTCGCCGCCGACATGTCCGACGACTATAGGGTCGTCCCCACGACCCCTGGGCCAAAGATGGACAGCCACCGACATTTCCGACGACTATACGGTCGTCCCCACGACCACGGGCCAAAGTTGGCCAGCCGCCGACATGTCCGAAGACTATAGGGTCGTCCCCACGACCCGGGACTAGACTGGCCCGCCACCGTCATGTCCGACGACTATAGGGTCGTCCCCACGACCCCCGGACTAGGTTGGCCGGCCGCCGACTTGTGCGACGACTATAGGGTCGTCCCCACGACCCCCCGACTAGGTGGGCTCGCCGCCGACTTGTCCGACGACTATAGGGTGCGTTCCCACGACCCCGGGCCAAAGTTGGCAAGCTGCCGACTTATCCGACGACTATAGGGTGGTCCCCACGACCCCCGGACTAGGTAGGCCCGCCGCCGACTTGTCCGACGACTATAGGGTCGTCCCCACGACCCGGGACTAGACTGGCCCGCCACCGTCATGTCCGACGACTATAGGGTCGTCCCCACGACCCCCGGACTAGGTGGGCTCGCCCCCGACTTGTCCGACGACTATAGGGTCGTTCCCACGACCCCGGGCCAAAGTTGGCAAGCTGCCGAATTATCCGACGACAATAGGGTCGTCCCCACGACCCCGGGACTAGGTAGGCCCGCCGCCGACTTGTCCGACGACTATAGGGTCGTCCCCACGACCCCCGGGCCAAAGTTGGACAGCCACCGACATTTCCGACGACTATAGGGTCGTCTCCACGACCACGGGCCAAAGTTGGCCAGCCGCCGACATGTCCGACGACTATAGGGTCGTCCCCACGACCCGGGACTAGACTGGCCCGCCACCGACATGTCCGACGACTATAGAGTCGTCCCCACGACTCCGGGTCAATGTTGGCTCGCCGCCGACATGTCCGACGACTATAGGGTCGTCCCCACGACCCCTGGGCCAAAGATGGACAGCCACCGACATTTCCGACGACTATACGGTCGTCCCCACGACCACGGGCCAAAGTTGGCCAGCCGCCGACATGTCCGAAGACTATAGGGTCGTCCCCACGACCCGGGACTAGACTGGCCCGCCACCGTCATGTCCGACGACTATAGGGTCGTCCCCACGACTCCCGGACTAGGTTGGCCGGCCGCCGACTTGTCCGACGACTATAGGGTCGTCCCCACGACCCCCCGACTAGGTGGGCTCGCCGCCGACTTGTCCGACGACTATAGGGTGCGTTCCCACGACCCCGGGCCAAAGTTGGCAAGCTGCCGACTTATCCGACGACTATAGGGTGGTCCCCACGACCCCGGGACTAGGTAGGCCCGCCGCCGACTTGTCCGACGACTATAGGGTCGTCCCCACGACCCCGGGACTAGATTGGCCCGCCACCGTCATGTCCGACGACAATAGGGTCGTCCCCACGACCCCGGGTCTAGGTTGGCCAGCTGCCGACATGTCCGACGACTATAGGGTCGTCCCCACGACCCGGGACTAGACTGGCCCGCCACCGTCATGTCCGACGACTATAGGGTCGTCCCCACGACACCCGGACTAGGTGGGCTCGCCCCCGACTTGTCCGACGACTATAGGGTCGTTCCCACGACCCCGGGCCAAAGTTGGCAAGCTGCCGAATTATCCGACGACAATAGGGTCGTCCCCACGACCCCGGGACTAGGTAGGCCCGTCGCCGACTTGTCCGACGACTATAGGGTCGTCCCCACGACCCCCGGGCCAAAGTTGGACAGCCACCGACATTTCCGACGACTATAGGGTCGTCTCCACGACCACGGGACTAGGTTGGCCAGCCGCCGACATGTCCGACGACTATAGGGTCGTCCCGACGACCCCGGGCCAATGTTGGCCAATCGCCAACATGTCCGACGACTATAGGGTCGTCCCTACGACCCCGGGACTAGATTGGCCCGCCACCGACATGTCCGACGACTATAGGGTCGTCCCCACGAGCCCGGGACTAGATTGGCTAGCCACTGTCACGTCCGACGACTATCGGATCGTCCCCACGACCATGGGCCAAAGCTGGCCAGCCGCCAACATGTCCGACGACTATAGGGTCGTCCCCACGATCCCGGGACTAGATTGGCCCGACACCGTCATGTCCGACGACTATAGGGTCGTCCCCACGACCCCGGGACTAGATTGGCCCGCCACCGTCTTGTCCGACGACTATAAGGTCGTCTTCACGACCACGGGCCAAAGTTGGCCAGCCGCCGACATTTCCGACGACTATAGGGTCGTCCTCTCGACCACGGGCCAAATTTGGCCAGCTGCCGACTTGTCCGAACATTATAGGGTCGTCCCCACGACGCCGGGACTAGGTTGGCTCGCCGCCGACATTTCCGACGACTATAGGGTCGTCCCCACGACCACGGGCCATATTTGGCCAGCCGCCGACTTGTCCGACGACTATAGGGTCGTTCCCACGACCACGGGCCAAAGTTGGCCAGCCGCCGACTTGTTCGAGGACTATAGGGTTGTCCCCACGACCCCGGGTCTAGGTTGGCCAGCCGCCGACATGTCCGACGACTATAGAGTCGTCCCCAAGACACCGGGCCAAAGTAGGACAGCCGCCGACATCTCCGACGACAATAGGGTCGTCCCCACGATCCCGGGACTAGATTGGCTAGCCACCGTCACGTCCGACGACTATCGGATCGTCCCCACGACCACGGGCCAAAGTTGGCCAGCCGCCGACATGTCCGACGACTGTTGGGTCGTCCCCACGACCACGGGCCAATGTTGGCCAGCCGCCGACATGTCCGACGACTATAGGGTCGTCCCCACGACCCCGGGCCAAATTTGGCCAGCCGCCGACTTGTCCGAAGACTATAGGGTCGTCCCCACGTCCCCGGGTCATATTTGGCCAGCCGCCGACATGTCCGACGGCTATAGAGTCGTCCCCACGACCCCGGGTCAATGTTGGCTCGCCGCCGACATGTCCGACGACTATAGGGTCGTCCCCACGACCCCCGGGCCAAAGTTGGACAGCCACCGACATTTCCGACGACTATAGGGTGGTCCCCACGGACCCCGGGACTAGATTGGCCCGCCACCGTCAAGTCCGACGATTATAGGGTCGTCCCCACGACCTCGGGACTAGGTTGGCCAGCCGCCGACATGTCCGACGACTATAGGCTCGTCCCCACGACCCCGGGCCAATGTTGGCCAATCGCCGACATGTCCGACGACTATAGGGTCGTCCCTACGACCCCGGGACTAGATTGGCCCGCCACCGTCATGTCCAACGACTATAGGGTCGTCCCCACGACCATGGGCCAAAGTTGGCCAGCCGCCGATATGTCCAACGACTATTGGGTCGTCCCCACGACCACGGGCCAATGTTAGCCAGCCGCCGACATGTCCGACGACTATAGGGTCGTCCCCACGACCCGGGACTAGACTGGCCCGCCACCGACATGTCCGACGACTATAGAGTCGTCCCCACGACCCCGGGTCAATGTTGGCTCGCCGCCGTCATGTCCGACGACTATAGGGTCGTCCCCACGACCCTTGGGCCAAAGTTGGACAGCCACCGACATTTCCGACGACTATACGGTCGTCCCCACGACCACGGGCCAAAGTTGGCCAGCCGCCGACATGTCCGACGACTATAGGGGTCGTCCCCACGACCCGGGACTAGACTGGCCCGCCACAGTCATGTCCGACGACTATAGGGTCGTCCCCTCGACCCCGGGACTAGATTGGCCCGCCACCGTTATGTCCGACGACTATAGGGTCGTCCCCACGACCACGGGCCAAAGATGGCCAGCCGCCGACATGTCCGACGACTATAGGGTCGTCCCCACGACCCGGGACTAGACTGGCCCGCCACCGTCATGTCCGACGACTATAGGGTCGTCCCCACGACCCCCGGACTAGGTGGGCTCGCCCCCGACTTGTCCGACGACTATAGGGTCGTTCCCACGACCCCGGGCCAAAGTTGGCAAGCTGCCGAATTATCCGACGACAATAGGGTCGTCCCCACGACCCCGGGACTAGGTAGGCCCGCCGCCGACTTGTCCGACGACTATAGGGTCGTCCCCACGACCCCCGGGCCAAAGTTGGACAGCCACCGACATTTCCGACGACTATAGGGTCGTCTCCACGACCACGGGCCAAAGTTGGCCAGCCGCCGACATGTCCGACGACTATAGGGTCGTCCCCACGACCCGGGACTAGACTGGCCCGCCACCGACATGTCCGACGACTATAGAGTCGTCCCCACGACTCCGGGTCAATGTTGGCTCGCCGCCGACATGTCCGACGACTATAGGGTCGTCCCCACGACCCCTGGGCCAAAGATGGACAGCCACCGACATTTCCGACGACTATACGGTCGTCCCCACGACCACGGGCCAAAGTTGGCCAGCCGCCGACATGTCCGAAGACTATAGGGTCGTCCCCACGACCCGGGACTAGACTGGCCCGCCACCGTCATGTCCGACGACTATAGGGTCGTCCCCACGACTCCCGGACTAGGTTGGCCGGCCGCCGACTTGTCCGACGACTATAGGGTCGTCCCCACGACCCCCCGACTAGGTGGGCTCGCCGCCGACTTGTCCGACGACTATAGGGTGCGTTCCCACGACCCCGGGCCAAAGTTGGCAAGCTGCCGACTATCCGACGACTATAGGGTGGTCCCCACGACCCCGGGACTAGGTAGGCCCGCCGCCGACTTGTCCGACGACTATAGGGTCGTCCCCACGACCCCGGGACTAGATTGGCCCGCCACCGTCATGTCCGACGACAATAGGGTCGTCCCCACGACCCCGGGTCTAGGTTGGCCAGCTGCCGACATGTCCGACGACTATAGGGTCGTCCCCACGACCCGGGACTAGACTGGCCCGCCACCGTCATGTCCGACGACTATAGGGTCGTCCCCACGACACCCGGACTAGGTGGGCTCGCCCCCGACTTGTCCGACGACTATAGGGTCGTTCCCACGACCCCGGGCCAAAGTTGGCAAGCTGCCGAATTATCCGACGACAATAGGGTCGTCCCCACGACCCCGGGACTAGGTAGGCCCGTCGCCGACTTGTCCGACGACTATAGGGTCGTCCCCACGACCCCCGGGCCAAAGTTGGACAGCCACCGACATTTCCGACGACTATAGGGTCGTCTCCACGACCACGGGCCAAAGTTGGCCCGCCACCGACATGTCCGACGACTATAGGGTCGTCCCCACGACTCCGGGTCAATGTTGGCTCGCCGCCGACATGTCCGACGACTATAGGGTCGTCCCCACGACCCCTGGGCCAAAGATGGACAGCCACCGACATTTCCGACGACTATACGGTCGTCCCCACGACCACGGGCCAAAGTTGGCCAGCCGCCGACATGTCCGAAGACTATAGGGTCGTCCCCACGACCCGGGACTAGACTGGCCCGCCACCGTCATGTCCGACGACTATAGGGTCGTCCCCACGACCCCCGGACTAGGTTGGCCGGCCGCCGACTTGTCCGACGACTATAGGGTCGTCCCCACGACCCCCCGACTAGGTGGGCTCGCCGCCGACTTGTCCGACGACTATAGGGTGCGTTCCCACGACCCCGGGCCAAAGTTGGCAAGCTGCCGACTTATCCGACGACTATAGGGTGGTCCCCACGACCCCGGGACTAGGTAGGCCCGCCGCCGACTTGTCCGACGACTATAGGGTCGTCCCCACGACCACGGGCCAAAGTTGGCCAGCCGCCGGCTTGTCCGACGATTATAGGGTCGTCCCCACGACCCCGGGACTAGGTTGGCCCGCCGCCGACTTGTCCGACGACTATAGGGTCGTCCCCACGACCCCGGGCCAAAGTTGGCCAACCGCTGATATGTCCGACGACTATACGGTCGTCCCCACGACCCCGGGAATAGATTGGCCCGCCACCGTCATTTCCGACGACTATAGGGTCGTCCCCTCGACCCCGGGACTAGATTGGCCCGCCACCGTTATGTCCGACGACTATAGGGTCGTCCCCACGACCACGGGCCAAAGATGGCCAGCCGCCGACATGTCCGACGACTATAGGGTCGTCCCCACGACCCGGGACTAGACTGGCCCGCCACCGTCATGTCCGACGACTATAGGGTCGTCCCCACGACCCCCGGACTAGGTGGGCTCGCCCCCGACTTGTCCGACGACTATAGGGTCGTTCCCACGACCCCGGGCCAAAGTTGGCAAGCTGCCGAATTATCCGACGACAATAGGGTCGTCCCCACGACCCCGGGACTAGGTAGGCCCGCCGCCGACTTGTCCGACGACTATAGGGTCGTCCCCACGACCCCCGGGCCAAAGTTGGACAGCCACCGACATTTCCGACGACTATAGGGTCGTCTCCACGACCACGGGCCAAAGTTGGCCAGCCGCCGACATGTCCGACGACTATAGGGTCGTCCCCACGACCCGGGACTAGACTGGCCCGCCACCGACATGTCCGACGACTATAGAGTCGTCCCCACGACTCCGGGTCAATGTTGGCTCGCCGCCGACATGTCCGACGACTATAGGGTCGTCCCCACGACCCCTGGGCCAAAGATGGACAGCCACCGACATTTCCGACGACTATACGGTCGTCCCCACGACCACGGGCCAAAGTTGGCCAGCCGCCGACATGTCCGAAGACTATAGGGTCGTCCCCACGACCCGGGACTAGACTGGCCCGCCACCGTCATGTCCGACGACTATAGGGTCGTCCCCACGACTCCCGGACTAGGTTGGCCGGCCGCCGACTTGTCCGACGACTATAGGGTCGTCCCCACGACCCCCCGACTAGGTGGGCTCGCCGCCGACTTGTCCGACGACTATAGGGTGCGTTCCCACGACCCCGGGCCAAAGTTGGCAAGCTGCCGACTTATCCGACGACTATAGGGTGGTCCCCACGACCCCGGGACTAGGTAGGCCCGCCGCCGACTTGTCCGACGACTATAGGGTCGTCCCCACGACCCCGGGACTGGATTGGCCCGCCACCGTCATGTCCGACGACAATAGGGTCGTCCCCACGACCCCGGGTCTAGGTTGGCCAGCTGCCGACATGTCCGACGACTATAGGGTCGTCCCCACGACCCGGGACTAGACTGGCCCGCCACCGTCATGTCCGACGACTATAGGGTCGTCCCCACGACACCCGGACTAGGTGGGCTCGCCCCCGACTTGTCCGACGACTATAGGGTCGTTCCCACGACCCCGGGCCAAAGTTGGCAAGCTGCCGAATTATCCGACGACAATAGGGTCGTCCCCACGACCCCGGGACTAGGTAGGCCCGTCGCCGACTTGTCCGACGACTATAGGGTCGTCCCCACGACCCCCCGACTAGGTGGGCTCGCCGCCGACTTGTCCGACGACTATAGGGTGCGTTCCCACGACCCCGGGCCAAAGTTGGCAAGCTGCCGACTTATCCGACGACTATAGGGTGGTCCCCACGACCCCGGGACTAGGTAGGCCCGCCGCCGACTTGTCCGACGACTATAGGGTCGTCCCCACGACCACGGGCCAAAGTTGGCCAGCCGCCGGCTTGTCCGACGATTATAGGGTCGTCCCCACGACCCCGGGACTAGGTTGGCCCGCCGCCGACTTGTCCGACGACTATAGGGTCGTCCCCACGACCCCGGGCCAAAGTTGGCCAACCGCTGATATGTCCGACGACTATACGGTCGTCCCCACGACCCCGGGAATAGATTGGCCCGCCACCGTCATTTCCGACGACTATAGGGTCGTCCCCACGACCCCGGGCCAAAGTTGGACAGCCACCGACATTTCCGACGACTATAGGGTCGTCCCCACGACCACGGGCGAAAGTTGGCCAGCCGCCGACATATCCGACGACTATAGGGTCGTCCCCATGACCCGGGACTAGACTGGCCCGCCGCCGACTTGTCCGACGACTATAGGGTCGTCCCCACGACCCCCCGACTAGGTGGGCTCGCCGCCGACTTGTCCGACGACTATAGGGTCGTCCCCACGACCCCGGGACTAGGTTGGCTCGCCACCGTCATGTCTGACGACTATAGGGTCGTCCCCACCACCACGTGCCAAAGTTGGCCAGCCGCTGACATGTCCGACGACTATAGGGTCGTCCCCACGACCACAGGCCAAAGTTGGCCAGCCGCCGACATGTCCGACGACTATAGGGTCGTCCCCACGACCCGGGACTAGACTGGCCCGCCACCGTCATGTCCGACGACTATAGGGTCGTCCCCACGACCACGGGCCAAAGTTGGCCAGCCGCCGACATGTCCGACGACTATAGGGTCGTCCCCACGACCCGGGACTAGACTAGCCCGCCACCGTCATGTCCGACGACTATAGGGTCATCCCCACGACCCCGGGTCTAGGTTGGCCCGCCGCCGACTTGTCCGACGACTATAGGGTCGTCCCCACGACCCCGGGACTAGGTTGGCTCGCCACCGATATGTCTGACGACTATAGGGTCGTCCCCACGACCCCGGGACTAGATTGGCCCGCCACCGTCAAGTCCGACGACTATAGGGTCGTCCCCACGACCCCGGGCCAAAGTTGGACAGCCGCCGACTTGTCCGACGACTATAGGGTCGTCCCCACGACCACGGGCCAAAGTTGGCCAGCCGCCGGCTTGTCCGACGATTATAGGGTCGTCCCCACGACCCCGGGACTAGGTTGGCCCGCCGCCGACTTGTCCGACGACTATAGGGTCGTCCCCACGACCCCGGGCCAAAGTTGGCCAGCCGCTGATATGTCCGACGACTATACGGTCGTCCCCACGACCCCGGGAATAGATTGGCCCGCCACCGTCATTTCCGACGACTATAGGGTCGTCCCCACGACCCCGGGCCAAAGTTGGACAGCCACCGACATTTCCGACGACTATAGGGTCGTCCCCACGACCACGGGCGAAAGTTGGCCAGCCGCCGACATATCCGACGACTATAGGGTCGTCCCCATGACCCGGGACTAGACTGGCCCGCCGCCGACTTGTCCGACGACTATAGGGTCGTCCCCACGACCCCCCGACTAGGTGGGCTCGCCGCCGACTTGTCCGACGACTATAGGGTCGTCCCCACCACCCCGGGACTAGGTTGGCTCGCCACCGTCATGTCTGACGACTATAGGGTCGTCCCCACCACCACGTGCCAAAGTTGGCCAGCCGCTGACATGTCCGACGACTATAGGGTCGTCCCCACGACCACAGGCCAAAGTTGGCCAGCCGCCGACATGTCCGACGACTATAGGGTCGTCCCCACGACCCGGGACTAGACTGGCCCGCCACCGTCATGTCCGACGACTATAGGGTCGTCCCCACGACCCCCGGACTAGGTTGGCCGGCCGCCGACTTGTCCGACGACTATAGGGTCGTCCCCACGACCCCCCGACTAGGTGGGCTCGCCGCCGACTTGTCCGACGACTATAGGGTCATCCCCACGACCCCGGGACTAGGTTGGCCCGCCGCCGACTTGTCCGACGACTATAGGGTCGTCCCCACGACCCCGGGACTAGGTTGGCTCGCCACCGACATGTCTGACGACTATAGGGTCGTCCCCACGACCCCGGGCCAAAGATGGCCAGCCGCCGACATGTCCGACGATTATAGGGTCGTCCCCACGACCCCGGGACTAGATTGGCCCGCCACCGTCATTTCCGACGACTATAGGGTCGTCCCCACGACCACGGGCCAAAGTTGGCCAGCCGCCGACATGTCCGACGACTATAGGGTCGTCCCCACGACCCGGGACTAGACTGGCCCGCCACCGACATGTCCGACGACTATAGAGTCGTCCCCACGACCCCGGGTCAATGTTGGCTCGCCGCCGACATGTCCGACGACTATAGGGTCGTCCCCACGACCCTTGGGCCAAAGTTGGACAGCCACCGACATTTCCGACGACTATACGGTCGTCCCCACGACCCGGGACTAGACTGGCCCGCCACAGTCATGTCCGACGACTATAGGGTCGTCCCCTCGACCCCGGGACTAGATTTGCCCGCCACCGTTATGTCCGACGACTATAGGGTCGTCCCCACGACCACGGGCCAAAGATGGCCAGCCGCCGACATGTCCGACGACTATAGGGTCGTCCCCACGACCCGGGACTAGACTGGCCCGCCACCGTCATGTCCGACGACTATAGGGTCGTCCCCACGACCCCCGGACTAGGTGGGCTCGCCCCCGACTTGTCCGACGACTATAGGGTCGTTCCCACGACCCCGGGCCAAAGTTGGCAAGCTGCCGAATTATCCGACGACAATAGGGTCGTCCCCACGACCCCGGGACTAGGTAGGCCCGCCGCCGACTTGTCCGACGACTATAGGGTCGTCCCCACGAACCCCGGGCCAAAGTTGGACAGCCACCGACATTTCCGACGACTATAGGGTCGTCTCCACGACCACGGGCCAAAGTTGGCCAGCCGCCGACATGTCCGACGACTATAGGGTCGTCCCCACGACCCGGGACTAGACTGGCCCGCCACCGACATGTCCGACGACTATAGAGTCGTCCCCACGACTCCGGGTCAATGTTGGCTCGCCGCCGACATGTCCGACGACTATAGGGTCGTCCCCACGACCCCTGGGCCAAAGATGGACAGCCACCGACATTTCCGACGACTATACGGTCGTCCCCACGACCACGGGCCAAAGTTGGCCAGCCGCCGACATGTCCGAAGACTATAGGGTCGTCCCCACGACCCGGGACTAGACTGGCCCGCCACCGTCATGTCCGACGACTATAGGGTCGTCCCCACGACTCCCGGACTAGGTTGGCCAGCCGACTTGTCCGACGACTATAGGGTCGTCCCCACGACCCCCCGACTAGGTGGGCTCGCCGCCGACTTGTCCGACGACTATAGGGTGCGTTCCCACGACCCCGGGCCAAAGTTGGCAAGCTGCCGACTTATCCGACGACTATAGGGTGGTCCCCACGACCCCGGGACTAGGTAGGCCCGCCGCCGACTTGTCCGACGACTATAGGGTCGTCCCCACGACCCCGGGACTAGATTGGCCCGCCACCGTCATGTCCGACGACAATAGGGTCGTCCCCACGACCCCGGGTCTAGGTTGGCCAGCTGCCGACATGTCCGACGACTATAGGGTCGTCCCCACGACCCGGGACTAGACTGGCCCGCCACCGTCATGTCCGACGACTATAGGGTCGTCCCCACGACACCCGGACTAGGTGGGCTCGCCCCCGACTTGTCCGACGACTATAGGGTCGTTCCCACGACCCCGGGCCAAAGTTGGCAAGCTGCCGAATTATCCGACGACAATAGGGTCGTCCCCACGACCCCGGGACTAGGTAGGCCCGTCGCCGACTTGTCCGACGACTATAGGGTCGTCCCCACGACCCCCGGGCCAAAGTTGGACAGCCACCGACATTTCCGACGACTATAGGGTCGTCTCCACGACCACGGGCCAAAGTTGGCCCGCCACCGACATGTCCGACGACTATAGGGTCGTCCCCACGACTCCGGGTCAATGTTGGCTCGCCGCCGACATGTCCGACGACTATAGGGTCGTCCCCACGACCCCTGGGCCAAAGATGGACAGCCACCGACATTTCCGACGACTATACGGTCGTCCCCACGACCACGGGCCAAAGTTGGCCAGCCGCCGACATGTCCGAAGACTATAGGGTCGTCCCCACGACCCGGGACTAGACTGGCCCGCCACCGTCATGTCCGACGACTATAGGGTCGTCCCCACGACCCCCGGACTAGGTTGGCCGGCCGCCGACTTGTGCGACGACTATAGGGTCGTCCCCACGACCCCCCGACTAGGTGGGCTCGCCGCCGACTTGTCCGACGACTATAGGGTGCGTTCCCACGACCCCGGGCCAAAGTTGGCAAGCTGCCGACTTATCCGACGACTATAGGGTGGTCCCCACGACCCCCGGACTAGGTAGGCCCGCCGCCGACTTGTCCGACGACTATAGGGTCGTCCCCACGACCACGGGCCAAAGTTGGCCAGCCGCCGGCTTGTCCGACGATTATAGGGTCGTCCCCACGACCCCGGGACTAGGTTGGCCCGCCGCCGACTTGTCTGACGACTATAGGGTCGTCCCCACGACCCCGGGCCAAAGTTGGCCAGCCGCTGATATGTCCGACGACTATACGGTCGTCCCCACGACCCCGGGAATAGATTGGCCCGCCACCGTCATTTCCGACGACTATAGGGTCGTCCCCACGACCCCGGGCCAAAGTTGGACAGCCACCGACATTTCCGACGACTATAGGGTCGTCCCCACGACCACGGGCGAAAGTTGGCCAGCCGCCGACATATCCGACGACTATAGGGTCGTCCCCATGACCCGGGACAAGACTGGCCCGCCGCCGACTTGTCCGACGACTATAGGGTCGTCCCCACGACCCCCCGACTAGGTGGGCTCGCCGCCGACTTGTCCGACGACTATAGGGTCGTCCCCACGACCCCGGGACTAGGTTGGCTCGCCACCGTCATGTCTGACGACTATAGGGTCGTCCCCACCACCACGTGCCAAAGTTGGCCAGCCGCTGACATGTCCGACGACTATAGGGTCGTCCCCACGACCACAGGCCAAAGTTGGCCAGCCGCCGACATGTCCGACGACTATAGGGTCGTCCCCACGACCCGGGACTAGACTGGCCCGCCACCGTCATGTCCGACGACTATAGGGTCGTCCCCACGACCACGGGCCAAAGATGGCCAGCCGCCGACATGTCCGACGACTATAGGGTCGTCCCCACGACCCGGGACTAGACTGGCCCGCCACCGTCATGTCCGACGACTATAGGGTCGTCCCCACGACCCCCGGACTAGGTGGGCTCGCCGCCGACTTGTCCGACGACTATAGGGTCGTCCCCACGACCCCGGGACTAGGTTGGCTCGCCACCGTCATGTCTGACGACTATAGGGTCGTCCCCACCACCACGTGCCAAAGTTGGCCAGCCGCTGACATGTCCGACGACTATAGGGTCGTCCCCACGACCACAGGCCAAAGTTGGCCAGCCGCCGACATGTCCGACGACTATAGGGTCGTCCCCACGACCCGGGACTAGACTGGCCCGCCACCGTCATGTCCGACGACTATAGGGTCGTCCCCACGACCACGGGCCAAAGATGGCCAGCCGCCGACATGTCCGACGACTATAGGGTCGTCCCCACGACCCGGGACTAGACTGGCCCGCCACCGTCATGTCCGACGACTATAGGGTCGTCCCCACGACCCCCGGACTAGGTGGGCTCGCCCCCGACTTGTCCGACGACTATAGGGTCGTTCCCACGACCCCGGGCCAAAGTTGGCCAGCCGCCGACATGTCCGACGACTATAGGGTCGTCCCCACGACCCGGGACTAGACTGGCCCGCCACCGACATGTCCGACGACTATAGAGTCGTCCCCACGACCCCCGGGCCAAAGTTGGACAGCCACCGACATTTCCGACGACTATAGGGCCGTCTCCACGACCACGGGCCAAAGTTGGCCAGCCGCCGACATGTCCGACGACTATAGGGTCGTCCCCACGACCCGGGACTAGACTGGCCCGCCACCGACATGTCCGACGACTATAGAGTCGTCCCCACGACTCCGGGTCAATGTTGGCTCGCCGCCGACATGTCCGACGACTATAGGGTCGTCCCCACGACCCCTGGGCCAAAGATGGACAGCCACCGACATTTCCGACGACTATACGGTCGTCCCCACGCACCACGGGCCAAAGTTGGCCAGCCGCCGACATGTCCGAAGACTATAGGGTCGTCCCCACGACCCGGGACTAGACTGGCCCGCCACCGTCATGTCCGACGACTATAGGGTCGTCCCCACGACCCCCGGACTAGGTTGGCCGGCCGCCGACTTGTCCGACGACTATAGGGTCGTCCCCACGACCCCCCGACTAGGTGGGCTCGCCGCCGACTTGTCCGACGACTATAGGGTGCGTTCCCACGACCCCGGGCCAAAGTTGGCAAGCTGCCGACTTATCCGACGACTATAGGGTGGTCCCCACGACCCCGGGACTAGGTAGGCCCGCCGCCGACTTGTCCGACGACTATAGGGTCGTCCCCACGACCCCGGGACTAGATTGGCCCGCCACCGTCATGTCCGACGACAATAGGGTCGTCCCCACGAACCCGGGTCTAGGTTGGCCAGCTGCCGACATGTCCGACGACTATAGGGTCGTCCCCACGACCCGGGACTAGACTGGCCCGCCACCGTCATGTCCGACGACTATAGGGTCGTCCCCACGACCCCCGGACTAGGTGGGCTCGCCCCCGACTTGTCCGACGACTATAGGGTCGTTCCCACGACCCCGGGCCAAAGTTGGCAAGCTGCCGAATTATCCGACGACAATAGGGTCGTCCCCACGACCCCGGGACTAGGTAGGCCCGTCGCCGACTTGTCCGACGACTATAGGGTCGTCCCCACGACCCCCGGGCCAAAGTTGGACAGCCACCGACATTTCCGACGACTATAGGGTCGTCTCCACGACCACGGGCCAAAGTTGGCCCGCCACCGACATGTCCGACGACTATAGGGTCGTCCCCACGACTCCGGGTCAATGTTGGCTCGCCGCCGACATGTCCGACGACTATAGGGTCGTCCCCACGACCCCTGGGCCAAAGATGGACAGCCACCGACATTTCCGACGATTATACGGTCGTCCCCACGACCACGGGACAAAGTTGGCCAGCCGCCGACATGTCCGAAGACTATAGGGTCGTCCCCACGACCCGGGACTAGACTGGCCCGCCACCGTCATGTCCGACGACTATAGGGTCGTCCCCACGACCCCCGGACTAGGTTGGCCGGCCGCCGACTTGTCCGACGACTATAGGGTCGTCCCCACGACCCCGGGCCAAAGTTGGCAAGCTGCCGACTTATCCGACGACTATAGGGTGGTCCCCACGACCCCGGGACTAGGTAGGCCCGCCGCCGACTTGTCCGACGACTATAGGGTCGTCCCCACGACCCCGGGACTAGATTGGCCCGCCACCGTCATGTCCGACGACAATAGGGTCGTCCCCACGACCCCGGGTCTAGGTTGGCCAGCTGCCGACATGTCCGACGACTATAGAGTCGTCCCCACGACACCGCGCCAAAGTTGGACAGCCGCCGACATGTCCGACTACTATAGGGTCGTCCCCACGACCTCGGGTCTAGATTGGCCCGCTACCGTCATGTCCGAAGACTATAGGGTCGTCCCCACGACCTCGGGACTAGATTGGCCCGCTACCGTCAAGTCCGACGACTATAGGGTCGTCCCACGACCCCGGGCCAAAGTTGGCAAGCCGCCGAAATGTCCGACGACTATAGGGTCGTCCCCACGACCTCGGGACTAGGTTGGCCAGCCGCCGACATGTCCGACCACTATTGGGTCGTCCCCACGACCACGGGTCAAAGTTGGCCAGCCGCCGACATGTCCGACGACTATAGGGTCGTCCCCACGACCCCGGGCCAAAGATGTCCAGCCGCCGTCTTGTCCGACGCCTATAGGGTCGTCCCCACGACCCCGGGACTAGATTGGCCCGCCACCGTCATGTCCAACGACTATAGGGTCGTCCCCACCACCACGGGCCAAAGTTGGCCAGCCGCCGACATGTCCGACTATTATTGGATCGTCCCCACGACCCCGGGCCAAGGTTGGCCCGCCGCCGACATGTCCGACGACTATAGGGTCGTACCCACGACCCTGGGACTAGGCTGACAAGTCGCCAACATGTCCGACGACTATAGGGTCGTCCCGACGACCCCGGCCCAAAGTTGGCTCGCCGCCGACTTGTCCGACGACTGTAGGGTCGTCCCTACGACCACGGGCCAAAGTTGGCCCGCCGCCGACATGTCCAAAGACTATAGGGTCGTCCCCACGACCCCGGTACTAGATTGGCCCGCCACCGACATGTCCGACGACTTTAGGGTCGTCCCCACGAGCCCGGGACTAGATTGGCTAGCCACCGTCACGTCCGACGACTATCGGATCGTCCCCACGACCATGGGCCATAGCTGGCCAGCCGCCAACATGTCCGACGACTATAGGGTCGTCCCCACGATCCCGGGACTAGATTGGCCCGACACCGTCATGTCCGACGACTATAGGGTCGTCCCCACGTCCCCGGGTCATATTTGGCCAGCCGCCGACATGTCCGACGACTATAGAGTCGTCCCCACGACCCCGGGTCAATGTTGGCTCGCCGCCGACATGTCCGACGACTATAGGGTCGTCCCCACGACCCCCGGGCCAAAGTTGGACAGCCACCGACATTTCCGACGACTATAGGGTGGTCCCCACGGACCCCGGGACTAGATTGGCCCGCCACCGTCAAGTCCGACGATTATAGGGTCGTCCCCACGACCTCGGGACTAGGTTGGCCAGCCGTCGACATGTCCGACGACTATAGGCTCGTCCCCACGACCTCGGGCCAATGTTGGCCAATCGCCGACATGTCCGACGACTGTAGGGTCGTCCCTACGACCCCGGGACTAGATTGGCCCGCCACCGTCATGTCCAACGACTATAGGGTCGTCCCCATGACCCCGGGACTAGATTGGCCCGCCACCGTCAAGTCCGACGACTGTAGGGTCGTCCCCACGACCCCGGTACTAGATTGGCCCGCCACCGACATGTCCGACGACTATAGGGTCGTCCCCACGAGCCCGGGACTAGATTGGCTAGCCACCGTCACGTCCGACGACTATCGGATCGTCCCCACGACCATGGGCAAAACCTGGCCAGCCGCCAACATGTCCGACGACTATAGGGTCGTCCCCACGATCCCGGGACTAGATTGGCCCGACACCGTCATGTCCGACGACTATAGGGTCGTCCCTACGACCCCGGGACTAGATTGGCCCGCCACCGTCTTGTCCGACGACTATAAGGTCGTCTTCACGACCACGGGCCAAAGTTGGCCAGCCGCCGACATGTCCGACGACTATAGGGTCGTCCCCACGACCACGGGCCAAAGTTGGCCAGCCGCCGACATGTCCGACGACTATAGGGTCGTCCCCACGACCCCGGGACTAGGTTGGCTCGCCACCGACATGTCTGACGACTATAGGGTCGTCCCCACGACCCCGGGACTAGATTGGCCCGCCACCGTCAATTCCGACGACTACAGGGTCGTCCCCACGACCCCGGGCCAAAGTTGGACAGCCGCCGACTTGTCCGACGACTATAGGGTCGTCCCCACGACCACGGGCCAAAGTTGGCCAGCCGCCGGCTTGTCCGACGATTATAGGGTCGTCCCCACGACCCAGGGACTAGGTTGGCCCGCCGCCGACTTGTCCGACGACTATATGGTCGTCCCCACGACCACGGGCCAATGTTGGCCAGCCGCTGACTTGTCCGACGACTATAGGGTCGTCCCCACGACCGCGGGACTAGATTGGCTCGCCGCCGACTTGTCCGACGACTGTAGGGTCGTCCCCACGACCCCGGGACTAGATTGGCCCGCCACCGTCATTTCCGACGACTATAGGGTCGTCCCCACGACCACGGGCCAAAGTTGGCCAGCCGCCGACATGTCCGACGACTATAGGGTCGTCCCCACGACCCGGGACTAGACTAGCCCGCCACCGTCATGTCCGACGACTATAGGGTCATCCCCTCGACCCCGGGTCTAGGTTGGCCCGCCGCCGACTTGTCCGACGACTATAGGGTCGTCCCCACGACCCCGGGACTAGGTTGGCTCGCCACCGATATGTCTGACGACTATAGGGTCGTCCCCACGACCCCGGGACTAGATTGGCCCGCCACCGTCAAGTCCGACGACTATAGGGTCGTCCCCACGACCCCGGGCCAAAGTTGGACAGCCGCCGACTTGTCCGACGACTATAGGGTCGTCCCCACGACCACGGGCCAAAGTTGGCCAGCCGCCGGCTTGTCCGACGATTATAGGGTCGTCCCCACGACCCCGGGACTAGGTTGGCCCGCCGCCGACTTGTCCGACGACTATAGGGTCGTCCCCACGACCCCGGGCCAAAGTTGGCCAGCCGCTGATATGTCCGACGACTATACGGTCGTCCCCACGACCCCGGGAATAGATTGGCCCGCCACCGTCATTTCCGACGACTATAGGGTCGTCCCCACGACCCCGGGCCAAAGATGGACAGCCACCGACATTTCCGACGACTATAGGGTCGTCCCCACGACCACGGGCGAAAGTTGGCCAGCCGCCGACATATCCGACGACTATAGGGTCGTCCCCATGACCCGGGACTAGACTGGCCCGCCGCCGACTTGTCCGACGACTATAGGGTCGTCCCCACGACCCCCCGACTAGGTGGGCTCGCCGCCGACTTGTCCGACGACTATAGGGTCGTCCCCACGACCCCGGGACTAGGTTGGCTCGCCACCGTCATGTCTGACGACTATAGGGTCGTCCCCACCACCACGTGCCAAAGTTGGCCAGCCGCTGACATGTCCGACGACTATAGGGACGTCCCCACGACCCCCGGACTAGGTGGGCTCGCCCCCGACTTGTCCGACGACTATAGGGTCGTTCCCACGACCCCGGGCCAAAGTTGGCAAGCTGCCGAATTATCCGACGACAATAGGGTCGTCCCCACGACCCCGGGACTTGGTAGGCCCGCCGCCGACTTGTCCGACGACTATAGGGTCGTCCTCACGACCCCCGGGCCAAAGTTGGACAGCCACCGACATTTCCGACGACTATAGGGTCGTCTCCACGACCACGGGCCAAAGTTGGCCAGCCGCCGACATGTCCGACGACTATAGGGTCGTCCCCACGACCCGGGACTAGACTGGCCCGCCACCGACATGTCCGACGACTATAGAGTCGTCCCCACGACTCCGGGTCAATGTTGGCTCGCCGCCGACATGTCCGACGACTATAGGGTCGTCCCCACGACCCCTGGGCCAAAGATGGACAGCCACCGACATTTCCGACGACTATACGGTCGTCCCCACGACCACGGGCCAAAGTTGGCCAGCCGCCGACATGTCCGAAGACTATAGGGTCGTCCCCACGACCCGGGACTAGACTGGCCCGCCACCGTCATGTCCGACGACTATAGGGTCGTCCCCACGACCCCCGGACTAGGTTGGCCGGCCGCCGACTTGTCCGACGACTATAGGGTCGTCCCCACGACCCCCCGACTAGGTGGGCTCGCCGCCGACTTGTCCGACGACTATAGGGTGCGTTCCCACGACCCCGGGCCAAAGTTGGCAAGCTGCCGACTTATCCGACGACTATAGGGTGGTCCCCACGACCCCGGGACTAGGTAGGCCCGCCGCCGACTTGTCCGACGACTATAGGGTCGTCCCCACGACCCCGGGACTAGATTGGCCCGCCACCGTTATGTCCGACGACTATAGGGTCGTCCCCACGACCACGGGCCAAAGATGGCCAGCCGCCGACATGTCCGACGACTATAGGGTCGTCCCCACGACCCGGGACTAGACTGGCCCGCCACCGTCATGTCCGACGACTATAGGGTCGTCCCCACGACCCCCGGACTAGGTTGGCCGGCCGCCGACTTGTCCGACGACTATAGGGTCGTCCCCACGACCCCCGGAGTAGGTGGGCTCGCCCCCGACTTGTCCGACGACTATAGGGTCGTTCCCACGACCCCGGGCCAAAGTTGGCAAGCTGCCGACTTATCCGACGACTATAGGGTCGTCCCCACGACCCCGGGACTAGGTAGGCCCGCCGCCGACTTGTCCGACGACTATAGGGTCGTCCCCACGACCCCGGGACTAGATTGGCCCGCCACCGTTATGTCCGACGACTATAGGGTCGTCCCCACGACCACGGGCCAAAGGTGGCCAGCCGGCGACATGTCCGACGACTATAGGGTCGTCCCCACGACCCGGGACTAGACTGGCCCGCCACCGTCATGTCCGACGACTATAGGGTCATCCCCACGACCCCGGGACTAGGTTGGCCCGCCGCCGACTTGTCCGACGACTATAGGGTCGTCCCCACGACCCCGGGACTAGATTGGCCCGCCACCGTCATTTCCGACGACTATAGGGTCGTCCCCACGACCGCGGGACTAGATTGGCTCGCCGCCGACTTGTCCGACGACTGTAGGGTCGTCCCCACGACCCCGGGACTAGATTGGCCCGCCACCGTCATTTCCGACGACTATAGGGTCGTCCCCACGACCAGGGGCCAAAGTTGGCCAGCCGCCGACTTGTCCGACGACTATAGGGTCGTCCCCATGACCCGGGACTAGACTGGCCCCCCACCGTCATGTCCGACGACTATAGGGTCGTCCCCACGACCCCCGGACTAGGTTGGTACGCCGCCGACTTGTCCGACGAGTATAGGGTCCTCCCCACGACCACGGGCCAAAGTTGGCCAGCCGCCGACATGTCCGACGACTATAGGGTCGTCCCCACGACCCGGGACTAGACTGGCCCGCCACCGACATGTCCGACGACTATAGAGTCGTCCCCACGACCCCGGGTCAATGTTGGCTCGCCGCCGACATGTCCGACGACTATAGGGTCGTCCCCACGACCCTTGGGCCAAAGTTGGACAGCCACCGACATTTCCGACGACTATACGGTCGTCCCCACGACCACGGGCCAAAGTTGGCCAGCCGCCGACATGTCCGACGACTATAGGGTCGTCCCCACGACCCGGGACTAGACTGGCCCGCCACAGTCATGTCCGACGACTATAGGGTCGTCCGCACGACCCCCGGACTAGGTTGGCCGGCCGCCGACTTGTCCGACGACTATAGGGTCGTCCCCACGACCCCCCGACTAGGTGGGCTCGCCGCCGACTTGCCCGACGACTATAGGGTGCGTTCCCACGACCCCGGGCCAAAGTTGGCAAGCTGCCGACTTATCCGACGACTATAGGGTGGTCCCCACGACCCCGGGACTAGGTAGGCCCGCCGCCGACTTGTCCGACGACTATAGGGTCGTCCCCTCGACCCCGGGACTAGATTGGCCCGCCACCGTTATGTCCGACGACTATAGGGTCGTCCCCACGACCACGGGCCAAAGATGGCCAGCCGCCGACATGTCCGACGACTATAGGGTCGTCCCCACGACCCGGGACTAGACTGGCCCGCCACCGTCATGTCCGACGACTATAGGGTCGTCCCCACGACCCCCGGACTAGGTGGGCTCGCCCCCGACTTGTCCGACGACTATAGGGTCGTTCCCACGACCCCGGGCCAAAGTTGGCAAGCTGCCGACTTATCCGACGACAATAGGGTCGTCCCCACGACCCCGGGACTAGGTAGGCCCGCCGCCGACTTGTCCGACGACTATAGGGTCGTCCCCACGACCCCCGGGCCAAAGTTGGACAGCCACCGACATTTCCGACGACTATAGGGTCGTCTCCACGACCACGGGCCAAAGTTGGCCAGCCGCCGACATGTCCGACGACTATAGGGTCGTCCCCACGACCCGGGACTAGACTGGCCCGCCACCGACATGTCCGACGACTATAGAGTCGTCCCCACGACTCCGGGTCAATGTTGGCTCGCCGCCGACATGTCCGACGACTATAGGGTCGTCCCCACGACCCCTGGGCCAAAGTTGGACAGCCACCGACATTTCCGACGACTATACGGTCGTCCCCACGACCACGGGCCAAAGTTGGCCAGCCGCCGACATGTCCGAAGACTATAGGGTCGTCCCCACGACCCGGGACTAGACTGGCCCGCCACCGTCATGTCCGACGACTATAGGGTCGTCCCCACGACCCCCGGACTAGGTTGGCCGGCCGCCGACTTGTCCGACGACTATAGGGTCGTCCCCACGACCCCCCGACTAGGTGGGCTCGCCGCCGACTTGTCCGACGACTATAGGGTGCGTTCCCACGACCCCGGGCCAAAGTTGGCAAGCTGCCGACTTATCCGACGACTATAGGGTGGTCCCCACGACCCCGGGACTAGGTAGGCCCGCCGCCGACTTGTCCGACGACTATAGGGTCGTCCCCACGACCCCGGGACTAGATTGGCCCGCCACCGTTATGTCCGACGACTATAGGGTCGTCCCCACGACCACGGGCCAAAGATGGCCAGCCGCCGACATGTCCGACGACTATAGGGTCGTCCCCACGACCCGGGACTAGACTGGCCCGCCACCGTCATGTCCGACGACTATAGGGTCGTCCCCACGACCCCCGGACTAGGTTGGCCGGCCGCCGACTTGTCCGACGACTATAGGGTCGTCCCCACGACCCCCGGAGTAGGTGGGCTCGCCCCCGACTTGTCCGACGACTATAGGGTCGTTCCCACGACCCCGGGCCAAAGTTGGCAAGCTGCCGACTTATCCGACGACTATAGGGTCGTCCCCACGACCCCAGGACTAGGTAGGCCCGCCGCCGACTTGTCCGACGACTATAGGGTCGTCCCCACGACCCCGAGAATAGATTGGCCCGCCGCCGTCATGTCCGACGACTATAGGGTCGTCCCCACGACCACGGGCCAAAGATGGCCAGCCGCCGTGTTGTCCGACGACTATAGTGTCGTCCCCACGACCCCCGGACTAGATTGGCCAGCCACCGTCATGTCCGACGACTATTGGGCCGTCCCCACGACCACGGGCCAAAGTTGGCCAGCCGCCGACATGTCCGACGATTATAGGGTCGTCCCCATGACCCCGGGCCAGTGTTGGCCAATCGCCGTCATGTCCGCCGACTATAGGGTCGTCCCCACGACACCGGGCCAAAGTTGGCCAGCCGGCGACATGTCCGATGACTATAGGGTCGTCCCCACGACCCCGGGACTAGATTGGCCCGCCAACGTCATGTCCGACGTCTATAGGGTCGTCCTCACGACACTGGGCCAAAGTTGGCCAGCCGGCGACATGTACGACGACTATAGGGTCGTCCCCACGACCCCGGGACTAGATTGGCCCGCCACCGTCATGTCCGACGACTATAGGGTCGTCCCCACGACCCCGGTACAAGGTTGGCCCGCCGCCGACTTGCCCGGCGACAATAGGGTCGTCCCCACGACCCCCGGACTAGATTGGCCCGCCACCGTCATGTCCAACGACAATAGGGTCGTCCCCAGCACCCTGGGTCTAGGTTGGCCAGCCGCCGACATGTCCGGCGACTAAACAGTCGTCCCCACGACCCCGGGCCAATGTTGGCCAATCGCCGACATGTCCGACGACCGTAGGGTCGTACCTACGACCCCGGGACTAGATTGGCCCGCCACCGTCATGTCCGACGACAATAGGGTCGTCCCCACGACCCTGGGTCTAGGTTGGCCAGCCGCCGACATGTCCGCCGACTAAACAGTCGTCCCCACGACCACGGACAAAAGTTGGCCAGCCGCCGACATGTCCGACGACTATCGGATCGTCCCCACGACCACGGGCCAAAGTTGGCCAATCGCCAACATGTCCGACGACTATAGGGTCGTCCCTATGACCCCGGGACTAGATTGGCCCGCCACCGTCATGTCCGACGACAATAGGGTCGTCCCCACGACCCCGGGTCCAGGTCGGCCAGCCGCCGACATGTCCGACGAATATAGAGTCGTCCCCACGACACCGGGCCAAATTTGGCCAGCCGGCGACATGTCCGACGACTATAGGGTCGTCCCCAGGACCCCGGGACTAGATTAGCCCTAGACCGTCATGTCCGACGACTATCGGATCGTCCCCACGACCACGGGCCAAAGCTGGCCAGCCGCCGACATGTGCGACGACTGTTGAGTCGTCCCCACGACCACGGGCCAAAGTTGGCCAGCCGCCGACATGTGCGACGACTATAGGGTCGTCCCCACGACCCCGGGACTAGATTGGCCCGCCACCGTCATGTCCGACGACAATAGGGTCGTCCCCACGACCCCGGGTCCAGGTTGGCCAGCCGCCGACATGTCCGACGAATATAGAGTCGCCCCACGACACCGGGCCAAAGTTGGCCAGCCGGCGACATGTACGACGACTATAGGGTCGTCCCCACGACCCCGGGACTAGATTGGCCCGCCAACGTCATGTCCGACGTCTATAGGGTCGTCCCCACGACAACGGGCCTACGTTGGCCAGCCGCCGACATGTCCGACGACTATAGGGTCGTCCCCACGACCCCGGGACTAGATTGGCTCGCCGCCGACATGTTCGACGACTATAGGGTCGTCCCCACGACCCCGGGACTGGATTGGCCCGCCACCGTCATGTCCGACGACAATAGGGTCGTCCCCACGCCCCCGGGTCCAGGTCGGCCAGCCGCCGACATGTCCGACGAATATAGAGTCGTCCCCACGACACCGGGTCAAATTTGGCCAGCCGGCGACATGTCCGACGACTATAGGGTCGTCCCCACGACCCCGGGACTAGATTGGCCCGCCACCGTCATTTCCGACGACTATAGGGTCGTCCCCACGACCCCGGGACAAGGTTGGCCCGCCGCCGACTTGTCCGACGACTATAGGGTCGTACCCACGACCCTGGGACTAGGCTGACAAGCCGCCAACATGTCCGACGACTATAGGTTCGTCCCCACGACCCCGGGACTAGATTGGCCCGCCACTGTCATGTCCAACGACTATAGGGTCGTCCCCACAACCACGGGCCAAAGTTGGCCAGCCGCCGACATGTCCGACGACAATAGGGTCGTCCCCACGACCCCGGGACTAGGTTGGCCAGCCGCCGACATGTCCGACGACTATAGGGTCGTCCCGACGACCCCGGGCCAATGTTGGCCAATCGCCAACATGTCCGACGACTATAGGGTCGTCCCCATGACCCCGGGCCAGTGTTGGCCAATCGCCGTCATGTCCGCCGACTATAGGGTCGTCCCCACGACACCGGGCCAAAGTTGGCCAGCCGGCGACATGTCCGATGACTATAGGGTCGTCCCCACGACCCCGGGACTAGATTGGCCCGCCAACGTCATGTCCGACGTCTATAGGGTCGTCCTCACGACACTGGGCCAAAGTTGGCCAGCCGGCGACATGTACGACGACTATAGGGTCGTCCCCACGACCCCGGGACTAGATTGGCCCGCCACCGTCATGTCCGACGACTATAGGGTCGTCCCCACGACCCCGGTACAAGGTTGGCCCGCCGCCGACTTGCCCGGCGACTATAGGGTCGTCCCCACGACCCCGGGACTAGATTGGCCCGCCACCGTCATGTCCAACGACAATAGGGTCGTCCCCAGCACCCTGGGTCTAGGTTGGCCAGCCGCCGACATGTCCGGCGACTAAACAGTCGTCCCCACGACCCCGGGCCAATGTTGGCCAATCGCCGACATGTCCGACGACCGTAGGGTCGTACCTACGACCCCGGGACTAGATTGGCCCGCCAGCGTCATGTCCGACGACAATAGGGTCGTCCCCACGACCCTGGGTCTAGGTTGGCCAGCCGCCGACATGTCCGGCGACTAAACAGTCGTCCCCACGACCACGGACAAAAGTTGGCCAGCCGCCGACATGTCCGACGACTATAGGGTCGTCCCTACGACCCCGGGACTAGATTGGCCCGCCACCGTCATGTCCGACGACAATAGGGTCGTCCCCACGACCCCGGTCTAGGTTGGCCAGCTGCCGACATGTCCGACGACTATAGAGTCGTCCCCACGACACCGCCCCAAAGTTGGACAGCCGCCGACATGTCCGACTACTATAGGGTCGTCCCCACGACCTCGGATCTAGATTGGCCCGCTACCGTCATGTCCGAAGACTATAGGGTCGTCCCCACGACCCCGGGCCAAAGATGTCCAGCCGCCGTCTTGTCCGACGCCTATAGGGTCGTCCCCACGACCCCGGGACTAGATTGGCCCGCCACCGTCATGTTCAACGACTATAGGGTCGTCTCCACCACCACGGGCCAAAGTTGGCCAGCCGCCGACATGTCCGACGATTATTGGATCGTCCCCACGACTCCGGGCCAAAGTTGGCCAGCCGCCGACATGTCCGACGACGATAGGGTCGTCCCCACGACCCCGAGACTAGATTGGCCCGCTACCGTCATGTCCGACGACAATAGGGTCGTTCCCACGACCCCGGGTCCAGGTTGGCCAGCCGCCGACATTTCCGACGACTATAGAGTCGTCCCCACGACACCGGGCCAAAGTTGGCCAGCCGCCGACATGTCCGACGACTATAGGGTCGTCCCCACGACCCGGGACTAGACTGGCCCGCCACAGTCATGTCCGACGACTATAGGGTCGTCCCCTCGACCCCGGGACTAGATTGGCCCGCCACCGTTATGTCCGACGACTATAGGGTCGTCCCCACGACCACGGGCCAAAGATGGCCAGCCGCCGACATGTCCGACGACTATAGGGTCGTCCCCACGACCCGGGACTAGACTGGCCCGCCACCGTCATGTCCGACGACTATAGGGTCGTCCCCACGACCCCCGGACTAGGTGGGCTCGCCCCCGACTTGTCCGACGACTATAGGGTCGTTCCCACGACCCCGGGCCAAAGTTGGCAAGCTGCCGAATTATCCGACGACAATAGGGTCGTCCCCACGACCCCGGGACTAGGTAGGCCCGCCGCCGACTTGTCCGACGACTATAGGGTCGTCCCCACGACAACGGGCGAAAGTTGGCCAGCCGCCGACATATCCGACGACTATAGGGTCGTCCCCATGACCCGGGACTAGACTGGCCCGCCGCCGACTTGTCCGACGACTATAGGGTCGTCCCCACGACCCCCCGACTAGGTGGGCTCGCCGCCGACTTGTCCGACGACTATAGGGTCGTCCCCACGACCCCGGGACTAGGTTGGCTCGCCACCGTCATGTCTGACGACTATAGGGTCGTCCCCACCACCACGTGCCAAAGTTGGCCAGCCGCTGACATGTCCGACGACTATAGGGTCGTCCCCACGACCACAGGCCAAAGTTGGCCAGCCGCCGACATGTCCGACGACTATAGGGTCGTCCCCACGACCCGGGACTAGACTGGCCCGCCACCGTCATGTCCGACGACTATAGGGTCGTCCCCACGACCCCCGGACTAGGTTGGCCAGCCGCCGACATGTCCGACGAGTATAGGGTCGTCCCCACGACCCCCCGACTAGGTGGGCTCGCCGCCGACTTGTCCGACAACTATAGGGTCGTCCCCGCGACCCCGGGACTAGGTTGGCTCGCCACCGTCAGGTCTGACGACTATAGGGTCGTCCCCACGACCACGGGCCAAAGTTGGCCAGCCGCCGACATGTCCGACGACTATAGGGTCGTCCCCACGACCACGGGCCAAAGTTGGCTCGCCACCGACATGTCTGACGACTATAGGGTCGTCCCCACGACCCCGGGACTAGATTGGCCCGCCACCGTCAATTCCGACGACTACAGGGTCGTCCCCACGACCCCGGGCCAAAGTTGGACAGCCGCCGACTTGTCCGACGACTATAGGGTCGTCCCCACGACCACGGGCCAAAGTTGGCCAGCCGCCGGCTTGTCCGACGATTATAGGGTCGTCCCCACGACCCCGGGACTAGGTTGGCTCGCCGCCGACTTGTCCGACGACTATATGGTCGTCCCCACGACCACGGGCCAATGTTGGCCAGCCGCTGACTTGTCCGACGACTATAGGGTCGTCCCCACGACCCCGGGACTAGATTGGCCCGCCACCGTCATTTCCGACGACTATAGGGTCGTCCCCACGACCACGGGCCAAAGTTGGCCAGCCGCCGACATGTCCGACGACTATAGGGTCGTCCCCACGACCCGGGACTAGACTAGCCCGCCACCGTCATGTCCGACGACTATAGGGTCATCCCCACGACCCCGGGTCTAGGTTGGCCCGCCGCCGACTTGTCCGACGACTATAGGGTCGTCCCCACGACCCCGGGACTAGGTTGGCTCGCCACCGATATGTCTGACGACTATAGGGTCGTCCCCACGACCCCGGGACTAGATTGGCCCGCCACCGTCAAGTCCGACGACTATAGGGTCGTCCCCACGACCCCGGGCCAAAGTTGGACAGCCGCCGACTTGTCCGACGACTATAGGGTCGTCCCCACGACCACGGGCCAAAGTTGGCCCGCCACCGTCATTTCCGACGACTATAGGGTCGTCCCCACGACCACGGGCCAAAGTTGGCCAGCCGCCGACATGTCCGACGACTATAGGGTCGTCCCCACGACCCGGGACTAGACTGGCCCGCCACCGACATGTCCGACGACTATAGAGTCGTCCCCACGACCCCGGGTCAATGTTGGCTCGCCGCCGACATGTCCGACGACTATAGGGTCGTCCCCACGACCCTTGGGCCAAAGTTGGACAGCCACCGACATTTCCGACGACTATACGGTCGTCCCCACGACCCGGGACTAGACTGGCCCGCCACAGTCATGTCCGACGACTATAGGGTCGTCCCCTCGACCCCGGGACTAGATTGGCCCGCCACCGTTATGTCCGACGACTATAGGGTCGTCCCCACGACCACGGGCCAAAGATGGCCAGCCGCCGACATGTCCGACGACTATAGGGTCGTCCCCACGACCCGGGACTAGACTGGCCCGCCACCGTCATGTCCGACGACTATAGGGTCGTCCCCACGACCCCCGGACTAGGTGGGCTCGCCCCCGACTTGTCCGACGACTATAGGGTCGTTCCCACGACCCCGGGCCAAAGTTGGCAAGCTGCCGAATTATCCGACGACAATAGGGTCGTCCCCACGACCCCGGGACTAGGTAGGCCCGCCGCCGACTTGTCCGACGACTATAGGGTCGTCCCCACGACCCCCGGGCCAAAGTTGGCCAGCCGCCGACATGTCCGACGACTATAGGGTCGTCCCCACGACCCGGGACTAGACTAGCCCGCCACCGTCATGTCCGACGACTATAGGGTCATCCCCACGACCCCGGGTCTAGGTTGGCCCGCCGCCGACTTGTCCGACGACTATAGGGTCGTCCCCACGACCACGGGCCAAAGATGGCCAGCCGCCGACATGTCCGACGACTATAGGGTCGTCCCCACGACCCGGGACTAGACTGGCCCGCCACCGTCATGTCCGACGACTATAGGGTCGTCCCCACGACCCCCGGACTAGGTGGGCTCGCCCCCGACTTGTCCGACGACTATAGGGTCGTTCCCACGACCCCGGGCCAAAGTTGGCAAGCTGCCGAATTATCCGACGACAATAGGGTCGTCCCCACGACCCCGGGACTAGGTAGGCCCGCCGCCGACTTGTCCGACGACTATAGGGTCGTCCCCACGACCACGGGCCAAAGTTGGCCCGCCACCGTCATTTCCGACGACTATAGGGTCGTCCCCACGACCACGGGCCAAAGTTGGCCAGCCGCCGACATGTCCGACGACTATAGGGTCGTCCCCACGACCCGGGACTAGACTGGCCCGCCACCGACATGTCCGACGACTATAGGGTCGTCCCCACGACCCCCGGACTAGGTGGGCTCGCCCCCGACTTGTCCGACGACTATAGGGTCGTTCCCACGACCCCGGGCCAAAGTTGGCAAGCTGCCGAATTATCCGACGACAATAGGGTCGTCCCCACGACCCCGGGACTAGGTAGGCCCGCCGCCGACTTGTCCGACGACTATAGGGTCGTCCCCACGACCCCCGGGCCAAAGTTGGACAGCCACCGACATTTCCGACGACTATAGGGTCGTCTCCACGACCACGGGCCAAAGTTGGCCAGCCGCCGACATGTCCGACGACTATAGGGTCGTCCCCACGACCCGGGACTAGACTGGCCCGCCACCGACATGTCCGACGACTATAGAGTCGTCCCCACGACTCCGGGTCAATGTTGGCTCGCCGCCGACATGTCCGACGACTATAGGGTCGTCCCCACGACCCCTGGGCCAAAGATGGACAGCCACCGACATTTCCGACGACTATACGGTCGTCCCCACGACCACGGGCCAAAGTTGGCCAGCCGCCGACATGTCCGAAGACTATAGGGTCGTCCCCACGACCCGGGACTAGACTGGCCCGCCACCGTCATGTCCGACGACTATAGGGTCGTCCCCACGACTCCCGGACTAGGTTGGCCGGCCGCCGACTTGTCCGACGACTATAGGGTCGTCCCCACGACCCCCCGACTAGGTGGGCTCGCCGCCGACTTGTCCGACGACTATAGGGTGCGTTCCCACGACCCCGGGCCAAAGTTGGCAAGCTGCCGACTTATCCGACGACTATAGGGTGGTCCCCACGACCCCGGGACTAGGTAGGCCCGCCGCCGACTTGCCGACGACTATAGGGTCGTCCCCACGACCCCGGGACTAGATTGGCCCGCCACCGTCATGTCCGACGACAATAGGGTCGTCCCCACGACCCCGGGTCTAGGTTGGCCAGCTGCCGACATGTCCGACGACTATAGGGTCGTCCCCACGACCCGGGACTAGACTGGCCCGCCACCGTCATGTCCGACGACTATAGGGTCGTCCCCACGACACCCGGACTAGGTGGGCTCGCCCCCGAATTGTCCGACGACTATAGGGTCGTTCCCACGACCCCGGGCCAAAGTTGGCAAGCTGCCGAATTATCCGACGACAATAGGGTCGTCCCCACGACCCCGGGACTAGGTAGGCCCGTCGCCGACTTGTCCGACGACTATAGGGTCGTCCCCACGACCCCCGGGCCAAAGTTGGACAGCCACCGACATTTCCGACGACTATAGGGTCGTCTCCACGACCACGGGCCAAAGTTGGCCCGCCACCGACATGTCCGACGACTATAGGGTCGTCCCCACGACTCCGGGTCAATGTTGGCTCGCCGCCGACATGTCCGACGACTATAGGGTCGTCCCCACGACCCCTGGGCCAAAGATGGACAGCCACCGACATTTCCGACGACTATACGGTCGTCCCCACGACCACGGGCCAAAGTTGGCCAGCCGCCGACATGTCCGAAGACTATAGGGTCGTCCCCACGACCCGGGACTAGACTGGCCCGCCACCGTCATGTCCGACGACTATAGGGTCGTCCCCACGACCCCCGGACTAGGTTGGCCGGCCGCCGACTTGTGCGACGACTATAGGGTCGTCCCCACGACCCCCCGACTAGGTGGGCTCGCCGCCGACTTGTCCGACGACTATAGGGTGCGTTCCCACGACCCCGGGCCAAAGTTGGCAAGCTGCCGACTTATCCGACGACTATAGGGTGGTCCCCACGACCCCCGGACTAGGTAGGCCCGCCGCCGACTTGTCCGACGACTATAGGGTCGTCCCCACGACCACGGGCCAAAGTTGGCCAGCCGCCGGCTTGTCCGACGATTATAGGGTCGTCCCCACGACCCCGGGACTAGGTTGGCCCGCCGCCGACTTGTCCGACGACTATAGGGTCGTCCCCACGACCCCGGGCCAAAGTTGGCCAGCCGCTGATATGTCCGACGACTATACGGTCGTCCCCACGACCCCGGGAATAGATTGGCCCGCCACCGTCATTTCCGACGACTATAGGGTCGTCCCCACGACCCCGGGCCAAAGTTGGACAGCCACCGACATTTCCGACGACTATAGGGTCGTCCCCACGACCACGGGCGAAAGTTGGCCAGCCGCCGACATATCCGACGACTATAGGGTCGTCCCCATGACCCGGGACTAGACTGGCCCGCCGCCGACTTGTCCGACGACTATAGGGTCGTCCCCACGACCCCCCGACTAGGTGGGCTCGCCGCCGACTTGTCCGACGACTATAGGGTCGTCCCCACGACCCCGGGACTAGGTTGGCTCGCCACCGTCATGTCTGACGACTATAGGGTCGTCCCCACCACCACGTGCCAAAGTTGGCCAGCCGCTGACATGTCCGACGACTATAGGGTCGTCCCCACGACCACAGGCCAAAGTTGGCCAGCCGCCGACATGTCCGACGACTATAGGGTCGTCCCCACGACCCGGGACTAGACTGGCCCGCCACCGTCATGTCCGACGACTATAGGATCGTCCCCACGACCACGGGCCAAAGATGGCCAGCCGCCGACATGTCCGACGACTATAGGGTCGTCCCCACGACCCGGGACTAGACTGGCCCGCCACCGTCATGTCCGACGACTATAGGGTCGTCCCCACGACCCCCGGACTAGGTGGGCTCGCCCCCGACTTGTCCGACGACTATAGGGTCGTTCCCACGACCCCGGGCCAAAGTTGGCCAGCCGCCGACATGTCCGACGACTATAGGGTCGTCCCCACGACCCGGGACTAGACTGGCCCGCCACCGACATGTCCGACGACTATAGAGTCGTCCCCACGACCCCCGGGCCAAAGTTGGACAGCCACCGACATTTCCGACGACTATAGGGCCGTCTCCACGACCACGGGCCAAAGTTGGCCAGCCGCCGACATGTCCGACGACTATAGGGTCGTCCCCACGACCCGGGACTAGACTGGCCCGCCACCGACATGTCCGACGACTATAGAGTCGTCCCCACGACTCCGGGTCAATGTTGGCTCGCCGCCGACATGTCCGACGACTATAGGGTCGTCCCCACGACCCCTGGGCCAAAGATGGACAGCCACCGACATTTCCGACGACTATACGGTCGTCCCCACGACCACGGGCCAAAGTTGGCCAGCCGCCGACATGTCCGAAGACTATAGGGTCGTCCCCACGACCCGGGACTAGACTGGCCCGCCACCGTCATGTCCGACGACTATAGGGTCGTCCCCACGACCCCCGGACTAGGTTGGCCGGCCGCCGACTTGTCCGACGACTATAGGGTCGTCCCCACGACCCCCCGACTAGGTGGGCTCGCCGCCGACTTGTCCGACGACTATAGGGTGCGTTCCCACGACCCCGGGCCAAAGTTGGCAAGCTGCCGACTTATCCGACGACTATAGGGTGGTCCCCACGACCCCGGGACTAGGTAGGCCCGCCGCCGACTTGTCCGACGACTATAGGGTCGTCCCCACGACCCCGGGACTAGATTGGCCCGCCACCGTCATGTCCGACGACAATAGGGTCGTCCCCACGAACCCGGGTCTAGGTTGGCCAGCTGCCGACATGTCCGACGACTATAGGGTCGTCCCCACGACCCGGGACTAGACTGGCCCGCCACCGTCATGTCCGACGACTATAGGGTCGTCCCCACGACCCCCGGACTAGGTGGGCTCGCCCCCGACTTGTCCGACGACTATAGGGTCGTTCCCACGACCCCGGGCCAAAGTTGGCAAGCTGCCGAATTATCCGACGACAATAGGGTCGTCCCCACGACCCCGGGACTAGGTAGGCCCGTCGCCGACTTGTCCGACGACTATAGGGTCGTCCCCACGACCCCCGGGCCAAAGTTGGACAGCCACCGACATTTCCGACGACTATAGGGTCGTCTCCACGACCACGGGCCAAAGTTGGCCCGCCACCGACATGTCCGACGACTATAGGGTCGTCCCCACGACTCCGGGTCAATGTTGGCTCGCCGCCGACATGTCCGACGACTATAGGGTCGTCCCCACGACCCCTGGGCCAAAGATGGACAGCCACCGACATTTCCGACGATTATACGGTCGTCCCCACGACCACGGGACAAAGTTGGCCAGCCGCCGACATGTCCGAAGACTATAGGGTCGTCCCCACGACCCGGGACTAGACTGGCCCGCCACCGTCATGTCCGACGACTATAGGGTCGTCCCCACGACCCCCGGACTAGGTTGGCCGGCCGCCGACTTGTCCGACGACTATAGGGTCGTCCCCACGACCCCCCGACTAGGTGGGCTCGCCGCCGACTTGTCCGACGACTATAGGGTGCGTTCCCACGACCCCGGGCCAAAGTTGGCAAGCTGCCGACTTATCCGACGACTATAGGGTGGTCCCCACGACCCCGGGACTAGGTAGGCCCGCCGCCGACTTGTCCGACGACTATAGGGTCGTCCCCACGACCCCGGGACTAGATTGGCCCGCCACCGTCATGTCCGACGACAATAGGGTCGTCCCCACGACCCCGGGTCTAGGTTGGCCAGCTGCCGACATGTCCGACGACTATAGAGTCGTCCCCACGACACCGCGCCAAAGTTGGACAGCCGCCGACATGTCCGACTACTATAGGGTCGTCCCCACGACCTCGGGTCTAGATTGGCCCGCTACCGTCATGTCCGAAGACTATAGGGTCGTCCCCACGACCTCGGGACTAGTTTGCCCCGTTACCGTCAAGTCCGACGACTATAGGGTCGTCCCACGACCCCGGGCCAAAGTTGGCAAGCCGCCGAAATGTCCGACGACTATAGGGTCGTCCCCACGACCTCGGGACTAGGTTGGCCAGCCGCCGACATGTCCGACCACTATTGGGTCGTCCCCACGACCACGGGCCAAAGTTGGCCAGCCGCCGACATGTCCGACGACTATAGGGTCGTCCCCACGACCCCGGGCCAAAGATGTCCAGCCGCCGTCTTGTCCGACGCCTATAGGGTCGTCCCCACGACCCCGGGACTAGATTGGCCCGCCACCGTCATGTCCAACGACTATAGGGTCGTCCCCACCACCACGGGCCAAAGTTGGCCAGCCGCCGACATGTCCGACTATTATTGGATCGTCCCCACGACCCCGGGCCAAGGTTGGCCCGCCGCCGACATGTCCGACGACTATAGGGTCGTACCCACGACCCTGGGACTAGGCTGACAAGTCGCCAACATGTCCGACGACTATAGGGTCGTCCCGACGACCCCGGCCCAAAGTTGGCTCGCCGCCGACTTGTCCGACGACTGTAGGGTCGTCCCTACGACCACGGGCCAAAGTTGGCCCGCCGCCGACATGTCCAAAGACTATAGGGTCGTCCCCACGACCCCGGTACTAGATTGGCCCGCCACCGACATGTCCGACGACTATAGGGTCGTCCCCACGAGCCCGGGACTAGATTGGCTAGCCACCGTCACGTCCGACGACTATCGGATCGTCCCCACGACCATGGGCCATAGCTGGCCAGCCGCCAACATGTCCGACGACTATAGGGTCGTCCCCACGATCCCGGGACTAGATTGGCCCGACACCGTCATGTCCGACGACTATAGGGTCGTCCCCACGTCCCCGGGTCATATTTGGCCAGCCGCCGACATGTCCGACGACTATAGAGTCGTCCCCACGACCCCGGGTCAATGTTGGCTCGCCGCCGACATGTCCGACGACTATAGGGTCGTCCCCACGACCCCCGGGCCAAAGTTGGACAGCCACCGACATTTCCGACGACTATAGGGTGGTCCCCCCGGACCCCGGGACTAGATTGGCCCGCCACCGTCAAGTCCGACGATTATAGGGTCGTCCCCACGACCTCGGGACTAGGTTGGCCAGCCGTCGACATGTCCGACGACTATAGGCTCGTCCCCACGACCCCGGGCCAATGTTGGCCAATCGCCGACATGTCCGACGACTGTAGGGTCGTCCCTACGACCCCGGGACTAGATTGGCCCGCCACCGTCATGTCCAACGACTATAGGGTCGTCCCCATGACCCCGGGACTAGATTGGCCCGCCACCGTCAAGTCCGACGACTGTAGGGTCGTCCCCACGACCCCGGTACTAGATTGGCCCGCCACCGACATGTCCGACGACTATAGGGTCGTCCCCACGAGCCCGGGACTAGATTGGCTAGCCACCGTCACGTCCGACGACTATCGGATCGTCCCCACGACCATGGGCAAAACCTGGCCAGCCGCCAACATGTCCGACGACTATAGGGTCGTCCCCACGATCCCGGGACTAGATTGGCCCGACACCGTCATGTCCGACGACTATAGGGTCGTCCCTACGACCCCGGGACTAGATTGGCCCGCCACCGTCTTGTCCGACGACTATAAGGTCGTCTTCACGACCACGGGCCAAAGTTGGCCAGCCGCCGACATGTCCGACGACTATAGGGTCGTCCCCACGACCACGGGCCAAAGTTGGCCAGCCGCCGACATGTCCGACGACTATAGGGTCGTCCCCACGACCCCGGGACTAGGTTGGCTCGCCACCGACATGTCTGACGACTATAGGGTCGTCCCCACGACCCCGGGACTAGATTGGCCCGCCACCGTCAATTCCGACGACTACAGGGTCGTCCCCACGACCCCGGGCCAAAGTTGGACAGCCGCCGACTTGTCCGACGACTATAGGGTCGTCCCCACGACCACGGGCCAAAGTTGGCCAGCCGCCGGCTTGTCCGACGATTATAGGGTCGTCCCCACGACCCAGGGACTAGGTTGGCCCGCCGCCGACTTGTCCGACGACTATATGGTCGTCCCCACGACCACGGGCCAATGTTGGCCAGCCGCTGACTTGTCCGACGACTATAGGGTCGTCCCCACGACCGCGGGACTAGATTGGCTCGCCGCCGACTTGTCCGACGACTGTAGGGTCGTCCCCACGACCCCGGGACTAGATTGGCCCGCCACCGTCATTTCCGACGACTATAGGGTCGTCCCCACGACCACGGGCCAAAGTTGGCCAGCCGCCGACATGTCCGACGACTATAGGGTCGTCCCCACGACCCGGGACTAGACTAGCCCGCCACCGTCATGTCCGACGACTATAGGGTCATCCCCTCGACCCCGGGTCTAGGTTGGCCCGCCGCCGACTTGTCCGACGACTATAGGGTCGTCCCCACGACCCCGGGACTAGGTTGGCTCGCCACCGATATGTCTGACGACTATAGGGTCGTCCCCACGACCCCGGGACTAGATTGGCCCGCCACCGTCAAGTCCGACGACTATAGGGTCGTCCCCACGACCCCGGGCCAAAGTTGGACAGCCGCCGACTTGTCCGACGACTATAGGGTCGTCCCCACGACCACGGGCCAAAGTTGGCCAGCCGCCGGCTTGTCCGACGATTATAGGGTCGTCCCCACGACCCCGGGACTAGGTTGGCCCGCCGCCGACTTGTCCGACGACTATAGGGTCGTCCCCACGACCCCGGGCCAAAGTTGGCCAGCCGCTGATATGTCCGACGACTATACGGTCGTCCCCACGACCCCGGGAATAGATTGGCCCGCCACCGTCATTTCCGACGACTATAGGGTCGTCCCCACGACCCCGGGCCAAAGATGGACAGCCACCGACATTTCCGACGACTATAGGGTCGTCCCCACGACCACGGGCGAAAGTTGGCCAGCCGCCGACATATCCGACGACTATAGGGTCGTCCCCATGACCCGGGACTAGACTGGCCCGCCGCCGACTTGTCCGACGACTATAGGGTCGTCCCCACGACCCCCCGACTAGGTGGGCTCGCCGCCGACTTGTCCGACGACTATAGGGTCGTCCCCACGACCCCGGGACTAGGTTGGCTCGCCACCGTCATGTCTGACGACTATAGGGTCGTCCCCACCACCACGTGCCAAAGTTGGCCAGCCGCTGACATGTCCGACGACTATAGGGACGTCCCCACGACCCCCGGACTAGGTGGGCTCGCCCCCGACTTGTCCGACGACTATAGGGTCGTTCCCACGACCCCGGGCCAAAGTTGGCAAGCTGCCGAATTATCCGACGACAATAGGGTCGTCCCCACGACCCCGGGACTTGGTAGGCCCGCCGCCGACTTGTCCGACGACTATAGGGTCGTCCTCACGACCCCCGGGCCAAAGTTGGACAGCCACCGACATTTCCGACGACTATAGGGTCGTCTCCACGACCACGGGCCAAAGTTGGCCAGCCGCCGACATGTCCGACGACTATAGGGTCGTCCCCACGACCCGGGACTAGACTGGCCCGCCACCGACATGTCCGACGACTATAGAGTCGTCCCCACGACTCCGGGTCAATGTTGGCTCGCCGCCGACATGTCCGACGACTATAGGGTCGTCCCCACGACCCCCCGACTAGGTGGGCTCGCCGCCGACTTGTCCGACGACTATAGGGTGCGTTCCCACGACCCCGGGCCAAAGTTGGCAAGCTGCCGACTTATCCGACGACTATAGGGTGGTCCCCACGACCCCGGGACTAGGTAGGCCCGCCGCCGACTTGTCCGACGACTATAGGGTCGTCCCCACGACCCCGGGACTAGATTGGCCCGCCACCGTTATGTCCGACGACTATAGGGTCGTCCCCACGACCACGGGCCAAAGATGGCCAGCCGCCGACATGTCCGACGACTATAGGGTCGTCCCCACGACCCGGGACTAGACTGGCCCGCCACCGTCATGTCCGACGACTATAGGGTCGTCCCCACGACCCCCGGACTAGGTTGGCCGGCCGCCGACTTGTCCGACGACTATAGGGTCGTCCCCACGACCCCCGGAGTAGGTGGGCTCGCCCCCGACTTGTCCGACGACTATAGGGTCGTTCCCACGACCCCGGGCCAAAGTTGGCAAGCTGCCGACTTATCCGACGACTATAGGGTCGTCCCCACGACCCCGGGACTAGGTAGGCCCGCCGCCGACTTGTCCGACGACTATAGGGTCGTCCCCACGACCCCGGGACTAGATTGGCCCGCCACCGTTATGTCCGACGACTATAGGGTCGTCCCCACGACCACGGGCCAAAGGTGGCCAGCCGGCGACATGTCCGACGACTATAGGGTCGTCCCCACGACCCGGGACTAGACTGGCCCGCCACCGTCATGTCCGACGACTATAGGGTCATCCCCACGACCCCGGGACTAGGTTGGCCCGCCGCCGACTTGTCCGACGACTATAGGGTCGTCCCCACGACCCCGGGACTAGATTGGCCCGCCACCGTCATTTCCGACGACTATAGGGTCGTCCCCACGACCGCGGGACTAGATTGGCTCGCCGCCGACTTGTCCGACGACTGTAGGGTCGTCCCCACGACCCCGGGACTAGATTGGCCCGCCACCGTCATTTCCGACGACTATAGGGTCGTCCCCACGACCAGGGGCCAAAGTTGGCCAGCCGCCGACTTGTCCGACGACTATAGGGTCGTCCCCATGACCCGGGACTAGACTGGCCCCCCACCGTCATGTCCGACGACTATAGGGTCGTCCCCACGACCCCCGGACTAGGTTGGTACGCCGCCGACTTGTCCGACGAGTATAGGGTCCTCCCCACGACCACGGGCCAAAGTTGGCCAGCTGCCGACATGTCCGACGACTATAGGGTCGTCCCCACGACCCGGGACTAGACTGGCCCGCCACCGACATGTCCGACGACTATAGAGTCGTCCCCACGACCCCGGGTCAATGTTGGCTCGCCGCCGACATGTCCGACGACTATAGGGTCGTCCCCACGACCCCCGGGCCAAAGTTGGACAGCCACCGACATTTCCGACGACTATAGGGTCGTCCCCACGACCACGGGCCAAAGTTGGCCAGCCGCCGACATATCCGACGACTATAGGGTCGTCCCCACGACCCCGGGACAAAGTTGGCCAGCCGCCGACATGTCCGACGACTATAGGGTCGTCCCCACAACCCGGGACTAGAGTGGCCCGCCACCGTCATGTCCGACGACTATATGGTCGTCCCCACGACCACGGGCCAATGTTGGCCAGCCGCTGACTTGTCCGACGACTATAGGGTCGTCCCCATGACCGCGGGACTAGATTGGCTCGCCGCCGACTTGTCCGACGACTGTAGGCTCGTCCCCACGACCGCGGGACTAGATTGGCCCGCCACCGTCATTTCCGATGACTATAGGGTCGTCCCCACGACCACGGGCCAAAGTTGGCCAGCCGCCGACTTGTCCGACGACTATAGGGTCGTCCCCATGACCCGGGACTAGACTGGCCCGCCACCGTCATGTCCGACGACTATAGGGTCGTCCCCACGAACCCCGGACTAGGTTGGTACGCCGCCGACTTGTCCGACGAGTATAGGGTCCTCCCCACGACCAGGGGCCAAAGTTGGCCAGCCGCCGACATGTCCGACGACTATACGGTCGTCCCCACGACCTCGGGACTAGGTTGGCCAGCCGCCGACATGTCCGACGAGTATAGGGTCGTCCCCACGACCCCCCGACTAGGTGGGCTCGCCGCCGACTTGTCCGACAACTATAGGGTCGTCCCCGCGACCCCGGGACTAGGTTGGCTCGCCACCGTCATGTCTGACGACTATAGGGTCGTCCCCACGACCACGGGCCAAAGTTGGCCAGCCGCCGACATGTCCGACGACTATAGGGTCGTCCCCACGACCACGGGCCAAAGTTGGCCAGCCGCCGACATGTCCGACGACTATAGGGTCGTCCCCACGACCCCGGGACTAGGTTGGCTCGCCACCGACATGTCTGACGACTATAGGGTCGTCCCCACGACCCCGGGACTAGATTGGCCCGCCACCGTCAATTCCGACGACTACAGGGTCGTCCCCACGACCCCGGGCCAAAGTTGGACAGCCGCCGACTTGTCCGACGACTATAGGGTCGTCCCCACGACCACGGGCCAAAGTTGGCCAGCCGCCGGCTTGTCCGACGATTATAGGGTCGTCCCCACGACCCCGGGACTAGGTTGGCCCGCCGCCGACTTGTCCGACGACTATATGGTCGTCCCCACGACCACGGGCCAATGTTGGCCAGCCGCTGACTTGTCCGACGACTATAGGGTCGTCCCCACGACCGCGGGACTAGATTGGCTCGCCGCCGACTTGTCCGACGACTGTAGGGTCGTCCCCACGACACCGGGACTAGGTTGGCTCGCCACCGACATGTCCGACGACTATAGGGTCATCCCCACGACCCCGGGACTAGGTTGGCCCGCCGCCGACTTGTCCGACGACTATAGGGTCGTCCCCACGACCCCGGGACTAGGTTGGCTCGCCACCGACATGTCTGACGACTATAGGGTCGTCCCCACGACCCCGGGCCAAAGATGGCCAGCCGCCGACATGTCCGACGATTATAGGGTCGTCCCCACGACCCCGGGACTAGATTGGCCCGCCACCGTCATTTCCGACGACTATAGGGTCGTCCCCACGACCACGGGCCAAAGCTGGCCAGCCGCCGGCTTGTCCGACGACTATAGGGTCGTCCCCATGACCCGGGACTAGACTGGCCCGCCACCGTCATGTCCGACGACTACAGGGTCGTCCCCACGACCCCCGGACTAGGTTGGTACGCCGCCGACTTGTCCGACGAGTATAGGGTCCTCCCCACGACCACGGGCCAAAGTTGGCCAGCCGCCGACATGTCCGACGACTATAGGGTCGTCCCCACGACCCGGGACTAGACTGGCCCGCCACCGACATGTCCGACGACTATAGAGTCGTCCCCACGACCCCGGGTCAATGTTGGCTCGCCGCCGACATGTCCGACGACTATAGGGTCGTCCCCACGACCCTTGGGCCAAAGTTGGACAGCCACCGACATTTCCGACGACTATACGGTCGTCCCCACGACCACGGGCCAAAGTTGGCCAGCCGCCGACATGTCCGACGACTATAGGGTCGTCCCCACGACCCGGGACTAGACTGGCCCGCCACAGTCATGTCCGACGACTATAGGGTCGTCCGCACGACCCCCGGACTAGGTTGGCCGGCCGCCGACTTGTCCGACGACTATAGGGTCGTCCCCACGACCCCCCGACTAGGTGGGCTCGCCGCCGACTTGCCCGACGACTATAGGGTGCGTTCCCACGACCCCGGGCCAAAGTTGGCAAGCTGCCGACTTATCCGACGACTATAGGGTGGTCCCCACGACCCCGGGACTAGGTAGGCCCGCCGCCGACTTGTCCGACGACTATAGGGTCGTCCCCTCGACCCCGGGACTAGATTGGCCCGCCACCGTTATGTCCGACGACTATAGGGTCGTCCCCACGACCACGGGCCAAAGATGGCCAGCCGCCGACATGTCCGACGACTATAGGGTCGTCCCCACGACCCGGGACTAGACTGGCCCGCCACCGTCATGTCCGACGACTATAGGGTCGTCCCCACGACCCCCGGACTAGGTGGGCTCGCCCCCGACTTGTCCGACGACTATAGGGTCGTTCCCACGACCCCGGGCCAAAGTTGGCAAGCTGCCGACTTATCCGACGACAATAGGGTCGTCCCCACGACCCCGGGACTAGGTAGGCCCGCCGCCGACTTGTCCGACGACTATAGGGTCGTCCCCACGAACCCCGGGCCAAAGTTGGACAGCCACCGACATTTCCGACGACTATAGGGTCGTCTCCACGACCACGGGCCAAAGTTGGCCAGCCGCCGACATGTCCGACGACTATAGGGTCGTCCCCACGACCCGGGACTAGACTGGCCCGCCACCGACATGTCCGACGACTATAGAGTCGTCCCCACGACTCCGGGTCAATGTTGGCTCGCCGCCGACATGTCCGACGACTATAGGGTCGTCCCCACGACCCCTGGGCCAAAGTTGGACAGCCACCGACATTTCCGACGACTATACGGTCGTCCCCACGACCACGGGCCAAAGTTGGCCAGCCGCCGACATGTCCGAAGACTATAGGGTCGTCCCCACGACCCGGGACTAGACTGGCCCGCCACCGTCATGTCCGACGACTATAGGGTCGTCCCCACGACCCCCGGACTAGGTTGGCCGGCCGCCGACTTGTCCGACGACTATAGGGTCGTCCCCACGACCCCCCGACTAGGTGGGCTCGCCGCCGACTTGTCCGACGACTATAGGGTGCGTTCCCACGACCCCGGGCCAAAGTTGGCAAGCTGCCGACTTATCCGACGACTATAGGGTGGTCCCCACGACCCCGGGACTAGGTAGGCCCGCCGCCGACTTGTCCGACGACTATAGGGTCGTCCCCACGACCCCGGGACTAGATTGGCCCGCCACCGTTATGTCCGACGACTATAGGGTCGTCCCCACGACCACGGGCCAAAGATGGCCAGCCGCCGACATGTCCGACGACTATAGGGTCGTCCCCACGACCCGGGACTAGACTGGCCCGCCACCGTCATGTCCGACGACTATAGGGTCGTCCCCACGACCCCCGGACTAGGTTGGCCGGCCGCCGACTTGTCCGACGACTATAGGGTCGTCCCCACGACCCCCGGAGTAGGTGGGCTCGCCCCCGACTTGTCCGACGACTATAGGGTCGTTCCCACGACCCCGGGCCAAAGTTGGCAAGCTGCCGACTTATCCGACGACTATAGGGTCGTCCCCACGACCCCAGGACTAGGTAGGCCCGCCGCCGACTTGTCCGACGACTATAGGGTCGTCCCCACGACCCCGGGACTAGGCTGACAAGCCGCCAACATTTCCGACGACTATAGGGTCGTCCCCACGACCCCGGGCCAAAGTTGGTCAGCCGCCGAAATGTCCGACGACTATAGGGTCGTCCCCACGACCCCGGGCCAAAGTTGGCAAGCCGCTGAAATGTCCGACGACTTTAGGGTTGTCCCCACGACCCCGGGACTACATTGGCCCGCCACCGTCAAGTCCGACGACTATAGGGTCGTCCCCAGGACCTCGGGACTAGATTGGCCCGCCACCGTCAAGTCCGACGACTAAAGGGTCGTCCCCACGACCCCGGGCCAAAGTTGGCAACCCGCCGAAATGTCCGACGACTGTAGGGTCGTCCCCACGACCCCGGGACTAGATTGGCCCGCCACCGTCAAGTCTGACGACTATAGGGTCGTCCCCACGACCTCGGGACTAGGTTGGCCGGCCGCCGACATGCCCGACCACTATTGGGTCGTCCCCACGACACCGGGCCAAAGTTGGCCAGCCGCCGACATGTCCGATGACTATAGGGTCGTCCCCACGACCCCGGGACAAGGTTGGCCCGCCGCCGACTTGTCCGACGACTATAGGGTCGTACCCACGACACCGGGACTAGGCTGACAAGCCGCCAACATGTCCGAAGACTATAGGGTCGTCCCCACGACCCCGGGCCAATGATGTCCAGCCGCCGTCTTGTCCGACGACTATAGGGTCGTCCCCACGACCCCGGGACTAGATTGGCCCGCCACCGTCATGTCCAACGATTATAGGGTCGTCCCCACAACCACGGGCCAAAGTTGGCCAGCCGCCGACATGTCCGACGACTATAGGGTCGTCCCCACGACCCCGGGCCAAAGTTGGCCGCCGCCGACATGTCCGACGACTATAGGGTCGTCCCCACGACCCCGAGACTAGATTGGCCCGCCACCGTCATGTCCGACGACAATAGGGTCGTCCCCACGACCTCGGGTCCAGGTTGGCCAGCCGCCGACATTTCCGACGACTATAGAGTCGTCCCCACGACACCGGGCCAAAGTTGGCCAGCCGCCGACATGTCCGACAACTATAGGGTCGTCCCCACGACCCCGGGACTAGATTGGCCCGCCGCCGTCATGTCCGACGACAATAGGGTCGTCCCCACGACCCCGGGTCTAGGTTGGCCAGCCGCCGACATGTCCGACGACAATCGGATCGTCCCCACGCCCACGCGCCAAAGTTGGCCAGCCGCCGACATGTCCGACGACTATAGGGTCGTCCCCACGACCCCGGGCCAACGTTGGCCAATCGCCGACATGTCCAACGACTATAGGGTCGTCCCTACGACCCCGGGCCAAAGATGTCCAGCCGCCGTCTTGTCCGACGACTATAGGGTCGACCCCACGACCCCGAGTCCAGGTTGGCCAGCCGCCGACATTTCCGACGACTATAGAGTCGTCCCCACGACCCCGGGCCAAAGTTGGCCAGACGCCGACATGTCCGACGACTATAGGGTCGTCCCCACAACCCCGAGACTAGATTGGCCCGCCACCGTCTTGTCCGACGACTATAGGGTCGTCCCCACGACCCCGGGACTAGATTGGCCCGCCACCGTCATGTCCAACGATTAAAGGGTCGTCCCCACAACCACGGGCCAAAGTTGGCCAGCCGCCGACATGTCCGACGACTATAGGGTCGTCCCCACGACCCCGGGCCAAAGTTGGCCAGCCGCCGACATGTCCGACGACTATAGGGTCGTCCCCACGACCCCGAGACTAGATTGGCCCGCCACCGTCATGTCCGACGACAATAGGGTCGTCCCCACGACCTCGGGTCCAGGTTGGCCAGCCGCCGACATTTCCGACGACTATAGAGTCGTCCCCACGACACCGGTCCAAAGTTGGCCAGCCGCCGACATGTCCGACGACTATAGGGTCGTCCCCACGACCCCGGGACTAGATTGGCCCGCCACCGTCATGTCCAACGACTATAGGGTCGTCCCCACGACCCCGGGCCAAAGTTGGCAAGCCGCCGAAATGTCCGACGACTATAGGGTCGTCCCCACGACCCCGGGACTAGGTTGGCCAGCCGCCGACATGTCCGACGACTATAGGGTCGTCCCGACGACCCCGGGCCAATGTTGGCCAATCGCCAACATGTCCGACGACTATAGGGTCGTCCCTACGACCCCGGGACTAGATTGGCCCGCCACCGACATGTCCGACGACTATAGGGTCGTCCCCACGAGCCCGGGACTAGATTGGCTAGCCACTGTCACGTCCGACGACTATCGGATCGTCCCCACGACCATGGGCCAAAGCTGGCCAGCCGCCAACATGTCCGACGACTATAGGGTCGTCCCCACGATCCCGGGACTAGATTGGCCCGACACCGTCATGTCCGACGACTATAGGGTCGTCCCCACGACCCCGGGACTAGATTGGCCCGCCACCGTCTTGTCCGACGACTATAAGGTCGTCTTCACGACCACGGGCCAAAGTTGGCCAGCCGCCGACATTTCCGACGACTATAGGGTCGTCCTCTCGACCACGGGCCAAATTTGGCCAGCTGCCGACTTGTCCGAACATTATAGGGTCGTCCCCACGACGCCGGGACTAGGTTGGCTCGCCGCCGACATTTCCGACGACTATAGGGTCGTCCCCACGACCACGGGCCATATTTGGCCAGCCGCCGACTTGTCCGACGACTATAGGGTCGTTCCCACGACCACGGGCCAAAGTTGGCCAGCCGCCGACTTGTTCGAGGACTATAGGGTTGTCCCCACGACCCCGGGTCTAGGTTGGCCAGCCGCCGACATGTCCGACGACTATAGAGTCGTCCCCAAGACACCGGGCCAAAGTAGGACAGCCGCCGACATCTCCGACGACAATAGGGTCGTCCCCACGATCCCGGGACTAGATTGGCTAGCCACCGTCACGTCCGACGACTATCGGATCGTCCCCACGACCACGGGCCAAAGTTGGCCAGCCGCCGACATGTCCGACGACTGTTGGGTCGTCCCCACGACCACGGGCCAATGTTGGCCAGCCGCCGACATGTCCGACGACTATAGGGTCGTCCCCACGACCCCGGGCCAAATTTGGCCAGCCGCCGACTTGTCCGAAGACTATAGGGTCGTCCCCACGTCCCCGGGTCATATTTGGCCAGCCGCCGACATGTCCGACGGCTATAGAGTCGTCCCCACGACCCCGGGTCAATGTTGGCTCGCCGCCGACATGTCCGACGACTATAGGGTCGTCCCCACGACCCCCGGGCCAAAGTTGGACAGCCACCGACATTTCCGACGACTATAGGGTGGTCCCCACGGACCCCGGGACTAGATTGGCCCGCCACCGTCAAGTCCGACGATTATAGGGTCGTCCCCACGACCTCGGGACTAGGTTGGCCAGCCGCCGACATGTCCGACGACTATAGGCTCGTCCCCACGACCCCGGGCCAATGTTGGCCAATCGCCGACATGTCCGACGACTATAGGGTCGTCCCTACGACCCCGGGACTAGATTGGCCCGCCACCGTCATGTCCAACGACTATAGGGTCGTCCCCACGACCATGGGCCAAAGTTGGCCAGCCGCCGATATGTCCAACGACTATTGGGTCGTCCCCACGACCACGGGCCAATGTTAGCCAGCCGCCGACATGTCCGACGACTATAGGGTCGTCCCCACGACCCGGGACTAGACTGGCCCGCCACCGACATGTCCGACGACTATAGAGTCGTCCCCACGACCCCGGGTCAATGTTGGCTCGCCGCCGTCATGTCCGACGACTATAGGGTCGTCCCCACGACCCTTGGGCCAAAGTTGGACAGCCACCGACATTTCCGACGACTATACGGTCGTCCCCACGACCACGGGCCAAAGTTGGCCAGCCGCCGACATGTCCGACGACTATAGGGTCGTCCCCACGACCCGGGACTAGACTGGCCCGCCACAGTCATGTCCGACGACTATAGGGTCGTCCCCTCGACCCCGGGACTAGATTGGCCCGCCACCGTTATGTCCGACGACTATAGGGTCGTCCCCACGACCACGGGCCAAAGATGGCCAGCCGCCGACATGTCCGACGACTATAGGGTCGTCCCCACGACCCGGGACTAGACTGGCCCGCCACCGTCATGTCCGACGACTATAGGGTCGTCCCCACGACCCCCGGACTAGGTGGGCTCGCCCCCGACTTGTCCGACGACTATAGGGTCGTTCCCACGACCCCGGGCCAAAGTTGGCAAGCTGCCGAATTATCCGACGACAATAGGGTCGTCCCCACGACCCCGGGACTAGGTAGGCCCGCCGCCGACTTGTCCGACGACTATAGGGTCGTCCCCACGACCCCCGGGCCAAAGTTGGACAGCCACCGACATTTCCGACGACTATAGGGTCGTCTCCACGACCACGGGCCAAAGTTGGCCAGCCGCCGACATGTCCGACGACTATAGGGTCGTCCCCACGACCCGGGACTAGACTGGCCCGCCACCGACATGTCCGACGACTATAGAGTCGTCCCCACGACTCCGGGTCAATGTTGGCTCGCCGCCGACATGTCCGACGACTATAGGGTCGTCCCCACGACCCCTGGGCCAAAGATGGACAGCCACCGACATTTCCGACGACTATACGGTCGTCCCCACGACCACGGGCCAAAGTTGGCCAGCCGCCGACATGTCCGAAGACTATAGGGTCGTCCCCACGACCCGGGACTAGACTGGCCCGCCACCGTCATGTCCGACGACTATAGGGTCGTCCCCACGACTCCCGGACTAGGTTGGCCGGCCGCCGACTTGTCCGACGACTATAGGGTCGTCCCCACGACCCCCCGACTAGGTGGGCTCGCCGCCGACTTGTCCGACGACTATAGGGTGCGTTCCCACGACCCCGGGCCAAAGTTGGCAAGCTGCCGACTTATCCGACGACTATAGGGTGGTCCCCACGACCCCGGGACTAGGTAGGCCCGCCGCCGACTTGTCCGACGACTATAGGGTCGTCCCCACGACCCCGGGACTGGATTGGCCCGCCACCGTCATGTCCGACGACAATAGGGTCGTCCCCACGACCCCGGGTCTAGGTTGGCCAGCTGCCGACATGTCCGACGACTATAGGGTCGTCCCCACGACCCGGGACTAGACTGGCCCGCCACCGTCATGTCCGACGACTATAGGGTCGTCCCCACGACACCCGGACTAGGTGGGCTCGCCCCCGACTTGTCCGACGACTATAGGGTCGTTCCCACGACCCCGGGCCAAAGTTGGCAAGCTGCCGAATTATCCGACGACAATAGGGTCGTCCCCACGACCCCGGGACTAGGTAGGCCCGTCGCCGACTTGTCCGACGACTATAGGGTCGTCCCCACGACCCCCGGGCCAAAGTTGGACAGCCACCGACATTTCCGACGACTATAGGGTCGTCTCCACGACCACGGGCCAAAGTTGGCCCGCCACCGACATGTCCGACGACTATAGGGTCGTCCCCACGACTCCGGGTCAATGTTGGCTCGCCGCCGACATGTCCGACGACTATAGGGTCGTCCCCACGACCCCTGGGCCAAAGATGGACAGCCACCGACATTTCCGACGACTATACGGTCGTCCCCACGACCACGGGCCAAAGTTGGCCAGCCGCCGACATGTCCGAAGACTATAGGGTCGTCCCCACGACCCGGGACTAGACTGGCCCGCCACCGTCATGTCCGACGACTATAGGGTCGTCCCCACGACCCCCGGACTAGGTTGGCCGGCCGCCGACTTGTCCGACGACTATAGGGTCGTCCCCACGACCCCCCGACTAGGTGGGCTCGCCGCCGACTTGTCCGACGACTATAGGGTGCGTTCCCACGACCCCGGGCCAAAGTTGGCAAGCTGCCGACTTATCCGACGACTATAGGGTGGTCCCCACGACCCCGGGACTAGGTAGGCCCGCCGCCGACTTGTCCGACGACTATAGGGTCGTCCCCACGACCACGGGCCAAAGTTGGCCAGCCGCCGGCTTGTCCGACGATTATAGGGTCGTCCCCACGACCCCGGGACTAGGTTGGCCCGCCGCCGACTTGTCCGACGACTATAGGGTCGTCCCCACGACCCCGGGCCAAAGTTGGCCAACCGCTGATATGTCCGACGACTATACGGTCGTCCCCACGACCCCGGGAATAGATTGGCCCGCCACCGTCATTTCCGACGACTATAGGGTCGTCCCCACGACCCCGGGCCAAAGTTGGACAGCCACCGACATTTCCGACGACTATAGGGTCGTCCCCACGACCACGGGCGAAAGTTGGCCAGCCGCCGACATATCCGACGACTATAGGGTCGTCCCCATGACCCGGGACTAGACTGGCCCGCCGCCGACTTGTCCGACGACTATAGGGTCGTCCCCACGACCCCCCGACTAGGTGGGCTCGCCGCCGACTTGTCCGACGACTATAGGGTCGTCCCCACGACCCCGGGACTAGGTTGGCTCGCCACCGTCATGTCTGACGACTATAGGGTCGTCCCCACCACCACGTGCCAAAGTTGGCCAGCCGCTGACATGTCCGACGACTATAGGGTCGTCCCCACGACCACAGGCCAAAGTTGGCCAGCCGCCGACATGTCCGACGACTATAGGGTCGTCCCCACGACCCGGGACTAGACTGGCCCGCCACCGTCATGTCCGACGACTATAGGGTCGTCCCCACGACCACGGGCCAAAGTTGGCCAGCCGCCGACATGTCCGACGACTATAGGGTCGTCCCCACGACCCGGGACTAGACTAGCCCGCCACCGTCATGTCCGACGACTATAGGGTCATCCCCACGACCCCGGGTCTAGGTTGGCCCGCCGCCGACTTGTCCGACGACTATAGGGTCGTCCCCACGACCCCGGGACTAGGTTGGCTCGCCACCGATATGTCTGACGACTATAGGGTCGTCCCCACGACCCCGGGACTAGATTGGCCCGCCACCGTCAAGTCCGACGACTATAGGGTCGTCCCCACGACCCCGGGCCAAAGTTGGACAGCCGCCGACTTGTCCGACGACTATAGGGTCGTCCCCACGACCACGGGCCAAAGTTGGCCAGCCGCCGGCTTGTCCGACGATTATAGGGTCGTCCCCACGACCCCGGGACTAGGTTGGCCCGCCGCCGACTTGTCCGACGACTATAGGGTCGTCCCCACGACCCCGGGCCAAAGTTGGCCAGCCGCTGATATGTCCGACGACTATACGGTCGTCCCCACGACCCCGGGAATAGATTGGCCCGCCACCGTCATTTCCGACGACTATAGGGTCGTCCCCACGACCCCGGGCCAAAGTTGGACAGCCACCGACATTTCCGACGACTATAGGGTCGTCCCCACGACCACGGGCGAAAGTTGGCCAGCCGCCGACATATCCGACGACTATAGGGTCGTCCCCATGACCCGGGACTAGACTGGCCCGCCGCCGACTTGTCCGACGACTATAGGGTCGTCCCCACGACCCCCCGACTAGGTGGGCTCGCCGCCGACTTGTCCGACGACTATAGGGTCGTCCCCACCACCCCGGGACTAGGTTGGCTCGCCACCGTCATGTCTGACGACTATAGGGTCGTCCCCACCACCACGTGCCAAAGTTGGCCAGCCGCTGACATGTCCGACGACTATAGGGTCGTCCCCACGACCACAGGCCAAAGTTGGCCAGCCGCCGACATGTCCGACGACTATAGGGTCGTCCCCACGACCCGGGACTAGACTGGCCCGCCACCGTCATGTCCGACGACTATAGGGTCGTCCCCACGACCCCCGGACTAGGTTGGCCGGCCGCCGACTTGTCCGACGACTATAGGGTCGTCCCCACGACCCCCCGACTAGGTGGGCTCGCCGCCGACTTGTCCGACGACTATAGGGTCATCCCCACGACCCCGGGACTAGGTTGGCCCGCCGCCGACTTGTCCGACGACTATAGGGTCGTCCCCACGACCCCGGGACTAGGTTGGCTCGCCACCGACATGTCTGACGACTATAGGGTCGTCCCCACGACCCCGGGCCAAAGATGGCCAGCCGCCGACATGTCCGACGATTATAGGGTCGTCCCCACGACCCCGGGACTAGATTGGCCCGCCACCGTCATTTCCGACGACTATAGGGTCGTCCCCACGACCACGGGCCAAAGTTGGCCAGCCGCCGACATGTCCGACGACTATAGGGTCGTCCCCACGACCCGGGACTAGACTGGCCCGCCACCGACATGTCCGACGTCTATAGGGTCGTCCTCACGACACTGGGCCAAAGTTGGCCAGCCGGCGACATGTACGACGACTATAGGGTCGTCCCCACGACCCCGGGACTAGATTGGCCCGCCACCGTCATGTCCGACGACTATAGGGTCGTCCCCACGACCCCGGTACAAGGTTGGCCCGCCGCCGACTTGCCCGGCGACAATAGGGTCGTCCCCACGACCCCCGGACTAGATTGGCCCGCCACCGTCATGTCCAACGACAATAGGGTCGTCCCCAGCACCCTGGGTCTAGGTTGGCCAGCCGCCGACATGTCCGGCGACTAAACAGTCGTCCCCACGACCCCGGGCCAATGTTGGCCAATCGCCGACATGTCCGACGACCGTAGGGTCGTACCTACGACCCCGGGACTAGATTGGCCCGCCACCGTCATGTCCGACGACAATAGGGTCGTCCCCACGACCCTGGGTCTAGGTTGGCCAGCCGCCGACATGTCCGCCGACTAAACAGTCGTCCCCACGACCACGGACAAAAGTTGGCCAGCCGCCGACATGTCCGACGACTATCGGATCGTCCCCACGACCACGGGCCAAAGTTGGCCAATCGCCAACATGTCCGACGACTATAGGGTCGTCCCTATGACCCCGGGACTAGATTGGCCCGCCACCGTCATGTCCGACGACAATAGGGTCGTCCCCACGACCCCGGGTCCAGGTCGGCCAGCCGCCGACATGTCCGACGAATATAGAGTCGTCCCCACGACACCGGGCCAAATTTGGCCAGCCGGCGACATGTCCGACGACTATAGGGTCGTCCCCAGGACCCCGGGACTAGATTAGCCCTAGACCGTCATGTCCGACGACTATCGGATCGTCCCCACGACCACGGGCCAAAGCTGGCCAGCCGCCGACATGTGCGACGACTGTTGAGTCGTCCCCACGACCACGGGCCAAAGTTGGCCAGCCGCCGACATGTGCGACGACTATAGGGTCGTCCCCACGACCCCGGGACTAGATTGGCCCGCCACCGTCATGTCCGACGACAATAGGGTCGTCCCCACGACCCCGGGTCCAGGTTGGCCAGCCGCCGACATGTCCGACGAATATAGAGTCGCCCCACGACACCGGGCCAAAGTTGGCCAGCCGGCGACATGTACGACGACTATAGGGTCGTCCCCACGACCCCGGGACTAGATTGGCCCGCCAACGTCATGTCCGACGTCTATAGGGTCGTCCCCACGACAACGGGCCTACGTTGGCCAGCCGCCGACATGTCCGACGACTATAGGGTCGTCCCCACGACCCCGGGACTAGATTGGCTCGCCGCCGACATGTTCGACGACTATAGGGTCGTCCCCACGACCCCGGGACTGGATTGGCCCGCCACCGTCATGTCCGACGACAATAGGGTCGTCCCCACGCCCCCGGGTCCAGGTCGGCCAGCCGCCGACATGTCCGACGAATATAGAGTCGTCCCCACGACACCGGGTCAAATTTGGCCAGCCGGCGACATGTCCGACGACTATAGGGTCGTCCCCACGACCCCGGGACTAGATTGGCCCGCCACCGTCATTTCCGACGACTATAGGGTCGTCCCCACGACCCCGGGACAAGGTTGGCCCGCCGCCGACTTGTCCGACGACTATAGGGTCGTACCCACGACCCTGGGACTAGGCTGACAAGCCGCCAACATGTCCGACGACTATAGGTTCGTCCCCACGACCCCGGGACTAGATTGGCCCGCCACTGTCATGTCCAACGACTATAGGGTCGTCCCCACAACCACGGGCCAAAGTTGGCCAGCCGCCGACATGTCCGACGACAATAGGGTCGTCCCCACGACCCCGGGACTAGGTTGGCCAGCCGCCGACATGTCCGACGACTATAGGGTCGTCCCGACGACCCCGGGCCAATGTTGGCCAATCGCCAACATGTCCGACGACTATAGGGTCGTCCCCATGACCCCGGGCCAGTGTTGGCCAATCGCCGTCATGTCCGCCGACTATAGGGTCGTCCCCACGACACCGGGCCAAAGTTGGCCAGCCGGCGACATGTCCGATGACTATAGGGTCGTCCCCACGACCCCGGGACTAGATTGGCCCGCCAACGTCATGTCCGACGTCTATAGGGTCGTCCTCACGACACTGGGCCAAAGTTGGCCAGCCGGCGACATGTACGACGACTATAGGGTCGTCCCCACGACCCCGGGACTAGATTGGCCCGCCACCGTCATGTCCGACGACTATAGGGTCGTCCCCACGACCCCGGTACAAGGTTGGCCCGCCGCCGACTTGCCCGGCGACTATAGGGTCGTCCCCACGACCCCGGGACTAGATTGGCCCGCCACCGTCATGTCCAACGACAATAGGGTCGTCCCCAGCACCCTGGGTCTAGGTTGGCCAGCCGCCGACATGTCCGGCGACTAAACAGTCGTCCCCACGACCCCGGGCCAATGTTGGCCAATCGCCGACATGTCCGACGACCGTAGGGTCGTACCTACGACCCCGGGACTAGATTGGCCCGCCAGCGTCATGTCCGACGACAATAGGGTCGTCCCCACGACCCTGGGTCTAGGTTGGCCAGCCGCCGACATGTCCGGCGACTAAACAGTCGTCCCCACGACCACGGACAAAAGTTGGCCAGCCGCCGACATGTCCGACGACTATAGGGTCGTCCCTACGACCCCGGGACTAGATTGGCCCGCCACCGTCATGTCCGACGACAATAGGGTCGTCCCCACGACCCCGGTCTAGGTTGGCCAGCTGCCGACATGTCCGACGACTATAGAGTCGTCCCCACGACACCGCCCCAAAGTTGGACAGCCGCCGACATGTCCGACTACTATAGGGTCGTCCCCACGACCTCGGATCTAGATTGGCCCGCTACCGTCATGTCCGAAGACTATAGGGTCGTCCCCACGACCCCGGGCCAAAGATGTCCAGCCGCCGTCTTGTCCGACGCCTATAGGGTCGTCCCCACGACCCCGGGACTAGATTGGCCCGCCACCGTCATGTTCAACGACTATAGGGTCGTCTCCACCACCACGGGCCAAAGTTGGCCAGCCGCCGACATGTCCGACGATTATTGGATCGTCCCCACGACTCCGGGCCAAAGTTGGCCAGCCGCCGACATGTCCGACGACGATAGGGTCGTCCCCACGACCCCGAGACTAGATTGGCCCGCTACCGTCATGTCCGACGACAATAGGGTCGTTCCCACGACCCCGGGTCCAGGTTGGCCAGCCGCCGACATTTCCGACGACTATAGAGTCGTCCCCACGACACCGGGCCAAAGTTGGCCAGCCGCCGACATGTCCGACGACTATAGGGTCGTCCCCACGACCCGGGACTAGACTGGCCCGCCACAGTCATGTCCGACGACTATAGGGTCGTCCCCTCGACCCCGGGACTAGATTGGCCCGCCACCGTTATGTCCGACGACTATAGGGTCGTCCCCACGACCACGGGCCAAAGATGGCCAGCCGCCGACATGTCCGACGACTATAGGGTCGTCCCCACGACCCGGGACTAGACTGGCCCGCCACCGTCATGTCCGACGACTATAGGGTCGTCCCCACGACCCCCGGACTAGGTGGGCTCGCCCCCGACTTGTCCGACGACTATAGGGTCGTTCCCACGACCCCGGGCCAAAGTTGGCAAGCTGCCGAATTATCCGACGACAATAGGGTCGTCCCCACGACCCCGGGACTAGGTAGGCCCGCCGCCGACTTGTCCGACGACTATAGGGTCGTCCCCACGACAACGGGCGAAAGTTGGCCAGCCGCCGACATATCCGACGACTATAGGGTCGTCCCCATGACCCGGGACTAGACTGGCCCGCCGCCGACTTGTCCGACGACTATAGGGTCGTCCCCACGACCCCCCGACTAGGTGGGCTCGCCGCCGACTTGTCCGACGACTATAGGGTCGTCCCCACGACCCCGGGACTAGGTTGGCTCGCCACCGTCATGTCTGACGACTATAGGGTCGTCCCCACCACCACGTGCCAAAGTTGGCCAGCCGCTGACATGTCCGACGACTATAGGGTCGTCCCCACGACCACAGGCCAAAGTTGGCCAGCCGCCGACATGTCCGACGACTATAGGGTCGTCCCCACGACCCGGGACTAGACTGGCCCGCCACCGTCATGTCCGACGACTATAGGGTCGTCCCCACGACCCCCGGACTAGGTTGGCCAGCCGCCGACATGTCCGACGAGTATAGGGTCGTCCCCACGACCCCCCGACTAGGTGGGCTCGCCGCCGACTTGTCCGACAACTATAGGGTCGTCCCCGCGACCCCGGGACTAGGTTGGCTCGCCACCGTCAGGTCTGACGACTATAGGGTCGTCCCCACGACCACGGGCCAAAGTTGGCCAGCCGCCGACATGTCCGACGACTATAGGGTCGTCCCCACGACCACGGGCCAAAGTTGGCTCGCCACCGACATGTCTGACGACTATAGGGTCGTCCCCACGACCCCGGGACTAGATTGGCCCGCCACCGTCAATTCCGACGACTACAGGGTCGTCCCCACGACCCCGGGCCAAAGTTGGACAGCCGCCGACTTGTCCGACGACTATAGGGTCGTCCCCACGACCACGGGCCAAAGTTGGCCAGCCGCCGGCTTGTCCGACGATTATAGGGTCGTCCCCACGACCCCGGGACTAGGTTGGCTCGCCGCCGACTTGTCCGACGACTATATGGTCGTCCCCACGACCACGGGCCAATGTTGGCCAGCCGCTGACTTGTCCGACGACTATAGGGTCGTCCCCACGACCCCGGGACTAGATTGGCCCGCCACCGTCATTTCCGACGACTATAGGGTCGTCCCCACGACCACGGGCCAAAGTTGGCCAGCCGCCGACATGTCCGACGACTATAGGGTCGTCCCCACGACCCGGGACTAGACTAGCCCGCCACCGTCATGTCCGACGACTATAGGGTCATCCCCACGACCCCGGGTCTAGGTTGGCCCGCCGCCGACTTGTCCGACGACTATAGGGTCGTCCCCACGACCCCGGGACTAGGTTGGCTCGCCACCGATATGTCTGACGACTATAGGGTCGTCCCCACGACCCCGGGACTAGATTGGCCCGCCACCGTCAAGTCCGACGACTATAGGGTCGTCCCCACGACCCCGGGCCAAAGTTGGACAGCCGCCGACTTGTCCGACGACTATAGGGTCGTCCCCACGACCACGGGCCAAAGTTGGCCCGCCACCGTCATTTCCGACGACTATAGGGTCGTCCCCACGACCACGGGCCAAAGTTGGCCAGCCGCCGACATGTCCGACGACTATAGGGTCGTCCCCACGACCCGGGACTAGACTGGCCCGCCACCGACATGTCCGACGACTATAGAGTCGTCCCCACGACCCCGGGTCAATGTTGGCTCGCCGCCGACATGTCCGACGACTATAGGGTCGTCCCCACGACCCTTGGGCCAAAGTTGGACAGCCACCGACATTTCCGACGACTATACGGTCGTCCCCACGACCCGGGACTAGACTGGCCCGCCACAGTCATGTCCGACGACTATAGGGTCGTCCCCTCGACCCCGGGACTAGATTGGCCCGCCACCGTTATGTCCGACGACTATAGGGTCGTCCCCACGACCACGGGCCAAAGATGGCCAGCCGCCGACATGTCCGACGACTATAGGGTCGTCCCCACGACCCGGGACTAGACTGGCCCGCCACCGTCATGTCCGACGACTATAGGGTCGTCCCCACGACCCCCGGACTAGGTGGGCTCGCCCCCGACTTGTCCGACGACTATAGGGTCGTTCCCACGACCCCGGGCCAAAGTTGGCAAGCTGCCGAATTATCCGACGACAATAGGGTCGTCCCCACGACCCCGGGACTAGGTAGGCCCGCCGCCGACTTGTCCGACGACTATAGGGTCGTCCCCACGACCCCCGGGCCAAAGTTGGACAGCCACCGACATTTCCGACGACTATAGGGTCGTCTCCACGACCACGGGCCAAAGTTGGCCAGCCGCCGACATGTCCGACGACTATAGGGTCGTCCCCACGACCCGGGACTAGACTGGCCCGCCACCGACATGTCCGACGACTATAGAGTCGTCCCCACGACTCCGGGTCAATGTTGGCTCGCCGCCGACATGTCCGACGACTATAGGGTCGTCCCCACGACCCCTGGGCCAAAGATGGACAGCCACCGACATTTCCGACGACTATACGGTCGTCCCCACGACCACGGGCCAAAGTTGGCCAGCCGCCGACATGTCCGAAGACTATAGGGTCGTCCCCACGACCCGGGACTAGACTGGCCCGCCACCGTCATGTCCGACGACTATAGGGTCGTCCCCACGACTCCCGGACTAGGTTGGCCGGCCGCCGACTTGTCCGACGACTATAGGGTCGTCCCCACGACCCCCCGACTAGGTGGGCTCGCCGCCGACTTGTCCGACGACTATAGGGTGCGTTCCCACGACCCCGGGCCAAAGTTGGCAAGCTGCCGACTTATCCGACGACTATAGGGTGGTCCCCACGACCCCGGGACTAGGTAGGCCCGCCGCCGACTTGCCGACGACTATAGGGTCGTCCCCACGACCCCGGGACTAGATTGGCCCGCCACCGTCATGTCCGACGACAATAGGGTCGTCCCCACGACCCCGGGTCTAGGTTGGCCAGCTGCCGACATGTCCGACGACTATAGGGTCGTCCCCACGACCCGGGACTAGACTGGCCCGCCACCGTCATGTCCGACGACTATAGGGTCGTCCCCACGACACCCGGACTAGGTGGGCTCGCCCCCGACTTGTCCGACGACTATAGGGTCGTTCCCACGACCCCGGGCCAAAGTTGGCAAGCTGCCGAATTATCCGACGACAATAGGGTCGTCCCCACGACCCCGGGACTAGGTAGGCCCGTCGCCGACTTGTCCGACGACTATAGGGTCGTCCCCACGACCCCCGGGCCAAAGTTGGACAGCCACCGACATTTCCGACGACTATAGGGTCGTCTCCACGACCACGGGCCAAAGTTGGCCCGCCACCGACATGTCCGACGACTATAGGGTCGTCCCCACGACTCCGGGTCAATGTTGGCTCGCCGCCGACATGTCCGACGACTATAGGGTCGTCCCCACGACCCCTGGGCCAAAGATGGACAGCCACCGACATTTCCGACGACTATACGGTCGTCCCCACGACCACGGGCCAAAGTTGGCCAGCCGCCGACATGTCCGAAGACTATAGGGTCGTCCCCACGACCCGGGACTAGACTGGCCCGCCACCGTCATGTCCGACGACTATAGGGTCGTCCCCACGACCCCCGGACTAGGTTGGCCGGCCGCCGACTTGTGCGACGACTATAGGGTCGTCCCCACGACCCCCCGACTAGGTGGGCTCGCCGCCGACTTGTCCGACGACTATAGGGTGCGTTCCCACGACCCCGGGCCAAAGTTGGCAAGCTGCCGACTTATCCGACGACTATAGGGTGGTCCCCACGACCCCCGGACTAGGTAGGCCCGCCGCCGACTTGTCCGACGACTATAGGGTCGTCCCCACGACCACGGGCCAAAGTTGGCCAGCCGCCGGCTTGTCCGACGATTATAGGGTCGTCCCCACGACCCCGGGACTAGGTTGGCCCGCCGCCGACTTGTCCGACGACTATAGGGTCGTCCCCACGACCCCGGGCCAAAGTTGGCCAGCCGCTGATATGTCCGACGACTATACGGTCGTCCCCACGACCCCGGGAATAGATTGGCCCGCCACCGTCATTTCCGACGACTATAGGGTCGTCCCCACGACCCCGGGCCAAAGTTGGACAGCCACCGACATTTCCGACGACTATAGGGTCGTCCCCACGACCACGGGCGAAAGTTGGCCAGCCGCCGACATATCCGACGACTATAGGGTCGTCCCCATGACCCGGGACTAGACTGGCCCGCCGCCGACTTGTCCGACGACTATAGGGTCGTCCCCACGACCCCCCGACTAGGTGGGCTCGCCGCCGACTTGTCCGACGACTATAGGGTCGTCCCCACGACCCCGGGACTAGGTTGGCTCGCCACCGTCATGTCTGACGACTATAGGGTCGTCCCCACCACCACGTGCCAAAGTTGGCCAGCCGCTGACATGTCCGACGACTATAGGGTCGTCCCCACGACCACAGGCCAAAGTTGGCCAGCCGCCGACATGTCCGACGACTATAGGGTCGTCCCCACGACCCGGGACTAGACTGGCCCGCCACCGTCATGTCCGACGACTATAGGATCGTCCCCACGACCACGGGCCAAAGATGGCCAGCCGCCGACATGTCCGACGACTATAGGGTCGTCCCCACGACCCGGGACTAGACTGGCCCGCCACCGTCATGTCCGACGACTATAGGGTCGTCCCCACGACCCCCGGACTAGGTGGGCTCGCCCCCGACTTGTCCGACGACTATAGGGTCGTTCCCACGACCCCGGGCCAAAGTTGGCCAGCCGCCGACATGTCCGACGACTATAGGGTCGTCCCCACGACCCGGGACTAGACTGGCCCGCCACCGACATGTCCGACGACTATAGAGTCGTCCCCACGACCCCCGGGCCAAAGTTGGACAGCCACCGACATTTCCGACGACTATAGGGCCGTCTCCACGACCACGGGCCAAAGTTGGCCAGCCGCCGACATGTCCGACGACTATAGGGTCGTCCCCACGACCCGGGACTAGACTGGCCCGCCACCGACATGTCCGACGACTATAGAGTCGTCCCCACGACTCCGGGTCAATGTTGGCTCGCCGCCGACATGTCCGACGACTATAGGGTCGTCCCCACGACCCCTGGGCCAAAGATGGACAGCCACCGACATTTCCGACGACTATACGGTCGTCCCCACGACCACGGGCCAAAGTTGGCCAGCCGCCGACATGTCCGAAGACTATAGGGTCGTCCCCACGACCCGGGACTAGACTGGCCCGCCACCGTCATGTCCGACGACTATAGGGTCGTCCCCACGACCCCCGGACTAGGTTGGCCGGCCGCCGACTTGTCCGACGACTATAGGGTCGTCCCCACGACCCCCCGACTAGGTGGGCTCGCCGCCGACTTGTCCGACGACTATAGGGTGCGTTCCCACGACCCCGGGCCAAAGTTGGCAAGCTGCCGACTTATCCGACGACTATAGGGTGGTCCCCACGACCCCGGGACTAGGTAGGCCCGCCGCCGACTTGTCCGACGACTATAGGGTCGTCCCCACGACCCCGGGACTAGATTGGCCCGCCACCGTCATGTCCGACGACAATAGGGTCGTCCCCACGAACCCGGGTCTAGGTTGGCCAGCTGCCGACATGTCCGACGACTATAGGGTCGTCCCCACGACCCGGGACTAGACTGGCCCGCCACCGTCATGTCCGACGACTATAGGGTCGTCCCCACGACCCCCGGACTAGGTGGGCTCGCCCCCGACTTGTCCGACGACTATAGGGTCGTTCCCACGACCCCGGGCCAAAGTTGGCAAGCTGCCGAATTATCCGACGACAATAGGGTCGTCCCCACGACCCCGGGACTAGGTAGGCCCGTCGCCGACTTGTCCGACGACTATAGGGTCGTCCCCACGACCCGGGACTAGACTGGCCCGCCACCGTCATGTCCGACGACTATAGGGTCGTCCCCACGACCCCCGGACTAGGTTGGCCGGCCGCCGACTTGTGCGACGACTATAGGGTCGTCCCCACGACCCCCCGACTAGGTGGGCTCGCCGCCGACTTGTCCGACGACTATAGGGTCGTCCCCACGACCCCTGGGCCAAAGATGGACAGCCACCGACATTTCCGACGATTATACGGTCGTCCCCACGACCCCGGGAATAGATTGGCCCGCCACCGTCATGTCCGACGACTATAGGGTCGTCCCCACGACCCCGGGCCAAAGTTGGACAGCTGCCGACATGTCCGACGACTATAGGGTCGTCCCCACGACCCGGGACTAGACTGGCCCGCCACCGTCATGTCCGACGACTATAGGGTCGTCCCCACGACCCCCGGACTAGGTGGGCTCGCCCCCGACTTGTCCGACGACTATAGGGTCGTTCCCACGACCCCGGGCCAAAGTTGGCAAGCTGCCGAATTATCCGACGACAATAGGGTCGTCCCCACGACCCCGGGACTAGGTAGGCCCGTCGCCGACTTGTCCGACGACTATAGGGTCGTCCCCACGACCCCCGGGCCAAAGTTGGACAGCCACCGACATTTCCGACGACTATAGGGTCGTCTCCACGACCACGGGCCAAAGTTGGCCCGCCACCGACATGTCCGACGACTATAGGGTCGTCCCCACGACTCCGGGTCAATGTTGGCTCGCCGCCGACATGTCCGACGACTATAGGGTCGTCCCCACGACCCCTGGGCCAAAGATGGACAGCCACCGACATTTCCGACGATTATACGGTCGTCCCCACGACCCCGGGACTAGGTAGGCCCGCCGCCGACTTGTCCGACGACTATAGGGTCGTCCCCACGACCCCGGGACTAGATTGGCCCGCCACCGTCATGTCCGACGACAATAGGGTCGTCCCCACGACCCCGGGTCTAGGTTGGCCAGCTGCCGACATGTCCGACGACTATAGAGTCGTCCCCACGACACCGCGCCAAAGTTGGACAGCCGCCGACATGTCCGACTACTATAGGGTCGTCCCCACGACCTCGGGTCTAGATTGGCCCGCCACCGTCAAGTCCGACGACTATAGGGTCGTCCCCACGACCCCGGGCCAAAGTTGGACAGCCGCCGACTTGTCCGACGACTATAGGGTCGTCCCCACGACCACGGGCCAAAGTTGGCCCGCCACCGTCATTTCCGACGACTATAGGGTCGTCCCCACGACCACGGGCCAAAGTTGGCCAGCCGCCGACATGTCCGACGACTATAGGGTCGTCCCCACGACCCGGGACTAGACTGGCCCGCCACCGACATGTCCGACGACTATAGAGTCGTCCCCACGACCCCGGGTCAATGTTGGCTCGCCGCCGACATGTCCGACGACTATAGGGTCGTCCCCACGACCCTTGGGCCAAAGTTGGACAGCCACCGACATTTCCGACGACTATACGGTCGTCCCCACGACCCGGGACTAGACTGGCCCGCCACAGTCATGTCCGACGACTATAGGGTCGTCCCCTCGACCCCGGGACTAGATTGGCCCGCCACCGTTATGTCCGACGACTATAGGGTCGTCCCCACGACCACGGGCCAAAGATGGCCAGCCGCCGACATGTCCGACGACTATAGGGTCGTCCCCACGACCCGGGACTAGACTGGCCCGCCACCGTCATGTCCGACGACTATAGGGTCGTCCCCACGACCCCCGGACTAGGTGGGCTCGCCCCCGACTTGTCCGACGACTATAGGGTCGTTCCCACGACCCCGGGCCAAAGTTGGCAAGCTGCCGAATTATCCGACGACAATAGGGTCGTCCCCACGACCCCGGGACTAGGTAGGCCCGCCGCCGACTTGTCCGACGACTATAGGGTCGTCCCCACGACCCCCGGGCCAAAGTTGGACAGCCACCGACATTTCCGACGACTATAGGGTCGTCTCCACGACCACGGGCCAAAGTTGGCCAGCCGCCGACATGTCCGACGACTATAGGGTCGTCCCCACGACCCGGGACTAGACTGGCCCGCCACCGACATGTCCGACGACTATAGAGTCGTCCCCACGACTCCGGGTCAATGTTGGCTCGCCGCCGACATGTCCGACGACTATAGGGTCGTCCCCACGACCCCTGGGCCAAAGATGGACAGCCACCGACATTTCCGACGACTATACGGTCGTCCCCACGACCACGGGCCAAAGTTGGCCAGCCGCCGACATGTCCGAAGACTATAGGGTCGTCCCCACGACCCGGGACTAGACTGGCCCGCCACCGTCATGTCCGACGACTATAGGGTCGTCCCCACGACTCCCGGACTAGGTTGGCCGGCCGCCGACTTGTCCGACGACTATAGGGTCGTCCCCACGACCCCCCGACTAGGTGGGCTCGCCGCCGACTTGTCCGACGACTATAGGGTGCGTTCCCACGACCCCGGGCCAAAGTTGGCAAGCTGCCGACTTATCCGACGACTATAGGGTGGTCCCCACGACCCCGGGACTAGGTAGGCCCGCCGCCGACTTGCCGACGACTATAGGGTCGTCCCCACGACCCCGGGACTAGATTGGCCCGCCACCGTCATGTCCGACGACAATAGGGTCGTCCCCACGACCCCGGGTCTAGGTTGGCCAGCTGCCGACATGTCCGACGACTATAGGGTCGTCCCCACGACCCGGGACTAGACTGGCCCGCCACCGTCATGTCCGACGACTATAGGGTCGTCCCCACGACACCCGGACTAGGTGGGCTCGCCCCCGACTTGTCCGACGACTATAGGGTCGTTCCCACGACCCCGGGCCAAAGTTGGCAAGCTGCCGAATTATCCGACGACAATAGGGTCGTCCCCACGACCCCGGGACTAGGTAGGCCCGTCGCCGACTTGTCCGACGACTATAGGGTCGTCCCCACGACCCCCGGGCCAAAGTTGGACAGCCACCGACATTTCCGACGACTATAGGGTCGTCTCCACGACCACGGGCCAAAGTTGGCCCGCCACCGACATGTCCGACGACTATAGGGTCGTCCCCACGACTCCGGGTCAATGTTGGCTCGCCGCCGACATGTCCGACGACTATAGGGTCGTCCCCACGACCCCTGGGCCAAAGATGGACAGCCACCGACATTTCCGACGACTATACGGTCGTCCCCACGACCACGGGCCAAAGTTGGCCAGCCGCCGACATGTCCGAAGACTATAGGGTCGTCCCCACGACCCGGGACTAGACTGGCCCGCCACCGTCATGTCCGACGACTATAGGGTCGTCCCCACGACCCCCGGACTAGGTTGGCCGGCCGCCGACTTGTGCGACGACTATAGGGTCGTCCCCACGACCCCCCGACTAGGTGGGCTCGCCGCCGACTTGTCCGACGACTATAGGGTGCGTTCCCACGACCCCGGGCCAAAGTTGGCAAGCTGCCGACTTATCCGACGACTATAGGGTGGTCCCCACGACCCCCGGACTAGGTAGGCCCGCCGCCGACTTGTCCGACGACTATAGGGTCGTCCCCACGACCACGGGCCAAAGTTGGCCAGCCGCCGGCTTGTCCGACGATTATAGGGTCGTCCCCACGACCCCGGGACTAGGTTGGCCCGCCGCCGACTTGTCCGACGACTATAGGGTCGTCCCCACGACCCCGGGCCAAAGTTGGCCAGCCGCTGATATGTCCGACGACTATACGGTCGTCCCCACGACCCCGGGAATAGATTGGCCCGCCACCGTCATTTCCGACGACTATAGGGTCGTCCCCACGACCCCGGGCCAAAGTTGGACAGCCACCGACATTTCCGACGACTATAGGGTCGTCCCCACGACCACGGGCGAAAGTTGGCCAGCCGCCGACATATCCGACGACTATAGGGTCGTCCCCATGACCCGGGACTAGACTGGCCCGCCGCCGACTTGTCCGACGACTATAGGGTCGTCCCCACGACCCCCCGACTAGGTGGGCTCGCCGCCGACTTGTCCGACGACTATAGGGTCGTCCCCACGACCCCGGGACTAGGTTGGCTCGCCACCGTCATGTCTGACGACTATAGGGTCGTCCCCACCACCACGTGCCAAAGTTGGCCAGCCGCTGACATGTCCGACGACTATAGGGTCGTCCCCACGACCACAGGCCAAAGTTGGCCAGCCGCCGACATGTCCGACGACTATAGGGTCGTCCCCACGACCCGGGACTAGACTGGCCCGCCACCGTCATGTCCGACGACTATAGGATCGTCCCCACGACCACGGGCCAAAGATGGCCAGCCGCCGACATGTCCGACGACTATAGGGTCGTCCCCACGACCCGGGACTAGACTGGCCCGCCACCGTCATGTCCGACGACTATAGGGTCGTCCCCACGACCCCCGGACTAGGTGGGCTCGCCCCCGACTTGTCCGACGACTATAGGGTCGTTCCCACGACCCCGGGCCAAAGTTGGCCAGCCGCCGACATGTCCGACGACTATAGGGTCGTCCCCACGACCCGGGACTAGACTGGCCCGCCACCGACATGTCCGACGACTATAGAGTCGTCCCCACGACCCCCGGGCCAAAGTTGGACAGCCACCGACATTTCCGACGACTATAGGGCCGTCTCCACGACCACGGGCCAAAGTTGGCCAGCCGCCGACATGTCCGACGACTATAGGGTCGTCCCCACGACCCGGGACTAGACTGGCCCGCCACCGACATGTCCGACGACTATAGAGTCGTCCCCACGACTCCGGGTCAATGTTGGCTCGCCGCCGACATGTCCGACGACTATAGGGTCGTCCCCACGACCCCTGGGCCAAAGATGGACAGCCACCGACATTTCCGACGACTATACGGTCGTCCCCACGACCACGGGCCAAAGTTGGCCAGCCGCCGACATGTCCGAAGACTATAGGGTCGTCCCCACGACCCGGGACTAGACTGGCCCGCCACCGTCATGTCCGACGACTATAGGGTCGTCCCCACGACCCCCGGACTAGGTTGGCCGGCCGCCGACTTGTCCGACGACTATAGGGTCGTCCCCACGACCCCCCGACTAGGTGGGCTCGCCGCCGACTTGTCCGACGACTATAGGGTGCGTTCCCACGACCCCGGGCCAAAGTTGGCAAGCTGCCGACTTATCCGACGACTATAGGGTGGTCCCCACGACCCCGGGACTAGGTAGGCCCGCCGCCGACTTGTCCGACGACTATAGGGTCGTCCCCACGACCCCGGGACTAGATTGGCCCGCCACCGTCATGTCCGACGACAATAGGGTCGTCCCCACGAACCCGGGTCTAGGTTGGCCAGCTGCCGACATGTCCGACGACTATAGGGTCGTCCCCACGACCCGGGACTAGACTGGCCCGCCACCGTCATGTCCGACGACTATAGGGTCGTCCCCACGACCCCCGGACTAGGTGGGCTCGCCCCCGACTTGTCCGACGACTATAGGGTCGTTCCCACGACCCCGGGCCAAAGTTGGCAAGCTGCCGAATTATCCGACGACAATAGGGTCGTCCCCACGACCCCGGGACTAGGTAGGCCCGTCGCCGACTTGTCCGACGACTATAGGGTCGTCCCCACGACCCGGGACTAGACTGGCCCGCCACCGTCATGTCCGACGACTATAGGGTCGTCCCCACGACCCCCGGACTAGGTTGGCCGGCCGCCGACTTGTGCGACGACTATAGGGTCGTCCCCACGACCCCCCGACTAGGTGGGCTCGCCGCCGACTTGTCCGACGACTATAGGGTCGTCCCCACGACCCCTGGGCCAAAGATGGACAGCCACCGACATTTCCGACGATTATACGGTCGTCCCCACGACCCCGGGAATAGATTGGCCCGCCACCGTCATGTCCGACGACTATAGGGTCGTCCCCACGACCCCGGGCCAAAGTTGGACAGCTGCCGACATGTCCGACGACTATAGGGTCGTCCCCACGACCCGGGACTAGACTGGCCCGCCACCGTCATGTCCGACGACTATAGGGTCGTCCCCACGACCCCCGGACTAGGTGGGCTCGCCCCCGACTTGTCCGACGACTATAGGGTCGTTCCCACGACCCCGGGCCAAAGTTGGCAAGCTGCCGAATTATCCGACGACAATAGGGTCGTCCCCACGACCCCGGGACTAGGTAGGCCCGTCGCCGACTTGTCCGACGACTATAGGGTCGTCCCCACGACCCCCGGGCCAAAGTTGGACAGCCACCGACATTTCCGACGACTATAGGGTCGTCTCCACGACCACGGGCCAAAGTTGGCCCGCCACCGACATGTCCGACGACTATAGGGTCGTCCCCACGACTCCGGGTCAATGTTGGCTCGCCGCCGACATGTCCGACGACTATAGGGTCGTCCCCACGACCCCTGGGCCAAAGATGGACAGCCACCGACATTTCCGACGATTATACGGTCGTCCCCACGACCACGGGACAAAGTTGGCCAGCCGCCGACATGTCCGAAGACTATAGGGTCGTCCCCACGACCCGGGACTAGACTGGCCCGCCACCGTCATGTCCGACGACTATAGGGTCGTCCCCACGACCCCCGGACTAGGTTGGCCGGCCGCCGACTTGTCCGACGACTATAGGGTCGTCCCCACGACCCCCCGACTAGGTGGGCTCGCCGCCGACTTGTCCGACGACTATAGGGTGCGTTCCCACGACCCCGGGCCAAAGTTGGCAAGCTGCCGACTTATCCGACGACTATAGGGTGGTCCCCACGACCCCGGGACTAGGTAGGCCCGCCGCCGACTTGTCCGACGACTATAGGGTCGTCCCCACGACCCCGGGACTAGATTGGCCCGCCACCGTCATGTCCGACGACAATAGGGTCGTCCCCACGACCCCGGGTCTAGGTTGGCCAGCTGCCGACATGTCCGACGACTATAGAGTCGTCCCCACGACACCGCGCCAAAGTTGGACAGCCGCCGACATGTCCGACTACTATAGGGTCGTCCCCACGACCTCGGGTCTAGATTGGCCCGCTACCGTCATGTCCGAAGACTATAGGGTCGTCCCCACGACCTCGGGACTAGTTTGCCCCGTTACCGTCAAGTCCGACGACTATAGGGTCGTCCCACGACCCCGGGCCAAAGTTGGCAAGCCGCCGAAATGTCCGACGACTATAGGGTCGTCCCCACGACCTCGGGACTAGGTTGGCCAGCCGCCGACATGTCCGACCACTATTGGGTCGTCCCCACGACCACGGGCCAAAGTTGGCCAGCCGCCGACATGTCCGACGACTATAGGGTCGTCCCCACGACCCCGGGCCAAAGATGTCCAGCCGCCGTCTTGTCCGACGCCTATAGGGTCGTCCCCACGACCCCGGGACTAGATTGGCCCGCCACCGTCATGTCCAACGACTATAGGGTCGTCCCCACCACCACGGGCCAAAGTTGGCCAGCCGCCGACATGTCCGACTATTATTGGATCGTCCCCACGACCCCGGGCCAAGGTTGGCCCGCCGCCGACATGTCCGACGACTATAGGGTCGTACCCACGACCCTGGGACTAGGCTGACAAGTCGCCAACATGTCCGACGACTATAGGGTCGTCCCGACGACCCCGGCCCAAAGTTGGCTCGCCGCCGACTTGTCCGACGACTGTAGGGTCGTCCCTACGACCACGGGCCAAAGTTGGCCCGCCGCCGACATGTCCAAAGACTATAGGGTCGTCCCCACGACCCCGGTACTAGATTGGCCCGCCACCGACATGTCCGACGACTATAGGGTCGTCCCCACGAGCCCGGGACTAGATTGGCTAGCCACCGTCACGTCCGACGACTATCGGATCGTCCCCACGACCATGGGCCATAGCTGGCCAGCCGCCAACATGTCCGACGACTATAGGGTCGTCCCCACGATCCCGGGACTAGATTGGCCCGACACCGTCATGTCCGACGACTATAGGGTCGTCCCCACGTCCCCGGGTCATATTTGGCCAGCCGCCGACATGTCCGACGACTATAGAGTCGTCCCCACGACCCCGGGTCAATGTTGGCTCGCCGCCGACATGTCCGACGACTATAGGGTCGTCCCCACGACCCCCGGGCCAAAGTTGGACAGCCACCGACATTTCCGACGACTATAGGGTGGTCCCCCCGGACCCCGGGACTAGATTGGCCCGCCACCGTCAAGTCCGACGATTATAGGGTCGTCCCCACGACCTCGGGACTAGGTTGGCCAGCCGTCGACATGTCCGACGACTATAGGCTCGTCCCCACGACCCCGGGCCAATGTTGGCCAATCGCCGACATGTCCGACGACTGTAGGGTCGTCCCTACGACCCCGGGACTAGATTGGCCCGCCACCGTCATGTCCAACGACTATAGGGTCGTCCCCATGACCCCGGGACTAGATTGGCCCGCCACCGTCAAGTCCGACGACTGTAGGGTCGTCCCCACGACCCCGGTACTAGATTGGCCCGCCACCGACATGTCCGACGACTATAGGGTCGTCCCCACGAGCCCGGGACTAGATTGGCTAGCCACCGTCACGTCCGACGACTATCGGATCGTCCCCACGACCATGGGCAAAACCTGGCCAGCCGCCAACATGTCCGACGACTATAGGGTCGTCCCCACGATCCCGGGACTAGATTGGCCCGACACCGTCATGTCCGACGACTATAGGGTCGTCCCTACGACCCCGGGACTAGATTGGCCCGCCACCGTCTTGTCCGACGACTATAAGGTCGTCTTCACGACCACGGGCCAAAGTTGGCCAGCCGCCGACATGTCCGACGACTATAGGGTCGTCCCCACGACCACGGGCCAAAGTTGGCCAGCCGCCGACATGTCCGACGACTATAGGGTCGTCCCCACGACCCCGGGACTAGGTTGGCTCGCCACCGACATGTCTGACGACTATAGGGTCGTCCCCACGACCCCGGGACTAGATTGGCCCGCCACCGTCAATTCCGACGACTACAGGGTCGTCCCCACGACCCCGGGCCAAAGTTGGACAGCCGCCGACTTGTCCGACGACTATAGGGTCGTCCCCACGACCACGGGCCAAAGTTGGCCAGCCGCCGGCTTGTCCGACGATTATAGGGTCGTCCCCACGACCCAGGGACTAGGTTGGCCCGCCGCCGACTTGTCCGACGACTATATGGTCGTCCCCACGACCACGGGCCAATGTTGGCCAGCCGCTGACTTGTCCGACGACTATAGGGTCGTCCCCACGACCGCGGGACTAGATTGGCTCGCCGCCGACTTGTCCGACGACTGTAGGGTCGTCCCCACGACCCCGGGACTAGATTGGCCCGCCACCGTCATTTCCGACGACTATAGGGTCGTCCCCACGACCACGGGCCAAAGTTGGCCAGCCGCCGACATGTCCGACGACTATAGGGTCGTCCCCACGACCCGGGACTAGACTAGCCCGCCACCGTCATGTCCGACGACTATAGGGTCATCCCCTCGACCCCGGGTCTAGGTTGGCCCGCCGCCGACTTGTCCGACGACTATAGGGTCGTCCCCACGACCCCGGGACTAGGTTGGCTCGCCACCGATATGTCTGACGACTATAGGGTCGTCCCCACGACCCCGGGACTAGATTGGCCCGCCACCGTCAAGTCCGACGACTATAGGGTCGTCCCCACGACCCCGGGCCAAAGTTGGACAGCCGCCGACTTGTCCGACGACTATAGGGTCGTCCCCACGACCACGGGCCAAAGTTGGCCAGCCGCCGGCTTGTCCGACGATTATAGGGTCGTCCCCACGACCCCGGGACTAGGTTGGCCCGCCGCCGACTTGTCCGACGACTATAGGGTCGTCCCCACGACCCCGGGCCAAAGTTGGCCAGCCGCTGATATGTCCGACGACTATACGGTCGTCCCCACGACCCCGGGAATAGATTGGCCCGCCACCGTCATTTCCGACGACTATAGGGTCGTCCCCACGACCCCGGGCCAAAGATGGACAGCCACCGACATTTCCGACGACTATAGGGTCGTCCCCACGACCACGGGCGAAAGTTGGCCAGCCGCCGACATATCCGACGACTATAGGGTCGTCCCCATGACCCGGGACTAGACTGGCCCGCCGCCGACTTGTCCGACGACTATAGGGTCGTCCCCACGACCCCCCGACTAGGTGGGCTCGCCGCCGACTTGTCCGACGACTATAGGGTCGTCCCCACGACCCCGGGACTAGGTTGGCTCGCCACCGTCATGTCTGACGACTATAGGGTCGTCCCCACCACCACGTGCCAAAGTTGGCCAGCCGCTGACATGTCCGACGACTATAGGGACGTCCCCACGACCCCCGGACTAGGTGGGCTCGCCCCCGACTTGTCCGACGACTATAGGGTCGTTCCCACGACCCCGGGCCAAAGTTGGCAAGCTGCCGAATTATCCGACGACAATAGGGTCGTCCCCACGACCCCGGGACTTGGTAGGCCCGCCGCCGACTTGTCCGACGACTATAGGGTCGTCCTCACGACCCCCGGGCCAAAGTTGGACAGCCACCGACATTTCCGACGACTATAGGGTCGTCTCCACGACCACGGGCCAAAGTTGGCCAGCCGCCGACATGTCCGACGACTATAGGGTCGTCCCCACGACCCGGGACTAGACTGGCCCGCCACCGACATGTCCGACGACTATAGGGTCGTCCCCACGACCCCGGGACTAGGTTGGCTCGCCACCGACATGTCTGACGACTATAGGGTCGTCCCCACGACCCCGGGACTAGATTGGCCCGCCACCGTCAATTCCGACGACTACAGGGTCGTCCCCACGACCCCGGGCCAAAGTTGGACAGCCGCCGACTTGTCCGACGACTATAGGGTCGTCCCCACGACCACGGGCCAAAGTTGGCCAGCCGCCGACATGTCCGACGACTATAGGGTCGTCCCCACGACCCCGGGACTAGGTTGGCTCGCCACCGACATGTCTGACGACTATAGGGTCGTCCCCACGACCCCGGGACTAGATTGGCCCGCCACCGTCAATTCCGACGACTACAGGGTCGTCCCCACGACCCCGGGCCAAAGTTGGACAGCCGCCGACTTGTCCGACGACTATAGGGTCGTCCCCACGACCACGGGCCAAAGTTGGCCAGCCGCCGGCTTGTCCGACGATTATAGGGTCGTCCCCACGACCCCGGGACTAGGTTGGCCCGCCGCCGACTTGTCCGACGACTATATGGTCGTCCCCACGACCACGGGCCAATGTTGGCCAGCCGCTGACTTGTCCGACGACTATAGGGTCGTCCCCACGACCGCGGGACTAGATTGGCTCGCCGCCGACTTGTCCGACGACTGTAGGGTCGTCCCCACGACACCGGGACTAGATTGGCCCGCCACCGTCATTTCCGACGACTATAGGGTCGTCCCCACGACCACGGGCCAAAGTTGGCTAGCCGCCGACATGTCCGACGACTATAGGGTCATCCCCACGACCCCGGGTCTAGGTTGGCCCGCCGCCGACTTGTCCGACGACTATAGGGTCGTCCCCACGACCCCGGGACTAGGTTGGCTCGCCACCGATATGTCTGACGACTATAGGGTCGTCCCCACGACCCCGGGAATAGATTGGCCCGCCACCGTCATTTCCGACGACTATAGGGTCGTCCCCACGACCCCGGGCCAAAGTTGGACAGCCACCGACATTTCCGACGACTATAGGGTCGTCCCCACGACCACGGGCCAAAGTTTGCCAGCCGCCGACATGTCCGACGACTATAGGGTCGTCCCCACGACCCCCGGACTAGGTTGGCCGGCCGCCGACTTGTCCGACGACTATAGGGTCGTCCCCACGACCCCCCGACTAGGTGGGCTCGCCGCCGACTTGTCCGACGACTATAGGGTCATCCCCACGACCCCGGGACTAGGTTGGCCCGCCGCCGACTTGTCCGACGACTATAGGGTCGTCCCCACGACCCCGGGACTAGGTTGGCTCGCCACCGACATGTCTGACGACTATAGGGTCGTCCCCACGACCCCGGGCCAAAGATGGCCAGCCGCCGACATGTCCGACGATTATAGGGTCGTCCCCACGACCCCGGGACTAGATTGGCCCGCCACCGTCATTTCCGACGACTATAGGGTCGTCCCCACGACCACGGGCCAAAGCTGGCCAGCCGCCGGCTTGTCCGACGACTATAGGGTCGTCCCCATGACCCGGGACTAGACTGGCCCGCCACCGTCATGTCCGACGACTACAGGGTCGTCCCCACGACCCCCGGACTAGGTTGGTACGCCGCCGACTTGTCCGACGAGTATAGGGTCCTCCCCACGACCACGGGCCAAAGTTGGCCAGCCGCCGACATGTCCGACGACTATAGGGTCGTCCCCACGACCCGGGACTAGACTGGCCCGCCACCGACATGTCCGACGACTATAGAGTCGTCCCCACGACCCCGGGTCAATGTTGGCTCGCCGCCGACATGTCCGACGACTATAGGGTCGTCCCCACGACCCTTGGGCCAAAGTTGGACAGCCACCGACATTTCCGACGACTATACGGTCGTCCCCACGACCACGGGCCAAAGTTGGCCAGCCGCCGACATGTCCGACGACTATAGGGTCGTCCCCACGACCCGGGACTAGACTGGCCCGCCACAGTCATGTCCGACGACTATAGGGTCGTCCGCACGACCCCCGGACTAGGTTGGCCGGCCGCCGACTTGTCCGACGACTATAGGGTCGTCCCCACGACCCCCCGACTAGGTGGGCTCGCCGCCGACTTGCCCGACGACTATAGGGTGCGTTCCCACGACCCCGGGCCAAAGTTGGCAAGCTGCCGACTTATCCGACGACTATAGGGTGGTCCCCACGACCCCGGGACTAGGTAGGCCCGCCGCCGACTTGTCCGACGACTATAGGGTCGTCCCCTCGACCCCGGGACTAGATTGGCCCGCCACCGTTATGTCCGACGACTATAGGGTCGTCCCCACGACCACGGGCCAAAGATGGCCAGCCGCCGACATGTCCGACGACTATAGGGTCGTCCCCACGACCCGGGACTAGACTGGCCCGCCACCGTCATGTCCGACGACTATAGGGTCGTCCCCACGACCCCCGGACTAGGTGGGCTCGCCCCCGACTTGTCCGACGACTATAGGGTCGTTCCCACGACCCCGGGCCAAAGTTGGCAAGCTGCCGACTTATCCGACGACAATAGGGTCGTCCCCACGACCCCGGGACTAGGTAGGCCCGCCGCCGACTTGTCCGACGACTATAGGGTCGTCCCCACGAACCCCGGGCCAAAGTTGGACAGCCACCGACATTTCCGACGACTATAGGGTCGTCTCCACGACCACGGGCCAAAGTTGGCCAGCCGCCGACATGTCCGACGACTATAGGGTCGTCCCCACGACCCGGGACTAGACTGGCCCGCCACCGACATGTCCGACGACTATAGAGTCGTCCCCACGACTCCGGGTCAATGTTGGCTCGCCGCCGACATGTCCGACGACTATAGGGTCGTCCCCACGACCCCTGGGCCAAAGTTGGACAGCCACCGACATTTCCGACGACTATACGGTCGTCCCCACGACCACGGGCCAAAGTTGGCCAGCCGCCGACATGTCCGAAGACTATAGGGTCGTCCCCACGACCCGGGACTAGACTGGCCCGCCACCGTCATGTCCGACGACTATAGGGTCGTCCCCACGACCCCCGGACTAGGTTGGCCGGCCGCCGACTTGTCCGACGACTATAGGGTCGTCCCCACGACCCCCCGACTAGGTGGGCTCGCCGCCGACTTGTCCGACGACTATAGGGTGCGTTCCCACGACCCCGGGCCAAAGTTGGCAAGCTGCCGACTTATCCGACGACTATAGGGTGGTCCCCACGACCCCGGGACTAGGTAGGCCCGCCGCCGACTTGTCCGACGACTATAGGGTCGTCCCCACGACCCCGGGACTAGATTGGCCCGCCACCGTTATGTCCGACGACTATAGGGTCGTCCCCACGACCACGGGCCAAAGATGGCCAGCCGCCGACATGTCCGACGACTATAGGGTCGTCCCCACGACCCGGGACTAGACTGGCCCGCCACCGTCATGTCCGACGACTATAGGGTCGTCCCCACGACCCCCGGACTAGGTTGGCCGGCCGCCGACTTGTCCGACGACTATAGGGTCGTCCCCACGACCCCCGGAGTAGGTGGGCTCGCCCCCGACTTGTCCGACGACTATAGGGTCGTTCCCACGACCCCGGGCCAAAGTTGGCAAGCTGCCGACTTATCCGACGACTATAGGGTCGTCCCCACGACCCCAGGACTAGGTAGGCCCGCCGCCGACTTGTCCGACGACTATAGGGTCGTCCCCACGACCCCGGGACTAGATTGGCCCGCCACCGTTATGTCCGACGACTATAGGGTCGTCCCCACGACCACGGGCCAAAGGTGGCCAGCCGGCGACATGTCCGACGACTATAGGGTCGTCCCCACGACCCGGGACTAGACTGGCCCGCCACCGTCATGTCCGACGACTATAGGGTCATCCCCACGACCCCGGGACTAGGTTGGCCCGCCGCCGACTTGTCCGACGACTATAGGGTCGTCCCCACGACCCCGGGACTAGATTGGCCCGCCACCGTCATTTCCGACGACTGTAGGGTCGTCCCCACGACCGCGGGACTAGATTGGCTCGCCGCCGACTTGTCCGACGACTGTAGGGTCGTCCCCACGACCCCGGGACTAGATTGGTCCGCCACCGTCATGTCCGACGACTATAGGGTCGTCCCCACGACCCCGGGCCAAAGTTGGCCAATCGCCAACATGTCCGACGACTATAGGGTCGTCCGTACAACCCCGGGAATAGATTGGCCCGCCACCGTCATGTCCGACGACAATAGGGTCGTCCCCACGACCCCGGGTCTAGGTTGGCCAGCCGCCGACTTGTCCGACGACTATAGGGTCGTCCCCACGACCCCGGGACTAGGTTGGCTCGCCACCGACATGTCTGACGACTATAGGGTCGTCCCCACGACCCCGGGCCAAAGATGGCCAGCCGCCGACATGTCCGACGATTATAGGGTCGTCCCCACGACCCCGGGACTAGATTGGCCCGCCACCGTCATTTCCGACGACTATAGGGTCGTCCCCACGACCACGGGCCAAAGCTGGCCAGCCGCCGGCTTGTCCGACGACTATAGGGTCGTCCCCATGACCCGGGACTAGACTGGCCCGCCACCGTCATGTCCGACGACTACAGGGTCGTCCCCACGACCCCCGGACTAGGTTGGTACGCCGCCGACTTGTCCGACGAGTATAGGGTCCTCCCCACGACCACGGGCCAAAGTTGGCCAGCCGCCGACATGTCCGACGACTATAGGGTCGTCCCCACGACCCGGGACTAGACTGGCCCGCCACCGACATGTCCGACGACTATAGAGTCGTCCCCACGACCCCGGGTCAATGTTGGCTCGCCGCCGACATGTCCGACGACTATAGGGTCGTCCCCACGACCCTTGGGCCAAAGTTGGACAGCCACCGACATTTCCGACGACTATACGGTCGTCCCCACGACCACGGGCCAAAGTTGGCCAGCCGCCGACATGTCCGACGACTATAGGGTCGTCCCCACGACCCGGGACTAGACTGGCCCGCCACAGTCATGTCCGACGACTATAGGGTCGTCCGCACGACCCCCGGACTAGGTTGGCCGGCCGCCGACTTGTCCGACGACTATAGGGTCGTCCCCACGACCCCCCGACTAGGTGGGCTCGCCGCCGACTTGCCCGACGACTATAGGGTGCGTTCCCACGACCCCGGGCCAAAGTTGGCAAGCTGCCGACTTATCCGACGACTATAGGGTGGTCCCCACGACCCCGGGACTAGGTAGGCCCGCCGCCGACTTGTCCGACGACTATAGGGTCGTCCCCTCGACCCCGGGACTAGATTGGCCCGCCACCGTTATGTCCGACGACTATAGGGTCGTCCCCACGACCACGGGCCAAAGATGGCCAGCCGCCGACATGTCCGACGACTATAGGGTCGTCCCCACGACCCGGGACTAGACTGGCCCGCCACCGTCATGTCCGACGACTATAGGGTCGTCCCCACGACCCCCGGACTAGGTGGGCTCGCCCCCGACTTGTCCGACGACTATAGGGTCGTTCCCACGACCCCGGGCCAAAGTTGGCAAGCTGCCGACTTATCCGACGACAATAGGGTCGTCCCCACGACCCCGGGACTAGGTAGGCCCGCCGCCGACTTGTCCGACGACTATAGGGTCGTCCCCACGAACCCCGGGCCAAAGTTGGACAGCCACCGACATTTCCGACGACTATAGGGTCGTCTCCACGACCACGGGCCAAAGTTGGCCAGCCGCCGACATGTCCGACGACTATAGGGTCGTCCCCACGACCCGGGACTAGACTGGCCCGCCACCGACATGTCCGACGACTATAGAGTCGTCCCCACGACTCCGGGTCAATGTTGGCTCGCCGCCGACATGTCCGACGACTATAGGGTCGTCCCCACGACCCCTGGGCCAAAGTTGGACAGCCACCGACATTTCCGACGACTATACGGTCGTCCCCACGACCACGGGCCAAAGTTGGCCAGCCGCCGACATGTCCGAAGACTATAGGGTCGTCCCCACGACCCGGGACTAGACTGGCCCGCCACCGTCATGTCCGACGACTATAGGGTCGTCCCCACGACCCCCGGACTCGGTTGGCCGGCCGCCGACTTGTCCGACGACTATAGGGTCGTCCCCACGACCCCCCGACTAGGTGGGCTCGCCGCCGACTTGTCCGACGACTATAGGGTGCGTTCCCACGACCCCGGGCCAAAGTTGGCAAGCTGCCGACTTATCCGACGACTATAGGGTGGTCCCCACGACCCCGGGACTAGGTAGGCCCGCCGCCGACTTGTCCGACGACTATAGGGTCGTCCCCACGACCCCGGGACTAGATTGGCCCGCCACCGTTATGTCCGACGACTATAGGGTCGTCCCCACGACCACGGGCCAAAGATGGCCAGCCGCCGACATGTCCGACGACTATAGGGTCGTCCCCACGACCCGGGACTAGACTGGCCCGCCACCGTCATGTCCGACGACTATAGGGTCGTCCCCACGACCCCCGGACTAGGTTGGCCGGCCGCCGACTTGTCCGACGACTATAGGGTCGTCCCCACGACCCCCGGAGTAGGTGGGCTCGCCCCCGACTTGTCCGACGACTATAGGGTCGTTCCCACGACCCCGGGCCAAAGTTGGCAAGCTGCCGACTTATCCGACGACTATAGGGTCGTCCCCACGACCCCAGGACTAGGTAGGCCCGCCGCCGACTTGTCCGACGACTATAGGGTCGTCCCCACGACCCCGGGACTAGATTGGCCCGCCACCGTTATGTCCGACGACTATAGGGTCGTCCCCACGACCACGGGCCAAAGGTGGCCAGCCGGCGACATGTCCGACGACTATAGGGTCGTCCCCACGACCCGGGACTAGACTGGCCCGCCACCGTCATGTCCGACGACTATAGGGTCATCCCCACGACCCCGGGACTAGGTTGGCCCGCCGCCGACTTGTCCGACGACTATAGGGTCGTCCCCACGACCCCGGGACTAGATTGGCCCGCCACCGTCATTTCCGACGACTGTAGGGTCGTCCCCACGACCGCGGGACTAGATTGGCTCGCCGCCGACTTGTCCGACGACTGTAGGGTCGTCCCCACGACCCCGGGACTAGATTGGTCCGCCACCGTCATGTCCGACGACTATAGGGTCGTCCCCACGACCCCGGGCCAAAGTTGGCCAATCGCCAACATGTCCGACGACTATAGGGTCGTCCGTACAACCCCGGGAATAGATTGGCCCGCCACCGTCATGTCCGACGACAATAGGGTCGTCCCCACGACCCCGGGTCTAGGTTGGCCAGCCGCCGACTTGTCCGACGACTATAGGGTCGTCCCCACGACCCCCGGAGTAGGTGGGCTCGCCCCCGACTTGTCCGACGACTATAGGGTCGTTCCCACGACCCCGGGCCAAAGTTGGCAAGCCGCCGACTTGTCCGACGACTATAGGGTCGTCCCCATGACCCGGGACTAGACTGGCCCGCCACCGTCATGTCCGACGACTATAGGGTCGTCCCCACGACCCCCGGACTAGGTTGGTACGCCGCCGACTTGTCCGACGAGTATAGGGTCCTCCCCACGACCACGGGCCAAAGTTGGCCAGCTGCCGACATGTCCGACGACTATAGGGTCGTCCCCACGACCCGGGACTAGACTGGCCCGCCACCGACATGTCCGACGACTATAGGGTCATCCCCACGACCCCGGGTCAATGTTGGCTCGCCGCCGACATGTCCGACGACTATAGGGTCGTCCCCACGACCCCCGGGCCAAAGTTGGACAGCCACCGACATTTCCGACGACTATAGGGTCGTCCCCACGACAACGGGCCAAAGTTGGCCAGCCGCCGACATATCCGACGACTATAGGGTCGTCCCCACGACCCCGGGACAAAGTTGGCCAGCCGCCGACATGTCCGACGACTATAGGGTCGTCCCCACGACCCGGGACTAGAGTGGCCCGCCACCGTCATGTCCGACGACTATATGGTCGTCCCCACGACCACGGGCTAATGTTGGCCAGCCGCTGACTTGTCCGACGACTATAGGGTCGTCCCCATGACCGCGGGACTAGATTGGCTCGCCGCCGACTTGTCCGACGACTGTAGGCCCGTCCCCACGACCGCGGGACTAGATTGGCCCGCCACCGTCATTTCCGACGACTATAGGGTCGTCCCCACGACCACGGGCCAAAGTTGGCCAGCCGCCGACTTGTCCGACGACTATAGGGTCGTCCCCATGACCCGAGACTAGACTGGCCCGCCACCGTCATGTCCGACGACTATAGGGTCGTCCCCACGAACCCCGGACTAGGTTGGTACGCCGCCGACTTGTCCGACGAGAATAGGGTCCTCCCCACGACCACGGGCCAAAGTTGGCCAGCCGCCGACATGTCCGACGACTATAGGGTCGTCCCCACGACCCGGGACTAGACTGGCCCGCCACCGACATGTCCGACGACTATAGAGTCGTCCCCACGACCCCGGGTCAAGGTTGGCTCGCCGCCGACATGTCCGACGACTATAGGGTCGTCCCCACGACCCCCGGGCCAAAGTTGGACAGCCACCGACATTTCCGACGACTATAGGGTCGTCCCCACGACCCCCGGACTAGGTTGGCCGGCCGCCGACTTGTCCGACGACTATAGGGTCGTCCCCACGACCCCCCGACTAGGTGGGCTCGCCGCCGACTTGTCCGACGACTATAGGGTCGTCCCCACGACCCCGGGACTAGGTTGGCTCGCCACCGTCATGTCTGACGACTATAGGGTCGTCCCCACGACCACGGGCCAAAGTTGGCCAGCCGCCGACATGTCCGACGACTATAGGGTCGTCCCCACGACCACAGGCCAAAGTTGGCCAGCCGCCGACATGTCCGACGACTATAGGGTCGTCCCCACGACCCGGGACTAGACTGGCCCGCCACCGTCATGTCCGACGACTATAGGGTCGTCCCCACGACCCCCGGACTAGGTTGGCCGGCCGCCGACTTGTCCGACGACTATAGGGTCGTCCCCACGACCCCCCGACTAGGTGGGCTCGCCGCCGACTTGTCCGACGACTATAGGGTCATCCCCACGACCCCGGGACTAGGTTGGCCCGCCGCCGACTTGTCCGACGACTATAGGGTCGTCCCCACGACCCCGGGACTAGATTGGTCCGCCACCGTCATGTCCGACGACTATAGGGTCGTCCCCACGACCCCGGGCCAAAGTTGGCACGCCGCCGAAATGTCCGACGACTATAGGGTCGTCCCCACGACCCCGGGCCAAAGTTGGCCAATCGCCAACATGTCCGACGACTATAGGGTCGTCCGTACAACCCCGGGAATAGATTGGCCCGCCACCGTCATGTCCGACGACAATAGGGTCGTCCCCACGACCCCGGGTCTAGGTTGGCCAGCCGCCGACATGTCCGACGACTATAGGGTCGTCCCCACGACCCCGGGACTAGGTTGACAAGCCGCCAACATATCCGACGACTATACGGTCGTCCCCACGACCCCTGGACTAGGCTGACAAGCCGCCAACATGTCCGACGACTATAGGGTCGTCCCGACGACCCCGGGCCAATGTTGGCCAATCGCCAACATGTCCGACGACTATAGAGTCGTCCCTACGACCCCGGCACTAGATTGGCCGGCCACCGTCATGTCCAACGACTATAGGGTCGTCCCCACGACCCCGGGACTAGGTTGACAAGCCGCCAACATATCCGACGACTATACGGTCGTCCCCACGACCTCGGGACTAGGTCGGCCAGCCGCCGTCATGTCCGACAACTATAGGGTCGTCCCCACGACCCCGGGCCAAAGTTGGCAAGCCGCCGAAATGTCCGACGACTATAGGGTCGTCCCCACAACCCCGGGACTAGATTGGCCCGCCACCGTCAAGTCCGACGACTATAGGATCGTCTCCACGACCACGGGCCAAAGTTGGCCAGCCGCCGACATGTCCGTCGACTATAGGGTCGTCCCCACGACCCCGGGCCAATGTTGGCCAATCGCCGACATGTCCGACGACTATAGGGTCGTCCCTACGACCCCGGGACTAGATTGGCCCGCCACCGTCATGTCCAACGACTATACGGTCGTCCCCACGACCCCGGGACAAGGTTGGCCCGCCGCCGACTTGTCCGACGATTATAGGGTCGTCCCTACGACCCCGGGACTAGATTGGCCCGCCACCGTCATGTTCAACGACTATAGGGTCGTCCCCACGACCCCGGGACTAGGTTGACAAGCCGCCAACATATCCGACGACTATACGGTCGTCCCCACGACCTCGGGACTAGGTCGGCCAGCCGCCGTCATGTCCGACAACTATAGGGTCGTCCCCACGACCCCGGGCCAAAGTTGGCCAGCCGCCGGCTTGTCCGACGATTATAGGGTCGTCCCCACGAGCCCGGGACTAGGTTGGCCCGCCGCCGACTTGTCCGACGACTATAGGGTCGTCCCCACGACCCCGGGACTAGGTTGGCCCGCCGCCGACTTGTCCGACGACTATAGGGTCGTCCCCACGACCCCGGGCCAAAGTTGGCCAGCCGCCGACATGTCCGACGACTATAGGGTCGTCCCCCGACCCGGGACTAGAGTGGCCCGCCACCGTCATGTCCGACGACTATATGGTCGTCCCCACGACCACGGACCAATGTAGGCCAGCCGCTGACTTGTCCGACGACTATAGGGTCGTCCCCACGACCGCGGGACTAGATTGGCTCGCCGCCGACTTGTCCGACGACTGTAGGGTCGTCCCCACGACCCCGGGACTAGATTGGCCCGCCACCGTCATTTCCGACGACTATAGGGTCGTCCCCACGACCACGGGCCAAAGTTGGCCTGCCGCCGACTTGTCCGACGACTATAGGGTCGTCCCCATGACCCGGGACTAGACTGGCCCGCCACCGTCATGTCCGACGACTATAGGGTCGTCCCCACGACCCCGCGACTAGATTGGCCCGCCACCGTCAAGTCCGACGACTATAGGATCGTCTCCACGACCACGGCCCTAAGTTGGCCAGCCGCCGACATGTCCAACGACTATTGGGTCGTCCCCACGACCACGGGCCAAAGTTAGCCAGCCGCCGACGTGTTCGACGACTATAGGTTCGTCCCCACGACCCCGGGCCAAAGTTGGCAAGCCGCCGAAATGTCCGACGACTATAGGGTCGTCCCCACGACCGCGGGCCAAAGATGTCCAGCCGCCGTCTTGTCCGACGACTATAGGGTCGTCCCCACGACCCCGGGACTAGATTGGCCCGCCACCGTCATGTCCGACGACTATACGGTCGTCCCCACGACCCCGGGACAAGTTTGGCCCGCCGCCGACTTGTCCGACGACTATAGGGTCGTCCCTACGACCCCGGGACTAGATTGGCCCGCCACCGTCATGTTCAACGACTATAGGGTCGTCCCCACGACCCCGGGCCAAAGTTGGCAAGCCGCCGAAATGTCCGACGACTATAGGGTCGTCCCCACGACCGCGAGCCAAGAATATCCAGCCGCCGTCTTGTCCGACGACTATAGGGTCGTCCCCACGACCCCGCGACTAGATTGGCCGCCACCGTCATGTCCGACGACTATAGTGTCGTCCCCACGACCCCGGGACAAGGTTGGCCCGCCGCCGACTTGTCCGACGAGTATAGGGTCGTACCCACGACCCCGGGACTAGGCTGACAAGCCGCCAACATGTCCGACGACTATAGGGCCGTCCCGACGACGCCGGGCCAATGTTGGCCAATCGCCAACATGTCCGACGACTATAGGGTCGTCCCTACGACCCCGGCACTAGATTGGCCGGCCACCGTCATGTCCAACGACTATAGGGTCGTCCCCACGACCCCGGGACTAGGTTGACAAGCCGCTAACATATCCGACGACTATACGGTCGTCCCCACGACCTCGGGACTAGTTCGGCCAGCCGCCGTCATGTCCGACAACTATAGGGTCGTCCCCACGACCCCGGGCCAAAGTTGGCACGCCGCCGAAATGTCCGACGACTATAGGGTCGTCCCCACAACCCCGGGACTAGATTGGCCCGCCACCGTCAAGTCCGACGACTATAGGATCGTCACCACGACAACGGGCCAAAGTTGGCCTGCCGCCGACATGTTCGTCGACTATAGGGTCGTCCCCACGACCCCGGGCCAATGTTGGCCAATCGCCGACATGTCCGACGACTATAGGGTCGTCCCTACGACCCCGGGACTAGATTGGCCCGCCACCGTCATGTCCAACGACTATAGGGTCGTCCCCACGACCATGGGCCAAAGTTGGCTAGCCGCCGTAATGTCCAACGACTATTGGGTCGTCCCCACGACCCCGGGACTAGATTGGCCCTCCACCGTCAAGTCCGACGACTATAGGGTCGTCCCCACGACCCCGGGCAAATTTGGCAAGCCGCCGACATATCCGACGACTATAGGGTCGTCCCCACATACCCGGGACTAGATTGGCCCGCCACCGTCAAGTCCGACGACTATAGGATCGTCTCCACGAACACGGCCCAAAGTTGGCCAGCCGCCGACATGTCCAACGACTATTGGGTCGTCCCCACGACCGCGGGCCAAAGTTAGCCAGCCGCCGACATGTCCGACGACTATAGGGTCGTCCCCACGACCCCGGGCCAAAGTTGGCAAGCCGCCGAAATGTCCGACGACTATAGGGTCGTCCCCACGACCGCGGGCCAAAGATGTCCAGCCGCCGTCTTGTCCGACGACTATAGGGTCGTTCCCACGACCCCGGGACTAGATTGGCCCGCCACCGTCATGTCCAACGACTATAGGGTCGTCCCCACGTCCCCGGGACTAGGTTGACAAGCCGCCGGAATGTCCGACGACTATAGGGTCGTCCCCACGACCGCGAGCCAAGGATGTCCAGCCGCCGTCTTGTCCGACGACTATAGGGTCGTCCCCACGACCCCGGGCCAATGTTGGCCAATCGCCAACATGTCCGACGACTATAGGGTCGTCCCTACGACCCCGGGCCAAAGTTAGCCAGCCGCCGACATGTCCGACGACTATTGGATCGTCCCCACGACCACGGGCCAAAGTTGGCCAGCCGCCGACATGTCCGACGACTATAGGGTCGTCCCTACGACCCCGGGACTAGATTGGCCCGCCACCGTCATGTCCAACGACTATAGGGTCGTCCCCACGACCATGGGCCAAAGTTGGCTAGCCGCCGTAATGTCCAACGACTATTGGGTCGTCCCCACGACCCCGGGACTAGATTGGCCCTCCACCGTCAAGTCCGACGACTATAGGGTCGTCCCCACGACCCCGGGCAAATTTGGCAAGCCGCCGACATATCCGACGACTATAGGGTCGTCCCCACATACCCGGGACTAGATTGGCCCGCCACCGTCAAGTCCGACGACTATAGGATCGTCTCCACGAACACGGCCCAAAGTTGGCCAGCCGCCGACATGTCCAACGACTATTGGGTCGTCCCCACGACCGCGGGCCAAAGTTAGCCAGCCGCCGACATGTCCGACGACTATAGGGTCGTCCCCACGACCCCGGGCCAAAGTTGGCAAGCCGCCGAAATGTCCGACGACTATAGGGTCGTCCCCACGACCGCGGGCCAAAGATGTCCAGCCGCCGTCTTGTCCGACGACTATAGGGTCGTTCCCACGACCCCGGGACTAGATTGGCCCGCCACCGTCATGTCCAACGACTATAGGGTCGTCCCCACGTCCCCGGGACTAGGTTGACAAGCCGCCGGAATGTCCGACGACTATAGGGTCGTCCCCACGACCGCGAGCCAAGGATGTCCAGCCGCCGTCTTGTCCGACGACTATAGGGTCGTCCCCACGACCCCGGGACTAGGTTGGCCCGCCGCCGACTTGTCCGACGACTATAGGCCCGTCCCCACGACCGCGGGACTAGATTGGCCCGCCACCGTCATTTCCGACGACTATAGGGTCGTCCCCACGACCACGGGCCAAAGTTGGCCAGCCGCCGACTTGTCCGACGACTATAGGGTCGTCCCCATGACCCGAGACTAGACTGGCCCGCCACCGTCATGTCCGACGACTATAGGGTCGTCCCCACGAACCCCGGACTAGGTTGGTACGCCGCCGACTTGTCCGACGAGAATAGGGTCCTCCCCACGACCACGGGCCAAAGTTGGCCAGCCGCCGACATGTCCGACGACTATAGGGTCGTCCCCACGACCCGGGACTAGACTGGCCCGCCACCGACATGTCCGACGACTATAGAGTCGTCCCCACGACCCCGGGTCAAGGTTGGCTCGCCGCCGACATGTCCGACGACTATAGGGTCGTCCCCACGACCCCCGGGCCAAAGTTGGACAGCCACCGACATTTCCGACGACTATAGGGTCGTCCCCACGACCCCCGGACTAGGTTGGCCGGCCGCCGACTTGTCCGACGACTATAGGGTCGTCCCCACGACCCCCCGACTAGGTGGGCTCGCCGCCGACTTGTCCGACGACTATAGGGTCGTCCCCACGACCCCGGGACTAGGTTGGCTCGCCACCGTCATGTCTGACGACTATAGGGTCGTCCCCACGACCACGGGCCAAAGTTGGCCAGCCGCCGACATGTCCGACGACTATAGGGTCGTCCCCACGACCACAGGCCAAAGTTGGCCAGCCGCCGACATGTCCGACGACTATAGGGTCGTCCCCACGACCCGGGACTAGACTGGCCCGCCACCGTCATGTCCGACGACTATAGGGTCGTCCCCACGACCCCCGGACTAGGTTGGCCGGCCGCCGACTTGTCCGACGACTATAGGGTCGTCCCCACGACCCCCCGACTAGGTGGGCTCGCCGCCGACTTGTCCGACGACTATAGGGTCATCCCCACGACCCCGGGACTAGGTTGGCCCGCCGCCGACTTGTCCGACGACTATAGGGTCGTCCCCACGACCCCGGGACTAGATTGGTCCGCCACCGTCATGTCCGACGACTATAGGGTCGTCCCCACGACCCCGGGCCAAAGTTGGCACGCCGCCGAAATGTCCGACGACTATAGGGTCGTCCCCACGACCCCGGGCCAAAGTTGGCCAATCGCCAACATGTCCGACGACTATAGGGTCGTCCGTACAACCCCGGGAATAGATTGGCCCGCCACCGTCATGTCCGACGACAATAGGGTCGTCCCCACGACCCCGGGTCTAGGTTGGCCAGCCGCCGACATGTCCGACGACTATAGGGTCGTCCCAACGACCCCGGGACTAGGTTGACAAGCCGCCAACATATCCGACGACTATACGGTCGTCCCCACGACCCCTGGACTAGGCTGACAAGCCGCCAACATGTCCGACGACTATAGGGTCGTCCCGACGACCCCGGGCCAATGTTGGCCAATCGCCAACATGTCCGACGACTATAGAGTCGTCCCTACGACCCCGGCACTAGATTGGCCGGCCACCGTCATGTCCAACGACTATAGGGTCGTCCCCACGACCCCGGGACTAGGTTGACAAGCCGCCAACATATCCGACGACTATACGGTCGTCCCCACGACCTCGGGACTAGGTCGGCCAGCCGCCGTCATGTCCGACAACTATAGGGTCGTCCCCACGACCCCGGGCCAAAGTTGGCAAGCCGCCGAAATGTCCGACGACTATAGGGTCGTCCCCACAACCCCGGGACTAGATTGGCCCGCCACCGTCAAGTCCGACGACTATAGGATCGTCTCCACGACCACGGGCCAAAGTTGGCCAGCCGCCGACATGTCCGTCGACTATAGGGTCGTCCCCACGACCCCGGGCCAATGTTGGCCAATCGCCGACATGTCCGACGACTATAGGGTCGTCCCTACGACCCCGGGACTAGATTGGCCCGCCACCGTCATGTCCAACGACTATACGGTCGTCCCCACGACCCCGGGACAAGGTTGGCCCGCCGCCGACTTGTCCGACGATTATAGGGTCGTCCCTACGACCCCGGGACTAGATTGGCCCGCCACCGTCATGTTCAACGACTATAGGGTCGTCCCCACGACCCCGGGACTAGGTTGACAAGCCGCCAACATATCCGACGACTATACGGTCGTCCCCACGACCTCGGGACTAGGTCGGCCAGCCGCCGTCATGTCCGACAACTATAGGGTCGTCCCCACGACCCCGGGCCAAAGTTGGCCAGCCGCCGGCTTGTCCGACGATTATAGGGTCGTCCCCACGAGCCCGGGACTAGGTTGGCCCGCCGCCGACTTGTCCGACGACTATAGGGTCGTCCCCACGACCCCGGGACTAGGTTGGCCCGCCGCCGACTTGTCCGACGACTATAGGGTCGTCCCCACGACCCCGGGCCAAAGTTGGCCAGCCGCCGACATGTCCGACGACTATAGGGTCGTCCCCCGACCCGGGACTAGAGTGGCCCGCCACCGTCATGTTCAACGACTATATGGTCGTCCCCACGACCACGGACCAATGTAGGCCAGCCGCTGACTTGTCCGACGACTATAGGGTCGTCCCCACGACCGCGGGACTAGATTGGCTCGCCGCCGACTTGTCCGACGACTGTAGGGTCGTCCCCACGACCCCGGGACTAGATTGGCCCGCCACCGTCATTTCCGACGACTATAGGGTCGTCCCCACGACCACGGGCCAAAGTTGGCCTGCCGCCGACTTGTCCGACGACTATAGGGTCGTCCCCATGACCCGGGACTAGACTGGCCCGCCACCGTCATGTCCGACGACTATAGGGTCGTCCCCACGACCCCGCGACTAGATTGGCCCGCCACCGTCAAGTCCGACGACTATAGGATCGTCTCCACGACCACGGCCCTAAGTTGGCCAGCCGCCGACATGTCCAACGACTATTGGGTCGTCCCCACGACCACGGGCCAAAGTTAGCCAGCCGCCGACGTGTTCGACGACTATAGGTTCGTCCCCACGACCCCGGGCCAAAGTTGGCAAGCCGCCGAAATGTCCGACGACTATAGGGTCGTCCCCACGACCGCGGGCCAAAGATGTCCAGCCGCCGTCTTGTCCGACGACTATAGGGTCGTCCCCACGACCCCGGGACTAGATTGGCCCGCCACCGTCATGTCCGACGACTATACGGTCGTCCCCACGACCCCGGGACAAGTTTGGCCCGCCGCCGACTTGTCCGACGACTATAGGGTCGTCCCTACGACCCCGGGACTAGATTGGCCCGCCACCGTCATGTTCAACGACTATAGGGTCGTCCCCACGACCCCGGGCCAAAGTTGGCAAGCCGCCGAAATGTCCGACGACTATAGGGTCGTCCCCACGACCGCGAGCCAAGAATATCCAGCCGCCGTCTTGTCCGACGACTATAGGGTCGTCCCCACGACCCCGCGACTAGATTGGCCGCCACCGTCATGTCCGACGACTATAGTGTCGTCCCCACGACCCCGGGACAAGGTTGGCCCGCCGCCGACTTGTCCGACGAGTATAGGGTCGTACCCACGACCCCGGGACTAGGCTGACAAGCCGCCAACATGTCCGACGACTATAGGGCCGTCCCGACGACGCCGGGCCAATGTTGGCCAATCGCCAACATGTCCGACGACTATAGGGTCGTCCCTACGACCCCGGCACTAGATTGGCCGGCCACCGTCATGTCCAACGACTATAGGGTCGTCCCCACGACCCCGGGACTAGGTTGACAAGCCGCTAACATATCCGACGACTATACGGTCGTCCCCACGACCTCGGGACTAGTTCGGCCAGCCGCCGTCATGTCCGACAACTATAGGGTCGTCCCCACGACCCCGGGCCAAAGTTGGCACGCCGCCGAAATGTCCGACGACTATAGGGTCGTCCCCACAACCCCGGGACTAGATTGGCCCGCCACCGTCAAGTCCGACGACTATAGGATCGTCACCACGACAACGGGCCAAAGTTGGCCTGCCGCCGACATGTTCGTCGACTATAGGGTCGTCCCCACGACCCCGGGCCAATGTTGGCCAATCGCCGACATGTCCGACGACTATAGGGTCGTCCCTACGACCCCGGGACTAGATTGGCCCGCCACCGTCATGTCCAACGACTATAGGGTCGTCCCCACGACCATGGGCCAAAGTTGGCTAGCCGCCGTAATGTCCAACGACTATTGGGTCGTCCCCACGACCCCGGGACTAGATTGGCCCTCCACCGTCAAGTCCGACGACTATAGGGTCGTCCCCACGACCCCGGGCAAATTTGGCAAGCCGCCGACATATCCGACGACTATAGGGTCGTCCCCACATACCCGGGACTAGATTGGCCCGCCACCGTCAAGTCCGACGACTATAGGATCGTCTCCACGAACACGGCCCAAAGTTGGCCAGCCGCCGACATGTCCAACGACTATTGGGTCGTCCCCACGACCGCGGGCCAAAGTTAGCCAGCCGCCGACATGTCCGACGACTATAGGGTCGTCCCCACGACCCCGGGCCAAAGTTGGCAAGCCGCCGAAATGTCCGACGACTATAGGGTCGTCCCCACGACCCCGGGACTAGATTGGCCCGCCACCGTCCAGTCCGACGACTATAGGATCGTCTCCACGACCACGGCCCAAAGTTGGCCAGCTGCCGATATGTCCAACGACTATTGGGTCGTCCCCACGACCACGGGCCAAAATTACCCAGCCGCCGACATGTCCGACGACTATAGGGTCGTCACCACGACCCCGGGCCAAAGTTGGCAAGCCGCCGAAATGTCCGACGACTATAGGGTCGTCCCCACGACCGCGGGCCAAAGATGTCCAGCCGCCGTCTTGCCCGACGACTATAGGGTCGTCCCCACGACCCCGGGACTAGATTGGCCCGCCACCGTCATGTCCGACGACTATACGGTCGTCCCCACGACCCCGGGACTAGATTGGCCCGCCACCGTCAAGTCCGACGACTATAGGGTCGTCCCCACGACCCCGGGCAAATTTGGCAAGCCGCCGACATATCCGACGACTATAGGGTCGTCCCGACGACCCCGGGCCAATGTTGGCCAATCGCCAACATGTCCGACGACTATAGGGTCGTCCCTACGACCCCGGCACTAGATTGGCCGGCCACCGTCATGTCCAACGACTATAGGGTCGTCCCCACGACCCCGGGACTAGGTTGACAAGCCGCCAACATATCCGACGACTATACGGTCGTTCCCACGACCTCGGGACTAGGTCGGCCAGCCGCCGTCATGTCCGACAACTATAGGGTCGTCCCCACGACCCGGGGCCAAAGTTGGCAAGCCGCCGAAATGTCCGACGACTATAGGGTCGTCCCCACAACCCCGGGACTAGATTGGCCCGCCACCGTCAAGTCCGACGACTATAGGATCGTCTCCACGACCACGGGCCAAAGTTGGCCAGCCGCCGACATGTCCGACGACTATAGGTTCGTACCCACGACCCCGGGACTAGATTGGCCCGCCACCGTCATGTCCAACGACTATAGGGTCGTCCCCACGACCCCGGGACTAGGTTGACAAGCCGCCAACATGTCCGACGACTATAGGGTCGTCCCCACGACCCCGGGCCAAAGTTGGCCAGCCTCCGTAATGTCCAACGACTATTGGGTCGTCCCCACGACCCCGGGACTAGATTGGCCCGCCACCGTCAAGTCCGACGACTATAGGGTCGTCCCCACGACCCCGGGCAAATTTGTCAAGCCGCCGACTTGTCCGACGACTATAGGGTTGTCCCCACGACCCCGGGACTAGGTAGACCCGCCGCCGACGTGTCCGACAACTATAGGGTCGTCCCCACGACCCCGGGACTAGATTGGCCCGCCACCGTCATGTCCGACGACTATAGGGTCGTCCCCACGACCCCGGGACTAGGTTGGCTCGCCGCAGACTTGTCCGGCGACTATAGGCTCGTCCCCACGACCCCGGGTCAAAGTTGGCCAGCCGCCGATATGTCCGACGACTATAGAGTCGTCCCCACGACCCCGGGAATATATTGGCCCGCCACCGTCTTGTCCGACGATTATAGGGTCGTCCCCACGACCACAGGCCAAACATGGCCAGCCGCTGACTTGTCCGACGACTAAAGGGTCGTCCCCACAACCGCGGGACTACGTTGGCTCGCCGCCGACTTGTCCGACGACTAAAGGGTCGTCCCCACAACCGCGGGACTACGTTGGCTCGCCGCCGACTTGTCCGACGACTATAGGGTCGTCCCCACGACCCCGGGCCAAAGTTGGCCAGCCGCCGACATGTCCGACGACTATAGGATCGTCTCCACGACCACGGCCCAAAGTTGGCCAGCTGCCGATATGTCCAACGACTATTGGGTCGTCCCCACGACCACGGGCCAAAGTTAGCCAGCCGCCGACATGTCCGACGACTATAGGGTCGTCCCCACGACCCCGAGCCAAAGTTGGCAAGCCGCCGAAATGTCCGACGACTATAGGGTCGTCCCCACGACCGCGGGCCAAAGATGTCCAGCCGCCGTCTTGCCCGACGACTATAGGGTCGTCCCCACGACCCCGGGACTAGATTGGACCGCCACCGTCATGTCCGACGACTATACGGTCGTCCCCACGACCCCGGGACAAGGTTGGCCCGCCGCCGACTTGTCCGACGACTATAGGTTCGTACCCACGACCCCGGGACTAGATTGGCCCGCCACCGTCATGTCCAACGACTATAGGGTCGTCCCCACGACCCCGGGACTAGGTTGACAAGCCGCCGAAATGTCCGACGACTATAGGGTCGTCCCCACGACCCCGGGAATAGATTGGCCCGCCACCGTCATGTCCGACAACTATCGGATCGTCCCCACAACCACGGGACAAGCTTGGCCCGCCGCCGACTTGTACGACGACTATAGGGTCGTCCCCACGACCCCGGGACTAGATTGGCCCGCCACCGTCATGTCCAACGACTATAGGGTCGTCCCCACGACCCCGGGACTAGGTTGACAAGCCGCCGAAATGTCCGACGACTATAGGGTCGTCCCCACGACCCCGGGACTAGATTGGCCCGCCACCGTCATGTCCGACAACTATCGGATCGTCCCCACGACCACGGGACAAGCTTGGCCCGCCGCCGACTTGTACGACGACTATAGGGTCGTCCCCACGACCCCGGGACTAGATTGGCCCGCCACCGTCATGTCCAACGACTATAGGGTCGTCCCCACGACCCCGGGACTAGGTTGACAAGCCGCCAACATGTCCGACGACTATAGGGTCGTCCCCACGACCCCGGGCCAAAGTTGGCCAGCCTCCGTAATGTCCAACGACTATTGGGTCGTCCCCACGACCCCGGGACTAGATTGGCCCGCCACCGTCAAGTCCGACGACTATAGGGTCGTCCCCACGACCCCGGGCAAATTTGGCAAGCCGCCGACATATCCGACAAGTATAGGGTCGTCCCCACAACCCCGGGACTAGATTGGCCCGCCACCGTCAAGTCCGACGACTATAGGATCGTCTCCACGACCACGGCCCAAAGTTGGCCAGCCGCCGACATGTCCAACGACTATTGGGTCGTCCCCACGACCACGGGCCAAAGTTAGCCAGCCGCCGACATGTCCGACGACTATAGGGTCGTCCCCACGACCCCGGGACTAGATTGGCCCGCCACCGTCATGTCTGACGACTATACGGTCGTCCCCACGACCCCGGGACAAGGTTGGCCCGCCGCCGACTTGTCCGACGACTATAGGGTCGTCCCTACGACCCCGGGACTAGATTGGCCCGCCACCGTCATGTTCAACGACTATAGGGTCGTCCCCACGACCCCGGGACTAGGTTGACAAGCCGCCAACATATCCGACGACTATACGGTCGTCCCCACGACCCCGGGACTAGGCTGACAAGCCGCCAACATGTCCGACGACTATAGGGTCGTCCCGACGACCCCGGGCCAATGTTGGCCAATCGCCAACATGTCCGACGACTATAGGGTCGTCCCTACGACCCCGGCACTAGATTGGCCGGCCACCGTCATGTCCAACGACTATAGGGTCGTCCCCACGACCCCGGGACTAGGTTGACAAGCCGCCAACATATCCGACGACTATACGGTCGTTCCCACGACCTCGGGACTAGGTCGGCCAGCCGCCGTCATGTCCGACAACTATAGGGTCGTCCCCACGACCCGGGGCCAAAGTTGGCAAGCCGCCGAAATGTCCGACGACTATAGGGTCGTCCCCACAACCCCGGGACTAGATTGGCCCGCCACCGTCAAGTCCGACGACTATAGGATCGTCTCCACGACCACGGGCCAAAGTTGGCCAGCCGCCGACATGTCCGTCGACTATAGGGTCGTCCCCACGACCCCGGGCCAATGTTGGCCAATCGCCGACATGTCCGACGACTATAGGGTCGTCCCTACGACCCCGGGACTAGATTGACCCGCCACCGTCATGTCCAACGACTATAGGGTCGTCCCCACGACCATGGGCCAAAGTTGCCCAGCCGCCGTAATGTCCAACGACTATTGGGTCGTCCCCACGACCCCGGGACTAGATTGGCCCGCCACCGTCAAGTCCGACGACTATAGGGTCGTCCCCACGACCCCGGGCAAATTTGGCAAGCCGCCGACATATCCGACGACTATAGGGTCGTCCCCACAACCCCGGGACTAGATTGGCCCGCCACCGTCAAGTCCGACGACTATAGGATCGTCTCCACGACCACGGCCCAAAGTTGGCCAGCCGCCGACATGTCCAACGACTATTGGGTCGTCCCCACGACCGCGGGCCAAAGTTAGCCAGCCGCCGACATGTCCGACGACTATAGGGTCGTCCCCACGACCCCGGGCCAAAGTTGGCAAGCCGCCGAAATGTCCGACGACTATAGGGTCGTCCCCACGACCGCAGGCCAAAGATGTCCAGCCGCCGTCTTGTCCGACGACTATAGGGTCGTCCCCACGACCCCGGGACTAGATTGGCCCGCCACCGTCATGTCCGACGACTATATGGTCGTCCCCACGACCCCGGGACAAGGTTGGCCCGCCGCCGACTTGTCCGACGACTATAGGGTCGTCCCCACGACCCCGGGACTAGGTTGGCTCGCCGCTGACTTGACCGACGACTGTAGGGTCGTCCCCACGACTCCGGGCCAAAGTTGGCAAGCTGCCGATTTGTCCGACGACTATAGGGTCGTCCCCACGACCCGGGACTAGAGTGGCCCGCCACCGTCATGTCCGACGACTATATGGACGTCCCCACGACCACGGGCAAATGTTGGCCAGCCGCTGACTTGTGCGACGACTATAGGGTCGTCCCCACGACCGCGGTTCTAGATTGGCTCGCCGCCTACATGTCCGACGACTATAGGGTCGTCCTCACGACCCCGGGACAAGGGTGGCCTGCAGCCGACATGTCCGACGACTATAGAGTCGTCCCCACGACCCCGGGCCAATGTTGGCCAATCGCCGACATGTCGGACGACTACAGGGTCGTCCCTACGACCCCGGGACTAGATAGGCCCGCCACCGTCATGTCCGACGACTATCGGATCGTCCCCACGACCACGGGCCAAGGTTGGCCAGCCGCCGACATGTCCGACGACTATTGGGTCGTCCCCACGACCCCGGGCCAAAGTTGGCCAGCCGCCGACTTGTCCGACGACTATGGGGGTCGTCCCCACGACCCCAGGACTAGATTGGCCCGCCATCGTCATGTCCGACGAAAATAGGGTCGTCCCCACGACCCCGGGTCTAGGTTGGCCCGCCGCCGTCTTGTCCGACGACTATAGGGTCGTCCCCACGACCCCGGGCCAATGTTGGCAAGCTGCCGACTTGTCCGACGACTATAGGGTCGTCCCCACGACCCCGGGCCAAAGTTGGCCAGCCGCCGACATATCCGACGACTATAGGGTCGTCCCCACGACCACGGGCCAATGTTGGCCAGCCGCTGACTTGTCCGACGACTATAGGGTCGTCCCCACGACCCCGGGTCAAAGTTGGCCAGCCGCCGACATGTCCGACGACTATAGGGTCGTCTCCACGACCACGGGCCAAAGTTGGCCAGCCGGCGACATGTCCGACGACTATAGGGTCGACCCTACGACCCCGGGACTAGGTTGGCCCGCCGCCGACTTGTCCGACGACTATAGGGTCGTCCCCACGACCCCCGGACTAGGTTGGCTCGCCGCCGAATTGTCCGACGAGTATAGGGTCCTCCCCACGACCACGGGCCAAAGTTGGCCAGCCGCCGACATGTCCGACGACTATAGGGTCGTCCCCACGACCCCGGGACTAGGTTGGCTCGCCACCGTCATGTCCGACGAATATAGGGTCGTCCCCACGACCACGGGCCAAAGTTGGCCAGCCGCCGACATGTCCGAGGATTATAGGGTCGTCCCCACGTCCCCGGGACTAGGTTGGCCCGCCGCCGACTTGTCCGACCACTATAGGGTCGTCCCCACGACCCCGGGACTAGGTTGGCTCGCCGCCGACCTGTCCGACGACTATAGGTTCGTCCCCACGACCCCCGGAGTAGGTTGGCTCGACGCCGACTTGTCCGACGACTATAGGGTCGTCCCCACGACCCCGGGACTAGATTGGCCCGCAACCGTCTTGTCCGACGACTATAGGGTCGTCTTCACGACCACGGGCCAAAGTTGGCCCGCCACCGTTATGTCCGACGACTATAGGGTCGTCCCCACGACCACGGGCCAAAGTTGGCCAGCCGCTGACTTGTCCGACGACTATAGGGTCTTCCCCACGACCACGGGCCAGTGTTGGCCAGCCGCTGACTTGTCCGACGACTATAGGGTCGTCCCCACGACCACGGGCCAAAGTTGGCCAGCCGCCGACATATCCGACGACTATAGGGTCGTCCCCACGACCACGGGCCAATGTTGGCCAGCCGCCGACATGTCCGACGACTATAGGGTCGTTCTCACGACCCCGGGACTAGATTGGCCGGCCACCGTCATGTCCGACGACTATAGGGTCGTCCCCACGACCTCGGGACTAGGTTGGCCAGCCGCCGACATGTCCGACGACTATAGGGTCGTCCCCACGACCCCGGTACAAGGTTGGCCCGCCGCCGACTTGCCCGGCGACTATAGGGTCGTCCCCACGACCCCGGGACTAGATTGGCCCGCCACCGTCATGTCCGACGACTATAGGGTCGTCCCCACGACCACGGGCCAAAGTTGGCCTGCCGCCGACATGTCCGACGACTATAGGGTCGTACCTACGACCCCGGGACTAGATTGGCCCGCCACCGTCATGTCCGACGATTATCGGTTCGTCCCCACGACCACGGGCCAAAGTTGGCCAGCCGGCGACATGTCCGACGACTATTGAGTCGTCCCCACGACCACAGGCAAAAGTTGGCCAGCCGGCGACATGTCCGACGACTATTGGGTCGTCCCCACGACCACGGGCAAAAGTTGGCCAGCCGCCGACATGTCCGACGACTATAGGGTCGTCCCCACGACCACGGGCCAAAGTTGGCCAGCCGCCGACATGTTCAGCGACTATTGGGTCGTCCCCACGACCACGGGCCAAAGTTGGCCAGCCGCCGACATGTCCGACGACTATAGGGTCGTCCCCACGACCCCGGGACTAGATTGGCCCGCCACCGTCATGTCCGACGACTATAGGGTCGTCCCCACGACCACGGGCCAAAGTTGGCCAGCCGCCGACATGTCCGACGACTATAGGGTCGTACCTACGACCCCGGGACTAGATTGGCCCGCCACCGTCATGTCCGACGATTATCGGTTCGTCCCCACGACCACGGGCCAAAGTTGGCCGGCCGGCGACATGTCCGACGACTATTGAGTCGTCCCCACGACCACGGGCAAAAGTTGGCCAGCCGGCGACATGTCCGACGACTATTGGGTCGTCCCCACGACCACGGGCAAAAGTTGGCCAGCCGCCGACATGTCCGACGACTATAGGGTCGTCCCCACGACCACGGGCCAAAGTTGGCCAACCGCCGACATGTTCAACGACTATTGGGTCGTCCCCACGACCACGGGCCAAAGTTGGCCAGCCGCCGACATGTCCGACGACTATAGGGTCGTCCCCACGACCCCGAGAATAGATTGGCCCGCCACCGTCATGTCCTAAGACTATAGGGTCGTCCCCACGACCCCGGGGCTAGGTTGGCCAGCCGCCGACTTGCCCGACCACTATTGGGTCGTCCCCACGACCTCGATACTAGGTTGGCCAGCCGCCGACATGTGCGACGACTATAGGGTCGTCCCCACGACCCCGGGGCTAGGTTGGCCCGCCGCCGTCTTGTCCGACGACTATAGGGTCGTTCTCACGACCCCGGGACTAGATTGGCCGGCCACCGTCATGTCCGACGACTATAGGGTCGTCCCCACGACCACAGGCCAATTTGGCCAGCCGCCGACATGTGCGACGACTATAGGGTCGTCCCCACGACCACGGGCCCAAGTTGGCCAGCCGCCGACATGTCCGACGACTATAGGGTCGTCCCCACGACCCCGGGACTAGATTGGCCCGCCACCGTCATGTCCAACGACTATCGGATCGTCCCCACGACCACGGACCAAAGTTGGCCAGCCGCCGACATGTCCGACGACTATAGGGTCGTCCCCACGACCCGGGACTAGACTGGCCCGCCCCCGTCATGTCCGACGACTATAGGGTCGTCCCCACGACCCCCGGGACTAGGTTGGCTCGCCACCGTCATGTCTGACGACTATAGGGTCGTCCCCACGACCACGGGCCAAAGTTGGCCAGCCGCCGACATGTCCGACGACTATAGGGTCGTCCCCACGACCCGGGACAAGACTGGCCCGCCACCGACATGTCCGACGACTATAGAGTCGTCCCCACGACCCCGGGTCAATGTTGGCTCGCCGCCGACATGTCCGACGACTATAGGGTCGTCCCCACGACCCCCGGGCCAAAGTTGGACAGCCACCGACATTTCCGACGACTATAGGGTCGTCCCCACGACCACGGGCCAAAGTTGGCCAGCCGCCGACATGTCCGACGACTATAGGGTCGCCCCACGACCCGGGACTAGACTGGCCCGCCACCGTCATGTCCGACGACTATAGGGTCGTCCCCACGACCCCGGGACTAGATTGGCCCGCCACCGTCAAGTCCGACGACTATAGGGTCGTCCCCCCGACCCCGAGACTAGATTGGCCCGCCACCGTCAAGTCCGACGACTATAGGGTCGTCCCCACGACCCCGGGACTAGATTGGCCCGCCACCGTCAAGTCCGACGACTATAGGGTCGTCCCCACGACCCCGGGCCAAAGCTGGACAGCCGCCGACTTGTCCGACGACTATAGGGTCGTCCCCACGACCCCGGGCCAAAGCTGGACAGCCGCCGACTTGTCCGACGACTATAGGGTCGTCCCCACGACCACGGGCCAAAGTTGGCCAGTCGGCGACATTTCCGACGACTATAGGGTCGTGCCCACGACCACGGGACTAGATTGGCTAGCCACCGTCACGTCCGACGACTATCGGATCGTCCCCACGACCACGGGCCAAAGTTGGCCAGCCGCCGACATGTCCGACGACTGTTGGGTCGTCCCCACGACCACGGGCCAATGTTGGCCAGCCGCCGACATGTCCGACGACTATAGGGTCGTCCCCACGACCCCGGGCCAATAATGGCCAATCGCCGACATGTCCGACGACTATAGGGTCGTACCCACGACCCCGGGACTTGATTGGCCCGGCACCGTCATGTCCAACGACTATCGGATCGTCCCTACGACCACGGGCCTAAGTTGACCAGCCGCCGAAATGTCCGACGACTATAGGGTCGTCCCTATGACCCCGGGACTAGATTGGCCAGCCGCCGACATGTCCGACGACTATAGGGTCGCCCCCTCGACCCGGGACTAGACTGGCCCGCCACCGACATGTCCGACGACTATAGGGTCGTCCCCACGACCCCCGGACTAGGTTGGCCGGCCGCCGACATGTCCGACGACTATAGGGTCGTCCCCACGACCCCCCGACTAGGTGGGCTCGCCGCCGACTTGTCCGACGACTATAGGGTCGTCCCCACGACCCCGGGCCAAAGTTGGACAGCCACCGACATTTCCGACGACTATAGGGTCGTCCCCACGACCACGGACCAAAGTTGGCCAGCCGCCGACATGTCCGACGACTATAGGGTCGTCCCCACGACCCGGGACTAGACTGGCCCGCCACCGTCATGTCCGACGACTATAGGGTCGTCCCCACGACCCCCGGGACTAGGTTGGCTCGCCACCGTCATGTCTGACGACTATAGGGTCGTCCCCACGACCACGGGCCAAAGTTGGCCAGCCGCCGACATGTCCGACGACTATAGGGTCGTCCCCACGACCCGGGACAAGACTGGCCCGCCACCGACATGTCCGACGACTATAGAGTCGTCCCCACGACCCCGGGTCAATGTTGGCTCGCCGCCGACATGTCCGACGACTATAGGGTCGTCCCCACGACCCCCGGGCCAAAGTTGGACAGCCACCGACATTTCCGACGACTATAGGGTCGTCCCCACGACCACGGGCCAAAGTTGGCCAGCCGCCGACATGTCCGACGACTATAGGGTCGTCCCCACGACCCGGGACTAGACTGGCCCGCCACCGTCATGTCCGACGACTATAGGGTCGTCCCCACGACCCCCGGACTAGGTTGGCCGGCCGCCGACTTGTCCGACGACTATAGGGTCGTCCCCACGACCCCCCGACTAGGTGGGCTCGCCGCCGACATGTCCGACGACTATAGGGTCGTCCCCACGACCCCGGGACTAGGTTGGCTCGCCAACGTCATGTCTGACGACTATAGGGTCGTCCCCACGACCACGGGCCAAAGTTGGCCAGCCGCCGACATGTCCGACGACTATAGGGTCGTCCCCACGACCCCGGGACTAGATTGGCCCGACACCGTCATTTCCCACGACTATAGGGTCGTCCCCACGATCCCGGGCCAAAGATGTCCAGCCGCCGTCTTCTCCGACGACTATAGGGTCGTCCCCACGACCCCGGGCCAATGTTGGCCAATCGCCGACATGTCCGACGACTATAGGGTCGTCCCTACGACCCCGGGACTAGATTGGCCCGCCACCGTCATGTCCAACGACTATAGGGTCGTCCCCACGACCCCGGGACTAGATTGGCCCGACACCGTCATTTCCCACGACTATAGGGTCGTCCCCACGACCCCGGGCCAAAGATGTCCAGCCGCCGTCTTCTCCGACGACTATAGGGTCGTCCCCACGACCCCGGGCCAATGTTGGCCAATCGCCGACATGTCCGACGACTATAGGGTCGTCCCTACGACCCCGGGACTAGATTGGCCCGCCACCGTCATGTCCAACGACTATAGGGTCGTCCCCACGATCCCGGGACTAGATTGGCCCGACACCGTCATGTCCGACGACTATAGGGTCGTCCCCACGACCACGGGCCAAATTTGGCCAGCCGCCGACTTGTCCGAAGACTATAGGGTCGTCCCCACGTCCCCGGGTCAAAGTTGGCCAGCCGCCGACATGTCCGACGACTATAGGGTCGTCCCCACGACCGCGGGACTAGATTGGCTCGCCGCCGACTTGTCCGACGACTGTAGGGTCGTCCCCACGACCCCGGGACTAGATTGGCCCGCCACCGTCATTTCCGACGACTATAGGGTCGTCCCCACGACCCCGGGCCAAAGATGTCCAGCCGCCGTCTTCTCCGACGACTATAGGGTCGTCCCCACGACCCCGGGCCAATGTTGGCCAATCGCCGACATGTCCGACGACTATAGGGTCGTCCCTACGACCCCGGGACTAGATTGGCCCGCCACCGTCATGTCCAACGACTATAGGGTCGTCCCGACGACCACGGGCCAAAGTTGGCCAGCCTCCGACTTGTCCGACGACTATAGGGTTGTCCCTACAACCCCGGGCCAAAGTTGGCCAGCCGCCGACTTGTCCGAGGACTATAGGGTCGTCCCCACGGACCCGGGACTAGGTTGGCCAGCCGCCGACTAGTCCGACCACTATAGGGTCGTCCCCACGACCCCGGGCAAAAGTTGGCCAGCCGCCGACTTGTCCGACGAGTATAGGGTCGTCCCCACGAAGCCGGGACTAGATTGGCCCGCCACCGTCTTGTCCGACGACAATAGGTCCGTCTTTACGACCACGGGCCAAAGTTGGCCAGCCGCCGACATTTCCGACGACTATAGGGTCGTCCCCACGATCACGGACCAAATTTGGCCAGCCGCCGACTTGTCCGACGACTATAGGGTCGTTCCCACGACCACGGGCCAAAGTTGGCCAGCCGCCGACATGTCCGAAGACTATAGGGTCGTCCCCACGACCCCGGGACTAGATTGGCCAGCCGCCGACATGTCCGACGACTATAGAGTCGTCCCCACGACGCCGGGCCAAAGTTGGCCAGCCGCTGACATGTCCAACGACTATTGGGTCCTCCCCACGACCCGGGACTAGACTGGCCCGCCACCGTCATGTCCGACGACTATAGGGTCATCCCCACGACCCCGGGTCTAGGTTGGCCCGCCGCCGACTTGTCCGACGACTATAGGGTCGTCCCCACGACCCCGGGACTAGGTTGGCTCGCCACCGATATGTCTCACGACTATAGAGTCGTCCCCACGACCCCGGGACTAGATTGGCCCGCCACCGTCAAGTCCGACGACTATAGGGTCGTCCCCACGACCCCGGGCCAAAGTTGGACAGCCGCCGACATGTCCGACGACTATAGATTCGTCCTCACGACCCCGGGCCAAAGTTGACCAGCCGCCGACATGTCCGAAGACTATAGGGTCGTCCCCACGACCCCGGGACTAGATTGGCCAGCCGCCGACATGTCCGACGACTATAGAGTCGTCCCCACGACGCCGGGCCAAAGTTGGCCAGCCGCTGACATGTCCAACGACTATTGGGTCCTCCCCACGACCCGGGACTAGACTGGCCCGCCACCGTCATGTCCGACGACTATAGGGTCATCCCCACGACCCCGGGTCTAGGTTGGCCCGCCGCCGACTTGTCCGACGACTATAGGGTCATTCCTACGACCCCGGGACTAGATTGGCCCGCCACCGTCATGTCCGACGACAATAGGGTCGTCCCTACGACCCCGGGAATAGATTGGCCCGCCGCCGACATGTCCGACGACTATAGGCTCGTCCCCACGACCTCGGGACTAAGTTGGCCCGCCGCCGTCTTGTCCGACGACTATAGGGTCGTTCTCACGACCCCGGGACTAGATTGGCCGGCCACCGTCATGTCCGACGACTATAGGGTCGTCCCCACGACCTCGGGACTAGGTTGGCCAGCCGCCGACATGTCCGACGACTATAGGGTCGTCCCCGCAACCCCGGGCCAAATTTGGCCGGCCGCCGAATTGTCCGACGACTATACGGTCCTCCCCACGACCTCGATACTAGGTTGGCCAGCCGCCGACATGTGCGACGATTATAGGGTCGTCCCCACGACCCCGGGGCTAAGTTGGCCCGCCGCCGTCTTGTCCGACGACTATAGGGTCGTTCTCACGACCCCGGGTCTAGGTTGGCTAGCCGCCGACATGTCCGACGACTAAACAGTCGTCCCCACGACCACGGGCCAAAGTTGGCCAGCCGCCGTCATGCCCGACGACTATCGGATCGACCCAACGACCACGGACCAAAGTTGGCCAATCGCCGACATGTCCGACGACTATAGGGTCGTCCCTATGACCCCGGGGCTAACTGGCCCGCCACCGTCATGTCCGACGACAATAGGGTCGTCCCCACGACCCCGGGTCCAGGTCGGCCAGCCGCCGACATGTCCGACGAATATAGAGTCGTCCCCACGACACCGGGCCAAAGTTGGCCAGCCGGCATCATGTCCGACGACTATCGGATCGACCCCACGACCACGGACCAAAGTTGGCTAATCGCCGACATGTCCGACGACTATAGGGTCGTCCCTATGACCCCGGGACTAGATTGGCCCGCCACCGTCATGTCCGGCGACAATAGGGTCGTCCCGACGACCCCGGGTCTAGGTTGGCCAGCCGCCGACATGTCCGACGACTAAACAGTCGTCCCCACGACCACGGGCCAAAGTTGGCCAGCCGCCCATATGTCCGACGACTATTGGGTCGTCCCCACGACCCCGGGACTAAATTGGCCAGCCGCCGACATGTCCGACGACTATAGGGTCGACCCGCCGACCGCGGGCCAAAGTTGGCCAATCGCCGACATGTCCGACGATTATTGAGTCGTCCCCACGACCACGGGCCAAAGTTGGCCAGCCGCCGACATGTCCGACGACTATAGGGTCGTCCCCACGACCCCGGGACTAGATTGGCCCGCCACCGTCATGTCCAACGACTATCGGATCGTCCCCACGACCACGGGCCAAAGTTGGCCAGCCGTCGACATGATCGACGACAATAGGGTCGTCCCCACGACACCGGGACTAGATTGGCCCGCCGCCGACTTGTCCGACGACTATAGGGTCATTCCTACGACCCCGGGACTAGATTGGCCCGCCACCGTCATGTCCGACGACAATAGGGTCGTCCCCACGACCCCGGGAATAGATTGGCCCGCCGCCGACATGTCCGACGACTATAGGCTCGTCCCCACGACCTCGGGACTAGGTTGGCCAGCCGCCGACATGTCCGACGACTAAACAGTCGTCCCCACGACCACGGGACAAAGTTGGCCAGCCGCCGACTTGTCCGACGACTATAGGTTCGTCCCCACGACCCCGGGACTAAATTGGCCAGCCGCCGACATGTCCGACGACTATAGGGTCGTCCCCGCAACCCCGGGCCAAAGTTGGCCAGCTGCCGACATGTCCGACGACTATAGGGTCGTCCTCACGACCCCGAGAATAGATTGGCCCGCCGCCGTCATGTCCGACGACTATAGGGTCGTCCCCACGACCCCGGGCCAATGTTGGCCAATCGCCGACATGTCCGACGACTATAGGGTCATCCCTACGACCCCGGGACTAGATTGGCCCGCCACCATCATGTCCGACGACAATAGGGTCGTCCCTACGACCCCGGGACAAGATTGGCCCGCCACCGTCATGTCCGACGACAATAGGGTCGTCCCCACGACCCCGGGACTAGATTGGCCCGCCGCCGACTTGTCCGACGACTATAGGGTCGTCCCCACGACCCCGGGACAAGGTTGGCCAGCCGCCAACTTGTCCGACGACTATAGGGTCGTCCCCACGACCCCGGGACTAGATTGGCCCGCCAACGTCATGTCCAACGACTATCGGATCGTCCCCACGACCACGGGCCAAAGTTGGCCTGCCGTCGACATGATCGACGACAATAGGGTCGTCCCCACGACACCGGGACTAGATTGGCCCGCCGCCGACTTGTCCGACGACTATAGGGTCGTCCCCACGACCCCGGGACAAGGTTGGCCAGCCGCCGACTTGTCCGACGACTATAGGGTCGTCCCCACGACCCCGGGACTAGATTGGCCCGCCACCGTCATGTCCGACGACTAAACAGTCGTCCCCACGACCACGGGCCAAAGTTGGCCAGCCGCCGACTTGTCCGACGACTATAGGTTCGTCCCTATGACCCCGGGGCTAGTTTGGCCCGCCACCGTCATGTCCGACGACAATAGGGTCGTCCCCACGACCCCGGGTCCAGGACGGCCAGCCGCCGACATGTCCGACGAATATAGAGTCGTCCCCACGACACCGGGCCAAAGTTGGCCAGCCGGCGACATGTCCGACAACTATAGGGTCGTCCCCACGACCCCGGGTCTAGGTTGGCCAGCCGCCGACATGTCCGACGACTAAACAGTCGTCCCCACGACCACGGGCCAAAGTTGGCCAGCCGCCGTCATGTCCGACGACTATCGGATCTACCCCACGACCACGGACCAAAGTTGGCCAATCGCCGACATGTCCGACGACTATAGGGTCGTCCCTATGACCCCGGGACTAGATTGGCCCGCCACCGTCATGTCCGGCGACAATAGGGTCGTCCCGCCGACCGCGGGCCAAAGTTGGCCAATCGCCGACATGTCCGACGATTATTGAGTCGTCCCCACGACCACGGGCCAAAGTTGGCCAGCCGCCGACATGTCCGACGACTATAGGGTCGTCCCCACGACCCCGGGCCAATGTTGGCCAATCGCCGACATGTCCGACGACTATAGGGTCATCCCTACGACCCCGGGACTAGATTGGCCCGCCACCATCATGTCCGACGACAATAGGGTCGTCCCTACGACCCCGGGACTAGATTGGCCCGCCACCGTCATGTCCGACGACAATAGGGTCGTCCCCACGACCCCGGGACTAGATTGGCCCGCCGCCGACTTGCCCGACGACTATAGGGTCGTCCCCACGACCCCGGGACAAGGTTGGCCAGCCGCCGACTTGTCCGACGACTATAGGGTCGTCCCCACGACCCCGGGACTAGATTGGCCCGCCACCGTCATGTCCAACGACTATCGGATCGTCCCCACGACCACGGGCCAAAGTTGGCCTGCCGTCGACATGATCGACGACAATAGGGTCGTCCCCACGACACCGGGACTAGATTGGCCCGCCGCCGACTTGTCCGACGACTATAGGGTCATTCCTACGACCCCGGGACTAGATTGGCCCGCCACCGTCATGTCCGACGACAATAGGGTCGTCCCCACGACCCCGGGAATAGACTGGCCCGCCGCCGACATGTCCGACGACTATAGGCTCGTCCCCACGACCTCGGGACTAGGTTGGCCAGCCGCCGACATGTCCGACGACTAAACAGTCGTCCCCACGACCACGGGACAAAGTTGGCCGGCCGCCGACTTGTCCGACGACTATAGGTTCGTCCCCACGACCCCGGGACTAGATTGGCCCGCCACCGTCAAGTCCGACGACTATAGGGTCGTCCCCCCGACCCCGAGACTAGATTGGCCCGCCACCGTCAAGTCCGACGACTATAGGGTCGTCCCCACGACCCCGGGACTAGATTGGCCCGCCACCGTCAAGTCCGACGACTATAGGATCGTCCCCACGACCCCGGGCCAAAGCTGGACAGCCGCCGACTTGTCCGACGACTATAGGGTCGTCCCCACGACCACGGGCCAATGTTGGCCAGTCGGCGACATTTCCGACGACTATAGGGTCGTGCCCACGACCACGGGACTAGATTGGCTAGCCACCGTCACGTCCGACGACTATCGGATCGTCCCCACGACCACGGGCCAAAGTTGGCCAGCCGCCGACATGTCCGACGACTGTTGGGTCGTCCCCACGACCACGGGCCAATGTTGGCCAGCCGCCGACATGTCCGACGACTATAGGGTCGTCCCCACGACCCCGGGCCAATAATGGCCAATCGCCGACATGTCCGACGACTATAGGGTCGTACCCACGACCCCGGGACTTGATTGGCCCGGCACCGTCATGTCCAACGACTATCGGATCGTCCCTACGACCACGGGCCTAAGTTGACCAGCCGCCGACATGTCCGACGACTATAGGGTCGTCCCTATGACCCCGGGACTAGATTGGCCAGCCGCCGACATGTCCGACGACTATAGGGTCGCCCCCTCGACCCGGGACTAGACTGGCCCGCCACCGACATGTCCGACGACTATAGGGTCGTCCCCACGACCCCCGGACTAGGTTGGCCGGCCGCCGACATGTCCGACGACTATAGGGTCGTCCCCACGACCCCCCGACTAGGTGGGCTCGCCGCCGACTTGTCCGACGACTATAGGGTCGTCCCCACGACCCCGGGCCAAAGTTGGACAGCCACCGACATTTCCGACGACTATAGGGTCGTCCCCACGACCCGGGACTAGACTGGCCCGCCACCGTCATGTCCGACGACTATAGGGTCGTCCCCACGACCCCCGGACTAGGTTGGCCGGCCGCCGACTTGTCCGACGACTATAGGGTCGTCCCCACGACCCCCCGACTAGGTGGGCTCGCTGCCGACTTGTCCGACGACTATAGGGTCGTCCCCACTACCCCGGGACTAGGTTGGCTCGCCACCGTCATGTCTGACGACTATAGGGTCGTCCCCACGACCACGGGCCAAAGTTGGCCAGCCGCCGACATGTCCGACGACTATAGGGTCGTCCCCACGACCCGGGACTAGACTGGCCCGCCACCGACATGTCCGACGACTATAGAGTCGTCCCCACGACCCCGGGTCAATGTTGGCTCGCCGCCGACATGTCCGACGACTATAGGGTCGTCCCCACGACCCCCGGGCCAAAGTTGGACAGCCACCGACATTTCCGACGACTATAGGGTCGTCCCCACGACCACGGGCCAAAGTTGGCCAGCCGCCGACATGTCCGACGACTATAGGGTCGTCCCCACGACCCGGGACTAGACTGGCCCGCCACCGTCATGTCCGACGACTATAGGGTCGTCCCCACGACCCCCGGACTAGGTTGGCCGGCCGCCGACTTGTCCGACGACTATAGGGTCGTCCCCACGACCCCCCGACTAGGTGGGCTCGCCGCCGACTTGTCCGACGACTATAGGGTCGTCCCCACGACCCCGGGACTAGGTTGGCTCGCCAACGTCATGTCTGACGACTATAGGGTCGTCCCCACGACCACGGGCCAAAGTTGGCCAGCCGCCGACATGTCCGACGACTATAGGGTCGTCCCCACGACCCCGGGACTAGATTGGCCCGACACCGTCATTTCCCACGACTATAGGGTCGTCCCCACGATCCCGGGACTAGATTGGCCCGACACCGTCATGTCCGGCGACTATAGGGTCGTCCTCACGACCACGGGCCAAATTTGGCCAGCCGCCGACTTGTCCGACGACTATAGGGTCGTCCCCACGACCCCGGGCCAATAATGGCCAATCGCCGACATGTCCGACGACTATAGGGTCGTACCCACGACCCCGGGACTTGATTGGCCCGGCACCGTCATGTCCAACGACTATCGGATCGTCCCTACGACTACGGGCCTAAGTTGACCAGCCGCCGACATGTCCGACGACTATAGGGTCGTCCCTATGACCCCGGGACTAGATTGGCCCGCCACCGTCATGTCCGACGACTATAGGGTCGTCCCCACGACCCCGGGCCAAAGGTGGCATGCCGCCGAAATGTCCGACGACTATAGGGTCGTCCCCACGACCCCGGGCCAAAGATGTCCAGCCGCCGTCTTCTCCGACGACTATAGGGTCGTCCCCACGACCCCGGGACTAGATTGGCCCGCCACCGTCATGTCCAACGACTATAGGGTCGTCCCCACGACCACGGGCCAAAGTTGGCCAGCCTCCGACTTGTCCGACGACTATAGGGTTGTCCCTACAACCCCGGGCCAAAGTTGGCCAGCCGCCGACTTGTCCGAGGACTATAGGGTTGTCCCTACAACCCCGGGCCAAAGTTGGCCAGCCGCCGACTTGTCCGAGGACTATAGGGTCGTCCCCACGGACCCGGGACTAGGTTGGCCAGCCGCCGACTAGTCCGACCACTATATTGTCGTCCCCACGACCCCGGGCAAAAGTTGGCCAGCCGCCGACTTGTCCGACGAGTATAGGGTCGTCCCCACGAAGCCGGGACTAGATTGGCCCGCCACCGTCTTGTCCGACGACAATAGGTTCGTCTTTACGACCACGGGCCAAAGTTGGCCAGCCGCCGACATTTCCGACGACTATAGGGTCGTCCCCACGATCACGGACCAAATTTGGCCAGCCGCCGACTTGTCCGACGACTATAGGGTCGTTCCCACGACCACGGGCCAAAGTAGGCCAGCCGCCGACATGTCCGAAGACTATAGGGTCGTCCCCACGACCCCGGGACTAGATTGGCCAGCCGCCGACATGTCCGACGACTATAGAGTCGTCCCCCCGACGCCGGGCCAAAGTTGGCCAGCCGCTGACATGTCCAACGACTATTGGGTCGTCCCCACGACCACGGGCCAATGTTGACCAGCCGCCGACATGTCCGACGACTATAGTGTGGTCCCCACGACCCCGGTACTAGATAGGCCCGCCGCCAACATGTCCGACGACTATAGGCTCGTGCCCACGGCCCCCGGACTAGGTTGGCTCGCCGCCGACTTGTCCGACGACTATAGGGTCGTCCCCACGACGCCGGGCAAAAGTTGGCCAGCCGCCGACATGTTCGACGAGTATAGGGACGTCCCAACGACGCCGGGACTAGATTGGCTAGTCACCGTCACGTCCGACGACTATCGGATCGTCCCCACGACCACGGGCCAAAGTTGGCCAGCCGCTAACATGTCCGACGATTATAGGGTCGTCCCCACGATCCCGGGACTAGATTGGCCCGACACCGTCATGTCCGACGACTATAGGGTCGTCCTCACGACCACGGGCCAAATTTGGCCAGCCGCCGACTTGTCCGACGACTATAGGGTCGTCCCCATGACCACGGGGCCAAAGTTGGCGAGCCGCCGACATGTCCGACGACTATAGGGTCGACCCCACGACCCCGGGACTAGATTGGCCCGCCACCGTCATTTCCGACGACTATAGGGTCGTCCCCACGACCACGGGCCAAAGTTGGCCAGCCGCCGACTTGTCCGACGACTATAGGGTCGTCCCCATAACCCGGGACTAGACTGGCCCGCCACCGTCATGTCCGACGACTATTGGGTCGTCCCCACGACCCCCGGACTAGGTTGGTACGCCGCCGACTTGTCCGACGAGTATAGGGTCCTCCCCACGACCACGGGCCAAAGTTGGCCAGCCGCCGACATGTCCGACGACTATAGGGTCGTCCCCACGACCCGGGACTAGACTGGCCCGCCACCGACATGTCCGACGACTATAGAGTCGTCCCCACGACCCCGGGTCAATGTTGGCTCGCCGCCGACATGTCCGACGACTATAGGGTCGTCCCCACGACCCCCGGGCCAAAGTTGGACAGCCACCGACATTTCCGACGACTATAGGGTCGTCCCCACGACCACGGGCCAAAGTTGGACAGCCGCCGACATGTCCGACGACTATAGGGTCGTCCCCACGACCCGGGACTAGACTGGCCCGCCACCGTCATATCCGACGACTATAGGGTCGTCCCCACGACCCCCGGACTAGGTTGGCCGGCCGCCGACTTGTCCGACGACTATAGGGTCGTCCCCACGACCCCCCGACTAGGTGGGCTCGCCGCCGACTTGTCCGACGACTATAGGGTCGTCCCCACGACCCCGGGACTAGGTTGGCTCGCCACCGTCATGTCTGACGACTATAGGGTCGTCCCCACGACCACGGGCCAAAGTTGGCCAGCCGGCGACATTTCCGACGACTATAGGGTCGTGCCCACGACCCGGGACTAGACTGGCCCGCCACCGTCAAGTCCGACGACTATAGGGTTGTCCCCACGACCCCGGGACTAGATTGGCCCGCCACCGTCAGGTCCGACGACTATAGGGTCGTCCCCACGACCCCGGGCCAAACCTGGACAGCCGCCGACTTGTCCGACGACTATAGGGTCGTCCCCACGACCCCGGGCCAAAGCTGGACAGCCGCCGACTTGTCCGACGACTATAGGGTCGTCCCCACGACCACGGGCCAAAGTTGGCCAGCCGGCGACATTTCCGACGACTATAGGGTCGTGCCCACGACCCGGGACTAGACTGGCCCGTCACCGTCATGTCCAACGATTATGGGGTCGTCCCCACGACCCCGGGACTAGATTGGCCCGCCACCGTCATGTCCGACGACTATGGGGTCGTCCACACGACCCCGAGACTAGATTGGCCCGCCACCGTGAAGTCCGACGACTATAGGGTCGTCCCCACGACCACGGGCCAAATTTGGCCAGCCGCCGACTTGTCCGACGACTATAGAGTCGTCCCCACGACCCCGGGTCTAGGTTGGCCAGCCGCCGACATATCCGACGACTATAGAGTCGTCCCCACGACACCGGGCCAAAGTTGGACAGCCGCCGACATGTCCGACTACTATAGGGTCGTCCCCAGGACCTCGGGTCTAGATTGGCCCGCTACCGTCATGTCCGAAGACTATAGGGTCGTCCCCACGACCACAGGCCAAAGTTGGCCAGCCGGCGACATGTCCGACGACTACTGGGTCGTCCCCACGACCCGGGCCTAGATTGGCCCGCCACCGTCATGTCCGACGACTATAGGGTCGTCCCCACGACCACAGGCCAAAGTTGGCCAGCCGGCGACATGTCCGACGACTACTGGGTCGTCCCCACGACCCGGGCCTAGATTGGCCCGCCACTGTCATGTCCGACGACTATAGGGTCGTCCCCACGACCCCGGGAATAGGTTGGCTCGCCGCCGACTTGTCCGACGACTATTGGGTCGTCCCCACAACCCCGGGACTAGGTTGGCTCGCCGCCGTCATGTCCGACAACTATAGGGTCGTCCCAATAACCACGGGCCAAAGTTGGCCAGCCGCCGTCATATCCGACGACTCAAGGGTCGCCCCCATGACCCCGGGTCTAGATTAGCCCGCCACCGTCATGTCTGACGACTATAGGGTCGTCCCCACGACCCCCGGACTAGGTTGGCCCGCCACCGTCATGTCCGACGATTATAGGGTCGTCCCCACGACCGCGAGACTAGATTGGCCCGCCACCGTCATGTCCGACGACAATAGGGTCGTCCCCACGACCCCGGGTCCAGGCTGGCCAGCCGCCGACATTTCCGACGACTATAGAGTCGTCCCCACGACACCGGGCCAAAGTTGGCCAGCCGCCGACATGTCCGACGACTATAGGGTCGTCCCCACGACCCCGGGACTAGATTGGCCCGCCACCGTCATGTCCAACGACTATAGGGTCGTCCCCACAACCACGGGCCAAAGTTGGCCAGCCGCCGACATGTCCGACGAATATAGGGTCGTCCCCACGACACCGGGCCAAAGTTGGCCAGCCGCCGACATGTCCGACGACTATAGGGTCGTCCCCACGACCCCGGGACTAGATTGGCCCGCCACCGTCATGTCCGACGATTATAGGGTCGTCCCCACGACCGCGAGACTAGATTGGCCCGCCACCGTCATGTCCGACGACAATAGGGTCGTCCCCACGACCCCGGGTCCAGGTTGGCCAGCCGCCGACATTTCCGACGACTATAGGGTCGTCCCCACGACCCCGGGACTAGATTGGCCCGCCACCGTCATGTCCAACGACTATAGGGTCGTCCCCACAACCACGGGCCAAAGTTGGCCAGCCGCCGACATGTCCGACGACTATAGGGTCGTCCCCACGACCCCGGGCCAAAGTTGGCAAGCCGCCGAAATGTCCGACGACTATAGGGTCGTCCCCACGACCCCGGTACTAGGTTGGCCAGCCGCCGACATGTCCGACGACTATAGGGTCGTCCCGACGACCCCGGGCCAATGTTGGCCAATCGCCAACATGGCCGACGACTATAGGGTCGTCCCTACGACCCCGGGACTAGATTGGCCCGCCACCGTCATGTCCAACGATTATAGCGTCGTCCCCACGACCCCGGGACTAGATTGGCCCGCCACCGTCATGTCCGACGATTATAGGGTCGTCCCCACGACCCCGGGACAAGCTTGGCCCGCCGCCGACTTGTCCGACGACTATAGGGTCGTCCCCACGACCCCGGGACTAGATTGGCCCGCCACCGTCATGTCCGACGACAATAGGGTCGTCCCCACGACCCCGGGTCTAGGTTGGCCAGCCGCCGACATGTCCGACGACTATAGAGTCGTCCCCACGACACCGGGCCAAAGTTGGACAGCCGCCGACATGTCCGACTACTAGAGGGTCGTCCCCAGGACCTCGGGTCTAGATTGGCCCGCTACCGTCATGTCCGAAGACTATAGGGTCGTCCCCACGACCCCGGGTCTAGGTTGGCCAGCCGCCGACATGTCCGACGACAATCGGATCGTCCCCACGACCACGCGCCAAAGTTGGCCAGCCGCCGACATGTCCGACGACTATTGGATCGTCCCCACGACCACGGGCCAAAGTTGGCATGCCGCCGAAATGTCCGACGACTATAGGGTCGTCCCCACGACCCCGGGCCAATGTTGGCCAATCGCCGACATGTCCAACGACTATAGGGTCGTCCCTACGACCCCGGGACTAGAATAGCCCGCCACCGTCATGTCCAACAACTATAGGGTCGTCCCCACGACCACGGGCCAAAGTTGGCCAGCCGCCGACATGTCCGACGACTATAGGGTCGTCCCCACGACCCCGGGACTAGATTGGCCCGCCACCGCCATGTCCGACGACAATAGGGTCGTCCCCACGACCCCGGGACTAGGTTGGCCAGCCGCCGACATGTCCGACGACTATAGGGTCGTCCCGACGACCCCGGGCCAATGTTGGCCAATCGCCAACATGTCCGACGACTATAGGGTCGTCCCTACGACCCCGGGACTAGATTAGCCCGCCACCGTCATGTCCAACAACTATAGGGTCGTCCCCACGACCACGGGCCAAAGTTGGCATGCCGCCGAAATGTCCGACGACTATAGGGTCGTCCCCACGACACCGGGCCAAAGTTGGCCAGCCGCCGACATGTCCGACGACTATAGGGTCGTCCCCACGACCCCGGGACTAGATTGGCCCGCCAACGTCATGTCCGACGACAATAGGGTCGTCCCCACGACCCCGGGTCCAGGTTGGCCAGCCGCCGACATTTCCGACGACTATAGAGTCGTCCCTACGACACCGGGCCAAAGTTGGCCAGCCGCCGAAATGTCCGAAGACTGTAGGGTCGTCCCCACGACCGCGAGACTAGATTGGCCCGCCACCGTCATGTCCGACGAAAATAGGGTCGTCCCCACGACCCCAGGTCCAGGTTGGCCAGCCGCCGACATTTCCGACGACTATAGAGTCGTCCCCACGATACCGGGCCAAAGTTGGCCAGCCGCCGACATGTCCGACGACTATAGGGTCGTCCCCACGACCCCGGGACAAGGTTGGCCCGCCGCCGACTTGTCCGACGACTATAGGGTCGTACCCACGACCCTGGGACTAGGCTGACAAGCCGCCAACATGTCCGACGACTATAGGGTCGTCCCCACGACCCCGGGACTAGATTGGCCCGCCAACGTCATGTCCAACGATTATAGGGTCGTCCCCACGACCCCGGGACTAGATTGGCCCGCCACCGTCATGTCCATCGACTATAGGGTCGTCCCCACAACCACGGGCCAAAGTTGGCCAGCCGCCGACATGTCCGACGACAATAGGGTCGTCCCCACGACCCCGGGTCCAGGTTGGCCAGCCGCCGACATTTCCGACGACTATAGAGTCGTCCCCACGACCCCGGGACTAGATTGGCCCGCCACCGTCATGTCCAACGACTATAGGGTCGTCCCCACAACCACGGGCCAAAGTTGGCCAGCCGCCGACATGTCCGACGACTATAGGGTCGTCCCCACGACCCCGGGCCAAAGTTGGCAAGCCGCCGAAATGTCCGACGACTATAGGGTCGTCCCCACGACCCCGGGACTAGGTTGGCCAGCCGCCGACATGTCCGACGACTATAGGGTCGTCCCGACGACCCCGGGCCCATGTTGGCCAATCGCCAACATGGCCGACGACTATAGGGTCGTCCCTACGACCCCGGGACTAGATTGGCCCGCCACCGTCATGTCCAACGATTATAGCGTCGTCCCCACGACCCCGGGACTAGATTGGCCCGCCACCGTCATGTCCGACGACTATAGGGTCGTCCCCACGACCCCGGGACTAGATTGGCCCGCCACCGTCATGTCCGACGACAATAGGGTCGTCCCCACGACCCCGGGTCTAGGTTGGCCAGCCGCCGACATGTCCGACGACTATAGAGTCGTCCCCACGACACCGGGCCAAAGTTGGACAGCCGCCGACATGTCCGACTACTATAGGGTCGTCCCCAGGACCTCGGGTCTAGATTGGCCCGCTACCGTCATGTCCGAAGACTATAGGGTCGTCCCCACGACCCCGGGTCTAGGTTGGCCAGCCTCCGACATGTCCGACGACAATCGGATCGTCCCCACGACCACGCGCCAAAGTTGGCCAGCCGCCGACATGTCCGACGACTATTGGATCGTCCCCACGACCACGGGCCAAAGTTGGCCAGCCGCCGACATGTCTGACGACTATTGGATCGTCCCCACGACCACGCGCCAAAGTTGGCCAGCCGCCGACATGTCCGACGACTATAGGGTCGTCCCCACGACCCCGGGCCAATGTTGGCCAATAGCCGACATGTCCCACGACTATAGGGTCGTCCCTACGACCCCGGGAATAGATTAGCCCGCCACCGTCATGTCCAACAACTATAGGGTCGTCCCCACGACCACGGGCCAAAGTTGGCATGCCGCCGAAATGTCCGACGACTATAGGGTCGTCCCCACGACACCGGGCCAAAGTTGGCCAGCCGCCGACATGTCCGACGACTATAGGGTCGTCCCCACGACCCCGGGACTAGATTGGCCCGCCACCGTCATGTCCGACGATTATAGGGTCGTCCCCACGACCGCGAGACTAGATTGGCCCGCCACCGTCATGTCCGACGACAATAGGGTCGTCCCCACGACCCCGGGTCCAGGTTGGCCAGCCGCCGACATTTCCGACGACTATAGTGTCGTCCCTACGACACCGGGCCAAAGTTGGCCAGCCGCAGACATGTCCGACGACAATAGGGTCATCCCCACGACCCCGGGACTAGATTGGCCCGCCACCGTCATGTCCGACGATTATAGGGTCGTCCCCACGACCCCGGGACAAGCTTGGCCCGCCGCCGAATTGTTCGACGACTATAGGGTCGTCCCCACGACCCCGGGACTAGATTGGCCCGCCACCGTCATGTCCGACGACAATAGGGTCGTCCCCACGACCACGGGTCTAGGTTGGCCAGCCGCCGACTTGTCCGACGATTATAGGGTCGTCCCCACGACCGCGAGACTAGATTGGCCCGCCACCGTCATGTCCGACGACAATAGGGTCGTCCCCACGACCCCGGGTCCAGGTTGGCCAACCGCCGACATTTCCGACGACTATAGTGTCGTCCCTACGACAACGGGCCAAAGTTGGCCAGCCGCAGACATGTCCGACGACTATAGGGTCATCCCCACGACCCCGGGCCAAAGATGTCCAGCCGCCGTCTTGTCCGACGACTATAGGGTCGTCCCCACGACCCCGAGTACAGGTTGGCCAGCCGCCGACATTTCCGACGACTATAGAGTCGTCCCCACGACCCCGGGCCAAAGTTGGCCACACGCCGACATGTCCGACGACTATAGGGTCGTCCCCACGACCCCGAGACTAGATTGGCCCGCCACCGTCATGTCCGACGACAATAGGGTCGTCCCCACGACCCCGGGTCCAGGTTGGCCAGCCGCCGACATTTCCGACGACTATAGAGTCGTCCCCACGACACCGGGCCAAAGTTGGCCAGCCGCCGACATGTCCGACGACTATAGGGTCGTCCCCACGACCCCGGGACTAGGCTGACAAGCCGCCAACATGTCCGACGACTATAGGGTCGTCCCCACGACCCCGGGCCAAAGATGTCCAGCCGCCGTCTTGTCCGACGACTATAGGGTCGTCCCCACGACCCCGAGTCCAGGTTGGCCAGCCGCCGACATGTCCGACTACTATAGGGTCGTCCCCAGGACACCGGGCCAAAGTTGGACAGCCGCCGACATGTCCGACTACTATAGGGTCGTCCCCAGGACCTCGGGTCTAGATTGGCCCGCTACCGTCATGTCCGAAGACTATAGGGTCGTCCCCACGACCACGGGACTAGATTGGCCCGCCACCGCCATGTCCGACGACAATAGGGTCGTCCCCACGACCCCGGGGCTAGGTTGGCCAGCCGCCGACATGTCCGACGACAATCGGATCGTCACCACGCCCACGCGCCAAAGTTGGCCAGCCGCCGACATGTCCGATGACTATTGGATCGTCCCCACGACCACGGGCCAAAGTTGGCCAGCCGCCGACATGTCCGACGACAATCGGATCGTCCCCACGACCACGCGCCAAAGTTGGCCAGCCGCCGACATGTCCGACGACTGTAGGGTCGTCCCCACGACCCCGGGCCAAAGTTGGCCAGCCGCCGGCTTGTCCGACGATTATAGGGTCGTCCCCACGACCCCGGGACTAGGTTGGCCCGCCGCCGACTTGTCCGACGACTATAGGGTCGTCCCCACGACCACGGGCCAAAGTTGGCCAGCCGCCGACATATCCGACGACTATAGAGTCGTCCCCACGACCCCCGGACTAGGTGGGCTCGCCGCCGACTTGTCCGACGACTATAGGGTCGTTCCCACGACCCCGGGCCAAAGTTGGCAAGCTGCCGACTTATCCGATGACTATAGGGTCGTCCCCACGACCCCGGGACTAGGTAGGCCCGCCGCCGACTTGTCCGACGACTGTAGGGTCATCCCTACGACCCCGGGACTAGGTTGGCTCGCCACCGACATGTCTGACGACTATAGGGTCGTCCCCACGACCCCGGGACTAGATTGGCCCGCCACCGTCAAGTCCGACGACTATAGGGTCGTCCCCACGACCCCGGGCCAAAGTTGGACGGCCGCCGACTTGTCCGACGACTATAGGGTCGTCCCCACGACCACGGGCCAAAGTTGGCCAGCCGCCGGCTTGTCCGACGATTATAGGGTCGTCCCCACGACACCGGGCCAAAGTTGGCCAGCCGCCGACATGTCCGACGACTATAGGGTCGTCCCCACGACCCCGGGCCAAAGATGTCCAGCCGCCGTCTTGTCCGACGACTATAGGGTCGTCCCCACGACCCCGAGTACAGGTTGGCCAGCCGCCGACATTTCCGACGACTATAGAGTCGTCCCCACGACACCGGGCCAAAGTTGGCCAGCCGCCGACATGTCCGACGACTATAGGGTCGTCCCCACGACCCCGGGCCAAAGATGTCCAGCCGCCGTCTTGTCCGACGACTATAGGGTCGTCCCCACGACCCCGAGCCCAGGTTGGCCAGCCGCCGACATTTCCGACGACTATAGAGTCGTCCCCCCGACCCCGGGCCAAAGTTGGCCAGACGCCGACATGTCCGACGACTATAGGGTCGTCCCCCGACCCCGGGCCAAAGATATCCAGCCGCCGTCTTGTCCGACGACTATAGGGTCGTCCCCACGACCCCGAGTCCAGGTTGGCCAGCCGCCGACATTTCCGACGACTATAGAGTCGTCCCCCCGACCCCGGGCCAAAGTTGGCCAGACGCCGACATGTCCGACGACTATAGGGTCGTCCCCACGACCCCGGGCCAAAGATGTCCAGCCGCCGTCTTGTCCGACGACTATAGGGTCGTCCCCACGACCCCGAGCCCAGGTTGGCCAGCCGCCGACATTTCCGACGACTATAGAGTCGTCCCCCCGACCCCGGGCCAAAGTTGGCCAGACGCCGACATGTCCGACGACTATAGGGTCGTCCCCCGACCCCGGGCCAAAGATATCCAGCCGCCGTCTTGTCCGACGACTATAGGGTCGTCCCCACGACCCCGAGTCCAGGTTGGCCAGCCGCCGACATTTCCGACGACTATAGAGTCGTCTCCACGACCACGGGCCAAAGTTGGCCAGCCGCCGACATGTCCGACGACAATCGGATCGTCCCCACGACCACGCGCAAAAGTTGGCCAGCCGCCGACATGTCCGACGACTGTAGGGTCGTCCCCACGACCCCGGGCCAATGTTGGACGGCCGCCGACTTGTCCGACGACTATAGGGTCGTCCCCACGACCACGGGCCAAAGTTGGCCAGCCGCCGGCTTGTCCGACGATTATAGGGTCGTCCCCACGACCCCGGGACTAGGTTGGCCCGCCGCCGACTTGTCCGACGACTATAGGGTCGTCCCCACGACCACGGGCCAAAGTTGGCCAGCCGCCGACATATCCGACGACTATAGGGTCGTCCCCACGACCCCCGGACTAGGTGGGCTCGCCGCCGACTTGTCCGACGACTATAGGGTCGTTCCCACGACCCCGGGCCAAAGTTGGCAAGCTGCCGACTTATCCGATGACTATAGGGTCGTCCCCACGACCCCGGGACTAGGTAGGCCCGCCGCCGACTTGTCCGACGACTGTAGGGTCATCCCTACGACCCCGGGACTAGGTTGGCTCGCCACCGACATGTCTGACGACTATAGGGTCGTCCCCACGACCCCGGGACTAGATTGGCCCGCCACCGACATGTCCGACGACTATAGGGTCGTCCCCACGACCCCGGGCCAAAGTTGGACGGCCGCCGACTTGTCCGACGACTATAGGGTCGTCCCCACGACCACGGGCCAAAGTTGGCCAGCCGCCGGCTCGTCCGACGATTATAGGGTCGTCCCCACGACCCCGGGACTAGGTTGGCCCGCCGCCGACTTGTCCGACGACTGTAGGGTCGTCCCCACGACCACGGGACTAGATTGGCCCGCCACCGTCATTTCCGACGACTATAGGGTCGTCCCCACGACCACGGGCCAATGTTGGCCAGCCGCCGACTTGTCCGACGACTATAGGGTCGTCCCCATGACCCGGGACTAGACTGGCCCGCCACCGTCATGTCCGACGACTATAGGGTCGTCCCCACGACCCGGGACTAGACTGGCCCGCCACCGACATGTCCGACGACTATAGAGTCGTCACCACGACCCCGGGTCAATTTTGGCTCGCCGCCGACATGTCCGACGACTATAGGGTCGTCCCCACGACCCCTGGGCCAAAGTTGGACAGCCACCGACATTTCCGACGACTATAGGGTCGTCCCCACGACCACGGGCCAAAGTTGGCCAGCCGCCGACATGTCCGACGACTATAGGGTCGTCCCCACGACCCGGGACTAGACTGGCCCGCCACCGTCATGTCCGACGACTATAGGGTCGTCCCCACGACCCCGAGACTAGTTTGGCCCGCCACCGTCATGTCCGACGACAATAGGGTCGTCCCCACGACCCCGGGCCAGGTTGGCCAGCGGCCGACATTTCCGACGACTATAGAGTCGTCCCCACGACACCGGGCCAAAGTTGGACAGCCGCCGACATGTCCGACGACTATAGGGTCGTCCCCACGACACCGGGCCAAAGTTGGACAGCCGCCGACATGTCCGACTACTATAGGGTCGTCCCCAGGACCTCGGGTCTAGATTGGCACGCTACCGTCATGTCGGAAGACTATAGGGGCGTCCCCACGACCACGGGACTAGATTGGCCCGCCACCGCCATGTACGACGACAATAGGGTCGTCCCCACGACCCCGGGGCTAGGATGGCCAGCCGCCGACATGTCCGACGACAATCGGAACGTCACCACGCCCACGCGCCAAAGTTGGCCAGCCGCCGACATGTCCGACGACTATTGGATCGTCCCCACGACCACGGGCCAAAGTTGGCCAGCCGCCGACATGTCCGACGACAATCGGATCGTCCCCACGACCACGCGCCAAAGTTGGCCCGCCACCGTCAAGTCCGACGACTATAGGGTCGTCCCCACGACCCCGGGCCAAAGTTGGACGGCCGCCGACTTGTCCGACGACTATAGGGTCGTCCCCACGACCACGGGCCAAAGTTGGCCAGCCGCCGGCTTCTCCGACGATTATAGGGTCGTCCCCACGACCCCGGGACTAGGTTGGCCCGCCGCCGACTTGTCCGACGGCTATAGGGTCGTCCCCACGACCACGGGCCAAAGTTGGCCAGCCGCCGACATATCCGACGACTATAGGGTCGTCCCCACGACCCCGGGCCAAAGTTGGCCAGCCGCCGACATATCCGACGACTATAGGGTCGTCCCCACGACCTCCGGACTAGGTGGGCTCGCCGCCGACTTGTCCGACGACTATAGGGTCGTTCCCACGACCCCGGGCCAAAGTTGGCAAGCTGCCGACTTATCCGATGACTATAGGGTCGTCCCCACGACCCCGGGACTAGGTAGGCCCGCCGCCGACTTGTCCGACGACTATAGGGTCGTCCCTACGACCCCGGGATGGGGTTGGCTCGCCACCGACATGTCTGACGACTATAGGGTCGTCCCCACGACCCCGGGACTAGATTGGCCCGCCACCGTCAAGTCCGACGACTATAGGGTCGTCCCCACGACCCCGGGCCAAAGTTGGACGGCCGCCGACTTGTCCGACGACTATAGGGTCGTCCCCACGACCACGGGCCAAAGTTGGCCAGCCGCCGGCTTGTCCGACGATTATAGGGTCGTCCCCACGACCCCGGGACTAGGTTGGCCCGCCGCCGACTTGTCCGACGGCTATAGGGTCGTCCCCACGACCACGGGCCAAAGTTGGCCAGCCGCCGACATATCCGACGACTATAGGGTCGTCCCCACGACCCCGGGCCAAAGTTGGCCAGCCGCCGACATGTCCGACGACTATAGGGTCGTCCCCACGACCGGGGACTAGACTGGCCCGCCACCGTCATGTCCGACAACTATAGGGTCGTCCCCACGACCTCGGGACTAGGTTGGCCAGCCGCCGACATGTCCGACGACTATAGGGTCGTTCCTACGACCCCGGGACTAGATTGGCCGCCACCGTCATGTCCAACGACTATAGGGTCGTCCCCACAACCCCGGGACTAGGTTGACAAGCCCCCAACATGTCCGACGACGGCCAAAGCTGGTAAGCCGCCGAAATGTCCGACGACTATAGGGTCGTCCTCACGACCCCGGGACTAGATTGGCCCGCCACCGTCATGTCCGACAACTATCAGATCGTCCCCACGACCACGGGACAAGCTTGGCCCGCCGCCGACTTGTACGACGACTATAGGGTCGTCCCCACGACCCCGGGACTAGATTGGCCCGCCACCGTCATGTCCAACGACTATAGGGTCGTCCCCACGACCCCGGGACTAGGTTGACAAGCCGCCAACATGTCCGACGACTATAGGGTCGCCCCCACGACCCCGGGCCAAAGGTGGCATGCCGCCGAAATGTCCGACGACTATAGGGTCGTCCCCACGACCCCGGGCCAAAGTTGGCAAGCCGCCGAAATGTCCGACGACTATAGGGTCGTCCCCACGACCGCGGGCCAAAGATGTCCAGCCACCGTCTTGTCCGACGACTATAGGGTCGTCCCCACGACCCCGGGACAAGGTTGGAGCGCCGCCGACTTGTCCGACGACTATAGGGTCGTACCCACGACCCCGGGACTATATTGGCCCGCCACCGTCATGTCCAACGACTATAGGCTCGTCCCCACGACCCCGGGACTAGGTTGACAAGCCGCCGAAATATCCGACGACTATAAGGTCGTCCCCGCGACCGCGAGCCAAGGATGTCCAGCCGCCGTCTTGTCCGACGACTATAGGGGCGTCCCCACGACCCCGGGACTAGATTGGCCCGCCACCGTCATGTCCGACGACTATAGGGTCGTCCCCACGACCCCGGGACAAGGTTGGCCCGCCGCCGACTTGTCCGACGACTATAGGGTCGTACCCACGACCCCGGGACTAGGCTGAGAAGCCGCCAACATGTCCGACGACTATAGAGTCGTCCCCACGACCCCGGGCCAATGTTGGCCAATCGCCAACATGTCCGACGACTATAGGGTCGTCCCTACGACCCCGGGACTAGATTGGCCCGCCACCGTCATGTCCAACGACTATAGGGTCCTCCCCACGACCACGGGCCAAAGTTGGCCAGCCGCCGACATGTCCGACGACTATAGGGTCGTCCCCACGACCCGGGACTAGACTGGCCCGCCACCGACATGTCCGACGACTATAGAGTCGTCACCACGACCCCGGGTCAATTTTGGCTCGCCGCCGACATGTCCGACAACTATAGGGTCGTCCCCACGACCCCTGGGCCAAAGTTGGACAGCCACCGACATTTCCGACGACTATAGGGTCGTCCCCACGACCACGGGCCAAAGTTGGCCAGCCGCCGACATGTCCGACGACTATAGGGTCGTCCCCACGACCCGGGACTAGAATGGCCCGCCACCGTCATGTCCGACGACTATAGGGTCGTCCCCACGACCCCGAGACTAGTTTGGCCCGCCACCGTCATGTCCGACGACAATAGGGTCGTCCCCACGACCCCGGGCGAGGTTGGCCAGCGGCCGACATTTCCGACGACTATAGAGTCGTCCCCACGACACCGGGCCAAAGTTGGACAGCCGCCGACATGTCCGACGACTATAGGGTCGTCCCCACGACCCCGGGCCAAAGTTGGCAAGCCGCCGAAATGTCCGACGACTATAGGGTCGTCCCCACGACCCCGGGCCAAAGTTGGCAAGCCGCCGAAATGTCCGACGACTATAGGGTCGTCCCCACGACCGCGGGCCAAAGATGTCCAGCCACCGTCTTGTCCGACGACTATAGGGTCGTCCCCACGACCCCGGGACAAGGTTGGACCGCCGCCGACTTGTCCGACGACTATAGGGTCGTCCCCACGACCCCGGGACTAGGTTGACAAGCCGCCGAAATATCCGACGACTATAGGGTCGTCCCCGCGACCGCGAGCCAAGGATGTCCAGCCGCCGTCTTGTCCGACGACTATAGGGGCGTCCCCACGACCCCGGGACTAGATTGGCCCGCCACCGTCATGTCCGACGACTATAGGGTCGTCCCCACGACCCCGGGACAAGGTTGGCCCGCCGCCGACTTGTCCGACGACTATAGGGTCGTACCCACGACCCCGGGACTAGGCTGAGAAGCCGCCAACATGTCCGACGACTATAGAGTCGTCCCCACGACCCCGGGCCAATGTTGGCCAATCGCCAACATGTCCGACGACTATAGGGTCGTCCCTACGACCCCGGGACTAGATTGGCCCGCCACCGTCATGTCCAACGACTATAGGGTCCTCCCCACGACCACGGGCCAAAGTTGGCCAGCCGCCGACATGTCCGACGACTATAGGGTCGTCCCCACGACCCGGGACTAGACTGGCCCGCCACCGACATGTCCGACGACTATAGAGTCGTCACCACGACCCCGGGTCAATTTTGGCTCGCCGCCGACATGTCCGACGACTATAGGGTCGTCCCCACGACCCCTGGGCCAAAGTTGGACAGCCACCGACATTTCCGACGACTATAGGGTCGTCCCCACGACCACGGGCCAAAGTTGGCCAGCCGCCGACATGTCCGACGACTATAGGGTCGTCCCCACGACCCGGGACTAGAATGGCCCGCCACCGTCATGTCCGACGACTATAGGGTCGTCCCCACGACCCCGAGACTAGTTTGGCCCGCCACCGTCATGTCCGACGACAATAGGGTCGTCCCCACGACCCCGGGCGAGGTTGGCCAGCGGCCGACATTTCCGACGACTATAGAGTCGTCCCCACGACACCGGGCCAAAGTTGGACAGCCGCCGACATGTCCGACGACTATAGGGTCGTCCCCACGACCCCGGGCCAAAGATGTCCAGCCGCCGTCTTGTCCGACGACTATAGGGTCGTCCCCACGACCCCGAGTCCAGGTTGGCCAGCCGCCGACATTTCCGACGACTATAGAGTCGTCCCCCCGACCCCGGGCCAAAGTTGGCCAGACGCCGACATGTCCGACGACTATAGGGTCGTCCCCACGACCCGGGACTAGACTGGCCCGCCACCGACATGTCCGACGACTATAGAGTCGTCACCACGACCCCGGGTCAATTTTGGCTCGCCGCCGACATGTCCGACGACTATAGGGTCGTCCCCACGACCCCTGGGCCAAAGTTGGCAAGCCGCCGAAATGTCCGACGACTATAGGGTCGTCCCCACGACCGCGGGCCAAAGATGTCCAGCCACCGTCTTGTCCGACGACTATAGGGTCGTCCCCACGACCCCGGGACAAGGTTGGAGCGCCGCCGACTTGTCCGACGACTATAGGGTCGTACCCACGACCCCGGGACTATATTGGCCCGCCACCGTCATGTCCAACGACTATAGGCTCGTCCCCACGACCCCGGGACTAGGTTGACAAGCCGCCGAAATATCCGACGACTATAAGGTCGTCCCCGCGACCGCGAGCCAAGGATGTCCAGCCGCCGTCTTGTCCGACGACTATAGGGGCGTCCCCACGACCCCGGGACTAGATTGGCCCGCCACCGTCATGTCCGACGACTATAGGGTCGTCCCCACGACCCCGGGACAAGGTTGGCCCGCCGCCGACTTGTCCGACGACTATAGGGTCGTACCCACGACCCCGGGACTAGGCTGAGAAGCCGCCAACATGTCCGACGACTATAGAGTCGTCCCCACGACCCCGGGCCAATGTTGGCCAATCGCCAACATGTCCGACGACTATAGGGTCGTCCCTACGACCCCGGGACTAGATTGGCCCGCCACCGTCATGTCCAACGACTATAGGGTCCTCCCCACGACCACGGGCCAAAGTTGGCCAGCCGCCGACATGTCCGACGACTATAGGGTCGTCCCCACGACCCGGGACTAGACTGGCCCGCCACCGACATGTCCGACGACTATAGAGTCGTCACCACGACCCCGGGTCAATTTTGGCTCGCCGCCGACATGTCCGACAACTATAGGGTCGTCCCCACGACCCCTGGGCCAAAGTTGGACAGCCACCGACATTTCCGACGACTATAGGGTCGTCCCCACGACCACGGGCCAAAGTTGGCCAGCCGCCGACATGTCCGACGACTATAGGGTCGTCCCCACGACCCGGGACTAGAATGGCCCGCCACCGTCATGTCCGACGACTATAGGGTCGTCCCCACGACCCCGAGACTAGTTTGGCCCGCCACCGTCATGTCCGACGACAATAGGGTCGTCCCCACGACCCCGGGCGAGGTTGGCCAGCGGCCGACATTTCCGACGACTATAGAGTCGTCCCCACGACACCGGGCCAAAGTTGGACAGCCGCCGACATGTCCGACGACTATAGGGTCGTCCCCACGACCCCGGGCCAAAGTTGGCAAGCCGCCGAAATGTCCGACGACTATAGGGTCGTCCCCACGACCCCGGGCCAAAGTTGGCAAGCCGCCGAAATGTCCGACGACTATAGGGTCGTCCCCACGACCGCGGGCCAAAGATGTCCAGCCACCGTCTTGTCCGACGACTATAGGGTCGTCCCCACGACCCCGGGACAAGGTTGGACCGCCGCCGACTTGTCCGACGACTATAGGGTCGTACCCACGACCCCGGGACTATATTGGCCCGCCACCGTCATGTCCAACGACTATAGGCTCGTCCCCACGACCCCGGGACTAGGTTGACAAGCCGCCGAAATATCCGACGACTATAGGGTCGTCCCCGCGACCGCGAGCCAAGGATGTCCAGCCGCCGTCTTGTCCGACGACTATAGGGGCGTCCCCACGACCCCGGGACTAGATTGGCCCGCCACCGTCATGTCCGACGACTATAGGGTCGTCCCCACGACCCCGGGACAAGGTTGGCCCGCCGCCGACTTGTCCGACGACTATAGGGTCGTACCCACGACCCCGGGACTAGGCTGAGAAGCCGCCAACATGTCCGACGACTATAGAGTCGTCCCCACGACCCCGAGACTAGTTTGGCCCGCCACCGTCATGTCCGACGACAATAGGGTCGTCCCCACGACCCCGGGCGAGGTTGGCCAGCGGCCGACATTTCCGACGACTATAGAGTCGTCCCCACGACACCGGGCCAAAGTTGGACAGCCGCCGACATGTCCGACGACTATAGGGTCGTCCCCACGACCCCGGGCCAAAGTTGACAAGCCGCCGAAATATCCGACGACTATAGGGTCGTCCCCGCGACCGCGAGCCAAGGATGTCCAGCCGCCGTCTTGTCCGACGACTATAGGGGCGTCCCCACGACCCCGGGACTAGATTGGCCCGCCGCCGACTTGTCCGACGACTATAGGGTCGTCCCTACGACCCCGGGACTAGATTGGCCCGCCACCGTCATGTCCAACGACTATAGGGTCCTCCCCACGACCACGGGCCAAAGTTGGCCAGCCGCCGACATGTCCGACGACTATAGGGTCGTCCCCACGACCCGGGACTAGACTGGCCCGCCACCGACATGTCCGACGACTATAGAGTCGTCACCACGACCCCGGGTCAATTTTGGCTCGCCGCCGACATGTCCGACGACTATAGGGTCGTCCCCACGACCCCTGGGCCAAAGTTGGACAGCCACCGACATTTCCGACGACTATAGGGTCGTCCCCACGACCACGGGCCAAAGTTGGCCAGCCGCCGACATGTCCGACGACTATAGGGTCGTCCCCACGACCCGGGACTAGAATGGCCCGCCACCGTCATGTCCGACGACTATAGGGTCGTCCCCACGACCCCGAGACTAGTTTGGCCCGCCACCGTCATGTCCGACGACAATAGGGTCGTCCCCACGACCCCGGGCGAGGTTGGCCAGCGGCCGACATTTCCGACGACTATAGAGTCGTCCCCACGACACCGGGCCAAAGTTGGACAGCCGCCGACATGTCCGACGACTATAGGGTCGTCCCCACGACCCCGGGCCAAAGATGTCCAGCCGCCGTCTTGTCCGACGACTATAGGGTCGTCCCCACGACCCCGAGTCCAGGTTGGCCAGCCGCCGACATTTCCGACGACTATAGAGTCGTCCCCCCGACCCCGGGCCAAAGTTGGCCAGACGCCGACATGTCCGACGACTATAGGGTCGTCCCCCGACCCCGGGCCAAAGATATCCAGCCGCCGTCTTGTCCGACGACTATAGGGTCGTCCCCACGACCCCGAGTCCAGGTTGGCCAGCCGCCGACATTTCCGACGACTATAGAGTCGTCCCCACGACCCCGGGCCAAAGTTGGCAAGCCGCCGAAATGTCCGACGACTATAGGGTCGTCCCCACGACCCCGGGACTAGGTTGGCCAGCCGCCGACATGTCCGACGACTATAGAGTCGTCCCCACGACACCGGGCCAAAGTTGGACAGCCGCCGACATGTCCGACTACTATAGGGTCGTCCCCACGACCCGGGACTAGACTGGCCCGCCACCGTCATGTCCGACGACTATAGGGTCGTCCCCACGACCCCGAGACTAGTTTGGCCCGCCACCGTCATGTCCGACGACAATAGGGTCGTCCCCACGACACCGGGCCAGGTTGGCCAGCGGCCGACATTTCCGACGACTATAGAGTCGTCCCCACGACACCGGGCCAAAGTTGGACAGCCGCCGACATGTCCGGCGACTATAGGGTCGTCCCCACGACCCCGGGCCAAAGATGTCCAGCCGCCGTCTTGTCCGACGACTATAGGGTCGTCCCCACGACCCCGAGTCCAGGTTGGCCAGCCGCCGACATTTCCGACGACTGTAGAGTCGTCCCCCCGACCCCGGGCCAAAGTTGGCCAGACGCCGACATGTCCGACGACTATAGGGTCGTCCCCCGACCCCGGGCCAAAGATATCCAGCCGCCGTCTTGTCCGACGACTATTGGATCGTCCCCACGACCACGGGCCAAAGTTGGCCAGCCGCCGACATGTCCGACGACAATCGGATCGTCCCCACGACCACGCGCCAAAGTTGGCCCGCCACCGTCACGTCCGACGACTATAGGGTCGTCCCCACGACCCCGGGCCAAAGATGTCCAGCCGCCGTCTTGTCCGACGACTATAGGGTCGTCCCCACGACCCCGAGTCCAGGTTGGCCAGCCGCCGACATTTCCGACGACTGTAGAGTCGTCCCCACGACCCCGAGTCCAGGTTGGCCAGCCGCCGACATTTCCGACGACTATAGGGTCGTCCCCAGGACCTCGGGTCTAGATTGGCCCGCTACCGTCATGTCGGAAGACTATAGGGGCGTCCCCACGACCACGGGACTAGATTGGCCCGCCACCGCCATGTCCGACGACAATAGGGTCGTCCCCACGACCCCGGGACTAGGATGTCCAGCCGCCGTCTTGTCCGACGACTATAGGGTCGTCCCCACGACCCCGAGTCCAGGTTGGCCAGCCGCCGACATTTCCGACGACTGTAGAGTCGTCCCCACGACCCCGAGTCCAGGTTGGCCAGCCGCCGACATTTCCGACGACTATAGGGTCGTCCCCAGGACCTCGGGTCTAGATTGGCCCGCTACCGTCATGTCGGAAGACTATAGGGGCGTCCCCACGACCACGGGACTAGATTGGCCCGCCACCGCCATGTCCGACGACAATAGGGTCGTCCCCACGACCCCGGGACTAGGATGGCCAGCCGCCGACATGTCCGACGACAATCGGAACGTCACCACGCCCACGCGCCAAAGTTGGCCAGCCGCCGACATGTCCGACGACTATTGGATCGTCCCCACGACCACGGGCCAAAGTTGGCCAGCCGCCGACATGTCCGACGACAATCGGATCGTCCCCACGACCACGCGCCAAAGTTGGCCCGCCACCGTCACGTCCGACGACTATAGGGTCGTCCCCACGACCCCGGGCCAAAGTTGGACGGCCGCCGACTTGTCCGACGACTATAGGGTCGTCCCCACGACCACGGGCCAAAGTTGGCCAGCCGCCGGCTTCTCCGACGATTATAGGGTCGTCCCCACGACCCCGGGACTAGGTTGGCCCGCCGCCGACTTGTCCGACGGTTATAGGGTCGTCCCCACGACCACGGGCCATAGTTGGCCAGCCGCCGACATATCCGACGACTATAGGGTCGTCCCCACGACCCCGGGCCAAAGTTGGCCAGCCGCCGACATATCCGACGACTATAGGGTCGTCCCCACGACCCCCGGACTAGGTGGGCTCGCCGCCGACTTGTCCGACGACTATAGGGTCGTTCCCACGACCCCGGGCCAAAGTTGGCAAGCTGCCGACTTATCCGATGACTATAGGGTCGTCCCCACGACCCCGGGACTAGGTAGGCCCGCCGCCGACTTGTCCGACGACTATAGGGTCGTCCCTACGACCCCGGGACTAGGTTGGCTCGCCACCGACATGTCTGACGACTATGGGGTCGTCCCCACGACCCCGGGACTAGATTGGCCCGCCACCGTCAAGTCCGACGACTATAGGGTCGTCCCCACGACCCCGGGCCAAAGTTGGACGGCCGCCGACTTGTCCGACGACTATAGGGTCGTCCCCACGACCACGGGCCAAAGTTGGCCAGCCGCCGGCTTGTCCGACGATTATAGGGTCGTCCCCACGACCCCGGGACTAGGTTGGCCCGCCGCCGACTTGTCCGACGCCTATAGGGTCGTCCCCACGACCACGGGCCAAAGTTGGCCAGCCGCCGACATATCCGACGACTATAGGGTCGTCCCCACGACCCCGGGCCAAAGTTGGCCAGCCGCCGACATGTCCGACGACTATAGGGTCGTCCCCACGACCCGGGACTAGACTGGCCCGCCACCGTCATGTCCGACGACTATAGGGTCGTCCCCACGACCTCGGGACTAGGTTGGCCAGCCGCCGACATGTCCGACGACTATAGGGTCGTCCCCACGACCCCGGGCCAAAGTTGGCAAGCCGCCGACATGTCCGACGACTATAGGGTCGTTCCTACGACCCCGGGACTAGATTGGCCGCCACCGTCATGTCCAACGACTATAGGGTCGTCCCCACAACCCCGGGTCTAGGTTGACAAGCCCCCAACATGTCCGACGACGGCCAAAGCTGGTAAGCCGCCGAAATGTCCGACGACTATAGGGTCGTCCCCACGACCCCGGGACTAGATTGGCCCGCCACCGTCATGTCCGACAACTATCAGATCGTCCCCACGACCACGGGACAAGCTTGGCCCGCCGCCGACTTGTACGACGACTATAGGGTCGTCCCCACGACCCCGGGACTAGATTGGCCCGCCACCGTCATGTCCAACGACTATAGGGTCGTCCCCACGACCCCGGGACTAGATTGGCCCGCCACCGCCATGTCCGACGATTATAGGGTTGTCCCCACGACCACGGGACAAGCTTGGCCCGCCGCCGACTTGTACGACGGCTATAGGGTCGTCCCCACGACCTCGGGACTAGGTTGGCCAGCCGCCAACATGTCCGACGACTATAGGGTCGCCCCCACGACCCCGGGCCAAAGGTGGCATGCCGCCGAAATGTCCGACGACTATAGGGTCGTCCCCACGACTCCGGGCCAAAGTTGGCAAGCCGCCGAAATGTCCGACGACTATAGGGTCGTCCCCACGACCGCGGGCCAAAGATGTCCAGCCACCGTCTTGTCCGACGACTATAGGGTCGTCCCCACGACCCCGGGACAAGGTTGGACCGCCGCCGACTTGTCCGACGACTATAGGGTCGTACCCACGACCCCGGGACTATATTGGCCCGCCACCGTCATGTCCAACGACTATAGGGTCGTCCCCACGACCCCGGGACTAGGTTGACAAGCCGCCGAAATATCCGACGACTATAGGGTCGTCCCCACGACCGCGAGCCAAGGATGTCCAACCGCCGTCTTGTCCGACGACTATAGGGGCGTCCCCACGACCCCGGGACTAGATTGGCCCGCCACCGTCATGTCCGACGACTATAGGGTCGTCCCCACGACCCCGGGACAAGGTTGGCCCGCCGCCGACTTGTCCGACGACTATAGGGTCGTACCCACGACCCCGGGACTAGGCTGAGAAGCCGCCAACATGTCCGACGACTATAGAGTCGTCCCCACGACCCCGGGCCAATGTTGGCCAATCGCCAACATGTCCGACGACTATAGGGTCGTCCCTACGACCCCGGGCCAAAGTTGGCAAGCCGCCGAAATGTCCGACGACTGTAGGGTCGTCCCCACGACCCCGGGACTAGATTGGCCCGCCACCGTGAAGTCCGACGACTATAGGGTCGTCCCCACGACCTTGGGACTAGGTTGTCCAGTGTTACGTCCCGAAACTTCAAAATTTTTTTTAAATCATTGATTAGTTGTGTTTTTCCTTTGTCAGAGGGCAGAGTGCTTCGACAACGCTTAGCGTTCTGGGAAATCCCTAATCGAGCGCACTTCTGCTTACTGTATTTTATCAGTGAAAACGGATACTCGGTACTAGGAACGTCGTCGTCGCCGCGACGTTTGGTCGCTGCGTTGCACCCTGAACGTGGGACTGTGCTGAGGCATCAGCGTAGTTCTCAGTAGTTCGTTCAAAATGAGCAGTGGTTCTCATACCTCGCGACACTGATTAAATGTAAGCGGCGGGGGTGTGTCTTGACAATGCATCTAGCATTCTGGTTTAACCTAATCGAGCGCTTCTCCGACCGGCGAATCGTCGCATCGAGGAAAAGGAGTGATCTGAGTGTGAGAAGCGTGAGGATGAGAGTCACCCTGTTCTACGCCGGTAGCGCATAGGTGAAAAGTATGGAAGAATGAAAGTGAGAACATCTAATGAAATCATGCGACGGTTACTGGGGCATGATTGAGACTGCAGCGTCAGCTTTTCTGAGCGGGCCTCGCGGCCGGACGCTCTCGGGGGCGCGAGGCTGAGGTCACTCTTTGTCGTACAGTCGCGGAGAGCGTGACAAGGTGTCCGTGGATAGTAATTCTTTCTTCTTTACATTAAATCCCGTTTCGAGCCAGAGATTCCAAAGTTTATAGTGAATGGACTCATTCTTTCCACGTTAAATAGTGTTTTAACTCTCTTGCATTTCAATTTTATAAATCTGCGTTTTACATTCGCTTAATAACCTTGTTTAATATCCTGTATTGCGTTGGGATCAACCTTCTGTTAGATCTCATCCCCTTTTGTGCTTTGAGCTATATTATTTATCACTTTTAAATTGTTATCGCAAGTATTGTGAGTGTGAGTGTGATTTTCTTGTTCTCAGGCATAGAACAGGTGTTTGTTATAAAGCATAACCAAAAAGGAATTTCAAACGTTGTAAAAATTTAAACGATATAGCTGGTGAGTGCGCATTTCTTTTCCTTAAAATATTGTAATCGAAATAACGATTGGCGAGCGTAAACTCATGTAAAAGAAATATTATTCATGTTCTATTGCCAATTGGTGAATGCAGAGGTAACGGAGAGTCAATATTGGCTTTAGCCAATATTTTGGGATTTCCCTTGGCTCTTTAGTCTTCTTAACGCCAAGAAAAGAAGAAGAATAAAAATATAATTATTCGCACTTGAACCTTACATTTGAGCAGAAGTTATTTAATGATAAACTAACCAAATCCTCACAATAACCCAGTGCGGGGCCTGTATAGGACTAGATCTTGGATTCCCGATACCAAACAAAATTCTTTAAATTCTTAAATAATAATTTGTACTGTAACGCGCATAACATCCTTCCGATTAGACTGATTTAGACAGTAATTACTCGGACCCCACGCTTACCTCGTAACCGCGTTACAGAACTGGTGGCAGCGGTGGGATACAAGATCGTGCATTGAGTGATTGTTTATCTCACGAGGCGGTAAAATTATCCATTTTGCTTTATATAAAATTCCTAAAAAGCTCAAGTGTGACGTTCAATTGTCGGACATTTTGGTGGCGTTCCGTACTATATTTCGAAATTAATACTGTTTATTTGTGTGTGATCTTGTGTTTGTAAACTTTGTACTAAAAATGCCGGAAACAGGACGAACTAGTGCTTCGGGCACGAACGCGAATGTTTCTGGAAATAATACTGATCTAAATGTTTCAAACGCTATGATGACATCAATGGCGGAGTGCTTCACACTTCAGCACAGTACTTTAAACATTCCGTTTTACGATGGTAAAAACATACCTTTGAAAAACTTTTTACAAGATATCAGAAATGGAGCAGTCTTTGTTCCTCCCGCGTTAGAATCGTCGTTTTTAAAAGCAGTGCTAGGTAAATTGCAAAAGACAGCTAGAGATAGCACTTGGGGCAAGACGTTCAATAATTTGGACGAATTGATAAAACATTTAAAAGCCAGATTCGGATCAGATAAAACGTACCCTGATTATCATCATGAAATCGAAAATATTAGGATGAAACGCGGGGAAACTGTTAACGACTTCCATGACCGATTAAATATTCTGTTTAATGGCGCTAAAACCGTTTTAGAAGATAAATACCCCGAAAATGCGGGACAAATGTTAGAACCAATTAAAGAAGTAGCTCTGGAAGCATTCATTCGAGGGTTGCCCGATGAAATCACACGAGCGGTAGACGCACGTGATCCCAAAAATCTTGAAGAAGCTTTAAAATTTGCGCGTCGGGCGGAAATTAAAATCAGATCAGGAATATTACCGTCCGGTGAAACTTCGCGGGTAACGTTCGCGGAAAATAATTATTCATCAAATTCAAGACCAGTTTCTCCATCGTATTCGAATTCCAATAATCATAGTACTTCGAGACACTACCAGAATTATTCAATAACCAGACGCGAAGGGAATCATTCGCGATCGCCATCCCCGAAACTAGTTGATACACAGGATGTTAAATTAAAATCACCTAAACCTACTCAATCAGAATACACAAATTATCCTCGATACTCGGATCGCCAACGATACGAACATCAAGGGCATCCAGCCTATCCATTTTATCCACCTTATTTTTATCCTCAAATGGCACCATTTCCTCCTTATTATCCACCTTATCCAGCATACCATCATGATTTGAATAATAGACCTCCAAACGCATCGAGTCGACCAAATTCGCCATATTCAAATAGACCACCTTCGCCACATCCAAGTAAAATTAATTCGACTACCGACAGCAATAATTTAAACTCACAGACGACTCGTCGCGAAGACGCGGCGATGAGTCCTACGTCAACAGAGCGTCATACAACCGCGAGAAATCTAAAGCGAGCTCAGTAATGTTAACAGTAAATACTGAATCCCCGGTGGTTAAGATGTCCGGAGACAAATTGCGATCCGGGCACGCACATTTCTTGGTAGATACAGGGGCAGATATTAATGTAATTAAATTAGACGCAATATTAGATGATGCAATCGTGGCACTTGACGAATCGGCAACTCTTTCAGGAATCACGCCGGGAACATCAGAAACATTAGGAACCACTTTCATCACGTTGCAATCAGAACCGATTAGATTTCACGTCGTAAAATCTTGTTTTCCAATACGAGCTGACGGTATATTAGGAAAGGAATTTTTAAGACAGGAACAAGCGGAGATATCATTTGCTCATAACACATTGGTTACTCAGTCAGATCCAATTAGACCTATACGTTTTGTGGGGGAGGAACCTTTAACAAAAAAACGATTGAATTATAAACCTCGCATTTTACGAATTAGTGCACGAGGCAGACAGCCAATTGCCATCGATGTCATAAATAGCGATTTGAAAGAGGGATATTTGCCAAAGATCAATACAATAAGCGGAGTCTATATCGGCGAAGCCGTTGTATCAGTAAATGATCAGGGCAAGTGTCATGTCCTAGCAATTAACACATTGACAGAGGATGTTGATATCGAAATTCCACCACAGGAATTAATTCCATTTGAGCACTATAGCTTGCCAGAGGAAGAAAATTTTGATTCGGATTCAGAATTCTCAGAAATTATAACGAACCGAGTAGATGAAATAATAAAAAGATTACGTCTGTCTCATTTGAATGATGAGGAGGTGAGTCACGTGATTGATCTTGTTGAGGAATTTCCTGAAGTATTTCATTTGCCCGGTGATAACTTGCAAGCTACACCGAAAATAAAATATAAAATTCCTACTGTCGATGATGTTCCAATAGACACGCGACAGTATAGATTTCCCCCGGTACATAAAGAAGAAATAGCTAAACAAATTTCGGCCAAATTAAGTAAAGGAATAATAGAATTTTCGAGTTCTCCATTTAACTCTCCACTTTTAATCGTGCCAAAGAAACCAGATCCAGATGGCAACCTACGGTGGCGAATAGTAATAGATTTCCGTAAATTGAACGATAAAACGATTGGAGATGCCTATCCATTACCGAACATTACGGACATATTAGACCAATTAGGAGAGGCGCGTTATTTTTCAATATTTGACCTAGCAAGTGGATTTCAACAAATTGAAATGGATCCGGCAGATAGTTTGAAGACGGCTTTCTCGACGCCAAACGGTCATTATCAGTATAAACGCATGCCGGAAGGTCTTAAGAACGCTCCGGCAACGTTTCAAAGATTAATGGACCAGGTGTTGCGTGGATTGCAAGGAACAGAAATTTTCGTATACCTAGATGATATCGTAGTTTACACTAAAAATTTAGAAGACCACGGAAAGAAAATTCGAAGTTTATTCAATAGATTGGCGGATGCAAAGTTGTCACTTCAACCCAGTAAATGCGAATTTTTGAGAACAGAAGTAGCTTATTTAGGTCATATCATCGGGCAAGACGGAGTCAAACCCGACCCCAGCAAGATCAGGGCCGTGAAGAATTTTCCTCGTCCTCAAAATCCTAAAAATATTAGGCAATTCTTGGGTCTTGCGGGTTATTATAGACGTTTCATAAAGGATTTTTCGGCTATAGCAAAACCATTATCCGAACTATTAAAAAAGAATGCTAAATTTGTCTGGGGTAAGGAACAAAAAGATAGTTTCAAGAAATTACGAAAAGCGTTATGCACTCGACCAATACTGCAATATCCTGATTTTAAAAGGCCATTTACTCTAACAACAGATGCATCTGATTATGCAATTGGTGCAGTCCTGAGCCAGGAGAAAGATGGTCACGATTTACCTATAGCATACTTGTCCAGAATGTTAATAAAACCCGAACAAAATTATTCTACTACCGAGAAAGAATGTTTAGCGATATTATATGCAGTGCTACATTTCCGACCTTATCTTTATGGACGTAAATTCACGTTAGTTAGTGATCATGAGCCTTTGAGATGGATAAATTCTATTAATGATCCCGGCCAGAGATTAGTAAGATGGAGATTGAAATTGCGAGATTATGAATACGAGTTCGTTCACAAGTCTGGTAAATTAAATACAAATGCAGACGCATTATCGCGAAATCCGGTTGATGAAACTTTGACAGAATCCTCCGATGATTCAGATGAGGGCACAAAAGTAGAAAAGAAGCAATTGTTTCCACTCAAAGAAAGTGAAAAGACTAGCGACTCGCCGACACCTTCAGTGTCTCAGTCAAAACCCCTGAGTCAATCAAAAATTCCAAAACCGGGAAAAACATTGGGTTCAAGAACAAGGGTAAAACGACCAACAATACTTGATCAGAGCGCTATTGCCACTAGAACCCGTTCCAAATTACCACAGCTTTCTAAACAATCAATAGCAGGATCTTCAAAATTATCCGAACCTCCTAGCGTAGCAATAACTGAACCTTCTACGTCATTAGACAAGGGATCGTCTAATGATGATCCTCCGATTCTCAGACAGCGAAAGAGTGTTTTTCCTAATCTGGAATACTATCCTGAAACACGGATACTGGAAAATCCTAGTGTTCCAGAGGAGGAAACCGCCGTCGTTGTTAATCCATCAGAAGTACAGGACATAGCAGGTGAACCTGATAAAACACCAGATTACTCTATCGAGTTAAAGGACCTTCAAGAATCCTTCAGAAGGTTTGATGAATCTATGCGAGAAAGAGGTATCATTCACGTGGACGATGAAGAAGAACCAATAGAGTTTCGAGAAGACATAGTTTCAGAACCTGTAGAAGCAGTTTCGGATGAGCCTGACTCTTCCGATGATGAGGCGGAGGAGGAGGTTGTCCGAAGTCGGAATGTCGAAGACTTGATACGAAATTCGAGAGGCACTATTTCTACTAGCAAATTCGCGTTACAAGCACCTTCACTTAAAGTTATCCCGGAAGATACAGAATTGAATATAACCCCTTCCTTGAATAGCTCAGCAATTGTCAAACCTACCTATCAAACTACCATACCTTCACCTGTCTCAACAACCAGACCATTGGCACTTTCTACGCCTTTTCCGGACCTTTTAAGTAAACGATCTTCTAAGGAAGGAGGGAAAACTCCTTTAAAATCGAATATACCCATTCCACGACGAATCATACCCCAAAATTCACAAAATTCTCATTCAACTGGTATAACGATAACTGAAGATATACCACCGGATTTAGAAACCGCCGAACCAATAGATTTTTCTGAATTATCACCCGAGGGTAGTGAAACTGTATCCATGACTAGGGAAAATTTAACGTACTCTCGTTCTCATTATGTTCATTTTATGTCCTCGGATTGCGAATTAATAACGCCAATTAGTAATTTGTTATCTGATTTAGATATCATCAATGTAAATGATATGAAACTAGCAAAGCCAAAAGTAGGGCAAGTATTAATTACGGAACGAGGAAAACATAAGGTCTTTAGCATAGTGATAAAACAATTTCATGGAGATAAAATTTGTGTAGGAAACCTAACATCAGGCATACTGAATCTAAAGAATATACTAATCAAATCCAATGTGCAGTCTTTTAGAATTTCACAATCAGGTGATATTTTAGATGAACTTCCTCACAATACATTAGCATCTTTACTAACGCACATTTTCGAAGACAGCGGAATTAAAGTAATTATTTGTTCTGGGAATATTCGAGTCCCTCCGGAATCCATACGACAAAATATCATTTCAGAATTTCACGAAGGGTTAATTGGCGGACATAAGGGAGTGACGAAAACCTATCTTAGAATTAGGGAAAAGTTTTACTGGCCAGGACTACGAAATGATGTTCAAAATTTTATCCGCACCTGTAATAGTTGTAAGAGTAAAAAGTTAGTAAGAGCAAAAACTAGGGAACCTATGTTAATCACTGACACCTCGATTGAGCCTTTTGATAAGATAGCTCTGGACACTGTAGGACCTCTTCCGACCTCATCATCGGGAAACCGTCATATCCTCACTATGCAGGACAATTTAACCAAATACTGCATCGCTGTTCCTATTCCTGATATTAGGGCGGAAACGGTAGCACATGCATTAACAACAAATTTAATATTGCAATATGGGGCGCCTCGAGTGATTTTAACCGATAGGGGTACTAGTTTCATAAATAAATTAATGCAACAGCTGGCAACGATTTTCAAAATTCATCATGTTAGTACATCGGGATATAGACCTCAAACAAATGGAGCTTTAGAACGAAGTCATATAGTATTAACAGAATATATCAGTCATTATATTAAAGACTACGACGATTGGGATCGTATGGTACCCTTTGCAATGTTTTCATACAATACCTCGGTTCATGAAGCCACTAATTTTACACCATACGAGTTAGTATTCGGTAAAATAGCTCGTTGTCCACATTCTTTTCAAGACGAAAATGAAAATTTTCCCGTATATAATTCATACCTGCAAGACCTAATAATACGCCTTTCTGAAATGCAAACATTAGCTGGAAATAATTTGATCAAAGCTAAGGAAAAGTCTAAATTATATTATGATAAATCGGCACGACCGTTTAAGGGAAAGGTGGGGGACATGGCACGTGTCCTGGTCGAACCAAAAAGAGGAAAATTTGGTGAACGCTACCATGGTCCATACAGGATTGTTGGAGTCTTGGAGGGAAGAGGCATTGTATTGGAGGACGACAAGGGGAAACTTTTTACGAAGCACCCGGATAAATTAATATTGGTTTAAGGAAAGGAATGGGCAACTCGCGGCTGAATCGATTAAATTTGGTGGTTACCTGGGCATGTCTAGTGACCATGAGTAAACCTATGGAAGAGCCTGATAATGACCTGAAGGACTACCGTATCACACGGATGCCTGCTAATCCGGGACTGTACTACGAAAGGGGAAGCGGCGTAGAATTCGCGAGAGCGGATTGGCGTGTAGCGTTATTCATCGACATCCAAAAAATTAGCAAAAATTGGGAACATGAGAACGAAACTTTGGAAACTGTCTATCAAAATTGTATATCACTTGTAGTTAAAACAGACTGTACCTCGCTATTAAGAATAGGGTACTTGAAGGGTAGAGTGACCGAGGTCATGCACCTGCACAAGGAAGCAGAACAATTAATCTCAGAAATCATCACGCCGCCTTCGAATATGGCGAAACCTCCGAAAACGATAACTCGCCGAAGCGTACCGCTTGGGTTCGTGGGTTCTTTAAGTCGTTCCTTGTTTGGTACACTGAACATGGAGGATGCTGAGTATTTTGACAGGGAAATTGATAGATTATATGATTATCAACGTGTTATAACTCAAATTGTTAAAAATCAAACTCACATAATCATGAGCGATCTACATCATACCCATGAAATAATGGAACAATTAGCGAGCAAAATTGATAGTAACAGGCTCGAAATAAACAAATTAATTGAAGCACAAGGAGCATTCAAAACATTAAATTACTCTTTGGCCTTAATTCAATACTCAAATTCTGTAGAAATCTCTCTTAATCATTATATCAATGGAATTCAAACGCTTATGGCAGCCATAGTGGCAGCTCGTCAAGGTGAATTGCACCCTTCCTTGCTTAGTGGACCCAGACTGGGAATCGTCTTACAGGAGATACGAGAATCTGTTACAAGCTATGAACTTCCTATGTATGTCCGTAGAATCGAAGAATTGTCAAAACTAACCACAGTAAACTTAGGATATTATAACGGAAAAATAATAGTCACAATACACATACCATTAATAGACCGAATTAAATTTGAGCTTTATCATGCGTACTCTTGGCCTTCTAAACAAATTATAAATTCAAATGTTACCGCATCCGCGTACCTTGTGCCACGAGCAAGAAATATAGGGTTGAGCACGGACCTCCGAACATATTTCATCGTTGATGATAACTTTTTAAGTTCTTGTCTGAAACTGCAAGGTAACTTCTTGTGCCAACCAGAAACACCTTTATATGAAGTACAAAATTCAAAATCCTGTGAACTTCGACTGCTGTTGGGGACTGGAAGTCAGGAGGACACTTTTCAAAACTGTAATATTCGGATGAAGTCATCTCACGAGCAATACTGGGAAAAACTTAAAGTATCAGGCGCTTGGTTATATTCTTTGGATCAAACTGAATCTCTTCAAATAATTTGCAATGGAAGAAAAAGCCAAATTGTTACAATAGAGCACAGCGGAATACTAGAATTACATCCCGACTGCACCGCAAGAACGCAGACAACTACGTTAACGGGAGTAAAGATCGTTCAAGATAAACACTATTATTATTATCAGCCAGATCTAAGTTTAAATATCACGGAATTGGTACCATCTCTGGAAAAATATACGGAAACCCATGAAGTCACCAAGGAACACCCGGGACCAATGCCGTGGAAATTCGACACGGACAATTCACTCCGGGAAGTGGAGGAAAAACTGGAGATCATCGGACACCAAAGGCGTGAGAAGGAACATCATTTGCAATTGACATATGGATCATACCTCGCTCAAATTACTGTAGCTCTATTGCTCGTACTCTATCTGTCACGAACTCTTATTTACAACTTTATCATGAGGCTTCGGAAATTTTTCGTAAAACAGAAATATTCTCCGTCAGAAGCTACTCGTGAGGGCAACGAGCACCCTTTGGAATCATTACAAATGAACAGACCTCCATTACCTCCGCAATGATTACTGGTTAACTGACCAGATTTATACTGTGTGTCATACCATAATGTTTTCTCTTACGATGCTTATACGTACTGTATTACCTTCAGGTTTATCATGGCTAAAGGACATAACTCCCGCAGGGTATTTGTGTCTCGATTGGCTCCCTACACAAAGAAGGAACACTTGCTAAAGGTGTTCGAGCCGTTCGGCCCGATTCATGCGGTGGTCCGGAGGAAGAGTACGGGAAGCGTAGCATTCGTCACCTTTGCTACCCCGGAGCAGGCTGACTTAGTGGTGGAGGCAGCAGCGGCACAACCAATCCTGTGCCATAAGCGCAAGCTAAAAATCTCTCTTGCGGACTCCTGGCATGAGGCGGTGCTAATTCCTCTCAGCACAGCGCCGGCTGATCCACCGGGTCCGGATCCATTCGGAGGCTTGATCATCAAGCCTTGGGGCGCATCCGTACTACCGGAGGAGTGCGTGGCGATGATTGCGGCGCTGCTTCCGTACCCGGACCGAGCCAGGATGGAGCGGGTCTCTCGGCTATGGAGAAGGGCGAGCTGGGCGTCTCATCGGGGAACGACGGCCGTCAACTTGGACGACTGGAGATGGAACAACGAATGGGGTCACCGGCCCATTTCCACCGAGGCGTTTTATTGGTTGCTTCAGCGTTGCGGGCGATATGTATCGCACGTTAGTCTCGATGAGCGTTCTTTATCTAGCTCACTGAAACCGCAAGTACTAGCAATAGCTTGTGAGGGGTGCGAAAACCTCAGTACCTTAGATTTAAGAAGCGTAACGATACGACCATCGGCGCTGCGGGCATTAAAAGGGAAGCTGGCGCTTAGATCACTGTCGTTGGGAAGATGCGAGGGGCCCGTTGACCAATACTTATCGGAGATAACGAGCGGATTGCGACGCTTGTCGATTCAGAACAATGCATTCACGGGAAAATCTATAGAGAAGGGTTTTAAATTGGAAACACTGGAGATTGAAAATTGTCAAAACCTCAGAGATGCTTGCATCTCATCGGCGCTAGCGTTGTGTTCAGGTTTATGCCAATTGAAGATTTCACGGTGCCCCGGGCTCAGGTCCCCCGGTGTACTTAAAGCTTTAACAGAAAACACAAAGGTGGCCGAAACTCTTGAGTGTCTGACGTTCGGTACCGTCAATTTTGATCAATCTCCACTCATCGGTGAGACGGAGGAGTTCGAGATGATATTTTTATCACCAGAACTGACCGTCACCGCTGTGAATTTCATTACTCGTTACAAAAACGTCACCTCGCTAAGCGTAGCCCTCTGTAGATGGGTTGACGGTAATGTCGTCCAGGCCATGGGAGCTCATATGAAGTCATTAAAACGACTAAACGTAAGCTCTTGCATGTCCATAAGAGGCGCAGAACTTGCACCTCTTGGGGAGCTTACGCAATGCGAGGAGCTTTTCATGAACAACATGTATAGTGATGTCGAAGCAACATTTCTGGCCCGTTTAGACAATTTAAAACGATTGGACGCTCGAGACAATTTGGGGATCACAGATCTGGACATTTGTGGTTTTCTGGAACACGCAATTGATGTTGAGCTAATCAATATCGAGGGGTGTAACCGGCTAACTCGGAATATCGTGATATCAGCAGGAAACACTATCCCTATTAGAGGTCAAAAATTGCACATGTACCTCGGCGAAACTTAAGCGTACCACGTGAAAAGGGACCGGAAAAACATCTTTCTGACAATAACCTATGATAGGATCACCCCGCGTGGGTATTTTCTGGTGAGCGATCCCTGATGTGTGACAGTGCGCATTTTGCACTCTGGTAAAACCTTGTTACACATTATGGGGTTGTTTCTCCGGCGTGCCGTCTCGGTGATTGGTTCAACGGTGCCCCGTCGCTGTTGCGTCGTCGGGACGACGACGTTTCTAAGGAAGGAGGGGTGTTACGTCCCGAAACTTCAAAATTTTTTTTAAATCATTGATTAGTTGTGTTTTTCCTTTGTCAGAGGGCAGAGTGCTTCGACAACGCTTAGCGTTCTGGGAAATCCCTAATCGAGCGCACTTCTGCTTACTGTATTTTATCAGTGAAAACGGATACTCGGTACTAGGAACGTCGTCGTCGCCGCGACGTTTGGTCGCTGCGTTGCACCCTGAACGTGGGACTGTGCTGAGGCATCAGCGTAGTTCTCAGTAGTTCGTTCAAAATGAGCAGTGGTTCTCATACCTCGCGACACTGATTAAATGTAAGCGGCGGGGGTGTGTCTTGACAATGCATCTAGCATTCTGGTTTAACCTAATCGAGCGCATCTCCGACCGGCGAATCGTCGCATCGAGGAAAAGGAGTGATCTGAGTGTGAGAAGCGTGAGGATGAGAGTCACCCTGTTCTACGCCGGTAGCGCATAGGTGAAAAGTATGGAAGAATGAAAGTGAGAACATCTAATGAAATCATGCGACGGTTACTGGGGCATGATTGAGACTGCAGCGTCAGCTTTTCTGAGCGGGCCTCGCGGCCGGACGCTCTCGGGGGCGCGAGGCTGAGGTCACTCTTTGTCGTACAGTCGCGGAGAGCGTGACAAGGTGTCCGTGGATAGTAATTCTTTCTTCTTTACATTAAATCCCGTTTCGAGCCAGAGATTCCAAAGTTTATAGTGAATGGACTCATTCTTTCCACGTTAAATAGTGTTTTAACTCTCTTGCATTTCAATTTTATAAATCTGCGTTTTACATTCGCTTAATAACCTTGTTTAATATCCTGTATTGCGTTGGGATCAACCTTCTGTTAGATCTCATCCCCTTTTGTGCTTTGAGCTATATTATTTATCACTTTTAAATTGTTATTGCAAGTATTGTGAGTGTGAGTGTGATTTTCTTGTTCTCAGGCATAGAACAGGTGTTTGTTATAAAGCATAACCAAAAAGGAATTTCAAACGTTGTAAAAATTTAAACGATATAGCTGGTGAGTGCGCATTTCTTTTCCTTAAAATATTGTAATCGAAATAACGATTGGCGAGCGTAAACTCATGTAAAAGAAATATTATTCATGTTCTATTGCCAATTGGTGAATGCAGAGGTAACGGAGAGTCAATATTGGCTTTAGCCAATATTTTGGGATTTCCCTTGGCTCTTTAGTCTTCTTAACGCCAAGAAAAGAAGAAGAATAAAAATATAATTATTCGCACTTGAACCTTACATTTGAGCAGAAGTTATTTAATGATAAACTAACCAAATCCTCACAATAACCCAGTGCGGGGCCTGTATAGGACTAGATCTTGGATTCCCGATACCAAACAAAATTCTTTAAATTCTTAAATAATAATTTGTACTGTAACGCGCATAACATCCTTCCGCTTAGACTGATTTAGACAGTAATTACTCGGACCCCACGCTTACCTCGTAACCGCGTTACACCAGCCGCCGACATGTCCGACGACAATAGGGTCGTCCCCACGACCCTGGGTCTAGGTTGGCCAGCCGCCGACATGTCCGACGACTAAACAGTTGTCCCAACGATCACGGGCAAAAGTTGGCTGAGCCGCCGACATGTCCGACGACTATAGGGTCGTCCGTACGACCCCGGGAATAGATTGGCCCGCCACCGTCATGTCCGACGACAATAGGGTCGTCCCCACGACCCCGGGTCTAGGTTGGCCAGCCGCCGACAAGTCCGACGACTATAGAGTCGTCCCCACGACACCGGGCCAAAGTTGGCCAGCCGCTGACATGTCCGACGACTATTGGATCGTCCCCACGACCACGGGCCAAAGTTGGCCAGCCGCCGTCAGGTCCGACGACTATAGGGTCGTCCCCACGATCCCGGGACTAGATTGGCTAGCCACCGTCACGTCCGACGACTATCGGATCGTCCCCACGACCACGGGCCAAAGTTGGCCCGCCGCTGACTTGTCCGACGACTATAGGGTCGTCCCCACGACCCCGGGACTAGGTAGGCCCGCCGCCGACTTGTCTGACGACTATAGGGTCGTCCCCACGACCCCGGGACTAGATTGGCCCGCCACCGTTATGTCCGACGACTATAGGGTCGTCCCCACGACCCGGGACTAGACTGGCCCGCGACCGTCATGTCCGACGACTATAGGGTTGTCCCCACGACCCCGGGACTAGGTTGGCCGGCCGCCGACTTGTCCGACGACTATAGGGTCGTCCCCACGACCCCCGGACTAGGTGGGCTCGCCGCCGACTTGTCCGACGACTATAGGGTCGTTCCCACGACCCCGGGCCAAAGTTGGCAAGCTGCCGACTTATCCGACGACTATAGGGTCGTCCCCACGACCCCGGGACCAGGTAGGCCCGCCGCCGACTTGTCCGACGACTGTAGGGTCGTCCCTACGACCCCGGGACTAGGTTGGCTCGCCACCGACATGTCCGACGACTATAGGGTCGTCCCCACGACCCAGGACTAGACTGGCCCGCCACCGTCAAGTCCGACGACTATAGGGTCGTCCCCACGACCCCGGGCCAAAGGTGGACAGCCGCCGACTTGTCCGACGACTATAGGGTCGTCCCCACGACCACGGGCCAAAGTTGGCCAGCCGCCGGCTTGCCCGACGATTATAGGGTCGTCCCCACGACCCCGGGACTAGGTTGGCCCGCCGCCGACTTGTCCGACGACTATAGGGTCGTCCCCACGACCACGGGCCAAAGTTGGCCAGCCGCCGACATATCCGACGACTATAGGGTCGTCCCCACGACCCCGGGCCAAAGTTGGCCAGCCGCCGACATGTCCGACGACTATAGGGTCGTCCCCACGACCCGGGACTAGAGTGGCCCGCCACTGTCATGTCCGACGGCTATATGGTCGTCGCCACGACCACGGGCCAATGTTGGCCAGCCGCTGACTTGTCCGACGACTATAGGGTCGTCCCCACGACCGCGGGACTAGATTGGCTCGCCGCCGACTTGTCCGACGACTGTAGGGTCGTCCCCACGACCCCGGGACTAGATTGGCCCGCCACCGTCTTTTCCGACGACTATAGGGTCGTCCCCACGACCACGGGCCAAAGTTGGCCAGCCGCCGACATATCCGACGACTATAGGGTCGTCCCCACGACCCCGGGACAAAGTTGGCCAGCCGCCGACATGTCCGACGACTATAGGGTCGTCCCCACTACCCGGGACTAGAGTGGCCCGCCACCGTCATGTCCGACGACTATATGGTCGTCCCCACGACCACGGGCCAATGTTGGCCAGCCGCTGACTTGTCCGACGACTATAGGGTCGTCCCCATGACCGCGGGACTAGATTGGCTCGCCGCCGACTTGTCCGACGACTGTAGGCTCGTCCCCACGACCCCGGGACTAGATTGGCCCGCCACCGTCATTTCCGACGACTATAGGGTCGTCCCCACGACCACGGGCCAAAGTTGGCCAGCCGCCGACTTGTCCGACGACTATAGGGTCGTCCCCATGACCCGGGACTAGACTGGCCCGCCACCGTCATGTCCGACGACTATAGGGTCGTCCCCACGAACCCCGGACTAGGTTGGTACGCCGCCGACTTGTCCGACGAGTATAGGGTCCTCCCCACGACCACGGGCCAAAGTTGGCCAGCCGCCGACATGTCCGACGACTATAGGGTCGTCCCCACGACCCCCCGACTAGGTGGGCTCGCCGCCGACTTGTCCGACGACTATAGGGTCGTCCCCACGACCCCGGGACTAGATTGGCCCGCCACCGTCAAGTCCGACGACAATAGGGTCGTCCCCACGACCCCGGGCCAAAGTTGGCCAGCCGCCGGCTTGTCCGACGAATATAGGGCCGTCCCCACGACCCCGGGACTAGGTTGGCCCGCCGCCGACTTGTCCGACGACTATAGGGTCGTCCCCACGACCACGGGCCAAAGTTGGCCTGCCGCCGACATATCCGACGACTATAGGGTCGTCCCCACGACCCCGGGCCAAAGTTGGCCAGCCGCCGGCTTGTCCGACGAATATAGGGTCGTCCGCACGACCCCGGGACTAGGTTGGCCCGCCACCGTCATGTCCGACGACTATAGGGTCATCCCCACGACCCCGGGACTATGTAGGCCCGCCGCCGACTTGTCCGACGACTATAGGGTCGTCCCCACGACCACGGGCCAAAGTTGGCCTGCCGCCGACATATCCGACGACTATAGGGTCGTCCCCACGACCCCGGGCCAAAGTTGGCCAGCCGCCGGCTTGTCCGACGAATATAGGGTCGTCCCCACGACCCGGGACTAGACTGGCCCGCCACCGTCATGTCCGACGACTATAGGGTCATCCCCACGACCCCGGGACTATGTAGGCCCGCCGCCGACTTGTCCGACGACTATAGGGTCGTCCCCACGACCCCGGGACTAGATTGGCCCGCCACCGTTATGGCCGACGACTATAGGGTCGTCCCCACGACCACGGGCCAAATTTGGCCAGCCGGCGACATGTCCGACGACTATAAGGTCGTCCCCACGACCCGGGACTAGACTGGCCCGCCACCGTCATGTCCGACGACTGTAGGGTCGTCCCCACGACCCCGGGACTAGATTGGCCCGCCACCGTCATTTCCGACGACTATAGGGTCGTCCCCACGACCACGGGCCAAAGTTGGCCAGCCGCCGACTTGTCCGACGACTATAGGGTCGTCCCCATGACCCGGGACTAGACTGGCCCGCCACCGTCATGTCCGACGACTATAGGGTCGTCCCCACGACCCCCGGACTAGGTTGGTACGCCGCCGACTTGTCCGACGAGTATAGGGTCCTCCCCACGACCACGGGCCAAAGTTGGCCAGCCGCCGACATGTCCGACGACTATAGGGTCGTCCCCACGACCCCCGGGCCAAAGTTGGACAGCCACCGACATTTCCGACGACTATAGGGTCGTCCCCACGACCACGGGCCAAAGTTGGCCAGCCGCCGACATTTCCGACGACTATAGGGTCGTCCCCATGACCCGGGACTAGACTGGCCCGCCACCGTCATGTCCGACGACTATAGGGTCGTCCCCACGACCCCCGGGCCAAAGTTGGACAGCCACCGACATGTCCGACAACTATAGGGTCGTCCCCACGACCCGGGACTAGACTGGCCCGCCACCGACTTGTCCGACGACTATAGGGTCGTCCCCACGACCCCCGGACTAGGTGGGCTCGCCCCCGACTTGTCCGACGACTATAGGGTCGTTCCCACGACCCCGGGCCAAAGTTGGCAAGCTGCCGAATTATCCGACGACTATAGGGTCGTCCCCACGACCCCGGGACTCGGTAGGCCCGCCGCTGACTTGTCCGACGACTATAGGGTCGTCCCCACGACCCCCGGGCCAAAGTTGGACAGCCACCGACATTTCCGACGACTATAGGGTCGTCCCCACGACCACGGGCTAAAGTTGGCCAGCCGCCGACATGTCCGACGACTATAGGGTCGTCCCCAGGACCCGGGACTAGACTGGCCCGCCACCGTCATGTCCGACGACTATAGGGTCGTCTCCACGACCCCCGGACTAGGTTGGCCGGCCGCCGACTTGTCCGACGACTATAGGGTCGTCCCCACGACCACGGGCCAAAGTTGGCCAGCCGCCGACATATCCGACGACTATAGGGTCGTTCCCACGACCCCGGGCCAAAGTTGGCCAGCCGCCGACATGTCCGACGACTATAGGGTCGTCCCCACGACCCCGGGACTAGGTTGGCTCGCCACCGACATGTCTGACGACTATAGGGTCGTCCCCACGACCCCGGGACTAGATTGGCCCGCCACCGTCCAGTCCGACGACTATAGGGTCGTCCCCACGACCCCGGGACTAGGTTGGCTCGCCACCGACATGTCTGACGACTATAGGGTCGTCCCCACGACCCCGGGACTAGATTGGCCCGCCACCGTCATTTCCGACGACTATAGGGTCGTCCCCACGACCACGGGCCAAAGTTGGCCAGCCGCCGACTTGTCCGACGACTATAGGGTCGTCCCCATGACCCGGGACTAGACTGGCCCGCCACCGTCATTTCCGACGACTATAGGGTCGTCCCCACGACCACGGGCCAAAGTTGGCCAGCCGCCGACATGTCCGACGATTATAGGGTCGTCCCCACGACCCCGGGACTAGATTGGCCCGCCACCGTCATGTCCGACGACTCTCGGATCGTCCCCACGACCACGGGCCAAAGTTGGCCAGCCGCCGACATGTCCGACGACTATAGAGTCGTCCCCACGACACCGGGCCAAAGTTGGCCAGCCGCTGACATGTCCAACGACTATCGGATCGTCCCCACGACCACGGGCCAAAGTTGGCCAGCCGCCGACATGTCCGACGACTATTGGATCGTCCCCACGACCACGGGCCAAAGTTGGCCAGCCGCCGACATGTCCGACGACTATTGGGTCGTCCCCACGACCACGGGCCAAAGTTGGCCAGCCGCCGACATGTCCGACGACTATAGGGTCGTCCCCACGACCCGGGACTAGACTGGCCCGCCACCGACATGTCCGACGACTATAGGGTCGTCCCCACGACCCGGGACTAGACTGGCCCGCCACCGTCATGTCCGACGACTATAGGGTCGTCCCCACGACCCGGGACTAGCCTGGCCCGCCACCGTCATGTACGACGACTATAGGGTCGTCCCCAGGACCGCGGGCCAAAGATGTCCAGCCGCCGTCTTCTCCGACGACTATAGGGTCGTCCCCACGACCCCGGGCCAATGTTGGCCAATCGCCGACATGTCCGACGACTATAGGGTCGTCCCCACGGCCCCGGGCCAAAGTTGGCAAGCCGCCGAAATGTCCGACGACTATTGGGTCTTCCCCACGACCCCGGGCCAAAGTTGGTCAGCCGCCGATTTGTCCGACGACTATAGGGTCGTCCCCACGACCCCGGGCCAAAGATGTCCAGCCGCCGTCTTGTCCGACGACTATAGGGTCGTCCCCACGACCCCGGGACTAGATTGGCCCGCCACCGTCATGTCCAACGACTATAGGGTCGTCCCCACAACCACGGGCCAAAGTTGGCCAGCCGCCGACATGTCCGACGACTATTGGATCGTCCCCACGACCACGGGCCAAAGTTGGCCAGCCGCCGACATGTCCGACGACAATAGGGTCGTCCCCACGACCCCGGGACTAGATTGGCCCGCCACCGTCATGTCCAACGACTATAGCGTCGTCCCCACAACCACGGGCCAAAGTTGGCCAGCCGCCAACATGTCCGACGACTATAGGGTCGTCTCCACGACCCCGGGACTAGGTTGGCCAGCCGCCGACATGTCCGACGACTATAGAGTCGTCCCCACGACACCGGGCCAATGTTGGACAGCCGCCGACATGTTCGACTACTATAGGGTCGTCCCCAGGACCTCGGGTCTAGATTGGCCCGCTACCGTCATGTCCGAAGACTATAGGGTCGTCCCCACGACCACGGGACTAGAGTGGCCCGCCACCGCCATGTCCGACGACAATAGGGTCGTCCCCACGACCCCGGGTCTAGGTTGGCCAGCCGCCGACATGTCCGACGACAATCGGATCGTCCCCACGACCTCGCGCCAAAGTTGGCCAGCCGCCAACATGTCCGACGACTATAGGGTCGTCCCCACGACCCCGGGCCAAAGATGTCCAGCCGCGGACATGTCCGACGACAATCGGATCGTCCCCACGACCACGCGCCAAAGTTGGCCAGCCGCCGACATGTCCGACGACTATAGGGTCGTCCCCACTACACCGGGACAAAGTTGGCCAGCCGCCGACATGTCCGACGACTATAGGGTCGTCCCCACGACCACGCGCCAAAGTTGGCCAGCCGCCGACATGTCCGACGACTATAGGGTCGTCCCCTCGACCCCGGGACTAGATTGGCCCGCCACCGTCATGTCCGACGACAATAGGGTCGTCCCCACGACCCCGGGTCTAGGTTGGCCAGCCGCCGACTTGTCCGACGACTATAGGGTCGTCCCCAGGACCTCGGGACTAGATTGGCCCGCCACCGTCATGTCCAACGACTATAGGGTCGTCCCCACGACCACGGGCCAAAGTTGGCATGCCGCCGAAATGTCCGACGATTATAGGGTCGTCCCCGCGACCCCGGGACTAGATTGGCCCGCCACCGTCATGTCCAACGACTATAGGGTCGTCCCCACAACCACGGGCCAAAGTTGGCCAGCCGCCGACATATCCGACGACTATAGGGTCGTCCCCACGACCCCGGGCCAAAGTTGGCAAGCCGCCGAAATGTCCGACGACTATAGGGTCGTCCCCACGACCCCGGGACTAGGTTGGCCAGCCGCCGACATGTCCGACGACTATAGAGTCGTCCCCACGACACCGGGCCAATGTTGGACAGCCGCCGACATGTTCGACTACTATAGGGTCGTCCCCAGGACCTCGGGTCTAGATTGGCCCGCTACCGTCATGTCCGAAGACTATAGGGTCGTCCCCACGACCACGGGACTAGATTGGCCCGCCACCGCCATGTCCGACGACAATAGGGTCGTCCCCACGACCCCGGGTCTAGGTTGGCCAGCCGCCGACATGTCCGACGACAATCGGATCGTCCCCACGACACCGGGCCAAAGTTGGCCAGCCGCCGACATGTCCGACGACTATAGGGTCGTCCCCACGACCACGCCCCAAAGTTGGCCAGCCGCCGACATGTCCGACGACTATAGGGTCGTCCCCACGACCCCGGGACTAGATTAGCCCGCCACCGTCATGTCCGACGACTATAGGGTCGTCCCCAGGACCTCGGGACTAGATTGGCCCGCCACCGTCATGTCCAACGACTATAGGGTCGTCCCCACGACCACGGGCCAAAGTTGGCATGCCGCCGAAATGTCCGACGATTATAGGGTCGTCCCCACGACCCCGGGAATAGATTGGCCCGCCACCGTCATGTCCGACGATTATAGGGTCGTCCCCACGACCGCGAGACTAGATTGGCCCGCCACCGACATTTCCGACGACTATAGAGTCGTCCCCACGACACCGGGCCAAAGTTGGCCAGCCGCCGACATGTCCGACGACTATAGGGTCGTCCCCACGACCTCGGGACTAGGTTGGCCAGCCGCCGACATGTCCGACGACTATAGGGTCGTCCCCACGACCCCGGGCCAATGTTGGCCAATCGCCGACATGTCCGACGACTATAGGGTCGTCCCTACGACCCCGGACTAGATTGGCCCGCCACCGTCATGTCCAACGACTATAGGGTCGTCCCCACGACCACGGGCCAATGTTGGCCAATCGCCGACATGTCCGACGACTATAGGGTCGTCCCCACGACCCCGGGCTAAAGTTGGCCAGCTGCCGACATGTCCGACGACTATAGGGTCGTCCCCACGACCCCGGGACAAGGTTGGCCCGCCGCCGACTTGTCCGACGACTATAGGGTCGTACCCACCACCCCGGGACTAGGCTGACAAGCCGCCAACATGTCCGACGACAATAGGGTCGTCCCCACGACCCCGGGTCTAGGTTGGCCAGCCGCCGACTTGTCCGACGACTATAGGGTCGTCCCCAGGACCTCGGGACTAGATTGGCCCGCCACCGTCATGTCCAACGACTATAGGGTCGTCCCCACAACCACGGGCCAAAGTTGGCCAGCCGCCGACATATCCGACGACTATAGGGTCGTCCCCACGACCCCGGGCCAAAGTTGGCCAGCCGCCGACATGTCCGACGACTATAGAGTCGTCCCCACGACACCGGGCCAATGTTGGACAGCCGCCGACATGTTCGACTACTATAGGGTCGTCCCCAGGACCTCGGGTCTAGATTGGCCCGCTACCGTCATGTCCGAAGACTATAGGGTCGTCCCCACGACCACGGGACTAGATTGGCCCGCCACCGCCATGTCCGACGACAATAGGGTCGTCCCCACGACCCCGGGTCTAGGTTGGCCAGCCGCCGACATGTCCGACGACAATCGGATCGTCCCCACGACCACGCGCCAAAGTTGGCCAGCCGCCGACATGTCCGACGACTATAGGGTCGTCCCCACGACACCGGGCCAAAGTTGGCCAGCCGCCGACATGTCCGACGACTATAGGGTCGTCCCCACGACCACGCGCCAAAGTTGGCCAGCCGCCGACATGTCCGACGACTATAGGGTCGTCCCCACGACCCCGGGACTAGATTAGCCCGCCACCGTCATGTCCGACGACTATAGGGTCGTCCCCACGACCCCGGGTCTAGGTTGGCCAGCCGCCGACTTGTCCGACGACTATAGGGTCGTCCCCAGGACCTCGGGACTAGATTGGCCCGCCACCGTCATGTCCAACGACTATAGGGTCGTCCCCACGACCACGGGCCAAAGTTGGCATGCCGCCGACATGTCCGACGACTATTGGATCGTCCCCACGACCACGGGCCAAAGTTGGCCAGCCGCCGACATGTCCGACGACAATAGGGTCGTCCCCACGACCCCGGGACTAGATTGGTCCGCCACCGTCTTGTCCGACGACTATAGCGTCGTCCCCACGACCACGGGCCAAAGTTGCCAGCCGCCGACATGTCCGACGACTATAGGGTCGTCCCCACGACCCCGGGACTAGATTGGCCCGCCAACGTCATGTCCGACGATTATAGGGTCGTCCCCACGACCGCGAGACTAGATTGGCCCGCCACCGTCATGTCCGACGACAATAGGGTCGTCCCCACGACCCCGGGTCCAGGTTGGCCAGCCGCCGACATTCCCGACGACTATAGAGTCGTCCCCACGACACCGGGCCAAAGTTGGCCAGCCGGCGACATGTCCGACGACTATAGGGTCGTCCCCACGACCCCGGGACAAGGTTGGCCCGCCGCCGACTTGTCCGACGACTATAGGGTCGTACCCACGACCCCGGGACTAGGCTGACAAGCCGCCAACATGTCCGACGACTATAGGGTCGTCCCCACGACCCCGGGCCAAAGATGTCCAGCCGCCGTCTTGTCCGACGACTATGGGGTCGTCCCCACGACCCCGGGACTAGATTGGCCCGCCAACGTCATGTCCGACGATTATAGGGTCGTCCCCACGACCCCGAGACTAGATTGGACCGCCACCGTCATGTCCGACGACAATAGGGTCGTCCCCACGACCTCGGGTCCAGGTTGGCCAGCCGCCGAAATTTCCGACGACTATAGAGTCGTCCCCACGACACCGGTCCAAAGTTGGCCAGCCGCCGACATGTCCGACGACTATAGGGTCGTCCCCACGACCCCGGGACTAGATTGGCCCGCCACCGTCATGTCCAACGACTATAGGGTCGTCCCCACAACCACGGGCCAAAGTTGGCCAGCCGCCAACATGTCCGACGACTATAGGGTCGTCCCCACGACCCCGGGACTAGGTTGGCCAGCCGCCGACATGTCCGACGACTATAGAGTCGTCCCCACGACACCGGGCCAATGTTGGACAGCCGCCGACATGTTCGACTACTATAGTGTCGTCCCCAGGACCTCGGGTCTAGATTGGCCCGCTACCGTCATGTCCGAAGACTATAGGGTCGTCCCCACGACCACGGGACTAGATTGGCCCGCCACCGCCATGTCCGACGACAATAGGGTCGTCCCCACGACCCCGGGTCTAGGTTGGCCAGCCGCCGACATGTCCGACGACAATCGGATCGTCCCCACGACCTCGCGCCAAAGTTGGCCAGCCGCCAACATGTCCGACGACTATAGGGTCGTCCCCACGACCCCGGGCCAAAGATGTCCAGCCGCGGACATGTCCGACGACAATCGGATCGTCCCCACGACCACGCGCCAAAGTTGGCCAGCCGCCGACATGTCCGACGACTATAGGGTCGTCCCCACGACACCGGGACAAAGTTGGCCAGCCGCCGACATGTCCGACGACTATAGGGTCGTCCCCACGACCCCGGGACTAGATTGGCCCGCCACCGTCATGTCCAACGACTATAGGGTCGTCCCCACAACCACGGGCCAAAGTTGGCCAGCCGCCGACATGTCCGACGACTATAGGGTCGTCCCCACGACCCCGGGCCAAAGTTGGCCAGCTGCCGACATGTCCGACGACTATAGGGTCGTCCCCACGACCCCGGGACAAGGTTGGCCCGCCGCCGACTTGTCCGACGACTATAGGGATCGTACCCACCACCTCGGGACTAGGCTGACAAGCCGCCAACATGTCCGACGACTATAGGGTTCGTCCCCACGACCCCGGGCCAAAGATGTCCAGCCGCCGTCTTGTCCTACGACTATAGGGTCGTCCCCACGACCCCGGGACTAGATTGGCCCGCCACCGTCATGTCCGACGACAATGGGGTCGTCCCCACGACCCCGGGTCTAGGTTGGCCAGGCGTCGACTTGTCACGACGACTATAGGGTCGTCCCCAGGACCTCGGGACTAGATTGGCCCGCCACCGTCATGTCCGACGACAATAGGGTCGTCCCCACGACCCCGGGTCTAGGTTGGCCAGCCGCCGACTTGTCCGACGACTATAGGGTCCTACCCACGACCCCGGGACTAGGCTGACAAGCCGCCAACATGTCCGACGACTATAGGGTCGTCCCCACGACCCCGGGCCAAAGATGTCCAGCCGCCGTCTTGTCCGACGACTATAGGGTCGTCCCCACGACCCCGGGACTAGATTGGCCCGCCACCGTCATGTCCAACGACTATAGGGTCGTCCCCACAACCACGGGCCAAAGTTGGCCAGCCGCCGACATGTCCGACGACTATTGGAACGTCCCCACGACCACGGGCCAAAGTTGGCCAGCCGCCTACATGTCCGAAGACTATAGGGTCGTCCCCACGACCACGGGTCTAGGTTGGCCAGCCGCCGACATGTCCGACGACAATCGGATCGTCCCCACGACCTCGCGCCAAAATTGGCCAGCCGCCGACATGTCCGACGACTATAGGGTCGTCCCCACGACCCCGGGCCAATGTTGGCCAATCGCCGACATGTCCAACGACTATAGGGTCGTCCCTACGACCCCGGGACTAGATTAGCCCGCCACCGTCATGTCCAACGACTATAGGGTCGTCCCCACGACCACGGGCGAAAGTTGGCATGCCGCCAAAATGTGCGACGACTATAGGGTCGTCCCCACGACCCCGGGCCAAAGTTGGCCAGCCGCCGACATGTCCGACGACTATAGGGTCGTCCCCACGACCCCGGGCCAAAGTTGGCAAGCCGCCGAAATGTCCGACGACTATAGGGTCGTCCCCACGACCCCGGGACTAGGTTGGCCAGCCGCCGACATGTCCGACGACTATAGGGTCGTCCCCACGACCCCGAGACTAGATTGGCCCGCCACCGTCATGTCCGACGACAATAGGGTCGTCCCCACGACCCCGTGTCCAGGTTGGCCAGCCGCCGACATTTCCGACGACTATAGAGTCGTCCCCACGACACCGGGCCAAAGTTGGCCAGCCGCCGACATGTCCGACGACTACAGGGTCGTCCCCACGACCCCGGGACTAGATTGGCCCGCCACCGTCATGTCCGACGACAATAGGGGTGTCCCCACGACCCCGGGTCTAGGTTGGCCAGCCGCCGACTTGTCCGACGACTATAGGGTCGTACCCACGACCCCGGGACTAGGCTGACAAGCCGCCAACATGTCCGACGACTATAGGGTCGTCCCCACGACCCCGGGCCAAAGATGTCCAGCCGCCGTCTTGTCCGACGACTATAGGGTCGTCCCCACGACCCCGGGACTAGATTGGCCCGCCACCGTCATGTCCAACGACTATAGGGTCGTCCCCACAACCACGGGCCAAAGTTGGCCAGCCGCCGACATGTCCGACGACTATTGGATCGTCCCCACGACCACGGGCCAAAGTTGGCCAGCCGCCGACATGTCCGACGACAATAGGGTCGTCCCCACGACCCCGGGACTAGATTGGTCCGCCACCGTCTTGTCCGACGACTATAGCGTCGTCCCCACGACCACGGGCCAAAGTTGACCAGCCGCCGACATGTCCGACGACTATAGGGTCGTCCCCACGACCCCGGGACTAGATTGGCCCGCCACCGTCATGTCCAACGACTATAGGGTCGTCCCCACAACCACGGGCCAAAGTTGGCCAGCCGCCGACATGTCCGACGACTATTGGATCGTCCCCACGACCACGGGCCAAAGTTGGCCAGCCGCCTACATGTCCGAAGACTATAGGGTCGTCCCCACGACCACGGGTCTAGGTTGGCCAGCCGCCGACATGTCCGACGACAATCGGATCGTCCCCACGACCTCGCGCCAAAGTTGGCCAGCCGCCGACATGTCCGACGACTATAGGGTCGTCCCCACGACCCCGGCCCAATGTTGGCCAATCGCCGACATGTCCAACGACTATAGGGTCGTCCCTACGACCCCGGGACTAGATTAGCCCGCCACCGTCATGTCCAACGACTATAGGGTCGTCCCCACGACCACGGGCGAAAGTTGGCATGCCGCCGAAATGTGCGACGACTATAGGGTCGTCCCCACGACCCCGGGCCAAAGTTGGCCTGCCGCCGACATGTCCGACGACTATAGGGTCGTCCCCACGACCCCGGGCCAAAGTTGGCAAGCCGCCGAAATGTCCGACGACTATAGGGTCGTCCCCACGACCCCGGGACTAGGTTGGCCAGCCGCCGACATGTCCGACGACTATAGGGTCGTCCCCACGACCCCGAGACTAGATTGGCCCGCCACCGTCATGTCCGACGACAATAGGGTCGTCCCCACGACCCCGTGTCCAGGTTGGCCAGCCGCCGACATTTCCGACGACTATAGAGTCGTCCCCACGACACCGGGCCAAAGTTGGCCAGCCGCCGACATGTCCGACGACTACAGGGTCGTCCCCACGACCCCGGGACTAGATTGGCCCGCCACCGTCATGTCCGACGACAATAGGGGTGTCCCCACGACCCCGGGTCTAGGTTGGCCAGCCGCCGACTTGTCCGACGACTATAGGGTCGTACCCACGACCCCGGGACTAGGCTGACAAGCCGCCAACATGTCCGACGACTATAGGGTCGTCCCCACGACCCCGGGCCAAAGTTGGCAAGCCGCCGACTTGTCCGACGACTATAGGGTCGTACCCACGACCCCGGGACTAGGCTGACAAGCCGCCAACATGTCCGACGACTATAGGGTCGTCCCCACGACCCCGGGCCAAAGATGTCCAGCCGCCGTCTTGTCCGACGACTATAGGGTCGTCCCCACGACCCCGGGACTAGATTGGCCCGCCACCGTCATGTCCGACGACAATAGGGTCGTCCCCACGACCCCGGGTCTAGGTTGGCCAGCCGCCGACATGTCCGACGACTATAGGGTCGTCCCCACGACCACGAGCCAAAGTTGGCCAGCCGCCGACATGTCCAACGACTATTGGGTCGCCCCACGACCACGGGCCAAAGTTGGCCAGCCGCCGACATGTCCGATGACTATATGGTCGTCCCCACGACCCCGGGTCTAGGTTGGCCAGCCGCCGACATGTTCGACGACTATAGAGGCGTCCCCACGTCACCGGTCAGCCGCTGACATGCCCAACGACTATAGGGTCGTCCCCACGACCACGGGCCAAAGTTGGCCAGCCGCCGACATGTCCGACGACTATAGGGTCGTCCCCACGACACCTGGACAAAGTTGGCCAGCCGCCGACATGTCCGACGACTATAGGGTCGTCCCCACGACCCCGGGACAAGGTTGGCCCGCCGCCGACTTGTCCGACGACTATAGGGTCGTACCCACGACCCCGGGACTAGGCTGACAAGCCGCCAACATGTCCGACGACTATAGGGTCGTCCCCACGACCCCGGGCCAAAGTTGGCAAGCCGCCGAAATGTCCGACGACTATAGGGTCGTCCCCACGACCCCGGGACAAGGTTGGCCAGCCGCCGACATGTCCGACGACTATAGGGTCGTCCCGACGACCCCGGGCCAATGTTGGCCAATCGCCAACATGTCCGACGACTATAGGCTCGTCCCCACGACCCCCGGACTAGCTTGGCTCGCCGCCGACTTGTCCGACGACTATAGGGTCGTCCCCACGACCCCGGGCAAACGTTGGCCAGCCGCCGACATGTCCGACGACTATAGGGTCGTCCCCACAACCCCGGGCCAAAGTTGGCAAGCCGCCGAAATGTCCGACGACTATAGGGTCGTCCCCACGACCCCGGGACAAGGTTGGCCAGCCGCCGACATGTCCGACGACTATAGGGTCGTCCCGACGACCCCGGGCCAATGTTGGCCAATCGCCAACATGTCCGACGACTATAGGCTCGTCCCCACGACCCCCGGACTAGCTTGGCTCGCCGCCGACTTGTCCGACGACTATAGGGTCGTCCCCACGACCCCGGGCAAACGTTGGCCAGCCGCCGACTTGTCCGACGACTATAGGGTCGTCCCCGCGACCCCTGGACTAGATTGGCCCGCCACCGTCTTGTCCGACGACTATAGGGTCGTCTTCACGACCACGGGCCAAAGTTGGCCAGCCGCCGACATTTCCGACGACAATAGGGTCGTCCTCACGACCACGGGCCAAATTTGGCCAGCCGCCGACTTGTCCGACGACTATAGGGTCGATCCCACGACCACGGGCCAAAGTTGGCCACCCGCCGACTTGTCCGAGGACCATTGGGTCGTCCCCACGACCCCGGGTCTAGGTTGGCCAGCCGCCGACATGTCCGACGACTATGGAGTCGTCCCCACGACACCGGGACTATGTTGGCTCGCCGCCGACTTGTCCGACGACTATAGTGTCGTCCCCACGACCACCGGCCAAAGTTGGCCAGCCGCCGACATGTCCGACGACTATAGGGTCGCCCCGACGACACCGGGCCAAAGTTGGTCAGCCGCCGATTTGTCCGACGACTATAGGGTTGTCCCCACGACCACGGGTCAAAGTTGGCCAGCCGCCGTCATGTCCGACGACTATAGGGTCGTCCCCACGACCTCGGGACTAGGTTGGCTCGCTGCCGACTTGTCCGACGACTATAGGGTCGTCCCCACGACCCCGGGACTAGATTGGCCCGCCACCGTCAAGTCCGACGACTATAGGGTCGTCCCCACGACCCCGGGCCAAAGCTGGACAGCCGCCGACTTGTCCGACGACTATAGGGTCGTCCCCACGACCACGGGCCAAAGTTGGCCAGCCGCCGACTTGTCCGACGACTATAGGGTCGTCCCCATGACCCGGGACTAGACTAGCCCGCCACGTCATGTCCGACGACTATAGGGTCGTCCCCACGACCCCCGGACTAGGTTGGTACGCCGCCGACTTGTCCGACGAGTATAGGGTCCTCCCCACGACCACGGGCCAAAGGTGGCCAGCCGCCGACATGTCCGACGACTATAGGGTCGTCCCCACGACCCGGGACTAGACTGGTCCGCCACCGACATGTCCGACGACTATAGAGTCGTCCCCACGACCCCGGGTCAATGTTGGCTCGCCGCCGACATGTCCGACGACTATAGGGTCGTCCCCACGACCCCCGGGCCAAAGTTGGACAGCCACCGACATTTCCGACGACTATAGGGTCGTCCCCACGACCACGGGCCAAAGTTGGCCAGCCGCCGACATGTCCGACGACTATAGGGTCGTCCCCACGACCCGGGACTAGACTGGCCCGCCACCGTCATGTCCGACGACTATAGGGTCGTCCCCACGACCCCCGGACTAGGTTGGCCGGCCGCCGACTTGTCCGACGACTATAGGGTCGTCCCCACGACCCCCCGACTAGGTGGGCTCGCCGCCGACTTGTCCGACGACTATAGGGTCGTCCCCACGACCCCGGGACTAGGTTGGCTCGCCACCGTCATGTCTGACGACTATAGGGTCGTCCCCACGACCACGGGCCAAAGTTGGCCAGCCGGCGACATTTCCGACGACTATAGGGTCGTGCCCACGACCCGGGACTAGACTGGCCCGCCACCGTCAAGTCCGACGACTATAGGGTCGTCCCCACGACCCCGGGACTAGATTGGCCCGCCACCGTCAAGTCCGACGATTATAGGGTCGTCCCCAAAACCACGGGCCAAAGTTGGCCAGCCGCCGACATGTCCGACGACTATAGGGTCGTCCCCACGACCCCGGGCCAATGTTGGCCAATCGCCGACATGTCCAACGACTATAGGGTCGTCCCTACGACCCCGGGACTAGATTAGCCCGCCACCGTCATGTCCAACAACTATAGGGTCGTCCCCACGACCACGGGCCAAAGTTGGCATGCCGCCGAAATGTCCGACGACTATAGGGTCGTCCCCACGACACCGGGCCAAAGTTGGCCAGCCGCCGAAATGTCCGACGACTATAGGGTCGTTCCCACGACCCCGGGACTAGGTTGGCCAGCCGCCGACATGTCCGACGACTATAGGGTCGTCCCGACGACCCCGGGCCAATGTTGGCCAATCGCCAACATGGCCGACGACTATAGGGTCGTCCCTACGACCCCGGGACTAGATTGGCCCGCCACCGTCATGTCCAACGATTATAGGGTCGTCCCCACGACCCCGGGACTAGATTGGCACGCCACCGTCATGTCCGACGATTATAGGGTCGTCCCCAGGACCCCGGGACAAGCTTGGCCCGCCGCCGACTTGTCCGACGACTATAGGGTCGTCCCCACGACCCCGGGACTAGATTGGCCCGCCACCGTCATGTCCGACGACAATAGGGTCGTCCCCACGACCCCGGGTCTAGGTTGGCCAGCCGCCGACATGTCCGACGACTATAGAGTCGTCCCCACGACACCGGGCCAAAGTTGGACAGCCGCCGACATGTCCGACTACTATAGGGTCGTCCCCAGGACCTCGGGTCTAGATTGGCCCGCTACCGTCATGTCCGAAGACTATAGGGTCGTCCCCACGACCACGGGAATAGATTGGCCCGCCACCGCCATGTCCGACGACAATAGGGTCGTCCCCACGACCCCGGGTCTAGGTTGGCCAGCCGCCGACATGTCCGACGAAAATCGGATCGTCCCCACGACCACGCGCCAAAGTTGGCCAGCCGCCGACATGTCCGACGACTATTGGATCGTCCCCACGACCACGGGCCAAAGTTGGCCAGCCGCCGACATGTCCGACGACTATTGGATCGTCCCCACGACCACGGGCCAAAGTTGGCCAGCCGCCTACATGTCCGAAGACTATAGGGTCGTCCCCACGACCACGGGTCTAGGTTGGCCAGCCGCCGACATGTCCGACGACAATCGGATCGTCCCCACGACCTCGCGCCAAAGTTGGCCAGCCGCCGACATGTCCGACGACTATAGGGTCGTCCCCACGACCCCGGCCCAATGTTGGCCAATCGCCGACATGTCCAACGACTATAGGGTCGTCCCTACGACCCCGGGACTAGATTAGCCCGCCACCGTCATGTCCAACGACTATAGGGTCGTCCCCACGACCACGGGCGAAAGTTGGCATGCCGCCGAAATGTGCGACGACTATAGGGTCGTCCCCACGACCCCGGGCCAAAGTTGGCCTGCCGCCGACATGTCCGACGACTATAGGGTCGTCCCCACGACCCCGGGCCAAAGTTGGCAAGCCGCCGAAATGTCCGACGACTATAGGGTCGTCCCCACGACCCCGGGACTAGGTTGGCCAGCCGCCGACATGTCCGACGACTATAGGGTCGTCCCCACGACCCCGAGACTAGATTGGCCCGCCACCGTCATGTCCGACGACAATAGGGTCGTCCCCACGACCCCGTGTCCAGGTTGGCCAGCCGCCGACATTTCCGACGACTATAGAGTCGTCCCCACGACACCGGGCCAAAGTTGGCCAGCCGCCGACATGTCCGACGACTACAGGGTCGTCCCCACGACCCCGGGACTAGATTGGCCCGCCACCGTCATGTCCGACGACAATAGGGGTGTCCCCACGACCCCGGGTCTAGGTTGGCCAGCCGCCGACTTGTCCGACGACTATAGGGTCGTACCCACGACCCCGGGACTAGGCTGACAAGCCGCCAACATGTCCGACGACTATAGGGTCGTCCCCACGACCCCGGGCCAAAGTTGGCAAGCCGCCGACTTGTCCGACGACTATAGGGTCGTACCCACGACCCCGGGACTAGGCTGACAAGCCGCCAACATGTCCGACGACTATAGGGTCGTCCCCACGACCCCGGGCCAAAGATGTCCAGCCGCCGTCTTGTCCGACGACTATAGGGTCGTCCCCACGACCCCGGGACTAGATTGGCCCGCCACCGTCATGTCCGACGACAATAGGGTCGTCCCCACGACCCCGGGTCTAGGTTGGCCAGCCGCCGACATGTCCGACGACTATAGGGTCGTCCCCACGACCACGAGCCAAAGTTGGCCAGCCGCCGACATGTCCAACGACTATTGGGTCGCCCCACGACCACGGGCCAAAGTTGGCCAGCCGCCGACATGTCCGATGACTATATGGTCGTCCCCACGACCCCGGGTCTAGGTTGGCCAGCCGCCGACATGTTCGACGACTATAGAGGCGTCCCCACGTCACCGGTCAGCCGCTGACATGCCCAACGACTATAGGGTCGTCCCCACGACCACGGGCCAAAGTTGGCCAGCCGCCGACATGTCCGACGACTATAGGGTCGTCCCCACGACACCTGGACAAAGTTGGCCAGCCGCCGACATGTCCGACGACTATAGGGTCGTCCCCACGACCCCGGGACAAGGTTGGCCCGCCGCCGACTTGTCCGACGACTATAGGGTCGTACCCACGACCCCGGGACTAGGCTGACAAGCCGCCAACATGTCCGACGACTATAGGGTCGTCCCCACGACCCCGGGCCAAAGTTGACCAGCCGCCGACATGTCCAACGACTATAGGGTCGTCCCCACGACCCCGGGACTAGATTGGCCCGCCACCGTCATGTCCAACGACTATAGGGTCGTTCCCACAACCACGGGCCAAAGTTGGCCAGCCGCCGACATGTCCGACGACTATTGGATCGTCCCCACGACCACGGGCCAAAGTTGGCCAGCCGCCGACATGTCCGACGACTATAGGGTCGTCCCCACAACCCCGGGCCAAAGTTGGCAAGCCGCCGAAATGTCCGACGACTATAGGGTCGTCCCCACGACCCCGGGACAAGGTTGGCCAGCCGCCGACATGTCCGACGACTATAGGGTCGTCCCGACGACCCCGGGCCAATGTTGGCCAATCGCCAACATGTCCGACGACTATAGGCTCGTCCCCACGACCCCCGGACTAGCTTGGCTCGCCGCCGACTTGTCCGACGACTATAGGGTCGTCCCCACGACCCCGGGCAAACGTTGGCCAGCCGCCGACTTGTCCGACGACTATAGGGTCGTCCCCGCGACCCCTGGACTAGATTGGCCCGCCACCGTCTTGTCCGACGACTATAGGGTCGTCTTCACGACCACGGGCCAAAGTTGGCCAGCCGCCGACATTTCCGACGACAATAGGGTCGTCCTCACGACCACGGGCCAAATTTGGCCAGCCGCCGACTTGTCCGACGACTATAGGGTCGATCCCACGACCACGGGCCAAAGTTGGCCACCCGCCGACTTGTCCGAGGACCATTGGGTCGTCCCCACGACCCCGGGTCTAGGTTGGCCAGCCGCCGACATGTCCGACGACTATGGAGTCGTCCCCACGACACCGGGACTATGTTGGCTCGCCGCCGACTTGTCCGACGACTATAGTGTCGTCCCCACGACCACCGGCCAAAGTTGGCCAGCCGCCGACATGTCCGACGACTATAGGGTCGCCCCGACGACACCGGGCCAAAGTTGGTCAGCCGCCGATTTGTCCGACGACTATAGGGTTGTCCCCACGACCACGGGTCAAAGTTGGCCAGCCGCCGTCATGTCCGACGACTATAGGGTCGTCCCCACGACCTCGGGACTAGGTTGGCTCGCTGCCGACTTGTCCGACGACTATAGGGTCGTCCCCACGACCCCGGGACTAGATTGGCCCGCCACCGTCAAGTCCGACGACTATAGGGTCGTCCCCACGACCCCGGGCCAAAGCTGGACAGCCGCCGACTTGTCCGACGACTATAGGGTCGTCCCCACGACCACGGGCCAAAGTTGGCCAGCCGCCGACTTGTCCGACGACTATAGGGTCGTCCCCATGACCCGGGACTAGACTAGCCCGCCACGTCATGTCCGACGACTATAGGGTCGTCCCCACGACCCCCGGACTAGGTTGGTACGCCGCCGACTTGTCCGACGAGTATAGGGTCCTCCCCACGACCACGGGCCAAAGGTGGCCAGCCGCCGACATGTCCGACGACTATAGGGTCGTCCCCACGACCCGGGACTAGACTGGTCCGCCACCGACATGTCCGACGACTATAGAGTCGTCCCCACGACCCCGGGTCAATGTTGGCTCGCCGCCGACATGTCCGACGACTATAGGGTCGTCCCCACGACCCCCGGGCCAAAGTTGGACAGCCACCGACATTTCCGACGACTATAGGGTCGTCCCCACGACCACGGGCCAAAGTTGGCCAGCCGCCGACATGTCCGACGACTATAGGGTCGTCCCCACGACCCGGGACTAGACTGGCCCGCCACCGTCATGTCCGACGACTATAGGGTCGTCCCCACGACCCCCGGACTAGGTTGGCCGGCCGCCGACTTGTCCGACGACTATAGGGTCGTCCCCACGACCCCCCGACTAGGTGGGCTCGCCGCCGACTTGTCCGACGACTATAGGGTCGTCCCCACGACCCCGGGACTAGGTTGGCTCGCCACCGTCATGTCTGACGACTATAGGGTCGTCCCCACGACCACGGGCCAAAGTTGGCCAGCCGGCGACATTTCCGACGACTATAGGGTCGTGCCCACGACCCGGGACTAGACTGGCCCGCCACCGTCAAGTCCGACGACTATAGGGTCGTCCCCACGACCCCGGGACTAGATTGGCCCGCCACCGTCAAGTCCGACGATTATAGGGTCGTCCCCAAAACCACGGGCCAAAGTTGGCCAGCCGCCGACATGTCCGACGACTATAGGGTCGTCCCCACGACCCCGGGCCAATGTTGGCCAATCGCCGACATGTCCAACGACTATAGGGTCGTCCCTACGACCCCGGGACTAGATTAGCCCGCCACCGTCATGTCCAACAACTATAGGGTCGTCCCCACGACCACGGGCCAAAGTTGGCATGCCGCCGAAATGTCCGACGACTATAGGGTCGTCCCCACGACACCGGGCCAAAGTTGGCCAGCCGCCGAAATGTCCGACGACTATAGGGTCGTTCCCACGACCCCGGGACTAGGTTGGCCAGCCGCCGACATGTCCGACGACTATAGGGTCGTCCCGACGACCCCGGGCCAATGTTGGCCAATCGCCAACATGGCCGACGACTATAGGGTCGTCCCTACGACCCCGGGACTAGATTGGCCCGCCACCGTCATGTCCAACGATTATAGGGTCGTCCCCACGACCCCGGGACTAGATTGGCACGCCACCGTCATGTCCGACGATTATAGGGTCGTCCCCAGGACCCCGGGACAAGCTTGGCCCGCCGCCGACTTGTCCGACGACTATAGGGTCGTCCCCACGACCCCGGGACTAGATTGGCCCGCCACCGTCATGTCCGACGACAATAGGGTCGTCCCCACGACCCCGGGTCTAGGTTGGCCAGCCGCCGACATGTCCGACGACTATAGAGTCGTCCCCACGACACCGGGCCAAAGTTGGACAGCCGCCGACATGTCCGACTACTATAGGGTCGTCCCCAGGACCTCGGGTCTAGATTGGCCCGCTACCGTCATGTCCGAAGACTATAGGGTCGTCCCCACGACCACGGGAATAGATTGGCCCGCCACCGCCATGTCCGACGACAATAGGGTCGTCCCCACGACCCCGGGTCTAGGTTGGCCAGCCGCCGACATGTCCGACGAAAATCGGATCGTCCCCACGACCACGCGCCAAAGTTGGCCAGCCGCCGACATGTCCGACGACTATTGGATCGTCCCCACGACCACGGGCCAAAGTTGGCCAGCCGCCGACATGTCCGACGATAATCGGATCGTCCCCACGACCACGCGCCAATGATGGCCAGCCGCCGACATGTCCGACGACTATAGGGTCGTCCCCACGACCCCGGGCCAATGTTGGCCAATCGCCGACATGTCCAACGACTATAGGGTCGTCCCCACGACCCCGGGCCAAAGTTGGCCAGCCGCCGACATGTCCAACGACTATTGGGTCGCCCCACGACCACGGGCCAAAGTTGGCCAGCCGCCGACATGTCCGATGACTATATGGTCGTCCCCACGACCCCGGGTCTAGGTTGGCCAGCCGCCGACATGTTCGACGACTATAGAGGCGTCCCCACGACACCGGTCAGCCGCTGACATGCCCAACGACTATAGGGTCGTCCCCACGACCACGGGCCAAAGTTGGCCAGCCGCCGACATGTCCGACGACAATATGGTCGTCCCCACGACCCCGGGTCTAGGTTGGCCAGCCGCCGACATGTTCGACGACTATAGAGGCGTCCCCACGACACCGGTCAGCCGCTGACATGCCCAACGACTATAGGGTCGTCCCCACGACCACGGGCCAAAGTTGGCCAGCCGCCGACATGTCCGACGACAATAGGGTCGTCCCCACGACCCCGGGTCTAGGTTGGCCCGCCACCGTCATGTCCGACGACAATAGGGTCGTCCCCACGACCCCGGGTCTAGGTTGGCCAGCCGCCGACATGTCCGACGACTATAGGGTCGTCCCCACGACCACGAGCCAAAGTTGGCCAGCCGCCGACATGTCCAACGACTATTGGGTCGCCCCACGACCACGGGCCAAAGTTGGCCAGCCGCCGACATGTCCGATGACTATATGGTCGTCCCCACGACCCCGGGTCTAGGTTGGCCAGCCGCCGACATGTTCGACGACTATAGAGGCGTCCCCACGACACCGGTCTGCCGCTGACATGCCCAACGACTATAGGGTCGTCCCCACGACCACGGGCCAAAGTTGGCCAGCCGCCGACATGTCCAACGACTATTGGATCGTCCCCACGACCACGGGCCAAAGTTGGCCAGCCGCCGACATGTCCGACGACTATAGGGTCGTCCCCACGACCCCGGGACAAGGTTGGCCAGCCGCCGACATGTCCGACGACTATAGGGTCGTCCCGACGACCCCGGGCCAATGTTGGCCAATCGCCAACATGTCCGACGACTATAGGCTCGTCCCCACGACCCCCGGACTAGCTTGGCTCGCCGCCGACTTGTCCGACGACTATAGGGTCGTCCCCACGACCCCGGGCAAACGTTGGCCAGCCGCCGACTTGTCCGACGACTATAGGGTCGTCCCCGCGACCCCTGGACTAGATTGGCCCGCCACCGTCTTGTCCGACGACTATAGGGTCGTCTTCACGACCACGGGCCAAAGTTGGCCAGCCGCCGACATTTCCGACGACAATAGGGTCGTCCTCACGACCACGGGCCAAATTTGGCCAGCCGCCGACTTGTCCGACGACTATAGGGTCGATCCCACGACCACGGGCCAAAGTTGGCCACCCGCCGACTTGTCCGAGGACCATAGGGTCGTCCCCACGACCCCGGGTCTAGGATGGCCAGCCGCCGACATGTCCGACGACTATGGAGTCGTCCCCACGACACCGGGACTATGTTGGCTCGCCGCCGACTTGTCCGACGACTATAGTGTCGTCCCCACGACCACCGGCCAAAGTTGGCCAGCCGCCGACATGTCCGACGACTATAGGGTCGCCCCGACGACACCGGGCCAAAGTTGGTCAGCCCCCGATTTGTCCGACGACTATAGGGTTGTCCCCACGACCACGGGTCAAAGTTGGCCAGCCGCCGTCATGTCCGATGACTATAGGGTCGTCCCCACGACCCCGGGCCAAAGCTGGACAGCCGCCGACTTGTCCGACGACTATAGGGTCGTCCCCACGACCCCGGGCCAAAGCTGGACAGCCGCCGACTTTTCCGACGACTATAGGGTCGTCCCCACGACCACGGGCCAAAGTTGGCCAGCCGCCGACTTGTCCGACGACTATAGGGTCGTCCCCATGACCCGGGACTAGACTAGCCCGCCACGTCATGTCCGACGACTATAGGGTCGTCCCCACGACCCCCGGACTAGGTTGGTACGCCGCCGACTTGTCCGACGAGTATAGGGTCCTCCCCACGACCACGGGCCAAAGGTGGCCAGCCGCCGACATGTCCGACGACTATAGGGTCGTCCCCACGACCCGGGACTAGACTGGTCCGCCACCGACATGTCCGACGACTATAGAGTCGTCCCCACGACCCCGGGTCAATGTTGGCTCGCCGCCGACATGTCCGACGACTATAGGGTCGTCCCCACGACCCCCGGGCCAAAGTTGGACAGCCACCGACATTTCCGACGACTATAGGGTCGTCCCCACGACCACGCGCCAAAGTTGGCCAGCCGCCGACATGTCCGACGACTATTGGATCGTCCCCACGACCACGGGCCAAAGTTGGCCAGCCGCCGACATGTCCGACGATAATCGGATCGTCCCCACGACCACGCGCCAATGTTGGCCAGCCGCCGACATGTCCGACGACTATAGGGTCGTCCCCACGACCCCGGGCCAATGTTGGCCAATCGCCGACATGTCCAACGACTATAGGGTCGTCCCCACGACCCCGGGCCAAAGTTGGCCAGCCGCCGACATGTCCAACGACTATTGGGTCGCCCCACGACCACGGGCCAAAGTTGGCCAGCCGCCGACATGTCCGATGACTATATGGTCGTCCCCACGACCCCGGGTCTAGGTTGGCCAGCCGCCGACATGTTCGACGACTATAGAGGCGTCCCCACGACACCGGTCAGCCGCTGACATGCCCAACGACTATAGGGTCGTCCCCACGACCACGGGCCAAAGTTGGCCAGCCGCCGACATGTCCGACGACAATATGGTCGTCCCCACGACCCCGGGTCTAGGTTGGCCAGCCGCCGACATGTTCGACGACTATAGAGGCGTCCCCACGACACCGGTCAGCCGCTGACATGCCCAACGACTATAGGGTCGTCCCCACGACCACGGGCCAAAGTTGGCCAGCCGCCGACATGTCCGACGACAATAGGGTCGTCCCCACGACCCCGGGTCTAGGTTGGCCCGCCACCGTCATGTCCGACGACAATAGGGTCGTCCCCACGACCCCGGGTCTAGGTTGGCCAGCCGCCGACATGTCCGACGACTATAGGGTCGTCCCCACGACCACGAGCCAAAGTTGGCCAGCCGCCGACATGTCCAACGACTATTGGGTCGCCCCACGACCACGGGCCAAAGTTGGCCAGCCGCCGACATGTCCGATGACTATATGGTCGTCCCCACGACCCCGGGTCTAGGTTGGCCAGCCGCCGACATGTTCGACGACTATAGAGGCGTCCCCACGACACCGGTCTGCCGCTGACATGCCCAACGACTATAGGGTCGTCCCCACGACCACGGGCCAAAGTTGGCCAGCCGCCGACATGTCCAACGACTATTGGATCGTCCCCACGACCACGGGCCAAAGTTGGCCAGCCGCCGACATGTCCGACGACTATAGGGTCGTCCCCACGACCCCGGGACAAGGTTGGCCAGCCGCCGACATGTCCGACGACTATAGGGTCGTCCCGACGACCCCGGGCCAATGTTGGCCAATCGCCAACATGTCCGACGACTATAGGCTCGTCCCCACGACCCCCGGACTAGCTTGGCTCGCCGCCGACTTGTCCGACGACTATAGGGTCGTCCCCACGACCCCGGGCAAACGTTGGCCAGCCGCCGACTTGTCCGACGACTATAGGGTCGTCCCCGCGACCCCTGGACTAGATTGGCCCGCCACCGTCTTGTCCGACGACTATAGGGTCGTCTTCACGACCACGGGCCAAAGTTGGCCAGCCGCCGACATTTCCGACGACAATAGGGTCGTCCTCACGACACCGGGCCAAAGTTGGCCAGCCGCCGACATGTCCGACGACTATAGGGTCGTCCCCACGACCCCGGGCCAAAGTTGGCCAGCCGCCGACATGTCCAACGACTATTGGGTCGCCCCACGACCACGGGCCAAAGTTGGCCAGCCGCCGACATGTCCGATGACTATATGGTCGTCCCCACGGCCCCGGGTCTAGGTTGGCCAGCCGCCGACATGTTCGACGACTATAGAGGCGTCCCCACGACACCGGTCAGCCGCTGACATGCCCAACGACTATAGGGTCGTCCCCACGACCACGGGCCAAAGTTGGCCAGCCGCCGACATGTCCGACGACAATATGGTCGTCCCCACGACCCCGGGTCTAGGTTGGCCAGCCGCCGACATGTTCGACGACTATAGAGGCGTCCCCACGACACCGGTCAGCCGCTGACATGCCCAACGACTATAGGGTCGTCCCCACGACCACGGGCCAAAGTTGGCCAGCCGCCGACATGTCCGACGACAATAGGGTCGTCCCCACGACCCCGGGTCTAGGTTGGCCCGCCACCGTCATGTCCGACGACAATAGGGTCGTCCCCACGACCCCGGGTCTAGGTTGGCCAGCCGCCGACATGTCCGACGACTATAGGGTCGTCCCCACGACCACGAGCCAAAGTTGGCCAGCCGCCGACATGTCCAACGACTATTGGGTCGCCCCACGACCACGGGCCAAAGTTGGCCAGCCGCCGACATGTCCGATGACTATATGGTCGTCCCCACGACCCCGGGTCTAGGTTGGCCAGCCGCCGACATGTTCGACGACTATAGAGGCGTCCCCACGACACCGGTCAGCCGCTGACATGCCCAACGACTATAGGGTCGTCCCCACGACCACGGGCCAAAGTTGGCCAGCCGCCGACATGTCCGACGACTATTGGATCGTCCCCACGACCACGGGCCAAAGTTGGCCAGCCGCCGACATGTCCGACGATTATAGGGTCGTCCCCACGACCCCGGGACAAGGTTGGCCAGCCGCCGACATGTCCGACGACTATAGGGTCGTCCCGACGACCCCGGGCCAATGTTGGCCAATCGCCAACATGTCCGACGACTATAGGCTCGTCCCCACGACCCCCGGACTTGCTTGGCTCGCCGCCGACTTGTCCGACGACTATAGGGTCGTCCCCACGACCCCGGGCAAACGTTGGCCAGCCGCCGACTTGTCCGACGATTATAGGGTCGTCCCCACGACCCCGGGACAAGGTTGGCCAGCCGCCGACATGTCCGACGACTATAGGGTCGTCCCGACGACCCCGGGCCAAAGTTGGCCAGCCGCCGACATTTCCGACGACTATAGGGTCGTCCCCACGACCCCCGGACTAGGTTGGTACGCCGCCGACTTGTCCGACGAGTATAGGGTCCTCCCCACGACCACGGGCCAAAGGTGGCCAGCCGCCGACATGTCCGACGACTATAGGGTCGTCCCCACGACCCGGGACTAGACTGGTCCGCCACCGACATGTCCGACGACTATAGAGTCGTCCCCACGACCCCGGGTCAATGTTGGCTCGCCGCCGACATGTCCGACGACTATAGGGTCGTCCCCACGACCCCCGGGCCAAAGTTGGACAGCCACCGACATTTCCGACGACTATAGGGTCGTCCCCACGACCACGGGCCAAAGTTGGCCAGCCGCCGACATGTCCGACGACTATAGGGTCGTCCCCACGACCCGGGACTAGACTGGCCCGCCACCGTCATGTCCGACGACTATAGGGTCGTCCCCACGACCCCCGGACTAGGTTGGCCGGCCGCCGACTTGTCCGACGACTATAGGGTCGTCCCCACGACCCCCCGACTAGGTGGGCTCGCCGCCGACTTGTCCGACGACTATAGGGTCGTCCCCACGACCCCGGGACTAGGTTGGCTCGCCACCGTCATGTCTGACGACTATAGGGTCGTCCCCACGACCACCGGCCAAAGTTGGCCAGCCGGCGACATTTCCGACGACTATAGGGTCGTGCCCACGACCCGGGACTAGACTGGCCCGCCACCGTCAAGTCCGACGACTATAGGGTCGTCCCCACGACCCCGGGACTAGATTGGCCCGCCACCGTCAAGTCCGACGACTATAGGGTCGTCCCCAAAACCACGGGCCAAAGTTGGCCAGCCGCCGACATGTCCGACGACTATAGGGTCGTCCCCACGACCCCGGGCCAATGTTGGCCAATCGCCGACATGTCCAACGACTATAGAGTCGTCCCTACGACCCCGGGACTAGATTAGCCCGCCACCGTCATGTCCAACAACTATAGGGTCGTCCCCACGACCACGGGCCAAAGTTGGCATGCCGCCGAAATGTCCGACGACTATAGGGTCGTCCCCACGACACCGGGCCAAAGTTGGCCAGCCGCCGAAATTTCCGACGACTATAGGGTCGTTCCCACGACCCCGGGACTAGGTTGGCCAGCCGCCGACATGTCCGACGACTATAGGGTCGTCCCGACGACCCCGGGCCAATGTTGGCCAATCGCCAACATGGCCGACGACTATAGGGTCGTCCCTACGACCCCGGGACTAGATTGGCCCGCCACCGTCATGTCCAACGATTATAGGGTCGTCCCCACGACCCCGGGACTAGATTGGCCCGCCACCGTCATGTCCGACGATTATAGGGTCGTCCCCAGGACCCCGGGACAAGCTTGGCCCGCCGCCGACTTGTCCGACGACTATAGGGTTGTCCCCACGACCCCGGGACTAGATTGGCCCGCCACCGTCATGTCCGACGACAATAGGGTCGTCCCCACGACCCCGGGTCTAGGTTGGCCAGCCGCCGACATGTCCGACGACAATCGGATCGTCCCCACGACCACGCGCCAAAGTTGGCCAGCCGCCGACATGTCCGACGTCTATTGGATCGTCCCCACGACCACGGGCCAAAGTTGGCCAGCCGCCGACATGTCCGACGATAATCGGATCTTCCCCACGACCACGCGCCAATGTTGGCCAGCCGCCGACATGTCCGACGACTATAGGGTCGTCCCCACGACCCCGGGCCAATGTTGGCCAATCGCCGACATGTCCAACGACTATAGGGTCGTCCCTACGACCCCGGGACTAGATTAGCTCGCCACCGTCATGTCCAACAACTATAGGGTCGTCCCCACGACCACGGGCCAAAGTTGGCATGCTGCCGAAATGTCCGACGACTATAGGGTCGTCCCCACGACACCGGGCCAAAGTTGGCCAGCCGCCGACATGTCCGACGACTATAGGGTCGTCCCCACGACCCCGGGCCAAAGTTGGCCAGCCGCCGACATGTCCAACGACTATTGGGTCGCCCCACGACCACGGGCCAAAGTTGGCCAGCCGCCGACATGTCCGATGACTATATGGTCGTCCCCACGGCCCCGGGTCTAGGTTGGCCAGCCGCCGACATGTTCGACGACTATAGAGGCGTCCCCACGACACCGGTCAGCCGCTGACATGCCCAACGACTATAGGGTCGTCCCCACGACCACGGGCCAAAGTTGGCCAGCCGCCGACATGTCCGACGACAATATGGTCGTCCCCACGACCCCGGGTCTAGGTTGGCCAGCCGCCGACATGTTCGACGACTATAGAGGCGTCCCCACGACACCGGTCAGCCGCTGACATGCCCAACGACTATAGGGTCGTCCCCACGACCACGGGCCAAAGTTGGCCAGCCGCCGACATGTCCGACGACAATAGGGTCGTCCCCACGACCCCGGGTCTAGGTTGGCCCGCCACCGTCATGTCCGACGACAATAGGGTCGTCCCCACGACCCCGGGTCTAGGTTGGCCAGCCGCCGACATGTCCGACGACTATAGGGTCGTCCCCACGACCACGAGCCAAAGTTGGCCAGCCGCCGACATGTCCAACGACTATTGGGTCGCCCCACGACCACGGGCCAAAGTTGGCCAGCCGCCGACATGTCCGATGACTATATGGTCGTCCCCACGACCCCGGGTCTAGGTTGGCCAGCCGCCGACATGTTCGACGACTATAGAGGCGTCCCCACGACACCGGTCAGCCGCTGACATGCCCAACGACTATAGGGTCGTCCCCACGACCACGGGCCAAAGTTGGCCAGCCGCCGACATGTCCAACGACTATTGGGTCGCCCCACGACCACGGGCCAAAGTTGGCCAGCCGCCGACATGTCCGACGACTATTGGATCGTCCCCACGACCACGGGCCAAAGTTGGCCAGCCGCCGACATGTCCGACGATTATAGGGTCGTCCCCACGACCCCGGGACAAGGTTGGCCAGCCGCCGACATGTCCGACGACTATAGGGTCGTCCCGACGACCCCGGGCCAATGTTGGCCAATCGCCAACATGTCCGACGACTATAGGCTCGTCCCCACGACCCCCGGACTTGCTTGGCTCGCCGCCGACTTGTCCGACGACTATAGGGTCGTCCCCACGACCCCGGGCAAACGTTGGCCAGCCGCCGACTTGTCCGACGACTATAGGGTCGTCCCCGCGACCCCTGGACTAGATTGGCCCGCCACCGTCTTGTCCGACGACTATAGGGTCGTCTTCACGACCACGGGCCAAAGTTGGCCAGCCGCCGACATTTCCGACGACAATAGGGTCGTCCTCACGACCACGGGCCAAATTTGGCCAGCCGCCGACTTGTCCGACGACTATAGGGTCGATCCCACGACCACGGGCCAAATTTGGCCACCCGCCGACTTGTCCGAGGACCATAGGGTCGTCCCCACGACCCCGGGTCTAGGTTGGCCAGCCGCCGACATGTCCGACGACTATGGAGTCGTCCCCACGACACCGGGACTATGTTGGCTCGCCGCCGACTTGTCCGACGACTATAGAGTGGTCCCCACGACCCCGGGTCAATGTTGGCTCGCCGCCGACTTGTCCGACGACTATAGGGTCGTCCCCACGACCACGGGCCAAAGTTGGCCAGCCGCCGACTTGTCCGACGACTATAGGGTCGTCCCCATGACCCGGGACTAGACTAGCCCGCCACGTCATGTCCGACGACTATAGGGTCGTCCCCACGACCCCCGGACTAGGTTGGTACGCCGCCGACTTGTCCGACGAGTATAGGGTCCTCCCCACGACCACGGGCCAAAGGTGGCCAGCCGCCGACATGTCCGACGACTATAGGGTCGTCCCCACGACCCGGGACTAGACTGGTCCGCCACCGACATGTCCGACGACTATAGAGTGGTCCCCACGACCCCGGGTCAATGTTGGCTCGCCGCCGACATGTCCGACGACTATAGGGTCGTCCCCACGACCCCCGGGCCAAAGTTGGACAGCCACCGACATTTCCGACGACTATAGGGTCGTTCCCACGACCACGGGCCAAAGTTGGCCAGCCGCCGGCTTGTCCGACGATTATAGGGTCGTCCCCACGACCCCGGGACTAGGTTGGCCCGCCGCCGACTTGTCCGACGACTATAGGGTCGTCCCCACGACCGCGGGCCAAAGTTGGCCTGCCGCCGACATATCCGACCACTATAGGGTCGTCCCCACGACCCCGGGCCAAAGTTGGCCAGCCGCTGACATGTCCGACGACCATAGGGTCGTCCCCACGACCCCGGGACTAGATTGGCCCGCCACCGTCATTTCCGACGACTATATGGTCGTCCCCACGACCACGGGCCAATGTTGGCCAGCCGCTGACTTGTCCGACGACTATAGGGTCGTCCCCACGACCGCGGGACTAGATTGGCTCGCCGCCGACTTGTCCGACGACTGTAAGGTCGTCCCCACGACCCCGGGACTAGATTGGCCCGCCACCGTCATTTCCGACGACTATAGGGTCGTCCCCACGACCACGGGCCAAAGTTGGCCAGCCGCCGACTTGTCCGACGACTATAGGGTCGTCCCCACGACCCCCGGACTAGGTTGGTACGCCGCCGACTTGTCCGACGAGTATAGGGTCCTCCCCACGACCACGGGCCAAAGTTGGCCAGCCGCCGACATGTCCGACGACTATAGGGTCGTCCCCATGACCCGGGACTAGAGTGGCCCGCCACCGTCATGTCCGACAACTATAGGGTCGTCCCCACGACCCCCGGACTAGGTTGGTACGCCGCCGACTTGTCCGACGACTATAGGGTCGTCCCCACGACCGCGGGCCAAAGTTGGCCTGCCGCCGTCATATCCGACGACTATAGGGTCGTCCCCACGACCCCGGGCCAAAGTTGGCCAGCCGCCGACTTGTCCGACGACTATAGGGTCGTCCCCATGACCCGGGACTAGAGTGGCCCGCCACCGTCATGTCCGACGACTATATGGTCGTCCCCACGACCACGGGCCAATGTTGGCCAGCCGCTGACTTGTCCGACGACTATAGGGTCGTCCCCACGACCGCGGGACTAGATTGGCTCGCCGCCGACTTGTCCGACGACTGTAGGGTCGTCCCCACGACCCCGGGACTAGATTGGCCAGCCACCGTCATTTCCGACGACTATAGGGTCGTCCCCACGACCACGGGCCAAAGTTGGCCAGCCGCCGACTTGTCCGACGACTATAGGGTCGTCCCCATGACCCGGGACTAGACTGGCCCGCCACCGTCATGTCCGACGACTATAGGGTCGTCCCCACGACCCCCGGACTAGGTTGGTACGCTGCCGACTTGTCCGACGAGTATAGGGTCCTCCCCACGACCGCGGGCCAAAGTTGGCCTGCCGCCGACATATCCGACGACTATAGGGTCGTCCCCACGACCCCGGGCCAAAGTTGGCCAGCCGCTGACATGTCCGACGACCATAGGGTCGTCCCCACGACCCCGGGACTAGATTGGCCCGCCACCGTCATTTCCGACGACTATATGGTCGTCCCCACGACCACGGGACTAGGTTGGCTCGCCACCGTCATGTCTGACGACTATAGGGTCGTCCCCACGACCACGGGCCAAAGTTGGCCAGCCGGCGACATTTCCGACGACTATAGGGTCGTGCCCACGACCCGGGACTAGACTGGCCCGCCACCGTCATGTCCAACGACTATGGGGTCGTCCCCACGACCCCGGGACTAGATTGGCCCGCCACCGTCATGTCCGACGAATATAGGGTCGTCCCCACGACCCCGGGACTAGGTTGGCTCGCCACCGTCATGTCTGACGACTATAGGGTCGTCCCCACGACCACGGGCCAAAGTTGGCCAGCCGGCGACATTTCCGACGACTATAGGGTCGTGCCCACGACCCGGGACTAGACTGGCCCGCCACCGTCAAGTCCGACGACTATAGGGTCGTCCCCACGACCCCGGGACTAGACTGGCCCGCCACCGTCAAGTCCGACGACTATAGGGTCGTCCCCACGACCCCGGGACTAGATTGGCCCGCCACCGTCAAGTCCGACGACTATAGGGTCGTCCCCAAAACCACGGGCCAAAGTTGGCCAGCCGCCGACATGTCCGACGACTATAGGGTCGTCCCCACGACCCCGGGCCAATGTTGGCCAATCGCCGACATGTCCAACGACTATAGGGTCGTCCCTACGACCCCGGGACTAGATTAGCCCGCCACCGTCATGTCCAACAACTATAGGGTCGTCCCCACGACCACGGGCCAAAGTTGGCATGCCGCCGAAATGTCCGACGACTATAGGGTCGTCCCCACGACACCGGGCCAAAGTTGGCCAGCCGCCGAAATGTCCGACGACTATAGGGTCGTTCCCACGACCCCGGGACTAGGTTGGCCAGCCGCCGACATGTCCGACGACTATAGGGTCGTCCCGACGACCCCGGGCCAATGTTGGCCAATCGCCAACATGGCCGACGACTATAGGGTCGTCCCTACGACCCCGGGACTAGATTGGCCCGCCACCGTCATGTCCAACGATTATAGGGTCGTCCCCACGACCCCGGGACTAGATTGGCCCGCCACCGTCATGTCCGACGATTATAGGGTCGTCCCCAGGACCCCGGGACAAGCTTGGCCCGCCGCCGACTTGTCCGACGACTATAGGGTCGTCCCCACGACCCCGGGACTAGATTGGCCCGCCACCGTCATGTCCGACGACAATAGGGTCGTCCCCACGACCCCGGGTCTAGGTTGGCCAGCCGCCGACATGTCCGACGACAATCGGATCGTCCCCACGACCACGCGCCAAATTTGGCCAGCCGCCGACATGTCCGACGACTATTGGATCGTCCCCACGACCACGGGCCAAAGTTGGCCAGCCGCCGACATGTCCGACGATAATCGGATCTTCCCCACGACCACGCGCCAATGTTGGCCAGCCGCCGACATGTCCGACGACTATAGGGTCGTCCCCACGACCCCGGGCCAATGTTGGCCAATCGCCGACATGTCCAACGACTATAGGGTCGTCCCTACGACCCCGGGACTAGATTAGCTCGCCACCGTCATGTCCAACAACTATAGGGTCGTCCCCACGACCACGGGCCAAAGTTGGCATGCTGCCGAAATGTCCGACGACTATAGGGTCGTCCCCACGACACCGGGCCAAAGTTGGCCAGCCGCCGACATGTCCGACGACTATAGGGTCGTCCCCACGACCCCGGGCCAAAGTTGGCCAGCCGCCGACATGTCCAACGACTATTGGGTCGCCCCACGACCACGGGCCAAAGTTGGCCAGCCGCCGACATGTCCGATGACTATATGGTCGTCCCCACGGCCCCGGGTCTAGGTTGGCCAGCCGCCGACATGTTCGACGACTATAGAGGCGTCCCCACGACACCGGTCAGCCGCTGACATGCCCAACGACTATAGGGTCGTCCCCACGACCCCGGGTCTAGGTTGGCCAGCCGCCGACATGTTCGACGACTATAGGGTCGTCCCCACGACCCCCGGACTAGGTTGGTACGCTGCCGACTTGTCCGACGAGTATAGGGTCCTCCCCACGACCGCGGGCCAAAGTTGGCCTGCCGCCGACATATCCGACGACTATAGGGTCGTCCCCACGACCCCGGGCCAAAGTTGGCCAGCCGCTGACATGTCCGACGACCATAGGGTCGTCCCCACGACCCCGGGACTAGATTGGCCCGCCACCGTCATTTCCGACGACTATATGGTCGTCCCCACGACCACGGGACTAGGTTGGCTCGCCACCGTCATGTCTGACGACTATAGGGTCGTCCCCACGACCACGGGCCAAAGTTGGCCAGCCGGCGACATGTCCGACGACTATAGGGTCGTCCCCACGACCCCGGGCCAATGTTGGCCAATCGCTGACATGCCCAACGACTATAGGGTCGTCCCCACGACCACGGGCCAAAGTTGGCCAGCCGCCGACATGTCCGACGACAATAGGGTCGTCCCCACGACCCCGGGTCTAGGTTGGCCCGCCACCGTCATGTCCGACGACAATAGGGTCGTCCCCACGACCCCGGGTCTAGGTTGGCCAGCCGCCGACATGTCCGACGACTATAGGGTCGTCCCCACGACCACGAGCCAAAGTTGGCCAGCCGCCGACATGTGCAACGACTATTGGGTCGCCCCACGACCACGGGCCAAAGTTGGCCAGCCGCCGACATGTCCGATGACTATATGGTCGTCCCCACGACCCCGGGTCTAGGTTGGCCAGCCGCCGACATGTTCGACGACTATAGAGGCGTCCCCACGACACCGGTCAGCCGCTGACATGCCCAACGACTATAGGGTCGTCCCCACGACCACGGGCCAAAGTTGGCCAGCCGCCGACATGTCCGACGACTATTGGATCGTCCCCACGACCACGGGCCAAAGTTGGCCAGCCGCCGACATGTCCGACGACTATAGGGTCGTCCCCACGACCCCGGGACAAGGTTGGCCAGCCGCCGACATGTCCGACGACTATAGGGTCGTCCCGACGACCCCGGGCCAATGTTGGCCAATCGCCAACATGTCCGACGACTATAGGCTCGTCCCCACGACCCCCGGACTAGCTTGGCTCGCCGCCGACTTGTCCGACGACTATAGGGTCGTCCCCACGACCCCGGGCAAACGTTGGCCAGCCGCCGACTTGTCCGACGACTATAGGGTCGTCCCCGCGACCCCTGGACTAGATTGGCCCGCCACCGTCTTGTCCGACGACTATAGGGTCGTCTTCACGACCACGGGCCAAAGTTGGCCAGCCGCCGACATATCCGACGACTATAGGGTCGTCCCCACGACCCCGGGCCAAAGTTGGCCAGCCGCCGACATGTCCGATGACTATATGGTCGTCCCCACGACCCCGGGTCTAGGTTGGCCAGCCGCCGACATGTTCGACGACTATAGAGGCGTCCCCACGACACCGGTCTGCCGCTGACATGCCCAACGACTATAGGGTCGTCCCCACGACCACGGGCCAAAGTTGGCCAGCCGCCGACATGTCCAACGACTATTGGATCGTCCCCACGACCACGGGCCAAAGTTGGCCAGCCGCCGACATGTCCGACGACTATAGGGTCGTCCCCACGACCCCGGGACAAGGTTGGCCAGCCGCCGACATGTCCGACGACTATAGGGTCGTCCCGACGACCCCGGGCCAATGTTGGCCAATCGCCAACATGTCCGACGACTATAGGCTCGTCCCCACGACCCCCGGACTAGCTTGGCTCGCCGCCGACTTGTCCGACGACTATAGGGTCGTCCCCACGACCCCGGGCAAACGTTGGCCAGCCGCCGACTTGTCCGACGACTATAGGGTCGTCCCCGCGACCCCTGGACTAGATTGGCCCGCCACCGTCTTGTCCGACGACTATAGGGTCGTCTTCACGACCACGGGCCAAAGTTGGCCAGCCGCCGACATTTCCGACGACAATAGGGTCGTCCTCACGACCACGGGCCAAATTTGGCCAGCCGCCGACTTGTCCGACGACTATAGGGTCGATCCCACGACCACGGGCCAAAGTTGGCCACCCGCCGACTTGTCCGAGGACCATAGGGTCGTCCCCACGACCCCGGGTCTAGGATGGCCAGCCGCCGACATGTCCGACGACTATGGAGTCGTCCCCACGACACCGGGACTATGTTGGCTCGCCGCCGACTTGTCCGACGACTATAGTGTCGTCCCCACGACCACCGGCCAAAGTTGGCCAGCCGCCGACATGTCCGACGACTATAGGGTCGCCCCGACGACACCGGGCCAAAGTTGGTCAGCCCCCGATTTGTCCGACGACTATAGGGTTGTCCCCACGACCACGGGTCAAAGTTGGCCAGCCGCCGTCATGTCCGACGACTATAGGGTCGTCCCCACGACCCCGGGCCAAAGCTGGACAGCCGCCGACTTGTCCGACGACTATAGGGTCGTCCCCACGACCCCGGGCCAAAGCTGGACAGCCGCCGACTTTTCCGACGACTATAGGGTCGTCCCCACGACCACGGGCCAAAGTTGGCCAGCCGCCGACTTGTCCGACGACTATAGGGTCGTCCCCATGACCCGGGACTAGACTAGCCCGCCACGTCATGTCCGACGACTATAGGGTCGTCCCCACGACCCCCGGACTAGGTTGGTACGCCGCCGACTTGTCCGACGAGTATAGGGTCCTCCCCACGACCACGGGCCAAAGGTGGCCAGCCGCCGACATGTCCGACGACTATAGGGTCGTCCCCACGACCCGGGACTAGACTGGTCCGCCACCGACATGTCCGACGACTATAGAGTCGTCCCCACGACCCCGGGTCAATGTTGGCTCGCCGCCGACATGTCCGACGACTATAGGGTCGTCCCCACGACCCCCGGGCCAAAGTTGGACAGCCACCGACATTTCCGACGACTATAGGGTCGTCCCCACGACCACGCGCCAAAGTTGGCCAGCCGCCGACATGTCCGACGACTATTGGATCGTCCCCACGACCACGGGCCAAAGTTGGCCAGCCGCCGACATGTCCGACGATAATCGGATCGTCCCCACGACCACGCGCCAATGTTGGCCAGCCGCCGACATGTCCGACGACTATAGGGTCGTCCCCACGACCCCGGGCCAATGTTGGCCAATCGCCGACATGTCCAACGACTATAGGGTCGTCCCCACGACCCCGGGCCAAAGTTGGCCAGCCGCCGACATGTCCAACGACTATTGGGTCGCCCCACGACCACGGGCCAAAGTTGGCCAGCCGCCGACATGTCCGATGACTATATGGTCGTCCCCACGACCCCGGGTCTAGGTTGGCCAGCCGCCGACATGTTCGACGACTATAGAGGCGTCCCCACGACACCGGTCAGCCGCTGACATGCCCAACGACTATAGGGTCGTCCCCACGACCACGGGCCAAAGTTGGCCAGCCGCCGACATGTCCGACGACAATATGGTCGTCCCCACGACCCCGGGTCTAGGTTGGCCAGCCGCCGACATGTTCGACGACTATAGAGGCGTCCCCACGACACCGGTCAGCCGCTGACATGCCCAACGACTATAGGGTCGTCCCCACGACCACGGGCCAAAGTTGGCCAGCCGCCGACATGTCCGACGACAATAGGGTCGTCCCCACGACCCCGGGTCTAGGTTGGCCCGCCACCGTCATGTCCGACGACAAAAGGGTCGTCCCCACGACCCCGGGTCTAGGTTGGCCAGCCGCCGACATGTCCGACGACTATAGGGTCGTCCCCACGACCACGAGCCAAAGTTGGCCAGCCGCCGACATGTCCAACGACTATTGGGTCGCCCCACGACCACGGGCCAAAGTTGGCCAGCCGCCGACATGTCCGATGACTATATGGTCGTCCCCACGACCCCGGGTCTAGGTTGGCCAGCCGCCGACATGTTCGACGACTATAGAGGCGTCCCCACGACACCGGTCTGCCGCTGACATGCCCAACGACTATAGGGTCGTCCCCACGACCACGGGCCAAAGTTGGCCAGCCGCCGACATGTCCAACGACTATTGGATCGTCCCCACGACCACGGGCCAAAGTTGGCCAGCCGCCGACATGTCCGACGACTATAGGGTCGTCCCCACGACCCCGGGACAAGGTTGGCCAGCCGCCGACATGTCCGACGACTATAGGGTCGTCCCGACGACCCCGGGCCAATGTTGGCCAATCGCCAACATGTCCGACGACTATAGGCTCGTCCCCACGACCCCCGGACTAGCTTGGCTCGCCGCCGACTTGTCCGACGACTATATGGTCGTCCCCACGACCCCGGGCAAACGTTGGCCAGCCGCCGACTTGTCCGACGACTATAGGGTCGTCCCCGCGACCCCTGGACTAGATTGGCCCGCCACCGTCTTGTCCGACGACTATAGGGTCGTCTTCACGACCACGGGCCAAAGTTGGCCAGCCGCCGACATTTCCGACGACAATAGGGTCGTCCTCACGACACCGGGCCAAAGTTGGCCAGCCGCCGACATGTCCGACGACTATAGGGTCGTCCCCACGACCCCGGGCCAAAGTTGGCCAGCCGCCGACATGTCCAACGACTATTGGGTCGCCCCACGACCACGGGCCAAAGTTGGCCAGCCGCCGACATGTCCGATGACTATATGGTCGTCCCCACGGCCCCGGGTCTAGGTTGGCCAGCCGCCGACATGTTCGACGACTATAGAGGCGTCCCCACGACACCGGTCAGCCGCTGACATGCCCAACGACTATAGGGTCGTCCCCACGACCACGGGCCAAAGTTGGCCAGCCGCCGACATGTCCGACGACAATATGGTCGTCCCCACGACCTCGGGTCTAGGTTGGCCAGCCGCCGACATGTTCGACGACTATAGAGGCGTCCCCACGACACCGGTCAGCCGCTGACATGCCCAACGACTATAGGGTCGTCCCCACGACCACGGGCCAAAGTTGGCCAGCCGCCGACATGTCCGACGACAATAGGGTCGTCCCCACGACCCGGGACTAGACTGGCCCGCCACCGTCATGTCCGACGACTATAGGGTCGTCCCCACGACCCCCGGACTAGGTTGGCCGGCCGCCGACTTGTCCGACGACTATAGGGTCGTCCCCACGACCCCCCGACTAGGTGGGCTCGCCGCCGACTTGTCCGACGACTATAGGGTCGTCCCCACGACCCCGGGACTAGGTTGGCTCGCCACCGTCATGTCTGACGACTATAGGGTCGTCCCCACGACCACCGGCCAAAGTTGGCCAGCCGGCGACATTTCCGACGACTATAGGGTCGTGCCCACGACCCGGGACTAGACTGGCCCGCCACCGTCAAGTCCGACGACTATAGGGTCGTCCCCACGACCCCGGGACTAGATTGGCCCGCCACCGTCAAGTCCGACGACTATAGGGTCGTCCCCAAAACCACGGGCCAAAGTTGGCCAGCCGCCGACATGTCCGACGACTATAGGGTCGTCCCCACGACCCCGGGCCAATGTTGGCCAATCGCCGACATGTCCAACGACTATAGAGTCGTCCCTACGACCCCGGGACTAGATTAGCCCGCCACCGTCATGTCCAACAACTATAGGGTCGTCCCCACGACCACGGGCCAAAGTTGGCATGCCGCCGAAATGTCCGACGACTATAGGGTCGTCCCCACGACACCGGGCCAAAGTTGGCCAGCCGCCGAAATTTCCGACGACTATAGGGTCGTTCCCACGACCCCGGGACTAGGTTGGCCAGCCGCCGACATGTCCGACGACTATAGGGTCGTCCCGACGACTCCGGGCCAATGTTGGCCAATCGCCAACATGGCCGACGACTATAGGGTCGTCCCTACGACCCCGGGACTAGATTGGCCCGCCACCGTCATGTCCAACGATTATAGGGTCGTCCCCACGACCCCGGGACTAGATTGGCCCGCCACCGTCATGTCCGACGATTATAGGGTCGTCCCCAGGACCCCGGGACAAGCTTGGCCCGCCGCCGACTTGTCCGACGACTATAGGGTTGTCCCCACGACCCCGGGACTAGATTGGCCCGCCACCGTCATGTCCGACGACAATAGGGTCGTCCCCACGACCCCGGGTCTAGGTTGGCCAGCCGCCGACATGTCCGACGACAATCGGATCGTCCCCACGACCACGCGCCAAAGTTGGCCAGCCGCCGACATGTCCGACGTCTATTGGATCGTCCCCACGACCACGGGCCAAAGTTGGCCAGCCGCCGACATGTCCGACGATAATCGGATCTTCCCCACGACCACGCGCCAATGTTGGCCAGCCGCCGACATGTCCGACGACTATAGGGTCGTCCCCACGACCCCGGGCCAATGTTGGCCAATCGCCGACATGTCCAACGACTATAGGGTCGTCCCTACGACCCCGGGACTAGATTAGCTCGCCACCGTCATGTCCAACAACTATAGGGTCGTCCCCACGACCACGGGCCAAATTTGGCATGCTGCCGAAATGTCCGACGACTATAGGGTCGTCCCCACGACACCGGGCCAAAGTTGGCCAGCCGCCGACATGTCCGACGACTATAGGGTCGTCCCCACGACCCCGGGCCAAAGTTGGCCAGCCGCCGACATGTCCAACGACTATTGGGTCGCCCCACGACCACGGGCCAAAGTTGGCCAGCCGCCGACATGTCCGACGACAATATGGTCGTCCCCACGACCCCGGGTCTAGGTTGGCCAGCCGCCGACATGTTCGACGACTATAGAGGCGTCCCCACGACACCGGTCAGCCGCTGACATGCACAACGGCTATAGGGTCGTCCCCACGACCACGGGCCAAAGTTGGCCAGCCGCCGACATGTCCGACGACAATAGGGTCGTCCCCACGACCCCGGGTCTAGGTTGGCCCGCCACCGTCATGTCCGACGACAATAGGGTCGTCCCCACGACCCCGGGTCTAGGTTGGCCAGCCGCCGACATGTCCGACGACTATAGGGTCGTCCCCACGACCACGAGCCAAAGTTGGCCAGCCGCCGACATGTCCAACGACTATTGGGTCGCCCCACGACCACGGGCCAAAGTTGGCCAGCCGCCGACATGTCCGATGACTATATGGTCGTCCCCACGACCCCGGGTCTAGGTTGGCCAGCCGCCGACATGTTCGACGACTATAGAGGCGTCCCCACGACACCGGTCAGCCGCTGACATGCCCAACGACTATAGGGTCGTCCCCACGACCACGGGCCAAAGTTGGCCAGCCGCCGACATGTCCGACGACTATTGGATCGTCCCCACGACCACGGGCCAAAGTTGGCCAGCCGCCGACATGTCCGACGATTATAGGGTCGTCCCCACGACCCCGGGACAAGGTTGGCCAGCCGCCGACATGTCCGACGACTATAGGGTCGTCCCGACGACCCCGGGCCAATGTTGGCCAATCGCCAACATGTCCGACGACTATAGGCTCGTCCCCACGACCCCCGGACTTGCTTGGCTCGCCGCCGACTTGTCCGACGACTATAGGGTCGTCCCCACGACCCCGGGCAAACGTTGGCCAGCCGCCGACTTGTCCGACGACTATAGGGTCGTCCCCGCGACCCCTGGACTAGATTGGCCCGCCACCGTCTTGTCCGACGACTATAGGGTCGTCTTCACGACCACGGGCCAAAGTTGGCCAGCCGCCGACATTTCCGACGACAATAGGGTCGTCCTCACGACCACGGGCCAAATTTGGCCAGCCGCCGACTTGTCCGACGACTATAGGGTCGATCCCACGACCACGGGCCAAATTTGGCCACCCGCCGACTTGTCCGAGGACCATAGGGTCGTCCCCACGACCCCGGGTCTAGGTTGGCCAGCCGCCGACATGTCCGACGACTATGGAGTCGTCCCCACGACACCGGGACTATGTTGGCTCGCCGCCGACTTGTCCGACGACTATAGGGTCGTCCCCACGACCCCGGGCCAAAGCTGGACAGCCGCCGACTTGTCCGACGACTATAGGGTCGTCCCCACGACCCCGGGCCAAAGCTGGACAGCCGCCGACTTTTCCGACGACTATAGGGTCGTCCCCACGACCACGGGCCAAAGTTGGCCAGCCGCCGACTTGTCCGACGACTATAGGGTCGTCCCCATGACCCGGGACTAGACTAGCCCGCCACGTCATGTCCGACGACTATAGGGTCGTCCCCACGACCCCCGGACTAGGTTGGTACGCCGCCGACTTGTCCGACGAGTATAGGGTCCTCCCCACGACCACGGGCCAAAGGTGGCCAGCCGCCGACATGTCCGACGACTATAGGGTCGTCCCCACGACCCGGGACTAGACTGGTCCGCCACCGACATGTCCGACGACTATAGAGTGGTCCCCACGACCCCGGGTCAATGTTGGCTCGCCGCCGACATGTCCGACGACTATAGGGTCGTCCCCACGACCCCCGGGCCAAAGTTGGACAGCCACCGACATTTCCGACGACTATAGGGTCGTTCCCACGACCACGGGCCAAAGTTGGCCAGCCGCCGGCTTGTCCGACGATTATAGGGTCGTCCCCACGACCCCGGGACTAGGTTGGCCCGCCGCCGACTTGTCCGACGACTATAGGGTCGTCCCCACGACCGCGGGCCAAAGTTGGCCTGCCGCCGACATATCCGACCACTATAGGGTCGTCCCCACGACCCCGGGCCAAAGTTGGCCAGCCGCTGACATGTCCGACGACCATAGGGTCGTCCCCACGACCCCGGGACTAGATTGGCCCGCCACCGTCATTTCCGACGACTATATGGTCGTCCCCACGACCACGGGCCAATGTTGGCCAGCCGCTGACTTGTCCGACGACTATAGGGTCGTCCCCACGACCGCGGGACTAGATTGGCTCGCCGCCGACTTGTCCGACGACTGTAAGGTCGTCCCCACGACCCCGGGACTAGATTGGCCCGCCACCGTCATTTCCGACGACTATAGGGTCGTCCCCACGACCACGGGCCAAAGTTGGCCAGCCGCCGACTTGTCCGACGACTATAGGGTCGTCCCCACGACCCCCGGACTAGGTTGGTACGCCGCCGACTTGTCCGACGAGTATAGGGTCCTCCCCACGACCACGGGCCAAAGTTGGCCAGCCGCCGACATGTCCGACGACTATAGGGTCGTCCCCATGACCCGGGACTAGAGTGGCCCGCCACCGTCATGTCCGACAACTATAGGGTCGTCCCCACGACCCCCGGACTAGGTTGGTACGCCGCCGACTTGTCCGACGACTATAGGGTCGTCCCCACGACCGCGGGCCAAAGTTGGCCTGCCGCCGTCATATCCGACGACTATAGGGTCGTCCCCACGACCCCGGGCCAAAGTTGGCCAGCCGCCGACTTGTCCGACGACTATAGGGTCGTCCCCATGACCCGGGACTAGAGTGGCCCGCCACCGTCATGTCCGACGACTATATGGTCGTCCCCACGACCACGGGCCAATGTTGGCCAGCCGCTGACTTGTCCGACGACTATAGGGTCGTCCCCACGACCGCGGGACTAGATTGGCTCGCCGCCGACTTGTCCGACGACTGTAGGGTCGTCCCCACGACCCCGGGACTAGATTGGCCAGCCACCGTCATTTCCGACGACTATAGGGTCGTCCCCACGACCACGGGCCAAAGTTGGCCAGCCGCCGACTTGTCCGACGACTATAGGGTCGTCCCCATGACCCGGGACTAGACTGGCCCGCCACCGTCATGTCCGACGACTATAGGGTCGTCCCCACGACCCCCGGACTAGGTTGGTACGCCGCCGACTTGTCCGACGAGTATAGGGTCCTCCCCACGACCGCGGGCCAAAGTTGGCCTGCCGCCGACATATCCGACGACTATAGGGTCGTCCCCACGACCCCGGGCCAAAGTTGGCCAGCCGCTGACATGTCCGACGACCATAGGGTCGTCCCCACGACCCCGGGACTAGATTGGCCCGCCACCGTCATTTCCGACGACTATATGGTCGTCCCCACGACCACGGGACTAGGTTGGCTCGCCACCGTCATGTCTGACGACTATAGGGTCGTCCCCACGACCACGGGCCAAAGTTGGCCAGCCGGCGACATTTCCGACGACTATAGGGTCGTGCCCACGACCCGGGACTAGACTGGCCCGCCACCGTCATGTCCAACGACTATGGGGTCGTCCCCACGACCCCGGGACTAGATTGGCCCGCCACCGTCATGTCCGACGACTATAGGGTCGTCCCCACGACCCCGGGACTAGGTTGGCTCGCCACCGTCATGTCTGACGACTATAGGGTCGTCCCCACGACCACGGGCCAAAGTTGGCCAGCCGGCGACATTTCCGACGACTATAGGGTCGTGCCCACGACCCGGGACTAGACTGGCCCGCCACCGTCAAGTCCGACGACTATAGGGTCGTCCCCACGACCCCGGGACTAGACTGGCCCGCCACCGTCAAGTCCGACGACTATAGGGTCGTCCCCACGACCCCGGGACTAGATTGGCCCGCCACCGTCAAGTCCGACGACTATAGGGTCGTCCCCAAAACCACGGGCCAAAGTTGGCCAGCCGCCGACATGTCCGACGACTATAGGGTCGTCCCCACGACCCCGGGCCAATGTTGGCCAATCGCCGACATGTCCAACGACTATAGGGTCGTCCCTACGACCCCGGGACTAGATTAGCCCGCCACCGTCATGTCCAACAACTATAGGGTCGTCCCCACGACCACGGGCCAAAGTTGGCATGCCGCCGAAATGTCCGACGACTATAGGGTCGTCCCCACGACACCGGGCCAAAGTTGGCCAGCCGCCGAAATGTCCGACGACTATAGGGTCGTTCCCACGACCCCGGGACTAGGTTGGCCAGCCGCCGACATGTCCGACGACTATAGGGTCGTCCCGACGACCCCGGGCCAATGTTGGCCAATCGCCAACATGGCCGACGACTATAGGGTCGTCCCTACGACCCCGGGACTAGATTGGCCCGCCACCGTCATGTCCAACGATTATAGGGTCGTCCCCACGACCCCGGGACTAGATTGGCCCGCCACCGTCATGTCCGACGATTATAGGGTCGTCCCCAGGACCCCGGGACAAGCTTGGCCCGCCGCCGACTTGTCCGACGACTATAGGGTCGTCCCCACGACCCCGGGACTAGATTGGCCCGCCACCGTCAGGTCCGACGACAATAGGGTCGTCCCCACGACCCCGGGTCTAGGTTGGCCAGCCGCCGACATGTCCGACGACAATCGGATCGTCCCCACGACCACGCGCCAAATTTGGCCAGCCGCCGACATGTCCGACGACTATTGGATCGTCCCCACGACCACGGGCCAAAGTTGGCCAGCCGCCGACATGTCCGACGATAATCGGATCTTCCCCACGACCACGCGCCAATGTTGGCCAGCCGCCGACATGTCCGACGACTATAGGGTCGTCCCCACGACCCCGGGCCAATGTTGGCCAATCGCCGACATGTCCAACGACTATAGGGTCGTCCCTACGACCCCGGGACTAGATTAGCTCGCCACCGTCATGTCCAACAACTATAGGGTCGTCCCCACGACCACGGGCCAAAGTTGGCATGCTGCCGAAATGTCCGACGACTATAGGGTCGTCCCCACGACACCGGGCCAAAGTTGGCCAGCCGCCGACATGTCCGACGACTATAGGGTCGTCCCCACGACCCCGGGCCAAAGTTGGCCAGCCGCCGACATGTCCAACGACTATTGGGTCGCCCCACGACCACGGGCCAAAGTTGGCCAGCCGCCGACATGTCCGATGACTATATGGTCGTCCCCACGGCCCCGGGTCTAGGTTGGCCAGCCGCCGACATGTTCGACGACTATAGAGGCGTCCCCACGACACCGGTCAGCCGCTGACATGCCCAACGACTATAGGGTCGTCCCCACGACCCCGGGTCTAGGTTGGCCAGCCGCCGACATGTTCGACGACTATAGAGGCGTCCCCACGACACCGGTCAGCCGCTGACATGCCCAACGACTATAGGGTCGTCCCCACGACCACGGGCCAAAGTTGGCCAGCCGCCGACATGTCCGACGACTATTGGATCGTCCCCACGACCACGGGCCAAAGCTGGCCAGCCGCCGACATGTCCGACGACTATTGGATCGTCCCCACGACCACGGGCCAAAGTTGGCCAGCCGCCGACATGTCCGACGATAATCGGATCTTCCCCACGACCACGCGCCAATGTTGGCCAGCCGCCGACATGTCCGACGACTATAGGGTCGTCCCCACGACCCCGGGCCAATGTTGGCCAATCGCTGACATGCCCAACGACTATAGGGTCGTCCCCACGACCACGGGCCAAAGTTGGCCAGCCGCCGACATGTCCGACGACAATAGGGTCGTCCCCACGACCCCGGGTCTAGGTTGGCCCGCCACCGTCATGTCCGACGACAATAGGGTCGTCCCCACGACCCCGGGTCTAGGTTGGCCAGCCGCCGACATGTCCGACGACTATAGGGTCGTCCCCACGACCAGGAGCCAAAGTTGGCCAGCCGCCGACATGTGCAACGACTATTGGGTCGCCCCACGACCACGGGCCAAAGTTGGCCAGCCGCCGACATGTCCGATGACTATATGGTCGTCCCCACGACCCCGGGTCTAGGTTGGCCAGCCGCCGACATGTTCGACGACTATAGAGGCGTCCCCACGACACCGGTCAGCCGCTGACATGCCCAACGACTATAGGGTCGTCCCCACGACCACGGGCCAAAGTTGGCCAGCCGCCGACATGTCCGACGACTATTGGATCGTCCCCACGACCACGGGCCAAAGTTGGCCAGCCGCCGACATGTCCGACGACTATAGGGTCGTCCCCACGACCCCGGGACAAGGTTGGCCAGCCGCCGACATGTCCGACGACTATAGGGTCGTCCCGACGACCCCGGGCCAATGTTGGCCAATCGCCAACATGTCCGACGACTATAGGCTCGTCCCCACGACCCCCGGACTAGCTTGGCTCGCCGCCGACTTGTCCGACGACTATAGGGTCGTCCCCACGACCCCGGGCAAACGTTGGCCAGCCGCCGACTTGTCCGACGACTATAGGGTCGTCCCCGCGACCCCTGGACTAGATTGGCCCGCCACCGTCTTGTCCGACGACTATAGGGTCGTCTTCACGACCACGGGCCAAAGTTGGCCAGCCGCTGACATGTCCGACGACCATAGGGTCGTCCCCACGACCCCGGGACTAGATTGGCCCGCCACCGTCATTTCCGACGACTATATGGTCGTCCCCACGACCACGGGCCAATGTTGGCCAGCCGCTGACTTGTCCGACGACTATAGGGTCGTCCCCACGACCGCGGGACTAGATTGGCTCGCCGCCGACTTGTCCGACGACTGTAGGGTCGTCCCCACGACCCCGGGACTAGATTGGCCCGCCACCGTCATTTCCGACGACTATAGGGTCGTCCCCACGACCACGGGCCAAAGTTGGCCAGCCGCCGACTTGTCCGACGACTATAGGGTCGTCCCCACGACCCCCGGACTAGGTTGGTACGCCGCCGACTTGTCCGACGAGTATAGGGTCCTCCCCACGACCACGGGCCAAAGTTGGCCAGCCGCCGACATGTCCGACGACTATAGGGTCGTCCCCATGACCCGGGACTAGAGTGGCCCGCCACCGTCATGTCCGACAACTATAGGGTCGTCCCCACGACCCCCGGACTAGGTTGGTACGCCGCCGACTTGTCCGACGACTATAGGGTCGTCCCCACGACCGCGGGCCAAAGTTGGCCTGCCGCCGACATATCCGACGACTATAGGGTCGTCCCCACGACCCCGGGCCAAAGTTGGCCAGCCGCCGACTTGTCCGACGACTATAGGGTCGTCCCCATGACCCGGGACTAGAGTGGCCCGCCACCGTCATGTCCGACGACTATATGGTCGTCCCCACGACCACGGGCCAATGTTGGCCAGCCGCTGACTTGTCCGACGACTATAGGGTCGTCCCCACGACCGCGGGACTAGATTGGCTCGCCGCCGCCTTGTCCGACGACTGTAGGGTCGTCCCCACGACCCCGGGACTAGATTGGCCAGCCACCGTCATTTCCGACGACTATAGGGTCGTCCCCATGACCCGGGACTAGACTGGCCCGCCACCGTCATGTCCGACGACTATAGGGTCGTCCCCACGACCCCCGGACTAGGTTGGTACGCCGCCGACTTGTCCGACGAGTATAGGGTCCTCCCCACGACCACGGGCCAAAGTTGGCCAGCCGCCGACATGTCCGACGACTGTAGGGTCGTCCCCACGACCCCGGGACTAGATTGGCCCGCCACCGTCATTTCCGACGAGTATAGGGTCCTCCCCACGACCACGGGCCAAAGTTGGCCAGCCGCCGACATGTCCGACGACTGTAGGGTCGTCCCCACGACCCCGGGCCAAAGTTGGCCAGCCGCCGACATGTCCGACGACTATAGGGTCGTCCCCACGACGCCGGGCAAAGGTTGGCCAGCCGCCGACATGTTCGACGAGTATAGGGACGTCCCAACGACGCCGGGACTAGATTGGCTAGTCACCGTCACGTCCGACGACTATCGGATCGTCCCCACGACCACGGGCCAAAGTTGGCCAGCCGCTAACATGTCCGACGATTATAGGGTCGTCCCCACGATCCCGGGACTAGATTGGCCCGACACCGTCATGTCCGACGACTATAGGGTCGTCCCCACGATCCCGGGACTAGATTGGCCCGACACCGTCATGTCCGACGAGTATAGGGTCCTCCCCACGACCACGGGCCAAAGTTGGCCAGCCGCCGACTTGTCCGACGAGTATAGGGTCCTCCCCACGACCACGGGCCAAAGTTGGCCAGCCGCCGACATGTCCGACGACTGTAGGGTCGTCCCCACGACCCCGGGACTAGATTGGCCCGCCACCGTCATTTCCGACGAGTATAGGGTCCTCCCCACGACCACGGGCCAAAGTTGGCCAGCCGCCGACATGTCCGACGACTGTAGGGTCGTCCCCACGACCCCGGGCCAAAGTTGGCCAGCCGCCGACATGTCCGACGACTATAGGGTCGTCCCCACGACGCCGGGCAAAGGTTGGCCAGCCGCCGACATGTTCGACGAGTATAGGGACGTCCCAACGACGCCGGGACTAGATTGGCTAGTCACCGTCACGTCCGACGACTATCGGATCGTCCCCACGACCACGGGCCAAATTTGGCCAGCCGCCGACTTGTCCGAAGACTATAGGGTCGTCCCCACGTCCCCGGGTCAAAGTTGGCCAGCCGCCGACATGCCCGACGACTATAGGGTCGTCCCCATGACCACGGGGCCAAAGTTGGCGAGCCGCCGACATGTCCGACGACTATAGGGTCGTCCCCACAACCCGGGAGTAGACTGACCCGCCACCGTCATGTCCGACGACTATAGGGTCGTCCCCACGACCCCGGGACTAGATTGGCCCGCCACCGTCAAGTCCGACGACTATAGGGTCGCCCCCCCCCGACCCCGGGACTAGATTGGCCCGCCACCGTCAAGTCCGACGACTATAGGGTCGTCCCCACGACCCCGGGACTAGATTGGCCCGCCACCGTCAAGTCCGACGACTATAGGGTCGTCCCCACGACCCCGGGCCAAAGCTGGACAGCCGCCGACTTGTCCGACGACTATAGGGTCGTCCCCACGACCACGGGCCAAAGTTGGCCAGCCGGCGACATTTCCGACGACTATAGGGTCGTGCCCACGACCCGGGACTAGACTGGCCCGCCACCGTCATGTCCAACGACTATGGGGTCGTCCCCACGACCCCGGGACTAGATTGGCCCGCCACCGTCATGTCCGACGACTATAGGGTCGTCGCCACGACCCCCGGACTAGGTTGGCCGGCCGCCGACTTGTCCGACGACTATAGGGTCGTCCCCACGACCCCCGGACTAGGTGGGCTCGCCCCCGACTTGTCCGACGACTATAGGGTCGTTCCCACGACCCCGGGCCAAAGTTGGCAAGCTGCCGACTTATCCGACGACTATAGGGTCGTCCCCACGACCCCGGGCCAAAGTTGGCCAGCCGCTGATATGTCCGACGACTATACGGTCGTCCCCACGACCCCGGGAATAGATTGGCCCGCCACCGTCATTTCCGACGACTATAGGGTCGTCCCCACGACCCCGGGCCAAAGTTGGCCAGCCGCCGACATGTCCGACGACTATAGGATCGTCCCCACGACCCGGGACTAGAGTGGCCCGCCACCGTCATGTCCGACGACTATATGGTCGTCCCCACGACCACGGGCCAATGTTGGCTAGCCGCTGACTTGTCCGACGACTATAGGGTCGTCCCCACGACCGCGGGACTAGATTGGCTCGCCGCCGACTTGTCCGACGACTGTAGTGTCGTCCCCACGACCCCGGGACTAGATTGGCCCGCCACCGTCATTTCCGACGACTATAGGGTCGTCCCCACGACCACGGGCCAATGTTGGCTAGCCGCTGACTTGTCCGACGACTATAGGGTCGTCCCCACGACCGCGGGACTAGATTGGCTCGCCGCCGACTTGTCCGACGACTGTAGGGTCGTCCCCACGACCCCAGGACTAGATTGGCCCGCCACCGTCATTTCCGACGACTATAGGGTCGTCCCCACGACCACGGGCCAAAGCTGGCCAGCCGCCGGCTTGTCCGACGACTATAGGGTCGTCCCCATGACCCGGGACTAGACTGGCCCGCCACCGTCATGTCCGACGACTACAGGGTCGTCCCCACGACCCCCGGACTAGGATGGTACGCCGCCGACTTGTCCGACGAGTATAGGGTCCTCCCCACGACCACGGGCCAAAGTTGGCCTGCCGCCGACATGTCCGACGACTATAGGGTCGTCCCCACGACCCGGGACTAGACTGGCCCGCCACCGTCATGTCCGACGACTATAGGGTCGTCCCCACGACCCCCGGACTAGGTTGGCCGGCCGCCGACTTGTCCGACGACTATAGGGTCGTCCCCACGACCCCCCGACTAGGTGGGCTCGCCGCCGACTTGTCCGACGACTATAGGGTCATCCCCACGACCCCGGGACTAGGTTGGCCCGCCGCCGACTTGTCCGACGACTATAGGGTCGTCCCCACGACCCCGGGACTAGGTTGGCTCGCCACCGACATGTCTGACGACTATAGGGTCGTCCCCACGACCCCGGGACTAGATTGGCCCGCCACCGTCAAGTCCGACGACTATAGGGTCGTCCCCACGACCCCGGGCCAAAGTTGGACAGCCGCCGACTTGTCCGACGACTATAGGGTCGTCCCCACGACCACGGGCCAAAGTTGGCCAGCCGCCGGCTTGTCCGACGATTATAGGGTCGTCCCCACGACCCCGGGACTAGGTTGGCCCGCCGCCGACCTGTCCGACGACTATAGGGTCGTCCCCACGACCGCGGGCCAAAGTTGGCCTGCCGACGACATATCCGACGACTATAGGGTCGTCCCCACGACCCCGGGCCAAAGTTGGCCAGCCGCCGACATGTCCGACGACTATAGGGTCGTCCCCACGACCCCGGGACTAGATTGGCCCGCCACCGTCATTTCCGACGACTATAGGGTCGTCCCCATGACCACGGGGCCAAAGTTGGCGAGCCGCCGACATGTCCGACGACTATAGGGTCGTCCCCACAACCCGGGAGTAGACTGACCCGCCACCGTCATGTCCGACGACTATAGGGTCGTGCCCACGACCCGGGACTAGACTGGCCCGCCACCGTCATGTCCAACGACTATGGGGTCGTCCCCACGACCCCGGGACTAGATTGGCCCGCCACCGTCATGTCCGACGACTATAGGGTCGTCCCCACGACCCCCGGACTAGGTTGGCCGGCCGCCGACTTGTCCGACGACTATAGGGTCGTCCCCACGACCCCCGGACTAGGTGGGCTCGCCCCGACTTGTCCGACGACTATAGGGTCGTTCCCACGACCCCGGGCCAAAGTTGGCAAGCTGCCGACTTATCCGACGACTATAGGGTCGTCCCCACGACCCCGGGCCAAAGTTGGCCAGCCGCTGATATGTCCGACGACTATACGGTCGTCCCCACGACCCCGGGAATAGATTGGCCCGCCACCGTCATTTCCGACGACCATAGGGTCGTCCCCACGACCCCGGGCCAAAGTTGGCCAGCCGCCGACATGTCCGACGACTATAGGATCGTCCCCACGACCCGGGACTAGAGTGGCCCGCCACCGTCATGTCCGACGACTATAGGGTCGTCCCCACGACCCCGGGACTAGATTGGCCCGCCACCGTCATTTCCGACGACTATAGGGTCGTCCCCACGACCACGGGCCAAAGTTGGCCAGCCGCCGGCTTGTCCGACGATTATAGGGTCGTCCCCACGACCCCGGGACTAGGTTGGCCCGCCGCCGACCTGTCCGACGACTATAGGGTCGTCCCCACGACCGCGGGCCAAAGTTGGCCTGCCGACGACATATCCGACGACTATAGGGTCGTCCCCACGACCCCGGGCCAAAGTTGGCCAGCCGCCGACATGTCCGACGACTATAGGGTCGTCCCCACGACCCCGGGACTAGATTGGCCCGCCACCGTCAAGTCCGACGACTATAGGGTCGCCCCCCCGACCCCGGGACTAGATTGGCCCGCCACCGTCAAGTCCGACGACTATAGGGTCGTCCCCACGACCCCGGGACTAGGTTGGCCCGCCGCCGACCTGTCCGACGACTATAGGGTCGTCCCCACGACCCCGGGCCAAAGCTGGACAGCCGCCGACTTGTCCGACGACTATAGGGTCGTCCCCACGACCACGGGCCAAAGTTGGCCAGCCGGCGACATTTCCGACGACTATAGGGTCGTGCCCACGACCCGGGACTAGACTGGCCCGCCACCGTCATGTCCAACGACTATGGGGTCGTCCCCACGACCCCGGGACTAGATTGGCCCGCCACCGTCATGTCCGACGACTATAGGGTCGTCCCCACGACCCCCGGACTAGGTTGGCCGGCCGCCGACTTGTCCGACGACTATAGGGTCGTCCCCACGACCCCCGGACTAGGTGGGCTCGCCCCCGACTTGTCCGACGACTATAGGGTCGTTCCCACGACCCCGGGCCAAAGTTGGCAAGCTGCCGACTTATCCGACGACTATAGGGTCGTCCCCACGACCCCGGGCCAAAGTTGGCCAGCCGCTGATATGTCCGACGACTATACGGTCGTCCCCACGACCCCGGGAATAGATTGGCCCGCCACCGTCATTTCCGACGACTATAGGGTCGTCCCCACGACCCCGGGCCAAAGTTGGCCAGCCGCCGACATGTCCGACGACTATAGGATCGTCCCCACGACCCGGGACTAGAGTGGCCCGCCACCGTCATGTCCGACGACTATATGGTCGTCCCCACGACCACGGGCCAATGTTGGCTAGCCGCTGACTTGTCCGACGACTATAGGGTCGTCCCCACGACCGCGGGACTAGATTGGCTCGCCGCCGACTTGTCCGACGACTGTAGTGTCGTCCCCACGACCCCGGGACTAGATTGGCCCGCCACCGTCATTTCCGACGACTATAGGGTCGTCCCCACGACCACGGGCCAATGTTGGCTAGCCGCTGCCTTGTCCGACGACTATAGGGTCGTCCCCACGACCGCGGGACTAGATTGGCTCGCCGCCGACTTGTCCGACGACTGTAGGGTCGTCCCCACGACCCCAGGACTAGATTGGCCCGCCACCGTCATTTCCGACGACTATAGGGTCGTCCCCACGACCACGGGCCAAAGCTGGCCAGCCGCCGGCTTGTCCGACGACTATAGGGTCGTCCCCATGACCCGGGACTAGACTGGCCCGCCACCGTCATGTCCGACGACTACAGGGTCGTCCCCACGACCCCCGGACTAGGATGGTACGCCGCCGACTTGTCCGACGAGTATAGGGTCCTCCCCACGACCACGGGCCAAAGTTGGCCTGCCGCCGACATGTCCGACGACTATAGGGTCGTCCCCACGACCCGGGACTAGACTGGCCCGCCACCGACTTGTCCGACGACTATAGGGTCGTCCCCACGACCCCCCGACTAGGTGGGCTCGCCGCCGACTTGTGCGACGACTATAGGGTCGTCCCCACGACCCCGGGACTAGGTTGGCTCGCCACCGTCATGTCTGACGACTATAGGGTCGTCCCTACGACCACGGGCCAAAGTTGGCCAGCCGCCGACATGTCCGACGACTATAGGGTCGTCCCCACGACCACGGGCCAAAGTTGGCCAGCCGCCGACATGTCCGACGACTATTGGGTCGTCCCCACGACCCGGGACTAGACTGGCCCGCCACCGTCATTTCCGACGACTATAGGGTCGTCCCCACGACCACGGGCCAAAGCTGGCTAGCCGCTGACTTGTCCGACGACTATAGGGTCGTCCCCACGACCGCGGGACTAGATTGGCTCGCCGCCGACTTGTCCGACGACTGTAGGGTCGTCCCCACGACCCCGGGACTAGATTGGCCCGCCACCGTCATTTCCGACGACTATAGGGTCGTCCCCATGACCACGGGGCCAAGTTTGGCGAGCCGCCGTCATGTCCGACGACTATAGGGTCGTCCCCACGACCCGGGACTAGACTGGCCCGCCACCGTCATGTCCGACGACTATAGGGTCGTCCCCACGACCCCCGGACTAGGTTGGCCGGCCGCCGACTTGTCCGACGACTATAGGGTCGTCCCCACGACCCCCCGACTAGGTGGGCTCGCCGCCGACTTGTCCGACGACTATAGGGTCGTCCCCACGACCCCGGGACTAGGTTGGCTCGCCACCGTCAAGTCCGACGACTATAGGGTCGTCCCCACGACCCCGGGCCAAAGTTGGATAGCCGCCGACTTGTCCGACGACTATAGGGTCGTCCCCACGACCACGGGCCAAAGTTGGCCAGCCGCCGGCTTGTCCGACGATTATAGGGTCGTCCCCACGACCCCGGGACTAGGTTGGCCCGCCGCCGACATGTCCGACGACTATAGGGTCGTCCCCACGACCGCGGGCCAAAGTTGGCCTGCCGACGACATATCCGACGACTATAGGGTCGTCCCCACGACCCCGGGCCAAAGTTGGCCAGCCGCCGACATGTCCGACGACTATAAGGTCGTCCCCACGACCCCGGGACTAGATTGGCCCGCCACCGTCATTTCCGACGACTATAGGGTCGTCCCCACGACCACGGGCCAAAGTTGGCCAGCCGCCGACTTGTCCGACGACTATAGGGTCGTACCCATGACCCGGGACTAGATTGGCTCGCCGCCGACTTGTCCGACGACTGTAGGGTCGTCCCCACGACCCCGGGACTAGATTGGCCCGCCACCGTCATTTCCGACGACTATAGGGTCGTCCTCACGACCACGGGCCAATGTTGGCAAGCCGCTGACTTGTCCGACGACTATAGGGTCGTCCCCACGACCGCGAGGACTAGATTGGCTCGCCGCCGACTTGTCCGACGACTGTAGGGTCGTCCCCACGACCCCGGGACTAGATTGGCCCGCCACCGTCATTTCCGACGACTATAGGGTCGTCCCCACGACCACGGGCCAAAGCTGGCTAGCCGCTGACTTGTCCGACGACTATAGGGTCGTCCCCACGACCGCGGGACTAGATTGGCTCGCCGCCGACTTGTCCGACGACTGTAGGGTCGTCCCCACGACCCCGGGACTAGATTGGCCCGCCACCGTCATTTCCGACGACTATAGGGTCGTCCCCACGACCACGGGCCAATGTTGGCCAATCGCCGGCTTGTCCGACGACTATAGGGTCGTCCCCACGACCGCGGGCCAAAGTTGGCCTGCCGCCGACATATCCGACGACTATAGGGTCGTCCCCACGACCCCGGGCCAAAGTTGGCCAGCCGCCGACTTGTCCGACGACTATAGGGTCGTCCCCATGACCCGGGACTAGAGTGGCCCGCCACCGACATGTCCGACGACTATAGAGTCGTCCCCACGACCCCGGGTCAATGTTGGCTCGCCGCCGACATGTCCGACGACTATAGGGTCGTCCCCACGACCCCTGGGCCAAAGTTGGACAGCCACCGACATTTCCGACGACTATACGGTCGTCCCCACGACCACGGGCCAAAGTTGGCCAGCCGCCGACATGTCCGACGACTATAGGGTCGTCCCCACGACCACGGGCCAAAGTTGGCCAGCCGCCGACATGTCCGACGACTATAGGGTCGTCCCCACGACCCGGGACTAGACTGGCCCGCCACCGTCATTTCCGACGACTATAGGGTCGTCCCCACGACCACGGGCCAAAGCTGGCTAGCCGCTGACTTGTCCGACGACTATAGGGTCGTCCCCACGACCGCGGGACTAGATTGGCTCGCCGCCGACTTGTCCGACGACTGTAGGGTCGTCCCCACGACCCCGGGACTAGATTGGCCCGCCACCGTCATTTCCGACGACTATAGGGTCGTCCCCATGACCACGGGGCCAAGTTTGGCGAGCCGCCGTCATGTCCGACGACTATAGGGTCGTCCCCACGACCCGGGACTAGACTGGCCCGCCACCGTCATGTCCGACGACTATAGGGTCGTCCCCACGACCCCCGGACTAGGTTGGCCGGCCGCCGACTTGTCCGGCGACTATAGGGTCGTCCCCACGACCCCCCGACTAGGTGGGCTCGCCGCCGACTTGTCCGACGACTATAGGGTCGTCCCCACGACCCCGGGACTAGGTTGGCTCGCCACCGTCAAGTCCGACGACTATAGGGTCGTCCCCACGACCCCGGGCCAAAGTTGGACAGCCGCCGACTTGTCCGACGACTATAGGGTCGTCCCCACGACCACGGGCCAAAGTTGGCCAGCCGCCGGCTTGTCCGACGATTATAGGGTCGTCCCCACGACCCCGGGACTAGGTTGGCCCGCCGCCGACATGTCCGACGACTATAGGGTCGTCCCCACGACCGCGGGCCAAAGTTGGCCTGCCGACGACATATCCGACGACTATAGGGTCGTCCCCACGACCCCGGGCCAAAGTTGGCCAGCCGCCGACATGTCCGACGACTATAAGGTCGTCCCCACGACCCCGGGACTAGATTGGCCCGCCACCGTCATTTCCGACGACTATAGGGTCGTCCCCACGACCACGGGCCAAAGTTGGCCAGCCGCCGACTTGTCCGACGACTATAGGGTCGTCCCCACGACCCCGGGACTAGGTTGGCCCGCCGCCGACATGTCCGACGACTATAGGGTCGTCCCCACGACCGCGGGCCAAAGTTGGCCTGCCGACGACATATCCGACGACTATAGGGTCGTCCCCACGACCCCGGGCCAAAGTTGGCCAGCCGCCGACATGTCCGACGACTATAAGGTCGTCCCCACGACCCCGGGACTAGATTGGCCCGCCACCGTCATTTCCGACGACTATAGGGTCGTCCCCACGACCACGGGCCAAAGTTGGCCAGCCGCCGACTTGTCCGACGACTATAGGGTCGTACCCATGACCCGGGACTAGATTGGCTCGCCGCCGACTTGTCCGACGACTGTAGGGTCGTCCCCACGACCCCGGGACTAGATTGGCCCGCCACCGTCATTTCCGACGACTATAGGGTCGTCCTCACGACCACGGGCCAATGTTGGCAAGCCGCTGACTTGTCCGACGACTATAGGGTCGTCCCCACGACCGCGAGGACTAGATTGGCTCGCCGCCGACTTGTCCGACGACTGTAGGGTCGTCCCCACGACCCCGGGACTAGATTGGCCCGCCACCGTCATTTCCGACGACTATAGGGTCGTCCCCACGACCACGGGCCAAAGCTGGCTAGCCGCTGACTTGTCCGACGACTATAGGGTCGTCCCCACGACCGCGGGACTAGATTGGCTCGCCGCCGACTTGTCCGACGACTGTAGGGTCGTCCCCACGACCCCGGGACTAGATTGGCCCGCCACCGTCATTTCCGACGACTATAGGGTCGTCCTCACGACCACGGGCCAATGTTGGCAAGCCGCTGACTTGTCCGACGACTATAGGGTCGTCCCCACGACCGCGAGGACTAGATTGGCTCGCCGCCGACTTGTCCGACGACTGTAGGGTCGTCCCCACGACCCCGGGACTAGATTGGCCCGCCACCGTCATTTCCGACGACTATAGGGTCGTCCCCACGACCACGGGCCAAAGCTGGCTAGCCGCTGACTTGTCCGACGACTATAGGGTCGTCCCCACGACCGCGGGACTAGATTGGCTCGCCGCCGACTTGTCCGACGACTGTAGGGTCGTCCCCACGACCCCGGGACTAGATTGGCCCGCCACCGTCATTTCCGACGACTATAGGGTCGTCCCCACGACCACGGGCCAATGTTGGCCAATCGCCGGCTTGTCCGACGACTATAGGGTCGTCCCCACGACCGCGGGCCAAAGTTGGCCTGCCGCCGACATATCCGACGACTATAGGGTCGTCCCCACGACCCCGGGCCAAAGTTGGCCAGCCGCCGACTTGTCCGACGACTATAGGGTCGTCCCCATGACCCGGGACTAGAGTGGCCCGCCACCGACATGTCCGACGACTATAGAGTCGTCCCCACGACCCCGGGTCAATGTTGGCTCGCCGCCGACATGTCCGACGACTATAGGGTCGTCCCCACGACCCCTGGGCCAAAGTTGGACAGCCACCGACATTTCCGACGACTATACGGTCGTCCCCACGACCACGGGCCAAAGTTGGCCAGCCGCCGACATGTCCGACGACTATAGGGTCGTCCCCACGACCCCGGGACTAGATTGGCACGCCACCGTCATTTCCGACGACTATAGGGTCGTCCCCACGACCACGGGCCAAAGTTGGCCAGCCGCCGACTTGTCCGACGACTATAGGGTCGTCCCCACGATCGCGAGGACTAGATTGGCTCGCCGCCGACTTGTCCGACGACTGTAGGGTCGTCCCCACGACCCCGGGACTAGATTGGCCCGCCACCGTCATTTCCGACGACTATAGGGTCGTCCCCACGACCACGGGCCAAAGCTGGCTAGCCGCTGACTTGTCCGACGACTATAGGGTCGTCCCCACGACCGCGGGACTAGATTGGCTCGCCGCCGACTTGTCCGACGACTGTAGGGTCGTCCCCACGACCCCGGGACTAGATTGGCCCGCCACCGTCATTTCCGACGACTATAGGGTCGTCCCCACGACCACGGGCCAATGTTGGCTAGCCGCTGAATTGTCCGACGACTATAGGGTCGTCCCCACGACCGCGGGACTAGATTGGCTCGCCGCCGACTTGTCCGACGACTGTAGGGTCGTCCCCACGACCCCGGGACTAGATTGGCCCGCCACCGTCATTTCCGACGACTATAGGGTCGTCCCCACGACCACGGGCCAAAGTTGGCCAGCCGCCGACTTGTCCGACGACTATAGGGTCGTCCCCACGACCCCGGGACTAGGTTGGCTCGCCACCGTCAAGTCCGACGACTATAGGGTCGTCCCCACGACCCCGGGCCAAAGTTGGATAGCCGCCGACTTGTCCGACGACTATAGGGTCGTCCCCACGACCACGGGCCAAAGTTGGCCAGCCGCCGGCTTGTCCGACGATTATAGGGTCGTCCCCACGACCCCGGGACTAGGTTGGCCCGCCGCCGACATGTCCGACGACTATAGGGTCGTCCCCACGACCGCGGGCCAAAGTTGGCCTGCCGACGACATATCCGACGACTATAGGGTCGTCCCCACGACCCCGGGCCAAAGTTGGCCAGCCGCCGACATGTCCGACGACTATAAGGTCGTCCCCACGACCCCGGGACTAGATTGGCCCGCCACCGTCATTTCCGACGACTATAGGGTCGTCCCCACGACCACGGGCCAAAGTTGGCCAGCCGCCGACTTGTCCGACGACTATAGGGTCGTACCCATGACCCGGGACTAGATTGGCTCGCCGCCGACTTGTCCGACGACTGTAGGGTCGTCCCCACGACCCCGGGACTAGATTGGCCCGCCACCGTCATTTCCGACGACTATAGGGTCGTCCTCACGACCACGGGCCAATGTTGGCAAGCCGCTGACTTGTCCGACGACTATAGGGTCGTCCCCACGACCGCGAGGACTAGATTGGCTCGCCGCCGACTTGTCCGACGACTGTAGGGTCGTCCCCACGACCCCGGGACTAGATTGGCCCGCCACCGTCATTTCCGACGACTATAGGGTCGTCCCCACGACCACGGGCCAAAGCTGGCTAGCCGCTGACTTGTCCGACGACTATAGGGTCGTCCCCACGACCGCGGGACTAGATTGGCTCGCCGCCGACTTGTCCGACGACTGTAGGGTCGTCCCCACGACCCCGGGACTAGATTGGCCCGCCACCGTCATTTCCGACGACTATAGGGTCGTCCCCACGACCACGGGCCAATGTTGGCCAATCGCCGGCTTGTCCGACGACTATAGGGTCGTCCCCACGACCGCGGGCCAAAGTTGGCCTGCCGCCGACATATCCGACGACTATAGGGTCGTCCCCACGACCCCGGGCCAAAGTTGGCCAGCCGCCGACTTGTCCGACGACTATAGGGTCGTCCCCATGACCCGGGACTAGAGTGGCCCGCCACCGACATGTCCGACGACTATAGAGTCGTCCCCACGACCCCGGGTCAATGTTGGCTCGCCGCCGACATGTCCGACGACTATAGGGTCGTCCCCACGACCCCTGGGCCAAAGTTGGACAGCCACCGACATTTCCGACGACTATACGGTCGTCCCCACGACCACGGGCCAAAGTTGGCCAGCCGCCGACATGTCCGACGACTATAGGGTCGTCCCCACGACCACGGGCCAAAGTTGGCCAGCCGCCGACATGTCCGACGACTATAGGGTCGTCCCCACGACCCGGGACTAGACTGGCCCGCCACCGTCATTTCCGACGACTATAGGGTCGTCCCCACGACCACGGGCCAAAGCTGGCTAGCCGCTGACTTGTCCGACGACTATAGGGTCGTCCCCACGACCGCGGGACTAGATTGGCTCGCCGCCGACTTGTCCGACGACTGTAGGGTCGTCCCCACGACCCCGGGACTAGATTGGCCCGCCACCGTCATTTCCGACGACTATAGGGTCGTCCCCATGACCACGGGGCCAAGTTTGGCGAGCCGCCGTCATGTCCGACGACTATAGGGTCGTCCCCACGACCCGGGACTAGACTGGCCCGCCACCGTCATGTCCGACGACTATAGGGTCGTCCCCACGACCCCCGGACTAGGTTGGCCGGCCGCCGACTTGTCCGGCGACTATAGGGTCGTCCCCACGACCCCCCGACTAGGTGGGCTCGCCGCCGACTTGTCCGACGACTATAGGGTCGTCCCCACGACCCCGGGACTAGGTTGGCTCGCCACCGTCAAGTCCGACGACTATAGGGTCGTCCCCACGACCCCGGGCCAAAGTTGGACAGCCGCCGACTTGTCCGACGACTATAGGGTCGTCCCCACGACCACGGGCCAAAGTTGGCCAGCCGCCGGCTTGTCCGACGATTATAGGGTCGTCCCCACGACCCCGGGACTAGGTTGGCCCGCCGCCGACATGTCCGACGACTATAGGGTCGTCCCCACGACCGCGGGCCAAAGTTGGCCTGCCGACGACATATCCGACGACTATAGGGTCGTCCCCACGACCCCGGGCCAAAGTTGGCCAGCCGCCGACATGTCCGACGACTATAAGGTCGTCCCCACGACCCCGGGACTAGATTGGCCCGCCACCGTCATTTCCGACGACTATAGGGTCGTCCCCACGACCACGGGCCAAAGTTGGCCAGCCGCCGACTTGTCCGACGACTATAGGGTCGTCCCCATGACCCGGGACTAGATTGGCTCGCCGCCGACTTGTCCGACGACTGTAGGGTCGTCCCCACGACCCCGGGACTAGATTGGCCCGCCACCGTCATTTCCGACGACTATAGGGTCGTCCTCACGACCACGGGCCAATGTTGGCAAGCCGCTGACTTGTCCGACGACTATAGGGTCGTCCCCACGACCGCGAGGACTAGATTGGCTCGCCGCCGACTTGTCCGACGACTGTAGGGTCGTCCCCACGACCCCGGGACTAGATTGGCCCGCCACCGTCATTTCCGACGACTATAGGGTCGTCCCCACGACCACGGGCCAAAGCTGGCTAGCCGCTGACTTGTCCGACGACTATAGGGTCGTCCCCACGACCGCGGGACTAGATTGGCTCGCCGCCGACTTGTCCGACGACTGTAGGGTCGTCCCCACGACCCCGGGACTAGATTGGCCCGCCACCGTCATTTCCGACGACTATAGGGTCGTCCCCACGACCACGGGCCAATGTTGGCCAATCGCCGGCTTGTCCGACGACTATAGGGTCGTCCCCACGACCGCGGGCCAAAGTTGGCCTGCCGCCGACATATCCGACGACTATAGGGTCGTCCCCACGACCCCGGGCCAAAGTTGGCCAGCCGCCGACTTGTCCGACGACTATAGGGTCGTCCCCATGACCCGGGACTAGAGTGGCCCGCCACCGACATGTCCGACGACTATAGAGTCGTCCCCACGACCCCGGGTCAATGTTGGCTCGCCGCCGACATGTCCGACGACTATAGGGTCGTCCCCACGACCCCTGGGCCAAAGTTGGACAGCCACCGACATTTCCGACGACTATACGGTCGTCCCCACGACCACGGGCCAAAGTTGGCCAGCCGCCGACATGTCCGACGACTATAGGGTCGTCCCCACGACCCCGGGACTAGATTGGCACGCCACCGTCATTTCCGACGACTATAGGGTCGTCCCCACGACCACGGGCCAAAGTTGGCCAGCCGCCGACTTGTCCGACGACTATAGGGTCGTCCCCACGATCGCGAGGACTAGATTGGCTCGCCGCCGACTTGTCCGACGACTGTAGGGTCGTCCCCACGACCCCGGGACTAGATTGGCCCGCCACCGTCATTTCCGACGACTATAGGGTCGTCCCCACGACCACGGGCCAAAGCAGGCTAGCCGCTGACTTGTCCGACGACTATAGGGTCGTCCCCACGACCGCGGGACTAGATTGGCTCGCCGCCGACTTGTCCGACGACTGTAGGGTCGTCCCCACGACCCCGGGACTAGATTGGCCCGCCACCGTCATTTCCGACGACTATAGGGTCGTCCCCACGACCACGGGCCAATGTTGGCTAGCCGCTGAATTGTCCGACGACTATAGGGTCGTCCCCACGACCGCGGGACTAGATTGGCTCGCCGCCGACTTGTCCGACGACTGTAGGGTCGTCCCCACGACCCCGGGACTAGATTGGCCCGCCACCGTCATTTCCGACGACTATAGGGTCGTCCCCACGACCACGGGCCAAAGTTGGCCAGCCGCCGACTTGTCCGACGACTATAGGGTCGTCCCCACGACCCCGGGACTAGATTGGTCCGCCACCGTCATGTCCGACGACTATAGGGTCGTCCCCACGACCCCGGGCCAAAGTTGGCAAGACACCGAAATGTCCGACGACTGTAGGGTCGTCCCCACGACCCCGGGACTAGATTGGCCCGCCACCGTCAAGTCCGACGACTATAGGGTCGCCCCCACGACCCCGGGCCAAAGTTGGCAAGCCGCCGAAATGTCCGACGACTGTAGGGTCGTCCCCACGACCCCGGGACTAGATTGGCCCGCCACCGTCAAGTCCGACGACCTCGGGACTAGGTTGGCCAGCCGCCGACATGTCCGACGACAATCGGATCGTCCCCACGACCACGCGCCAAAGTTGGCCAGCCGCAGACATGTCCGACGACTTTTGGATCTTCCCCACGACCCCGGGCCAAAGTTGGACAGCCGCCGACTTGTCCGACGACTAAAGGGTCGTCCCTACGACCACGGGCCAAAGTTGGCCAGCCGGCGACATTTCCGACGACTATAGGGTCGTCCCCACGGCCACGGGCCAAAGTTGGCCAGCCGCCGACATGTCCGACGACTATAGATTCGTCCCCACATCCCCGGGCCAAAGATGGCCAGCCGCCGACTTGTCCGACGACTATAGGGTCGTCCCTACGATCCCGGGACTAGATTGGGCCGCCACCGCCATGTCCGACGACAATAAGGTCGTCCCCACGGCCACGGGCCAAAGTTGGCCAGCCGCCGACATGTCCGACGACTATAGATTCGTCCCCACGACCCCGGGCCAAAGTTGGCCAGCCGCCGACTTGTCCGACGACTATAGGGTCGTCCCTACGATCCCGGGACTAGATTGGGCAGCCGCCGACTTGTCCGACGACTATAGGGTCGTCCCCACGATCCCGGGACTAGATTGGCCCGCCACCGCCATGTCCGACGACAATAGGGTCGTCCCCACGATCCCGGGACTAGATTGGCCCGCCACCGCCATGTCCGACGATTATAGGGTTGTCCCCACGACCACGGGCCAACTTTGGCCAGCCGCCGACATATCCGACGATTATAGTGTCGTCCAAACGACCCCGGGAATAGATTGGCCCGCCCCCGACTTGTCCGACGACTATAGGGTCGTCCCCACGACCCCTGGGCTAGGTTGGCTCGCCGCCGACTTGTCCGACGACTATAAGGTCGTCCCCACGACCCCGGGCCAAAGTTGGCCAGCCGCCGACATGTCCGACGATTATAGGGTCGTCCCTACGACCCCGGGACTAGATTGGCCCGCCGCCGACTTGTCCGACGACTATAAGGTCGTCCCCACGACACCAGGCCTAAGTTGGCCAGCCGCCAACATGTCCGACGACTATAGGGTCGTCCCTACGACCCCGGGACTAGATTGGCCCGCCGCCGACTTGTCCGACGACTATAGGGTCGTCCCCACGACCCCGGACTAGGTTGGCTCGCCGCCGACTTGTCCGACGACTATAGGGTCGTCCCCACGACCACGGGCCAAAGTTGGCCAGCCGCCGACATGTCCGACGACTATAGGGTCGTCCCATGGACCCCGGGACTAGATTGGCCCGCCACCGTCATGTCCGACGACTATAAGGTCGTCCCCACGACCCCCGGACTAGGTTGGCTCGCCGCCGACTTGTCCGACGACTATAGGGTCGTCCCCACGACCCCAGCACTATATTGGCCCGCCACCGTCATGTCCGACGACTATAGGGTCGTTCCCACGGCCCCGGGGCAAAGTTGGCCAGCCGCCGACTTGTCCGACGACTATACGGTCGTACCCACGACCCCGGGACTAGATTGGCCCGCCACCGTCAAGTCCGACGACTATACGGTCGTCCCCACGACCCCGGGACTAGATTGGCCCGCCACCGTCATGTCCGACGACTTCAGGGTCGTCCCCACGACCACGGGCCAAAGTTGGCCCCCCGCCGACATGTCCGACGACTGTAGGATCGTCCCCACGAACCCGGGACTAGATTGGCCCGCCACCGTCCAGTCCGACGACCTCGGGACTAGGTTGGCCAGCCGCCGACATGTCCGACGACTATTGGGTCGTCCCCACGACCACGGGCCAAAGTTGGCCAGCCGCCGACATGTCCGACGACTATAGGGTCGTCCCCACGACCCCGGGCCAATAATGGCCAATCGCCGACATGTCCGACGACTATAGGGTCGGACCTACGACCCCGGGACTTGATTGGCCCGGCACCGTCATGTCCAACGACTATCGGATCGTCCCTACGACCACGGGCCAAAGTTGGCATGCCGCCGAAATGTCCGACGACTATAGGGTCGTCCCCACGACACCGGGCCAAAGTTGGCCAGCCGCCTACATGTCCGACGACTATAGGGTCGTCCCCACGACCCCGGGACTAGATTGGCCCGCCACCGTCATGTCCGACGATTATAGGCTCGTCCCCACGACCGCGAGACTAGATTGGCCCGCCACCGTCATGTCCGACGACAATAGGGTCGTCCCCACGACCCCGGGTCCAGGTTGGCCACCCGCCGACATTTCCGACGACTATAGAGTCGTCCCCACGACACCGGGCCAAAGTTGGCCAGCCGCCGACATGTCCGACGATTATAGGGTCGTCCCCACGACCCCGGGACAAGGTTGGCCCGCCGCCGACTTGTCCGACGACTATAGGGTCGTACCCACGACCCAGGGACTAGGCTGACAAGCCGCCAACATGTCCGACGACTATAGGGTCGTCCCCACGACCCCGGGCCAAAGATGTCCAGCCGCCGTCTTGTCCGACGACTATAGGGTCGTCCCCACGACCCCGGGACTAGATTGGCCCGCCACCGTCATGTCCAACGACTATAGGGTCGTCCCCACAACCACGGGCCAAAATTGGCCAGCCGCCGACATGTCCGACGACTATAGGGTCGTCCCCACGACCCCGGGCCAAAGTTGGCAAGCCGCCGAAATGTCCGACGACTATAGGGTCGTCCCCACGACCCCGGGATTAGGTTGGCCAGCCGCCGACATGTCCGACGACTATTGGATCGTCCCCACGACCACGGGCCAAAGTTGGCCAGCCGCCGACATGTCCGATGAATATAGGGTCGTCCCCACGACCCCGGAACTAGGTTGGCCAGCCGCCGACATGTCTGACGACCCCGGGCCAATGTTGGCCAATCGCCAACATGTCCGACGACTATAGGGTCGTCCCTACGACCTCGGGACTATATTGGCCCGCCACCGTCATGTCCAACGATTATAGGGTCGTCCCCACGACCCCGGGACTAGATTGGCCCGCCACCGTCATGTCCGACGATTATAGGGTCGTCCCCACGACCCCGGGACAAGCTTGGCCCGCCGCCGACTTGTCCGACGACTATAGGGTCGTCCCCACGACCCCGGGACTAGATTGGACCGCCACCGTCATGTCCGACGACAATAGGGTCGTCCCCACGACCCCGGGTCTAGGTTGGCCAGCCGCCGACATGTCCGACGACTATAGAGTGGTCCCCACGACACCGGGCCAAAGTTGGCCAGCCGCCGACATGTCCGACGACTATAGGGTCGTCCCCACGACCCCGGGACTAGATTGGTCCGACACCGTCATGTCCGACGACTATAGGGTCGTCCCCACGACCCCGGGCCAAAGTTGGCAAGACACCGAAATGTCCGACGACTGTAGGGTCGTCCCCACGACCCCGGGACTAGATTGGCCCGCCACCGTCAAGTCCGACGACTATAGGGTCGCCCCCACGACCCCGGGCCAAAGTTGGCAAGCCGCCGAAATGTCCGACGACTGTAGGGTCGTCCCCACGGCCCCGGGACTAGATTGGCCCGCCACCGTCAAGTCCGACGACCTCGGGACTAGGTTGGCCAGCCGCCGACATGTCCGACGACAATCGGATCGTCCCCACGACCACGCGCCAAAGTTGGCCAGCCGCAGACATGTCCGACGACTTTTGGATCGTCCCCACGACCCCGGGCCAAAGTTGGCCAGCCGCCGACATGTCCGACGACTATAGATTCGTCCCCACGACCCCGGGCCAAAGTTGGCCAGCCGCCGACTTGTCCGACGACTATAGGGTCGTCCCTACGATCCCGGGACTAGATTGGGCAGCCGCCGACTTGTCCGACGACTATAGGGTCGTCCCCACGATCCCGGGACTAGATTGGCCCGCCACCGCCATGTCCGACGACAATAGGGTCGTCCCCACGATCCCGGGACTAGATTGGCCCGCCACCGCCATGTCCGACGATTATAGGGTTGTCCCCACGACCACGGTCCAACTTTGGCCAGCCGCCGACATATCCGACGATTATAGTGTCGTCCAAACGACCCCGGGAATAGATTGGCCCGCCCCCGACAAGTCCGACGACTATAGGGTCGTCCCCACGACCTCGGGACTAGGTTGGCCAGCCGCCGACATGTCCGACGACTATAGGGTCGTCGCCACGACCCCGGGCCAATGTTGGCCTATCGCCGACATGTCCGACGACTATAGGGTCGTCCCTACGACCCCGGACTAGGTTGGCCAGCCGCCGACATGACCGACGACTATAGGGTCGTCCCCACGAACCCGGGCCAAAGTTGGCAAGCCGCCGACATGTCCGATGACTATAGGGTCGTCCCCACGACCCCGGGACTAGGTTGGCCCACCGCCGACTTGTCCGACGACTGTAGGGTCGTCCCCACGACCCCGGGACTAGATTGGCCCGCCACCGTCATTTCCGACGACTATAGGGTCGTCCTCACGACCACGGGCCAATGTTGGCAAGCCGCTGACTTGTCCGACGACTATAGGGTCGTCCCCACTACCGCGAGGACTAGATTGGCTCGCCGCCGACTTGTCCGACGACTGTAGGGTCGTCCCCACGACCCCGGGACTAGATTGGCCCGCCACCGTCATTTCCGACGACTATAGGGTCGTCCCCACGACCACGGGCCAAAGCTGGCTAGCCGCTGACTTGTCCGACGACTATAGGGTCGTCCCCACGACCGCGGGACTAGATTGGCTCGCCGCCGACTTGTCCGACGACTGTAGGGTCGTCCCCACGACCCCGGGACTAGATTGGCCCGCCACCGTCATTTCCGACGACTATAGGGTCGTCCCCACGACCACGGGCCAATGTTGGCCAATCGCCGGCTTGTCCGACGACTATAGGGTCGTCCCCACGACCGCGGGCCAAAGTTGGCCTGCCGCCGACATATCCGACGACTATAGGGTCGTCCCCACGACCCCGGGCCAAAGTTGGCCAGCCGCCGACTTGTCCGACGACTATAGGGTCGTCCCCATGACCCGGGACTAGAGTGGCCCGCCACCGACATGTCCGACGACTATAGAGTCGTCCCCACGACCCCGGGTCAATGTTGGCTCGCCGCCGACATGTCCGACGACTGTAGGGTCGTCCCCACGACCCCGGGACTAGATTGGCCCGCCACCGTCAAGTCCGACGACTATAGGGTCGCCCCCACGACCCCGGGCCAAAGTTGGCAAGCCGCCGAAATGTCCGACGACTGTAGGGTCGTCCCCACGGCCCCGGGACTAGATTGGACCGCCACCGTCATGTCCGACGACTATAGGGTCGTCCCCACGACCCCGGGCCAAAGTTGGCAAGACACCGAAATGTCCGACGACTGTAGGGTCGTCCCCACGACCCCGGGACTAGATTGGCCCGCCACCGTCAAGTCCGACGACAATCGGATCGTCCCCACGACCACGCGCCAAAGTTGGCAAGACACCGAAATGTCCGACGACTGTAGGGTCGTCCCCACGACCCCGGGACTAGATTGGCCCGCCACCGTCAAGTCCGACGACAATCGGATCGTCCCCACGACCACGCGCCAAAGTTGGCCAGCCGCAGACATGTCCGACGACTTTTGGATCGTCCCCACGACCCCGGGCCAAAGTTGGACAGCCGCCGACTTGTCCGACGACTAAAGGGTCGTCCCTACGACCACGGGCCACAGTTGGCCAGCCGGCGACATTTCCGACGACTATAGGGTCGTCCCCACGGCCACGGGCCAAAGTTGGCCAGCCGCCGACATGTCCGACGACTATAGGTTCGTCCCCACAACCCCGGGCCAAAGATGGCCAGCCGCCGACTTGTCCGACGACTATAGGGTCGTCCCTACGATCCCGGGACTAGATTGGGCCGCCACCGCCATGTCCGACGACAATAAGGTCGTCCCCACGGCCACGGGCCAAAGTTGGCCAGCCGCCGACATGTCCGACGACTATAGATTCGTCCCCACGACCCCGGGCCAAAGTTGGCCAGCCGCCGACTTGTCCGACGACTATAGGGTCGTCCCTACGATCCCGGGACTAGATTGGGCAGCCGCCGACTTGTCCGACGACTATAGGGTCGTCCCCACGATCCCGGGACTAGATTGGCCCGCCACCGCCATGTCCGACGACAATAGGGTCGTCCCCACGATCCCGGGACTAGATTGGCCCGCCACCGCCATGTCCGACGATTATAGGGTTGTCCCCACGACCACGGTCCAACTTTGGCCAGCCGCCGACATATCCGACGATTATAGTGTCGTCCAAACGACCCCGGGAATAGATTGGCCCGCCCCCGACAAGTCCGACGACTATAGGGTCGTCCCCACGACCTCGGGACTAGGTTGGCCAGCCGCCGACATGTCCGACGACTATAGGGTCGTCGCCACGACCCCGGGCCAATGTTGGCCTATCGCCGACATGTCCGACGACTATAGGGTCGTCCCTACGACCCCGGACTAGGTTGGCCAGCCGCCGACATGACCGACGACTATAGGGTCGTCCCCACGAACCCGGGCCAAAGTTGGCAAGCCGCCGACATGTCCGATGACTATAGGGTCGTCCCCACGACCCCGGGACTAGGTTGGCCCACCGCCGACTTGTCCGACGACTGTAGGGTCGTCCCCACGACCCCGGGACTAGATTGGCCCGCCACCGTCATTTCCGACGACTATAGGGTCGTCCTCACGACCACGGGCCAATGTTGGCAAGCCGCTGACTTGTCCGACGACTATAGGGTCGTCCCCACGACCGCGAGGACTAGATTGGCTCGCCGCCGACTTGTCCGACGACTGTAGGGTCGTCCCCACGACCCCGGGACTAGATTGGCCCGCCACCGTCATTTCCGACGACTATAGGGTCGTCCCCACGACCACGGGCCAAAGCTGGCTAGCCGCTGACTTGTCCGACGACTATAGGGTCGTCCCCACGACCGCGGGACTAGATTGGCTCGCCGCCGACTTGTCCGACGACTGTAGGGTCGTCCCCACGACCCCGGGACTAGATTGGCCCGCCACCGTCATTTCCGACGACTATAGGGTCGTCCCCACGACCACGGGCCAATGTTGGCCAATCGCCGGCTTGTCCGACGACTATAGGGTCGTCCCCACGACCGCGGGCCAAAGTTGGCCTGCCGCCGACATATCCGACGACTATAGGGTCGTCCCCACGACCCCGGGCCAAAGTTGGCCAGCCGCCGACTTGTCCGACGACTATAGGGTCGTCCCCATGACCCGGGACTAGAGTGGCCCGCCACCGACATGTCCGACGACTATAGAGTCGTCCCCACGACCCCGGGTCAATGTTGGCTCGCCGCCGACATGTCCGACGACTATAGGGTCGTCCCCACGACCCCTGGGCCAAAGTTGGACAGCCGCCGACATGTCCGACGACTATAAGGTCGTCCCCACGACCCCGGGACTAGATTGGCACGCCACCGTCATTTCCGACGACTATAGGGTCGTCCCCACGACCACGGGCCAAAGTTGGCCAGCCGCCGACTTGTCCGACGACTATAGGGTCGTCCCCACGACCGCGAGGACTAGATTGGCTCGCCGCCGACTTGTCCGACGACTGTAGGGTCGTCCCCACGACCCCGGGACTAGATTGGCCCGCCACCGTCATTTCCGACGACTATAGGGTCGTCCCCACGACCACGGGCCAAAGCTGGCTAGCCGCTGACTTGTCCGACGACTATAGGGTCGTCCCCACGACCGCGGGACTAGATTGGCTCGCCGCCGACTTGTCCGACGACTGTAGGGTCGTCCCCACGACCCCGGGACTAGATTGGCCCGCCACCGTCATTTCCGACGACTATAGGGTCGTCCCCACGACCACGGGCCAATGTTGGCTAGCCGCTGAATTGTCCGACGACTATAGGGTCGTCCCCACGACCGCGGGACTAGATTGGCTCGCCGCCGACTTGTCCGACGACTACAGGGTCGTCCCCACGACCCCCGGACTAGGTTGGTACGCCGCCGACTTGTCCGACGACTATAGGGTCGTCCCCACCACCACGGGCCAAAGTTGGCCAGCCGCCGACATGTCCGACGATTATTGGATCGTCCCCACGACCCCGGGCCAAAGTTGGCCAGCCGCCGACATGTCCGACGACTATAGGGTCGTCCCCACGACCCCGAGACTAGATTGGCCCGCTACCGTCATGTCCGACGACAATAGGGTCGTCCCCACGACCCCGGGTCCAGGTTGGCCAGCCGCCGACATTTCCGACGACTATAGAGTCGTCCCCACGACACCGGGCCAAAGTTGGCCAGCCGCCGACATGTCCGACGACTATAGGGTCGTCCCCACGACCCCGGGACAAGGTTGGCCAGCCGCCGACATGTCCGACGAATATAGGGCCGTACCCACGACCCCGGGACTAGGCTGACAAGCCGCCAACATGACCGACGACTATAGGGTCGTCCCCACGACCCCGGGCCAAAGTTGGTCAGCTGCCGAAATGTCCGACGACTATAGGGTCGACCCACGACCCCGGGCCAAAGTTGGCAAGCCGCTGAAATGTCCGACGACTTTAGGGTTGTCCCCACGACCCCGGGACTACATTGGCCCGCCACCGTCAAGTCCGACGACTATAGGGTCGTCCCCAGGACCTCGGGACTAGATTGGCCCGCCACCGTCAAGTCCGACGACTATAGGGTCGTCCCCACGACCCCGGGTCTAGGTTGGCCAGCCGCCGACTTGTCCGACGACTATAGGGTCGTACCCACGACCGCGAGACTAGATTGGCCCGCTACCGTCATGTCCGACGACAATAGGGTCGTCCCCACGACCCCGGGTCCAGGTTGGCCGGCCGCCGACATTTCCGACGACTATAGAGTCGTCCCCACGACACCGGGCCAAAGTTGGCCAGCCGCCGACATGTCCGACGGCTATAGGGTCATCCCCACGACCCCGGGACTAGATTGGCCCGCCACCGTCATGTCCGACGATTATAGGGTCGTCCCCACGACCCCGGGACTAGATTGGCCCGCCACCGTCATGTCCAACGACTATAGGGTCGTTCCCACAACCACGGGCCAAAGTTGGCCAGCCGCCGACATGTCCGACGACTATTGGATCGTCCCCACGACCACGGGCCAATGTTGGCCAGCCGCCGACATGTCCGACGACTATAGGGTCGTCCCCACGACCCCGGGACTAGATTGGTCCGCCACCGTCATGTCCGACGACTATAGGGTCGTCCCCACGACCCCGGGCCAAAGTTGGCCAGCCGCCGACATGTCCGACGACTATAGGGTCGTCCGCACGACCGCGAGAATAGATTGGCCCGCCACCGTCATGTCCGACGACAATAGGGTCGTCCCCACGACCCCGGGTCCAGGTTGGCCAGCCGCCGACATTTCCGACGACTATAGAGTCGTCCCCACGACACCGGGCCAAAGTTGGCCAGCCGCCGACATGTCCGACGATTATAGGGTCGTCCCCACGACCCCGGGACAAGGTTGGCCCGCCGCGGACTTGTCCGACGACTATAGGGTCGTACCCACGACCCTGGGACTAGATTGGCCCGCCACCGTCATGTCCAACGACTATAGGGTCGTCCCCACAACCACGGGCCAAAGTTGGCCCGCCACCGTCAAGTCCGACGACTATAGGGTCGTCCCCACGACCCCGGGTCTAGGTTGGCCAGCCGCCGACTTGTCCGACGACTATAGGGTCGTACCCACGACCGCGAGACTAGATTGGCCCGCCACCGTCATGTCCGACGACAATAGGGTCGTCTCCACGACCCCGGGTCCAGGTTGGCCAGCCGCCGACATTTCCGACGACTATAGAGTCGTCCCCACGACACTGGGCCAAAGTTGGCCAGCCGCCGACATGTCCGACGACTATAGGGTCGTCCCCACGACCCCGGGACAAGGTTGGCCCGCCGCCGACTTGTCCGACGACTATAGGGTCGTACCCACGACCCTGGGACTAGGCTGACAAGCCGCCAACATGTGCGACGACTATAGGGTCGTCCCCACGACTCCGGGCCAAAGATGTCCAGCCGCCGTCTTGTCCGACGACTATAGGGTCGTCCCCACGACCCCGGGACTAGATTGGCCCGCCAGCGTCATGTCCAACGACTATAGGGTCGTCCCCACAACCACGGGCCAAAGTTGGCCAGCCGCCGACATGTCCGACGACTATAGGGTCGTCCCCACGACCCCGGGCCAAAGTTGGCCAGCTGCCGACATGTCCGACGATTATAGGGTCGTCCCCACGACCCCGGGCCAAAGATGTCCAGTCGCCGTCTTGTCCGACGACTATAGGGTCGTCCCCACGACCCCGGGCCAAAGATGTCCAGCCGCCGTCTTGTCCGACGGCTATAGGGTCGACCCCACGACCCCGAGTCCAGGTTGGCCAGCCGCCGACATTTCCGACGACTATAGAGTCGTCCCCACGACCCCGGGCCAAAGTTGGCCAGCCGCCGACATGTCCGACGACTATAGGGTCGTCCCCACGACCCCGAGACTAGATTGGCCCGCCACCGTCATGTCCGACGACAATAGGGTCGACTCCACGACCCCGGGTCCAGGTTGGCCAGCCGCCGACATTTCCGACGACTATAGAGTCGTCCCCACGACACCGGGCCAAAGTTGGCCAGCCGCCGACATGTCCGACGACTATAGGGTCGTCCCCACGACCCCGGGGCAAGGTTGGCCCGCCGCCGACTTGTCCGACGACTATAGGGTCGTACCCACGACCCTGGGACTAGGCTGACAAGCCGCCAACATGTGCGACGACTATAGGGTCGTCCCCACGACTCCGGGCCAAAGATGTCCAGCCGCCGTCTTGTCCGACGACTATAGGGTCGTCCCCACGACCCCGGGACTAGATTGGCCCGCCAGCGTCATGTCCAACGACTATAGGGTCGTCCCCACAACCACGGGCCAAAGTTGGCCAGCCGCCGACATGTCCGACGACTATAGGGTCGTCCCCACGACCCCGGGCCAAAGTTGGCCTGCTGCCGACATGTCCGACGACTATAGGGTCGTCCCCACGACCCCGGGCCAAAGATGTCCAGTCGCCGTCTTGTCCGACGACTATAGGGTCGTCCCCACGACCCCGGGCCAAAGATGTCCAGTCGCCGTCTTGTCCGACGACTATAGGGTCGTCCCCACGACCCCGGGCCAAAGATGTCCAGCCGCCGTCTTGTCCGACGGCTATAGGGTCGACCCCACGATCCCGAGTCCAGGTTGGCCAGCCGCCGACATTTCCGACGACTATAGAGTCGTCCCCACGACCCCGGGCCAAAGTTGGCCAGCCGCCGACATGTCCGACGACTATAGGGTCATCCCCACGACCCCGGGACTAGATTGGCCCGCCACCGTCATGTCCAACGATTATAGGGTCGTCCCCACGACCCGGGACTAGATTGGCCCGCCACCGTCATGTCCAACGACTATAGGGTCGTTCCCACAACCACGGGCCAAAGTTGGCCAGCCGCCGACATGTCCGACGACTATTGGATCGTCCCCACGACCACGGGCCAATGTTGGCCAGCCGCCGACATGTCCGACGACTATAGGGTCGTCCGCACGACCGCGAGACTAGATTGGCCCGCCACCGTCATGTCCGACGACAATAGGGTCGTCCCCACGACCCCAGGTCCAGGTTGGCCAGCCGCCGACATTTCCGACGACTATAGAGTCGTCCCCACGACACCGGGCCAAAGTTGGCCAGCCGCCGACATGTCCGACGATTATAGGGTCGTCCCCACGACCCCGGGACAAGGTTGGCCCGCCGCCGACTTGTCCGACGACTATAGGGTCGTACCCACGACCCTGGGACTAGATTGGCCCGCCACCGTCATGTCCAACGACTATAGGGTCGTCCCCGCAACCACGGGCCAAAGTTGGCCAGCCGCCGACATGTCCGACGACAATCGGATCGTCCCCACGAACACGCGCCAAAGTTGGCCAGCCGCCGACATGTCCGACGACTATAGGGTCGGCCCCACGACCCCGGGCCAATGTTGGCCAATCGCCGACATGTCCAACGACTATAGGGTCGTCCCTACGACCCCGGGACTAGATTAGCCCGCCACCGTCATGTCCAACGACTATAGGGTCGTCCCCACGACCACGGGCCAAAGTTGGCATGCCGCCGAAATGTCCGACGACTATAGGTTCGTCCCCACGACACCGGGCCAAAGTTGGCCAGCCGCCGACATGTCCGACGACTATAGGGTCGTCCCCACGACCCCGGGACTAGATTGGCCCGCCACCGTCATGTACGACGAATATAGTGTCGTCCCCACGACCCCGGGCCAAATTTGGCAAGCCGCCGAAATGTCCGACGACTGTAGGGTCGTCCCCACGACCCCCGGACTAGATTGGCCCGCCACCGTCATGTCCAACAACTATAGGGTCGTCCCCACGACCACGGGCCAAAGTTGGCATGCCGCCGAAATGTCCGACGACTATAGGTTCGTCCCCACGACACCGGGCCAAAGTTGGCCAGCCGCCGACATGTCCGACGACTATAGGGTCGTCCCCACGACCCCGGGACTAGATTGGCCCGCCACCGTCATGTACGACGAATATAGTGTCGTCCCCACGACCCCGGGCCAAATTTGGCAAGCCGCCGAAATGTCCGACGACTGTAGGGTCGTCCCCACGACCCCCGGACTAGATTGGCCCGCCACCGTCATGTCCAACGACAATCGGATCGTCCCCACGACCACGGGCCAAAGTTGGCCAGCCGCCGACATGTCCGACGACTATTGGGTCGTCCCCACGACACCGGGCCAAAGTTGGCCAGCCGCTGACATGTCCAACGACTATAGGGTCGTCCCCACGACCACGGGCCAAAGTTGACCAGCCGCCGACATGTCCGACGACTATTGGATCGTCCCCACGACCCCGGGCCAAAGTTGGCAAGCCGCCGAAATGTCCGACGACTGTAGGGTCGTCCCCACGACCCCCGGACTAGATTGGCCCGCCACCGACAAGTCCGACGACTATAGGGTCGTCCCCACGACCCCGGGACTAGATTGGCCAGCCACCGTCATGTCCAACGACTATCGGATCGTCCCCACGACCACGGGCCAAAGTTGGCCAGCCGCCGGCATGTCCGACGACTATTGGGTCGTCCCCACGACACCGGGCCAAAGTTGGCCGGCCGCTGACATGTCCAACGACTATAGGGTCGTCCTCACGACCACGGGCCAAAGTTGACCAGCCGCCGACATGTCCGACGACTATTGGATCGTCCCCACGACCCCGGGCCAAAGTTGGCAAGCCGCCGACATGTCCGACGACTATAGGGTCGTCCCCACGACCTCGGGACTAGGTTGGCCACCCGCCGACATGTCCGACGACTATAGGGTCGTCCCCACGACCCCGGGTCTAGGTTGGCCTGCCGCTGACATGTCCGACGACTATAGGGTCGTCCCCACGACCCCGGGCCAAAGTTGGCAAGCCGCCGAAATGTCCGACGACTGTAGGGTCGTCCCCACGACCCCGGGACTAGATTGGCCCGCCACCGTCAAGTCCGACGACTATAGGGTCGTCCCAACGACCTCGGGACTAGGTTGGCCAGCCGCCGACATGTCCGACGACTATAGGGTCGTCCCCACAACAACGGGCCAAAGTTGGCCAGCCGCCGACATGTCCGACGATTATAGGGTCGTCCCCACGACCCCGGGACAAGGTTGGCCAGCCGCCGGCATGTCCGACGACTATTGGGTCGTCCCCACGACACCGGGCCAAAGTTGGCCGGCCGCTGACATGTCCAACGACTATAGGGTCGTCCTCACGACCACGGGCCAAAGTTGACCAGCCGCCGACATGTCCGACGACTATTGGATCGTCCCCACGACCCCGGGCCAAAGTTGGCAAGCCGCCGACATGTCCGACGACTATAGGGTCGTCCCCACGACCTCGGGACTAGGTTGGCCACCCGCCGACATGTCCGACGACTATAGGGTCGTCCCCACGACCCCGGGTCTAGGTTGGCCTGCCGCTGACATGTCCGACGACTATAGGGTCGTCCCCACGACCCCGGGCCAAAGTTGGCAAGCCGCCGAAATGTCCGACGACTGTAGGGTCGTCCCCACGACCCCGGGACTAGATTGGCCCGCCACCGTCAAGTCCGACGACTATAGGGTCGTCCCAACGACCTCGGGACTAGGTTGGCCAGCCGCCGACATGTCCGACGACTATAGGGTCGTCCCCACAACAACGGGCCAAAGTTGGCCAGCCGCCGACATGTCCGACGACTATAGGGTCGTCCCCACGACCCCGGGACTAGATTGGCCCGCCATCGTCATGTCCGACGATTATAGGGTCGTCCCCACGACCCCGGGACAAGCTTGGCCCGCCGCCGACTTGCCCGACGACTATAGGGTCGGCCCCACGACCCCGGGCCAATGTTGGCCAATCGCCGACATGTCCAACGACTATAGGGTCGTCCCTACGACCCCGGGACTAGATTAGCCCGCCACCGTCATGTCCAACGACTATAGGGTCGTCCCCACGACCACGGGCCAAAGTTGGCATGCCGCCGAAATGTCCGACGACTATAGGTTCGTCCCCACGACCCCGGGCCAAAGATGTCCAGCCGCCGTCTTGTCCGACGACTGTAGGGTCGTCCCCACGACCCCGGGACTAGATTGGCCCGCCACCGTCAAGTCCGACGACCTCGGGACTAGGTTGGCCAGCCGCCGACATGTCCGACGACTATAGGGTCGTCCCCACGACCCCGGGCCAATAATGGCCAATTGCCGACATGTCCGACGCATATCGGATCGTCCCCACGACCACGGGCCAAAGTTGGCCAGCCGCGGACATGTCCGACGACTATTGGATCGTCCCCACGACCACGGGCCAACGTTGGCCAGCCGCCGACATGTCCGACGACTATTGGGTCGTCCCCACGACCACGGGACTAGATTGGCCCGCCACCGCCATGTCCGACGACAATAGGGTCATCCCCACGACCCCGGGACTAGATTGGCCCGCCACCGTCAAGTCCGACGACCTCGGCACTAGGTTGGCCAGCCGCCGACATGTCCGACGACTGTAGGGTCGCCCCCACGACCTCGGGACTAGGTTGGCCAGCCACCGTCATGTCCGACGACTATAGGGTCGTCCCCACGACCCCGTCCCAAAGTTGGCAAGCCGCCGAAATGTCCGACGACTGTAGGGTCGTCCCCACGACCCCGGGACTAGATTGGCCCGCCACCCTCAAGTGCGACGACCTCGGGACTAGGTTGGCCAGACGCCGACATGTCCGACGACTATAGGGTCGTCCCCACGACCCCGGGTCTAGGTTGGCCCGCCACCGTCATGTCCGACGACTATCGGATCGTCCCCACGACCCCCGGACTGGCTTGGCCCGCCGTCGACTTGTCCGAAGACTATAGGGTCGTCCGAACGACCCCGGGACTAGGTTGACCTGCCGCCAACATGTCCGGCGACTATAGGGTCGTCCCCACAACCCTGGGCCAAAGATGGCCAGCCGCCGACATGTCCGACGACTATCGGGTCGTCCCCACAACCCGGGACTAGACTGAACCGCCACCGTCATGTCCGACGACTATATGGTCGTCCCCACGACCACGGGCCAATGTGGCCAGCCGCTGACTTGTCCGACGACTATAGGGTCGTCTCCACGACCGCGGGACTAGATTGGCTCGCCGCCGACTTGTCCGACGACTATAGGGTCGTTCCCACGACCACGGGCCAAAGTTGGCCACCCGCCGACTTGTCCGAGGACCATAGGGTCGTCCCCACGACCCCGGGTCTAGGTTGGCCAGCCGCCGACATGTCCGACGACTATGGAGTCGTCCCCACGACACCGGGACTATGTTGGCTCGCCGCCGACTTGTCCGACGACTATAGTGTCGTCCACACGACCACCGGCCAAAGTTGGCCAGCCGCCGACATTTCCGACGACTATGGGGTCGCCCCGACGACCCCGGGCCAAAGTTGGTCAGCCGCCGATTTGTCCGACGACTATAGGGTCGTCCCTACGACCACGGTCAAAAGTTGGCCAGCCGCCGACATGTCCGACGACTATAGGGTTGTCCCCACGACCACGGGTCAAAGTTGGCCAGCCGCCGTCATGTCCGACGACTATAGGGTCGTCCCCACGACCTCGGGACTAGGTTGGCTCGCTGCCGACTTGTCCGACGGCTATAGGGTCGTCCCGACGACCACGGGCCAAAGTTGGCCCGCCGCCGACATGTCCAAAGACTATAGGGTCGTCCCCACGACCCCGGTACTAGATTGGCCCGCCACCGACATGTCCGACGACTATAGGGTCGTCCAAGCGAGCCCGGGACTAGGTTGGCTCGCCGCCGAAATGTCCGACGACTATAGGGTCGTCCCCACGACCGCGGGACTAGATTCGCCCGCCACCGTCATGTCCGACGACTATAGGGTCGTCCCCACGACCCCGGGACTAGATTGGACCGCCACCGTTAAGTCCGACGACTATAGGGTCGTCCCCACGACCCCGGGCCAAAGTTGGACAGCCGCCGACTTGTCCGACGACTATAGGGTCGTCCCCACGACCACGGGCAAATTTGGCAAGCCGCCGACATGTCCGACGACTATAGGGTCGTCCCCACAACCCCGGGACTAGATTGCCCCGACACCGTCAAGTCCGCCGACTATAGGGTCGTCCCCACGACCCCCGGACTAGCTTGGCCCGCCGTCGACTTGTCCGAAGACTATAGGGTCGTCCGAACGACCCCGGGCCAATGTTGGCCAGCCGCCGACATGTCCGACGACTATAGGGTCGTCCCCACGACCCGGAACTAGACTGGCCCGCCACCGTCATGTCCGACGACTATAGGGTGGTCCCCACGACCCCCCGACTAGGTGGGCTCGCCGCCGACTTGTCCGACGACTATAGGGTCGACTCCACGACCCCGGGTCCAGGTTGGCCAGCCGCCGACATTTCCGACGACTATAGAGTCGTCCCCACGACACCGGGCCAAAGTTGGCCAGCCGCCGACATGTCCGACGACTATAGGGTCGTCCCCACGACCCCGGGACAAGGTTGGCCCGCCGCCGACTTGTCCGACGACTATAGGGTCGTACCCACGACCCTGGGACTAGGCTGACAAGCCGCCAACATGTGCGACGACTATAGGGTCGTCCCCACGACTCCGGGCCAAAGATGTCCAGCCGCCGTCTTGTCCGACGACTATAGGGTCGTCCCCACGACCCCGGGACTAGATTGGCCCGCCAGCGTCATGTCCAACGACTATAGGGTCGTCCCCACAACCACGGGCCAAAGTTGGCCAGCCGCCGACATGTCCGACGACTATAGGGTCGTCCCCACGACCCCGGGCCAAAGTTGGCCTGCTGCCGACATGTCCGACGACTATAGGGTCGTCCCCACGACCCCGGGCCAAAGATGTCCAGTCGCCGTCTTGTCCGACGACTATAGGGTCGTCCCCACGACCCCGGGCCAAAGATGTCCAGTCGCCGTCTTGTCCGACGACTATAGGGTCGTCCCCACGACCCCGGGCCAAAGATGTCCAGCCGCCGTCTTGTCCGACGGCTATAGGGTCGACCCCACGACCCCGAGTCCAGGTTGGCCAGCCGCCGACATTTCCGACGACTATAGAGTCGTCCCCACGACCCCGGGCCAAAGTTGGCCAGCCGCCGACATGTCCGACGACTATAGGGTCATCCCCACGACCCCGGGACTAGATTGGCCCGCCACCGTCATGTCCAACGATTATAGGGTCGTCCCCACGACCCGGGACTAGATTGGCCCGCCACCGTCATGTCCAACGACTATAGGGTCGTTCCCACGACCCCTGGGCCAAAGTTGGACAGCCACCGACATTTCCGACGACTATAGGGTCGTCCCCACGACCGCGGGCCAAAGTTGGACAGCCGCCGACTTGTCCGACGACTATAGGGTCGTCCCCACCACCACGGGCCAAAGTTGGACAGCCACCGACATTTCCGACGACTATACGGTCGTCCCCACGACCACGGGCCAAAGTTGGCCAGCCGCCGACATGTCCGACGACTATAGGGTCGTCCCCACGACCCGGAACTAGACTGGCCCGCCACCGTCATGTCCGACGACTATAGGGTCGTTCCCACGACCCCGGGCAAATTTGGCAAGCCGCCGACATATCCGACGACTATAGGGTCGTCCCCACAACCCCGGGACTAGATTGGCCCGCCACCGTCAAGTCCGACGACTATAGGATCGTCTCCACGACCACGGCCCAAAGTTGGCCAGCCGCCGACATGTCCAACGACTATTGGGTCGTCCCCACGACCACAGGCCAAAGTTAGCCAGCCGCCGACATGTCCGACGACTATAGGGTCGTCCCCACGACCCCGGGACTAGATTGGCCCGCCAACGGCAAGTCCGACGACTATAGGGTCGTCCCCACGACCTCGGGACTAGGTTGGCCAGCCGCAGACATGTCCGACGACTATAGGGTCGTCCCCACGACCCCGGGCCAATGTTGGCCAATCGCCGACATGTCCGACGACTATAGGGTCGTCCCCACGACCCCGGGACTAGGTTGGCTCGCCACCGTCATGTCTGACGACTATAGGGTCGTCCCCACGACCACGGGCCAAAGTTGGCCAGCCGCTGATATGTCCGACGACTATAGGGTCGTCCCCACGACCCGGGACTCGACTGGCCCGCCACCGACATGTCCGACGACTATAGAGTCGTCCCCACGACCCCGGGTCAATGTTGGCTCGCCGCCGACATGTCCGACGACTATAGGGTCGTCCCCACGACCGCTGGGCCAAAGTTGGACAGCCTCCGACATTTCCGACGACTATAGGGTCGTCCCCACGACCACGGGCCAAAGTTGGCCAGCCGCCGACATGTCCGACGACTATAGGGTCGTCCCCACGACCCGCGACTAGACTGGCCCGCCAACGACATGTCCGACGACTATAGAGTCGTCCCCACGACCCCGGGTCAACGTTGGCTCGCCGCCGACATGTCCGACGACTATAGGGTCGTCCCCACGACCCCTGGGCCAAAGTTGGACAGCCACCGACATTTCCGACGACTATAGGGTCGTCCCCACGACCACGGGCCAAAGTTGGCCAGCCGCCGACATGTCCGACGACTATAGGGTCGTCCCCACGACCCCGGACTAGACTGGCCCGCCACCGTCATGTTCGACGACTATAGGGTCGTCACCACGACCCCCGGGCTAGGTTGGCCGGCCGCCGACTTGTCCGACGACTATAGGGTCGTCCCCACGACCCCGGGCCAAAGTTGGCCAGCCGCTGATATGTCCGACGACTATAGGGTCGTCCCCACGACCCGGGACTAGACTGGCCCGCCACCGACATGTCCGACGACTATAGAGTCGTCCCCACGACCCCGGGTCAATGTTGGCTCGCCGCCGACATGTCCGACGACTATAGGGTCGTCCCCACGACCCCTGGGCCAAAGTTGGACAGCCACCGACCTTTCCGACGACTATAGGGTCGTCCCCACGACCACGGGCCAAAGTTGGCCAGCCGCCGACATGTCCGACGACTATAGGGTCGTGCCCACGACCCGGGACTAGACTGGCCCGCCACCGTCATGTCCGACGACTATAGGGTCGTCCCCACGAACCCCGGACTAGGTTGGCCGGCCGCCGACTTGTCCGACGACTATAGGGTCGTCCCCACGACCACCCCACTAGGTGGGCTCGCCGCCGACTTGTCCGACGACTATAGGGTCGTTCCCACGACCCCGGGCCAAAGTTGGCAAGCTGCCGACTTATCCGACGACTATAGGGTCGTCCCCACGACCCCGGGACTAGGTAGGCCCGCCGCCGACTTGTCCGACCACTATAGGGTCGTCCCCACGACCCCGGGTCAATTTTGGCTCGCCGCCGACATGTCCGACGACTATAGGGTCGTCCCCACGACCCCTGGGCCAAAGTTGGACAGCCACCGACATTTCCGACGACTATAGGGTCGTCCCCACGACCACGGGCCAAAGTTGGCCAGCCGCCGACATGTCCGACGACTATAGGGTCGTCCCCACGACCCGGGACTAGACTGGCCCGCCACCGTCATGTCCGACGACTATAGTGTCGTCCCCACGACCCCCGGACTAGGTTGGCCGGCCGCCGACTTGTCCGACGACTATAGGGTCGTCCCCACCACCCCGGGCCAAAGATGTCCAGTCGCCGTCTTGTCCGACGACTATAGGGTCGTCCCCACGACCCCGGGCCAAAGATGTCCAGTCGCCGTCTTGTCCGACGACTATAGGGTCGTCCCCACGACCCCGGGCCAAAGATGTCCAGCCGCCGTCTTGTCCGACGGCTATAGGGTCGACCCCACGACCCCGAGTCCAGGTTGGCCAGCCGCCGACATTTCCGACGACTATAGAGTCGTCCCCACGACCCCGGGCCAAAGTTGGCCAGCCGCCGACATGTCCGACGACTATAGGGTCATCCCCACGACCCCGGGACTAGATTGGCCCGCCACCGTCATGTCCAACGATTATAGGGTCGTCCCCACGACCCGGGACTAGATTGGCCCGCCACCGTCATGTCCAACGACTATAGGGTCGTTCCCACGACCCCTGGGCCAAAGTTGGACAGCCACCGACATTTCCGACGACTATAGGGTCGTCCCCACGACCGCGGGCCAAAGTTGGACAGCCGCCGACTTGTCCGACGACTATAGGGTCGTCCCCACCACCACGGGCCAAAGTTGGACAGCCACCGACATTTCCGACGACTATACGGTCGTCCCCACGACCACGGGCCAAAGTTGGCCAGCCGCCGACATGTCCGACGACTATAGGGTCGTCCCCACGACCCGGAACTAGACTGGCCCGCCACCGTCATGTCCGACGACTATAGGGTCGTTCCCACGACCCCGGGCAAATTTGGCAAGCCGCCGACATATCCGACGACTATAGGGTCGTCCCCACAACCCCGGGACTAGATTGGCCCGCCACCGTCAAGTCCGACGACTATAGGATCGTCTCCACGACCACGGCCCAAAGTTGGCCAGCCGCCGACATGTCCAACGACTATTGGGTCGTCCCCACGACCACAGGCCAAAGTTAGCCAGCCGCCGACATGTCCGACGACTATAGGGTCGTCCCCACGACCCCGGGACTAGATTGGCCCGCCAACGGCAAGTCCGACGACTATAGGGTCGTCCCCACGACCTCGGGACTAGGTTGGCCAGCCGCAGACATGTCCGACGACTATAGGGTCGTCCCCACGACCCCGGGCCAATGTTGGCCAATCGCCGACATGTCCGACGACTATAGGGTCGTCCCCACGACCCCGGGACTAGGTTGGCTCGCCACCGTCATGTCTGACGACTATAGGGTCGTCCCCACGACCACGGGCCAAAGTTGGCCAGCCGCTGATATGTCCGACGACTATAGGGTCGTCCCCACGACCCGGGACTCGACTGGCCCGCCACCGACATGTCCGACGACTATAGAGTCGTCCCCACGACCCCGGGTCAATGTTGGCTCGCCGCCGACATGTCCGACGACTATAGGGTCGTCCCCACGACCCCTGGGCCAAAGTTGGACAGCCTCCGACATTTCCGACGACTATAGGGTCGTCCCCACGACCACGGGCCAAAGTTGGCCAGCCGCCGACATGTCCGACGACTATAGGGTCGTCCCCACGACCCGCGACTAGACTGGCCCGCCAACGACATGTCCGACGACTATAGAGTCGTCCCCACGACCCCGGGTCAACGTTGGCTCGCCGCCGACATGTCCGACGACTATAGGGTCGTCCCCACGACCCCTGGGCCAAAGTTGGACAGCCACCGACATTTCCGACGACTATAGGGTCGTCCCCACGACCACGGGCCAAAGTTGGCCAGCCGCCGACATGTCCGACGACTATAGGGTCGTCCCCACGACCCCGGACTAGACTGGCCCGCCACCGTCATGTTCGACGACTATAGGGTCGTCACCACGACCCCCGGGCTAGGTTGGCCGGCCGCCGACTTGTCCGACGACTATAGGGTCGTCCCCACGACCCCGGGCCAAAGTTGGCCAGCCGCTGATATGTCCGACGACTATAGGGTCGTCCCCACGACCCGGGACTAGACTGGCCCGCCACCGACATGTCCGACGACTATAGAGTCGTCCCCACGACCCCGGGTCAATGTTGGCTCGCCGCCGACATGTCCGACGACTATAGGGTCGTCCCCACGACCCCTGGGCCAAAGTTGGACAGCCACCGACCTTTCCGACGACTATAGGGTCGTCCCCACGACCACGGGCCAAAGTTGGCCAGCCGCCGACATGTCCGACGACTATAGGGTCGTGCCCACGACCCGGGACTAGACTGGCCCGCCACCGTCATGTCCGACGACTATAGGGTCGTCCCCACGAACCCCGGACTAGGTTGGCCGGCCGCCGACTTGTCCGACGACTATAGGGTCGTCCCCACGACCACCCCACTAGGTGGGCTCGCCGCCGACTTGTCCGACGACTATAGGGTCCTTCCCACGACCCCGGGCCAAAGTTGGCAAGCTGCCGACTTATCCGACGACTATAGGGTCGTCCCCACGACCCCGGGACTAGGTAGGCCCGCCGCCGACTTGTCCGACCACTATAGGGTCGTCCCCACGACCCCGGGTCAATTTTGGCTCGCCGCCGACATGTCCGACGACTATAGGGTCGTCCCCACGACCCCTGGGCCAAAGTTGGACAGCCACCGACATTTCCGACGACTATAGGGTCGTCCCCACGACCACGGGCCAAAGTTGGCCAGCCGCCGACATGTCCGACGACTATAGGGTCGTCCCCACGACCCGGGACTAGACTGGCCCGCCACCGTCATGTCCGACGACTATAGTGTCGTCCCCACGACCCCCGGACTAGGTTGGCCGGCCGCCGACTTGTCCGACGACTATAGGGTCGTCCACACGACCACGGGCCAAAGTTGTCCAGCCGCCGACATATCCGACGACTATAGGGTCGTCCCCACGACCACGGGCCAATGTTGGCCAGCCGCTGACTTGTCCGACGACTTAGGGTCGTCCCCACGACCGCGGGGCTAGATTGGCTCGCCGCCGACTTGTCCGACGACTGTAGGGTCGTCCCCACGACTCCGTGCCAAAGTTGGCAAGCTGCCGACTTGTCCGACGACTATAGGGTCGTCCCCACGACCCCGGGAATAGATTGGCCCGCCACCGTCATTTCCGACGACAATAGGGTCGTCCCCACGACCACGGGTCAAAGTTGGCCAGCCGCCGACATATCCGACGACTATAGGGTCGTCCACACGACCACGGGCCAAAGTTGTCCAGCCGCCGACTTGTCCGAAGACTATAGGCTCGTCCCCACGTCCCCGGGTCATATTTGGCCAGCCGCCGACATGTCCGACGACTATAGGGTCGTCCCCACGACCCCGGGACTAGGTTGGCTCGCCACCGTCATGTCTGACGACTATAGGGTCGTCCCCACGACCACGGGCCAAAGTTGGCCAGCCGCCGACTTGTCCGACGACTATAGGGTCGTCCCCACGACCACGGGCCAAAGTTGGCCAGCCGGCGACATGTCCGACGACTATAGAGTCGTCCATACGACCCCGGGACTAGGTTGGCCCGCCGCAGACTTCTCCGACGACTATAGGGTCGTCCCCACGACCCCGGGCCAAAGTTGGCAAGCCGCCGAAATGTCCGACGACTATAGGGTCGTCCCCACGACCGCTGGCCAAAGATGTCCAGCCGCCGTCTTGTCCGACGACTATAGGGTCGTACCCACGACCCCGGGACTAGATTGGCCCGCCACCGTCATGTCCAACGACTATAGGGTCGTCCCCACGACCCCGGGACTAGGTTGACAGGCCGCCGAAATGTCCGACGACTGTAGGGTCGTCCCCACGACCGCGAGCCAAGGATGTCCAGCCGCCGTCTTGTCCGACGACTATAGGGTCGTCCCCACGACCCCGGGACTAGATTGGCCCGCCACCGTCATGTCCGACGACTATAGGGTCGTCCCCACGACCGCGGGCCAAAGATGTCCAGCCGCCGTCTTGTCCGACGACTATAGGGTCGTACCCACGACCCCGGGACTAGATTGGCCCGCCACCGTCATGTCCAACGACTATAGGGTCGTACCCACGACCCCGGGACTAGGCTGACAAGCCGCCAACATGTCCGACGACTATAGAGTCGTCCCCACGACCACGGGCCAAAGTTGGCCAGCCGCCGACATGTCCGACGACTATTGGATCGTCCCCACGACCACGGGCCAAAGTTGGCCAGCCGCCGACATGTCCGACGACTATCGGATCGTCCCCACGACCACGGGCCAAAGTTGGCCAGCCGCCGACATGTCAGACGACTATTGGATCGTCCCCACGGCCACGGGCCAAAGTTGGCCCGCCGCCGACATGTCCGACGACTATTGGATTGTCCCCACGACCACGGGCCAAAGTTGGCCAGCCGCCGACATGTCCGACGACAATCGGATCGTCCCCACGACCACGCGCCAAAGTTGGCCAGCCGCCGACATGTCCGACGACTATAGGGTCGTCCCCACGACCCCGGGACTAGATTGGTCCGCCACCGTCATGTCCGACGACTATAGGGTCGTCCCCACGACACCGGGCCAAAGTTGGCAAGCCGCCGAAATGTCCGACGACTGTAGGGTCGTCCCCACGACCCCGGAACTAGATTGGCCCGCCACCGTGAAGTCCGACGACTATAGGGTCGTCCCCACGACCTCGGGACTAGGTTGGCCAGCCGCCGACATGTCCGACGACTATAGGGTCGTCCTTACGACCCCGGGCCAATGTTGGCCAATCGCCGACATGTCCGACGACTATAGGGTCGTCCCTACGACCCCGGGACTAGATTGGCCCGCCACCGCCATGTCCGACGACAATAGGGTCGTCCCCACGACCCCGGGTCTAGGTTGGCCAGCCGCCGACATGTCCGACGACTATCGGATCGTCCCCACGACCACGGGCCAAAGTTGGCTATCCGCCGACATGTCCGACGACTATTGGATCGCCCCCACGACCACGGGCCAAAGTTGGCCAGCCGCCGACATGTCAGACGACTATTGGATCGTCCCCACGGCCACGGGCCAAAGTTGGCCCGCCGCCGCCTTGTCCGACGACTATAGGGTCGTCCCCACGACCACGGGACTAGATTGGCCCGCCACCGCCATGTCCGACGACAATAGGGTCGTCCCCACGACCACGGGACTAGATTGGCCCGCCACCGCCATGTCCGACGACAATAGGGTCGTCCCCACGACCCCGGGTCTAGGTTGGCCAGCCGCCGACATGTCCGACGACTATCGGATCGTCCCCACGACCACGGGCCAAAGTTGGCCAGCCGCCGACATGTCCGACGACTATTGGATCGCCCCCACGACCACGGGCCAAAGTTGGCCAGCCGCCGACATGTCCGACGACTATCGGATCGTCCCCACGCCCACGGGCCAAAGTTGGCCAGCCGCCGACATGTCCGACGACTATTGGATCGTCCCCACGACCACGGGCCAAAGTTGGCCAGCCGCCGACATGTCCGACGACTATAGGGTCGTCCCCACGACCCCGGGCCAAAGTTGGCAAGCCGCCGAAATGTCCGACGACTGTAGGGTCGTCCCACGACCCCGGGACTAGATTGGCCCGCCACCGTCAAGTCCGACGACTATAGGGTCGTCCCCACGACCTCGGGACTAGGTTGGCCAACCGCCGACATGTCCGACGACTATAGGGTCGTCCCCACGACCCCGGGCCAATGTTGGCCAATCGCCGACATGTCCGACGACTATAGGGTCGTCCCCACGACCCCGGGCCAAAGTTGGCAAGCCGCCGAAATGTCCGACGACTGTATGTTCGTCCCCACAACCCCGGGACTAGATTGGCCCGCCACCGTCAAGTCCGACGACTATAGGGTCGTCCCCACGACCCCGGGCCAAAGTTGGCAAGCCGCCGAAATGTCCGACGACTGTAGGGTCGTCCCCACGACCACGGGCCAAAGTTGGCCAGACGCCGACATGTCCGACGACTATTGGGTCGTCCCCACGACCATGGGCCAAAGTTGGCCAGCAGCCGACATGTCCGACGACTATAGGGTCGTCCCCTCGACCCCGGGCCAATAATGGCCAATCGCCGACATGTCCGACGACTATAGGGTCGTACCTACTACCCCGGGACTCGATTGCCCCGGCACCGTCATGTCCAACGACTATCGGATCGTCCCCACGACCACGGGCCAAAGTTGGCCTGCCGCCGACATGTCCGACGACTATAGGGTCGTGCCCACGACCCGGGGACTAGATTGGCCCGCCGCCGACATGTCCGACGACTGTAGGGTTATCGCCACGACCCTGGGCCTATGTTGGCCTGCCGTCGACTTGCCCGACGACTATAGGGTCGTCCCCACGACCCCGGGACTAGATTGGTCCGCCACCGTCATGTCCGACGACTATAGGGTCGTCCCCACGACCACGGGCCAAAGTTGACCAGCCGCCGACATGTCCGACGACTATTGGATCGTCCCCACGACCCCGGGCCAAAGTTGGCAAGCCGCCGACATGTCCGACGACTATAGGGTCGTCCCCACGACCTCGGGACTAGGTTGGCCACCCGCCGACATGTGCGACGACTATAGGGTCGTCCCCACGACCCCGGGTCTAGGTTGGCCAGCCGCCGACATGTCCGACGACAATCCGATCGTCCCCACGACCACGCGACAAAGTTCGCCAGCCGCCGACATGTCCGACGACTTTTGGATCGTCCCCACGACCACGGGCCAAAGTTAGCCAGCCGCCGACATGTCCGACGACTATAGGGTCGTCCCCACGACCCCGGGACTAGATTGGTCCGCCACCGTCATGTCCGACGACTATAGGGTCGTCCCCACGACCCCGGGCCAAAGCTGGCCAGCCGCCGACATGTCCGACGACTATTGGATCGTCCCCACGACCACGGGCCAAAGTTGGCCAGCCGCCGTCTTGTCCGACGACTATAGGGTCGTACCCACGACCCCGGGACTAGATTGGCCCGCCACCGTCATGTCCAACGACTATAGGGTCGTCCCCACGACCCCGGGACTAGGTTGACAGGCCGCCGAAATGTCCGACGACTGTAGGGTCGTCCCCACGACCGCGAGCCAAGGATGTCCAGCCGCCGTCTTGTCCGACGACTATTGGGTCGTCCCCACGACCCCGGGACTAGATTGGCCCGCCACCGTCATGTCCGACGACTATAGGGTCGTCCCCACGACCGCGGGCCAAAGATGTCCAGCCGCCGTCTTGTCCGACGACTATAGGGTCGTACCCACGACCCCGGGACTAGATTGGCCCGCCACCGTCATGTCCAACGACTATAGGGTCGTACCCACGACCCCGGGACTAGGCTGACAAGCCGCCAACATGTCCGACGACTATAGAGTCGTCCCCACGACCACGGGCCAAAGTTGGCCAGCCGCCGACATGTCCGACGACTATTGGATCGTCCCCACGACCCCGGGCCAAAGTTGGCAAGCCGCCGACATGTCCGACGACTATAGGGTCGTCCCCACGACCTCGGGACTAGGTTGGCCACCCGCCGACATGTGCGACGACTATAGGGTCGTCCCCACGACCCCGGGTCTAGGTTGGCCAGCCGCCGACATGTCCGACGACTATAGGGTCGTCCCCACGACCCCGGGCCAAAGCTGGCCAGCCGCCGACATGTCCGACGACTATTGGATCGTCCCCACGACCACGGGCCAAAGTTGGCCAGCCGCCGACATGTCCGAAGACTATAGGGTCGTCCCCACGACCCCGGGACTAGATTGGCCAGCCGCCGACATGTCCGACGACTATAGGGTCGTCCCCACGACCCCGGGTCCAGGTGGGCCAGCCGCCGACATTTCCGACGACTATAGAGTCGTCCCCACGACCCCTGGGCCAAAGTTGGACAGCCACCGACATTTCCGACGACTATAGGGTCGTCCCCACGACCACGGGCCAAAGTTGGCCAGCCGCCGACATGTCCGACGACTATAGGGTCGTCCCCACGACCCGGGACTAGACTGGCCCGCCACCGTCATGTCCGACGACTAAAGTGTCGTCCCCACGACCCCCGGACTAGGTTGGCCGGCCGCCGACTTGTCCGACGACTATAGGGTCGTCCACACGACCACGGGCCAAAGTTGTCCAGCCGCCGACATATCCGACGACTATAGGGTCGTCCCCACGACCACGGGCCAATGTTGGCCAGCCGCTGACTTGTCCGACGACTTAGGGTCGTCCCCACGACCGCGGGGCTAGATTGGCTCGCCGCCGACTTGTCCGACGACTGTAGGGTCGTCCCCACGACTCCGTGCCAAAGTTGGCAAGCTGCCGACTTGTCCGACGACTATAGGGTCGTCCCCACGACCCCGGGAATAGATTGGCCCGCCACCGTCATTTCCGACGACAATAGGGTCGTCCCCACGACCACGGGTCAAAGTTGGCCAGCCGCCGACATATCCGACGACTATAGGGTCGTCCACACGACCACGGGCCAAAGTTGGCAAGCCGCCGACATGTCCGACGACTATAGGGTCGTCCCCACGACCTCGGGACTAGGTTGGCCACCCGCCGACATGTGCGACGACTATAGGGTCGTCCCCACGACCCCGGGTCTAGGTTGGCCAGCCGCCGACATGTCCGACGACAATCCGATCGTCCCCACGACCACGCGACAAAGTTCGCCAGCCGCCGACATGTCCGACGACTTTTGGATCGTCCCCACGACCACGGGCCAAAGTTAGCCAGCCGCCGACATGTCCGACGACTATAGGGTCGTCCCCACGACCCCGGGACTAGATTGGTCCGCCACCGTCATGTCCGACGACTATAGGGTCGTCCCCACGACCCCGGGCCAAAGCTGGCCAGCCGCCGACATGTCCGACGACTATTGGATCGTCCCCACGACCACGGGCCAAAGTTGGCCAGCCGCCGACATGTCCGAAGACTATAGGGTCGTCCCCACGACCCCGGGACTAGATTGGCCAGCCGCCGACATGTCCGACGACTATAGGGTCGTCCCCACGACCCCGGGCCAAAGTTGGCAAGCCGCCGAAATGTCCGACGACTATAGGGTCGTCCCCACGACCGCTGGCCAAAGATGTCCAGCCGCCGTCTTGTCCGACGACTATAGGGTCGTACCCACGACCCCGGGACTAGATTGGCCCGCCACCGTCATGTCCAACGACTATAGGGTCGTCCCCACGACCCCGGGACTAGGTTGACAGGCCGCCGAAATGTCCGACGACTGTAGGGTCGTCCCCACGACCGCGAGCCAAGGATGTCCAGCCGCCGTCTTGTCCGACGACTATTGGGTCGTCCCCACGACCCCGGGACTAGATTGGCCCGCCACCGTCATGTCCGACGACTATAGGGTCGTCCCCACGACCGCGGGCCAAAGATGTCCAGCCGCCGTCTTGTCCGACGACTATAGGGTCGTACCCACGACCCCGGGACTAGATTGGCCCGCCACCGTCATGTCCAACGACTATAGGGTCGTACCCACGACCCCGGGACTAGGCTGACAAGCCGCCAACATGTCCGACGACTATAGAGTCGTCCCCACGACCACGGGCCAAAGTTGGCCAGCCGCCGACATGTCCGACGACTATTGGATCGTCCCCACGACCCCGGGCCAAAGTTGGCAAGCCGCCGACATGTCCGACGACTATAGGGTCGTCCCCACGACCTCGGGACTAGGTTGGCCACCCGCCGACATGTGCGACGACTATAGGGTCGTCCCCACGACCCCGGGTCTAGGTTGGCCAGCCGCCGACATGTCCGACGACTATAGGGTCGTCCCCACGACCCCGGGCCAAAGCTGGCCAGCCGCCGACATGTCCGACGACTATTGGATCGTCCCCACGACCACGGGCCAAAGTTGGCCAGCCGCCGACATGTCCGAAGACTATAGGGTCGTCCCCACGACCCCGGGACTAGATTGGCCAGCCGCCGACATGTCCGACGACTATAGGGTCGTCCCCACGACCCCGGGTCCAGGTGGGCCAGCCGCCGACATTTCCGACGACTATAGAGTCGTCCCCACAACCACGGGCCAAAGTTGGCCAGCCGCCGACATGTCCGACGACTATAGGGTCGTCCCCAGGACCTCGGGACTAGATTGGCCCCCCAGCGTCATGTCCAACGACAATAGGGTCGTCCCCACGACCACGGGCCACAGTTGGCATGCCGCCAACTTGTCCGACGACTATAGGGTCGTCCCCACGACCACGGGCCAAAGATGTCTAGCCGCCGTCTTGTCCGACGACTATAGGGTCGTCCCCACGACCCCGGGACTAGATTGGCCCGCCACCGTCATGTCCGACGACAATAGGGTCGTCCCCACGACCCCGGGTCTAGGTTGGCCAGCCGTCGACTTGTCCGACGACTATAGGGTCGTCCCCAGGACCTCGGGACTAGATTGGCCCGCCACCGTCATGTCCAACGACTATAGGGTCGTCCCCACGACCACGGGCCACAGTTGGCATGCCGCCAACTTGTCCGACGACTATAGGGTCGTCCCCACGACCCCGGGCCAAAGATGTCTAGCCGCCGTCTTGTCCTACGACTATAGGGTAGTCCCCACGACCCCGGGATTAGATTGGCCCCCCAGCGTCATGTCCAACGACTATAGGGTCGTTCCCACAACCACGGGCCAAAGTTGGCCAGCCGCCGACATGTCCGACGACTATTGGATCGTCCCACGACTCCGTGCCAAAGTTGGCAAGCTGCCGACTTGTCCGACGACTATAGGGTCGTCCCCACGACCCCGGGAATAGATTGGCCCGCCACCGTCATTTCCGACGACAATAGGGTCGTCCCCACGACCACGGGTCAAAGTTGGCCAGCCGCCGACATATCCGACGACTATAGGGTCGTCCACACGACCACGGGCCAAAGTTGGCAAGCCGCCGACATGTCCGACGACTATAGGGTCGTCCCCACGACCTCGGGACTAGGTTGGCCACCCGCCGACATGTGCGACGACTATAGGGTCGTCCCCACGACCCCGGGTCTAGGTTGGCCAGCCGCCGACATGTCCGACGACAATCCGATCGTCCCCACGACCACGCGACAAAGTTCGCCAGCCGCCGACATGTCCGACGACTTTTGGATCGTCCCCACGACCACGGGCCAAAGTTAGCCAGCCGCCGACATGTCCGACGACTATAGGGTCGTCCCCACGACCCCGGGACTAGATTGGTCCGCCACCGTCATGTCCGACGACTATAGGGTCGTCCCCACGACCCCGGGCCAAAGCTGGCCAGCCGCCGACATGTCCGACGACTATTGGATCGTCCCCACGACCACGGGCCAAAGTTGGCCAGCCGCCGACATGTCCGAAGACTATAGGGTCGTCCCCACGACCCCGGGACTAGATTGGCCAGCCGCCGACATGTCCGACGACTATAGGGTCGTCCCCACGACCCCGGCCAAAGTTGGCAAGCCGCCGAAATGTCCGACGACTATAGGGTCGTCCCCACGACCGCTGGCCAAAGATGTCCAGCCGCCGTCTTGTCCGACGACTATAGGGTCGTACCCACGACCCCGGGACTAGATTGGCCCGCCACCGTCATGTCCAACGACTATAGGGTCGTCCCCACGACCCCGGGACTAGGTTGACAGGCCGCCGAAATGTCCGACGACTGTAGGGTCGTCCCCACGACCGCGAGCCAAGGATGTCCAGCCGCCGTCTTGTCCGACGACTATTGGGTCGTCCCCACGACCCCGGGACTAGATTGGCCCGCCACCGTCATGTCCGACGACTATAGGGTCGTCCCCACGACCGCGGGCCAAAGATGTCCAGCCGCCGTCTTGTCCGACGACTATAGGGTCGTACCCACGACCCCGGGACTAGATTGGCCCGCCACCGTCATGTCCAACGACTATAGGGTCGTACCCACGACCCCGGGACTAGGCTGACAAGCCGCCAACATGTCCGACGACTATAGAGTCGTCCCCACGACCACGGGCCAAAGTTGGCCAGCCGCCGACATGTCCGACGACTATTGGATCGTCCCCACGACCCCGGGCCAAAGTTGGCAAGCCGCCGACATGTCCGACGACTATAGGGTCGTCCCCACGACCTCGGGACTAGGTTGGCCACCCGCCGACATGTGCGACGACTATAGGGTCGTCCCCACGACCCCGGGTCTAGGTTGGCCAGCCGCCGACATGTCCGACGACTATAGGGTCGTCCCCACGACCCCGGGCCAAAGCTGGCCAGCCGCCGACATGTCCGACGACTATTGGATCGTCCCCACGACCACGGGCCAAAGTTGGCCAGCCGCCGACATGTCCGAAGACTATAGGGTCGTCCCCACGACCCCGGGACTAGATTGGCCAGCCGCCGACATGTCCGACGACTATAGGGTCGTCCCCACGACCCCGGGTCCAGGTGGGCCAGCCGCCGACATTTCCGACGACTATAGAGTCGTCCCCACAACCACGGGCCAAAGTTGGCCAGCCGCCGACATGTCCGACGACTATAGGGTCGTCCCCAGGACCTCGGGACTAGATTGGCCCCCCAGCGTCATGTCCAACGACAATAGGGTCGTCCCCACGACCACGGGCCACAGTTGGCATGCCGCCAACTTGTCCGACGACTATAGGGTCGTCCCCACGACCACGGGCCAAAGATGTCTAGCCGCCGTCTTGTCCGACGACTATAGGGTCGTCCCCACGACCCCGGGACTAGATTGGCCCGCCACCGTCATGTCCGACGACAATAGGGTCGTCCCCACGACCCCGGGTCTAGGTTGGCCAGCCGTCGACTTGTCCGACGACTATAGGGTCGTCCCCAGGACCTCGGGACTAGATTGGCCCGCCACCGTCATGTCCAACGACTATAGGGTCGTCCCCACGACCACGGGCCACAGTTGGCATGCCGCCAACTTGTCCGACGACTATAGGGTCGTCCCCACGACCCCGGGCCAAAGATGTCTAGCCGCCGTCTTGTCCTACGACTATAGGGTAGTCCCCACGACCCCGGGATTAGATTGGCCCCCCAGCGTCATGTCCAACGACTATAGGGTCGTTCCCACAACCACGGGCCAAAGTTGGCCAGCCGCCGACATGTCCGACGACTATTGGATCGTCCCCACGACCACGGGCCAAAGTTGGCCAGCCGCCGACATGTCCGACGACTATAGGGTCGTCCCCACGACCCCGGGACTAGATTGGTCCGCCACCGTCTTGTCCGAAGACTATAGGGTCGTCCCCACGACCACGGGCCAAAGTTTACCAGCCGCCGACATGTCCGACGACTATAGGGTCGTCCCCACGACCCCGGGACTAGATTGGCCCGCCACCGTCATGTCCGACGATTATAGGGTCGTCCCCACGACCGCGAGACTAGATTGGCCCGCCACCGTCATGTCCGACGACAATAGGGTCGTCCCCACGACCCCGGGTCCAGGTTGGCCAGCCGCCGACATTTCCGACGACTATAGAGTCGTCCCCACGACACCGGGCCAAAGTTGGCCAACCGCCGACATGTCCGACGACTATAGGGTCGTCCCCACGACCCCGGGACAAGGTTGGCCCGCCTCCGACTTGTCCGACGACGATAGGGTCGTCCCCACGACCCTGGGACTAGGCTGACAAGCCGCCAACATGTCCGACGACTATAGGGTCGTCCCCACGGCCCCGGGCCAACGATGTCCAGCCGCCGTCTTGTCCGACGACTATAGGGTCGTCCCCACGACCCCGGGACAAGCTTGGCCCGCCGCCGAATTGTTCGACGACTATAGGGTCGTCCCCACGACCCCGGGACTAGATTGGCCCGCCACCGTCAAGTCCGACGACTATAGGGTCGTCCCCACGACCCCGGGTCCAGGTTGGCCAGCCGCCGACATTTCCGACGACTATAGAGTCGTCCCCACGACACCGCGCCAAAGTTGGACAGCCGCCGACATGTCCGACTACTATAGGGTCGTCGCCACGACCTCGGGTCTAGATTGGCCCGCTACCGTCATGTCCGAAGACTATAGGGTCGTACCCACGACCCCGGGACTAGATTGGCCCGCCACCGTCATGTCCGACGACTATAGGGTCGTCCCCACGACCCCGGGTCCAGGTTGGCCAGCCGCCGACATTTCCGACGACTGTAGGGTCGTCCCTACGACCCCGGGACTAGATTGGCCCGCCACCGTCATGTGCAACGACTATAGGGTCGTTCCCACAACCACGGGCCAAAGTTGGCCAGCCGCCGACATGTCCGACGGTTATAGGGTCGTCCCCACGACCCTGGGACAAGCTTGGCCCGCCGCCGACTTGTCCGACGACTATAGGGTCGTCCCCACGACACCGGGACTAGATTGGCCCGCTACCGTCATGTCCGACGACAATAGGGTCGTCCCCACGACCCCGGGTCTAGGTTGGCCAGCCGCCGACATGTCCGACGACTATAGAGTCGTCCCCACGACACCGGGCCAAAGTTGGACAGCCGCCGACATGTCCGACGACTATAGGGTCGTCCCCACGAACCCGGGCCAAAGTTGGCAAGCCGCCGAAATGTCCGACGACTATAGGGTCGTCCCCACGACCCCGGGACTAGGTTGGCCAGCCGCCGACATGTCCGACGACTATAGGGTCGTCCCGACGACCCCGGGCCAATGTTGGCCAATCGCCAACATGTCCGACGACTATAGGGTCGTCCCTACGACCCCGGGACTAGATTGGCCCGCCACCGTCATGTCCAACGATTATAGGGTCGTCCCCACGACCCCGGGTCTAGGTTGGCCAGCCGCCGACATGTCCGACGACTTTAGAGTCGTCCCCACGACACCGGGCCAAAGTTGGACCGCCGCCGACATGTCCGACTACTATAGGGTCGTCCCCACGACCTCGGGTCTAGATTGGCCCGCTACCGTCATGTCCGAAGACTATAGGGTCGTCCCCACGACCACGGGACTAGATTGGCCCGCCACCGCCAAGTCCGACGACAATAGGGTCGTCCCCACGACCCCGGGTCTAGGTTGGCCAGCCGCCGACATGTCCGACGACAATCGGATCGTCCCCACGACCACGCGCCAAAGTTGGCCAGCCGCCGACATGTCCGACGACTATTGGATCGTCCCCACGACCACGGGCCAAAGTTGGCCAGCCGCCGACATGTCCGACGACAATCGGATCGTCCCCACGACCACGCGCCAAAGTTGGCCAGCCGCCGACATGTCCGACGACTATAGGGTCGTCCCCACGACCCCGGGCCAATGTTGGCCAATCGCCGACATGTCCAACGACTATAGGGTCGTCCCTACGACCCCGGGACTAGATTAGCCCGCCACCGTCATGTCCAACGACTATAGGGTCGTCCCCACGACCACGGGCCAAAGTTGGCATGCCGCCGAAATGTCCGACGTCTATAGGGTCGTCCCCACGACTCCGGGCCAAAGTTAGCAAGCCGCCGAAATGTGCGACGACTATAGGGTCGTCCCCACGACCCCGGGACTAGATTGGCCCGCCACCGTCATGTCCGACGACTATAGGGTCGTCCCCACGACCCCGGGCCAAAGTTGGCAAGCCGCCGAAATGTCCGACGACTGTAGGGTCGTCCCCACGACCCCGAGACTAGATTGGCCCGCCACCGTCAAGTCCGACGACTATAGGGTCGTCCCCAGGACCTTGGGACTAGATTGGCCCGCCACCGTCAAGTCCGACGACTATAGGGTCGTCCCCACGACCCCGGGCCAAAGTTGGCAAGCCGCCGAAATGTCCGACGACTGTAGGGTCGTCCCCACGACCCCGGGACTAGATTGGTCCGCCACCGTCATGTCCGACGACTATAGGGTCGTCCCCACGACCCCGGGCCAAAGTTGGCCAGCCGCCGACATGTCCGACGACTATAGGGTCGTCCCCACGACCCCGAGACTAGATTGGCCCGCCACCGTCATGTCCGACGACAATAGGGTCGTCCCCACGACCCCGGGTCCAGGTTGGCCAGCGGCCGACATTTCCGACGACTATAGAGTCGTCCCCACGACACCGGGCCAAAGTTGGCCAGCCGCCGACATGTCCGACGACTATAGGGTCGTCCCCACGACCCCGGGACTAGATTGGCCAGCCGGCGACTTGTCCGACGACTATAGGGTCGTACCCACGACCCCGGGACTAGGCTCACAAGCCGCCAACATGTCCGACGACTATAGGGTCGTCCCCACGACCCCGGGCCAAAGATGTCCAGCCGCCGTCTTGTCCGACGACTATAGGGTCGTCCCCACGACCCCGGGACTAGATTGGCCCGCCACCGTCATGTCCAACGACTATAGGGTCGTCCCCACAACCACGGACTAGATTGGCCCGCCACCGTCATGTCCGACGATTATAGGGTCGTCCCCACGACCCCGCGCCAAGCTTGGCCCGCCGCCGAATTGTTCGACGACTATAGGGTCGTCCCCACGACCCCGGGACTAGATTGGCCCGCCACCGTCATGTCCGACGACAATAGGGTCGTCCCCACGACCCCGGGTCTAGGTTGTCCAGCCGTCGACTTGTCCGACGACTATAGGGTCGTCCCCAGGACCTCGGGACTAGATTGGCCCGCCACCGTCATGTCCAACGACTATAGGGTCGTCCCCACGACCACGGGCCAAAGTTGGCATGCCGCCAACTTGTCCGACGACTATAGGGTCGTCCCCACGACCCCGGGCCAAAGATGTCTAGCCGCCGTCTTGTCCTACGACTATAGGGTAGTCCCCACGACCCCGGGACTAGATTGGCCCCCCAGCGTCATGTCCAACGACTATAGGGTCGTTCCCACAACCACGGGCCAAAGTTGGCCAGCCGCCGACATGTCCGACGACTATTGGATCGTCCCCACGACCACGGGCCAAAGTTGGCCAGCCGCCGACATGTCCGACGACTATAGGGTCGTCCCCACGACCCCGGGACTAGATTGGTCCGCCACCGTCTTGTCCGAAGACTATAGGGTCGTCCCCACGACCACGGGCCAAAGTTGACCAGCCGCCGACATGTCCGACGACTATAGGGTCGTCCCCACGACCCCGGGACTAGATTGGCCCGCCACCGTCATGTCCGACGATTATAGGGTCGTCCCCACGACCGCGAGACTAGATTGGCCCGCCACCGTCATGTCCGACGACAATAGGGTCGTCCCCACGACCCCGGGTCCAGGTTGGCCAGCCGCCGACATTTCCGACGACTATAGAGTCGTCCCCACGACACCGGGCCAATGTTGGCCAACCGCCGACATGTCCGACGACTATAGGGTCGTCCCCACGACCCCGGGACAAGGTTGGCCCGCCTCCGACTTGTCCGACGACTATAGGGTCGTACCCACGACCCTGGGACTAGGCTGACAAGCCGCCAACATGTCCGACGACTATAGGGTCGTCCCCACGGCCCCGGGCCAACGATGTCCAGCCGCCGTCTAGTCCGACGACTATAGGGTCGTCCCCACGACCCCGGGACAAGCTTGGCCCGCCGCCGAATTGTTCGACGACTATAGGGTCGTCCCCACGACCCCGGGACTAGATTGGCCCGCCACCGTCAAGTCCGACGACTATAGGGTCGTCCCCACGACCCCGGGTCCAGGTTGGCCAGCCGCCGACATTTCCGACGACTATAGAGTCGTCCCCACGACACCGCGCCAAAGTTGGACAGCCGCCGAAATGTGCGACGACTATAGGGTCGTCCCCACGACCCCGGGACTAGATTGGCCCGCCACCGTCATGTCCGACGACTATAGGGTCGTCCCCACGACCCCGGGCCAAAGTTGGCCAGCCGCCGACATGTCCGACGACTATAGGGTCGTCCCCACGACCCCGAGACTAGATTGGCCCGCCACCGTCATGTCCGACGACAATAGGGTCGTCCCCACGACCCCGGGCCCAGGTTGGCCAGCGGCCGACATTTCCGACGACTATAGAGTCGTCCCCACGACACCGGGCCAAAGTTGGCCAGCCGCCGACATGTCCGACGACTATAGGGTCGTCCCCACGACCCCGGGACTAGATTGGCCCGCCACCGTCATGTCCGACGATTATAGGGTCGTCCCCACGACCCCGGGACAAGCTTGGCCCGCCGCCGACTTGTTCGACGACTATAGGGTCGTCCCCACGACCCCGGGACAAGGTTGGCCCGCCGCCGACATGTCCGACGACTATTGGATCGTCCCCACGACCACGGGCCAAAGTTGGCCAGCCGCCGACATGTCCGACGACTATAGGGTCGTCCCCACGACCCCGGGACTAGATTGGTCCGCCACCGTCTTGTCCGACGACTATAGGGTCGTCCCCACGACCACGGGCCAAAGCTGACCAGCCGCCGACATGTCCGACGACAATAGGGTCGTCCCCACGACCCCCGGTCTAGGTTGGCCAGCCGCCGACATGTCCGACGACAATCGGATCGTCCCCACGACCACGCGCCAAAGTTGGCCAGCCGCCGACATGTCCGACGACTATAGGGTCGTTCCCACGACCCCGGGCCAAAGTTGGCCAGCCGCCGAAATGTCCGACGACTGTAGGGTCGTCCCCACGACCCCGGGACTAGATTGGTCCGCCACCGTCATGTCCGACGACTATAGGGTCGTCCCCACGACCCCGGGCCAAAGTTGGCCAGCCGCCGACATGTCCGACGACTATAGGGTCGTCCCCACGACCCCGAGACTAGATTGGCCCGCCACCGTCATGTCCGACGACAATAGGGTCGTCCCCACGACCCCGGGTCCAGGTTGGCCAGCCGCCGACATTTCCGACGACTATAGAGTCGTCCCCACGACACCGGGCCAAAGTTGGCCAGCCGCCGACATGTCCGACGACTATAGGGTCGTCCCCACGACCCCGGGACTAGATTGGCCAGCCGGCGACTTGTCCGACGACTATAGGGTCGTACCCACGACCCCGGGACTAGGCTCACAAGCCGCCAACATGTCCAAAGACTATAGGGTCGTCCCCACGACCCCGGGCCAAAGATGTCCAGCCGCCGTCTTGTTCGACGACTATAGGGTCGTCCCCACGACCCCGGGACTAGATTGGCCCGCCACCGTCATGTCCAACGACTATAGGGTCGTCCCCAAAACCACGGACTAGATTGGCCCGCCACCGTCATGTCCGACGATTATAGGGTCGTCCCCACGACCCCGGGACAAGCTTGGCCCGCCGCCGAATTGTTCGACGACTATAGGGTCGTCCCCACGACCCCGGGACTAGATTGGCCCGCCACCGTCATGTCCGACGACAATAGGGTCGTCCCCACGACCCCGGGTCTAGGTTGGCCAGCCGTCGACTTGTCCGACGACAATAGGGTCGTCCCCAGGACCTCGGGACTAGATTGGCCCGCCACCGTCATGTCCAACGACTATAGGGTCGTCCCCACGACCACGGGCCACAGTTGGCATGCCGCCAACTTGTCCGACGACTATAGGGTCGTCCCCACGACCCCGGGTCCAGGTTGGCCAGCCGCCGACATTTCCGACGACTATAGAGTCGTCCCCACGACACCGCGCCAAAGTTGGACAGCCGCCGACATGTCCGACTACTATAGGGTCGTCGCCACGACCTCGGGTCTAGATTGGCCCGCTACCGTCATGTCCGAAGACTATAGGGTCGTACCCACGACCCCGGGACTAGATTGGCCCGCCACCGTCATGTCCGACGACTATAGGGTCGTCCCCACGACCCCGGGTCCAGGTTGGCCAGCCGCCGACATTTCCGACGACTGTAGGGTCGTCTTCACGACCCCGGGACTAGATTGGCCCGCCACCGTCATGTGCAACGACTATAGGGTCGTTCCCACAACCACGGGCCAAAGTTGGCCAGCCGCCGACATGTCCGACGGTTATAGGGTCGTCCCCACGATCCCGGGACAATCTTGGCCCGCCGCCGACTTGTCCGACGACTATAGGGTCGTCCCCACGACACCGGGACTAGATTGGCCCGCTACCGTCATGTCCGACGACAATAGGGTCGTCCCCACGACCCCGGGTCTAGGTTGGCCAGCCGCCGACATGTCCGACGACTATAGAGTCGTCCCCACGACACCGGGCCAAAGTTGGACAGCCGCCGACATGTCCGACGACTATAGGGTCGTCCCCACGAACCCGGGCCAAAGTTGGCAAGACGCCGAAATGTCCGACGACTATAGGGTCGTCCCCACGACCCCGGGACTAGGTTGGCCAGCCGCCGACATGTCCGACGACTATAGGGTCGTCCCGACGACCCCGGGCCAATGTTGGCCAATCGCCAACATGTCCGACGACTATAGGGTCTTCCCTACGACCCCGGGACTAGATTGGCCCGCCACCGTCATGTCCAACGATTATAGGGTCGTCCCCACGACCCCGGGTCTAGGTTGGCCAGCCGCCGACATGTCCGACGACTTTAGAGTCGTCCCCACGACACCGGGCCAAAGTTGGACCGCCGCCGACATGTCCGACTACTATAGGGTCGTCCCCACGACCTCGGGTCTAGATTGGCCCGCTACCGTCATGTCCGAAGACTATAGGGTCGTCCCCACGACCACGGGACTAGATTGGCCCGCCACCGCCAAGTCCGACGACAATAGGGTCGTCCCCACGACCCCGGGTCTAGGTTGGCCAGCCGCCGACATGTCCGACGGCAATCGGATCGTCCCCACGACCACGCGCCAAAGTTGGCCAGCCGCCGACATGTCCGACGACTATTGGATCGTCCCCACGACCACGGGCCAAAGTTGGCCAGCCGCCGACATGTCCGACGACAATCGGATCGTCCCCACGACCACGCGCCAAAGTTGGCCAGCCGCCGACATGTCCGACGACTATAGGGTCGTCCCCACGACCCCGGGCCAATGTTGGCCAATCGCCGACATGTCCAACGACTATAGGGTCGTCCCTACGACCCCGGGACTAGATTAGCCCGCCACCGTCATGTCCAACGACTATAGGGTCGTCCCCACGACCACGGGCCAAAGTTGGCATGCCGCCGAAATGTCCGACGTCTATAGGGTCGTCCCCACGACTCCGGGCCAAAGTTAGCAAGCCGCCGAAATGTGCGACGACTATAGGGTCGTCCCCACGACCCCGGGATTAGATTGGCCCGCCACCGTCATGTCCGACGACTATAGGGTCGTCCCCACGACCCCGGGCCAAAGTTGGCAAGCCGCCGAAATGTCCGACGACTGTAGGGCCGTCCCCACGACCCCGAGACTAGATTGGCCCGCCACCGTCAAGTCCGACGACTATAGGGTCGTCCCCAGGACCTTGGGACTAGATTGGCCCGCCACCGTCAAGTCCGACGACTATAGGGTCGTCCCCACGACCCCGGGCCAAAGTTGGCAAGCCGCCGAAATGTCCGACGACTGTAGGGTCGTCCCCACGACCCCGGGACTAGATTGGTCCGCCACCGTCATGTCCGACGACTATAGGGTCGTCCCCACGACCCCGGGCCAAAGTTGGCCAGCCGCCGACATGTCCGACGACTATAGGGTCGTCCCCACGACCCCGAGACTAGATTGGCCCGCCACCGTCATGTCCGACGACTATAGGGTCGTCCCCACGACCCCGGGCCAAAGTTGGCCAGCCGCCGACATGTCCGACGACTATAGGGTCGTCCCCACGACCCCGAGACTAGATTGGCCCGCCACCGTCATGTCCGACGACAATAGGGTCGTCCCCACGACCCCGGGCCCAGGTTGGCCAACCGCCGACATGTCCGACGACTATAGGGTCGTCTCCACGACCCCGGGACAAGGTTGGCCCGCCTCCGACTTGTCCGACGACTATAGGGTCGTACCCACGACCCTGGGACTAGGCTGACAAGCCGCCAACATGTCCGACGACTATAGGGTCGTCCCCACGGCCCCGGGCCAACGATGTCCAGCCGCCGTCTAGTCCGACGACTATAGGGTCGTCCCCACGACCCCGGGACAAGCTTGGCCCGCCGCCGAATTGTTCGACGACTATAGGGTCGTCCCCACGACCCCGGGACTAGATTGGCCCGCCACCGTCAAGTCCGACGACTATAGGGTCGTCCCCACGACCCCGGGTCCAGGTTGGCCAGCCGCCGACATTTCCGACGACTATAGAGTCGTCCCCACGACACCGCGCCAAAGTTGGACAGCCGCCGAAATGTGCGACGACTATAGGGTCGTCCCCACGACCCCGGGACTAGATTGGCCCGCCACCGTCATGTCCGACGACTATAGGGTCGTCCCCACGACCCCGGGCCAAAGTTGGCCAGCCGCCGACATGTCCGACGACTATAGGGTCGTCCCCACGACCCCGAGACTAGATTGGCCCGCCACCGTCATGTCCGACGACAATAGGGTCGTCCCCACGACCCCGGGCCCAGGTTGGCCAGCGGCCGACATTTCCGACGACTATAGAGTCGTCCCCACGACACCGGGCCAAAGTTGGCCAGCCGCCGACATGTCCGACGACTATAGGGTCGTCCCCACGACCCCGGGACTAGATTGGCCCGCCACCGTCATGTCCGACGATTATAGGGTCGTCCCCACGACCCCGGGACAAGCTTGGCCCGCCGCCGACTTGTTCGACGACTATAGGGTCGTCCCCACGACCCCGGGACAAGGTTGGCCCGCCGCCGACATGTCCGACGACTATTGGATCGTCCCCACGACCACGGGCCAAAGTTGGCCAGCCGCCGACATGTCCGACGACTATAGGGTCGTCCCCACGACCCCGGGACTAGATTGGTCCGCCACCGTCTTGTCCGACGACTATAGGGTCGTCCCCACGACCACGGGCCAAAGCTGACCAGCCGCCGACATGTCCGACGACAATAGGGTCGTCCCCACGACCCCCGGTCTAGGTTGGCCAGCCGCCGACATGTCCGACGACAATCGGATCGTCCCCACGACCACGCGCCAAAGTTGGCCAGCCGCCGACATGTCCGACGACTATAGGGTCGTTCCCACGACCCCGGGCCAAAGTTGGCCAGCCGCCGAAATGTCCGACGACTGTAGGGTCGTCCCCACGACCCCGGGACTAGATTGGTCCGCCACCGTCATGTCCGACGACTATAGGGTCGTCCCCACGACCCCGGGCCAAAGTTGGCCAGCCGCCGACATGTCCGACGACTATAGGGTCGTCCCCACGACCCCGAGACTAGATTGGCCCGCCACCGTCATGTCCGACGACAATAGGGTCGTCCCCACGACCCCGGGTCCAGGTTGGCCAGCCGCCGACATTTCCGACGACTATAGAGTCGTCCCCACGACACCGGGCCAAAGTTGGCCAGCCGCCGACATGTCCGACGACTATAGGGTCGTCCCCACGACCCCGGGACTAGATTGGCCAGCCGGCGACTTGTCCGACGACTATAGGGTCGTACCCACGACCCCGGGACTAGGCTCACAAGCCGCCAACATGTCCAAAGACTATAGGGTCGTCCCCACGACCCCGGGCCAAAGATGTCCAGCCGCCGTCTTGTTCGACGACTATAGGGTCGTCCCCACGACCCCGGGACTAGATTGGCCCGCCACCGTCATGTCCAACGACTATAGGGTCGTCCCCAAAACCACGGACTAGATTGGCCCGCCACCGTCATGTCCGACGATTATAGGGTCGTCCCCACGACCCCGGGACAAGCTTGGCCCGCCGCCGAATTGTTCGACGACTATAGGGTCGTCCCCACGACCCCGGGACTAGATTGGCCCGCCACCGTCATGTCCGACGACAATAGGGTCGTCCCCACGACCCCGGGTCTAGGTTGGCCAGCCGTCGACTTGTCCGACGACTATAGGGTCGTCCCCAGGACCTCGGGACTAGATTGGCCCGCCACCGTCATGTCCAACGACTATAGGGTCGTCCCCACGACCACGGGCCACAGTTGGCATGCCGCCAACTTGTCCGACGACTATAGGGTCGTCCCCACGACCCCGGGTCCAGGTTGGCCAGCCGCCGACATTTCCGACGACTATAGAGTCGTCCCCACGACACCGCGCCAAAGTTGGACAGCCGCCGACATGTCCGACTACTATAGGGTCGTCGCCACGACCTCGGGTCTAGATTGGCCCGCTACCGTCATGTCCGAAGACTATAGGGTCGTACCCACGACCCCGGGACTAGATTGGCCCGCCACCGTCATGTCCGACGACTATAGGGTCGTCCCCACGACCCCGGGTCCAGGTTGGCCAGCCGCCGACATTTCCGACGACTGTAGGGTCGTCTTCACGACCCCGGGACTAGATTGGCCCGCCACCGTCATGTGCAACGACTATAGGGTCGTTCCCACAACCACGGGCCAAAGTTGGCCAGCCGCCGACATGTCCGACGGTTATAGGGTCGTCCCCACGATCCCGGGACAATCTTGGCCCGCCGCCGACTTGTCCGACGACTATAGGGTCGTCCCCACGACACCGGGACTAGATTGGCCCGCTACCGTCATGTCCGACGACAATAGGGTCGTCCCCACGACCCCGGGTCTAGGTTGGCCAGCCGCCGACATGTCCGACGACTATAGAGTCGTCCCCACGACACCGGGCCAAAGTTGGACAGCCGCCGACATGTCCGACGACTATAGGGTCGTCCCCACGAACCCGGGCCAAAGTTGGCAAGACGCCGAAATGTCCGACGACTATAGGGTCGTCCCCACGACCCCGGGACTAGGTTGGCCAGCCGCCGACATGTCCGACGACTATAGGGTCGTCCCGACGACCCCGGGCCAATGTTGGCCAATCGCCAACATGTCCGACGACTATAGGGTCGTCCCTACGACCCCGGGACTAGATTGGCCCGCCACCGTCATGTCCAACGATTATAGGGTCGTCCCCACGACCCCGGGTCTAGGTTGGCCAGCCGCCGACATGTCCGACGACTTTAGAGTCGTCCCCACGACACCGGGCCAAAGTTGGACCGCCGCCGACATGTCCGACTACTATAGGGTCGTCCCCACGACCTCGGGTCTAGATTGGCCCGCTACCGTCATGTCCGACGACTATAGGGTCGTCCCCACGACCACGGGACTAGATTGGCCCGCCACCGCCAAGTCCGACGACAATAGGGTCGTCCCCACGACCCCGGGTCTAGGTTGGCCAGCCGCCGACATGTCCGACGACAATCGGATCGTCCCCACGACCACGCGCCAAAGTTGGCCAGCCGCCGACATGTCCGACGACTATTGGATCGTCCCCACGACCACGGGCCAAAGTTGGCCAGCCGCCGACATGTCCGACGACAATCGGATCGTCCCCACGACCACGCGCCAAAGTTGGCCAGCCGCCGACATGTCCGACGACTATAGGGTCGTCCCCACGACCCCGGGCCAATGTTGGCCAATCGCCGACATGTCCAACGACTATAGGGTCGTCCCTACGACCCCGGGACTAGATTAGCCCGCCACCGTCATGTCCAACGACTATAGGGTCGTCCCCACGACCACGGGCCAAAGTTGGCATGCCGCCGAAATGTCCGACGTCTATAGGGTCGTCCCCACGACTCCGGGCCAAAGTTAGCAAGCCGCCGAAATGTGCGACGACTATAGGGTCGTCCCCACGACCCCGGGATTAGATTGGCCCGCCACCGTCATGTCCGACGACTATAGGGTCGTCCCCACGACCCCGGGCCAAAGTTGGCAAGCCGCCGAAATGTCCGACGACTGTAGGGCCGTCCCCACGACCCCGAGACTAGATTGGCCCGCCACCGTCAAGTCCGACGACTATAGGGTCGTCCCCAGGACCTTGGGACTAGATTGGCCCGCCACCGTCAAGTCCGACGACTATAGGGTCGTCCCCACGACCCCGGGCCAAAGTTGGCAAGCCGCCGAAATGTCCGACGACTGTAGGGTCGTCCCCACGACCCCGGGACTAGATTGGTCCGCCACCGTCATGTCCGACGACTATAGGGTCGTCCCCACGACCCCGGGCCAAAGTTGGCCAGCCGCCGACATGTCCGACGACTATAGGGTCGTCCCCACGACCCCGAGACTAGATTGGCCCGCCACCGTCATGTCCGACGACAATAGGGTCGTCCCCACGACCCCGGGTCCAGGTTGGCCAGCCGCCGACATTTCCGACGACTATAGAGTCGTCCCCACGACACCGGGCCAAAGTTGGCCAGCCGCCGACATGTCCGACGACTATAGGGTCGTCCCCACGACCCCGGGACTAGATTGGCCCGCCACCGTCATGTCCGACGATTATAGGGTCGTCCCCACGACCCCGGGACAAGCTTGGCCCGCCGCCGACTTGTTCGACGACTATAGGGTCGTCTCCACGACCCCGGGACAAGGTTGGCCCGCCGCCGACATGTCCGACGACTATAGGGTCGTCCCCACGACCCCGGGCCAAAGATATCCAGCCGCCGTCTTGTCCGACGACTATAGGGTCGTCCCCACGACCCCGAGTCCAGGTTGGCCAGCCGCCGACATTTCCGACGACTATAGAGTCGTCCCCACGACCCCGGGCCAAAGTTGGCCAGCCGCCGACATGTCCGACGACTATAGGGTCGTCCCCACGACCCCGGGACTAGATTGGCCCGCCACCGTCATGTCCGACGACAATAGGGTCGTCCCCACGACCCCGGGTCTAGGTTGGCCAGCCGCCGACTTGTCCGACGACTATAGGGTCGTCCCCAGGACCTCGGGACTAGATTGGCCCGCCACCGTCATGTCCAAAGACTATAGGGTCGTCCCCACGACCACGGGCCAAAGTTGGCATGCCGCCGAAATGTCCGACGATTATAGGGTCGTCCCCACGACCCCGGGCCAAAGTTGGCAAGCCGCCGAAATGTCCGAAGACTGTAGGGTCGTCCCCACGACCCCGGGACTAGATTGGCCCGCCACCGTCATGTCCAACGACAATAGGGTCGTCCCCACGACCCCGGGTCTAGGTTGGCCAGCCGCCGACTTGTCCGACGACTATAGGGTCGTCCCCAGGACCTCGGGACTAGATTGGCCCGCCACCGTCATGTCCAACGACTATAGGGTCGTCCCCACGACCACGGGCCAAAGTTGGCATGCCGCCGAAATGTCCGACGATTATAGGGTCGTCCCCACGACCCCGGGCCAAAGTTGGCAAGCCGCCGAAATGTCCGAAGACTGTAGGGTCGTCCCCACGACCACGGGCCAAAGTTGGCCAGCCGCCGACATGTCCAACGACTATAGGGTCGTCCCCACGACCCCGGGACTAGATTGGTCCGCCACCGTCTTGTCCGACGACTATAGGGTCGTCCCCACGACCACGGGCCAAAGCTGACCAGCCGCCGACATGTCCGACGACAATAGGGTCGTCCCCACGACCCCCGGTCTAGGTTGGCCAGCCGCCGACATGTCCGACGGCAATCGGATCGTCCCCACGACCACGCGCCAAAGTTGGCCAGCCGCCGACATGTCCGACGACTATAGGGTCGTCCCCACGACCCCGGGCCAAAGTTGGCCAGCCGCCGACATGTCCGACGACTATAGGGCCGTCCCCACGACCCCGAGACTAGATTGGCCCGCCACCGTCAAGTCCGACGACAATAGGGTCGTCCCCACGACCCCGGGTCCAGGTTGGCCAGCCGCCGACATTTCCGACGACTATAGAGTCGTCCCCACGACACCGGGCCAAAGTTGGCCAGCCGCCGACATGTCCGACGACTATAGGGTCGTCCCCACAACCACGGGCCAAAGTTGGCCAGCCGCCGACATGTCCGACGACTATAGGGTCGTCCCCACGACCTCGGGACTAGGTTGGCCAGCCGCCGACATGTCCGACGACTATAGGGTCGTCCCCTCGACCCCGGGCCAATGTTGGCCAATCGCCGACATGTCCGGCGACTATAGGGTCGTCCCTACGACCCCGGGACTAGATTGGCCCGCCACCGTCATGTCCAACGACTATAGGGTCGTCCCCACGACCACGGGCCAAAGTTGGCATGCCGCCGACATGTCCGACGACTATAGGGTCGTCCCCACGACCCCGGGACTAGATTGGCCCGCCACCGTCATGTCCGACGACAATAGGGTCGTCCCCACGACCCCGGGCCAATGTTGGCCAATCGCCAACATGTCCGACGACTATAGGGTCGTCCCTACGACCCCGGGACTAGATTGGCTCGCCACCGTCATGTCCAACGATTATAGGGTCGTCCCCACGACCCCGGGACTAGATTGGTCCGCCACCGTCATGTCCGACGACTATAGGGTCGTCCCCACGACCCCGGGCCAAAGTTGGCCAGCCGCCGACATGTCCGACGACTATAGGGTCGTCCCCACGACCCCGAGACTAGATTGGCCCGCCACCGTCATGTCCGACGACAATAGGGTCGTCCCCACGACCCCGGGTCCAGGTTGGCCAGCCGCCGACATTTCCGACGACTATAGAGTCGTCCCCACGACACCGGGCCAAAGTTGGCCAGCCGCCGACATGTCCGACGACTATAGGGTCGTCCCCACGACCCCGGGACTAGATTGGCCAGCCGGCGACTTGTCCGACGACTATAGGGTCGTACCCACGACCCCGGGACTAGGCTCACAAGCCGCCAACATGTCCGACGACTATAGGGTCGTCCCCACGACCCCGGGCCAAAGATGTCCAGCCGCCGTCTTGTCCGACGACTATAGGGTCGTCCCCACGACCCCGGGACTAGATTGGCCCGCCACCGTCATGTCCAACGACTATAGGGTCGTCCCCACAACCACGGACTAGATTGGCCCGCCACCGTCATGTCCGACGATTATAGGGTCGTCCCCACGACCCCGGGACAAGCTTGGCCCGCCGCCGAATTGTTCGACGACTATAGGGTCGTCCCCACGACCCCGGGACTAGATTGGCCCGCCACCGTCATGTCCGACGACAATAGGGTCGTTCCCACGACCCCGGGTCTAGGTTGGCCAGCCGTCGACTTGTCCGACGACTATAGGGTCGTCCCCAGGACCTCGGGACTAGATTGGCCCGCCACCGTCATGTCCAACGACTATAGGGTCGTCCCCACGACCACGGGCCAAAGTTGGCATGCCGCCAACTTGTCCGACGACTATAGGGTCGTCCCCACGACCCCGGGCCAAAGATGTCTAGCCGCCGTCTTGTCCTACGACTATAGGGTAGTCCCCACGACCCCGGGACTAGATTGGCCCCCCAGCGTCATGTCCAACGACTATAGGGTCGTTCCCACAACCACGGGCCAAAGTTGGCCAGCCGCCGACATGTCCGACGACTATTGGATCGTCCCCACGACCACGGGCCAAAGTTGGCCAGCCGCCGACATGTCCGACGACTATAGGGTCGTCCCCACGACCCCGGGACTAGATTGGTCCGCCACCGTCTTGTCCGAAGACTATAGGGTCGTCCCCACGACCACGGGCCAAAGTTGACCAGCCGCCGACATGTCCGACGACTATAGGGTCGTCCCCACGACCCCGGGACTAGATTGGCCCGCCACCGTCATGTCCGACGATTATAGGGTCGTCCCCACGACCGCGAGACTAGATTGGCCCGCCACCGTCATGTCCGACGACAATAGGGTCGTCCCCACGACCCCGGGTCCAGGTTGGCCAGCCGCCGACATTTCCGACGACTATAGAGTCGTCCCCACGACACCGGGCCAAAGTTGGCCAACCGCCGACATGTCCGACGACTATAGGGTCGTCCCCACGACCCCGGGACAAGGTTGGCCCGCCTCCGACTTGTCCGACGACTATAGGGTCGTACCCACGACCCTGGGACTAGGCTGACAAGCCGCCAACATGTCCGACGACTATAGGGTCGTCCCCACGGCCCCGGGCCAACGATGTCCAGCCGCCGTCTAGTCCGACGACTATAGGGTCGTCCCCACGACCCCGGGACAAGCTTGGCCCGCCGCCGAATTGTTCGACGACTATAGGGTCGTCCCCACGACCCCGGGACTAGATTGGCCCGCCACCGTCAAGTCCGACGACTATAGGGTCGTCCCCACGACCCCGGGTCCAGGTTGGCCAGCCGCCGACATTTCCGACGACTATAGAGTCGTCCCCACGACACCGCGCCAAAGTTGGACAGCCGCCGAAATGTGCGACGACTATAGGGTCGTCCCCACGACCCCGGGACTAGATTGGCCCGCCACCGTCATGTCCGACGACTATAGGGTCGTCCCCACGACCCCGGGCCAAAGTTGGCAAGCCGCCGAAATGTCCGACGACTGTAGGGTCGTCCCCACGACCCCGAGACTAGATTGGCCCGCCACCGTCAAGTCCGACGACTATAGGGTCTTCCCCAGGACCTTGGGACTAGATTGGCCCGCCACCGTCAAGTCCGACGACTATAGGGTCGTCCCCACGACCCCGGGCCAAAGTTGGCAAGCCGCCGAAATGTCCGACGACTGTAGGGTCGTCCCCACGACCCCGGGACTAGATTGGTCCGCCACCGTCATGTCCGACGACTATAGGGTCGTCCCCACGACCCCGGGCCAAAGTTGGCCAGCCGCCGACATGTCCGACGACTATAGGGTCGTCCCCACGACCCCGAGACTAGATTGGCCCGCCACCGTCATGTCCGACGACAATAGGGTCGTCCCCACGACCCCGGGTCCAGGTTGGCCCGCCGCCGACATTTCCGACGACTATAGAGTCGTCCCCACGACACCGGGTCCAGGTTGGCCAGCCGCCGACATTTCCGACGACTATAGAGTCGTCCCCACGACACCGGGCCAAAGTTGGCCAGCCGCCGACATGTCCGACGACTATAGGGTCGTCCCCACAACCACGGGCCAAAGTTGGCCAGCCGCCGACATGTCCGACGACTATAGGGTCGTCCCCACGACCTCGGGACTAGGTTGGCCAGCCGCCGACATGTCCGACGACTATAGGGTCGTCCCCTCGACCCCGGGCCAATGTTGGCCAATCGCCGACATGTCCGACGACTATAGGGTCGTCCCTACGACCCCGGGACTAGATTGGCCCGCCACCGTCATGTCCAACGACTATAGGGTCGTCCCCACGACCACGGGCCAAAGTTGGCATGCCGCCGACATGTCCGACGACTATAGGGTCGTCCCCACGACCCCGGGACTAGATTGGCCCGCCACCGTCATGTCCGACGACAATAGGGTCGTCCCCACGACCCCGGGTCTAGGTTGGCCAGCCGGCGACTTGTCCGACGACTATAGGGTCGTACCCACGACCCCGGGACTAGGCTGACAAGCCGCCAACATGTCCGACGACTATAGGGTCGTCCCCACGACCCCGGGCCAAAGATGTCCAGCCGCCGTCTTGTCCGACGACTATAGGGTCGTCCCCACGACCCCGGGACTAGATTGGCCCGCCACCGTCATGTCCAACGACTATAGGGTCGTCCCCACAACCACGGACTTGATTGGCCCGCCACCGTCATGTCCGACGATTATAGGGTCGTCCCCACGACCCCGGGACAAGCTTGGCCCGCCGCCGAATTGTTCGACGACTATAGGGTCGTCCCCACGACCCCGGGCCAAAGATGTCCAGCCGCCGTCTTGTCCTACGACTATAGGGTAGTCCCCACGACCCCGGGACTAGATTGGCCCCCCCAGCGTCATGTCCAACGACTATAGGGTCGTCCCCACGAACCCGGGCCAAAGTTGGCAAGCCGCCGAAATGTCCGACGACTATAGGGTCGTCCCCACGACCCCGGGACTAGGTTGGCCAGCCGCCGACATGTCCGACGACTATAGGGTCGTCCCGACGACCCCGGGCCAATGTTGGCCAATCGCCAACATGTCCGACGACTATAGGGTCGTCCCTACGACCCCGGGACTAGATTGGCCCGCCACCGTCATGTCCAACGATTATAGGGTCGTCCCCACGACCCCGGGACTAGATTGGTCCGCCACCGTCATGTCCGACGACTATAGGGTCGTCCCCACGACCCCGGGCCAAAGTTGGCCAGCCGCCGACATGTCCGACGACTATAGAGTCGTCCCCACGACACCGGGCCAAAGTTGGCCAGCCGCCGACATGTCCGACGACTATAGGGTCGTCCCCACGACCCCGGGACTAGATTGGCCAGCCGGCGACTTGTCCGACGACTATAGGGTCGTACCCACGACCCCGGGACTAGGCTCACAAGCCGCCAACATGTCCGACGACTATAGGGTCGTCCCCACGACCCCGGGCCAAAGATGTCCAGCCGCCGTCTTGTCCGACGACTATAGGGTCGTCCCCACGACCCCGGGACTAGATTGGCCCGCCACCGTCATGTCCAACGACTATAGGGTCGTCCCCACAACCACGGACTAGATTGGCCCGCCACCGTCATGTCCGACGATTATAGGGTCGTCCCCACGACCCCGGGACAAGCTTGGCCCGCCGCCGAATTGTTCGACGACTATAGGGTCGTCCCCACGACCCCGGGACTAGATTGGCCCGCCACCGTCATGTCCGACGACAATAGGGTCGTTCCCACGACCCCGGGTCTAGGTTGGCCAGCCGTCGACTTGTCCGACGACTATAGGGTCGTCCCCAGGACCTCGGGACTAGATTGGCCCGCCACCGTCATGTCCAACGACTATAGGGTCGTCCCCACGACCACGGGCCAAAGTTGGCATGCCGCCAACTTGTCCGACGACTATAGGGTCGTCCCCACGACCCCGGGCCAAAGATGTCTAGCCGCCGTCTTGTCCTACGACTATAGGGTAGTCCCCACGACCCCGGGACTAGATTGGCCCCCCAGCGTCATGTCCAACGACTATAGGGTCGTTCCCACAACCACGGGCCAAAGTTGGCCAGCCGCCGACATGTCCGACGACTATTGGATCGTCCCCACGACCACGGGCCAAAGTTGGCCAGCCGCCGACATGTCCGACGACTATAGGGTCGTCCCCACGACCCCGGGACTAGATTGGTCCGCCACCGTCTTGTCCGAAGACTATAGGGTCGTCCCCACGACCACGGGCCAAAGTTGACCAGCCGCCGACATGTCCGACGACTATAGGGTCGTCCCCACGACCCCGGGACTAGATTGGCCCGCCACCGTCATGTCCGACGATTATAGGGTCGTCCCCACGACCGCGAGACTAGATTGGCCCGCCACCGTCATGTCCGACGACAATAGGGTCGTCCCCACGACCCCGGGTCCAGGTTGGCCAGCCGCCGACATTTCCGACGACTATAGAGTCGTCCCCACGACACCGGGCCAAAGTTGGCCAACCGCCGACATGTCCGACGACTATAGGGTCGTCCCCACGACCCCGGGACAAGGTTGGCCCGCCTCCGACTTGTCCGACGACTATAGGGTCGTACCCACGACCCTGGGACTAGGCTGACAAGCCGCCAACATGTCCGACGACTATAGGGTCGTCCCCACGGCCCCGGGCCAACGATGTCCAGCCGCCGTCTAGTCCGACGACTATAGGGTCGTCCCCACGACCCCGGGACAAGCTTGGCCCGCCGCCGAATTGTTCGACGACTATAGGGTCGTCCCCACGACCCCGGGACTAGATTGGCCCGCCACCGTCAAGTCCGACGACTATAGGGTCGTCCCCACGACCCCGGGTCCAGGTTGGCCAGCCGCCGACATTTCCGACGACTATAGAGTCGTCCCCACGACACCGCGCCAAAGTTGGACAGCCGCCGAAATGTGCGACGACTATAGGGTCGTCCCCACGACCCCGGGACTAGATTGGCCCGCCACCGTCATGTCCGACGACTATAGGGTCGTCCCCACGACCCCGGGCCAAAGTTGGCAAGCCGCCGAAATGTCCGACGACTGTAGGGTCGTCCCCACGACCCCGAGACTAGATTGGCCCGCCACCGTCAAGTCCGACGACTATAGGGTCGTCCCCAGGACCTTGGGACTAGATTGGCCCGCCACCGTCAAGTCCGACGACTATAGGGTCGTCCCCACGACCCCGGGCCAAAGTTGGCAAGCCGCCGAAATGTCCGACGACTGTAGGGTCGTCCCCACGACCCCGGGACTAGATTGGTCCGCCACCGTCATGTCCGACGACTATAGGGTCGTCCCCACGACCCCGGGCCAAAGTTGGCCAGCCGCCGACATGTCCGACGACTATAGGGTCGTCCCCACGACCCCGAGACTAGATTGGCCCGCCACCGTCATGTCCGACGACAATAGGGTCGTCCCCACGACCCCGGGTCCAGGTTGGCCAGCCGCCGACATTTCCGACGACTATAGAGTCGTCCCCACGACACCGGGCCAAAGTTGGCCAGCCGCCGACATGTCCGACGACTATAGGGTCGTCCCCACGACCCCGGGACTAGATTGGCCCGCCACCGTCATGTCCGACGATTATAGGGTCGTCCCCACGACCCCGGGACAAGCTTGGCCCGCCGCCGAATTGTTCGACGACTATAGGGTCGTCCCCACGACCCCGGGACTAGATTGGCCCGCCACCGTCATGTCCGACGACAATAGGGTCGTCCCCACGACCCCGGGTCTAGGTTGGCCAGCCGTCGACTTGTCCGACGACTATAGGGTCGTCCCCAGGACCTCGGGACTAGATTGGCCCGCCACCGTCATGTCCAACGACTATAGGGTCGTCCCCACGACCACGGGCCAAAGTTGGCATGCCGCCAACTTGTCCGACGACTATAGGGTCGTCCCCACGACCCCGGGCCAAAGATGTCTAGCCGCCGTCTTGTCCTACGACTATAGGGTAGTCCCCACGACCCCGGGACTAGATTGGCCCCCCAGCGTCATGTCCAACGACTATAGGGTCGTTCCCACAACCACGGGCCAAAGTTGGCCAGCCGCCGACATGTCCGACGACTATTGGATCGTCCCCACGACCACGGGCCAAAGTTGGCCAGCCGCCGACATGTCCGACGACTATAGGGTCGTCCCCACGACCCCGGGACTAGATTGGTCCGCCACCGTCTTGTCCGAAGACTATAGGGTCGTCCCCACGACCACGGGCCAAAGTTGACCAGCCGCCGACATGTCCGACGACTATAGGGTCGTCCCCACGACCCCGGGACTAGATTGGCCCGCCACCGTCATGTCCGACGATTATAGGGTCGTCCCCACGACCGCGAGACTAGATTGGCCCGCCACCGTCATGTCCGACGACAATAGGGTCGTCCCCACGACCCCGGGTCCAGGTTGGCCAGCCGCCGACATTTCCGACGACTATAGAGTCGTCCCCACGACACCGGGCCAAAGTTGGCCAACCGCCGACATGTCCGACGACTATAGGGTCGTCCCCACGACCCCGGGACAAGGTTGGCCCGCCTCCGACTTGTCCGACGACTATAGGGTCGTACCCACGACCCTGGGACTAGGCTGACAAGCCGCCAACATGTCCGACGACTATAGGGTCGTCCCCACGGCCCCGGGCCAACGATGTCCAGCCGCCGTCTAGTCCGACGACTATAGGGTCGTCCCCACGACCCCGGGACAAGCTTGGCCCGCCGCCGAATTGTTCGACGACTATAGGGTCGTCCCCACGACCCCGGGACTAGATTGGCCCGCCACCGTCAAGTCCGACGACTATAGGGTCGTCCCCACGACCCCGGGTCCAGGTTGGCCAGCCGCCGACATTTCCGACGACTATAGAGTCGTCCCCACGACACCGCGCCAAAGTTGGACAGCCGCCGAAATGTGCGACGACTATAGGGTCGTCCCCACGACCCCGGGACTAGATTGGCCCGCCACCGTCATGTCCGACGACTATAGGGTCGTCCCCACGACCCCGGGCCAAAGTTGGCAAGCCGCCGAAATGTCCGACGACTGTAGGGTCGTCCCCACGACCCCGGGACTAGATTGGTCCGCCACCGTCATGTCCGACGACTATAGAGTCGTCCCCACGACACCGCGCCAAAGTTGGACAGCCGCCGAAATGTGCGACGACTATAGGGTCGTCCCCACGACCCCGGGACTAGATTGGCCCGCCACCGTCATGTCCGACGACTATAGGGTCGTCCCCACGACCCCGGGCCAAAGTTGGCAAGCCGCCGAAATGTCCGACGACTGTAGGGTCGTCCCCACGACCCCGGGACTAGATTGGTCCGCCACCGTCATGTCCGACGACTATAGGGTCGTCCCCACGACCCCGGGCCAAAGTTGGCCAGCCGCCGACATGTCCGACGACTATAGGGTCGTCCCCACGACCCCGAGACTAGATTGGCCCGCCACCGTCATGTCCGACGATTATAGGGTCGTCCCCACGACCCCGGGACAAGCTTGGCCCGCCGCCGAATTGTTCGACGACTATAGGGTCGTCCCCACGACCCCGGGACTAGATTGGCCCGCCACCGTCATGTCCGACGACAATAGGGTCGTCCCCACGACCCCGGGTCTAGGTTGGCCAGCCGTCGACTTGTCCGACGACTATAGGGTCGTCCCCAGGACCTCGGGACTAGATTGGCCCGCCACCGTCATGTCCAACGACTATAGGGTCGTCCCCACGACCACGGGCCAAAGTTGGCATGCCGCCAACTTGTCCGACGACTATAGGGTCGTCCCCACGACCCCGGGCCAAAGATGTCTAGCCGCCGTCTTGTCCTACGACTATAGGGTAGTCCCCACGACCCCGGGACTAGATTGGCCCCCCAGCGTCATGTCCAACGACTATAGGGTCGTTCCCACAACCACGGGCCAAAGTTGGCCAGCCGCCGACATGTCCGACGACTATTGGATCGTCCCCACGACCACGGGCCAAAGTTGGCCAGCCGCCGACATGTCCGACGACTATAGGGTCGTCCCCACGACCCCGGGACTAGATTGGTCCGCCACCGTCTTGTCCGAAGACTATAGGGTCGTCCCCACGACCACGGGCCAAAGTTGACCAGCCCCCGACATGTCCGACGACTATAGGGTCGTCCCCACGACCCCGGGACTAGATTGGCCCGCCACCGTCATGTCCGACGATTATAGGGTCGTCCCCACGACCGCGAGACTAGATTGGCCCGCCACCGTCATGTCCGACGACAATAGGGTCGTCCCCACGACCCCGGGTCCAGGTTGGCCAGCCGCCGACACTTCCGACGACTATAGAGTCGTCCCCACGACACCGGGCCAAAGTTGGCCAACCGCCGACATGTCCGACGACTATAGGGTCGTCCCCACGACCCCGGGACAAGGTTGGCCCGCCTCCGACTTGTCCGACGACTATAGGGTCGTACCCACGACCCTGGGACTAGGCTGACAAGCCGCCAACATGTCCGACGACTATAGGGTCGTCCCCACGGCCCCGGGCCAACGATGTCCAGCCGCCGTCTAGTCCGACGACTATAGGGTCGTCCCCACGACCCCGGGACAAGCTTGGCCCGCCGCCGAATTGTTCGACGACTATAGGGTCGTCCCCACGACCCCGGGACTAGATTGGCCCGCCACCGTCAAGTCCGACGACTATAGGGTCGTCCCCACGACCCCGGGTCCAGGTTGGCCAGCCGCCGACATTTCCGACGACTATAGAGTCGTCCCCACGACACCGCGCCAAAGTTGGACAGCCGCCGAAATGTGCGACGACTATAGGGTCGTCCCCACGACCCCGGGACTAGATTGGCCCGCCACCGTCATGTCCGACGACTATAGGGTCGTCCCCACGACCCCGGGCCAAAGTTGGCAAGCCGCCGAAATGTCCGACGACTGTAGGGTCGTCCCCACGACCCCGAGACTAGATTGGCCCGCCACCGTCAAGTCCGACGACTATAGGGTCGTCCCCAGGACCTTGGGACTAGATTGGCCCGCCACCGTCAAGTCCGACGACTATAGGGTCGTCCCCACGACCCCGGGCCAAAGTTGGCAAGCCGCCGAAATGTCCGACGACTGTAGGGTCGTCCCCACGACCCCGGGACTAAATTGGTCCGCCACCGTCATGTCCGACGACTATAGGGTCGTCCCCACGACCCCGGGCCAAAGTTGGCCAGCCGCCGACATGTCCGACGACTATAGGGTCGTCCCCACGACCCCGAGTCTAGATTGGCCCGCCACCGTCATGTCCGACGACAATAGGGTCGTCCCCACGACCCCGGGCCAAAGTTGGCCAGCCGCCGACATGTCCGACGACTATAGGGTCGTCCCCACGACCCCGAGACTAGATTGGCCCGCCACCGTCATGTCCGACGATTATAGGGTCGTCCCCACGACCCCGGGGCAAGCTTGGCCCGCCGCCGAATTGTTCGACGACTATAGGGTCGTCCCCACGACCCCGAGTCCAGGTTGGCCAGCCGCCGACATTTCCGACGACTATAGAGTCGTCCCCACGACCCCGGGCCAAAGTTGGCCAGCCGCCGACATGTCCGACGACTATAGGGTCGTCCCCACGACCCCGAGACTAGATTGGCCCGCCACCGTCATGTCCGACGACAATAGGGTCGTCCCCACGACCCCGGGTCCAGGTTGGCCAGCCGCCGACATTTCCGACGACTATAGAGTCGTCCCCACGACACCGGGCCAAAGTTGGCCAGCCGCCGACATGTCCGACGACTATAGGGTCGTCCCCACGACCCCGGACTAGATTGGCCCGCCACCGTCATGTCCGACGATTATAAGGTCGTCCCCACGACCCCGGGACAAGCTTGGCCCGCCGCCGAATTGTTCGACGACTATAGGGTCGTCCCCACGACCCCGGGACTAGATTGGCCCGCCACCGTCAAGTCCGACGACCTCGGGACTAGGTTGGCCAGCCGCCGACATGTCCGACGACTATAGGGTCGCCCCCACGACCTCGGGCCAATTTTGGCAGGCCGCCGACATGTCCGACGACTGTAGGGTCGTACCCACGACCCCGGGTCCAGGTTGGCCAGCCGCCGACATTTCCGACGACTATAGAGTCGTCCCCACGACACCGGGCCAAAGTTGGCCAGCCGCCGACATGTCCGACGACTATAGGGTCGTCCCCACGACCCCGGGACAAGGTTGGCCCGCCGCCGACTTGTCCGACGACTATAGGGCCGTACCCACGACCCCGGGACTAGGCTGACAAGCCGCCAACATGTCCGACGACTATAGGGTCGTCCCCACGACCCCCGGCCCAAGTTGGCCAGCCGCCGAAATGTCCGACCACTATAGGGTCGTCCCCACGACCCCGGGACTAGATTGGCCCGCCACCGTCATGTCCGACGACTATAGGGTCGTCCCCACGACCCCGGGCCAAAGTTGGCAAGCCGCCGAAATGTCCGACGACTGTAGGGTCGTACCCACGACCCCGGGACTAGGCTGACAAGCCGCCGAAATGTCCGACGACTGTAGGGTCGTCCCCACGACCCCGGGACTAGATTGGCCCGCCACCGTCATGTCCGACGACAATAGGGTCGTCCCCACGACCCCGGGTCTATGTTGGCCAGCCGCCGACTTGTCCGACGACTATAGGGTCGTCCCCAGGACCTCGGGACTAGATTGGCCCGCCACCGTCATGTCCAACGACTATAGGGTCGTCCCCACGACCACGGGCCAAAGTTGGCATGCCGCCGAAATGTCCGACGATTATAGGGTCGTCCCCACGACCCCGGGCCAAAGTTGGCAAGCCGCCGAAATGTCCGAAGACTGTAGGGTCGTCCCCACGACCCCGGGACTAGATTGGCCCGCCACCGTCATGTCCAACGACTATAGGGTCGTTCCCACAACCACGGGCCAAAGTTGGCCAGCCGCCGACATGTCCGACGACTATTGGATCGTCCCCACGACCACGGGCCAAAGTTGGCCAGCCGCCGACATGTCCGACGACTATAGGGTCGTCCCCACGACCCCGGGACTAGATTGGTCCGCCACCGTCTTGTCCGACGACTATAGGGTCGTCCCCACGACCACGGGCCAAAGCTGACCAGCCGCCGACATGTCCGACGACAATAGGGTCGTCCCCACGACCCCGGGTCTAGGTTGGCCAGCCGCCGACATGTCCGACGACAATCGGATCGTCCCCACGACCACGCGCCAAAGTTGGCCAGCCGCCGACATGTCCGACGACTATAGGGTCGTCCCCACGACCCCGGGCCAAAGTTGGCCAGCCGCCGACATGTCCGACGACTATAGGGTCGTCCCCACGACCCCGAGACTAGATTGGCCCGCCACCGTCATGTCCGACGACAATAGGGTCGTCCCCACGACCCCGGGTCCAGGTTGGCCAGCCGCCGACATTTCCGACGACTATAGGGTCGTCCCCACAACCACGGGCCAAAGTTGGCCAGCCGCCGACATGTCCGACGACTATAGGGTCGTCCCCACGACCTCGGGACTAGGTTGTCCAGCCGCCGACATGTCCGACGACTATAGGGTCGTCCCCTCGACCCCGGGCCAATGTTGGCCAATCGCCGACATGTCCGACGACTATAGGGTCGTCCCTACGACCCCGGGACTAGATTGGCCCGCCACCGTCATGTCCAACGACTATAGGGTCGTCCCCACGACCACGGGTCTATGTTGGCCAGCCGCCGACTTGTCCGACGACTATAGGGTCGTCCCCAGGACCTCGGGACTAGATTGGCCCGCCACCGTCATGTCCAACGACTATAGGGTCGTCCCCACGACCACGGGCCAAAGTTGGCATGCCGCCGAAATGTCCGACGATTATAGGGTCGTCCCCACGACCCCGGGCCAAAGTTGGCAAGCCGCCGAAATGTCCGAAGACTATAGGGTCGTACCCACGACCCTGGGACTAGGCTGACAAGCCGCCAACATGTCCGACGACTATAGGGTCGTCCCCACGGCCCCGGGCCAACGATGTCCAGCCGCCGTCTTGTCCGACGACTATAGGGTCGTCCCCACGACCCCGGGACAAGCTTGGCCCGCCACCGAATTGTTCGACGACTATAGGGTCGTCCCCACGACCCCGGGACTAGATTGGCCCGCCACCGTCAAGTCCGACGACTATAGGGTCGTCCCCACGACCCCGGGTCCAGGTTGGCCAGCCGCCGACATTTCCGACGACTATAGAGTCGTCCCCACGACACCGCGCCAAAGTTGGACAGCCGCCGACATGTCCGACTACTATAGGGTCGTCCCCACGACCTCGGGTCTAGATTGGCCCGCTACCGTCATGTCCGAAGACTATAGGGTCGTACCCACGACCCCGGGACTAGATTGGCCCGCCACCGTCATGTCCGACGACTATAGGGTCGTCCCCACGACCCCGGGTCCAGGTTGGCCAGCCGCCGACATTTCCGACGACTGTAGGGTCGTCCCCACGACCCCGGGACTAGATTGGCCCGCCACCGTCATGTCCGACGACAATAGGGTCGTCCCCACGACGCCGGGTCTAGGTTGGCCAGCCGCCGACTTGTCCGACGACTATAGGGTCGTCCCAACGACCCCGGGACTAGATTGGTCCGCCACCGTCATGTCCGACGACTATAGGGTCGTCCCCACGACCCCGGGCCACAGTTGGCCAGCCGCCGACATGTCCGACGACTATAGGGTCGTCCCCACGACCCCGAGTCTAGATTGGCCCGCCACCGTCATGTCCGACGACAATAGGGTCGTCCCCACGACCCCGGGCCAAAGTTGGCCAGCCGCCGACATGTCCGACGACTATAGGGTCGTCCCCACGACCCCGAGACTAGATTGGCCCGCCACCGTCATGTCCGACGATTATAGGGTCGTCCCCACGACCCCGGGACAAGCTTGGCCCGCCGCCGAATTGTTCGACGACTATAGGGTCGTCCCCACGACCCCGAGTCCAGGTTGGCCAGCCGCCGACATGTCCGACGACTATAGGGTCGTCCCCACGACCCCGGGCCAAAGATGTCCAGCCGCCGTCTTGTCCGACGACTATAGGGTCGTCCCCACGACCCCGAGTCCAGGTTGGCCAGCCGCCGACATTTCCGACGACTATAGAGTCGTCCCCACGACCCCGGGCCAAAGTTGGCCAGCCGCCGACATGTCCGACGACTATAGGGTCGTCCCCACGACCCCGAGACTAGATTGGCCCGCCACCGTCATGTCCGACGACAATAGGGTCGTCCCCACGACCCCGGGTCCAGGTTGGCCAGCCGCCGACATTTCCGACGACTATAGAGTCGTCCCCACGACACCGGGCCAAAGTTGGCCAGCCGCCGACATGTCCGACGACTACAGGGTCGTCCCCACGACCCCGGGACTAGATTGGCCCGCCACCGTCATGTCCGACGATTATAGGGTCGTCCCCACGACCCCGGGACAAGCTTGGCCCGCCGCCGAATTGTTCGACGACTATAGGGTCGTCCCCACGACCCCGGGACTAGATTGGCCCGCCACCGTCAAGTCCGACGACCTCGGGACTAGGTTGGCCAGCCGCCGACATGTCCGACGACTATAGGGTCGCCCCCACGACCTCGGGCCAATTTTGGCAGGCCGCCGACATGTCCGACGACTGTAGGGTCGTACCCACGACCCCGGTCCAGGTTGGTCAGCCGCCGACATTTCCGACGACTATAGAGTCGTCCCCACGACACCGGGCCAAAGTTGGCCAGCCGCCGACATGTCCGACGACTATAGGGTCGTCCCCACGACCCCGGGACAAGGTTGGCCCGCCGCCGACTTGTCCGACGACTATAGGGCCGTACCCACGACCCCGGGACTAGATTGGCCCGCCACCGTCATGTCCGACGACAATAGGGTCGTCCCCACGACCCCGGGTCTAGGTTGGCCAGCCGTCGACTTGTCCGACGACTATAGGGTCGTCCCCAGGACCTCGGGACTAGATTGGCCCGCCACCGTCATGTCCAACGACTATAGGGTCGTCCCCACGACCACGGGCCACAGTTGGCATGCCGCCAACTTGTCCGACGACTATAGGGTCGTCCCCACGACACCGGGACTAGATTGGCCCGCTACCGTCATGTCCGACGACAATAGGGTCGTCCCCACGACCCCGGGTCTAGGTTGGCCAGCCGCCGACATGTCCGACGACTATAGAGTCGTCCCCACGACACCGGGCCAAAGTTGGACAGCCGCCGACATGTCCGACGACTATAGGGTCGTCCCCACGAACCCGGGCCAAAGTTGGCAAGCCGCCGAAATGTCCGACGACTATAGGGTCGTCCCCACGACCCCGGGACTAGGTTGGCCAGCCGCCGACATGTCCGACGACTATAGGGTCGTCCCGACGACCCCGGGCCAATGTTGGCCAATCGCCAACATGTCCGACGACTATAGGGTCGTCCCTACGACCCCGGGACTAGATTGGCCCGCCACCGTCATGTCCAACGATTATAGGGTCGTCCCCACGACCCCGGGTCTAGGTTGGCCAGCCGCCGACATGTCCGACGACTTTAGAGTCGTCCCCACGACACCGGGCCAAAGTTGGACCGCCGCCGACATGTCCGACTACTATAGGGTCGTCCCCACGACCTCGGGTCTAGATTGGCCCGCTACCGTCATGTCCGAAGACTATAGGGTCGTCCCCACGACCACGGGACTAGATTGGCCCGCCACCGCCAAGTCCGACGACAATAGGGTCGTCCCCACGACCCCGGGTCTAGGTTGGCCAGCCGCCGACATGTCCGACGACAATTGGATCGTCCCCACGACCACGCGCCAAAGTTGGCCAGCCGCCGACATGTCCGACGACTATTGGATCGTCCCCACGACCACGGGCCAAAGTTGGCCAGCCGCCGACATGTCCGACGACAATCGGATCGTCCCCACGACCACGCGCCAAAGTTGGCCAGCCGCCGACATGTCCAACGACTATAGGGTCGTCCCCACGACCACGGGCCAAAGTTGGCATGCCGCCGAAATGTCCGACGTCTATAGGGTCGTCCCCACGACTCCGGGCCAAAGTTAGCAAGCCGCCGAAATGTGCGACGACTATAGGGTCGTCCCCACGACCCCGGGACTAGATTGGCCCGCCACCGTCATGTCCGACGACTATAGGGTCGTCCCCACGACCCCGGGCCAAAGTTGGCAAGCCGCCGAAATGTCCGACGACTGTAGGGTCGTCCCCACGACCCCGAGACTAGATTGGCCCGCCACCGTCAAGTCCGACGACTATAGGGTCGTCCCCAGGACCTTGGGACTAGATTGGCCCGCCACCGTCAAGTCCGACGACTATAGGGTCGTCCCCACGACCCTGGGCCAAAGTTGTCAAGCCGCCGAAATGTCCGACGACTGTAGGGTCGTCCCCACGACCCCGGGACTAGATTGGTCCGCCACCGTCATGTCCGACGACTATAGGGTAGTCCCCACGACCCCGGGCCAAAGTTGGCCAGCCGCCGACATGTCCGACGACTATAGGGTCGTCCCCACGACCCCGAGACTAGATTGGCCCGCCGCCGTCATGTCCGACGACAATAGGGTCGTCCCCACGACCCCGGGTCCAGGTTGGCCAGCCGCCGACATTTCCGACGACTATAGAGTCGTCCCCACGACACCGGGCCAAAGTTGGCCAGCCGCCGACATGTCCGACGACTATAGGGTCGTCCCCACGACCCCGGGCCAAAGATGTCCAGCCGCCGTCTTGTCCGACGACTATAGGGTCGTCCCCACGACCCCGGGACTAGATTGGCCCGCCACCGTCATGTCCAACGACTATAGGGTCGTCCCCACAACCACGGACTAGATTGGCCCGCCACCGTCATGTCCGACGATTATAGGGTCGTCCCCACGACCCCGGGACAAGCTTGGCCCGCCGCCGAATTGTTCGACGACTATAGGGTCGTCCCCACGACCCCGGGACTAGATTGGCAAGCCACCGTCATGTCCGACGACAATAGGGTCGTCCCCACGACCCCGGGTCTAGGTTGGCCAGCCGTCGACTTGTCCGACGACTATAGGGTCGTCCCCAGGACCTCGGGACTAGATTGGCCCGCCACCGTCATGTCCAACGACTATAGGGTCGTCCCCACGACCACGGGCCACAGTTGGCATGCCGCCAACTTGTCCGACGACTATAGGGTCGTCCCCACGACCCCGGGCCAAAGATGTCTAGCCGCCGTCTTGTCCTACGACTATAGGGTAGTCCCCACGACCCCGGGATTAGATTGGCCCCCCAGCGTCATGTCCAACGACTATAGGGTCGTTCCCACAACCACGGGCCAAAGTTGGCCAGCCGCCGACATGTCCGACGACTATTGGATCGTCCCCACGACCACGGGCCAAAGTTGGCCAGCCGCCGACATGTCCGACGACTATAGGGTCGTCCCCACGACCCCGGGACTAGATTGGTCCGCCACCGTCTTGTCCGAAGACTATAGGGTCGTCCCCACGACCACGGGCCAAAGTTGACCAGCCGCCGACATGTCCGACGACTATAGGGTCGTCCCCACGACCCCGGGACTAGATTGGCCCGCCACCGTCATGTCCGACGATTATAGGGTCGTCCCCACGACCGCGAGACTAGATTGGCCCGCCACCGTCATGTCCGACGACAATAGGGTCGTCCCCACGACCCCGGGTCCAGGTTGGCCAGCCGCCGACATTTCCGACGACTATAGAGTCGTCCCCACGACACCGGGCCAAAGTTGGCCAACCGCCGACATGTCCGACGACTATAGGGTCGTCCCCACGACCCCGGGACAAGGTTGGCCCGCCTCCGACTTGTCCGACGACTATAGGGTCGTACCCACGACCCTGGGACTAGGCTGACAAGCCGCCAACATGTCCGACGACTATAGGGTCGTCCCCACGGCCCCGGGCCAACGATGTCCAGCCGCCGTCTTGTCCGACGACTATAGGGTCGTCCCCACGACCCCGGGACAAGCTTGGCCCGCCGCCGAATTGTTCGACGACTATAGGGTCGTCCCCACGACCCCGGGACTAGATTGGCCCGCCACCGTCAAGTCCGACGACTATAGGGTCGTCCCCACGACCCCGGGTCCAGGTTGGCCAGCCGCCGACATTTCCGACGACTATAGAGTCGTCCCCACGACACCGCGCCAAAGTTGGACAGCCGCCGACATGTCCGACTACTATAGGGTCGTCGCCACGACCTCGGGTCTAGATTGGCCCGCTACCGTCATGTCCGAAGACTATAGGGTCGTACCCACGACCCCGGGACTAGATTGGCCCGCCACCGTCATGTCCGACGACTATAGGGTCGTCCCCACGACCCCGGGTCCAGGTTGGCCAGCCGCCGACATTTCCGACGACTGTAGGGTCGTCCCCACGACCCCGGGACTAGATTGGCCCGCCACCGTCATGTGCAACGACTATAGGGTCGTTCCCACAACCACGGGCCAAAGTTGGCCAGCCGCCGACATGTCCGACGGTTATAGGGTCGTCCCCACGATCCCGGGACAATCTTGGCCCGCCGCCGACTTGTCCGACGACTATAGGGTCGTCCCCACGACACCGGGACTAGATTGGCCCGCTACCGTCATGTCCGACGACAATAGGGTCGTCCCCACGACCCCGGGTCTAGGTTGGCCAGCCGCCGACATGTCCGACGACTATAGAGTCGTCCCCACGACACCGGGCCAAAGTTGGACAGCCGCCGACATGTCCGACGACTATAGGGTCGTCCCCACGAACCCGGGCCAAAGTTGGCAAGACGCCGAAATGTCCGACGACTATAGGGTCGTCCCCACGACCCCGGGACTAGGTTGGCCAGCCGCCGACATGTCCGACGACTATAGGGTCGTCCCGACGATCCCGGGCCAATGTTGGCCAATCGCCAACATGTCCGACGACTATAGGGTCGTCCCTACGACCCCGGGACTAGATTGGCCCGCCACCGTCATGTCCAACGATTATAGGGTCGTCCCCACGACCCCGGGTCTAGGTTGGCCAGCCGCCGACATGTCCGACGACTTTAGAGTCGTCCCCACGACACCGGGCCAAAGTTGGACCGCCGCCGACATGTCCGACTACTATAGGGTCGTCCCCACGACCTCGGGTCTAGATTGGCCCGCTACCGTCATGTCCGAAGACTATAGGGTCGTCCCCACGACCACGGGACTAGATTGGCCCGCCACCGCCAAGTCCGACGACAATAGGGTCGTCCCCACGACCCCGGGTCTAGGTTGGCCAGCCGCCGACATGTCCGACGACAATCGGATCGTCCCCACGACCACGCGCCAAAGTTGGCCAGCCGCCGACATGTCCGACGACTATTGGATCGTCCCCACGACCACGGGCCAAAGTTGGCCAGCCGCCGACATGTCCGCTCGACAATCGGATCGTCCCCACGACCACGCGCCAAAGTTGGCCAGCCGCCGACATGTCCGACGACTATAGGGTCGTCCCCACGACCCCGGGCCAATGTTGGCCAATCGCCGACATGTCCAACGACTATAGGGTCGTCCCTACGACCCCGGGACTAGATTAGCCCGCCACCGTCATGTCCAACGACTATAGGGTCGTCCCCACGACCACGGGCCAAAGTTGGCATGCCGCCGAAATGTCCGACGTCTATAGGGTCGTCCCCACGACTCCGGGCCAAAGTTAGCAAGCCGCCGAAATGTGCGACGACTATAGGGTCGTCCCCACGACCCCGGGATTAGATTGGCCCGCCACCGTCATGTCCGACGACTATAGGGTCGTCCCCACGACCCCGGGCCAAAGTTGGCAAGCCGCCGAAATGTCCGACGACTGTAGGGTCGTCCCCACGACCCCGAGACTAGATTGGCCCGCCACCGTCAAGTCCGACGACTATAGGGTCGTCCCCAGGACCTTGGGACTAGATTGGCCCGCCACCGTCAAGTCCGACGACTATAGGGTCGTCCCCACGACCCCGGGCCAAAGTTGGCAAGCCGCCGAAATGTCCGACGACTGTAGGGTCGTCCCCACGACCCCGGGACTAGATTGGTCCGCCACCGTCATGTCCGACGACTATAGGGTCGTCCCCACGACCCCGGGCCAAAGTTGGCCAGCCGCCGACATGTCCGACGACTATAGGGTCGTCCCCACGACCCCGAGACTAGATTGGCCCGCCACCGTCATGTCCGACGACAATAGGGTCGTCCCCACGACCCCGGGTCCAGGTTGGCCAGCCGCCGACATTTCCGACGACTATAGAGTCGTCCCCACGACACCGGGCCAAAGTTGGCCAGCCGCCGACATGTCCGACGACTATAGGGTCGTCCCCACGACCCCGGGACTAGATTGGCCCGCCACCGTCATGTCCGACGATTATGGGGTCGTCCCCACGACCCCGGGACAAGCTTGGCCCGCCGCCGACTTGTTCGACGACTATAGGGTCGTCCCCACGACCCCGGGACAAGGTTGGCCCGCCGCCGACATGTCCGACGACTATAGGGTCGTCCCCACGACCCCGGGCCAAAGATATCCAGCCGCCGTCTTGTCCGACGACTATAGGGTCGTCCCCACGACCCCGAGTCCAGGTTGGCCAGCCGCCGACATTTCCGACGACTATAGAGTCGTCCCCACGACCCCGGGCCAAAGTTGGCCAGCCGCCGACATGTCCGACGACTATAGGGTCGTCCCCACGACCCCGGGACTAGATTGGCCCGCCACCGTCATGTCCGACGACAATAGGGTCGTCCCCACGACCCCGGGTCTAGGTTGGCCAGCCGCCGACTTGTCCGACGACTATAGGGTCGTCCCCAGGACATCGGGACTAGATTGGCCCGCCACCGTCATGTCCAAAGACTATAGGGTCGTCCCCACGACCACGGGCCAAAGTTGGCATGCCGCCGAAATGTCCGACGATTATAGGGTCGTCCCCACGACCCCGGGCCAAAGTTGGCAAGCCGCCGATATGTCCGAAGACTGTAGGGTCGTCCCCACGACCCCGGGACTAGATTGGCCCGCCACCGTCATGTCCAACGACTATAGGGTCGTTCCCACAACCACGGGCCAAAGTTGGCCAGCCGCCGACATGTCCGACGACTATTGGATCGTCCCCACGACCACGGGCCAAAGTTGGCCAGCCGCCGACATGTCCGACGACTATAGGGTCGTCCCCACGACCCCGGGACTAGATTGGTCCGCCACCGTCTTGTCCGACGACTATAGGGTCGTCCCCACGACCACGGGCCAAAGCTGACCAGCCGCCGACATGTCCGACGACAATAGGGTCGTCCCCACGACCCCCGGTCTAGGTTGGCCAGCCGCCGACATGTCCGACGACAATCGGATCGTCCCCACGACCACGCGCCAAAGTTGGCCAGCCGCCGACATGTCCGACGACTATAGGGTCGTCCCCACGACCCCGGGCCAAAGTTGGCCAGCCGCCGACATGTCCGACGACTATAGGGCCGTCCCCACGACCCCGAGACTAGATTGGCCCGCCACCGTCAAGTCCGACGACAATAGGGTCGTCCCCACGACCCCGGGTCCAGGTTGGCCAGCCGCCGACATTTCCGACGACTATAGAGTCGTCCCCACGACACCGGGCCAAAGTTGGCCAGCCGCCGACATGTCCGACGACTATAGGGTCGTCCCCACAACCACGGGCCAAAGTTGGCCAGCCGCCGACATGTCCGACGACTATAGGGTCGTCCCCACGACCTCGGGACTAGGTTGGCCAGCCGCCGACATGTCCGACGACTATAGGGTCGTCCCCTCGACCCCGGGCCAATGTTGGCCAATCGCCGACATGTCCGACGACTATAGGGTCGTCCCTACGACCCCGGGACTAGATTGGCCCGCCACCGTCATGTCCAACGACTATAGGGTCGTCCCCACGACCACGGGCCAAAGTTGGCATGCCGCCGACATGTCCGACGACTATAGGGTCGTCCCCACGACCCCGGGACTAGATTGGCCCGCCACCGTCATGTCCGACGACAATAGGGTCGTCCCCACGACCCCGGGTCTAGGTTGGCCAGCCGGCGACTTGTCCGACGACTATAGGGTCGTACCCACGACCCCGGGACTAGGCTGACAAGCCGCCAACATGTCCGACGACTATAGGGTCGTCCCCACGACCCCGGGCCAAAGATGTCCAGCCGCCGTCTTGTCCGACGACTATAGGGTCGTCCCCACGACCCCGGGACTAGATTGGCCCGCCACCGTCATGTCCAACGACTATAGGGTCGTCCCCACAACCACGGACTTGATTGGCCCGCCACCGTCATGTCCGACGATTATAGGGTCGTCCCCACGACCCCGGGACAAGCTTGGCCCGCCGCCGAATTGTTCGACGACTATAGGGTCGTCCCCACGACCCCGGGACTAGATTGGCCCGCCACCGTCATGTCCGACGACAATAGGGTCGTCCCCACGACCCCGGGTCTAGGTTGGCCAGCCGTCGACTTGTCCGACGACTATAGGGTCGTCCCCAGGACCTCGGGACTAGATTGGCCCGCCACCGTCATGTCCAACGACTATAGGGTCGTCCCCACGACCACCGGCCAAAGTTGGCATGCCGCCAACTTGTCCATCGACTATAGGGTCGTCCCCACGACCCCGGGCCAAAGATGTCCAGCCGCCGTCTTGTCCTACGACTATAGGGTAGTCCCCACGACCCCGGGACTAGATTGGCCCCCCCAGCGTCATGTCCAACGACTATAGGGTCGTCCCCACGAACCCGGGCCAAAGTTGGCAAGCCGCCGAAATGTCCGACGACTATAGGGTCGTCCCCACGACCCCGGGACTAGGTTGGCCAGCCGCCGACATGTCCGACGACTATAGGGTCGTCCCGACGACCCCGGGCCAATGTTGGCCAATCGCCAACATGTCCGACGACTATAGGGTCGTCCCTACGACCCCGGGACTAGATTGGCCCGCCACCGTCATGTCCAACGATTATAGGGTCGTCCCCACGACCCCGGGACTAGATTGGTCCGCCACCGTCATGTCCGACGACTATAGGGTCGTCCCCACGACCCCGGGCCAAAGTTGGCCAGCCGCCGACATGTCCGACGACTATAGGGTCGTCCCCACGACCCCGAGACTAGATTGGCCCGCCACCGTCATGTCCGACGACAATAGGGTCGTCCCCACGACCCCGGGTCCAGGTTGGCCAGCCGCCGACATTTCCGACGACTATAGAGTCGTCCCCACGACACCGGGCCAAAGTTGGCCAGCCGCCGACATGTCCGACGACTATAGGGTCGTCCCCACGACCCCGGGACTAGATTGGCCAGCCGGCGACTTGTCCGACGACTATAGGGTCGTACCCACGATCCCGGGACTAGGCTCACAAGCCGCCAACATGTCCGACGACTATAGGGTCGTCCCCACGACCCCGGGCCAAAGATGTCCAGCCGCCGTCTTGTCCGACGACTATAGGGTCGTCCCCACGACCCCGGGACTAGATTGGCCCGCCACCGTCATGTCCAACGACTATAGGGTCGTCCCCACAACCACGGACTAGATTGGCCCGCCACCGTCATGTCCGACGATTATAGGGTCGTCCCCACGACCACGGGCCAAAGTTGGCATGCCGCCAACTTGTCCGACGACTATAGGGTCGTCCCCACGACCCCGGGCCAAAGATGTCTAGCCGCCGTCTTGTCCTACGACTATAGGGTAGTCCCCACGACCCCGGGACTAGATTGGCCCGCCACCGTCATGTCCGACGACAATAGGGTCGTCCCCACGACCCCGGGTCTAGGTTGGCCAGCCGTCGACTTGTCCGACGACTATAGGGTCGTCCCCAGGACCTCGGGACTAGATTGGCCCGCCACCGTCATGTCCAACGACTATAGGGTCGTCCCCACGACCACGGGCCAAAGTTGGCATGCCGCCAACTTGTCCGACGACTATAGGGTCGTCCCCACGACCCCGGGCCAAAGATGTCTAGCCGCCGTCTTGTCCTACGACTATAGGGTAGTCCCCACGACCCCGGGACTAGATTGGCCCCCCAGCGTCATGTCCAACGACTATAGGGTCGTTCCCACAACCACGGGCCAAAGTTGGCCAGCCGCCGACATGTCCGGCGACTATTGGATCGTCCCCACGACCACGGGCCAAAGTTGGCCAGCCGCCGACATGTCCGACGACTATAGGGTCGTCCCCACGACCCCGGGACTAGATTGGTCCGCCACCGTCTTGTCCGAAGACTATAGGGTCGTCCCCACGACCACGGGCCAAAGTTGACCAGCCGCCGACATGTCCGACGACTATAGGGTCGTCCCCACGACCCCGGGACTAGATTGGCCCGCCACCGTCATGTCCGACGATTATAGGGTCGTCCCCACGACCGCGAGACTAGATTGGCCCGCCACCGTCATGTCCGACGACAATAGGGTCGTCCCCACGACCCCGGGTCCAGGTTGGCCAGCCGCCGACATTTCCGACGACTATAGAGTCGTCCCCACGACACCGGGCCAAAGTTGGCCAACCGCCGACATGTCCGACGACTATAGGGTCGTCCCCACGACCCCGGGACAAGGTTGGCCCGCCTCCGACTTGTCCGACGACTATAGGGTCGTACCCACGACCCTGGGACTAGGCTGACAAGCCGCCAACATGTCCGACGACTATAGGGTCGTCCCCACGGCCCCGGGCCAACGATGTCCAGCCGCCGTCTAGTCCGACGACTATAGGGTCGTCCCCACGACCCCGGGACAAGCTTGGCCCGCCGCCGAATTGTTCGACGACTATAGGGTCGTCCCCACGACCCCGGGACTAGATTGGCCCGCCACCGTCAAGTCCGACGACTATAGGGTCGTCCCCACGACCCCGGGTCCAGGTTGGCCAGCCGCCGACATTTCCGACGACTATAGAGTCGTCCCCACGACACCGCGCCAAAGTTGGACAGCCGCCGAAATGTGCGACGACTATAGGGTCGTCCCCACGACCCCGGGACTAGATTGGCCCGCCACCGTCATGTCCGACGACTATAGGGTCGTCCCCACGACCCCGGGCCAAAGTTGGCAAGCCGCCGAAATGTCCGACGACTGTAGGGTCGTCCCCACGACCCCGAGACTAGATTGGCCCGCCACCGTCAAGTCCGACGACTATAGGGTCGTCCCCAGGACCTTGGGACTAGATTGGCCCGCCACCGTCAAGTCCGACGACTATAGGGTCGTCCCCACGACCCCGGGCCAAAGTTGGCAAGCCGCCGAAATGTCCGACGACTGTAGGGTCGTCCCCACGACCCCGGGACTAGATTGGTCCGCCACCGTCATGTCCGACGACTATAGGGTCGTCCCCACGACCCCGGGCCAAAGTTGGCCAGCCGCCGACATGTCCGACGACTATAGGGTCGTCCCCACGACCCCGAGACTAGATTGGCCCGCCACCGTCATGTCCGACGACAATAGGGTCGTCCCCACGACCCCGGGTCCAGGTTGGCCAGCCGCCGACATTTCCGACGACTATAGAGTCGTCCCCACGACACCGGGCCAAAGTTGGCCAGCCGCCGACATGTCCGACGACTATAGGGTCGTCCCCACGACCCCGGGACTAGATTGGCCCGCCACCGTCATGTCCGACGATTATAGGGTCGTCCCCACGACCCCGGGACAAGCTTGGCCCGCCGCCGAATTGTTCGACGACTATAGGGTCGTCCCCACGACCCCGGGACTAGATTGGCCCGCCACCGTCATGTCCGACGACAATAGGGTCGTCCCCACGACCCCGGGTCTAGGTTGGCCAGCCGTCGACTTGTCCGACGACTATAGGGTCGTCCCCAGGACCTCGGGACTAGATTGGCCCGCCACCGTCATGTCCAACGACTATAGGGTCGTCCCCACGACCACGGGCCAAAGTTGGCATGCCGCCAACTTGTCCGACGACTATAGGGTCGTCCCCACGACCCCGGGCCAAAGATGTCTAGCCGCCGTCTTGTCCTACGACGATAGGGTAGTCCCCACGACCCCGGGACTAGATTGGCCCCCCAGCGTCATGTCCAACGACTATAGGGTCGTTCCCACAACCACGGGCCAAAGTTGGCCAGCCGCCGACATGTCCGACGACTATTGGATCGTCCCCACGACCACGGGCCAAAGTTGGCCAGCCGCCGACATGTCCGACGACTATAGGGTCGTCCCCACGACCCCGGGACTAGATTGGTCCGCCACCGTCTTGTCCGAAGACTATAGGGTCGTCCCCACGACCACGGGCCAAAGTTGACCAGCCGCCGACATGTCCGACGACTATAGGGTCGTCCCCACGACCCCGGGACTAGATTGGCCCGCCACCGTCATGTCCGACGATTATAGGGTCGTCCCCACGACCGCGAGACTAGATTGGCCCGCCACCGTCATGTCCGACGACAATAGGGTCGTCCCCACGACCCCGGGTAAAGGTTGGCCAGCCGCCGACATTTCCGACGACTATAGAGTCGTCCCCACGACACCGGGCCAAAGTTGGCCAACCGCCGACATGTCCGACGACTATAGGGTCGTCCCCACGACCCCGGGACAAGGTTGGCCCGCCTCCGACTTGTCCGACGACTATAGGGTCGTACCCACGACCCTGGGACTAGGCTGACAAGCCGCCAACATGTCCGACGACTATAGGGTCGTCCCCACGGCCCCGGGCCAACGATGTCCAGCCGCCGTCTAGTCCGACGACTATAGGGTCGTCCCCACGACCCCGGGACAAGCTTGGCCCGCCGCCGAATTGTTCGACGACTATAGGGTCGTCCCCACGACCCCGGGACTAGATTGGCCCGCCACCGTCAAGTCCGACGACTATAGGGTCGTCCCCACGACCCCGGGTCCAGGTTGGCCAGCCGCCGACATTTCCGACGACTATAGAGTCGTCCCCACGACACCGCGCCAAAGTTGGACAGCCGCCGAAATGTGCGACGACTATAGGGTCGTCCCCACGACCCCGGGACTAGATTGGCCCGCCACCGTCATGTCCGACGACTATAGGGTCGTCCCCACGACCCCGGGCCAAAGTTGGCAAGCCGCCGAAATGTCCGACGACTGTAGGGTCGTCCCCACGACCCCGGGACTAGATTGGTCCGCCACCGTCATGTCCGACGACTATAGGGTCGTCCCCACGACCCCGGGCCAAAGTTGGCCAGCCGCCGACATGTCCGACGACTATAGGGTCGTCCCCACGACCCCGAGACTAGATTGGCCCGCCACCGTCATGTCCGACGACAATAGGGTCGTCCCCACGCCCCCGGGTCCAGGTTGGCCAGCCGCCGACATTTCCGACGACTATAGAGTCGTCCCCACGACACCGGGCCAAAGTTGGCCAGCCGCCGACATGTCCGACGACTATAGGGTCGTCCCCACGACCCCGGGACTAGATTGGCCCGCCACCGTCATGTCCGACGATTATAGGGTCGTCCCCACGACCCCGGGACAAGCTTGGCCCGCCGCCGAATTGTTCGACGACTATAGGGTCGTCCCCACGACCCCGGGCCAAAGTTGGCAAGCCGCCGAAATGTCCGACGACTGTAGGGTCGTCCCCACGACCCCGAGACTAGATTGGCCCGCCACCGTCAAGTCCGACGACTATAGGGTCGTCCCCAGGACCTTGGGACTAGATTGGCCCGCCACCGTCAAGTCCGACGACTATAGGGTCGTCCCCACGACCCCGGGCCTAAGTTGGCAAGCCGCCGAAATGTCCGACGACTGTAGGGTCGTCCCCTCGACCCCGGGACTAAATTGGTCCGCCACCGTCATGTCCGACGACTATAGGGTCGTCCCACGACCCCGGGCCAAAGTTGGCCAGCCGCCGACATGTCCGACGACTATAGGGTCGTCCCCACGACCCCGAGACTAGATTGGCCCGCCACCGTCATGTCCGACGATTATAGGGTCGTCCCCACGACCCCGGGACAAGCTTGGCCCGCCGCCGAATTGTTCGACGACTATAGGGTCGTCCCCACGACCCCGAGTCCAGGTTGGCCAGCCGCCGACATTTCCGACGACTATAGAGTCGTCCCCACGACCCCGGGCCAAAGTTGGCCAGCCGCCGACATGTCCGACGACTATAGGGTCGTCCCCACGACCCCGAGACTAGATTGGCCCGCCACCGTCATGTCCGACGACAATAGGGTCGTCCCCACGACCCCGGGTCCAGGTTGGCCAGCCGCCGACATTTCCGACGACTATAGAGTCGTCCCCACGACACCGGGCCAAAGTTGGCAAGCCGCCGAAATGTCCGACGACTGTAGGGTCGTACCCACGACCCCGGGACTAGGCTGACAAGCCGCCGAAATGTCCGACGACTGTAGGGTCGTCCCCACGACCCCGGGACTAGATTGGCCCGCCACCGTCATGTCCGACGACAATAGGGTCGTCCCCACGACCCCGGGTCTATGTTGGCCAGCCGCCGACTTGTCCGACGACTATAGGGTCGTCCCCAGGACCTCGGGACTAGATTGGCCCGCCACCGTCATGTCCAACGACTATAGGGTCGTCCCCACGACCACGGGCCAAAGTTGGCATGCCGCCGAAATGTCCGACGAGTATAGGGTCGTCCCCACGACCCCGGGCCTAAGTTGGCAAGCCGCCGAAATGTCCGAAGACTGTAGGGTCGTCCCCACGACCCCGGGACTAGATTGGCCCGCCACCGTCATGTCCAACGACTATAGGGTCGTTCCCACAACCACGGGCCAAAGTTGGCCAGCCGCCGACATGTCCGACGACTATTGGATCGTCCCCACGACCACGGGCCAAAGTTGGCCAGCCGCCGACATGTCCGACGACTATAGGGTCGTCCCCACGACCCCGGGACTAGATTGGTCCGCCACCGTCTTGTCCGACGACTATAGGGTCGTCCCCACGACCACGGGCCAAAGCTGACCAGCCGCCGACATGTCCGACGACAATAGGGTCGTCCCCACGACCCCGGGTCTAGGTTGGCCAGCCGCCGACATGTCCGACGACAATCGGATCGTCCCCACGACCACGCGCCAAAGTTGGCCAGCCGCCGACATGTCCGACGACTATAGGGTCGTCCCCACGACCCCGGGCCAAAGTTGGCCAGCCGCCGACATGTCCGACGACTATAGGGTCGTCCCCACGACCCCGAGACTAGATTGGCCCGCCACCGTCATGTCCGACGACAATAGGGTCGTCCCCACGACCCCGGGTCCAGGTTGGCCAGCCGCCGACATTTCCGACGACTATAGGGTCGTCCCCACAACCACGGGCCAAAGTTGGCCAGCCGCCGACATGTCCGACGACTATAGGGTCGTCCCCACGACCTCGGGACTAGGTTGGCCAGCCGCCGACATGTCCGACGACTATAGGGTCGTCCCCTCGACCCCGGGCCAATGTTGGCCAATCGCCGACATGTCCGACGACTATAGGGTCGTCCCTACGACCCCGGGACTAGATTGGCCCGCCACCGTCATGTCCAACGACTATAGGGTCGTCCCCACGACCACGGGTCTATGTTGGCCAGCCGCCGACTTGTCCGACGACTATAGGGTCGTCCCCAGGACCTCGGGACTAGATTGGCCCGCCACCGTCATGTCCAACGACTATAGGGTCGTCCCCACGACCACGGGCCAAAGTTGGCATGCCGCCGAAATGTCCGACGATTATAGGGTCGTCCCCACGACCCCGGGCCAAAGTTGGCAAGCCGCCGAAATGTCCGAAGACTGTAGGGTCGTCCCCACGACCCCGGGACTAGATTGGCCCGCCACCGTCATGTCCAACGACTATAGGGTCGTTCCCACAACCACGGGCCAAAGTTGGCCAGCCGCCGACATGTCCGACGACTATTGGATCGTCCCCACGACCCCGGGTCTAGGTTGGCCAGCCGCCGACATGTCCGACGACAATCGGATCGTCCCCACGACCACGCGCCAAAGTTGGCCAGCCGCCGACATGTCCAACGACTATAGGGTCGTCCCCACGACCCCGGGCCAAAGTTGGCCAGCCGCCGACATGTCCGACGACTATAGGGTCGTCCCCACGACCCCGAGACTAGATTGGCCCGCCACCGTCATGTCCGACGACAATAGGGTCGTCCCCACGACCCCGGGTCCAGGTTGGCCAGCCGCCGACATTTCCGACGACTATAGGGTCGTCCCCACAACCACGGGCCAAAGTTGGCCAGCCGCCGACATGTCCGACGACTATAGGGTCGTCCCCACGACCTCGGGACTAGGTTGGCCAGCCGCCGACATGTCCGACGACTATAGGGTCGTCCCCTCGACCCCGGGCCAATGTTGGCCAATCGCCGACATGTCCGACGACTATAGGGTCGTCCCCACGACCCCGGGACTAGATTGGCCCGCCACCGTCATGTCCGACGATTATAGGGTCGTCCCCACGACCGCGAGACTAGATTGGCCCGCCACCGTCATGTCCGACGACAATAGGGTCGTCCCCACGACCCCGGGTCCAGGTTGGCCAGCCGCCGACATTTCCGACGACTATAGAGTCGTCCCCACGACCCCGAGACTAGATTGGCCCGCCACCGTCATGTCCGACGACAATAGGGTCGTCCCCACGACCCCGGGACTAGATTGGTCCGCCACCGTCTTGTCCGACGACTATAGGGGCGACCCCACGACCCCGGGCCAAAGTTGACCAGCCGCCGACATGTCCGACGACTATAGGGTCGTCCCCACGACCCCGGGACTAGATTGGCCCGCCACCGTCATGTCCAACGACTATAGGGTCGTTCCCACAACCGCGGGCCAAAGTTGGCCAGCCGCCGACATGTCCGACGACTATTGGATCGTCCCCACGACCACGGGCCAAAGTTGGCCAGCCGCCGACATGTCCGACGACTATAGGGTCGTCCCCACGACCCCGGGACTAGATTGGTCCGCCACCGTCTTGTCCGACGACTATAGGGTCGCCCCCACGACCCCGAGTCCAGGTTGGCCAGCCGCCGACATTTCCGACGACTATAGAGTCGTCCCCACGACACCGGGCCAAAGTTGGCCAGCCGCCGACATGTCCGACGACTATAGGGTCGTCCCCACGACCCCGGGTCCAGGTTGGCCAGCCGCCGACATTTCCGACGACTATAGAGTCGTCCCCACGACCCCGAGACTAGATTGGCCCGCCTCCGTCATGTCCGACGACAATAGGGTCGTCCCCACGACCCCGGGACTAGATTGGTCCGCCACCGTCTTGTCCGACGACTATAGGGTCGACCCCACGACCCCGGGCCAAAGTTGACCAGCCGCCGACATGTCCGACGACTATAGGGTCGTCCCCACGACCCCGGGACTAGATTGGCCCGCCACCGTCATGTCCAACGACTATAGGGTCGTTCCCACAACCGCGGGCCAAAGTCGGCCAGCCGCCGACATGTCCGACGACTATTGGATCGTCCCCACGACCACGGGCCAAAGTTGGCCAGCCGCCGACATGTCCGACGACTATAGGGTCGTCCCCACGACCCCGGGACTAGATTGGTCCGCCACCGTCTTGTCCGACGACTATAGGGTCGTCCCCACGACCCCGAGTCCAGGTTGGCCAGCCGCCGACATTTCCGACGACTATAGAGTCGTCCCCACGACACCGGGCCAAAGTTGGCCAGCCGCCGACATGTCCGACGACTATAGGGTCGTCCCCACGACCCCGAGACTAGATTGGCCCGCCACCGTCATGTCCGACGACAATAGGGTCGTCCCCACGACCCCGGGTCTAGGTTGGCCAGCCGCTGACTTGTCCGACGACTATAGGGTCGTCCCCACGACCCCGGGCCAAAGATGTCCAGCCGCCGTCTTGTCCGACGACTATAGGGTCGTCCCCACGACCCCGGGACTAGATTGGCCCGCCACCGTCATGTCCAACGACTATAGGGTCGTCCCCACAACCACGGGCCAAAGTTGGCCAGCCGCCGACATGTCCGACGACTATTGGATCGTCCCCACGACCACGGGCCAAAGTTGGCCAGCCGCCGACATGTCCGACGACTATAGGGTCGTCCCTACCACCCCGGACTAGATTGGCCCGCCACCGTCATGTCCAACGACTATAGGGTCGTCCCCATGACCACGGGCCAAAGTTGGCATGCCGCCGACATGTCCGACGACAATAGGGTCGTCCCCACGACCCCGGGTCTAGGTTGGCCAGCCGCCGACATGTCCGACGACAATCGGATCGTCCCCACGACCACGCGCCACAGTTGGCCAGCCGCCGACATGTCCGACGACTATAGGGTTGTTTAAACTGTTGCCTAGTGGAGGCGGTGTGGATCGCTGGGACTGGCCAGAGAAGAGATGCACTCCAAGGAATTGGTGTCGTTGACGGCACGTTTATTAGCCGAACTGGGCGTCGTTGCAACAATATATACAACACGCAGAGACTTCACGAACAAAACACTCCTCACAAAACACGCAGTCAACACGAGACACGAATATGTACAAACTATGTACAGGGCGCTGGGCGCGATGGCTCGAAGGGCCGTTTTACAGGGCTCAAAAACCGGTGGGTCGCTGGGCGACAAGAGATCTTCCAGATTGTGCGTGCGAGAGCGTGTTGCCTTTGTTCGAAGGTGTTCGAGGAACTAACGGCCCGATTCTCCGAAATCGAACGCTCGAGCCGTGCAAAAACGTGTGACGCGCGTAACCGTTCTCGACGAACGGTGCGTCACCGTGTTTACACGCTCTCGCACGCACATTTAAATCATCGCGAAGCGGCGCGTTTAACCGCGGCTGCAACAAGGGTCGTCCCCACAACCACGGGCCAAAGTTGGCCAGCCGCCGACATGTCCGACGACTATAGGGTCGTCCCCACGACCCCGGGACAAGGTTGGCCCGCCGCCGACTTGTCCGACGACTATAGGGTCGTACCCATGACCCTGGGACTAGGCTGACAAGCCGCCAACATGTCCGACGACTATAGGGTCGTCCCCACGACCCCGGGCCAAAGATGTCCAGCCGCCGTCTTGTCCTACGACTATAGGGTAGTCCCCACGACCCCGGGACTAGATTGGCCCGCCAGCGTCATGTCCAACGACTATAGGGTCGTCCCCACAACCACGGGCCAAAGTTGGCCAGCCGCCGACATGTCCGACGACTATAGGGTCGTCCCCACGACCCCGGGCCAAAGTTGGCCAGCTGCCGACATGTCCGACGACTATAGGGTCGTCCCCACAACCACGGGCCAAAGATGTCCAGCCGCCGTCTTGTCCTACGACTATAGGGTAGTCCCCACGACCCCGGGACTAGATTGGCCCGCCAGCGTCATGTCCAACGACTATAGGGTCGTCCCCACGACCCCGGGCCAAAGTTGGCCAGCTGCCGACATGTCCGACGACTATAGGGTCGTACCCACGACCCCGGGACTAGGCTGACAAGCCGCCAACATGTCCGACGACTATAGGGTCGTCCCCACGACCCCGGGCCAAAGATGTCCAGCCGCCGTCTTGTCCGACGACTATAGGGTCGTCCCCACGACCCCGGGACTAGATTGGCCCGCCACCGTCATGTCCAACGACTATAGGGTCGTCCCCACAACCACGGGCCAAAGTTGGCCAGCCGCCGACATGTCCAACGACTATTGGATCGTCCCCACGACCACGGGCCAAAGTTGGCCAGCCGCCGACATGTCCGACGACTATAGGGTCATCCCCACGACCCCGGGACTAGATTGGTCCGCCACCGTCTTGTCCGACGACTATAGGGTCGTCCCCACGACCACGGGCCAAAGTTGACCAGCCGCCGACATGTCCGACGACTATAGGGTCGTCCCCACGACCCCGGGACTAGATTGGCCCGCCAACGTCATGTCCGACGATTATAGGGTCGTCCCCACGACCGCGAGACTAGATTGGCCCGCCACCGTCATGTCCGACGACAATAGGGTCGTCCCCACGACCCCGGGACAAGGTTGGCCCGCCGCCGACTTGTCCGACGACTATAGGGTCGTACCCACGACCCTGGGACTAGGCTGACAAGCCGCCAACATGTCCGACGACTATAGGGTCGTCCCCACGACCCCGGGCCAAAGATGTCCAGCCGCCGTCTTGTCCTACGACTATAGGGTAGTCCCCACGACCCCGGGACTAGATTGGCCCGCCAGCGTCATGTCCAACGACTATAGGGTCGTCCCCACGACCCCGGGCCAAAGTTGGCAAGCCGCCGAAATGTCCGACGACTGTAGGGTCGTCCCCACGACCCCGGGACTAGATTGGTCCGCCACCGTCATGTCCGACGACTATAGGGTCGTCCCCACGACCCCGGGCCAAAGTTGGCCAGCCGCCGACATGTCCGACGACTATAGGGTCGTCCCCACGACCCCGAGACTAGATTGGCCCGCCACCGTCATGTCCGACGACAATAGGGTCGTCCCCACGACCCCGGGCCAAAGTTGGCCAGCCGCCGACATGTCCGACGACTATAGGGTCGTCCCCACGACCCCGAGACTAGATTGGCCCGCCACCGTCATGTCCGACGACAATAGGGTCGTCCCCACGACCCCGGGTCCAGGTTGGCCAGCCGCCGACATTTCCGACGACTATAGAGTCGTCCCCACGACACCGGGCCAAAGTTGGCCAGCCGCCGACATGTCCGACGACTATAGGGTCGTCCCCACGACCCCGGGCCAAAGATGTCCAGCCGCCGTCTTGTCCGACGACTATAGGGTCGTCCCCACGACCCCGGGACTAGATTGGTCCGCCACCGTCTTGTCCGACGACTATAGGGTCGTCCCCACGACCCCGGGCCAAAGTTGACCAGCCGCCGACATGTCCGACGACTATAGGGTCGTCCCCACGACCCCGGGACTAGATTGGCCCGCCACCGTCATGTCCGACGATTATAGGGTCGTCCCCACGACCGCGAGACTAGATTGGCCCGCCACCGTCATGTCCGACGACAATAGGGTCGTCCCCACGACCCCGGGTCCAGGTTGGCCAGCCGCCGACATTTCCGACGACTATAGAGTCGTCCCCACGACCCCGAGACTAGATTGGCCCGCCACCGTCATGTCCGACGACAATAGGGTCGTCCCCACGAACCCGGGACTAGATTGGTCCGCCACCGTCTTGTCCGACGACTATAGGGTCGTCCCCACGACCCCGGGCCAAAGTTGACCAGCCGCCCACATGTCCGACGACTATAGGGTCGTCCCCACGACCCCGGGACTAGATTGGCCCGCCACCGTCATGTCCAACGACTATAGGGTCGTTCCCACAACCACGGGCCAAAGTTGGCCAGCCGCCGACATGTCCGACGACTATTGGATCGTCCCCACGACCACGGGCCAAAGTTGGCCAGCCGCCGACATGTCCGACGACTATAGGGTCGTCCCCACTACCCCGGGACTCGATTGGTCCGCCACCGTCTTGTCCGACGACTATAGGGTCGTCCCCACGACCCCGAGTCCAGGTTGGCCAGCCGCCGACATTTCCGACGACTATACAGTCGTCCCCACGACCCCGGGCCAAAGTTGGCCAGCCGCCGACATGTCCGACGACTATTGGATCGTCCCCACGACCACGGGCCAAAGTTGGCCAGCCGCCGACATGTCCGACGACTATAGGGTCGTCCCCACGACCCCGAGACTAGATTGGCCCGCCACCGTCATGTCCGACGACAATAGGGTCGTCCCCACGACCCCGGGCCAAAGTTGGCCAGCCGCCGACATGTCCGACGACTATAGGGTCGTCCCCACGACCCCGAGACTAGATTGGCCCGCCACCGTCATGTCCGACGACAATAGGGTCGTCCCCACGACCCCGGGTCCAGGTTGGCCAGCCGCCGACATTTCCGACGACTATAGAGTCGTCCCCACGACACCGGGCCAAAGTTGGCCAGCCGCCGACATGTCCGACGACTATAGGGTCGTCCCCACGACCCCGGGCCAAAGATGTCCAGCCGCCGTCTTGTCCGACGACTATAGGGTCGTCCCCACGACCCCGGGACTAGATTGGTCCGCCACCGTCTTGTCCGACGACTATAGGGTCGTCCCCACGACCCCGGGCCAAAGTTGACCAGCCGCCGACATGTCCGACGACTATAGGGTCGTCCCCACGACCCCGGGACTAGATTGGCCCGCCACCGTCATGTCCGACGATTATAGGGTCGTCCCCACGACCGCGAGACTAGATTGGCCCGCCACCGTCATGTCCGACGACAATAGGGTCGTCCCCACGACCCCGGGTCTAGGTTGGCCAGCCGCCGACTTGTCCGAAGACTATAGGGTCGTACCCACGACCCCGGGACTAGGCTGACAAGCCGCCAACATGTCCGACGACTATAGGGTCGTCCCCACGACCCCGGGCCAAAGATGTCCAGCCGCCGTCTTGTCCGACGACTATAGGGTCGTCCCCACGACCCCGGGACTAGATTGGCCCGCCACCGTCATGTCCAACGACTATAGGGTCGTCCCCACAACCACGGGCCAAAGTTGGCCAGCCGCCGACATGTCCGACGACTATTGGATCGTCCCCACGACCCCGGGCCAAAGTTGGCCAGCCGCCGACATGTCCGACGACTATAGGGTCGTCCCCACGACCCCGAGACTAGATTGGCCCGCCACCGTCATGTCCGACGATTATAGGGTCGTCCCCACGACCCCGGGACAAGCTTGGCCCGCCGCCGAATTGTTCGACGACTATAGGGTCGTCCCCTCGACCCCGAGTCCAGGTTGGCCAGCCGCCGACATGTCCGACGACTATAGGGTCGTCCCCACGACCCCGGGTCCAGGTTGGCCAGCCGCCGACATTTCCGACGACTATAGAGTCGTCCCCACGACCCCGAGACTAGATTGGCCCGCCTCCGTCATGTCCGACGACAATAGGGTCGTCCCCACGACCCCGGGACTAGATTGGTCCGCCACCGTCTTGTCCGACGACTATAGGGTCGACCCCACGACCCCGGGCCAAAGTTGACCAGCCGCCGACATGTCCGACGACTATAGGGTCGTCCCCACGACCCCGGGACTAGATTGGCCCGCCACCGTCATGTCCAACGACTATAGGGTCGTTCCCACAACCGCGGGCCAAAGTCGGCCAGCCGCCGACATGTCCGACGACTATTGGATCGTCCCCACGACCACGGGCCAAAGTTGGCCAGCCGCCGACATGTCCGACGACTATAGGGTCGTCCCCACGACCCCGGGACTAGATTGGTCCGCCACCGTCTTGTCCGACGACTATAGGGTCGTCCCCACGACCCCGAGTCCAGGTTGGCCAGCCGCCGACATTTCCGACGACTATAGAGTCGTCCCCACGACACCGGGCCAAAGTTGGCCAGCCGCCGACATGTCCGACGACTATAGGGTCGTCCCCACGACCCCGAGACTAGATTGGCCCGCCACCGTCATGTCCGACGACAATAGGGTCGTCCCCACGACCCCGGGTCTAGGTTGGCCAGCCGCTGACTTGTCCGACGACTATAGGGTCGTCCCCACGACCCCGGGCCAAAGATGTCCAGCCGCCGTCTTGTCCGACGACTATAGGGTCGCCCCACGACCCCGGGACTAGATTGGCCCGCCACCGTCATGTCCAACGACTATAGGGTCGTCCCCACAACCACGGGCCAAAGTTGGCCAGCCGCCGACATGTCCGACGACTATTGGATCGTCCCCACGACCACGGGCCAAAGTTGGCCAGCCGCCGACATGTCCGACGACTATAGGGTCGTCCCTACGACCCCGGACTAGATTGGCCCGCCACCGTCATGTCCAACGACTATAGGGTCGTCCCCATGACCACGGGCCAAAGTTGGCATGCCGCCGACATGTCCGACGACAATAGGGTCGTCCCCACGACCCCGGGTCTAGGTTGGCCAGCCGCCGACATGTCCGACGACTATAGGGTCGTCCCCACGACCCCGAGACTAGATTGGCCCGCCACCGTCATGTCCGACGATTATAGGGTCGTCCCCACGACCCCGGGACAAGCTTGGCCCGCCGCCGAATTGTTCGACGACTATAGGGTCGTCCCCTCGACCCCGAGTCCAGGTTGGCCAGCCGCCGACATGTCCGACGACTATAGGGTCGTCCCCACGACCCCGGGTCCAGGTTGGCCAGCCGCCGACATTTCCGACGACTATAGAGTCGTCCCCACGACCCCGAGACTAGATTGGCCCGCCTCCGTCATGTCCGACGACAATAGGGTCGTCCCCACGACCCCGGGACTAGATTGGTCCGCCACCGTCTTGTCCGACGACTATAGGGTCGACCCCACGACCCCGGGCCAAAGTTGACCAGCCGCCGACATGTCCGACGACTATAGGGTCGTCCCCACGACCCCGGGACTAGATTGGCCCGCCACCGTCATGTCCAACGACTATAGGGTCGTTCCCACAACCGCGGGCCAAAGTCGGCCAGCCGCCGACATGTCCGACGACTATTGGATCGTCCCCACGACCACGGGCCAAAGTTGGCCAGCCGCCGACATGTCCGACGACTATAGGGTCGTCCCCACGACCCCGGGACTAGATTGGTCCGCCACCGTCTTGTCCGACGACTATAGGGTCGTCCCCACGACCCCGAGTCCAGGTTGGCCAGCCGCCGACATTTCCGACGACTATAGAGTCGTCCCCACGACACCGGGCCAAAGTTGGCCAGCCGCCGACATGTCCGACGACTATAGGGTCGTCCCCACGACCCCGAGACTAGATTGGCCCGCCACCGTCATGTCCGACGACAATAGGGTCGTCCCCACGACCCCGGGTCTAGGTTGGCCAGCCGCTGACTTGTCCGACGACTATAGGGTCGTCCCCACGACCCCGGGCCAAAGATGTCCAGCCGCCGTCTTGTCCGACGACTATAGGGTCGCCCCACGACCCCGGGACTAGATTGGCCCGCCACCGTCATGTCCAACGACTATAGGGTCGTCCCCACAACCACGGGCCAAAGTTGGCCAGCCGCCGACATGTCCGACGACTATTGGATCGTCCCCACGACCACGGGCCAAAGTTGGCCAGCCGCCGACATGTCCGACGACTATAGGGTCGTCCCTACGACCCCGGACTAGATTGGCCCGCCACCGTCATGTCCAACGACTATAGGGTCGTCCCCATGACCACGGGCCAAAGTTGGCATGCCGCCGACATGTCCGACGACAATAGGGTCGTCCCCACGACCCCGGGTCTAGGTTGGCCAGCCGCCGACATGTCCGACGACAATCGGATCGTCCCCACGACCACGCGCCACAGTTGGCCAGCCGCCGACATGTCCGACGACTATAGGGTTGTTTAAACTGTTGCCTAGTGGAGGCGGTGTGGATCGCTGGGACTGGCCAGAGAAGAGATGCACTCCAAGGAATTGGTGTCGTTGACGGCACGTTTATTAGCCGAACTGGGCGTCGTTGCAACAATATATACAACACGCAGAGACTTCACGAACAAAACACTCCTCACAAAACACGCAGTCAACACGAGACACGAATATGTACAAACTATGTACAGGGCGCTGGGCGCGATGGCTCGAAGGGCCGTTTTACAGGGCTCAAAAACCGGTGGGTCGCTGGGCGACAAGAGATCTTCCAGATTGTGCGTGCGAGAGCGTGTTGCCTTTGTTCGAAGGTGTTCGAGGAACTAACGGCCCGATTCTCCGAAATCGAACGCTCGAGCCGTGCAAAAACGTGTGACGCGCGTAACCGTTCTCGACGAACGGTGCGTCACCGTGTTTACACGCTCTCGCACGCACATTTAAATCATCGCGAAGCGGCGCGTTTAACCGCGGCTGCAACAAGGGTCGTCCCCACAACCACGGGCCAAAGTTGGCCAGCCGCCGACATGTCCGACGACTATAGGGTCGTCCCCACGACCCCGGGACAAGGTTGGCCCGCCGCCGACTTGTCCGACGACTATAGGGTCGTACCCATGACCCTGGGACTAGGCTGACAAGCCGCCAACATGTCCGACGACTATAGGGTCGTCCCCACGACCCCGGGCCAAAGATGTCCAGCCGCCGTCTTGTCCTACGACTATAGGGTAGTCCCCACGACCCCGGGACTAGATTGGCCCGCCAGCGTCATGTCCAACGACTATAGGGTCGTCCCCACAACCACGGGCCAAAGTTGGCCAGCCGCCGACATGTCCGACGACTATAGGGTCGTCCCCACGACCCCGGGCCAAAGTTGGCCAGCTGCCGACATGTCCGACGACTATAGGGTCGTCCCCACAACCACGGGCCAAAGATGTCCAGCCGCCGTCTTGTCCTACGACTATAGGGTAGTCCCCACGACCCCGGGACTAGATTGGCCCGCCAGCGTCATGTCCAACGACTATAGGGTCGTCCCCACGACCCCGGGCCAAAGTTGGCCAGCTGCCGACATGTCCGACGACTATAGGGTCGTACCCACGACCCCGGGACTAGGCTGACAAGCCGCCAATATGTCCGACGACTATAGGGTCGTCCCCACGACCCCGGGCCAAAGATGTCCAGCCGCCGTCTTGTCCGACGACTATAGGGTCGTCCCCACGACCCCGGGACTAGATTGGCCCGCCACCGTCATGTCCAACGACTATAGGGTCGTCCCCACAACCACGGGCCAAAGTTGGCCAGCCGCCGACATGTCCAACGACTATTGGATCGTCCCCACGACCACGGGCCAAAGTTGGCCAGCCGCCGACATGTCCGACGACTATAGGGTCATCCCCACGACCCCGGGACTAGATTGGTCCGCCACCGTCTTGTCCGACGACTATAGGGTCGTCCCCACGACCACGGGCCAAAGTTGACCAGCCGCCGACATGTCCGACGACTATAGGGTCGTCCCCACGACCCCGGGACTAGATTGGCCCGCCAACGTCATGTCCGACGATTATAGGGTCGTCCCCACGACCGCGAGACTAGATTGGCCCGCCACCGTCATGTCCGACGACAATAGGGTCGTCCCCACGACCCCGGGACAAGGTTGGCCCGCCGCCGACTTGTCCGACGACTATAGGCTCGTACCCACGACCCTGGGACTAGGCTGACAAGCCGCCAACATGTCCGACGACTATAGGGTCGTCCCCACGACCCCGGGCCAAAGATGTCCAGCCGCCGTCTTGTCCTACGACTATAGGGTAGTCCCCACGACCCCGGGACTAAATTGGCCCGCCAGCGTCATGTCCAACGACTATAGGGTCGTCCCCACGACCCCGGGCCAAAGTTGGCAAGCCGCCGAAATGTCCGACGACTGTAGGGTCGTCCCCACGACCCCGGGACTAGATTGGTCCGCCACCGTCATGTCCGACGACTATAGGGTCGTCCCCACGACCCCGGGCCAAAGTTGGCCAGCCGCCGACATGTCCGACGACTATAGGGTCGTCCCCACGACCCCGAGACTAGATTGGCCCGCCACCGTCATGTCCGACGACAATAGGGTCGTCCCCACGACCCCGGGCCAAAGTTGGCCAGCCGCCGACATGTCCGACGACTATAGGGTCGTCCCCACGACCCCGAGACTAGATTGGCCCGCCACCGTCATGTCCGACGACAATAGGGTCGTCCCCACGACCCCGGGTCCAGGTTGGCCAGCCGCCGACATTTCCGACGACTATAGAGTCGTCCCCACGACACCGGGCCAAAGTTGGCCAGCCGCCGACATGTCCGACGACTATAGGGTCGTCCCCACGACCCCGGGCCAAAGATGTCCAGCCGCCGTCTTGTCCGACGACTATAGGGTCGTCCCCACGACCCCGGGACTAGATTGGTCCGCCACCGTCTTGTCCGACGACTATAGGGTCGTCCCCACGACCCCGGGCCAAAGTTGACCAGCCGCCGACATGTCCGACGACTATAGGGTCGTCCCCACGACCCCGGGACTAGATTGGCCCGCCACCGTCATGTCCGACGATTATAGGGTCGTCCCCACGACCGCGAGACTAGATTGGCCCGCCACCGTCATGTCCGACGACAATAGGGTCGTCCCCACGACCCCGGGTCCAGGTTGGCCAGCCGCCGACATTTCCGACGACTATAGAGTCGTCCCCACGACCCCGAGACTAGATTGGCCCGCCACCGTCATGTCCGACGACAATAGGGTCGTCCCCACGAACCCGGGACTAGATTGGTCCGCCACCGTCTTGTCCGACGACTATAGGGTCGTCCCCACGACCCCGGGCCAAAGTTGACCAGCCGCCGACATGTCCGACGACTATAGGGTCGTCCCCACGACCCCGGGACTAGATTGGCCCGCCACCGTCATGTCCAACGACTATAGGGTCGTTCCCACAACCACGGGCCAAAGTTGGCCAGCCGCCGACATGTCCGACGACTATTGGATCGTCCCCACGACCACGGGCCAAAGTTGGCCAGCCGCCGACATGTCCGACGACTATAGGGTCGTCCCCACTACCCCGGGACTCGATTGGTCCGCCACCGTCTTGTCCGACGACTATAGGGTCGTCCCCACGACCCCGAGTCCAGGTTGGCCAGCCGCCGACATTTCCGACGACTATACAGTCGTCCCCACGACCCCGGGCCAAAGTTGGCCAGCCGCCGACATGTCCGACGACTATTGGATCGTCCCCACGACCACGGGCCAAAGTTGGCCAGCCGCCGACATGTCCGACGACTATAGGGTCGTCCCCACGACCCCGAGACTAGATTGGCCCGCCACCGTCATGTCCGACGACAATAGGGTCGTCCCCACGACCCCGGGCCAAAGTTGGCCAGCCGCCGACATGTCCGACGACTATAGGGTCGTCCCCACGACCCCGAGACTAGATTGGCCCGCCACCGTCATGTCCGACGACAATAGGGTCGTCCCCACGACCCCGGGTCCAGGTTGGCCAGCCGCCGACATTTCCGACGACTATAGAGTCGTCCCCACGACACCGGGCCAAAGTTGGCCAGCCGCCGACATGTCCGACGACTATAGGGTCGTCCCCACGACCCCGGGCCAAAGATGTCCAGCCGCCGTCTTGTCCGACGACTATAGGGTCGTCCCCACGACCCCGGGACTAGATTGGTCCGCCACCGTCTTGTCCGACGACTATAGGGTCGTCCCCACGACCCCGGGCCAAAGTTGACCAGCCGCCGACATGTCCGACGACTATAGGGTCGTCCCCACGACCCCGGGACTAGATTGGCCCGCCACCGTCATGTCCGACGATTATAGGGTCGTCCCCACGACCGCGAGACTAGATTGGCCCGCCACCGTCATGTCCGACGACAATAGGGTCGTCCCCACGACCCCGGGTCTAGGTTGGCCAGCCGCCGACTTGTCCGAAGACTATAGGGTCGTACCCACGACCCCGGGACTAGGCTGACAAGCCGCCAACATGTCCGACGACTATAGGGTCGTCCCCACGACCCCGGGCCAAAGATGTCCAGCCGCCGTCTTGTCCGACGACTATAGGGTCGTCCCCACGACCCCGGGACTAGATTGGCCCGCCACCGTCATGTCCAACGACTATAGGGTCGTCCCCACAACCACGGGCCAAAGTTGGCCAGCCGCCGACATGTCCGACGACTATTGGATCGTCCCCACGACCCCGGGCCAAAGTTGGCCAGCCGCCGACATGTCCGACGACTATAGGGTCGTCCCCACGACCCCGAGACTAGATTGGCCCGCCACCGTCATGTCCGACGATTATAGGGTCGTCCCCACGACCCCGGGACAAGCTTGGCCCGCCGCCGAATTGTTCGACGACTATAGGGTCGTCCCCTCGACCCCGAGTCCAGGTTGGCCAGCCGCCGACATGTCCGACGACTATAGGGTCGTCCCCACGACCCCGGGTCCAGGTTGGCCAGCCGCCGACATTTCCGACGACTATAGAGTCGTCCCCACGACCCCGAGACTAGATTGGCCCGCCTCCGTCATGTCCGACGACAATAGGGTCGTCCCCACGACCCCGGGACTAGATTGGTCCGCCACCGTCTTGTCCGACGACTATAGGGTCGACCCCACGACCCCGGGCCAAAGTTGACCAGCCGCCGACATGTCCGACGACTATAGGGTCGTCCCCACGACCCCGGGACTAGATTGGCCCGCCACCGTCATGTCCAACGACTATAGGGTCGTTCCCACAACCGCGGGCCAAAGTCGGCCAGCCGCCGACATGTCCGACGACTATTGGATCGTCCCCACGACCACGGGCCAAAGTTGGCCAGCCGCCGACATGTCCGACGACTATAGGGTCGTCCCCACGACCCCGGGACTAGATTGGTCCGCCACCGTCTTGTCCGACGACTATAGGGTCGTCCCCACGACCCCGAGTCCAGGTTGGCCAGCCGCCGACATTTCCGACGACTATAGAGTCGTCCCCACGACACCGGGCCAAAGTTGGCCAGCCGCCGACATGTCCGACGACTATAGGGTCGTCCCCACGACCCCGAGACTAGATTGGCCCGCCACCGTCATGTCCGACGACAATAGGGTCGTCCCCACGACCCCGGGTCTAGGTTGGCCAGCCGCTGACTTGTCCGACGACTATAGGGTCGTCCCCACGACCCCGGGCCAAAGATGTCCAGCCGCCGTCTTGTCCGACGACTATAGGGTCGCCCCACGACCCCGGGACTAGATTGGCCCGCCACCGTCATGTCCAACGACTATAGGGTCGTCCCCACAACCACGGGCCAAAGTTGGCCAGCCGCCGACATGTCCGACGACTATTGGATCGTCCCCACGACCACGGGCCAAAGTTGGCCAGCCGCCGACATGTCCGACGACTATAGGGTCGTCCCTACGACCCCGGACTAGATTGGCCCGCCACCGTCATGTCCAACGACTATAGGGTCGTCCCCATGACCACGGGCCAAAGTTGGCATGCCGCCGACATGTCCGACGACAATAGGGTCGTCCCCACGACCCCGGGTCTAGGTTGGCCAGCCGCCGACATGTCCGACGACAATCGGATCGTCCCCACGACCACGCGCCACAGTTGGCCAGCCGCCGACATGTCCGACGACTATAGGGTTGTTTAAACTGTTGCCTAGTGGAGGCGGTGTGGATCGCTGGGACTGGCCAGAGAAGAGATGCACTCCAAGGAATTGGTGTCGTTGACGGCACGTTTATTAGCCGAACTGGGCGTCGTTGCAACAATATATACAACACGCAGAGACTTCACGAACAAAACACTCCTCACAAAACACGCAGTCAACACGAGACACGAATATGTACAAACTATGTACAGGGCGCTGGGCGCGATGGCTCGAAGGGCCGTTTTACAGGGCTCAAAAACCGGTGGGTCGCTGGGCGACAAGAGATCTTCCAGATTGTGCGTGCGAGAGCGTGTTGCCTTTGTTCGAAGGTGTTCGAGGAACTAACGGCCCGATTCTCCGAAATCGAACGCTCGAGCCGTGCAAAAACGTGTGACGCGCGTAACCGTTCTCGACGAACGGTGCGTCACCGTGTTTACACGCTCTCGCACGCACATTTAAATCATCGCGAAGCGGCGCGTTTAACCGCGGCTGCAACAAGGGTCGTCCCCACAACCACGGGCCAAAGTTGGCCAGCCGCCGACATGTCCGACGACTATAGGGTCGTCCCCACGACCCCGGGACAAGGTTGGCCCGCCGCCGACTTGTCCGACGACTATAGGGTCGTACCCATGACCCTGGGACTAGGCTGACAAGCCGCCAACATGTCCGACGACTATAGGGTCGTCCCCACGACCCCGGGCCAAAGATGTCCAGCCGCCGTCTTGTCCTACGACTATAGGGTAGTCCCCACGACCCCGGGACTAGATTGGCCCGCCAGCGTCATGTCCAACGACTATAGGGTCGTCCCCACAACCACGGGCCAAAGTTGGCCAGCCGCCGACATGTCCGACGACTATAGGGTCGTCCCCACGACCCCGGGCCAAAGTTGGCCAGCTGCCGACATGTCCGACGACTATAGGGTCGTCCCCACAACCACGGGCCAAAGATGTCCAGCCGCCGTCTTGTCCTACGACTATAGGGTAGTCCCCACGACCCCGGGACTAGATTGGCCCGCCAGCGTCATGTCCAACGACTATAGGGTCGTCCCCACGACCCCGGGCCAAAGTTGGCCAGCTGCCGACATGTCCGACGACTATAGGGTCGTACCCACGACCCCGGGACTAGGCTGACAAGCCGCCAATATGTCCGACGACTATAGGGTCGTCCCCACGACCCCGGGCCAAAGATGTCCAGCCGCCGTCTTGTCCGACGACTATAGGGTCGTCCCCACGACCCCGGGACTAGATTGGCCCGCCACCGTCATGTCCAACGACTATAGGGTCGTCCCCACAACCACGGGCCAAAGTTGGCCAGCCGCCGACATGTCCAACGACTATTGGATCGTCCCCACGACCACGGGCCAAAGTTGGCCAGCCGCCGACATGTCCGACGACTATAGGGTCATCCCCACGACCCCGGGACTAGATTGGTCCGCCACCGTCTTGTCCGACGACTATAGGGTCGTCCCCACGACCACGGGCCAAAGTTGACCAGCCGCCGACATGTCCGACGACTATAGGGTCGTCCCCACGACCCCGGGACTAGATTGGCCCGCCAACGTCATGTCCGACGATTATAGGGTCGTCCCCACGACCGCGAGACTAGATTGGCCCGCCACCGTCATGTCCGACGACAATAGGGTCGTCCCCACGACCCCGGGACAAGGTTGGCCCGCCGCCGACTTGTCCGACGACTATAGGCTCGTACCCACGACCCTGGGACTAGGCTGACAAGCCGCCAACATGTCCGACGACTATAGGGTCGTCCCCACGACCCCGGGCCAAAGATGTCCAGCCGCCGTCTTGTCCTACGACTATAGGGTAGTCCCCACGACCCCGGGACTAAATTGGCCCGCCAGCGTCATGTCCAACGACTATAGGGTCGTCCCCACGACCCCGGGCCAAAGTTGGCAAGCCGCCGAAATGTCCGACGACTGTAGGGTCGTCCCCACGACCCCGGGACTAGATTGGTCCGCCACCGTCATGTCCGACGACTATAGGGTCGTCCCCACGACCCCGGGCCAAAGTTGGCCAGCCGCCGACATGTCCGACGACTATAGGGTCGTCCCCACGACCCCGAGACTAGATTGGCCCGCCACCGTCATGTCCGACGACAATAGGGTCGTCCCCACGACCCCGGGCCAAAGTTGGCCAGCCGCCGACATGTCCGACGACTATAGGGTCGTCCCCACGACCCCGAGACTAGATTGGCCCGCCACCGTCATGTCCGACGACAATAGGGTCGTCCCCACGACCCCGGGTCCAGGTTGGCCAGCCGCCGACATTTCCGACGACTATAGAGTCGTCCCCACGACACCGGGCCAAAGTTGGCCAGCCGCCGACATGTCCGACGACTATAGGGTCGTCCCCACGACCCCGGGCCAAAGATGTCCAGCCGCCGTCTTGTCCGACGACTATAGGGTCGTCCCCACGACCCCGGGACTAGATTGGTCCGCCACCGTCTTGTCCGACGACTATAGGGTCGTCCCCACGACCCCGGGCCAAAGTTGACCAGCCGCCGACATGTCCGACGACTATAGGGTCGTCCCCACGACCCCGGGACTAGATTGGCCCGCCACCGTCATGTCCGACGATTATAGGGTCGTCCCCACGACCGCGAGACTAGATTGGCCCGCCACCGTCATGTCCGACGACAATAGGGTCGTCCCCACGACCCCGGGTCCAGGTTGGCCAGCCGCCGACATTTCCGACGACTATAGAGTCGTCCCCACGACCCCGAGACTAGATTGGCCCGCCACCGTCATGTCCGACGACAATAGGGTCGTCCCCACGAACCCGGGACTAGATTGGTCCGCCACCGTCTTGTCCGACGACTATAGGGTCGTCCCCACGACCCCGGGCCAAAGTTGACCAGCCGCCGACATGTCCGACGACTATAGGGTCGTCCCCACGACCCCGGGACTAGATTGGCCCGCCACCGTCATGTCCAACGACTATAGGGTCGTTCCCACAACCACGGGCCAAAGTTGGCCAGCCGCCGACATGTCCGACGACTATTGGATCGTCCCCACGACCACGGGCCAAAGTTGGCCAGCCGCCGACATGTCCGACGACTATAGGGTCGTCCCCACTACCCCGGGACTCGATTGGTCCGCCACCGTCTTGTCCGACGACTATAGGGTCGTCCCCACGACCCCGAGTCCAGGTTGGCCAGCCGCCGACATTTCCGACGACTATACAGTCGTCCCCACGACCCCGGGCCAAAGTTGGCCAGCCGCCGACATGTCCGACGACTATTGGATCGTCCCCACGACCACGGGCCAAAGTTGGCCAGCCGCCGACATGTCCGACGACTATAGGGTCGTCCCCACGACCCCGAGACTAGATTGGCCCGCCACCGTCATGTCCGACGACAATAGGGTCGTCCCCACGACCCCGGGCCAAAGTTGGCCAGCCGCCGACATGTCCGACGACTATAGGGTCGTCCCCACGACCCCGAGACTAGATTGGCCCGCCACCGTCATGTCCGACGACAATAGGGTCGTCCCCACGACCCCGGGTCCAGGTTGGCCAGCCGCCGACATTTCCGACGACTATAGAGTCGTCCCCACGACACCGGGCCAAAGTTGGCCAGCCGCCGACATGTCCGACGACTATAGGGTCGTCCCCACGACCCCGGGCCAAAGATGTCCAGCCGCCGTCTTGTCCGACGACTATAGGGTCGTCCCCACGACCCCGGGACTAGATTGGTCCGCCACCGTCTTGTCCGACGACTATAGGGTCGTCCCCACGACCCCGGGCCAAAGTTGACCAGCCGCCGACATGTCCGACGACTATAGGGTCGTCCCCACGACCCCGGGACTAGATTGGCCCGCCACCGTCATGTCCGACGATTATAGGGTCGTCCCCACGACCGCGAGACTAGATTGGCCCGCCACCGTCATGTCCGACGACAATAGGGTCGTCCCCACGACCCCGGGTCTAGGTTGGCCAGCCGCCGACTTGTCCGAAGACTATAGGGTCGTACCCACGACCCCGGGACTAGGCTGACAAGCCGCCAACATGTCCGACGACTATAGGGTCGTCCCCACGACCCCGGGCCAAAGATGTCCAGCCGCCGTCTTGTCCGACGACTATAGGGTCGTCCCCACGACCCCGGGACTAGATTGGCCCGCCACCGTCATGTCCAACGACTATAGGGTCGTCCCCACAACCACGGGCCAAAGTTGGCCAGCCGCCGACATGTCCGACGACTATTGGATCGTCCCCACGACCCCGGGCCAAAGTTGGCCAGCCGCCGACATGTCCGACGACTATAGGGTCGTCCCCACGACCCCGAGACTAGATTGGCCCGCCACCGTCATGTCCGACGATTATAGGGTCGTCCCCACGACCCCGGGACAAGCTTGGCCCGCCGCCGAATTGTTCGACGACTATAGGGTCGTCCCCTCGACCCCGAGTCCAGGTTGGCCAGCCGCCGACATGTCCGACGACTATAGGGTCGTCCCCACGACCCCGGGCCAAAGATGTCCAGCCGCCGTCTTGTCCGACGACTATAGGGTCGTCCCCACGACCCCGAGTCCAGGTTGGCCAGCCGCCGACATTTCCGACGACTATAGAGTCGTCCCCACGACCCCGGGCCAAAGTTGGCCAGCCGCCGACATGTCCGACGACTATAGGGTCGTCCCCACGACCCCGAGACTAGATTGGCCCGCCACCGTCATGTCCGACGACAATAGGGTCGTCCCCACGACACCGGGCCAAAGTTGGCCAGCCGCCGACATGTCCGACGACTATAGGGTCGTCCCCACGACCCCGGGACTAGATTGGCCCGCCACCGTCATGTCCGACGATTATAGGGTCGTCCCCACGACAGCGCGACTAGATTGGCCCGCCACCGTCATGTCCGACGACAATAGGGTCGTCCCCACGACCCCGGGTCCAGGTTGGCCAGCCGCCGACATTTCCGACGACTATAGAGTCGTCCCCACGACCCCGAGACTAGATTGGCCCGCCACCGTCATGTCCGACGACAATAGGGTCGTCCCCACGACCCCGGGACTAGATTGGTCCGCCACCGTCTTGTCCGACGACTATAGGGTCGTCCCCACGACCCCGGGCCAAAGTTGACCAGCCGCCGACATGTCCGACGACTATAGGGTCGTCCCCACGACCCCGGGACTAGATTGGCCCGCCACCGTCATGTCCGACGACAATAGGGTCGTCCCCACGACCCCGGGTCTAGGTTGGCCAGCCGCCGACTTGTCCGAAGACTATAGGGTCGTACCCACGACCCCGGGACTAGGCTGACAAGCCGCCAACATGTCCGACGACTATAGGGTCGTCCCCACGACCCCGGGCCAAAGATGTCCAGCCGCCGTCTTGTCCGACGACTATAGGGTCGTCCCCACGACCCCGGGACTAGATTGGCCCGCCACCGTCATGTCCAACGACTATAGGGTCGTCCCCACAACCACGGGCCAAAGTTGGCCAGCCGCCGACATGTCCGACGACTATTGGATCGTCCCCACGACCACGGGCCAAAGTTGGCCAGCCGCCGACATGTCCGACGACTATAGGGTCATCCCCACGACCCCGGGACTAGATTGGTCCGCCACCGTCTTGTCCGACGACTATAGGGTCGTCCCCACGACCACGGGCCAAAGTTGACCAGCCGCCGACATGTCCGACGACTATAGGGTCGTCCCCACGACCCCGGGACTAGATTGGCCCGCCAACGTCATGTCCAACGACTATAGGGTCGTCCCCACAACCACGGGCCAAAGTTGGCCAGCCGCCGACATGTCCGACGACTATTGGATCGTCCCCACGACCACGGGCCAAAGTTGGCCAGCCGCCGACATGTCCGACGACTATAGGGTCGTCCCCACGACCCCGGGACTAGATTGGCCCGCCACCGTCATGTCCGACGATTATAGGGTCGTCCCCACGACCGCGAGACTAGATTGGCCCGCCACCGTCATGTCCGACGACAATAGGGTCGTCCCCACGACCCCGGGTCCAGGTTGGCCAGCCGCCGACATTTCCGACGACTATAGAGTCGTCCCCACGACCCCGGGACTAGATTGGTCCGCCACCGTCTTGTCCGACGACTATAGGGTCGTCCCCACGACCCCGGGCCAAAGTTGACCAGCCGCCGACATGTCCGACGACTATAGGGTCGTCCCCACGACCCCGGGTCCAGGTTGGCCAGCCGCCGACATTTCCGACGACTATAGAGTCGTCCCCACGACACCGGGCCAAAGTTGGCCAGCCGCCGACATGTCCGACGACTATAGGGTCGTCCCCACGACCCCGGGACACGGTTGGCCCGCCGCCGACTTGTCCGACGACTATTGGATCGTCCCCACGACCACGGGCCAAAGTTGGCCAGCCGCCGACATGTCCGACGACTATAGGGTCGTCCCCACGACCCCGGGCCAAAGTTGACCAGCCGCCGACATGTCCGACGACTATAGGGTCGTCCCCACGACCCCGGGTCCAGGTTGGCCAGCCGCCGACATTTCCGACGACTATAGAGTCGTCCCCACGACACCGGGCCAAAGTTGGCCAGCCGCCGACATGTCCGACGACTATAGGGTCGTCCCCACGACCCCGGGACACGGTTGGCCCGCCGCCGACTTGTCCGACGACTATTGGATCGTCCCCACGACCACGGGCCAAAGTTGGCCAGCCGCCGACATGTCCGACGACTATAGGGTTATCCCCACGACCCCGGGACTAGATTGGCCCGCCACCGTCATGTCCGACGACAATAGGGTCGTCCCCACGACCCCGGGTCCAGGTTGGCCAGCCGCCGACATTTCCGACGACTATAGAGTCGTCCCCACGACACCGGGCCAAAGTTGGCCAGCCGCCGACATGTCCGACGACTATAGGGTCGTACCCACGACCCTGGGACTAGGCTGACAAGCCGCCAACATGTCCGACGACTATAGGGTCGTCCCCACGACCCCGGGCCAAAGATGTCCAGCCGCCGTCTTGTCCTACGACTATAGGGTAGTCCCCACGACCCCGGGACTAGATTGGCCCGCCAGCGTCATGTCCAACGACTATAGGGTCGTCCCCACGACCCCGGGCCAAAGTTGGCAAGCCGCCGAAATGTCCGACGACTGTAGGGTCGTCCCCACGACCCCGGGACTAGATTGGTCCGCCACCGTCATGTCCGACGACTATAGGGTCGTCCCCACGACCCCGGGCCAAAGTTGGCCAGCCGCCGACATGTCCGACGACTATAGGGTCGTCCCCACGACCCCGAGACTAGATTGGCCCGCCACCGTCATGTCCGACGATAATAGGGTCGTCCCCACGACCCCGGGACAAGCTTGGCCCGCCGCCGAATTGTTCGACGACTATAGGGTCGTCCCCTCGACCCCGAGTCCAGGTTGGCCAGCCGCCGACATGTCCGACGACTATAGGGTCGTCCCCACGACCCCGGGCCAAAGATGTCCAGCCGCCGTCTTGTCCGACGACTATAGGGTCGTCCCCACGACCCCGAGTCCAGGTTGGCCAGCCGCCGACATTTCCGACGACTATAGAGTCGTCCCCACGACCCCGGGCCAAAGTTGGCCAGCCGCCGACATGTCCGACGACTATAGGGTCGTCCCCACGACCCCGAGACTAGATTGGCCCGCCACCGTCATGTCCGACGACAATAGGGTCGTCCCCACGACCCCGAGTCCAGGTTGGCCAGCCGCCGACATTTCCGACGACTATAGAGTCGTCCCCACGACCACGGGCCAAAGTTGGCCAGCCGCCGACATGTCCGACGACTATAGGGTCGTCCCCACGACCCCGGGACTCGATTGGTCCGCCACCGTCTTGTCCGACGACTATAGGGTCGTCCCCACGACCCCGAGTCCAGGTTGGCCAGCCGCCGACATTTCCGACGACTATAGAGTCGTCCCCACGACCCCGGGCCAAAGTTGGCCAGCCGCCGACATGTCCGACGACTATAGGGTCGTCCCCACGACCCCGGGACTAGATTGGCCCGCCACCGTCATGTCCGACGACAATAGGGTCGTCCCCACGAACCCGGGTCTAGGTTGGCCAGCCGCCGACTTGTCCGACGACTATAGGGTCGTACCCACGACCCCGGGACTAGGCTGACAAGCCGCCAACATGTCCGACGACTATAGGGTCGTCCCCACGACCCCGGGCCAAAGATGTCCAGCCGCCGTCTTGTCCGACGACTATAGGGTCGTCCCCACGACCCCGGGACTAGATTGGCCCGCCACCGTCATGTCCAACGACTATAGGGTCGTCCCCACAACCACGGGCCAAAGTTGGCCAGCCGCCGACATGTCCGACGACTATTGGATCGTCCCCACGACCACGGGCCAAAGTTGGCCAGCCGCCGACATGTCCGACGACTATAGGGTCATCCCCACGACCCCGGGACTAGATTGGTCCGCCACCGTCTTGTCCGACGACTATAGGGTCGTCCCCACGACCACGGGCCAAAGTTGACCAGCCGCCGACATGTCCGACGACTATAGGGTCGTCCCCACGACCCCGGGACTAGATTGGCCCGCCAACGTCATGTCCGACGATTATAGGGTCGTCCCCACGACCGCGAGACTAGATTGGCCCGCCACCGTCATGTCCGACGACAATAGGGTCGTCCCCACGACCCCGGGTCCAGGTTGGCCAGCCGCCGACATTTCCGACGACTATAGAGTCGTCCCCACGACACCGGGCCAAAGTTGGCCAGCCGCCGACATGTCCGACGACTATAGGGTCGTCCCCACGACCCCGGGACAAGGTTGGCCCGCCGCCGACTTGTCCGACGACTATAGGGTCGTACCCACGACCCAGGGACTAGGCTGACAAGCCGCCAACATGTCCGACGACTATAGGTTCGTCCCCACGACCCCGGGCCAAAGATGTCCAGCCGCCGTCTTGTCCTACGACTATAGGGTAGTCCCCACGACCCCGGGACTAGATTGGCCCGCCAGCGTCATGTCCAACGACTATAGGGTCGTCCCCACGACACCGGGCCAAAGTTGGCAAGCCGCCGAAATGTCCGACGACTGTAGGGTCGTCCCCACGACCCCGGGACTAGATTGGTCCGCCACCGTCATGTCCGACGACTATAGGGTCGTCCCCACGACCCCGGGCCAAAGTTGGCCAGCCGCCGACATGTCCGACGACTATAGGGTCGTTCCCACGACCCCGAGACTAGATTGGCCCGCCACCGTCATGTCCGACGACAATAGGGTCGTCCCCACGACCCCGGGCCAAAGTTGGCCAGCCGCCGACATGTCCGACGACTATAGGGTCGTCCCCACGACCCCGAGACTAGATTGGCCCGCCACCGTCATGTCCGACGATTATAGGGTCGTCCCCACGACCCCGGGACAAGCTTGGCCCGCCGCCGAATTGTTCGACGACTATAGGGTCGTCCCCACGACCCCGAGTCCAGGTTGGCCAGCCGCCGACATGTCCGACAACTATAGGGTCGTCCCCACGACCCCGGGCCAAAGATGTCCAGCCGCCGTCTTGTCCGACGACTATAGGGTCGTCCCCACGACCCCGAGTCCAGGTTGGCCAGCCGCCGACATTTCCGACGACTATAGAGTCGTCCCCACGACCCCGGGCCAAAGTTGGCCAGCCGCCGACATGTCCGACGACTATAGGGTCGTCCCCACGACCCCGAGACTAGATTGGCCCGCCACCGTCATGTCCGACGACAATAGGGTCGTCCCCACGACCCCGGGTCCAGGTTGGCCAGCCGCCGACATTTCCGACGACTATAGTGTCGTCCCCACGACACCGGGCCAAAGTTGGCCAGCCGCCGACATGTCCGACGACTATAGGGTCGTCCCCACGACCCCGGGACTAGATTGGCCCGCCACCGTCATGTCCGACGATTATAGGGTCGTCCCCACGACCGCGCGACTAGATTGGCCCGCCACCGTCATGTCCGACGACAATAGGGTCGTCCCCACGACCCCGGGTCCAGGTTGGCCAGCCGCCGACATTTCCGACGACTATAGAGTCGTCCCCACGACCCCGAGACTAGATTGGCCCGCCACCGTCATGTCCGACGACAATAGGGTCGTCCCCACGACCCCGGGACTAGATTGGTCCGCCACCGTCTTGTCCGACGACTATAGGGTCGACCCCACGACCCCGGGCCAAAGTTGACCAGCCGCCGACATGTCCGACGACTATAGGGTCGTCCCCACGACCCCGGGACTAGATTGGCCCGCCACCGTCATGTCCAACGACTATAGGGTCGTTCCCACGACCACGGGCCAAAGTTGGCCAGCCGCCGACATGTCCGACGACTATAGGGTCGTCCCCACGACCCCGGGACTAGATTGGTCCGCCACCGTCTTGTCCGACGACTATAGGGTCGTCCCCACGACCCCGAGTCCAGGTTGGCCAGCCGCCGACATTTCCGACGACTATAGAGTCGTCCCCACGACCCCGGGCCAAAGTTGGCCAGCCGCCGACATGTCCGACGACTATAGGGTCGTCCCCACGACCCCGAGACTAGATTGGCCCGCCACCGTCATGTCCAACGACAATAGGGTCGTCCCCACGACCCCGGGACTAGATTGGCCCGCCACCGTCATGTCCGACGATTATAGGGTCGTCCCCACGACCCCGGGACAAGCTTGGCCCGCCGCCGAATTGTTCGACGACTATAGGGTCGTCCCCACGACCCCGGGACTAGATTGGCCCGCCACCGTCATGTCCGACGACAATAGGGTCGTCCCCACGACCCCGGGTCTAGGTTGGCCAGCCGCCGACTTGTCCGACGACTATAGGGTCGTACCCACAACCCCGGGACTAGGCTGACAAGCCGCCAACATGTCCGACGACTATAGGGTCGTCTCCACGACCCCGGGCCAAAGATGTCCAGCCGCCGTCTTGTCCGACGACTATAGGGTCGTCCCCACGACCCCGGGACTAGATTGGTCCGCCACCGTCTTGTCCGACGACTATAGGGTCGTCCCCACGACCCCGGGCCAAAGTTGACCAGCCGCCGACATGTCCGACGACTATAGGGTCGTCCCCACGACCCCGGGACTAGATTGGCCCGCCACCGTCATGTCCGACGATTATAGGGTCGTCCCCACGACCCCGGGACAAGCTTGGCCCGCCGCCGAATTGTTCGACGACTATAGGGTCGTCCCCACGACCCCGGGTCTAGGTTGGCCAGCCGCCGACTTGTCCGACGACTATAGGGTCGTACCCACGACCCCGGGACTAGGCTGACAAGCCGCCAACATGTCCGACGACTATAGGGTCGTCTCCACGACCCCGGGCCAAAGATGTCCAGCCGCCGTCTTGTCCGACGACTATTGGGTCGTCCCCACGACCCCGGGACTAGATTGGTCCGCCACCGTCTTGTCCGACGACTATAGGGTCGTCCCCACGACCCCGGGCCAAAGTTGACCAGCCGCCGACATGTCCGACGACTATAGGGTCGTCCCCACGACCCCGGGACTAGATTGGCCCACCACCGTCATGTCCGACGACAATAGGGTCGTCCCCACGACCCCGGGTCTAGGTTGGCCAGCTGCCGACTTGTCCGACGACTATAGGGTTGTACCCACGACCCCGGGACTAGGCTGACAAGCCGCCAACATGTCCGACGACTATAGGGTCGTCCCCACGACCCCGGGCCAAAGATGTCCAGCCGCCGTCTTGTCCGACGACTATAGGGTCGTCCCCACGACCCCGGGACTAGATTGGCCCGCCACCGTCATGTCCGACGACTATTGGATCGTCCCCACGACCACGGGCCAAAGTTGGCCAGCCGCCGACATGTCCGACGACTATAGGGTCGTCCCCACGACCCCGGGACTCGATTGGTCCGCCACCGTCTTGTCCGACGACTATAGGGTCGTCCCCACGACCCCGAGTCCAGGTTGGCCAGCCGCCGACATTTCCGACGACTATAGAGTCGTCCCCACGACCCCGGGCCAAAGTTGGCCAGCCGCCGACATGTCCGACGACTATAGGGTCGTCCCCACGACCCCGGGACTAGATTGGCCCGCCACCGTCATGTCCGACGACAATAGGGTCGTCCCCACGAACCCGGGTCTAGGTTGGCCAGCCGCCGACTTGTCCGACGACTATAGGGTCGTACCCACGACCCCGGGACTAGGCTGACAAGCCGCCAACATGTCCGACGACTATAGGGTCGTCCCCACGACCCAGGGCCAAAGATGTCCAGCCGCCGTCTTGTCCGACGACTATAGGGTCGTCCCCACGACCCCGGGACTAGATTGGCCCGCCACCGTCATGTCCAACGACTATAGGGTCGTCCCCACAACCACGGGCCAAAGTTGGCCAGCCGCCGACATGTCCGACGACTATTGGATCGTCCCCACGACCACGGGCCAAAGTTGGCCAGCCGCCGACATGTCCGACGACTATAGGGTCATCCCCACGACCCCGGGACTAGATTGGTCCGCCACCGTCTTGTCCGACGACTATAGGGTCGTCCCCACGACCACGGGCCAAAGTTGGCCAGCCGCCGACATGTCCGACGACTATAGGGTCGTCCCCACGACCCCGAGACTAGATTGGCCCGCCACCGTCATGTCTGACGACAATAGGGTCGTCCCCACGACCCCGGGACTAGATTGGTCCGCCACCGTCTTGTCCGACGACTATAGGGTCGACCCCACGACCCCGGGACTAGATTGGCCCGCCACCGTCATGTCCGACGACAATAGGGTCGTCCCCACGAACCCGGGTCTAGGTTGGCCAGCCGCCGACTTGTCCGACGACTATAGGGTCGTCCCCACGACCCCGGGACTAGATTGGCCCGCCACCGTCATGTCCGACGACAATAGGGTCGTCCCCACGAACCCGGGTCTAGGTTGGCCAGCCGCCGACTTGTCCGACGACTATAGGGTCGTACCCACGACCCCGGGACTAGGCTGACAAGCCGCCAACATGTCCGACGACTATAGGGTCGTCCCCACGACCCAGGGCCAAAGATGTCCAGCCGCCGTCTTGTCCGACGACTATAGGGTCGTCCCCACGACCCCGGGTCCAGGTTGGCCAGCCGCCGACATTTCCGACGACTATAGTGTCGTCCCCACGACACCGGGCCAAAGTTGGCCAGCCGCCGACATGTCCGACGACTATAGGGTCGTCCCCACGACCCCGGGACTAGATTGGCCCGCCACCGTCATGTCCGACGATTATAGGGTCGTCCCCACGACCGCGCGACTAGATTGGCCCGCCACCGTCATGTCCGACGACAATAGGGTCGTCCCCACGACCCCGGGTCCAGGTTGGCCAGCCGCCGACATTTCCGACGACTATAGAGTCGTCCCCACGACCCCGAGACTAGATTGGCCCGCCACCGTCATGTCCGACGACAATAGGGTCGTCCCCACGACCCCGGGACTAGATTGGTCCGCCACCGTCTTGTCCGACGACTATAGGGTCGACCCCACGACCCCGGGTCCAGGTTGGCCAGCCGCCGACATTTCCGACGACTATAGAGTCGTCCCCACGACCCCGAGACTAGATTGGCCCGCCACCGTCTTGTCCGACGACTATAGGGTCGACCCCACGACCCCGGGCCAAAGTTGGCCAGCCGCCGACATGTCCGACGACTATAGGGTCGTCCCCACGACCCCGGGACTAGATTGGTCCGCCACCGTCTTGTCCGACGACTATAGGGTCGTCCCCACGACCCCGAGTCCAGGTTGGCCAGCCGCCGACATTTCCGACGACTATAGAGTCGTCCCCACGACCCCGGGCCAAAGTTGGCCAGCCGCCGACATGTCCGACGACTATAGGGTCGTCCCCACGACCCCGAGACTAGATTGGCCCGCCACCGTCATGTCCGACGACAATAGGGTCGTCCCCACGACCCCGGGACTAGATTGGCCCGCCACCGTCATGTCCGACGATTATAGGGTCGTCCCCACGACCCCGGGACAAGCTTGGCCCGCCGCCGAATTGTTCGACGACTATAGGGTCGTCCCCACGACCCCGGGGCTAGATTGGCCCGCCACCGTCATGTCCGACGACAATAGGGTCGTCCCCACGACCCCGGGTCTAGGTTGGCCAGCCGCCGACTTGTCCGACGACTATAGGGTCGTACCCACGACCCCGGGACTAGGCTGACAAGCCGCCAACATGTCCGACGACTATAGGGTCGTCTCCACGACCCCGGGCCAAAGATGTCCAGCCGCCGTCTTGTCCGACGACTATAGGGTCGTCCCCACGACCCCGGGACTAGATTGGTCCGCCACCGTCTTGTCCGACGACTATAGGGTCGTCCCCACGACCCCGGGCCAAAGTTGACCAGCCGCCGACATGTCCGACGACTATAGGGTCGTCCCCACGACCCCGGGACTAGATTGGCCCGCCACCGTCATGTCCGACGACTATAGGGTCGTCCCTACGACCCCGGACTAGATTGGCCCGCCACCGTCATGTCCAACGACTATAGGGTCGTCCCCATGACCACGGGCCAAAGTTGGCATGCCGCCGACATGTCCGACGACAATAGGGTCGTCCCCACGACCCCGGGTCTAGGTTGGCCAGCCGCCGACATGTCCGACGACAATCGGATCGTCCCCACGACCACGCGCCACAGTTGGCCAGCCGCCGACATGTCCGACGACTATAGTGTCGTCCCCGCGACCCCGGGACAAGGTTGGCCCGCCGCCGACTTGTCCGACGACTATAGTGTCGTCCCCACGACCCCGGGCCAACGATGTCCTGCCGCCGTCTTGTCCGACGACTATAAGGTCGTCCCCACGACCCCGGGACTAGATTGGCCCGCCACCGTCATGTCCAACGACTATAGGGTCGTCCCCACAACCACGGGCCAAAGTTGGCCAGCCGCCGACATGTCCGACGACTATAGGGTCGTCCCCACGACCCCGGGCTAAAGTTGGCCAGCTGCCGACATGTCCGACGACTATAGGGTCGTCCCCACGACCCCGGGACTAGATTGGCCCGCCACCGTCATGTCCAACGACTATAGGGTCGTCCCCACAACCACGGGCCAAAGTTGGCCAGCCGCCGACATGTCCGACGACTATTGGATCGTCCCCACGACCACGGGCCAAAGTTGGCCAGCCGCCGACATGTCCGACGACTATAGGGTCATCCCCACGACCCCGGGACTAGATTGGTCCGCCACCGTCTTGTCCGACGACTATAGGGTCGTCCCCACGACCACGGGCCAAAGTTGGCCAGCCGCCGACATGTCCGACGACTATAGGGTCGTCCCCACGACCCCGAGACTAGATTGGCCCGCCACCGTCATGTCTGACGACAATAGGGTCGTCCCCACGACCCCGGGACTAGATTGGTCCGCCACCGTCATGTCCGACGACAATAGGGTCGTCCCCACGACCCCGGGTCTAGGTTGGCCAGCCGCCGACTTGTCCGACGACTATAGGGTCGTACCCACGACCCCGGGACTAGGCTGACAAGCCGCCAACATGTCCGACGACTATAGGGTCGTCTCCACGACCCCGGGCCAAAGATGTCCAGCCGCCGTCTTGTCCGACGACTATAGGGTCGTCCCCACGACCCCGGGACTAGATTGGTCCGCCACCGTCTTGTCCGACGACTATAGGATCGTCCCCACGACCCCGGGCCAAAGTTGACCAGCCGCCGACATGTCCGACGACTATAGGGTCGTTCCCACGACCCCGGGACTAGATTGGCCCGCCACCGTCATGTCCGACGACTATAGGGTCGTCCCTACGACCCCGGACTAGATTGACCCGCCACCGTCATGTCCAACGACTATAGGGTCGTCCCCATGACCACGGGCCAAAGTTGGCATGCCGCCGACATGTCCGACGACAATAGGGTCGTCCCCACGACCCCGGGTCTAGGTTGGCCAGCCGCCGACATGTCCGACGACAATCGGATCGTCCCCACGACCACGCGCCACAGTTGGCCAGCCGCCGACATGTCCGACGACTATAGGGTCGTCCCCACGACCCCGGGCCAAAATTGGCCAGCCGCCGACATGTCCGACGACTATAGGGTCGTCCCCACGACCCCGAGACTAGATTGGCCCGCCACCGTCATGTCCGACGACAAGAGGGTCGTCCCCACGACCCCGGGTCCAGGTTGGCCAGCCGCCGACATTTCCGATGACTATAGAGTCGTCCCCACGACACCGGGACTAGATTGGCCCGCCACCGTCATGTCCGACGACAATAGGGTCGTCCCCACGACCCCGGGTCTAGGTTGGCCAGCCGCCGACTTGTCCGACGACTATAGGGTCGTACCCACGACCCCGGGACTAGGCTGACAAGCCGCCAACATGTCCGACGACTATAGGGTCGTCCCCACGACCCCGGGCCAAAGATGTCCAGCCGCCGTCTTGTCCGACGACTATAGGGTCGTCCCCACGACCCCGGGACTAGATTGGCCCGCCACCGTCATGTCCAACGACTATAGGGTCGTCCCCACAACCACGGGCCAAAGTTGGCCAGCCGCCGACATGTCCGACGACTATTGGATCGTCCCCACGACCACGGGCCAAAGTTGGCCAGCCGCCGACATGTCCGACGACTATAGGGTCATCCCCACGACCCCGGGACTAGATTGGTCCGCCACCGTCTTGTCCGACGACTATAGGGTCGTCCCCACGACCACGGGCCAAAGTTGACCAGCCGCCGACATGTCCGACGACTATAGGGTCGTCCCCACGACCCCGGGACTAGATTGGCCCGCCAACGTCATGTCCGACGATTATAGGGTCGTCCCCACGACCGCGAGACTAGATTGGCCCGCCAGCGTCATGTCCAACGACTATAGGGTCGTCCCCACAACCACGGGCCAAAGTTGGCCAGCCGCCGACATGTCCGACGACTATAGGGTCGTCCCCACGACCCCGGGCCAAAGTTGGCCAGCTGCCGACATGTCCGACGACTATAGGGTCGTCCCCACGACCCCGGGACAAGGTTGGCCCGCCGCCGACTTGTCCGACGACTATAGGGTCGTACCCACCACCCCGGGACTACGCTGACAAGCCGCCAACATGTCCGACGACTATAGGGTCGTCCCCACGACCCCGGGCCAAAGATGTCCATCCGCCGTCTTGTCCGACGACTATAGGGTCGTCCCCACGACCCCGAGTCCAGGTTGGCCAGCCGCCGACATTTCCGACGACTATAGAGTCGTCCCCACGACCCCGGGTCAAAGTTGGCCAGCCGCCGACATGTCCGACGACTATAGGGTCGTCCCCACGACCCCGAGACTAGATTGGCCCGCCACCGTCATGTCCGACGATTACAGGGTCGTCCCCACGACCCCGGGACAAGCTTGGCCCGCCGCCGAATTGTTCGACGACTATAGGGTCGTCCCCACGACCCCGGGACTAGATTGGCCCGCCACCGTCATGTCCGACGACAATAGGGTCGTCCCCACGACCCCGGGTCTAGGTTGGCCAGCCGCCGACTTGTCCGACGACTATAGGGTCGTACCCACGACCCCGGGACTAGGCTGACAAGCCGCCAACATGTCCGACGACTATAGGGTCGTCCCCACGACCCCGGGCCAAAGATGTCCAGCCGCCGTCTTGTCCGACGACTATAGAGTCGTCCCCACGACACCGGGCCAAAGTTGGCCAGCCGCCGACATGTCCGACGATTATAGGGTCGTCCCCACGACCCCGGGCCAAAGTTGGCCAGCCGCCGACATGTCCGACGACTATAGGGTCGTCCCCACGACCCCGCGACTAGATTGGCCCGCCACCGTCATGTCCGACGACAATAGGGTCGTCCCCACGACACCGGGTCCAGGTTGGCCAGCCGCCGACATTTCCGACGACTATAGAGTCGTCCCCACGACACCGGGCCAAAGTTGGCCAGCCGCCGACATGTCCGACGACTATAGGGTCGTCCCCACGACCCCGCGACTAGATTGGCCCGCCACCGTCATGTCCGACGACAATAGGGTCGTCCCCACGACACCGGGTCCAGGTTGGCCAGCCGCCGACATTTCCGACGACTATAGAGTCGTCCCCACGACACCGGGCCAAAGTTGGCCAGCCGCCGACATGTCCGACGACTATAGGGTCGTCCCCACGACCCCGCGACTAGATTGGCCCGCCACCGTCATGTCCGACGACAATAGGGTCGTCCCCACGACACCGGGTCCAGGTTGGCCAGCCGCCGACATTTCCGACGACTATAGAGTCGTCCCCACGACACCGGGCCAAAGTTGGCCTGCCGCCGACATGTCCGACGACTATAGGGTCGTCCCCACGACCCCGGGACTAGATTGGCCCGCCACCGTCATGTCCGACGATTATAGGGTCGTCCCCACGACCGCGAGACTAGATTGGCCCGCCACCGTCATGTCCGACGACAATAGGGTCGTCCCCACGACCCCGGGTCCAGGTTGGCCAGCCGCCGACATTTCCGACGACTATAGAGTCGTCCCCACGACACCGGGCCAAAGTTGGCCAGCCGCCGACATGTCCGACGATTATAGGGTCGTCCCCACGACCCCGGGACAAGGTTGGCCCGCCGCCGACTTGTCCGACGACTATAGGGTCGTACCCACGACCCTGGGACTAGGCTGACAAGCCGCCAACATGTCCGACGACTATAGGGTCGTCCCCACGACCCCGGGCCAAAGATGTCCAGCCGCCGTCTTGTCCGACGACTATAGGGTCGTCCCCACGACCCCGGGACTAGATTGGCCCGCCACCGTCATGTCCAACGACTATAGGGTCGTCCCCACAACCACGGGCCAAAGTTGGCCAGCCGCCGACATGTCCGACGACTATAGGGTCGTCCCCACGACCCCGGGCCAAAGTTGGCAAGCCGCCGAAATGTCCGACGACTATAGGGTCGTCCCCACGACCCCGGGACTAGGTTGGCCAGCCGTCGACATGTCGGACGACTATAGGGTCGTCCCCACGACCCCGGGACTAGATTGGCCCGCCACCGTCATGTCCAACGACTATAGGGTCGTCCCCACAACCACGGGCCAAAGTTGGCCAGCCGCCGACATGTCCGACGACTATTGGATCGTCCCCACGACCGCGGGCCAAAGTTGGCCAGCCGCCGACATGTCCGACGACTATAGGGTCGTCCCCACGACCCCGGGACTAGATTGGTCCGCCACCGTCTTGTCCGACGACTATAGGGTCGTCCCCACGACCACGGGCCAAAGTTGACCAGCCGCCGACATGTCCGACGATTATAGGGTCGTCCCCACGACCCCGGGCCAAAGTTGACCAGCCGCCGACATGTCCGACGACTATAGGGTCGTTCCCACGACCCCGGGACTAGATTGGCCCGCCACCGTCATGTCCGACGACTATAGGGTCGTCCCTACGACCCCGGACTAGATTGACCCGCCACCGTCATGTCCGACGATTATAGGGTCGTCCCCACGACCGCGAGACTAGATTGGCCCGCCACCGTCATGTCCGACGACAATAGGGTCGTCCCCACGACCCCGGGTCCAGGTTGGCCAGCCGCCGACATTTCCGACGACTATAGAGTCGTCCCCACGACACCGGGCCAAAGTTGGCCAGCCGCCGACATGTCCGACGATTATAGGGTCGTCCCCACGACCCCGGGACAAGGTTGGCCCGCCGCCGACTTGTCCGACGACTATAGGGTCGTACCCACGACCCTGGGACTAGGCTGACAAGCCGCCAACATGTCCGACGACTATAGGGTCGTCCCCACGACCCCGGGCCAAAGATGTCCAGCCGCCGTCTTGTCCGACGACTATAGGGTCGTCCCCACGACCCCGGGACTAGATTGGCCCGCCACCGTCATGTCCAACGACTATAGGGTCGTCCCCACAACCACGGGCCAAAGTTGGCCAGCCGCCGACATGTCCGACGACTATAGGGTCGTCCCCACGACCCCGGGCCAAAGTTGGCAAGCCGCCGAAATGTCCGACGACTATAGGGTCGTCCCCACGACCCCGGGACTAGGTTGGCCAGCCGTCGACATGTCGGACGACTATAGGGTCGTCCCGACGACCCCGGGCCAATGTTGGCCAATCGCCAACATGTCCGACGACTATAGGGTCGTCCCTACGACCCCGGGACTAGATTGGCCCGCCACCGTCATGTCCAACGATTATAGGGTCGTCCCCACGACCCCGGGACTAGATTGGCCCGCCACCGTCATGTCCGACGAATATAGGGTCGTCCCACCGACCCCGGGACAAGCTTGGCCCGCCGCCGACTTGTCCGACGACTATAGGGTCGTCCCCACGACCCCGGGACTAGATTGGCCCGCCACCGTCATGTCCGACGACAATAGGGTCGTCCCCACGACCCCGGGTCTAGGTTGGCCAGCCGCCGACTTGTCCGACGACTATAGGGTCGTACCCACGACCCCGGGACTAGGCTGACAAGCCGCCAACATGTCCGACGACTATAGGGTCGTCCCCACGACCCCGGGACTAGATTGGCCCGCCACCGTCATGTCCAACGACTATAGGGTCGTCCCCACAACCACGGGCCAAAGTTGGCCAGCCGCCGACATGTCCGACGACTATTGGATCGTCCCCACGACCGCGGGCCAAAGTTGGCCAGCCGCCGACATGTCCGACGACTATAGGGTCGTCCCCACGACCCCGGGACTAGATTGGTCCGCCACCGTCTTGTCCGACGACTATAGGGTCGTCCCCACGACCACGGGCCAAAGTTGACCAGCCGCCGACATGTCCGACGACTATAGGGTCGTCCCCACGACCCCGGGACTAGATTGGCCCGCCACCGTCATGTCGGCTCCATATCAAAATGACACAGTACAAAACCACACATGCAATGTAGGACACATCAGAATAGTGCACAGCAAACAGTGCACATGCAACTTAGAGCACACGAAATTTACAGTGCACATGCAATTTAGGACACATGCGATTTAGGACACATACCATTTAGGACACATGCGATTTAGGACACATTCAATTTATGACACATGCGATTTAAGACACATGCAATTTAGGACACATGCCATTTAGGACACATGCAGTTTAACGCACAGCAAGATTTTACACACAAGAGAGTACACAGAAAATAGTGCACATACAATTTAGAACACATGCGATTTATAGTGCACATACAATTTAGGACACATGCGATTTTGGACACATACAATTTAGGACACATGCGATTTTGGACACATACAATTTAGGACTCATGCGATTCAGAACACATGCGATTTATAGTGCACATATAATTTAGGACACATGCGACTTTGGACACATACAATTTAGGACACATGCGATTCAGAACACATGCGATTTATAGTGCACATACAATTTAGGACACATGGGATTTAGGACACATTCAATTTAGGACACATGCAGTTTAACGCACATTTCTTTTAGTGCACATCAGGATAGCGCACAGCAAGGTTTCGAACACAAGATAGTACACAGAAGATAATGCAGATAAAATTTGGAACACATGCGATTTATAGTGCACATACAATGTAGGACACAAGCGATTTAGGACACATACGATTTAGGACACATACAATTTAGGACACATGCGATTTAGAACACATACAATTTGGAACACATAAAATATTTTAATTAATTGTAGTTATAATTTGGCGTATATTCACTTTGCTACACGATAAGATTTCGTACAGTAGAAGCAAGATGGCGCGGTATGCAATTAAGCCTACAGTATATTTAAAATTCGGCGCGCGTACATTTTTGCTTTGAAGCAGCAGTTTAATATTAATATTGTTGCTGCTGTGGCGGACGAAAGAAAGTTTACAATTTTCAAAATCGCATAACTTTTTTAGATTGGTCCAAACGACATGAGTTTTCTTTGAGAAGCCAGAAGGATTAGTTTGCTGAGTGACGTGTTTCGTAGTTTTGAAAAAAAAAATGCAATTGGTCGGAAAAGCAACAAAAATAGTAAAAGGTTGTTTTTTAACCTTTTTTTGTGAGACTGTAATGAAAATTCAAAAAAACCTGTTTGTAGATTAAAGTAAGTTGTATACGTGTCTAAAATTTCATCAAAATCGGTTAACGTTGGTCTGAGCTACAAACTTTTAAAGATCGCAGAATAAGGTCGAGAATCGCGGAAATTCCCGAAATCAGCGATTTTCGACCTTATTCTGCGATATTTGAAGGATTGCAGCTCAGAGCAACGTTAACTGGTTTTGATGGAATTTTAGACACGTATACAACTTACTTCAATCTACAAACGGGTTTTTTGAATTTTCATTACAGGCTCGCAAAAAAAGTTTAAAAAACAACCTTTACTATTTTTATCGCTATTCCGGCCAATTGAATTTTTTTTTCAAAACGACGAAACACATCACTTAGCAAACTAATCCTTTTAGCTTCTAAAAAGAAAACTCATGTCGTTTGGACCAATTCTAAAAAAGTTATGCGATTTTGAAAGTTGTAAACTTTCTTTCGCCCGCCACTGTACACGTATAACTAGCCTAAAGCGATGGCTGAGTGGTCACGAATGTACCCTGCTCACGGTGACGGAAGGCGCTTGAAGTTCTGGGACGTGTAGAAGGGACAGTGTGTATTACACTTGAATAAAATAGATTTCCACATCACCCTAGAGGTACTATCGTCGATGCGTTTTTTTTTTAAGTGGTGTCCCCAGTAGGCCTATTCCACTAGAATTGAATATCCTCCCCGGTTTTCAGTTTGTTCCTGCAACGATGTTATACCATATTATGGTAACTATTCAGTTTTTGACATACGCATGAGAAGGTATTGTAAACAGTATACCTCAAATTAGGTTGAAATGGTTTTTACGACCATGTCGTAGCCCGCACGGCAAACGGGGCACTTTTTTCGTTTTAATTTTGGCAGGCATTCTGCACATACGCATAAATGCCCGCATGGTATGAATATGTGCGACGCCCGTGCACAAAGGCACACACAGCACGCACCGCCGCGGTCTGGTCGATTGCCGTCATCTGCGAAACAAATGGTAAGTAATAAATTTGAATTGAAATCGAAGAAATTGGGGAAGCTAGTAAATATAAAGCGAAAGGTACGCCTTCGAAGGAATTTGTCTGTACAAGTACAGCATAAAAAGATGAACAAAGGGACATTCCATGCGAACTCGGACAGATTTCGGAATAAGTTTTCGTAGATTGATGAAATTTGAATATGTTGTAGTCTTTAGTGGTATTTATACGTACCTCAAAGGATTTTTCAAATTTTTGATAAATGTCGATTTTACAGCTGTTTGAAGTGAAGTCCTAACTTTATTTCAATACATTATAGCTATGGATGTAGTAAACGGATGGAGATGAGCTTTACGGTGCTTATAGAGAAGACATTGAAGTTTTAAGAAAAATTATTTCAGTTTAAAAAAAAAATGTGAACCATTTTTGTGCAATTATTTTAAACAAAATGCAGGTTTTTAACATCGGGCGCGATTTTAAAAATCTGAAAAAAGTAGAATATAGTTCTATCCTGCCCCTTGAAGGAAAATTTTTCAAAAATACGGACATTTTAAAATTGGCCCTGTAAAAATTGCCGAAAGTTGACGCTGCGTCGATGCGCACCGGCCAAGCGGCTCTACCTGATATTCTTAAACACGATTCTCGAAAATGGTTATGTATTTGAAAAAAAACTGAAGGAGGAAAACTCTTACTGTATTTTATATCCAACATAATACGGTATCTCAAGTTTTGGTGTTCGCAATATTTTCCTTCAAACGAGGGTGACTTTCAGGTTTTTAAATTCAATGCTATATATTTGATTACCCAATATGAAAGCGACTGTCAAGACAAATTCAACCACTTGGTATACCTTGACCTTCAAGGCCACACAAGGTTAGGAATGAAAGAAAGAAACTCCATCTACTAGATAGATAGTTCAAAATATTTACTTCATTCCTAACCTTGTGTGGCCTTGAAGGTCATAGTATACCATATGGTTGAATTTGTCTTGACAGTCGCTTTCATATTGGGTAATCAAATATATAGCATTGAGTTTAAAAACCTGAAAGTCACCCTCGTTTCAAGGAAAATATTGCTAACACCAAAAATTGAGATGCCGTATTATGTTGGATATAAAAAACAGTAAGAGTTTTCCCCCTTCAGTTTTTTTTTTCAAATACTTAACCATTTTCGAGAATAATGTTTAAGAATATCAGGTATAGCCGCTTGGCCGCTGCGAGTACCGCACGGCCCGACCAGTCGAGCCGGTGGGCATCGACGCAGCGTCAACTTTCAGCAATTTTTACAGGGCCAATTTTAAAATATCCATATTTTTTAAAATTTGTCCATCAAGGGGAGGGATAGAACTATATTCTACTTTTTTTCTTCAGATTTTTAAATTCGCGCCCGATGTAAAAAACCTGCATTTGTTTAAAATAATTGCACAAAAATGTTTCAAATTTTTTTTAAACTGAAATAATTTTTTCTTAAAACTTCAATGTCTTCTCTTTAAGCACCGTAAAGCTCTCCTCCATCCGTTTACTGCTTCGATAGCTATAATGTATTGAAAAGAAGATAGCACTTAACTTCAAACAGCTGTAAAATCGACATTTTTCAAATTTTTGAGAAATCCTTTGAGGTACGTTTAAATATCACTAAAGACTACAATATATTCAATTTTCAGCAATCTACGAAAACTTACTCCGATAACTGTCCGAGTTTGCACGGAATGTCCCCAAAAGAAGTTTTCTAAAGTTGTCGGCAGCTTGTGAGAGAGATGACGCGACGGGCAGAGGGAGCTCATTTTTGACAACGTATTCTCATTTCCACTAATATTTCATTTAGAAGGTGTAACAAGACATGCATGGTAAACAATTTTGGTGGGAAATACGTCAATTAAATTTTACGACGCACGCGTTTATATTAATGACAAAATGTAATTATTCAAATTCTCCTCATGTTCGTAGCCTTTAAAATGGTATAATTATCATTCTTATTCAGGTAGACAAGTGAGATTCTGTGCATGTCTTATGTACTTCCAACTGCATCAGGAATAAGGTGCAATACAATCAACGATAATTGCAATTATCAATTACGTACTTTCCATAACGCCGGTCGAGGTGCTGGGCATCTCATCGGCGCTGGTCGGATGATCGACAGCAACACCGCCGTCGCTATCGCCACGGCCGCGAAGGACCGTAGTCGTTCCTTCGGACGCTTCACCTAATTGTGGTAAGTTTAAAATGTAATAACAATCTTCTTAATTGTATCGCGATATGCATTTTGCACTTGCCGAACTGATGTAAAATGTGCTGGCAGGCGAAAAAGATACGTGATACTATACAAATACCCGTAACGTGTTTATCAATACATCTCAAATAAGCCGGAATCTATTGTTGCTAATTGCCTGTATGAAACACTTTCATACCAACCTCGACTGTTGAGATCGGGCTCTGCCGCACGGGCTGCCGATTGGTTTTCCCCATCGGGTGAAACCCGCGCACGACCGCGACATCTTCGTCGACCTCGTCGCAGTGGCTGGGCAGCTGGTGCTTCTTCACCGCTTATAGGAGAGCGTGCTTCTTCTGCCGGTGCAGGATTTACATCTGCATATAGAATACCGGAATTGAGAAAAGCTTACAGTATGCATGAAATACATAAAACGACAATGCCTACATATCTACTGCGCGTTGATGAGAAGAAGGCTAACGTGACAGCACAGGGGTTTTGAAGTACTCGGCTCTCTTCCTTTGCTTACAAGGGAAGATTCCCAACCCGAAAATTAAAAAAATTCTGAAACTTTATGAATATGTAGAGAATTTTCTCTTGATTACAACGCAATATTTTTTGCTGCCCAAAATCACACGAAGGGGGTAAAATTAACCCCTGAAGATTCGACTATTTTACGATTTCATTTTCTAACTCGCGATCTGTAAGAGATAGAACAGAAATTTCAAGACAAAAGTTACTTCTTTTAATTAGATCTATCAAATGGTAAAAGTTTTATCAATTGTTTAAACAATTAGAAAAAGAAAGTTATAAACAATAATAGTAATAATGTTTTCTCAAATTCGTTGTTTCACGTGAAATCTGAACTGAATGTTTAAATAATTATGAAACAGCATAATCCATATTTTTTCCCATACAAGTTCAATTTTTATTGTATTGCGGAAATATGCTCCTCGACAATCGAATAACTTTTGGATCCCATTGTAACTGTAACATACCTTAAGGGGGAGCAGCATTATGCTGGCCGGAAAACTAAGTAATTTTTAAGAATTTTTTTCAGGAATAATTTACTGTTTGCGTTAAAAAATTGCATTACCTATATATTTTATATATAAATTTTAATATATTAATTAATCTTTTAGACCCCCTCCCCCCCCGGTAAGCTGGTCGAAGGTGTAACTATAGAACAGCAGGTCCGAAATCAAATTTCATTTTTTTTTATAAACTACATGAGTGTAGTTTTCATTGTACTTCCCGATTTCTTAAACAAATTATTTTTGTAAAAAACGGTGTGCTTTAGGAGAAACGTTTCGAAAATCCGCGAATAGGATGGACAGTTTGTCGAGCACATTTCAAAACTTTGTTTCCAATCACAGAATCCGTACGTACATCGGAAACTACACTCATGTAGTTTATAAAAAAAAAATGAAATTTGATTTCAGACCTGCTGTTCCATAGTTACACATTCGATCAGCTCGCGTGGGAGGTCTAGAAGATTAATTAGTAAATTAAAATTGATGGATGTTTTTCTATTTTTTTTTTTTTTTGTATAGTCTCTTAAGACCGTGTACTAAAGATAGGTAATACAAATTTTCTATGAAAGCTGAAAATTATTCCTGAAAAAAATTCTTAAAAATGGCTTACTTTTCGAACCGTCACAGTGGTGTTCCCCATGAAGCTGCACGACGAGCAACGTTCTTCTAACATTTATTTGGAAATAATACGTGACACGTAGTAAGAAAGTAAGATAATTTATATGTATACCTATATTTGTTTCCCATCAAAGTGTTATTTCATGTCTATTGTTCTGTGGAGCATTGATAATGAGAATAACTTTTATCAGTAACGTATTTCGATGTATTCGCTTACGCATGGTATAGGAATGGATATACCAATTGTTGAGAAACCAAATAATTTTGAAAATCCAGTAGATTTCGCTTTTTCACAACAAGAGTTCATGTGTGTGAAGTTAGCCCCCATTTTGTGAAAAATTAAAAAATCATTGTTGTACTAGTTTGTACTAGTTGTGTACCGCGTTGTAGTACCGTTGAAAGTTTTAAAAAATTCGATACCGTTTTCGAAAAATTGAGAAAATCATATTTAATGATAGCCCCTCCTTTCTTAAACACATCGTTTTTCTTGATTGTACAGCATTGTAGTAGTTGCAGCGAGCATTGTACCGTTCGAAGAAATGGTGTAACAACATTGGTTTATAAGAAAAAGAAAATGGATACTGTCCCAAGTCACTTATTATTTCCTAATAAATGTCAGACGAGCATCCAAAAATTATTCGATTGTCGAGGAACATATTTGAAATGGTATGGGAAAAAATATGGATTAAGCTGTTTCATAATTATTTAAACATCCAGTTCAGATTTCACGTGAAACAACGAATTTTAAAAAACATTAATATTTTTGTTTATAACTTTTTTTCTAGTTGTTTAAACGATTGATAAAACTTTCACCATTTGATAGATCTAATTAAAATAAATAACTTTTGTCTTGAAATTTCTTTTCTATCTCTTACAGGTTGCGAGTTAGAAAATAAAATAAAAAAATGGCCGAATCTTCAGGGGTTAATTTCACCCCCTTAGTGTGATTTTGGGCAGTAAAAAAAATTGCGTTGTAATCAGGAGGAAATTCCCTATATATCCACAATGTTTCAGAATTTTTTGAATTTTCGGGTTCGGGATCTTCCCTTGTTAGTCATTTGATCATCAACGTACGGTATATCGAGAAATTTTTTGCATCAGTCGATCCGATCGAATTGTAGTCGTGTAGTTATCGGTAATGTGATATCGTGTATGTGTTTCAAAGTAATACGCTGCAGCTGGTATGTGGTTACTAAAGTTCCTTTTCCCGAAGTTTCTTTCCCGTCTCACAAGGAAAACAAATAGTACATCTCGGTGTGAATTCGTGTTTGTTGTTTTATAATGCTATTATAGCATATCTTATACCGGTACCGCTCTTTACTAAATCAAAAACTGAACCATGTGCAAAGTAGTTCCTTTTAAGAGGTAATATACCAGCTGCGATGTAGCAATAGAAACACATATAGGTATTGAGTAGGGGAGACCGGGGCTAGTTGATACGTTTTTCAGTTTTCAATTTTTTCATTTTTGTTTGAATTAATTACTTAATAACAAATATGCCAAAATATACTTTGGTCCTTCCGCTTTAATATATAGTAAGCGGAAACTTGAGAAAATACATATAAAATGAATGAAAAAATGTTATTTGGAGGATCAATTTGGATGTGTCAAAACTATTTACTTTTTCTCTATATAAACGAAAACAGTTAAAAAGCGATTGTTAACATCAAGGTACACACACGTACGCTGGATCGTAGGAAAGAATTGAATAACAATCTTCACATATCTCGCTCAAGTTGGAGTTACATATATACGGTGTCGATATAATTCGTCTGTATCAACCTGCCCCTGTATCAACTAGCCCCGGCCTCCCCTACCCAAAAATTTAGAAAGCAAGAAGGGCCCTAACACCGATAATAGTACCTGGATATTTGCACATACACTTATTCTTAAGATAACGTTCATTATCATTTTTTCAACTTCTGAGCAAAAGAAATACATATCGTTTGCTCTATTTATCCCAGATAAATACAGGGTATCTCAGAACTGGTGATACAAGCGAGAAGATAGTAAAAAAAATAAGTTGAACTTTAGGGTCGTGTGCTTGCACTGGAATACGGGTTAATACGTCTGAGAGGTATGCGGAGTAAGGGAAATGCGTCGGACTAGTAGTAGATGGAGACAAGGTTCAGACAACGAGTGTTCTTTGTATCCCCGCGTACTCTGCTAGTACCGCGAACCGAGTCGAAATTCAAAGTCAATTCTCTCAGAAACGAAGCGTGATTTAAAAAAAAAATTATTTGGTATTATCGATTTATCGTTTTATGTAGAATTACTCCCGTTTCGGCTGTACCATCACTTCTGAGACACCGTGCATACACATCAATTATTCGTTGAAATGCATATGTATGTAAAATATTTAACGTATGGTCAACGGATTTGAATTATATTTAAAAAAAACAAGCAACTGTATAATATTTACGTATAGAAAATGTACATTGTAAGTCAAAATCGACAGCGTTTAATATTTTATATATTACTAGCTGTAATTAATGATACCGTAATATACATATCGTACCTGACTGATTAACTGGGGACCGATCTTCGACGTCGGCCGTTGGAGGATCAAACTCATTATCGTCGACTGAAACATATATGAATGTTGAAATCACACGTACATAAATTTCGTAATATTAACTGATACTTGTATTACTAAAGAATGATTCACCTTCGGCATTTCTGGCCAATTCTTGGAATGTATAATCCTCTTGGAAGCGGTTGAAGCTTCGCAAGAAATCGTGCAGTGATAATCTATAAATTTAAAAAGAAAAATCACACTTCGTTTATATTTAATAGAGAAGATAATAGTAGGATGGATTTATATTTAAAGATAATACTGGAACATAGGACTGGAAGTAGCAATACGTGGTCTTATAACAAAGATTTCAGTCACCTTCCGGTAGTTAAGGCAGTTTGCGCCTTCAAAATCGCCTTATCTCGGCCGACAAATCGGCTCCTCCGACCCTCTCGACTGACGATCCCATGTTGCAGTCGGGAAAAGTTTATTTCCTCATCCTTTATTAAGTCACGCAGCTTATCTACGGTTATAAAGAATTAAAATTCGAGCTTATCCACAAATATGACGACACATTCAATCTGGTTAATCGTTAATTAATAATACTTACATAAAAAAATCCATATGTTCGGATGCGTGCCGCCTAATTTTTTCCATGCAATACCATGGAATGCCTCGACAAAGTTGTTCGTGCGAAGGGGGCTTGTATATACGCTGACTAAAGGAGCTCGCGACACCCAGGTTCGTCGTACATAGACCATAAATGATAAAACGGCAGGATATGCCTCCGCTATGCTGTCGGCCAGGTCACCTATTATGACCAGACCATCATGAAAACGATCTGCCGGGGCCAATGGCAAACTCATCGTCATCGTTAACACATCGCGGGGAGCATGATTTAAACCTAGACTGCGCCACTTACGTAACACGGCCTACAAAGACATGTATAACATATATAGTGTCCTCAATATATATGCGTGCCAACATGAAATAGATATTATGTATGTAATAAAATACTAACAATGTTCAAGCACAAAATATTTATGTTATAAAGTTTGTTTATGGCTAAAGAAAAGTGGACTTCAAATTTTCCTTTGACATTTCACGTTGACACTTTTTCCTTGAATATGATGTATATTTTGTTAGAATGCATAATACCTGCTTAAAATGGAACCAGCAGCCGTGAATTTCACTATTTGGGAATGTCTCCTGCAGGGTCCGCAGTGTCGCCTGCTCAAAATCGCTCATCGTGTGACGCACTGTTTCCCGCAACCCAGGGCAGAGTTCCAATAATTTTCCCCATAACGCTTGATACGTTGCCCTTGTCCGCGCTTCACACAGGGCGAAGATCGTGACGATGCCCTGTATTACACAACATTTTCAGTTATTTACTTTTCTTATTACAAAGTACGTGGTAATCAAAGGATTCACGACCGTATTAGTTTACAGTTACAGGGGATGCGTTTTCATACGAATGATGTTCTGCCGAATACGTTTCAACTGTTTTATCGCATACTATGAAACGGCGTGTCTGTCATTATATACATTCGTTAATATTTTTATTTTTCGAGTGGGATATAAAAATTACGAATCTGTTTGAAAATTCTACCATATGCATTTTTTCAAAAACAAAAGAAATATGAATGACAAAACTTTAGTAAACGTAGTATTATTCATGTGCATCTTACCGTATCCATATGCCGTGCATGAACAGTGTATAATTGAGCAATAGATGGCACTCTCGGAACAACCTAAGAGTAACAAACATCACATTATGCGAGTGTCACAAACGGTGTGCTGAGGTACTTAAATTTAGAAGAATTTATATCGTTAAGAGTTGACGTGTAACCTACGATACCTTTCAACCTCGGGCGTATATATGTAGATAGTTTAAAATATGTGTGTACAACACGACTTATGTTATAATGTTAATAACATTAACGACTTACGGAAAATGTGCCATCCATATATAATTCGGAGGATTGCTGCAACGCATCGAGCAATGCATCCGACGTAAATAGGATTATCCTGTTTCCGTCTTCAGCGTCGATCATGCAGCGAAACGTGTCCTGCAGAGGCGCGTACTCGCATAGCGCGAGACCAAGCGCATGCAACGATCGCGGTAGAGTCGGCCATTGTTTGGCTCTTTCTCTATCCAGAGATGGCTTAATGCTCCTGTAGGACAGCTTTTGTCCTACAGTAGGATTTCTGAAAGAAAAAAACCAATAATATACGAGTCTCAAATTTAACCATAATCTCTACTACACTGTCAAGTGTAACATGATTTATTTTTGCTGTTTCTTAGTTTGTGCTTACACATGGTGTCACCCTTAGAGATTGTGGGGCCCGGGACAACTAAATTTCCTATCTCGAACAAACAATCGAGATATAAGATCTGAACGTATGTTAAAAAATGGAATGCGTCGTTTATTACCATTATATTCATTTAGAAAAAACTTTCGGCTAATTACATTGAAATCTACCTATACAGACGTTACTAACACAACCATCTTCTCGTCACCGTCGACTGTTTATTGTAATCCCAAACTCATATCGGTTCGGTACCATGCTTTACGCGCCCGCAAGCGCCCCCCCCCCCCTCCGCACTGGCCTAATCCAAACCAATACTAATACCCGGGAGAAGTGGGAAAGTGGAATGCGTTGTGTCGAAATAAGTCAACAGCAATAATATCTGAATTTGTATGCAAAACCTAACTGAAAAGTAAATCTGACAGATGTTGGAAATGATCGACATAGTAATAAATATTGAAACGGTTAAACTGTTAACTGACAAAACAGCAAAGGCCGCAACAACAATCGCACTTGGCTTGGTGAAGACCGTTCGCGTCCAGTTTCAGTTACCGTATCCCTATACATTGTATCGTCGGCTGCGAAACAGCTCGGCTCTCCCCCTCCCGCCCAATCCCTCAAAATTTCAATTCATTCCGTTGGTTGGGTCATACCGTAGGACAGCCGATAATTTTTTTCTTCATTCCCGTCTTTATTCGATAAAGTACTTTCGGCTACACGACCGCTCAATTGAGCCGCTGCGTCGAGCGGCGAGCCGATAACCGAGGACTCTCGGGGACTGGCGCGCGCGTTACAATGTTAGTAACGTACAACGACGAAAATTTCAATCTTCATCCTATCTTTTTGAAAATAGTGCCAGAGGACATTTTAATGCATCGGCAGACTAGTACTATATAAAGGGAACGATCAGACAACGTGTGTTCAGATTTGATGTTCAAAATTCAAAGCCAATTTTCCCGAAAATGAAGCGCGATTTTAAATAATGTTATTCTATGTATATTTCCGATTTATTATTTTATGTAAAGTCATTCCCTTTCCACTTGTACCAGTAATTCTTGTACACCCTGCATATGCAAAATGTAATCCCTTCAACTACAGATTTACCACAAAATGTTCTATTTATGTTTAAATACAGAACAGTGACTTACCGACGGCATACCATGTCGAATATCTCTTTCGGCTGCATCATTGTTTCCCGGCACAAACGCATCATGTCTTGTCGCATTTCTTTCTCCTCGATCACTGTGGTTTTTGGTGGGTGGCAGTGCGTCCCTCTTTCTTCCACAGTTCCATCACTTCTTTTTAGGATGGTAGCATTACACGTAAGTGCGGTTCGCGAGGTGCACCGGTAAATGCCCTTGCAGCGTTTGTCTTCGCTATACGAATAACCATTGTACACGTGTACGTACGAATTCGCTTTATTTCCCGGCACACGCTGCATGTTGTAGATTAAATTATCGTCCAACGCGATCGCACAAAAATCTTTATAAAGATTTGAAAAAAAAAACTGCGTTAAGTACGCTTTGTGAAAAATGCTATAAGCACGCTTTATGAAAATTGCAGACTACAATCCGGAGAACCGTATGTTCGCTTCGCAACGAGTCTGTCTACTGACGAACCGTTTTCGGCTGGCGCGACGCGAACGACCGACGATGTTCAGATTTTTCATCTCGCGACCACGCGGCACACAGAAACTAGAGCCGCCCCTAGAGATGCGGGGCTCGGACGAATTAATTTACCTAATTCGAACAAAAAGTCGATAATATTGAAAACGTCTAATTAGGAGCAGATAATTTCATCTATAAAGCGCATGATTTCTCTAGTCAGGCTTACAAGCGGAGGACACCATGTGCTAAAATCGATTTTGATGAGTCTTGGCACGATGGATCTATGTAAAAAATAAGTAAATAGGTGCCCGAGCGTTTCAGCCAATGGGCCTTAATAATAGAGATATTTACATGTAAATTATTAAACATTTCATAGTGCCCGTATAAAGCATTCAGTATTAATACCTCCGGAGGTGTCGGGGTGTTTTTTGAAGATTTCCCCACGTTAAAAAAAAACTGCAATAGTATTTATCGATTTAAAGGAATTAATAATGAACGTTACTATATCGTTACCTTTTTTCTCACTGTTCGTACAGTGTGGAAAATAAAGTGTGAAAAAAATATATATAGACACAGACGGAATCGTCGAACTCACGATCGCAGCGACGCTACGCCGACGTCTTACCGAACGCTCCGCGGCATAAAAGCTAACCTGAATGTAAGAATATGCCGCGGAGCGTTCGGTAAGACGTCGGCGTAGCATCGCTGCGATCGTAAGTTCGATTCCGCCTTTGTGTCTATACATTTTTTTCAAAGTTTATTTTTATAGTTTATAGACGACTATAGGGTCGTCCCCACGGCCTCGGGACTAGGTTGGCCACCCGCCGACATGTCCGACGACTATAGGGTCGTCCACACGACCACGGGCCAAAGTTGACCAGCCGCCGACATGTCCGACGACTATTGGATCGTCCCCACGACCCCGGGCCAAAGTTGGCAAGCTGCCGAAATGTCCGACGACTGTAGGGTCGTCCCCACGACCCCCGGACTAGATTGGCCCGCCACCGACAAGTCCGACGACTATAGGGTCGTCCCCACGACCCCCGGACTAGATTGGCCCGCCACCGACAAGTCCGACGACTATAGGGTCGTCCCCACGACCCCGGGACTAGATTGGCCCGCCACCGTCATGTCCAACGACTATCGGATCGTCCCCACGACCACGGGCCAAAGTTGGCCAGCCGCCGACATGTCCGACGACTATTGGGTCGTTCCCACGACACCGGGCCAAAGTTGGCCAGCCGCTGACATGTCCAACGACTATAGGGTCGTCCCCACGACCACGGGCCAAAGTTGACCAGCCGCCGACATGTCCGACGACTATTGGATCGTCCCCACGACCCCGGGCCAAAGTTGGCCAGCCGCCGACATGTCCGACGACTATAGGGTCGTCCCCACGACCCCGGGAATAGATTGGCCGGCCACCGTCAAGTCCGACGACTATAGGGTCGTCCCCACGACTTCGGGACTAGATTGGCCCGCCAACGTCAAGTCCGACGACTATAGGGTCGTCCCCACGACCCCGGGCCAAAGTTGGCAAGCCGCCGAAATGTCCGACGACTGTAGGGTCGTCCCCACAACCCCGGGACTAGATTGGCCCGCCACCGTCAAGTCCGACGACTATAGGGTCGTCCCCACGACCCCGGGCCAAAGTTGGCAAGCCGCCGAAATGTCCGACGACTGTAGGGTCGTCCCCACGACCCCCGGACTAGATTGGCCCGCCACCGTCATGTCCAACGACTATCGGATCGTCCCCACGACCACGGGCCAAAGTTGGCCAGCCGCCGACATGTCCGACGACTGTAGGGTCGTCCCCACGACCCCGGGCCAA